>CM067090.1:31333659-33833659 GCA_034008185.1 Gorsachius magnificus
TCCCTCCCCGCTTTGCACGTGCACCGCGGTGCTCTGTCTCCCTTTGGTTTCTGGGGATTCAGGGCACTTCTGTTAGTGGAGATTGATCCTAAACTCTTCCCTATTTGGCTCCAAAACTCTCCTAACTTAATAGCACAGGAGCGAATGCCCTCCCCTCTCCTAAGGCCATAACTCCTCTGCTTCAGGGTCAGGGGAAGGAGGGGAGATGCCATAAAATCAGAAGGATCAGATGGAAATGCATCCAGGCTGCGTCAGGAGGTACCCAAGTGCCCAGAGAAGGCTGTACGCAGCAATTGCTGCCATGAGCCCAACCCCTTGACCCCGTAGCTGTGTGCTGCTGCAAGCAGATGAGCCCCAGCCCTTACCTCCCTGCAGCCTCCTGCTGCCTGCTGAGCGGGAGCAGTCACCGGTGCAGCTGCAGTTACAGCCGATGTGAAAACCACTCGCTGGAGTGCCACTGGTATGCACGGGAGTCTTTCCAACGGCCCGAGGTGCAGGTAGAAGCCGTCAGGACTGCTCCCTGCTGAATGCAGCCTCTTCTCCTGGCCCATTGATTTTTTTTCCACCTTGTGTACTTTGGGTCTATTATTGTCATTACGTTAATTACTCAGTGAGAAACTCTCGGCCCTGCTGAGGGCAGCCAATGGGAATCAGCTCCCTTATACAGCTGCTGGGTTGCCCCATGTCAACGGCCGTGGCACAGGATGTGCCAACTGGTAAAACCACAAGCTGCAGTGACTAATTTGTGCCATGGCTTGGGCGAATAAAGCGCTAATCTCCTGGCACAGTCTTACACTGGGAGTGCTTAGCCACACTGCTTTGGCTAAAATCCACCTGAGTCCCCCACTCCCTTGTTTTTAGGTAGATCCTAAGATTTTTTTCTTTTTTCTCAAGCATGCCATTACTTTGTGCCTTTATCCAGGGCACAGACACCCAAACTGACGCAGGAGGCAAAACTCACAGTCCAGCCTAGGTGCAGGGATGGTGCCAATTTGATTGCACCTCTGGCAAACAGGTTGCTGCTTTGGGAGGGGTGATGGCTGCAACCTGTTAATGCTCACTTCAGAGCCGGACCCTCGTGTGCAAACCCCATGGGCTTGGCCATGCGGGGTCAGAGATGCTCTAGGCTCAAGCTGTGCTTTCCCTTTTCTCTTTCCTGTTGCAGAGCGAACTGATTTCTGTCTTGGGACTCTGTAGCGAGCTGATCCTCCTGGTTTTGTGGCTGGCAATGGGGATTTGGCATTCCTGACTGAGCTTGTGAGCCAAGAGGGTCCATCAGGAGAGGATGGACCTCTCCATGGAAGGAGAGGAGTTGTCTGTGTATCCCAGGATGAACTCCCAAGCCCTGGGGTTCTCATAGCTGGCAAACACATGAGTTGGGAGTTCAGAGCCACGAAACACTTCCCAAGAAAGCTGATTAGGGGTAGGAGTGGGTGAGGGAGCACAGGTTATCGTGTGTGGGGATGTGACGAAAGGGACGGAAAACAAGAGTGAAAGGGGCTCATTGCTCCCAGGTGAGAACACCCAGCGTGGGCTGGTGTAGCCATTGCATTTAATGTCTGCCAGCAAAGCGGTCATGTTTAATGTCTGACCAAAGCCTTGTACTGCTGTGGTGCAGCCCAGATGCTCTGATCTGGGCAGGTTTTCACGACTACCCATGGCTAGATTTGTTCTGCCTTCCCCCAAAGCATCAGCATCTCCAGCCTGCTTGGAGGACTACGTCCTTCCTCCTCGCGTGGTTGCTCTGGGATCCCCTGAGTGCAGTCAGGCTCTCCTTTGGGTTCCCGGCCCTTCTCCAGACCCCATTCTAGAGCTTAGCAGGGAGCTGGGATCTCCCAGGAGCAAGAGCTATTTGGTGGCCTCTTTGTTGAACCAAGTCAATGATTTACATGTAAGATGTTAACAAACCTGGCTGTTTTTCAGTGCACGTGGTCCTAAATTGGGGTGACTGCAGAACTGGGAAATGGAAGCCAGAAGTCTGAATATATCCTGGGGTGAATAAGGTTGAGTGAAACTGGAGGTTTTTCCTTTGAAGATGGGCCTGAAATAAAATGCTGGGATCTGCTGTGCCCCGGTGGTCTTGCCAACGGATCTGTGCATCTGAGCTGCAAAGATGAGGCATCCTCCTAAGCCTGACTTGCCCTCTCATGGCTTTGGAGCTGAGATTGAACCCAGAGGAGTTGTAAAGCTCTGGGAGACTGGTTAGTCCTCTTAATTTGGCCTTTATGTTGAAGAATAGCAGCTGTTTAACTTGAATGTATTGACACAAATTTAACCAAGTCATTAAGTAAGCAAAGGTGCAGGAGAGGGGCAGAAAGGGAGAGGATGAGTTGAACTAACTGGATTGATCACATAAATTATTGCCCTGCTTTGCCCTGGAGAAGCTGCCTTTACTTGGAGGCTGAGAGAAAGCTGCTAAACGTTAGGAGTGATGTTTGCCCCTCTGCTATCAGCAGGGTGTTTATAAATGGCGTTATCTGTGCACTTAGCCATAATAACACCCAGGCTGGGCCAAGCGGATCTGTAAACAGGACCCGACGAGGAAGGAGGTTCATGCCCAGCTGCCATGTTTGCCCAAAGGCTGCCTGAGGAGTGCTGTGCACTTCGTCATTCCCTGGCCAGCCCACACCTTTCCTCCTCTGCCGATAACCGTGCCAGTGCTGTCTCCTGTGGGACTGGTGAGTGAGTGCACTTTGGGGGTGACTGCAAAGAGCAGCCTCATCTGCATGGATGAGGGTGAGCCCTGCTGCACCGGCCCAGCTCCATCCCCTCACCGTGGGAGCGGATGGGCTCCGTGGGCATGTCCTGGCTCCACTTACGAAGCATGGCTCTGTGTTTTCCCTGCTGGCCCTTGGTGTAGGTTGCTTCGACCTCCTGCCAGCATTGAGTTGCTCCTTGCTGGCAAGGGTCCCTGCTTTGGTTGCAGGGAAGTGCCACCTCCACTGCTGACTCCAGCCCTGGGTCCCAGCACTCCCCGGAGCCAGTCCTGCTCACAGGCTGCACCTTGCCTTGTGCTGCAAACCTCTTCCTCCTCTCCAACCTAGTGACCTCCTTGATGCATCCACTTTCCAGCCGCTGCATTGACAGGTAATAATTAACTTGGATTCCTCTCCTGTCCCTGACACACCTCAGAGCAAATCACCCAGATAAAAGGCTGCTTTTTTTTTTCCTAATAAAACAAAACTCGCCCTCAAATAACAGATGATTAAGAAGCAGAGGAAGGGATGCGAAACCCTGGTAGTGGTGGGATGACTCAGTTCTGGCCTTGGCTAACACCTTCCTGCTTTTTTCTGAGCAGTGATTTCTGATTTCCTGCTCTTCCACTCTTCCCCTTCTTGCTGCTCCCCCTTGCTGGCTCTGGCATCACGTGCCTCAGGCCAGGATTTGGATCAGGACTATTCGGCACTTGTGAAGTGGCTAAAGTCCTGGGGCTGGATCTGCAGATTCTTGAGCTCAGCCAGAGCTGGGCTCTTAACCCTGGCATCCCTTGAGGAGTGATTTTTATCAGTGGGGTTCAGTGCTCCCACCAAACCCCTGCAGCACAGCAGGTCCTCAGCTCCCTGGCAGGCCAAGGTGGCTTTTATACCAAAGCCAGCAAGACTGGAAGCCCCTGGCAAGATGTGAGAGCCTCAGGACAGCCCTTTGCTTTCCTGCAGCTATTCATTTGCAACGTCTCCCTTTTAGTCACCCCGAGGCACATCCTTGTCCCCATTCCCCACCCCCTAAAGCAGATCTGATCTCTGCTCCATAACTGATGCAATGGCAGGAGCAGTCACCAGCGTGCTGCTGGTGGCCTCAGGGCCCAGCTCCATTCTCTGCTCTCATACTGGCTTTCTGTTCACCCAGCTCCCGTGCCTCAGTTTCCCTCCGTCGGCTGGAAACCCCTGCTGTCCCTGCACTTGCAGCCTGGAGATGCCTCAGGTTAGCGAGGGGTCCTTGCAGAGCTTGTGGTGTCCCCAGAGCATTTTGATTTATCCCAAACTGATAGCTTGTAGTTGGATGTTGTGGTTCCTGCTGACCCAGCACCCTGGAGAGGTTTATTTGGGATCATTGCCTCTATTGGTGCTGATTGGGCTGTTGTGGGGTTCTCCTTGCACCTATCCTGAGTTTATTTAGCCCCAGAAGTGCCCCTTCAGTCTCTGCCCAGAACAAAAAAGCAGAACAAACTCTGCCCTGCCTGGCTCGGCGTGCCCAGCCCTGGGAACCTGGGACCATGCACCAGCGGGAGCGCGTAGGAGGAAAACCCAGTGTGCCCCTGGAACGGAGTAGGTGATTAAAAGAGTTTTCTGCCCTGACTGAGCTCAGCAGCTTGGGCTAAAACAATGTGTAGGGTAGTATGTAGGACTGACGTCTGTGCACCATTTACGTCTCTTTTCTGACTCAGTCTGTGGCTCCTGCAGTTAAAATTAACATGGCTTTTGTTTTATGGAAGGTAAGGTTTATAGGGAGAGATTGTATCTTTACCAGATCAATGGGAAAAATAGAGCCAGGCCTCTGCCGGGTCGGTGGGGCTGGGAGAGGCTGCCTGGCTGCTCCCAGGCTTGGGAAAGGAAGGACTGACCCACCCCAGAGGTGCTGGGTTAGCACAGACCTCCGGGGGCAGGGGAAATCAGGGTTTACCCCCTCTTCTACCTGCCTCAGAAGTAGGCTGCGACAGGCAGGCTGGTGTCAGGCCAGCCAGAGGCACCGGTCCCTTCTGGTTTGGTGATCGAGGGGTGGAGGGGAAAAGTGGTTTGAAACACGTGAGCCCGGGCTGGCAGTCTGGGCTGGCGGGTGGAAAATCGCATCACTCAATTTCAAGTATCCCGAGTATTCCTTTTTTCTTTTTTTTTTTTTACTTCGGCAGATGCACACATGTCCATAGGAAAAGGCTTGATGATTTCTGCCACCTTTGAGGTGTTCTTTATTGGAACAATAAACCCTGCTATCTCAGGGTACAGACAAAGCTCAGCTGTGCCGTTTTGGCACACGCTTTCCCAGCCTGGCAGTGTGGGCTTTCTGAGGCTCTGCTTGGACTCTGGCTACAGCAGAGGGGCCCATTTCTACCTCCTGCAGCCCAGGAGTCCTGCTCTGAAAGCTCCCTCAATCATACAGTGGTTCATGGAGAGCTGCAGGCACCCAGAAACGTACGTCGGGGCCCCACTGCTGTGTGCACAGGGCTCCTGGGGTACCGGGGCTGCGCTCACAGCTGCAAAGCACGCACAGGTTTGAGGGTGCTGCGCAAGCACCCCTTCAGGGCATGGGAGGTCAAACTGGCTGTGGCATTGGATTGATTTCTGCGTCATAGGGCACAGAAGGTCCCCTCAGGAGTTCAGTGTTACAGTGAAAACCAATAAATAATTTTGTGTACAAAAATGTTCATATATTTAAAAAAATCATTATCTATTTTAAAAACAAAAACAAAACCAAAAACCAAATCTCTTTATCCTTCCCCAGACTGTATTGCCCATATGATCGTTATGGTTCTTGAGCCCTGATTCAGCAAAACTGGTGTGCTTGGAGCAATCTCACACCAGGGCCAGCCCAGGGTGACAGGCACAACTCTCTGTTAGAGAGGACCTGCCCCTTGGGACGAGGAGGCTGCCATGAGCAAACCCACCTAGCAGCCATGGTGCTTCCCTGGAGAGGAAGGAAATCAGCAGGGGCTAATGCAGAGAAGGGTCAAGAGGGCCAATATAAATGGGCAGTACAGAGAGGAAAGATTAAAATGTTTCCCAAAGCCTTTGGTGGTCACCGGTTTGTTTTTCACATCTCTGCAGGGGAGTGATTTCTGACTGGCCGTACCAGAAGCTGAAGTGGTTTCTCTTTCTTTGCCTTCCATGCCTGTGTTAGCCCCTTGGACCGACCAGGTCTCTGCATGCAGGCAGGCACTGACTGTCCGAGGGGGCTGAGCACCCGCTGGAGCGTACATCAGTGGCATGGAGCGAACAGGCTTTTAAGAAGGAAGGAAGGAAGGAAGGAAGAAAGGTCAGTCTCTGCATGAACCAAGGGTAATTACCATGATCCTACTCTGGACACCTTCCTTTTTTTTTTTTTTAATCTTTTTTCTTGTAAGCTTTAAGAACTTCAGACACACACATGCACATCCACACACAAGTAACAAAAATAAATTCTGGATTATGTTTGGATGATCTTCACTGACTGTTCATAAATGCCCAAACACTGCAAGGGGACATGATTCAGGCAGTGCTGGGGACCCCTCAGGCAGTCTCCCAGCCCTGGGGTAGGAAAAAGGTGGATTGGTTGAGGAGGATCTCATCTTCTTTGCGAGAGAGTTCTTTAGGACATGATGTAGACCTCCAGCAAACTGGCCACTGCATGCATTCTGTAGAAGATCCCAAAGGGCAGGCAAATGTCCACGATGGCCGGCCACATGGAATCACCATAGAAGTTCAGTTCTGTGTCATTGTCAAACTGGGGCCGGGCACCAAACGCTGGCATGATCCAAAGCTGTTTGAGGAAACGGGAGAATAATATTGCAGTGAGAAAGGTGTGTGGTACAGCAAGCACCTGCAATCACAGCTACCAAGAGATGGGAAAAGAGCGACCTTCTGAGCATGGGACCTATGCCAGGAGCCTGTGTTTACATTAAGATCAAGTATAATCTAGCGTTGTACCTTAACTAAGCCCAGTTTCGATTCATGCTCCGAGACAGGCTTGAACCAAGTGCTGAAGCACTCATCAGGAGAAGAACTTGAGTACGTTGTGTGTTAGCATGAACCTGGCCTGTTCAAACTCTTTGGATGGACCAAGCATGGGTAGGGTTGAGCTGGCAGCAGCTCGGTCTCCCCAGGCTCAGTCGTGTACGTTTTGCTCAGAAGCCCAGCCAGCACGCGTCTCTGGTTGCACGGGGTTTGTCAGCTCTTTCTGTGTGACCTTATGTGCAAAATCAGTTTGAGGACACGATGTGACTGACTGACTAGTGCTGTAGAGACATAGCATGTGCTTGGCTTCTTTGGAGGTGCGGCTGTAATCCTACGTTTCTTTTGCAGGGAACTGAGGTCCCTTGGCTGTGCATGAAAGTAGAAACCCCTGCTGAAGCTGTTGGTGGCCAGTTCCTCCTCACAGCAACTGGAATCAGTGTTTGGGCTCCAGGGCCGTGGGTTTTGAGAAGAGACATGCTGCCATTTCTCAAGAAAACCCAGGCTTCACCCCAGGTATTTGTCACTTCACATTCTTTCTTTGGGGGTTTAAGGTAAGGGTTTAATGTACTTGATTGCTTTTAATGAGCTATTCTATGTATCTGCTAATACCAAATAAAAATACCGGAACTGATTCTTCTCTTGTACCCACAGATTTTATTGTCTGATATTCTGGTGATAAGTGACAGGTCTACCAGTGTAATCTAAAAATCTCTTAACCCCAGGGCAGTTGCTCTTGCTTTTAAGTGGCAAGGGAATCACAGCTTTCCGCACACACAAATGTAAGTGTGCTCTCTGTACAGGGGAGGCACAGAAAGGACTGCAGGGCTGCAACCTTCCCTTGCATGGGCCACATCCTTTCCTTTGCAGACACTTGTCCTTGCTTCCCTCTCCCCCACCCTGACCAACTCTTCTCTCTGCAGGTACTCACTATGATGTTGCTCAGCAGGAGGAACATGGAGATCTCCCTCAAGAACTTCCTCCTCCAGTTCATCTTCTTGGGGGCAGTGAGGGACCGCACAAGGTCAGAAGGATGGATGGCTTCAGTGCCAGAAGCAGTGCTTGGGGCCAAGGTGCTGCCACTGTCGGGCACACGGAGGGACACGGCATTGATGTTGACAAAGGTGAGCCCATAGAGATCCTTCTGGTGAGAATCGTGCTTGTGGTCTTCCTTGGGGGGTTGCCGATGAAGGCCTTCAATAATGAAGATGTTCTGGAAGGTGTGCTGAGCAATCATTAGGAGGGCGTAGGTGAGGTTGAGCGCACTGATAGCATCCCTTGGTGTGCTGGCTACAATGGCCACAATAGAGTAGTAAGAAATAGCGTACTGCCCCAAGGCTGCACCCATCAGCAGGGCCACGTCCAGGGTCCTGGTTGGGTTCTTGTGCCGATCCATGTCTCTCTTGTCAAACCGGTAGATGACAGAGCCACCAATGCAGACAAGAGACATCAGTCCCAGACAAACAATGTTGAAGATGTAGTACATGGTGAGTGCTTGGCTCTTCTTACTGGATTCAGTGCTGGAATTTACCTGCACCTCATAAAGAATAAGGACTCCCAAACCACTCACCAGAATGATGAGGCCCAACACGATGCCTATAAAGAAGGTCCTTCGGAAGAGCCTGAACTTCAAGTGGTGAATGTGGTGGGAGTGGTGGTCTATGAAGCGCCCCACGTTCTTCCACATGACATAGACCATGGCGGAGGCAAAGAGACTGTACTCAATGTTAAAGGGGTACAGCCAAAAATAGCCATTCTTGAAGATCTGGCAGATTTGGCTGTTGCAGTTGCATTCTTCAGCTGAGCTACTTCTCATTCCCGCTGAAACAAGATAAAAACCCATAGGTGCAGTGGTATTAAAACAAGGACCCAGTACTTGTTAGCAGCCCTGAAGAACTGGATACTTAGGCTCAGTGAAGAACAAGACCAAAACCAGAAGACTACGTGATCACTTTGAAAATAAGGACACTTCAATTTCTGCTTTCTGATGCTCATGTTCTTTCTGAAGAAGTGAGGTGACAAGTTAAATCTCTCTTTTTCCTTCCCTTCTTCATTCCCATCCCGTTTATACAGGGCCTTCCACCTTTCTAACTTGTTTGTGATACAGGTTAAGAAATGAACATGAAGACTTGGCTTTTAACATACCGGCTCTGTTAAAGTTTCCTTCAACTCTAGGTATAGCTTCTGAAAAGGGATAGAACCTGACTTACAGAACAATTTCTACCTGATGGGCTCCCTCCCTCGACCAGATGGCTTCACAAATGGACAGGTTACCTTTCAGGAGCCATCTGAAGATTTCATCTGTCATGTTCTTCTTCAACTTTGAATGCGCTTTGTGAACAGACTCATCTGTCACTGCTGACATCCACACTGCTAAGTTTGTAGTCAGTGTTAGCATCAAGCCACACCTGCAGAAGAAAGAGAAGTTTCATGAGGTTAAAGCAATGGCTCTACGCCATGTTGCTCCCATCCATGTTATAGACGTGCACATACTCAGAGGGACTGTGGGAGCTGCCTAACATGGTGCAAGGACTCTAGTGGTCAAGGCTACAAATCCTGACCCTTCCTTTGCTGCTCTCACTCACTTCCTATTTTTTGTCCATGCTAATGAGAATTAGCAAGGCCTGATTCCTTTTGTTGGTTTTGACCTGCCTGGACGATGTCCTGTGCAACCTGCTCTAGGTGAACCTGCTTTAGCAGGAGGGTTGGACTGGATGATCTCCCGAGGTCCCTTCCAACACTTGCCATTCTGTGATTCTGTGTGAAAGAACTTCTCCATAGTGAGTAGATTAATAGGTCTGGACTGGTCTCCAGTAGATCCAGCCTTGCAAAAGCGGACAAGATCTTGTTTTAGCCTGAGGCTTGCCCACTGCATGGTTGTCTTCCTCAGGGAAGCAAAAGTCAGCTATGAATTATTTTAGTTAATGATAATTATTTATTTAATACTTAATCTGCTTTGAGTAATGCTTGTATTCTTGAACTGAATCCCAACCCTGCTAGATCCACAGGTCATGAACCTCAATTATGTGAGCTGGGATCTAAGGCTAGGTGGAGACTAAGCAGGTTTAGTTTTGGCCAACTTTAAGGGAGATGGGATTATCCCCTTGCTGCATCTTATCTGTGTGACAGAGTGCAGTGGGTTTGTGGTGGCCCAGGTCTTCTGGGCCAGTGGGATTCAAAGAGCAGCAGTGCTCACCTGGTAATGTTCAGATGTACGTGGACGCAGTCTTTGGCAGAGATCCACAGGAAGTATGTCTGGCGGGGGCAAGAAAAGAAGTTGTTTTTTCCAATAAAGCAGGAAAGCAGATCACATCATTCTGAAGTAGGGATCTCCCTGCTCAGCAGAGAGCAATCTGGAGCCTCTTTTGCTTGGGTCCATCCGGGCCCATAATCCTGGCCATTTGCTGGATGTGGTCAGTTCTTTCTTTGCTCCTCCTGCCTTTTCCCACTGCCATTGCTCTGCCATGGCCAGCCCCTGTTCCTCTCTAAATTGTCCCTGTCTGACCTCTTCCCTCCTTGGTATTGTCCCAGAGCAGGTGCTCCTGTGTAGGACTTCAAACTGCAAGGCATTGCATGCCCTGACTGTCCTCCTCCCTCTCTGTTCCTCCCGAAAAAGGAGACCTGGCTGGCTGGGGGCAGCTTAGAGTTTGTGACAAGCCATCCTGGCATAAGCCAAAATGTCACAGGATGGGAACAAGTTTAAAATCAATGCCTTAAAGTGAGTTGCCACAACTGGAATTTATTGTGGTTAGAGGGAGATGTGGGCTGGGTGGGGGCTGCGTTAACCCACTTGCATTTGCTGCAGGGCGAGTTGAACTATGTCCATGAGATCAGAGCTCCTTTCCCTGGTAGCTCTGTCTCCCTACGTCTCCCTGAGACAGAGCACAACCATCTCACCTGGACGACCACAAATATTGCTTGCACGATGGGGTAGATTATTTTGATTGCAGACAGGCAACTGTAGAAGCTCGAGTAATATCCTATTTTGAACACATCCATGACAAGGCTGAAAATGGCAAACAGGATCAGGCCTCCTGTTGAGGAACCAAAATATCTGTGGTTGGGCAGATGTATGCACATGTGGACTAATGCAGATAGATGAGAGGAAGAAGAGGAATTATTGTCATGGAGAGGCTTTGCTTCTACCTCTGTTTTCTCTCTCCCAGCACCCAAATTATCTTGGCACCAACAGAATCATACAATAATTTTGGCTGGAAGGGATTTTCAATCAACTCTCTACACTGACTGGGGCTAACAGCTCTTGCAAGAGCAATGGCAAGGCTGGGAAGGACCCTGGTGTAAAGTACCAAGAGCTCTTGCAGATAAAGGGAGACCTGGCAGTGAAGCCAGCGGAGGGACTAGGAACTGACCTTCTGAAGCAGGGCACGGTGCCGTGCCCCAGCGTAGAAGGAGATCGTGCCCCAAATTGTTGCTGTTTCCCTTATAATAACTGATGCCCCCATGAACTGTCCACCCTGCATCTCGCCTCCAGCCCTAGCCTTTCAAGAGCTCCTACCTCTCAGCCAGATGGGCCCAGCGTGGGAGTCTTTGCAGAGGATGGCATCTGGGCACCGGGAGGTGCCGACGAGGTAGAAGATGATCCATATGGTGACTATCAGCATCATGACAGTCAGCAGGAAGAAGACGTCGTAATCATGCACGGCAATCTTCTCAAAGGCCCCGCTGCTCACCAGTGTGCAGGCCAGCAGGGCTAAGTGCACGGCCAGCAGGATGGAGAACATGCGGCCACCCTTCTTCCACACTTCCTTGGAGGCAGGGGTGGAGGGGGGCTGATGAGGCTGGTGGCTGAAAGACGCTATCTGGCTTGAAGCCAGGCTGGCTTTGTCATCCTTCTGTCCGCAGCCCATGCTGGAGTTGGGGTGTCTGATCTCGCTGTCCTTCCGCATGGGCTCTTCGGTCATGATTCAGCTAATGCCTTAGCTGAGGGTTAATGCTGTTGGGAGGAGAGCCCCGTGAATGAGAGGCGTCACTTCATTTTGAATAGTCCAGGGCTGGACCAAAGCAGGACATGTGATGAGGAAGAGAGGACGTATCAGAGGAATGGGGAAGGCTGAGACAAGGAGTGCAAAAAGAGGGATGAGCTCATTTTCAACCTTTCTCTTGCTGGTTCCCTGAAGGCTGTGTTCTTGCTTAAGATGCTTTTGTCTGGGGAGGTCCCAGGTCAGTTTAACAAAGCATACCTAATTTGTCACACAATGTTTAGGTGTTTATTGATGCAAGATATTGGAAAAGCACCAGAAAAGCACTCACAGGATCAAATATCCTGGGGCAAACATGGTTTGATTTCTAAATGTCAACTGCTAAACATTCTGAGAAAACGTCATACTTCCTGGCTGAGGAACAGGCCACCGAAAGGTAAGAAAGCCCTGGGAGTCTTTGGGACGTCACATCGTAGTTTATATCAGTCCCTGCAAGAAGGATGTTAGCTATTTCCGCTGTCACTCCCTCTAAAGCCCCTTGCCTGTGCCAAGCTTGGGACTTCATTGATTCCCAATGAAAAACCTGAAACAAGGCAAATTAACTATTCAGACAAAGCCATTCCACCAACCTGTTGTGCTGCCCGGAATCCAAATCTCTGCTCTTGCCAGGCTGTTGGAGAAGTTTCCCCGTTGCTGCAGCTTGGTCAGCAGAAGAATTTATACCTGTTGGGTTGTCTCTGTGATTTATACCATGTCTGGAGCTGACAGCAGCGCTTCATGGGCTTCTCAGAGAAAGTCATGTGATCCATTTTGTGCAATAGCTGATTTTGGGGAAGCAGGAGAGAGATGAGGAGATAAGGGTTATTTACCTGGGAAGGACATGAGATGACAACACTGCTAAGCATGGCACAGACCGCTCGGTTGCAGGGTCACGGTCACCACAGAGCAAAGCTACCCCATCAAACCCATCTACCTACAGGCACAAGATCTCTTCCCTTGAGAGAAGATGGCTTAGGTGATGAGCTTATCTTTGCTGATGATTTTGGTCTCGACTTTCTGGTTAACTGAGCACAGTAAATATTGTGCCTCACCCTGTGCTGTTTCCATCAGAGCTCTCTATGCCTGGAATGTTTTTGAGGAAAGGGAAGAAATTTGCATTTGTAGCTATTCAGTGCCAAGGGCAGCTCAATCTTTTCCTACCCATGGCGCCAACAACGAGGAAGGTGTAGTATTAGAACGGGGCAGGATTTGGGGACTGGAACCCCTGTTCCCCTTTGCTGACGCACTGCCTTTGACTTTTCAGGGTGGAATCACCTTTCTCTGGCTCTCAGGAGCTTAACTCCTCTCCTTCCAAGGAGAAAGAAGCCATGTTACAAGTTACAAACCACAGTGCAGGTGCCAGCTGAGGGGAGAGCTTTTGCTCAAGATCTCCTTTACCCCAGCTGTTATATTTTGGTGGGGGCAACAGGGAGGCCCAGGGCTGTTCTGAGTTGATGGGGACAAGTTTTTTTCCTTCACGAGGATGCCTCTTCTGGAGATGTCCCTGCCGCTTGCCTCCTCCAGGGCAAGCGCAGAGATGGGGCAGTTTGCTGTGCATTTCTCAGTCCCACTCCTGCCTGCTCACCACTGTGCTCCTTCCTGCAGTGCTACAGGGAGAGAACCAAACTGAACTATGTGGGATGGTGAAGGAGAGCTCAGGATCTACTCTGCAGCCCAGGGAGACCTTCATGTGTCTTTCCTATGCTACCACAAGCAGTACTGGATCTGCCCTGCCTTGCCTCTGCTGATCCTTAGGGGTTTCTCCTCAGGGTGAGTGGTTGATCTTTTCTCAGTTTGTAACCTTTCCCAGGGGAAGCCCAGACCGCCCATCCGGTGAATCTGAGCTGCTATGGTGATGTTCTGCAGAGGCCAGAGGTTCAGAGTCCCCCTGGGCTAAATGCACTGATTTATCCTTCCTCTTTGGGCCTTAACGGCCAGCAACAGAGGAAAGAGCACTTACTGCCTTGGGGCAATGCTCCCAGTGCCCCCTGGGAGCCACCGTACAGCATAATAATCTTAATTAGTAATAACACAAGAATCATTAAATAACCTCGGTAATGAATTGCAGGCGTTACTATGCTGCTTTTCACCTTGAAGGATCCCAGCGCCAAATACCTCAATGTGCATCCCATCAGGACTCGCCCAGGGCTGCTGAGTGGGTGAGTCCAAATCTGCTGACGTGAGCAAACCGTGTGGGGAGTGGACCCCTCCCTCTGGCAGCAAACACACACAGGCGTCCCTGGCATCCAGGACAGTGATTCCGTGTTGGTCACCCAGGGGTTTAGTCACTGTAGCTGGTGTGGGTGCACCTAGGACAGCTTTAGGGCCACCCTGCTGTCTTGGGGCATTTTCTTGCTTACGAAAATAAGCTGCATTTCTCTCTGGTTTTCCTCCTCTCTGCTCATCACCTTCCAGCCCTCTCTGCTGCTGTCTTTCAGTCTTTCCCCATTTTTCTGCTCTTTTTCCCCTTTCTCACCCATCTGCTGGGTCTGCCTTTCCCCTCTCCAAACCCTGTCTGCCCCGTGGCTGTGCTGTCCAGGGCCACCGCGTGGCCAAGCCCTACAGATCTCCATCCCCAGAGCCAGAACGCGATAGGCAAAATGCCCAAGCGAGGAGCAGGAAATTCCTCCTCTGTGACAGCAGCGTGTCCCAAGGGATACGATTCACCCTTGGGCGCAATATGGCGTGACAGCCACGTGCTTTGGTGAATATCCAGGCTCCATCTCTCCCAATGGCAGAGGGTGCCTGGGAATCCTGCACTGAGCATGGCCTGGGGACATCCAGCTCTCTGAAGGGCTCCCCGCAGCCAGAAAATCTGTGTCAGCATAAGAGACACCAGAGGCCAGAGATTGCCCCTCGTGTGCATCATGGTAGAAGTACTGAGCCACAGACAGGAGCGGGTTTCGTTTGGGGGGCGGGGGGTTTGGTCTCTAAAGAGGAAGAGGGGGTGAGGAAGGGAATTTTTCCAGCCTGTGCTGAGTTATCACAGATTTGGGTTCCTATCAGGCAGTTTGTTGTGTGATTCCCTAGAAGGCAGAGTCCTGTGGGCACCAGCAGGGCGGTCAGGGGTCAGGGGGATGGTGGGGGGGATGGGACAGGGATGGTGATTAGGTCTGCCAATGCCTTCCTAGTGACGCCAGAGATATTTATATATGTCCTTTGTTTGGTGGGTGGTTTTTTAGGTAGGTTTGTTTGTTTTGTTTTGTTTTTTTACCAGGAAAAGCTGAGCTGTGAACACCCCTGGCATTGCTGTGAAATCAGGGAAGTCACCAAACTGCACTTGGCTGTCCCTGCCTGGAGCAGGAGCACCCCTGTGGGTCCCTGCTGCTGGCCAGCTCTGACGGGGCTGTGAGTGGAGGCAGCGGGGCTGGCGTTTCATCGGCCCAGGCTTCCTCCTGCAGATGGGGTTGGCCGCAGCAAGGGGCTGCCAGGGCTACCAGGCAGGACGTGGCCCCATAGCCTTTCCAGCAGCCTGCTCCGCTTGGGGGACGCGTAGACCCCGGTGAGCTCTCGCTGTGTGACCCTGTGTCCGCAGCGCTCAGCTCAGCCCAAGGCAGCGAGACTGCTTAATTGGAGCTTTTAATGTGCCGTGGAGCTGGTGCATGAAAGGTTTGTTGCCAGGAGCAGCCAGGGCCGGAGGATGCTTAGGACCCAGGGGAAGCGCTGGAGATCCTGGCTGGCTGGGCTTGGAAGAGCTCCTGCCTCCCCGGCCAGGACTTCTCAGGTGTCCTGGTGCTGCAGGGCTGTGCGAGGCCAGCTGGGCCCTCCCGGCAGCTCCCCCTTCCCCACGTCCATGCCCATCCTCTGAGCCCCCCTGGGCACCCATGCACCATGAACGACCAGTACCACCGAGCAGCCCGGGATGGCTACCTGGACCTCCTGAAGGAAGCCACCAAGAAGGACCTGAACTCCCCAGACGAGGATGGCATGACCCCCACCCTATGGGCTGCCTACCACGGCAACCTGGACGCCCTGCGCCTCATCATCAGCAGAGGGTGAGCATTGGCGAATGCACGGTGCTGGTCCCGGGGGACAGAGTAGCTTGGAGCCCATCTTTCCCCCTTCCCCACTCACAGGTCAGTGCCCCACTAAATGATGGCTTCTGACCATAACACACACCCCCCCCCCCCAAGTCCTCCCCTCTTATTTTCTCTCCTTGTGGTGCTTGGAGTCTAATCCAACGCTCCTGATGACTGCTCTGTGTTTTCCCAGCTCCTCTGACCCTATAACCACCCCGTGACTCCACTCCGTCCCCAAACCCCGCTTTGTAGCTCCCCAGGTGGGGCTGGGTCTTCCCCTACACCCCTGCAAGTGCTTTTGCAGCCAGGTCCTGTAAAGACAGGCAGAGCTGAAGCGTAGCACATCAGGTTGCTGCCATGAAAAAAGCCCTTTTAAACGAGAGGGCAGAGAGAACTGCTCCTTCTGTCCTGGAAATGCTCGTGTAGAGAGAGGTGTATGGTGCCAGCTAGCAGTGGGCGACACTGTTCTGTTTTACCCAAAGCGAGGTTTGAATATGTGGCCCCCAGGCAGCCTGTCCTGCCCCCGGAGCCCCAGAAATTCAGGAGCAGGCTCCCCAGGAGCAGATTTCTTTAAGCTCAGTCTCCCTCGCGGGTGCTGCTAGGTGCTGATGTGTCTCTTGGTCCCTCACCCTGGGCTACTTGGTTCTCTGGCTCTGTAAGCGTGGATTTGGAGAGAAGGGAATGGGATTGCAGAGGTTTGTCAGGCTGGAGGGCTCTCCCGTCCTTACCAACCTCCTGACGCAGCACGTCCCAGCACTTCCTCCCACTCCAGTTGCTTTTCAGAGCACCTCATCTAAAGGCATCCAAGGTGGGGTGGCCTCTGCCTAGTGCTGAGAGATTGGTGGTGCTGCCAGTTTTGATTTATTTCTTTTTAATATTGAGTGCTGGGGTTGGCAGCCTGGAAGGCTTCCTCATGCCTCCTTGGAAGGGCTTTGCTGCTCCACATTAGGTTGGGGCTTGGTGTGGCTGTCGGCTCCAAAGCAGGGATTTTCTGCATCCACACTGGGCTGCCTTTGCAAGCTGTCATACTCCATCCTGCTGTGCCTGTTCCTGGGCTCTCAGCATCTCTTGATACTCTGGTCTGCTTGTGCAAAGCCTTCAGCCGGCTCCCCTGGCCCCAGCCAGCTGTACTTACAGGCAGAGCTCCCCCACACATTGCTGTCCTTCCATTGTAAAACATTTTCTTTTCAGATCCTGGGGTCAGGAGGGCTGTGTACAGCTTGTACAGTACTTTGAAAAGTCCGTGAGAGCCTCGCACAATAGGAGCATGCTCAGGAAAAGATGATTTCAGAGTCCGGAGGGGAGAGAGGAAGACATCGCTCCGAGTGGTGCATCCTGAGATGCTCCTGGGCTGAGCGCACCAGGATGCTTCCCTGTGTGGGCACTGTGTGATTTACTGTGTACCTTCCAGGAGAGGCTGTGCCCAGCAGAAACCTGCCCTGAGCTCCCACCAGGAGGGGAATCGTCACCCAGGGCCTGAGAAGCAAGGACAGGAGCTCTGGGGATGAGACCCCGAAGTTAGAAATGCTTCCCTTTGACGGCCAAAAAGTCAGTCTGAAGGGCCCATGCCATGGGGCTTTCATCCAAGGCCTTTCAGACTGACTTTATTTCTCTTTATGTCGTTATACCTCCTTATATTGCCTGCCTCCATCGCAGGACACCCTGCAGCACCGCTGCCTGCCCTGCCGATCCACGCACCTGCGCCAGCAGTTTCTGCCTCTCCCCAAAGCCCGAGGGCTGCTTTTCCATAGAGGGGCCCCTTTTATAAATTCATATTGGATTAAAAGGTCCTCACGGGCTCAGTCATGTCCGAGTGCAGCTTGTCTGCTCTTTAATTAACAGCCAAATGTACATTTGTTCCTGACAGGGAAAATAGCCTGGCAAAAGCCCAGTGCCCTTTACGTGATGGATGGTGGAGCAAAGCATATGTCTGTGGGGCTGCAGGATGCGTTTACATCCATGCATTCATCTCTGCCTGTCAGATCCTCGCTCAGGAGCATGCAGGGATCAGCAAAGCCTCCTTGCCCCGCTGCTCAGCTCGGCTCAGCGCAGAGGCAGGCACAGCTCTGCTCCCTGGACTGGCTTTGGGTCTGCGAGGGTCAGGAAAGCCCCAGCCTAGGGACAGGACCCAGGAGAGCCTGTGGGCAGACCCTGTAATTTGCTGCTAGTACTTCGGACGATGTGCAATGGTATTTAAGTCTTGTTCAGAGATGAAGTGTGATTCTGTGTTAGATATGTTACTATTACACCTGCACGATAACAATTGGGAGGCAAGAGGGAGGACCCCTGAGTGTCCCAGAATGTCCGGGCATTTCTCTCTGGCCTCTGCTGTCAAAATATTCCTCCTTCAGCACGGGGAGCTCTGCACTGCAAGGCAGGAGAGTGTGGGACTGTGGCATGGAGCAGAGCCTGGGGGAGCGGAGGCTTTGGGGCTGGGCTGGCACCATGCAAGGATGGGGTGGAGGCAGCTGCAGGTCTGAGGGGGCTGGTTACCCTCCAACTGGATTGCAGGGCAATGCCAAAGCACAGGGGGTGATGGGGGAGTCCTGGGGCAGCAAGAAACACTGAACCCTCCTTGCCAGCACTGGGCAGTGGCACTGGTGCCCAGACAAGCCGGGAGATTGAGCGCTGGGGCCAGGCTGTTATGAAATGTCCTAGTGAGGCCGGCCAGAGGCACCCTGAGGAAGCAGGGCTGCAGCAAGGGAGGGGGCTGAGAGGCACAGAAATCACTGCTCCATCCATCATGCCCTGCTGCAGGCCAGGCTGAGGGACACTGAGTGTTATCTGCGCTCTGCCATCAGCGAAGGAGCCTCATTCGTAAGCCTGCGCGTTCAGCAGATTGTGGTGTGGGGCTGAAACAGGGAGGGGGAAAGAAAGTCTAATAAATCCCTTGGGGATCCTTGAGGAAAGCTCATCATCTCAGCTCACACAGAAGGGGTGTTGAAGCAACCGGTGGTGTGTCTGTGCCTCTGTTCCACCTTTGCACGGGGATGGAGAGAGGTTTTGGGATGGAGGGATCAGCAGTGGCTTATCCTTCTTGTTTGGAACACAAAAAGCCTTTTTCTTCCTCCTGGCTGGGCTCCAGCGAGGGAAGCAAACTCAATTAATGTGATGGCTGGGACTGGCATTTAGTATTGCAGCTTTTCAGAGGCAGTAATTCTTCGGCGTGGTTCGTTATGAACTGCTGTGGCGGTGGCAGGCATCAGTCCAGCTCCAGTTAATCGTGGGTCTGGGGACCTCGGCTGGGAATGGCCAGGACTTTCTTGCCTTGGAGTGGGCCACAGGAGAGGCAAGGATGTGTCTTTCTGCTAGACGGGTCCGCAGTCAGCTTTGTCACCCAGTGTTTCTTTGCAGAGGCGTGCCTCAGTTTCCCCTCTCACAAAAACGAGGGTTCACAGATGCTTTGGATGTCAATGGCAGAGGGGTGCGAGTGGCTCGGGGGTGGGTTGGAGAGGATGAGATGACATCGGCCAGGCTGCTCGAGGGTGTTGCGTCACCCCGGCTGGGGCAGGGTTGCAGTGGAGGTTGCAGCAAGGCACGTGAAGGCGATGTGCATCCTCTGCACGCCACGGGGCTGGCGGCCACCTGGGTGCCAGGAGCAGCGCGGCCCTCGTGGTGGCGGAGACCTTCCCCCAGGTGATGGAGGCGACGGAGCAGGGTGGAGCGCTGTCGCAGCCTCATCGCTTCCGGCGCCCGAGCGGCTGCTTGGAGTCAGCGTGAGCTCTGGGCACAGCGAAGCGCTGAGCTGGTAGACGTGCCCCTAGGCACTGCCACGGTATGGCCGGCGTTAATAATCACTGGTAACAATAACTGCTGGCCTGGGTTTTCGCTGGTACAAGAGGCAGAACGCCCTGAGATGAATCTCACCTACAGCATCCTTGCTGGAGTTCTGGGGATCTGAACTTGGAGAAAAGCTGAATCCTTGACCTACCACCACCTGGAGAACGCTTGGGATACAGGACTCAAGGCTCTGCTCTGGGTCCAAAAACTCATATTTTCTCCTCGTTTCTAGGCTTTGCTTGGGTCATTGCCCTGACTGGCTATGCTGAAGCCGGTGTTTTGGGGTTTTTTTTTCCCTCAAGCCATAAATAATTGTTTCCTCTTCCACTATCCAAAAATGTTTTATGGGAGCCAGGGATACTCTGTACTCAGCTGGCTCCTGATCCGAGGGCCCGATCCCTCACACACAGCCATGAGGCAGGGGGTGAGCCAGCCCATTGCTATCAGAGGAACTTCACACGTGCGGCCAGGGAAGGACGTATGTAAGTGCTGGTGGATTCCCTGGCTAATTGGAATCCTATGGGAGAAGTGGAGGGGAAAAACCAGCAGGAAGGGAGTGAGCGTGCATGTCACGGTGCAAATGCAATGACTCAGGAGATGCACATGTCCACCTAAGGGGCTCAATTAACAGCGTTTTTAATAATGATTATTACAGGAGTTGACTCAGCTCTCGAAAACGCTTTGAAGTTGAGAAGTGCTGCACTTCACACCTGTTATTAAAATATGTTCCCACTTAGTGGACCCTGCAGTCAGCATCGCCCCGTGTGCAGCACCCTGGAGGTGAAGTTTTGCTTGGACAAACACCCGCCAGAGGGAGGGCCTCATGTTTATTATCTGTGCTGGATCAAACACCTCTACTTCGCAAGTTGCCGTTCTTCTTTCCTTCTGATGTATTTTTAGTGCCTGCAGCAGATGTTTATAGGGCAAAGGGACCTAGAGATCTAATTTTGCTCTAATACTTTTGTTTCTAGACAGCGGAAATATCCAGGGGAAGTTGGTTTTGATGCTCTTTTCCCTCACTTATTCTCTGAGGCAGTAAAAAGCACGAGGAAAGTAGACCTTCAAACATGAAGCCCCCAATATCTCCCTGGCTTTGCTCTTTGCCACCTGAACCAGACAGATGTGAGAATGGGCTCCGAGATGTACTTTATGGATTGAGCATCCGTACACTTGGCTTGGGAAGCAAGATTGTTTCTGGTGGGTCAGCTGCTAAGTCGCTGCCCGAGTTGTGAGTCCATGTGCATGTTGGGACCCTCACAGTGCCCTGGCTCATCTGCCCCCACGTGCCGGGCACGCATGTGCCCGTTCAGAGCCCATGTAAGCAAACAAAGAACCCTTCAGGTGCTGGAGTCCCACTGCCAGGACCACCAGTTGCAGTTTCACTGGCTCTTTAATCCAGCTCCATCAATAATTTATTCCTCTCTTGCAATTCATCAAATATTTATCCTCCCCATGAATTTCCCAGCCTGGACATGTCACTACGAGGGTAGAGGCAAGGGCTGGGGAGTTACCACTCCTGGAAGCTCAGCATTGCCAGAATACCGGCAGCTTCTTCCTCTCTTTCTGCCGGCTTCACGGCTCCTCAATCCTGTGGTCTCCTGCCCTTCTCCTCCCTAGCACCCATCTTTGAAGCCTTTCTGTGCTTCTGTGAGAGATGTTGAAGGCTCTGGATGCAGAACTCCTGCAGCTTTTGTGCATCTTTTTGGCTGTTATATAGTTTTGAGCCTTTTGACTAACTCTTGCTGAATTTGCCAGCAGGCTCAAGGTTGTAGTTATTACGTTTCTACAAGTTTTGTGAAAATATGTGTGTGATGGAGAGCAACTGCTGATGGTCCCACATGGGGAAAGCTGAGTGGACCCCGTAGTGGCTCTTGGGGAATGCCGCCGGGAAGCTTATGCTCTGGGTCCAAATATTCTCCAGCTTAACCTCTGGACGCTGTCTTTATTGCTTCTGCCTTTTGCAGAATCATTTCCCTTCGGTATCACATAGCTGAGATGTCAGCAAAGCCTGCAGATTGCAAACCAGATGTCACACCGGCCGGGTGGCTCTGCTCGGGCTCCGCTGTTCCCTGAACAGCAGTGTCCGGAGCAGGCAGTGGGGAGCCTGCCTGAGGTGTGGGAGGGTGAATGTGCTGGATGAGGCTGTCACTGGGTCTTGTGCGTGGGTGCTAGTGATGAAGATGCAAAGCTGGCCAGGGGCAAGAGGTCCCTCAGCTCCTGTGGTCTCCGTGCTCTTCCTCTGAAGCAGTTTCAGACTCTTTCAGGCGGGACAAGCACAGAGCGTGTGGGGTTTGGGAGAGGGTTCTGGGCTCTGCTGCTCCCAGGTCTCGTCAACACAGGTCCTAAAGCAGCAAGGAGTAAAGTAACGTGGGCTGAAGGTCTCAGGTGTGCATTCACCTTCCAGACTCCTAGTGTCACCCAGGCTTGGAGCTGGGGTCCTCATGGCAGAGGGATGGTGCTCGGTTCCTCTGGAGCTCATTGAAAGGGTGGTGCAGAAATGGGCAGGAGCTTTGCCAAGCCAGAGCCCCGCTGCCTGCGGGGAGTTGCTCTTGAGGGTGGTGGAGCTGCGCAGTCTTAATAAAAGGCTTTGCCTTATCCATGTGCATGAAGGGAGAGCGCCTTGTTGACAGATACTGCTGCTGGCTGCGTATCATTAGCACACACGCTCGGGCAGGCGCTGGTGCCAGCAGGGGTGTGAACTCTCTCTTGTTTCAGCAGATCACAAATACAGAGGAATGTCAGGAGGACAGCCTTCCCTTCAGCCCTAGGTTTGTGCCCACCCCATCACAGGAGGGAGATGTGGGCAAGCGGTTGTGCCCCACCAGCAGCTTGCTGTGGTAGGGTCCAGCATGCTTTGAGGAGAGATGCTAATGGCGTTAGTCTAGCGTCCAGCTCTTGAGGAGCGCAGAAACCTAATCTCCACTTTCTCTGAAACTGGATTCTCAGGATGTCCTAATACCAACGTGCTTCAAGCCATGCAATCGAAACCAAGCATGGTACAGCAAAAACCCCCCACAAATCCCCAACCCTGAGGGCAATGCCAGCAACTTTGCTCTTATTCTCTACTGACTACGTGCCCTCTTGTGCCTCGAATTCCCCTAGGCACCAGTGAACAGGAGGGTGGGAAGGTGCAGCAGCTGGTGGGTTTCAGAGCCAATGCTGAGGATGGCTGTTTCATGGTGGTGCTACCATCATGGTAGGAACACTGGTGTCCCACACAGGATGTACTGTATGGAGAGGTATTTTGGGATGTCTCTCCATGGAATCTGAATGAAGCCAAGATTTGACGACTGAATCCGACTAGCATTTGAAATTTTATAACAAGCTGAGCTAGAGCAGCTCTATATCTCAGTTCTGGGCTATTCAGAATCTAGCCTGAGTCCCTCTAAAATGGTTTGATGTAGGAATGTTGTCTCCTCAGAGCTAAATTCAAATCATGGGAATAATCAGGCTTGTGGGTCAGGCATGTGATTCCATGCCAGTGGTACACTTCTCCAGAAGACCCCCTTAAAATTAAGCTGTAGGGGCTGGAGGCATGTAGCTTCATGTTTTGAGGAGTCAACAGTTCATGGTGCTGGTTCGCCCCTGTACGACTGTGAATATCCCAGTAGAGTCTGCCAGCTATGCCTGCATGGTAACCTGTTGTTTTTCTTGCTGTCTAGGGGCGATCCAGACAAATGTGACATCTGGGGGAACACCCCTCTCCACCTGGCAGCAGCCAACGGCCACCTGAACTGCCTTTCCTTCCTCATCTCTTTTGGGGCCAACATCTGGTGCCTGGACAACGACTACCACACCCCACTGGACATGGCAGCCATGAAGGGGCACATGGAGTGTGTGCGATACCTGGACTCTATTGCTGCCAAGCAGAGCAGCCTCAACCCCAAGCTGGTGAGCAAACTGAAGGACAAGGCCTTTCGGGACGCGGAGCGGAGGATTAAGGACTGCGTGAAGTTGCAGAAGAAGCACCATGAAAGGATGGAGAAGCGGTACAGAAAGGAGATGTCAGATAATTCGGATACCATGAGCTTTTCCAGCTATTCTAGTAGCACCTTAAGCAAGAAGTTCCAACACATGTCTATGGTGACTTCCCTGCCATACTCACAAGCCACCATCCATAGCACAGCCAAGGGAAAGACGAAAATACAGAAGAAGCTAGAGAAGAAGAAGCAGGTGGATGGGACATTCAAGATCTATGAGGATGGGAGGAAAAGCGTGCGGTCTCTGTCTGGTCTGCAGCTGGGGAACGACGTCATGTTTGTGAAGCAGGGCACATATGCCAGCCCCAAGGAGTGGACTCGGCGTAATATCAGAGACATGTTCCTCACAGATGAAGACACTGTCTCCCGTGCCATAAGTGACCCGGGGTTGCACATGGACTCGGCCCACTCGGAAGTCAGCACTGACTCTGGCCACGACTCCTTGTTCAACCGTCCTGGGCTGGGCACCATGGTGTTCCGGCGCAACTACGTCAGCAGTGGGCTTTTTGGGATCGGCCGGGAGGAGGCTGGCATGTTGGGTGAAGACAACACAGATGGGGTAGGTGTCAAACTGCGGAGCCGCCTGCAGCGCTCGCCAAGTCTCAACGATAGCATTGGCAGTGCCAACAGCCTGCAGGAGAGGAACGCGGAGGAGCTACCCTGGGATGAGGTGGAGCTGGGCTTAGATGATGATGACGAACCAGACACCAGCCCCTTGGAGACTTTTTTGGCTTCTCTGCACATGTTTGAGTTCATCTCTATCTTGAAGAAGGAAAAGATCGACTTGGAGGCCCTCATGCTATGTTCAGACAATGACCTGAAGAGCATCAATATCCCATTGGGCCCCAGGAAAAAGATTGTGGATGCCATCCAGAGGAGACGGCAAACTCTGGAGAAGCCACATGTCATTGTAGACACTGAGCTGTAAGTAGGAGATGGGGCCTCTGAGCAATTAAACCTTCAGCAGGTGGAGACATGGATAATGTAAGGTCTTGTTTTCAACCCACTTGGAAGAATAGGAGTCCAGGTAACCTCAGTGCTTCTCTGTGTGGGCAAATTCCTGCTTGTGCGGAAAAGATGAGAGTTAGGAGAGGTGGTGATAGCGTTAGTTCATTACTCAACAGCCCGAATGCGGCTGGGCAGGACGCGAAGCCTTTGTTTTGTTTCATAACCTGTATGAATGCAGCCTGCGCTGTGGTCTGATTCTTCTGAGCTGGGATTTTCAACCACACTCAAGCTTGTCTTGACTCTTCACCTTTTGAAGGCTTTAGGAAATCAACCGCAATTCCTGGTGGGAGCAGGCTGACGGCAGTGCCCGGTGGCATTGGGAATCCTTCCCCAAATGCTTGAGATCTGACTCAGACCTTTGGAGATTGCCTGTCTGGGTTGCAGTTGCTGCTGTTCTATGGTGTTTCCAGGGTTTGGTTGGTTTGGCTCGAAGAACTGCATGCCTGCCATAGAGGTGAAGGGAAGGCGCCAGTGTGGGTCTCCCCACTGTCACATCTGCTGACACCCCAATCCGCTGCACTGTTTGGGCTTCCCAGCCCTCAAGTACCTGTGTGCTTCTTGCTGGTTTGACAGGCTTTCAGTACAGCTCAGTCTTGGGTCCTCAGGGTGCTGATAGATTTTTCTCTTTCCCTTTGCAGATAACAGCAGCGTTTTTTTTTAAATTTTTTTTTTTTTTTTTTTTAAATGATCAAGAAATAAACCCAGTTCTAAGTTGCCAGAAAACACAAGCCAGAGACTCTCTTCCTGGGGCAGCTGAAAGCCACAGCCATCCCCTCCGGTCCCTCTGGACCGCCCTCCTGCTCCCTCGCTCTGCTCCCCATCTGTGTGATGCTCCCAGCCAGTACCAGGTACGGAGGGGACGACTGCTGAGATGGGACCAGGCAGCTCCAACCTGCCAACCTCGAAGGTTGCTTGCTCACTGGAGGGACGAGGGTGCTGCCCGGCTGGCTAGGACACCGTGCCGCCATGGGCTGAGGGACCACACAAAGCCACAAACAGAAGGAGATATGTGATGGTATTTTCAAAGGGACCCAAAATAAATAATTAAACCCATTCTTTCTTGAGCAAGTGGTTGATTTCGGGTTGGGGCTGGAGGAGCACTGGGATGGGGAGTCCTGGCCTCTCTCCTGTTTCTTGGCTGCTTTGGCATACTGTTTGATGCTGTGTTTTCGGAAGGGAGTTTTGATTACTGTGGTTTGGGGCTGTTCAGCTTGAGACGTGGCAGCCCTGCACGTTGCTAGCGGGTGCCCAGCATGTCTGTGAGCCCAGCCTGTGCTGACTTGAGTGTGACAATCCAAAATGAAGTCGGCGTTTTGAACGCGTTGGTAGCTGCCTTCCAGCAGTCTGGTCAAATGGCTGTCCCAGACAGGCTTCTGCCCTGTCTCTCCAGGGCACCGAGGTGCATAAGCAGTTTGTGTGTGAAGGGCCTGGACTTTTGCCTCCAGGAGCTTCCCAGGACCGAGCGCAGCACCAGGCTGCAGCCCAGAGCCTGTTCCAAGCAGCCCTGATGCATCAGCGCTCAAAACAGAGCCCAGCTCCAAACCCTAGCAGTAGTTGTTTTCCACAGACCCATTGCATCTCTTGCTGACCATCACACTTGCCTCCCCAGCCCTCAGCTCCCTTTTACACACACACTTTACGGGCAGCTCCAGGGTGGCAGGAGTGTTTCTGGGGTGCAGCAGCAGGTTGGGGACCTGTGCCCCCCCCCCGCCCTGATCTCTCAGTCACATTAATGGGAGAGAGTCGACAGCCCCTTGCTGTGGGGTTGCTGGCATCGTGCCTGTTCAGGCTGTGATGCAAACTACCAGATCAGAGAAATGCCTCGCGGTGTTGCTGCTGGTACTGCTTATCCTGCCTTATCTCAAGGATGCAAATGATAAGGGATGACCCAAGCAGGGTGACTCCTGGCAGCCTGTATGTGCTCAGCCCAGGTCTGGCTGGGACCTGGACCACACTCATCCCTTTGGAGCTGTGGAGGCTGTGTTTTCTTTGGTCCCTCTCCAAAGCCCGGGGCTGCCATCCCAGAAGGGAGAGTGGTGGCTGGGCTCTCTAATGTCACAGCTCCCTCTGCCGGGACCAGGCCTGGGAGAGCAGGATGGGACCCGCTGCCTGCCGGGGCTGCGAGGCAGCAGGGATGCAGCACAGCACAGGGATGGCTGCCAAGTCCTGTCTGCGAGCAGGACCCCGTAACTCACGGCTGGTTTTCAGGTGAGGTTACAGTGGCTGAATTCACCCCCTTCCCCATGCGTGTCTGTGATTTCATCCAAGCCCTCTCCCCTTGCTCTGGATAACTGACCGAGCACCAGCTGCCTGCCGCAAACCCGCTCCCAGCTCCAATTCCCCTGGGGATGAATTGCGCCTTTGGGTTTGTGCTGGACATGGGAGGGGAGCGATTCATCCTGGTTCGCATCACTGTCACCCCAGTGCAATGGGGACCAGTTTACCCAGTGGATGACAGGGAGAAGTGGATCTATTGGCTTGGCACCTACTGGAGCCTTTTGCAGGCTGGGTGGGTTTTGGGGGGATGCTGGCGTTTGCACACTCCCTAACTTTGCCTTTTTGCTTAGGAGCACCCAAGCAGTTGCTGATGCTGAGCTGATGCTGACAGAGATCCCTTCTCCCAACTTGTCTTTCCTCCAAAGCGACGGTGAAAAGTTTTGGTGACGCAATGGTACCCAAGTGCCATGGGACACGTCCCCGCGCAGCTAAGACCAAGCCCAGAAATGCCGCTCGTGATTGCTGAGTACTGAGACCAATGTGGTCACCTCCACAACCACAGGGAGAGACCAAAACTGAGCCATGGCACCAATGCAGCATTGCAGAGCCCAGGAGATGGGTTCAGGCCCACAGCTGTCCCAGGTGGGGTGAGGAGGACGTCTGTGGGCACAGGGGTGGCCTGCTCTTTGTGCTTGTGTGTGTTTCTCCCGAGGTCCCTTCCAACCCTTGCCATTCTGTGATTCTGTGTTGCTTGGCTTTGGGTTTAGTTTTCAGTTTCCAACCAGGTTGTCTCCCACGAAGTGTGGGGATGCAGCTCTTGCAGGACAGGGCGTTCAAACCCCCCGGCCCAGGAGACGTCCCCTGATTCCCAGCTCTCCCCAGCCAGCTGGGCTGCTGCATCCCACCAGGCTCATGATGGAGCTGGGCTCTGCTTGCCCTGGGCATGGGGAGGGGACATGGCTGTCCCCAGGTCCTCAGCATAGACTGGCTCTGCCCGTTGGCAGCCCGGCTTCCATGGGGGAGCCTAGTTGGTGCTAATTGCATCTGCTCCACGGCCGAGAACAACAAGCTCCTTTCGGAGAGGGCGCTTGTGAAAGCAGGGTGGAGGCCAGGGCTGGCACACCCTGGAGAACACCCTTAAATACCCTCCCAAACAGAAACCCAGCCAGGCGGCAGGTTTCCTTCACCCGGTGCTGCCAGTGAGCAAACGCCAGCCTTTGGTACCTGCCCGTGGCCAGGCCTGCCCGCAGCGCCTGGGTGGTTGGACATGGTGCAGGTCCTGCAGGCACCATGGCAGCCAGCCTCTCCCCAGCAGGGAACCTGTGATCCTGGGGATGGTCATCCCTTAATGCCGCAAGCCACAGATGCCAAAACGCCTTGTGCCTGTGTTAAATTGGACTTCCCAGCAAAACCAGTCCCCTGGATTTAGCTTGGACATGTATTTCCCTGTTGCCGATGGTGCAGGAGGTGGCAGGCAGGGAGCGGAGCGAGGCCAAGGGGTGGTGCCAGCTGTCCGGCCACAGCATGGACACCCCATCCTTGAGCTGAACAGCCCCAGCTCCTCGACTGGAGGAGCATTGCTCACAAAAGTGATGCTGATTCACAGGCCCTGCCCTTATCCCCATGCCACCACTGCGAGGGGGATATGTTGGCATTCGCTGTCACTCAGGTGCTTTTGTTTCCCTGTCCTTAGGAGCTGGCTGAGCCCCCAGACCGCAGTCTGGAGGAGGGAGAAGGCAGAGGAGGTTTTTGGGGATGACCAAGAATGTGCAGCAGCGGCATTGGGGATGTGGGTTTGCAGGTACCAAGTGAGTGTTGCAGCATCCCTGCTTGGCTGCTGGGTACCCCGGCCGGCCCGGGGGGAGACGTGGCTGCTTCCCCCAGGCTGCTTGGGGGTTATTGGCTGCTCCATGTAGATGGCACATGTGTTCCACCACGCCACGTGGGGCTAGCATGTGGACATCACCCACAGGACACCAGGTAGGTCCTACGGGCAGAGGGGACCACAGGGAGGCATCTCCCTCAGGCTGGAGCACCTAGTCCTCAGCCCTGCCTGATGCTCCTCTCCTCCAGCCTCACCTGGAGCTGATGGTGGCCATGGTGCCCACACTGGAGGGTGACGCTGGGGTCCAGGACCTGCCAGGCCAGTGCGGGCCATTGCCCGCCACTTGCTTAACTATTTCCTGCCCATCCCACCAGGGATTCACTTCCTGGCTGAGCGGCTGAGTAACGCATGGCTGCAGGAAGGTGGACGGCCATGATGAGGCGAGCGGGAAGGGGCTCCGTGCAGAGCACCCATGGCACAGCCCAGCTTGGCCGTACCTTGCACGGTACCCCCAGCAGCCGAGTGCAGGGCTGGATGCGATGCTGATACAGCCTGGGTTGGATGCAGCACCTCACAGGGGTTTTGCAATGGCTGTTGGGACCCTCAGTGGCTGTTCCCCAAACCAAAGTGCCCCAAAAGGCAGCAATGTGGACACAGCTCAGCGTGTCCTCCCTGAGAGAGAGCTGCCGAGTGGGCCAGGGAAGCAGAAGTGGAATGCATTTTCTTTTAATGCTGGCTTTAGGTATTAACAGGGTAAATTATTTTCTACATCTGCTTCATGCAATTCGTAAATGTTAGCAAAATATCATAGAATTGTCTAGGTTGGAAAAGACCTTTAAGATCATCAAGTCCAACTGTTAAATATCAGGCAATGCCATGGATTCTGCCACCAAGTGTCCTGGGGCCAGAGTGAGCTCCTCAGTACCCATCATCCCAGCTCAGCTGGGGTGGCCGGAGGAGCACAGGGACCACCCGCAGATGGCACTGAGCATCCCTGGAGCCAGGGCAGAGCAAGTTGTGGGGCATCATTGGTGCCCCGGGCCTGCCTGCCTGCCTTTGGTGGCCTGCCCGCAGTGCCTGGAGCAGGCAGGCTATTTGCTCGAGGTGCAGGGCAGGGGGATGCTCCCTCCTGGGTGTTAAACTAAAATCCCTGACTGCCACTGGATGAGGGTCAGGAGCAGGGCAGCACCTCCCATGGGGCTTGGTGCAGGGCCAGAGCGTAGGTTTGCTCTGTAACTGGGGAGCTGTGGCTGCAATAACTTTTTCCAGCCTCAGCAGGGGTGTAGATCTGTTCCTGCTTGAAGAATGCAAGGAAATTCCCCCACTGTGAGACCCCTCAGGGCCCCTCGGCACTCGGGCTGGGTGAGCTGGGGGCTGATGGGGGACCTAGGGGGTCACCTGGAGCTGGAGACAGCAGATGGCTTCTCCCAGGCTCCTGCCACAATAGCATGCAGAGAGGGAGGGATTTAAGGACCCATAGCTGGGAACCTCAGGCTGGGGGCATCTTTGGTTAGGATGAAGATGTGGCTGTGGTCAGGTATGTGGTGTTGGTCTGGCTTCATCCCGCCAAGCACTGACGGTGCTGCTGGCGATAAGTGTGCTCCAAGCACAGGCACCACCTGATCTTTGTCCCCAGCTGCTGAACATCCCTGGTCCCCTGTGAAACCCAGGCTCCTGGCTCGCTCTGGCATGGCCCTGAAACCAGCAGTGAGGATGGGGTCATGCCCAGCCCTGCTGGTGGGGATGCCAAAGCTTCAGGGATGTGTGTTTTAGGAGGACTTGACTCCAGCCCCTGAGCTGACTCAGTGCTGCTCCATGTGCTGGGGTGAGGGCACCAAGCCACCCTGCACAGCCCCCAGCGACAGGGCATCCCCTGCATGGAGGAGGGATCAGGTCCACAGGGGGGGCCTGTGGGTCCCAGAGGTGATGGCGGGTGGGAAACCTATGTAGCTGGAACAATACTAGCACTGCTAGCTGAGACCATGCGGTCGGCTGGGGAAAACGCTGCAGGATTGGTGCCTCGGATGGCCCATATATTCTGCCCCAGATGCTTCAGTGGGAGGAAGGCGAGTGGTGAAGGAACCGGGGGGGCTGTGTGACCCACGGTTGGTGTGGGGTCAGCCAGCACCCACAGGCGCATGTGCCTCCCCCGTGGCACTGCCGGCCCCTGCTCGCAGCACAGCCCCACGATGCCAGCCTGGGCCCCGGGGTGGCTCCAAGGGCAGGCAGCGATCCTGGCTTTCTTCACTATCTCCCAGTCTCCTGCTTTTTTGGAGGGACAGGGACAACCTTCCCACTGCTCCTGTTCCCTGATATTTGTCTGAGCTTTAACCTTTTAGGATGCCATTTGACACAACTGTATTTTCCTGCCACAGATACTGAGCTGCAACTTGCCAGTGCTCTCCAAAGCCAGCAGGGCCACCCAGCCCAGAAGGTCCTACTGGGACCAGGAGCAGCCATCACCAAAGGAGACACCTGGGCGAAAGCTGAACCACCCGAACCTGCATGGGACTGCACCAGGTTGGAGTAGCAAGCACAGGGCTGCAAGGAGGGGATGCAGCCCAGAAACCACCTAAACCCAGGCAGTAAGTCCTACGCAAGCATTTAAGCCTTCATGGGGACGGATTTCCGTGGGGTCCCCTCTCCGGCTCTGGTGAGGCTGCAGCCTGCCGGTGCCCGAGTGGAGGTCGCAGCAGGGCTCCATGGGCAGTGGGTTCAGAACGACGCTGCTCTCACACGAGGACAGGCTCTGCCCTCGCAGGAGGCAGCGGGGACGGATCCAGCTGCTACAACATCCCTTGGTTCCCGACCCATTATCTGACTGCTGGGAAGCAGCGGAGCTTGGCTGGCATGGCCGCCTTGCAGCAGAGCCCGGCGCTGGCAGCGGGACCCTCACCTGCGCTTGCCTCCTCAGGACACTGCCACCGGGCTCTCCAGCTTCGCTTTGGAAATGCTCCCATGAGGGTATGGCTGACCTCCGCGTTTCCCCATCCCTGGTTTGGAGTGCCACTGGCCATGGGCACTGCTGGCAAGAAGCGCAGAGGAAAGTGTGGAAGCTCCAACAAGACGGCAAAAGGCCTGAACGGGGCAGGGAAAAGATCCTGGCAGCTGGCCTGGGTGCTGCCTTTTACCTCTGCTGTGATCAAACCCCCAGCCTGGCCCTTTTCCACAGCCACAAACAAACCCTGAGCTTGGCACTGGCCGCTCGGACAGTGTACCAGCATCTGGGGACTGCTACGGACCACGGCACCAAGGTCAAACCCCTCTGGGTCCCTGGCACGGCAGAACTCACATGCGAACACCCATTATTTCAGCCACCCCTGGCCCTGTTGGTGTTTTGGAGCACTCCTCATAGGGTGGGGGGCTCCCGTGTGTTCCTGCGAGGCCAGGGAAGGCTGAGCAGCACGGCCACCCGGGGAGGGACAGGGAGATGCACAGGGTGGCCGTGGCCCCATCCAAGCCGCTACTTCTGGAGCTGAGAGCCCAGCCCTCAGCCCCACTCAATAATCAAGCTAACGAGAGCCGCTGTCAACAAGTCTGCAGCTCCCCAGCCCATGCAGGGAAGGACGCCTTACTCGAGGGACCCAGGAGGAGAAACCTGTTTCACTGACCTTGCTCCATCACTGCCTTCCTGGCTGCGCCGTGGGCGAGTTTGGGGCTGCGGTGGGGGGTGAGCGGTTCAGCCGCCCATCAGGGGCACGGCGAGGAGGAGGAGGAGCGGGGCCGGGGCTGCATCACCAGCAGGTCAGGGTGCTGGGGGACACACCGGACGGGAGAGCCAGACCCCGCTCAGCTGATGCTGCGTCTCAGCGTGGCTCCTTGCCTGCCTGCGGAGCCTCGCTCCACCCCTCATCAGCTAATAAAGCCTCTGCCGCGCCGGTCCCTCCTTTGCCACTGACTCATGGGCTGACCTAGCCCAATCCCCTGACTGCCCCGCACCTCCATTTTCTGACCTATAAAGCAGGGCTCGTCCCCACCACTCTCCCGCTCCCTTACATAAGGGCACCGAGCGCCAAAGCAAACCCCACAGCACTTTGCAACCCACAAGTGGTGCCTGAGGGGCAACAGTGGGTGCTTGTCAGCGGTGTATGGGCTCGCCCACCCATGCTCAGGGGGGTATGGACCCCAGCCGTGGGTCTCATGGGTGCTGTATAGCCCTCGAGGATGCTGGCAGGTGGCCATGAGCTGGCCAGTGGTTCCACCCGCAGGCAACATCTCCCCGGGGGGTTTTGCTCACGTTTTGGGGGCTGGCAAGGGGAGGTGAGCCACGTATGCTGTTCTTGGCACTGGCATCTTGCCTGCTCTGGTGACGAGGAATGCCTTCACCCTGCTGCCCTGGTGCCTTGGCGCACCTCCAGCACCCCGAAACCCGGCCAGTCAGGTTTGGAAAGCAGGCCAGGGACGGCTGGGGAGGTGGAGGCTTTCTGGACTGTGCTGGGGTCTGCTGGGCTCATCTCTGCTGCCAGCCAAGGAGCAGCCCTGGCTGCATCCTGCCCTTTCTCCCCTGGGAGAAGCATGAAACCATCCCTCTTTTTGTTTCCTTTCAAAGATGACAGGCTGCTCCATGTGAAGCAGGACTGTGACCTGAAGCTGCCTGCAGTGGAGGATGAGCATCCTTGGGTCGCAGCGGGGACCAGGTGACAGCCCCCGCCAGCACCCCTGCGGGAAGGCTGCTGGGCAGAGGGGCCCATGGGGCACCCACAGGTGTAGGGATCCCCAGGGGGTGGGACCCTGGCGCTTTGGGCCCTGTGAACAGTGACGGTGCTGGACTGGGGCAGGCAGGGAGGGAAGCAGGAGCTGGCTCGGCCGCAGCTCAGCACTGCCTGACGTAAGAGGTTATACAAGCCTGCGCGGGCAGGCTGCCGGCAGCAGCATTGGCATGTCTGTGATTGGAGCTCTGCTCCCACTCTGGGGTAACACCTGCAGCAATGGAGGCAGCCTGGCCCCCTGCTCCATCCTGGGCATCCCTTACAAAAGCCCTGGCTGGCAGTGGCATCCCGGAGTGGTACCCACGAGGGATGCACAGGCTCCCTGGAGGAGCACAGCGAGGCTGGGCAGCACCCATAGAGGGGCAAAAGCCAACCTGGAGAGGGGTGAGGACGGTCTGGTGGTGTCCATGTGCCCAACAGCTACATCTGGGGGTGGTTGGGGTGGAAGGCAGCAGGGTCCCTGGCTGGTAGCTCGGGCCATGGCAAGAGCAGGGCATGGGGACCACTTACCTGGAGTGAGTGGGTGTGAGAGGGCACAGAAGAGTGGAGGAAACCTGGGCAGCACTGGAAAATGGTGCTGAGCTGGGTCAGCCCCATTCACAGGAGCAGGGAGAGGCTCCCTGATGCCCCCCAGGAGGCATTCTGGAGGTGCTGAGGGGGGCCCCTGGGTGCCAGCGGAGCAGCACGCCTCACTGCCCATCGGCAGGTGATAGATCAACCCCCGGTATTCGAGGCAGCCGGCCGGAGGTATTACTCACCCGGCCCGGGGCTGTGCTCAGCTCCACCGGGCAGGAATGCCACGTGCTCAAACCACCTTTCCCCAGGGAGGACCAGCCCCACAGCCAGGGACAGTGTCCCCAAGCTGGGGCTGGTCTGACTCTGTGCGAGGTGGAGGGGCTGGACGCTGTGGGTACCCTCGGGGTGGCTTTTGCTGCTCGGGGGGGATGAGCAGGTCCCTGGCCCTCCGTAGCATCCCATGGTCACCAGGGTCTGGAGGAGGTGACATGGGATGGGTGCCTTCCTCTCTGAAGGGGACCCAGGGACAGATGATGCCAAGAGCTGTCCCAGACCTGACAGCAGGATAAGGTGTTGGGACCGAAGGCTAAAAAAAAGCACCTTTTTACACTGTTTCTTCCCCCAAATTAATGGGTATGTAAAGAACGAGGGGGAGCCAGCAGCACTTGCCATCTCTCCTCAGGCATCGTCCCCACCAGCCCTGCCACCAGCAGAGCGTCCCAAGGGGCTGAGGACAGCGTGCCCGGTGCTTCAGTGGGGCAGGGGTGGGCACGAGAACCCACTCATGATATTGCTGTGGACTTGTCTTCTGGAGAGGTAAGTTTGTTGACCTTTTCACTATGGGAAAGGGAGACCTGCTGTTTGGGGAAAGCAGAGGTCATAGGGATGGTTTTTGGCTGACAGTGGGTTTTCTCCCAGTCTGGAGCAGATGGAGTGAAATCCCAGGTGACAAGTGGTCCATGGGCTGGGGAAAGCCAGTGGTCCATGTACAGGCTGAACCCCGGGTGTTCCAAGGGTACTTTCCATCAGCTCCAGGCAGGATGTTTTCACCCCTTTGCCCAACAAAACACAAGTCTTAGTCACCCCTCTCCCAGCAAGGAGACTGGTTATCTGGGGGCATCACCTATACAAAGTGCCGGAACGCGACATCCTGCTCGGGAAGCGGGCTCGTGCCGGGTAGTGGGGCTATTCCCAGAACCGCCCCCAGCCTCCCTCAGTAAATCCAGCTATCAGCTCCCTGCCTGGCTCCAGCTGGCCATGGCCCAGCTGGGGACGTGGCCACGGGATGGCTCCTGCGTTTGCTGGCGGATCTGGCCGCCCATGGGCTCCCTGGGCTGGTGGGTGCCAGGGCAGTGCTGGCAGCACCTCATGAGCCTTCTGTACATTTCAGGGGAACCCTCCGGCCGTGCCAAGTGCCCAGTGACGCTCGTCCCACTACTGCAAGTGCTGCGGGAGGTCGGTCTTATCTCACCTTGCACCGAGCCTGGCTCATTGTTGATTATTCTTTTGCCATTCAGGAAGAAAGGAGGGGAAAAAACACCTATTTTTTTCTGCAGAACTGCTATCTGACTCTGTTTGCACTGGGTCTCCATCTGGCTGCCCCAGCTGCAGCTCTCCTGGAGCACAAGGACCCTCTGGAGGGGGCATTCCCCAACCCCTGCCATCCAATGGACTAAAAGAGCCCTTGAGGGATGAAGGGATGGTTTTAGGGCTGAGCCCTTGTTCTCTTTGTGCCCAGGCTCATCCCTGTGGCCCCTCTCCCCCTGTGCCCTCCAGCCCAGTGACTCCCAAAATTGGAGGACTGGCAACCCTGCAAACGCAGTGAGGATGGTGAGGATGCTGAGGAAGGCTCCAAGGCCGCCAGGTTCCCTGGGCTGGTGGCAGCAGCCCGCTCTACCTGCCACGACAGCTCCTACCACCCACAGTTTAGCCCTAACCTGGTTTCTATTCTAAGCCCTATTTTTTTTTTCACAGGCCTCCTCCCTCTTTCGCTTTGCCCCACTTTGCCCTCCTGCCCGTGAACTCTGGCTGCCGCTGACCCTGATCCCAGTGGGGTCTCGCCAAAGTTGGTAATAAAACGTACCGGCGAGGTTGCTTGGGTCAGGGTGGCTCCTGCTTCCTCGGGCTGGAATTAAGGAGCAGCACCCTGGATCTGCCAGCAATGGCTCTAGGTGGGAGAGGGAAAGCTGGAGGAACGGGGCTGGGGAGACTTTGCTTTTGTGGCAAAACTGGTTGCAGGATTAGCAGCTTTCCTGGTGTTTGTGTCTTCCTAGGAGGCTGCAAAATGGCAGTTTTTTGGGGTGCTGGGGGACATCATCTTTGGCTGGTGCTGCTGGGAGGGTTGGGGATGCAGCCATGTGTCAGACAGAGCCGACCCGCAACCTCTTCCGAGCTCCTCCAGATATTCCCTTGGTGGACTGGGATCCGGAGCACCACTGCTCCAAAGGTATCATTAGAAGAGTCCCTGTTTTTCCAAGCTAACTGGTTTTATGGGTCCGGCTGTGCTGATGAAATAGCTGCCAGGCGGTGTGTGAGTTATCCCTCTGGCTGGCAGGGTGCATCTGGGTGCTCGCCTTGAAGAAGAAACAAAAACTGCCCTCTGCAGTGGCTCTCGGTTTGGCAGGGTGCCGGTGGGCTGCCCAGGCCCACCAAAAGGGATGGGCTTTTCCCTGGGGCAGGTGGCCTTGAGGCAGGTCAGCTCCAGAAAGTCACCCATGCCTGGGGCTGGGGTAATGGGCAGGGTGGACACACCGGGTATTGGCAGGGTGTGTCCCCAAACCTGGCAGGAGATGGACCCCATCTATGTCTGATGGAGCCCCTCACCTCAACCATCACCTCTCCGCAGCAGCCGAAAGCAGGGAAATAGGTTATGGCTGTGCAAGACCTGGGGAGACTGAGGTGCGTTCTTGGAGTCCGGCTGGATTCTGGCTGCCCTTTGGCTCCTGACCAAATTTCCAGCCTGAAGGAGTGACGCAGCACATTGGCTTCCCACCCCGGCCGGGCGGCTCACTCCCTTCCAGGCGCTGCCTCCCGGGCACAGGTTACGTCATGGCCCTGGCTGCCCTCGTCTCCCCTCCGGCCGGAGCGGCGAGGGAGCGGGAACCTGCCCAGGGACACCAGCACCCACTTGCTGTTTGCACCCTGGGTGGCACCAACCCAGCGTGCCGGGGCAGAGCACAGTCCGGTGCCTGGTAGAGGGCAGTGCCCATCCTGGGTGCAGGGGCAGCATCGTGCAACCCTTCCTCTTGCCAATTAAAGCTCTGCATGGGCTTCTTATAGAGCAGGGAGCTTTCTGTCTTGCAGGAATTCCTGGTTTCCATGAATTAAACATCTCCTGATTCCACAAAGAGTAGTGACAGAGTCAAGATGCAGGTACTGGTCTGCACCCAACTTAGCTCTGTTTTCTTAAACCAGGCAAAAGCAATGGCCCCCGCCAGAGCATATCCAAATACTTCTAGGGGAGAAGGCAAGAGGGTATTGGCTCCAACCCTCCCTCCCACTGCCTTTCCCTTCTGGCCCATGAAGCCGGTGGTGGGAGCTGGCAGGGAGCCCTGGCCCCAAAAAGCTGCTGTGGGTAGAGGCACTGAGTCGCCCCAGCAAACGGTCCTTGCTCGGCCACGGATCAATCCCGAGGCAGCAAGTGCCAGGTGGTGCCATCCCCAGTACAACCTCACTGGGGTCCTCATCCTCCACCCCTATGCTGCCATGTGCCAAGGAGGCTGGAAACGTCCCTCTTTCCTAGAGAGGGCAGAGGATGAAGCCTGGAGTTACCCTGCCTGTGCCGAGTGGTAAAAGTTTCATGTGGGCGGCTGCCAGGGAGGCGCCGGGTCGGGTGCCTGCCTGCGGGGACACGTGGGGCCGGGCGGGGGGGGGGCTGGGGTTAGGCAGTGCTGTGGTTACGAGGAAAATTGTATTTAATTTTTGAGGGCTGGAGGTGCAGCATTGGGCTTAGGAGCATCTTTCCAATCGCTGGCTGATGACTGGCACTGGAGCAATGGCTGGTTCCTTCCTCGGGACCCGTTGCCACCGGGCCAGGAACCCCCAGCCCTCCAGGGTCATAAAAGAGCTGCTGGGCCGGTGCGTGAGAGGGCTCAGCCATCATTCCATGGCACTGCCAGCGGCAGGCTTTGCGTTTTGGAAGCAGAGCGGGACGGAGCCTGCAGCATCTCCGCTGTGTGCCCACATTGGGTAACACTTGGCCAGGCGGTGACGCCAGGGACCGAGGGGTGGGGGCAAGCAGTTTCGGTTGGGGCAAGAGCAGATGCACCCAAACCAGTGATTACCTTTGCCCTGAGCTGCTAAGTGGAGGAAGTCTGTGATTAGTTGACACCTCCAGCCAGGCTTCGGAAATTAAGCCGGGCTGGCACAGGGGGCGGATGACAACTGCTTTATTCACTGCTGAGAGATAAAACTGAAAACGCAGTCCGGTTACGGTATCAGGATATTCCGGTGGTAGCGGCCAAAAGGGCTAGTGGTGGATATGCAGCAAGTCCCTGGAGGATTTGGGACGCTCGTGGGCAGGGATGTGTTTTGGTGCTGTGTCTTTCAGCCCTGGGAAGGGACGTCCGAGTGCTTGGTGCCAGGTTTTGTGCTGGGTTTGGTTTTCATGTGCAATTGGCTTTGCATAAACCTCCTGCACCATCCATTGCTGTGGGTCTCACCTAGTCCTGCACCCAGGGAAGGCAGGGACTTACACCCAGGGCTTGTCCCTAGCCTTTGGGGTTCTTATGTTTGCAGATGCTACTGAAAATAGAAGGAAGGTGGTGATGTTCCCTCCGTGGTGTAGCTGATACCAGGCATGCATCTGACCCCACACAAGGAACAGCCTCCTGCTCTGCACAGGCAGTCCCATGGATCCCTCCCCACTCTGCAAGTGGGGTATGCTCCTGCTCCACCCCTGCAGCACAGCCTGGCCTGGCCAGGACCTGGAGGACCATTGTCCTGACCCCAGAGCCAGGAGGGCTCAGGTCCTGCTGCACCATGTGGCCCCTAAAACTTGCAGCATGGAGGAGCTAAGCTGACATGTCCATACCCAGCTGCTGCTGGCAGGTAAATCCCGTCTCTTCTCACCCCTAGGGTGCATGTCATTGAGGTTGAGAGAGCAAATCCCCATGTGAGACCCCCCAGCACCTGTCCAGGGGTCAAACGGGGATGAGGAAGGTATGGCAGCAATGCAAAGATGGTGTGATTGACACTGGGGGTGTGGGCTTTGCACCCCCTTTCTAGCTGGGCAATGCCCTTTGTGGGGCTCTGCCATTCAGCTGCGTTCTTCCTGAGGTGCTGGGGTAGTGCAAGCTGGCATCAGACCTACACAGATCCTGGCTGAGACCACCAGCCTCCATCCACGGTGCCTCCCTGGCAGCCCGTGCATGACCTGGGACAGGGCAATGTGGCTTCACCTCCCCTGTCTCGCTGCCGTCCGGTCTGTCCCATTCTGGCTGGCGCAAACAGATCGGCCAGATTAGCCGGTGCTGGGATCCAGTTTCTTCCTGGAGCTGCCGAGCACGAGCGGGAAGTTTTCCATTGCCTGAAGTGGCTGTTTGTGCCCTGCAAACAGCGAGACGTCCTGAGGGAGTATTTATTTAAGGTTAAAAACATGGCCTCACCACGTCCCAGAAAGGCTGGGAACACGTGGGCTACCGAACGGCCCTGGCAGGATCTGGCATCTTGCTGCCCTGCCACCCCATCCCAGCCTGGCACCGCTGGGATGGGGACACTGGGGAGGCTGTGGCTGCACCCCGGGTCTTGGTTCCTGAAAGGAGACTTTGCACCCCACGGGCTGGGTGGCTGTGCCACCCACTGAGAGCTCCTCACCCCCATGCACGGATCAGGCCGGGTCTTGCCTTTTGGGAGCCCACCAGCCCCAGCCTGTGGGGCTGAGCATCCCACGCTTTTGGCAAAACGACAGGGAGAGAAGCAGTTGCACAGAGCTGTGACTCCCTCTGGTGCCTGCCCCGAGGCTCCCGAGCTTGTCCTTCGCTTTCCCTCGCCCCACAGCCCCAGGGACGGAGGGTTTGGGGTGCCCCAGCCGGCCATGGGGCAGCCCTGGGGTGGGTGGGTGCATGGGGGCTGGTGCCAAGCTCCTGGCTTCAGAGCCTGGGATGTGCCAAGCACCCTTGTGCCAAGGCTTGAATTTGGGGGGGGACAGAGCTGCTTTTGGGGGTGATGGAGCTTTGCCTGCAGATGGAGCTCCTTGCTCGGCCATTGGGCTCGGGGAAAGGGTTGGGGTGAGGTGTAAAACCCCACGAATTTCTCCTTGAGGACCCTCTGGCTCTGCCAGATCCCAAAAGTAAAAGAGGATGGTGCTTCAGCTCTCCCTGCTGGGGAGAGGGTGGTGGTAATTAATCCCTCATTAAGTGAATTGCCCAAAGGTGCTTGGCCTGAAAGAGGTGGGGGGAATGCCACCCAAACCCAGGTATTAAAAAAGCTAATTTCTGCAGCCTGAGTGATGTCAGGGGAAGGAGGGATGGCGTTTTTGGGGTGTCTGGGTTTGACGGCCAGGGGAGCTGATGGTTCCCCATTGCCAGCCCCTGCAGCCTGCTCCTTCCCCCCCCGGAGAAGGAGGAGGAAGAGGGTGGCCAAGGTGGGTGGCTGGCTAGTTGGCCATAGGGGCTGCCAAGGGGTCTCTGCCCCCCACCACAGCCCTTGTGTACAAATACTGCAATTTTTGCAACCAGCTCCTGGATTTGGGGCTGGAAAAGGCCCCTTTGGGGGCTGCAGCAGGTTCTGTCCATAGGCTGGGGGAACCCTGGGGGGATCATCGGGGAGCACTTGTGGCCCACTGGGTCATGCCAGCCTGGCACGTGCGCCCTTGTGCCATGCTGAAATGGCCCATTTTCCCCCATTTGGGAGCAGTGGCATGGGAGGACCCCGCTGGGGGCCAGATTTGGCCTTTGACTGAGTCCAGCCCTAGAGGCAGAGGGGCTGGAGGTCGGCCGAGGGTAGTGGCGCGTGTCCCATCCCTGGGGCTCCCTTGGGGCTGGCAGCTGCCTGCAGAGGCATCAGGGTCTGCTCGTGGGATCCCTGTCCTGCCTGGGGTTGGCAGCCACTGGCAAGAACTCCCTCTTCCAGGGATTACGCTGATCCCCTCCGGCCGCCCTGCTGCACCAGAGGATTTCTGAGTCTTTAATGTGTTTTTCCTGGTAAATTGAAGGTGTTTGTGCCCACAGTGCAAGGGGCCAAGTCAGTGCTTGCTTTCATCCCTAAAATCTTAGTGGGGTCAGTAGGATTGCATGGCTTGGCCTGCACGTGGTGGAAAATCAGATGTAAATCAGGGTTTAAAAGTTTCTTTTGAAACTTTTCTTTCTTGCTCTGCAAAGCAGCAAGGAAGCAGATTTAGGACTACAACCCTGAATTTTCCAGCCCTCCTTACAGCTTTGCAGACCCTTCTAATGCCTGCTGCTCCTCCGTGGGCATTGTGAATCCAACCTTGTCTGCAGCTCAAAGCAAGAAGCTCTTACCGGTTTGACATTTTTTCCCCAGAAGCCAAAACTCAGCCTCTCCTGTGTGGTTTTCAGCCCACTATTCCTTCTCTTCTCCCAGGTGGTCTCTGGTCCCAGCGGCAGCATGGGACCAAGCGATGCCACGTGCCTGCCTCTGCCCGTGCTCACCGGCACGCTTGCCGCCAGCTGTGGTGGGATCCTGATGGCTCAGGTTGGTCTTGGATGTGGGGCTGATCCCCACCTCCTCCTCGTCCGCCGCCACATAACCAGTTTTGCCCCGTTCTGCACTTGTGCAACGGCAGCTCCACCACTGCTCACATTTGGCCCTGCCGAACGACAGCCTGGCACCCTCGGAGCAGGGCTTTGTCACCATACTGCCACCGTCCCTTGCGGTGACATCCCAGGTGTGATGAAGGTAGAGAAGGCACCGGCCAGGAGTGGAGCCAGCAGCCCGACCCCATGCAGCCTTCGGATCTGACACCTACCTCCCCCCAGCACCCATGGGTGCTCGTCCCGGCTGCAGGCTTCCCTCGCTAACGAGCGGGTGATGAAAACTGCACTGTGTATCAGAATGAATCACCGTCCCAGCCGGCTCCAGCCAGCCCTGCAACTTGCTGGGCTTCAGACACGACTTTAGTTCGTTCGTGCCCCTGGCTCTGGAAAGGATCTTTTGTAATACAAGGTCTTACAGTGGAAATGAAACCTCTGCAGGTCTCTAATGCACACTTGGCTCTGCCCCTTTTGCAGTAGGTGTGATTGGTTTTAATTTTTATTAATTTTTTTTTTTCCAGGCTACCAAGACAATTCCATGGGGCTTGGTGTAACTTGAATGTGAGGTTTGCTTCCCTGCAGGTCGCTGCAGGGATGTGCTGTTACTGGAGGCACTGGACCTGTCCCAGTTTGGGGCTGGGGTACCCCCGGGATGGGTATAGCAAACCTGCCTTGTTTATGGATTTGCTAGATGTCAGTGTTCATTAAGGGTTTGGTGGACCAGTTGAGCTGATTCAATTTTTGGTTAGGAGAAATAACAAAAGAAGAAGAAATCCAGAGCCCCAGCAAGAAGCGATATGTTTTTAGCCTTCCTCCATAAAGAAACAGGCTCAGGAGGTGCTGCTCTGTACACAGGCATCCCTGAAGACTTTCAGGGTGCCTGCGCTGTGCCTGGGTGATTAGCAGGGAAGCAGCAATGGAAAAGGGAGGAAATTCTTATGAAATTCCTGAAAAAAAGCCCAGTAGAGAAGAGGGATCCTCTGGGGTCAGGGCTGGGTACCACGGCTGCTGGGCACAGATTTGGGGTGACCAGCATGGAGGAGGGTGATAAGCGGCTCCGCAGCAGCAGTTTGGGCAGGCAGCCACGCAGCCGTGCACTGCCCCCTCCTTCCTGCAGCCTGCTCCTTGCACTGAAAAGGACGGTTTTTTCTCCCCAAAACGGCTCCCTCACAGGATGGGCAACATTTTCTCCCGCTCCCTGGCAGAAGCGAAACCCTATCCCTGTCCTCTGTGCTCCACTTAGGTTTCTCAGGGCTATTTCTGGCACTCGGCTCCTCCGCTTCCAGCATTTCCACTGCCTCTCTCCATCTTTTTTCCACTCCTTCCCTCCTCTGCCTGCCCTCGCCTCCCCATGCCCTTGGCCAAGCATCCTCCCCTTGGCCCTGCTGTGACTGCTGCTCCCCGAAATGGGCCACCAAGGCGGATTATTGCCATCACTAATCTGCATTCACCCTCCTCCCCGTCTTCCCCTGCTCCTCCCTTCTCCAAATAGCTGCTGCACGGCACCCGTGTGCGGTACCGCACGGGCTGGCCAGCTGCCCCGAAACGGCTAACATCAGGAGAGCCTCTGCGCCGGGGCTAGCGTGAGTAGGGGGCTGCGGTGGCCGGGTGGTGGCCGGGGTGTCCCCAGGGTGGGAGGCTGGGTAGCTCTGCTGCTGTCTCCGCTGGCTGCATCCTTGGGTTGCTTACGTTTTTCCATCTTGTCCTTCCCGTGTCCTTCGGTGGCAGTGGGAGCCAGGAAAGCTGCCGGCAGCGGGTCAGGGTGTTCCCATATCCTGTGTGGCCTCTGTTTGGCAGGGAGATGCCGCTGGAGGACAGGGACCCAGCAAGGTGGAGGGGACAGCAGGTCAACGGCGAGGTCAGCAGTACCCCCCGGCATGGGGGGATGGGGGACCCCCTGCCCCAGCGCACGCCAGCTCCCAACGGCAGCAGGATGGATGTGATGGCAGAGGGCTCGGAGCTGGGGCCAGTGCTGGGTGACAGGGACGTGAGGCCCCCCCCGGGGGGCCGGGGCAGCGTGAGGAAGCCCTGATGGCCGAGCTCTCGGAGCTGGTGCAGAAGGTGGTGAAGAGCAGCAGCTGGTGGGAACGGCACGGCGTGGACATCAGCATCCTCGCCTGCAGCTTCCTCCTGCTCCCAGCAGGTAACCCAGCTCAGCACCCCCAAACCAGGGCTGGGGGGTCCCCGGGGGTGTCACCTCCTCCTCAGAGCTGTTAGATTGGTGGTGCGACTTCGTTTGTGCCGGAAGCTTATTAGCAGCCTATTAAGCCTGTAACAAAGCCACAATAACCCCATGCCGTGGGGCACCCTGACCCTGCTGGAAACCCACAGCGGGTGACGGTGGCACCTGGGATACAGCCTGGGCTGAGGGAACAGTGCCCGGGCAGATGGGCACAGGGCAGAACAGGGAGCAACATGCCCCATCCATGCCCCACGACAGGACAGGGAAACCCTGGAGGTTTTGGTGACGATGGTCATGGAGGGTGCAGGGGGACATGGGGGAGCACGGGGCTCACAGTGGCATGGTTGGAAAGCTGCAACAGCTGGTGCCTTCTCCTGCTTTTGAACTCCTGGGGATGCTGAAGTCCTGGCAGGGTCATATTTGTCACCAATGTGATCCCAGCTGGAGCTGCGGGATGGGACCTGGCACCAGCAGCACCCGGTGCCATTGCAGCTGGAAGTGGCCAAACTGGCGGCACGATGGCGAGTGTGGCTAGGCTGGCCATGCAGGGCAGTGTGGATGGAAGCTTTCCAGCTTGGGCAGTTTAAGTAATTGTAACTACATCTGAAAACCGGTTTTAGGGCAGTGGCTGGCACTTTTGGGTGTAGCAATACCTCCAGCCCGGCTCAGAGTTGGGGAGGGCTACAGCACATGTGTGTGGCCAAGCTCCTGCCCAGCTGGTTTCTCCACAGGGTTCCTGTGCCTGCGATCAGCCCAGGCCATCCCTTTCCTGGCAGGTGTCATCACCCTTGGCGTGGTGCATCATACCCTCACTGTGAAGGGCAGCCACCTGGCCAGCCACAATGCCTTGACGGAGTCCAAGTCCTGGGGCAAAGTGTGGGCCATCTTCTTCATCGAGGTGAGCGGGGCCACAGGGTTTGGGTGGCAGACCCCTCAAAAACCACATCAGCACCTTGCCAGCACCCCAAGTGTTCAGGAATAGCCACCAGAGACAAGACGTATCCAAAACCTTCTTGACCCACGTGCAGGACAGTTAAATGAAAAGTGATGCTACACCAGAGAGCACCAGGAACGTCCCTGCTTGTGGGGCTTTGCCCAGAGGCAGTGGGGCTGGGGGTGAGCCCCTGGCTGGGGACATCCCCTGTGACATGCTGGACTGTGGGGGTTTGTCGGTCCCATTGGCCACAGTGCTGCAGAGCAGGATAATGCATTGCAGAGAATGGTGGGAATGGTTTTCAGTGTTTAACTCCAAGAAGTCCATTTCCAGACCAGTTTGGAGGCTGTGGGGTGTAGTGCATCTCCCCGAGGTGCCTTTCCTGTGAGCCCAAGCCAGGTGGTGCTCAATCCCAATGCCATGACTGTTGGCATCACCTCCCCTTTCTCTTCCCTCCCAGCTCTGCTCAGCTTTCACAGCCGAGCAGGCCACCTACAACCATGTGAAGATCCACCACGGCTACACCAACGTCATTGGCCTGGGGGACTCCAGCACCTGGAAGCTTCCTTTCCTGAACCGCTACATCTACATGTTCATCGCGCCTCTTGCAGTGCCCATCATAACCCCTCTGGTTGCTCTTGGTATGTGTCCCAACTGCCTTGGGATGGGGTGTTGGGTATGGTGAGCTCATATGCTGTCCAGGTCTCACCCCACCAAAGGGTGGAAGAAGGGAGTCCTGCTTTGGAGGCATCACATTAACCAAGCCAGCCCACACAGGGCTGCAGCGAAGGCAGGCGATGCTGCACCTTCTCCAAGGAAGGCATCTGCTGCATCTCTCCTTTCTGCTGGTGCTCAGAGATGCTTCGCATTTTCCTACATTGGGTCAAGAGTGGGAAGCTCTGGCAAAAGCCGTCATGAGCCCAAAGCACCCCAGATTTGCTCTCCTATAATTCTTACCCTTGGCCGCAGCAGGGTTCAGCATCGCATGTAGGTCTCTGTCTGGTCAGAGCATCGCACGGGGAGTGTTTGCTGACTGCATATGGGGTGGAGGCATGGGGGTCTCTGGGGGCTGGGACGCAATGAGCTTGGGCAGACAAAGCAGTGGCTTGGGGGAAATAATGGTTCTAGGAAATGGGTGGGGAGAAGAGCCCAGAAAATAGTAAGAGGCTGAGGAAGCCCAGGCTGTCGGGCTGAACACAAGCTCTGGGCAATGCCAAAAGTGCAGATGATGACTTGGCAAGTTGTAAGAAATGAAGATGCAGCCAAATCCCTGTGTGATGATGCACACCTGGAGCCTCTGCCAGGGCTGCAGCCCGCAGGGCACGGCCCTGGGGGCGCTCTGGGCCCCAACCCCAAAAATCAGCAGGGCTGGGGCGTTTGGGCCAACCTGGAGGATGGGGAAAGGGAGATGAAGAATAGGATAGAATGGGATGGGCTGTAGGTTTATCAGCATGCCGGGCAGCCTGGCTGTTGGAGGAGTGGTGGTGGGGAAGCACCAGCACCTTGCCCATGTGCTGCCTCTTCTTCCTCACACAGACTTGTTGAAGAACGTGGAGTGGAAAGCAGCTCTCCGAACCCTCTGCTGCATGTTTCTGGGTCTTTACTGCCATTACTGGCTGCTGCTCCACGTCTCAGGCTTCCAGTCGCCGTGGTCCGCCCTGCTCTGCATGCTGCTCACCCGCTCCCTCCTGGCCCATCCCTACATCCATGTCAACATATTCCAGGTAGAGACTTGAAGCTCTGCGATGTCACGATGGTGCTGGAGACAGGCCAGCCACCAACCAGCGCCAGTGACAGAGCCCTGATGCTGCTGGGTGGAGCTTGTGTTAGCTTAAGGAGACCGGCCTCGGTTGTCACCATGTGACCTCATCATGGGGAGGTCAGGCGGGTGGTGCTGGGATGGACAGGGGTGGCCCTGGGAGAGCCTCAGGGCAGATGGGTGCGAAGGGCTGGAGGGTGATGTCCTCTGTGGTGGCTTGCAGGACGGGGGTCTGGTGTGTTTGCACATGTATGCACAGTTGGTATTGCAGATCTTGGGATGGAGAGAGGCTGGTGGTACACAGCGTGGGTGGGTTGGGGGACAGAGCCCGGGTGCTCCTTGGTGGCTCCGTGGACAGGCGAGAGCAGGATGGAGTGACTTTAGGGATGAATCCAGTGTTGGGGTTGGCAGCCAAACCCCAAAATGTGGCTCAGCCTGGCCAGTGCCTTCATGCTCTTGCATGGCTGGAGTTGTGGCTTGCTCTGCCGGGAAGGGGCCAGGGGGTGGCAGGTGCCACAGGGTCCCCACTTCCCTGTCCCACAGCACATTGGCCTCCCCATGTTCGCGGCTGATCGGAAACCCAAGCGGATCCACCTGATGAGCCTGGGCGTCCTCAACCTGCCCCGCAACGCCCTGCTCGACTGGTCCTTTGGCCACTCGCTCATCAGCTGCCACGTGGAGCATCACCTCTTCCCCTGCCTCTCTGACAACATGTGCCTGAAGGTGAGACGGCCCTGCGGGGCGGACAAGCATGTTGGGAGGTGACATGGGGACAAGACCATCCATCTACCACCAAAATCCTACAAGCCCCCTCCTCTCCCCGCCACCAGACATCTCTGCGCCACTCCTCCCATGCTAGAGACCTCTCACTGCTTTGCAACAGCTCCTAAACCACCTCCTTCCATCTCCACTTCTGTTTCTCCTGGGTTTCTTCTTCCTGCTTCTTCCCCTGGTCCCAATTCTAGCCTGCAGTAGCCTCCCGGTCATCCGGCATCCTCCCAACTCCTCCCTTGGGAAAGCATCTCCAGTGCTGCGCAGCCTGGCATTCATTTCAGCCAGTGTCCAGGCAAATCTCCCTATAATTTCAGTCATGCCCTTACTGGTTGCTCTGAGGTGTGGGGTGTGTTCAAAATGTGGGCTCTGAGCACTGCCCCAGCTGGAGGGGATCCCAAGGCAGGCCTGTGCGCTGCCCTTCAGCACAGGATCTCCACTCATTTAATGCTGTGCAGTTATTTTCAGTCTCAAGTCAGGGGAAAAAAAATAAGTAATAGTAATAGAGGGAGCAGGAGCACCAGTGAGTTTTGGGTCATGCCCTTTGCTCGAGCTCATGGGGCTGGTGGGACCTGCCTCCCACAAAGGCATGCTGGGGGCAAGGGGTAATTAGGTTGGTGGGTCCCAGCCCCACCACTGATCTTGCTGTGTGGGCACGTGGGGCTAACGATGGGTGCAAGTGATGAGCATGCATGGCTGGCCCTCATTAAAAGCCTCGTTTGGGCGTGGCTCCTAATCCAGTGCCCTGAAAATTATTTTGCCATGGTGAACTCCCCATGTTGCTGCAATTGGATACCGCCTTCCTCAATTTTCACAGCAAAGATGTTATAGGTGGCTCTGCCATCTCCAGCTCTGTTTTGGGCATGTGGGATGGGTTTTCCAGGGACCTTGTGGGGAGCTTGGCAACACCTCAGGCTGGGAACCTTGTACAATTGCCAGGACATCCGGCACCGAGGTGACTCCACCTTTGCCTTTGCAGATCAAACCCATCGTCTCCCAGTACCTGAAGCAGAAGAAGCTACCATACAACGAGGACACCTACGCCTCCAGGCTGCGGCTCTTCCTCCAGAGATACGAGGAGCTGATGGTCCACGCTCCCCCCATAACGGAGCTGGTGGGCATCCAGTGAGGACAGGGCCCCAGGACTCAGGGGGCTGCTTCCCACAGGGACTTGCAGCAGGGATGGTGTGAGCAGGATCAGGGGCTACACAGACACACGCCCCATAAAGCCATCGTGTAGGAAACATCTCTCCCTGATGTCTTGCTTTTGGCTAGATAATGATGCACGGAGCCACTGCGGGAGGAGAACCAGGCAGTGCAACACCAGGGATGGAAAAGGGGGGCTCCCCCCACAAGTTATTCCCAACCAGGGCTTAATTTTATCCACTCTGCTTTCACACTTGGGGAGAGGAACCCCCCAGTCTGCTGGCTGGGGCCTCCCTGCAGCAGGACCATGGGGGATGCAGCACTGTGTCCAGGGCATCCAGAGCTTGTTCCCAGCTGAGAACGGCTGGGGTCTGTAGGAAGGGGCTGCAAATGCGTGGTGTTGGGGCTCAGGGAAGGGTTGGATCACGGGGAGGGGGTTGCATCACTACTGCCTGTGCTTTGCCTGACTTTGGGGTAAATCAGTCCCTTCTAGGAACAATGATTTGGCAAATTCAGCCTTAACACGTTGAAGTGGATTTTCTTTATTACCGGGTTTTGTTGCTGGAGCAAATCATGCTGGTATCCTGCAGTGCCCAGGGCAGGGCTGGGGGAAAGACCCCCGCCCCATGTGGGTTATCTGTACTGGGGTGCCAGAGGTGACCCCAAACCTGATCATTGCTCTTGCAAGGGTTTAGCAGGAGAATTGCCTGCTGGAGGCAGGCGTCCCCAGGGCTTGGGAGGCTTTTGCTGCCTAGGGAGGGTGAACTCGGCCCACTGAGCCGCTGCCAGTGGGTGGGATGCTCACGTGGCTGCTTCCAACCCCCTCTGGGATGACGTGCCTCGCTTTTCCTGGGGTGCTCTGCTGGCCCAGACCTGCAAGACTGATGACAAAGTCCAGCCCAGCATCACGGTGGGGAGCTGGCAGGACAAAAGGCAACTGGCCCAACTGGGACCAGCACGGGGGTCAGTGCTGTCTCTGGGCTTTGTGAAGCTTTGCTCCCTGATGTGTGCTGTCCCCCACCAGGGCTGGAACCCCCAGCCTCACAACCAGGATTTATAAGGCTCCACATTGCAAACATCCTCGAGGAACAGGGATGCTCTGCCCTGGTCCTGGCCTGTGGCAAGGTGAGGGTTGCAGTGGGCAGCCCATGGTGTTTGCCCTTCAGTGGGCATTAAGTACCCCATTCTCCTTCACCAAGTACGGGGACATCCTCAGACCCACTGGGGAAGGGTCTCCATGTGGCCCCTGTGACATGAGGCCGGAGCTGGGATGGCCATGGCATGTCCCTGTGTAGCAGATCCAGGCTCAGGGGCAGGGAAATCTGGGCCTGGATCCATCCAGTGTGACCCCTTGGGCATCAGAAATAGGAAACTAGTGATTTATCCTGTGCTGGGGCCTGGGGGATGCTGATGTCCTGGGCTGGTGGCATCGCTGTGTCACCTCTAACTGGCCCCATGTGGGTTTATCAATCCAGGATATTGTGAAAGATCCAAAGGGCAAATTCTCGCCCTTTGAGCAACGGTTACGCCGGGTCTGTAGGTGGGGGGGAGCTGAGCAGGGGCAGGGGTGGCTGAACCAAATAGCCCGAGTGTTCTTGGGGCTCACCCAGGGCTTGGGGGTGGCAGGGACTCTCCCACCCCTGTGATTAGTTCCTTAATTGAGCATCAGAGCCAAATTATGCTAAATGTGCCAAATTAATGGTGCTCCTGGCTCCAACAAAGGAGGGGTGAGCGTGCATTAGCAGTGCTTTCAGTTCAGACAGGGTAATCTCAGCCTCACGTGTCCCCACTCAGAGGGAGCGGGGTGGGCACGAAATGTTCTTCCTCCTCACCTGTTGCAAAGAGATCAGTCCCGAAATGTTTCCAAGCCTTGGAGGGAGCAACAGCCCTCTCCACAGCTGGACTTCATGGATATTGTTTAATGCAGTGCCATCTAAAGGCAAGTGTTCATAGGTTCGTCAGCCAATGGGAGATGACTTGTGATTTGGGAAATATGTGGATTGTTCCCTATCGGAGGTGGCAGATACAGCAGAGGTTAATGGGGAAAAGGGAGATTTCTGACCTGTGCTCAGGACCCCACAAATTTCTGCCTTGAGCAATGCCCCAAATTTAAACTTGACTCTTTTTGTGGGTGATACCAATGCTGATATTTGGAACTGAGCTTCCAGCCTCCCCTTGCTGGGCAATGGGTTGGTAATTGCTGTGGTGAGCTAAGGCTTGGAGCACAGGCACAGGCTTTAAAGCTGTCGGAAATCCTGGCCCTCGCTGCAAACACCCTGAAGGAGCGGGTACAGACGGAGACATATGGCCAGCTGCCGTTCTCAGCATGCCTTTGCAGAAAGCCATGAACTAATTTTCAAGACCGTGCGAGAAAGCATGTGGGTTTTATGACCCTTATTAAAATCAGCTTCTAGCTGTAAACTCCTTTTGGTCTTAATTGCTTTTAAAAAGCCCCGTTAGTGCTCGCCTGCATGCTTTGGCATCTGTACAACCCTTAAACATCTCCTGGGCCCGCTGAGATGATTTCCCTGCCTGGTGTATTGCACAGGGGCTGAAGCAAGACGGGGTGCTCCTGCATGGGAAGCATGAGTAGTTGCATTTGAAATGAGCCGAGTGATGGGGATTAAGGAGGAAATAAAACAGAGACAGTGGGGGAGGCTGGGGTGGGAGCTCTAGCAGCAGCAGTTATCCACTACCTTCTGGCACTGGTGTTTTATCCTTTACAGAGGGGATACTGTGGGTTTCTCCTGGCTGTGTGTGTGTATGGTTAAAATCAGTCTGAGCTTTGGTTTTCCCCGGGAGACCTCCGCGGTTATCACTCTTGGCAATAGAGGGGCGCACGCAATAAGCAGCCGCAGGGATGATGCTCGATGCGGGGAGCCCCAGGCAGGCAGGGTACCGCGGAGGCCTCACCATAGAGAGCGGCGGCGCGGGAGTTCCGCGAGGCGGCCTCTCCTTCCCTATTTCTCTATGGTACCGCTCGTTTCCGGACAGCGGTGGCGGCAACCGCATGCCGCCATTGGCTGCCGGCGAGGGGGCGGGGCCTCACGACGCGATGGGGCGGGGTTATGCTAAGGATTGCGCTGTCCCCCCTCGCGATTGGCGGCGGGGAGCAGGGGCGGGGGGCGCCGGGGGGGGGGGGCCCGCGGGCGTCACGGGGCAACCGGACCGGGGAACCGGGGCTGCGGGCGGAACCGGGCCCGGGAGAACCGGGGCTGCGGGCCCCGCGGGGCTGCGGGCGGAACCGGGCCCGGGAGAACCGGGGCTGCGGGCCCCGGGGGGGGGCGGCCCTGCAGCCGGGGGGGGGGGGGGGGGGCCTGCCCGCCGGGGCGGGGTGTTGGGGCACCGGCGCCCCTTGGACCGGGACCGGGACCCTCCGGTGCGTGGGGCCGGGGGCATCTCGATTACGGCGATTTCTCTGGGGCAGTTGATAGCCCTTCTGGCACCACCGGTGCCAGCCCACCCCAGCCGCAAGCGCCAAGGCCGCAGGATTGACTGAGTGTGGGGGCCGCTGGCCTTGACCCCCAGGCGTTGCCGCCTCAGACCTCCTCAGGGGGACGCACCGCTGGGCTGGGTACGTAAACCCCGGCCTTCCTCCGTAAATAAACCCCGGCCTTCCTCCGTAAATAAACCCCGGCCTTCCTCCGTAAATAAACCCCGGCCTTCCTCTGTAAATAAACCCCGGCCTTCCTCCAGCACCCGGCTGCACGCGATGGCGGGCATGGGGGGACGAGCTCCTCTGGGTTGGTGCTGGGCTCAAGGGAAGGGCTGCAGCCAGGCCTGGCACCTCATGCGGCCTCACATCCTCTCTGTCCCTTGCATCTCCAGGGTTCCAGCGGTGGCTGTCCTCACCCGTCCCGGCTCCTCGTGTCTGTGTGGTGGGCAGCGGGCCCGCAGGGTTTTACACGGCTCAGCATATCCTCAAGGTACCCGGAGTGGGGTTTGGCTGTCGATGAGGGCAGGGACCTGCTGGGGGGCGCCCCGCGCCGGCTGTGGGGGGGGGGGGTGGGTTTGTGGGCTCCCAGTCCTGCTCCAGCCAGGTCTGTGGTGTTGGGGGGCTGCTTGGGGCAGGTCAGACCCCACAGTGTCCTCCTGGTCCCCTTGCCTGGGGTCGGCACTGCTGTCCCTTCCCTGCCCTGCTGCAAGTTCAGCCCAAGTGATTTTTCTAGAATCAAATAAGCAGCAGAGATCTGCCTCACTTGGAGCTGTTTTCACCCAACAGGGGTGACATTAACAATGCGTTAAAGGGAATGAGGAGGACCTGCTCTCCTGCCTCCTCCTTCCCAGTTGAACTGGGCACGCAGGTGATCCTTTGCCTGGTGCCTGTAAACGTTAGTGCTTTGGGTGGTTACATCTCTGTCGGGAAATGCAAAGACCCAAGCACAGAACTGGGCTGCTGGCACAGACCAGAGATGCAGCGGCTTAACCCTGTCATTAAACCATGCTGTGTTGTCTCCAGTATGTGCTGGAAAATAGCTGTTACTAAGCCTCAGGGACAAATTTCAGGGCTGCTTAATCTCTGAGAAGAGGCTGACTCAAAATACGAGATAACAAAAGCCTTGCAGCAAAACATCTGTCTAAAGCTCCAACCCTGAGGTGACTCAGCTCAGGGGGATCTCAGGGCATGGGCACCTCTGCCGGGGGCTGGCAGGTGGCCCAGTGGGTCCACCAGCACCCAGGGTGCTGCCCTGGGTGCTTCCCAGTCAGTGCGGGGGCCCTTTTGTCAGCCCCCTGGGCACTGGATAGCCACCAGGTTAGCATGGAAGAGGGGCTGTGGGGTGGGTAGGAGGATGGAGCCCCCTGTGAGAGGTGCTTGATGGTGGTTTGGGTCATGTTCTCTGCTACACCTTGCGATCTGAGCATCATCTTGTGCATGGAGGAGCCTGGAAAAAGCTGGTTTTGGTTCCGGGATCTTGGTGCAACCCTCCCTCCTGCCCTCTATTTTCCCCAGCAGCAGGCGAGCCATACACGTCACTCCTGAGCTGCTGGGCTCACGTGGCCTTGCTGTCCTCATCCCTTAACTGTGACCTCCTTCTGCAGCACCATGGTGGGGCCCGAGTGGACATCTATGAGAAGTTGCCTGTTCCCTTTGGGCTCGTCCGTTTTGGGGTGGCCCCAGACCACCCCGAAGTGAAGGTTAGTGTTGGCTCAGCCCCTGGACCCTTGCACTTGAATATGGTGATGGTGGTGGGTGCAGGCCAGGAAGTCGCTGTCCTTCATGGTGCCTCAAGGCTCGCTGAGGTGTGGAGCTGTTACACTGGAGGGGTCCAAATCGCCTCCTTGTCCGTGCTGAGACCCAGCAAGGCCACGGCCAGGTGATAGGGGATGTCTGGCATTAGGGCTCTGGACAGCAGGTCAAAAACAGGAGCTTGTGATGGGAAGTGCTGCTCCCGGCGCTGGTCAGCCTGGCCTACGGCAGGACCAAGGAGCACAAATGGGTTTCTTTGTACCAGGAAACTTTAGCCAGCAGGATCTTGCCTGCTCACTGCAGTTCTGTTTGTCTCTGCTCAGTCCATACCTGTTCTGTGTGCCTGGGAGCACACAGATCTGCTATTAGGGGCGATGGAGTTGGGCTGTAGGTGCACACCTGGGTAAGGAGAAGTTAAACCAAGGAACTCTTTGAAATCAATTGTTTTTCTTTGCCTCACAGGGGGGGTGAATTGTACCCAGGGGTGTCTGCTGTGTCTGAGCTGGGGTGGAGATGGTTGGAGTGGTAGGACACAGGAGATCCGGACACAGCAATATCTTGCCATGGTTTCCTCTAATCCCTGGAGAACATCAGACCAAAATTCCTGGATCCTTTTGAGCTGAGAGATGGGGAATGGACAGAATGGATGTGGGTTTGGGGCAGCTTCTGCAGTACAGTGGTATCCATCCTGTTACCAGGCTGAGCCCAGGTGGAGCTGCAGGGGAAGCTTTTGGTTGTTTTGCTGCGTAGCCCTGATCGCTCAGAAGAAAAGGCTTTGGGCACCATCCTGTCCTGTGTCCTCTGTTGATGAAGTGGGTTTCAGGAAGGGTTGAGATGAGACACTGGCAGAAGGGGTCTGGCAAGCAGCACCCTCAATGGAAGGGGTTGTTTGGTGGGAATCCTGTGGAAGCCTCATCTTTGGGAAGGAGTTTTCTCCTATGGCAGGGCTTACTTGGAGGGGCTGAAGGTATTGAAAGGATTCTGTCCTTCCCAGGTGGGTGCAAAAGATGGATTTTCCTTTCCATAAAGGGTGATGGAAAGAGTGCCAAGTCACAGCTGTGCTTATCTCCCTGTGAATATTCTGTGGCTGTTAGATAAGAGTGTCAGAATAACTGACTTGGAGAAGGGGAGAAACATCTCAAGGCTGGAGGGGACAGGAATGGGGACCTCCTGTCAGCAGCAGACCTTGACCTCAGCTGTGGCTTGGATGTAACTCCACAGCACTTGTTTGATCTTGGCAGAATGTGATCAATGCCTTCACGCAGACAGCACGCTTGGAGCGCTGCGCCTACTACGGAAACGTCACTGTGGGGAGGGACGTCGCGGTGGCAGAGCTGCGGCAGGCTTACCACGCCGTGGTGCTGGTGGGTACACCTCAGAGCCAGGGCTGCCTTAGCTCCCCAGAAGTTGCGGGGAAGGTCTGCAGGGTTATTCCCTGCTGGCATCTCAGGAAGAGGGTTTGGGTGAGGCATTTCTGGGTGCCTTATTACCATGGTGAACTCTCCCCAGCCTCGGGACAGCTCAGATGCTATGAGGTTTGTCCAAAGCCATGCAGGGAACGTGTGCTAGAGCATGGCATCACCTGCAGGTCTCTGAAACCCCGCTGCAAGGGGCAGCGATTGAGGAACCCCTTCCCTATGATAGCAAATACCTGTTTCAGCCTGACATGGATTTGTCCCTCCTGTTCAGTCCTCAGCTTGTTGTACTCTGCCTTGGCCGAAGAAGGTCAAGTTTGGCTCTGGAGCCCAGGGGGACAGGGTGGGTGAAGCCCCTGTGCTCAGGCTGTGTTTAGCCTCTCCATTGAGTATCCTGGCTCTCAGCAAGGTTTGGCAGCTGTGCAGGGTCCCTGGCAGCAGCTGGATGGAGAGATTTGTGTTTTGGTATCAAGCCCTGCACACGGTGACATCTCTGACTGTGTGTGCTCCTTCCCCAGAGTTATGGTGCTGAAGATAACCGGGTCCTGGGGATCCCAGGGGAGAACCTCTCCGGTGTTTATTCGGCCCGAGCATTCGTGGGCTGGTACAACGGGCTGCCTGAGAACCGGGATGTGAGTACAGCAGTGTGTTTCCCTGCCCTTCCTCCCAGTCCTGCATCCGAATGCAGGCATTCAGCTCCAGATTAAGTCCTGAAAGGCCCGCAATTGGAAAAGATTAGCAGGCACCATGTTAAATCCTTCTTAGATGGTAGAAATGTGAACAATTTGCACATCAGTGAGAGCGGATTAGCTGGCTCTGTAGGTTGGCAGCAGGTTTTGGCCGGGCCAGATGAGAACATGGGAGGGGGGTGATGCTCTGCTTTGGCCTGAGGAGGTTTTTTGGCCAAAACAGCTCCTGCTCTCAGAGATGCCATCACAGAAAGAGGGGGAGAGGGATCAGCTGGAGTGGCTGTGTTGCTGTATTTGCTTGGGGAGGAGGCTGGTGTGAAGTTTCCCCATCTGCATCACCTCTTTTTGGGAAAAAGAGGGGTGGAAGGGAATTTGGGTGATGGGAGCGAGTCTGAGGGGTGGCACATCATGGAGGCCAGGTGGATTCGCTCATGGCTGGGTCTTTCTCTCCTTGCAGCTGAAGCCTGACCTGAGCTGTGAGACGGCACTGATTCTGGGTCACGGCAATGTGGCACTGGACATTGCCCGGATCCTCCTGTCCCCGCTGCGTCTCCTCAGGGTGAGTCATGGGGATGCCCCACACTGTGAAGGCAGCGTGGGGCCCAAGTTCTCTCTGTGCTGGGTGGGTGCTGGTTCCCACCCATCTCAGCAAAACCTCAGACTCTCCTGTCTTTGGGCACTTTCACCAAGGAAGCCTGTTGCCTCTTGGGTGCACCCTATGGGTTCATAGTCCGCAGGGTGTCATCCAAGGCTGAGGCCATGCCTTTGGTAACGCTGAAGAGCTCTTGGATTGCTCTGCTTGTACCTAAAAGGTTGGTAATTGAGCTTTATCCCTTCCTTTCCTGTGAGAAGCAAAGGAGGAGCTGCTTGGCCTTTTCCACCACCATACTAGAAGCTTCTCCTGGTGGGATTTTTTTTTCTGCTGTAGCTGAGGGCAGCAGCCTGGTTCCTGCTGGTAGCACTGGGCATACTAGTGGCTGGTCCAAGCTGGACCTCTCGTCCCGCTGCCAGGCTCCCTTATAGACAGCTGGGAGCTGATGTGCACCAGCTGCTCCATACAGCTGCTGCTCCAGATGTTGGCAGCGAAGGTTCTCCCTCCTGGAGAAATGCCATGAGGTTTGTTACAGCTGTGCAGCAACTTCCTGTATTAATATCTAAATTAAATAACTAAAAAAAAAAAATTGGAGGCACTGCCAACCAATGGCTAAACCCAGCTGTGAGAGCAGTGCCACGAAGAACACAGCAGCAGAAATGAGTGCCAGAGTGTACAGGCAGTTTCCTGTTAAGAATACTGGTCTGGAATGGTTTATCCTGGTTACCTGGTGTCCCTGCCATTGTATCTTCTCTGGAAAAGATGATCCTGTGATCTAGATACATGCACACGATTGAAACAGAGCATGGGGTTGCTGCAAGATGCCAGCCATTGGTCGAGCCCTGGTGACGTTTGTGTTTGTGCTTGGAGCTGCCTGGGGCAGACAGGCAGTGATCTGAGCTGTGGTTTGCAGTAGGCTTCACCCAAATGCCTGTATATCCTGAGCTGGGAGGTCACCCAGCAGCATCTGCAGGCACCCCAGAATCGAGATCACTGGAAGGCTTTGCTCTGTTAGTCTCAAGGTTAACCCGCCTGGGTGGACCTCCTGAGGCAATCTCACAGGGTGCTGGCTCGTTACCTCTAGTGCATTATGGCCTTGGAAAGTACATTCAGTGATGAGGGACCAGCTGTGCAAATAGTTCTGTGCAAAGGGAGATGACTTGTTTTCCATCCTTGCCCAGGCTCTCTGCATGCACAGCCTGCTTTTCTGCTGATTTTTCACCTTCAGAAGCTGTGCCTTCCCCCCAGCTCCCTCTAGATCTGCCCTCGTCCTACTCTCTTCTCTCTCTTGCAGAAGACTGACATCACTGACAGCTCCCTGGCAGCTCTCGCCTGCAGCAAGGTGAAGCGTGTCTGGCTGGTTGGGAGGAGGGGACCTCTCCAAGTTGCTTTCACTATCAAGGTAAAGCTGGGGGGTGCTGGAGGGCAGTTGTGTCTCCCAGTGCTGAGCTCCAGGCTGCCCATCCCTGGTAGGAGAGGTGGTCTAGGGATGGGTGGGGAACCTGATTGCCCTCCTTCCTGCACCCATTTGCTGACTCCTAGCCTGGACTGCTGAGAGAAGAGGGCATGGGGCTATTGGACAACCTCTCTGTGCTGGAGCTAACATCTTCCTTGCCTGCAATTCCCAGGAGCTGAGGGAGATGATAAACCTGCCTGGTGCCAGACCTGTCCTGAACCCTGCTGACTTCACAGGCCTTGAAAATGCTGTGAAAGGTGAGGGAAATGTGCCATGCTCCTTCAGACAGGAACTCACCTTGATAGGCAAGCATCCAGGAGTGATCTGGAGATGCTCAGAATGCGCATCAGAGAAACTCTGCCAGTGCTTAATGCATGGCATGTGAAAGCCAGGTGACCATGGTGTGGCTTGTCCTCAGAGTGCTAGGAGGCCACAAAGACAAAGGAGCAGCCTGTTTCTCTGTTTATGCAACTGCTTTGCTGCTGGGAGTGATGCTTACTCTCTGAGTGATGAGGGCAGCAGGTTCAGGAGGGCTGGGGGAACCTTGCAGGAGAGCTCCCCAGGCTGTTGATTTAAGAGTTTCCTGCAGAGCTAAAAAGAAAGCACTGAGTTCAAGGGTGTCCAGAGACTTGCTCTTCTCCACAGGCTGCTGCCTCTGAGCACCAGCAAGACAGCAAAATTGCAGGCTTTGATTTGTGTGTCCCACTGGCCTCAAGCCTCAGGAGTTCTCCTGGTCACTTTGAGATGACAAACTACAAGTCAAAGGCATCAGGCTCCCATCAGCATGACAAACTCCAAATGGACACTCACATACCACTGAAGCCGCCTTGATGTGTCCTCAGCTCTGTGCCCCAGGGGGCTTTTGCTGAGGTTCCTGTCCTGAAGCTCTCTTTCTCCCTAGATGCCCCCAGGCCTAGGAAGCGACTGACTGAGCTGATGGTCAAAACAGCCCTAGAGAAGCCTGGGGAGAAGATGATGGAGGTGCAGGCAGCAGGCCCCCGGGAGTGGGGCCTGAAGTTCCAGCGCAGCCCCCAGGAGGTGCTGTCCACCACTGATGGGAGGCAGGCAAGGGGCGTCCGCATGGCCCTGACCCGCCTGGAGGTATGGGCTTGTGCCGGGGCTGGTATGGCCCTATCAGGGCTGCAGGGATGGATCAGGACACTGCTGCATCCCTGCAGCCCTTGGGAATCTCTCCAAAGACAGCTTTGTGTTCCCTGGGTGTTTGGAGCAGCCGCTGGCAGGGTCTCATGGAAGCCGGTACCACCGACAAGAGCCTTTCCCCATCTAAAGGGAGCTCTTGCCACTCTGCTACTGCTGCAGAAAGGCCTTTAGCAAATACCCAGGATCAAGGATGCCAAAGGGGACCAGAGGAGGCTGCTGTTTTGCGTCTGGTGACCGTCCGGTGGTCAGCAGCCTCTTCCTTCCTCTCTCAGGGCTCGGGTGACTCTGCCAAAGCCATCCCCACTGGAGATGTGGAGGAGCTGGAGTGCGGGCTGGTGCTGAGCAGCATTGGCTACCGGAGCCTGCCCCTGGACCCAGCGGTACCCTTCGACACCCAGCGCGGCATTATCCCCAACAGCTCGGGCAGAGTGGAGGGTGTCCCAGGTCTGTATCCACAGGGGGATGCGTGGGCCATGTTCAGCACAGCTGGTGGGCTGGGAGCTTTGGGGTGGAAGATGCCTTCACCAAGGGTACTGATACAAGGCGGTCACACACCTCAGTGGGAGAGTGGAAACTGAGGAAATGAGCCATCTCTGTTAGGCATAAAGACCTGTCCTGTCCCCAGGTCGCGTTAGGGGTTTTGCAGCAAACAGCGCTGAAGGTTATGGTGGTTTTACTGGGCCTTGGAGTCTGTTACCAAAGCGATACAGCCCACACGGCTGCTTAGTGCCAGTCTGCAGGTATACAAATTGCTGTGACAGCACCGTTGAAGGGCCACATTCTGTCCCCACCACAGGGCTGGATTCTTCCACTGCTTGCAGCTTGATGTGACACCCAGGGACAGGGCAAGGACTTGCAGCCAGGAGGGTCCATGGCCACGTTGCTGGACTGAGCCTGGCTGCTCTGTGTGCCCATCCAGGTCTGTACTGCAGCGGGTGGGTGAAGAGAGGACCTACGGGTGTGATCATCACCACCATGAATGACAGCTTTGACACTGCCCAGTCTGTGCTGGAGGATCTCCAGGCAGGTGTGCTGGACATGTCCGCCCCCAGAGAAGGCTTTGGGGCTGTGGAGAGCATCCTGCGCAGCCGAGGTCAGTGCTGGGGAGGTTTGAGCTGCTGTAGCAGTGAACATGAAAGTACGATGCAGCCAAACTCCTCCTGGATCGGGGTGTCCTGGCGCAGCGAGTCCTGCAGGCTGCTTTTGGGAGTGGAGGCCGAACCAAGGAAATGTGTCATGCTGCCATTCCGTTGCTCCAAAGCCCAGTGAGAGCAGGACTTGAATTCCCTCAAACTCTGTGTCATTGCTAAGGTTAATGACCACTTTCTGGGAAGGGCCATTAAAAGCAGCACAGACCTTGGGTAAAATGTCGCTGTCAGCTGCCTGGACAGCGAGCTATTGCTCTTGAGTGGTTTTCCTAGTGATCCTTCCAGGCAAGTTGGGGGAAAGATTAAAATGCCTGAGAGAGTCATTTGCTGTTCCTATGTTTAAAGGCATTCAGTTAAAGTGTGTGTTTTGCTGTTTAACTGACGTTTAACAGTGAACTGGAAGTGTTTTGTCCCCTAAGGTGGTGCCGTGCTTGCTGCTGTTATGGCTTGCAAAGGCCTGATTGATCCAAGCTGACTGGAACCTACCATCCCTTTCCTTGTGATGTTAGAAATTCCTTTGTGAGGCTGAAGTCGGATGCTGTGTTGGAAAAGGGCAGGGTTTGCTGGCGCATCAGGTCCCTGCTAATGGGGAAGTGAAGCTGAACTTGTTTTCACTTGGTTAACTTCTCCCTCCCATCTCTTGCTGTCACCCCAGGGGTCCGTCCCATTTCCTTCTCAGACTGGGAGAAGATAGATGCTGCTGAAGTGGCAAGAGGCAAAGCTGCTGGCAAACCCCGGGAGAAGATAGTGGATCCTCAGGAGATGCTGCAGTTGATTGGTCACTAAAGCAGCAGCAATGGGAATGTGGCACTGGTCCAGCCCATACTGTCTTGGGGCAATGCCGGTGGGTTACAGGCAGGGCCCGGTGGCACAGGGCTTGTGCCCGCTCTGGAGAGGTTTGTGACATTTGAGCCTCTCTAGTAACGATGAACTCTGGGTTTCTAAAGTTTTGAAACACTTTTCAAAACATCTGAGGCTGCTGGCTGGCTCTGCATCTCTGCAGTCGGCTTCTGCACCTGGGGCAATTCTTGTCATTTGGGTGCTTCGAGCATTAACAAATTGGCTGGTGCAGGTGAGGGGAGATGTGCCCCTGGCAGGAGTCCTGGCCAGGCGCTTTCCCCAAGGCAAGTCACGCAGAGAAACTTCCTTGTGTCTTGCTGCCTCCCCTTCAAGCCTCAAGCCAAATGGCTCCCTTGCCTTGTCATTTGTGCCTGAGCAGGCTTCTTTTACTGATAATTGTTTTTTAAATAAACCCTTCCAAGAAAGCCAAATTAGACCTGCCGCTTGAGTCTGGCTTCTTTGTCTGTGAGTGCCCTAATCTCGTAGCAGCCAGGCAAGTGCTGCGTCTCCTGCAACGTGTCCCAAGGCAAGGCAGCTCCTCTTGTGCGGGGAGGGACCCTTTGCTCTCCGCTTGTTGTGAGCTCTAAACAAACAGACAAGGGCATTAATTTGCTTTCTGCCTCCCACAGTTAAACCCTGGCAGAGCCTGGGTCCTAGCTCATGGGGTGGATTGGGATAACAAGCGTGTAATTGCCTTGTTCCAGATCATGAGGGATCCTGTGTTCCTTGGTACCTGCCAGCGCTGACTGGTGCAAGCACTTCATTCACTGGTGGGTTGGGGGTTTCTTTGGTGCATTTTGAAGCTTATTAAATGCTTCTCTTAGCCCAAATTGACTACAGTGATGGTGTCAGGTTTTAAAACAGATTACAAGCCATGAGCCGTAATCTCCTCTTTATCTGTGGTGCAGGGGCCACATCAGCGTGGCCACCCACGCTGTCCCTGACCCCCACACTCCCTATGGGAGCGCTGTGGGATTGCAACTGCTCCTCTCTGACCTGTGTAAACAGTGACCATGGCAGTTGCTGGCGGCTGTGCATTAGAAACAAATTAGGCTCTCTGATGGCAGCAGAGGGTAAATGGAGCCAGGGCAGCCGGCGGGGTTTGTCTCTGGTCCGTGCTCAAACTCCATCTCTGCTGAGCCCCCTCCCATGGTAGAGGGCTTGCACACCGGGCTCTGTAGTCCCACCTCATCTCTGGTCCGACCTTAGGGAAGGAAGATCTGTGGCTTCTCTACTTTTTTTCTCCCCTTTTTTTTTCCCCCCTTCCTTTTCTATTTAAATCTCATTTGCAAGCTCGTTAAAAAACTCAGGAAATGCGATACTGGGAACTCGTACGCAAACGAGCAATAAAGCTTTTGTCGAACAGCTGCTTGTGTGATGTAGCTCTCGTTAAGTCTCACGGCTGATGCAGTCCTAATGCTGAACTCTTGAGCGGGAGATTACATCAGCTCTGGGTTCCGAGGCAAATAAGCGCTTTGGGAAGGGGGGTGTGGAGGTGAGGGGGTTGTGCTCAGGGCGGGGAGCAGCTGTTTTGCTAGGTAGCCCAGCCAGAAACATGACCATGAAGGGGTGGTTGTGGCTGTATCAAATCTGCAGGTACTGGGAAGTGATGGGCCGGCTCTTCCCTGGCATTTTCTTCTACAGCGCCTTGAATGTTCATGTCAGGATGCTTTTATGGCCATGATATGGGCACTGTGCTTGCGCTGAGCATGGCAAAGGCCTGTTCCCAAACTGGTGATGCTTCAGGGTAGTTTTGGGGCTGATTAAGGGGAGCAGATTAAACAGGTTCTTTGCTGAGCCCAGCGTCCTTGTTCAACCTAGAACTTGGCCAAGGCCCTGGGGTTAATGCCAGGCTCCAGGAAAGCCATAGGATGATCAAGGTCAGCGAAGGGCAGGGATGGAGGACTCGGCCTCGTGGGCAGAGGAAGGTTCATAACTATTATGTACCCCCAGCTCCCCCTTCCTCTGCTGCCTGCATCCCCAAGCCGGGTGTCCTGCAGCTTCCTGCCTCCCCATCGCTCTCCATGCTCTCCGCCCTTCTCTCCGGGGACCGGGATGTGTCCGGCTTCCCCGTGAAGGTCCTTATCCCCGCTTGCCGTGTCGTTAGGTGGCGCTGGGAGGCCGGTAATGGGGAGCAGAGAGGGGGCTGAGCAGGGCTGGCCGGGGGTCCCCTGGCTGCCCGCCCGGGCCCTGAGCAGGCCAGGGAACCCTCACAGGCTCCTGCTCACAGCTGGGTGCTTTTAGGCACCATTAACCTTGTGGGTGAATTTTGCCCAGGTATGTCCCCACTACAGTGGTCCAAGGGCAAGGGGGGCAGCCTTGCCGGGCAGCCACCCCCTTGCCCCCCACTCTCCCAAGCGGCTGGAAGAGCAGCTCCGAAGCCGTTTTCCACAGCCGATGAGGAGCCGTGGGGGGCGATGCTGTGAGTGACACCCGCCTGCTGTTGGAAGGAGGCCTGAAAAGCTGAAGTCGTCGCTGCCAGCTCTTAATGTGGACTTCCCTGCTCCGATGAGTTATGGCTCAGCTTAGCTTTAATGAGACTGCACAAAGCCGGTGGAGATCAGCATCTGGTGAGGGATGGCCTTGAGACCGGCCGTGCAAGGCTGCGCGGTTCCCTTCCCACGGCTCCTCAAGCCATGCTTTCCTTGGTGGCTTGTGTGCTGCTCTGAAAGGCAGCCAGGCTGGGTACGGAGCGGAGCGAGCCCCTCATGGTGGTCACACCATTAGTGCTATTCAGTTGGGTCTTTGCAACCTCCCACTGCTGCTTTGCTGCTGCTGCTGCTCTGCCTCAGTTTCCCTGCTCTGCTCTGCCTCGCATGGGCTGCCGGGCAGCTTGGAGTAATGCAGGGAAGAAACAGGTCTGAGACACTCCAGAAGCTCCTGTTGATGCTGCATTTTGCAATTACACCTGGGAGGCAAGTGCAGAGGCTCTCACTGGCTTTGCTAATAGGCTGCTTGCTGAACTTGGCCTTTTCAAATGAGCATTTAGAGCCCGTGAAGCCAGAGGTTACCCGTGCCCTGGAATAAGGGAAAAACCAGCTTGAGTCAGGTCTCCGGCCCGGCAGTAAAGAGCTGTGCTGCCATTTAAAAGCCAGCTCACATGACCAGAAAAATGGTTGAAAAAGCTTTTCAGTGGCGTGGCTCATATATAATTTTCCAGCCCCCATCCCTGGAGTTTACACGGCTGCAGAGGCAGTGTCCGGCTTTACACCATCCCCGGCCACTTACCGCATGAATCGCCGAATTGCGGCATCCGCTGCCGGGAGCCTGGGCGAGTCCGTCTGCGCCGGGGCTTCGCTGGGAACAGATGGCTCTGGAGAGTGCTGACTTCAGCGCTTTGGCTGAGCACAAGCATCGGCCCCGGCATGTACCCTCCCCTTGCCGCTTGCTCTCCCGGGCACATCTTCTCATGCCTCCCATGCTCTGCTTTTCTCTCCCAATCCATCCCCAGCCCCAAGCAGGGATGGTGAACAGGTTGGGGTTGAGGTACCAATTTCAAGGGTGATTGGAGAGGTTTGCCAGCCCCACTGCACCTGGGGAAACGCTTCCCTTCAGGCACAATATCACCCCTTCTCTGAAAGGATGCTAAGCGCATCCTTGGCTCCAGACCCACCAAAGGCTTGGTGGTTTCCACTCCTGACCTTAGAGACCCAAACTTCCTGGGGCTCTGCACTCCCCAAAATATTGCCCATGGCCGGAGGGCTGTGCTGGGGCAAGCAGCAGTGCCACCGGGTCCCTGCAGCGGCTGCAGGAGGTTCCCCCCACTCTGGGCGAGGTACTCTGGAAAGAGGGGCTGTGTGAGCCCATTTCCCAAGGCTGGAGGGGAGCAGAGGTGAAGGAGACATAAACTTCCAGCAGCAGCTTTGAGGAGCTATTTAGGGACACGGCAGCGTCAAACGAAGTTGTTGGAGGGCGAGGGCTGGTTACGCCCCAGAAACAAGCGATTTTCTCCCTTCCTGGGAAATTTCCATTTCCAACCTGCTGGCTTTGGCTGCCTCATCCCCAACCTCCAGGGCAGCCCTGAAGGCACACAGCACCCTGGGAGGAGGAATTATCCCTGCAGGGATGAAACCATCCCTATTTATTTTAGCTCCCTTAATTACTGTGAGAGTAGGACGTGGTGGCAGCAGAGTGGAGCTGTGTCGGGTCTGTGCCGTGTATGCACCATCCCCGTGGCCTCTCTCCTTGCTTTGCTTTCTCGCTCCATTGCTTTTGTGCCTGCCGGGATCCACAATACCAGCCAGCTCTGTGTGGTTATTTAGGCACCAAAGCCCTGGATACCTTTATGGGATGGAGAAGACAGGGGAGGTGGGGATGGTGCCTGGGGGGACGGCCCTGGGAGCCTCCATGGGAAGGCAACATGGGAGAAAGGTGTTCTTCACCCAGGTTTGCTTCTTATATGAGACCCAGAGGAACAGGGCAAGGTGCGTGCCCAGGTGTAGGAGTGTCTGGGCTCACACCTTAATTTTTGGCAAAACTTCTGAGGAAGGGGGGGTTGGCAGCCAACAGGCAGGACTGGGATGGGTGCAGGTCTGGGATGGGTGCAGGTCTGGGGCTAAATATCTGGCCTGTGTCACAAGTGTCAGCTGCAAGACTCAGCTATGGCAGAGGGACCTGTGGGCATGGTGCTGTGTTCTCCCTGTCCAACACTGGATGTCATTCGTGGGGTGCAGTTGCCCGTGGGGACAGCCCAAGTGGGCTGTGTCACCCAGCTGCCACCCTGCCCTTCTGGGGCAACCCTGGCTTTGTGCTGGCAGTGCACAGACCTGGGTCTTCTTCCCAAAGCTCTGGTCTAGGATGCACTCCGGTTAAAAAAAAAAAATCCTTTGGCTGAGTTTCTCCTACAAGTAGGAGGCTGACGGTCGGGGCTTGCCCTGCAGAACTGGAGATATTAAAGGCGCTGGCTCGAGCTGCCTTGGCTGTGGGTGCACCTCGAGGGTGGGTGCTATGGGTAAGGGCTTGAGTTGATGAGCTCCCATTGCCTCTGCAGGGCTGGGGGACTTGAGCAGAGGGGGCTGAGGTGGGATGCGCTGTGCAGGGCATTACCCCCGCTTGGGATGCGGGATGCTGGTGGGGTTGTGATGGGATGCAAGGAGCCTGCGTGGAACCCAAAGCACTTCTCTGGCACTGGTGTTGGCCTGGATGGGTGAGCGCAAAGCTGGACTAACATCAACCTCCTGCCATGGCTCCCGCATCCTTGCTCCCCCAGCCTGGCCATCAGCGGGCTCTTCCCTGCAGGAGGTGGCTGCACACCAGGAGCTGTCGGAACGCAGCGCCTTGCGTTCATCAACCTGCTTTCAGAACCTCCTGCCAGAAAAGACGGCGGGGAAAGGTAATGAAGCAACAGAGCAGCCGGCTGAGTTCCCTTTTGTTGGGGCCGTGCCGTGGGTGAGGGACCCACTGGGATGCCAAGGGTCCTGTGCCAGGGTAACACCACAGCAGTATGAAGGAAGAGGATGAAGGAGGGAGGAAGGCAGCTTCATGCCTGTGTTATCCCCATGCAGCCCAGAAAGCCGCACAAAGAGGGCACAGCATCCCTGGAGAGGGTGGCTCTGAGGGGCTGGGGAAGTCGGAGGTTTCCAACCAGGAGGAAAAGTCCAGATGCACCTCCGGGAGTTGTGGGCTTTATCCTGGGGTGCTGCTGGTGCTTCTGTTTCAACCTGGATCTTTGTAGATATCGGGGCACTTTTTTTTTTTTAATGTAAAAAGGACTTTTGCTATTTAAATGCACAAGTAAGGTATTTTGATGATTGCAGAACAGCACCTATAAGCTGCATCATGGTGTGGTGGCCCAGACCCTGCAGTGGGCTGGATTCAGGAATCACTGCATTTTCCCCCAGAAAAATGTTGTGGGGTTACTTTTTCTTTTAAGACACTGAAGGACTTTGTTGGGAAAACTGAGAATCTGGAGGGCTTTAGCTCCTCTCAGTTCAAGGGGGTGGTTTGGCTCTTCCTTTAGCTGGGTTTGACTCCCAAAGGAGAGGAGGCATTGCTGGGGGGGCCGGCATGTGTGTGCATGTGTGTCACCACTACTCCTCACCCTCCACTGCTTGTCCCCACTGCAGATGCTCTCCAGCTGTGCCCAGCTCTGTGCCAGACCTGGGTCTGTCCATCTGCCCCACGTGCGGAGTCTGGGCTGTGATGGGGAGCAAATGTCCCATGGGATGGAGATGGTAGAGGGTCACGGGTGAGATGGGAGGGGTTGCTGTCACCCCCCTCGTCCCACCTGCACACTGGCAGCTCTGCTGGGAAACTTTTCCCTGTAAAGCATCACCAGGGCTGAAATAGGTGTGATATGACACCCTCTGAGGGATCCAACCTGGGGAGCAGCCGGCCCCAGGAGGGGTAAATGAAGCCCCTGGGCTGCCAGGTGGGCACTAAGGGCATGGAAGCGGCTCAGAGGTTCTGTGCCAGCCCCAACGAAAAGCCAGACCCCCAGGCCTTGTCACACCGCAACCGTGAAGGCAGCAGAAGGGTTTAAATACAGCCGCTTTCAATGTTAAACCCCAAAGCCACCCTTTTGTGGTCTTGGGAAAAGGATTTGAGGCAGGAGGACCTGTTGCTAGCCCCTAAATCTCCTCTGCTTGGGCAAGAGAGAGGCAGAGCTGCCAGATCAGGCAGCGGTGGGCAGCCGGGACTGCCTGAGGCTTGGGAATAGGATGCAGCCAGCAGGGAGCCAAGAGAGGGGTGTGGGGTCCCAGTCCCCCTCACCCCAAGCCCCACACTGCAGCAGCCTTGGAGATTTGGCCAAGCTCACCTGCAGAGAGAGAGCGGATGCTGCTTTTACAGTGGCTCAAATGAAGCCCAGGTGGAAAATTCGTTTTCCCTTTGCTCTGTTTTTGGCATCTCTTGCAACCGCGAGGTGCTCCAAGGGCATCCACAGCCCCGGGGCAGTGGCCAGCCTGCCTTGGGGACCGGAGTGGTGCGGGGAGGTCCTGCATCAAGCAGCTCATGGTTAAATGCAGGCAGCAGGTTTTTAGGCAGGGTGAAATCTTTCTGGAAACGGCCTCTCCAGGCCCCAGCAGCCACAGGGAAGCGGCTCAATGCTGTTGCAGGTGGCTGCAGTGTCAGGTTGGGTGGCAGCCACCCGACAGCCCTCAATGACTTGTTTTTGGGTGGCTGTGTCCCCAAGCTGGGGAACTTGCACCTGGGAAAGGCAGGAGGGCAGCACCTGGGCATGGGCACTGCTGGAACCCTGCGCCGGCAGAGACAGGCAGATGCTCTCAGGGTGTTGCTTGGTGTTTTGGTGGCTCTGAGCCAGGACACAGGGAGGTTTTGTAGCAGCTGCCCCCCTGGCAGGGCCTGACTTGGGCTCTAGCCCCTGCCAGCAGCCATGGTCCCTCTGCCCGCAGCCTGGCTGCTGCAGAGCACGGGCTGGTTTTGGGGCCGTGAGGCAGAGTGGGTGCCCAGCCGGGTTACGGTAAGGGGACCCCAGCACGGCCCCTGCCGCTTCCCCCCTTCCTTTGCTGGATCTTCCCCCTCTCTCCCCCCAGCCTGGCTTGCTCTAAACCAGTGCTGCGGGATCAGCTGATGCTTTAATACTGGCCCTGGCGACAGCTGGAGGATGCTGCTGCCTGCGGGGGCTTTGCTCCGTGTCACCCCCCCTCCCCATGACTGATGGGGACCCTGGGGCTGCCCTGCGCCGGCTGGGGGGCACTGGGGAGGGCAGCTGACCAGTCCCCACCAGTTCAGTTAGCAAAGGGCCGGAAGATACCTGGGCGGGGGGGATGAGGGAATGAGGGGGCCTTGCCCCCCGCCCTCCCCAGCGCTGGGGCCGGCTCCGGGTGCAAGGAGAGGCGGGCGGGTTTGGGCAGGCGAGGGCTGCCCGCCTCCACCCCCACCCCCCACCGCCCCATCCCTCCTTCCCCGGGGCTGACGGGCAGCCCCGAAGTCCCCCCCCCCCCCCCCCCGCAGCCCCCGCCAGCGCCGCCGGCTCCCCCGGCCGTCCCGGGGGGGCGGCCGCCGAGACACCTGCTGCCAGCGGAGCCCCCCCGCGCACACCCGCCCCGCTCCCGCTCCCTCCTTCCTCCGCTCCCGTCCCTGCCTCCAGCCGCCGCTGCAGAGCCGCCGCCGCCGCCGCCAAGGACGAGTCGGGACCGACGGCGGCCGCTGGACCCCCCCGCCAGCCGCGGCGGGGCCCGATCCTGCCCCTGGGGGCCGCCCCGGAGGGGGAGCAGGCGGGGAAGAGCCGAGCCCCCGGGGGGACGCACAGCCCCGCCGGAGCCGCGGGGCATGTAGGCACCGAGCAGCGGCGGTCCCGTGAGTACCGGGCGTGCTGGGGGGCAGCCGGGCCCCCGACGGGCTCTGCCGCCGCCCCGGCACCGCCGCCAGTAACTTTTAGGCATGGTTTTGGGGGTTTGGGGGAATGGGAGGGGGGTTGCCCTGGCCATTTCCCTCCACCCCAGCATCCCCCCGCATCCCCATCCCCGAGAGCTTCCGCTCCCCGTCCCGGGCAGGGGATGGGAATGAGCCTTAATTCTGGGCACTGGGCTAGGGGGTTGGTTTTTTTGGGGTGGGGTGGGAAGCAGGAAAAAGAGAGGGGACCTCCCTGGGTGCCACGAGCCCTGTGTCCCCCCCCCCGCCACCTTGCGTAACCCAGCGGCAGGCAGGACACTTGGCGTTTATTTTTGGTTAATCCATATTCGACCTTTTTAAGCTGCGTTTTGGTGTGTGCGTGTGCGGGGCCCTGGCCCGAAGCCCCCGGCCCGCAACTGTTGCTGTCGGAGGCACCGGCGAGAAAGAGGAGGGTGATGAGGAAGAGGAGGGTGATGCTGGGTGGTGGCAGATGAAGGTTGAAAGGAGACGGTGCTTGCTGAGGACTGCCAGTGCTTCTCCCTCCTGAGTCGCCCCCTCCCCCCCCACACATGGGGACAGGGATGGTGATGAGTTGGCTTTGGGGAGGTTTTGCTGCTTTCCCTCCTTTTGGGGGGCTCTGTTGAGGTCTCCTTGCTCCACAGGGGTGTTCCCCCATCCAGGCAATGACAAGCCCTGGGACAATGCGGTGTCCTCCCCGGTGCCCCCCATCTTCCCAGTGCAGCTCCCCTAGGTTTGGGTTTGCTCTGTCCTTTCTGTCCATCGGCAGCGGCTCCCCCTCCCCTGGTGCAGGCTGCGCCTTCCCTGTGGTTTCACGCTCAGAGGCTTTTTTTGAGGGATAAGGTTTCTCTTTCTCCAGAGATTTTTTGCATTTTGGGATTTTATTTCTCCCTTTCCTGAGGTCAAAAATATCTGCAGGAGCTGTCCCCCTTTCAGGCCAGGGGAGGGAGGGTTGGAAGGAGGGCAAAAAGGAGGTTTAAAATTAGGAGCAAACTTTCCCTGTTGCATTAAAATGACATTTCAGGGCGTGGTGGGAGGTAAGGGCTCGATTGGTGCCTTTAGCAGGAGGTTTCTGCAAGTGTTTGGTGTATCAGGTAAAGCTGTACCTAGGAAAGGGGTTAACCTGCTCGAAACTGCCCCAAAGCAACAAAAAGCAAGTGCTAAAGCCACCGAGCTGCTCCGTGGGTGTCCTTCAGTCCCAGGGGAGGCTGCCGGGAGGTGGCATTGCCATGCCCAGGCTCCCGGCTGAGGCCATCTTCCTCCTGCTCAAGCCGGCCACCGGCTCTTCGCCCAGCTGGAAAAGCCTCCCTTTTGGGAAGGCATTTTCCCAAAGGAGCAATTCCACAGTGCTTGCTGCAAGAGGTTGAAACATAGGGTTTGGGTTTTTTTAAAGTCCAGGGGGGCTTTGCTGTGTCGTGCCGAGCCCAGGAGCAGCCCCGGCTCTGGCAGTAGCACAGGGAAGGGCTCAGTTCCTCCTCTGCCTCCACCAGTCTCCGCATTTGCTCTTCCGTACTCGTCCCACAAAACCACATTTTCCTGCCCCTCTAGCTTGCCCTGAAAAACAGGCCAGAGCTGCTGGCTGGCAGATTTTGCTCTTTCGATCCCAAACCAGCCATTTTGGGCAGTCCTGCTCGACCCCACTACTGAGCCCCTTACAGCCATGGCTTGCTGGCTCAACGTGCCTTCCTCCTCCACATCACCAAGGCTGCGTTTGAGCAGCTCACTCTGGCCGGCCCACATGGCCCTTACCAGCGATCTGGGTGACTGGCCCAAGGACCCCTCCGGACCTCAATCCACTCATTGCCCTGGTTGCTCAGCTCACTCTGCCTGGCTACGATTCCTGGATGGTGAATTCATTCCTGGTGCCCAGAATGGCTGAACGATGTGCGTGCAGCCTCCTCCCTCTGCCATTGCCATTGCACTCCGGCTGTGAGGGACGGGGATGCTTTCCACCTGCAGCTCAGTCCAGTCGGAAACCAGTTTGCTCAAACCTGGCCCCAGTTGCAGCCGGGAGCAGAGCAGCCCGTTCGGCGGCAGTACTTGGCATTACGGGAGGGTTTTGCTGGTCTGTGCTTGGATTACTCAGTGCTAGAAGAGGCTCCTGAGCATGGGGAAGAGCTGGGTTGAGGAAGAGGAGGATAGGAGCCTGGGATGGGTGAGGTGCCAGGGCTGGCATGAGCAAATCCAATCAGTCACCACGAGGGCCCAGAGTATATTTAAATGTCCTTGAGGAGGGCTCAGATGGACAGAGCTGCTGGGAGAGCAGCTCTGTTTGTTTTGGGTGGTGTGTTGCTCCCCTTCCTCTCTGCTCGGGTAGCTGATGCCGGATTCCCGATGAATTATTTATCATGGGACTAAAAATACTCGGGAATTCACAGTGAGGAGCGGGCGGTGCAGGCTGCCCCACTGCTGGGCTGGCCATTCTGGAGCGTGGGACGCTGCCAGCGTGGCATGACTCACCCACCAACCCTTTCGGCCAAGGGGCCCCGGCTGCGGCCATCGCTGTGGCATTGTGGCTCCTGCGGCTCAGCCGGCTGCGATGTGGGGTGATGGGGGATGCAGCCAGGCAGGGCGAACCCCCTTGGGCGATGGTGGGTGCTGGGGATGGATGATCCCCTGCTGAAATCCATCTGGCTGAGAGAGATGCTGCCTGGTGACCATCGGTGCCGGGCCGAGTGCCTGAGCCCTCCAGGTACCCATGGGGTGCGGGAGGGGGAGGTGGGGCTCACGTCCCTTTTCTCTCTAGAGGGGACAGCCCTGGTGCTCCAATCTGCACCGAGCAGCTCTTGCAGAGTGCCCAGCCAGGCAGTCATTGGGTTTATTTCTTGCATTTTCAGTCCAACACGCTGACTGTGTTTTTGCAGTGCATCGAGGTGTTGTCCATCACTGCGGCATGGAGGGGTGTTGAGGTGCAGGTCCCCAGGGCAGCCCAGACCCCCAGACCATCCGGGCCTCAGCAAGGTGCTCCTCTGGCCGTGCCGAGGATGCGTTAAGCAACAGCAGCTTTTAATTGCAAGTGACGTTTCTGAGCGCCAGCTGGCATCTTGCTGCATGGAGCGACACCGGCGCGTGGCTCGTGCCACCACAGAGGGCTGCTTGGCCCCCTCCCCACTGCCCAGTGTGGCACCAGGGCGATGGCCCTGGGGGCAACAGGGCTTGGAGGGGCTCGGATGCCCCCATCCGCAGGTCTCGGGGGAAAGGGCCGGGGGGGGGGATGTGTGCCCCCCCCCGGGGACTGTCACCCCACCTGCTGCAGGCTGGGCACCCACAGTCAGGGGGGAATTGGGGACCTGGCAGGGGGACGTGCCCAAACACCACACCACCCCCCCAGAGCCTGGCTTTGGGCTGCAGCCAGCAGAGACGCAGTGCGGTGGTGTCCCAACCGGGCAGGCAATGCCAGCGGGGGACACACACCAGGGGGTAAAGGCGAGAAGGGGAGAAAGCTGAAGGATGGTGTCTAGGAGGGGAAATGTAGAGATAAGGGGCCAGGCAGGCGCTTTGCTTGGGATTTGGGAAGCGGCAGCGAGGGGGCAGGGGGCAGGCAGGGCACCGGCTGCTCCAGTGACTGCGATTTGCAAAATCCCAATATGGGGGTTGCAGAGCTGAACCCTCCCTCAAGGGCAAAGTCTTTAAATATTGAAGGTGGCTGTCAGCTGTGGAGAGCTTCCAGCTCCTCCTGTCACCTCTCGCTGCTGTCCCGGTCCCCGGCCAGAGGGGCAATAAGGAGCATCATAGCAGCGATGGCTTTTGGAGAGGGGATAGGGGTGGGAGGGCAATGGGGCTGGGAGGGGGACAGTGGTGGTGGTGGGAAGGGACGACAGGCTGGGAAGGGTTAGTGGTTGGTGGGACTGGGGACAAGGGACATGGCACTGGGGTGTAGGGTGTGGGGAGCAGCACCTCTGTGACCCCCCAGTGGGTACAGCGCTGTGGCCATCCCTCCACCGAGTCCAGCCTCCGAAGGATGAGGGTCCCCCTCTCTCCCTGGGGTCAACCCACCCTGGTGCTTCCCCGGGGTGGTGGGGAAGGCTGGGGTGAGCGGGGCTGGGGGTCCTGGCAGGCAGCCGGATGTGAGGGGCTGTGTCCTGTCCTGGCAGGGACGCGGCGGTGGACATGGGCAGAGCGCCGGCACACACTCTGCTACTGTCGATGGTGCTGGGCTGCTCGGCTGCCTTCACAGACCTCCTGCTGCCAGGCCCTGAAGAGCCAGTGGTCAACGTGGCCGTGGTGTTTGGGGGCACGTCCTACCCCCTGCACATCCGCTCCCGCTTGAGTCCCCAGAGCTTCCTGGACATGCCCTTGGAGATCCACCCCATCACCGTCATTGTCAACAACACCAACCCCAGCACCCTCCTCACCCAGATCTGCGACATCCTCGCCAGCCACAAGATCCATGGCATCGTCTTTGAGGACAACGTTGGCACAGAGGCTGTAGCCCAGATCCTTGACTTCATCTCCTCCCAGACCCAGGTCCCCGTCATCAGCATCAGTGGGGGGTCTGCAGTGGTCCTGACCCCGAAGGTGAGGCATTTGCTGGGGGTTATTTCTGGGGGGGCGGGGCAGAAATGAGGGATTATTAGAGAGCGGTAGATTTGGGATGTGAAATGCTGGAGGGCAGAGGACCTGCTGGGCTGCAATATGCAGGCTTGTAGGCAGGAATAGGCAGTGGCTGCGGCAGCGTGGCTGACCGGGGTGGTGGGACATGGAGAGGATGTCAAGGAGGGTCCCTGTAGATGGGATGGGGGAGAGGACTTCAGTGCCCTGTGGAGAGACCTTCCCTGGTGTCCTGCTTCCCGTCCCCTCCAGGCTGTGCCCACCATGGGGTGCCGGGGTCATGGTGCTGAGCCTGCCAGGGCAGTGGCATGGTTGGCAATGTCCCCATCCCCTCCCCCCCCCTCCCTGCCGCGGCTGGATCCGGCCCTGAAATGGCCGGGCAGGCAGCATGAGGAAGCCTTGCTCGGCTGCAGAAACTATCTCAGGTGCACCACGGGCCGAAACAGGATTCTCTGCTCCTCACTGGTGTCAGACACTGTCACTGTCACCTGCCTGCAGGGAAGCGTTGGGGGCAGGGAGAGCTGGAGCCAGGCTGCAGGGTGCTGGGCAGGCGGCGAAGGGCTGCGGCAAGGCTCCCATCCCTTCCGGGGAGGAGATTTGGGTTATCTCCTCCTGGCTGCTGGTCTCACCCTGGCACTGGAGGTCTCACCCCAGTGCTGGCTCCTTCTCATGGCAGCAGCCCCCAGGGTGGAGATCCTGCTGCTCCTTGGGGCACTGGTTTCATGCTCTGTTTGCCCAGAGGTTTTGGGGTCTAAACCCCTTGGGTGTCATCTCGGCAGCCCTGCCTGCACCGACTGGTGCTTCTGGAGCACCCCGAGCTGCTGCTTGCTGTGGGTGCATGGCAGTGGGTGCAGAGGGCTCAGGTGGGTGCAATGGACTCAGGTGGGTGCAGAGGGCTCAGGTGGAGCCCCAGGCAACTAAAAAATAGCTGTGGCTTTGCTATGGACTGGGTATTTTTCTGCAGCTTTCTCCAGGGGTTAGGTATTTTGGGGGCAATGGAGGGACCCATCTGAAGGCTCGACCTCCTCCTCCTCCTCCTCCTCCCATGGATCTGAGGTCCCTGGCAGCTCCCGCTCCCTGGCCGGGACTCCCTGGGCTCACCCCTTCAGCCAGACCACCAGCCTCATTGCAAGAACTATTTCTCTGGAGCCGGAGGGGGGTCTGGGTGGCAAAACCCTGCCACCTGCATGCAACCTTCTGCCATTCACTGAATCATTTAAGACAGAATCAGATCAATTAAGGTTTGCTAATGAGAGGGCCAGATGGCCGGGGAGGTGGGGCGGGAGGGAAGGAGTTGCATGCGCTCCGGCAGCAGGTAGTGAGTTGGAGCCAGGATGGGATTTACGCTCCTGACAGAGCCCTTGCCCCCCTCCCTCTCCTGGTTTAAGGAGAGATTCTTGGTCTCCTTCAGAGGATGGATGAATTTTTGGTCAACAAGCTGAGAAATGGAGGAGAGGCCACAGGTCTTGACCCTTTGCATGGGATGAGGTTCCTTGGAGACACCAGTGGATCAGTCTCATTTTGGGTGTCTCCAGCCCCATGGACCATGTCAGTTCATGGCTCCCTAGAACCCTTCATGATGGCAAATTCAAGGTGTCTTGCACAGGTGCAAGAGACCTGGCCCATGGTGCCAGAGCAGCCCCTGACCCAGCAGCCCCTGACCCCTTCTCCTCCCGCAGGAGCCTGGCTCATCTTTTCTGCAGTTGGGTGTCTCCATCGAGCAGCAAATCCAGGTGATCTTCAAGGTGTTGGAGGAATACGACTGGGGCTCCTTTGCCGTCATCACTAGCCTCTACCCAGGCTACAACATCTTCCTGGACGTCATCCGCTCCTTCACAGATGCCAGCTACTTTGGCTGGGAGCTGCAGGAGGTGCTCACCTTTGAGATGAGCCAGGAGTGGAGCAGCTCCAGGACGCAACGGCTCCTGCGGCAGATCGATGCCCAGGTCATCGTTGTCTACTGCTCACGGGAGGAGGCTGAGTACCTCTTCACCATGGCAGAGCAAGCTGGCCTTGTGGGGCCGGGCTATGTCTGGATTGTGCCCAGCCTGACGGTGGGCAACATGGAGGTGCCACCTGCCTCCTTCCCCGTCGGCCTCATCAGCGTGGTGACGGAGAGCTGGAAGCTGAGCCTGCGGCAGAAGGTGCGGGATGGGGTGGCCATCATTGCCATGGGGGCGGCCAGCTTCTTCCGGGCCCATGGCTACCTCCCAGAGGTGGGACGGGACTGCCGGGCCCCTGCTGGGGCCACCACTACCAACACCAGCTTCTACCGGTGAGGCTTGGGGGCCACTGAGATGGGTGTGAAATGGGGGAATGGGGAAATGGAGAGGGAAGGGGCAGGGGAGGAGGAGGATGGAGCTGGTGGGTGAGGGGGATGTTTCTCACTATGGGCTGCAGCTGCTTGTCCGTGTCTCTTGGCTGGGTTTCTCCTAGAGCATCTTCCCAGAGCAGCCCTTGCCTTTTCTCGTGCTTCTCTGTGACCCAGGACCCACAGGGGTCTCAGGGAGGGTTTCACAGCTCTGCTTTGCAGTGCAGATGTGGCACCTCGAGGCTGCTGTGGCAGTCTGGGCATCCTCAACCCTGCAGTGGTCCATCCGCGGTGCCTCCTTGCTAGCAGGGCTTTCTCCAGCTCCCTGCTGCCCCTTCATAGGGGCTAAACTTGGTCTCCAGCTCAGCCCCACGTCTCTCCATGGGACCTGTGGCAGCCTGCTTGGAGGAAGAGGAGGAGGAGGAGGAGGAGGAGGGGGAGGGCTGTGAGGGGTTGGGCTGCACAGCTAGGGGCTTATGGGTGCTGTGTCCCACCAGGCACCTCCTCAACGTGACGTGGGAGCACAGGGACTTCTCCTTCAATGAAGGCGGCTACCTGATCAGGCCCACCATGGTGGTGATCTCGCTCAACCAGCACCGGCTCTGGGAGATGGTAGGACCCCTGGACCCCCCAGGACAGGCACACTGAGGGGGTGGCTGGGCAGGGTGAGCCTGGCACCATGCACAGGCTGGGTCTGACCCTGGGGCAGGTTGCCCCATGCAAAACTCGTGGCTGGTACCAAAAGTACCCATGGTGGCATGGTGGGACTTCGTGGCAATGCCAGGCACTAAAGCTCTGCCAAGAACTGGGTTTTTTTTCCCTGCAATTTGGCTGAAAAGTTCCAAGAGAGGCAAAAATGCAGCTGCCCACCTGTGGAGAACAGCAGCCAAGCACCTAGACCTGAAACAAGCTGTGCGGAGAGGTTTTTTTTCCTAGTTTAAAAGTATTTTGGGTGAAGTTTGGCCAGGTTTATACTCACCCAAGCCTGATGTTTGGGGTCCTGGAGGAATCACCTTGCCTTGTGGTCAGTGGGTGCCTGGGAAAGGGGATGCTGAGATGGGTCTCACCATGGCTGAGCTCCGGGAGAAACGAGCCCCAAAGGTGTGGGAGGATGGACACAGGACGCCATGTGACCCCCAAAGCCCCTTGCTGGGGTGACGGTGCGCTCTCCCTCGGGGGCAGGTGGGCAAGTGGGAGAAAGGCGTCATCCACATGAAGTACCCGGTGTGGCCCCGCTACGGCTCCTTCCTGCAGCCCGTGGCCGACAACCGCCACCTGACAGTGGCCACGCTGGAGGAGAGACCCTTTGTCATCGTGGAGAACACAGACCCTAGCACCGGCGTCTGCGTGCGCAACACCGTGCCCTGCCGCAAGCAGACCAACTCCTCCCAGAGGTGAGCAGCGAGGGTGGAGCTCGGCAATTTTGGCCACCGCTCCCCAGGCATGTGGTGTCCAGGGTGCACCAGGGTGCTCAGAGCATCTTTGGTTGGTCCAACCCATTTTTCCTGGTGTGGTTTCAGTGGCGATGGCCTCATGGATCCCTACACCAAGTTGTGCTGCAAGGGCTTCTGCATCGACATCCTGAAGAAGCTGGCCAAGGCGGTGAAGTTCTCCTACGACCTCTACCTAGTGACCAATGGCAAACATGGCAAGATCGTCCGTGGGGTCTGGAATGGCATGATTGGTGAGGTAGGGGTGGGCATGGCTTGGACCCCACCTTGGCCCTCCCTGGGGAGCACCATTCTCTTGGGTCATGCCCTGACTGGGAGCTCTCCTGCCGGAGACGGGGTCAGGGTGTCTGTGGTGGGACTCTGGGCAGGGGACAGCTTGGTGTGAGCTTACCAGCAAGGCTTGGTGGAGGAGAATGGGGAGAGGGTCAGCTGAACATTTATGACCCCCCCACAGCTGATTGTGTTTGTTTCACTGGTCATTTAAGTAGCTAAATATTTAAAAAAAAAAAAAGAAAAAAGTCAAGGTTGGAAATGCTGGAGATGAGGAAATGCCTGGGGAAGGTGGTCTGGGTCCCTCTGCCCATCCCAAGACCATCTGCCCCTTCCCCAGGTGTACTACAAGCGCGCAGACATGGCCATCGGCTCCCTCACCATCAACGAGGAGCGCTCCGAGATCGTGGACTTCTCCGTGCCCTTTGTGGAGACGGGCATCAGTGTCATGGTGGCCAGGAGCAATGGCACTGTCTCCCCGTCTGCCTTCCTGGGTAAGCCATGGGTCCCTCCGTCTGTCTGTCCATCTGTCTGTCTGCAGGTTCATTGCATGCTTCTGACAAATGCAAATTAAAAAATTGTTCAGTTTTAATAACTTTTAAGAAAAAAAAAACCCTAAGTCATAAGGGAAGGAGATTGTGCTGCCGGCTTTGGGGCTTCCTCCTCCCCTCACCTGAATAATCCTTTTAAATTACAGAGACAGAGGCTGGGATCGGTGGTTTCCTCCTCTTCATTACTTGTGTGGAGGAGGAAGGACGGGACGTGGGGGGAGACAAGGCAGGGATTTGCCAGCTCTGAGCTCTGCGCTGGGGATCCCTTCCCTGCCACTGTCACCAGAGCCCATGGTTAAGCTGAGTGGAGGAAACTGCCGGTGCTCAAAGTTTTATTTAATGAGTTTTAAAAAAGCAAAACTGCAGCCTAGGAAGGGGAGGAGACTGGCCAAGGGCATCACGAAATTCAGCCTGAGCACTTGGGCAGGGCTCTCGGCAAGGGCACAGCGGCAGCATCCCAGCTTGGTGGAGCCGGGCTCCTGTGCAGGGAGGGTGCGGGTGGGTGTGGGTGCCAGGGATGCTGTGGGGTGCAGGACATCACCAGCCTGGGCACGTCTTCCCCTCCTGTCCCGACCAAGCCCTACGCTCCCCCCGACCAGGGGTCACCTTGACTGGCCACAGGGACAGGCAGAGCACCCCCAGTTCTGCAGGGCTGGGGTCTGTGGACCCCACGCCACTGCCGCCTCCCGTGCTAATGAGCCGCATCCCCATCGGGGGAGGCCTCTCCTCCCTGACAGCGAAGGACACGCTGACAAATGGACCTCGGCGGCCGCCTGTCGAAGGCTCAGCTGCATCCCTACTGCTCCCACCACTCCCACCGCCCTGTCCCAGCTCATCCCAGGCAGGCGGGGGCTCACACCCACCCCCAGCACCCAGGGGCTCTCCCAGGGGCTGAGCAGGGCCAGGGGGCTGATGCAGGCATGATCCTGTGGCTGGAGCCATTGCAGGGGACAGCCTGCGATCCCATGGGAAACCCTCCCGCTGATGACCCTGGAGATGGGCAGTGTCACATTAGCATCTCCCCATTGATGAAAGCCTGGTTTTATTTAGGCAGGGAAGCGTGGCTGCACCCCCCCGTCTCGCAGCATCCCCCTTCCCTCCTGATGTCCTGTGGATCTGCTCGGCTGCGGTGCTGCCAGCACTGTCCCCACCCCTTCAATCAGGAGGATAAGCCCCATCCATCAAGGAGGGGTCCTGGGAGTCCCCAGGAGGCTGGTGGGTGTCCCGGGGGGCTGACGGGGTCCACTTGCCTTTTGCAGAGCCATACAGCCCAGCCGTGTGGGTCATGATGTTCGTGATGTGCCTCACTGTGGTGGCCGTCACCGTCTTCGTGTTTGAGTATTTCAGCCCCGTCGGCTACAACCAGAACCTCACCAGCGGCAAGAGTGAGTGGGAGAGGCAGGAGCTGGGGGGGGGGGGACACACAGGTCCCCAGCCAGGCTGATGTCTGTCCCCTCCGTCCCCTGTCCCCGCAGGGCCGGGAGGTCCCTCCTTCACCATTGGCAAGTCTTGGCTGCTTGGGCCCTGGTGTTCAACAACTCGGTGCCGGTGGAGAACCCAAGGGCACCACCAGCAAGATCATGGTGCTTCTGGGCCTTCTTCGCCGTCATCTTCCTCGCCAGCTACACCGCCAACCTGGCCGCCTTCATGATCCAGGAGAGTACTCGACACCGTTCGGGGCTGAGTGACAGGAAGGTGGGGCTGGGGGGGCCCAAAAAAAAAGGTTTTTGGGGTGAGGAGAACTTGGGAGGGGCTGCATGTCACTGCTGGCCGGCTGGCTGGGTGGATAGAGGGCTGGCTGTGGGGAGGGGGGACATGCTGGGGACATGGCGAGGGACATGGACTCTGTGTGACACCGCTCCCTGGGGCTCCCCGTTGCAGTTTCAGAAGCCGCAGGAGCAGTACCCCCCCTTTCGCTTCGGCACCGTCCCCAACGGCAGCACCGAGAGGAACATCCGCAGCAACTACCCCGACATGCACACCCACATGGTGAAGTACAACCAGCGCTCCGTGGAGGACGCCCTCACCAGCCTCAAAATGGGGTATGGGTCCCCCAAATGGGGTATGGCTGCCTCCCCGGTCAGGGGTATGGCTTCCCCTAATGGGGTACAGCTCCCAGAGCTGGGGTGCAGCTCTTCCAAATGGGATACAGGACCCTAAATGAACTATGGCTCCCTGGGATTGGGTACAGTGCCTCGAATATGGGGTCGGGCTTCCTCAGCTGGGGTACATCCCCCCACCAGGTGAGATAGGGGCTCCCAAGACTGCGTATGCACCTCCCAGATGGGGTATGGCTCTGTCTGGCTTCCCTGCATGTGGTATGGACCCCCCTAACCAGAGTACAACCCCCTGAACTTTATACGGCTCCCCCCAAAAGGGACACAGCCCCCTCCAGATGGGGTATGGCTCCCCCAAATGGGATACAGCCCCGGGAAGGATACAGCCCCCAGGCGACTCACCCTCCCTCCTGTCGGCGGGGCAGGAAGCTGGACGCCTTCATCTATGACGCAGCAGTGCTCAACTACATGGCGGGCAAGGATGAGGGCTGCAAGCTGGTGACCATCGGCAGTGGGAAGGTGTTTGCCACCACAGGCTATGGCATCGCCCTGCAGAAGGACTCGCGTTGGAAGCGGGCCATCGACCTGGCCCTGCTCCAGTTCCTGGGAGACGGTAAGCACCCGGGCAAGCTTCTTGTTAGCCCTGTCCCCATCCTCACCCCACCCCTGTCCTGCAAATTAACCCAGGGACCAGGGCTTTGGTCCCCAGACCCTGTGCAGCCTCCACGGATCCTTGCAGGATGCCACCAAGGGGCTTCTCCACCAGCTCCTTTCAGGGGACATTAAATCCAGCAGCATCTCTCCAGCTGTGTGCTTGGGGGGTGTCATTCCCTCTGGGGTCCCTCCTCTTCCTGCAGGCTGTAAAATCCTGGAGATGGCCATGGACAAAATCTGAGGGTTGAGGCAAAGCCTGGGAAGGGGACAGGAACATGACTAGCTGGTACGTGGGTGGGGGACAGAGATGGGAGAGGGCCTTGTAGAAGGACAAGTGACTGGTGGGACACTCAGGCAAGGAGTAAGTGCTAACAGCTCCAGGGGCTTTGGGGGTGGCTTTCTCCTCCTCCAGCCCTGGTGGGGTGGGGATGGGCAGGGGCTGTGCTTGGGGAGATGATGCCCAGGGAGGGGGCATTTTCACCCCCCGACCAATTTCTGTGTATGGCCTCAGGAGAGACCCAGAAGCTGGAGACAGTTTGGCTGTCGGGGATCTGCCAGAATGAGAAGAATGAGGTGATGAGCCAACTGGACATCGACAACATGGCGGGGTTTTCTACATGCTGCTGGTGGCCATGGGGCTGAGCCTGCTGGTCTTCGCCTGGGAGCACCTCATCTACTGGAAGCTGCGTCACTCTGTCCCCAAGTCCCACAAGCTCGACTTCCTCCTGGCCATCAGCAGGGTGAGTGACACTGGTGGGGGCTCTCGAGGGGCCAAATGTCCTCCCACGGTGACATGGGGATGGGCACAGCTTGGCGGGAATCATCCCTTCGACCTACATGGAAGGGACTGGAGATATTTGTGCTGGTGTGAGCTCTTGGCTGGGGAGAAAAGCTGGGTTTTGGGGAAAGGGCTCAGCCCTGGGAATGACCCTGCATCCCTGGGGAAAAGGGTGATGGAGGATGGTGTCTCCCACCCTGGCAGTGCTTGGGAGGGGACATTAGTGCTGTCAGGACATCTCAACTTCAGCAGCATCATCTCAGCTCGGCAGGGTGGGTTCATGGGTGCAGGACCCCAGTGACCCTGCTCATGGTGGGGTGTCCCCCCCCTTCTCTCTGCAGGGCATCTACAGCTGCTTCAGTGGGGTGCAGACCCTGGGGAGTCCCGGGCGGGCACCCACGCCCGATGTCACTGCCAGCTCGGCCCAGGCCAACGTGCTGAAGATGCTGCAGGCGGCCAAGGAGATGGTGTCGACGGCCAGCGTGGGTGGCTCGCTGGAGCAGGCCACCCGCACCATCGAGGACTGGAGCAGCCGCAGCGAGCGCCTCCAGACCACCTTCTCCCTCAGGACACCCCAGCTCGTGGTGCAGAACAGCACCGGCGCCTACCGGGCCCCCTCCTCCGGCCCAGCCCCCGCCGAGAGGCTGGGGAGAGCCTACACTCCCAAGGGTGCTCCCCCAGGGCTGCCACTGCCCCAGCCCATCCCTGTGGACTCCCGCCTGCCCAGGGAGGAGAAGTGGAGAGGGGCGAATGAGCACGTCCCCCGCATCCTCCACCCGCTGAAGTTTCGGGGTGGCTGTGTGGGGGATGAAGCCCTCCCTGGTTTCCCCCACCTCCTGGTGAAGACTTCCCCTGGGGGGGATTTTGGGGAGCGGGCACTGGTGGGGAACCACATTGGGGCTCCCCTCCCGCCCCCCACGTCCCCCAGGGACCTCCCGCCGCCGGACATCTACAGGGAGCACAAGCGGCCGGTGGGGCGGGGGGACCGGCTGCAAAACACCCCCCTGCTCCAGGGCGACGGGGGACATGGGGGCTCGGGGACACTGCCCCGGCTGCTCTCTGCGGAGAAGAGGCGGGAGGTGGACAGCCCCTTCCTGCCTCCATCCTGCCCTCGCGGAGCCTTCCCAAAAGCCACCAGGACTTGCAGAGCTGGGGTCGAGCCAGCCTGGCCAGAGGCTGTGGTGATGGAGCGGGAGAAGCCCAGCTGGCGGGCGAGCTCGGCCAGGGTGCCCGGGGAGCGGGGTGAGAAGCGGCGTCCCGGGGGGCCATGGCGCTGCAGTGCTGCCCACCCACCTGCCCGCGCCGACGTGCCCGACCTCTTTCCCGAAGCCGAGGCTGGTTACGGCTGCGGCCCCCGCTGCCCCCAGGCCGCCGGCCGCCTGGCACTGCGCTCGCCCACGGCCAGGCTGCCGTCCTACGGGGAGGCTTGCCGGCAGAACCCCCGCGCCACCGCCGCCATGCTGGCGTGCAGGCGCTACGCCTGCATGAACTCCTACGCCAACCTGCCCCTCTACCTGGGGCATCTCTCGCCGGGGTCCCTGCCACCTCGTGAGCACCTGGGGGTGCCAGCAGGCTGCGGTGGGGGCACTGGGCGCTGGGACAGCAGCTGCAGAGACTGTGGGAGGCGCGGGGAGCTGGCCTTGCTGCGGCCAGTGGGGATGGAGAGGAGGAACCCGCTGGTGGCCCATGGGGTGACGAGTCCCTGTGCCGGCGGGTCCTGGCGGCGGGTCTCCATCTGCACCCCTCTGCCTGCCCTTTGCCTGGGTGTCCCTGCGGGCCGGCTAGCGGCTCCCGGCTGGGCTCCAGCCTCCCGGGGTCCTGCACCTCCGACAGTGAGAGGCTCCAAGCGGCTCGGCGGGTCCCATGCCCTTTGGGGGTGTCAGAGGAGCCTGGTGGGGGCAGGTCATGCTGGCTTGGGCTCTCCCCACAGGCAGGTGGCATCGGGGACGCCAAACTCATTGCTGCCATGTTGCCGTCACGTTTTAGTTTCATTCAAGGGACTCAAAACGCCATGTCCAGGTCATTAAAGAGACATTTTTCAACCAGCTGGGGACCCTTCTTCCATCCGCCGGCAATGAGCCTGGGGCTGCCCTTGGCTTTACCCCCTGTCACGGGGATGCTTGTAGTCCTGTGCACCCCCCGGCTCGCATCCCTTTAGTGCTGAGCCCCGGCACAGGCTTGTCCCAACAGCAGCAGCCAGGCAAAGGAAAATGGCAACTCATTAAACTGCGCTGAGGGATCATTGCAAAGGAGCTGTCAGCCTGTGCTGAGGCTGGAGCTGAGCTCTGAAGCCAGAGTTACTGCACCCTGCTCGGGTTTTGGGGTGCTGGGCACGGATGGCTGTGAGCTGGGCTCAGTGAGTGATGCTCCCAGGGCAGCAAACCACAGCATGGCAGCCCCGGGAAGGTGTGCTGGGGTGGGGGGGAATGAGAAAGGGAAGAAAATTCCTCCCACCTTCCCAGGGCTGAGGGAGCCATAAATCAGCTGTGATAGATGAGCTGGGTTTAATTCTTCTCTTGATGTACACATCTAACGCAGCCTCTCCCTGCCGGGCTGGTGGGGGTGTGGGCAGGGGCGGCCGGGATTCACGGGCAGCACCCGGCAGGGGAAAGGGTTTTTGGGAAGCAGGAGCCGAGGCCACCAGGACCCCAGGGCAGCAGCCACACCCTTGCTGGTGTTACCAGCCCCATCTCAGGGCAAAGCTGCCTGTGGCGGGCTGGCAGGCCATCCCAGGGAGATGCCAACCCTCAGCCCCTCTTCCTGGCATCACCTGCCTACATGAACGTTCCCCAAGAAGCTGCTCTAAAGGTCCAAATATTTTTTTTTTCGCCCCTATTAAAAAGCAGCCACTGGGGTTGCTGGCAGCCACCGAGCAGCTGGGGCTGGTGACAGCAAGGGGACAAGGGCAAGGGGCTGCTCTGGGGATGGCTGCAAAGCCCCGGGGAGGTCAGGAAGGGCCCAGCCATGCATGACCCAGGGTTGAGACCTTTGGTAATGTCTGTCTGTCCATCCATCTGTCCATCAATCCATCCACCTATCTGGCCAGGGTTAAATCCAGCCAGAGAAAGAGAGGGAGAGAGAGAGGGAGAGAGAGAGGGAGAGAGAGCGCGAGCGAGCTTGTGTGTCCCACCCCCTTCCTCCCAGCCTGGCTTCCATCACACTCCAGTGCCGGCGCTTTAATTCCCGTTACTTATTTATCATCGCAATTGTCTCTTAATTGCTTTGGCAGCCCCTCTGAAGCCTCCTGGCGAGGGAGGGAGGTGCTGGTATATAAATAAAGGCCATATATAAATAAACCCCGTTGAAGCCTTGGGGATCCTTGCCGGGCTGCCCCAGGCGATGGCACCCATTTGCCTGGGACAGCTCTCACCAGCTGGGTGCCCCAGGTGCTCTGGGGGTGACAGGTTGGTCCCCAAGAGGCTCCAATGTGCCCTGAGGAGCTTTCCCCCAAATCGTGGCTTTCTGGCCCAAGGAAAGCGCACACAGCTGCACCCTGGGGGTCAGGGCTAAGCCTGAGCCTGGGCTGGGGCTGTGAGAACAAAAGGGAGCAGAAAAGGGGAAAAAATAATCAAAAATCCCCAAACCACGTTTTCAATTAATTAGTGATGTCCCCAGTGACTCAGCAGAGGCCAAATGGATTTGCTTCATGTTTTATTGAAGGACTTTGCCGCGGGAGGCTGAGGGCAGCGAGGGCTGGGGGTGCCGGGGGTGCTCCCAGGGGATGTGGCCCTGGGGATGGGTGTCAGCACCCAGTGTAAGCCCAGGGCCATCCTGGGTGCACCCAGCACCCAGGTCCCTGCTATGGTGGTGACATTTGCATATCATCTTTATATGCTAATTGGGATGGATGAGCACAGGTTTTTCCCCCATTCCCAGTTCCGGGTGCTAGTGGGTGAGGAGCCAAATGGGGCCCAGGCGAGCAAGCAGCCCAGCGCAGGTGGGAGCTGCGTGACCCCCCCCAGACCAAGGGAGGGCTGAGCTGCTCCTGCAGCATCCCCTCGCCCCAGGGGGACATATCTGTGGGGAAGCAGCAGCCTCGATGCACCCTCTGACCAGGCTTTCCAAAGCAGGGCTTGGGTAGTTCAGTGCTTAACAGCCGCTGAGAGATATTATTTCTTTTTGGTGAAATTGTCTAATCAATCACTTTTTAATTCAGCCAGCTCTGGCACCCGTGCCGCCCTGGGACACTGTGGGCTGCTGTTTATGTGCAAAGAGAAATACGGCTGGCTCACTGCTGGCCCCGCTGGGGGGGGCAGGCAGTGCCCCCCTGGCTGACAGCCTCCCCTGGCACCCACCCCCCTGCCTCTGCCGGCTCCGGCATCATCACGGCATGTATTATTTTCACTGCTGGCATTGCGAGACCCAGCCTGCTGAGGAAAGAGGGAACAAGGCAGGCCAGTGCAGGTCAGCCACAGGGAAGAGGTTTGTCATGGCAAGGATGTGCTGGTGCTGCGATGGAGAGACAGTGGCTCAGGTCAGGGCATGGGGTCAACTGGTTAAATCACAAACCGGAAAAGTGTTGGTGCCAGTATGGGGCCAGCAGGGTGCTGCCATGCCTATGCCCAAGGGTGCTCAAGGGAGCAGCATGGACCTCCTGGTCCCTGCCAGGGCGAAGCTGTGGCACAAAACCTTCCCTGGGGTCCCATCTGCCCTCCCTGCACCAACCAGGGCATGCCACCTCCCTGCCCTGCTGCGTGGCCACCCACCACCTCCCTGGGGCCGGTGGGAGCCCGGGGGCTGCAGCACCCTGGGGAGGATGGTGGGTGCCGGCTGCCCAGCTGTGGACGCAGCCACTGCTGCTTCACCCCAGCACGAAGGTGCCTGGGCATCACTTTGGGCTGCTGGCAGCCCCCGTGGCCGAGCCCTCACGGCCGGGTGCCCTTCCCCAAGCTGCCGACAGCTCCTGGGGTCAGGGCCAGGCCACCCAAAGCCATGCGGGGGAAAGGCCGGTGAGCACCTTCCCACAACCCTCAAACAGCTAAGCCCCCATGCCCCCCGAGCAACACGCTGCGCTTTGGCGACATTCAAGCCTTGTCCAAACCTTCCTTTCAGGCTCGAGGTTTCTATTTTTCCCTCCCTGGCCGTTGCGCTTCAAAGTGCTGCAAAAGACCGAATCCATCCCCAATGCCAGTTTGATCTCAGATTTACAGCCCAAGCCCCAAAATCCTCCACTGCTTGTGAGGTCCTTTGAGAGAATCACAGCAGAAAGTGTTTATTTCCATCATAAAGATCTGTTTTAATATTTTAACATAAATCAAGCTGCGCTTTATGGTGATAATAAATTTGTTGGCAGAAACTGCCTTTGCAGCCCAAGGCAGCGGAGCCATTCAATTTGGTTTTAAGTGTAAGGAGCCGTAATTGAGAAGGGGAAAGTACAGATGTTTTAATTGAGTTTGCAGCTACCACCCAGAGTTGCAGGAGGCTAATAGAGAAGAAGAGGCGAGGGTCTTCCATTAGCCTCTCCGCTTGCCATTTCTCCTTGGCCCGCAGCCCCATCAGTCACGGCCGTCCCCGCCAGGAAGAACTGCTCAGCGCATGCAGGAAGGGGGGGGGGAAGGGGGCAGAAAAAGAAACCAGACTAAACCAGATGTATAATGTGCATTTTATTGGTTTTAATCCCATTTTTTGAAAACTAATTACAGTCAGGACAAGCATCACATGAGAATCTGTAATAATGAATCATTAAGTGTTGGTAATGGCCAAATACAAATAGACTCATTCGTGATGGGCGAGAGGAGGGAGCTCCTGCGCTGTGCCAAGCCGGGGTCACCCAGCACACCCCCAGCCAGGGTGGGCTCCACCGAGCTGTCCCCTTCCCACTCTCTCCAGTAATTTTTAAGGCATTGCTATGTCACGTTTTATATGAAAAATGTTCTCTCTGCCGTAGAGCTTCTTTCCGTTACTCACCCAGATTCCTCGGATAGATTTGTTTTGCTGCTGTGCAAGGACAGTCGGTGTCTGGGAATTTGTGGTTAGTTATTTAAGAAAGCACACATGCTCCTTGGGGACCAGAGTCCTTCTCAGTAAGGTACCACTGCAAAGGCTGGGGCCAGGATGTGAGCCCTCACTATGCCACTGCATCCAATGCCTGGATCCAAGCAGCTCTTAGAGGTAAGGCCCCTTAGAAGTCACTGCCCCGCACCACGCTGAGGAGGAGGTGGTGACCCAGGCCAGGGAAGAGAAGGCACATCTTTACATGTAGATGGCAGGAGAGGGTGTGCCAGGCTGGGGTCCCTCCCCCTCCCACCCCAGGCAGGAGGCTACCCTGTATGAATCAGAGGCAGGAGGGGAGAGAGACCGAGGGCAGCCCTAAGAGGGGAAGGGAAGGTGAAAAGAGATGAAATAGCAGAGAACAGCCCCATTCCCTGGCTGGCAACGAAACGTGAAGGCAAGAGATTGAAATGGGCTCTTGAAGGGATGGAAGCTGAGCCAAGTGCCTTGCCAAGCATGGGCAGCCTAGGGCAGACAGTGCAGTAGGAAAGGTCTCAGCCCCCTCCATAAACCCACACCTGCGCATTTGTGCAGGGGAACAGTCCCTGCAGCCTCTCCAGCTTTCCAAAGGCTCATTGCATTAGCATTAAATTCCTCCCTCCGGCTCTGCCCAGCTCCCTCGCAGGTGGCTCCCAGCTCAGCTGCCCTGTGAATTTGCCCTCCAACCTATCTCTTCCTAAATGAGACCTCAACACCAGCTACCTGCTAACTAACTTGTTAATTTGGCACTGATGATGCCACATCAGCTTCCCCAGAGCACCTGGGGATGTTTAAACTCACAAGCGAGGGCTGCCAATGCCTGTTTAGGATCAAGCTGGAGAGGAGGCAAACAGTCCCCCCAGATCCTCTCCAAGCAGCTTGGCAAGGATACAGTGGCGGTGCTCAGGCTCAAGAGAGGCAGGGTTTTGCTTTAACAGCCATGAAGTGTTTTTTATACAGCTCCAGGTACTTGCATATTCCCCCAGGAGGAGCACTTCAGGTCATATGGAAACCAGAAAGTCCTACTTGAAAACAGAGCTTGATTAAAAAGAGCTGCAGTTCAAAGCTTGCTTTAGTGAGCAGCGACACTTAATACTGCAGCAAGTGCAGAGGGCAAGAGGATCTAACGTAAGTGACATGCACCTGGCTTTGAACCTGCTTTAATAAGGGAGGATTAAAATATTTCAGATGAAAACTTTTAAAGTGCTTCCTTTTGTTATGAAAACCCATACGATCTTTGCCCAAGGGCCTCAGAGCACAGGACCCAGTGCTGTCACCGTGTGGTATCGAGTGACCACCAGTAGCCTCAAAAGCAAAGACTCACCTCGAGCACTGGCTGCCTAAGGTAACAGGCAGCCCACTTCTCAGAGAAGCTGAGCAGGAGCAGCCCAGAGCCCACCTTTAACCCTGTGCAGAAAGAGAAGAGGGGGGATTCCAAGCCCAGTTCCAGCAGGGTTTCAGTTTTCGGTCCCCCATGGTGGTTGGGAGCTCTGCTCCTGCAGGCAGAGCAGGGCTCAGCCAGGGCACTGCCGCTTCTTCTTGGCACCAGCCCATTCCCTTGAGTTAACACCCACCTTGTTTCAAGGCTAATTACCCAGCGCGGGAGGCTGGAAACGCATCAGTGTGCACAGCCGGAGCTCTTGCAGGCCTCACGCGTGTCAGGACTGGGTAATTAGCACCTCCCCAGCCCACATGAATCCTGACCACTGGAGTCAGGGTCTGGCTGGTTGTACCAGCCCTGTGTGATGGTGAGAAAGGGCTCTGCCAGCTGAAGCTGCTGAGCTGCATGTGGGAGCCGAGGGAAGCAAGGCTGTGGTTTCCTTTCCAGGGGTGAAGGGCTATATTCCTACGCGCGTAGGGGCATTGCTCTGTCCGGCCAGGGCTGCCACAGCACGGGGAACAGGATGGGAAGTGTGAATGTAAACTCCTGGCCTGGAGAAATCCAGCTCTAAGCAAAAGATCCCAGGCAATCCATGGTGCACAAACAGGTTAATGCCTCTAGAAAAAGAAAATGTAACAGAGCACGAAATTATTTTCTTCTGAATTAGGTCTACTCCCACCCTAATTTCTTCCCTCAACTGGCACAGGAGGCTGGTTTGAAGGGGTCTCAGCAGAAAGAAGAGACTCAGTTCTCCCAAACTCCGGCTGGATTCTGCACAGAACATCCCTGCCTTTGGGCAAAGGGACATTTAGCTGATTAGTGTACTGAGCAGCCAAGGCTGGCTGCTCTCCTGTGGGCTGAGACCTGCAGCACACAGAGAGCCACTGTAGGGACGGAGAAAGCGATGCTCCAACAGAGCTGAAGGCAGAAATGGCTGGACACTGGTTAATCGTGCAGGCTGCCAAGGGCTCAGCCCCACGGCTTTGTATAGTGAGTATAGGATTGTAACAAGGCTGAGTCCACTCCATCCACACCCAAAATGGAGTGAAGTCTGTGTCCAGGTCTAACCTGTGTCACCAAGCCGATGGCCTGGAACCTTGCCTTCATGCTGCCTTTCCCCCACTCCACAGTCCCAGAGGGGAGGCTGAAATGCTGAAGTCTCTGGAGCCCAGGAGGGAGCGTGCCACTGCCCCCACATCAGAGTTTTGACTCACTCAGGACAATGTTTGCAGTCACAAACACAAAGCAAGAAAAGCCCCATATGAGCACGAACACAATCCAGAAGGTGTGCCGGAAAGGGGAGAGGTGCTTGTTAACTGTCCCGCTGCCGAAGACCAGCTGAGTGTCCTTCCGACTGCAGTACGCGAGGAAAGCCGGAATGAGATACTGGATCCCGTTCCCAGCATAGGCTCCTGTGATCCCCACCAAGGACTCCAGATCGTGGGTGCAGAAAGCCACCAGCACTGGGGGAATCAGAGTGATGGAAGGAAAGACAATCCTATCCACCACCCACGGGTAGGTCCCCCCTTCTCTGTGGAAAAGGGTCTTCCAGTTGTTGCGCAGGGTCACTGCGATGATGGGGAAGTTGGTGCTGATGGTGAAGACAGGGAAGAGGCCCAGGAAGTAACGAATGAAGGCAACGTTGATGATCTCGCAGTTGGTGAAGTTGAGCGTGTACATGTCCATGAGAGTGTCGTTGCGGAAGCAGTAAATGGCAGTGAAGGACAGGAGGCTGTAGAAAGCCAGGATCAAGATGTAATCGAGCAGCACGAGCTTGTTGACATGCTTCTTCTTGGAGATGGGTGTGATGAGGGATGGCAGGGAGTGCTGGCACATGAAGGAGTAGACGCACACCCCAAAGAGATTGCGGATGCCCGACAGCTGGGCCATGGACGGGTGACCTTCAGATTGGCCTCTGCTGATGCGAATGAGGGCCAGAATAATCATGAGGATGAAAGCTGGAGAGAGAGAAGGTTTCAGGTCAAGCCCAGGTCTACACTCCCCACAACCCTCCTCCCATCGGCACTGGCAGTCTTAGCACCAGCTCTCTCTCCTGCTCCACAGGAGCATCTCCTCCTCTCTGGAGAAGGTGGTACATCAAAAGCAAGGTGCATGGGAACTAATCACGACTTGCTGTCAGTGCTAGGCAGCAGATAAGGGGATAGGCTCAGGAATGCCTTTGGCAGGCACCTCCCTCTGGTCTCCTTCCCGCAGGGACTCACGCTCCCACCCTGGATAGCAAATGGTCACTCTGGGCGCTTCAGAAGTGTAACGCCAACACAGCTGGCTGAGCCCATCGCCCTCGAGGGTCTCAGACCACGAATGCTTCTGCCACACACCTTGGCTCAATATCACCATTTAAAAAACAGCTTAGAGATGTTTGAGCTTTGACCTCTAAAGGAAGAGAAGATTAAACCGGGCTGCAGTATATTCCAGTAATATTCCTACATATTTGCAGTTGGTCTAACGTTTCCAAGACCTCACCTACGTATGCAGGCAAATGCATGGGAGCAGCAGCTTCTACTGAGCTTTCCTGTCCCTGTGATCTGTCAAGCACAACAGAGCAAGAACTAGCCAGCCATTTCCCGGGCAGGAGGAACAGGCTGTCTGTAGTTAATCCCAGGGTGGAAAAGCCAGTCTGGAAGGGACTAAAGCAGCACTGAAAGACTGCTATTAAAATTCATCACTTCCAGGCACAAAGTCTGCTCATCTACCCTTCACTTATGTCAGGGAAAAGCCTAGCAACATTTTACAAAGCTTATCACAAAAAGCAACGTGCTATGGACAAAAATGAATTGGGGAGATTGGGCTAATGCCCTTATTTACTCCACTGGTGGAAATTGGAGCCAGAAGCAGTTACTGCTAGACTGTTATTCCTAGCATGGCACATAAAACCAGCAGAAAACTAATTCTGGTGTCACAGAAATCACATCAACCTGGGAAAGATGATCATCAGCTGCTGGAGTTAACAAGGAACAGGGGAAAAAAACCTGCCTGGCAGGGCAGCAAGCAGCAAGATTTACAGTCTGGTGCTGGCAATGGATGGGCCTCTGTTGCTTGCAGAGAGCTGTCTCCTGCACTGGTTGGAGGCATCAGAGCAGAGCCATGAATTATCAGGTAATGAAAAAAATAACGAAGTGCTGACGCTACTACTATGGACAACTTTGAATGTCATAAATATAAATACAGAGGAATTAAACAGAGCAGCGCACGGTCCCGCAGCCAAGCCCACAGGAGGCTGGCCGGCCACCGGCACCGAGAGACGGGCAGGCTCGCTGTTGGATGACAAGGACACAGCTTGCTCTGTGCCCAGTACTGCTTTGCCTGACTCGGGTGGCTGACGACAGGGAAACCATGCCATGGACAGGACTAGAAGCGGTAGTTACAAACCAGTTAGCTGCCTCTTCTGTCCCCAGCGACACCAGATTAACCTTAACTGAATGTTGCCTCCCACGCACCCCCAGCACTCTCTGAAACCTGGGTTCTCCTCTCATACCAATCCATCTTTTCTTCCTGCAGCAAACACCAGCTTTGTGCTGAGCCCTTACCAAGCCACGCACCGCATTTCATCTCGTGCTGCCTCAGGAAACTTCTCACTTCCAACTGTTTCCTGGTGACAGGGCAAGTCTAACAGCTCTCTACGAACACTGGACTGATGACAGCAGATCCATGCCTTCATGGCACCACCAGGGCCAGGCTGCTTTGGGAGTGCGGGCTCTATTTACATTCCCAAGAGCAGCCACAGAGGGCTACGGAAAGCAACAGTGCATTGCTCTGGGGGTGCGCAATTCCCCTCGCCTTCACTCAAGCCAGCAAGCGAGGGGCACTGTGAACACAGGTACGGTTGTTGTGCCCCCCCCCCTTGCTCCCTGGAGGGGAGATGCTTGCCAACCACATCCACTAGAGCAAGACAGCCTGAAAGAGCTGTGTTCCAGGTGATGGGACATCGGCTGCACTCCCCAGGCTTGCACAGGGTACAAGGATGATGAGAGGGTGCCCAGAGCAACAAGACAAACCAGGTTAGGCAGCTCTGGAAATGTGCCGAGACTACTCCTTTCCCTCTCACTTGGGAGAGGTGGTCGGCCTCTGCGGCCCAATCCTGAGCAGTTCCTGTATCTGGACAAGGGGCAACCGCAGAAGTCTTGCGCCTCTTCCCCTGCATGCGAGACGGTAAATCTGTACCTGCCTTGCTCAGCAGAGTGAAGAACAGTGAACTACTTCCACCCCCCAACTCACTCTTGCCCTTGGCTCAAACCCCCGCTTTCCGCAACAGTGCTAACAGGACCAGTTCAGGGACCCCCCAGGCTGGCACCCCATCCTCAGAGCATCTCTTCAGTCAGACCCATGGGCTCACCTCTGGCCCAGCACAGGTTTTTCTGGTAGGGAGCACCGAAGGGTCAGATTTCCAGTGGATTCCCTAAATGATGGATAGAAGTCTATGGCTTAAAATGCTAGAATTCATAACACCTTTGTTTTTCCTCAAACACTTTTTTTCAGAAACTAAACCTATTAAAAGTTAAAGTTACAAGAAGCGATAAGCCCATACCAAGATCTAAACCAGTACTGTTTCCAGCAAGGCAAGCTGTGCTCCCCCTGCCCTAGCACTGGTGCTCTGCAGATCCTTGACAGAGGTGGTGCTGAGTAAACGGGAACCCTCCCCTGCATGATTCCAGCCCCAGAGAAGACGACAGCAGCCCTGCCACTATGGTTGTGTTTTCCCTTGCTCCCTGCGGCAGAAGAGTTTCTCACTCCTGGAACGGGAGAGTTAAAACATCTGCCTGCCTGATTTATCTGCCTGTCCCTGGGAGGAGGCAAGCCCAAAAATGAGACTCTGAAACCTAGTTAAGTTGGACAATAAATCAAGATGAAAAGAAGATGACAGACTGACTGACAGGCGGCTTTGAGTAGACAAGGTGCAACTCAGGATCCTCAGGCACACACAAAACTCCTCTACCTGGGACAGCGGGCTGAAGGCAGTCACACAGCGCTATTTCAGATCACCTACAGCTGCCACATGAACTGTCTGACAGCGTTCCTTCACCATGAGGACCATGGCAAAGCCAGGCACGGGTTCATAAAAAAAGCCTCAATCTGTTCCTCTACACGCAGGACAGAGGATATAAGCAACATGCCCCCAGGGGTGAAACACATTCAGGTGCCCTGACCAACAGCATCCAGAATCATACAGTGAGGTGGGACAGTGATGCAACCATGGATTGTTACTAGGTTACATGAAAATTTTGGTTTAAATCTTGTCTTATACAAGTGCTTAAAAAGCAATCACGGGGTTTCAACAGCATCAGCCCCACTCCAAATACACACATGGCAGAGAGGCTTTGCAGTCAACATGGCACGGACACCTCTTCTCTAGAGGTTTGAGCATCCTTTTTACTAAAGGATGTGAGGAAAAAATAAAGAGGGGGTATGCCAAAAAGGACAAGTTGTGGTGAATCTCATCACCACTGCCCAACTGCCTCCCCTCCAGGCCCCCATCTCGCTTTTCGAGGAGCGAACACTGGCTCTTCTTGAAGCAGACCTCGCAGACTCCTGCTGCCTGTCCTGCTCAACTCGGGAGATGTTAACTCAGAGACAGGGCAGCTCTGCTATAGTTCTTGCAGGTGGAGGAAGGATGAATATGGATGAGCACACATCCAAATAAGAGCACTTTGGGAAAATATGGGATTCCGGGGATATTATAAAATACATTTTTGTGAGCTTTGATAGAAGCCTAACAAAGCTGCAGAGAAGCAGTGAAGATAATTTAGCCATTCTAAGTTTGAGGATTGTTTTGCAGCATCAGAGCAAACAGCTTTGTAAACGAAAAATACTGTCTTGTACATGAGCTTCATCTCTCTGCAGAAAGGCTACTGCAGGGGGAAAAAATAAAAATAAAAAGTCCAAGGCTGAAGCATGTTTTCCCCATCATGGTAGGTTCCTGGAAAAGGAACTGATGCTCAGAATGAGTTTCTGGCTTAACTTTCCCTTGCATCCCTAGCAAGACACTATGCTTTGGAGACATTTCACCTGGTGCCCCATGTCTGTCTCTCTGTTGGCATATGGAAAATGATGGAGAAGATCCTCAGCTGAGTCACTGTCAAGATTTTACCCCAGCCAGCAACTAAGCCCCACCCAGCCGCTCGCTCACTCCCCCCGGTGGGATCAGGGAGAGAATCAGAAGAGTCAAAGTGAGAAGACTCATGGGTTGAGATAAGAACAGTTAATAAGTAAAGCAAAAGCTGCACGCACAAGCAAAGCAAAGGCAAGGAATGCACTCCTTCCTTCCCATGGGCAGGCGGGTGCTCAGCCATCCCCAGGACAGCAGGGCTCCATCACACGTAACAGTGACTTGGGAAGACAAACGCCATCACTCTGAACACCCCCCCCTTCCTTCTTCCTCCCCCAGCTTTATATACGCTGAGCATGATGTCATACGGTGTGGGATGTCCCTGGGGTGAGTTGGGGTCAGCTGTCCTGGCCATGTCCCCTCCCAGCTCCTTGTGCCCCCCCAGCCACTCGCTGGTGGGTTGGGGTGAGAGGCAGAAATGGCCTTGGCTCTGTGTGAGCCCTGCTCAGCAGGGACTAAAACATCCCTGGGTTACCCACACTGTTTCCAGCACAAATCCAGAATGCTGCCCCGTACCAGCTACTGTGAAGAAAATTAACGCTATCCCATCCTAAACCAGCACAGCTACGCTGGGAAATGAGAAGGAAAGAGATGCTCTGACATGTAATTCAGCAAGAAGTGGCTTGGCACAGGGCAGTGAGCTCAGAAGTGAGGGTTTGCAGAACCATGACATTGGTAACCTCTCTGTGATCCCAGGAAGGAGGGCCAGAGACAGATATTGCCTTCCAGATTCAACAGTGAACTCCAGCCTTCAAAGCACTGGTCCCAGTTAAAACAAGGATGGTTCCCCTGGCTCTAGAAAGCATGGGGGCAGACAGGTACAAATCAGGGATGAATAAGAGTGTTACTGGGGAAAAAAACCCAAAGCCATAAAACATCAAAGCTACATGACAACCACCTGCATGCTAAGAGTCAGAAAGGCAGAGGAAGAATGATCTTGCACACCCGTTCACCACAGCTCGAGTCACATCTCCAACCCTGTCCCTACTCTCATTCCTCCTTCCACAAGGAAAGCCTGGTGAGAACTTCACTGTACCTGCCTGCCGTCCCTTCCAGGGATCCGGAGAGGCAGTGGCCTGCAGCCACATCACCCCGTTACCAGCGGAGTGGCCCGTGCCTGGCTGCTCCCCTACCCCCACCCAGGGCCATTTGTTTAAGCAGGTGCCGCGTCGCGCTGCTGACACGTTTGCGGCAGGGCCATCCGTCACCACTGGCTAACAGTGTGACAGAGCTTTCTTGTCGAAGCGGAGAATCAATATGCCAGGAAATAATGATAATGAATCACCCTTTCACAACACATGCCACTCGCTTCCCTTTTCATACATTAGGTGGCATGATGGATTCCAAGAGGAGGACGTTTTCATGAGCTTCCTGAGCCCATCTGCTTCGGAAGGAGGAAGGTCTCTCCCCACCTTAACCTTGATCCCAATCCTCCATCAAGCCAAAATGCAGCAGACCACCCAAACAGAGGAACAGACCACATTCAGTTTAATGTTAGAGCAGGTCTTTCAGGAGAGAGGGCATAAGAGCATCTGCTCTGTACGTACTGAACAGCACAGCATCATGTCAAGACAGTCCTACCTTCTGCATCCCTAGCCAACGCTTGTGTCATCTCCTTCACTACTGATGTCTGCCTTGGATGCTGGTGCCCCCCCTCAGAGCCAGCTGCCTTCCATCAGTGTTTTGGGCAAGTTTAAGAGCCCACTACAACTCTGGAACTGCCAGGCATTACGGATGCTGTAGCAACTGAAGTATTAAAGCACTGCTGGAGTTCACCATGCTGGCAGAACATAGTATCTAAAATTAAGACACTGATTCTTAAATTTAAAACTCATTTACCCACTTTCTCCTGCAGAAGCTACATCCTATCACTTGTTCATGATCTCCAGCTCTCTGTAAACTCCAGAGCAGCAACTGATAAATTTCTCCAGCTTCAGAGGAGGTTTCTATATGAAATTACAGTAAAGAGGTAACATTAAAGCTAGGTTTGCTCCATCAGATGTGGGAGCTGGAGTAGTTAAGGATCAGATTTGGCAGTGACAGAGCCTCAAACACCATCTCGAGGAAGATCAAGGATTTATGAGTGCAGAGACTGTGGGGAAGCAAGATGGATATGTTCATAGAAGACAGCAATTCTCTGGAGAGAGACATCAGAAGGAGAAGAGGAGGGAAGTTACTTCCCAGAAGAAACATATGAGCAAAAGTTGTGGGACATCAGTGTGGCTCCTTCCTTTAATGGAGAGCAGGCACTTGCAGGGATAGTGTTACCCTCCCTGCCCCAAAGCCTAACACAGGGTCTACATGGCAGGGGACTGTTGCTCATACAGCAGGAGAAGCATAGCCACACGTTGGGCACGTTAAGATCACCAAAGCGTGATGCAGCTTAATAGGAAGGCAAGAAAAAGCCTCTTGGGCACCCCCACCCTGCCTGCCATCTCACCCCCTCTGCCAGGTTTGGCTACCTCCTGCTGCCACTGACTCAGACACTACTGCTGCTCTGGCCTCGGGCCAGGCAGAGCCTGTTTCGTTCACAAAGGGAAACTTCATTAAAAAGGTACCACCAGGACTTTTTGGTTGTCAAAAGTGGTTCAGCAGGGCTTCTCTGCTGTAAAGGCATCATTTCTCTGCTTTTCTTCATCATCTGGGGCAGGGTTTGCTACGTGATAAGCAAGATTTACAAGCAGCCTCCTCTACTGTGGTAACAACTCCTGCTGTGAAACCGGTGGAGCTGCCCCCTCTCAGCCCACATCAGCTGGTCTCCACAGACATCTGCACACCAGTAACAGTTCACAGGGAGAAAAACAGCTCTGCACTCTGGTGTTTATCACGGATGCTTTATCTCAACATATGGGAAGGGAAGAGCAGCCAACAAGGCTTGTTTGCTTCTGGTGGAAAATTACCTGTGTAGTTTATTGTCCTCTCTCCTCCGGTCACCTCTGGCAGAAGCACCATAAAGTCTCCGCAACCAGGGCTACAGCTCTGAGCTCTGCTGTTGACTTGGTCTATTAGCTTTGACAGTCACTTCTCTCTCCATGTGAGAATTTACTCTTCTCTGAGAAGGGAGTAACACACACTTTGATGTCACTGTGAGCCTGAGCTAGGGCTGTGCATGCTTTTGAAAGCTTTGGGTGCAGAGCACCCATGTCCCATAAAATCCAGGTGCTCTGCAGCCTTAGCCACACCTTCCCCATCCTGCTTTGGGCCCTACCGAGCAAAGTTTTTGTCATCTTGTTCCAACAACACATGCTCTGAACAGAGAGCAGCTTTGCATGCCACACACTCACTTTGAGATCCTTTGTGGGCACCATCATCTGGACCCTTTTGCAGGGCTGAATGTGCCCTTATATTTTCAGCACCCCTTCTCCAGCTCTCAGACCCATCAGTTTGTCTCCTGCTGCCTAGATAAAGTGCTCTTTTCAGGAACATGAAGTCCTCAGGCAGGTCCTGTCCAGCACGGCACGTCACTATCCATCTGCATCTGAAGCTAACAAGGCTGTTTCTCTCACCCAGGCAGTGCTTCACCCCACTGCCCCCCACAAACAGCACTGAAATAAGCTCCTCAGCCGACAACTCTGAAAGTAGGCACGACAGAAGCACAGCCTTTTAACTAACTCTTCATAAATATATTCACTTCTCTTAGTGAATTATTTACCCTGAGCTCTGGCAGCAGCTTTCTCTGCTCCAAAAGGGATGCAAGAACATGAAGTAACTTCATTGAAGAAGCTTGTCAGAATGAACATGCAACAGTGTCCTGATTTACAGTCCAATTCCCTCTTCCTTGCCATTCCCATATACCCTGCTCTGCAAAAGAGAAGGGGCAGAGATTGAACTGGTCCCCGTTTGCAGAAAGCTCAATTTTTGATGCAAAAAAGAGGCCACCTTGAGGACTGTGGACTAACCTCTCTACAGGAGACTGGAAACACAGGACTTCAGATAGTTGTCACCCCTTCCTGTATCAGCCTCCACTATAATTCTCAGTCTCTGCAGCTGAAAGGGTGTAGCGGAGCAACTCTGTGTTTCTGCACTGAACCAACTCCAGCATGGCTGATTAAGCCTGCTAAGGATGGCAGTGACAGTTACTACAGCAGCTGAAACCTGCTCACAAAGTGAGATGATCCGAGACCAGTTCTCTGCAGAGAAGTGCTGAGGAGTCCTGTAAAGAGCAGGATTCTGGTGGAAGAAGCAGAAGTATCAGAGAAACAAGCAGATAAGGAAAGTCAGCTTCACCAGCATGCTTTGGAGAGCCCTTTCCTAGTTTCTTGCCTAGAAGCCTTCTACCAAGTACCCTGGCAGGGGATGGGATGGGGGTGGGACGGGACAGGAGGGAATGGGGAAGAAAAAAACCAAAACCTTAACACATTTTCTGGCTATTCTTGTCCATTTTCCTCTCCATCTTGCTGGCCAGGGGAAAGAGGTAGGGGAGAGATTTTATTTTGGGGCATATAGTTGCAAGATCATAGTTTGGGAAGGTTGGGAATGATCTGTCTCAAGGTCTGCAGTCACTTGAATGGATGTGGTATGACCTGACGGGACTATAGGGAGAGAGAACTGAGCCTGCATCAACCAAACCTAGAAGTTTATTCCTCTATAAATGTCTCTTTATTAAAATACAATACTTTCTAATAACTACAATACAGCATCAAGAGCAGCACATAAAGGAAATGTCCCACGTGGGAGCTGTCTGGGAACATGTGCCAGAGACTCTTCAATAACAGCAGCAATAATCATGCTACCAATGTCTTTAAAGCCAACAGTCCTCACCTATAGAGCTGGGCATCTCAGGCTGTAGCAGGCTGCAATTAATCAGGTTAGCTGCTTAATACACAATAGCCCAGTGTTTGCTGCTGAGCTCCAACAAGCCCTGTCCTTTTGTTATCTTTCCTAATCCACATCCTTTCCCATGACGCTGCTAGACAGTCATTATCCAATATTATCCAATAATAAAGAGATAGGGCTCTGCCCCAGAGAGCTGTGTCCCCTCTGCTTCAAAAGGTGCAGGCTTGCCTGGCTCAGTCCTTTTTGCTGTGCCATGCCCTCCAGCAGCTCACCCCTAACACCACCTGCTTGATCAGGATTGAAGAAAGGAGGGGAAAAAAAAACCCAGCTAGATATTCAAGTCTCTTTAGGGAGCAATCCATCACCACCACAGATTTAAACCCTCCAAGAAAAAAAAAGAGCCTGAAGTCCAAACAGCAGAACTGAAAATACCAACAGCTCTAATTTATTGATGGCTTAGTTGGTTTAGTCTTCTGCAGGAGATGCCCTGTTCCAAGAACCTTCTAAAAGGCCTGGAAGCAGGCTCCAAAACTGTTAAAAGACTTGGGTTAATAACAGCTCCACACTTGCAAGGCTGAGGTGGAAGGGAGCTGAAAGGAAGGAAGGAGTTACAGTCTGGGGAAGGAACCCTCTCTACCCCAAGGGGACGATTAGTACTTACCTGGTCAACCAGTCTGGGCCCTGTCTCTGCTCTTAGTATCCTTGCTCAAGAGCTGGGTGAGCCAGCAAGGTTTTATCCCTAACTCAAGTCAAGGCATCACCTTATGCACCACTACCAGGATACAGAACAAGTGATTTTTTCCCCAACTAGCCCCTTCTCCAGGAAGCACAGACAACAGGCTCCCTGTCACACCCCTTCGGGTGCCCACAGTCTCCCAAGACAGTTTGGGCACGAGTAAGAGAGGGCTGACAAAGCAGCCTGAGAAGCTTTTACAGTTGGGAAAGGCAAACCCTTACACACCCACCAGCTCTGTGAAAACAGAGATCTCCAAGCACAGATAAGGCCAGCAGTTCAAGCACGAACTGCTGCACTGAGTTTAACCATTGGCACTCACCCACGCGAGATGGCAATCTGTTTTGCAGCCAAGCGTGTAAGCTGTTACTCTTCAGAAGACTGCCAACAGCTCGATGGCTCTGGAAGCTCCCTCTCTGCCATCAGCCCCACTCCACCTGGAGACTCAGATCCACCCTCCGTGCTCCTATCAGTCCTGACAGGGAAACGCCTTGCCACGCCAGCCTTCTTTCCAGATGAGCTCTCCATGTTCAGCAGGCCCAGGCAACCAGAGCCCATCTGTTTGGGTGCTCCAGCAGTACGGCACTTGGGCTTGCAAGCTCCTCCTTGAACTTTCTACCTTTTGAGACTTCAGAAGTGCCTGTCCTGGCTAGCCCCTTACCCTGGGAGGAAAAACACAGCCTGATGAGGCGCCGATCCCTGCTGCACCTCCACATTCTTTGAACTGGCCCATTTCTAATTTCCAGTTCAGGTCCCAGTGTTTAAGACTGCATTTTTTCAGAGACAGAATGAAATTTTCCTTGTCTATGAGGTGTGGAAAGAGACCGCTGTAGGCTTTGTTAGCTGATGTGCTGCTTGCAATCAGCACGAGGCTCTGGAAAGAGGCTGGTGACATTTGATTATCACTTAGATCAGGAGAAAGAGGGAAAGCAACTTTCAAAGGCAAGGCTGACACTGTTACAAATGCCAGCAGAAATGACCTTCACACACAGCTAGCTCTCCCTGCTGCCAAGAACCATCCTCTCAGCCACTGAATTGCCAGTACACCTGGGGCAGTGCAGCCTTACATCAGCCACTGCCGCTCCAAAATCCAGGGCCTTTTCACCAGGCTGGGGTAAAGGGTGTATGGTGGGTCCTGTGCTACGTGCATTGCAAAGCCTGTGCTGACCTCCCAGCTCAAACAGGCTCGATTTTTTCAAATCGCAACGCAAAGCATGGGTCAACTTCCGATCCATGCCAGGCCAGCAGGCACAGGTAAGCTGAATAAGCCACCGTCCCTGTGGGAAGATTTTACTCTGCAAAACAAACAGGTAGGCTGGCAGCTCCGGTGTTCAGCTCTGCTGCTCAGGGTGCTTGGCAGAAGGGGAACCACCTTCAGCACCATATGGCTAAAACCAACTAAAGGAAGATGAAGAAAAAGGCACAAATTATAGCAGGACAGGAATCCACATCTGGCCATTGGCATCCAGGCAGGACAAGTTCAGGAAACCACAAAACACTGGCCAAGACCATTCTTTAGGATCTAAGCTTGCTAAGCACTGACAAAAGACCAACCCACGTTTAACTCACAGCACTGCTTTTGGAAGAGGGGACAGCAGCTATGTGAGGACATGGGGAAGTCAGCTTGATAAATCTAAACAGAACAGGATCCATCCTTATCCCAGAATCTGCAGCAAGAGCTTTTCTCTGTTCCCTGCATCACATGACTGTTTGATAAATTGTCTTTCCTAATAAATCTATCCCTCATTGTACATATATGGAATCTGTTGCTCTAGGTAGCCACTGAGGTGCTGTCAGGGTCATTAAGTATCATTATCTGGGGCAGCTGTTCCCCAGCGTGCTGATGCAGGAATCGATCAGGCTAAAGCATAAGTTTCCCCTACACTTTTCCAAACACTATCTTTGTCCGTCTCCACCAAGTGATGAAAAAGAAAAGCAGCTCTGCCTTTATGCCAAGGTTTAGCAATCCTCGTACTGGAAGGAGCCAGCTAAAAGGGAAACCAATGGCGGATCAGGCAGGCATAAGATTATCACAGAGACAGGATGAGGTCTGACTGATGTCTTTACCTGGAAAGAGGCAGCAGGGTGATTGGAAACAGGCCAGTGAGCTGAGCAGAGACTGCTCTTTTAAAATAAAATAAAAAAAGCAACCCAAGAAGACCCCAACTTCCTTTAATACTCCTTAATGAGATATCTTCTTTCTCTGAAGAATATGGGAGCTTTCAAACCTTTCATGGGCTCAGACAACAAAAGGGAAAAACAGACATTCAGGATTTTCACACCATCCAAGGTCAGGATTTGTTAACTCGAGCTGTTCAGCATCTGAGACTTGAGGGCTTAAAATCCAACCTAATTTTCCTGGGTGACAACTGCTTAACCCCATCTTGGATGTTCTCTGGAACAGAGGATCTCTATTCCTCCGTAGTGACTGCCAGCCACTTCCAAACAGGATCACAGGCCTTTGAACTCACAGAAAAGGGACGACAGCCAACTGAAGTCAGGTCAAGGGTATGCATGTGATGGGAAATAGTCTGAGAATCAGCTTTTCTTCCCATGCCAGGTCAATGATAGGTATAAACAGAGCTAATTCTGTGCTTGAATGGTGTGGACCCATGAACCAAGAGACTGTTAACCTGCAGAAATGCTGCTGGTGCTGTAACACCCTCTCCATTAGTCCTGAACATCAGTTAATCTGTCTAGGCTACACAAAACAAGACAAACCTCAACATAAGCCTCCATAACACACACACCTCTCTCAGCCTTTAAGTGCATGTACACATAAGCCAGATGCAAGGCAACTGCCTCTTTGGATGACAAAGGCACTGCAAAAAAAAAAAAAAAAAAAAAAAAAGCTGTATCTTATTTCCCTGAAGGGGATTATCTGTCTTTCCAGAAGTTCTTGGCAGCAAGATTTTGAGAACCCACAAGAGCAGGGTTTCCCAAGGACAACACACATTGGTTTGGGGGTTTCCAATGCAGCACATACTATGCTAAAGCAAGGCCCAGGAAAAAACAAAATGCAAACAGATGATAAAACTAAGTGTGGAAAGTCTGACAGAAGTGGCTTTTGTTCTCAGATCAAAACAAAGATTGTTCCAAGTCTGTTGCACACATGCTGAGAGAATGAGAAACTTGCTGCTGAACAGCAATTGGTAGGTATCACGGTTAGCCCCCCCCCCCCAGGAGACTCTTCCAAATCCCTTCTGCCTCTCACACAAACCAGATTAACACTTCATCTACCAGCTCATGTCTGATTGAGAACAATTTTTTTTGTTTTAATCAGAAATCTCATCCTAGAACAAAAATCCTTTTCCTCAAAGATTTATCAGGTCTGGACAATCCTCCTCTAAGAGGTTGTTTTGACAAACAACTGCTTCCGAACAAGAATATCTTGGGGTCACGGGGGGGAAAGCATCAGTAGTGTGACTCAGGTTCCATCTAGGGTAAAGAGGTGGCCAAGACTCACCTATCCATCTCATGAGGGACGTCATGATTTGAAGATACTTGGTCTTCTGCACATTGAAGAAAGTGAAAGGACCCAGGAGGAGAGTGAATGCTGCCTAGAAGGACAACAAAACCCACACATTAGGTTCAAACCCAGAAATTCTGCTAGTACCACAAATTTCTCAGTAAAGCAAAGCTTGCCTTGAAAGTTCACCTCCAGACATGTCTGTTTGTCATGGAGCATTCTTTGTTGCTTGATTTTACAGCTAGGTTGGCTGAGACTCAGGGGGTCAAGCAAGCTGCTTGGTATCAGAGAACATGCCTTGGGCAGAAGCAGAGCACAGGATCCTCTTGGCTCTCAGCCGCTTGCTATCACTGCTACAGAACGCCTTTACTGACACATTTCAGTAAAAGCTCTCAGTGCAGCCTTATGGAACGTTAAATATTAAACTGCGGCCTCTTTGTCCGGGTATGTGCTCAGTTTAGGTCTGGATAGCAATAGCCATGACCAGTCTGCTCGCATTAACATTGATGGGGTGGCTTCAGGGTGTCCCAGGTTGAACAGCAACAGAGCCAGGTCTGCCCAGAACATTTTTTTTCCCCCCATACTTTAAGTTGCTTCTTTTACCACAGGAAGCTTATGGTGTAACAGTTAAGCTGCTGACTTGGAAGCTGAAAACCTGTGCAAAGTAAGGGAATGGGGGTGTGGAATCAGAGAGATATACTCGTAGGAATTAACTTAATTCAGTGTGGAAATTAAAGACACTGTCAATGAGAAGAGAACTTTCCTCACTGCCCTCTTAGTTGCATATTGAGAGAGATGGAGTGGCGCTCAGAGCCCTACCTCGTCTGGACAGAGAAAAGGAAAGGCTTTACTGCAGGAAGGCAACAGACCTTGACCGAGGTCTGGACATGAACTGAGAGAAGCTGCTTGTGACAGGAAGACAAAATGGGTGTTACAGAAGACAGCCCTGCCCAAGATCCATGGGATGGCACGAGCTAGTGATATACTAACAGGTCCAAAAGCAAGCAATATCTAGAAAATCACAACATACATGGTACAGATGTGTCGAGCATCCCCCCAAAGGGATTTTTAAAGACAAATACTCAACATTAATGTTTACATATTGCTCTTTTCTATGACAACTTAAAGCAGTTCCAAAAAAAGGCGTCACCAGAAGGAAAGAACTGGGACTTAAAAGGGCAGGCTGCTGAGCCTCAAGGTCTCTGTCAGCCCCAGAGTCAGTGACAGAAATGAATCCAAGCTATTTTAAGACTAGTACAACCCCAAGAAACATTTTTTGAGACTGTTTCAGAATATCTGCAAGGCAAATTGGAAACGCCTTGCATCACAAGTATTCTCAGATGACCAAAGTAAACCCAGAAGGGGACCAGAGGAGAGAACCCTTGGTTTCACATGTCGCTTGGTCAAGATGTATTCTGACCCGAGGCCATCATTTATGGCAAGTTGTCTTTTTTTCCCTGCTTGCAAAAAAAAAAAAAAAAAAAAAGGGACAGAAAGCATTAACAGAATTCAGATTTGTGAAGCAATTAAGGATCCTTGAAGGAAATGCTGAAATCACACAGAATACAACAACACAGGCATAACTGGCAAGACTAAGAGTGAAACCAGTCTTAACAGTGAAGACACTTTCAGTTTTAACACAGGAGCAAACCAGCCAGTTATAAGTCTTTTTTAATCTTCACTCCCTTGTTCCTTTCTTGTTCCTTTTCCAGCTTAACTCCACACTCCTTCCACCCTCTCCTGCCCTCTACAGACTGTACACAAACCCCAAAGGACTAAATAAACTTTATACTGAAGAGAGATGTAGGTCAAGGACCCAGAGCAAACCAAGTAGACATACCAACACTCTTACTGGAAATTATTCTCAAGTTTGTGACCAATACCTTTCAACCTCCTCTCCCAACACACACACTGCTCAACACAGCCTCCCTTCAAGTCGCGTTAATAGCTCATGCATCAGAAAGAGCTGAAACAAAAAGAGACGGACGAAGGATGGTGATAATTAAGGAACAGGTGTCTTCTGCAAATTAGAATGCACCAGAACCAATTGGCAACAGCACCTCAAACCATGGCAAGAACTGATACAAGATCCCTGAGCACTGAAGCAGCTGGGTCTGAAACTTAGATTTGTCTTAAGCACTGAGGAAAGAGCTGTGTTAAGGTGGATTTGGGGCTCAGTTGCTGAAAAGCATCAGAAGCATCATTAGGTGCTGGAAGAACCTGTCCCTCCTATGTGCTCCCCAACAACTGCTAATGAAGTACAAGGAATTCCTCTGGATGTTAACACTCCACTTTCTGCAGTTATTCTCTAGTGCTCAAGGCACCTTAAACAACTAAATCCGTTGAGCAACTCCTTGAACTCTCCCCTTCCTCTATGGGCTTTACTGCTCAACTCATGGGGAAGAGATACAAGTCGTCATGCATGAACGGTCAGATCCCCCTCCCATCCTTTAAGATGATCAGTGTCTTCTGTTCTTAACAAGATCCTGGAGCTGGTCCAAAGGAACCAAGTGAGAGATTAATTCAAGTGCAATAGAAATGTATTACCTTTTCCACTTGATGCCCATTAGTGAACCAAGATGGAAGTCCACAGATCAATACAAACAATGCTAAGGCCTAGAATGAGATGAGGTTGCCCTTCCTTTTTTAGGAAGGGAAGCCAGAGAGCACACTGGACTGCTTGAGAGGAGAAAGGCAGGGCAGAAGAGAACGTTAAACAGCCAGATTAACATCACTTCGAAGTAAAAATGTGTACAGCTCCACAGCACAGGTCAGAAGAGCCCCGAGGCCAGGAAACCTATTTAAAAAACACATCCCCAAAAGGATGAGACCATGATGCTTAGACAGAGGACGTCTACTTTCTCTACCTCACTGTGCCAGACACCTAAATGCTCTTCCGACCCATTAAGTTAATTAGTTTCATAACTTTTCCCCAAGGAAAAAGCAAGCCCAAATAAGCACCTCAGACATACACCCAAACTTTCCACCTGATGTTCTCCAAACTCAAGTCCCCCCCAGAGGGATATAATTTACAAAGTACTTCATTACGCATACTATTCAAACAATCCAAAGCCCACATAGAAAACTGCACCACTCAGCCCTGCCAGAAATCAAATATGCAGAGCTCCATCACATCAAAAAGCTCTTCCAAGTTTTCCAGTTCACCTCTTGAGCTAGCTGAGATGATTTCTAGGAGTTCATCATTCTCCTCCTAAGCTTCAGCAAATTAACCCAAGGCAGAATGAGCACAGTCTGCTTTAATTAAAGATTATTTTTTTTACTAATGAAGTGGTTTCCTACTAGAAACAAGCAGGCATATATGGCTAATTCATTGTTAAGCTTAAGCATGGTAAGCAAATTCTCCCTTTGGCTAAGCAAGAGCATGAGATCTATCAAATGCTGGTTTTATTCACAGGATGGCAGAGAGAAACCTTTACTGTGTTTTTGCACAGACTGGCTGTTAGGAGCGGTTCCCTAATTTCTCTCCAAGCTCCTCCATTAAACACGAAAGGCTAGACAAGTCACCAGGCTTGCTGCGGAGGGTACGTTCCCCCCCCCCAGCAAATAAATGCAACAGATGCAAAAAATTCTTTACTTTTCCTTCCTTTCTCATATTGAAAAACATCATGAAGATCCAGCACATTAGTGACCGGAAAAAAGTGGTTTTCTTGCTTTTACTGACATTTCCAGTCAGAAAAACAGAAGCCAGTGAGCGTAGAGAAAATAAGAGCAGCTTGCAGGCTAGAAAGAAGAGCCCTGCAGGCTAGCAGGAGCCACGAGCAGCACACCAGCTTGCTCCACCCCTGAGGCGGCCTTAAAATCCATTCCTCCCACCAAGCCAAGCCACAACAGTACCAGCATCAAGGTTTGGGAGCTTCTCTTAGCCAACTACTCAGATAATACCACTTTCCCAGCCTCTGTACCTGTCAGCTCTTGGTATTTCAAAGTGAAAAGCAGGCAGGTCAACTCAAGTCTTCTTGCCACAGGGGAAACTACCTGGGGTTTACCATTGCCTGGAATATATTTTTGTATATATTTATATATTAAAGCCCTTATGTTAAAACTTGGTTACATAACCTTGTTTATTGGCTTATCTTAAAAAAACAAAAGAACAAGCATTAATAGGACATCTGGCTGGTTTTATCAGCTTAGTTTCAGCCAAGAGGACCACCAAGAGCGCTCTCAACCACTAAGTGATGGCCAGCTAATGTCAAGAGTCTTTCAGACCACACAAACATGCTTTAAGCCAGACAGAGGGCTGCATTGACTAAACAGGTTCTTTACTGACCTGAAGGGTCCATATATCACTCTGAACCAGTACAGTTCAATAGCTTTCATCTGCTTCCCAGCACGCAGCTTTTGCAGAAAAAGCCAATATGGCTCAGGAAGCACAATTAGCATCCCAAAACATGGCTGATTCATGTATTAGATGCAGTAGTTACAGCATTATGGCTAGTGCCTGCATATATTTGCAAGAGGACCATCTGAAAACCAGCTTCATTCATAACTGTCATCAGAATTTGCTTGTTTTCATGCTCCACAAACTCATTGTAGGAATTGCATCTGTCTTTGGTAGCTGAGTAGTGAATTAAAAACAGTAGCTACTGCTTCTTGTCGATTCAGAGCCTGGAAACTTTCAGACAGTTGAGTAGAAGTGAGGTATTTACCTGAGCAAAGTGAGATCATGAAGATTAACTTTGTTGAATGCAACAAATATTCCAGAAGCAGAGCAAAAAAGGAGATTGAGAGTTTTTGGATAAATGCATGCGTATGGCACAGGGCTATCATACCAATGCGAAGTTAATAAGCCTCAGATATCAGGCCAACAATTCCTCAGTTTTAATATGAAGATGGTAAAGTGATGTTGCAGTGCTCTTTTCTTAAATATCTCCCTTTAGGCTGAGGCCCCAACCACCCTTTCCTTTACTTCTCCTCCTACCAGCCTTCCTCACCCTCAGAGCCACAACTCACGCCAAACCAAATCCTTCCTTGGAGGCTTTTGCTTCTTCTTGAAAGAAGCAGCGCCAACATCTCACACAAACTTCATTTCAGGATAGTACCAACCCCACCTCTGCAGACGATGTTGAGGTTTCACAACTGTCGAGCAACAGTACCTCTTCCCCCAGAGACAGAGTACAGCGAATAACCCTTCTCTAATGGGGAGCAAGCTGACAAAACAGAATGGATCACTCTCCTTGGTAGACTTTGCCACCTTGGCTGGAAAGCTGAGAGCTGAGTGCTTTATACAGGACTGCGGGTACACAGCATTCCCACTGCAAAGCAAGATAATGACAGGAAGAAGCAAGCTCTCCTGAACGAGCACTTCCCAGAGGAAGCTTTGTTTGATTCAGTGCTCAGACACAAGGAAAGTCTCCTTGAGCACAGTAGGAAAAAGCAGACGTTTCATACACGCTGGCAGGAGTGGCAATTCTGACACCCGTTCCGCTTCTGCAAGACATCCCTGAGCTCAGAGCTATTTCACAACCCAGATGAGCACTAGAAGGGACAGACAAAACAATATAACAAAACCAGACTGCGCAAGCATGGAGATCGAACAAGATGTTAGGAGAGCCAGGGACTGGCTAATCTGTTCCCACCTCAGGTACTCTTCTCTAGAGTGTGTCTAAAGAGACATCTGGGAGGAAAAAAAGCCAAAACCAAATCTTGATTTAACAGCACTGACACAGGTCAGAGGCTTTTTCCCTGGTTGGAAGCTTGAACCAGGCCTACTGTCTTCAGTAGAGCAGTTTCTTACAAATTGGTGTTCCTATTCACACCCTCAGGGAATTTTTAGGGCTGACTTTGGAGAGAAATACTAAAAGCAAGGTGCTTTCCCCACTCCTGTTCGGAACACCTAGATAAAGAAAGCAGAGCTTTATAACATTTCAGAGCTACTTGCAGCTACACCAACACCAACCCACAGCCTCTGGTAGCTCCTCTACACCCACTTCAAGTTATGGCAACTGCTATGCTACCCAGAGGCAGGCTCCAGTGGCTCATGCTAGGGCTTCAGAGCTTTTCAGCTAAAACATGTCAAGGGAAAAGAATCTTGAATGCAGCATGGCGCCCCCCCTGCCACCTCTCCTCCCCTTCACTAGGGTGACAAGACCACGTTTCTCTCTTGCATGAGCTCATATCTCAAGCTAGAGAGCCAGATGGCACACCAGTGAGGGCAGCAATCCAAGCTTTCGTTGGTAAAGCTTTACCCCTTGCAGTGGACAGTACAAATATAAACACACATGAGGAGTCTGATTGTTCAGGAAGGATTTTTTTTTTTTTTTACAAACCTGAAAAAAAAAAAAAAAAAAAAAGCAGCTGAAGATTCACAGCCTCTCAAGGCTGGAGGCAGGGCTGCAGCAGGGGCTGTGCTGATAGGCAGCAAGTTATCAGCAGGCAAGCAATTATGAAGGTCTTAAAGTTGGTTGAAAAGAGATAAACCAGCAACAGGACAAGGATTGCTCAAAGAAGGTGAGGGGCAAGAGGGTCTTTAACCTCCAGATTCCCAGTAGAGTCAGAAAGTTACAACTGAGGGAGGATGCAACCGCCAGGCATCCCACAAGGAATATTTATAGATAAAGAAATAAGGGCAGTTACGCTTTGAGTACAGGAGGCATCTGCTGCCACAGCAGCTCCAGTAATTAACATGCTGCTCTCGGGACACCTGGCAGAAGTTTACAGTCATAACTCAACTCACACAAAGCATATTGCTGGTACTAAGGAGCCCTCACCCACCTTTCTCCCCAATATCTTAAGGCAGGGAGGAGGCATCCCCTAAGAACTAAGACCTGAGCTGCTGCCAGGCTGGTTTTTGCCAGCAAAGCAAGCGGCATTTCACCCACCCGCACCCACAGTACCCATGAAGCTGGATGATGCTTCTGCTCACGGTTCCTGTGCCACAGCGCTCCCAGCTCTTCTTCCAAATGAAAGGCCTTCTGCAAGAGATGGAAAGATGCACCTGTATACCCCAAAGCTACTTAGTTTAGTGAATCCAGGTATGATCTAGGGATTTTCAAAGGTTCTACTCCACCACCAGCTGATGGCAGCTTGCTTTTGAGTTTCCATCCAGTCAACAAGTGTACTTGTCCCAGCTGATGTCCTTGCAAGCAACGATCTTGCTGGGCACCCAACACACCAAGGACCAGCTGGCAACTGAGCAGCCTCTACACGCAGCTCTGGAAGGTCAAGGCAGAAGCAGCATGTGGACGGCGAAGCAGAACTGGAGGGCACTGTTCTCCTCTGCCCGCCCGGACTCAGGGCCTCACTGTTTCTGGAGTTGGCCCATCTCTGAGCACCAGGAACTTTCCACTTCGGAAAGAACACCCTGAACACCAGTTCTTCCTCCTCTTAAAGTGAAGAAATCCAGGCACAAAGTGTTGTCAGAAAGTCATTCGGTGCGAGGATTGCAGTCCCTGGCACACCTGGCATGTGCAGGATCACAGCCAGCGGCCAGCTTGCACTCTCTGGGGTAAATACACTTCCATTATCATTTTTCACAACAAGAGAAAGATGGAGGCCAGCAATAACCCCGAGGTGAATGGCATCTAATTTTTCATCATTGGAGTATTTATGGCACAGCCATTTGCAGCATCTTGTAATCACTTTACCGCCTCCTTGACCCCTGGCTCCCCCTTATTCTGCATCTCCTAATTGCATCTGAACAAGTAGGAGGGAAGCAGCAAAGTGGATAGATGCAGGATGGTTGGTTTGTGATACTTGGAAGGACAGCAGAGGAGTTGCAGAGCCAGGTCTGGCTGTACACACACACACACACACCCCCCCAACAGCTTGCTTTGACCTCCCACAGGCTATGAAACAGGAACCTTCCTCCTTCCTGACACTGGGTAACCTTGAGGAATCATCCCCCGCCTCCCCAATTTATTAGCATGGTATGAGAGATTAATGAGTTCCCTCCAACAAAGTGTGAAGGCATAATCATTATACACAGACACTGCCCAAAATTCCTGCATATTCATAGCCTCTCCTGGCAGGGTATTGGCAACTACAACAGTATTTATATTGACTACAAAAGCCCCTGGGTTAGACAGCATAAAGCAAGGGAGACATGGACCAGTGTGACATGGATGCACAGAGGGCCCTGCAAAGATGTCAAGCCACAAACTGCCAGGATTAGGAGGTACTTGGGTTCAGCAAGGATGACTGTTCCCAAAGGCCACTAACCCCTTGTCTGCCACAACACAAGCAGTGCCTCCACTGCTAAGCCATTATTTTTCCTTTTTTTTCCCCCCCTACAAACTTCTCAACTGAGTTTCACACTTCTTCAGCTGCCTGGAGGTTGTAGGTTCAGGGACAGCATTATCCTGTTCACTGTGTCAGGCAGGAGTTGCCTGAAGGGAAAAAAAAATGTCCCACGCTTTGTAACTACTTTGCAGCAGCACAAAAGCAAGAGAGAAAGCCTTGTTGCCTGGGGCTAGCGGGGAATCTGCTGGCTCCCAGCCTCCTCCTTTGCCTTCCCTGTACCGTGCACACCAAACTGGTGCAACAGGCTTCAGAGATCAGCTCTGCCTGAGAGCATTATACTGACTTCAACTTACAAGATAAATCCCAGCTGCATTATTTGTATTTATAGTCCTGCTTACAGAAGCATGAGCCACATGTAGGATTTGCTGATGTAGTCCAAAAAATCCACATTTTTGGACAAGAGCGTCAGTGATCTCACCCAGACATAAAGTGCAATTTAGGAGGATGTTAAGAAGTTGCAGACTTATTTAGGAATATAAAGATATACCAATCTGTCCAGAGCTCTTTCCTCCACAGCCTCTGGTAATGTTCAGAGTGGTGTAACTGCACAGTTCTGCAGCCCTGGTGCTTCCTACCTGTATATTAAGGAACTAATGACAATTTCAGGAGAGGAGAGATCAAGACTGCTGTTTTACTCAATGAAAACGCTGATGCGAGTTAGGGAGGCAGCAAGGTCAGACCTCTGTTTAAAAACAAAACTGGTGTTAAAGCACCAAGCAAAACACTGAAAAATACACTGTTGAGAAAAAGGCTTGTATTGCATCTCCCAGGGGAGTGCTTAGCTGACTTAACAGGTCTTCTTCAATTCTGGTTCCTAGGATGCTGTCACTACCACTGCACAAAATAACACCGCACAGGGGAAATGCATTTATTACTTATTTCTACAAGAGGGTTGCAAAAAATGAAAGATCTGTAAGGCTGCTGGAAAGTCTAGTCCAAGAAAGCAATTTTTAAAGGCCCTTTTTAAACCTTTACAACTCATGTAGTCATTGGTTCTGACACCTGCCCTGTTCAGCGGAGATTGGTCTCCAATATCGGGAGAGAACAGTGTCAGCTTTGGCACCTTGCTGCCCAAGTGAGCTTACTCCAGAGGACAGCTTTATTTAGGAAATGCAGCTGCATGGCCTCTCAGCCTTACCAGGGTGGCTCCGCTGGGCAGCAGGGGCTGTAGTCTGAGCCCAATAAACAACATTTGTGAGTTGATAACTGTAGGAAGTGCACAAAAGCAGAGATATATATCTACAGCCACTTCGTTGCCCAATTTGTTTAGCTGGCTTGCTTCCAAGGTTCATACCCACCATCCATCACCACATAAGTCAAAGCAAGCATTAAAGTGTGCAGGACATTCTTCTGTGGGAAAGCCAAGTGCATCTGAGCTCACCAATGGCCTCTGCCTGTCACACCAGCCACCTTGCTTCTCTTAAGGACTAGGAGCACATGCAGCACATCTGGCCAGGCATACAACCAGCAGCACAGCACCCTTCCCTTCCACACAGCCCTTGCCAGCCAGGTAGAGGTGGCAGGGGGGTAAGAATTGGCCCTTTGGAAGAGCTCAGTGTCCAAGTAACAGCACAAGCCAAGCTCCACTTAAGGAAAAAAAACCACTTCTCATTGTGAAATGAACAGACAGTTCAGTGCAGAAAATGCATTCCAGTCCCCTGCACTATTGATTTTCCTGTGAAAGGAGACAATCTAATCCTTTAACTTAGTTGCTTCAATCCATGGTCTTGCAGTTGCTTCACTATTGTACCAAAGGCTCACTCTCCTAACCCACCCTAGCAGCAGGGAGGCTTGCCTTCTGGCTCATGATTCTTTTACTCAAAATGCAATCAGTTACAAGGAAAGCAAGAAAAAAATCACATACTGGAAGCTGAACTCCAGCTCTTAGGTCACCAGTACAAGAAGTTTATATTCCACTTTCACAACACCACACTCCTCCTGCCAGGTCAGGGAAGACCTCTTATTCACAAGGCCAGTCATTATCTGAAGTTCCCTTGCATTAGGAAACATGAGGGGTGTGGGAAACTCCAAAAGAACTAGTTTATCTGTCACAGGCATATGATGAGCGAGCAATCAAAAGAATTTATTGACAAGCCCACAGAAGAAGAATGGACCAGGATGAAGGAGGCAGGATTTATGCCATATTAACAGGGCTGTGTGCCAGTTTCAGCCTTATTAGTTTCACAACAAAAAAAGCTGAGAATTGCCTTCCCATCCCACATCCAGACACCATTTATTATAAACGAACTTGGCTCCTGTCCTTCTTCAACGACTTCAGAGCAAAGCAGCAACTTAACTGACCTTACTTTTTGGAAGCTGACTACATGAAAGGCATGAGAAGGCTCCAATCAGCCCCTGAGACCGGGCTTTTAGCCAAGCAAAGCTGTATTTCAGAGGCACCTGTAACAAACAGTTAGGGCTATTGATATTTATGCTTAATGCAGTACTAATTCCTTCCCTGCAACAGCAATAGCTCAAAACTTGGGTGTCTGTACATACAGAAATGGCATAATATTCTGGACCCTTGAGAGGCTTTTCTCTGTTTTGAAGGCTTTCAGAACTGGATCTCTGCACAGAAGTGGCAGCCGCCTTTTGGGAAATTTGTTTCTACTTCCCTATCAGTATCATAATAAAACGCATCAGAGCATTTGTGGTAGGGAATATAATGCAATATTTTTGGCAAGAAGGTCTTACCATGAATAACTCTTATGGGGTACGCAAGGCAACATGCCAATAGTGACCCAGTCCTGCTGCACCCTTACTGTAAGCCAGGGTAACCTGGAACATAGCAATGCTACAGTTTAAACAGCTTATTTAAACAAGAGGATGGCTTCACACCAGCAGGGTAAACTTCCATCAGCTTTCCTTCCTTGCCCTGGGCTCACCCTGGGATCCTGGGGCAAGCACCCCAAACCTTTTTGATTGATGTGCTGTGCAATCAGCCCTCCCTGCTCCAGACACCTGCCACTGCAGCAGCTACCTTCCCCACCACTGGCTCTCAAGGTCTCTAGACACCAAGACCTGTAAGAATAAATATCCAGGAGACAGCAGCTGTGACCCATTTATTACCGGATGCTGCTGCAGGGCACAGCTGAAGAAGGCAGGGCAGAGGAAAAGCGCTTGCTGCAAAGGGAACAAGAGGAGCAAATGCAGGTGTCCTTGGAAGAAGCCCTCTGCTTGCAGCACTGCAACAGCTCTGTTTCTCCAGCTCCCAGTTGGCAAGAGACAGCTTAGATCGAGCATTGATGTTCAAGTACTGCCATGAGAGCTCCCCTCATATCACTGCTGGGAGGTAAAAATAATAAAACAAAAAACCCACAGAGGAAGTCCACAGAGGCCAGAAGGCAACCCTGAGCTGGAGACACGGACAGAAAGGCCACAAGAGTCTCATGCGCTGAACAAGCTGGTAAAACCACCCTAGTGCAGGCAAACATATCTGGAAAGATCCTTTTTGACAACAAAAAAAAGTAAATCACAGGTACCTTTACCCAGGAGCAGGGGGCGTACACACACATGCAGCAGAGTCAGGAGGGAGAAATGCCAAGGAGGGAAGCAGAGCAGAGCACGTACACTAGCAGCACAAAGCACGGCACTCCAGCCTGTAGCCGAAGAGGGCCAGGAAGGCAGCACCACACCGAGGCAGACGGGATCTACATTAACACTTATCAGTTCAGCCTTCGCATTTGCCGATTAAGTTCTGCTGGCACTGAGCAATTGTACATGTCCTCAGACTACCTCCTCACTCCCCTGCACAGCTTCCCACGGCTGCAGCCCAGCCCTGCTCTGGTCGCTGGGTGCTCTGATCAGAGCATCAGGCTGGGGTGACATTGTCCCCTCCTGAAGAGGGACAGTGAGCGCCTGCAAGCCCACTCATTTTATTCACTGCACAAGCACGTTTCCAACTGGGATAATCTCCATTAAACCATCTGTGCTCCCATCTTCGCTCGGCCCGCACCCGCTGGGCTGCCTGCGATACTGCAGCATCTGTGAACTGGCAAAAGCGGATGCTGCGTCCCTTTCCCAATCAGCTAAAAAACCAACAGAGACTCAGACAGAACAGATGCACCTGGTAGCTTTGACGCGCTATGGAGCCAGGCTACCAGGAGTACCTGTGCCAGTGCCTCTTCTGAAAGGCGTACGGCTCCCTCCGAGAATTTAAGCCATTTCCTTTCCATCATGGGAAGACACCATGCCCCAAATTGCCAGAAGAGGAAGGCTGAGAAGAGAGTAGAGGTTTTTAGCTACAACGGCTGCCCTGGTGCAGGAGACAAGCACCATTTGCCAGGTCATGAATGCATTTTGGATCAGACACTCTGAATAGCTGCTGATCCCCAGGATTTAATCTCTTGTTTATCTCAGTATCTGCTTTCTAGAAACAGGGACTATCATGTCACATTCCTACATCACTGGAACAGAAAGACAAGAAAGTGTTGTGATGAGAGATCTGAAACTGAAATCCACTGCCCGTTCCCCGCAGCTTACACAGAACATGTCCAGCTGACCTTACAGAAAGCATGATAGAGCGACCGCATTGAAGTGTGAATTCAGCGCGGAGAGAACTCGACCCTGTCCTTAGCATTGCCATCGAGACAGCCAAGGGACTCAGGAGTCACTTCGGCTGTCGAGGACATGACAGCGTGGTGACGGATCTGAAGCGAAGATAGAAAGCTATCGATCTGCTTTAACTGTAATCAGTGCTTGCCTTCAACAAGGTCACTGGGCCACACATGCCTTTCTTCCAGCCGATTTTCCCTGTGTGGTCTTGCCCTCACAGGTGCGGAACAGCACAGCAAGGCTCACCTTTCAAATCTCCCCAGACTCCTATGATCCCAAAGAGGAGGCAAATATTAGCAGCTAGTGATTGGACAGGAGCAAAAGTCTATTTCAGTATTTCCTGCACTTGCCTTCACTTATTTGTTTTGCAAGCCTTTATTTTCCAAGGCAATTTACAAACAAGAAGCAAGATAACCATTTGTTCAGACAGAGGTTAATAGGGGCCTAGAGGTCTCTGAAGACTCTGCAGTCCCACTTAGGTGTGAAATTTTGGAGGAGCAATAAAGATGCTGCACAGACAAGCAAGTCTCAAGAGAAGAATTTAATCTGTCTAAATATTCTCATTATGTACAGAGCTTTCAGCTTCCATTCACAGTGATCAGAGCAGAGACAGCTTCCAGAGGCCTTTTTGGACAATAAACCATGAAATAGGATTTTTACATCACTCATTATTCCCCTCTCCACCCCCAGCTCAAAGAGTCAACGTTTGAAATGTTTTTTGTTGAAAAGATGACATAGCGTTGGGAGAGAGAGTCGACAGGAGGAAGGCAGCACAGATCTTTGGCAGACTGGTGGTACTTGGCACAAGAGAGCTCCCATTGGCACCACTTTCCCAGAAAACCTCAAATAGATTATTTCTCCTGGTAGTCCAAAAAAAGCTTTCTGTGGGGTCACACACAGAGTAAGAAATATAACACTACATCCAGAGACCTGCTTCACTGGAATGGGCAAGAGGTTCCAGTTACATCCACCCATCTTGCTCCTAAAAGTCACTTAAACCTAAATACAGTACGAAGACAAGGTGAAAAAACTAGAGGCAAGCATCTAGGACAAAAGGGCTGATCCAAAAACTCAGCTGCTTTCTTTTGGTATTGCAGTGTCCATCTGTCCTCTTGCCTGCAAAAGGTGACCTTGTTTGTCCACTGAAACAGAGACCTGAATTGTTCCAACAAGCAAGAACTCAAAAAAGAAAAAGTCAAGAAAACAGAGCAATTTCTCTATGGGTATGATCCCCTGGGACCAAGAGAATAGCTATGCTCTTGATGCATCTCACCCCTCGTCACTTCCATGTTGCCTTTTCCACTTCAGAGAAGCAGGTTTCAGCTTTTCTTCCACGTGCAAAACTCCGCTTCTACACACAAGAAGCTTGGACAAAATTTGTAGAGACAGTTACAGTGTTCTGCTATTAAATTTTTCAGTTGAAGTCAAGTGACTTCCTACGCTTGCCCTCCCATCCCCAGGTTTCTCTCAAAGTTTAAGAGCTCTAACTACTGGTCACTAGTTATCCACATTGCAAACAGGACAGCGGGGAAAAAAATATTAACCCGTACAGTCACTTCAGAGACAGCCCAAACTTGAAGACAACGTCAGTACTGTAGTCTGAATGATGAATGACTTTATAAATGATGTATCTCTTCTCCTTCTCTAGGGAAGTCGTCATCATCTTTGTTTTCTAGAGAATAAAACCACACAGGTCAAGCAGGGAGTGGAGCCAGCAGAGTTGAAGGTAGAACAAGTCCCAGTTTACTCCCATACTCATCTAGTAAGAAGCATTAGAGACCTTGACAGAGAACCACAACTCTGAGGTAATGCTGACACACCCAGCAGTCTCCTGAAAACTGGAGCCGCCCCCCTCCAGTAACCCACTACATACTCGTATGTTCTCCCACAAACAATCCCTCCTACTTCCAAGGGGGCGCAGAGAAGAGCACCGAAACCCTCATCTCAATTACCAAGCAGGGAAGGATTAACCACTACCAAAGACTTTGCAGATATTTATTCTCCAAATCCACAAGAGGAGACAAGCAGAGGAAAAAGCTCCTCTGAAGAGTTATGTACACAGATGGCAAGTCTAATGCTTAAACAGTCTTAATTTTTTTAATTTTTCAAGTCCTAACAACAATTATCTTCATGAATTATAGACATAATATCTGAGAGACGCAGGCAGTAATTAATGCACGTCTGCCTTTTCTGACTAGCTCCTTCTGCTGGGTCAGGGAGAGTTATTGAAATTCAGGAAGGAAATCTTCAATCTTCTGGAAGTTTTAAAGAAACAGACCAAGACACAATTTAATAAAGCAATAATATTTCTCCTAAATAATTAACTAGGCTTTGACATTCACTAATATTTCTGAAGCTCAGCTCTTATTTTTGCAGTAACACTGGAACAAGTGCACTCAGGAATGTGATCCACTGCATGTCCAAAATGTACAAACTGCAAAATTGCTTCAAATAGTCTTTACCCCTGGACTTCTCTGCACACACAGGGCCACCTTCACTCCTTTTTTCCTTAAAATTCTCACTGAGACCCTTAACAGAGCCACACTATGCAGCACTTGCATACCTCCCTCTTCTCATTTTGCCCTGCTGACATCTGTCTCCAGGTACGAGCGCTCAACTCTCCCCAAGCTCAAGAGAAGCAGTGTTATCATCCTTTGGGAAAAACCTCCGTTTCACAGCAGAACCACAGCACAGTAATAGATGCCATAGACAATCCTAAACTAGACAGAAAGCTATTACTAAAGCAGCATATAGCACTAGATGTTGTTTAAGCGGGCTGTTTCCATCATCTCTCAAAAAACAGATTCTTCTGCAGCATAAACAACTTTATTCACATAAAGAATGCACTCAAGAGAGCTTAATATACTCCAGTATATTGACAACAATTACCTCAAAGCAACAATTCTTAGCCAGCCACTGAAAAAAACCCACCCTTTGTTTGGCATGGGCATATCACCTGCTTAAGCAATACAAAACTTCACAACAAGAAGGACAGAACTCTACTTAAAATCATAAGGATAGTTCTGATGGCCACCAAATTAAAACACAGCCATGTCATCAAGAATAAAAGAGGGGTTATTTGGCCAAAAAGGTCAGACTGAACCGAAAGCTTCACACCTCTGTTGTTCATTTGAGCCACATTATCTCTACAGGAAAAAAAAACCCTACCCACTAGAAGCAAAGTTCAAATGGAAATAATGGTCATCCCAGTTTCAGAAACTCACCAGATACAGTCTGTAAGCATCAATCCGTCGAATTGGCCCCCAGCACTTGTCTGTATCATTATACTTTGTGCCATCTCCAACACTGCAAGAATGGTTGCCAGTGGCACTGCTGGGAAAGGAGGGAGAAACAAAAGACAGTAATTAACTCCTAGCAGATGTCTTCCCCTCTCCTGCATTCAAAAAAGAAGAATGATCAGAGACCTGAAGTGTCCATTCCTCCACTCTCTCCTTGAACACCCTCCCTCCTTATATTTTTCTGGGCAGTGTAACAAAGCAAGTCACTGAGTGCCATGCATTTAAAGGCAAATTCCTGAATTGCCTGCAGTTATTTACAAGTTTGGTCATTTGGTCATCAGGCTAGCAAGTTTAGGTCACGTACAGATCACTGTTTTCTATTTCCAAGTCATGAGTCCAAATGCAGCCCAGCCCAGATTTGATCAAACCAATCTCTCATTATCTGTTTCTTTGATAAAGGAACTAGCCTCGGTCCAGAGCTAAGTCCATGTAATGCCACCATTCGCTGATCACAGGCCTGGTAAGCATCACACCTCTCAGCTCTTACCCAGAGAGACAGAGAAGCTAAAATATTGCACAGGGTATTGCAATCAAACTGTTGAGCAACAAGTCCCACATCTGCAAGTACTTAACGCCCCAGGACTCATCTGAAAGCAGGTCAGCTACTTTTCAGGCAGGCAGCAGGCACTTGGGTGGAGAATATAAAACAACTTCACCTTCCCACCCGCAAGTGATGAGCTGTCCTTGAGTCATTTCTCCACTCTGTTCTTCAGAAAGTAGAGCTGATCCCAGTCAGACTTATCACCCCATCAAATCCAAAAGCCTGCTCTCTTCTCTGTTGGCACGCAACCCCACAGCAGTAAGCACACTTACCAGGTCACTTGCATGAGAGAGACCGGTACAGCTGCTGCATAGATTGCCAGGTCTCCGTAGAGGTAGATAATTATGCAGAAATAAAAGAGGTTGACACCCACTGCAGGAAAAGGAAATATTGTACAGAGACAGCAGAGTACACAGGGACTCCTAAAGTCTGCACTTCAAATACACAAAACTTTTTAAAGGTCTTAAAAATAAACCACCATTTGCCTCCATAGCTTACTTCTTTCTGCAGCAAACTTCAGCCAAGGGTCACAGCAGCAGCTTAAGGAACTTAGCCACAGCACAGGAACCGACTGGACACGAGGTGCCTCAGAGCTCAACTCTGCCTCCTTCAATCCCTGGCCCTGACGCTAGGCCCTCTAGTTCAAGCCCATCCTCCAGTCGCTGGTCAAGACCAACAGGTCTCACATAAGTCATCTACCAGATAAAGCTGTCAACTTGGAACAGCCACAGGCAAACATCCAGCTGATGCTCAGGGTTGGTGTGAGTGCAGCTTCACAAACAGTGAAATGAAGAGAGAAGCCGCTTCTAGTCTCTGCCAGTTCCATACCCTCTGTTTGCAAACCTGTAGGACCTTCACATTAGGGATTTGGCCCTGCAGAGCTCAGGTTCCACAGGGTTGAAACAGAGCTGCTTTGGGAGATTCGTTACCGTCAGTAACTTGAGCAAAGGTTCAAACCTGCAAAGCTTTACAAATTCTCTTTCTGCAGCACTCTTACCCTACTGCCAAAGTGTGTGCTATTTCTGCCCCAAGCTGTTTTCTTAGGTGATTGTTTTTGCTGGGTTTTGTTTTTTGGTTGGTTTTTGTTAAAGCTTTCCCTGCCTTCACCTATGAAATTAAAAAAGTCTTACGCAAGTTAATCGGGTGCATAGAACAGCCTTACTGGGGCACAAGATGACGCTGCTCTGGAGGGCTAAAATCTGCACGGATAAATAAACGCTTCATGAGACCCCTGAATTCTTTTCTTCCAAGAAAAGTCAGTATAAATCTCACTAAGAAAAAACAAACTGGAACATATTTTAGTTCAGGGAGAGAAGAGCTACAAAAAAAGCCTCAGATTTGTTTCATTTAGGAAGTTGACATTGAAGGAAAACAGCTCGAAGAACCTGCACATACTTTCAAGTTGCAATGCCACCTGATGCTTAATCCTAATGCAGCTTGAGCAATTCAATTCACCTCTCCAAGCCTCGCACGTGACAACTATCAAACAAGGACAGCATTACTGCAGGAATGCAGACTAATATTTCTACAGTGCTTGGATGCCCTGAAGTTTTACCATCACACTGCCCCAGGATCTCTGGATGTTAGGAAACATTAATAGGCATTCTCCTTTGTTTAATGAAATTATTCAATGTGCTGAGCCTACTTAGCATAAGACATTCTTTAAAAAAAGGGCTGTATTGGGAAAGCAGCAAGAAAACGTCCCTGCTTCTGTAAAGCAGCACACTAAGCCAGTACTCCAGAGTTATTCCTGGTTTGTCTGAACAGACAACTGGAGATCTTACAGAAATTGTCAGATCATTTCATACAGTTCCCCCTTTGCTTTCTTCTTCTGTGAAAGATTTAAGATGGCTTCACAGCTAAGGAGTCTCTGCATTGATCTGAAGATGGCAACAAACCACCTACCAGCTTTCTCCAGTTTCCCATTCAAAAGGGTTGAAGGTTATAACAAATATCTGACATAGGACAGAAGCTGCAAGACACATTAAGCACAGGACTACACAGATTCAGATATAGATTCTGGTTTGGGATCTGCTACTGATCTCATGCCCCAGCTGCCCCCCCAAAATAAGGCTAACACCACCAGCTAAGCCACAGCAGCACCACCAGGTACCCACCAGCATAATCTATATCCCTGTTACAGCACCAACTTCTCTGTCTGTGGGAAGTCCAGGTGACACTCCTCTCCCAAACTCATCCTTCTCCAAGGCAGGAAGAGTTTAGCATCAGTTCTTTTATAAACTGCTGCTGACCCTCCCTGATCAATACTTTCATTACTGGACACAAAATGAGGAAAAAAAAAATCAATTACTTCCTGTGAGGAAATAGCATGATAGATGTGCCTAGAATCCATTATTGCAATAAATGACTGCTCAGTCCCAGAAGAAAGCACCCAATACCACAAATTAAAAAAAAATAAAAAAAATTTAAAAAGTGCAGTTCTTCAGAGCCAGCTCTTTTGGAAGAGCGCACAGGCCCTTCACAGCCTAAACCTAAGTCAGCTCCCTTTAAGAAAGCAGACAGTCTGAAATTGAGATTTATCCCCAGCTTACCTCCCAGGACTGCAGATTCAACTCCTGTCAGGTTGTTGAAAATAAAAATCAGTCAAGAGAAAGGAGCAGAGAACTCGCTAGAAATCAGAGGCTTTGATGTCTACTGCAACGCTTTCACCAGCCTTCCCTCTGAAGGCTTCCACCTGAAGACCTCAGGTCTGGATCCATGCTTTGTATATCATGAACAAAAAAACACCCAGACATTTGCCAGCTGTAAAACTGCAGAGGTTGGTGCTTGGAGCCGGGAATTCCCAAGCATGGCTCACTTTCTCATCACTAGGCGGTAGCAACTGGTCACTGAGCAACTGCCCTTATTGAAGGCAATCATCAGAAGGAAGCACCTCAGCAAGGATCTGCAGAGGGAGATACTTAACTTGCTTCCTCTCTACAACTGCTCAGCAGACCAGAGGCTATCTCTTAAGTAGGGCTCAGCAACAGTATAGGGACGGAGCCTTATTGCTGATCACAGAGGAAGCAAAAGCAGAAAATTAATTACAGCTGCTCCAGACCCTTTGCTGTGTGTACCTCATCCCATCTGGAAGTCACAAGGTGTTTCAAGCCATGGACTGCAGCTGCTCCAGCTGCCCTCCTGCAGAGGGATTCATCCCTTTGCAAGGGGCTGAGTAGGTCCTGGGGAGGATCCCTAACAGAGAAATCAGATAACTCTGGCTAAAGAAACATTAAGAAGAGGGATTAAGATTTGGAGTACTAAGCAGTTTATATCACTTTGCTAGGAAGTGTCCATCAGTGCCTGATGGGAAAGAGGACGTGTATTCCCAGCACCCTCTACTGGCTGAGCAGCAAGCCAGCATCGAGGCAGAGAGGTCTAGAAGGCAACTGCCCAACAGGGATGGGTTGTTACCTGGCTGTTAACCACCTCCCCCTGTGAAGCACATGCAAAGCAGGGACCTTCTGGAACTCGTTTATGGGAGCACCCCTCCATCTGTGCTCCCCCAGCCCTCCTGCAGCTGAACAGGCCTCTACAGCTGAATCCTCAGCAATACTGCTAAGCCCTGTTACATGGCGCTTGCTTTCAAAGCACTTCCCAAATATTACTCCCCAGAGGGTGACAGAGAGACAGGGAAGTGTCCACAGTGTTTCTTTACAAGCAAGAAAACTTGACTAAAGTCAGAGCAACCCAGTGCTACAGGCAAGGCTAAGAACAAGATCTTTACAGGTCTCCAACCCACACTCCAGCCACCTCTCCTCTTCTCTGACTAGAAAAGTGGTAGCCTGATCCAAGGTGGATTACTTTGAGAGCCCTAAGTGATTTAAATCTACAAAGGCACAGAAGAGGCATGCAGAGAAATTAGAAAGCTTTTTTGAATTGGACTTTAAAATCAGCAATAATATAGGTCAAAGAATCTTCACTCCATAAGCCCAGCTGTCCTTCAGAGCCAACAGTCTTACACTGGCATAAAGCTGATGTAATGTAGTGGAAAAAAACAGCCCATTGCATCTTTGTAAGATGGCCAGTGAACAAGAGAAAATGTCACTTTCCACAAGAAATGGGGCCTGACAGGCTCAGAACTGCACAGCCATGGTGTCTGATGATTTTCTAGCTCTGCACAGCATTTCAAATGTACTCTTTTACAAGTTTCAGAATACCTAACATCGTAGTCTGGATTTGTAGCACATGCAGCAATGGATACGGCTTTATTGCAGTATGGTTACAAGTTTGTTCCCTGGCACACAAGAGACATTTAAAAGCAAACAGACGAGACATCTGCCTATCATATGCACACCAGGGACCCTCTCAGCAGTTCACATCCCAGCAGATCTCTTGGTGACCCCCCAGACACATGCGCTTCTCAGAAGCTGTCCCTAGAAGTCTCTCTCCTTCAGACTGATACTTATGGGGTTCAGAGAAGCCCAAATATCTTATTCTCAAATGCTACAACCAAGATGGAGCTAGCAAACACCACAGCTGGGCTCTACTGCTTTAGACAGTGGAAATCACAGAGGATAGATGCAGTTTGTTCAGCATTAGGTTAAAGGCAGTCAGAAAATGCACCATCTTACACTTAACCTGTCTCAAGAAACCAGGGCCATAACCTACAACATTTTGGCTAGTTCTGCCACTACCACAGCGTCCTCCCCTTCACGCAGGGGGGAGGCAGGCCCACCTGGCCAATAAATACTCTTTGTAGAAAGACCACGCAGGGGGATGAATACAGTCCACAGACAGAAGGAATGACACTTTTGGGTGGAATCATCACAAACTCAGGATGCAAACCCACACTGAGCAGCACACAGACTTATGGAAAAGCCACACACACAACGTGCAGGAGGTCCTGAAGGGACTTGTGAAAACATGAATCGCTTACCTTTATTGAAGAACATGGAAGCCATCTGGCCCATTTCCACCCTCTCGGTGATTTCAAAGATATTGGGTGAACCACGTCTCTCTGCAAATTGAAAACAAGAAGTGTTTCAACCAGTCCCTCCAATAAACCCAAAGGCCAGGCTATCTGAAGATATTCAAGAAGCTCCAGCAACAGCTTGAAGGACAGTTTGTCCGACTCCATAGCTACAGAGTCACTGGTCCAATTACTCTGCTGAAGTTAAAGTGTTTTTTCAAAGTAAGATATTCTCATCTTAGTGACCTAGAAGGAAAAGATCTTTATCAGAGCACAGAAGGTGAACTGAATTCTCAATGAGTCTTATCTTGCAAGTGCTAAGGACTTTGCAAACACCTGGAATTAAGGGTGAAATGGACAGAAGAGTCCTGCTCCGCTTGCTGGAGCCCACTGGGACACTGTCTGCAGAGAAGAGGTCTTGGATCCAGTGAAGGCATGAACTAGGTACTTACGAACTGACAGGATGGGTCGTGTCTCTGCTCGCTCATAGCCATCATGGAGGAGAACGTCGCTGTCAGATACTCCAGAGGAAGAATCCTCATCCTCATCATCCTCCTGGGAGAAAAGACCAGACCACTGCTGACATGTCTGCTACCCACAGTACAGGCTGTGGCACCACCAATGTCACGGTCTCACTTCCAGAAACTCAAAGGAAGGTCCCAAACAGAGACAGGCAGAACATACAAGCAAAGGCAATACCAGGGAGCCCTTGGCCACAGCCCTTGTGATGCTGTGGAGAGCAGAAGAGGGCACTAGCAGAGCAGGCTGAAGTGAGAGACACGCTCTGCTGTCCTAGCCTAGGTCACATACACAGTAACAGTGTCCAGTTCACAGAGTGATACGCAGCACGAGGAAGTTAGAAACTTCCGGCAGATCTGCAGGGTTGCAGCATTGGTATGAAAAAAAAATTCCAAACATATGTAGTCTTAGCTCAGTCAGAGCAGACAGGTCTAGCTCCTAACTCCAACCCACTAACATACAGGCAGGGATCTAAATCAGTGCAAACAATTAAGCCCTGCATTGATCCAGAAAAGCCACTAAAGCCAGGATCCAAAAAGCCACAGGGAAGTTTTACAGCAAGGACATACTTCAGGACTGTCCACTCCCTGAGATACAGCCCAAGTGGCAGGAAGAACATTCCAGCCTGTCCCAGTTAAATGACCTGAGATCAGCAAGGATTTATAGACCAAAGCACCATCCAAATGGCACCAATATATTGGCTGCCACCTCTCCACATTCACTGAGCAGCACTTCTGGGCAAGGAGAGCACAATCAGTAAGAAATGTGAACAGCACAACAGATTTTTCAAAGCAGGAGCAGAAAATCCTGTCTTTAATGAGCAACCCCACAGGGAATGAACAGCCATATTTTATATGGCAAAGTTAAGTACAATAGAAATGTATTCCTTTAGAGTTACTAATGAGGCAAGGCAAAGGTGCAGAGGAATTTCAGGCAAGTCCTACAGGGTAAAAGAACAAGAGATAAATGGAAGATTAAACCCCACACAAACCTTGCGTTTTTCCATTCTCTTCCATCGCAGCTGGGCATTTGCAGCAGCCATGGCTTCCACCACAAAGGTCGTAGTCATATAGCTAGAGAGAGAAATTCAACTGATATCAATAGCAGTCAAGAACTGTCACTGAAGGGAGATGGAGAATTATTCCCATCTGTTTGTAGGAGCAAACAAACCAACCAAAACAGCCCTTTCACCAGGTCCCCCCCACACTGAGGGTTTTAGTACAGTGTTTCATCTCAGTTTCCTGCTCCCTTCTGTCCTTGAGATTAAGGTGTTCAAGCAGACCACAAAACGCAGTAAAATATAACACGCCTTCAGATATAAGATGACACTTAAGATACCTGGAAGGCACCTTCCTAGTGTTTCTGTGGGTTGAAGAAGGCAAGAGGAATACCCCCTTTGTTAGAAAGCAAGCTTCCTTCCTCTTTTTAGGGCCTAGGACAAACACAGTACTAGTCTGAAGCTTTCAATTATGGCCTGTGGCAAAGGTACTACGGTCCCATAAAGGTCCTTACAAATGGCATCAGAAGCAGAGCAGAAGTACAAGACCAAGGAGCAGATCACATGTGAATGCAGATACACTTTGCTGGAGGCCAGGGAAAAACTGTTCAGGCAGACAGTGAGAGCCACTGATGGAACGAATATCATTATCTCAGCTAAAACCGGTCCAATAAATAATAAAAAAAAAAATACCAACCAAACTTCAAATCAATCTTATTTAAGGCTTTAAAGTGGTTTCTCGCTGATTCAGGAACTGGACTCTTATCAAGCTCAAACAAGAGATTAGTTTTGCAAGAGTAAACACAAGCAGCCCTGTCCTGAGACCCATGTAGCAATTTCTGTCCAGCCTCCTCTCGCACTGAAGGGTTCCCAGCAGGCACAAGGAAGTCACAAGCACCAGAACAAAAGCAACAGGGCAATGCAGCTCCCGAGGCACGTAGTACTTTGAGCTGCGTCTTCTCAGTTTAATCCAGTGCAGTTTTGGTACATAGGTTTGGAGGTTTGTGCTCTTCTGCTGACCTTGAAGGATTGCCTGCTGCTGCTGAGTTTCATACACTGAATTTATGCTTTTAAACTAATGTATCTAAAAGGAACTGCTTCCAAAGCTCCCAGTTACTGGTACTCAGAGAGTTTACACTTTGTCAAGCCTTTGCAGTATACAGCTTTGAGATGGGGAACATAGAAGCATTACTGCAGTCAGTACTAACCATAGAGTGCCTCTATATCGCAGCACCTAACAGATCCAAGAAGCACTGCCTCCACATCAAAGGCACATTCAGGCTGACAGAGCTGGTTACTGACAGGAAAAGAACTTCTAAATTCTATTCTTACAAACAGCAGGAGGGGATTTTGTTTTCTTTTATTTTAGAACGAAGCAAGAAGCAAGCAGGGGTTCACAGCCTGTCAGAAGATGGCAATTCTATTAATAACTGCTCAGACATCAGTGCTGTATCAACAGCCTTCAGCTCCACCTGCTGCTCCAGCAGGAGACATCTGGGCAGAAACTCATGGCGAGGCAGTGTGAAAATCATGAGACCAGCTTCAAGGTCTTGAGCAGCAAAGGTGCAGGGGGAGAGTAAGATGGGCCCAGCTATACAGTAATTTGTTTTCCTGACACTCTTGCAGCTGCCCAGAGCAGTGCCAGGAGAAAGCTAATGCAACAGGTCTGCATCAATCTGCAAGTCACAAAGCAGAGAAATGAACCCGAGTCACTTGTGACCTGGTTAGTGTTTAGGGAACTGATCCCTGACAGAGGCAAGTGTAGGATGCAGACAGCAAGGACAGTGTCAAAAAAGGAAGCTGGGAGAAAGGTCCCAGAAGACTCTGGATTAGAGAAAAAAAGTCTCTTCCATCAGTCAGGAAATGGGATGTAGCACCATATTGCAGGCAGTCAGAAAATGCATCCCTCCAAATAAGGTCCACGGGCAGCACAACTGCAGAGACCAGTGTTCAAGCAGCAGAGGGACAGGGTCACTCAGAAAAACAGCAAAAGTCTTAACACTGTCCTCACAGCCCCACCCAACTGAACCCCCCAATCCCCTAAAGACACATACTCAGGTCCTACCTCATAAATCCCAGGAACATTAGGAGAACGAGGCTGACGAGCCACCCTGCTGTCGCGAAGGCCTTCGGCATGGTTAGGGCTCCCGTTCCAACAATGAGGTTGAACATGTAAACCAGACCAACCTGCAATCATCCACATAATCCAACATGAAAGTTTGCAGCTGTGCCAGAAATCATCCAAGACACCTCACATACGTACTGATTTAAATGGAGAGAGCAATCTTTGAGCAAGCAGGGTGGGAACAAGCCCATGCTAGAAATAAATACAGAAGGGGACTGATCACCAAGGAGAACAAAGCAAGTGTCATCACATTTCTGGAGAAACTACTATTCCTCTCTGTTTTTCTAATTACTTTTAAATATTTTTTTTCTTTCTAACTTTTCAAGTTAGAAAGCACGTGAGCTTTATTTGTTTGTTTTCAAATCCACTGCCGTCTACACTATGGATCTCTCGTTTTCTGACCTGAACCTAAGTAATTATGACTACATACATAAGTTACCTTTTAGAATCTCTTCTTCTTTATTCTTAGTCAAGCAGGAAATCACAACCAAATAGAATTCTAATTCAAAGCCTGCTTGCCATTTTACCAGTAAGCAGCTAAGCACATTCTGAATAAAGGATTTTACTTCTGGAAGGGAAAGGATTTTATCCTCCCCGGCAGTGAGCTTTTTTCTGCCCAGGGGCAAAAGATAACCGCACACCTGGACAAGACACACACACCCCCAACTACAAATTCAGCTGAACTCAAGATCAAAAATTGCCCCAAAGTTTTTGGTCTTTTTTTTAATATAGGTCAGAGGCTCTCCAGAGGAGAGCCAGTGAAGAACTGTGTCCGAGTACACTGTACACTTTTCTGGGTGTGGGGCAATTAATACCAGGAGAACTATTCCCCAGAGACCATCCGAGCACTCCTGTCCTTCATTCACTGACATAAGCACAGCAAATTCATCTTTTGATGAGTATTCCAGAACAATGAAAAAAAAAAAATCAGCCATTGCAGCTTGCAGAAAAGTTCTTTCCATTCAGCTGGCAGAGCTGTCATTCCCTAAACAGAACTGAAGTGCCTGGGGCCATGACTTATTCTTCAGTGAAGGACTCCTGAAAAAAAACTCAGGTGATTCTCCTTGACTTTGGTTAAGCAGATAGAGATAAGAATGGTGCCCATGTGTCTCGCTAGGCTTCTTCAGGGAAAGAGGAGAGAGTCATAGCCTTTGAGATTAGACTCTAGGAAATTCATGCAACACTAACATAACATAAGAGCAGGTGACACTAATCCTTTAGGGTCCAGATGTCCCAGTTACTGTCTTGTTCTCCATTTTCTCAGTTGTGACCTATTTCTGCAGCCTAATATCCAGTTCTTCTAAATTCAGTCATTAACATGGGGATGAAAGTCTTAAAGCATTTGAAAGCCAACACACAGTTTCAGGACTGGTTCCATCTTTAGTGATCTGTGAGTTCACTTCAAAAGAAAGAGCATATGCAAAGCACTGTTTTTAAGAGCTGACACTATATGAACACTTGTGGCTATGAAAACCAGTATTTCCAGTAACATGGTAAAACAGTAATTTGGCACTGCAGTCTCACAGGACACCACATCACAAGGAAGAAACATCTTGATTACCGGTTAGTAGTGAAGTGGTTTAAAACAAATTACTGCAACAGCTACAAATAAGTAAACTTCAAGAAGTTCAGAGGAAAATGTTATATAAATTAAAAGAAGGGAAGCAAAGTGGGACAGTTTCCATGTCACAATCCCCCCATTTACACTAGTGGCACATGACAATTTGAGTTGATGACAACATTAACAAAATATAAGGAAAATGGGTAGAAGGATGGAAGAGCTGGTATGGGGCATGAAGCTCTTTTTAACATGGAGAGAAGATGATTTTGAAAAGTCTTCTGAGCAAAGCCACAAACAGCAGTACTTACATAGGGAGAGTAAAGCTCTCCGGTATCAGTAATGCCACCGGCCATGTTGAGGATGGCAGGGAGGCTCAGAGCAAAGGAAGGAGGGTGTTTTCACGAGGGTGTTTTCAACTTCTATTGCCTTTAACCTGGGGAAACATCATAAAGTTGTGTTAGCTTTGTTGGAAAGATGAGGAACTCATGAGTCAGGTTTTACACATCAGTCTTCTGACACCTGAACAAAAGAGAATTTCAGCAGGACCTTGCACTTCAGACAGATATATCCCACTCAGCCGCAACACTGGGTTCAATATTCTACTGAAAAGTTCTCATACCTGCTAAACTAGTTTAAAAGTAACCAAAAGGCCCTGCCCTTTCACAGCACCTGACGACCAAACTTTGACCAAACTTCGCTTTCCCCAAACAGCCAGAGGGGCCATTTCAGAGACTGAAACCTCAAGAGGAAGAATGCCTGCCTTGAGGATGATCTCACACCACTGCTTCTCACGCAGCTACTACTCTTAGAGAGCACGTGCCTCCTACAAATCAAAGCAGTAAAAAAAACCAGCCTGCAGTCTCTGCTCATGATCTTAAGTAAAGAAATAAGCCGACAAATGAAAATACTGTGCCTATGAAAAAAAAAAAAACCACAAAAAAACAACAAGAAGTTTTGTTACATGTACCAAGGTTTCCAAAGCAGAATTTGTTTGGGAACTTCACATTGTCTTAAAAAAACAACAGGGGAGAGGGAGAACCCAAGCCTTCTGAAAGATTTCAGAGTCAAAAAAGAATTAGATGCAGTTGAATTCTTTAAGAGCTTTATCAAATTCCTCATACTTCTCCATATGCTCCTACTTAGCCATACCAGCTGGGACAAATCATCAGCACAGACTTCACAAGCTGAGAGCACTACTAACAAACCCAAATGGCGTGTAAGCTTACACACACACGCTAGACGACAGAGATCAACCAGGCAGCACAGCTCTCTGTGGTCAAAGCGAGACCGGCCCTCAGAAGAGGCCAAGCATCTTCTTCTATAACAGACCTCGACCCAGGTCACTGAAGCCAAGCTCAACAAAGCAAGAGAAAGCAGCAAGACCACGGGCACGCTGATCGACACCTCTGGGACAGGGCTAGGGAAAGGGTGCTCATGCAGGGCGCCCACCCCAGCCCGGGAGAGGGCCCACCCCAGGCCCCGGAGCCTACGGAGGCTTCCAGAGGCCCCCGGCCCGGCCATTTCCCGGCTGCCCGGGGAACCGCCCCCCCACCCCGCCGAAGCGCCCTACGAGCCCGAGCCCCACCCCTCCGCGGCCTTCTCCCCCCGCTAAGGCCTCGCCGCTCCAGCCCACCGCCGCCCCACGGCGGGACCCCCCAGGCCCGCCCCCGCCGCCCCCCCCCCCCCCCCGGCCTCACCCCCCGGCCGGGGCCCCGCCCCCTTCATCGCGGGGGACGCAAGCACCGCCCACGAGGATCTTCCGCGCACGTGACCGGCTCCCGCGGCGGGGGCGGGGTGAACGCGCCGACGGCGATTGGGCCCCTGAGTCACGTGCTCGGCGGGTTGGGTGGGAGCGGAGCGATGACGTACCGTGCCCGGGGCAGGGAGGTGGGTGGTGCCTCTGCGCAGCGCGGAAGGGCGACGCGGCAGGTAGGCGTGTCCTGGCGGCCGGGGCTCCCCTCGGCCGGGGCCCCGCCGCCCCTCAGCTCGGGGCACCCCTCGGCCCCGGGGCTCCCCTCGGCCCCGGGTCCCGCCGCTCCTCAGCCCGGGGCTCCCCTCGGCCCCGGGGCTCGCTTCGGCCCCGGGCCCGATGTCCCCTCAGCCCCGGGGCTCCCTTCGCCCCGTGTCCCCTCAGCCCCGGGGCTCCCTTCAGCCCCGTCTCCCCTCAGCCCCGGGGCTCCCTTCGCCCCGTCCCTTCAGGGGTTCCCTTCACCCCGATGTCCCCTCAGCCCCGATTTCCCCTCAGCCCGGGGTTCCCTTCAGCCCCGGGGCTCCCTTCAGGCCCTGATCTCCCCTCAGGCCCCGCATTTCCCCGAGGCCCGCGGTGTGTCGGAGCAAGGTGGCGCCACCACTACCTAGGTCGTCAAGTGTTAAGTGGCCCCTGACAGGGCAGACCCCCGCCCGCTGTTGGGCCTCTGGGGGCACTGGGCACCGATACAGTCCTGCCCTGGGGGTTGGGGGGAGCACAGGGGACGTGGGAAAGTTCCTGTCGGGCAGGACTGGTATAAGCTGGGGCCTGTCCGCACAGTGACAGTGGCGGCACTGGCTCCCAAAGGGCTCCAGGGGATGCTGTCCCAGCCCTTTGCCTCCCTGGAGACACAGGGTGGGGTGTTGGGTCTCTCTCTCCCTCATTGCAGAGGCCATGAAGATTAACCAGAACACTGTGCTGCAAGGACAGAGGGTGACCCTGGTGCCATACACTTCTGCACACGTGCCCCGGTACGTGGCTTGTGTCCTCCTCTGGGACTCTTTGCGCTGTCTGATTTCACTTCTCTTTTTCAAGGGAGTGTAGTATTCTGAAAGGGTGCTGGCTTGACAGCTGCAGGGCCCTTTTCCTCCCGGGAACTGCTCAGCGGAAGGGGCACTCATAGAAAGGCAACCAGTTTTTCCCTCTGTGTCCTGCAGCAGACATCCCTGGCAGGTCTGTGCACTTTGCCAGGTCTGCTGACAAAGAGAACTTCATCTGTGCCACTGTGTACCCACGGAAGGGGAAGTACCTGGCTGTGAGTGAACTGCCAACAGTTCTCTTGTTCATTGATGTCTTTCCCTAATGACAGTGGAGGAGCAAAACTTCAATGTGTAAAGCCAGATGGGTGTTTGATAAATTGGAAGCAGACGTACAGGCAGTTTGTAAAGAGCTGGCCTGGGCAGCTGCAGCCTCAGCACAATGATGCCAGTATTAGTCAATTTGTCAGTGTCTGGGAGATGCTGTATCAATCTCAGTCGGGATGAAACGCACCGGAACTCAATGCTCAGTACTTTTAAAAACACCAAGTTTGCATTGGGCACTTTTCAAACAAAGCTACAGGGCGGACCAACGTGCTAAATTACCACAGAGAACACTGATTCCTCTGTTAGATAAGGGTGAGAGGCTTGTGGATACTTTTAAGTTGCCATTAGTGCCAGGCAAGTGTTTCCAGAACTGGTTTATGACAGCCTGATCCTTAGAGCACTTGTGGAAATCAGACTGCGGTGCTGTAGCTCAGGCAGCTATCTGGTTCTGGGTCTTGTTGTCAGGTACCATGAGTGGATGCAGTCGGAGGAGCTGCAGCGCCTGACCGCCTCTGAACCGCTCAGCCTGGAGCAGGAGTATGAGATGCAGCGCAGCTGGCGGGACGACACAGACAGTGAGGATCTTAAACATCTTCTAAGGGTGGGTGGGAGTGGTGAGCAGGTCCCTTCTGCTCTGTAAAGGGCCCACAGTGTACTGAGAGCGCCCGGTGAGTGGGCTCTACTCACTGAAGTAGAGGGGATGGGAGACCTTCTACAACAGTAGCTTTGAGCTGGCTTTCTGTTTATAGCTGGTATGTGCTCAGGGAAGTAGAGAATGTCTGGGGCTGTTGGTGTCCTTTTTATGCAATTTTTCAAGGATTACAGTGATTAACTTCCCCCAGCATTATCTACTGAGCTGCTGCTGCACAGTCAACACTCCCCAGGTCTGATCGTCGTAAAAAGGTGGAAGGGGGGCTGTATTTTTCCTTGAGAAATTGACTGACTTTATAATTACCTGGTTGAGGTGTGCTGACTGAATTAGTTCCCTGGCTCTCCTACAGGTAATGAATCACTGCCCATAAAAGCCTGGTGGAAATATAGTGAGCTGCAAAATACTGAGGCTGGCAAAGACCCGAGTCTGGAGCATTTGTCTTAGCTGGCATTAAAAGCCTTACTAAAGGCAGCAATAATATGGACTAGGTAATCACTAGGTCTCAGTCTCTTGTGCAGCAAACAATTCTTTGCCCAAACTTGCTGCAGAGTGAGACAAAGCAGAGAGACCTCAAACATGGGATAAAAGTTTGCCTGCTTCTTAAATAGGCTGTTTCTAGTCTGGGTGTCTATATCACTCTCACAATGTTGGGTTTTTTCCGGAATATTTCTTATATATCTAGGGATGGGAGCAGGCATGCTTGGCATGGGAGACCCAATTATTAGCTCTTCGTCACTGTTAACATGTGGAAACTGTTGTTCCTCCGTTTATTGCATGCCTTTAATTTCATCCGTCAGTAATCTGTGAATAATTCTCAACATGCCCTGAAAATGCTGCTATGTTTTTGTTTTCCCCAGAGTGCACCTTCATTGTGCTGGACACAGAGCGGTGGTCTGGGCAGGCATGTGCAGATGAGGACTCCATGGTGGGGGATGTGAATCTCTTCCTCACTGACACTGAGGATCCGACGTTGGGCGAGATTGAAATTATGATTGCAGGTCAAGTTCTGCTTCCTAGCTTGTGCCTCTGTCACCATGGCTAGGGCCATCTGCAGACAGATGTTACATACAGCAGCTTTTTATTCTCATTGCCTTACCACAGCTGTCCAGCCCTGATAAGCATCCTCTGCTGGTCTGGCTCGCGGTCTCTTCTGAAAAGTACCCAGCATGGCTTTTTTGTCTCTTGTAACTGGATGCTGACTTCTGTGGCTCTCTCTTTTTTAGAGCCCAGCTACCGAGGCAGAGGGTTTGGCAAGGAGGCAACGCTGATGATGATGTCCTATGGTAAGGGTGGCTCAGTACCTGGGAATGGGGGCACAGTGGGGATGTGATCTAGAAGCCTGTATTCCCAGTGATAGAGACAGGGTAGCAAGGGATCCATCTACCCCAGAAACTGTAGTCCTGTGCCTTCGTAGATGTGGCAGCCGAGCAGGTAATAGAAATGCTTCTCTTTCTGATTTCTTTTGCAGGAGTGAGAAACCTGGGGATCACCAAATTTGAGGCTAAGATTGGTCAGGAAAATGAAGCCAGTATCTGCATGTTCAAAAAGCTTCATTTTAAGGAGGTGTGGTAACAGCCCGTTTTCTACCCAGAGAACGTAAGCAGCATTTGCCCCGTGACTGGGATTGAGCTGTTTTTCCTCTGTATGGTACAGGTTGCTGTGAACCGTGTTTTCCAAGAGGTGACACTGAGGCTGGATGTCAGTGACGAGGAGAGACGATGGCTCCTGGAACAGACAAACCATGTGGAGGAGAAGAGCTACGTTGAACTGAAGCTGCCAGCTGGGATGCTGGAGACCTGACAGATGTATCCAGACATGGGCCTTGTTTCCAGGGAGGAGTTGGACGCTATTGTGAGGTCTGGGTGTGGAGGACACCAGGGAGTGAACACTGAACTTTGTTTTCATCTGTCTCCGGTTACTTTGTCATCTTGTCAATTCTGCACCTTGTTGCACCAGCCAGGAATACTGCCTGAAATTTGGACCTGGAGAATGGCCACTAATTCACAGGCTTGACTAGGAGCAACTATAACCTTAACATGCTGTTCCAGCAGAGCCTAAAATCACCAGCAGTTAATCGATTCCTGGTGTGACAAATTTCTGGACAAGGAGCACCCACTGTTCCTTCTTCTGCCTTTAGAGAGAGAGCGAGCACAGAGGCAGTCTCAGTGCACTGGTAACTCAGGTCTGTTTTCTCTTGAATAAAAAAACTGACAAAAAAATATGAGGTTTCCCCAGAGCTATCTGGGCACAGCGGGGCTGAGCTGGTAGAAGGGTGGTTAGAGGTTGTAAAGCACAGCAGAGACTCTCTGAACCCTATTTTCTGGGGTGTGGTGGATTGCAGGGGGACACTGCTGGGTCCTGGAAGTGAGAGGCCCAGGTGCAGCTGAGCATAACCAAATGACAAGTGCTGTTAATGTGACAAAAATGATTGATAGCAGCCGACCAAGACTAGGGCAGAGCCTCTCCACGATGGCTGCGTAGTGGGGGGGACTGGCAGCTGCAGGAGGCTGCTGAGACAAAACTGCTTGCTGAGTTTCAGGCCCGTGCTTTGGCACGCTGCTGCCTGTTAGGGGCGTAGACCTGGAAACCTCAGCCCATCAGCGAAGGAATATTGCACTTCAATTTACCAGGCTGCTTTTATGAAAGCAAGGAGGAGGAGAACACAACTCAAAGGAGACGCAGTAGCTCTGCTGAGCCTGGAAGCTCTGTTTGCTGCCCCAAAAATATCTGTTCCTGGGGCCAGATGGCTTTAGGGCAGGAGCTGGCCAGCCAGCCCGCCTCCGCTGTGATACGGATGAGAGATCTCGCTGCAGGAGAGGCACTTGCCTGACTCCCCCTGGACAGACTTTTTAATGCAGTTACTCAGCCTGACCTTTCCTGTCCCATGCAGCCGGCTCTCACAGCAGGGAAGCTTGCCAAGAGGGGAGGACAGAAGACAAGGAGGATAACCCACACTCCTGTGTGTCTTCCTACTATAATAGCAGCGGTAATGGCTAATTCTAGACCAGAAATTATTTGTTGCAATTACAAACTATCAGGTAATAGCTTTCAGATTTGCCCAGGGATGTTTTCATAGGAAACCGGTAGACTGTGGAATTTTTAGTGTTGCTGTGCCTGTATTTTTAGGGCCTGGGGGTTTTAGTTTTCCAATTTTAGTTCATTTAAATACCTCAATTCCTGTGTCTAATATTAAAACCAAGCGTGGGAATGGTGTATCACGGTATTTTAAACAACAAGTGTTTAGCATGGATTTAGTTGTAGCAAAAGCTTTGTGCAGTAATAAAGTGAAGAGTGGCTCTGCTTCCAGCTGGGATTACTGTGACAAGGGCTACTAATCCTCGGGGCTCTCCGTCACCTGCTGCAGGCAGGAATGAATTCTGTCCCCCAGAACAAGATTTGCAGAACCTGCGGGGTAAACTGCTGGCTCTGTGCTCCTTCCACAGTGCCTTTCATCCCTCTGTCAGAGGAGCAAGGTCAGACTGGCAGGAGGGATGTAGCTGGGCTACAAAGCGACCAAGGTAGGAAGTCCTTTCCTTCAACCTCTGCTGCCAGGGTCGAGGGGGGCACAGTGAAACCGCACTGCCCTCCCCGGCCCTGCTGTGGCTCCCTGTGCCCGGTTGCTCTGGAGCCGGTGAGCGCCCTGCTTGGCATCCCTGGTCCCCCAGCAACGCCAGCACACTCCCCCGCCTCCATGGGCAGCTGGGAAAAACCTTCGCCTTGGCAACCCGAAACAAAGTTGGGTCTGTCCTGGAGCCACGGCCCTCCCCTGGGCTGGTCCTGGTGGGGCTTAACCAGGGTTCCCATGGGGAATGGGTCCCCAGGCTGCTCTGACCAGGCAAAGATGCAAAAGATGCTCCTGGGACCCTCCAGGTGCCCCTTCTCCTGCCCTGTGTGGGCAAACCCAGCCCACAGCATTGCACCCCATCCCAGGCAGGGACACCCTGCTGGCCCCAGGGGCCTGAGGGTGGGAAATGGGACAGGGGCTCACCGCTCAGCAGCGCTGCCACAGAGGGTATTGACTTTGGAGGATGAGGCGGATTGAAATGGGCTCCCCCAGCTTCCAAGGGGAGTTGCAGCCTGCATGGCCCCCACAGATCTGGTGGCACTTTGTCAATTTGGGTGTCATCTGAGCTGCAGACCTCTGCGACCACCCATCTGCTCAGGTAGAGTAGTTCATCCGGGGGTTCAGAGCACAAAACAAGAGCATGCAGAAGGAGGAGTAAAGACACCGGGCAGAGGCTGGGGCTGTGGATCCATGGTCGCTGCTGAGAACACAGCCCCTGCCTTGTCCCCAGGAAGCCACCATCCCACCCTCCCCGGGGCAGCCATAGTGCCACCAGCCCAGCATGTCCCTGTGCTCACCCACTGCAGCAGCAGGGCTTAGCTTGACTGTGTATAAACTGCCCTACATGGGCTTAAAAATATCCCTGGGAGGCAAGTGCAGTGGCAGAGCTCTGGGGCCATCTGGGCCCCACCACGCTGTGCACCCAGCCCCTTCCAGCCACGGCACAGTCACCCACCCCATGCCGAAACACCTCTGTCCTGCTTTCCCCTGCTCCGCTCCCTAGAGAGGGCCATGATCCATCAATTTAGGGGGACAAGCAGCCCTCTCCCCACTGCTCCCCCTGCCTTTCCCCACCCCAGAATGCAATCCCAGGGCTCGGGCTCATCCCAGAGGGGCAGGGGGCAGATTTGGGCTGCCCCCAGCAGAGCCACAGCCCTCCAACCAGGCCAGCAGACATGGATTAGAGCCTCACATCACACCCCACCCCCCCCTGCACTCCCCAGAGGATTAGAGCCCTTTAATCACCCTGATGCATTAACCTGCACTGACCTCCCCAGCCTGGCCCCGCTGGGTGCTGAGGGGGCACCCAAACCAGCCCCAGCGTCCCCCGCCACTGGGAGCCTTACCTGCCTCTTCCCCAGCCCTGGCAGCACAGTGAGCCCCCGTCAAGCACCCGTGCATCCTTGGGCATCGGAAGGATTAGCCTTAAGCCGGACAGGTGGAAGTCAGGAAGGTTTATTCCAGTAAACAGAATTTCTCTTGAGCTGGACAGTACAACAACACCCGATCGCAAAACACAGAAACAAAATGTCCACAGGAAGAATTTCCACAAAATACATTTTAAAAAAAAAAATAAACAGTGTGATTGAAAAACTCTTATTTTGGAAAAAAAAACCCAGAGTCTATTGAGAAGCCTTTAAATTAAAACAGTGTCGGATTCAAACCCTGATCGGCTCTGTCTCCAGGAGTGAGCGGGAGCAAAGGAGATAATTATTGCTTGCTGTGTGGCTCCAGACACCCTCTCCTCTCCCAAAATAGCCCCAGGGGCAGGGTGCTGGGGGCTCCCCGCTATGCTGGGCACCCACGTCTCTCCTTGCCCCTGCTGGGACCCGGGGGTGAAGGGACAGGGCCATCGTGGACGGAGCTTGCTGGGCAGGGGTCAAACACCCCAGGGAGGAATTGCTGTGGGTGGGCAGGTGGGGTTTGCTAAAAGTCACTAAAAGCCTCAGGTTTTGCAGTTAAAGGACAAGGGGGGGGGGGGGTTGGGGCTCAAATGGAGATGGGGTTTGGGGTGGGGGAAGAACCAGGGAACAGCAGGGATCAGAAGTGTTGGACATCGGACCACCCCAAATTCCCAGTCCCCCCTGAGCCCTTGCTTGCCCCTACAGGGGTGTGCAGGGCTTCAAGGCAGAGCTGGAGGAACACACTGGGGATGGGCGCACGGGAGGGGGAAGCCCCCCAGCACCCTCTGGCTCTCTCTAGCCTAAAACCACCGCCCAGGACCCCGCTGCGGGGATGCTCACTGGTCACCGAGCCCCATCCCTCAGGTCAGGGTGGTGGGGAGCAGCCCCGTATCCCTGCCGGGAGCCCGTGGCGGGGAAGAAGGGGATGCAGGAGTGGTGGGTGCAAAGCTGGGGGGGCCGGTGGACCCTCGCCCCTGGGCCTTCACAGGTTGCTGAACAGTTCATTTTTCTTGCTCCAGTCCATCTGGGGTGCCCGCTTGCTAGTGCGCTTCTGGTGCGCCCGCTCCTTGGCCACCGCCAGCGGGATGTTGAGGTCCAGGAGGGAGCCGGGTGCCGAATGGCGCTTGTCAGCCTCCTGTATGTCAGGCTGGGGGGCGAGAGGCTGCGTCAGCCCCACCATTTCCCCCAGGACAGCCCCATGGTGGGGGCTCAGCCTGGACCCCGCTTTCAGCCACCACCTCCCCCCAGTACCCCCAGCCCTACCTCGCTACAGGTCTCGCCGGCATCAGGGGACACAGCCAGTGGCCCGGGGCTGGACGGGCTCTCGGACACGGAGTTGGACCGTGGCTCTCCGCCGTTTTCCTGGGGGGGAGCAGGGAGCGAGCGTGAGCAGGACGGCTCCAGTCCTGGGGTTTGGGAACGACCCCCAGACCTGCGACTCCTGCCTTGGAGGCCGCAAAATCCATCCTCCCCGCACATAATCCCTGGCGAGCTCCAGGCTCATAAATACATTTAGTGCAGCCCATCCGGGGCGAGGAAGGATTAAACCCCGGCCTGACTGCCCTGGCTTTAGCCGGGGGGGGGTGAGGAGGAGGAGGAGGGGGGCAGCTGCAGGGCTGGATGCTACTTCCCTGCAGCATGAGGGCTCCCAGCCCTGCACCACCATGAGGATGGAGGAGGAGCAGCAGGAGGGGAGGCATTGCAGCCACCTCCACGACACTCAGCCCCACAGGCAGCCTCTTCCTTGGGGGGTACAGGCTCCCGGTCCCCTTCCCGGTGGCACCTGCTCTTGTGTGGCAGCCTGGGAGCACTACAGTCCCTGGTGGCATCAACCCACCCATGGGCAGAGGGGACACCTAAACAGGCATGTTCACTGCGCAGAGACTGGCACAGATGGGATTAAAAGCAAGAAGAGGCTCACTTACCTTTCCTATATCACCATTGGCAACTGGCTCTGGCAAGGGACCTGCAGGGTGAGGACATGGGCGCTGGGTGAGGATACATTTGCTCTGTCCCCTCCTAGCCATCCCCCTCAGCGGCAGGAACAGCAAGGCTCCATGTGGCCAGCGCTCACCCAACGCTGCCCAAGGTCTGGAAGGTCCCCAGTTTTTTAACCCGCCCCTTGCAGCCAGCCCTGCAGCACGGGGGGGATGCTGCTAGGCACCAGGTAACTCCCCATGGTGAGAGCCAGGGCACAGAGCCCAGTAAGACCCCCCCCCCCAATCTCCTGGGGACCACTGTCACAGCAGGGAGTGGGCCACAGCTGAGCCAAGGCTGCAGAGAGAAGGGTAGCTGCTGCCTGTTCGCTCCCCAAGCCGTACACCTTGCCAAAGTCCAGCCCAGGGCCATAAACCCGCCTTCCCACAGAGCCCACGTCAGCCCCGCTGCCCTGGCACAGGGCCCTCAGCCAGGCGGGGAGACGCCAAAGCCAGACGGCCCTGCTTGGCTCCAGGGTGATGAGACCTCCACCTCCCATGGCTCAGGGACTCCCCCAGGTTTGGTGACAAGGTGACACAGAGCCAGCAGAGGTGGCACAAAGCCCCCTCCCTGCAGCACAGCCCCCAGCCCACCTGCCAGGTGCTCCTCAGAGGGCACCACCTTGCACTTCTTGAAGAACTCATCCGTGAGGGCATCCACCACCAGCAGCCTGGTCTCATCGCCGCCCGCCTTGATGGCTGCCACCACGTCGGCGTGCTGCTTGCCCTCCATGCACACCCCGTTCACCTGCAGGCATGGCACCACGTCACCGCTGGGGCCAGGGGACATCTGTCCCTTGGGAGCTCTGCGGAGGTGCCAGGTACCAGCTTTGGTACCAGTCACAACCCCAGCACGGCCACCCCACAGCCCCCACAGGTATCTGCAGCCTTGCAGGGATTAGCGGAGAAGCCAGCAAAACCTCATTAAAAGCAGATTTTCTTCCGAGTGATTAGCACGGGATCTTACGGGCAAAGCTTCCAGGGAACGCCTGGCAGGGCACGGACCCAGAGCTGGCGCAGGAGATGTGCAGCACGGGCAAGGCACAAAGCCCTCGTGCCATGGCACGGTCCCCAGAGACCCCAAAGCTTCACCCCTGAAAGAGGCAGCAGCCCCACACCCTGGTAAGCAGTGGGGTTGGGGCTCAGGCAGTTCTTGCCCTCGTAGGTCATCACCCCCCTGGCACAAACCCTGTCCCCACCCTGGTCACAGCCAGCAGCAGTGCTTGGGGCCATCATGCACCTTGTCCTCAGCTGCCCCACCCCAGGGACAGCATAGGGACACTCCTGCTCCGAGCAGGGGACAGTGCTACTGCTGCTTCACCCACAGCCAGCTAATTAGTGCTCAGCCCCAGCCCTCTGCGGTGCTGCTCCCCGCCACCCGCCTGGCTGCGCCCTTGGGTGGGTACTGGCAGGCTGGCACGGGTCGGGTGGCTGCACCGTGAGTCACCACCGGCACCAGGGACACCGTGCACCTTCCCAGCAAAGGACAGCTCCTTCCCAGGCACTGGGATGTGAGGGAGCACCAAGATTTTCAGGCAGACCCCCCCAGCCCCGGCATACCTCGATGATGCGGTCCTGGGGGGCCAGCCCTGCCGCCTCAGCCGGCGAGTCGGGGTCGATGGCACGCACGTACTGCCCCAGGCGGCTCTTGTCACTGTGCAGGTTGAAGCCATAGCCATTGGGACCCTTCTTCATGTGGCACAGCCGAGGCCGCAGCTCCTCCTGCAACAGGTACAGCCCGTGGGAAAGCTGCTCCCCAACTCCCCGGGACAGCATTGGGACCACCAGACATCTGCTTGGGTGGCAGGGACATCGTGCTCCGGTGAGCACCCTCACCCACAGATGCCTCGAGTTGGGACACAGGGTGCCAAAACACCCTATGAACACAGGCTCTACTTAATTAATTAGGTACAGGGCATGCTAATTGCAGCAAAACATTGAGGCAACATGTTATTATGTCTGTCCCTAGAGAACGCTCTTCCTTTTGGGATCAGGAATGCAGCTGCCACATGAAGGTGGAGGAGGAAACACAGCCCAGGCTGCTGGGAAGCACTCCCACCCCTCCCGGGAAGCCTTTGCTACTGGAGAAGTCTCAGCCACCAGTGCAGATCCTCTCCATCACCCCCTCACAAGCTCCAGTCCCCCTCCACGGCAAATCCAGCAGTGGGATCAGTGGGACCCCCCCCACGCGTCCCAAAGCACCCCACAACTGTTGCTGGTGGGAAAGGAGCACCAGGGGCTCAAGCAGGGACCCAGATGGAGCAGCCCCAATACCGATACCCAGCACGACCCCAATTGCAAAACAGAAACCAGCTCAACCAGGGCGGCGTGACATGGGACATTCACCTCTCCAGGAGGCACCACCCAGCTCATCTACACCTGGTTTCACCCTGACCCATGAATCCACCAGCACCCGGAGCCAGGGAACCTGACTGGGGCAGCCACAGGCCTGCAGCTGGCCCCCCACAAGCCTATTAACAGCGCAATTCCCCACTCTGCAGGAGGATCCCCAGGAGTCCAGCAAAGATGAGCTGCCTTTGCTCGCCCGGCGGGGAGCCAGGATGCCCAGGAGGCATCAGAGGAACCAGGAGACATGAACCAGCCACCTGCACGCAGTGCCGACAGAACTGCCTCGACCCAAGCACCCAAACACCTCTTCTACATCTTTGGATATAAAATGGTTTGATCCTGCCTTGACCACCAGCTCCTGGGCTTTGGTAGGGCTCTCCCAGCAGCTGAACTGCACTCAAGCTCCTGAAATATTCCTCATGGCGGGGGGGTTAATATTTATACTTTCTTCTGAGATTGTTCGTTCTTTGGTACCCATAGCATCACTGGGGACATGCACTGCAGGAATTGCCCCTACCGCATCCACACTGCACTGCTCTTCACCCCCCGTACAGAACGTTCCCTTCTCAACACAAAATCGCCTTTGCCCCCTACCAGGAAAGCCTGGTCCCCGGGGTGCTGGCACCCCATGTCTGGCAGCGCCACAGTGGCACAGGGTCCCACACGGGCCAGGGTGACTCATTTGCAATCGCTAAGTCCAATGCTGCAATAAAACCCTGTCCTCTTGCACAACACCTTCCTGCAGGGTCGAGGCCGGCTGCCGCCCCTGCACCGCTCGCCAACACCCCAGGGAGGGAGGCGCAGGCAAGCACCCAGCTGGGTCTGCCGGTGAGCGAAGGTGAGCCCGGGGCGCCCTTCGCTCACCCGGGATGCCGCAGCTCCGGCAGTCACGCAGGACCCGCTCCACCCACAGCTCAGCTGGGCAATGCCTGGTACAGCAGCCTGGCTGCACCCCAAGGAGCCGGCGGTGTCTCCTCCACAGACCATCAGCAGATTCCCTGGCTGGGTGGGGGATTGCAACTTCGACTTCGCCCTGGCCGCCCCTCAGTCCCCCCCCATACGAGGGGGCTGGGCTGGGGGCTCTGTCCCGGTCCCCATGCCTGGGTGGCAGCAGGCTCAGGGGGTGCCCAGGCTGCTTCGACTGCACCCTCCACCCAGGCAGCAATCCCTAGTGAGGGTGGCGACAGGGAAGACCCAAAACAAGGCCAAAAACCAGGAGTTGGTGGAGCCTGGAGGAAAGCAGCACCTCCCCGCACCCGTGCCCTGGCCTGGCCCTGGGAATTGGGTTTGGGCTCTGCAAGCACCCACGCTCCCGGTGCTCTTGGCAGCACCATGGGGTTGCTCCACGCCGATAGCTCCGGACAAAGCCAGAGGGAGCACCCGGCAAGCCGCGCTGGCAGCACTCCCAGGCAAGGAGGAGGAGGGAGGACTTTGCTCCCACCCATACCAACAAAGCCCCAGCAGCCCGGGCTCCCTGAGACACTGGGGCCACAAATTTGGGTGGGGGGGTGGAGAGAGGGTGGAAGGAGGGGAAAAGCCTTGCAGGGTGGACAGATGCCTCCAGGACAGGAAGACAGATCACAGCAGCGAGGGAGGCACCAAGCCCTCAAAGGCAGCTGGTGAAGGCAGGAACACCCGGTGCGAGGGCAGCCTGGCCGAGCCGTGACCCGGCCCCCACAGCATCCCCCTGCCTGCGGCTGGCAGCTCCTCCAGCCCAGCCTGCCAGGCCACCTTTGCCCTCCCCAAATCCCTCCCGCCAGCAGAAGCCCTGCAGGCAGCCACCATTCTGTCTCCCCAAGAGAAAAACAAACGCATCAGATCCCCCAGAGGCTGTATCCTGCCCATCCACGGCATGAGCACCCTGTGGTAGGGCACCCGTCCAGCCCCAAAGTGCCCCTGGCCAAAGGGACCCAAGGTGAGAGGGCTTGGGGTCAACACCTGGGATGCAGAGAAACCCCTCGGCTGTGGGGCTGGGAGCTGGACAGCAGGAGACTGGAAATACCCCTAATTTCTGTCCTCCAACACCCGCAGCCCTCCCAGCGTGCTGGGGCAGGGATTAGCTGGCAGAGCCTCCTTACCGGCAATTACAGCCTCCGGCGGGGAGGGCAGTGGCGGAAGCCAGACTCAGCCCCCAGCACAGGCATCCTGTGCCCCCCCACACCCCTGCACCCAGGGATGGCAGAGGGACATCTGCCCACAGAGATGTCTGCTTGGGATGGTGAGCTCAGCGGCATTGCATCCCTATTCCTGCCCTGGAACAGGACTTGGGGCACCTTCAGACCCTTCTCCCTCCAGGAGCATGCCCAGACCCTCTCACCCCAGCACTTTGAGCCACGCAGCAGGACCAGTGGGCCCAGGGACCCCAACTGCACAGCGAGCCAGGACCTGCTCCCTGGCTCCCAGCCCCCCAACAGCTATTTCAGGACAGCTTTTGAAACCCCAAGTCCCAGGGAACTCCCCGCAGCCCTACAAGCAGCGACAAGCCCGTGGGCAGCAGCATTCCCAGTTACTCAAAGAGAAACACAACAGCTCCGAGGATGCCTGAGCCAGCAAATTCACACGGGTCCCAAAATCTGGCGCAAGCGTTCGGGCTTCATACAAAGGGGATGCAAAGCAGCATCCCCGTCACGTCCTGTTTGACTGGAGCTGCTTTTCATGCAGCTGCCTTGAGAGGAAATTTAATTCATTTCCTAATTAGACACCAGCTACCCCCAGTCCAATGCTCCTAAATGGCAGCATGGGGGGGTGAGAACTCGCTCCCTGGTACACCCCAAAACCCAGCCCTGGGAGGCTCACCCAGATTTTACAAGGAGGGATGAGCATTGCTGGCAGGAAGGGCTCTAATTTAGCACTAAATTTGCAAGACAGAAGCCTGGGGCTGGTAGCAAAAGCCTTGCCCGGGTAAAAGCAGCCGCAGTCCGTGCCAGGGCACTGGGCTGGCAGCTGCCGGTGCTGCACCGCTAACGCCATGCGGTTTGCATGCAACTTTCTCAAGACACTCCCAAGCAGCTGAAGCCTCCGGAAACGCAGCCGGGGGGAGAATGAGCTGTCACAGCTCTCGGCCGAGCACTGGGGATGGTGCCTGCAGGGCAGGGCTGGCCCTGGGGGTATAAAACCGTCACCTCATTGGCTCAACGCCACAGAAGAGGGGGGCATGGATCAGCCCCCCCAGGTGCCTCCAGGGAGGCTCAAAAACCTCCACCCCAGCATCAGGGGGATTTGCACGCCCAGGGTTTTATATGAATGAGAAGGGAGCCCATGATGACCCCCCCAAAACCATCTCAGCCCACGTCCAGCACTGGGAGCTGTGGGGGTGTCTGAGCCCCCTGGCACTGGGGTGGCCCGACTGCAGGACCCAGCAGGGTTTGGAGAGAGGTTGGATCCTGCCCAAAGGTGGGAGATGTTAAACCCTCACTCAGCCACAGGCAGGATGCAGGCACTGCCATCCGGCTCTCCTGGCAGCAAGCGTCTCCAAGCTCGCTAAGCAAATACAGGCAAGTCCAGCCTGGTAAAGCAAACAGGACTCTGACACATGCGAACCTCCCGCTGCCCGCCACTGCAATCCCAGGGGAATCCCACCAACCAGCAGGACTGGGATGGGGCCGTCAGGGGCTGCAGGGGGATGGGGCAGCAGGCACCGGCTGCCTGCCAGCTCCCGGAGAACAGGCACGCCAGTGTGTTCCTGGCTTGCCAGAGAGAAATCCCTTTCTGCCCGCTCCGGCTTGGCTCGGCATCCCGCCTGGCATCTTCCCACCCCACTCGGTGGGTGCCCAGCTGGGGCGATGTCTCCAAACCTGCTTGCCTTTGCTCTCCCGTCCCAAGCACCAGCCCCTACCCCCAGCCGCAAGATTTCCTGTTACCTGTTGAGAAACCATCCGGGCCCGTGTGGCAACGTCACCCCATGTCACTCGCATCACCCACTTCCTGCTCCTGCACAGAGAGAAACCCCGGAAGCACGTGCGTGCCCTGAGCCACCCCCCAAGCCCACGGGCGTCTCCGGCCCAGGGCTGCCCCCCCCAGCCCGCAGGGCGTCTCCGGCCCAGGGCTGCCCCCCCCAAGCCCGCAGGGCGTCTCCGGCTTCCCAGACTCTTTGCATCCCTCCAGCCAGTGTGCAGCCCCTGCAAGCAGGTGGCGACCCCGCAGCATGTCAGGGCCCTGTCCCCCTTGGGGACTGCATGTCCTCAGCTCCTCCAAGCCTGGCAGGGGACTCACCCAAACTACATTAACAACGTGCCTTTTATTTTTCCCACCCCATGGAGAGATCTGGAAGTGGAAAGCACAGCACAGACTGTCTTGCTGGCCCAGTGACGTATGGGCAGGCACGCTCCCCCTGTGCAGGGCAGCACAGTGGCCGGGCACGGGGCCAGACCCAAGGGACCAGAGATGCCACAGGGGAGCAAGCAGGGCAGAGCCTGGCTGTTCCCACCTCAACAACCCCATGAGGGAGGTGCTAGAGCAGTGCTTCAGCCGGGCAGGGATGAGACCAGTGCCTTGCTAAATGGATCAGCCCAACCAGGGGCACTGGGCAGCCGGCACCGGGCTAAAGTCCAACAGAAGACACAACTAATAAAAACACCTGATCCTCAGCAAAACCCCGCGTGACAACAGCTCAGTGAGGCACCAAAGTCCACCCGGGGCTCAGCACCAGCACTGGGAAGGCCCCATAGCACCAGCCCCTCACAGCTGGTCTTTGGGAACAAGCCATAGGAGCTCCCCAGAAGTTCCCCCACGCTGAGAACACCAGGAGCCTGCTTCCTGGGAAGACCATCCACATCTCTGTTGTAACAACAAACATATGTTTTGGCTGGGTAAATAAAAAGCAGTGTGATCTCTGGCAGCCCACGGTACCTCCTAGGAACAGCTCCAAGCAGGAAAGGTCAGCTATTTCTCAATTCCTCACCTTTCTACATCACTTCATTTGTGCAACCGCTAACTCCCATGCGCCACTTAAGGCCGACATTCCTGAATTAGTAAGTGTCTGTGCACGGGGACCGACTGACAGGATCAGTCCCCTTGGCCCAGGAAGGGCTCCACCATCTCCGCTCTGCAGCAGAGACCGGACGTGCTCAGGGCACGAGTGGCTGCCACCCACACCTGCAGTCACTGCCCCCAAAAAATACCCTCAGCGGCAACTTCTTTGTTGTATTTTGAAACAGGTTAATGCCAGTCACCCTCAGCCCAGCCCTGGGCAGGGGCTCACCTGCAGGTCGAGGCTTGCCATCACCCTCGGGCCCCGGTGCTTCTCTCACCCCGTTTTACTGGCCTTGCAGCACCAGGACGGGCCAAAGGGCTCCAGATTAACGACGGGCTGCTCAGTTATGGGTCCAAACAGCCCCACGCCTCTGCCTGCACCCCCTCATCACCCAGCATGGTTGGTAGAGAACAATGTTAAGCAAATAAAAAATATTAAAAAGGGAAAAGCAGCAGGGCCCGGCGAGGCCCGGTGCTCCTGGGGAGCCGTGTTCAAAGCAAAGCTAAAAAGAAAGAGCCGATAGCGAAACCGCCCGGGGCGGCGGCGACCGCTGCTGCTGCTCCCACTCTCCCGGCTGTAAAGCGACGACTGGGACCGGTCCCGGGAGGCCCCGACCTCCCCCCGCAGCGGACACCACCCCCTCCCCCCGAAAACTTTTCATCGCCCGAGGCCCCCGCCCCCCCGGCCGCCCATTTACCCGCTGGCCGCCGCCGACGGGCTCCCGCTCCGCGGGCTCCGCAGGCTCCGGGGCCGCCTGACCGCCGCCCACGGGGGGCTCGGTACCCGGCCCGCCCCGCTTCTGCAGCTGCTCATCGGCCACCGGATCCACGACGAGGAGGCTGACGGCACCGGCGGCGGCGCGGATGCGCTCCACCACCTGCTGGTGGCTCTCCCGCTCCACGTTCTCGCCGTCCACCTCCAGCAGCCGGTCCCCGGCCCGCAGCCCCGAGTGCTCGGCCGGTGAGCCCGGCTCCACCAGCCGGCCATCCGGCCCCCGCCCAGGCGGCACAGCCGCGCCCCGGGGCCAGCGCCACTACTCATGGCAGCAGCGGCTCCGCCGCCCTCCCGGCGCCTCTGCGCCGCCACCCCCCGCCTGCCGCTTTTATACCAGGGGCGGGGCGCGGGAGGGGCGTCCGCCAATCGGGAAGCGGGGCGGGGCGAGAGAGGCCAAAGAAGGAAATCTAGGGGCGGGGATATGTAAATATAGGCGTGGTTGTGCAAATTTGAAGTGGGCGTGGTTATGCAAACCTTGCCTCGCCCCTCCGGGGCACCCCGGGCGCGGTGCCGCCGGGGTCCTGCCGCCCCCCCCGCGGGCCAGGATCGTTCCCCCGGGGCCACCGCCGCCCCTCTGCCCCCTCTCCCTGCTGAGCCCCACGCCGAGCATCGGCTCTGCCCCCTCTCGGGGTCACCGCAGGCTGCCCCGACGGTGGGGCCGCTTCCCCGGGGCCCGTCCCGGGTGGCACCCCTGGCCTCTCGGGGCCCGTCCTTCCCCGTCCCCTCGCCCGGTCCTCAAACACCTCTCCCGTCTGCCGATCCCCGGCGCTGGAGGGACGCTCGGAGCTTCTAAAGCGAAATAAAAACCCTAAACCGAAACTGCGTGGGAAAGCGGCACGGGAGGCCGCGCTCGCCGGTAACCCGCTGCGCGGCGGAAACGAGAGCAGCCCCGCTCCCCCAAGCGGCCCCGGCCCCCGCTCGGCACCCTGAGGCCCGAGGGAGATGGGGAGATGGGGGAAACCCTGGGGGGATTTGCTCTGCTCCGCTCCGCTCCCGCCTGGGAAGCAGAAGTGGCTGCAGGGGATTACGGCAGTGTGGGATCCTGGGGGTTCAGGGCTGCTGGTGCTGGGCAGAGCTGGCCCCCGGGATCCTCCTGGGGAGGGTGGCATGGAGGTACTGTCGTGTCTCTCACTGCCAGGCTTCAGGGCCGAGCTGACGTTCAGGCTGGCCAAAGGTCCCCGGGGTTGCCGGATGAGCGAGGAGGTGACAGCAGCAGCATGCCACAGGACACGTCCCTCCCGGCTGGCTCTGCCCTGAACCCCTGCCACAAGGACCCCAGCAGCCAAGAAACCCCCCACGTGCTGGGGGGATGGCTGTGCTCTGGCTCCTCAGGGCCGGGCTGGGAGCGGAGGGTGGGCTCATTTGTTTCCTCCACTCGGCTGAGCATTCGCCCGCAGCCGCTCGGCCCTGAGAAAGGCGGTGGAGAGGAATCCCATGGCGGCAGATGCCTGCGGAGAGGAAAACCAGGGCAAGCGTGTCACGGTACGGCCCCAGGATGGTGGGGGGGTCCACGGCCTGCAGCATCAGCGCAGCACAGCCCTCCCCTTGGCAAGGGGGTTGTGAGCAGCACGGCCCCATAAGCATGCATGTTTGGGGGAAGGACACAGAGGGGGGGCATTTTTTGGGAGCACTGCCCTAAGTCAGGAAACAAAACCCAGCTCCAAGAGGGCTGGTTTGAGCCTGGGACCGCGATAAGGAAGAAGGCAACAGCAAAGGAAACAGACGGAGCTGCTTTTGGGTCTGGCAGACCCCAGCAGCACTCACGGGACAGCAGGGTGCAGGCAGCACCATCGCACCCCAGCTGCCTCCTCCCACCAGGGCCCTTTGCGGCTCAGCACAATGTTAAGGGAGCTCAGACTGGTGGGGGTAAAACAGAAAAGAGCCAACGTCTGTTTGTGTTGAAGCCATCCAGCATTTTTTGCAGACATCAGCCAAGCAGCAGCAGCAATGCCATTGGTGGGAAGACGGAGTTATTTGGGGAATGCTGGACTCCGCACCATGAGAACAGCAGGGGAGGAGGTTGGTTTTAATTTAACAGGCCATGTTTACTCTTCCCCTCTCACCTTTGGACTGTCTGAAATGTGCAATGAAGCCCTGGCGGGGAGGAAGGGGCCACGAGTGCCTCCCCCTCCCCATGGCTGCTCCCAGGGCCCCCCCGGCCCCGCTGCTCCGCAGTGCCTGGGTGCAGCAGCCTCCCACATTGCAGACCCAGGGCAGGTTTTTCTCACGCAATAAAAAAACCAGGCAGATGCAAAGCCTCGAAAATACACAGCTTTAATCTGTAAACTTGCAAAGAGAGACCCGGGAGCAGAGCAGAGGCAAAGGAGGCACCAGGGCTGATGAGAGACAAGCAGTTCGGGCACAGAGCCAGGGAAGATGCTGATGGGGACGGATATGCCCGCCAGCCCCCAGCTCCCATGTTCAGCATTGCCGTGCCCTCCGCAGCTGCCCTTTGCATCAGCTCTTCAGCTACATAACCAAATATTCACCCTCTCACTGCCCTACACAGCGCTCGGGGGAGCCGGCAGCGTGCCAGAGGGGCTGGCAGGGTCAGGCTGAGCACCGGGGATGCACAGCAACGTGGGACCTTGCACCCTGCACCCTGCCGATGCCCACTGGGCCAACGTAGCAGTGTTTGCTGGCTGAAGCATCTCAGGCATTTGCTCTCCAGAGAGTGGGTTTCAGCTGCTATTTGCCAGTGGCAGGAAGAAAGTTGCATTACATGCACAGCGATGGGAGAGAAACCCAGCCCACCGGCAGGCACGGCAGCCCCAGGCCACCACAGGCACCTCCACCGCACCAGCTCCAGCCTGAGTGAGGCCAGAGATGGTTTTGCCCAGAAGGATTTGAAAAGAAAAAGGCTCTTCTCATTTAAAAAAAAAAAAAGTCTCTATTTCCTGTGGCTACAAGAGGGGGGAAATAAAGGTTTTTTCCAAATTGCCATGTGTGCTAGAAGTGCCCCAAGCAGCTTGGGTGCTCCCAGGGGAGTTTTATTTCTCACACCAGCTGCATGGGCAGGGAGCAGGCTTGGCTGAACGCTTCCCCATCCCAGCTCTTCCCTCCAGCAGAACTGGGACACAATGGGGACATTGCTGCCCTTGTGGCAGCAGGAGGATAAAAGCCGACAGCAGCAACCAGAGCAGCGAGGAGCCACGGCCGAGAGTGGGCCCCGGCTGCACCCAAGCATGGGGCAGCTTGGGGGGCAGAGCCGAGGCTCCCTGGAGGGAAGCCAGAGCCCAGCAGCACCGGGGACACAGGGGCTGGATAAGGCCCTTCCAGCCGGACGAGAGCAGCGCCAAGAGCAGGGGTGGCTGCAGGGGAGGAGAGGGCCAGGGGCTGCACGGGGGCTCATCCATGGCACACACAGCCCCTCCAGCCACCCCAAAGGGCCCTCAGTGGGCGTGAGGCCATACCCTGCATTCTGCTCAGGTGATGGAGGCGGGGTTGGCCACACCACGGTTATTCCCCCAGTGGCACACAGTAAGCTCCAGGCAATGCCCCACACGGCAGCAGGATCTGGCCCCTGGATCCTGGTGCCGGGACGATGTCTCTCCTCCTGCACGCTCTGCTCCGCCATATTGTCCTGTCCACGCTTGCCCAGTTCCCTCAGGCGCTTGAGGGCAGGATTGGGCCCCTGCGCTGCCTCCCGCCTGCCTGTGTCCCCGGGGCTGCCGGCTCCTCCCGGCCGCTCTCAGGCGAAGGCACAGCAGCTGGATTTCTTCTTCTGCGACTCGATGTAGTCATGGATCTGGAAGCGGGGCTCATCCGTCGGCTGCACCGCGCGCTGCTTCAGCTCCCTGGAGTGGTGGGGCCACGTTACCCCCCTGACTGCACCAGTGCTGGTGCAGGGGGTGGTGGGGCCGGAGGTACACCTCCCTCACCTGGGTCCCCCAGTTACTCACTTGGCAATGGCCAGGAAAGCCAGCTCCACGTTCATGCCCGTCTTGGCACTCGTCTCCATAAAAGGCACCCCATACTCCTGCAAGGGCAGCACAGCCCCATCAACAGCCAGCCCCGAAACACCCTCCTGCCCCTCCAAATCGTCCCTGTCACCTGGCCGAGGCTGGGGGCCGAGGTGCCATCCCCTCCCTGCCTTGCCCCAGGTTTTGTGTGCAAGTGGCTGCCACGCTGCCTGTGCTAGAGCCGACGCATCTGGGCATCCATCAGCAGGGATGGCACGGCTGCACCAGGACGCTGAGTGACACGCAATTGTCTGGGGGGGCTGCAGCCAGGTTAGAGCCCCACACAGCTCACCCTGGCCAGTGATGCTCCATCCTCCATCCTCACAGCCCTCTCGCTGCTCACATCAGCCTGCCAAGGGAAGGAAAGTGTCACTGTGTACCAGGGCCGGCTGGCACCCTGGGGGCATCTGGCAAGCAGGCAGTGTGGGGTGCGCAGGGGGCTGCCAGCGGTGGCGGGGATCAGGGACCTGGGAACATCCACTGCCCAGAGGAGAATCTGGGACCCATTGAGCATCTGTGACCTGGTTGTATTGAGGATGGGGGGGGGCATCTGAGACACTGGGGACCTGAGGCAGCATCCAGTACCTGGGGGCATCGAGTACTCGGCATCATCCAGGATTCAGGGAGCCTGGGGAAAAATCCGGTACCCAGTCGGGCACTGGGCACCCAGCAGCAGCTGAGACCCCTGGAGAGAATCTGGGACCTGGTTGGACATCTAGGACTTGGGGCTATCTGGGATCTGGGGGTGCATCCAGGACCTTGGTGGGCATCCCATACCTACAAGCATCGCGAACTGGGAGCCTCAGCCTCGTGCTGCCCCCGCCAGCTGCCAGGGACACCGTCTCCCCTCCCCAAACCTCTGGGGTTACCTTTGGGCCTGGCTGAGCCCAGAAATCAGCAGAGCCCAGCGGAGGGTGCAGGCAGGGTGCACCCAGCCAGCAGGCAGAGCACCCAGTGAGCCCCATCCCTCCACAGCCACAGGGATGGGAAGGGTAGGGCCAGACCAGCACAGCACAGCACGGCATGGCACAGCAAACCGTGGGGTGAAGGGGGACCCTGCACGCACCTTATTGCCCAACAGCATGATGACCACATCCTTCTGGGCATACTCGTGGATCTCCGTCAGCCAGGCCTGCAGGACAGCAAGGCTGTGTCGGGGCAAGCACAACCCCCGTCCCCCCCCTCAGCCCCCACACCCCCGCAAAAATGCTTTTTTTTTGGCATGGGAACAATTCCAGCATCACAGCTGAACAGTCCTAAAAACGCCCCGTCTCCTGGCTATGGCCCAAGCCTACACGTAGTTCATGTCCATCCCAAACCATGTTTTCTCCCTACAGCCGTTTACCATGTCCCTAAATAAAACTCACCCAGCTGTGCAGCGCCCAGCCCTGGGGCCGAGCTCCCAGCCGGCTGGCTCTGGCCGAAACAGCCGGTGCTTGCATGCAAAACAGGCTTCAAACTGCTTCAAACACCCAGCAAGCCACGCAGGGCACCCACGACCCCGATTCCCAGGGAGAAACACGCTCCCGACCAGCGGAGGGGACTCACGCGGATGTTGTCGAAGGACATCTTGCTGGTGATATCGTAGAGCAGGAGCAGGGCTGGAAGGGAAGAGGCAGAAGCATTGCCTCACTGCACTGATGTGCTCTGGCCAGTCTCTCCCATCCCCACTGGACCCCAAACCCACCTTGGGCATCCCTGTAGTAGGCGTGGGTGACACTGCGGAAACGCTCCTGTCCTGCCGTGTCCCAGATCTGCCAAGAAGCTGCGCCAGTGAGAGCAGGGAGGGGAAACTCCCCAGCTGGGGATGTCCCTGCGGCTCCCAGCCCACCCACGCTCAGTCCAGGGTTTTTTTTTTCCAGCAGCACGGCTGGGAATTGCTCACCCCCTCCCAAAGCTCACCTGCAACTTCACCTTCACACCATCCACAGCCACCACTTTGTTCTGCAGAAGAGAAGGAGAGCACGTTTATCAGCCCAAAGTGTGCCTTGGCATGAGTGCCAGCCAGCTCCTGTGTGGAGCTGGCTGTGCCCCAGCCCCTCGGCTGCTCCCCCCCAGCCAGAGGGATGAAGCCAAACTGCCCATGGGAGCTGGATGTTGGAGCCTCATTGCTACAAACCCGGGTCCTGCTGGGGAGCTGCGGTGCTGCATGGTACCTACGGGGACATCCCAGAGCAGCACCCTCTCATGCCAGGGTGGAAAAGGGCAGAATCAGGCCCTGACAGAGACAGGACAGCGAGATCCCAGCCTGCTTTGGATCCAGTGCCTCACTCAGCTCCTACAGCCAGCTCCCCTGTCCTATGGCTCCCAAGTACCCTCATGAGCTGGTTCATGATGCAGGAGGCCCTGCAAATCCCAGGGACACCAACTCGCTCCGGCTCCTGCTGGGCAGCCCTGGGCTTGCAGCAGCCCCTGCCCGTATGCCCAGGAGAAATTTGGCTGAGCTGGGGAAGTGCAGAGGGTCTTGCATGAACTACATGCAAATGTGCATCTATTAATAACATCTTGGCCTGCTTTTGTGCTTGCCCACCATAAAGCCCTGACCCTTCTGCCAGGATTCCTCTGCTCCCCGTGCCAAAGGAACCACCGCTGCACTAGAAATTTGGGCTATTTGCAGCAATTTAAGGCCTTCTGATGCTACAAGCTGCCTGGGGATTCTGAGTGGTTGATGCTGAGTATACAGCTCAGGTCTCCTTGCTGGTGGGAGGCTTGCTTGGCCCTTAAAGGTCGTTGCACGCACTGAGCTGGGGGCTTGCAGGCAGCACGTAGCTTTATCCAGCACAGCAGGAGGAAGTCACCCTGGTCAGGGCAGTTTGCAGCCTTGGCATGGGGGCCACTGGACCCTGCAGCCAGGCTGGGACTGGGGAAGGGAAGTGGCATTTGCAAGTGAACAGGCAGTTATCAGAGAGGGCTTAAGCAACCACTGTAGGCAACTTGAAAGCACAGGGACTTCTCTCCAGAGGCCCGAGAAAAGAAAAGCAGGAGTTACCAATGGGCTATTTTAAAACTCTCAAAGAATTGTACTTTGAGGGACAATTCTGGAAAGAGAAAACAGCTATTAATAATATGGTTGCCTGGAATTGTTTGAAGTGGAAGTTCAGCCCATGTGGAGATGATAAAAGTTGAGAAAATTGGCTGAATAAAACAAAAATTGTGCCCTAGGAGACACTAGAAATTACCTACCAGCAGCAAGCCGTGAGCTGCTGGAGGGGACGCTTGCATGAGGCAGAGCAGGTACCTACGAGCTGGCAACACCCGGGGCCACTGGTGCTGAGCCCAGCAGTGGGACAGAGCAGATTTTCCTTCTTTCATGACTTTATTGGAAGGACAGGCTATGACAACCCCTCCAAAGCAAATCCACAGCCTTCTCCCCCTGGCCCCTGCTCACCAAACCGCCCCAATTCCCCCCTGCAAGCCAAGAGCAGCCCAGGCAGCAAAGGCAGCAGAAACCCAGAGCAGCAGCAGCTGCGGAGGCAGAGGAAGCGCCGACCGCGCTTGACACGTGTCGGCAGTCGCAGGCAGAGCCCTGCCCAGGGACACCCCCCGTGACTTCCAGCCTGCTGAAACACCGCTCTACCCTGTGCTGCAAACAGCTCTGCCTGCCCGTGCATCGCCAGAGAGACCCTGCAGCTGAAATTTGGTGAACAGAGAGCAACAGGAGAGCTTAAATGGGATCCAGTTATCCTAACAGACCTTAACAACTCCTCAGCAGCCAATTTCAGCCCTTTCAAGGCACAAAATTACAGCAACCAGCCTCTGTCCCTGCCAGCCGTTGGCCTCAGCCTGGCCGGTGGAGCATGCCGGATGACTGTTGCACACCCCCAGCCCACGCACCCAACCGGGATGGGCTAAACTGGGGCTTTTTGCTGGTTTAAAGGCAAGCGGTGACGTTCCCAGCTGGCTCTTTCACCTGTTGCCACTTTCCCAAGGAGAGGTGGAAGGGTTTCAGCAAGCGCCTGCAGCCAGTTAGGAGATTATTTGGGGTGCAGAGACTGGAAACCCCCCAACCCCCCATCCCAGTGCCCCGTCCTGGCCGAGGTGCGGGTCAGGGGAGGTGAGGGGCCAGCAGCCGTGGTGGTCTCACCCGGAAATCTATGCCCACGGTGGCTATGAACGTCCCGGAGAGAAAGGCCCCGTCTTTGAACTGGAGCAGGAAGCAGGTTTTCCCCACGCCCGAGTCTCCAAGTAACATCACCTGCAAGATGGGCGCAGGGAGAGGTGTCAGCGGGAAGGGGAGGAAGCAGCATCTCTGGGTGGCGCTGTGTCCCCCCCGGTCCCTCGTGTCCCTCCGTTTCTTTCCCCAGGGCTGGTCCTGCCAGGGCTGGGGAGCCCCGTGCGAACCGGGGGTGGATGGGACCCCCGAGGGTGCAGCCGAGCAGCCCCCAGCCACCAAAGAGGGGGAGAGCAGAAGATGAGAGCTGGTGGGAAGGCAGGTACTGCAGCAAGAAGAGATGGCCCCTGGCTGTTTCCCAACCCAGGAGGCTTCTTGGGGAACTCGACGCAGCTCCCACACACGTGGAGCCACCTCCACCCCCAGCCCGGGTGTGCCCAGACCAAGGGCTGATGCATGGCTTGGGCAAACCCTGCTGTATCCGGGACTCTCACCCTGTTGGTGCCCAGAGCCCTGCCTGCTGCAGACACCAAAGCAAACACGGTGCCTTTTCCCCTCCTGCTAAGAAACAGGCCAGCCTGGGGCCCTGGCCACTCTGGCACTACTGGACCCAGGCTGGCAGCGCCAGGACCAATGCTGGTCTCCGTAAGCACAGCCTTGCCTGACACCCCGATGTCATGCTCTCCTCCCTGCTCGCTAGAAGCAGCCCTTCCCTGCCCAGCAATAATTAACCTGATGCTGACTGCATCTATCCCCTGCCTAAAAATGGCAGCGAGCAGGACTCCAGCAAGAAGGCCCATCCCTGCAAGTCCACCCTGCCAGGACGCTGGAGCCTGCAAAACAAACCCATGCAGCCCGGGGGGAAACGCAGCAAGAGCTGTGGCCACTCTCACAGGGATGGCACAGCAAACGCCCTGCAGGCCAGCACAGCCAGAGCCAGGGGCTGGAAATGCTCTGCCTCCTGCCAACCCACTTTGCTGGTCAAATCCTTCCCCAGGGCACCCCTGCCCAGCCTAGGCTGGGAACACGACCCAGTTCTGCCTCCACCTTGCTCCAGATCAGGCTGGCAACTTATTCCCTCCCTCTAACACAAAAATCTCCCTCTCGTATCAGCCCATGAAAGGAGTCAGAGTGGAGAGGATAAAGCTGAAGGAATAAAAGCAGTTTAGGGAAGGTGGCAGCACACAGGACCACTTTGGGAGTTTGTTCAGCGAGACAGCAGGAGGTCCCGGGGCTGGCACCATCAGTGCTGGGCTCAGCCTGGGGCTGCATATTAAATTTTTTGGGTAGAAGGTTCACCCACCCCGTGCCTCCCCAGCACCACCGGGAAGAGGAAAGTGCTTCCCTAGGGCAACCCATGGCTGAGCTGGGCTGGGGAAGAGGGGGACACTCGGGGTTCCCGCCCCTATATCTGGCAGGGGCACGAGGGCCTTTGCAGTGTGGGGGGCTGCAGGGTGGGTGCAGGGCCCTGGGCTGGCTCAGCTCCAGGGCACACATGCTGCCCCCCTTCCCGGTGCCCTGGGGATGCTGTGATGAGCTCGATGGAGTTCTGCTTCCCCTGCCCTGTGCCATGGGGGGCATGGCTGCCCTGGCTGGCAGGAGCCCCCCTTGCCAGAGAAGGGCAGGACGGGCTTTCAGAGGGCAGAGCTCAGCCGTGCCCCCCCCCAGGGAGCCCCAAATGCCCTGCTCAGTGGGGGCCCCAATCGCCACCTCGGGACAGGGACCCCCTATTTCCACCTCCCGGGGGGGGAGGACCCCCATCCCCACACCTGGGACGCCTCGGGACAGGGCCGGGCAGGGCTGGGGGTGCTCAGCTGGGGCCGCCGCCTCCTTCCCCTTCCCCTTCCCTGGCCAGCAGCCGCTTCCTGGGCGCGATCGCGGCAGCGGGGGAAGCGGGCGGCCCCCGGGACCCCCCCCGGACTCCGCCCGGTCTCACCCGGGCCAGGGGGCGAGCCCCAACCTCCACCCGCGGCGGGGCTGGGGAGTCCATCCCGGCTCCCCCCCCCCCCGCGCACCCCGCGCCGCCTCCCACCTTGCCGGCCAGCTCGTAGTCCCGGGGCAGCGCCGGGGGGGCCCCGCGCCCCGCCGCCCCGCCGGGGCCGCTCATGGCGCTTCCGAGCAGAGCCGCCGAGTCCCGGCTCCGCGGGGCCGCGGGAGCCGCGGCCCCCCCGGCCCGGCCCGACCCGCCCCCCCAAGCCCCGCCAAGGCTGGCCCCGTCGCCTCCCTGCCCGGCCTGGCCCCGGGATGGGAAGAGGAGGCTCGAGACTGGAAACCTGCCCCCCCGGCACCCTCACACCGGGAACCCCAGGGTGTTTGGGTTTGCCAGGGGCTCGGTGGCACCGGATGGCGGGCAGAGCCCTGGACCGTTCCTCAGGGCACATGGATGGGGAGAGGAGGAACCGCTCACCCCAAAAATGAACAGCCCCCCATTCCTCACAGGCTGGGGGGAGGAACACCCCAGCACTGCCAGATCATCCCCGCCACACTGGGTCAATGGGGACGGTGGGGACGGTGGGGATGGTGGTGATGGCAGCTCCTGCTCCCACCCCCCCAGCCCACCCGTGGGTGGGGGGTTTGCCCCATCCGCTGCAGCCCTGATGGCTGCTGAGCTGGGCCCTGGCTAGCACCAAGGCACAGTGAAACTGGGAGGAGACCAGAAGCAGCGGCAGTTAGCCGGAAGCCGTGAGCCGGTTCAGCGGCGCCTGCATCTCAGCCAGGACGGCTGCTGGGGCTCCTGCTCCCCCGGCTGCTCTCAGCCCCCAGCACCCTACGCCAGCCATTGGGGTCTGGCTCATAGTGCACTTTGTTTGGGAAAAGCCCAAGTGTGGGAATGTGGGAGAAGTCCTGGGAAAGAGCCAGGGATGTTGTATCACCCAAAAACTCACTCCACAAAACCCCATCCAGGTCCATGCACTGTGGCTGCCCAGGGTCTTCAGGCTTATAGGCACTGCTCCACGGACAGGAGCCTTCAGCCCCTTCTGATTTATTTTCCCCAGGATACCCAGCCCATGTCCCCTGCACCAGGGTTAATCTCAGTGCGAACTCCACACCCCCACTCACACGGCTGGGATTCAGGCGTGCAGGGCCCCAGCGCAGAGCCATAACCCTCGCCGCTCTCCGGGTGAAGGCCACGCATGGCCACGGGAGGTCTGATGGCAGAGATGCCTTCTGCGATGGCACCCACCTCCGCGCCTTCCCTGGCTGCCAGCTCCTGCACCAGCGAAGCCTTCCTCTGCCCCTCGGGAATGGGAACCTGTATTTCCAGTCCCGTAACTGCACTCAGACCCAGCTGGAGGATTTATAGTTTATATATGCTTTTGGCCAGGAAAGTGTCCAGAGCTGAAGGCTGGAGGCGTGCAGAGCTCCAGGAAGCGGCTGAGCTCCCCTGCCATTTGCTGGAAGGATACAGCGAACCGTGCTGGTGCTCATGGGGTTGCCTAGGCAGGAAAAATGCCTGGCTGAGCATCACCTCCACATGCTGGCACTTGCTGCAGGAGAAATGAGGCAGCCAGGAGCCGGCAAAGGTCGGGAGCGTGGCTGAGCCTCCTCTGCCTGCCCAGGGCTCGGCAATGCCTGAAGGGGCACTCTCGGCTGCCAGCCCCTGGGCTGCTTGGCCCCAGACCACCTGCACCAGTACCGCATGTTTCCCTGCTTCCTTGGCCTGGACTAGAGAGAAAACCGCCGTGGCTAATGGGTACCTCATCGTACCTCATGGGTACCTCATGGGTAACAGCCATCCTGTGGGTAATAGCCTCGTGCTGAGCCCCAGCCTTGCCACAGATGCTGGAGGGATGCCAGTCCTGCTGTGCGGTGAGGTCCCAAGAGCTGTCTCTGTCCCAGGCTCCCCCAGGAGAGGGGACACATGCGTTGGAGCTGCTCGCCAGCCCCACGGCAGCTCTGCAAATAGCGCTGGATGGCAGCCGAGTGCTTTTCCCAGGCGCTGCTGCCATCTACCTGACTTTTCACGAGGGCCCCGGGCCACACTGGCAGAACACAGGCTGGCTTCTCCCCGGGAGAGCAGGGCCACTCCAAAGGCAGCTTTATGGGTGCGATGCAAAAGGCTGCGCTCGGGCACAGCCCCACTCAGGGTTCTGGGATGTGAAGCCTTGTCTGTCCTCCATCCCCCCCCAGCAGCCTGAAGCGCACCTGCCCCCAGCTTGCCAGCAAGCACATAGCCAAACAGGGCCCCTCATCCAGCATCACCAAAGAAAATTCTCCCAATTCTTTGTGCTTAGCACCACTGAGAATCATAGAACCATAGATTATGATTACCTGAATAAAACTGCTCCCCCAAGGGTAAGCAAGGTTGCACAGCCCTGGGACCAGGGATTGGGCTCTTACCGTAAACCCAATGCCCACAGTGGCGGAGAAGGAGCCAGGAATGAACTTGCCCTGGTCAAACTGGACCAGCAGAGATGTCTTCCCCACGCCGCTGTCTCCGACCAGGATCGTCTGCAGAGACCAGGTAAATAGGCGTCAGCGTGCGGGAGCAGGTGATGCCTGAGCCTGCAGGCACGGTGTGCAGCCGGGGGCTGGGCGTTTGGGGCGGGGGGGTGCTGGGGGGGGATGGGGCAGTGAGCGTAGCAGGATCGGGAGGGACCAGCCCAGCCCCAGCCCATGGCAGAGCCATGAGCCCCATGGCAGCCCCGTGGCACATCTCCACTGCACAGCCCCACTCAGCAGCAGATTGTCCCCATGGGCTGCTGGGTGTCAGCACTCCGGCCAGATGGCTCGTCCCGCTGTGCCCTGTCCTTCACTGTCACCTTTGGTCCTGCTGCCTGCCTGGGCAGGAATTTCCAACCCTCTGACCATCTTTGTAATAAATGAAATGTGCCCTGGGCTGAGCTTCGGGCATGAGCCCCACCGTGTCCTCTCCAAGTGCAGCGAGGTGGAAGAGAAAACAAAGCACAGCCCGCCAGGGAGAGCGAGCCCGAGAGACGCTCCTGCCCTGGCTTGGGAAGCTGCCGGGCAGAGGCAGCCTTGGCTCACACAGTTCTGGTGGAAAACCTCTTTGGGAGGACTCTGGCAGTGCTGGATTATGTCCAAAACAGTTTAATAAAGAGAGTGTCTCCCACAGCACGCAGCTGCTGCCACAGCCATGCAGTCTCTCCGGGGCACAGGGCTGTCTTCAAGATGCATTAATGCTGTGTACCTGCAGCACTTTCCCCTGGCAGGGCACTGGGTTTGAAGCCACGGAGCCTCTCTGCCTCTCCAGCCCTTCCCGAGAAGCCCCAGGGCTCTCCCACAGGGAACAAAGCTTGCTTGTCCCCGAGCAGAAGGGACGAGGGAGCTGTGCAGGTGTTGGAGCTGGGGCATTGCCATCACCTCCCAGGCTGCTCCCACACTGCATCCCGTGGCCCTGGCACCCACACTGCATCCCAGGGCAGCCCGTCCTCCCCTCTGCTCCTGCCCATGTTCCTCCAAATCCCCAGCCTAAGGGAGACCAGCAGTGCAAATACCAGCCCCTCCCTCCCCTCTCTGCCAGTATCTGGGTTTTGTTGGCAGAGCTGCCGGCGCAAACATTCCCATCCTTTCAGGAAACCAAGGCACTTTCAACCCTGTCTCAGGGACACAAGTTACAATAAACACTGCTAACCGGCTTCTTGCTCTGAAGTGGTTTTGGCTCCGTCTTTCAGGACACGGGTGTTTCTGTAGCTGCAGCCCTGGCAAGCGCTGAGCCGATCCCAGGGCAGCGTCCTCCCTGTCACCGGTCCCCCAGCCACCCCTGAGCCAGCGAGGTGCTGGGGCTGAACCTCCCCACTCTCTGCCTCCGCCTGTGCCGCACTCGCTGCATCTGTTGTTTCCCCCCTTGATTTGTGTTTCATCTGATGCAGCTCCAGCAGCCCTGCTCCATGCCGGGGCACCTCAGCCCTTCGTCCTCACCCCAGTTGACATCACCAAGGTCACTCTTCTCCTGCTGAGCAGGAGCTGTTGCTTCAGCATCTTCCTGAGGGCCAGGGGAGCCTCTGTGCATGGCCGGTACCATCCCTCTATCACCTCCCCTGCACCGAGGAGCCCTGGGGGTGAAACCCAGCCTGGCACCACTTCAGGCACTGCACGTACCCCCTTGCGAAGCACAGGGCAGATAGGCATGGAGGAACGTGTTTTATCAAGTCCCTGAAGAGTCCCAGCAGATCAAGGCCTGATTTCGTACCCTGGGAGAGCATGGGGGAACCAGCCACCAGGCGCGTGCCACAGCGCCCAGCACTGTGGTTCCTGCCACCCCACAGACCCCAAAGAAGCGAGCTGAAATCCAAGGCCAACAAGCTTGAGGACCACAAATGAAGCAGGAATGCGGACTGGCAGGAGACCAGCATCCTGCCTGGCACAAATCACTGCACCATAACCTGCCTGGAGCCTGTTAATGCCAATACGCTTCAGTGAAGCACTCGCTTCAGCAAATCAGCGATTTCCCTTGGAAAAAAACATCCCAAACCCAAAATATCTCCTGGAAAAAGCCTGACCTGCTGAGTGGAGCTGCTGGCAGGCGGGAGCCCTGCACCTCCGCCAAACGCAGGCCACTGCACAGACCTGGGTGCTGAGAGACAGCAACCTGCAGCTGGATCCGCAGCCAGATACTTCTCCCTAACAAGAGGCTGGGCTGTTTGTGGGTCACTTGCACATTCAGAGCAGCCTCATGGGCCAGGAGCCTGCATGGGAGCTGGGGTGATATTGAGAGGCAGAAATCTCTGGGTGAAGCCCTTGTGCATGGGCAAGAGGAGCCAGGTCACCCCTTTCCCTGGGGGGAATTTCCCTGCCCAAGTCCCCCATGGGTCTGCCCTGGGCCCCAGACACATTGCCCATGCAGAGAGCAGGATCTGCCCTGGAGCAGTCACATGGGAAAACACCCCAAGAGTTCATTGCCATGGGGCTCCTGCACCCCAGCGCTGCCTTTTTTGGTGCTACATGCTATTCCTGGGTAAAATTCTGGTGCTGGGAGGTGCAACAAGACTAGCTGCACCCTGCAGCACTGTCTTTGGGAGCAGTTAATGCAGAGAATGGCATTAATTATGGAGGGAGGAGAGCTGGTGGAATGAGCACCAGAAAGCCTCCAGAGCCCAGGATTTACAGAGAACATATATAAAAAGCAGACTCCCCTATCAATAATTTAACTGGGTTTTATAATAGAGACAACTCATGAATTGCTTCATGACTTAATAATAATAATAGTAAAAGTTGGCCTGAATCAGCCAAGAGACTTTCCTAATGATTTTAGGAAAAGCTCGTGGTCTCTGTGGAGGTACAGCATGAGGGAAATCACTATGGCCTTCCTGGCTATGAAATAAACATAAAAGACGACTAAAAAACCCCACTGTGGAGTGGATGTGACTAACCAGCTGTCAAAACCTCAGGTTGGACATGCCTGAGTCATGACAGCAAGAAGCCTCCCAGCGACAAAGCTCTGTACCTGGCCCTGCCTCTTGCCGGCACCCTCAGCTACAGCCCGGCCTCCCTAGAGCCCCCTCAACTCCCCCCCTGGATTTCCCAGGGCTTTTTTTGCCTGGAAAGCTTTGGTAAAAAGTTGCAAGATTCCTTTTGGTGCTGCAGTTCCTCTCTGCATGGTGGTGTGGGGATGGAGCGGTGCTTTACTGGAGTGCAGGCACAGATGGGCTGGCCAAGGCACAGAGGGAAACCTGGCCAAGACCAGAAGATCCACTCAGTGATGGTCCCAAAGCACTGTTCCTGAGCCCCAGGACAATCAAAGCAATTCTTGTTTCCAGCTAAAGGAAATTATTTCCACTGGGTGGGCAGAGGGAACTTCGCTTCCCCACCACCCCACAGCTCACCTGCTCCACGGCCCCAGCAGAAAAGCTGACACAGCCTTAGGGAAAGAGCAAATATCCCTCCCCACACCTCAGATTAGGGGGTTTGGGGTAATTCAGACCTAGACAAATCATGTCCCTTCAAAATCACTCCTGGCTTAGTGTAGGTTGCAGAGACAAGGCAGAGCAATGGGGCAGCAAGGGCAAACCCACTCAGGTCTCCCCTATCCATGCTGGCAGCCAGCGAGCAAAGGAGATATTTTGGTCTAATGTGCCTGGGGAAGAGAAGTTTTGCATGGCTGTCAAGGCAGCGTAGGGAGGTGATTAGTGCATTTCCAGTGCCAGCCAAGCAGGAGGAGATCTGGAACAGCATGTGTGGGTTGAGGTTATCATCTTCCCTGTTCATTTTTGAGCTTTGGCTGGTGGTAGCTGGGCCTGAACTAAATGTAGCTTGTAGGAACCTGACAGGGTAAAACCCCAGTCCTGAGGGATGCAGGAGGTGCCCTCCATGGGCTTTCTGCTGCTCTCAGAGAGTTGCTGCAGCCCCAGCCCCAAAGGTTTTCTCCCAGGTCAGCAGGATTTGTCACAAAAAAATGTGGCAATCATGTACGTGCACCCCAGCACAGCAGCCTGCAGAGCTCAGCCAGGATGCAGTACAGGGAGAGGTCTGAGAATGAAGCCACGGCTGCTTTTGGCCCCTCGCCACCCCGCTCTCACAGTCTCTCAGGGATGCATTACCAAGACTTATTTTTACCTGCTCTACATACAGAATTGGGCTGCCTCTCCCCTGCTCCAGGCAGTGCTCCAGGGCAACTTGGATGCTGCTGGATGCCGCCTTGAGCTGTCCTGTGCCACAAGGACACCTCAGGGCTGTCCCCACCCTGCCTGGGTGCTGTTTTACCATGGCCAAGCCCCTTACGCTGGCTCAAGCCAGAGCCCAAGGCCCTCTGCCCTTGCCCTGGAAGAGGCTGTATTATCTCAGCCCTGTAGACATGAGCTCTAGGGCTGCTCATCAAACAAAAGCTGGCTCAGATCACACAGGGGATCCCTGTTTGCAAAACCCCTGCTAACACCTTGGATCAACCACAGCCCAGGGGCACACCCCTCTCCCCCCAGGGCTTGTTCCAGCTGAACAGATCCAAGCATCCAATGGAAGGAAGAATGATTTGGAAATGGGTCAAATCACCCAAAAGCAGAATCTGTCATTTGGTGCCAAGTGAAACTTCTCCGGAACAGCCCAGCACAAAACTCTGCTGTTCATGCTTTGATTTGCTCCTAGTCCGTTTCCTCCCCCTGCCTGGGCTTAGCCACCAACCAGAAATCACTTAACCTTTGCCTCCAGAGTGCAAAGCTCTTCTGTGGTTTCTCAGCACATCTGAAATGTGATTCCTTGCTCAGAAACAAGATCTAGCAAGGTATTTGCTGCCTCACATCCCTGGAGCAAGAGCAGGCTTGTTTCTGCAAGACAAGCAACCTGGCCAGGAGTGGCAGCAAAATACCAAGGGAAACGACAGCAAACATGGGACTGGGATGGTTATTTGCCTGGGCAGCTCTTCTGCCCAGAGACTCATTTCCACCAATGTCTTTCCTTTACTGCAGCAGCTCATTGCAGGAGAAGAGAGAGTTAAAGCTTTGCAAAGAATCAAAGTTTCTTGAGTCATCCCTGGAGGCATGTCCTACGTACTGGGTGTACAACAGAAATGAGAGTTGCTAGTAATTGGTATTTTCCTGTTAATCAAGGGCTGGGCACATTGCCCTGAGTAGAGCAGGATATAGAGTAGACTGGGATTTGTGAAGAGGGATGCACACAGCGCCAGCCCTTTCCCCTGCCCTTCCCTGCCCCACCCCTGCTTTCCCCCTGCTCCCCAGGGGTGTCGGTCCCTGCACAGTCACTGGGGACTGCAGCAAAGCAGCCTGAGGACAGCAAGAAGGAATGATGGTGGATCTGGCAGAGATGAGCGTCTCCTCTGTGTCTCCTGGACTTGCTGGGCAGCATCTGACTGCAGGGAGCAAAAGCCCTGCTCCAGCAGAACCTGTGGCAGAGCCTGAGCCACCCAGGTCTTGCGGGGACAGCAGCAGCCCCGGCCACCCTCTGTGCAATGTGGAAATGTTACAAAACACAGTCCCAGGGACCCCGTAGAAGAGAAGGATTTTAAAGCAAAGAGGGCAGGGATGGACGCGTCTTGGGACACCTCTCTTTCATGGCAGGAAGTCCCAGCTCCTCAGTCTGTCACTGGGAAGCAGAGCCCCGGGGTGCAGCTCCCCCCGACCCCCCAGAGCGCTCACAGGACAGCTGGAGCGGCTGAACGCCGGCTGCGGGCTGTGCCGCGGGGCTGGCCTTTTTCCAGCACTCCTGCCCGCTTTGTTTTCCCAAAACCGCCCGATTCTGCCTCCCCCCCCTCCCCACCGTCCGTCGGGAGGTGGCGAGGACCAGGACCGAGCCACGCGGGTTGCCCAGCCCCGGCCACCGCGGCGGGGGAAGAGCAGCAACCGCATGGCCCCCGCCACCCCGCCGGGATGGGGGGTGGCGGATGGAGCCCACCGGGGGGAGAGGAAGCGGGGAGGGACAGAGTTTGCCGCGGAAGTTCAAGCAGGCACCCTGCACCATCAGTTGCTCCCACGTCGCCCCAGCACCCCCACCCCGCGCACCGTGCAGCCTCCCGGTCCCGCTGCCCCCCCCCCCTCCCGTACCCAGCCCTACCTTGTGCAGCAGGGCCTCGTTGTAGCCGCCCCCCCCTGGGCCGGCGGCGCGGGCCTCCATGGCCGGGGTGCATGGGCCGGCTGCGCCGCGGGGCTCGGGGCCGCTCCTGCAGCACCGGGGACAGCGCCCGCGCCGCCGTCAGCACCGCGGACAGCGCCCGTCCCCGCCCGCCCCGGTTCGGCTCCCCGGCCCCCCCGGGGGGCCGGCTCGGCGCGGCCCGGTTCAGCCCCCGCAGGACAGCAGAGCGGTGCCCGGCTCCCCGCCGCCGCCACGGCCGGGGGGGCCCCCCCCGGGGGGGGGGGCCGGGAGCTCCCCTCCACGCAGGCAGGGCCGCAGCAGTTTCCACACAACCGTTGGTCCCTCTCCAGCCCCCCCACCAACCTCCGTCTGCCCTGATAGATCCCCCCCACCCCGAGCTCTGCAAAGAGCCCAGGGCTCGCTGCCCTCGCCCTTGGGAAACGCTTCCCTTTCTCCCTCCGCTGCAAGAGGCATCCACAGGGCATGATCAGGACGGGCTGGAAGACAGCCCTGGGAAGAAAGGTTTCTTGCTGCTGACTCTGATCAATTGCCGAGCTGAGAGCACAAAGCCAGGTCCACTGAGCTGCTTGTGCTGTGCTTCGCACCCAGCTCATGGCATTCACCTCACGGCCACACTGGGGCTGCTCCGGCTGACACCCCTCTAGCCATCAGCCCATACAGCCATTGGGCATCCATGGGCAGTGGCAAAGCACAGACCTTTGTGGTCACCAGAGTTAGCAGTGCATCACCCCAGGGAGGGGCCATGGCCTGTACTAGCCAGGCCACTTCAGCTTCTTTACAAAACTGGTGCTGACCTGAGCCTGGCTACCCCAGCAGTTCCCCTTTGGAAACCCACTGCATTCATAGAGCCCAGTTAAGAGCCTGCTTGGACTAAAAAAACAATTGTATTTAGAAACAGGAGGAATCTGCACCTAAACCTGGAGGTGACAGTCAGTATCTCATTGAGATCCTTTTGTTTACAACTCCCTTTAGAGCAATCTGGTGCTGTCAATTAGAGTGAAAAGAAATTAATCTTTACTGAGAAGTTTACTTAAGAGAGACTCTCCAGTTCCCTCCTTCCAGATCAGCAGACAGCCCCAAGCCAGAGGAACAGACCATGTTTCCAAGAGCCATCTGCACTTGTCCGATCACTATTTGACTGCCTGGGCCTGACGTTGCTAATTATATCTGCCCATTACTTCCTCTGACAGCAGAGAGGGTTCTGCCCAGTCATATGATCAGTCTCAGCAACAACAGCCAGAAAAGATGAAAAAACAACCTAGAAGGGTGGGGGGGTTCAGGCTTGCCTGAGGCCAAGAAGCTAAACCCAGGAGCGACACAGACCACCCTGCAGCCAGGTCTCAAGCACTGGAAGACAATCAACAGCACAAAAATAAGTGGTATCATGAGCCATGGTGTCTGGATCAGGTAATTTATCAGTGGTGAGGCCAGCATCGTGGTTCAACATAGTGCACACACCCCACTCGGGTGGGGCCAGGAAGATGAGAGGAGAAAACCTCAGGGCAACTTCAACGAAGCCAGGGCATCTCTCTGTCCTCTTAAATACCCTGAGAACTTGGCAAAAAGCCTTTCCATGGGTGTCCCAGTGCTGTATCAGCCCCTTGAGGATGGAAATCTCATGCCAACATGTCTCAAGCATGCACTCAGCCTTCTCCTGCCCCAGCAGCCACACTGAGTGGGGGCACTGCCTCGACCCGAGCTGCCTGCTGGGTCACACAGACCCTGGAGACCCAGATCTGCCGCAGGCACCATGCAGGCCCACTCTGGGCACCTAAGCTGTGCTGGTGCTCAGACAAACCTCTCCCAGGGGTTGGGATGAACTTAACCTGCAGTGAAGAGGAGAGGAAGGTCCAATGCACCACCAGGTCCAATACTCCATCCCTACTTACCTCTGGAGGGGGATTCTCAGCACATCCCTGCTGCTGGAGTGGCTCTGAGGGCATCATCTCCTGACCCGTCTCAACTCCAGCAACATTTGTCTTCCTTTTCTGAGTCACAAAGGAAAGCAGTGAGGAACTGCTGCTGAGCAAGGGACCTGGCTGGGAGGAAGAAAAGCCTTGTAAAGGCTAATCCTCCTTTTCTACTGCAGGCACCAGCATTACACCAGAGACACATTTGGACCTTGCAGGTTTAACAGTGCTGGGGAGGAAGATGGCTTTCCTCTCTCTCATGACATCACCAAGTGTAATGCAGCCTAATAGAGTGCTGGCAAAAAGGTACCAGCACAGCCTGGCACAACTCCAAGGGCTTTACAGCTCTGGGGCACCTGACCCATTGCAGATAAGCGCTATCAGCAGCTTTACAGGACCCCAGCAGCCTGACACCTGCATCACTCTCCTCCCCTCAGACACCAGTGAATGTCTTTCCCCACGACCCAAAGCAAACCACTTGCTCTCCCTGCCTCCCCCAGACCCCAGCAGAGGTTTTTAGGAGCCAGCAAGTGGTTTATAGCCCCGAGCAAGCACTGACCAGCTGAAATCAATGCAGAGCAATGAAACCAGAGGAAATGACCTGCAAATGGCAGGAGTGATTTCAAATGAGCATGCAATTTAACCCCATTGTTTGGTCTGGTTTGCTGGTAGACCGTATCTCTGATAGTATAATTACTTGTCTATTTGCCTTGGGAAGTACAGCTATAACAGTGGAGGATTTACGGCCAGCTTAGGAGTTTCTAATTCATCATCCCCCTTGCCCAGTCCTGCTCATTCTCAGCTGCCCAATCCCATTAACCTGCTGTAATATCTCCCTGAGCTGCCCTTACAACACTTTTGGGGGGAGATCTGAGCCCCGCCAAACCCATTCCTTCCCAATAAACTGGTGAGGAGCCAGAATTTCATCCTCTGAATCTGTTGAATTTTGCTTTCTTAATTTCACCATAATAACAAACCCCTGCCTTAACCCTTTCTGGCTGAGGAGTCCAGCTTAAGACACGGCCCAGAGTAAACCCTCCACCACCACAAAGTCTGCAAGTATTTCCTCTTTTACTAGCTTTGCTAAGTCAGGAGATCTGGGAATGATCTGTGTTTATCTTGGTTATCTGAGATGGCAGCGGAGAGAGAGATCAGACAGTGCGTGCTCAATCAGCCAGCACTAAAGGAGCTGCATTAGCAATTATTGTATTCAGCCTTATCTTCTAAGGACACTTTCACCAAAGTTGCCAAAGTTTCCCATGAAAGCGCAGTCTGAAACACTCAGATTATTTTTCAAAGGTCCTAGACTAAATAACAGAATCAAGGGTTGGGAATGTCATTGGAGCCCAGAGCAGAGGAGGACTCTGGAAAGGCTTGGCTGGGGCGGTGGGTGGTGAGGTGGGATGGGAGCTGGGGAAGATCTGTTGGTGCGGGGCCATGCATGCAGGGGTCGCAGCCACTGATTGACTCAATTACTGCCCGTCCCATGGGGGCTCTGAGCCTTTTTGTTAAGGCCACCACCAGAGACTAAACCCCGACCCAGAATCTCACCAGAGCCAGGGCAAAAGCAGCATCTGATCGTGTTGCTTCATGTCCCGTCACTGGAGCTGGGATATGGGAATGGGAATGCTGGGAATGCTGCCCACAGGCAGGTGCTGAGCAGGGGCTGCAGGAGCGCAGGTGTCAGCTCACCTCTGGCTGCCACGTTCCCATTTCCCATCATCAGCCATCGTTCTGCCACTGCTGGGGCTGTTTTACTCACCAACACGGCTACTGAACCGCACGTGAGTGCTTGCTCCAGCCCCAAGTGTGGCTGAGTTGAAAAGACAAACTGACTTGCTCCTGTCAGGATGCATCACTCGGATTCCTGAGAACTGTTTCAGCAATGCTTCTTCTCTTACTTCTTGCCTTGTTTTTCCCGAGCCACTTGCCGCCAAAAGAGAGGGGGTCTCGGCTCAAGAGCAGGGCAGGACCTGGCTCTCCCCATCAGGGCCCCCTCTCTTCCCAGCCACAATCGCCCTGCAGAGATGTTTGCTGCAGAGCCCAGTGCCTTCCCCTGCCCCTTGCTGCAGCCTCCTCCACAGGCGTCTGCATTTATTCACCTGCCCCGGCTGTCTGCAGCACCCCAGCACCCACGTCTGTGCCCCAGCTGGAGGGTGCAGGGCGGGGGCGGCTCTGCACGGGGCTCTTGGTTTCTGCAGGGGACCAGGCAGCGTGGCTCCACACCACGCTCTGCTGCACTGGTTTCCCTCTGAATTCTTCCACTCCCTTTCTGGTTTCATCACTTTCAACCTGACACTCGATTTAATTGGGATAACTATCAGAGCCCCTTGTGTGACAGAACCTCTCGCGTCAGTGTGCCGGGGATCCTTACTCCTGCCCGCTCCCATTTTGCTCTTCCTCTCCAGGAGCACCACAGGCTGCCCAGGTGGTTTGGGGCCAAGGTGCTGAGTTGGAGCCATCCCCTTTGCAACCTCCTCATCGCCACCCCCCAGCCAGCATCCCCACTGCAGCCAGGACCTCTTTGCCCAACAGCTGAAAGGAGAAATCTTGGGGTAAAACCCTACCTGGGAGTTGCAGCATCAGTGCCAGGCAGCTGTAAATCCCTGCAGTGTCCTCAGGGGAGGAAGGAGACCTGCCTTCAGCCACTGCAACCAAGTCAGGGACTCTGGGGGGTAACACGGTCCTGGAGACCGCGGTGACAGGGAGTAACTGGCTCTGGTCTGTGCCAGGGGTCCCAGCCCCTGCCCTGGGCTTGGCAGCCACGTATCCTGCTCAGAAACCAAATCTGAAACAGAAAAAATGAAGGGGAATTTATATCTCTTATCTGACGGTGATAGCACGGATGTGGCTTGGAAAATTCCCCCAGACTCTCTACCAAAGTGGCTCTTTGAAGAAGTGCTTCTGGCTGCTTTCAGGTAACTGAGCTGCCCTCAAAATCCTCAGCCAGCAAATGCCTTTGTAGGTGCCTTCTCCTGGCAAGTTCCAGCCAGAGCCTCTGCCGCTGAGCTGCTTCTCCCAATCCTCCTCCTGCCCTGAGGGAACAGTGGGAAGGCTCACTGTGCTTCACCGGGCAGCGGCAGGGATGCCTGCACATCTCCTGCATCTCTCCGGTCCACAGGCAAAAAACCCTTGCAGGGTAACTTGGTGCCTGCCTCCCCTGACTGATGGGTTCCCAGGCGGATTGATGCCTCCTTGTTTGTGTTTCAAACAGCTTGGCCCTCTGCCATATCCCGCAGCTCAGCGCTGCTGTGTGTTAGCAGCTCTCATGTACTATTGGCAGGACACCATCACCGGGAGAGCCGGTGTGTGACACCTTGCTGGGGACCAGCTCTCCCACCCTGGCATCTGCGCTCCCGGTCACACCAGGGCAGAATGAAACTAAATCCCATCTCCTCCAGCTGTTGCTCCTCATGCACGCAGCCCAGAGCAGCCCAGCATATGGGTACCAGCAGGAGCAGAGCACGGGCCACTGGCCCACAGTGGTTTGGCCATCCTTAGCATATTTCTCCTCTTCAGCATCAGGCTTTCCCATTTAAAAAGCTGAACTTAATTTTTCATCAGCCCCAGAACTCTTGAACAGAAAGTGAAAGCTGAATTTAGCCTCTTGAGGTCTTTGCCTAAACTGTCCCTCTGCTTTTGACACCCTTCTCAGCTCCCTGGCTGCTGGAGCTGCTGCCAAGGGCAGTTACGAGCCAGGCTGAACGAGTTTGGAAGGAAGTGGTCGGTGTGGTGTGGGTCTCCCTGGCCCAGAGGAGCAGCAGAATGTGCTGCCCCAAGCTAAAGCCCTGACCTAGAGAAGCGAGGCAGCACCCGTGCCCTGGGGGAAGTGAAGCCGGGGCAGGAAGCCGAGGAGCGGCACCGCAGTCGTGAAGGGCTCATTGAGGGCGGCTGGCGCCCAGCATGGCCACTGCCGGGGACATGTAGCTCTGGGGAGCCAGGGCTGAGCCTGCAGCTGCCAGGTGAGCAGGATGGGGGAAAGGCTCCTGATCTGGACCTGGATTCTTCTCCCAGGTGAGAGTGGGATCTTCTTGTGTTGATGGGAGTGGGGAAGGTCTCACCAGGGCTGTGCCGATCTTCTAAAATCCGCATCCTCATCCAGCAGTGATGCAAATGCCCTGCAGATACATTTCTTCCCTACTTTCCCCTCTGCTGAGAACTGATTAATTATTTCAATCCCACGCAGAGGTTGGCGATGTTTTCCAACTCACAGATCCCTAAAGCCACCCTGTGGGAGGTGGCAGGGAGCCTGGGAATCCTGTGACCCCCCTGTGCCATGAGAGCAGCAGCCTCCTTGTGCTTGCCACAGAGGTGGCTTTAACAGAAACCCAACCCTTTGGGGTGGGCAGCAGCGTCCTGGGGGGGTGACTTTGGGGGAGGGCAGAGGTGAAGTTCCCCAGGGGGCTGCAGAGAAGGAGGGGGATATCTGGCATTTCTTCCCTTCTTTTAAACCTGACCCTGGGAGAGCCTGCCCAGGGCTGGAGGGACAGTCGTCTCAGAAGAGCTCTCTGGCAGAAACAGAAGTGGGTTTCCAGGCACTGGGGTTTCACAAGAGAGGCCGAGCTGTTCCTCCCATGCCATACCTCCCAACCTCAAACCCGGTGTATCTCCAATGCCCACCCCTGCATAGCCCCTGGAAGCCCTCCTCAGGGCAGGACCCCCGGGCTGCAGCCCCGCTCACTGTGGGAGAGGTTTTCTGGTTGCAGCACGAAGCAGCTCATGTAGCAGGAGGGCAGGCAGCAGGCTTGGGGACTGGCAGGAGGCTTGTGCATGGGCTTGGGCTTGCCCAAAGGCTGGCACGGTCTCTCTCCCTGCAGGATGCTGGGCTCTGCGGGGCCCTGCGGAGGTGAGCGGCTTCCTGGGGGGCTCCGTGGAGGTACCCTGTGAGTACAAGCTGGAGATGGTGAATGCCAATAAGTACTGGTGCAGGGGCAGCAGCTGGTTTTCCTGCTCGGTTCTTGTTCAGACCATGGCCCCTGGGGACAAGGCTTGGGGCAACAGGGTCTCCCTACAAGATGACCCCACTCGGCACGTGTTCATCGTGACCATGGAGAACCTGACAGTGGAGGACGGGGATCAGTACTGGTGTGGGATCCAGGTAGCCTGGTATGACCCCATGTTCCCCGTCATGGTGTCTGTTCTCCCAGGTAAGTGCCTGGAGTGGCCGTTCTGCTTTGATGGAGGCTGGGGGGACAGAGGGCCTGGAGAGAAGGGAGGCCTGAGGAGGAAGGATGGGGAGAGCCAGGGATGGAAGAAATCCCCCTCCCAGATGCCTTCAGTGACCCCCAAGCATCCTCCACCTTGATCCCACGGTGCACACAGCCCCCCTGGGGCCATGCTTGGTGTTTCCCAGTCACCCCCCATCACTTCCCCGCCAGCAGCCTCTGGGGCCCCAAGGCCCCCTGTCGCTGACCTCAGCCACAGCCCAGGACCCCAGGTAACACGCACCATGGCACTTCCCATCTGTTTACACCACAGTGCCCAAGACAACACACTATGACCTCCACACAACACAGGGGGAAGAAGTCACTTCTGCTCCCACCTTCCCATGGACTCCTCTGGACCTGGAAAGCACCGTGTCCACACCGAAAGGCAAAAGTCTGCAGTCTGGGTGAGTGTCAGGGCCACCAGGGAGGAGAGGGACTGTCCCCAGTGCAAGGACCAGGAAGCTAGAGGATGCAGCGTCCTGCTCCAGACTGCCCACAGGGCTTTGGGGCCAGTGGGGCTTGCCTGGAGAAAGGACAATGTGATGCTAAGGGGGTTGCTGCATCCCTGCATGCCATAGGCCTACACTGGTTGGGGGTCCCAGGGTCTTTGCCCAGCTCCCACAGGGCTGCTGGGGACCCTGACACCCCAGGCAGGCATGTGCCGCATCTGGGCACTTGTCCATGGTGGCGGGGGATGAATTTGTGCAGCTGGCTCGTGCCAAGTTGGACAGACTTTGTGTGTACACAGGCATGGATCCCTGGCCAGGAAACCTGGGAGAAATCCTTGGAACATCCTTGCCAGCTCACAGAGTCTCATGCTCCCCCGGGGATGTGCTAAATACAGGCACGGAAGCCCTCCCCGGGGCACAGGGCTGCAGAGGGGGCAGTGCAGAAGGGCAGTAACACCCTTTTCTCCCCTCCTAGCACTGCAAACTTGCTTGTCATGGTCCTGACAACCTGCGCTGTGCTGCTGATGGTTTTGGGCATCATCATCATCTGCTGCAGGATGAGAAGAGCATCACTGGAGAGGAGCAGTGGTACAAGTGACCTGGGGGCCCAAACTGGGGCTGTCCTCTGCGGGGTGGTGGCAGGGGTCCCCACACTGCTCCCCAGAACCCGTCCCAACCCCCACACACCCCCCCCCAGCGCACCAGATGCTGCTCTTCCAGTCCCATCCCAGGGGTGAGCAGGATGTGGGGTGAAAGGGGTCAGAGTCCTTCCCAGGACCCCAACCTGCTGTGCCCCACAGTCGAGGGAGCTCTTGGCAAAGTCAGTCTAGAGCTGAGGTTGCATAGGAACCGATGGGACACCCATGGGAAAGGGCCCGGGATGCTCCCCATGTTGGTCTGACCCATTTCTCTTGCTCTTCCCCCAGCAGCCCAGGCTGTGGAGAGGAAGAGGGACAAGGTACCATGGGTGGGAGGGCAGTGGGATGGGGATCTTGTGATGGCCCCACCATGGGCGAGCCGCTGTCTGGAGCCCCCCTTGTCCTCAACACACCTCATCCCCCCAGGTCACTGCAAGCTGGGAACAAGCAGACGTTTTCAATAACATCTACATGAACAGGGAGTGGGAGCTCAGCTCACCCGAGGATGACTATGAGAACAACCCACCCAAGTGGCAGGTAAAGAGGCTGGGGCAGCTCCCCGAGCACGCAGCAAATCACCCCATGCTACCAGCCCTGCAGCGAGGAGGAGCTGCCGTGCTTCAGGGTCACACTCCTTCCCCCACACCAGCCTTTCCCTTCCCTTTAACAGCCTCTCCCAGGCAGCAGCTGTCATAGAATCATAGAATCATAGAATCATAGAAACATAGAAACATAGAATCATAGAATGTTTTTGGTTGAAAGGGACCTTTAGAGGTCATCCAGTCCAACCCCCCAGCTATCAAACCCTGTAGGAACAGGCATTATGTGGACACGAGCTTTTAGGGCTCTAGCACAGGCAGACCTGCGAAGTGCCCCAAATCTTCACGTTTCTCTCCCATTTCAGGATTTTGAAAAGGGAGACAAAGTTTCCATGTCCAGAGCTCCAGAACTGCAGCCAATCTACATGAACACCCGCTGAGCGGCTCTGTGCTTCGCCCCTCGCTACCAGAAAACCCCCTGTCTGGGAAGGGGCATCCCCTGAAGCTGTCCCACCATCTGTGGAGTGTTTCCCCACTGCTTCCTGAGCTCTCACTGCCTGTCCCATTGAGATTCCCCATATTCCGCAGAAGCAACCACCGTCTCCTCCGTACCACAGGACAGCGGGGACCTCAGCATGCCACGGAGTCCCAGCAGCACTGTTAATCCCACCCTGCCATGAGGTTATTAAATGAGATGAGATTGGAAGATTTGGGATGTGTTTAAAATACCCCCCAATCAGGAGTTAAAAGCCCAGCATGCCCAGCCTCGGCAGCCCCTTCTCATCCTCCATGGTTCTTTGTGCTCAGCAATGAGAAGCACATGGGGGGGAAGGAGAAGCTGGCATTCAGTCCGAGATGTGACCTCCATCCCTGCCCTGGCCCCAGAGACTCCGAGGTGCCCTGGGAAGGAGGTAGTGCCATAGCCAGTGTGGTCACCCCTGTTCCCACACAGCCCTCATACTTCTACTTCTTAATTTTTAACTGGCAGCTCGTTTGCCTCTCTCCAGGTCTTTACACAGAGCAAAGGGGCTGAAGGGCAGGGTGGGGTGGTGGGAGGGTCCTGGGGCAGTCTGGCTGGGGGGGATCCCATCCTGCTCACCCCATCCCAGCCTCCCATGCAGTCAAGATTTCAGCTGCGTATCCCAGGTCATGACACTGTGGAAGGAAAAGCCCCCGTTTGGGGAGGCCTCGTCATCTACCCAAATATAACCACCCTGCTGCGAAACGGAAACTTACGCAGACGTTTTAGAAAGAGGAAGAAAAACTACAAGGATGGAAAGAAAAACAAGTGGGGAGATGGTGCACAAAGGGCCTGCAGACAGCCCTGTGGCAGCAGCCTGGGCAGTGGGCGGCCAAGCTGGAGCTCAAGCCAGGGGGAAGCCACGGGCCAGGGGAGCTCCTCTGTGTGCCACTTGCTCCCCACGGCAACCCAAGCCTCATCGTCTGCAAGAAGCTCTGGTGCCAAAAGGGGAGCAGGAGCACGGGGGGAGCTGCTACCTGGACCAGCTCCAGCTGTGCAGCCCTGCTCCCCATTTTCCCCTGAGCCCCAGCATGGTCATACCTGGGATAAACAAGCCAGAGGAGGAGGAGGAAGCCCCAAATCATCCCAACCTCTCTGTCCTAGCAAGCACCATCGGCAGAGCCAACCTCCAGCCACCCAGCCACAGCCCTTGGTGCCATACGGGTCGCACATCTCCCTCTCCCCCCTAGACCAGCTCAGTGCTGCAGACCCCAGCAGAGCCAGGCACCTGCACCCCGGGCCGGCATGTCCATCTCAGCCAAAACGCAGCCCAGGGGCTGAGCTGATGCCCTCCGAGCACCCGGGAGGCTGCACCTATCCCAGCATCACTCAGCCCAGCCAAGGGAGTACCAGGACACATAGCCCCCAGTACCCCCAGGAACGTGATGTGGACTCTCTAAAGATCAATCAAAGATTAAAGCTCCCATGCTGGTTATGCCCCATTTTGGCATTGGAAGCTCTGCTCAGCTCGTGTGCTCCAGCGTCTCTCTGCAGCAGCCGTTTGGGATGAAGACCCCTCCCCTCCTAAACCCTCCTGCTGAGTGGGGTGCACAGGGTACGACAACTTGTTTCTGCAGCTGCCCACCCTCCCCGGTGTCCTTCAGTCTGCAAAAAGCATCTTAGCAGCTTGTCACCTGCAGCAGAAAACCTCCAGCCCAGAGGCAAAGGCCGGTCAGATAAAAATAACCCAGCAGCCGAGCAGCCGCCTCTTGCACGAGCAAAAAAGCAACGAAAGAAGCTGAGAGCGCACATCAGCTCAGAGTCCCCCAGCTCGCTGCCCTGTGCAAGAGGCTGATGCTTGCAGATCTGCAGAGCAAAGCTGGATGATGGGGATATTGCTGAGCTGGGGCTGGCTCCTTCTCCCAGGTGAGGACAGGCTCCAACCGTGCCAGTGATGCTTTGGCTCCCACTGGCATCAAAAGGCTGGGGCTTCACATTGGGCACCAATGGAGCCAAAGCCTCCCATCACCGTGGCCTCATGTCTGGGGCTAAAGGTCAGCAGATGGAGTCTCCCCCAAAGCGCTTCTTTCCAAAGGGAGCTGAGAAGGAGGGGCTCAGGGGAAAGCTGATTTCGCAGCCCTAATTTTCTCTGGTGTTGCTGTGGGGTTTTTTCAGTTTGCCAGGCTCTGGTTGTCCCCAGGAAGGTCAGTGGCCGGGCAGAGGAGACGCTCTCCCTCCGCTGCTGGTACCCCCGGGGCTACGAGGGCTACAAGAAGCACTGGTGCCAGGGGTGCAGCTCGGACGCCTGCTGCAAGGTGGTGGAGACGGTGGGTGAGGAAGTGCCTCAGCAGCATGGCCAGGTCTCCATCCAGGACAGCCACATCTCCTGCATGGTCCTGCTCACCACAGAACACCTCTCCAGGATGGATGCTAGGAGTTACTGGTGCAGGGTTGAGAGGATGGGCAGGGACCTGATGGAGCCGGTGACAGTGAGGGTGGTCCCAGGTAAGCCCTGGTGTCCGGCTGGCTGGAGGCTTTGCTGGCCAGAACTCTTTTTGGAGATGCTGTTGGCTCATGGGCCAGCAGTGGCCTGGGAGGAGGCAGAGATCCCAGAAAGAGCCCCAGCGCTGAGGCACCTCCAGCCCCTTGTTCCCACCAGCATCTTCTTTTATGCAGCCGTATCAGCTCCCCCGGCAGCTCCCCCAGCCATCCTCATCCCCTGGATCTCCACCGCCGTGACGGAGCATCCACACCAACACCATCACCACTGCCACTGCCATCACCACAGGGTAAGCCCAGGGTCCTGGGGCACAGGGCGGGCACAGGAAAAGGCAGTAGCTCTCACTGCCATGGGCAGCAGTGGGCACCCCCATGCGAGGGGGCTCGCGGGGACATGCAGGGTCTTCAGCCGTAAGCCTGGGCATTTGGGAGTGATGCAGTGGGGTCCAGGCCGTTGTCCCTGCTTTTTGTCCCACCCTGCAGCTGGCTGTAGAGAGGCTGCGGGAGGGCACTGCAAAAGCAAAGCCCCAGCCTTGTGAGGGAGAGAACTAGCCCTGCTCCTCTCCCCTTGCCTCCAGCCCTGAGCGCCCTGGTGCCCAGCACGCTCCTGCTCTCCCTCCTGGCTGCTGCTGGCTCCTCTGCACCCTGGCAGGAGTAGGGGAGGTAACGGTGCCCTCACGTGCCCCGTCCCAGGCACAGCTCAGTGCCCAGCCCAGGACTTGGGGGACAAACCCACCCTGGGCGCGGGGCTGCAGGGAGCTCTCCCCTCACAGAGAGACAGAAAACCTCACCCCGTGTCTCTTCTTTCTGGCACGCTGCCCCCTCACACCAAAGCCCCCACTGCCCCCTGCGAGCCGGGCACTGCTGCGGAGCTGGAGCACAGCCCCGTCTACAACAACGAGCTGGCCCTGGCGGAGGTGAGGGCCCCTGGAGCTGGCAGCACGGGCAGTGCAGGCAGCATGGGCAGGGGCCATGCAGTGCGGTTGCTCACCCTGGGCAGCCCCTGCAGCACCCAGCTGTGTCCCAGGGCTGTGGGGACACGCTGTCCCCTTGCCAGGGTGGCTGCAGTGACATGGAGCAGGACCCTGAGCCGGAGGATGATGGTATCTACACAAACGCCCTGTGTCAGGAGGAGGTGATGGAGACGCCTGGCCAACATTTCCTGGCAGAAGAGGTTTCCTACTTGTCCTAGCGGAGTATCCTCGTGGGCAGAGGTTCCCTGCAGGGCCACCCCCAGGGATGTCCTTGTGGTCACCCCTGGGAATGTCCTTGCTGCGGCAGAGGAGGAGAAGGAGTATTGCAAGAGGCGGCTGCTGCTGTCCCATCATTGCAGCATCTCAGCAGCGTGACAGCCTCTGCCCATGATGCTGGAGCCAAAGGCCACGCTGGCACCATGCCCTGGCCCACGGGACCCCGAGAGTCCCCTGCCCCTACGTTGCTTTGGCAGATTGACCTGTGCCTCTCGGCTGGCAGGAAACTGCATCCCTGGTTCCCACACAGGCTGAGGAGCAAGATGTTCTCCCGGCTCAGCAGCAAGCAGATTGCTTTGGGTTCAGATAAATCCAATAACAAAATTCCTTTGTGGGGGCTCGGTCTGGAGGGGACAATCTGGTGCACCCACAGAGCTGCTCTGCTGCTGCCATCCCCTTTGGGGGTCCCTGGGGCACCCCGGTACTGCTGGGGCTGCTTTAGGAGGGGGCAATGGGAACTGACTCAAGGCAAGGAAGACGAGAGCGGCTGGGGAGGTGGCTGGAGCCCTGGCTGCCCAGCCTTTACAGGAAGGCTTAGCAGCAGAAAGCAGGTTTGTAATCTCCAGCTAGTTCTTGAATTTTGATCTTGCTGCTGTTTGCAGGGACTTGGCTCATAGTCGGTCAGCCGGTGTGCTGGGAACTTGATGAGAAGGAAACTGCAGAGCTTCCTCTTGCCCTGGCAGGGGGACAGGGAGGGGACAGGATGGGGGGAAGGAGCTGCCTCAGCCGCCAGTGGGGCCGGGGGTTCATGCTTTCTGCTTTTTCCAAGGGGCATCGAGAAAGAAAGCTGTTGGCAAGGCAGCTGCCAGGGAAGTGACTTTGATTTTTGTGTTTGTGTTTCTGAAACTTCCAGTGGAAACATTTAATTTTGGGAGAGAAACAGCGCTGTTGCTCAAAACCCACAGCTGTGCCAAAAAAAGGCATTTTGGGGGGGAAATGAGACACCACTTCTTGAGAAAACAAGCAAAAGCAGCCCAGCTCACACTGGCAGCTGGCTTGGGAGCTGGGGTGCAGTGGGGATGGCTGTCCATCCCAGTCCATCATCCCCATCCATCATCCCAGTCCATCACAACTGGGAAAGCATCCCGGTGGTCCCAACCAGTCCATCCGCAGGGGCTGACCTGCATTCACTCTAGCCTGGTCCCTGGACCCCCACTCTGGCCCAGCCCCCCTGCAAAGTCCCCTGAAACCCTTCACACCCTGTGCATGGGGAAGGGGCTGCCTTCCCTACTGGGACAGGCATCGCGGTGGAGAAGCCCACTGCGTTTTGGCATTTTTCTGGGAACCAGTGGCTTCTTTAGAGCAAAAGCAGAGAGTCTCTCTCATGAAACACGCCCGGAGTGAGTCATGGCCCCGGATAAAGGGGAGGAAGCAACTGCATTTAAGAAAGACCTCCAGGGTCTGTGGGTAAACGCTGCCCAAGGCAGTGACGGGAGAAGGAGGTTTGGGAAACTCCTGGGACACCTGGGTACGTGTAAATCTGGCTCCGTCCCACAGGGTGCTTCATGAATAACCACAGGGAACAATCTGCATCAAGAGTGAGAAGCTGGAAGATGAGGATTTTCCTGATTTGGACCCTTTTCCCAGGTAAGACCCAGGAGCACAGGTCAGGTGGTTCCCACCCCACAGGCTCTGGCAGAGCTGAGGAGCTGCTGGGACTGAGGCTCACAGGATACCTTCCTGTTCTTGTGGCCAGTGGATGGCTACAGGGGGTGATCTCCGAGATATGCTTGTACTGCTGTCATATGAACCCTGGTAATAAGGCTTTTTGCTTGTTTAATAACACGCACGCTTGACGGGGGCTCTTTTATTAATGACTGGGGACATCTCATCTCAGCACCACTCCCTGGCGCTGCGGGTGCACGGACACGGCCCTCCTCAGGACAGGGTGCCCTGAGCGTCCAGGGCTCAGATCCCTCCTGCTTCCCTGAGGCGATGCCAGTACCTGCTGTGCTTGCAGCACCTCTCCCTGTCCCCCGCAGGCGGCTGGGCAGTGACGGGCCCCACGCAGGTGATGGCTGAGCAAAGCGGCTCGCTGGCTCCATCTTGCAGCTATGAGCCAGGCTATGAGCTCCACCACAAGTACTGGTGCCGCCCGGGCTTCCTCTGGTTTTGCTTCACCTACATCATCCAAACCAACGGCTCAGAGGTGATGGTGACGCAGGGCAAGGTGTCCATCAGGGACAACCACACGGCACGCTCATTCACGGTGATGCTGGACAGTGTCACGCCGGGGGACGCAGGCTGGTACTCCTGTGGGGTGAGGAGGAAGCTGTGGTTCAACCTGTGGCATGACATCGAGGTGATGGTCTCCGCAGGTAAAGCCAGGCTGGGAGCAAAGCAGGGGCGTGCAATGGAGCCCGTCACTTGGGTCACAGTGCTGGGGACAGGGCCTCCCCAGCCAGGGCAACACAGGGGTTGTCAAAGCAGGACAAGCTCCTTGCAGGCACTGAGACCCACTGGAGGCTGCCCCAGTGCAAATTTGAATGAGGGACAGGGGAGGCTGCACAGAGCTTCGTGCAGAGAAGAGCCTCTGCCTCGCTGTTCAGCATCTCTGCTTCCACAAGCCCATCCTTTGGGGTTTCCAGTCCCTCCCAGTTAAAGCCCCCTTTTCCTTCCTCCCCCTCCCCAGTGCACTGCCTGGGGACCCCCATCTGCACCTCCTGCACCTCCAACAGCTGAAGTCTTGGGGCAGAAATCCCTCGCACAGGCCGCAGGATGGGGTGCAGGGGTCTCCGCTTTGCTCTGACTCTCTGTGTTTTCTTCCCAGCTGTTTCAACCACAACCAACAGTGTGAACTCGTTGACCACCAACCCCCTGTGCCCCACGGGCCATGGGGATCCTCCAGTGCTGTAAGTCAGGGCTTGGGATCTGGGCAAGCCCCCAACAGCATCCCCCAGCCTAAGACACCTTTTCCCCTGCATGCATCCCCCAGCCCTGCATCCCCCCCGGTTGCAGCAGCCCCAAGGAGCATCCCAGGGGCAAGCAGGGCAGCTGGCAGGCATGCAAGTGCCCCAGTCCCCATCCTCGTTGCCCAGACCCTACTCAAGCTCTAGCATCATCTCCTTTCTCCTGCCCAGGTCCCAGCTCAGTGTCACCTACCTGCTGCTCTTCCTCAGTGTGAAGGTGTCCGTGGCGCTGGTGCTGGCGTGCGGGGCTGCCTGCGTGAGGAGCCGGCGCAGGAGCCACGACCAGGAAAACCCGCAGCTCTTCAAGGTGGCTGGCAGCACCAGGGCACCAGGCTTCCCCCCCACCCTGACCACCTCAGAGCCACAGGGACACCCTCCTGTCTGCTTGCCCCCCACCCTGCCGGCACTGTGCCACCCGTCACGGCCGCCCCGCACCGGGAGCTGCTTGGCACCAGGTGCTTCTCCTCCTGTGAAGCCTCAGCCCCTCCTGGCAGCCCCTGTGCTTGAGAAGGGAGGGTTTGGGGCACAGAGAGCCTGTGTCTGCTGAGCTGGAGCTGCCAACTGAAGACAATTTTGCAATAAAGCCTGGGTATCCTGCAGGTGCCTGTCTGTCTGTCTGTCCGCCTGCTCCCTCCTTCGGCTGCTGGCACCTCTTGGGGCTCTGGTGGCTGCTGACGCTGATGTGTGGGGCCATGCAGGGACATGCTGCTGGGGGGATATAGGGCCCGGGGTGCCACGTGGGTGCCTGCTCCACCATGGCCCAGACGAGCCCTGGCGCAGGGAGAGGAGCCCTCAGCCCCACCAGCTGTGCCCGATGCAACCCAATGCCCATCTCCAAACATGTCCAAGCTCACCTGCAGGTGAACAGTGTCCTTCCACAACTGCCTCCCCTGCTACAGCAACTTCCCACTTTCAGCCTGAGAGCAAAGCTTATCTCGTCCAGCTGCACCATGGGCTCCTTTTTTTCGTTAGTCCTATTATTTTCCAGGTTCTGCACCTCCAAAAAGTGGGCACCTGCACCCTGCTGAAACCCCGCAGGAACCCTGCTCTTTATGTGTGGCACCAGCAGCCACATCAGGGAGAGCAGCGTGGCCACCTCCATCCCCGCCGGGGCTATGTCACATCCTGCATTTCATGGCACAACCATCTGTACCGGTGTCACCCCAAAAAGCTTTGGAGGAGAGTTGTTTCTCTTCAGTGTTGCTTAAGGAACCAAAATGCCCAAGGTGCCAGGAGAAGGCACAAACCAGGAACTTGCAGCTCGCTCCAGCCCCACCTGGAAAAATCTCGGCTGCAGCAGTTTGGCTGCCTGGGAGGGAGTGGGCTGGGGAGCCCGGCCATGGCCCCACACATCACTCCCCATGCTGCTCCGCTGCCTGCCCCTGCTGGCTAGGTGCTGGGAACCCACCGGGAGCACAGGGGCCAGGGCTGTTCTTCCACCTGCTGGGGTCCCAACTCCTCATTTATTGTCTGCTCCGGGTGGCCTTGAAGGGCCTCATCTTCCTGGGCTCAGCCAGTGCCACCTCCCAGGTGAACATGCGGGAGCAGGGAAGCTCCAGGAAGGGGACACCAGGGGAGTGAGTGAGACCTCCGAATGCCCCATCTGGGGACAGCCCCTGGCACTGCCAGGCTGAGACAGCCCTGCCCCAGGAATGCCATGAGTGGAGGGGATGGAGGTGGCAGCTCCGAGGCAGAGCCACAGGGAACCGCAGGGCTCCCAGGTTGTTCCCTGCAGGGGAATGGACCCAGGGGCACTTGCACAGGGACATGGAGCAGCCCAGAGCCCAGCCCGGGCGATGCTCAGGGCAGGGACCCTTCGCCCGCAGAGAGCTGCTGTTGGGGGCCAGGGTTCAGGGCCAAGCAAAAATCAGGGACAGGGACAGCTCAGTTGTGTCTCCACCAAGGAACACCCTCAGCACCACTAAACTAGAACCAGCTGTTGGCAATAAAGCTGTCTCCTCGCCTTTACTAAGGCCAGAGCTGCAATAGTACCGGCAGTGGGTCCATGTGTAAGGCTTTGGTCTAAGCTGGGACCATCCTGTGGCTGTAGGAGAAAGCATGGGTGACACCCAGCATGGGTCTGGTCCCTGCACATGGGCTATGTTTGTCCTGCCTGTTGCCACCTGTCCCCAAAACCCTCCTCACATATAGGAGGATCTTCCAAAGGGTTTGCCCCTCACAGAGCAGGCTCTGCAAGTTGCTGATGGGTGGGAGGGAGGACACTGTGGAGGACCAGTACTTCCAGGAGATGAGGGATGTGGACAGAGAGAAAGCCTGGAGAGACCCAGTCAGGGCACCGGGCATGGGGCTACTGGGCCACAGCGGGGCTGTGCTGAGGACAGCCCAGGGGGACGTGCTGGGGGCAGAAAGGGGAGCCAAGGGGTCAGGGGAAGGAGTGGGGCCACGGGTGGGACAGCAGGGCTCAGGGGACAGTGCATAGCAGTGTTCTCAGTCACAGGGGCATCAGGAAGTCAGCTGAGATCAGACGTAACAAAAACCATGCGTTCTTGAGAAATTTCCAGTAGCAACAGCGTCGTATCCCACATAGAAGAGGAAGCAAAGCCCCAGAGACACAACCAAGAAGGAGAGTGAGGGGCAGGAGGGCTGCCCTGACGTGCGACACAGGCGAGCCTGCCCATGGGGCTCCTGCTGCTCGCCTGGATGCTGCTGCCAGGTAGGGCTGAGGCTGGGGCTCAAGTCCCACCCTGAACCAGCCCCGTGGGGCAGGAGGTGTCGGTGCAGCAGCAGCGCTCCCACGGCTCCGTCTGCCTCTGCAGGATGCTGGGCGGTGACGGGGCCCGGCACCGTGCGGGGATTCCCGGGGACATCCATCTCGGTGAACTGCACGTACCGGAACCACCAGAAGAAGATGCCGAAATTCTGGTGCAAACCGGGATTCATTGCTACCTGTGATAAAGTCTTGGTCATCACCTCGGAGCAGGAGCCCGTGGTGCAGCGGGACCGATTCTCCATCGAGGACAATCGGGCACAGCGGGTGTTCACGGTCACCATGGAGAACCTGGCCAAGGAGGACGAGGGCACCTACCGCTGTGGGGTGCGAACGGGCATAGGCTGGTTTGATGATAGTGACGATGTGAATGTGACTGTATTCCTAGGTCAGTACTTGTGGGTTCCCCCCTGCACAGCACCAGTGAGCACCAGGTTGGGGGGTCGGGGCCGGGCTGTGGGAGGAGATGGTACCCAGGAGGTGGGGGGGTGGGAAGGGACAAGAGCGGGTCAGAGCCCGGCAGGTACCTGCTGCATCTGTCCCCTCTTCACACTTCCAGCCCCGACGCTGAGCACGACCCCCGCCCTCCCTACGACCACCCGCCGGCCGCCCACCCGCCGGCTGCCCACCCACTGGCCGTCCACGGCGGGGACGGACCCTACCCGGGGAAGCCCCGTCCCATTCCGCCTCTTCCCGGTGCTCGCCGGGCTCCAGGCGCTGGCGCTGGTGGCCATGAGCGCAGCCGTACTCTGGGTCAGCCTGCGGGGCGGCCCCCCGGAACCCCGGGCCGCCACCAGCGCCGCTCCGCCCCGGGGCGCCCCGGCCCCGACGGCGCGGGTGCGGGGGCGGGCAGCACCGGGACCCCGCCGGGCCCTTGCCCCCGCCGCCGCCGGTTGCAATAAAGCTGCTCCGCCACCGCTCCACGCCTCCGCTTCTTCTCTCCGGGGGCCGCCGCGCCCCCGGGGGCCGCCCCGACGGGGCGGGCGGTGCCGGGGGGGCCCGGGGGGGGGGGGGGGGGGCGCCCCGAGGGAAGGCAGCCCCGGGGAGGGCAGCCCCGGCCCCAGCGGCCCCGCGGAGAGGAACCGGGCGCGGCAGGACACCGAGCCCCGCTGTCCCCGAGCGGCCATGCGGCTCCTGCCGCTGCTGGGCTGCTGCCGGTAAGGCCGGGCCGGAGCACCCGAGCCCCGGGGGGGGGAGGGGCCCGGGGCGGCGGCAGCGCTCCCAGGGCTCTGTCTGTCTCCGCAGGCTGCTGGGCAGTGACGGGGCCCGGCACCGTGCGGGGATTCCCGGGGACATCCATTCGGTGAACTGCACCTACCGGAACCACCAGAAGAAGATGCCGAAATTCTGGTGCAAACCGGGATTCATTGCTACCTGTGATAAAGTCTTGGTCATCACCTCGGAGCAGGAGCCCGTGGTGCAGCGGGACCGATTCTCCATCGAGGACAATCGGGCACAGCGGGTGTTCACGGTCACCATGGAGGACCTGGCCAAGGAGGACGAGGGCACCTACCGCTGTGGGGTGCGAACGGGCATAGGCTGGTTTGATGATAGTGACGATGTGAATGTGATCGTATCCCTAGGTCAGTACTTGTGGGTCCCCCGGGTCTAGTGTTGGTGCTGGGAGCAGGGGCTGCAGGGAGGGGCAGCCTGGAGGGGTGGGTGCCCAGGCCCCATGGGACAGCCCCAGGATCTGTCACCAGGTCTCAGCAGTCTGCTGCCACAGCTGGTGCTGCCTTCACCCATTCCCCATGCCCAGGGCTCCCCACAGCCCCTTCTTGGTGCCCCAGGGTCAGCCACCCCCATCGCTAGGGTGCACCACCCTGATCGGCATGCACCATTTTCCCCTCTCATCAGATTCTGCTAGCCCTATCTTTGTTCTCCTCGCTTTATTTTATAACAGCAGGGAGTTCCTCAGCCTGCTATGCTGCCCCATTTCCTGCTGTGGGACAGCCAGTGCCTGTGGGTGCCAGGCCCTGGGCTTAGGGAAAGTCCCTCTCTGTCCCCTCAGCAGGGACCAGCCCCTGCGGTAGGACACTTAAATGGGGCTGTTGTGTTGGTGCTGGGCTGGGCATGGAGTGCCCAGACCCCCTTCCTGCAGCGTGAACTCTGCTGCGTATGTGCATGCCTGTGCACGTTTTAGGGGAGGGGGGAGGCCAGGATGGCAAAAACCCTCCTGGACAGGGGCAGGGGATTGCAGGCCTCCTACCTCAAGGAGCGTGTTCTGGCTGTGGCAGAGGGGACCCAGCTTCTCCTGGTGTGACAGTAAGCGGGTCATGTCTGACTTGCTGCAAAACCCACAGCATCTTCCCCTGGGGAGGCAGGGAGACTGACCGAGCCTCTCCTATTTTTGTTACAGCTCCTTCTTCCCCCTCCCCATCATCACGCTACACCCTGACCACCAAGCACCCCGATCTCACTAGCTCTGTAACAGTCCCCACACAGACAACTCCCCAGAGGAAAGCTGTGCAACCGAGTTCAAAGCCCCCCAAAAAAGGCTCCAACCCTCCACAGTGAGTACCAGCTCCTGCTCGCACAGCCACCTCCCTCCTTGAGGTCTCTGTGGGGCAGCTGGAGCCCTGCAACCCTCCAAGCTCTTCACACCTCCCTCAAGGTTTCAGACCTCCTGCTTTTGCCTTTAGAGACCAGCGTTTCATCCTCTCAGCCAGCCACTCCACATGGAAAATAATCCCAGCACTCCTGGTTGCTTGGCCCCAGCAAAGCCCTGCTTGTCCCCTGTCTGTCTTGCTTAAGCAAGGTGCAGGCTATCGCCATACGAGAAGTGGTTTCTGGCTGTAGCAGTGACCCTGTTTCCTTCCCCAAAACTCAGAGGGACCATTTGCTTGTGGGAAACAAAGTGCTGAGCTGGGTCCAGTTCTGCTTTGTAGTCACAGCCAGCCCTGCAGACGTAGTTGGCAAAGCATGAGATCGGAGCGGCAGAGCTTCCTTCCTCCTCTCCTGCCTCTTGGAGGTGATGCAGGCAGCGGGCAAAGCTGAGGCTTCCCATCAGCAGGCTCACGGGTTAGCTGGCACACCGACCTTGCCTGGTTGCCCATTACAACAAGGTCAACAAATAGTGGAGCTAGATCAGAGCAAAATTAGGTGCAGGAACTGATCCTTAAAATAGTGAAGGTGCAGCAGCTTTCAGACCCAAAGTATCCATTTGCTTCTGCAGTTTTTAGTTTGCTTTGTTCCATGCCCAGCTTGCAGCCAACCACCCCCACGCCTCCTTCCCTTCCTCCCAAGGCAAGGCCTGTCACCCACAGCCGCTCCTGCTCTGTGCTGGTTCCTCGTGCATCTGCTTCCGAGGAGAAGCGTGAGAGCAGAAACTCTTTCTTTTCTTGCAGTTTGGACGTGGTTGAGCACATCCTCATTCCCATCATCATAGTGGTTCTTCTTTTGCTCGCAGTTGCTGCTGGTGTTTTGCTAATGCTGTCCAGGAAGAGGAAGAAGGGTAAGTGAAGCTGTCGCTGCCACACGCACAGTTTCTGCACCTGAGTCTGTCTTCTGCTCTATTTGTTTTTTCCTCTGTATTTCCTTTTTCTCCCTCATTCCCTCCCTGATCCATCCAGTTCCTGGGTCCATCACTGAGACCCCCACCAAGGAGGGGGAGTGGTGGGACAGTCCCACAGGTCTGATCCCCCCGGGAGCGAGGAATGGCAGCTCTCGGGATGGGTGCTACCTGGCACGGCACCCGCTTGAGTTTGTCTGGGCACCGTCAGCTTCTCCAGACATGCTCACTTGCATAGGCCAGGCTTGCACTAGGCTTGATGCAAAGTTTAAGGCCAGTGTGAAGGACAGGGAGGGGTGGGGGGGGGACATCACCCACTGGCCCGTGGGGTCTGGATTTATTTGAAGAACTGCTCCGGTTTAGATGGGGCAACAGGTTCCCTTCCTGCTTCACAGCAAGTTTCACAGCAGCAGCGCAGGTTTTAATACATTTTTTTTTCCCCTCTGCTTTCATTCATGTCTAACCATGTCTGTGCTTCATCCAGCCCTCTCCAGAGCAGCTGTAGAGATGGACAGGACTCCCAGCGTGTCGCATACAGTAAGGCAAACCGCACAAGGTCTTTGGATGGCATGCTCCGAGCTTGCCTTGGGAGGGGAAACACTGCACCCTGAGCTGAGCAAAGGAGCTGCCGGGTCCATTTGCTTTCAGCCAGGTTCACGGTCCTTTAGGCTGGAAGGGATCCTTTGGGCTCCATTCACCAACAGAAAGATACAGCCAGGGATTTTTTGTGACTATCACAGAGTATTCCTGGGAAGGGAATTTAGGACTGAGCTGAGAGGTTTCTCCCCACGTCCCTCCAAGCATGGGAGCTGCTTCTCTGGGTGAAACAGCCCTGGGAACCTGCAGCAAAGCACACGTGTGGGGGCTGCAGGGCAGCTGATCTTCGGTTACTGCATGGGAAGTATTTTCTAATGTTTTCTGCAAGCTTTTGAGGAGGGGCCGGTGTGGTTAACTGTATTTCCCTTGGGGAATTTGAGTCAGCACTTGCTGCAGGTTAAACTTTCCCCCAGTGCTCCTGCAGCCGTCTCAGCTCTCATTGGGAAAGGCAGCAGGATGGGAGATGTTCCCACCCCTGTGGGCTGCAGGTAGGGGAACAGCGGTAGGTTAAGAGCTCATCCCTCTCCTTCACGTGTCAGGGAGAGGATGCTCTGAACTACGCGGCCATTAACCACCGGGCGGGCACAGCCGAGACCCAGTTGTACAGCAATGCCGAGGCTTTCCACCACTTGGCAACCACCACACCCAAACAGAGCAATAAGGTAGGAGGATGCAAAGCAGTGCTGAGCTTGAGGCAGTGGGTGGAAAGCTGGGGTAGGTGGGCGATGGCATGGGCAGCAGGATGGGGTGGGTGGGTAGGGAGGGGGCTGCAAAGGGACATGCCAAGCCAGGGTGCAAATGACCCTGGATGATGTGGGCGCCTTCTCTGGTCCCCACAGCTGCTCCTGGGTGCTTAAAGCAGGCAAGAGAGGTTCCAGCAGACAGTGTTGCCCTGGAGCAACCCTGTGAAGGATGTTTTTTGTTTATCCCCTCCCTTTCCCAGCATTCGGAAGAGAGAAAAAAGGTTATATATGCCACCGTGCAGAATTCCCTGCTGCAGCAGCAGGAGATCTATGTCAATGTGCCGTCAGCCCCACAGCCCAGAGGAGAGCCCTACAGCACAGCACGGACCGTCTGAGCCGGCATCCAGCCCCGCAGGCTTCTCCTGCTGCCAGCAGCGCCAGTGGGACACGCGGGCTGGCTTTCTGCTCAGGCAGGAGCTGGCTCGACAGCAGAGCTGCTGCTTTCGTAGGCTCAGACATTTCCTTGGAGCAACCTCAAAGAGGGTGAGGTTGAGCAGGAGGTGTGGGTGGGATGAGGAGGAAATCATCCCCGTGCATTTGGAGACCTCACCCATACAGCAATGGTGCTGGGGATAAAAACCTGCCCCTTGCATTGGGGTAGCCCAGGCCAGAGACCAGCCAGGCAGGGTGTGGAAGAGCCCAGTGGTGGGAGGCCAGGGTGGGCTGGGGGTTGCGGGTGGGCTGCCTGGCTCCCTGCACCCAGCACCCGCCCCGCTTCCCCCTTTGGCTGTTATTTATGCAGGCTGAAGCTCCCAAACCTGCTGGTCCCCTTGGACTGACTTTTTTTCATGCTGATACCAGGCAGAACTGGCAGCTCCTGGGCAGCAGGACAGCAAGAAATGTTATATCCAAATGCATGTGTTAAATCCAAATGCCGGGGGGACCTGGGTGGAGGGTGCGGTGCATTAGGGTCTCGGTGCAAAGGGGACGGCAAAGGTGCTCCTGTCCCTCCTGCGTGGCTGCTGGGAACTGGCTCCCCAACCCCCCGTGTCCCACAGCCCCCAGGGAGGTTTGCTTCTGCTCTCCCCCCCACCCCACCCCCAAGAACCGCCTGGCTGGGAGTACATGGACAGGCTGTAACTGTGACCCTGCTCTTCTCTTTTTTTGCTGATAATTTACTTTCTGGCACACACTAAAAATGTTCTGTCGAAAGCATCGCTCCTTTATCAGTGACAGCAGCTGAAAATCTGATAGGATCTAACGCTGTTTTGGCTGTATTTATATGGCGGTTTTCCACCTCGCTAAAGAGTTTATTGCAGAGTGTTGCCCCGAAAGTGGGTCCAGCCCCTCACTGGTGCCCAGGCGGACTCTGGCAGCGTGGGAACCCAGGTGTTTAAGGGCAAAGACTCCGCTGCTCCAGCACAGCAGTCCCACTGCTGGCTGCTGCAGCACCGCTCCCTGCCAGGACACCCCACGGGGCCATGCTTTCGGCAAGCTCTTGCCCTCCTCTCTGCATATTCCCTCTGCTCCTGCCTGGCGCTGGACAATTCATCCATCGTGACAACCCACTCCCCAGGTCACGGGGGTGGGCATCTATGTGTGAGGCTGAGCCGAGTGTATTTCAAGGCTTCATTTGGAGAGAATTCGTTAACTTTGTTAACCTCTGCAAAGCTTTGTTTCAGTATTTTTGTAATTATCTTATTCGAAAAGCCACACGGAGCATCCCTGCTCTGTCAAAACCAAAGGCAGCTGGAAGTAAATGTCTGTGGTACGACAGTTGTGGTTATTCCTGTAAGTTATTCCTGTATAAGGTTATATTTCTATATAACCAAAATTTCTCCTGTGTTCGGCCAGGAGCTGAATATACACAGGGAACAAACAGCGATGGCACAGATGAGCATTGTTGCAATTTGTAATGAAAACGAGCATCCAGACAGATTCCAGCCATTGCTGGGAAAATAGGGAAAGCAAAGCCCTCTGCACCCACACAGGCAAACTTCTTCTGCCACAAATTTAATATGGAACAGGGGGAAAAAAAAAAGAAAATTGCATATTTCTCCTGCTCCAACATTTATTACTAGAGACAGTAACACCCCTCTCTGAAGGAGTCAGAAGGAGGAATCGGTTGGATTTTTTTAGGTAACTGGATCCCATTATGCCATATCTGGAGGTAGTTTTTGTGCTTTAAAAAAAGAACTAAATGGCTTTCATAAATTAAAGCCCTCGCCGCAGTGCTAAGGCAGAAATAGCCACCGGCTGCGTGATGGGGGGGTGCGGGGCGTGATGGGGGGTGCGGGACCCTCGGGGTGTGCAAAGGTGGGGTGTTTGGCAGCACCTTCCACAAGAGCCATTTTGAGCACGGAAGTTTAACACCTGAAGACTTTCAAGCTTTCTCAGGTAATTTTAAGAGCATAAGAAATTTGCCTTTTTCTCCAGCGTTAGTGGCATTTCAGGGCAGCTACCTGGAAGACAGAAATAACGCCTGGCAGGGAAAATCTCTGCACTTTTGGTGTTGGAAGGGCTGACTCCAGATGGAAAAAGGGATGGGAGCAGAAAAGCTGAGCTCTTCCGTGCACACAGTCCCATGCAAGTGGTTTTGCCTGGAGAGATGAGTTTTCCCTTGCCATGGGACTTTGGGCACTGTAGCTCCGCGCAGCTGGGCTGGTTTCACGGGCAGGGATGCTGATTTACACTGTGCAACCAGCTCTGCCCCAAAATCATGATTCCCAAGCTGTGGCTGCGGGAATCGTCTGGAAGTGGAGCCTTCCTGTAACTCACCCCTTCCTGAAGGGAACAGTAATTTTTCTGGAAGCACCAAGAGCTGCTTCTCTAGCACCACCATCTCCTCCAGGCAGATCCCAGCCCTGGGCTGCTTCTTTTGGGGACCTGCAAGGCAGAACCTGAGCAAGGAGGGACAGCGGGAGGGGAGTGGATGCAGGAGTATTTTGGAAATGCATTTTCAGAGCCAGGCTCAGTTTCTAGCCCTGTTGTGTGCAGCCAGCAGTGAACCTCATAGGTGAGGGAGCCTGGCACAGCTCCCTGATGCCCACCTTGTCCCACGTAGCCCTGCTCCCAACTCCACCTTCCCTCCATTGCACCTGTATTTCATGTACCGAACCCCCTGTAACTCAGGTGTAACGGGGATGACTTCTGGAACACATATATACTCTATAAAAAAATTTGCTAATACTCAGGGGTGCTCAGCAGCAGTGAAAAGTCTTTCCTTGACCAGGGCGCAAAGGCAGGGAGTCAGAAGCAGCAACCGAGCCTTGCTGGAGAGAAAAGTGGTTCCTGAGCAAATGGGGAGCTGGTGGGAAGCTGGTGAGAGAGACAAACCCCAGCAGGACAGAGCTAGGAGAGCCCCCCTGCCCCCCCACTGCCTGGCTCATTAATGAATTGCTGTAGTCTGCAGCCCCCAATTGGCGCATAAGGAACGATGAGCAGATAGGATGACCCCAGCAGAGGAGGAGCTTTTCTTCTACTCCTGTCACAGCAAGATTTTAAGGAAGGGGAGACCAGGAAAGCAGCCAAGCACAGACCCCTCACTAAGGAGATGGGGTGCTGCTGCCAGCCCTGCTTTTATGCCCCCCAGCAGCAGGAGAGCCAACGAGACAGAGCCGCAGGGCTACAAATCCCTGGGGCAGCCAGGCTAGGGCTGGGGCAGTGGGGGATGCTGGATTGGAGTGGGGGGCAGTGGTGGATGCTGGAGTGGAGTGGGGAGCAGTGGGGAAGCCTTGGCTCCCTAGGCAGGAGGTAGGTGCTCTTTGGGCTTTGTTTGGCTCTGGGCTGGTTGAAGTCAGGGGTGAAAAGAGCAGAGTCCTGTGCAGGCAGAAGAGCCTGTGCTGGGGCTGAGGTGTGCTTGTTGCTGCCTGGTTTTTTGGGTTTTTTTAGGAAGCTGTGCAATAATTGAGTTTAAATAACTCCTGTGATAAGTGGTTTTGGCCATGATCCGATAAGAACTTGAGTGTTACATGAGTGGCAGGTCTAATGCAGGGGAGGGGATTACCTAGGGGCCTGCTGGCTGGAGTCACACGCTTTGCCCCCCTCCGCCATGAGCTTACTGCTCCCGCCTGTCTAGGGAGGAGCACAGGCTTTGGGGAGCATCCCCATCTTTCCTTGGAGCTCTTCCCTCTTCTGCCATCAGAAAGCCCATGTCCCTGAGGCTCCCTGCTCCCCCTTCCCCAGGCCGGTGTGCTGGGGCAGGTACCCTGGTGGGGGAGAGGAAGGAGGAGCACAGCGCTTGCACCCCTGGGTTTGCACAACTGATTCCCAAACTGCTCTTGCGACCTGACAAGCAGCAAAGTGACAGGCTGTGGGAGCGACTCTGACTTGTTTTCCATCAACACTGTTAAACTGGGATTAGCCTCTTGTGCCTTGCAAAGTGGCGAGCTTGAACAGGGGAATTGCACAGGGAAGAGCAAACGCCTTCCAGCAGAGGAAGGGTGGTGAGGTTTTTTGTTCTTTTTGTTGACAAGCCATGCGTTTTCTGGCTCAAGCCTCACTTATGCATTGGTGAAAGCACCCGTGAAGGAGCAAGCGCTGCGGCAGAGCTGTGGCTGTGCTCACTCCCGGCCCCAGATCTGCAGCCTGCCCAGGGACGGGCTGTGCGAAGCTGCCTCCGAAACCGCCGGGACGTTTCCTGTCTGCAGGGAGGTCCCGCCCTTGCACTTGGTGAGTCTTTTCCTTCTGGTGTGGAGATGCTGAGGCAATCCCGCAGCTCTTGTCTTTCTCGGCCTTTACAGGCATGGACCAAATTGCTCCTGTACAAGAGGAAGCCTCCCTGGAGCTCTGCAGGCTGCACAGATCCCTCCTGCAGCCCCGGGGGGCTCTCTTATCTAAACCTCTTATCCTTAACACCCTCCAGGCTGTTGAGGCTGCCACCTTCCTTCTGCCGTATCTTCAGAATCTGCTCAGGAAGGTCACAGGATGTCACGGAACTCCCCAGGGCTGCAGTCACCACCCAGACACTGCTCTCTGTTTCTCCTGCTGAAATGCTTCCCCCGCAGCAGCTTTTCCAGGGGGGGAGGCAGGGGCTGGTGGGCGAAGCTGTGGCTCCTGGGGTGAGGCTCTGCCCTGGAGCCCAGGTTCCAACCTGGGGCACTGCTGCTGCCTGCAGCCACCCCAGGAGCTCGCCCAGAGCTCTCCCTGCTGGGTGGGCGTCCTGAAAGAGGTTTTGAATCTTTTGGGGTGTTTATTGCAGCAGAAACAGAAATGGGGTGGGTTTTTTTTTTTCCCTTACCACAAGCTTGGCAGCGGGACAGTTTTGTGCAGAAGCCCCTGCCGTGCCCATGCCTTCGTGCGGGTTTTTCCCACCGTGGGGGCTGCTCTTGCTCCAACAGCCCTGGTGGCTCTGGGGCAGCAGCAAATTTGGCCCTGGCCCCTGGGGACCCAGAAAGTGGGAGGGGCCTGGTGCTACCTCTGGCTGCCGAGAGCCCCCCGAGCAGCAGAGCGGGGCCGGGGGACTCCCCGAGGCTCAGCAAGGCCTTTGCACGCTGCCTGCGGGGAGGAGCACGAGTTGTGAGCACCCAGCCCCGCACCCATCCACACGGGAACCGGGGAGCGCGGCACCCACGGGTGTCACGGAGCGCGCCCCTCCACGGGAGGCGCCCGGCCCCTTACACCACGGGCGTGCCCCCGTGCACACGCGTATGTGCCAGCGCGCACCCCCCTCCTCACAGCGCGCCCCGGCGCGGCCCCGCCTGCGCACCATGGCGCAGGGCAGGCACGCGGGCGGACGGGCACGCGCACGCTCCGCCGCACACGCACAGCCCGGCGCCCCCGCGCGCGCCCCTGGCCCCGCCCCCCGCCCGGCCCCGCCGGCGCGTGCGCGCGGGAGGCGCGCGCCGGCGCAGCCCGCCCTGCCGCGGCGGAGCGGCCCTGACGATGGTGGCCAGCGGGCGGGCGCGGAAGCTGGCGCGGCGCTACCGGCTGGCGGTGGCCACGGCCCTCGCCATCCTCCTGCTCCAGGGGCTCGTCCTCTGGACCTCCGCCGGCCTCGACGAGGAGGGACCGGCCGAGGTGCGCCGCGGGGAGGCCGGCCCGGCGGCCCGGGGCCTGCCGGCGGGGGCTGAGGGGACGGGGGGGGCGGTGAGGGGGCTGAGGGGGGCGGGGGAGTCGGGGAGGCGGGAGGGGCTGAGGTGGGCGGGGGGCCTAGGGGAGGCATAGGAGGGCCGTGCATGCTGGGACAGGGGTCTTGGGGGTGGGGGGTCCTGGGGGGGCCAGTGTCCGGGGGGGTGGCGTGTTCCCTTCCTCTGGAGCTGGGAGGGGATAAGAAGGGGGTGCCCCTCCCCGCCCAGGGTCTGCATGGGGCTGTCGAGGCCCCGTCCCAGGGCTGGGTCCCTGGGGTGGATGGGGGTCCCACAAGCCCTAGGCTTGGGGGGGGGGGCGGTCCGTGGGGGGCCCTGCTGCAGCGATGTGGGGTCACGGCACCTGAGACAGGGACCTTGTGGCCCAGGGGGTGTCTTTTGGGGTCTGGCATGGGGTGAGGAGCGTGGGAAGCTCGCTGGGGGTCTCTCGCTTCTCTGTGGTTTGGGAGACATTGTGGGAAGCCGGGACTGGTGATGCCTGAGCCAGAGAAATATGAAAACACATGGTAATTCAGAGAGCTGGGGAGAGCACGCAGAGCAGAAGTTTGTGGCGGCTTCTGGCTGGCTGTATATCCCTGTGAAGTGCAAGGGTACAAGGACCTTTTGCAGTCATCTGTTGTTTTTATACCAGAACACTCTGCTAAAGTGAAAGGCATCACCTCTTTTTTATGTGTGAGGAAACTGAGGCACAGGCTGGCAAAAGTGTTTGCCCAAGGTCAGACATGGAGCAGTTGCTGAGGAGCACCCAGGCCTCTGGAGAATGCTGCTGCCACTTTCAAACAAGGCTCTCGACCTCCGGGTTGCTTATTTGAATTTATTTGTTTGTTGTGAGCTGCCTGGACCCGCTGTCCAGGCCTGCTGCATCTGGGTGGACCAGTGGCTGAAGCTGGTTTCTCCAAGAGCATTGGGGAAGGGCTGAGAGTCCCTGTATGGATTTCCTTGGTGAATGTCTGTGTGGCACCGGAGCCCCTCATCTTGGGCAGGACCCTCGTGCTCCAGAGGCTATAGAGGCTCTCTGCAGGCTGCCAACAAGCCCCAGGATGGTGGTGAAGCCAGGTTTGGCAGGGGCAGGGACAGCATTCGGGAGAGCTGGGAGCTGTGCAGGGGCAGGCATGGGGTGAGTGTGGTAGCTCTGGCAGAGCAAAGCCAGTGGCCGTGAGGTGAGAGGTGGGGATCTCTGGAGGGGTGAGAGCTTCCCTTCCCCATTGTGGGGTGCCTCCCTGGTGTGGAGGATGACCCTGCGGTTGGCAGGTCTTTTTGTAGGACTAGAAAGTTTTTCCTGAGAGTAAAGAGGTGAGAAGGGGAACTGGGCAGCCCCTTGCAGGGGGGAAGGTCTCTAATGAGACCACTCAGTCAATGGATTAATTCCCAGCCCAGGCCTCCTCCTGGGACATTGAGAATGGCCATGAGCACCCTCACGTGCTGCCGTACGCCCACCACCAAAACAGAGCCAGGGAATAAAAGTGGCGAGGAGAGGGGACACGGAGCTGCCCATGATCCAGAAGCGCTGGGAGCCTGAGAGCAGGCTGATCTGGCACGCAGGAGTGCCTGACTGCCCCTTCCCCGTGACCTTGATGAAATTGCTTCACCTGTCCCGGCTTCTCCTTCCCTCTCTGCACCATCCTGCGCTGCTTGTCTGCTTTTCCTCTTCTCTTGCCTTGTGCAGCCTTGGTCCTCGCCTGGTTTCCCCAGGTTTCTTCCCAAAACTGAGCTGGGCAGCTGATAAGTTTGGCTGGGGATGGTTTGTCACCAGCAGCCCTGACTCCAGGGACTGGGAACGGACAGACCTCTTCAGAGAAGGCAAGAACCATCCTAGACTTTATGGACAGCCCAAACCCATTAGCAAGTTGGGAAAAGTCCAATTAACCTTTATTTCTTACAAAATGGCAATGCTCTTGGTTTCTGTGCTTTCCTGCAGCTTCTAATTTTGGCCAGACCTGGAGGAGCTGCCGTTCCCCTGGGGCATTTCTGGTAAAGCTGGAGGAACCCTCCCAGGGGAGCCTGACCTTGCAGGCATGGAATGATTTGGGGAACCTTGGGATCTCTAAATTGCCGGAGTAAATGGCTCCTTCCCACTAATGGACACAGCTCTAACCAGGCTCGTCCCCACCACGAATGGGCTGTGACTCGCTGTATAGAGCAAAAAGTGAGACTCAAGTCCTGTTAATGCTGTGGAGTGTCTGGAGTTGGGCGAGCTCGCCTTCCCCTCCAGACCAGTACCTTTGGCTGGAACACCAGCAGCGCTTGGAGGCTGCGCTGCAGTCCTGTGTCCTGGGCTGGCAGCTGCCTGCCCTGCCCAGGTGTTCCCCCAAGGGCTGCTCTGATCTCTGCTGGTGGCAGCCCCTTTCTCTGTCCTGCTCGGTTCTTCAAAGCCTGCTGTTTTCCTTTTCTTCCCTTCGTAGGGGAGGGAAGAGCTTCCCCTGCTTGGCAGGCTCCGTCCCCACTGGTTCCCTGGTATGAGCTGAGTGGAGGCCGAGGGAGGATCTTTGCCCTTCACCGGAGCAGGTTGTAAACCCATCTCACACCAGCAGCACCGACTGCTCGCTGCCCTGTAATGGGCTTCAGCCACATCGGAGCCACTGGCCTAACCCTTCTTGAGAAGGCCAAGCCACTTGGATCATGTTGCTTCTCTTTGCAAGCCCGATGTCAGGGTCCTGTGGGCTCCTTTTATTGACCAAGCAGATACTTTATGGCATGCAGACTAGCAGAGGTTGGATCAGTCTCCATCCACCCAGGTCAACACTGAGTTTCCTACCTCCAGTAAGCCAAATTATCTTGTTCCACCGGGATCAAACACCACCATCCCTGTCCAGACTGACAGATGGGAATTTCCCATCAGTACCGAGCCCTTCGCTGGCAGCATCCCTGCTGCAGAGAGTGCGAGCCTGTCTGCACACGAAAGTGGGAGCCCAAGGGACCGGAGCGATCCTGCCTCCATCGTGGTGACGGCTCCTGAGCAAGCTCAGGAGCTTCCTGGAACTCTTGGTCTGCAGTGGAGCTGGCACCACGAAAATGCAAACCAAAGTGTCCTTGTGGGTGGGGGGTTTCCCAGTCATGTCTCTTCTCCCACTTCACCTCCTATCTTCCTCTTTCCAGGCAGAAGGCAACACCTCTCTGGGGCCTGTGTGTTGGTGTCCTCCATCTGCTGCAGCCACCAAAGAAGCTTCCTACGAAACATCTTCCAGCTTCGCTGAGATTCCTTGATTTTTATTTTTCCCCCCAAACAGCATGTTTTTAGGGGGCTGTCTCCAGCCATTTTAATGGTGAGGTTTAAGGGGCTGCTGCTGCAACTGGCAATCAAACGTCCGGATTCCTCTGGTGACTTTGGAATGTTTTGGCACCGGTTTTGCCTGCTGAGCGCTTGTATGTGGCAGACACCAGAGTCAGTCAACCAGAGGGGGAATCCCACAGGACGCCAGATGCTGTTAGCTCTACTCCTTGCAGCGGCAGAGCTTGGACCTGCGCTGGGGATAGGGTGCAGGTAGATACCTGACCCACGGCTCCTTGGCACTGTGGGGTTGGCAGTGTCACATCAGGGGAGGCAGGATGGGAGAAGTGACCTCTGGCTGGTGCCTGGATGGGAAGCCTTACCAAAAGTCCCACGCACGAGTCTTAAATGTAGCAGAGCAACGTGTCCAGAGTTGTTCCCTGCCTGGTTGGGGTAGAGGGATCACTCTGCTCTGGTGCAGTAATTAGAAGCCATTGAATTCGTTAGCTGACAGCTCCGGAAAGGCTGGTGGTGCTTCTAACGACTTCACTACTGGGGAAGGCAGCCAGGCGTGCTTGTGAGCTGGGAACTGGGCTCCTTCCAGGGGGACAAGCAGGAATGTAACTGAGGGTGAGCACTGTGCAGGAGCTGTCCCCAGAGCCAGGCGTGCTGGGGAGCAGAAGGTGTGAGTGGGGCCAGTGGGTCTCTTCCTGCAGGAACAGGGCTGAGCCCACCAAAGAGACTTGCTCCTTGCTTGTCGCCTCCTGACTCCCCTCTTCTGTGATACTCGGCAGAGAAAACAGGTTTATAACTCTCGAACAGATGGTCCTGTGTGGTGACTAATGAACGGTTCGCTGCCTGTCTCGGACTGTCTGTGATGCCTGTCTGGGCGGAAGGGGGTTCGGCTGATCCTCGCTGACGCCAGCCCCTCGGAAGTTAAGCGGTGGCTTGGCCCCTTCCTGGGTAGCCATGGTTTGCAGGCTGTGCCGCCACAACATGCATGGGTAGTTCAAGGACACTGGAGTGGGCAGATCTTGCCAGAAGCCTTCTGGCCTTTGTACGGCGTGGTTTCTCCTGGCTGTGACCTTCCCAGCAGCTACGCCCACAGTGGGGCTTGTGCAAGGGGGCTAATTCGGTCCCACTGTCCTTGCAGGACATCTGCCCATCCTCAGAAGATGCTGTTGTCCAGGAATAGCCCCTGATGTGCTCGCTGCCTCCCATGGTACCTGGTGCAGGGGCTGGGCAGGCAGGGTTTTGCAGGCGTTGTGAGATAGCCCTGGCAGGGCTGGCTGGAGAGGCAGCTGCTTCGCTGCCTGTCAGCTGGGAGCACCTGCGGTGGGGTGGGGGCATACGGCCCTGGCCCCACGGGCACAACTCGCTGGGAAAGTGCTTTCCCATGAGCATGGCTCTCACAGGCATCCAAACTTCCCAACTCTCTGCTCTCCTCAAGGCTGACTCGTTTCTGCTCATCAGCCAGCCTGGCAGAGGTAACAAAGTGTAATTAACTGCTCCCTTTTCACATCCGCTTGGCTCGGCAGGAGGGTTTGTTAAAGGGATTTCTAGAGAAGCTGGTGATGGCAGCAACTGCTCCAGTCCAGCGCAGGGAGCTGGGGCCTAGGGAAGGGAGCATGGGCAGGACCTCGTTCAGTGCCTCTCCAGCGCTTTTAGCCCCAGAGTGCAGCTGCAGCCACCTGGGACCCCAGCTCCCAGATGGGTGTGCCGGGCTTGGGCTCACAGCGTGATCGTGGCAGGGAAGGGCTGGTGCATTTGCCTCCAAGTCAAAAAGCCCTGTGCTTGTCCCCTCTGTCTGGGGGTGCCCTTGCCCATGCAGGACCTGGAGGGTGGCTGGTGCAGACACAGCCTTGGTCAGTTAGTCTTGCAGTGAGCCCAGCAGCAGAGAGCAAGACCCTCTTTGTGTGTCTGGGGTGCTGTGTTGATGGGGTCTGCAAATTGGGGTCTCCCTTGCTGGCATATAGGTGCCTGTCCCCATGAAGGGGGCAGAGGACCATGCAGGGAGGTGCTTTGGGGTCTTAAGTGGCAGAGGGACGATGTCATGTCCTTTGCCGTACAGTGGCTACTCCCAGAGTGCCTGCCATTTTGTAGCACTGAGCAACGTGGGGACTGGGAGCGTTGAGCTCTGGGAACAAGGATGCTCTGGGGAGCATGTTGGCAGAGCCAGGGAAAAGCAGACCCAAGTTAATGCTGTCTGTCCCTCTCTTCTGCATCCACATGGAACTGGTACAGGAGCGGCAGAAAAAAGCCAGGTTGCCTGAGAGCAGCGACAGCTCCAAGGACTCAGACAGCTCTGCTGGGCGCCGGGGCAGCGCCAGCCGGAAGCATGGGCGATGGCGGGGACGGCCGGACAGCCCCGGGGCACTGGTGTCCAAGGTGGTGAGAGCTGTCACAGGAAGACACAAACCAGGACGGAGGCTGCCATCTGCACCGGACTCCTCCAGCCATAGGAACCTGACGGAGCTGCACGGGGAGGCCCATCTGGCTGTCTTCCAGCAGGGCGACACAGGCAGTGTGGAGGGGGCACCCCAGCCTACAGAGAACAGCTTCACCCCCAAGTGCGAAATCACGGGCAAAGACGCCCTCTCAGCGCTGGCCCGGGCCAGCAGCAAGCAGTGCCAACAGGAGATTGCCAACGTGGTGTGTCTGCACCGGGCTGGCAGCCTCATGCCCCAGTCTGTGCCTCGCCACTGCCAGCTCTCGGGTGAGTCCTGCTGAAGTGGTCCTGGTGACCCCTGGGCATTGGGAATATCCCAGCCAGGTGCATGGGCCACCTTCCTTGTGGCACCAGACTGTGCCACCTGGCAAAAAGCAGCCCCAGTCTGTCACTGATTCCCAGATTACTGCTGCCTCTGTAATCCAATCAAAGCTGTGCCAGCCTCCTTAAGCTGGGCTGCTCATCCCAACCTGCAGAGCCTGCAGAGGTCAGAGCCAGGCCCAGCTGCATCTTCTGTTTTGAAGGTTCAGAGAAGGACACCCTGCTTTCCCAATGCAGCCCTGTCAGTTTAACGCAAGGGGCTGTGTGTGCCACCATGCCCTGGCACTGCAGTGTGATTTGGTTTGCCCAAGGCCGGGCTCTTCCTTGCCGTCCCTTCCCTTGCTCAGGTCTCCCTGGTTTATCAGGAGCTCCGGTTGGTGGGGTGCTGGGTGCCAAGGCCCAGGGTGGCTGACAGCCCTCTCCCTCCCCGTGCAGGCAAGGTCAGCCCCGTCATCCAGTGGGACGAGAGCCGGCTGCAGCAGGTGCCCCCCAGCAAGCCCGTGCGCATTGCCTACATGCTGGTTGTGCACGGCAGGGCCATTCGCCAGCTGAAGCGGCTCATCAAGGCTGTGTACCACCAGCAGCACTTCTTCTACATCCATGTTGACAAGGTATGCTGGAGGGACAAGGGGAAGGGAGATGCTGACAGTGCCCGGATCAGTCACTGGGACAGGGCATAGAGCTGGGCTACGGGTGGGCAGTGGCACAGCATCCACCATGCCAGAGGAGTGTCTGGGTAGGGTTTGTCCTCACTGCCGGTGGAGGTGTGACCCTCCCCTATTTCTGCAACCCCAGGGAAGCAGGATCTATCCTTCCTGCCCAGAGCAGACTTGTCTTGCTGCTGTTCTCCTTGTGGAGGCTGCCGTAAGGGCTGACCCCCAGCTGGCAGCAAGGAGGCCCTGGGAAGACGAGCTCCCTGCTGACCGTGAGCCATGTTCCCTGGCAGCGCTCCAACTACCTCCATCGCGAGGCAGTGGAGCTGGCCCGGCACTACCCCAATATCCGCGTGACGCCCTGGCGCATGGTGACCATCTGGGGAGGAGCCAGCCTGCTGAAGATGTACCTGCGTAGCATGAAGGACCTGCTGGAACTGGCTGAGTGGCCTTGGGACTTTTTCATCAACCTGAGTGCCACTGACTACCCCACGAGGTGAGGGCCTTGCTGGGGCAGGGGAGGATGGTGGAGGTGTTCAGGCTGCGTGATGCTCCAGCAGCCTTGGGGAGGGGTAGGGAGGAGCAGGGAACTGAGGGAAGATGGGGTTGGAGATTGCACCCATGCATTGGTGATGATGCTCCAGGGTCTGGCCAGTCCCATCCCTGCAGAGGAGCCCAGCCAGTACATTGGAGGCTGTTTTCTTCCTGCGATCTGGGTGTTCCAGAGGAACGCACAATGTGAGGCTCCAGACAGCAGAGGGGCCACGTCTGTATCTCCTCAGCCATGGGACCAGGGTTTGAGTCAGCACCTACTAAGCAGCCTTAGGCTCTTTCTGTCTGGTGGCTCTTGCAGAGTGAATGTTTACTGGGCTGCTTTACCCCAGGGGCCATTAATGTTTTCTAATTTTCACCTCAGGACCAATGAGGAGCTGGTGATGTTCCTGTCCAAATACCGAGATAAGAACTTCCTGAAGTCTCATGGACGAGACAATGCCAGGTAATCCCAGCTAGAGGCAGAACTGAGCTGAAGGAACAGAAGAGGGAGGGATTTCAGAAAAGAACTGAAACAGCTGGGGCATGAGGGATGTTCTGGATGTAGCTGTACCTAGCAAAGCGGGTGACAGCTCTAACCCCTCATCTTCATCCCTAACCCCTCATCCTCATCCCCATGCCCAGGTTTATCAAGAAGCAGGGCCTGGACCGCCTGTTCCACGAGTGTGACTCCCACATGTGGCGGCTGGGTGAGCGCCACATCCCCGAGGGCATTGTGGTGGATGGGGGCTCCGACTGGTTCTCGCTAACACGCAGCTTCGTGGAATACGTGGTCTACACGGATGACCAGCTTGTGTCCCAGCTGCGCCAGTTCTACACCTACACGCTCCTGCCAGCTGAGGTGGGTGCTAGCTGCAGGGCACGGGCTGGGTTGTCTTCCCACTGTACTTAACATCTCTGTCCCACTTCATCCCTGCCCGGGGTAGCTGCGAAGGGCGCTGCTTTGTGCAGGCAGCTTTGTGCCTCCCTTTTGCCTGGACCTGGGTATGAAAAAGGGGAGAGAGGAGCACACAGGCCAAGGGTCATGTTTATATCCAGTGCTGCTCTAGGTCCAGACACGCTCTAGGCTAGATAAGGACTGATGTGGGCGCACAGCCTCGTCTCTTACATGTTCCCCTGTGCTGGGAACAGGGATAGGTTTCCGTTCAGGAGCTGTTGAGGCCTGTCCTGTTCCTCTGAGTGAGGGGTGGGGGTGGGGATCTCCTTTAACCATCCATCCTCCATCCCCACTGGGTCTCCTGTCCCTTCTCTGCCCTGCACAGTCCTTCTTCCACACGGTCCTGGAGAACAGTCACGCCTGTGAGACACTGGTCGATAACAACCTCCGAGTGACCAACTGGAACCGGAAGCTGGGCTGTAAGTGCCAATATAAACACATAGTCGACTGGTGTGGGTGCTCCCCAAATGACTTCAAACCCCAGGACTTCCTCCGGCTACAGGTGAAAAGATCCTCCTTTCTCATCCTGCACTCTCCCCCCTTCCCTGTCCTGCTCCCCTGCGGGCGCACCCCTGGATGCAATGCCAGCTGCTGTGCACGCCTGCAATGAGCCTCACCCCAGCCCTGCAAGGGACAGGAGCAGGATTGGCTCCCCAGCTGCCGCGGGGCTCGGCACAGACGTGTCTGTAAATGCTCAGGCAGCAGGATTATGCTGACTGTTCTGCCCAGCGGCCAGGCTTTTGCTTGCAATGCTGCTCCTCTTCCCAGGCTTTCTCTCCCATTTTCCTGCTCTTTCCCTGAAGACTATCACTTGGGGCAAATACCTCTTCAGTAAAACCACTTCAGAGCGCTGTCCGCTTCGGCAGGACAAAACACCTCGTGACAACCTGTCTCTCATGCTCTCAGCGAGTAGGGACATAGACTGAAAAAGGGAGGTTTGGGGGAGGTACACCCAGCCCTGAAAGAGATGTTAGCAGGATTTTTGAGCAGTCCTGGGCTTACGTAGTGCAGGGCCCTGGTCGTGCAAGCTGTGCCACATGGCCAGGTCTCGTGCAGGGCTCCGCAGCGGCTCCGCAGCAGCTCTGCAGGGTGGGGGCCCTTCTGAATATAGAGATTGCAGCGAAGGAGCTCGATGACACATGGCTGCTTCTGAGCATGGAAAGGGGGAGGCAGTGGGAGAGATGGGAACCCATCTGCATTACCAGTGTGCTCCGACCGATCCTGCTGTAGAGGATCCCACGTAGAGGCTGGCTGTGCTTTGCTGCTTCTCAGCCTGTGCCCTCAGAGGGGACAGGATGGGTCCCAGCATGTTTCTTCCAAATCTGCCTCCCTCCCAGCTGCCCTGCTCAGGTGGGAGGGCAGAGAGGCTACAGCCAATACTCAGAAATGCCTGTGCTCTTCCAGCAACTCTCCAGACCCACCTTCTTTGCCCGCAAGTTTGAGTCAACGGTGAATCAGGAGGTGCTAGAGATCCTGGACACACACCTCTATGGCAGCTACCCCCCCAACACGCCAGCCCTGAAGGCGTACTGGGAGAACGTCTACGACCGAGTTGATGGGCTCAGTGGCCTCAGTGATGTCACCCTCACCTTCTACACGGCCTTCTCCAGGCTGGGGCTTCACAAAGCCGCAGCCACACTCGCAGCGAAGGCCGACAAGCTCTGCAGGTGGGGTGTTTGCCACGGGCTCGAGCCAGGCTCTGAGTGGTGGCCTGCGTCTCGTGTTGGGAGGATGCTGATGCTCAGATGTGCAACCTCTCCGTCTGTCTCTCTCTCTCCAGATTTGAGCCCCAGGGCTTCCCATCCAGTGTGCACTTATATTTCTATGACGACCGTTTCCAGGGTTACCTGGTGATGCAGGAAGTGCAGAATTCGGCAACTGGGCAGGCAGAGTCCCTGGAGGTGTGGATGATGCCCCAAGGAGCTCTGAAGCTGGCGGGTCATGGAGGGCAGGCAAACCGCTTACAAAACCTTGAGGTAAATGGGAAGAGTTTCCTTCACAATGCCCGCTTTCCCATACCGCGCTGCCCTTCCTGCTCTCCCCCGCCTGCACGCTGTGGGGACAGAGGGACATGGTGCCGCTGTCGTGGCTGAGAACAAACCTTTGTCCAGGAGTTTGGCTTCTGTGTGGGGTATGGAGCTGATCAATGGGGAAAAGCCCTGAAGGGGATTATCGGGGGGAGCTGAGGCTGTGGTGCCCAGCGCCTGCAGCTGCAGGAGGCATCACACAGCTGGATTTGTGCTGGCATGGTGTGAGCAGGCAGGAGAGCTGTGGAGGGCTGTGTGTGCATTGCTTTGGCTTCCAAAGTCTATGTTGTGATGGGTTTGGGGAGGTGAAATGCAAAACCCGAGCTGATAGCCTCTCCCTGACCAGTGTCCCACTGCCTGTGCCTCTTGTCCCTCCAGGTTGGCACAGAGTGGGACCCCAAGGAAAGGCTCTTCCGCAATTTTGGAGGTTTGATGGGGCCTTTTGACGAGCCAGTGGCCATGCAGAAGTGGTCGCGGGGCCCCAACCTGACGGCCACGGTGGTGTGGATCGACCCCACCTACGTCATTGCTGCCTCCTACGACATCACGGTAGATGCCGAGACAGAGTTCACCCAGTACAAGCCCCCCCTCAATCGGCCCCTGCGCCCTGGCATCTGGACCATCCGCCTCCTCCAGTTTTGGGAGCCTCTGGGGGAGAACCAGTTCCTGGTGGTGCCCCAGACCTTCAACCGCAAGCAGCCTCTCAGGAAAGGTGAGGATGCTCTGGAGTTTGGGGCTGGGGGGCAGGTGTGTGGGGTGTCTCCCCTCTCTCTGTGGGCAGTTCAAGGCGCTTCCCCCTGGTGCTGGCCTCTCCAGGCTGTAGCAGATGATGAGGTGGGAGCCGTGCTTCCCACTGGTGTCCCCTTACCCATGTGAGTCCTCAAGCCTGGCCCCTGGGCAGCTGTGAAGGCCCCGTTTGGAGGTCAGGTCCATCCCGAGGTCCTGCAGCAGCACCCCACTCCTTGGGCTGGAGGGGGGGCTGGGGTTGCAATGGGACAGGGTGCTGAGCCCCGCTGAGAGGCCGGCAGTAGGAAGGGCAGGGTGCTGGGACATTGCTGTGCCGCTGATCCCTTCTCTCCTCTCTCCCTGTCCTGCCCAGATGACAGCAACTGGCTGCATGGTGGCCCCCCCCGCAACGAGTACACGGAGCAGAGCTTCCAGGGCCTGGCAGGGATCCTCAACCTGCCGCGCTCCGAGGCAGCGGAGGAGGACGCAGTACGGAAGGCGCAGCTGACGGGCAAGGCACTGGAGGACTGGGCGGACGGTGCCATCAGCGCCTTCTGGTCTGTGGCAGATGTCTGTGTCAGCAGCCCCTCTGCCTGCGCCTCCCTGGAGACCTGCAGCAAAACCTCTTGGAGCTCCCTCTCTCCGGACCCCAAATCAGAACTGGGGCCCGTCAAACCTGATGGGCGGCTGAGGTAGCAGGAGCAGCCGGGGGGGTGGCCTTGGGAGCGAGGAGCACCTTCCGTCACTGGCGGGGGGTCTCCGGACTATATCACCCCGTGCGATTTGCACCATTAGTCACGCCAGGAAGAGAGAACAGGAACCCCTGGGTAGGAGAAAACCTTCTCCCACGGGGTGTTTTGGGTGCAGGGGGTGTGGGGTCAGTCGTGCCCACCTCCCCCGGGAGCGGGCACTTGCTGGCCAGGCAGAGCGTGCTGGGGTGCCTGGCACCGCAGGGGCAGGGATGGTGCTGGTGGCCGGGAGGGGCTGCACGTTCGTTACCACAGGTCTGGGAGCCTGGGGAAGGGGTGATGGGACGGGAGGGAAGGCTCTGGCCCAGCTCAGCACCCTGCCCTGCCCCGTGCTGGGTTTCTGCAGGATCCAGCCCTGCGCTGCTGGCTGCCCCCCTGGGAGGGCTTGTGAGGGACAGGCAGAAGCAGAATGGGTCGGAGCCTGCCCTGTGCACGGAGCTGCTGCTCGCCCAGGGTTAGCATCTCATCCCCTCCACCCCAGCCCTTTAGTTTGTATTTTTATAAATATATAAAAATATATATGATGCAAAGTGCAATAGAGACGAGACCCCGTGTTGGCCGGGAAGTCCTTGTGTCTCCATCTCCCCTCAGACTGTAACGTACCTTGTTCTCTTGGGTGTCCTGGCGCTACAGGACAGGGTGCTGGGTCGTTTACATATTTTTTTTTTTTTTTATTATTAGTGGTATCATTATTATTGTTTTGCTGTTTCCCCATGTCCTGCTGGGGAACCGCACCCCCCGCCCCTCGGCCAGGGTTGGTTGTGGGGTGCTGCCCGCCCTCCGAGGCCCCTGCCTGACCGTGCCAAACATTTGGAGCTGCCGCTGTGCGTTGTGCGATGGCGCTCGGTTTGAGTCTGCCAGGCCGCTGCCAACCCTGCCACCTCCGTCTCCGCTTCAGCAAAGGGACGCCCCGCTCCCCTGCCGAAATACCCTCCACGGGGCTGGCGTCCTGCTGCGGGGGAGGCTGCAGCTGGCTCTGCCCCGGGGCTGCCCTGGCCCTCGGCCCAGCCTCTTCTCCTCTCCCAGGTTGGCAAAAGCTCTTGGGATCTGCTGCGCTTCCCTGACCAAAAAGCAAAGAGGCGAGACGAGGTCCAGCCGGCTCCATCCGCTCTCTGCTGTTCCTGCTTCCCCCTCCTCTGGAGGGAAGAGACATGGAGCATCCCCTTTCCACACTGTCCTCCTGGGCTTTGGGAGCTGCCTGCGAGGTTCCTTTCTCAAAGACCGATGCTGCACGGAGAAGTTCGGCTTGGTTTTTACGCAGGGAAGACGCTTCACGTGTGCCATGTGGGACTGCAGCTGGGGAAGGGGCACTGCCCCCACGCAGGAGGCAGGGGCAGCAGGAGCCGCTGGCTCGGGGCTTGGCCAGATGGGTTTGCTGTCTCCAAAGATCCCCGCCATCCTTCACCTTCCTCTGCCTGCCGGGGCTCCCGGCCTACACGGTTTAAGGATGCTGGTGCTGCAAGAGGCGCGTCCCAAAACGGGCTCCTCCTTGTGATGGAGACAGAGACCTTGGTGGGCGAGGGCACTGGGTGAGAGGAGCCCCGGCTCAGGGGACGATGCCAAAACTCTGTGTCAGAAACATTATGTCAAGTTGTCTTAAATATGCAACATCACCACAAATATACCCGTATCTGTACCCTGCCGTGTGTTGGGTTTTTGCGGCGTGTACTGGAAGGGGTGGGGGGAGCTGCTGGATTTTGGAGGGGCTTCTCCTCCACAGGCCATACAGGTGCGGGTGTCAGTCTGTCCTGGGCATCAGGGCATGGGGTTTGTCCATTTGGGTGCTGTGCAGTGCAAGCCTGGGCTGTTTTTCCTCAGCCCGGGGCTGGGGCCCGGTTACCATCCGTGTTTTCAGCCACCGAGCGGCAGGAGCTGCCCATGGGTCATGGCGGCCCGGCCCGGTCACTGGCCGTTACCCTGAGACGTCAATTAGGGAACGCGTGGGCACCCCCGGTGCCTGCAGGGCGGGGGCTGGGAGCCCCCCGCAGCCCCGCCTTCCTGCCCCGGGAGCAGGGGCCGTTCCCTGACCGCCGACCCGAGCTCTGGCGGGGCAGGGGACCAACGCCCGGCCTGGCTGCGGCTCCCGGCGGTGCGTGACGCGGCGGGCGGTCCCGCCCGGGCCGCCTGTCACGGGAGGGGCGAGGCGGGAGCGCGCTGGCCCGGACCGGGGCCACCTTTGCAGCGCGGCCGTGCCCGCCCGCCCCAGGCCCCGCCCCGCCGCGCGCCGCGTCGCCACGGCAACCGCCGGCCCCGCGTTCCACCCGGCGACTGCAGCCAGCCCCGCCGGCGGCCAATGGGGAGCGGCGGGGGGCGGCGCGGCGGCCAATGGCGGGGCGGGCGGGGCGGGGCTGGACGCGCGGCGCGGCGGCAGCGGCCCCGGGAGCGGCCCCGCCCCCCGGCCGACGGGGCGCGGGCAGGGGCTGCCGGCGGCGGCGGTGGTGGCGGCGGGACGGCCTGGCCCGGCCCCGAGCCCCCCGCCACGGCGCGGCCCAGCATGGCGCAGCCCAGCGAGGCCTCGGCGCACGCGGCGGCCGCCGGCGCGGCCATGGACAGCAACGTCCTGGCCATCGTCATCGCCGCGAGTGAGGGGCGGGCGCGGGCTTCGGCGGAACCGGGAACGGGGAGCGGGGCCGGGCGGGGGTGGCCGCCGCCGCCGGGCGGGATCAGCGTCTGCCGTTGCTTCCAGGACGGCCTCCGGCTGCGCCGGCGACACGACCCCCCCCCCCGCCCCGGGGGCGGTCGCTGCAGCCCCCGGCCCTTCCCGGGCTCGACTGGCTCCCGGGGGGGGGGGGGGGCCGGGTGGGCTCCGCGGGGGGCGCGGGGCCGGGCGGGCGGGGCCGGCCCGCGCGGGGCCCGGGGGTTGGTTCGGGTCCCAGACGGGGCCGCGGGAACCACGGGGCTTTTGGCGTCCTCGGGACGGGCAGCGGCGACCCCGGCTTCTCTGGGGCTTTTCCGAGCTGCTTCGTGCCGAGGCGCCCGGAGGGCGAAGGGGGTGGGGCGGCGGGGAGACCCACAGACCCAGCGAGCCACCGGCTCATTCGCCTCTCCCCCCGCCCCCTCCCAGCGGTGTCTACCTCCGTCTTCATCGTGGCGATCCTCATCCTGCTGCTGCTCCTGTACCACCGGGACCCCATGTGCTGCCAGTTCCTCTGCTCCTGCCGCTTCTTCCAGACCCCCAGCCAGTATGTGAGTGTCCCCCCCGCCCCCCCCCTCCCCTTCCCCTGGGGTCTGCGAAGCTGCTCACCGGGCTCCCCTCCTGCCGCCTGGGCTCGCCGGCGGGTGCGGGACCTCCGGGCAGAGCCGGGCGCTGCCTCCGTGTTTCCCACCCTGCCTCCGAGGCCAGGCACCCGCCCCAGGCCGGCCGGGGCGATACCTCCGAGGCCTGAGCCTGGCAGGGCCCCCAGCTCCCCACGCAGCTCGGGGCGAGGGTTTCTCCTCCCCGGCACAGTTTGTGTGCGGGGCCGGGCTCTGTTCTGCAGGGAAGGGGCCTGGCGGGGAAGAGGCTGGAAGCTCAGGGCGAAGGCAGGCAACGCCGCTTGCTACCGCTCGCATCCCCGGCAACTGGCTCGCTTCTGCACAGCTCCCTGGCGCGGAGCACAAAGCCCTTTCGCTCGCATCCCTGATTTCCTGGGGTTGGGTTTCAAGTGGGGAAGGTAGTAATGGAGAAAGAGCAGCGCGTTCAGCCAGCGCTGCCTTCGTGGTGGTGGCTGCCCAGGGAAAGCGCGGCTTCCAAAGGCGGTGGGGATGGTTGCTCAGGGGAGGGCTGCAGGTGCTGCTGCGGGGCCTGGGGAGAGGGGGGACAGCAGCCTTGGCTAGCAGGGGACAGAGAGGCTTGTGCCACGAAAGGCAAATGTCCAGCACAGGCTGGGAAGTCCCCAGCAGAAATCACAGCAGGAGTGGGCTGCGCTGCTGGTGTCCGCTGCACGCTTTGCTGTATCTGCTCCTTTCCTCCTCTTCCTCCCCGCTCCTTGCCCCTGCCACGCGTGGGGGAGAGGGCTCAGCCACCACGCTCCTCATCCTGCAGAGCTGCTCCCCAGGGCTGTGCGGGATGCGCTCTGAGCTGCGGAGCCTTTGCTGTGCTGGGGCCTGGCTCTTGGGTGGGTGGTTACAGGAGAAGGCATCTTGCCTTTAGCAAAGGGTTGCGTGGACACAAAGAACTATATATGGAAAGGGAACGTATATAGGATGTATTTCCATCAGAAAAAGCGAAGCGGTGGTAGTGGTGTGAGGCAGCTTTCAAGCAGGTGTAATCGTGCTGGTTTTGCTAATCAGTTATTAAAACAAATAGTTGCACCCCCAGCCAGCCTAGTTCCTTGCAGCTTCTGTAATTGCTCCTTAGGGCTGAGAGAAAACAGCTCCTGGGTTGTTGAGAGCAAAAGTAAATCTGTCATTCGTAGCTCCCCCTGCAAATCCCTGGTTGCTCTGGGAGTCTCTGGCCCGTTTTCTGCTGGCAGAGATGGGGCTTTTCTGCGAGCGAGGAAGGGCCCACAGCTCAAGTCATGGCTCTAGCTCCAGGGGGCTGCTCTCTGCAAGAGGGATGTCTGCTGTTGCTCAACACCTTGACGGGGAATTGTGTTTAAGTGGAGTAAGACTGCTCGGGAACAGAACAGCTATTGCTCTGCAGATTTGCTTGCCACATCATCCTGAAATGACTACCTCAGTAGATAAGCCTTTGCAAATTCTGTAACCCTGAGCACGTTGTGGAGCTCTTATCTACACTAGCGGAATAGTTGGGCTGTTTTTTTGTTGCTCCCCAAAGCGAGGTGGTTCTGCTGAGTCTGAATGAAACCCTGCCCTGGGCCCAGGCTGCCGTCCCTCCGGCTGTGCTGCGCAGCGGTGCCAGCTGGCTCGGGCCCTGCGCCGCCCGGTCAGGATGTGCCCGAGCTGTCGGTGTTGGTGAGCAGGGAGGCAGAGGTTGGCTGCCAGCAGCGAGAGCCAAATCGGCAGAGGTAGCGGCTTCTGCCCTGCCCAGGCTGCCCCGTGTGAGCTGGCTGAGCTCTGCTCGCTGCCGGGCGGGATGTGAGGGATTTTGGCTCTGCTCACCTCCTCCTCCCTGACCCCTCGTTACAGGACTGCCCCCCACCCTACTTCAGCAGCAGCCAGCGGCTGGTGGGTCCCCAGCGTGGAGCGTCACGGCTGGAGAGCGCTGCCGAGAACCCTGGCATGCATGCAGGTGATGGCTGGGGCCCTGATGGGAGCATGGGGGGGGAAATGGTAGCGAAGATCCTGATGAGCTTGGGAGGAGACTGTGGTTATGGAGACCTGGGGAGCTCCTGGGGTATGGGGAGAAGGTGCTGGACAGCAGGAGAAACTTTGGGAAGTGCTGCCTGTAAAAACCTGCAGGGGAGGGGCAGGCATGCTGCAGAGGACACCACAGTGCCTTGAGGTGTTTGGGCATGAAGTGCCAGGCAGATCCCTCGGGGCCTGGGATTTGCAAAGCAGGTCATGGTGTAATTACCTCTCGGGAGGGAGGATTTCCTCTCTCAGGTTCAAGGAAAGGCACCCACAACTTTGAACCCTGCAATAACTCAAGGTGGCACCAGGCCATGAATTTCCATCAAAGGGAGCCACCGCCGTGCTGACCTTTCTCTTCTGGGCTGGGCATTTCTAGGCAGACGAGCTATTCTGCGTCGGACCCCCCAGCAGCTACCAGCTCCCCTCCTGGGAGCAGCCCCGCTTGCCAAGCTATGAGAGCGTGCGGAAGAAAGATCGCCAGCGGGAAATCCACCAGATGATTGCCAAGCGGTTTGGGCTGTGGGCAGAGCCTTCCCAGGAGGTGAGCTCCTCCTCCCCTGCACCAGGGTGCTGCAGAGGCCCAGGGGCAGACCCCCCCCTCCGGTCCGTATCTGGGTCTTGCTTCAGCAATTTGCAATAGTGAAGGACTCTGTTCTCTGCGATTGCCTTTCTCCGATAGCCTTTATCTCTGGGAAGGGCACGAAGTGTACTGGGAGGCTCCTTTTGTGTACATCTGTGCTGGTTAATCATCGATCTCTCCCGGTGGGTTTGCAGAAATGCCTGTGCCAGGAGGCGGGGTAGAGCTGCTGCTGAAAGGGCAGGCCCTTTGGATCATCTGCTCGGTACAAGCCCAAGCTGGGAATTTTATTTTTAGATCTGTAAGGCTTCCACGGTTTCTTGCTCCCTTCTCCCTGCAGGACACCTTTGGGAGGCTCCTCACTATCACCTTGAAGTGTTTATGGCTTATTTATGAGCAGGAGGCTTTGCCTGTTACGACATTTAAGATTTGCACTAGAGAAAAGCGGGTGCATCTGCCAAGTAGGTCCTGAGGCAGCGGCCCGAGAGGCTCCTGTCGAACAGAGACCTCTCATTCACAGAATCCCAGAATGTCAAGGGTTGGAAGGGACTTCAGGAGATCATCCACTCCAACCCCCCTGCTAAAGCAGGCTCACCCAGAGCAGGTTGCACAGGACATAATCCAGGTGGGGTTTGAATATCTCCAGAGGAGACTCCACAACCCTCCCCGGGCAGTCCGTTCCAGTGGTCTGTCACCCTCAAAGTTCTTCTTCCTCATATTCAACTGAAACCTCTTCTGCTTCAGTTTGTGCCCATTGCCCATTGTCCTGTTGCTGGGCACCACTGAGAAGAGTCTGGCTCTGTCCTCATGACTTTCACCCTTAAGATATTTGTATGTGTTGATGAGATCCCCTCTGAGTCGTCTTTTCTTCAGGCTAAACAAGCCCAGCTTTCTCAGCCTTTCCTCACAGGGGCGATGCTCCAGTCCCCTCATCATCATTGTTGCCCTCCTCTGGACTCTCTCTAGGAGTTCCTCATCCTTCTTGACCTGGGAGCCCAGAACTGGACACAGTGCTCCAGGTGGGGTCTCACCAGGGCAGAGTAGAGGCGGAGGATAACCTCCCTCACCCTGCTGGCTGCACTCCTCTTAATGCACCCCAGGATACCATTGGCCTTCTTGGCAACACAGGCACCCTGCTGGCTCATGGTCAGCTTGTCGTCCACCAGGATTCCCAGGTCCCTCTCGGCAGAACTGCTTTCCAGCAGGTCAGCCCCCAGCCTGTACTGGTGCATGGGGTTCAACCTCCCCAGGTGCAGCACTCGACACTTGCCCTTGTTGAACTTCATCAGGTTCCTCTCCACCCAACTCTCCAGCCTGTCCAGGTCCCGCTGAGTGGCCGCACAGCCTTCTGGCGTATCAGCCACTCCTCCCAGTTTTGTGTCATCAGCGAACTTGTTGAGGGTACACTGTCCCCTTGTCCAGGTCATTGATGAACAAGTTGAACAAGACTGGGCCAAGTGCTGAGCCCTGCGGAACTCCACTAACTACCGGCCTCCAACTAGACTCTGCACCACCGATCAGAACCCTCTGAGCCCTGCCATTCAGCCAGTTCCCAATCCATCTCACTGTCCACTCATCCAACTCAAACTTCCTGAGCTTCCCTATGAGGATGTTATGGGAGACAGTGTCAAAAGCCTTGCTGAAGTCAAGGTAGACAACATCCCCTGCTCTCCCCTCATCTACCCAGCCAGTCATGCCATCGTAGAAGGCTAGCAGATTGGTCAGGCATGATTTCCCCTTGGTGAATCCATGCTGGGTACTCCTGATCATCTTCTTTTCCTCCACTTGCTTGGAGAGGACACCCAGAATAAGTTGTTCCATCACCTTTGTGGGGATGGAGGTGAGACCAACTGGCCTGTAGTTCCCTGGGTTGTCCTCCTTGCCCTTTTTGAAGACTGGAGTGACATTGGCTATCCTCCAGGCCTCAGGCACCTCTACTGTTCTCCAGGACCTTTCATAAATGATGGAGAGTGGCTCAGCAATGATGTCTGCCAGCTCCCTCAGCACTCGCAGGTGCATTCCATCAGGACCCATAGATTCGCAGGTGTCCAGCTTACTTAAAAGATCCTTAACCTGATCCACCTCAATGGAGGGAAAGTCATCCTTTCTCCAGGCTTGCTTGCTTACCTCCAAGGACTGGGAAGCCTGAGGGCCAGCCTTGGCAGTGAAGACTGAAGCAAAGAAGGCATTCAGTAACTCCGCCTTCTCTGTATCCTCCATCACCAGGGCACCCACTTAGTTCAGCAGTGGTCCCACATTTCCCTTAGTCTTCCGTTTGCTGCTGATGTACTTGAAGAAGCCCTTCTTGTTATCCTTGATATCCTTTGCCAGATTTACTTCCAGGTGGACCTTGGCCTTTCTAGTTGCTTCCCTGCATGCTCTGGCAACATTCCTGTATGCCTCCCAAGTGGCCTGACCCTCTTTCCACATTCCATAGAGCTTTCTCTTTTCTTTGAGTTTTACTAGAAGCTCCTTGGTCATCCACGCAGGCCTCCTGCCTCATTTACTTGATTTCTTACTCATGGGTATGCACCAATCCTGAGCATGGAGGAAGTGTTGCTTAAATAGCAATCAGCTCTGTTGGACTCCCCTACCTTCAAGAGCCTTAACCCGTGGAATTCTTCCAAGTAGGACCCTGAAGAGGCCAAAGTTAGCTCTCCTGAAGTCTAATGTTGTGGTTCTACTTACTAATTGCTTCCACCACACAGAATCTGGAACTCCACCATCTCATGGTCCCTGCAGCCAAGGCTGCCCCCTACCTTCACATCCTCAACTAGTTCTTTATTTATCAGCACAAGGTCCAGTAGCACTCCTCTTGTTGGCTCCTCCACCACCTGGGTCAAAAAGTTATCATCCGTGTTCTGCAGGAACCTCCTGGACTGCACGCACTTTGCTGTGTGGTCCTTCCAGCTGGTATCAGGATAGTTGAAATCTCCCATGAGAACCAGGGCCTGTGATTGCAAAGCTACTTTTAGCTGTCTGTAGAAGGCCTCTTCTACTTCCTCATCCTGCTTGGGTGGTCTATGGTAAACACCCACCACAGTGTCACCCATGCTGGCCTGTCCCTTAATTTTTACCCACAAACTTTCAAGTTGTTCTTCATCCACTCCCAGGTAGAGCTCTATACATTACAGTTGCTCCTTCACATAAAGAGCAACTCCAGCACCTCACCTCGTAGGCCTGTCTTTGACTAAAGCAGAACAGAAACATTTGAAAACCCTGAGCAGAGCACTAAAAGTTCACCAATTTACCTGGGTTTGGGGCTCCTAAAGCTGCACCATAAATTTTGGCATAGTCAGCACCTGCTGCTCAGTGTTTGGAGGTGCAAGTAATGATACCTGCCCTGAAACCAGAGCATTGAGGCATAGGAGAGTAAAGCCCCCAAGGAGGTAGTTGAGGAACTGCAACAGGAGCTCTTCCACAACACCCCTGTCCATGCCTGTTGCTCGTTATGGGGACAAAGCTAGCCCAGCTCTGCCAAAATAAACATTAACGACAGCCCAGAGGTTCTTCTCTGCTGCTGCGCTTGCGAACAAAACCAGGGGAGAAAGCCTGGCTTGAAGGTGCTTGTATAAATCCTAGTAATTGATCCTTGGTCAAAGGAAAGCAAATACCAGGCCCATTTTAGCAAAAGCCTTTTCTGGCCTTATGACAAGTAGTGACAAGCCCTTGAAAGGGGACAGGGAAGAGCAGGAGCCCGGCACAGAGAGTGTGAGGGGGAGTGGGTAGAATGTGCCTCTAGTGGATTTCTGCCCCGCTGTGTTGCAAACCAGTGCCAAGCACTCATTCTCCAGGTGTTCATCTAGCCAGCTCTGAGGACAGCAGGAATTTAATTTCAGGCTGGTGGTGGTTGTGAGCCTTGTCATCCGCTCTGTAAGAAGAGGTGGGATAATCTGGTTATTTCCTATCAGCTGTAATGCTCTTCCTCTCTCCTCAATAGATGCCACCTCCCTACGAGCATGCTCTGAGGCATCCTCCAGCTTTCTCAGGAACACTAATAAGCTCAGAGACCTTGGACAGATGTGGTGTGCCTTTCCAGGCCCCTCTCAGCTACCAAACTCAGCGAAACACAGACGTGTAAGGCCTTGGCCTCCACGTGCTGCTTCTTCCCATGGTGTCAGCGACAGAAGTGCCTGTGACAGCGTTTTCGTCCGCAGGGAACGGCCGAATCTCAGACCTCCACCCAGCTTCACAATCAGCCGAGAGACAGGCAAGTCAGACCCAGCCAGCGGAGACGTCCCTCCCACAGCACAAGGACCACCACAGAGCCACCGCTGGGTACCACGCTCCAAGCAGAGCACCCGGGGATGTCTGCTCGCTCTTCTCTGGCAAACGTACCGTTACCAAAGGCAACAGACCAGCTGCTTCCTTCCACACAGGGGGCAAAGCCAAGGTGAAGGTCTGCTCAGCCAGAGCTCCTCCGGGCTGCTGGCAGTGTCATACCTCTGTGAGGCGAGCACTGCCCAGCGCGCCAAGGATCAGACCTCAGACAGTGGTCGCATTGCGCTACTTCACCTGTTTCTTAGGTTGTAAAATGTTTTACTTTGCTGGTGTATTGGATACCTGGTAGGAATCCTCACCTGCGAGCGGCGGAACGAATCCACATCGGAGCATCGCTGTGTGCTCGCAGCAATGGTCATCTGTGACCGAGAGCGATTTTGTAGGGACTTTGGACGGATTCAGAGAGGCTCCAGGGGCTGCGTCACCTGTGGAATGCAAATACCAACCACCAAGACAAACCGTGGGACTGGGTATGCAGCTGGGAAAGGACAGAAGCGTGGACAAAATAGCTGGCGGTCTCCACGAAGAACATAAAGCGAAGGTGGACGTGTGCGGCTGACCCGGTTTACCTAGTCATCTTCTGCAGAGCAGACAATCTAATAACGTCAACACTGGTGTCCTTACACCACTGATTTTGATAACCTGTTTTCTACTGCAGAGCCAATGTTTCAAATAGTTTACAAACTTTGTAGATAAAATGAGATCAGTTTGGCCACAGGGCATTTGGGGTCCTTTCTTTGGAGCAACATAAACTCAAAAATGTCATGGAATGACTTGAAGACAAAAGGAAAAGTCTTCTGGATTATGGCTTTGTGATACACCTCCAGCCACTAAGCTGCAAATACCACCCCAGACCTGTGCATCTTAACACAACTCTAAAATTAGTCATGAGTTTGCTTCACGAGTGTGAACTTGCCTCACATGGCTACTAAACGGAACACTTTCAGATATCTGAGTTAATCATTGAGGTGAGTTAGATAGGGGCAACAATCTAGCTTGCTGGGATGCAGAGTTGGGTGCAAGTGGAAAAGGCTCTGTCCTCTTCTGCAGTATTTTGAATTAAGATATAAATACAACAATGTCTAAAAATTAGTAAAACCAGAGGAAGTTATTAGCAGGACAAGTACTGACATAAGCGGGATCACAGGGGGAACTCATCCAGTGGAACAGGTTCTCCAGAGGAAGGCAGCTTGATACTAAATGAAGACAAGTGTGAACAGCCACAACCTTCAGCAGCCCCGCAGCATTTATTAAACACACTTACAAATGCCAGCAGGTGATGCCAGTGCCTGAGCACTGACCACGTGTGCTTTAGGAGCAAGAAAACCAAGTCCTAAACTGGTGTTTTCAGAGCCAGAATATTCCTGTCCTCAGATGCCAGTCCAGCCAGAGTGGTCTGTGCCAGCCGCTCCTTCCCATCCATCCCTACGTGACACAGGAGGCTTAGAGCATGGTGACCAGTTTAAAGCTTCCTACTTCTGTGGTAGGGATAACGTTGATAAAGGTTTTATAAAGAATTGCTCCTCTGGGTAGATTACAGATCACTTCCCTGCTCTCGCTGCTGCGGGGCAGTGGTACGTAGACCTCTTTGGTATATCTCACAATCCCGTCCTCTAGGGCATAGAGTGTCTTGTTACGGCCCATCCCCACCTGGAAAAGGATGAGAAGTGTTAGAAAGGAAAGACTGGAGGTCCACCATGAAAGCAGATCTGATCACTGGTCTGCCTCGTTTGATATCCCAGCTTCAACAGCATCTGTTGCTCTGAATTTTAAAGTAAAAGAAAACCATGTTACTTGCTTCCAGCAATCAGAATGCAACAGTGCTCATGACAAGGGAGGAGATACTATTTCCACCCTGAAGCACAAGAACCCAGTTCGGTCACAGAAGCATTTGGGAATACCCTTAACTTTCAGTCCTTTCCTCAGTCACACAGGCACGGCTGTGACTGTGAGCAGGCTCTGTGACTAAGAAATACCAGCTAGTGAAACCCAATTTCAGGATTATAAAGAATATAGGGAAAAGCATTAAGAACAAGCTTGAAAGAGAAGAGGCACAGAACACAGGACTTTGTTGCGGGCTTCTGTTCTCTGAGAACCAAGGAAGAGATGGAAAAGCAACTTACGTGAGCCCCTGGATGCCAGCGTATCAACCGCTGCGTAGCCAAAATGTTGCCTGCGTGCACAAATGTTCCTGTAACAGAGTGACAGAGTCAGACTGCAGAGAATTGGAGCTCTCCGAAGCCCTGGCAGAACACAAATGGTTCCAGGACTTATAAACCGCAGCTTTCTGTAGGAATTTTCTAAGGAAAAATTAATTCTAAATGCTAAAAAGCATCTAAACAAAAATGCTGTTAGCAGGAAATAAAGGGCAATTGATATACAATGGCAAAAAGCAATTTGAGTCTTTGAAAAGATTATTTCTAGGGTACAAGGCATTTTGCTTTATTACCTTTTACATCAATATGTTTTCATCGGCAAGGCTAATAATTATTCAGCACTCAGCTGCAAGAATCTGTACTTTGGCTTCTGCTAAGCCTCATAATTCTCCCCTTTGTAAATATCTAAAATGCCCAGCTTTTCAACACAGCGTGGGGGGAAAGTGCACTTAAGTTATTAGGTGTCCCACAGCGTACCCTCCTCCCAGGGGCTGCGGAGAAGCAAAGTTAGAATCAAAGTACGTTTTCTGTAGGTAATTTCGGCTGGCCGCTTGTGGGCCCATCGGGGAGGGAGGCTGACTCACCCTGCCCTCCTGCCGGCTGCCCTTGATCACAAGGTTTCACTAAACCTCCCCTTTCTTTTCTCTTGGAAGAACGCCCTGGCCACCTCCTGTTGAAACACTCAACAACTGACACCTGTACCAGGGGAGAAGCTGTGAAGAACTCAATGAAATGCAAATGAGACTCAGCAGATACTCAGACTTACCTTCTACTTTTTTGAATCCGTAGCGTTTCCCGGGGCTGCGGCCTCCTAAATTTTTTGAGCTGCCCCCGGTTTTCTTAGAAGCACATCTGACGGCAACCAGGTTTGTTTGTGGAGCAGTTAGAACTAGGTTTGGAGCAAGAACAACAATGTCAGCTGAAAAAAACCTATTATACACACTTTCTTTTTTCAGATTTAAAGGATGTCAGCTAATACAGGCTTTAAAACTAAAGGCAAAAGAAAGCTCTGAGCGGGGGGGAAGGAAAAAAAAAAAAGTACTTTCAAGATAAACCATAATTAGACTGCCATGGCATAAGCGCCCTGCAAAGAGGCCACATCTTAAGTGCTGCTGCTGCTGCCCAGGGAGGAATAAAACTCTTGGCAACAATGTTAAAGGATGTGCATAAATTTGTGTTTCAGCTAGGCCTTGTACGATGAGATGCAGAAGTTACCAGTTGCTGTGGATTGGCCTGATATTGCTTTAAGAAGACAAGCTGTGATCTCTGTTTCAGTTTCCCCTTCGATCAAATGGCATTTACTTACACAGTAATATTTTGAAATCTGAGAAGACTCCAATTCAGGACAATATATAGAACTGCTACCCTGAACATACTAGTTGAAGCATTTTGTGCAAAACTTTGAGTTACAATCAGGAGAAGTCAAGGGAAAAACAACATCAGTTGTTACAGACACTGATTGCCTCTGGAACACAAAATATTTATTCACGCCACAAACTTCTTCCTTAAACAAAGACACTGACAGAAAACACACTGGTTTTCTTGTCAAGAAGGCTAGTGAACTTCTGTCTGTAAAAAATTGATTGAGATATAACTAGTTCTTTTTAAAAGTCTCTTCAGTACCTCCTTTCATGCAGTTAGCAGGCAAACCCAATTTTTCCGAATCCCTCTATTCAACCTCTTAAGCAGCAGGTTAGTGGAAGAGTGGTTATCATAACATTCTTCTTTTCTTACCCTGAGTAAAACCACAGAATTAATTTAATCTTAAATTAAATTAACACAGATACTCAGTAAGCTAGAAATATTGTTGAGAAAAGGGCAATTGCTCTACAAAACCCCCTTAATTTCAGGAGCTTAACCATCAAGTAAAAGAAAGGCTCTGGACTTGATAAACTACAGGGAAGTAGGCAAAGATGAATGAGAGTTTCACATACACAAATTCTACAAAGTTATAGTCCAATTAAATTTTGGAACCCCAAAAAACTCCCAACAGGTTGATTCCAGGATGACATTTGGTGTTGCATGAAAGAAGCTTGCTAACAAAAAAGTGAACCTCAAAGCACCAGACACGCAGGGAAAAACAGTTATCTAGAGAAGACTGAGACAGTTTGTAACTTGACTGAAGTCACATTGGCAGTCGGTGGAAAAACTTCACAATTCTCATGTCCTGCCAAAGAAACCAGGAGGGTATTTCTGCCTGTAACGCTTCTAGATTAAAAAAAGGGATTTTTAAAGCCTCCTGACTATAGCACTGCACAAGGAGGAAGCAGCACCCCTCGCTGTTTGGTCTCTACCTAATGCATGTGAATACTGTTTTTCCAAAGATATTTTCACTATGAGGGCGGTCAAGCAGCAGCACAGAGAGGTTGTGCACTCCACAACCCCGGAGATTTTCGAGGCCAGAAGGGATGAAACCTCCAGCACCTCGGTCCCACCTCAGAGCTTACCCTGCTTTCAGCAGGTTGCACTATAAACCACCCGAGGCCCCTTTCCGCACGAACGACCCCGCGATGCGGTACCGCTAGGGCTTGAAACCCTCCCATTTCACAACAGCACCGGTAAAGGCTTCGACCCCGAGCTACCCCCCCGGGGCCGGGTCCCCGGGTCCCGTCCGGATCCCTCCCTTCCCTGCCCCGCGGAGCAGTGAAGCTGGAGATGGAGGTTAGCCCCTCACTCACACAGCCGCCGCAGCGCCGCCATTTTCCCTAGCACCACCTTTTCCTCTTCCGGTGGGAAGGGGGCGCGGCTGGCGGCGATTGGTCCGAACGCGCGCGCATGCGCGCGCGTTCGGACCAATCGCCGCCAGCTGCGCGCACGTTGGGGTCAACCGCTGCTTGCGCGAGCTTTTCCTCAGCAGGCGCCGGTCGTGCCTTTCCCTCAGGCGCCCGGGGCTTTACCTTAGGGGAGGTCGGGATGGCGGAGAGAGAGCCGAGGTCTGAGGAGAGCGATGAGGAGGAGCTGCCTACCTTAGCCTCCCTGCTGCAGCCATCGCCGCCGCCCGGCGGGTTGGGCCGCCGGCGGTCTTCGTCCACCGCTCTCAAGCCGGAGGGGGTGGTTGTGGTGGTGAACAGTGGGAGCGAAGAGGAGGAGGAGGAGGAGGTCGTCGTCCCTCTGTCCGAGAGGATCAAGAGGAGGGTGGAAGCAAGGAGGGAGGCGGCTTTTGAGCCCCCTCAGCCAGGCGGTGGGGATGCAGCAGGAGGAGCTGGCTTTTGTGCTAGCGGTGACCTGTTGGCACCTGGCAGCAGAGGGCCGCGGGAAGCCCTGGTGTCATCTGGAGAAGCATCTTGTGGCAGCCGAAATGGCACACATGGTGTTGAGAGGCCCTCTTTGTGCCTGCTGCCGGCCTCTCGGTCTGACTCCGCAGACCAGCCCCTGGTACGCAGAGCAAGCCCAGAAACATCCCCCCCTCCCAAGAAGTCAAAATACAGCCAGAAGGAAAGGGAGGCAATCTGCCAGGCTGCGTGGCAGAGGAGGAAGGAGCGAGAAGAACGGAGGAGGCAGCAGGAGCAGGAAAAAGAGAGGAAGAGGGCCCTTGCCAAGATGCTGAAAGCTCAGCGACCAGGAGAGTGCCAGAAATACATAACAGTGGTGCTAGATCCAGGTACTTGTCCTCACAGCCTGCATCTGCCTTACGCTGACTGTCACTTCTTGCTGTGGAAGCCTGACCTGTGCGGTGGTTTCAGTTCTCTTACAGGTAGAAGGCGGTGGAGAGATCCTTAGTGCTTTGCAGGCTGCGAATTATTCCTGTGTGGTTGAGAGTCAGGCTGTTCCCTGCAGCATCACCTGGAGGAGAAAGACTGTGTCATCTCAGGTGTGGGAAGAAAATCTCAATGTTGTTTCCCTTTTCTTCCTCTTTTATTTGCACTCATTAGTAATTGTATTTAACAACCCAAGTAAACACCCTCTAATCTCACTGCCTCAGAGGTCTGAGTGGGAGCACCGATTTGAGTGAGCGAAATATAAACAGGCTGTTGGTCTGGCTGTTTGTTTTCATACCTGGACAGATGGAAGGAGGAGATGAATGGACAGAAGAACCAAATGTCCTGGTTATGCTTCGCTTGGAGGAGTTTTTGTCCATGGCTCACAACTACAAACAAGTGAGAGTGCTTATGGCTTTTGTGCTCTCGCACATGCCTTGCTGTAAGGGTGGTGTCTGTCGTTCCTCTTCATGGCAGGAAGGTTTTGATGTGGGATGGAGCTATGGTTCCAATAAACCAGAAATCTGGTTTTAGAAGTCATTAATGGATCAAACCCACTAAGGTTGTATAATGCAAAGTTCTGACATGCTTTCTTTCTTACAACTTTTCACAGATTTTTGAGGAGGTAACACTGTCAGATCAAGTGAGATTAAAAAAAAAAAAAAGGTAAAATTTATTTCTGCCATAACTTTATACCAGATCAAGTATTGCCTGCTTGCCCCTGAAGAGCTATGTGAACAGACCTTTTCCTCTGCAGACCCAGCTGCAGAATCAGAGCCATAGGTTGCTGTGCTTGCACGTGTACCTCAGAATGCCTTAACTCCTTTTTTCCCGTTGATCTTTGCAGAAGGCCCAGGGCTGTGCAGAAGGACAGGAGACCCTACAGAGCTACGTAGATCGTGCGATGGAGAAAATGCCTGGGAAAATTCTGGCACTGGCAGTAGCTGGAGTAGAAAATTATTTCAGGTTAAACTTTTTTTCCCTCCAAACATGTCTATGTTGTCTCTGGCTTCGAAGGTGTTTACATTAAGTCCTTCTAGCAAAGACTGGAGCCTAAGAGGTATTCCCACCCAGAACTGCTCCACTGTTTGTTGCATAGAAACATAAGCAAAGGTCCATCCAGCCTGTCACCACAGTGACCGGTGGGAAATACCCAGGAAAGAGCACAAGCTCCCAGTCTTACTTTACTCTTCTTAGGTCTCTTCAAGCTCAGTCAAAAAAGAGGCTGCAACAGGCAGCAGCGAGTGGAAACCAAGGAGAGAAACAGGCAAAACGGAGAAAAAAGAAAGTTAATGATTCTGGCCTGGAGATAACCAGAATGGACGTGGAAGAAGTGAGTGCCTTTAAAACAGGCGTGCAGCCATTGTTTCTCATTGCCTGCCGGTTTTTGAACATTTGACCCGATCAGACACTTTCTTGGCCAGGGGGGATTCAGCCTTTGTTAGTCCATGTGTCTGTGGACAGAGCTCTTTGGGTTCAGTTCCCCACTGCCCAGGTACATACCTGCTCTCTCACGGACTCACCTGTGTCGTTCACCTTCATCCTGGACAGTGAAATGTCAGTCCCAGTCAGCACCTCTCGCCCTCCGTGGCCTGCTGGCAAAGCACAGTAGTGCTGCTCTGGGCTGGGTGGCCTGCGTGTGATGAGAGCTGCGGCAGCTGAAATGGTGCTAAGCTGATAGTAACCAGCAGGAGACAGGCTGCCTCTAAATGGTTCAATGCCTTAAATTAACTGTTCCCAAAATGGGGAGAGAGTGGATGTTCTTGGCCTATAGGCAGGATGGTGTGACCCTTTTTTGTTTTGGACAAGGGTGGCGTTTGATGCGAGAAGATTAATTGTTCCATTTGTTTTTTCCAATGATTTTTATAGGCCTTAGTGGATCTGCAGCTGTCCAAACAAGTCCAAGTCAGCTTTTTTGAGAGCTGGGAGGAGCTCGGAGAATTTGCCACTATGTTCACAAAAGCTGTAGCTGAAGCACCGTTCAAGTGAGTAAGCAGATGAGGTTTGGTCATGTCTTCTTTGGAGAGGCTGCATTTTCACAGTTCTTGGGAGGGAACGGCAGGTACATGGCTGCACTTCAGTGCAACACGGTATGGTGACTTTTAAAGGAGCAGGCGACCCAGGGCAGCTGCTGGTGCAGCTCCTTCAGCACAGGGTTAGTTCTTGGAAACGAATGTCCTGCCTGGGGAGGGGTAAGGACAGACCCTGGTTTCACGTTGGAGTCTTGACATCAAGTAAAGCTCTTGTCCTCAGTCTGATTTTAGGAGTGGGAAGGGAATGCAAGTAGGATTGGGCTCTTACAGCACCAGCTTTTCTTCTTCAGTCTGTAACCAAGAGAGCCGTTACTGAGAATGAGCCATTTAGCTGCTTCCATTGATGAGGAAGGACAGCAACGTGTTGCACAGACAGCTCATACAGCCGTCTTGTGCAGTCTCTCACAATCCTAGCATTCCTGTCACAGCATCTGCTGTATTTTATGTCTCAGCCATGAGAAGAGATGAGATGTCATTAAAAAGGACACGTGAAAGTGTTTTATTATGGTTGACGGTCAGAAAGTGAATTCTTCTTTACCACTTTGTATGCATGTTGGCTTGTGTCAGGATTGCTCCCAAGTACAGGATTGTTTCCTTTTTCAGTAGGAAATCTGGGTCTTAAACAAGGAAATTGGTAATGCATGTGAAGAAAATAGGGTCAAAGTTTTAGCCTTTACTTTGATGCCAATGGTGTCTATAACAGCATGGAGTGAGGAATGGTGCTCTGTCTTTGGCTACATGACAACAGATGGAGGAATAGGATTTTCTCCGCAGCCTCATTGTCTCATTTGCTTTCCCACTCTTTGTTCTCCCTAGGCGAGAGCAAGAGAAGACAGGGTTCTCCTTCTACTTAGAGAATGCGTGGTGCAGAGGGGTGAAGGTGGATCATTCCGGAAAGGGTCTCCTGGAAGTTTGGAAGAGGCAGATACAACAATTTAACCGGGTCAGCCTTGAGATGGCTGAGGCTATTGTGTCTGCCTACCCTTCTCCTCAGCTTCTGAACCAGGTGAGGATGCCTCGGGAATAGAGAGTGCTGTGTGCAGACAGCCAACTAATGTAAGGAGCGGAGGAAATTTAATTGGTATTAAATTTGACACGACGATTCTGTATGAGCTGTTTAGTAAGGAAGTGAAGGAACTGATTCCTGGGCACCCTTTGCTTTGGCTTTAGAGAGGAGACTACTGAGGGAGCAGCATTGGTTCTGCCTCAGCCTGTAAGCTCCCAAATGAGATCTGGAGAAAGACCAGGTGAAAAATGAGCATATGTTGTGAAAGGGTAGAGCAGCCACAGGTGCATGGCTTTGATTACTTTTTTGAGCAATGGATGCAAATGGATGATACCGTTGTTGCTTTGTGTTGCTTTAGGCCTATAGCAGATGCTCCTCAGAGCAGGAGCGGGAAAACATGCTGGCTAATATCCCTGTGCACCGCGGGGATGGTGTGACAGCCACCTGCCGGCGGATCGGACCAGAACTCTCCCGACGAATCTATCTGCAGATGACTTCTCATGATCCTGATCTCTACTTGGATGTCACTGGGTAGCCCCAGGGAAAGAGGATTTTACCATTTGCCTGCTTTAAGTATTCAGCTTCCTTCTGGGAAGAAGTGCTTAGGTAGCAGTCATTGATCCCAGTTAAAAGACTTAAAACACATTTAGACTTTATTGTAGCAGAAGAAGGTTGGATGAAATTGCCGCATGGCTGGATTTTACACAGGAAAGATGGCCAACATCTTCTGTAAGATTGTGAGCTGGACATGGCTTATAGTACTGATGGGTCCTTTTATTGGACTTCCTATTATTCAGAATAAATAATTTTGAATAATAATCATGATCTTCACCTCTTCACATGCCGTCTTGAATATAGGCAGGTATGTCATCTGTTGAAAGGAATACTTTCTACTGCTATCCTAAACTGCAAGGAGTTATCTCCTCTTGCCAGCGTGAAAAATCCTAACGGTAAAAGCGACGTGGTGCTGCCCCCCCAGCACCTGCTCTAGTGAGGTGGAACAACTTTACCTCACAAAACAGACTCTTGGTTTTCTGCTGTGGCAGATGGGAATGAGTAAGACTAATTTTCAGACATAAATTTAGTCTGCCCTGATTCAGTCTCCAGATGGTTTAATCTATAGAGGGTCCTGAAATCTGATTATACGCGCTGGAATTATGCGGTCTAAACAGTTGGCAGAAAAAGCTTTCTTTTAATTAGGTTGGGGAATGTGCTCGCCTGTCCGTGAAGCCATTAGTGATGTGTGCATGCAAGGACAGTTGAGGTCTTTTGCGACAGCGGCACTTACTGAGATGAGTGCTGAGAGTGAATTAAGATGTACCCATGTGAAAGTTACCCCAGGAACAGTGCTGCCTCAAATGAGAAAATACCCACCCGCCATGTGAGTTTCAGCTGTTCAGACAGAGCCCTTGCCTGGCCAGTCGCGCGCTGCTGACCTGAACTGATAAATCTTAACAGCCTGGCATCTGTGAACTTGAGTAGTGCTCTACTGGATGGCAAAGCCACAGACTCCAGATGCTGGCAGGAACCTCTGCAGAGGAAACGTTGCTTTCAGTGTTGTTGCTGTTTGCAAACACTTCTGGATAGTAAAGACCTTTTAAAGAATGTGATGAGTTAGATAACCAAAAGCAAAGCCTAAAGATGTTTCAGGGAAGCTTAGAAAGCCTGTGTTCTCTGCTAAGCCAGAGATGGGCAGCCTTTCCTTCCTTTTACCTGATACTCATGCCATCGCTTTTTTTCTGCCTGGTACTCGGAGAACCACAGTCTTATCATTAGGTTACCAAAAGCTGAAGGCTCACTACTTCGATGAGGACCTTGGTATGAAACACTATAGCTTATTTCCTCATGGCACTGCTCTTAAGGATATGACAAACTTCTGTTTGGTTTTCTCTCTAAGGAAATTATAAATAATTCATAGGCCCTCGCACAGGCGAGTTTTCTTCTCTAGGTGCAAACCGCCAAACCTCCCGGCCTTCCCAGCAGCCCTGAGGAGAAGCCCTTCCCTGCCTGCCTCCGCATGTGCTGCTGCCACTGCCACAGCCTGCAGGCGGTCGCCACTTTGTTGGCACTAGCTGGTTAAAATAAATGTAGTTAGAAATCATTACTGTATGTACCTAGAAATAACTTGTGGCTGTTTCTAAAAGACCTAATTAAAATTAAAACTGTGTTAGCAACATAAACATCCAGTTCAGACAAATTGCTGCGAAAACTGTTGTATTGAAAATTTTCAGCTCCTTTCAATGGTACATCAGCTTCTTCAGCCCCAACACACGGATGCACAGCCATCCTACACACTTGTAATTGGTCCTGGAGTAGGCCTTCCCATATTATTCCCATACAGCCGTATCGCCAATCTTAGCACGAACAGAAACGAGAGCAAGGAATGGATATGTATTAAAAACCTTCTACCTCCAGGACAGAGCTAACCCAGATAACACAAGGGCAGGGCTTTTCCTCTCCTATAGATTGACAGCTTCCTGCCTCTTACGCTCTAGGTAAACAGCCTGTGGAGGTTAAGAAGCGTTAACAAGTTTAGGTTAATGTGGGTAAATAACGGGAGTTACAGGCCAACCGTGAAACATGCACAGCAAAGGTGATCTGAACAATAATTCTGTTCTGCGAGGAGTGGACCAGCAAACCAATGCTGACTGATTAAAAGCAGTTTCATCAGAACACAATTCCATAGGAATTCTGGCTGCGTAGATGGTGGAGGGAGATGCTGATGAAGCAAGTGCCCGTCCAGGACAATCACTGCTGCGAGTTCTGTTGTAGCATATTTTGCAGGGTTTTGTGGTTCTGCAGCGCGGCTAACACGTCCTCGTAGAGAGCGTTCACGCTGATGCACAGAGGTTGGTGTTGCAGCTCTGTCAGCTTGCAGGCAGCCAGAGCGCAGAGGACGCAGAGCAGCACAAAGAGCAGGACCCTCAGCACCGACCGTGACCAGGAGTGCTTGTGCCGGGGCGGCTGAGTGGGCCGAGAATTGGAGGCGGGCTCTGTGACGAGACATTTACAAGACAGAGAATGTGAGGAATTCATAAAATACCTTTAACAGTTTACATTCAGAAACAAGCTGTTCAGGTTAAGATGTTGCCTGTGCTGCAGTTGTCTTCTGTCACAAATTTTCATCCCTTAACTCTGGTTAATAAATGCATGCGTGAGCTCTACCCATTCAGGATTAAAAGTTTCAGATTTAGGTTCATGGCAGCAGCGAACAGGCTGGAAAGCACCTCTGTGTCGCACAAGATCTGATTTTGCACATATGGTTCAGGACACTTAAAAACAAATGAGTGGAGGGAAGCTCTCCGCAGGAGCAGCCAACGAACTTGTAGCTCAGCTGTTCATTGGGAATGCAGATAAAGAGGAAAGGGCATGGCAGCAGAGCTTACTGGAGGTCCTACAGGTTTTCTGCCGCTACTCCCCCCATCTCCAGTACCTGGGCTGCATAAAAGCAGATCTGGCAGCACCAAAATGAGATGAAGATGAAATCTGATGCAACCCCACCCACAGCGGATACCACTTACTTCGGGTCTGCACGTTTTCTTTTTTAGTTTTCTTTTCCACCTCCTGTTTTGCAGCTTTCTGAGCATCGTATTCCCGTCGTCTACGTTCCTTTTCTTCTGCCTTCTCTCGCTTCCTCAGCTCCCTCTCTTGAGCCTCCTTTGCTCGCTGTTCTGCCTCACGCTTCTTCTCCATTTCTGGGGATTAATAGGAAGTTTTTTCCCTTTTATGTAAAGAGTTGTCATTGCCTTCTTCCTTATTACCTGCTTATCTGTTCCCAGTTGGAATGAGGAAACAAATCAAATAACTATCCTCTATGTTTATATATATGTATTTTTCTTTTTTAAATATTACATACCTTGCATTTTGCTCCCTCAGGATTAGGTTTCCCTTAAAATAAATTCTGTGCTGCTCTTGCATATTTTTTATGGGTAACCTATAGCACATTCCATCTAGAGCTCCAACTATTATTCAAGCAGGAAATCGCAGAGTTATCCCCAGCTATCCTTCTCCCTCCAGCCCTTCTACCCTACTACTCCCAGAGTCCTCAGGATTTTGAGAGTTACAAGTATGTGTTAGATGGCAATTTGTTAGATATTTGGGCACGTAAGAGATATCAAGAAGAGTCCTCAGCAGACAGCACATGACTGCTTTTTGCGCTTACCTCGCTCTGCTTGGAGCTTCCGTTGCCGTTGCCGATCCTGCTCCGACTGGATCGCTTTCATGTGCTGCAGTACCTTCAATGTCCAAGAAAACAACCTGAGGTCCCTGCAGGAGGCTTGTTGCACAGTCAGTTCAAAACCGAACAGCTGGAGCGTAGCTGAGGACAGTCGACTGGGGCGGACCGCCAGCCCCGACTTACCCCTACAGGTATAGCTCTGAAGAGAGCTCGCACCCTCCCATGTGAATCTTTGCAGTTAAGAAACAGATCTTTCCGTTAAAAGCCAAATGTGCCAAACTGGTGCTAGCTGATACAGGGGACATGGAACACTTCTGTTTATGTGAGCCTCTAGTTTGCCAGAGCTTCTCCAGAGAGTTTTGTACTCTGGACTATAAGCCTAGACATGGATTATTTTGTCTGATTATGCCTCCGCTTTCTCGGCAACCAGCATTTAGGCCTCTCTCAACTCCAGTAGTGGAAGAGAATCCTACTCAGCCCAGTGTTTGCTCTCCCCAGGCACAGAAGCAGTAAAGTCAGTGCAGTGAATGTGCACCTCACGGGCCGAAGAAACTTCAAACTGCAGCAGCAGCTGCCCAGCTTGCTAAGTAAAGAAAGGAAGAATCACCACTGATAAAGCAAAGTAAGGGGAAAAAGAAAAAAAAAAAGAATAAAAGTAGATTACTTACCTTGACAGCAGCCTGTTTACACTGCTTCTCATCCAGACAGTCTCCTGCTACTTTAGCTAGGACGGGATCAAGGGGATTGTCCTTCAGATCAAGCCACTTCAGGTTCTGCAGAACAGAAGGATAAAGGGGAGGCTGTGCTCTTACGATTATTTAAGAGATCCAAAGCAGAAGCAAAGCTCTACTTAGTTTTCACATGAAACAGTTATGGAAGGCAAGCAGAGAGCTTGAGCAGAGGCATTCGCAATAGATGTGAGAGAATTTCCACTGAGCTGCAGAGCCAGCTGAATTTTGGAATGGGTAGCCAGCAGGATGGATGCTTTACCACAGAAATCAACCTGAGAGGAATCACAAGACCCTGGGCTGCATCCCAAAGCTTTACGTAACTGCCCAGCAAATGCTTTTACCTTGAGCTGTGCAAAGCTGACCGGCAGGGTGACTAAACGGTTGTTCAGAAGGTCTAGGTGCTGCAGATTGACCAGGCGGCCAAAGTCCAAGGGCAGCTGCTGAAGCCGATTTTTACTCAAATCCAATTTCACCAGATGCATCAAACTGCAGAAGTCTGACTATAAACCCAAACAAAACCCAGAAAAAACTTGTCAGCACCTTTATGGAGGAACCTCAGCGGGGGGAGTATTGGGGAGACAGCTTGCATAAGTCACAAACCCTTAACTTGCTATGGAACTGTGGCGGAGGAAAGTCGCTCTCCTTTGCCTCGAAAGAGAGAGGCAGAAAACAGTGGGACAGACAGACTGACGAGGTGATGTGTAGCAATACAACTGAAACTAACCCAAGTCTCCACTGCTGATGAAACTGGGCTGCGGGGATCCTCTGGCAGGAAAATACTGCAACCTTCATGCAGTGCCAACCTTTTCTCTCTCCTGCCTTGGCCAGAACCCACCGGCACTGACCCAGCACTGATGGCAGAGGCACTCACCCACCCCGGGATGAGGACAGTGCCCATTCCAAACCTCTTGGTGAACCTTCACCGAAGCGCTAGTTCTCCCTTTTTTTTTTAATATTTCCCAGCAGACTCATCCCCACAAAGGCTCCCTAGCACCTTACCGGCAAGGAAATGAGGTTGTTACAGGACAAATCCAATACAGTAGCTTTTGGAAGAGCGGCCTGAAAGAGAAACACAGCACGGAATCAGCAGCGAGGTACACCCATACCCCTCCGGCAGCTGCTAGTTTTGCTTCGGCCTCGGCGGTCTGTCCATCCCTCCGTGGTCACGTCGCATCTCGGCTGGTTTCTGGGCCCAAAGGCAGTGCTTATCCTGAAATCAGTGCTGGCCGACAGGACCCGAGAACCCTCCGCTCGGCTGTTTTAAAGACCTGCAGGCCCGGTCACAAACACCGCCAGCACATCTGGCTCCCCTGCAACACATCTGGCTCCCCTGCCGCAGCCCCTTCCGAGCAGGGACCGAGCTGGCAGAGCCGGCCCCCGCGGCTGCGGCCCCGGCCCCGGCGGGCGGCCCGCGGGCCGGACGCTCACCAGCTCCCGGACCGGCACCTCGTTCAGGTCGCAGAGGCTCAGGTCCAGCTCGTTGCCGTCCAGTTTGTCCTTCAGGCTCGGCGCCTCCCGCCGCCCCGCGACATGGCTGCCGGGGTCCGCCGAGAGTAAGCAGGGGCGGAGGGGGGTTGGCCCGGCCCCTCGGCTCGGCTCGGCTCGGCTCGGCTCGGCTCGGCTCGGCCCGGCCCCGCCACCCACTTCCGCGTCCACGTCCGCGTCCACGTCCGCGCGGGGCCCGCCAGCAGACCGCCGCGGGGCCGAGCGCGCCCCCTGCCGGCCCGGAGCGCCCCGCCAGCGCAGCCCGCCGCTCCCGGGGCACTGGCACCGGTCCGGGGCACCCCCGCCAGCCGCAGCCAGCCTCCCCACCGCCCCTGCAGGCTGTCGGGGGTTCATCGTCCGGTCAGTGGCCCTCTATGTGAAACCGATCCACGAAGGGAAGGAGCTCTCTCACCCCGGCCCCGCGGGTGGGTGAGATTCACGCCCAGTCCGTCCACCGGTCACACACCACCCCACAAAAACCCAGCCATTTCCTGACCGACAATCCCAGCATGGACACAGAAACGAGGAATCTATACCTGGTTTTACAATGGCGGATCCTGGAGCCTCAGGCTCCCGCAGGCTCCACGTGGGAGCGGTGAATTCCCGTGGTGTCGGGCTGTTACACCGAGGCGTTTCTCTTCGCAGCCAGGAATGTGCAACTGATTAATGTGCAATTCATGCTCCCGCCTCCATCCGAAGGCTCCGGCGCTGCACGAGCAGAGCGCTCCCTCGCCTCAACTGACCCGCTTGTGGAGAAAGTCAGCGAAGGAGAAAAGGAGCCCGGGGCAGAGCCATCAGTGGCACCCAGTTATGGGATTGCGGCGAGGGCTAACCCGGAGCTTCCTGACCCCACCACGCGAATCGTGATGTACAGGACCTTGCAAAAACGCTTTGACTTCTCCAGCACATCTACCCCATGGGTGCGTTTTTAAGTTGCTGGTAGGTCTCTTCCAACACCAAGAGCGCTGCGTTAGCTCAGAGGCAATGGAGACCACAGGAGACTCCGAGCAAAGGCACCCCAAAGCAGCAAACGAGGGTTTGCCTCACAGAAGGCGTAACAAAATCTGCCTGAGGTTAATGCGCCCTCATCCAGGAGATTATACAAGTTTCTCGGAGCGGGTTATTGTTCCTCTGAAGGCGAGCTGCAATCAGAGCCCTCATTTGAGAAGAGAGGGTTTTTTGTGCAAAAACCTCTCCTGTCCATCAGCTTTTCACAGCAAGGTTTGGAGGAGCAAGCAGGGGTGAGAGGACGACCTGCTCCAGGGAGGAGCCAGATCCTCACGTTGCCAGATCTCCCAGCACCGACGCCAAGCATGGCAACTGATTGCCTGAGCTGGGCACCACTGAGAAGAGTCTGGCTCCATCCTCATGACACCCACCCTTAAGATATTTGTATGTGTTGATGAGATCCCCTCTCAGCCTTCTCTAAGCCCAGCTCCCTCAGCCTTTCCTTCCCCGGCTGGGGGGCACCACCAACAGCCCTGCTCCCAAGGGAGAAACCTGGAGGGTCTTGGGGGGCACCCGAGCAAGCCCCTCTGTGCAGCGGGCAGAGGCCTTTGTGTGTGCAGCACTACGGGGATTGAAATCTGCACCTCTGGGTTTACACAAGTCCAAGAGCCTTTGGCTCTCAGTGGAAGGAAACGAAGATGCCGACCAGTTAGGAAACCTGCCTGCTTATTTGCGATTCACTTGAAGGCAGATTTTTAAATCTTCATTACAAAGAAATGGTATCTTATGCAGTGTTGTATGAAGCGTTACTTTGCTTTGATGATCTTGAACAAATGCACCCAAATGTCAAGGTCACATTAACTTCTGCATAATTCTTGGTTTAATACCTAACCAGGATTCACCCTGTAGGCTAACGGTCGGAACGTGGGAAGATCAAACCGAAAGTCAGCTTTATTTTTATTTATTAAAGGTAAGGGGGGTTTGGATCCCAGATGGTTCTTTTTCCTCCATGGTTATACAACACTGAGCACAATTCCACGCTCCTGCAGTAGAAAGATAATTCCTCTGTGCTGTGCTGGAACGGTGCAAGGATGACTTCTGGTCACAGATGTCATACAGCCTTACATCATCTGTGGAAATGTATAAACTCATTGTTTACCTCCTGACTTTAGTGGGGCTGACGTGTAAACAGAGGTACCTGTGCCTCTCCAAAAAGACTTCAGACCTCTGTGAGACAGACAAATGGTAACACGGGGCACACTTGCATGTTCTGCTAGGGGAAGGCTGCAAGAACATTAGCAAGGAAGCAGGAGCAGGAACTGCCAAGGGAAGCAGGATGAACACCATCCATCTGATCCTGGTCTAAGGATCCTTGCTGTGGCCCTGGGGGCACGAGCTGGCCACGCTGGCCAGGGGCTGGAGACCATTCCCAGGCTTTCAGCAGATCCCTGGCCTGCCTCACCCAGCATCCGCAGCCACAGCCAATTTTTCACATTTCAAAGACAAAAATCTCCTTTCCCCCAACAAAAGAAAACACCATCACCGCTGCCACCAAACTCCTTGTGAACAAGATGCGCATCGGGGAAAATCCTTCCTGCTTCTAAAACCAGGTACCTAACACTTGCAGTCTGGTTGCAGTCAGGATTTCTCTATGTGGCTGTGTTAGGAGCACGTGTATGGCTTTGGTCTCTGAGGTACACCCATTCGGAGGCCACTGCCTATGCCCTCGTTCGTCAGCACCATCGTGCTCGACGTGGCACAGACACGCTGTGTCCAGACACACTGAACTCCAGCTTCTACCTGGGCAGAGCTGCAGAATGGCAGCAGGTCAGAAACAGCCCACGCCTCAGGCTGGCGCCGATAGCCCTCTTTGGTTAACGCCCGTATCGTATTTAAAAGTTGCAAGACTATTTTCTGGCATGAAATTTATACCCCAGCCCTTTCACGAGGATTAATTCGCTTTTGGCTGTTATTGCCGGCAATGCCCAGAAAGGCTGTTGGTCATTTTGTATACGGGGAACGATGCATGTGTCATCTCTTCCCTTCAGCATCAGCTCTGCTGCAGCAGAGCAGCGCGGCTGCCGTGGCCGGGCGCTTGGCAGAGCTCAGCACCGCAGTGCTCCTCGCCGGGGCCTGCCCGTGCCTCTGCCCTTACGGGAGGGCACCTCAGCCAGCCTGGCTCTGGAGCAGCTCTGCGGTTCCTGCCTGGTCTCTCTACCTACCTCAGCAGGGTATAAGCAGCCAGGGAGTCCCTGAAGCTGTTAGCGAGATAGCCAACGTGATAACTCATTAACTGGATAGTGCTGGAAGTGACTCCCAGGGCTCAGGCAGCGAGCGGTGCAGATGGAGAAAAGCAGAGGCGAGCGCCGTTGGTTGCCTCACGCCAAAGTCTCAGCCAGGCCGCGGGGCTTGCTCGGGGCGCAGGGGAGGGCCGGGGCTGGGGTGCGGTGGGGCTGAGGGGGCGGCCTGGAAGAGCGGAGGTAGCGGGGGTGGGGGGGGAGAAGGGGACGGAGGGGCCGCGCGGGGACTTGGAAGCCGCCGGGTGCCTGGGGGGGCCGCGGTGCGCACCGCCCCCGCCTACCGAGCGCCGGGCCGGGTCCCGTGTGCCGCCGAGGCAGGGCCATGGCCACGGCCCGGCTGGCAGCGCTGCCCCGCCGCGGGCTGCCCCTCCTGCGCCGGGCGGGCGGGCGGCGGGGAGCCCCGCCGGGCAGGTAGGGCCGGGGCTGCGGGGCGGGCGGCGGCTGCAGGGGATGTGGGGCTGTAGGGGCCAGGGGGCTATGGGTGGGGGGCTACAGAGGGTGGAGGACTTTGGGGACAAGGAATAGGAGGCGATAGGGGGCTGTGGGTGAGAGGGGATGGGGGGCTATAGGGGACAGGAGGTTGAGGTTCTATAGGGGACGGGGCCATGGTGAGAGGGGATGGGATGGGGACAGGAGGTCGAGGTTCTATAGGGGACAGGGGGCCATGGGGATGGGGGCTATAGGGGGTGGAGGGCTTTGGGGACAAGGAATTGGGGGGCTATAGGGCATAGGGGGCTGTGGGTACAGGGGGCCATGGGCAAGAGGGGATGGAGGGCTGTGGGGGCAGAGAATGTGTAGGGCACAGAGGCTGTAGGGACAGGGATGGGGGCTCTAGGGGAGGTGACGGGGGCTGTAGGGCAGCTGCAGAGCCGTATGTTTGTCCAGCCAAGTGGGTGGCTGCTTGCAGGGAGGGCAGGTTCAGCTGGAGGTTTCGCTCTCAGTGTGTGTTTCTGTCCCTTGGCTCCCCTAAAACTCCTCCGAAGGGGTAGGGATGAGCCCTGTGCAGTGTGCGTGTGGAAGGGTGTGAACATGTGCTCAGGGCTGAACTTTCTTTGTGCAGCAGCTCCATCCTGATTGCAGTAAGGTGAAATGTGTCAAACAGCTTCTCCGTCCTCCTTCAGTGCTCTGAGTTGCAGGCTTTGTCAGGCAGTGTCCCCATCCTGTGGCTGTGCGGACCCCTGGGTGGGCAGGGTGGTGGGGGCCAGCAGGTCCAGGGCACCGAGGAGCTCTGGGGTTTCAGGGGGGGTCAGGCCAGTTCTTTGTCTTGCTCTTGTTCGACACTGCCTCTTGGAGCAAGTTCGTGGGAAAGACCAGCAACAGGAAAAGAACTGGCTTTGGGAAAGGCTTTGAAGGATTAGCTGACACTCAGAGCCTAATGCTTGCCCGGAGGTAGAACTTCCAGGGAGCAACTCCCCAGGAACTGCAGGAAGCAGCCCTTGTTTTCCACAGGCAGGGTCTGGGTGTTTCATTTCAACTGGGTTGAGATTAGGAGTGAGGCAGCTGTAGCCCCTGCTGGAGGCAAGATAGCCCTCTCGGAGTCTGTTGTGGGGAACGACAGAGTTCACTGCAGTTTCGACTCCAGCCCAGAAGTGAAACTGAGGGGTGGGAACACAAAGTACTTTGATAAAAAGCATATTTAGAAGAGTAAACTCTGCCTAGTAACATCATTAAAAAGTTTATTACATTCTGCTCCTAGCGTTAAGCAGCGTTTATCCCTTTGGCAGGAAGAGTGCAGAGGGGAGAGAGGCACAGTGGAAAATGTAACCAAAAAGTCTGCTGCAGTTGGAGCCTGAAAGCTCTGGGGACCTGATCCTTCCTCAAACCAAACCAGGGTGCACAGGGGGGTTCCTGAACCGGGGGAGCCCAGAGAGCTGCCCACAGCTTTCGACAGTGGCTGATGAGACCTGGGTGGAGCCAGGGGCAATGGTGGCTGAGCCACCCACCTGGTATAAAAGCAGCCCCTGGGGAGCACAGCCCCCGGGGGGGCCATCGGCAGGGCATGGGGTGGCAGTGAGGCCGTGGTGGGGTGGGCAGGAAGGGTTGCTGAAGCTCTGCCAGTCTGACCGGAGAGCAATGGTGCCCACCCGGCAGAAGGCCATGGCCTCTCTTAAGCTCTGCACCCACCGCGACTGGGGCAGCTTCCCGGGAGAACGCGCTGGCAGGGACGCGCTGGAATCCATGTGCCAGGCTGCAGGCTGTGCCCTGCTCATACACTGGTATGGGCCGGTGGCATTGAGCATGCCTGCGGGAGCTGTGCCCAGGGATAGGGGCTCCTCCGCTTGGCGAAGAGGGGTCAAGTGTTTATGGGTAAGAGTCAGGGGAAGGCCAACAAGGCAGATATTAGGGTGGGAGTCTGTTATAGAATGCCCAACCAGGATGAAGAGGCAGACAAAATATTCTGTAAGCAGCTGGGAGAAGTCTCATGATCGCTAGCCCTTGTTCTCATGGAGGACTTCAACTTACCAGATGTCTACTAGAAATACGACACAGCCGAGAGGACAGAGTCTGGGAGGTTCCTGGAGTGTGTGGAAGAGACCTTCTGATGCAGCTGGTAGGGAGCCAGCCAGGGAAGGTGCCTGCTGGACCTGTTTTTGTGAACAGAGAAGGACTGGTGGGTGATGTGATGGTTGGAGGCTGTCTTGGGCACAGCGATCATGAAATGATAGAGTTTTTGATTCTTGGAGAAGTAAGGAGCGAGGTCAGCAGAACTGCTGCTGTGGACTTCTGGAGGGCAGACTTTGGCCTGTTTAGGAGCCCGGTTGACAGAGTCCCTTGGGAGGCTGTCCTGAAAGGCGGAGAAGTCCAGGAAGGCCGTATGTTCTTTAAGAAGGAAATCTTAAAGGCATGGGAGCTGGCCGTCCCCATGTGCCGAAAGGCGAGCCAGTGGGGAAGAAGACCGGCCTGGTGGAGAGCTTTGGCTGGAACACAGGGAAGAAAGGAGAAAAACCGGCTGCCTAGGGAAGTGGTTGAGTGCCTGTCCCTGGAGGTATTTAAAAGATGTGAAGACATGGTGCTTAGGGACATGGCTTAGTGGTGGACTTGGCAGTGTTAGGTTAACAGTTGGACTCTGTGATCTTAAAGGTCTTTTCCAACCTAAATGATTCTATGAGTCAAACAGACAAAAGTAATCAGAACCTGGTTAACTCTTTAGTCAACAGGGTTGATTTAAAGAGTAAGGAAGAGGTAAAGACAGAGCAGAGCAGGGTTAACTTTCAACTTTTATTGAAGTTGCATTGCATAGAAGACACAAAAGCTCTTTGGGGGGAGAAGCTCCTGGTATACGTCCATGAAGAAAGGGACTGGCTGGGGAGCCGTGAACCTCTCTGAGTATGAACTCTGCAGTCAGGACGGTTCCCAAGCCATGGGAGGGCAGGGCCCTTCATCCACGTGCAGAGGGGGTGGCACCACAGGTCGGGTTGGTGTCCTTCACAGCAGCAAAGCAGGAGCTTGCTTGTGTGCTCGTTGTAGGGGACAGGAGGTTGCGCTGATGCCTCTGTCTTGTGTTCGTCTCTTGTCCCTTCTGATAATTTCTGTAGAGACTGGTGAAGAGTTAAAGGTGAAAAATGAAGCTGGTTATCTTATATCAACAATTATAAACTGGTAGTTGGGGCTGTTAAGAGATAAATTCAAAGAGCTCCTAGGATTAGTTGAGAGTCCTTGCCAGCGTTCGGCTCCTTGCCTGCGAGGCGGGAGGGGGGTGATTTTTCTTTCCTGGGTCTCTGCTGTTTCTCTGTTCGGTTGCGCTGCTGAACTCCAGGGTTGCGGAGCTCTGCAGGAGCGCTGGGGCTGGCTCGCTTGCAGGCATGGCAGGCTGTTGTGCTGCTGGAATGTGTTGCCAACAGAAGGCATGTGCTCTCCAGGAGTAGTGTTTTATCAGTCTACGCTGAGCCCCGAGAGCAAGCGGAGTTTTATTTGCTCTCCTCCGGCTGAGTCAGGGAAATGAGAGCTGCTGTAATATCAGACCGTTGGACCATTGGTCTTGTTTTATCTCCAGCAGTACCAGATGCTTCACTGGAAGAGGTGGAGGGTGAATGACTTGTCTTCTGTAACAAAGGCGAACCAAAAGATTATTTCTAAATCCTTTGGACCCTTTCTTTGTAGAGGCCTCTTGACACGTTCTTTCCGATCAGACACATAAACTTGCTGCTGGCTATAGGCAGGAGCGAGACAGACCCTACGCTATTTCCAGCACGATGCTACTGGTAATGTATTGTGTATCCACCTCATTCCTTATGTTCTCAACCCCCAATGCTTCCAACAGTCGGCTGTGTTTTATTGCACACCTTTCACTCTTGCCGTGGCCAGGAGATAAGCGATACAGGAATGCTGGAGCATGTGAAGCACGTCCGACTGGAATTCAGGGAGCTCAAACTAGACGACAGCTGTGAATTTTACTTTCCTTAATGTATTTGAGGAAACCGTGTGAGCAGGCACCTTGAGAGGAGTTAGTGACTCTGGGTTATGAACGTGAGATATCTTGGGCCCTAATTTCAAAGCTACTGATGCTTTCATTTTAAGGTGTGACTGCTGGGGACTTCTGAGAGCAAGTTGTGTGTGTTTTCACACTGGGGGGGGGGGGGCAGAGGTATTTTCACAGTGTTTTGGAGTGCAGGCTGGCTTTATAAAGACATCTTCTACTGTTCTTTGATGCTCTTCCCCGTGTTTGGGGGTAGGGAGGAAACCGTAGACTGGAGGTGGAACCGTTGTCTAGCTCTGGCTTTGCACCCTCTTGCATTTAGTGTGAAAGTCTGGTTCCTGCGAGGTCAGTGAAACCCTTTGGCTCTTCAGGCCTGGAAAAAATCATGAGAGTTAAGACCAGAGAGCCTGGTCTGCCTTAGTGCTTTGCCAAGCTGTGACAGCGTGAAATATCACCCTTTTTGTTAGCAATGCAGGGTTGTGCAAGTACCTCTTGAAGGTTGATTGCAGAGAGCAGGAGACTGTTTCAGCTGGACATTTTGGATTTTGATTGAATTTTCTCACAATCTGAATATTCTAATAATTTTTCCTTCCTGCTCCTTTTGTGGCGGGGTTTTGGTTTTTGGTTTTCAATCAGGCGGTAGAAGAATGTGTTGCACTGAAGTTTTTACCAATTAGTTCCCTGGGGTAGTATCCCCAGAGGAACCATGCAATCCATGAAAGAGGAACTGTGCAATCCATGAAATGCTGCTGTTTTCTCGCTCCCACTCCAGCCCAGTGCCACGCCTGCTCGGCTCCCAGTCACCCCTGAGATGGTGCTCAGGGAAAGTGCTCTTGCACAACCGGGTTGGCAGCTGCTCTCTGGCCGCTCCAGCCCTTCTCGGGCTGAGGCAGCGCGCAGGGACTTCTCTGTGCCTCAGCTGGCAGAGAAACACGGAGAGCTTAGGGACAGGCTCGGCTGAAACTGGAGACGACTTGGCCGTAGAGAGATGCGAGTGTGATTGTCTCCACTAAACATTTTGGCAAACAGTCTGCGGTTTCCTTGTCTGTCCTTGTGAGCGGCTGGAGCTGCTTGGCTGAGACCACCCTACGGTGACGGGACGGTGGCTTCTCCGGTCGCCGTTTCAGACAGTGAGCGGCTGTGGCAGCAGCTGCAGTGGCTTTTACAGCTTTTTCCGGAGCGTTCATCCTTCCCTTGGGTTAGGGAGAGCTTTCTCGACCTTTATTTTATATAACCTATATTTATAAAGGCTTTTCTTCTGCAGAGCTTTCATTCCTCTCCTGGTTTATCTATGTGCCTTGCCCAGGAGCTTTCAAACAATGAAAGATGGTTCAGTTTGGCACTTGTCTTCCCTCTTCCTCCTCCTGGGGCAGCCCTTACAGCCTTGGTGTGAGTTGCCCAAGAGCAGAGATAGAAGGGACGTCAGGGACAGAGTCAGTGGGAGCCACACAACTCTCTGTCTGCAGAACAGCAGTGGGGAAAGAGCGTCAGGGCATTTGCTCAGCTCTCGGAGTGAAATTCCCCCTCGGAAGGTAAAATCTTGGTTTGTGCTTATCTCAAGGTTGAACTCCACCCTGTAGAGGAAGTAACTTCATGCTAGTTGTTCTTTCTCATGGTCAGGAAAACAAATATTTTATTTATTTTTAAATCTTTTATCTTTTAAATAGCACCGAGTCTTTGCAGAATATTGATCCTGTAATGAATGGGGAAGACCTGACTTCAGGCTGATCTGTTTCCCTCTCTAGGGCAGGGATCCCCCCCATTATGCACCGAATCTGCAGACACAGGGCGTTGCCTCTGAGCCATGCACTCCACAAGTTCTGCTTCACCCCATCCTTCCTGGTCATCTCCTAAGGCAGGAATGGAGGAGCTGAGAGGGCAGAGGGAGGCAGGGAAGGAGCAAGGAGGGGCAGAGAAAGCGGCGGCTGCTGGGGCAGGGAGAGGCTCAGAGCAGGACGAGGTGGAGAGAGAAACCGGGGCCAGAGCTGCAGCGCTCGGATGGTCAGGAGCTGTGGTTTCAGGGGAGGTCGCTGCTTTTCCACTGGCCATCAAACCTCAGTGGAAGCCTTAATGATTTAAAAATTATTTTCCCTACTGCCCTGCCCACGTCTCATCATTGCTGCCTCTCCTAACTGTGTTCCCTCTCCAGCCTGACCTCCAGCAGGATGTCTCCATGCTTCTTTCAAGGACCCTGTCGTGCCATTGCTGCCCAGGTGCTGCTCTGCTGAAACACCTCGCTGTTCTCCTCCTCCCCTCCTGTCCTGTCTTTGCAGTGGGTGTAGTGTCCCCCACCCTGTGAGCCTTCTGTAGGATTGCTGCTGCACTTCTCCCCCCTCATCTTGCTGGGCGCTCCCCCTTTTACTGATGCTGTCTTCAGTACCATAAACTCTTTGCAGTCTAGCTGGCAGAGGTAGTAAAGCACATACAGCCCGCTTGCTGTTGTATACACAGACCATTACTTGGCAAATGCCTCTCAGTTACAGCTCAACGTCTCTGAACTCTTCTAAACAGTTTTTATTCTGCAGGGTTAGACTCTTCTCTGCAGAATAGACATTTATTCTGCAAGATTAGACTCTTCTGCTTTGGAGGCTGATAAAATGGCAGATCTCTGACTTTAATTTTAACTTTCTAAGTTGTCTGCTCTTTTCAGTAGAGAGAAGCTGGTTGGGGGAATTTCCCTACAAACTGTGTTGATTGTGTTCCTTCCAAGTTTAGTCTGGATGTAAGGAAGAAATTCTTTACAATGAGGGGGGTGAAACACTGGAATGGGTTGCCTGGAGAGGTAGTGGAGGCCCCATCCCCTGGAAACATTCATGGCCAGGTTGGATGGGGCTCTGAGCAACCTGATCTAGTTAGCGGTGTCCCTGCTAACTGCAGGGGGGTTGGACTAGATGACCTCTAGGGGTCCTTTCCAACCCAAAACATTCTATGATTCTATGATTCAAGTTATTTGTGCTATTTAGTGTTGCAGAAAGACCAAACTCAGTTTGCTGTCTCTCAGCAAAGTCCATCATCTGTCCAGATATCCAGAAATGTCCCAGGTAGCTTTCATCCCACGTGAATGACTGTAGGACCAGGCTGTGCCTGGTCTGCAGGGCTGATTCAGGCTCCTTCCCCATCGGTGAGCAGCGTCCTGGTTTCCAGTGGAGCCGGGGGGGGGGGTTACCAAGGCCGTTCGCCTGCTCGGTGCCCCCCCAGCTGCTCCATGCGCTTTCCAGAGGCTTTCAGAGGTCTCCCTGATCTTGACCTGCTGAAGTGACTGCAGGTGGTTCCCACCAGTGCGGGAATGTGCATCGAGTACTCCTGGTTCTGTCAGCAGGTTGATAATCCTTCCAGATGGGGAGAATGGTATTGATAGCTTATATTAATAGACTCTTCTCCTTCTCTTTCACAGTGCCCTGCACACAGCGATACCCTCTGCCTCCCACAGGGTGACCAACAGCTATGTCCAGGGGACTTTAGACTTTCCCCTTCTCACCAAAACCATGGGCCAGTGCCTGGATGAGACTGTCGAGCGGTTTCCCGACCGCAATGCCTTGGTCTTCTGCCGAGATGGGATTCGGAAGACGTTTGCTCAGCTCAAAGAGGAAGTGAGTGCTTGGTTTGCCCTGTGGAGAGCCCAGGCGGGTGGGTAATGGCAGCAGCAGGCGCGATAGAGAAATGGAAAATGATTTCATCACTCAGCTCGGGCGTGAGGGTTGTCTTATGTGGGTGTTCATCCTGGCCCTGAGCAGAGGGTGATAGCACTTCCCCAGCGCTCACCAACGGGCGCATGCTGCCTCTGTCCTCCTGAGAGTCTCGAGGTCAAAGGGAGAAGGCACCCTGAATATCCCAGGGTGAACTTTCACACTTAAGAATTATCTCCCCTATTTGATCTGTTATGGGCTGGGTCACGGTGTTTTTCTCAGCTGGAGTATTAATCACTCTGCTCCGACTGTCGGAGGTCCTGAGTGTGTAGAGATTTCCAGTCCAAGCACAAAGGCAATTGAGCAAAGTCAAGGACTTGGTCTCAATATCATATGCAAAGATCTGTGGGTGTATCTCTGCATGTGTATGTATGTGTGCATATTACACACAAATCTGTGTTTATACGTATTCTGAATGGCGGGGCAGTATTTCAAGGCTAGCTACCTGGAAAGTTTCTGTTAATTGTATGATATGATATTGGATAGGAAGAATTGTTTGGGGTTTTTTTTTAGATTTACTAGTGTTTTGGTTAGATCCATTCAGATTAGCTGTGTTTACGTTAATTTTAAAAGGTAGGCTATAATTCAGAACTAAATCAGAGAATAGCTATTCTTCAAATTCATATTTCCTTCAAGGTAGCTTTCATAAATTCATTGGAGAACATAACAAAGCTCTACAAACTTCCTTGAATACCTCAGAATATTTATACATACTTCTTCACACCTGAAACACACTTACCATCTTGCAAAATAGTCATGTTAATACAGTGGCTGAATGCAAGTTAACGAGGATAGGAACCCCAGCCTGGTCAAAAATCACTTGATACAGTTTTCCTCACCTGAGTCCTTTTAGAAGTAAGCGATATGCCAGAATAGAGGCAGATCCAATGGTGTAGATGGGCCCAGCATATGAGTAAGGCTTAGTCGAGTTGAGTTGATGAGGAGCTGGACACTAAATAGTCTTTGGGCAAGAATTAATTTACAACTCTTTGTACATAATTTCCTATTTTGGTTTCCTTTCGGCTTTGTTGTATTGTTCCATGCTTGTTATTTTTATGCTTTCAGTCAACCTGCTAAGCTGGTCTGTGCTCTGACTCAGAGGTGCTGCAGCAGAGGTACATTCTGTCCCATTTCAGTGGCAAAGACAATGCTTTTTCCCGAGAAAGCAGTGCCTGGAGACAGATTTCCCCCACTGCATCCTCTGTGTGATCCTCAGGCTCTTGTCTTGTATTTTACAGGTGGACCAGGCAGCAGCTGGGCTTCTGGCTCTTGGCCTGAAGAAAGGAGACCGGCTGGGAATGTGGGGTCCCAATAAATACGAGTGGGTTCTCATGCAGTTTGCAACTGCCCAGGCAGGAATCATCCTGGTAAGGAGTTTGCTGTGACTGGGTTTTTAGTAGTCTGTAGGGAAAGGAAATGGAGACAAAGAAGCAATAGGAGATACTGGAGAGTAAAGTTTGTTGTCTCTTTTTTTCCCCCCATGCTCTTTCCCAGCATGTTGGCTGTAACTGAAACCAGTATTTAAACAAGGTCTGTGCAACGCTCTGCGTCTTTGTGCTCCACTATGTAGGAAAGCAGAGGAAGGAGCAGCAAGAAATGGACTGCTGTGAACAAGCTGGCAGCTGCCGATGATAGATGGAGACAGGCTTTTGCCTATAAGACCATTTTTATGTAACATGCTGCTGCCCTAAAGTTACCAGTTATTTAGATCCCTCCTAAATAGGACCTGTATTGCTTCATGGTGCAAATGCTCACTTAAAAATGTAGTCCAAGTTGCATATCCCCCAAAGCCAATTTTCATTTGAGAGTATGACCTGGCACGTTCACCAAAATGCACTGTATTTAGCCAGTGCCCCTAGTAAGGACTGCACTGTACCTTCTGGTCTGTTGTCTTCATTGTGATTCATCCTGGTGTCTGCTAAGAGGCAGTAACAGGGTGGATGAGTGTGGCTCAGTATGAACCTGATGTGAACTCAACTCCAGTGGCCAATACTGCTTCTGTGGAGATACGGACAGGAGAAAGCTAGTATTTTCATGGTTGTCTGTTAAGAAGCCTGACTTGCTCTTGAGTTTTGAGTCTTCATTTCAGTGGCTTGAATGTCTGCCTGGTAGTTAGGAGATCTAGTTTTGGTTCCTGAAACTATCTTGTGACTATCTGACCTCACATAAATCTCTTTTCTGATTATTTTCTTTCATGTAAACACAGGAGTCAGCTAATTTTTCTGGTGAATGTGAAATCCCTGTAGTGGGAGCTCTTAGTTCTGCATGTTGGAGGGGAGGAGAGGCTTTGAGTGTGGCTTGTCTGTCCCTGGGAGAACTTTTCTGTTGGAATGCGTGTTAGGGGAGAGGGTTTTCAAGGCAAGGGTAACTCTTTGTTTCTCCCTCTTAAGGTATCTGTGAATCCAGCCTACCAGGCCCTTGAGCTGGAGTTTGTCATCAGGAAGGTTTGTATGGCACTTGCTGGTAATGCTAATTGATTCGTTATGAGAATGCATACAAGCATCCGCCTGGTAAAGGGGATAGTGGGGATGCAGTGCAGACGAGCTTCTGGTTAAGCTCTTGTGCATATCAGGGAGAGCTGGCCAGAGAGCAGGGCTGGTGGTGGCTGCATAGAGGGAACACCACCACACAGTGGCCAAGGGGATGAAGCTGCAGTTAAGTGCTCATGTTTACTGCTGTGCCCTTTGGCTGCCACCCTGTCCGTTTGATGGAGACTTCTGCAACCTCCTCATCCCTCTCTCTCTGCTAACAACTGTGTACTGCCAATATTACTCCTGCCAATAACCATACCTGCCAGCAGGGAATGAGGAAAACAAGGCAAGGCTAAAGGCCTGACCCAGGGACTGTTCTACCCAGGAAGCTGGCAGCCAGGACAGCAGGGACTATGTAGTAGCAGAGCGTAGCTGCAATCTCTAGAGGCAGCATCTGTCTAAAATCAGTTCTGACTTTCCCACGTTCACGCTCCAGCCTGCCTGGGAGGGAGAGCACCGTGTGGCTGTCCTGCCTGCCTCGGTGCCATCCTGCCTGCCCACCACTCGGGGCAAAAATCACCATCTGGGATTTTAACCTTCAAAGTAGAAAGGAGGAAGGCTCAGAAAGGAACAGCCTACTTGGTAGCTTATTTTGTCCTTCCCAGATGTGTCCTAGGCCTTGCTGGCCTTGAGTTTAACCTGGTTTAAGTCTTGGGTATTGCCGCTGCTTGACATCTTTCTGCTGTCTGATTGTGGCTGCCTTGGCTACCCCGTATACCTGCCTGGGTTTGAGTTTGCAATGTGCAGAGCACCAATCAGTTTAAACTGTTCTGGCTCCTTAGCTCCAGGAATGAGGAATCCAGGCTACTAAACATCTGACGACTAGAAATTAATCCTAGGATTAAGAAGCTAACTTCCTCATCTGTGGCTTGTTCAGCTTTAAATAAAGGCTGATATTAGAAGAGCTGGAACCACATCTGGGTCTTCCCAGCCCCATCCAAATTCTGGCTTTACCTAGGAAGAAGTGAGTAATTTCTAGTATCAAGGAGACTTTCCATTTGCATCAGTAACTCTGTAATTCGTTTGCTGGGCTGCAATTTGAGTTCCCATTTCATCCTTCATTTAATCCTCTTATGGTAGTCTCACCGGTGTCAGTTCTGTTTTCCTGCGTTTGGACTGAACTCAGTGCCACGGTGAAGCACATCTCCTCCAGCGTGAATGTCCCCCTGCTTCTCCGACCAGGTGGAACTGTAAACGGCCATACTTTCCTTTCTCCCCAGTGAGACCTGGCTTTTGTTTTCTTTTCCATCTCTGTGTGTCAGATTCATGCTCTGATTTTTCTCCTCCAGTGTAAACCTGGAATGCCAATGGGGTAAGAGCAGAAATGTGCTCCAGCTCCATTGGGGATTACTCCTGTCTCACCCTCCCAGGTTTTCTAGTGTTTGTAGCTTTCCTGTGGACCTTTGGCACTGGGATCTCTGGTGTCCCTCACCCCCTTAATTATTTGTGTGTGTTTATTTGCACAACCACCCCCCTGAAGACTTTCGGGCTTCATCTGTTGAATCCCATCAGCCTGTGCAGCCCCTTCCTTCCTCCATCATGTTCTCTCTCTTTGGTATATACACAAATACAGGCTGAATAACCATTCCTCTGATTCCCGCTGTATTTCCAGGGCTTTGTAAAAGCAAACTGATGTCAGCACTTATATGACAGGTCCTTGGAAGGAGGGCCTGCTGCCATTCGGGTTGAGGCCAAGCGGGAGATGCCCAACTAGAGACCCTTATCTCATGTAGCATCTGCCCTGCAAGCTCCTCTCCTCCCGTAGCGTCTGTTTTGCAAAGCTGGTTCAACCAGAATATTAGTTTGAAGGAACTAATAGTAAAAAGTTACAAAGGCCCAAAACATCTCAGGACAGACTCAGTCCCCTGAGTTCTGAGTGGACTGTTCCAGAAAATAGAGCAAATGTTTGTCTTCCCTTCTGACAAACCCCAGAGGGTACTTAGAAATAATTTATTGGCATAGCCTTGGTCTCCTTATTTCATGGATCTTGTGAAAATAATGAAAACAGCTGAGTAAATCATATATGTAAATAGTTTATTTGACAAGAATGCATTTTTGGGAAGATTAAAGTAGTTTGCAAATCTGGGTCAAATTCAGCAAATCTCCCCTGCTGAAAAAGAAATAGGAATTCTTGCAGTAATTAAAGTGCTTTGTTTCAGGATTATGTAGATCTAAAGGTTGAATGAAAAATGTTTTAATTTTCAAAATACCTAATGCTTTAATAAGAGGTGGAAAAATCTTAGGAAACAGAACACTTTAAAAAAAAATCCACAACAAAACCTTGGCTTGACCTGAGAGGTAGTCTTTAGGTGTCCTTGTTTTTCCAGAGTTCCTCAAACATCTGCATTTCAGATACACTCAACTGATTTTTGTTTTATTGATTTTTGTTTTTCTCCCCATATTTTGGGACTGGGCTTTTTGTTAGCATTGGGACTCCTAATCTGAAAAATCAGTTGTTTGCCCTGTGCTCGTAATGAAGGGCGTTGATCCTGGGAGAAGAGGGAACCTCAGGCTGCGGCTCTGCTCTCTTGCCCAGCGAAAAGCAGCCAGCCTGTCCTGAACCGAACGCTGGGGAGGAGCAAAGCACTGGCTGCATGTGTGGATCAGGGCTTGTGGTGCCTGGTGCAGTAACAGTGCCCTGCCCTGTGCTTGCGGGGGTTTATGAGTGCACAGCTCTAAGGGCTCGGTTTGCATTTACCCTCGGTGAACCTGCCTGCTGGAGGCACATCCCCAAGCCCTGGGAGTGTGGCTGCTGCACCCTCACTGTGCAAAGACTGATGTCATGCTCTTCAGTGACTCTCTAAATTGCTGCACACCGTGGCTCTTATGAGGAAGGCGTTAAAAATCTCCAGGTTTAATCTGGAGGGAGCTCATTGTATCATGTGCTTACAGAAACAAACTATGGGGAAAATCCTGGTGTGGTGTTAATGGCTAACACTTGCTGTGTGGGATCACAGGGCTGTGCGTGTTCCTGTGTCAGGGGTAATTGCTCTTTATCATGTCCTGAACATCAACCTGACATGACTTCTCATGAATTTCTGTCTCCCTTCACAGGTTGGCTGTAAGGCACTTGTGTTTCCCACTCAATTTAAAACACAGAAATACTATGATATTCTAAAGCAGTCATGTCCTGAGCTAGAAAAATCCAGTCCAGGGGGAATAAAGAGCAAAAGGTGAGTTAGGAGCATTCGGTGTCTTCGCGCTGACCTCACAGCTGTGTCCTGCCTTGTGTCCTCTCAGCTGCACAGCACAGGCTCTGGCAGACGAAGGACCTGTACAGGGTCTGTTCTGAAGAGAACCTGGAGGTTTGCTCTGACCAGTATACGCCTATCCAGGCAGTTTTCTCCTGGCTGCATTATTGCTGATGGTATTTTAATTTCTACCAGGCTACCTGACTTATCCGTTGTCATCACAGTCGACTCCAAGCTGCCGGGCACCTACCACATGGATGAAGTGATGCAGGCTGGGGACAGCAGCCATATGAAGCAGTTAAGAGCCATGCAGCAGACCCTCTCCTGCAACGAGCCCATCAACATCCAGTTCACTTCAGTAGGTGCTTCTGCCTGCTCCATGGCTCATAGTTGGGTTCCTTGCTGGGGACACAAGGAAAGATGTGTGCGATGCTGAGCATCCTGTTTCCTTTGCCTTACACCCTCTGGGACCAAGCTCTGGTTCCATATTCCGCTGTAGGATGAGGGAAATATTCTAGCATTTCCCCTTGCTTCTTCCATCCTTGCTGCTCAGCCCTTTCTCAAGGGCAGATGGACGTGAGAGGGTGTCCTGTGAATTCTGTCCAGCTGGACCATTTTTCTGTTTGGTTTGGGATTAAGATGCTGTTAAAGAATGAAATAAAATCTCCCCAGTCTGGGTGGAGAATGAAGTACAAGATCATCCCAGAATCTGCCTGGGAAGTTGCCCCTGAGAACATGCATAGCTCATCCTTGGAAAAGGCGGCATCATTGTGTAATGCCCTGTGTCTTTCAGGGGACAACGGGAAGCCCCAAAGGAGCCACCCTCTCTCACAGGAACATTGTGAATAACGCCAATCTGATCGGTCTGCGGCTGGGGATCACAGGGCAGGTGGGTCTCAGTGGGAACACGGTTTGGGGTGGTCCCCACTGCCGCAGAGAAACCAGGTGTGTGGAGAGCGTTGGTCCTTGCTCAGCAGAAGGGCAGGATGTTTTGCTGCAAATGACGTTGAGGGCTACTCATGCATAACATTTTTCTATTTAGTGGAGTTTCACTGATGTGTCATTTTGTTTCATGTGAAGTTTTTCAGGGGGCTGAAAAAAGATACCTTTTGTGGGGGAAAAATTGTGAAATTAACCACTTTTCGTGTCGGTGAATACTCATTTCAAATAATAACGAGACTCTAACAACCTTTGAATTCTGTTGAATGAGGGTTTAATTTGTTTTACATTACTTCATTTCATGTCATGTATACAGTCTCGTAACTCTTATCAGGGCATGACCCTTTTTATTTGTAGTTTCTTTTAAAAATTGTTAAAGGCAAATATTTTCTTTTGAAGTTCTGAAGTAGTTATTTCTAACACAACAGCTTTGATCCAGAAAAAAGATGGGTTGTTTCAATCAGTCTTCAGAGCCTTTGGTGTTTTTAAAAACAAAATAAAATTAATAGCATGTGCCAAGTCCTGCATATTTCATGCCTGTCGTAGCACTACCACTCTTCTGGCATGTCATAAAATAATGTGTAAGCAATACCAGGCCAAAAAGTCCAGCAAAGAAAAGACATTGCAAAATTACAGAAGAAAATTTTGACATAAAAAACTTTCCAAACTCATTTTTATTAAAGGCAGGAAGCATCAGCATCGTGTTTCCAGCGAACGGGAATACAGATGACTCTCAGATTTCCAGCAAGTTTTCAGTGAATCAGGGACAACTTCTCCATTCAGATCTTTGCTCTCAGCAGTGAGATGGTCCAGTCACGGACTGGAAGATCTCTTCTCATACTGGAAGATCTCCTCTCCTCACTGTTGTCTTTGGCTTGATCCCAGGACTATCGCGTTGGCCTCCCTGCACCCCTCTATCACTGCCTGGCGTCGGTAGGAGGCTGCATGGTGATGGCACTGCACGGGTCCTCCTGCATCTTCTCATCGCCGAGTTTCGAGGGGAAGGCCGCTCTGGAGGCAGTGTCTCGAGAGAAGTGAGGGTTTGTCTGTGCCTTGCTACGGAGGAGTCCATTGCCTCCTGGTGATGCTTTCTTCCCTTGTCTCACCTGCCAGGCCATTGCTCACGCTCTTCCTTCCCACGATGGAGGAGGCAGGTTTGCTGGTGCACATGCTTGCACAGGCACTTCAGGAGCCTAAATCCTGCCTTTTCAGCTGTGCTTGAGAGTTTGTCACGCTTCTCTTTTCCCCAAAAATGAGGGATCCTTTGGGTCACCGTAGGGCTTTGGCTGGAGAACGCAGTGGTGTCTTGGTTTGCTGTGGCTGGTGTGTTTTTGCACCGAACCACCTGCCCTCCTCCAAGTCCAGCTCTGCTGTTGAGACAGTTGCATTTCCAGCTTGTTCTTCATGTGTAGCTTGGAAAAAAAAAGAGCTATCATTCTGTCTGCATAATACACACACATATCTATTTATATATATTTTTATACATATTTATGTGTATGTGCCTGGCTGAAGAGCCTGTCTGCTGTGCCTGCCTCCATGCTGCTCCTCCGTGGCCCCGCACGCGATGGGACGTGGTGGGACGGGACAGGATGGGATGGGATGCTGAGCTGGGGCTGCCCCTGGTCCCAGCTCGGCAGCTTTGCCTTTTCTCTCCCCTTCCTGAAGATGCTCCTTTCTAATTGGCACGCCGACCATGTTTATAGACATGCTCTCCCAGCTGGAGTCTGACACCTACGACCTGTCAACTCTCCGGGGAGGTAAGTCTGACAGCTCAAATGAAAAAATCCGTGGAAACTGGATATTACCGGTTCCCTGCTGGGAGGCTCTATGAAGCTTTGTGCGCAAATTGGAGGGAAGAATTTAGTTGCACGAGCCTTGTGTTTCACTGTTAATTTGATGCTACAATTCCTTTCCTTGGGGTTTCCTTCCAGTATTATGCATTTTTAAGATTTCTTTCATCTCAGAGCAGATTGGGGAAGGACCTTTCTGTTTTGTCTGCTAGATCAGGGAGCTGGGAAGCCTGGTTTTGCTTGGCTCTCGTCTCACCGGCTACCACCATGTGGCAGCAGATGCTTTGTGTGCTTCAGGCCGGTGCAATCCCTAAAGCAGAACCACGCTGTGATTTCTCTGACCTCAAGTTTCCCGTCTGTTTTTGAAGTCATTCATCTAAATACTGGAGAGGGTGTGATAACATCCGCTGGAGCTCTCTGTCTTGTCACAGACAGCATCGGAAATAGCTGAGCTGAAACGGGGAGACCACCAGCTCTTTTGAGGCAATAACAGCACGGAGAGAAGATGGTGCTGGAGCATAAAGAAAAATTTAAGCAGATTACCTAATCTCTGCTATGTGAAAAATGATTCTGTCTCATCTTGTTCCCCAGTAAAGCCTATATATTACCCCACTCATTTGTTCCGTCATCCTAGGACAGAACAGGTGAAAATGTGATCTGCCCTCTCCCAAAAGGGCTGCTCTGTGCAAGGCAGGAGGAAAGGTTTTGGGTTTTATGGTGGTGATGATCGATGAGTGTGTTTGTGCTGCTAAAAATCTGTTCCATTTCTGCTCTGAATCTTTCCTTTTTGGGAACTGCAGCTTGGACTAGGTTTGCGCTATAGAGTTTATTTTCCTAACGAGTGAACTCTGCCAACCCTTAATTCATTCAGACAAACTGGCCTTGCTGCAGCCTTTGCTTCTAGAATAAGTAGGACCTGTATCCGTAAAAATAGAACGTATTTTGACAGGAACCGGTGTATCCCAAAGGTCTTGCCAGCATTTAAATCTGAGAGTGCAGAACCTTCTCAGGGACCACTCTTGGGAATAAATAGATGGTTTCCAAGATGGTCATCTTTTTCTCTTCCTTCCAGGAATCATTGCAGGTTCTCCTGTTCCCCCTGAGGTCATGAGGATGATTATCACCAAGATGCACATGCCCGAGATCGTGGTGAGTGGTGGCTGCTGTCACTAGAGCTGCAAGTGGTGTTTGTTGTGGTGAGACCCTGAGTTTGGGCATCTCTTGCACCACAGTGGTACCTGGCAGTGCCGGAGCTGCTGGGATCAGGCGTGATGGGACGGTGGGCGCAAGGCCAGGCAGAGGAGTGACAGGGTAGAGGGGATGGGAGGAAGAAAGAGGTTTCTGCCTGGTTGCTGGTGGGGTGTCTGCCGAGGAAGCTTTGCAAGAAGAGAAGACGTCACATTCGGTGTCATAAACTGAGCTGGCGCATTTCAGAACTTTTATAAACCCTTCTGTTGTACATGCTGCAAGGATGAACGATGATGGAAGAGGCATTGCTGGTTTGTATTGGTGTGGGTGGGTGTGCGTGTTCATCTTGCTGTGGAGCTGTCAAGTTTCTTCCACCATCCTGGGCTGCATGTGGATATAAAACCTTGTTGCATGCTACACGTTTGAGTCTAAATGCAGGAACAGTGCCATCCACTCGTGCAGCACCAGGCATTGTGTTGCCAGAAGGGCAGCACGTATCGGACCATGTGTGCTGCTCCTCCATTGCACGTCCCTGCACCCTTGGCCTGTGCAAGAGCATGTCCTGCATGTGGAGGGGGACAGGCCACCAGCGATGGGTCAGTGGCACTCCATATGACACGTTTCATAGGCAGGTCCTGCCATCTGCACGTGTGTGCCCATGAGTGAAAGGCTGAGCCAAAAAAGGACTTTTTTGTTTTACTTTAAAGGCAGTAACTTCAGTGTGACGCTGCTTGCAAATGCTGAGGGAGCAGACTGTTGTGATGGATAAACACGCGGGGCTGGGAGTCAGATTAGGCATGTTGTTGTTGGCAGACCCGGACCACACCAGCACCGGGGTTTTACAGGAACGACTGTGTGCTCTGCCGCGGATCGGGGGAGCCCAGGGCATCTGTCCTGGAGCCATCTCAGAGGCGGCCAGGGTTTTTTCCTGGATGTGATGCTCTTAAAGCTGAGCTGAAAACACCAGACAGCCCTGGTGTCATTGCCCGGACTCTGTCAGGTGACAGCTAACTATTTTTATAGTAAGCTTGAATTTGGCCTCACAAAATATTTTCAGACGTTACTGCAAGTGCCCAGGACTCATTAGGTGTCACATGTTCCTGCTTTGTAGAAAGAGAAATAATAAACCCCTCCCAAACAGTTGCTCTGCCCATAGGATAAAGAGGATTAAGTCTATATTTGTACCACCAGTCTCGTGTTACTTCTGATCCCCCAGCCCTCAGACAGACACAGGGAGACTTGTTGAATTCATCTTTGCAGCAAGAGCTTTATACAGAAGATGTACATAAGAAAATATACAATTTGATTTCTATATAGGAGACAGAGGAGTTTTCATCCTCTTAAAGGTCATTTACACTCAGTTACAGAGGAATAAATATACATATATTTATATAACTCTTTAGGGTTAAAAAACACAGTTAAGTTGCAACTGTGGTATTGTAATAGCCGTGACAATAAACCACAGTCATCCTGATGTCCTGCTAGATCCTCTGGAGTGTGGGCAGAGAGAAGAGGAGGGGTGCCCAAGCCAGGCTGCACGGTGCACACCTTCTCCTCTCGGATGTACATGCATCTTGGTAGACCCCACAGAGTGGGAGGGAATCCAGTCTTCAGGTGGCTCCAGTTTCGGGTTTTCCCAGCACTGCTTCACTTAAAGGATTTCTGGCCAACCTAGAGAGATTGCTGCCTTTTGGCGTGAAAGGGCAGCTCGGTCTCGGGGCCAGCGGTTCTTGGGCATTGCGTCACCTATCCCCCTCAGCCCTGGCCTGCAGGGATCCCCTCCGTGGGAAGGCAGAGGAGTCTCTTTGCGTGGGTTGAGACCAATTTTCCTGATCAAGCAGCTGGGGGAGGGATGCTCCTACCTTCCCACTTGCTTCCACTCCACTGGAAGGGGAGAGACAGCGACCAACTGGTTGATCGGGGACGTGGGTTATGTTGCCTCTAGGAAAGATGACTGTGTTTTACCGGCAGGATTTAGGTTAGCTTGTCTTAGTATGGTCATGCATAGTTTAGTTTTAAAAAATGCCTCTTTTAAAATATATAGATGTTGGAAAAGATTGAAAAGGTGGATTCCATCCTGCGATCAGCAGAGAAGCGGGGATTCGGAGGAGGCTGGAGGTGTTTGGATATATCAGAAATGTTTCCTGACAGGTAGGAGAAGCTTAAGGAAGGACTCAGAAGTCAGTAGTTTTCTGATGATTGAAGTGACCGGTCACCAGGACAGGCCATGCTGGGGCCTGCTAGGGGAAAAAAAGAGAGAAGGCCACATGTTTGAATGGGTTTTTCAAGCAGATCAGAAAACTTCTAGCATTTGTCTGTTTATTTTTACAGTGAGTGAATGAAGGCCATACTTGAAGAGTTAGGAGTCAAGGAGCCATTACGAGTTCCCACAGTAGAGGAGAAGGGTTAGTCATGTGTCTGACCTCTTCTGCCAACTCTCTGTTTGACTCTTGAGTATCTTACCCAAAGCATTGATGGTCAGCGAGCACTTCCTTCGTAAGGAAAGAAACCCAGGAGGAAACTTGTCAAGAGCAGTGAATTATTTTGCTGCCCTGGTTCTGAAAATTCAGGGCAGGTAGATTTTTAGAAACTTGCCAAGCAGCTTTTCATCTGAAATGTGGTTAGTGAGCCAAGTCACTGGTCATCCTTGAAATACAGACCCCCATAGCTGGCACTGGAGAAAGCTGCCTAGCTCCCAAAAGGTGCACGATGAAGTCAGAGGTACCTCATATTCCTTAAAATCATGTTCGCCTCACTGGAGTGGGTTTGTGTGCCTGCATTTTGGCGCTGACACCTGACAGTAATGAGCTTTGGCTCCTGCAAGGCTGGAATAAATAGCTTTCTATTTCATTAACGCTTGTAAACCTGTTAGAGAGAGCTGGATGGAAGGTGCTATAGAAAAAACAGGTATTATTGTCATGGTTGTCTTAGTCTCATCATGGAGGAGTGAACTGGAACTGAGTTCAGGCAGGGAGAGAAGAAGGCTCAGAAGGGCCAGACCTGTAAATAAAATACATTTAAGTATTGTGGTTTAGAAAACTGAAGTTTTTCTGTCCCTAGAGCGGAACTTTACCCGCCCTATATGGAACGACTGGTATTTCCATCTCTAATCCATAAAACCTCTGGCACTGCAAGAGCAATAACCACTTTAGGAAGGCGCAGCGCAGCTGGCATCATCCCTGACAATTTGGTCATAAATTTACTTTCTCCATCCTGTTATGCATATCCTTTAGTGAACTGGGGACCAAATGGCCATGGCTGGGCTTCAGGCTTCTGCCTCGTCCTTTCTGTTATGAAAGGGCACAGTGACAACCCCTGTTCATACAGTGCCATGCAGGGTCACTGCGCTTTACTTAACAAATGAGCAAAGGTCCCTTTCCCAAGAGCTTACAAACTTGCAGGCTCATCCAGAGTCCTTTGGAATCCATACAAGCTCCAGACCTATTCCTGGGATGGGCAAAAGTAAAATGCTCGGGATGGAGTTGTGGCTTTTTTGCTGCTCCATGCACTGAATTGAATACTCTTGGTAGTTTCCAGTTGTGGAAGGTGTTTGTGTGATAGGTTTTTACAGTTGGTGTTTGGATTGGGAGATGTCAGCAAGCTCATTGCTCAAGAGAAAGTCAGCCCTGTCTCTGAATCACCACCTGGCCCAGAACGCTTTATTCAAAGAATATTTGCTGTCTCGAACCTTCCTCTTCTGGGACGTTCATTTGAAGGCACCAGCCCTTTAGTTTTTAAACACCTGAGTGTCTTGGATGGGAATTGTAGTTGCTGAAAGGCAGGTGCTGGACCAAGAGCTGCTCCTTATGGAAGGCATCTATTTTCATATGGGCTGGGCAGCCTGGGGCCAGATTTCCCAGCAATTTCCTGCCCTGGATTTCAAACCAGACTTGGAGGACCTTTACTAGGGCAAAAGGCTGAACATCTCCAGTTGGTTAGAAAAGTAAAGCATGTGTGATCACCAGCTTTACCCAGCTCAGGGTAAGAGTGGGCTAAATCCACCCTTGTTTTGACACTTAATTACATGTTTCACCCTTACTTGCTGCCCCAGGCCTGTCTTTAGCCCTGTCTTTGTTCTACAGGGCTGATTCCATCCCCGATGCTCCAGGCAGATTCTCTGCTTTGGGAGCCCATGGAGCCCAGCACTGCCAGGAGATAGAGCAGCTCTGAGCGGAGTCATCGATGGGTGGATGGATGAGCTGTTTTGAGCCAAACCCCGGTGCCACTGAAGTCAGAAGTCCCCGTACCTTTGGTGGCATCAGGGTTTGCTGTAGGTCAGACTAGAAGCTACTGCTAGGACTCTATGAACCATCTTACGTGTTTAATGGCGGCTTCCCTTCTTGGACCTCTTGGTGGGGAGCTTGCAGGTGCGGAGGGCTGGGGTGTCTCTGATGGACTGCCCCCGGTACTGTGCGGGTGTCGAGCAGGTCTCCTCGGTGCGGGTGCGATTGCCCTTCAGCCACCTGGGACACGGGGAGAAACAAGACCAGGAGTTTACAAGAGGTACAAACCATCATGGATAATCCTCATACCGCAAACGGAGAGGGCAGGCTGGAGCGAGAGCTGCTGAGCATGTGTGCAGCCTTCAGCAGCCTCCTCTTGCCTGGCAGAGCTTGGGGGGGACCTCCCTTGGGGGACCCACAAGGAGACATCGGGGAATGTGGGGAGGGAAGGGTGCCGTACTTGCGCAGATGTGCTAGCTGGCAGTTGCAGTGCCAGGCATTTCGGGAGAGCGTCAGCGTCTCCATTTTGTCGAAGGGGAAGTTGCGGGGCAGCTGGGTGAGCCGGTTGTTCTCCAGGTGAGCGGTCTTCAGTGCGGTCACACTGGCAAACGCGTTGTCTGCAAACTAAAGCACAAAGTTTTCTGTTGACATTGAGTTAGGGAACGGGACTTCAAACCTGAGTGTTCAAGGTGTTTAGTGGCATAAGCATGGAAAGAGCAAGAGAAGGAGCAGTGGAGGGAGGTCCCAGCTTGCTGGAAGCTCTGGACACCCAAGAGAGGTATCAGGCTGGTGGGCTCATGGGTGATGGAGTCTCCTGCCTGAAGAGAGCTACGTCCCAAATCCGTGTGGGATTGTCTTTGCAGCCACATCCCTAAATAAAGTGAAGTCTGGCAGCCCTCTTTATTTTTGAGCCATACTTCTCTGTTCTAAATGAAGATATTTTCTGGGTGTATTCCTTTCCAAGGCTGGAAATCCTCCCAGCGCCTGTTGCCTTGACTGCCCTGGAACGGCTGAAGGAGGGAGTGTTTGTGGCGTCTGAAGGGGCTGTAGGCTTTGGCAGTGCCCAGGGGCTCCGAGTGGAAAGTTACACTTGGCATCTGAGCAATGTAGAAATAGAGGCAGGTTTCCAGCACCTCAACCTCCTCAGCTTTTTCTCATTTCCAGTGGGTTGTTTGCAAGGGATGCTGCAAGATTTGTCTTTTCTCAATTAATGGGCGGGCTTTAAGGGAGAGCCTCCCTCAAAAAAAGCTGCCCAAGAGAGGAGGGAGGCTGTAAACCCAGCTCTGCAGCCCTCTCCTCTCTTCCCCAGGCCTCACCCCTGGCTTTTCTTGGCACATGGTTACTCAGGCTGGAAAGTTTCTTCTTGAAAGCAAACCCCTCAACGCAAACTTCCTTGGTGGGGATGAATTGGAGGGGGGGGCATTGACAAACACAGCTTGTCTTGGCTATGACAAACCGTTTCTCCCCCTTCTCAAAGCAGGGGAAAGCTTTCAGTTTTCTCAGAAGGGTGGAGAGGAGGTCTAGGTCTACCAGAACCAAACCCCGTCAAGGACCTGTGCTCCCATTTCTGGCCAGAAAGCTCGCATTCAGACAGGACCATCAGGGTGTGTTCAAGCTCTCTAAACCGAAAAGCCTGACAGAGGAAATGCACTATTTTAAGCTGTAAACTTTTGTCATCTTCCGAATTAAGCAACATTGGATAGTATTAGAGCTTAGCTAAGGGACTCCCAGAGTGCTGTAGCTGTTGGACAGTCAGCGGTGCTGGCCTCTGCGGTCCAAAACTGAGCTGACCTTGGTAGGTTTTACTGTGCTGATAGTGGAGCTGCTCGGAGAGATGCTGGCACGCCGCATGTGGGGCGGTAGGCTGGCCACATTCAGGTTTGGACAGTGGTGTACTGTCTCAGCTGCTCATTCCTCTCCCAGCCCCGTGAGAAGAGCTCACATCTGCTGCTAACAGCTGCTGCGCTGCCTGCTAGAGCATGCGTTGGTAAAGAAATCAGTGATTTTCCTCTTATTTAGGTGGAGGATTGCTGCTGTAATTTATTTTGCAATAAATACGTAGAGAGGGGCGTATGTAAAGCTTCCAGGATCGACATTGCCCAGTTTCTTGTAGATGTATGTGGTGGGTCCTGGCCCGTGCAACGCAGCCCTGCCGGTGACTGGCGTGGGTCAGCGATGCTGGTGGGGAAGGGGAGCTCTGTGCTGGAGCTGCAGAGCAGCCTGAGGGCTCTCCTTGTGCTGCTCAAGCGCAATATACTCTGGGCTAGCTTCCTCTGGAAGGGATTTGCACTTGATTGGCTTAAAAATCTTGCAGCCGTGCAGGGAACAGCTAAGGACAGTATTTTTGTGGAGGAGAAAGAGCCACAGTCAGGGTGCCAGCGGCATTTAAAGTATTTGGTAGTGATTTCCTAGGTCATGAGGCCTCTGCGATTAGAAGTCTCCTAGCAGTGCAAAGTTCATGTGTGGGCCGTTTGGATACGAGGCCTTTCAGGATTTGAAGAGAAAACTCTGAGCTGGGATGGGAGCTTTGTTTTCCTGAAAAACAATGCAAGCCCTAAAGCTGCAGAAGCCACCCCTGTTAGTGCTGATCCCATAAACTGGTGTCTCACTGGGCTGTTGGGGAGGAAAGGAGGCATCTGGCTGCAAAAGAGCCTTTAAAGGTCCTGTCCACAGGTGGTCACTGAGAAGAATAAAGTCTTTTTGCTGGCTAGAATTGTTAACTCCTGCTTTTTCTTAGAATCATAGAATCGTTTAGGTTGGAAAAGACCTTTAAGATCATCAAGTCCAACCGTTATCATGCATTGCACAAAATTAAATAAAAAAAATAATTAAAAATGTCACCATGGCCGTAACACCGATCTGATTCATCTTCAGTTATTTGCAAGCAAAACTTTAAAGTACCCCAACAGTATCCCATAAAACCAGTTTCTAATTCCCTGGAGCACCCCCAGCATGATGGGTTAGTCTAATTTCTTCAGAGTATAACTTGGGACTTTGATGTCTCTGCAGCTGGTACAACATTTGAGCTGTAATTTTTGATTTGTGCGTGATAAAGTGCCCTAAAACTGAGGCTACAAAAGTGCTGTGACAGCATGTCCAAGGTCTTTCCTGGAGAGGTCAGTAGATTGTTTTCAAGTGTTGAGTTTGCTTACTCCCCTTCTGGAGAGGTTAGTGCTGAAGGCGGGCAAGGGTTTAAACACTGACTGAGTGCAACTAAGCTGGGTTAGGTAGTGTTGTTCTGCACCTGCCCAAGCTGTAATTCCAGTTTTTGAGCATTTTGGGATGCTATATCCCCTTGAAAACTCTGGGGTACTCTGTTCCTGGTAGCTTTCAGGTGATCTCCTCATCTCTGTAAGGCTCTCTGAGTTGCTCTTTGTTGCTAAGAAATTCTTTTTTTCATCACATCTGCACGTGGTGGGTGTTGCTTTGCCATGAAGTCTTAACCTGCCTCACCTGGATGGCCTTTGTCTTGGGGCTTCCTGGCAAAGCATCATCCCAGGGAGAACTGTTCTCCACCTGTAGCACCCTCCCTTTCCAGCCACCTGGGGTGCACCTAGGGCATCGTGCTGCAATGGGGTGCTGCTGCTCTTGCACTGTGTTTTTTTATGTTCTTGCACTGCCTGACATTGCAGAGTTCCCAATGTGAGTGATTCCCTGAGGCTGATGCTCCTGCCTACGGATCATGCTTTCTCACAGGAGAAGGGGGTTATTTTGCCATTTGGGATACCTGAATGTCCCTCCTCCTCTCCAGTGGGAACAGGGCCCCTTTGTAAGATGCTGCGAGGGTTCCTTTTGAGAGAGCATCAATAAACAAACCTTTCTTTATAATGTGTAAAGTTGGGAGGCATGGGGGGAGGTGAAGGTGAAGGTCTGTATGCCTACCTGTCTGCAAGGCGTGAGTAAGAAACCGCTGCTATTCATAGCCCCTCCGGAGGAGTCTCCCCAACCTACCACCATACCCAGGCTGAAGGAGGGAGGCAGCGCAGTTCCGCTCTGCAAGGTGGCAGTGCCCTTCAGTCCCTCGCAGACGCTCGCCTCACCCCACGCCTGGTGTCTGGGATGATGGAAGGTTGCTGATTGTCCTGGAGCACCCCAAATACCTTTCTCAATGACTGGTGTCACTTCCAGCTTGGGAGGGAATGTGCTGCCTTTCCAAGGAGTCTGATCAGCTCCAGATAATTTGGTTTTGCATAAAATGACTCGACAGAAGGGTGGAGTACTCTCTCTCTCATCCCTTGTTTGGGCCATGTTAGGGGTGCTATCAGCTGGCCAGTGCCTCGCTGTCTGGAGAGCCTGCAGTCCTGCATCTCCCCTCTGCTCTGCAAGGGGAGGACAGCAAACCGAGGGCTTTGTAAAGGAGAAGCCCTGTGTTCCTTATCTGAACAAATGGAAAGAGACTCACCTTCTTCAGCTTCATGTTGTCCAGGTTGAGTGTCTGCAAGTAACGCCCGAAGGACTGGAAGGCATTGTCAGGGATGACCTCAATTGGGTTATGAGAAAGCTTCAGTTCCTCCAGCACTCTCAGCTTACTCATTGCGTTCACAGGATAGCTGCTCAGCTGGTTCTTGTCCAGGTGGAGGACAGCAAGGTTTTCTACATCCTCCAGAGCCCCAGGCAGGAGGTTGGTGAGGGAGTTGTCAGAGAGGAAGAGCCAGCGCAGGTCTTTAGCCCCATTGAAGACCCCTGGTTTCAGCTCCCGGATTTTATTGCTGCCTAAGTGCAGGATGAAGAGGTTGACAAGAGGGGAGAGGAGCCCTTTGGGTAGGTCTGGGATCTTGTTCTGGTCCAGGTACAGGTAGGTGAGCTCAGACAGGTCATCGAAGGCTCCTGGCTTTATGACACTGATCTGGTTATCAGTGAGATAGAGATAGACCAGGCTTTTGAGCCCCCGGAAGGCTCCTGTTGAGATCTCCTTGATCCGTGAGCCCTGGAGGTGCAGGGACACCAGCTTTTTCAGGTCGCGGAAGCCATTGGTTGGCAGGACGGGGAAGTTGTTCTTCTGCAGGTTGAGAAGCCGCGTTTGCTCAGGCACCTTGGGGATCTTCTTCAGCCCCGCGTTGTCGCAGATGACGTGCTGCAGGTCTCCGCCGTGGCAGTGGCAGCTTGGGGGACATGCCTGCACCATGGGGGCAAGACATGCCAGTAGGCTGAGGACACTGAGGAAGAAACCTGACCGATTCATGGTCAGATCTGGAATTAGTGTGGTGGGAAGAGAAGCAGGAGGAGGAGGAGGAGGGAGATGGGTGGGAGAGAGAGAGTAACTGGGTTTGCAGCATGCTGAACACAGCCCTATTTATAATGTTATTAAAAAGCAAAATCCCTTCCCACAAACCGCAGGCAGCAGCCAGTTGGAAGCAACTGGCTTTGGGAACTTACTGTGAGCTTAACCCCTTGGCACCAGGCAGAGGAGTGTCCACGGTCCTGCCTGGCCCCGCTGCCGAAGCGACTGTGCGGAGGTAGTTTTCCTCTCTGCAACAGGGAGGCAAATGGTCAGGATGAACAAATGCAGACCTGCTCTGTGGGGAACCTCTCTGGTCCCTGCTGAGCCAAGTGGGGCCCAGGTTCATCACTGGGGGGAAAACCAACCTGTTTTGGTTGAACGGCATAGCAGGGAGCACTGCTGTGCTTCACAGCCACCTTGTGCTGAAGCTTTTAGCAGGCTCCTGGGCTGTATTTAGCCTCAGCTGGTTTGGGGAGAAGCCCCTTGTCCTGTTTATCACAGAGGATGGGTTCGGGGGGGTCTCGTCTTGATGATTTCAAAGACGTTTGCCTGAGCAGGGATGGGAAAAGATGGGAGCAATACGGGGTCATGCCAAAGGCCAACAGCGCTGTAGTTGCTCTTGCAATGCAAAATTTTCATTGAAGACCTCCAGGTCTAGGCTGCACCTAGGAGTTGGCCAAGAAAGGGAGAGCAAAGACAGTCTTTAATTTTTTACTGCGTCTTTTCCTATGAGCAGTCAAGTGTCATACATCCATGGTCATGGTCAGGAGACCCGCGTGAGGTGTTTTTTTCTCAGCACATGGCACTGTGGAGCAGTGGCTGTTGCCTTCTAACAAGGGATGGGGCTGCGGTGGGGCATGGGCTGGTGGCTATGAAATGCCAGACAGTGGTGCCCAGCTGCGTGCCCAGCTCAGATGAGGTGGATGGCAATGCCTGCGGCTCTCGAGATGAAGCTGTGGACAGGGAAAGGCATGGGCATTGGTAAAGGGATGGTGAGGTGGCAGAGCAAGGAAATAGCTGCTGGAGCTGGGAGTGGGGTCTGCCGTGGCTTCTGGCTGGGGGTCACAGTGGCAGAGGCGAGTTAACAACACAGGGGATGTCCTTGCTCTCCCGACAGAGAAGGCTAAAGCAAAGCGGTTAAAAGCCCCAGCGCCTGCTTCTGCGAGTGTGAAGAGAGAGATCCAGGGGTTGTAGGGTGGGGTTTGGAAGTGGAACATTTTGAACTGATTTCCAGCCAGTTCCTGGCTGCAGCAAACAGCTGAGAGCCGAGCACATAACTGTGAGCTTGTTGAGATTTCTGTTCCTGAGGCTGGCTGCAGAGCCCCAGTGGAGCTTTTGCAGAGGCGAGACAGGCTCAAGAAAGGGAGGAAATCCAAGGGCTGACTTAGGACACAGACTGGCTTATTCACTGAGATTTCTGGGTTTTTCCATTGTTGCAATGAGGAATTAGCCAGCGCCGCCGAGCATGCTCCGGCCGGCCGGTGTTATGCAAACCGCCTGGCAGCCCGTGCTCTGGTCAGCAGCTGTCAGTCGGAGTGGTGTTTTCATTGCATGATAAATTTGGGGGAGAAAAGGGGCTTCTAAGGGTGTGAACGTAGGTTCTGGTGAGCCTGTGGGGCAGATGGGGTTGGCCGAACAATGATGTAATGGGGGACCTGGGTGCAAACTAGGCCATATCAGGTTCCCAATGTTTGTCAGCCTTGAGGTGCAATGCCTGCCACTGAGCAGCTGGGGCCTCAGCACCAAGGGCTTCTCCTGCCTCATCTCCACAGAGATGCTCTGGCCGTAGGAGCTCCAGGCTCCTGCTGGAGGGACCTCCTGCGGGGCTCACTGCTGTAGTTACTGTAGGATTTAAAACTCTTTGATCAAAACAATGGTATTTTTGCTTCTGCCTGGTTCAGCAGGCGCCACAATGGGTCATGCACATGCTTTGATCTCTGGAGTAGCTCTTTGAGTGTCTTGGTCAGCACCTTTGAGACAGTGAAAGAGGAGGCAGACAGAAGAACCCTCCGTGTTTTCCTCCGTTGCCTCTGCAGGTTGATCAGGGCTGAGAGTGCCCCTTAAGCGTGTGCTGCTCATAAAGCTCAGACAAGGAGCTGGGTGAAGGACTGGAAAAGGAAAAAGTTCACCTCTGAAGCATCATCTATCCACTGATCGATACGTTTTTTTCTCTGAGCAGGTTCAACCACCTTAGTCTTACTTGTAATCATCTGATGAACAATTCCTGCGGTTACGTACCAGCTATACTGTGCAAGGGCAACTGATGGGAGAGGTTTAACGTCCAGCCTGTTTCTGCTGGACACTGAAGCTAGGTAGCATATCCGTGCTCCCTCCCTGAGTGCAGCTAATGTCTGATACTTGGTTTTCCCATCCCCTTGCAAAAATACCAGCTAACAGCTTACCGCTTCTGCAGAGCTTTCTGCCAACGTGGTTCAGATTGGAGCAAAAAGCTGGTGAGGGCCTTGCAAACTCCATCCATAAATACATCCCAGCCCATGTGTATTTCTGGAACAAGACCCTTTTCAGAGGTTAAACTGCCCAAACCTCAAGCCATCTTCTCATCTTTCTTTCTCTGAGGATAAATTTCCCTTTCTTCTACCCTTTGTCTCTTTGCTGGCTGAGACTGCAGATGTCTGGGGACAGGGAGGGTCTCCCTGCAGGGATGTGCGTGCTGTGGCTGGAGCGGGCGGGCTGTGGACGGGGGTAAGACCCGTAGCTCCTCAGAAAGATGCTATGATGTAGCTGCCACGATGCTGGTGCAAGGTGGGAAGCTGTCCCTACCCCGAGGGCTCCCCGCCAGCCCAGGGCCTTAGGTTAGGCGGATGCCGGGTTATTTTTGGTCCCGTGGTGGGGTGGCAGCAGGGCAGTGCTACTGGGGGAAAGGTGTCTGATTCTCAGCTATGTTTCTCCAGGCACAAATGTTGAATAAAAGGAAGTTCTTTCCCCTAATGTTTTTTTGATTTCCATGCCTCGGTGAGCACATTCCTGTGGCGGGAGCTGGTTGGCATCTGCCAGAGCTGGCATCTCGCCCCTGGGGTGCCGGCTGTTTGTGTTTTGAGCTGCTTGCTGGCGGGGTCTGGTATTCCCACACCGGGTTTCGCAGCCCTCAACTGGCCAGCAAATGTCCAGCGATCCTCAAAAGCTCGCCCGGGTCCTGCTCGTGGGTGGCTGGCAGTCTGGCGGTGACAATGGCAGCAGTGTCGGTGTTCCCTCTGCCGTGGTGGGATACCACAGCGAGCTGGGTCCCGGCCAGCCCCCCACCTCACAGGTCCCCCGGGACCGGCACTGCTAGGACATGGCAGAAGAGGCAGGATTATCCTGCCATCCTCTCTTTCTTAATTGATTAACAGTTCTGCAAACATTCCTGGTGCCTGGTAATTTGCAGATGCTGGACTCCCCTCCTCTCCTTGGAGGCGTTGTGGGCTAAGCAAATAAATACAGTTTTTGAAACAGTATAAATATAGAATTGGGGTATTTCTTTGGTGCTGAAGGTCAGAGCTGTTTTGATACAGCATTGGAGATGGTCTTTTCCATGTTTAATCTTTATTTTTGTTAGTACTGACAATTCTGGCGTATCAAGACAGCTGCATGCGCACTACTCCATTTTAAAATATTCCATTGCTTGCTTAAGCCTGATTCTGTAGCTTTTAAGGGGATCCAGATCTCGTTTTGTATGTCAGTGCACGCTAGCAATCACCTTCTTGAAGTGGCACTGGTGTAGCTGGCCTTGGGGTCCAGGCTGGAGGCGAGGGCTCCAGCAGCTTGGGGAGGTGCCCTGGGGTGCCCACGCTGTCCCCGTTTGCAGCTGCACAGCACCGGCCCTCGCGATGCCAAGCCCCTGGCACTGGGTGCTGAAGAAGGAGCAGGGTGGGAGAAGGGGCAAGCTCTGCAGTGTCCCAGGGGAGTTGTCCCAAGCACAGAGCACCCTCCAGGCAGGGTTTGAGGAGCCCTGATGGGTGGGTGTGGGGTGCCCCAGAGGGTCTCCAGGGTCTCCCCCCCTCTTCCAGGCAGCACCTGAGAAATCCCTGGCTTTTGGTGATGTGCAAGTATCTCATCAGTGACAGCGGTATCTGGGGCTCCAAGTTCAGACCCAAGTTTTTGTTTCTATTTGACGTGTTTGAAGGGTACCCTTCGCTGTGGTGTGGGGGCCCAGGCTGCTGGTCAAGCTGGAGGAGGTGGTGGGTGCACCTCCTTCCTTCTGATGGTTTTCTTCTGCTGTAGCATGGCCTCCACCCATTGATATGTTGCCAGTTTGGCTCCCCATTGATGTCCACCCACCCGTCCCTTCTGTCTGAACCCAACAGCTGCTGCATGATGCTCTTGGCTGCTCCTGTGAAGCTCATCCAGCCCTTGCCTCTCCCCAGCCCTGCTGTGTCCACCCTGCAAGGCACCGGGCATCCCCTAGAGCCCGCTGCTCTGCCCGGAGCTGCCGTCCTCTCTGCAGCTCTTGCAGGCTCTGAAGAAGAGTGGAGCTTTCTTCCTTTGCAGAACACAACCAATCCATGCGGGACTTCTGACTTTCCCAAATGCTCCCCAGCCATGAGTCCCCCCTGTTCTCAAAATGGAAAATTGACTCCACTCAGTGACAACTTCTCTGCTTTTCCTTGGCCAAGGTGAGACCTCCCCATCCCATCCCACCTCATTTTTGGGGAGGACCTGATGAGTAGGTGGTTTTAGTAGCTGCAGAAGCTACAGGAATGTGCTGTGAGAACATTTAAAATGCAGCATGGAAACAACAAGATCCTGGACTTCCAGCTCCTGTCTTTGGTGGGAACTGAGCTCTCCAAATCTGTGGGGATATTACCTTGGCCCCTTGTTCTGTGCCAGGTTTCCTTCTCCAGCAGCTTTGAGCATTCAGGTAGCCCCAAAGCAGTGGTTTTCCACCCTTGCAAGACTCTTTGTTTCTCTCACTTTTTCCTTTTAATTCCATTTTTTCTAAGTGCATTGGCACCCAGCAGCAGGGAGGATGGAGTTAATTACATAGCAAAGACCTTTTATCAAGCTGTGGATAAACCAGTAAGTAACTGCACATGCCTTTGCTGGTTGCCGCTGGGCAATGCTTCTGACATGCTGGCAGGACTGGGGAAATACTTGCAAGCCTCAAGACTTCTGCTCAGCCTGGAGAGAAGAGAGGCAGCTTTAACTCCAGACCACGAGGAGCAGTTTGTCCTGACTGTACGATAACAGGAGGTGAATTTTCAGTGGCAGTCTTCTGGCCCGGGCAAGCTGGGTTGCCATTTTTGCAGTGGTCTCCTCCTGAGGCAAAGCCATTGCGTGCTACAACATAAAGACGGTGCTTTTGGCACCTGATATTTTTGGGAACTTTTTAAGCCCCAGCCAAACTGGGACTGTCTGGCAGCTCTCCGGGTGGGGAGAAATGCCAACAGGGTGGCCACCCTTGGAGGTTTGTCCTACAAGACCTGCTTGTTTGTGTCCTGACGTTTTTGACACAAAGATGGTACTGTTGCTGGGGAAGGAAAGGAAATCGCAGAGTGACATAGGCTGGACGTGATCAGAAGTTGTTTTTTTGCAGCAGCAAAGTTGACCCAGATGTTCAGGAATATTCCAATGCAATTTGGGGTAGTGTAACATCTCCAAATCAAGGAGACACGTGTCCCCGGAGGACAGTAAAGCTCAGGGTGATCTTGGTAGAGAGCAGCTGAATGAGGGAAGATCGTTGCTCAGTTGAGAACAATTTGGAGCTGGCTGCGAAGGGAAGGGCTGTGGTTGACTTTGGTGAAGATACTCGAGGCAGACAATGCACTCAGCACGGGTTTAGGGATAATTAGATCCATCCGGCATGTTATACCAAGCAAGGTTCAAAGGGCCTCTTAGAGGTCCTTCAGCACATCTCTTGGGTTGCCAGTCTGCTTTCTGTTGTTCATTACTCCTTCTTTGAAGTCTGAAAATCCCTATTATTTCATGGGCAATTTGCTGCTTTTTTCTGAGGCCAATATTGTCTCCAGTGAAGCTCAATTTCTGTAGGTTTTTGTTTGGTGGTTCAAGCCCTGCCATCATCCTCCAGCGTGGCATAACCAGAGGGTGGTGATGAGGGCCATGAAGATCCTCCCTGAGCGTTGTTTAGGTCCAGATGGGGTTTCCTCCAAGGACCTGGGGCCCTCCCACAGCCCTGACCTTCTGCTCCAGTTCCACCCAGTGTGACCCCGCTTGGGGTACTGGTGGTCCTGAAGCCAGCCTTCTCATCACAGCCTTTCAGCAGCAGTTGAACGCAGAGGGAAGTGGGTTTTTTTATTGCTGTTGAATGCTGGGGAAAACCGAGGAGCAGAGACCTAATGTAACTCGTTCCAAGTTATGCAGTAAATAAGCGGCGTGGTTGGGAAAAACCCAGGGTCTTCAGAGTCCCCGCTCTCCCCACCAGATCAGCCTGCCTCCCAAATGTTTACTAAAGAGACGGGAGTCTGATTGGTTTTACTTTATTTTTAATTTTTAGACACTTCCTTCTTCAGGCTGTTTTGCCTGTTCCGCAGTGGCCAGTGTTTAAACAGCGCTAGCAGGAAATGTTTTTGAAATGTGCTTTAAAAAACACAGTTCTGCTAAGATGTTCTTTTTATTCCTGGTTTAGACAGAGCCTTAGGATTCACAAAGAATGAATCTCTTGTCAGTACGAGTAACTTAGGTGGCACTTTGTTTTGGAGGTGTCGTTGTCATTGCTGAAGGCAGGACTTATCTGCGTGGTTGGCACTGGGGAGTCACTCGTGGTCCTCACAGTAAAGAAAATGCTTTATAGTCAACTATATTCTGTATTCTTGTAGCTCCTCTCAAAGCCAAGGGTCCAAGCTGGACTCCTTGCCTCAGAAAAGCTTTGCTTTGACACAAGATACAGCTCCAGTGGAAATTATGGAGCTGATGCAGAAATTATTGGGTGAGGTTTTCTGGACCGAATTATACCAGATGACAAGGCTAGATGATGAAGTGTCCCTTTGGGTCTTGAAAGCTATGAATCTTCGTGGATATCTCCAAGCGTAAATTGGTACATGGGGTTTTGTGGAAGCGTTGTTTCATCTCGTGCATCACGAGCCGTGTCTGGGCTGGGACGACGGAGCCGTTGGAGGATGCTCCATGTGCCAGATGCGGGTCAGGAAGGGCAGCAGCGCTGGCATGAGGGCTTGCTGCAGCTACTGTCTCAGTCCTGGGCATGCAGATGGGGAAAACGCTATCCCAAGAGAGAAATGCTATCTTGGAAAGGTCAGGAGCAACATCCTGGTGTCTGGCTGCGAGAGCGATGCCGGTGGAGGCAGGCTGGGAGGGGAAGGCGACGATCAGGCAGCAGACTGAAGGCTGGAGGTTCAGACCCACATTGCTCTCTGGGCCGAGTCGGGAAGCCTGTTACTGAGGGTGTGAGGGTGTTTATGGGGACAAGCCGCCCGCCAAGGCACGGACAGCCGGTGCTTGGGGTACACGGCACGCTGCCAGGCATCTAGACGAGCCTGGTGAGCCGCGGCACCCGCAGCATCGTCCTGCCAGGGAGCTGCCTGCTGCTGTGTCCAATTAAACTGCTGGAGCGACCCAGAGAGGCAGAAAGGGTTGACTCAGGGCTTGGCCGGGATCCTGGGACCGACATTGCAATTCATCCAGCAGAGTAAAACAAAAAAACAAAGGCGCTGGGATTTTTAATAAGTGTTTAAGATCTTGGATGTGCGTCTCATCAGTCATTTGATCCAGCCACAGGACTCGTATTAGTGGGTAGGAGAGAAATCCTGTCTGAGCATTAGACGCTGTAGGTTTCCACCCCGGCTGGGAAGCTATCATTGCATCTGGTAGGAGAAGCCTATTTACAGTCGCTCCCTGCGGGTTGCCAGGCTCCTAGCAGAGCAGTTTGCACCAGATGGTCCCTGCAGCATCCTGGAGACGATCTCCTCCAGATTCCTGGCTAAGAGGAGGCTCCTGCAAATCTCCAGCTTGGATTCACGCTGACCCCAGTGTAGTCAGACAAGAGCATCAGCCGTTATGACAGACGGTGCCCAATGTGAGATCCTTCAGCAGCCCCGAGCAGCAGAAAGCGCCAAGTGCTCCCACCAGTGTTATGGATAGCTCGTTCAGGATACATGTGTGCTCGTTCAGGACATCTCATCATAGTACTCTGCAAAGCCCCTCATTGATTTTGGGCGCAGTGCCTGTGGTTTGGTGGGGACCGTGCAGAAGCCCTGACCGTGCAGACGTGCCCTTGCAGCCAGCAATGGAGCCCAGGCGTTTGCTCTAAAAGCACGACCCAGGTCTGGGTGCCAAGGCTGTAGGAAGACAGTCGGGCCCTGTAGTGGTTTCGTGGGTCAGAGCTGCTCACGTGTTGGTCTGAAGATGTGGAGGAGAAAGGAGCAAACTCTTCCCGCATCAGCAAAGCAGCCACCAGTGACATTAGTGGGTGGGAGAGAAACCCTGCCTGATGGCACATGACGTGCTGAGTGGGTTAGAGAGACCAGAGCAGCCTTCCAGCACGTCCCACCGCTGAAACGGAGCTCCCAAGAGCTGGAGGTGAAGCAGGAATTCCAGCAGTGGTGCTGTCGGTGCAGCTCAGAGCTGCCCAGAGCACCTCCTGCCCAACTCCTGCTGTCTCGGCAGGCCACTGAGTTGGGCACAAAGAGCTGGAATTTTCCTCCATGGAGAAGTGACCTTCAGCTGAGGTGACTCAGAGCCTGCTGTTGGGATTAGCGGTGAGGGAGGCTTAGCAGCGAGAGGCTTTTGTCCTGCTGTGAGGCTTTCAGTCTGTAAGGGCAGCTGTGCTGAGCGTTGTGCAGCCTCGTGATGCCTTTACAAGGGTTACAGGAGCTGATGTCTGCACAAAAGGATCTGGAGCAAGCAGCCATGCTGTGGGACACACGGTCTCCCACAGGAGCCCGCTGGTGGCTCCAAGGTTTTTCCAAAGCAATGTCCGATGTGCCCTGAGCTGTAGAAGATGCAAGGTGAAATCAGCACCTTGAGTTGATGGCTGCAAGGGCACCGAGGCAAAATCGGTGTCTGGCAGAGATGGCGGGGAGTCAACAGGACAGGGCTTGGAGAGACATAGGTTAAAAAAGAGGAGGGTGAACCCTGGGGTCCTCCAAGAAAAGTAGTTGGGGTGTCAAAAGTACATGACACCCAAAGTGTTGTGGGGGGGAGGGTCTGGAGCACAACGATGCCGGTGAGGAAGGCCTGGCAGGCAGGCACGGTGCTGCTTTAGCTCCTGTCTCTCCGGGACTCCCTGGCAGGAGCCTGGAGAGCCCTGTCTGCAGGCCCGGAGAGCAGCGCTTGCCTGCAACCCAAGCGACTTGTGAGAACATCCTCCTGCCAGCCCACTCTCCCCTGGGGTCATCACTGGCTTCATCTGTCTCACACCTGGAGCTGTGCCATCCTCTTTCCCCTTGTGGCACGTTTCTTCTCTTGTGTTTGCAGGTTGCCTATGGGACCACAGAAAACAGCCCTGTCACCTTCATGGGATTCCCCAATGACAGCATCGCCAGAAAAACTGAGACAGTGGGATGCGTCTTCCCCCACACAGAGGTGACCGTCACCCTCCCCACCTGCTCCAGGTCCTCTGCCTGCAGCAGAGCTCAGTCCCTCCTCCCTGTCTGGTGCCGAAGCTGGGGCATGCCATGACGTTTGGCTCAGACATCCCCTGCTGAGCCCTTCTTCTCTTCCATTGCAGGCAAAAATTGAGGATCCAGAAACAGGGAAGTCCGTGCCTTTGAACACTCCCGGGGAGCTTCAGATCCGTGGCTACTGCGTCATGCTGGGCTACTGGGATGACCCTGCCAAGACGAGTGAAGTGGTCACTGCTGAGAAGTGGTACAAGACGGGGTGAGTCTGGAAACAGCCCTGCTCTTCACGCTCTGATCTCTCCATGAAACTTTGGAACAGCTTTTAGCACAGAGCCCCACAGAGCCCTCGGTGCCCAGTGCTCCTGGCAATGGGGATAGTCACTTCGCTACTGATGCAATGGAGGGGCTGTGGGGGTACACAGCGGGGGCAGGAACTGCCTCCCCCTGAGCACTGATGTTTGTGTGGATGCTGCCGATGGCAGTGTCTGGCTGTAGCAGGAGCTCGTTGATGTATTCCATGTGTTGAGGTGGCATCTCAGGCGTTACCCTCCGGACGCCCTGACCTGGCCTCCAGACCAGGCTGGGTGGGAGCATCAGCCATCCTGCCACCCAGCTGGGACAGGACCGGGAGTGTGGTGTCATTGCAGGGACCTCGCGAGCCTGGATGAGCATGGCTACTGCAAAATTATAGGCCGCTGCAAGGACATGATTATTCGGGGAGGAGAGAATATCTACCCAGCAGAACTGGAGCAGTTTCTCCACACCCATCCTAAGGTTGAGGAGGTCCAGGTGAGTGGGAGGGAGGTGGAAGTGGTGAGCAGCAATGGTTCCTCTGGTGGGAAACCTGTGCACAAAGCTGCTGGGACTGCTGCTTGGGACCTGGTTGTCTTCCTCTGTCTTCAGCGTCTCTTTTTGTGTAATACTGGTTGGTGAGCAGGAGGGAGAGGCTTATGGCGGGGAAGGGGCAGGCAGAGCTCCTGGCGTGGGGCACGTCGGTTCAGGCAATCCCTTGTGCACCAGCTTCACGTCTGCAGAGTAGTGACTGTCCTTCAGTTCTTAAACTGCCTGTCCACTTTCATAGCTCCCTCTGAAATTCTTACTCGGAAAGCACTCTGGAAGGACAGTTTTTACTGATAATTACTAAACTCCTAAATCCAAAAAAGCTCCTCCAGCGAGACCCTGGAGATGAGGAGTGAGACTTAGTTTCACCCCTTCGCAAGACAGCAATGATTTGCAGCGTTGAGCAGCTGCTCCCAATCTGCTGGGATTGTTCTCCTCCAGGTTTTGTGCCAGACAAGTTTCCCCATAAATAAACCACTTAGTCAGTGTTGTGCCTGTGCCGGGCTAGCATCTCGCCTTGGAACAGTCCCAGTGCAGATGGGTTGCGAACCAGCCCTGTTTATGTAGTTTCTAGGGCTTTATGTCACTGCTCTGGACTCAAAAGGATCGACGTGTCTCTAGGATTTCGAGATACCGGTTCAAGGCGGGGAATGACTGTGGGACTCTTGTGAAATAGCGTGAGCAAACTTTAGCACGAGGTCAGGCTTGGGAAGCCCGTCTCCTGGTGTCACAGGCAGTGGCCTGCTAAGATCTGCCATTATAAGGCTTTCAAATAATCCTTTAATTTGACTTTATCCCTCTCCTGCTGTTCTATCTGGAGATCCCAGAGCACTTGAAGCAGCCTCCCAAGTCTCCCCGTTGGTCATGAAACCCGTTGCCCCATTTTTTTGGGGAAGCAGAGGCACGCAGAGGGATGACAGAGGTCCGTGTTGCACCCACGATGAGCTGCCGCCTGGCTGGTCTGGCTCAGCCCTCGCTCCAGTGACTTTGCAAAACCAAAGGAAGGTGCTGGCGTCCGGGTGCCCAGCCTGCTCTACTGCCTTTCCTCTGGCAAATGGTTGGGACGTCCTTCCAGGAGGGCTCAATGTCATGTAAAAAGCAGTGGTGGGATGGTCAGGTAGCTCGAGCTGCCTTTACACAGCCCCAAGATCTCAGTGTCCCGTGATATGGGTCAGCGCGCTCGCTGGTTTTCCAGCACATGTACCTGGTGGGAGGAGTGGGATGTCCCTGGGATCACACCGTCCTTCTGTCCCAACCAGGTGGTGGGTGTGAAGGATCCGCGGATGGGAGAAGAGATCTGTGCCTGCATCCGAGTGAGGGCTGGGCAGGACTGCACTGAAGAAGAGATTAAAGCTTTCTGCAAAGGGAAGGTGGGTCTCCCACTCCTCTGAGCCCAGTAATTCAGTTCCCTACCTGACCAGTACACCCAGTAGCTGCTGGGGGTTTGCAGATGAAAGTGGGGGGATTTAGAGCAACTGGGGATCCAGCCCTGGCTGGGCAGGATACACCGTTCCCAGCAGGCTGCATAGTGGTTGGTTTTCTTTTCCCAGATCTCCCATTTCAAGATCCCGCGGTACGTTGTGTTTGTGGATCAGTACCCGCTCACCGTCTCAGGCAAGGTAAGAGAGGGGCTGGGGCAGGGCTGGAGCCCTGGCCTCCCGTCCCGCCTCCTGTCTTGAGTCTCTCCTCCTCCTCCTTTCTGCGCTTTATTCCAGATTCAGAAATACAAGTTGAGGGAGCAGATGGAGAAGCACCTTCAGCGCTGAGCTCGGGAAGGCAGAGTGAAAGAGGGGACAAATCAGCCCCACTTCAGCCAGCTTTGTGTCTGCTTTTCACCTGTGCCTTGGGCTACACGGTGGAGACCTCCTCTCCCTGACATCAAGCTGATGCCACTTTTAGTTAATAAAACAGAGCGCCTTTTTTTCCCAGTTGGGTTTGTTTCTTTGCCAACAGAAATACTGTGGCATGAGGAAGGGATGCTTATTTCTGGAGTTCTCTGCTGTTACTGAAAGACCTTATGAAGGTTATAAAAATCTTGCATCTCTGAGCAATTTGGCTGCAGCCATTTCAGAGGACCTTGCGGGCCTGAACAGATGCTGGTAGATACTTTACTGGTATTTTAAGTCATAACAGCCTGGCCTGGCTTCCCAAGGTAGGTGAATGCCATCTCTGCTTGGGTGTTGCTGAGGCTGCTAGGTCGTGTGACACAGCTGATGAACTTGAGATGAAGGGCAGGGGCTTTAGAGAGTGAGGTTTGGCATGGGAAGGGGCTCCCTAATGCTGGCCCTGGTCCCACACCTCCTCTGGGCCCTCTGACCCCACAAAGAAACTTCTCCAAGGTAGGCAGACTTAGTGTTGTTTATTTTGTTCTTTCGGACAAGACAGACAGTAAGGATTTTGCAGAAATACCAAAGTTCCTGTCCCATCGGCAGTGTGAAGCAGAGCATACCCGGGACAGCGTTTTACGGGAGTTATTTGGTACCTCCCAACCATGAAACACCACCCCGAGAAGTGGAAGAGCAGAGCTATTCCTCCTTCCCGGCAGAAGTGTCCCACCCCAGCTGCGAAGCAGATGATGTTGCTGCAGACTCTCGCTGACCTCCCAGCCGTCTCCCTCCTGCTTCCTTCACGCGCAGGGCTCGCGGCTCGGCCTCCACCACCACGCTGGGGCTTCCTCCGGTGGGCGGAGGGAAACGGTGAAATGGAGAGAGACGTGAAACATCAGCAAGGTCTCGATCCTTGATCTCCCAGCTGGACTGTGGGCTCTACCCATGGAAGCAGACCAAGTGGACAATAAACCCACAGTTCGTGCCTGCTTTCTGAAAGAAAAAAATGTATGGGATGGTCCGTGTCAGCCCTTTTCCTATGCTGTCTCTCCAGTGAGTTCCTCCACTGTTCCCAAACCGCTCCTGGGGCTGGTGTTGGAGTGTTTCAGCGGCTTCACCTCTGCCCACCCCAGAGTAAGCAGGATGTGCACAAGCGAAACTCGGGTCTCCTCCTAGCCCTGGTTTTAGGATCCTTACAGACCTTCCTTCCTGAGGGGGAACCGCTACCTGCATTACAGCAACTTGGCCGGTGACCTTGGGGACACCTAGGGAAGGACTTTTTGCCTTCCTTTGCTTCCCACAGCACTAACCCAGGTGTGGGACAGGCTGGCAGTGAGGGGAGCTTCTCCTCTGGTTCCTGTCTGATAACTCCACCTTCTGCACAGCCCTTCTGCTGCTCGGAAGCGCCCCTTGTACTCACCATCATGGGGGGGTTGCTGGTAAGAAATGAAGGTGAAGTCAGCCCTGGCTTGCATGGGTAGACACACTGCTGAGAAACACAGCGAGCACCAGTCACAGCCAGCTCACCGGAGTACAGGCCCCCATTGCCCCATCCCTGCTCCCCGGAGCTCTGCTTGCGTCCTGGGAGCAGTGCTGCACCATCCGTGGGTCAGCCCCAGCAGAGGTGCTCGTGAAGCTTTCCCCGCCAACCCCAGCCCCTTCTCCGGGGCCCGTCCCACCCTCGCAGGCCAGGACACCTCCTGGGTTGTCCCATGGCCATCCCAGCCCTCCACGATGGCACAGCCCTGTCTGCAGATACTCACAGGAGGGGAATGGCCAGCCCCTGTGGCTCTCAGCATTGTCTCCATGCGCAGGCAGGGTCCAGGGCTTATGCCCCTTCCCCGTGCTTGGGTCCCACTCTTATAGCGCTGGCTGCCAGCTCGGAAACCCCCGGCAGCCAGGGGCTCTTCCCAGGGAAGCAAGGGTTGCGTCAAGGGCCTGGAAACAGGAATCTGTGGCCATGGCCTTTGTCATAGCCATTTCTCACTTCTCCAGGGTTATTAATAGCGCAGATTAAGAAAAAAATAATGTGGGGCACTGTCAACACTGGGTTTGCACAACCCTGTGCTGAGTCACGCCACGGCTCCCCCGGCCGAACCACTGAGCAGGCCCTGAACGGGAAAACCCTCCTGCAGCCCCGGCGGGCGTGGGGGCCGGTCCCGGGGGTGCCCGACCCTTGTCGGGACCGTGTGCCCGGGACGGCACCAGGGGTGGGATGGGGTGGGAGGGGGAACGGCCCCCGCCCCCCTGCTGGGCTCTCCGGCACAGCCCCGCTGGAAGCAGGGCTCCCCCCTTCCCCTCCCCACCGCCCCGGCACCGCCGTACCCCGGGGCGGCGGGCGAGCCTCGGTGCCCGCCTCGGGGCGGTGCCGCAGCCCGGGGGCCCCATGGCGGCGCGGGGGTGGCGGCGGGCGGCGGCGATTGCTGCGGCGCGGCTCGGCGGGGGCGGCCCGGGACGGGGCCGGGGACCGGGACCGGGTCCTGCCTCGGAACCAGCCCCGGAGACGGAACCGGAACCGGCGGCTCCCGCCGTAGCCGCGCTCTACGTGCACGTGAGCGGGGGACCCCGGGCTTGCACACGTGGAGGAGGGACCCCGGGGCTTGCACACGTAGGGGGTGCACGGGGCCCCGGGGGTTGCACACGTGGAGGAGAGACCCCGGGGTTTGCACGCGTGGGGGGTGCAGGGGGACCCCAGGGTTGCACACGTGGGGGATGCACGGGGACCCCTGGGGCTTTGTACACCTGAGGGCACACTGGGCTGTTTGGGCCCGCTCCCCGGGGGGCACCAGGGGCGCGTCTCGTGCCCCTGGGGCAGGTGGGGAGCATTGGGGCCTGTGCATGGGGCTGGGGCTGTCATTGTGTCCCCCATCCCAAAGTGGGGTGCCCAGGGGCACAGCCACCCCCCAGCACCCCGTGCCCGCAGTGGCCCTACTGCCGCCAGCGCTGCTCCTACTGCAACTTCAACAAGTACGTGGTGCCGGTGGTGGACGAGGCGGCTGTGCGTGCCTGCCTGGTGCGGGAGGCACGCACCCTGCTCCGCCTCAGCCAGGTGCAGAGGTGGGTGCATGGGGGGGTCTCAGGGGGTGCAGGGCCCTTTGGTGCCTGCCTGCAGCCTCCCCACTCTCTGCCCTACAGCATCACCTCTGTCTTCTTCGGCGGGGGCACCCCCAGCCTGGCCAGCCCCCACACCATCGCGGCGGTGGGAGGCTGTCGCGGGCGTGCCCACCTCCCCGCCGGCGGGAACCGCCTCTCCATCGGGCCGGTGAGAGGGGCTCTGCCCCATCCCATCCCACCCCCGCAGCCCCCTGCACCCCCCACTGCCACTGTGCTCCCTCCGCAGTCACTGGATGATGCCGAGCTGCGGCTGCTGGGTCGGGAGCACACAGCAGCAGAGGCGTGGGGGGTCGTGGAGGCGGCACGGGCGCTCTTCCCCGGCCGAACTTCCATCGACCTCCTCTTCGGGCTGCCGGGGCAGAGCTGCGGCACCTGGGCCAGGGGACTGGAGGTGGCACTGGGGCTCTGTGACAACCACATCTCCCTGTACCAGCTGACACTGGAGCGGGGCACAGCCCTGGCGGCAAAGGTCTGGGGGGGGGCCCTGCCCACACCCCCTCAGGACCTCCTGGCCGACATGTACCAGACTGCTCGCGCCATGCTGGTGGCTGCTGGCTTCCGGCACTACGAGGTCTCCAATTTTGCACGGAAGGTGGGGTGCCCCCAGTGCTGTGCCCCCTCTGTGCCATGCCACCCCCCCAGCAGGCTCAGCTCCCCCTCACCCCATGCAATGCTCTCCCCCAGGGTGCCTTCAGCACTCACAATCTCTCGTACTGGCGGGCTGAGCAGTACATCGGTGTGGGGCCAGGTAAGCTGGGGTGATGGGGGCTGGCAGGGGGACCTGCACGGCCATGTGTGCCCCCTGAACTCCACTGTGCCCCCCCCCACCACTGCTGCAGGGGCGCATGGGCGGTTTGTGCCACGGGACGAGGGCGGCTGCAGCCGGGAGGCACGTGTCCAGACGCTGGAGCCCCGGGGCCGGCCAGGGGGGGGGGGGCCCGGGTGAGTGGGGTGTCCTCCCATGCCCCGTGCCCTGCCTGTGCTGCCCCGCAGCTCTCCATGTGCCTGCAGGCTGGAGGAGGTGCTTGCCCTGGGACTGCGCACAGATGAGGGCATCACGCACGAGGTGAGGAGCCGCAGGCGGGGGAACCCAGCATCCACCTGGACCCATCATTAATGACCCTCTCTCCGCCCTGGGCACACAGCGCTGGGGGCACTTCTCCCCCGACCTCGGCCTGGAGGCTGTCTTTGGGGTGCCGGGGGAAGCGAAGGCACTGCAGCAGCAGGGCTGGCTGGTCCTGGATGGCGGGTGAGCCCCGGGGGTGTGGTGGCAGCGGGGGGCTCCTGCACAGAGCCGGGGCTCAGCTGCTGCTTCTCCCCCAGTGGCCTGCGGTGCACGTGGGAGGGCCTGGCCCTGCTGGACTCCCTGCTGCCCGGGCTGCTCTGCCAGCTGCAGCGCCGCTGGGCCCCCCCAGCCGCCCCGGTGCACCCCCAGTAGGCAGCAGCACCCGCCTGTGGCAGCAGGGCCCCAAGGAGGAGCCCGACGGGGGATGGGGACGGTGGCGAGGCTGCGGGGTGCGCCGGGCTTGTGGGGGTCGTGAGCGGCAGCAGCGGAGAATAAAATCCATGTTCCAGTGCTGGAGCGTGTCCGGAGGAGAGGAACAAAAGTTGGTGAGGGGTCTGGAGCCCAGGGCTGCTGGGGAGCAGCTGAGGGAGCTGGGGGTGTTCAGCCTGGAGCAGAGGAGGCTGAGGGGAGCCCTCACCCGGGGAGCCGGGGGGGGGTCGGGCTGCTCCCAGGGAGCAGGCGATGGGACGAGGGGAAATGGCCTCAAGTTGTGCCAGGGCAGGTTTGGGTTGGACATTGGGAGAAATTTCTCCACCAAAAGGGCTGTCAGGCACTGGAAGGGGCTGCCCAGGGAAGGGGTCCAGTGCCTACCCCTCGGGGGATTTCAAAGCCGGGCAGACGCGGTGCTGAGGGCCGGGGTTTAGTGGTGGGATGGCGGGGGTAGGGGAACGGTTGGACTGGAGGATCTTAAACGTCTTTTCCAACCTCAACGATTCTGTGATTCTATGTAAATATGAGAGCTGTGTGCTGGCTCAGCGGGGCGTCGGGGGCAGCCGCACCCTGCCGCCGCGGCGGCGGCGGCTTCCCGCAGCGGCTGGGCCCCGGCGCTGGGCGCTGCAGGCCCGGCTAGGCAGCTGCCGCTACCGCATTGCGCACGCGCAGAACGCCGACGCGGCGGGGCGGGCGGTACCATAGAGTCGCGGCGGGAGGCGCCACTCTAGGCGGCGCGGGAGGCTTCTTGGTGGTGTCCATGGCGTTGCCATGGCGCCCGGGCGCTGAGCGGGGCCGGCGGGATGCGGCGGCGGGGCTCGGGTTCCGGCCCGGCCCGGCGGGAGCCCCGGCCCGGCACCCCCCCGGGTACGGCTCAGCGCGGGGCAAGGCTGGGGGCAGCAGCGGCTGGCGGCCGGGCCCCGGGCCTGGCTTGTGCTCTCAGCGCGACCTGGGCCTTGCTGGCCCGGCCTGGGGGGCCTCGCCGCTCCCGAGCCGTGCACTGAAGCCGCCATAAACAGCCCCTTCCCCACGCAGTGACACCCCCCTTCCCCTTCGTTTATTATTATTATTTTATATGTATATTTTTTTTTTTTTTTACCTGGCGTGTCAAGGAGCCAGTCCCAGCTTGAGGGACTTGCAGGTTCAGGATAAGAGGAGCGACTCACCCCCGCGCTGGGGTTGCCTCAGCTGTGGCCCTGCCCGGTGGGGTGGGCCCATGCCAGGGAGCGGTGCCCTGTGCCCGGCTCTGCAGGGGTTTTGCTATTTAAGAGCTACTTTGCTATTTATGAGCTTCTGAAAATCCCGTGGCTCGCTATCTGAGTTGTGCTCAGTGACCGCAGTGCAGCTGCGTGGGGAGGCTGTGGGCTTGCGCTGGCAGCAGGAGTAGGGGACTTCCCAGGAATTTGATCTTCTGCCTGTGGGGAGCACAGGCTGTGCTTATCTCCTCTGTCATCTCTCATCTAGAATAAAGCGTGAGGCAGTTGAATCCTAGGGACCCACTTTGGGCCTTGTAGCTTCTCAGAGTTTGGTTTTTCCCATTGTAAGAGATGCTGAATGCAATTATTCTGTGCAACCTTAGAAAAAAACATAGTTCAGCTGGAAATGAATAACCAGGCTCAAAGATGGGGGTTTCCTTGGGAGACTGAAGAGGAGGTCTCTTCATCTCTTTTTCAGACAAGAAGGAAAAGACGCATGAACTGTCCTCCTCGACAGTTGCAGAAGAGCCTGAGCCCGTTTCATGCGTTCTGCAAGGAGATGACATCCAGGCACTTGCAATTAAGGTGGAGGACCTGCAGAAAGTACGTATTTTTACTGATAAAACTGGCTGCCTTACCTGAAACTCTCCTTTTATTTTGTGTATTTAACAGAGGATCCCGCCCATTTACTTAAATCAAAACCCACTCAGTTCTCATTCCATTTATACTGCTTTTTGTGACTTGTGGGATCATCAGGCTCAGTTGCCAAAAGTGAAGGATTATCGATCCTTACAGAGTCTGTTCAAATGGAAAGATAAGGTGTCTGCCTTTTCAAAATTACATTTCCAACCTTCTAGCCTAATAAGATGTATAAGTTGTTCAGTAACTCTTACCACTTCCCTTCTAAAACTTGGGACAAACTGTGTGAGTGGCAGCATTTGCCACTGAGTGACACAGCAGAAAACTGTTGGGAAAGTGACTCAAAACTCTTCCCTGCCACAGTTATGAAGCAGAATCTAGAAGAGTAAGACAGTAACTAAGCTGATGTCTCTGCAGTCATGTAACATGCCTCTCAGGGGAGGAACAGCCTGTACTGATACGACTCCCTTGCATTTCCTAGAAGGCTCAGAAGGAATGAGGGTGAGTCAGTATGTGCTGAAGTGCATTGTGACTATTTATTTTCTAAAGGTCCATGCTCCACACCTTCCCCATGATGTTGGGAATATTCCAGTTAGGAGGAAATACCTTGTTCGAAAATACCTACCCAAAGAGACAAAGAAGAAGGCATGTTTCCTCGTAGCATATCCTGCTTTCCCAAAGGCACCCAGGAAACCACTGAGTTTTTCTGGTAAGGTTAAACTTCACATCTTTGACTTCTGTTTTTGCCAAGCCTGGCTTTATTGACCTGACTCTAGGATTGTTTGGGGGTTTTTTTTGTGTTGTAGGACCAGGACTGTTTGATGGCTCTGAAGAGATTCTCCCCCATCACATTTTGGGAAGTCTCCAGGAGTTCAAGATGGAAGCCTTGGCCAGAGGAAACACTCAGGTTGGTTTGTAAAGTTACAAAAATGCTGCTGTGCGGCACTTTTCTAGAGGTGGAGTGCGGTGCCTACAGTACCTTTCGATGCTTTTCAACACCCATCAGGAACAGGTCAGGCCTGAGGTGTGGTTTTCCCAGCCTCGTCATACTCTGCAGGGAGTGCTTGCCTTCAGAGAAACTGCACCAGCAGGTTTTGAAGTCCTGTGTGCAGGACGATGTCATGGAGGGAAGAATTAAAGAGGCTTCCTCTTCCATGTGTGCTTCTGCTGCTGACATCAGGCTTGCAAGGGAAGAGCTGGTGTTGCAGCAATGCCGTTGCTCGAGTCCAATTACTCAGATCCTTCCATTGTTTCTGAATGTGTTCCTCCTAATGCCCTATTTTTGTTCCTTTCAGAGGGATCAGGTAAAAGCACTGTCAGTCTGAAGAATGAATTCTTTTCTTCTCCCCTCTCCCATTCTCATTATGGTGGCTGTGTGTGCGTGGAAAGGTTAATTTAACATTTCTTTTCTCTTCAGATAGCAGATTTTCTTGAGTTTTCTCATCAAGGTGTTACTGCAGCACCTTTAAAAGAGGAACGTGGAGGAGAGAAGAATAAAAAGGTTCGTCAGACCTCACTAGCAGAGCACAAAGCTCTCCAGAACTGGCACCATAATATGGCAATCAGGAAAAAGCAGGAGAAATATCTAGGAGGTGAGAAAAACTGAGGCCTCATTCTGTGAAATTCTGTGGGGGAGTTTGATGGCACCACAACAAACTCTAATGGTCATAGCTGACTGAGGTTAATCCTGTTGCCGTTGCATGTTCTCAGAGCTCCCCACGCTGCTGGTGCTGGTGACCGTGGGTGCTGTGGGGAGGTGAGCTGGTGGGTCTGGCTGGGGGAAGGACAGCAGATTTGTTGGGGACAGTGTAAGGGGGTTACACGTGAACAATAGGTAAAGGGTGTGCCCAGAAGTGCAGCACCAATGATTTGATGTTCCTTCCTTATAGAAATTCTTCAGAGGCCAGAGAACGAATTGCTAATGAGCATCTCGGAGGATTACAGGCAGATCCAGGAAGAACGTGACCTCATTGACCGGAGCCTCCCTGCCCTGCTTCCTGGAAAAGTGAGAGCCCCACTTCCTCTGCATCCTGATTACTCTGTTCTTGTGAAAGAGCTAAGACACTGGTGTTATGAGTAACATCTGTCGTCAGATATTTATCAAAGCCTTTACCAAAGGACACTTAAGTCCTGCAGCCTAGTGTGTAAGCAGAGCTTTCCGTGACTTTAAAAATAAAAACAGGAACTGTGCTATCCGTACTGGTCAGCGGAAAGTGATGGTGTGCTTTGGCTCCTTGCTAACGAGCTGCTGTATGTGGGAATTGCCATTTCTTGATTATCACCAAAGACTGTCACGCACTGGGAAGTGGCACAGGGACGTGCTGCAGTTGCTGTTCCAGGGTCAGAAAGATCTGGTAGCTTCAGGCTTGAATTTTAATGATTGCCATGGAGAAAGGGGTATGGGTAAGTCAGGAGGATTATAGGAATATCCTATGTTAAATTTTTTTTACATTTATAGCACTATCAAAGATTTGCATTTGTGTGAGGCATTATTTTAATATCATTCAACCTTCAGGTAGCACTAGATAGAAGAAAGTTCTTCTTTTGTCTTTGACAGCAGCCTAATAGAAATTTTGGCTTGCTCTGTAGAAAGTGATTATTTATAGAGTTCTAAAGCGTTCATATAAGCAGAGTTAGACCCCTTTTTAGCTTCTAGTTGCTGTGAAAATAGCAGGCAGCCATACACCTCTGAAAGCGTCAGTGTAAGCCTTGTTTTTCGCCCTAGGGCTACCGAAGAGGAAGCGAGTTCTGGAGCCAGCCTGAGCGTATTGGAGATGAACTCACTGGCCTGATGATGACACTGACTCAGAGAGAACGTGGCTACCCAGAGCCAGTCACTCATGTGGGGAAACCCCACACTGTCCGGATGGAAATGGGTAAGGGAATGTTGCAGAGGGGTGATTCCACAGAAATGGGGTGCAAGTGTGGAGGGAACAGCAGAAGGAAATAGTGACTCCTGCGAGTATGGAGGTTCACATTATAGTTGTCCTTTCTGACAATTGCAGCACAAGCTACTTCCCAGTCAGCTGTTGGACCTCCTCCTTAAAGCACTGTGAAACCCAAGTTTGGCAGAGTGTGAAATTAATAGGCATGTGGGTATGTAGGCAGTGAGCTCTTGTATGGGTATTTCCACAGGTCTGAAGCCTCCAAAGAGGATCCCTTTCCATGTAACCTGGGATAAGAGTCTTTTCCTGAAACATCGACGTCAGGAGCTAAAATCTGTCCTAGAGGAGCTAGGTTTTTATAAGCCGGTAAGATTAGAGGAGTGAGGTCATTCTTTGCATCTCTTGTCTGCCGGATGCTGTAGAGTAACATAAAATTGCCAAGAACTGGATCTGAAAAAGCATCAGGAATCTAAAACTTAGCCCCCCAGTACTTCCTTGGAAGTTCCCACATTTCCAAAGGGCCACACCCATGAAAGAGTTGTCTAGCCTCCCTCAGTGTTGCATGGAGTGGCGTAGGAGCCTCAGAGTAGGACCCTGAACCAGCAACATGCAGCTGCCAAGACCTAGGTAATAAAAAAGAGCTGCCAAATACTGGTGTGGGACTTTGATTTAATGCCTCAGGGTAGAGGGAAGACACCTTTACCCATGTGGAAGACGTGCATTTGAAATAATCTCCTGAAGGCAGGTAGCCCCTCCTCTTAAAAACAGAACAAACCTCACCTTTTTCTTTCTGAAACCTGGCTCTGGGGATGAGAAACATGTGAAGAAGACTTTTCCCATCCATGCATCATTTGTAGTGGAGAATGCAGTCAATTCTTGGGAGACCCAGAGTTAGTTCCTTCCTTTGTCTCTTAAACATTCATGGGATACCTCTAAAAACCATTGTAGGAGCAAGATATCTCAGCTTCGCTTGACTCTGTTGGTACATTTGTCTGGTATTTTAACTTCCTTTCTATATAAAGAGAAATTGTGAGTTGGTCATTTTTCTGTATGTCCAGGATCTGGATGGATTGGAGGTGATTGGCAAGGGGCAGCCTTTCACGTCTGTCTCAGCAGAGCCTTTTCCACATTCCACCACTTCTGAAGAGTCTGAAACCCTGTAAGTTTTACTTCATGGCAGAAATAAAGAATTTTCGGTATGTACTGTCAGCCTGTAAGGGTATCCTTGGCTGTCCTTACCGAGAAGGCAGAGGAGTCTCCACTGGGGCACAATAAAAGGCATAGTCTAATATTAAAGTCATCAGATTTAGGAATCAAGCAGTTCCCTTGTGCCATGGGGCTTTGTGCCTAAGGAGCAAAAATCAGAGAAAAAGTTTTTTTGAGGCACACCCTTCCAGTCTTCACTCTGTGTGACTCCAGAGCTTACATTAGGCAGGGTAAGGATTCTGCTCTAAATTACCTCCATCTGGCTGTCTTTTTCCCCATCCTGGCCATCTGTAATGGGCACAACCCAAAGGCCTCTTCTCCTTATTCAGTCATGTACCCTCCACCTTCCTCGGGCAGGTATTGTTCCTTAATGTTCTGGCTGTCCTGTCCTCCCTGATGGTGACAAGTCACTAGCTGGAGTATTTACCACATCTGCAGGGCTCTGTCCTTAAAGAGATGACTCTGTGGAAAAGCATTAGTTGGGATTATTTCTTATAGGGACTTGTAAATCACTCCTGGTTCTCCCCTCTCTGAAAGTGAATTTCACTCCATGAAAGCACTGGTTCATGTTTTCTTTAGCAGTGACTCCTTAACGGATTACACTGATGTGGTTCCAGAAGCAGTACCGGGTCCATCTTTAGATTTCTGTGGTCAGCCTGCTCGTTGGATCAACTGCACCGCTTCTTGCAGGGTAATTGTGCGCTTTTTATTGTTTAGTTAAGCTAAGCCCACTTGAGTTCCCAAGTCACAGCCGTACAATGAGTGTCACTCCCAGGCCAGAGAATGGGCGATTTATTCTGAGCATAATAGAGTATCCCTACGTTTGCTCTGGAGGCTCAACCCCTTATTCATGGTATGACTTCAGGCAAGATAAATCCTTCCAGATAGAGTAGAAATAGTTATTTATGTCTTTTTCCTCTTCCTTGTAGGATGAAATTGGCATTGCTGCCCGGCTCACCTTTGAGACTTTGGCTGGTGAGAAAGCTGAGAGCTCCCTGACAGTGAGCAATGATGGCACAGCTGCCATCTGGTACAACTGGATGAGGCTCCCCCAGCAGATTCCCTCCAGAGAAACCAAAGGGAAGAGGATGCAGTGTTTTTACTTTGATACCAGACCAGGTATGAGAGCTGCTGATCTCTGAGACATTTGTGCATAGACCAGAGAGCATGTGTTCAGGAGTTACCTGAGATGCTGAGTCTGACTAATGGCAGGGCGAGCCTATTGGGTGATTCTCCTTAGGAAGCCACCCTGGGTGTCAGAGCTGACTCACAAGAAAAGAGGTGTGCGAGGCAGATCCTTTTCACGGGACTTAAAGGACAGGAGGTTGCTCCTACTCTGAATGTAAATGGCTGGAATATTGAGAAGTGAATCATTTTCTGATGGCAAACTGGGCATAATCTCCAGAGAGAGGGCTGAGCTTGCTGTAAAAGGAGCGTGCAGTGGAAATAACACCAGTTCAGTAACATGGTGACTGGGACTAAATCTGGAAGGAGAAAAATAGCTGGATGAAGTGTAATAACCAGCTGAGCTATGCAGAAAGAGTCTTGTACATAGATAAGGACACTCAGGGTGGGTTTGGAAAAGGGTCAGGTTAACCAGGTGGTTTCTTGCAGGCTGATGTATTTTCTCTCTTATTTCAGGTGCAATTTTGCCTGGAGAAACTAGGAAGTTTTTCTTTCTTTTCAAGTCAGAGAGAGCAGGCATTTTCAGCGAGTCCTGGGAATTTGGGACACATCCACTGTTATTAGGAGGAGCTCTGCTGCAGGTGACCCTTTGGGGAATTGCTGTGTATGAGGATAAATTGGCTGACCTCAGAGAGAAACTGGAGGTAACCAAGCATGTAACTGGGTAACTGTGAGCTTTGAACTTAATATGCAAATAGAGGATAAGGGTGGGAGTGGATGACATGGTATTTTTATTGCTATGCAATTAGGGCTGAGAGCGAGATGATTATTTATTTACAGAACATCTGTACATACTTGAGCAGGTTTGCTAAATAAAATGGAAGAGCTCTGCAGTCTATTGTAATGTTGTTAATAAAGACATGATTGTGTCTCCTAAACTGTTCGCGCTGGTCCTTTACAGAATGAATTTTCTGTTGGCAATTAATTTTATTAGTTAGTGGGGATGGGATTATGTGTCGTACAGTATGATATCAGTTAAGGTCTAAATTGAAAATTACACTACGCTTTGAAAAGTATAGTTTGGGGGAGGATTTGTGGGGTTTATTTGAAAAGCTGTTGAAAATATTGCTCTGCTTAGTGGCATTTGCAGTTATTCTTGCCCTTGTAACCCTGTATAACATATACATGTAGTTACTAATGTGGGTGTGAATTTGTGTGTCCGTATATGGAACAGGGACTCACACATGTTGTTCTTGTTGTGATGCCTCAGAGTGACCTGGCTGCTCGAGAAGGTGCTACTATAGTAAAAGAGAGTCTGAAGGAACTTCTTGCCCGAATTCGGACCCCAGAGCGCGCCCCATCTCCTGTGGGTGCCTGTGTCACAGAGGAAGAGTTGTTCCACCAGAAGAATCCCGAGGTGACGTTTGCCATTCGATGGGCTACACAACTGAAATAGCAGGGAGGGAAGACCGTGGGGCTGGTGCATCCCTGGGTTTCTGGAGGCTGGCATAGTGTGCCGTGGTGGCTGTAACAATTAGGCTTGTACAGGAAAGGCATAGCTCATTTCACTATTTACCTTTTCCCTGTTATCACAGTTGCATTATCAGCATCAAGTAGTAAAGCAGTTGCATGAACTGTGGAGACAGCACATGACTGTTCCTTCAGCCTTCGAGGAGAAAGTGCCCTTGGGCCAGAAGAGCACTGCGGAGGACATGCAGTACCAGGAGAGTACCTCAGAGGCTCTCCCTGCTCGGAGCAGCACCACAGAGGTCCCAGGTTGGAAGAACACATTAGAGGAGGCTCTGATTCAAATGACGAACGTGGAGGAGGAAGAACCAGGCCCCTCAGGATGGAACCTTTCCTTCGAGGACTTTAAGCAGGTGGTCACCCCTGTTCCCGCTAGTGCTGTGACAAGCTGATGGTTTTCATTTCCCTACAAATAGCCTGGCCTGCCCAAAGGTCTGCTTCCAGCGTGCTGTGAGTTACAGATGTTTTATGATCACAGAAAAGCACTTCAGCTCTGCTGACCACACCCTTGGTGCTCTTGTAAAGAGATTCCTAAGAGGGACTTTGAGGGCTGTTGTGTGAAGAAGAAAAGAGAACCATGCAATGTAATAGATATTTTAAGCTCTTCTCCCATTAGCTTTCTGTCATCCCAGGACTGAATGCGGGGGGGCAGGCTAATCCTACAGCCTCCTGTGGCTCCCCCAAGGGCTGCTGTCCTTGGAGAGTCCTTCCTATTCATCAGAGCACTAAGGGGGCACTCATGGCAGGCTGTGGATAAAGCACAGACCTCCCTAGATTAAAGCAAGAGTGGTTTGGATTCTGTCAGCACAGTTTTTCTGTAGTGCTTTCTTGGAAATCTCTCTGCTGCTTTTGTAACTAATCTTTACTTCAGGGCCTCCCAGCTCGCTGGAATCCCTGTTCTCCAGCACACCTGTGATGCTGCAAAGGGGCTTACTGTGAATCCGACTGGGGGGGGCTGGGATTGCTCTCCAGATCTTGAGTCATGTGTGCACCTTGGCCAAATCCCAGCCATTTAGGAGGCTGGGATTAAGGTGCGTAAGTGTCCAGTGCAACCTGTTTTCAGACTGGTGTCCAGGAAGAGAGCCGTGGTGCGCTCCGTTGAGCTCGGGGCTCACGGACTGGGAATGAAGGCTGAGAAGCAGCTCTCCACAGACCCTGTGTTTTCTCTCACACCAGGCTATAAAGTCAATCCCCAAGGAGGAGCAGCGAGAAGCAGCGCTGACCCAGCTCAATAAGGCAGCACTGGAGCTGTGTGTGGAACAGAGGCCAACTCAGTCAGACCTTCTGTATCAAACCTGGTGCGTTACCTTTGCAAGATAAAGCTTGTAAATGCATCATGTGATTGCAGCCTTAGCAAGCTCTGTTGCAAGCGTTGTGATTCAGAGTACAGATAATTATATGAAGTCTAGAAGTTGTCTTTACGCTCTGGGTTTGGTTTTTTTAATAGATTAATTGTAACAGCTGTCTAAGACCCAAATGCCTTTTTTTTTTTTTTTCCTGGACATAAGTTTAGAATATTACATTAATGTAGTTTTGGGGAGTATACAAGATTATTGCTGGCAAAATTATTCTAGTCTGTGTTTATGAAAGCTTTGGGTAATTTTCTCTACCCTTTCACTCAGATAACCATATCCTCCCTCATACAGTCTGTGTTCTTTGCTCAGGCTTTCAGACTGTAAACATATCAACAGCTTCTAGTTGCTTCTAAATTACAAGGGCGCAGGTTCCTCTTGGTAAACACAGAGAGCAGGTCAATGCTGATTTACCTACATGTGTCATGTTGAAGAGCAGATCTCGTTTCACAGTAATATTTATTGGTCCGTATGAGCCCATTGATTTGCAAACCATTGAGACCTCAGAGAGCTCAAACACGAGGGAAGTAATTCAGCTTTCCTCGGCACAGATTTTTTAGATGGCAGGTGCTATTTTATCGGTTTAGTTGGAGAGAGCAGCTCTCAGCTGTAAGGGGCCTTCACTCCTGGGCGCGGGGTAAGCCAAGATGGTGATGGCTGTGCTTGTCTCCCTTCTGATTCTGATACTTTTCTCAGTCTCCAGCTGTGGCGTGAAACAATTGATGGTCTGGTGAGTCACTCTCTGAAGCTGAGATCCCTGCTTGGCTTGCCTGAGAAGGACACCTATGTTGATCCAGAGGAAACAGGTAAACAGTAGTTTTAGCACAGCAACCAGTTTCTGTAGACTGTTGGGAATGCAGAAAACGTGCTGAATTTCAATTGAAATGGCAATTTCAGCAGCTCCCCCCCAAAGCTTTTATAAGAAAATGCATCAGAAAAACTGGCTGATTGTGTGATACTGATTGTGATCTGTGATTTGGTGTCATGAAAAAAACACAACACAAATAAGCCTTTTAATTTAGCTAGATGTAGCCATGGTTTTCACACAGATTAAACCTGATCTCACTATTAGCTGTCTTACAGGCTCGTTCTGATACACGTCTGGGAGCTGTTTGTTCCTTGTTTAAACAAAGGACTCTTCAAAGTATTGCTTTTTCAGTGCAGTACAGCTCAGATTAATAAAAAAGAGGAAAATACATTGCAAAAGTAATGAACTTCTACTGCATGAGTGCAGTGGGCTTGTCTTTCTGCATGTGAAAATGTTGCTTTTGGGTAATTGAAATTCTTTTATTTTGTAGTGGAAATAAAGCAACTTATGAAAGGCGGAAATGAAGACAGAATAACCACTAGGAAAGAAGAGAGAAGATCATTTGGTGGTAAGGATAAAGAAGGCAAAAAAAGAACAACAAAGACAGCAGAGAAAGAGGTAGGTGCTGGGATGCCTGTGAAACCTCAGTGCTGGGGACAGAGCGATCCATTCTGAGGTTGTGTATCCTGAGTTTGAGCTGGTTTCCAACCCAGTGAAAGAGGTGCTGCTTCTGGGGGGTGCATCTTGCAACAACCTGAAAGGTGTTCTGACCTATGTCACCGTTTGTTTGGTTGGTTGGTTGGTTTTTTGTTCCCCTGAATAGGAATGTCCAAGCAGCAGAAAATTAAAAGTAAAAGATGAGAAAAAGCTGAAATCTTCCACTTCATCGCAGGAGGTGAAAGAGGGAGCACAGCCCGTGGACGCTGTAACTACAGATAGAGTAGAATCTCCTCAGGAGCAGGTGGACCCAATTTTGTTTGGGACATACCAGGAAAAACTTTATATCGAAGTGAGTCTGACCAAAGCTTGTGTCTCTGTTTCCTGGTTTTGTTCATTGCTTGTAAGCTTACACTGAAGCTTAGGTGGAGACATAATCATTTTGTTAAACTCGGAAAACTGACAAACATATGTCTGTAATTCTGTAGCAAGGTAAGTGTGAAATGCAAAGTGTGATGTCCTTTACTCCAGCCTGGAATCTGTTAACATAAATCCAGCCATCCCATAGCCACATGCGGAATTTCTATCTGGGATGTCTTTGGCATGCTTGTGGACTCTTGAGGGATCAGCATAATTAATTGTATCTCGGATAATGTTAAACACACTTCATAGCCAGAAAAGTCATTACTAGAGCTAAACACTGTTAGCAGGCAGCCACTTTTATGTGGTTGTGTGCGTGCCCATACGTTAGTGTGCGTGGGAAACAATCTCCCTGTCTGTCAGTCTCTTCATCGGGATTTCTTCATGTGTTTTCACTGCAACTATCTTCTGTTAACTTCTGCTGCAGGTTTATGGGCTGCTGGATTCAATGGTGAGCAAAATGACCTCTTTATTTGAGGAACTAAAGAAAAAAGGTGCCCTAAAGTGGGAGAGTGAAGCCCTTTGTAATTAGAAATAGACTTATTAAAAAATAAATAACCGTATTTACACAGATCAAGGGGAGGTTCTTCTTTCTGAAGTGATGCACTGATTACAACTACTGGGCTGCCTCTTTCCTGACATGCTGTGATGCGAGACTGTTGCTAGATCATCTGTTACTGCTACAGATGATCGCTTGCCAAGAAGAGACAAGGCAAGAAATATCACAGCCTCAGAAACCGTTAAAGAGTAGAAAATACTGGCATTTCTGCTAAGGAAGAAGAATTTAAAAGCACCAGTCAACATGAGATATGTCTTATTCTTTGGTTCTTGGTCATGCTTGGCTAGCAGGTGAGTGAGCAGAGGGTGTCCCAAGTACCAGGACAGTAACTAAGAAGAATCCATCCTATTTTGGTCCTATTCTTGACTGCTTGTCCAGCCTCCTCTCGGGACTCGCTGACAGTAGGCTTCGCTGAGGCGTTCAGGATCCCAGTCAAAATGCGCTATCCCGAGGGGCGTGCCGCCCTGCCTGGGTTTGCTCACCTGCATTTATTTCATGTGCTGATCTTGCCACCTCTTTCCATCTGGCTCAATGTACCCATGCCCCATTCTGAGCCAGATCTTACTTGCTTCCTTCCAAGACTAATCACTTGTGAGTTAAAATGAGTGAAATTCATGCCATAAATATTGCGAGCGTGGTTAGGCCTTGTCCTGGAGCCACTTGTCCTGTCTGTGTCAGCCTGCGTGTGCGTCTGGGCTTATTGATGCTTTCTGTCTGGGTTTCCTTGCATGTCACAGCTGGAACAGAGCTTTTTATGGAGGCTTCCCAGGTCTGAGTGTTGGACGCTCTGCAGCTGGGCAGGGGTCGGAGCAGTTTCCAAGGCAGACCGGGCTGGGTGCCGGGTCTCTCTTCACCGGTCATCGAGAGAGACCTGGCCTATGTCAGTAAAATGCCCTCTTCCTGCTCAAGCAGCTGGATGGCATTCCCCAGAAAGGCTTTGGCCCTGTAGAGAAATGACATCAGTGTAGATTATTAATTGAGGTTTGTGATACCTTTGGGGTTCTTAGGCAGCAGATGCCTATCTGCGCAGATTCTGTACATCGCTGCGCAGTTGCACTGGGCGTCTGTGCCTCAGGCACGTGCTCTTTTTACATTGGCAGCCGCGTGCCAACACATGTCTTGGAGCTGCACATAGTGTAAAATAACTGTTTCTTCTCCAGAATTTCTTTCTTTTGCTTTCTTATTTTAACTCATGTGCTGTCTCTGGGGAGAGGGTGTATTCTTCCCCTTGGCTCCCGGCAGTACCATAGCAAAGCACAGCTTATTTTTTTTGGTGGCCAGGTGAGGCCCCTCATGTTTCGAGACACCTTTTCGCAGCAGGGTGCGGGGAAGCACTTTGGCTTTGGTGAAAGCCAGGAGCCTCTTCTGGCTTACCGGGCACAAACCCACAAAGGGAATGTCTCTGCTCAGCATTCCTGTAATGAGAATTTCAGCAACATTTTGAGAATTAGAAGGAAAAAGGCCTGAAGTTGGGGTGTGTCTCACAGGCTCTGACAATAGCTCCTGCCTCCCTGGAGATGATTATCAGCTTGTGAATATGCCCAACTCAAACAGCTCAAGCCATCTGTTTCTAGACAAGCAGGAGTCTGCACATTATAGCGGCAACGTGATTGTCTCAAAGGCAGGAATACTTCTGTTTGGTAGCTTTACCTTCAAAGATGGCAAAGCCCATTCACAAGATCCGTGCCTCTGGTCCAGCCTATAGAAACCAGGTTCCACGTGTGCATATTAACCTTGTTAATATGAAAACAGGTAGATGGGAGTTCCATGTTAGTCGTGTTCCACGGAAGAATGTCCTATGCTGGTCTCTCTCTCCCTTCTAAGGGAGGAGCCTGGTGACCCAGGGTAGGTGGGCAGGGTAAGAACTGCAAAGGAGACCAAACCTGAATGCAGTTTTTTGTTATAAATATTGCCAAGTGTCTCTTACAGCCTTGGACAAGAATGTTCTCAAGGGACAAGGTGCAGGCAGCGCACAGGAAGGGATGTGCTGGGCCAACAAGTGCAATACGCTGCTGGCTGGCTGCTGCAGCTTGCTCGAAGCCAGCTGCTTTTTTTTTTTTTTTTTTTTTTTTGCATTGATTTGTGGAAGGACTGGAACTGCAGTGCAATGCCTCAGAACACCTTCAGAAACACGTACCCCTCGTTTACAGGCCTGCTGTGAGATGTGGGTTCTGGCATTAGGGCAGATACCCCCAGGGCTGGTCAGCCCTGCGCTCTGTGGGACGCGTGGATGTTCCAGTTCCTGTAACGTCACGTCCTAGCAGCCAGGCACGGAGAGTATTCCTTCTCCTCTCCCAAATGTGGGCATTATTTGTATTAGCGTTAATAATTGGAGTTGTGTTTGCTAAATAACCAAGGTGAGCGACCTTCCTGGCCTTGGGAGTTGCATACCAAACCCATCACGTGAGTCAGGGTCTGAAGACACCGTAACTATTACAGAGGCCGGGAAGGGGGATTCCAGGAAAATGCCACAAGCAGAAGGTGACAGTGTGTTTCCAGAGGCGTCTCGATGGCAGAGGGGGTCTGGATGAGCAGCCAGCTTGGGCCAGTGCTGAGGGAAATCAGCTTTAGAGCCTTGCTGGCAGGGTTGGGGGCCACCTAGCAAACCCCGCATTTGTACAGCTCTGCTGCAGCTCCGGGGGTGTCATGTCCCCAGGGCGAGGGAGGTTCGCTTTGCCTGTGAAAAGCCAGTGCCTGGAGAGGGGCAAGCTGGCTGCCTCAGCTGTCCAACACAGAGGAAGAGGAAGGCCGGGATCTTGGCTGATGGGAGCCATTCCTCTCGGCTGCCTGAGCTGGGATGTTTTCCAGGGTGACCTGGGGAATGGTTTGGATGCTGGAAGTGCTCTTCTCTCAGGCTGGAGCTGGGAGTAGGATGAGATGTGCAATTGGCTTGCCTGGCTGGAGCCTGTTGGGAAAGTCAGACTGATGAGATCGGCAAAGCCCCTGGAGGCCCCCAGCCTGCCCCCTGCCTTCTCCCTGCCACCCAAGGCAGCACCGGGGCCTGGGGCAAGGTGAATCTCAGCTCTGTGTTTTGTGGGGTGCAAGCGTCAGTGGGAAGGCACGATCCCCCTCCAGAATATCTCAGCACGCGGGAGATGCTTTCCATTATGGAAAATGTCAGTGATATCAAAAAGATTATATATATCCATAATACTTGAAGGCCTGTCAGTGATTAAAATGGAAGGCAGAGGCCGGGAGAGAGGGGGTGGCATTGAAATGATCGAGAGACATGACTTATTTTGTCATGTCATCTGATGCCTCCTTCTCTCCCCCCCACCCAGGCTCTGGGAGCTGTTCAGAGCAGGGGAAGAATCTGCTCCAAATTTAGATCCTGGGGAAAAAAAAAACCAAAAAAAACCAATTAATGAACCCAAATTGCAACCATGGCCTTGGGTACTAGCAAGGGAGCTGCATTACAGGGAGGGTCGGCATCCCCCGGGGCTGCTTCTGAGCCCGAGGCCGCTGATTTCTGTCTAAAAATAATGGGGGGGAAGGGAGGAATTAAAAAGAAAAAATAAAATAAGGCAAAGCAAGCAGCAGCAAGCAGCGCCTGGCGGGCTGCCAGCGAGGGGCAGTGACTGAGCATTTCAGCATCCCCGCCTCCCGCATGCGGCGGGGCCGGGGCTCGGCGCCGCATCCCCCGCGGCCGGTACCGCGCCGCGCCGCGCTGCGGGGGCCCCCCGGCCCGGGGGGCCGGGCCGGGGCTCGGGCGGTCCCGAAGGGGTTAAGCCGGGACCTGCGGGGGGCCGGGCCGGCGGTGCCCGCGGGCGGGCTGCGGCCGCCTCCAGCCCGCTCCCGCCGGCACCGCCACCGGCTCCGGCTCCGGCACGGCGGGGCCGCGCTCCGCTCCGCGCAGGTAAGCGGGGCTGCGCGCCCCTCGGCAGCCGGGCTGCGGGGCGGGGGGAGGAGGAGGAGGAGGAGGAGGAGAAGGAAGAGGAAGAGGGGGGAGGAGGAGGAGGAAGGTTCTGGAGGCCGGAGCATCGCAGACCGGGGGATGCCGGGCCCGGCGGGCAGCTCGGTGGCGCGTCGGGTCGGGCCGGGCTCGGGTCCACGGAGCCCCGCGGCGGGTTAGGGGGGGCGGCCCCCGAGCGGGCTGCGGGAGCCGGCGGCGGGGCCGCGGGCTGTGCCGGGCGCCCCTCCTGTTCCTGTTCCCCCCCCCGTGTTCTTCCTCCTCGCCCCCCGCCACCCCCGCTTCGCCCCCGCAGTGCCCTGCGCCGGGCCGCGGGGCGATGGGGACCTGTCCCCGCACCCGTGTGTCCTTCTCCCACCTGGCAGCCTCTTGCTCAAGGTCACTGCAGTAATTCCATCTGAGCCGCCGGGCGCTGCCGCCTTATCTCCCGCACAGCTTCTGTTTCACTCCCTTTATACTCTGGAGTGGGGATATTGTGTTTGATAAACCCTGCTGCTTTTAACGCCGCTGGCAGCCCTCTAGCCAGGACCATGCTTCTCTCACCCCTGCCCCAGCCCCTGCTTCCCATCCCTTCCCATGCAGACTTCCCAGGCCATCTCGTGGCGGGTGAAGTCCAGCTGGGATCGGGACTCTGGCCAGGATGAGCAGTGCTGCAGCCCGCCACCTTGGACCTGGGGTTTGTCCTGCCAGGGGACCTGCTGGAGGCAGGAGGGACCGTCCTGCCCCGCAGGAGGAGTGCTGGTGTTTGCCGGGCCGGTGACACCTTTGGAAAACGCGACTTTATCTCCCTCCTGGGTGTTGGTGGAAAGCAAAGCGTGGAGCCCTTGTCCCGAAGGTGTTTCCGTGCCAGGTGGGCAACGGCGTGGCTGTCCGCACCACAGGCTCTCCCGGCAGGATCCAAAGGCCGTGCTGACGGGCTGCATTGCGAAAGGGAATTGATACAGGGAAGCGTCTCAAAAGAAACTTTGGCCACCCGCGAGCGCGGCGGTGCCAGGCTCCTCTCTGACTCATGGGGGACGTTGCCGGTGGAGCCGTGGGGCACCCAGCCGCTGGCCCACAGGAGCAGGAGGTGCTGGACCGGTCGCATGGGTTGCATGGGAGCGTGGCAGGCACCATGCGTGGCTCGTGGGTCGGCATGGCCCTGGCCCAGCTCCGGCAGGAGGGAGCGGTGTCCTGAGCCAGGAGACGGCTGGACATGGCACAGTGGCTGCGGTCCAGGGAGGTACTGGCACCCCGTGGGGGTGGGATGGAAACCAAGCGGGGGGCGCCGAGGGGTGGGGCCTGGCTCCCCGGCCCTGCTGAGGGCAAGGCAGCTCCAGGCAGCCTCTGCCTCCTGGCTTTGCTCGGCCCTCCAATAAAATGAGGGTAAATGGTGTCTTCCAATGGTGCAGGGAGAAAGTGAGGATTAGAGCTAGCCTGGAGTAGGGGACAGAGTGGTGATGGGCTCATGTGAAGATGGGTCTAGACTTACCCATGTGATTTCTGCATCCCCGTTGGGTGCAGCATGTCCCAAGGACGGGCACTGACCACCAGGAGGTACTAGGGCAGCTCCCAGCCGCACCAGCTCCTGCCACCCTGGCTCTGTATCTGGGCACAGGAAAGGCTCAGGCAGTTTAGGGGTTTATGGAGCGGGGGGACTGCGTTATCCATCCTGCTCGCTGGCGCTGGAGCACGCTGAATTCGCAACCCCACATCAGCATGCACTTCCCTACCTGCGGCTTCTCATGGAAGCAAAATTATTGACTTTGCTGGTAAAACCCACCTGAGTGGCTGCCAGCGCTGGTAAGTTGTGGCAGGCTCTGACTCACGGCAGGGTTTTGGTTTTGCACGACACATCCTTGGTGTCACTGAGAGCCTTGGGGCAATGGCTGGGGCGAGCGGGGCTGCATGCAGCCACAGATAGTGCATCTGGGGGTACAGGGGAGCCCCTGGCTGGTGTGAGGGCTGGGGGGCCTGAAACCAGCTTTGCTGGGACGGTGGAGCTGAGGCAGCCAGGATCTGGAGGAGGGAGCTGCCATTTTCAGGTGGTTACTTTTAGAAGCAGAAGTGCAGGGTAAAATCTCCTCCAAATGTTGCTGAATCTGGAGCCAAATCTCTTGGTGGCTCTGCGGTGCTGGGTATCAGCTTGCTATGAGATTTTTTTTCTTCCTCTTGAGCATTCTGCGTGTCTTGGGGCTAGTGAGCAGCGGCAGCCTGGCATGGTACACCTGACGATGGGCACCTCCATCTTCAGAAGCGTCCCAGGGGCCAGCTGAGGGCTCTGGGGACAGGTCTTGGTGGTCGGGGTGGTGCTGATGTCTCTGTGTCCCTGTTCTCCGCTGCAGGCACCAGTGAGGCTGTGGACGTGAGCACCCATCCCTTCTCCACTGTTCCTGCCCGCCTCCAGCGGGTCTCCGGCACCGCACAGCCATGACGACCTCGGCGCTGCGCCGGCAGGTGAAAAACATCGTGCACAACTACTCAGAGGCAGAAATCAAGGTGCGGGAGGCCACCTCCAATGACCCCTGGGGACCCCCCAGCTCCCTGATGTCGGAGATTGCCGACCTCACCTTCAACACAGTGGCCTTCGCTGAGGTCATGGGCATGATCTGGCGGCGGCTGAACGACAGCGGCAAGAACTGGCGTCACGTCTACAAAGCCCTCACCCTCCTGGACTACCTCATCAAAACCGGCTCTGAGAAGGTGACCCACCAATGCCGGGAGAACCTCTACACCATCCAGACGCTGAAGGACTTCCAGTACGTGGACCGGGATGGCAAGGACCAGGGCATCAACATCCGAGAGAAGGTGAAGCAGGTGATGGCGCTGCTGAAGGACGAAGAGCGGCTGAAGCAGGAGCGGGCACACGCGCTGCAGACCAAGGAGCGCATGGCCCTGGAGGGCATGGGCAGCGGCAGCCACCAGGTCACCTATGGCCGTCGCGCATCACCCTATGGCGACGACTACGGCCGGGCGCGGGGCTCGCCCTCCTCCTTTAACTGTGAGTGCGGCCGGTGGGGGCCTGGGGGCTCGCGCGTGGGGCTGGGGGCTCGCTCGGGCTTGCTGTGGAGCAGAGGCAGGCGTTGCTTTTGGTTTGCACCCGCCTGGTGCCATTGCTCCCTGCCACCTTTTGGAGGGGTGGCGGTGGAGCCTGACTATATCCTGTGCTGCGGGCAGAGGTTTGGCTGGGCCAGCGGTGAACCCCAACAGTGGTGGCAGCTGGTGGTGCCCTGAACTTTAAGCCCACAGCTCGTTTATGGTAGGGCTACATCCCTTGGGGAAGCCATGCTGCAGAGCTGCGGGCATTGGGATGGGGCCTGGGGGAGGCTGCTCCCCAAAATAGCCCAGTCCTGATGCTGCTTCTTCCCCTTTTCCTCTGTTTTCTCCCAGCATCATCCTCATCCCCACGGTTCGCTTCCGACTTGGAGCAAGCGAGGCCCCAGACGACGGGTGAGGAGGAGCTGCAGCTGCAGCTTGCGCTGGCCATGAGTCGGGAGGAGGCGGAGAAGGTAAGGTGGCTCTGCCCGCCCCGGGCCACCTCCCTGCACCTTGCCTTGTCTGTGGGCATGGTGGGTCATTTCCATGGGAGGAAGGAGGATTTTGGGAGCTGCCCGATGCTGGTGCATCCACCTGCAACCGCATGAGGCTGCTCGCACCATGCCCAGCATCCAAAACCACCAGCAGCCAGATGGAGGCACGCCTGCTCTGCTCCCCATCCTCGTACTGGCAGTGACAGCACCAGGCTTAGACCCATCCAACCTCCCAGACCCCAGGGTGTACCTGTGTGTGTGTGTGTGTGTGTATGTGTCTTCTTGGATTCACCACACCCCCTCCTGCAAACCCAGCTGCCCTCTTCTGCTGAGGGCTTCTGGTCTGAGTTCCCCTATTTCTCTTGCCTTCCCACTGGGGTTTTAGGAGGCGATGCCTTGCCCCCCGCTGCGGTTTGCATGGTGGGTGGGGGGCCAGCAGCATCCCCTGTGCTGTGGACCGGGCTGGGGGCTCGGTGGAGCCGGGTCCTCCCTCCCACTGGCCGGTCCTTTCAAACCAGGCCACAAGGAGCACTGGAAAACAGCACTGGGAAGGGCCATGGCCCCTTTTCCAGCGGGGATGGCTTATTTGCACACCGCCGGAGATTGCTGCCGGCTGGCACGGTCTGTGCAGAGCATATGGGTACAGCCAGACACACAATGTCAGAGGGACGTGGTGACCGAGGGGCTGTGAGCTCGGTCCTGCCAGGGCAGGGGATGTGCTTCAGAGACGGGGCTTGCTGCTGCATGTCTTCCCTGCCTGATAGAGGCTCTTTTGGAGACAGAGCAGAGTGAATATCCCTATTTTTGTCCTGGAATCGAAGTATTTATAGCTTCCACATGCTGCTGCGATGAGCACTGTAGAAAGACGCTCTTGAAAGCATTGCCTGTTGGAGTCTGTCTGGGCTGCGCACACGTGTGCCCGCTCACACACATTTGCACAGGCGTGGACACATGCACAGCCCCGCCGGGGTCCCCATTCCCAGCCCCAGCCAGTCCCACGCTGCTGGACAAGCGTCACAGGGTGGTGATCAGGGCTGCCATGGTGGTATGGGGACAGCCTCTCCCCAAAATCTGCCTCAGGCCTGGGCGCTTTTCCCCCAGCAGAGCAGGGCTGGGCAGGATTCCCAAACTGAGGGCAGCCGGCATCTCAAACTCTCCTCCCCAGCAGGCTGCCGGTGCGAGGGGACACCTAATTGATCCCCTCTCCTCTGCTGAATCCCTGAAAACCTCCTGGGGGAGATGCTGGCTGCCTAGTTTAGGGTTGTCCCAGCCTAGATGCAGAGGCAGGTGACAATGTAGGGGAAGGAGCTGGGGCAGTGGCCGCAGGGGGGCCTGAGCAGGAGCCGGTTGGGGAGCATAGGGGCAGGGGGCTGGGCACAGAGATGCTGTGCAGTCAGGTGAGGGGCTGCAGGAGAGGTGGTGGCAAGGACAGGGACCTCTGAGCCGTCCCATGAGCTGAGGGCAAGCTGAAATGTCACCCAATTTGCTCTGTTGGCAGAAGCCACTTCCTCCAATTTCCAGTACAGACGAAGAAAGGCAATTGCAGCTAGCGCTCGCGCTGAGCAAAGAGGAGCACGAGAAGGTACCTGTGCCCCGCAGCCCTGGGCACTCCTCTTTCCTTGCACTTGGGCTTCTCTCTGGGGCACCGGAGCCTGAAACGCTGCCTGGCTTTGGTGTCCGCTTTGCTTTCACTGCTCTGGGCTTTCTGCTGAGCATTCTCCTGGCAGGCTTGGCCCTGTGCTGGGTCTGTCTCCTGGAGGTGCTGGCTGCAGGATTGCTGAGCTCACGGGCCCTGTCCCTTGTCCCTACAGGAGGTGAGGGCTTGGCAAGGGGAGAACTCCCTGCTGCAGAGAGCCATGGAGGAAACTGCTCAGGGCAGGGAGGAAGAGGGGGAAGAAGATAAGATGAAGAAAAGCCAGGTACAGCACTGGGGATCTGGATGGTCACACAGCCAGCCTTGGATACTGGGGCGATCCTGCAGGTCTGCCCTGGGTTTCCCTCACCTCTTTATTCCCTTTCTGTTTGCAGTCCTCTATCTTGGAGCTGGCAGATATATTTGGGCCGGCGCCAGCCCCCTCCAGCCACACGTCTGCTGACCCATGGGATATGCCAGGTGGGGGCAACTCACAGGCTGCCAAAGCCTGGGACAGTGGCAGAAACCTTTCCCTTGCCTCTGTCTCTCCCCAGTCCCCAGGAGCAAAACAGCGAGGACCTCTTGCTTCTCCTCCCTCCGCTGCCCGGTCTGTTGCACACCCAGGGGGTGCTGCTGCAAGCAGTGGTCCCCCGGGCACATCCCTGCCACTCAGCATGCCTCTGTGTCCTGCACCATTCCCCTCTTCCACAGCTTCCCTTCTTCTTTCAGATACGAAACCCAAAGCGGAGCCAGCAGCCTCTGCCTGGGCCAGTGCGGCTGACCCCTGGGTGCCAGTCCCGGCCACTGGCGGGGAGCCCCTCTCCCAGGCGAGCGCCTTGTCCCAGCAAACCTCCGCCGGGCCCTGGGATTTCCCCCCTGGCACCACTGCAGCCTCTGACCCTTGGGGGAAGGCGCCCTTGACTTCTGGCTTCCCTCCTGCGGACCCCTGGGCGACAGCATCCCCCACCACCCAGGCCGCTGGTTCTACACCAGCTCCCGACCCTTGGGCTGCTGTGGCCGAGCAACCTCCTAACCCTGGTAAGAGCCCCAGTCGTCGTTTTGGCTTTGCCAGGCACCGCAGGCAGCGTTGGCCATCCCTGTGCTCCTGCAAGTGGGCATCCCGGGGTGGTCCCCCCCTTCCTCCCGCAGCCAGCTCTGCAAGCACCCCTTGCCCGCTCTCCTGCCCTGCAGCGGGACCTCTGCTCTGCCCTCAGCATCCTGGAGACTTCAAGGAGCTTTTAGGCTTTATCTCTGCACAGAATAGGCTGCTTTAATTAACATGGCACAGTTAACGGAGCCCTCCTGTGGGAGCAGACAGCAGGCGCCGCACCACTCCAGCAGCGGGGTGACGGTGTCCTGTCCCATCCCCCCCGGTGATACCTGTTTGTCTGCTTACCCCAAACAGCCCTACGTGCCCTGCCGGGCCGGGACGGTTGCTGCTCGCAGGTGCTGTGTTGCAGATGGGGAAGCGGTTGTAGGAGCAGCCTGTGTTTCAGAGCCCAGTGCCACTCTCGGTTCCTTCTCGGTGCTTCCTCTGGCCCCGAGGAGGGGCTGCCCTCAGTTTTGGTCCCTGGGGAGAAGAGCAGAATCCGGCCTGGGGGCCAGTGCTGGTTGTTAAAGCATTCCTGCAGACCTGTCCCCTCTGCCTGTCCCCGCTGGGGCTTGGAGAGGGACCCACCTGCTGTGGGGGGGTGTCTGCCAGCAGTGCAGGGCTGCCTTGGTCTGCAGTGACCCCCGACGGTCTGGTTCATCCTAGCCCCCCCCAGGCCAGTGCACGTTCCAGACCCCCAGCCCCGCACATCCCCGCACATCCCCACCGCACGCCCTCTTCTCTGTCTCCTTGCAGGCAGCCGCCCCTGCCTCTCTCCTGCCCGTCCATCTCCCGCCTCTCACCTCCCCGCTTGCTCCCCTCCTTGAGTCTCACCTCTTCCCCCCAGCTCCAGGGGGGGACGCTTTCGATCTGTTTGCAAAGCTGCCCGAGCCAGCCGAGCCGCCGGAGCAGGAGCCCTCGCAGCCGCCCTCCTCGGCCAAGTCCAACAGCCCCGTCGGTAAGAGTGGGGAGAGCGGGCAGGGGCTGATTTGGGCAGGCGGGGACGGTGACCTGTCCCCTGCATGGAGGCAGCTCCAGGGCTGGCTGGGCTCTGCGTGGCCGCTCTGGCGTGGCCAAAGCTTCTTCCCACCTGCAAGCGTGCGTGCCCCCCCAGGGGGCAGCTCCGGTCCTGGATGCACATATATCCCAAACCCAGTGGCTCGGGGGGGGGGAGCTCGGGCACGCCATGCGCAGCCAGCCCCCCATTGACGGAGCGGGGTGTGATGTGCCATCAGCCACCCCACGCGGTGATGGGGAGACGCTGTCACCCTCGGGGTCTCCCAGCTGGCTCACGCAACTCTTCTCGCCCCCACCCCAGAGCTGGACCCCTTCGGTGACCTGTTCCCCAGCACCAGGCAGGATGGGGCGAAGAGCTTTGACCTTGCCAACCTGGCCGACTCCCTGCCTGAAGCCGGCAAGGAGCGGAAGGACTGTAAAACTCCCGAGGCCTTCCTCGGCCCCGCCGCCTCCTCCCTGGTCAACCTGGACTCCCTGGTTGCGCCTGCACCAGCCTCCAAGACGCGCAACCCCTTTCTCTCGGGTAGGTGCCGGTGCCGTGGTGCGGGCTGCCGGCCAAGGGCTCCCCTGGGCTGGGCAGAGGGGTGTTTGGGGGAGGAGGAGGAGGGCTGGGGATGGCGTGGCTGCCCTGACGCATCCCATCCTCTCCTTGCTAGGCCTGAGCACGCCGTCCCCCACCAACCCCTTCAGCCTCGCCGAGCAGCCCAAGCCGACACTCAACCAGATGCGGACCAGCTCGCCGGTGCCCAGCCTGCCCGCCGGCCTCCCCGCCAACTCCATGACCTACAGGGCGTCCCTGCCGCTGCCCCTCAGCAGCGTCCCAGCCGCCACCGCCGCCCTCCCTGCCTCCGCCAGTGCCTTTCCCCAGGCCGGCGCCTTCCCCGAACTCCCCAGCAACTTGCCGCAGCCTTTACTGCCGCTGACCCCCCCTGGCCGTTCAAACCCCCCCAGCCTTTCCTCCCACCAAGACCTGGGGGGCCGGCAGGTCGCTAGCTGCAAGGGAGGGTGCCCCCCACGCCAGCCCCCTCCCCACGCCTGCCGGCTAGGGGGCAGCCAGCATGAGCCCCCCTGCTTGACAGGCAAGAGGGGACCCCCTGCCCCGGCGAGGGCTGGAGCCGCTGCCGAGGGCGTCGGGGCCGTGGTGGGGCCCGTCCCAAGGGCGGTGTTTGGGGGCTCCCGTGCAGCGGGCTGGGCTGGTGCATGGGGTCTCGCTGCTGGAGGGGTCCCCCGGGGGAGGGGGCTTTGCTCCGGCGCCTTCGGGGAGCTGGGGCAGCGCTGGGGCCGGGGGAAGCAGGGGATTCCTCCCGCCCCGTGCTCCCCCGCCGGGCCCCCGGCCCCCGCGGGGGGGGCGGTCGCCTCATGGGCCCCGCTCCGGGGCGGGGGGCGCCGGTGCTTCGGCGCTGCGGCGAGCAGCGGCCGCGGGCGTGAGACAATAAAACGCTGTGGGGGGGGGGGGGGGGGGGGGGGGCCGGGCCCGGGGGGGGGGGGGGGCGGCCGGGGCGCCGGCCGCCGCGGGGCCGGGGGGCGGGGGCAGCTCCGCCCCGTCCCGCCCCGTCGCCATGTTCGCGGCGCCGCTGCGTCGGGCCCGCAGGTACCGGGTGGGGCCGGGCCGGGCCGGGCCGGGGGGCGCCGGGCGGGGCGGGTCCGGCCCCCGGGGGCGGTAGGCTGCGGGCCCCGGCTGCGCCCCGCAGGGCGGCGGGCAGCGATCGCTACGGCCCCGGCAGCGCTTCTGCACCTCCGCTGCCTCCCCCTGCGCCTCCCTAAACCTCCCCGCACCCCTCCCGTATCACCCGCGTCCTCCCTGCACGTCCCGCATCCCCCGAAGTTTTGCATCCTTGCAACGCCCTGTACCCCTCCTGCATCCCCCCCTGCACCTTCCTGAATCCTTCCTAAATCCTTTCTGCACCCTTACATCCCTCCTGTATTCCCCGACAGCTGGGGAAATCCTAAATCCTCCCTGCACCCCTCCTGTGTCCCCCTAAATCCTCCCTGCATCCCTATGCTCCCTCCATGACTTTACATACTCCCTACACCCCCTTCCTGCAGCCCTCTCGCACCCCCCTCATCCCTGCACCGCCTCCTGCATCCCTGCACCCCAGCCCTGCATCCCACCCAGCAGCAGGAGGATCCCTCTGGTCCCCTCCTGTCCCTCGCTCCCCTCGCCATGAAGAGCCCGTGCTGCCCTGCCCACACCTACCTGTGCACCCGTGTGAAGGGATTTTCCTCTCTGAGGATGCACAGGTCAAATCCCGCCGTTGCCGCTCCCTTACAGGTGGCTGTTGAGTGACTGTGCCCCCCCAGGGATGCTGGTGGGGGCTGGAGGGGAGGCAGCCCGGGGAATGTGCCGAGCTGGAGGAGAATAACCTCGCCTGAGCTTCCAGCAAGTGGGGAGGATTTTGTAGGTTCCTGGGAGGGGATGGAGGTGGACTGAGCCCCAGTGGAGCCACCCAGCCCTGGGGCTGAGCACGGTTGGCCTGGCACCGGGGGTGAATAGCAGGGAGCAGCACCCCTTCCTGGGGCTGTGCTGGGCACCCACGGGAGCCGGGGTGGAGGTGATGCTGGCCTGGGGCATCACGTCTCTCTCCAGGGGCCGTGCTCCGCTGGGGCAACAAGGGAATGATGAGCCCGTTTGGCGTCGCAGGTGCACGTTTCTAACAGGGAGCATGACCATGGCCACAGGGGGGACAACCAGCCCCCCCAGCATCCCTCGTCACACCAACCGCCTGATTAACGAGAAGTCCCCCTACCTCCTGCAGCACGCTCACAACCCCGTGGATTGGTAAGAGCGACTGGTGCCTTCCTCCTTCCTTCTCCTCCTCTCCTTGCGGCTGTGGGGCTGAGGGGACTCACTGCCATGGAAGCGATGGCAGGCGAAGCAGCCTGGCCTCCTGTGCAGCTCCCTGTGGGCTCGGGGTCCATGCTCCTGAGCCAGCTGTGCCCCCGGCTGTCCTGACTGGTCTCCACCAGACAGCAGCTTCTCCGGCAGCTTTAGAGGAGCCCGTGTCCCAGCAGTGGTGACTCCTGAAGCTCCTTTCTTGTCTTCCCTCCACAGGTACCCTTGGGGTCAGGAAGCCTTTGATAAAGCAAAGAAAGAAAACAAGCTGATATTCCTGTCAGGTAAGCAGAAACAAGACATATTTCATGTTCCCACGTGTTGTTTGGTAGATGACCAGATAAGCCGGGCTGCGTCCCAATCTGGTGTGCGAGCAGCCACATAGGTAAGGATAGATGCTGCGCACTAATTCTCTGCTAGGGAGAAAGGGCCACGTGTTTCAATAGCTCGCTCTGAAGATGGGCTGAAGATGACCAGAGTCCTTGGCCAGATTTTAGGAGCAAGAGCTGGAGAGGCCAGGAGGCCCTGCAGGCCTCCGTGGTTGCAGGAGGCCGTTTCTCCTCCGCCTCTTCTCTAGGGGGGCAGCAGCTGTTGCCCATAGCAAGGTTCCCCAGCTCTGAGCTATCTCCCCATAACACATGTCCTGCTCCCTGCAAAGGGCCTTCCCTCACTCACCCAAGCTTGTTTGCAGTTGGCTACTCCACTTGCCACTGGTGCCATGTGATGGAGGAGGAGTCCTTCAAGAACAAGGAGATCGGGGAGATTATGAACAAGAACTTTGTGTGCATCAAAGTGGATCGAGAGGAGCGGCCAGATGTGGACAAAGTGTACATGACCTTCGTGCAGGTAAGGGAAGCACAGGCAGGGCTTAGGAGGCTTTGCCTGGCTCTCTCAAGATGAGGTTCATGGTCGTGTTCCTCAGGCAAGAAGAACCAGTGTGTGGGGTGGTCTGAATGGGGCCATGCATGATCACAAGGGTGGAGAGAAGCACACGTCTGTCCTCAAGCGAGGCACTTGGATGTGCTGGCGGGGTACAGAGCAGAGGGTGCCTCTTGCGTGACCATGGTGCACCCATGATTTGTCTTTCAGGCAACCAGCAGTGGAGGTGGCTGGCCGATGAGTGTCTGGCTGACTCCAGACCTCAAGCCCTTTGTAGGGGGGACATACTTCCCTCCTGAAGATGGAGTTCATCATGTTGGCTTTCGGACTGTGCTGCTCCGAATCGCAGAGCAGGTACGGAGCAGGAATGGTCTAGCAGGCAGTGCTCAGCCAAAGGGGCTGCAGGGAAATCGGTCTGGGCTTGATGGGGGACTGAGTTAAGAGAGACAGTCATGAGAAACAGTAGCCCAGAGAACACGTCAGAGCTTTGGCAGAGTTAGATATGGATTGGAACCAATCTGGGGAGGGGGACCAAGAACTAAAGGTGCGTTTTGGACTGGTGCAATGCAGGAAACAGAGAGAGAAAAAAAATGGAAGAACTGACTTTCTCACTCTGCATCTTAGTGGAAAGAGAACAAAGATGCCCTGTTGGAGAACAGCCAGAAGATCCTGGAAGCACTGCTACACAGGTCCGAGATCCGTGTGCGGGGCCAGGAGTCACCCCCACCAGCCAAAGAGGTGATGGCCACCTGTTTCCAGCAGCTCTCCAACTCCTATGACGAGGACTATGGTGGCTTTTCTGAATCCCCCAAGTTCCCCACTCCAGGTCAGTCTGGCCTCTGCTGCTGAGCCCTGCCGTGGGGCAGGCAGCGCCGTGGGGCAGAGCGCACCCCACAGCCTCCCCCTTTCACCCTGTATTTCAGTGAATTTGAATTTCCTCTTCACATACTGGGCCCTGCACCGAACAACTCCAGAAGGTGCCCGGGCACTGCAGATGGCTCTGCATACCCTGAAGATGATGGCCCATGGGGGTATCCACGACCACATCGGTCAGGTAGGAGGAAAGCCTCAGGGGTAAACCCCTGGCATGCCCAGGAGGTGTGGGGTGGAGCCATGGGGTGGAGATGTGTCCGCTTGCTCTTTGCAGGGGTTTCACCGCTACTCCACTGACCAGCACTGGCACGTCCCTCACTTTGAGAAGATGCTGTACGACCAGGGGCAGCTGGCAGCTACGTATAGCAGGGCGTTTCAGGTATGGCCGTGGCATCCCTCTGCAGGGGGGCTCACTTGGCATGCTGAATGCTAACTGGGGAGGGTTGGCTTGGTTTGGGGAGCAGATCCAAAGCCTGTTCCCCAAGATGTTGCCCATCCTGGGAGCATGGAGCGGTCCCGTGCTCCCCTTCATCTACTGGTCTTTGTCTGGACAGGAACGCTGCAGAAAGCTGTCACAGTTTAGCCCCGGGGTTTTGAGCGTAATGGGGGAGGGAACAGCTTTCTGGCTGCCAAACACGTGCTGCTGCCTCTGACCTTGGTGTAACCCCAGGGTTGCTCTCCAGTGCCTGTAGATTTCTATCAGAGATCTTACTCTGAATCCATCCCACGTTTAAAACCCCTGGACATTCAAATGAGTTTCCCCTCCTTTGCCAGCTCCTTAAATGAGAATCACTTATTGCATCTCGCTGTGTCTCTTGCCTCCCTTCTGCCCCTTTTAACATCGACGTCCACCCCATGCAGATCTCTGGCGATGAATTCTTTGCCGATGTTGCCCAAGACATTCTGCTCTACGTCTCACGGGACCTGAGTGACCAGGTAGGTTGTTCCCTGAGCTGGGCCAAAGAGAGATGCTTACCCTGCCCTGTGATGTGGCTCAGGGCTGCTTTTCCCTCCCTACCTTCCCAGCTAAGTTCAGTCTGGGGCACTGCTGCGGCTCACTGGCCAGACTGCCAGCCCGGCAGTGATGGGGAGCTGGCTGAAAGTGCTGTCCTGGTAGCTGGAGGGGCTCTCTGTTGCTCTTTCCCCAGGCAGGAGGTTTCTACAGTGCAGAAGATGCAGATTCCTACCCGACCACCACATCCGGAGAGAAGCGAGAAGGAGCTTTCTGTGTGTGGGCAGCTGAGGAAATCCGGGCTCTCCTTCCTGACCTTGTCGAGGGGGCCACAGAGGGGACAACCCTGGGAGATGTCTTCATGCACCACTATGGAGTGAAGGAGACTGGCAATGTGAGCCCCATGAAGGTGAGGAAGAGCAAAGGCCTGGCCGGTACTGGGAGCATCAGTGGGGAACCCACACCTCTGGGCATGGGGGAGTGGCAGAGCAGCCCCAAAGCACGCGGGGTCCAACCCCTCCTCAGCCCGGTGGCATTTGTAGAACGGGGCTTTCCTTTCAGGACCCCCATCAGGAGCTGAAGGGCAAGAACGTCCTTATTGTCCGGTGCTCCCTGGAGCTGACGGCGGCCCAGTTCGGGCTGGAGCTGGGGCAGCTTGGTGCCCTGCTGCGGGAGGGCCGGCAGAGGCTGGCTTTAGCCCGGGCTCAGCGGCCACGGCCACACTTGGACACCAAGATGCTGGCAGCGTGGAACGGTGAGAGGTGGCTCAGTTCCGGGGGTGTGTGCTTTGGCTGGACCCCGCCATGGCTGCCTGGGGCCAGCACATTTTTGGGGGCTTGTAGCAATGAGTCCTGCTGGGAGCGGACAGCCCCCCAGGGAGGCAGTGGGTGGGCTGGGATCCGGGGCTGTGGGAGCGCCTGGGGGAAGCTGTCCCACACCTGCAAGCCGTGGGGGTTGCTGAAGGTCAGGATATTGCTCTGGCTTTATTTTCCTTCCCTGTTGCCAGCAGAGAGCAGCAAAACTCTTCCCCTGGCTCAGCCCAGCTCCGCCCCCCCCGCCCCCAGCTGGGCCCCGGGGAAGGGGACTGAGTTGGGGATTCAGGACCCAGGCAGGACGCAGAGCCCATCTCCACTGCTGCATTAGTGGGGGGGACCACAGCTCTGAGTCCGTCTGTCCAGGTGTCCTGCAGCAGGTAATAACTGCAGTACCCCAGGCACTGTTCCTAGCTGTAAATGCCTGGGTAACTGGGTCTGGAGCTGGCGTGAGCTGGAGTTAGACCATGGCCTGCAAACAGGAAGGCTCTCTTAAGCCCTGTTTCTGCCCACAAGTGAAAGCTTAGCTCTTGCTGGCCTTGCAGTGCTCTGTCCTTCTCTTTGGTGACAGTAAGTGACTTTCTTAGTGGTTTGAACCGAGTGGAAGAGCTGACTGAGCTGCCTCAAACAGCAGGGAGGATGAGCTTCACACAGACCATCCTTTAAAGGAAAGATGGTGACACCCCTGCTGGTCCCTTGTGATCCCCTGAGCCTGTCCCCATGTCTGTGCCTATGCAGGGCTGATGATCTCAGGCTTTGCCCAGGCTGGGATGGCCCTGGCCAAACAGGAGTACGTGACCCGGGCTGTGCAGGCAGCTGCCTTCCTGCGGAGACACCTTTTCGACCCCATCAGTGGGAGGTTGCTGCGGAGCTGCTACCGGGGCGAAGACAACACGGTGGAGCAGAGGTGAGCAGTGGTACCCAGAGTGTCTCTGGACCTCCCAGCCACCCTGTGGGAGCTGCCCAGGCCCCCAGTGGTCCAGGTCCTCCCCTCCTTCAGGCAGGACTCAACTTGGGAGGGAGGGAGGCTGTTTGCCTTGTGCAGAACTGTCTCTGGTGCAATTTGGGATGGATTAGTGCCCCCGGCCCAGTGAGGAGGAATTAAGGTCAAATCCTTTTCCATTCCTCATATTTGGAGCTGGCGGAAGCCTTCCTCTGCCCTCCCCTGCTGCTGCTTGACCATCCAGAAACCTGGGGCTGAGCTGTGTGATGGCTTGGCACAGCCACTGCTTATCTTGGACTGAGCTCTGAGGTGGCATCTCCTCGGGTAGTGGAGACCAGTAGGTAGGTCTTTGCTGGGCTGGAGAAGATTTCCCACCTGGCCAGTGTAGTGACCCTGATGCTCCTGTCCCATCTGCCACTGCAGCGCCGTGCCCATCCAGGGCTTCCTGGAGGATTATGTCTTCGTCATCCAGGCTCTCTTTGACCTATACGAAGCCTCGCTGGAGCAGGGCTGGCTGGAGTGGGCCCTGCAGCTCCAGCACGTGCAAGACAAGCTCTTCTGGGACCCCAAAGGCTTTGCGTATTTCTCCAGCGAGGCTGGTGATCCCTCTCTGCTCCTGCGTCTGAAGGATGGTGAGCTCGGGGACACGGCCATGCTCTGCATGAGTTATGCTGTGGGGCAGCTTATGGAGGGCACGAGTGATGCCTGGCTGGAGGACCAAGCCGTGGGGTTGGTGAGGCATTGGGCTGATGGAGGAGCTGTTGTCCCCTGCAGACCAAGATGGAGCAGAGCCCACCGCCAACTCTGCCACTGTCACAAACCTGCTCCGAGCAGCTTGTTACTCTGGCCACGTGGAATGGGTGGAAAAAGCTGGGCAGATCTTGGCTGCCTTCTCAGAGAGGCTGCAGAAGATCCCGATAACCCTGCCAGAGATGGCCCGGGCCACCGCTGTCTTCCATCACACCCTCAAACAGGTATGGGCTGGGGCTCGTGTCCCTTACAGGACCTGTTGCGGGGTGGGGACCTGGCAGTGGTGTAGGTGCAGTCACAGCTCTCTGCTTTCTCCCTCCTGCCACCCACGCTCTCCCCGGACAGGTTGTTATCTGCGGGGACCCCCAAGGAGAAGACACAAAAGAGATGCTGCGCTGTGTCCACTCCATCTTCAGCCCAAATAAGGTAGAGGTGCCAGCCCTGCCAGCCCTTCCCTGGCCCCCCGCGCAGCCGCTCCCCCCCAGCTGCCCTCACGCTCCCTGCTGCCGTCTGCATTGCTGGTGCCTTCATCTTCTCCCAGTGCAGCTGTAGCATCCATCCTCCCCCTCCTCTGTCCTGCCTCCCATCTGGGAAGCATCCTATCCTTTCCATATTCGTAAGCGCAGCCAGCAGGGCCACAACTGAGCCCCTTGCGCCCCTCTCCCTGGCACGGAGTGCTGGCAGCCCACCCCGAGGAAAGGCTGCAGCAGCGGCTGCTGTTGCTGCTGGCTGTTTACACTGCTCTCAGCCTGAGCCCAGCATCCCCAGCGCTGCTCTCCCAAGGGAAAGCTTTTCGTTCCGGTGTGGATGTGTCATGCCTGGTGCGGATCCAGCCGGTGTCTGGGTCACCTTCTGCCTGGAGCCACCCTTGCATCCTTGGGAAGCAGCAAGGTGGCACCGGCTGTGTTGTGGGTGTGTGTACCCCTGGCCGGGAGGGGCTGTCTTTTCCCAAAAGCTTTGCCCCCAGCTGTGCGCTGGGGTTGCCGCCTTGCATCCCCGCTCAGAGATGCGTCGCTCGGTGCGTCCCATGGAGGGGCCGTGCTGACATGGGGACGGAGCTGTTTGCTGCCCACAGAGCTGGCCAGGAAGGACAATGTGGCAGCTGGCGCCTGTCACGTTTGGCGGGCAGCGTCCCTGCCCCGGGGACAGATGGCTTACGCCTTGGCAAGGCTGTCGAGCCGAGGGAAGCAGGGCTGGGCAGTGGGCAAGGGGAATCAGTGTCTCAGCCTCTGGACCAGATTCATCCCTGCCTGTTGGGGTCCTGGTGCCAGGGACTGGCATGCTGAGCCACAGCACGCCCCCCCGGGGGGGGAGCGCTCCATCAGCATGGGATTCCCTGCTCTGTCCTCACATGAGCTCAGCCCATGGAGGCTTTTGTCCCTGGCACTCTGCCTATGTGCCCAGCGGCGTTTAACGCTGGTGTTGGAGGACGGTCACAAGTGCCTGGGAGCATGGGTCGGGGACGCAGCTCTCTGTCTTTCCTCCACCATCTCCTGTCCAGCAGCGCCCTTGGCCCTGCCGGTCCCCGTGCTGCGTGCCAGGCCTCTGCTCCCGCAATCTTCCTCTCTCCCTTTGAAGGATTATGGTGGGTGATCCAGTTTGCAGGGAAGGGAACGGCCGTGGTGGCAGTGGGAAGCCCAGCATCGCTGCTAATACCCGCCTCCCTTTCCCTGCAGCTGGTTCAGCTGTGGGTCCCGTGAGTCCATGCAGACTCCCAGGGGGGGACGCAGCTGGCAGCTTCGGGGTCTTGAGCAAATAGTGCAGCCATTCCCTCTCCTCCTGTGCAGCTTGGTTCCCTCCTGCTAAGCTGGTAACAAGCCTGGCTGGTGGGGATGCTTGATCCCCAAGGCCAGGTCTGTCTCCCCCAGGCTGTTGCCTTCCTCAGACCATGGAGGAAGAGGAGGGCTGGGTGCTCTGGATGGATGTTTCCGTAAGGGAACAAAGCCACGGGGTGCTCAGGAGCTGCCCGAGGACAGCGGTGCCTGCCTGGGCTGCGTGCAGGGGGGTTGTGCGTGGAGGGGTGCACGGGGGGTGCGGCTACGGGCTGGGCATGCCCATCCTTGTCTGTGCCTCATGGCGGGATGGAGCACGATCTGTCCCGTTCAGCAGCCTGGGTTTGTTTCCTGGAAAAAGGAATGTGGCAGGAGGATCTCTGCTGGCAAGGCCCTCTTCCCCAGAGGAGCACAGCCCCGTGGGGGCTTCCCCGGTGCAGTGCTCATTCCCCACAGGCAGCCTGGTCTCTGGCAGTAGCGATGGCTCCTTGCCTTGCAGAAGTGATGGAGAGAAGGGAGGAGAAGCCCACTGCTCGGAGGGTCACGCTGCCTTCGGGAGCAGCCTGCCGCCTCCCAACAGCCGTCCCTCTTTCTGTGCTGCATCCCATGGAGAAGGGAGGCACGGGTGCTCTTTCCCCACTTGTCTTCAGCCCCTTCCAGCTGCTCCCCATCTCTCCTTCCCCCCAAGAACCTGCCCGAGGCGGAGCAGCCCTGGGTCACCCGCTCCGGGGACGCAGCAGCTTTGGGAATGGGCTTTGCCAAGGAGTTGGGGAAACATCACCGCTGTGTCCCCTGCTACCCCCGCTCCCTTGGTGCCAGCAGGGTGCTGGGGGCTAGGCTTGTCTGCCGGAACACAATTAATTAGGTCGTTCCAGTAATTAATTCCTTACAAACCTCACTTTGAAATCCTTGCTGTAATGAGATGCCGATGATAAAATGGCGTTGAGGTCGCGGGTTTAAATGGACCCTGCACCCAGAGGAGCCCTTCGCCGCAGGCAGCAGCTGCTGCTGCAGGGATGCGAGAGCTCTGGGGGTGATGCTGGCGGCTGCTCCCCTGGGGGTCCCAGTGTCAGGAGCAGAGAAGGTTGGATCCCTGCTCCAGGGCTGGATCCTGGCTCCTGGTATAGATCCCTACCCTGTTAATGGTCTTTAGGGTAATTAGGAAGGATCCCATTATCTCCTCAGCTGCAGAGCGCTAGCCTGCCGCTCGCCTTCATCCTGGCCCTGCAAGAGGACCTTAGGGAGCTTGTGAGAAAAATGAATAATGAATTTCAGATTGGACATGAATTGGTAATTAATCACTCCTGGAATTAATTCCAGACAAAGGCGAGGGGGGAGGAGGTTGAGGGGGGAGCAGGAGGCAGGCAGGGAAACGGGCTGAGCTAGAGCTGGGTCAAGGCAGGGGTTGAGGGGGGGATGTGGGGCGATTGGGACAGGATGGGGCTGCAGCAGCTGTTACCAGGGCACAGCCCTGGGGACACGGTGACCCCCTGGGGACAGCAGGATGAGGGCAGCCCCTGCCAGACACAGGGGAGGCTGCACGGGCATGCCTGCTCGGGGTGGGTGCTGGGTTTGCTCCTGGCCCTGGGGGCCAGTGGCAGAGGATGCCGTGTGCTGGGCCAGCAGTGTCCTGGTGGGAGGGGTGTGTGCCACCGCCCAGCAGGGGTGGCGGGAGCCAGGGCGGTGGCCTTTGGGGTTGGCATCCCTCGGTGGCAGCGCAAACATGTGGTGAGCGTGTCAGTGCTCGGCGGGCAGGCGTGCAAGGCTGGGGCTGGGCACGGGTGAGGGAGAGCCGTGTGCTCCTGCTGTGCCTTGGGCCTGGGAAGGGTCCGCGCTTTGCTCACGCTTCGCTTTGGAGTCAGCACCAGGCTCCGTGCCAGCTCTTGGCCTTTCCCCTCATTAACCCGCAAGCCCTGAGGCTTTGACAAACATTTTCCCTTTCAGAAAAGCTAATTATCACCGCAGCCCCATCATCACCCCTGGCTGGTCCTGCCTTGTCAGCCAGCAGAGCCCCTGACCCACTGCTTGCCAGTGTCCGAGCTTTTGGGAAGCGTCTGGAGGGCTGAAGGAGCTGGGCTGCGGGGTGGGAAGGGGCGATGCTGCGGCTGGGGCTGGGGCTGGGGCTGCCCATGGGCTGGGTGGGTGTCCCCAGGGCAGGCCCCTCTGGGCTGGTGTGCACTGGTCTCCGTGCTTCATCCCTGTGCTTCATCCCCAGCTGCTGGGTGTCTGGAGGGGAAGAGGGAGGTGAAGCTGCTGGGGATGGTGTGGACCATGGGCTCCCTGTGGCGCAGGTACAATGGGGACGTGGCCACCGTGGGACCCTGGCGGAGGGCTGGCAAGGGTCCCCTTGTCTCCCCGTCCCCTTCCCCTCTTTGGGCGAGTGTGGGGGGGACCCTGCCAGCGCTTGGCATGTCTGCAGGGAGGGAAGGACCAGCTGGCTGGCTCTGGCTGTGCCCTCATGGCTCCTTCTCCGGCAGGCGCTGATGCTAGCAGATGGAGACCGTGCTGGGTTCCTCCACCGCCAGTTGCCTTTCCTTGCATCCCTGGAGAGGAAGGATGGGAAAGCCACCGCCTATCTCTGCAGCAACTTCGCCTGCTCCCTGCCCGTCACCTCGCCCCAGGAGCTGCGTGGGATGCTCTGCCCGTGAGCCCCTCGGCCCCTCTGCCTGCAGGATGGCAAGGGGGGGGGCAGGCTGTCATGCCAGCTTGGGAACACGGGAGAGACCCGTAATAAAGCCACCCTGGGCATCAACTGCCTCCCAGATGGTTCCAGGCAGTGCAGTGGGGCTGTGCCCTTCCCTGCCTACAGCGGATCAGGCTCTGCTTGTGCTGCTGTTCCGGCAGCATCTGAGCAGAACTGGCTCTGGTCCCTGGTGCTGGTTTTGGCATGGCCAGGAGGCACCCATCGAGGAGCATCTCCTCCCCCTGCGCACAGGCTCGCTCCTCATCTCTTCTTGCCGAGGAAAAGGAAAACAAATTAAATATAAATCCCAGCATTAATGGTGAAGTCAGATGGGAAAACTATTAGGGTTCCTATAGCAACCCGGGGCAACACTGTCAAAAGCACCTGGATGGCTTGGGAGTCAAGTGCTTTTGAAAGTGTTACTGGTTATGACAGCTGTGGTATTTTTCCATTACAGGGTAGATTGTAACATACATTAAGTTAATATATAGTGCATGCAAAAAACCCCTGCTGATTACCGCAGCTGATGAAAACGTGCCACACGACCCAGCCTAAGCACTTCCAAACTGCTAACCATCCCATCCTGGCTTTGCAAGGGTGCAGGGACCTGGGACGGCTCAAGAAAGGACTTTTCAAAGTCCCGTTTTCTCTGTAAAAGGCCTGGCAGCCAGTGCCTGTGTCCATGCTAACATGGGGCTTGTGAGGCTGCGCCACTTCGGCTGGGACCCGCGGCGAGGTGGGGAGCTTCCCCGGGGCTGGAGCGGCTGGAGGGGGCAGGCACCGGGGCTGGGGATGCCAGGAGCTGGGGTTGCCCCATGGCTGCCTTGGGATCCTGAGCTTCGCTGTGGGTGGGTGCCCCTGCCCGACACCGTCCCGGCTGGGGGTCCCCGCAGGGATGGCAAGCAGGGAGATGGCTCGGCTGGGGCTGGCAGCCCTCCCTGCTGGGGCTGGAGACCCCCGAGCCCACAGGCAGTGGGGCTGGCAGGAGAGTGGCCAGCAGCAGCTCTGGGCTGGGCTGGGGGGCTGGGCTGGGGGCTGGCCAGGGCTGTGTTTTCAGGCTGGGTGCTGTGGGTGGGTGCTGCTGGCTGGGGAGCTTGGGGTTGTGGCTGCCTCAGCCAGGCCCCTGCCTTTGCTTGCAGAAATTTTCAATAATGGCACAAGAAATAGCCCCTAAAAACGCCATTTGGCCAGCGTTTCAGGAGGGGGGGTGTTTGCCCTGAACTTCCCTGGCAGAGCCCAGGCTGGTCCAAGGGTCTTGCCCATCCCCACTGGGGGTTCAGCCGCATCCTGATGACGCCGGCCATGGGTTCGGCGCTGCTGGGTCTTGGCATCAGCAGGAGATAACCCACCCGGCAGAAGCTGGATGCCGTCGCCAACCACACAAGCTCCCTTTGCTGCAGCATAAACTTTATTCTCCCTTTCCTCCTGCCTGTCCCTCCCCCTCCTCCCTGCTTCCAAACAGGCAAGTACCAGGTTTTTCAGCATCCCTCTGACACCCGGGGCTCCCCCGGCATGGCAGCCAGCGCCCCAGCCAGTGGGATGCTCTCATCTGGCAACCAAGCAGTGCTGAGCTGCGCTGCCTGCCGGCTTTCCAGTGGGTTGTGCCAGGATTTGGGGGTAACCAGCCAGGAGAAATGCCTTTGAAGTCAATGAGGAATTTTGCACTTCATCTAGTGAATGCTTTCTATGCTTATGGAAGAGGAGGGGTTTTTATTTTCTCTCCTTTCTTGGTTTTAAAAGCTGAAGTGTTTCTGGAAATCCAGCTGAAAATTGCTGGTTTGGCAGATGGCTGGCTGCTTTCCTCTGGGTTTTTTGTTTTGTTTTTTTTTTTTTTTAACTTGGCATCTCTGCTGTGGGGATTGATTTGACACCCACCCTCATGAGCGCTCGGAGCGGGTCAGTGCCGTGTCCATGCCGGGAGAGCATCCTTGGAGATTGGGGCCGGCACTGAGCACCCTGCGGGGAAGCCCAGGCATGTTGGGCCCCGAGGCTGGTCAGGTCCATGTGCGGCAGCCATCCCCAAGCTGGCATGTCACAGGGGACAATGCGCCGAGCTCATTTTGTTGCCCACCGGCTCCCATGGCACAGGCACCGGGTGCCTTTCTCCTGTACCGTCTGGCTTGTCAGCACATCTCTGTAAGCAGCCGATGGGCAAAAATGTGCTGTGAACCTCTGTCAAGATGAATTGGGCTCACCTCTCAGGAAAAACAAAATAAAAAAGGAAGAAAAGTTCTCTGTAATAAATAACTGATGTTGTGGCTCCTTGGTGCTCCTGGCACCTCCACCTCGCTGCTGCCTGGGAGCTGGTGGCCCTGTCCTGTGCGTCCCCATGGCTCTGCGGAGGCACCCGGCTGCGTCAGCCCATTGGGTTTATGGCCTTGGCAAGGCGGGGTTTTGCTTGAGTTCAGCTGCAACACCCCCCTCGCTGGTCCCCTCGGTGTCCCCTGGCTGGGCTGGCCTATGGGGCAGCCATGAGTGCTGCTCCATGTCAGGAGGCAGTGCAGAAGGACGGCCTGACTGTAGGAGCTGGCACAGCCACAGTGGTTAAATCCTCCCGGCGATGCTTCCTTCCTCATTACTTTCCTGTTGCTAACCCACCGATTTTGCTGCAAATGCTGTTGATTTGCTGCAAGTGTTTTCTGGGGCGATTAATGGGAGACGGGGCTGGCAGGATGCTGCCCAGCTGGCCTGGGATCTCTGGGAGGGGGTGATGGAGTGGGGTCTCAGTGCTCAAGGGTCCCATGCCACTTCACAATATCCATTTTTCCTGACCCCTTCCCATGTTCCCTTTGGCAGTCGATGTAGGGGCTGCGGGGGACTTGCCCCAGGGCAGCACCGGACCCCCCCTTTCCTCACCAGTGGGGAGGCTCAGGGTGGCAGGAGGTGGCATCCTGTGCTCTCTTGTGCTTCTATCCAGCTGCTGAGCTGTCAAAAACCCCCACCAAAATACATTAAATAACCCATGTGCTGCTTTTTCCCTATGAACCCTTGGGTTTGCCATCAGGCTGCTCCGGAGGGCGCAGGGGGGGTTTATCGCCCTGCCTGGGGCTCTGGACTTGCCTGGAAGCCCCAGGAACTGCGGATAGGGAGAAGCAGGTTTTCCCCTTCCTTTTTTTTAATTAAAAAAACCTTTCAAGATTTTCATTTTTCAGTCTTACATTGGGGGATCTGCAGTGCACCCCATCCCTCAGCCCACCAAGGCAGCTGGTTGGGCTGATGCCCGTTGTGCCCCTTCGGGGGGTCTGGGGTACACGGGGTAGGCAGGCAGTGCCGGCGGCCACCCTTGCTGCTCTAATGAGGCTTTCCCTCTAATTAATATTCCCCAGCAAAGCTGGCGCTGGTTCTGGGTCTCTCAGCTTTTATCTCCATTGGCATTGATGTGACATCAATGGGAGATGAGGCTTTGAAAGCTGTTTGTTATTTGCGATGTTGCATCTGTGGGAGAGGGAGGATGAAGAGGGGCGTCCCCAAGCCTGGGTCCAATCCTGCTTCGGTGCCTATCCCCCCCGCTGAGACACACGTGGGTGTGCCATTCAGGCATCCCTGTTTCCAGCCCCTCCGAGAAGGTACATTGGGCAAAATAACAAGGTTTCTGCACCCAGTTGCTTCCCGCATGGGTGGCCAATTCACACCCGAGCACGCAACTAATTCATGCGTGAGCACCCAGTTAGGTCATGCCTGAGCACCCGATTGCACCATGCTTGGGTGGCCAATTAGTCAACACCTGAGCACCCAATCTGCTCATGCCTGAGCGGCTGATGAGCTCCCGCCTGAGCATTGCTTTGGGCATAAATGGGCGGGTTTGGGCAGCTGGGGGCTGTAGTGGTGCTGATGAGTGAGGAGGTTGGGAAGGGCCAGGCGTTGGTCATGGCTGCTCTGAAAGTGATGGAAAAGCCCCATTGCAACCCAAAACATCGGGGGAGTCTGTGGCACCCCAGTGCAGGCAGTCCTAGGGAAGGGTAGGGGTAAGGAGGGCAGGAGATGTGGGGCTGGAGTCCCGCTGGTGTGAGGAATCCCTCCATGCCTGTCCTGTGCCGTTGAGCCCAGTTCCTCCAGTATTCACCCAGAGTGATTCAGAGTATTCACTGGTGCAGCCTGTGAGCTGGCGTGGTGAGTTCCCTGAGTCACAACCTCCTCCCCGGGATATTTTGGGGAGCTCACTGGGGCCCCCTTGCACTGGGAGGTGGGTGGAGGGCACGTGTTGGGTACCAGCCGTCCTCCTCGCGGGGGCTGGCTGCATCCCACTGGAGCATCCGCAGGCAGCTGGCTCTGCTCCCCGCCCCAGTGTTTGCATTGCACAGATGTTCACGCCATCCAGCTCCAGTAATTCCAATATTCCTGACAAGTGAATTTGCAGCTGAAGCTGGCCAACACTTGCTCAAAATGTGCTTTTTTTTTTTTTTTTCCTTTTTAAACTGACTTTCCATGCAGATTGGTGCTAGGGACTTGGGTACAGTGCCAGACCATGGTGCGGGGCTCTGGGGTGGGGGGGCCCGTTTGGCTTGGCCATTGCCTCGGTTTCCCCTCCCATGAAAGTGTGTCCTGGCTGTTCCTATCCAAACCATCCACCACCCCAGGGTGGTCCTGGAGCATATGCCCCATTTGGCCTCTCCCAGGGCCACCATGTGCTCCAGTTCCTCTTTTTCCAGGATAAACTGGGGATCCTGAACGCTGTGTTTCAGGGCAGTGCCCTCCAAGGTGGAGGCCCTCCAAAGCTAATGGCTCTGCCCTTGGAAGTGGGTTGGTGTTGGGATCCTGCTGGGTGCCGTGGGCAGTTGTGATGGTGAGGTGGAATGAGGATGCTGCCTGCCTCCCCCCGAGGGAGAAAACAGAGGCGGGATACAGCTGACCTGTTTAACACCTATTTTTTACTGGGCAGAGGGGCAGATACTCTCCCCAGGCCATGCGGGGGAATTTTCTGCCATTCCCAGGCTGGCTGCTGTGGCCACAAGCACTTGCTGAGGCGTTTTAGGGACCATCATCCCCATGTGATGCTCAGCTGCGGCTGCAGACTGATGCTTTTAACCAGCTTTGATGCTTGGAGATGTTCCCCTCCTGCCTGGCAGCGCTGCAGCAATCTCATCCATTTCTCATGGGACTGTCACCCTCGGCCACCACTGGGAAGGATGGGAAGGGATGGCTGGAGGCCCTGCAGCGCCCGCGGCATGGTGGGAGGGCATTGGGAGGCCATCTGTGCTTATTAAGGGTTATGCAATAGACACTTGGCCATTACACGGCTATTAATCCTCCTTTAATATGGTTTCAGTATTTACTGACCGCGGTAACTATTGCATTAAATTGAAATTAAATGTGTATTTTGGAAGCTTTACAGAAAGGCAGAGGAGGGTGTCTGGGGAGGTGGGTGCCTGGGTGGGAGGGGGGTTTTTGGGGTGCACAGAGGGACTAGGACCCCAGCGGGTCCCAAATGGCCTTGCCACCAGCACGGGGATGTCCCCCAGGTGCTGTGCTAGGCTGTCCGTCCAAGTGAGGTGTTGGTGGCATCTCTGGTGCTTTCGGCGCTTTCTGAGCTGTTAAATTACAGGCGAGAGATGCCAAGAGCAAAGCCCTGGCGTGGGCTCCTGGGGAGCCTCGGCTGCTCATCAAAGGGGAATGGGTTCCGCTTTTCATCTGGGGCTTCATACACAGCTCCAGTGAGGGCTGAGGCTGCTCCTCTCCCCCGGGGCCGGGTGTATTTTGGGGTTAACCCCTTGCACGCTGCAGCCTGGCAGGAGCGTGTAGCAACACTTCATGGTATCAGCTAAAGCCGAAACCCACATCAGGGACCCCGGGGCTTGCGGAAAGCAGGAGTCAGGTGGTGATGCCTGGGCTGTGGGGCCAAATGTCCTGCTGGAACGGGAGGATGGGCTCCAGCCACAGGAGCCAGGTTTCTGGCTGCAGCATGGTTGTCGCCAGGCCACATCAGTGCCTCGGCGCTGATGCCCGCTGGCTTGTTTGGGTGCTTTACCCACAAGGGAGGAACCTGCATGTCCCTGCCTGACCCAGTGCTCTCTTCCCTGTCCCCCATGAATCTGGGACAGGCAGAGCTGGGCTTGCTGTGATTATCCACGGATTAAATGCAGCTAATTTAGTCTGAGTTACGGAGGCTAAATTGCATCGATATGTTGGGGTGAAGCACATAAAAGAGGAATCGATAAGTGTTCAGAATTGCAGAAGATGAGCTTTATAGCTCTGTGGGGGGGATGCTTTTGGGGCTGGGGTAGTGGTGATGCCCAAGTGGTGCAGGGCTGGGAGGGAGAGGTGGAGATGTGGGAGCTGGTGGCAGGCGATCCCTCGGGCGATGCATGCCAGCAAAGCAGAACTGCAATTCAGCACAAGGCTTTCATCAGGTTTTTGCAGCTCAGCAGACTGGAGGCTGCTGTGACAGGCGAGAGCTTCGGCTCTGCGGGATTCGAGGCACGGGTTTGACAGCCGGCCCCCACCCGTGCCTGTGTGCTCGCCCCCGTGCTTGCCGGGGGGTGTCATGGCCATGAGGAAACTGGTTTGAGGTTCAAACAGAATTTGGGCAGAAGTTGGCTTGGGCTGTCTGCAAGGTGTCCACGAATGAGGCATCCTCATAACTGGATGTTCCCTGGTGTAAAGTGGGGATGTCCCAGTGGCCCCCAGGGTTTCTGAGCCCCCACGGACACCAGCAAGGGCTCAGTCTGTCTCCCTTGTGCTGCCTTCTGGCCAGGCAGCATGGTGGGAGGCAGGGTCCTTTTTCATAGCTGACAGTCCATGAATATTTATAGCAGCATATTAAAAATGTCCACTGCATCCCAAATTAGTCATGGGGCTCCGGATAGGTCCAGGGTGCTGGGTACGGTGGCACTGATGTCACCCCCGGCTCTGCGGTCAGATGGCACTTGTGTGGCCCTGCAGCCTGGGGGTGATGGAGCTGGGGGTCCCCATCCCTCCGGGGCTGCGTGAGCAACTCTTGGGTCCTGCCTTTGGACCAGACCCTGCTCCCACGTGTGACTCCCTTGTCCCTCTCGGACACCTGCTTGGGCTGTCAGCAGCACCAGGCTTTCTACCCCTCTCAGCACCTCTCCCTCACCACCTTGTGCGTTAAAACTCAGGTTTCTGTGGCTGACACCAATGTCTCCATCAGTTGCTGAGGGGTGTGGGAGCTGCTCCCACCACCACGTGCCCAGGGATGCCGCTGCCTCTGGGACGTGCAAAGCATGGCCAGCACAGACGTGTTTATATCCTGGAAAAGTGGGCAAGAAAGGGAACTGGTGTTTTGGTGAATGACTGTAAGTGAAAGGGAGAGAAGAAGGGGACCATCTATTTCCCAGCTCCTAAGGGGTTGGCAGGGATAACAGCGAAAAGAGCAAAATCCAGTTTAAAAAGAGTATACAAAGACAGAGGTACTGGAGGGGGTCCGGGTCGTAGTGTGAAGCCTCAGCCCGAGGGTTGATGGAAGATCACACCGCAAGCCCATGGGGGCTGGACACGTCCTGGCGGCTTGGCCCAAGATGGGGGCAAGAGCGGGGTCTCCCCATGGTGTCTGGGGACCCTGCAGCCCAATGGGGAGGCTGGCCAAGGGCAAAGCTCTGGCAGGGGAAGGTCTCTGCATTTGCTGTGTTGGTCTGTATCTGCCCATTGCTCTGCCTGCTCTCCCCCCACCCGGCCAGGGACCTGTGTGTTCCCAGCAGAGGCTCGTTTCACCTGGAGCGGATTGCTAGAGCCAGGCAATCGGCCTCTGGTAGCAGACACCACGCCAGGAAATGCTGACATTATTATTATTATTATTATTAATAATAAGCCTGCTCGCAGTGGGGGTGTTGGCAGCATGGCTGAAAGCTCAGCCCCCGCTCCGAGCACGCTCTGCAAGCAGCCGTCCTGGTCATGAGGAATTAAAACCTCAGTTACTGAGACTCAGCCCTGGGGGGGATTGTCCCATGCTGGGGGTCGGAGCTTGCACCAGTGGGCTCTGTGGGCTGGGGGATGTGGCTGCCGAGCACCTCTACACACCCCTGGCACGAGGGGGCTCAGCCCCACAAGGGGTACATCGGGTCGGGAGCCTCCTGTCGGCAGGTTTGTGGGGATGGGACAGGCTGGGGAAAAGTTCTTGTCCTCTCCCCATGGAACAAGTGATCCCCACAGGTCAGGCATCCCTGCAGGTCTGGGGATCCCAGGAATCTTCTCCCTGCAGATGTGGGATCCCTGGAGATCTGGGATCCCCGCCAGCATGGGCAGGACACTTACCTCTCTGACCTGCGGGAGCAGAGTCAGAAGCAGGAGGAAGGGATTCTGCTCACGAGCCTTGGCAGAGTCATAATTTCAATTTAATTTAAATTTGTGTTTGTTTTATTTTTTTTTCCCCCTTCTGTAGTGCTGTTTTCTTCACTAAATAGCATGCTTTTAATCTGTTGGCAAAATGAAGATCTTTCTGCACGCATCCCCCAGGCTGGCCAGTGCTGGTGAGGGGAGGGAGGACAGGGACAGGAGTACCCCATGCTGGGGGCAGGCAGGGGCAGCAAGGCAAAGCAAAATGAAGTAGGAGACAAAATTAGTGGGAAATCGGGCTGGAAACATACCCCAGGGAGGGAAAGCTCTGCGTGTGGTTGCAGCACGGCAGGGTTGGCTGCGGCCAGTGCAGGGCGGGGGGGAGTGTCCCCATCCCCACCCTGTTTTGGCAGAGCCCTGCTGCCCATCCACCCATATGGGAGCGGGGCAGTGCAGTGGGGACTTGGGGTCCTTTGAGGCTTGGAAAGCTGGGAAGTGAAGGCAAAAACCCCCGTGGGAAGCTGCTGCGGACAGATCCCGCGCTCGCTTCTGGCCGAGTTCCTTGTGGCATTAATGAAGCTCTAAAATCACTTTTATCTCCTGGAACAGCCAAGGGGAAGGGCTGTGGTGGGGCAGGGGATCCTGCAGCCCCCCAAGGGGGACAGCACCCGGGCTCCTCCTGAGCCGCATCTCCATGGCAACGCTGCGGGATGCTCCTGCGGGATGCTCCTGCAAGGCCACCGAGGGGAATCCCAGTAGCCTGGGAGCTTCAGCACCATGCAGCGTTGGGAGGAAAATGCCTGTCTGGGCTGGGAGCACAGCTGTCTGCCAGTCCATCTGTCTGTCCGCCCGCCCACAGCAATATCCCTGCAGATATTGCGCAGAGGCGCTGCTTGATCTCAGCCCCGGCAGCAGCCACTTAAAGCCCACGTCCGCACGGCCTCCCCTGCTCCCCAGCCTGGCCCCAATGACAAGCATCTCCCAGAGCAAACAATTACAGAATTAACCCCACAATCCTTTCAGCCCCTAATTTTCCAGCATCGACCACGTCCTTAACTTGGCTTCAGCAAGCAGAGGGATAGAAATCTCCAGCCATCTCCATAGCACGACACCAGCGCAGGGCTTGGCCCTGACTATATATTTCTCTGCAACACCTGGCTTCCCTTTTCACTGTGTTTTTTTATTACTAAACACATTTGTATTAAAGTAAACACAGCCCAGGAGCAGGGGTTATGGGGTGCTTGTGGTGCATTGGGACCAGTGGGGAGGCTGGGATGTCTGGGGCTGCTTCGCACGAAGGCATGGGGTGGTTTGCAGGGAAGCAGGATGGATTTCGGGGTCTCCTTTGGGATGTCTCGGGGCAAAAATCAGCCCTGCAGAGGAAACAGCGCTGTGCCAGTGCTGGCTGGCCAGTCGCTGTGGGGCGGCGGTGCCTTTGGTGGGGCCACCCTCTTCTCTCCAAGTTGTCACCTTTGTCACTCCAGGCTGTGCGTGAGGGAGCTCAGGCTGCTCCCCTTCATTTGTTACCATTTATCTATAATTTAGCATTGGTTTTAGTTATATTCTAATTGAGTTTCATGTGTCACAGCGTGTCTCAAACAGAAAATATAAATATTTAACAACCTTCACTGGTAATAAAGATTCACATTTGCCTCATTCTGGTTCCCAGTACATGAATATTCTGCACCACGCTCCGTGGGTATTAACTTCATTCAGATTTCTCCCTGGTTATGCAATATAATGGTAATGACAGATAGAAGCCAGATCTTAAAAAAAATATAATCAAAACCACCACCACCAAATCAGTTTGATGTCATTAACTCCCCTCTGTCAGTTAAGGGAACACTAATGTGTTCCCTTTCATTGCTGGCTCCTCTGTGCATGCAAGCGCCGTGTGTCTGCTCCAGCAGCGCCGTGGGTGGGAGCTGCCCCAGTCACACCAGTATGGGTGAGAACTGGTGCATGGAAAGGGTAGGTGCAGCTTGGGGGGGCAGGAGGTGTCTGAGGCTTGGACCTTGCAGGGCAAGAGCTGAATGGAGCCTGATTTGGGCTGAAGTAAAGCTGGGATCGTGTCCCTCCTGTGCTGCCACTTGGGCGGGGATGGGGGTGAGGTTGGACATGAAGTAAAGCGCCACTGGTCCCTGCCGGGGCTGGGGCAGGGCTGTCACTGCCCGGTGTTTGGGTAGTGAAATGGGCCAGGGCCATGGTGGGAGGAAGCCCTGGGTGATTTTTGGGTGGTGGCTGCTACCAGCAAGGACAAGCTGGGTCTGTCCTGAGCTAGCGGGACCCAGGCACTGCGGGAGAGCGGCTCAGGGCAGGTCTCTGGACTTGTGCTGGGAGTGACCGAATGCCACAGCCAGGCCTGGTGTGCTGGGAGTTGCCCAGGTCTGCACCAGGGGAGATGAAGCTGTTAGGGCTGCAGCTGGGTCTGGGCTTCCCACTGAAAACACCCCCCAAACTGCCTCTGGTACCATTATGCATGTTCTACGGCAGGGCAAGGCTTCTCGAGTGCGCCAGCAGCAGCAAAGCAGAGGCACAGGCTTCACGCCTGCCGGTGCCCTGCACTTTATTGGGGGGCTGCAGGGAGGTCAGTGTGGGGCAGCTGCCTGTCCCTCGCCCCCATCCTGCTGTGGTCTGGGGACCTGGGCTGCTCCTTGGAGAGCTCCCGCGGGAGCGGCTGGAGCCGAGAGCTGCTGGAAGGCTGCCTTGCAATGGCCAAACCCACTTGGTACCTGGAGAAAAGGGGGGACAGGGGGACACGCTGGGTGGGTACCAGCATGCAGAGCATGAGCGGTGTCATGGGGCTGGCACCGGGCTGCCTGGGTGTCGTGGGGCTTCCCCACACTCAGCCCCTGGGCTCCCTGCACCCTACAGGGCAGCCAGATCCTTGTCGGCCAGGCCCTTCTCCCACACTGGCAGCCCTGGCCCGCTGGATCCGGCACCTCCTGCATGCGTGAATCTTGTTTTGGCCCCACACAGCTCCATCTAGGCAGTCCCAACCCCCTTTTTTTTCACCCCATTCAAGTGGTGACCCTCGCAGTCTGAGATGCCACTGGCTGGGCTGAAACCCCAGTGGCAATCTGCTCGTGTTCCCCGGAGATTCATTAAGGTAATTATGATTCATGCCGGAGAAAGGCCATGGATGGGATGTGTGGTTCAGCAAAATGGTGTTAAACTGGCTAAAAGCACCCCGGGTATGGCCAGCACCTCCCCTCCGGCATGGCGAGGAGCAGCCGGCATGGGATTCCCACCCGGGGCTCGCCGGGGCCGCCGTCCTGCTCTGCCATCTCTCCTGCCGCATCCCTTGCTCACATCTCGCCCTCGCGCACGGGCTCGCCGGCACGGCGCGCGGGGTGCTGTCTCTTGGTGGGGCTGGACTTGACAGCGAGCTGTTGCCTGGGTTCGCGTATATCATGGAGATGTTGCAAGCTGCTGAAAATTCAAAGTGCTGTTTTAATTATGTGCTATGAGGAAAGCAGCCTGAGTCTTGGAAGGAGGCTAATGATGGGACTGCCAGGATATTTTCAGTGGCAGAAACCCAAAATACATCCCAATGTATCTTTAAAAGGGAAAAATGTCAGGTTTGTCTATGAAATAATAACTAATAACCCATAAACAATGACATCACTGGCCACCGCGCTGCTGGGGAAGTGATTTAGAGATGCCCTGCCTATATGAAACGAGAACATCTGCTCTCTGCTGGAAAGAGGAGGAAGATCTCCTCATCAGCATTAAATTTAAATGAGCCCATCCTCATTTGCACAATTCTGAGTGCTTTGGCTCCTGCAAGAGGGTGACTGGGGAACACAGGCTTCTTCCTCCCTGGCTTTCCAGAAGTGTGAAAATCAGACTTTTCTATCCAAGAAGGGGATCCCAGGTGTGGACCAACTCATGGCAGCCCCATGAGCAGCTGGGTGGGATCGGGTCTTCCCCTGCCCAAGGCTTCATGTTCAGCATCTCCTCCTGGTGGGGCCACCTGCCCCCCATCTCCCACGGGAGGGTGAGGACAAAGCGTGCCCCAGCGTCCCCATGGCTGTGACAGAGAAGCCCCACACTCTCAGTGATTTCGAAATGACTTTAGGGCTAAATGAGGCCAGGGTGACCCCCCCGCCCCACCATCTCGCAGCAGGTTCCCGCACACCCCGGCCCGAGCACCACCGCGGCAGGTCTGCAGCACCAACAGCCACCCGGCTGCCCTGCTCCTCATCAGCCACCCGCATTGCAAGCTGCCAGCAGACTTCGGCATGCTCCATGTTATTTTTAATTATATTTTACTTTAAAGGGTCATTAATTACAAAGATTTCCCAGCAGAGGCCTTAAAAAAAAAAAAAAAAAGGAAAGGGGTTAAAAAAAAAAGCCCCTTCCACATCAAGGGTTGTGGGGGATGAGCTGGAGTATGAATAATGATTGAGAGAGGTTTAAGGAGCAAAGGAGCAAAGTTTGGGGTGCAGAAGAACCTGCAGCACTCAGGGGTGCCCCCAGATCACGGCCAGGCTTGCCCATGGGTGCAGAGCCCCCTCCCCAGAGAAAAGGCTGTCATCCCAGCCATCCATCCCAGCTACCTCAGCCAGCCATCCCATCCATCCCATCCAGCCATCCCAGCCATCCCATCCATCCCATCCAGCCATCCCAGCCATCCCAGCCATCCCAGCCCATAGCCGCCAGCTCGGGGCAGTGCTCGCCGCTGAGCTCTTGCCCAAGTCCCGCTGCACTCGGTGGCATGGAGGGCATGAGCTCATGCTTGTGACCCCGCATCCCACTGGCGGCAGCATCTCCTCTCCCTCCGCAGACCCTGGGTTAGCTCTGCTCTCCCTCCCGTCCCAGCTCCTCTCCTCCCAGTCCCCCGGAGGGATGCGCTTTCCCGTCCCCGTGCCCTTGCTGCAATTCACTGCTCCTCAGAGAGCAGGAGACATTTATGCCACATCAGCTGGTCCTTGCTCTCAGTGCCATGTGCTCATTTAAAATTTGTTTGTTTTAAAACCATTTGGTCATTTTCTGCCCAGCTGGTGGGGGAGCTGCTGTTTTGGGACAGGGGAAGGGGTGCAGAAGGTGCAGGCCCCCCAGACCTGCCACCCAGGGCTGGGAGCTGGGTCACAGCATCAGCCTCTTTGGGGTGGGCTGGTGACGCCTTGCAAGGGGGTTTAATGAGTTTGACCCCCATGATGTGAGGCTCAGCTGGCGGAGTCACAGCCCAGCCACTGTGTGCTGGAAAAACCTTTACTAGGGCAAATTTTGGTTAATCTTTTGTATATGGCCCAAGAGCTGGTTTGCTTATGCCCAGCCACCCGCAGTACCAGGAACAGCCGTCCTCTCCATGCCCTCTCCTCCTCCCATGTCCACCTTTTCTCAATCAGTGCTTGCTCAGCAGGTGCCAGTCTCCGCTCCAGGTCCTGCTTCCCCCACCAGCCCCTGGAGCAGGAGGTTGCCCAAAGGTGCTCCTGCTGCTCTGGGATGAAGGTGTCCTCTGGCTGGAGCTCCGGAGTGCTCAGGTAAGGACCCAGGAAAAATTGTCATGGAGAGACCTCTTGTTAGTGTTGTGTGCCTTGTGCTGGGGCAGGGGAGGTGGAGGTGCCCTTGGGTGCCTCTGGCTGCTGCGGGCTCCTGGATGGAGACCTGGGTGTTCCTTTTGTTGAGTCTGGAGTCACTTGGGAGGGCTGTGGGGTGACTGGTGGCTGTGCTGCTGTTGCTCAGAAGTTTTCCTTGTGAGCCTGTGTGTGCTGTGAGCGAGGTTTTGGTGCCCTGATCCCTGCCAGGGCTGAACACCCATCATCTGCTTAGTGAGAGCCAGGCTTTTATGTGCCCTTCCCCTTGTCTAATCTCTCATCTCTGTTGGCTTTTTGGCATCTTGTACCCCTCCTTCCTGGGGCCACCCTGAGCTGTGGCGGTGCCTTCCTGGGCTCACCAGGATGCTGGAAGCGCTCGTAGCAGCACTGGGGGCTGAGGTGGGGGTGCTCAGGAGCACCACACGATGCTCACCGGTATCCTGGTGCTCGGCAGCGCTCAGGGATCCAGGGCTTGGCAACGAGCGTCTCATTTCCCTCTTGTCTCTTCCTGTCAGACAAGATTTGAAGATTCAATTAGAGTGGGAGCTGCTGATAGCAGCGGTGCTGGCGTGCCGCTCGCGCCCCGCGCTCGCGCTGCATGGGAACCAGATGAAAGCTGAAAGCGATGCGAGGGGGGCGGGGAGAGGAGGGTGTTGGAAAGGGAGGCTTTTTGGCTGGCAAAGAACCTGGGAGAAAAAGGCAAGAAATACAGATTTTTTTCTGGGGGGGTTGACGGATGGTTGGAGGCTCGGGCTGTGCTCCAGCCCCTGGAGCTGCAGGCTGGTACCCACTTGGGAGAGGGGCTCCCCGGGTAGCACCAGGCTGGGGCAGGGCTGACCTGCTCCGAAATCCCCCCACGTGGGCTCAGCGGGGTGAGGCTGGGCGTCGGGGCAGGGCTTGCTCGCCCCAAACCTCATCCCACAGAGCCGGGTCTCCAGGACAGCAGTGAGAACAGGGCTGGGTTTTGGCACCCGAGAGGAGACCAAAGCAAAGCAAAGCCTCCTGAATACATCAGATGGTGAGCTGCCTCAACCAAGCAGCAGAAGGCTGGAATTTAGTCAGGGATTTTTTTTTCCCCCCTTTCTGAAGGCTGCCTCTCCCTCAAAAGCTGTGCTTTGTTTTGCACTAACGCTTCAGAGAGACGTGAAGACCATCTGAACCGTTTGCTGAAATGCTGCAGCCTTTGGTGTGAAGCCTCGCGGCCGCTTGGCAGGACGAGGGGACATGGACAGGCTCCGGTCGGAGCCACAGTAAATGCGAGAGGGCATTGAACAGGGCCAGTGTCCAGCACAGTGCTGGGTCCTTGCATCCTGCCTGGGAAGCTCTCTTTGGGGGCTGATGGAGCTTTGCTGCTTTTGAGGATCGGTCTGGCCGCTAAAACACCCAGTTTACCCAACCAGGATGGTCTTGAAAGGACCATTCCCTCTCTTCTTGGCATTTTCTGGAAGTAACAGCGATTGTTAAGGAAAATACATTTTTTTCTTTCTAAAGATGTGGGGGCAGACAGATTTTTATCATAAATTATATTTTTACTATAAATTATATTCAGCTCTCACCAAGTCATGAGGTTCAGCCGCACCAATGCTACAGCCTTGAGCAGCTCAGCCCTTGCAGACGTAGCAGTTCCCAAAACTCAGGCCATATTGGGGCACGGATTGATTGTGTACCAAAAAGTCAAGGTGCAAGCATTGATCGTGAAGGAAAGCGCTGGTCATCAGCCAAAAATATGCATTCCCCAGCCTAAATTATTTATTCCTTTCTGCAAACCAAACGGATTGTGCTGGTTGTGTACGTCCCCTCTGCACAGTGGTTGTGCTTCATGCCGTAGTATATTTTCCCTCCAACTAGTTGTCTGGCTCTTTCCTTAATAAAGATTGAGAGAGACAATAAAAACATTCATTAAAGAGGGGGAAAAAAAAATAAAATATGAAGTCCTGCTTGTAGCCTCTAGCAGTTGGTTTCATTAAGCAATTGCTTCTCCCAAATGCTCCACGGCCACTCCCGGTGCTGGTACCCAGCCCTGGGGTTTGGGGATGCAGCTGGACTGGGAAGCCCTGGGATGCTCGGGGTGAAGGCCATGGCACCGATGAGATAACAGAGGAGGGCAAGAAACCATCTGGGTGATGAAATAGGGAATTAGCAAAATAAGCTCTTGGGAAAAGCAGCTGTTTGGATGGGGTTATGCAGGGTTAAGCTGTTGTCTTGTGCTGTGTTGAAGGTGGGGCTGGTCTCCCGCTCCTCCCGGGTCCTTAGCTGCCTTCGGAAGAAGCCAATGTACTCTTTCAGCCATGGGTACTGAGGGCTGGGAGCAGCCTGGGGGGGCTGTGCCAAGGCTGGGGCTGGGAGGAGCAGGGGGGGACACTGGGGTGGGAGTGGGGGCTGTGTGGGGCTGGGTTTGGTGGGTGTCTCTGCTGTAGCTGTGTCAGCTAAAATACGGTGAATGGTGTTCGTCAGGAGGTTAATTTGCTGATGGGGGCAGCCCGGAGCCCCCATGCACAGCAAGGGCTCCGATCCCACAGCACTCACTGTCACTGGTGGGGGGGGAGCAGAGGACAGAGTGGGGTCACTGCCGTCAGAGTGATCTTCAGCAACGCTCGAGTCTGTAAGTTGGTCGTGGGAGGCCTGCTCTGCCCCCAAACTGTGACATCCGAAATGAAATGTGTGTTTTCTCTCCGGTTCCAAGGCATGAGAAGAGCTTTGGATCTTGTTGCGATTTATCAGTCAGCCCCGAGCCAGATGCCTATATGGGTTCAATCTATAGCTCCCAGAACTGGTAGAAATATTATCCCATCTTATTAAAATCACCCACAGCTACTGCAGCTGTATGTCAACAGCAAAACAAATAGCGACGAGTTCCCATCGGATTGGAGCCTCTCCGTTGAGGCTGTCTTCAATCCGCCTCCCGCTAAAACGGTTACAGATGTAAGCTTTTCCCATTACAGCTCCATGCAGCTCCTGTACAGCAGACTCCAAATCCCATTACCACGCCGGAGCTGTCTTTGGTGAGCATCGCCTCGGCTAAAGCTCCCCCGCTGACATGAAACATTACTCATGGTGCTTTTCCTAGAAGTACCTCAAAGAAAGGGTGCGGGGCTGCGCTCCCCCCAAAGAGCCCCGAAATGGTGGAGGGCAGCTCTGCTGTGGAGGGGAAAGGAGAGCAAGAAGGCTGTGGTGGGGTAAAAGTGGGGCTGCTTCCTCCTTCTCCTCCTCAGGTAGCACAGCTCCTGTCCCTGCTGGGGGGTCTGCTGATTGATTTAGGGTGCATTGCCTCTGCAGCCAGAGGCATAACTGATGTTGCAGTGCCTGAGCTCCTTTCCTCCTACCCATCCAAAACCACCACAGCCCTAAAATTCCTGCCATCACCTGAGCTGTCCCTGGCTTGCCCCCACCCCTCTCTCCTGTGCTATCTTTGGCATAATTAGGAGGCCAGGACTGTGCATGTGAGGTGAATGTGACCTCATTAGTTTCTTATGTTGTATTGAAACTTCTTCTCATTTACATCCCCAATCCCTAAATATGCAGCTCTGGCTTTCGGGGTTGCTTTCTGCTGCTTTCCATCCCTCTTGCCAAGGCTCCAGGTTGGAGCCGTGCTCCCTCTCCTTGACTGATTGTTCCATTTCTGTCTCGAAGCTGAACCCCCCAAGGTGTTTGAAGAAAACGAATTCCTTGTCTACCCTGGGTGGGTGGGAAGGGCTCCCTGGAGAGATGCCCTGGGCTGGGTCAGTGCTGGGGTTTAACTCCTCTGCCCACCCAAGGTGAGACAGCAAAGCTCTGGGTCCTCCCTCTGCTCTGCTGCTGGCTGAGACAGGGGGTGACAACTGTCCCGGCCAGGCTGTGACAGCCTCTGGGCTCTCATCCCTCTAAGATCTGCAACCAAGATCACTCTTCCCTGGCAAGAGCATCCTTATCTGCGTTTGCTGTAGTACACAGATGCCAAAATCCTGCTAGATGGGTGCTGGCTTGATGCTCCTGACGTTCAGATGCTTCCTTTTAAACTTAGAGGATATATGGTGCTCTCGAGCCTTTCTTTGCCTGTCCTCATTGGAGGGGGAGCGCTCTTTGAGGTGGGAAGGTTTGCATCATCTCTCCTGTGTGATGTTGGATCCCTTTATAGGGCAGGTATCTTCTAAAGCAAAATGTTTTCAATTCTCACGACGAGCATAATTCTTGAAAATGTATGCAATAAACAAAACGAGCCAAATGTAATTAAAATGGAGACAGCATATAATCTGGTAACCCACTTAGAGGCTCCAAGCTTCAGCTTTTAAAAAAATGTTTGCTCCAAATCCATTTAAATAAACAGACCGACACACAAAGGCTCTCTGTACATTATCAGGATACAAAGAGAATCGGATCAAAAGCAGCTGTGGCCAGGCTGTACATATGTAGCGAGGAAATTGCTTGATCTAAGGCTGCACCTTGCACATGCAAATGTGTTTGTGGACCTTCCCGTGAACTGCATTTGTACAACAGCTGAGCTGTTGGGCTACTGGGCTGTGCTCTGGGCAAAGGCTGGCGTTTCCCCCACTGCAGGAGGCTTTGCTGGGGAGGTGAGGGAGCTCCCAGCGTGTCCCTGTGTCTGCTCACTTTGGCTGGAGTGGAGAGAGGCCAAAGGCCAGCTGAGCCTTGCCCTTTCCATGGATGCAGACACTGCATCCGGAGGTGGGAATTGCTCAGAAACAGGGAAAGGAAATGTGAATCCCTGTCCTTAGCATCCACGCCGTGGGCTCTCTGCTTGCCTGGTGTTGCATGCGTCATGTGCAGTCACGCTCGTGTCCCCCTGGGCTTGCAGGGGGGTCTCCTGGAGCTGCACGTGGGGCTGTGGGCTTTGCATCTCCTCTCCCTGGACACTGTCTCTTGCAGGTCTGCAGCAGAGCCTGGCTGGCCTTGAAGTTTTGCCAATAGCCATGTGATTTATCTCGGGCTGGGCAGCACAGGCTGTGAATCCAAGATCAAGTGTGCTCCCAGGCCAGCAGGATTCAGCCCAGAGAAGGCATTTTGGGTCAGACAAGAGCATCTTCCCATTGTTCTCACAGGTGGTTCTGGGCTAGCTGGACCCCTTGGGAAGGGGATGCTTATATATATATACACATATATATCTATCTTTAATGGGGTGGGGGGGCTACAGGGAAAGGTGAGAAAGCTATTTCTAAAGTGGCGAGAAATCTTAAGTATTAAGAAACAGGGCCTTGGCTCAGCCTGCAGGGATGTCCGCACTCAAAATGAGCAGTATCTGCAGAAAAACTTTTACTCTGCCCCCTCCCCCCGGTAGAAGGGCTCTGGCTTGCGCCGTGGCTCGCCCGGTGTCGCTCCCGCCCCGGGGGATGCTTGGGGGCCCCGGGGCCGGTCCCGCCGCGGGGCCTCCCCCCCGCGGGGCCCGGCTCCCCTGGCAGCCGCTGGCCGCGATGATGCCCCCGCCCAGCCCAGGGGCGACCGGCTCCGGGCGGGGTGGCCCCTCGCGATGAGCGGGGGGCGGCCGGGAGGGCGCGCCCGCGCTCCGGGGGCTGCAGCTGGCGTGCGCCTGGCTCCCGGCACCGGCCCCTTGCCGCCCTCGGCACCTTGGCCCCGGCGGGCCTCCCTCGCCTGGGGCTCCTGCCCTCCCCCCCCCCGGGGGCCCCCGGGCGCCAAGGGGCCCCCCCCCCCCGCTCGGGCGGGCTGCCGGCGTGGTGTCCCCCCCCCCTCACCCTCCCAGGGCGGGGGGGCCCGGCCCCGACCCCCGCCCGTGCAGCGCCCGCCGGGTGCGCCCCGTCCAGCCCCGCCGGGGGACCGCGCCTGCTGGGCCCCCCCGACGGACACCCGCGGCAGCCAAGGGGAGGCGCGGAGGGGCCGGGGGCGAGCGCCCATTGGCGGCGGGGGGAGGAGGAGCCGGGACTTGAAGTTGGAGTGAGGGATCCAGCTGTGCCGAGCGCTCGGCTCGGCGCCCCCGGGAGCATCCTCCGGCCCGGGCAGAGTTGGGGCTCGGAGGGGGCAGGCAGAGGCGCTGGGCGGCCCCCCGCCCGGGGCGAGGCAGCGCCGCCCGGCCATGCCACCCCGGCGCTGAAGCCGCCCCGCCGCAGCCCCCAGCCCCCGGGCCCCGCCATGGCCGCGCCCCTCTAGGCGCCCCCCCCTCCCGGCTCGCCCCGCGTCGCCCCGGCTCCCCCCGGGGCCGCCGGCCGGAGGATGGACGAGGATGGACCGCGAGCGGCCGAGGAGGAGCCGGAGGCGGGCAGCGGCGACTCGGAGGCGGAGGCGCTGCCCTACCCGGCGCTGGCCCCCGTCGTCTTCTTCTACCTGAGCCAGGAGAGCCGGCCGCGGAGCTGGTGCCTCCGGCTGGTCTGTAACCCGTATCCTTTGCGGGGGGGGGTAAGCCCCGCGGGCCCCCCCCCCCCCAGCCCCGGAGCGGCGGGCAGGGCGGGGGGCACCTCCCTGCTGGAGCCCGCCGGGTGATGGGGAAGGAGCCGGGGTTTGGGGGGACCCATCGCCCTCCGTCCGTGGGGTCGGGAGCGGGAGGCACCCGGGCAGCCCCCTCCCCGGTACTCGTCCGGGAAGTTTTCCGAGCTGTTGCAGGGGGCCCGGCTCCCCCGCGGGGTGCGGGGCTCCCCTTCCCCGCCGCAATGCCCCGGCTCCCGCGGGCTCCCCGCCCCGGGAGTCGGGCGGGAGCCCCGGGCGGCCCTCCTCCCCCCGGGGATCTGCCTGTGTGCCGCCCCCCCCCGGCGCACCAGGGACCCTAACCTCAGTCTCTCCCCCTCGCAGAACGTTCTTCCTTCCTGACCCCGTGTCTCACCCGTTTTAGGCTCGCCGGTCCTTTCCCCGGGGGGGTTCGATCTGGGGGGAGGTGGTGGTGCTGGAGGGGTTGGTTTGCTGCCCGGCTCCCTAAATAATTCACGGTGTATGAGTCCGGCTGAAGGGCCTGCTCTCACCCCTGGGGGATGCTCTTTGCTTGGAGGGGTCTGGGCAAGGTGGGGGTCACAGTCCCCGGGGTGTGCATTGGCCAAGGGCTGCTGCTCGCCAGGTCCTGGCGTGAGTCGTGACCCCACAAAGGTGTCTGGTCTCCTTCCAAACTCCCTCTCTGCTCCTGCACAGGCTCTGTGCCCAAGCTGCTTTAGTCAAGTTTAAGCTTTCAAAAGAAGGGGGGTGTGGGGGGGAAGAAACAGAAAAGACAATAGAAAAAATTGCTTCTTGCCATGGTCTTGGTGCCTTTAAAGCCTCCCTTGGAGCCGAGTTGCAACCAGCACATGCTTTGTAGCATCGCAAGTGTTTTACCATCTCTGAACTCCAGTTCCATTTATTATTTGCAGAAACAAAAACCCAAAATGAAATAAAGCAAAGCAATGTGGCTTCCAGCAGGGGCTGGTGCGGGAGAGGCAGCCAAACGGTTGAAGTTATCGGGTCTGCGCCGCTCTGCCTGTGCGAAAGGCAGGCGAGTGTGTATGGGCAGCAAACCCACATCTGGAGTGGGAGAGGCTGTGCGGTAGCGGGGAGGACATATTACATGGTACAAGAGGGCCAGAATATCCTGCACGAGTCGTCCTCCACTCCTGGTGTGCAGGAACTGTTAGGAATTCCATCTCGGCTGAGGTCGGTGTGCCTGGGAAGAGTGGCGAGGGTCTGCCAGAGTTGTGAATATTGTTTTACTTGAGCTTCAGCAATAATTTATCTGATAAACAGGCTGCCGCCTTTCCTAAAATGTCCCCCAGGAGGGGAAAAAATAAGATTTCTCTTCCCAGTCATGAAGACTCCCAGCAGGTTCCCCCCAAATCTCTTGCACACCAGCTAAGCGGTTCAAAGCTGCGTTTATTTAAGCATCTTAGGAAATCTTGGAACTTTGTGAAGCCTTCTGTTTTGGGAAGCAATATTAATGACAGGCTGCAAGTCAGTGTGTTCTTATTGTCTACTATGACCAATATTATTTACGATTGCTGATTTAAATATGTTTTCATGTCTTTTTTTTTTTTTTTTTTTTGTTCCTTCCTAATGATGTTGTTTTGAAGCAGGTGTTAACACCTGCATGGTTTTAGTTGTTTTCAGTGAAATCCCCCATTCCAATAATGGCTTGAAATGTGTCTTCTCCTGTGTGGCTGCAAATACAAGCAGATTAACTTTTGTCCTTGGGAAATTAGTGGTATTGTGGGCACCTGCAAGCACCGCTGCCAGTAGGGGATGAGCATTAGGTGCAGCCCCGCAAGCTGGGATTTTCCTTGTCGCTAATTTTTCACTTGTTACCGACAGAGAAAGGTGCTTGCTGGGAGCCCGGGGGCCACGGGGGACGATGCTGCGGGTCTCCGAGTCGCGTGTCTGCATGCGGCTGTTTGTTTTCAGGGTCGCTGACCCAGAATTGGGGGAGTTTATTTAAAAACAACACAAAAAAAGCGGTTCAGCCTACAGATGAGAAGGAAGGCAGTGGCCAGCCTGGCACCCACACTGCGTCCCATCGCTTGCTGGGCCGTTCAGCAGAGCAGCATCTTGCTCGTTCCTTCAGCGCTCTGCAGCCCGAGTGCTGGAGCTGAGCCTGTTGCTTGTTTATATTTATTACTTTTATTTTTTTCCTTTAACCTGGTAGGCCAGTAAAGTGGCTCTTCTTGAGCTGTAATCTTCTAGGAATCCAGCCCTGGTGCAAAAACTGTAGAATCACATTGCTGCTGGAAAGTCTTTGTTGCTACCAGCTGCCCTGGAGAGGGGTGACAGTGCATGTGGCTGGTGATCCTGCCCTGGCCCCAAGGGGTTTTGGGGCTTTCTCTGGGTTCTGCCACTCTCTCGGGTGGTTTTTACCTTCCCACAGGTCAGGCTGGCTGCCCATGCAGAAATGGAAAGGGAAAGCTCTTGTCTGAGCTGTGCCTGTGGACATACCCGGCTTGCCAGCTCGGCAAGGCGGGTTTGCGGTGCTCTGATCTGGCTGATAAACTTTGCTGTCCATGGGGTGTCGGGAGGAGGTTCTGGAGCTGCTCCTGCCACCTGCAGCTCCCTTGCCTGCCCTGGGAAGGGCAGCTCATGCCCCCGGGTGCAGCCGGAGCTCCTGGGATGCTGCGTCCCTGCCCAGGCAGCTTGTGTGACCGTGGTAGCTGAGGCCAGGAGGTGGGGTTCGGGAAAGGGTGACAGCTGATGTGCTGAGTGTCCAGCAAGGAGGCAAAGTCCTGTTGAGGTGGTTTGTTGGACTTTTCTACCATGTTTCCATTCAGAGCATCTTCGGCCTGGGCCAGGGAGGTTTCTCCCTTGCTGCCTGGAGCAGAGATGGGGGAACCTGTGCTGCTCTCCTGCTCCTCCTCTCCCTTAGGGCTGGAAAGAGGTCATGAAGTTTGTCCTGATCCAGAAATACTCCACAGCCTGAAATCTTGGGGGTTTAACCCTAAAACTGTGTCAGTCCTGCAAAGCTGTCCTCTCCCTTCACTCCATTGGGGTTTTTGAGTGAAAACCCGGCTGGGGCTGGGCATGCCATGTGGTGGAGACCCTGGGGGGGATGAGCCTGGTTTCCCACCCATGTGTTCCCCTTGGCTCTGGGCTGAAAGGCTCTGCCCCAGGTGAGTACTGCCTGGGCCAGAAGGGAAGGAGCAGGGACACGGGTGGGATGTGCTTAATTGGCCACGGCGCTGGACTCACGGGCTTGGGGCTGGGAAGGGCTGCGGCCATAGGCAGGGCATCCTGGTGTGTGTACTGGCAAGGCGCTGAGAGGAGAAGCTGGCATCTCTGAGGGGGGGAAAAAAGAGAAGGCAAGCTGGTTACTTGACTTTCACTTATAAAATAAAAGCACCATGAAGGCTGGGAGGATGAAAGGCTGTAGCAGGGTCTGTGCCAGGCTGCTCCTCTGATCAGAGACAAGGAACGAGGCTATTTCTTGCGAGTTGCTGTGTGATTGAAGAGCAGGGATGGAGAAAGTGGGGAGGATGCTACCGCTTGGTGTTAAGAGCTCTGAATAGGAAAATAACAGTGTAACTGAAAGGGCCTGTGATCTCTATTGTAGTATTGAAATCTGCGTCTTCCCCCGCGCCGTGTCTGCCTGTGGAGCGCTGCCGCCTGGAGAGCAGCACGCTGGCAACGGGGGGCCTGCAAAAAGCTGCTGAAAGGCCCCGTTCTGGGGAGACACCCCCAAATTGGTTGAAATCCCACCTTTTCCTCCTGCTTTGGAGGTTGAAAGGCAGCTCCGTGAATGTCCTTGCTAAGGAGGGGAGGTTTGGGCGGCGCTGGCAGGAGCACTCCCATCTCGCCTGGCTGCTCCGGTGTGTGGTCCCTGGGATTTGGGTTTCGAAAAAGGCTTTAGGAAAGAAACACATCTCGATCCGGTCACGGCAACCAGCCCTGCCTTCGGTCTGCAGTAAAACCCACAGGGCTCTTCCAGCAGCCTCATCGCACGGCTCCACTCGCTTCCCATTAGCGAGAGGTGGATGATCAAAGGCTCTGTCCCGGGGAGCTGCTGAGTGTCCCCAGCTCCCCCTGGAAGTCAGCAGAGCTGCAGATGGCCGGCGGCCTCCAGGAGCGGGCCCAGAGCCCTCGGGGCCTCACGCCAAGGCATAGCTGAGGTCTGCGCCGGGCTGGCTCACGGGACGGCTGGAGCCGCCGTGCCGGAGCTTGGCACATTGTGGAAGGCAGCGCTGGCCCCAGCGAGGGGGCCGATCAGCCCTCGCCTGCTGAGCTCACCCCAAATCCCGTGGGTCTGTGTGCCAGCACCGCTCCACATCGACCTGGCCAGATCTGGCTCTCCTGGAGGGGCATGTCCGTGTGTCCAACTGCACCGGAGCAAGGAACCTCCTGTGTGGTGGGGACGAGAACTGAACCCACCGAGCTGTGCTGTGGTTTGGGCTTCCCAACACCAGTGGTGCCTCCCAAAGCACTCCCTCCCGTGGGGATGCCCATGGTGTGGGCAGTGGGCAAGCGGGACCCCCATCACCTCAGGGATCCCCTGCGCCAGCTCATGGGGAGAGCCAGGGGCTGCCTCTGCTGTAATTTGAAGGGTTTGACTGTGGCACAGAGTTAAAAATATAATTTTTTTGTTATAAAAAAAAATGTGTGTCTTGAGGGGAGAGCACATGTAGTGTCCTTTAAACTTTGTTACGTTTGTTCCAGCATCACTTTTGGGTTTAACAAAGCAAAAAGCTTCAGTTTGAGAGGTTGGACCTGAAAGGGCTCTTGTTTTGATTTAAAAACCCCACAAAGAAGTCAGAATCCATTTGCTTCACCTGCGTCTGATCTGTCCCAGGGCACCTGAGCTTGTTTCTCTCCTGTGACCCAGTTCACCGGCCTGGGCAGAAGGAAGCGCTGCTGCGGCTGAACCTCCACCCGCTCCGCGCCCCTTCCCTGGCTCCTGGGGGGAATGAGGAGCATGACTTGCCGGGCTGGGGGGGCTCCTGCAGCCCCTTGCACCCCTGGCTGGGACGGGGTGTCCTGCTGCTCCCCGGCACAGGTGGTGGCACATCCCTGGGCTCTCACCACCTCCTGGGTGAGGATCCTGGAGAGAAACAGGACCCTTTTAGCAAGGGCAGTGTGAAGATGGGGTGGTTATTTCTCTCCTCCCAAGAGACAAATAATTGCAAAGCCTCTTCCTGGCTGTTCACAAACCCTTCAGGAGCTTGGCAGGAGCAGCGGGCAGCATTCACCTCCCGGAGCTGGGTGCAGTGGCCAGCGTCCCTCTCACTGCTGTCTCCCCAGCAGAGCCAGGAGCCACTCCATCCTAATCGCGGTAAAGCCCCGCATCTCACCGGGGATCTCTGGATCCATCCAGCACCCGGCCATGCCAGCAGCCAGGCGCTTCCTTTGCTCCCTGCTTGTGTGTGTGTGTGTGTGTTTTTTAAGGAGATTCTTCTGTGAATTCCCTTTTCCAGGCTGTTGTGTCACATCTGGAAGTTTGTGTAGGAGTTTATCCAAGTGCTGGAGTACAGCGCAGCTTTTTCTCATTTAAAAATCATAGGCTGGCATTTTGAAGCGGGCTGGCGGCGGGGGGAGGGAAGGGGAGAGGGAAGCTGTCTGCCAAAAAGGAGACTGGAGCAGAGGAATCGTAATGACTTCCAGAAGTTTTCTTTCTTTCTTCCTTTCTTGCTTTCCCTCCCTCTCTCCCGGCGCGCAGACAAAAGGCTTGGCCTCATGCAGTTCATGGTTATGTCATCCCAGCGCGGGGAGCCCCAGCCAGGAGGGGTGGCCCCGTCCTGCCCAGGGACCCCGCTCTGCTTGGGGACAGCTCGGCTTTGGCTCCTCGTAGGAAATCCGGAACAAGGGCTCCCACGCGGGGTGGCGGGAGCCATCTCTGGAGACCTGCTTTTGATTTGGGGCTGGGAGCCCAGGCAGGGTGGCTGGAAGGGGATCGCAGCCTCTTCCCCAGCCCCTCGTGCCCAGGATCGGGGGGCTCAGGCGGGTGGGCGGTAATTCAGGATGGAGCCGGACCACCCCAGCCGCCGCTGGGCCGTGGGGCCACCACGTCTCCTGGCCAATCCGTGCAGACTTGCCGCTCTCGACTTGATCGGCTTTCATGCTCTCTCCCCCGTTCAGTAGCTCTGGGTGTTGGAGCCAGTCTGGAAATGCCCAGGATTTTATGATGCATAGAAAATTTTTTGCTTTCTTCTCCCCCCACACCCCCTGCAGATGTTTTGGCGTCGTGCTGAAAAATGCTTCTTTCCCATTTTTACTTTAAACTCTGTTTCACTTTTTTTTTTTTTTCCGTGCAGAAAAGACCAAGTTTTTGATTGCCCCAGGTTCCCTGCCCAGGTCTCTCTCAGCTCTCCTTTTCTTTTCCTACTGTTTTGCTGGAAGGGAGCAAAACCTTTGGCCAAAATTAACCTCCCCGATGGCTTTTTCATTTGGATCATGAAATCATTTTCCCTTGGCAGAGGAGCCCCGGTGAGCCTTTGCCCCTGGCAGCTTTGCTGGCCGCTGTGGATGGGGAGGAGGGTCTGGGGGAGCGGGGCCGTCCATGGGGAACTGGGGAAGGAGCATCCGGAGTCAGGTTGGGAGGGCTTTGAAGCTTTGCTGTGGTTTGGAGGGGGTTGACTTTCCTAGTTAATTAGGAGGCCTAAGTGTTTCTGGGACTGTTATGAGGCCAGATCATGGCTTTCCCTTCCCCGGTGCCTTGGCTCTCCACTGGGCGACCTAGATGTGAAATATTCCCTTTGGTTGGTGATGCACACAGAGGTTTCCCCCAACCTGGGTTCGTTTGGCTTCGGCTTTCGCCAGCTTTGGCCTCTCACTCAGGAATCTGGCCTGGTGCTAAGAAACAAAAAAAGAAGGAAATTCTCATGGTTTTATATAACCGAGTGAGTAACGACCGATCGTGCTTTGGGATGCTCTCACATCTGCTTCCTACCAAAGCCCCAGCAAAGAGGCTTTGAGCAGATGGAAAAAGCACATATTTCAGCCTGAATATTTGCTGAGAGAAACTTTCAGGCTTGATCTCCGTGATGACTGCCATGGCACCGGTTACTGCCTTACGGGAAACGGGCTGTCGGGGTGCCAGGAACAGCATCGCATGCCCAAAGTGCGGCATAGACCGGGCAGGTCCCGGTGTGAGCCCCGAGCTGGGGCCACACACACGTGTGGGACCCCAACGTGCCTGTGACTCAATGCTCAGAAGTTCACCGGTTAGTCACAAGTGGATGGAAATTGTCTATTGGTTTGGCTTTGGTGTCTGAAACATGGTTTTGGTCAGGATTTTTAACGTGTTTCCTAGGCAGAAGGGACTGGCTGTTGTTTGGTGGTGTGGTTTTTTTTGTTTTGTTTTGTTTTGGTTTGGTTTTTGTCGTTCATGTCCTCCCTGCTTTCTCTCTCCCTCCACTGGGATGCAGAACCCCAGGGTGAGGGCAGGAAGGGGCTGAAAATGGGAACAAAATGCTAAGGCAGGTGATGGGTGAGAGCTGTGAGCTTGGCACAGAGAAGCTTATAAAGAAAAGGGGATTTATTTACTGTAATCCAGACGCTAGCCCCACACTTACAGGGTTCCTGATGCAAAGCATCCTTATATTTATCTCTAATTCGTGTCTCTTCCAAGAGATTCCCCGCCGGTGCATCCAATGAACCAGCCTTGAGATGCTTGCAAACCCGCAGCTGGCGGCGGCGGAGCTGGGCGAGGGGATTCATGCACCTTGGCAGCCTGACTGCCCCGGGGGGGGGTTTATGCCTCCAGGATTTCCTGTGATTCATAACTTAATCAGGTCAGGTTTAGCACTCGCTTCTCCTACGGCATTACTGCCTCCCTCTGCGCCATCCTGAGCAGCCCAAGGCAGACCCCTCCCCTGCCCAGATGGGGAACAGGACTTGTTAATGATTTGTTAATTTAATTAGATAATGCTTGTTAACCCATGGTGAGGCTGAAGCTCCCTTCTGGAGGGCAGGGCTCGCCCCCATGCCTGCAACTCCCTCTGCCAAAACATTTATTTGGTGTTAAGCTGCCAGCCACGCTATGCAAATATAGATGTTAATCATGGATAAGGTTCATTTTTAGCTCTGGGTTGAGACTAGACTTGGGAGGAACCCGGCTCCCGGGGGACGGTGGGGAGCGATGCCTTCGGGATGGGTGGGGGTGCAGCCCCTGGGGTCAGGTTGGCTCAATCCCGCAGGAGGGAGCAAACATCTTGGCTCCCGCTCAGCCCCAGGGTCCATAGGAATAAAATGTTCCTTCTGCTGAGGGTTGAATAAGGCTTTCAAGTGCATTTGATGGGCTGCACTTTAACCAGCCTCCTCCGCATCGGCGTTAGCTGCTAATAGCCTGAAACCCGGGTCCCGGCTGGCAGTCCCCGTGCCTGTGTCGGATGCAGAGTATCTTTAATTTGGCAACCGTTTTGTCTAGATAGCCTGGCTGTAGCAATTCTACCTTAACGGGAGAAAACAGAAACCCTGGTAAGAATGATAAATAACAGGGCCCTGATGCTCCATTGAATTAATGCTTATTTGGGCAGACAGGGAGGAGAGGAATTAAATTAATATCTGACTTGTAACTGCTACTGTATGTGGTTATTGACTTATCTTGCTTTGGAGGACCATAAATATGTCTTGGGATATACCCCTGAGACCATAATCTGCTTGGGGTCACAGTGCAGGTCTGTCTCTGATGCTCCTTCAGAGACTCATCCTGACTTCTGGGGTCAAAAATCCAAATTCCTCTGACAAAGGACACAGCCACGTGTGGAGGGGAATGTGTTTGCACTTTACTGTGAGCGTACGGCATAAATCTTGAAGGCCTCTGCCTTGCATAAATCGCTTTATTGTTTGCAATCCTCCAGCCGGCTTGGTGCTGGAGGGCGCGGAGCCCGATTCGACTTGGGGGAGAGGCACGGGTGAAGCTCCTTGGCTCTGGAGTTGGGATGCATCGCAGCTGGAGCCTCATGCTCTCATCCTCTCCCTTTTTCCCTGTGACCAGCATTTTGTCCCCCTTAGGCAGTTGTTTGGGGGTTGAGGATGCCTTGGTGAGATAAGCTGGGGGGTCTCAGTGCGCCCCTTGATAGCCGTAGCCAGGGGGGTCAGGTACCCGCAAGCCTGGCTAGAGGAGCAAGCTCTTCCCTCTCAGCCTTCGATGCTGTGTGGATGCTCCGGTCCGGGTGACCCAGTGGATGCGATGCCAACCCTGGGCGAGCTGTGGCACCCCAGCAGTGCCAGCCGTGGTGCTGGTGTGGGGCACTTTGTCCCGTGTATGTGGGCGCACATGGGGTCAGCGCTTGGGAAGCTGGTGGTTTGGTGACGGAATGGGCCAGGCTGACCTGTCGTGGTCCACTCTCTTGTGAGGCTGGAGCCGGTGCTGGGACAACCCCGGGCGACCGAGCCGTGGCAGTCTGTCCTTCCTCTAGCTAAGGAGGTTGTTTCCTTCTCACCTCATGGGCTCTGTTCTGTGTAGGGGACAACCCACTGCCTATGTGACTCTCCTTATGGCAGTGCGTGTTGACCTCGTTCTCTGGCACAGCCCGCATTAGCGGAGAAGTCCCTGGGCTGGGCAAGCAGTGCTCTCAGCCCCCTCCCCTGCCCCTCGCCCATTGCTCCAGGCCCTGGTGCATCCCCTGGCCTGGGGTGGGCATTGCTACGGCGAGGGTGTATGTCAGGATGCTTCTATTTTACCCTGCCAGCCCATCCCTTAGGATGGAGTGGGTCCTGTCCCTTCCCACAGCCCCTTCCCCAGGCTTTGCCTCTCCCTTCCAGCCCCGGCCACCAACATGCAGCTTCCATGGGAGCAATTTTCCCCGCCATGGGCAAACTGAAGCCTCTTCTTCTTCAGAAATCGCTCATGGCAGCAGGACAGGGGAATCCTGTCTTTTGCCAGGCTGGAAAGCAGTGGAGGAGCCCAAGGCCAGCACAGGGTACCCGCAGCGAGGGTGGAGACGCTTCTTCCTTCGTCTCAGTAAATGGGCTCTGGCTCCTCCAGCAGCGGATGTTCAAATCTCGCAGCTGGGTTTTGGGCTTGGCTTTTTGCTGGGTTTTGTTTTCTCTTTTTCGTAGCCCCATGAAACTGGGTTGTCTTGGCTGGGGAGTGCAGAGGGTTGGGCAAGTGGCGGTCAAGCTGCAAACCTGGTGGTGAATTGGGGGACAAAAGGATGCACTGAAAGCACTTTGCTGTGCCTCCTCCCCTCCCCCAAATTCCCTCCTTTCATCTGCCAAATACCTTGATTTTTTCCACCTCTGTTTTTTTTTTTTACTATCGCATCGGGGGCAGGATGGAGGTTGGTGTGTGTGTGTGTGCGATGAAGCTATTCGAGGAGTTGTGATCTCTGCATTTCATTTTGCAGTTCAGCTGGAAAGATCTCGTTTCCAAATACACCCACACACAGGCACAGCAAGAGAGAAAGCAGGCAAGGGAGCTGCTCAAGGGGGATGGGGCGGTGCAGGGGAGGGCTGGGGGCCGGGCAGCACTCGGGAGCCTTTCCCTGTATTTGGCGAATCTGATTCGGAGGGGTCCATGGCCTTTATCTGAGGACAGGAGATGGTAACCTCTGCCTCAACCCGTTATCTCAAGGCCATGCAGGTGCTTGGCTGCACCCATGGGTGCCTGGATGCTTTAGTCCAGAGCAAAGGGGGAGTGGAAGGGGTGAAGGTCCCCCAGCAGAGCCCTTGCCCTGAGCCTGGCAGCGGCCCTGGGAGCAGCCGGGGGACTCCAGGGCAGTTGGGTTGCACGCAGCACGTGTGTGTATGTACATGTGTACCCACCATAGGCTGAGCAGAGCCAAGGGCATGGCAGCATGGTGGGGAGATGGGCTTTTGCAATGGAAGAAGAGCAAAAGCACGGAAAGGAGTCACAAAACTCTCCCAGTGACCTTCAAGCTGAAGTCATCTTGTTTCCAAAGATGAGCTGGAGCGGCTCTTTTAGCCCATAACTCCCCACCTGCACCATCTCCCTCCAGTGCCTGCCTTGCCAGTCAGGTCCTGACTCCAGCTCTTGGTTTCTGGAGGAGTTGATGGTGGTGTGGATGCATCCCCTGGCATGGGGAGGGATGGGGTTAGCGGAAAGCAAATGAACCTTCATCCTGGTGGGCGTCTGGGTGTGCAGCGGCAGGTAAATGTGAGGGGCTGGCTGAGAAGCCGAGCAGATGAGGACTCGCTGGTGGTGGAAGGTTTTGGAGAGGCACCTCAGCCTGCCCGGGCTGCAAGCTGGCAGCAGGCTCGCCTCTACGGCAGCGTGCCTTGGGCTTGTGGGGGCACCTGCCTGAGCCCCTGGTCTGGGTCCTTCCCTGGCTTCGGGGCTGTGGAGTGGCTTGGGGTGTGGGGGGGAGCACCCCCTCCTGCAGGGTGCTGCCATGGGTGCCTGCATCCCCCCAGCTCCCCTCTGGGACCCTTGGGTGGATGCTGGTGGCACGTCTCTTGGCTCTGCCCCCGTACACTGAGTCCTCCTGCCATCCCTTTGGGGTCAACGTGTGATTTTTTTCCATCGCTCCAAAGAGGCTGAGCTCATACAACAATATTCCCTGGGCCAACACCGCTCCTTTTTGAAGTTCCTTGTTTTGGTATTCTTCAAACTTTGTATCCTCAGGCATGAAACACAACGCCCCTTGGCACCGGAGGCTTTTCCCCATTGCTGCGGCTTTGGTTATCCCCAGCATCCCACCGCCTGGTGAAACTTCTGCCCCATCCCTGAGCTGCTGGCGGATACCATCCCCTCCCAAACTCACCACAAGTCTTAAATGGTGGTAAAGTAGGATCCTCTGGCCACCTCGGCATGGGGGGAAAGGCAGCCACCGAAGTGTGCTCCTGGCTGTGTTTGTCTTAGTCGGGGGCTGCAGCCAGAGCCGGGGCTCTGCCAAGCAGCAAACATGCCAGAGCAGTGAGTTTATCCCACGGTGTTTTGGTTTGTGGTCATGGTGGAAGTCGGGTCAGGAGTAAATGCGGAGGATGCGGCAGAAAAGAGCAATTTCGAGACGGTCACAAAAACATCTCGTGGTGCTAGAAGTTGGGGTTTTCTTTTTATTTTTTCCTCCCCCCGCTGCTGGCCGCACTGGCTGCGAGGTGAAGTTTATGGGAGAAGTAGTGGCGGTTCCGGGAAATATTTTGCCTAGCTCGTATTGTTGAATTTTATTTTCTTTTTCTGGCAGCGGATGAAGGAAATGGGAATGCAAACAGCTTGGCCGGTGGGTTGTTGGTCCAGAAATCAGCCTGACCAGCAAGAGGCTGCTTCGGTGGCAAGAGAAAATACTCGAAAGCGGATGGGGCTTTCATTGCTTTCGTTCCTCTCTCCGTCCCCGCTCCCAGTTTAGGATGCTATTAAATGAGGGGTGAATGCATCCGAAGGCAGAGACTGTTAAGGCAAGGATGTGCATTGATGCTCCTGGCCTCCCGTGCGTTCTTGCTGATTAAAATCTTAAATTCTTCCATTTTTGACAAGATTTGGGGTTTCTATGCTGAGCTGGAGAGTCTCTATGGCAACAGCTAAAGGCAACTTTTATCCCTAACCCTTTTTTTTCTTGCAGAGGGGGAAGAGGGCAGGTGCACTACGCTGGGGCACTGATAACTATTTGAACCCCCCTAATATTTGGGGTAGGGAGTGTTGGGAGAGGAGTGGGACTGGTTAAACTGAAATCCTATAGCTTCGTGCCTATGAAGCCAAGGGGCTGGGACCAGCTCTGCCTGGGCTGGGACCCTCTCCCCTCTGCCAATTTTTTTGACTGTGGGAGAGAGCAGGGTCGCATCCCTCCCCTCATCCATCCCACCCCGAGGCTGGGGGTTTCCTGCTTGGGTTTGTCACGTCCAGAGGAGTTTGCAGCCGTTCTCGGAGAGCAATTGCAGCAGCGTTTCAAGACGCAATTAAAACCTTAACCTTTCAGGAAAAGTCTTGCAATGTGTAATAGAAAGGAAACCAGCTGGGCTAGATTGAAACATAATAGGTTTGGGGAGTAATTTTTAGAATCCTATACTGTAGGTCTTTCTAGAAAGATACTATACAATTTAATAACATGTTATATTCCTATATGTTATATTTAAATAATCCTATAGTATTGTGTAGGAGGAATCTAATTTTCCACTACAGGGTAATATACCTGTCTATAGGTTTTCAGTTGTGGGTTTTTTTTTCGTCCAATGGAGTTAAATGAAAAAATTATATCCTTCCTAGAAAATCTGACAAAATGATGAGAAAATAATACCTTTAATTTATTTAATAAAGCACGTAAGCATTTTCCATAGGGGTTTGTATGGCCGCATAAAAACCCACTTTGAGCTTGTGGGGGAAGTGGTTTGCGATCAGATAGAGATGGGTTCAGATGTGGTCCCAGCTGGGCAGCACAGGGCTCTGCAGCGGGGGCCTGGGCCTGTCTAAAGGGGGGGAAAAAATAGAAATAAATACAAGCCAGGACTTTCTTGCATCTCTATTTCTCCTCCTGGAATGCGATGAGAGAGAAGACAGAGCGGTGGGTTCAGGGCTGTGATCTGAGCCGGAGCGTGAAGCTGCAGTTGGGAGCTGCTGGGAGTGGGTTGAGGCTGGGGGCCAGATCCTGTGCTTGGGTCCTGGGGGGTGGTAGCCCAGGTGTCTGCAGGGGCTGGAGAAGGGAGCAAGGAGCTCACTGCGCTCGGAGAAACGGGCTTTGGAAATGGCAGGCAGGGGCTGTGCCACGCTGCATGGCTGTTTGCAGCAGGCTGAGGAAGGCAGGAGGAGGAGGAGGGAGGGAAGGAAGGGCTGGATATCTGGCCGTGGAGATGTCAAACGAACCTGGGGGCAGTTGCTGTGCTGGTCCTTAGTGAGTAAGTGAGCAGCTCTGTGGTCTCGGGTGGTCCCACGGGAGCCTGCTCTGCTTGGCACCTTACTCAGGGTCAGGCTCGCTCACGTTGCTGGGATGGCTGTGGCCGCGCAAAGCATGCGCAGGGGTGAAAACAAAAAGCTGTTGCCTGCAGCAAAGTGGGGTATTTGATCCCAGGTAAACCCCAGCCTCAGGACCTGTTGGTCTTTTTAGCTTCAGTTCCCCACATGGAAGGCCAGGTTAGGGCTGTCTGCAGGACCTTGGGGTGGACGATGCTCTTAGGTTTATTTTGCAGCCCTGCCTTGCCTAAGGGCTGAGTCCCATTGTGTTTCTGCCTGGTAATGCGTGGGTTTGGTTGTACAGATGTCTCCAAAGCGTGGCGAAGATGCATCCTCTGTGCTGTGCTGATGGGAGGTACGCCAGGGTTCAGCAGGCAGATGGTGACTGGGTGCTCACCTTGCGTGCTGGGGGTTAGGGGCTCGGTCAACTGTAACCCCACCAATAAGTCCCCATGGCTGGGATGTTCTGCTCATGTATGGATAAGGCACCCCATGGGCTGTGGCGCATGGTGGCCTGGGGGGTGATGCTGCTCTCTGCGAGAAAATATGGGGCTGGGCTCCCTTTTTATCTTAGCTTGGAGGCACCCATCACTGTGGCCTCAGGGACCCATATGGTGCTGGGGACCTGCATGGCCAGGTCCCCACCAGGCTCCCAGGGAGCTGGTGCCGTCCCAGAGAGGCGCAGGGGAAGCTGGTGGCCCTGGTCCTTCCAGGTCCCCAGAGGACAAGCGCCTTTTAATAGCCATGGCAACTAATAAACCCTGCGTGGTGACATCCCCGCTGTCTCCATGGTAACGGGCCGAACATCACATAGCAACATGTGCCTCACGTACCCATGGAAACGGGCCGGGTAGTTTTTTAGCATTGCTGTGTTAAATCTCCGCTCTGGGGGGTGGTGGTGTGGTTTATCCGGACAGCCGGAGATGAACCCGCGGCTGAGGGAGGGGCCTGGGGACCTGGGGGCTCGAGCTGAGAGAGATTGGCCTTGTAACATGGCCTGGGGGTGCAGCCAGGGGGGTGTTCCCAGGCTGATGGAGATGGGGAAGGTGCATGATGCCCATTTTTTGTTTGTTTGTTTGTTTTTCTCATGAAGGCAGCAGGTCTTGCAGGGGTAAAAATGATTTGAATTAATTGTCCGATGGGCTTTCGGTTGCTGAAGAGGGAAGAAAAAGAAGAGGTGCTTAGGGCTGGAGGGCTGGAAACCACCTCGCTGCAGGCAAGATGCTTTCACAGCGGGATATCTGCTGGCACTCGCAGGCTGGTTTTCCTTGCTGTGTCTGGGGTCACCTCATCCTCAGACTAGCAAGGTGGGGTTTTCCAAGCGGCCAAAATTAGGTTAGACATTAGGAAAAATTTCTTCACAGAAAGGGCTGTCAGGCACTGGAATGGGCTGCCCAGGGAAGGGGTTGAGTCCTCATCCCTGGAGTTATTTAAAAGATGGGTAGATGCGGTGCTTAGGGCCAGGGTTTAGTGGTGAGATGGTAGGGTTAGGGTAACAGCTGGACTTGATGTTCTTAAAGGTCTTTTCCAACCTAAACGATTCTATGATTCTATGAAAATGGGGTGTAGAGCTGGGAACATTGGTCCTCAGTGGGCGGCATCCAGCAAGGGGGAGGCAGCAGGATGTGCAGCCGCTCTCTGCGGAGCCCCCTGCCATGGCTTGCTCAGCACCTTGTTAACTAGCCCTAGCGGTTACAGGTTAATTAGGATTTGTAGCTGTTGGGTGCACGGGGTCCGCTGGGGTTACGCCATGGCGCGGCAGGGCTGTGCAGGCTCAGAGCAGCCCGGGCTCTTGTAAAACCCTGCGGACGTCAAGTTGCACGCACGTGCTGGGTGCAGCATTTGCACTGAATTGCTTCAGCAAATGCAGCCGTTTCCTTAGTTTATCTGCTAACGGGCTGAAAATTTTAGGAATTCATTTATTTGGAGCTGTTGAAGCATGTCTTGCAAATGCATTTCAGCCCTTCTTCCTCTGTTGTTGCAGACCTACCATGAAAAACACATTGCATGGGCACTTAGGGATATCTCTGGCTCCTGTGAACACTTCTGCAAATAAATGTGGTTGTTTTGGGAAGGTTTACAGGTTTGCCTTTTTTTATTAACAGCTATGAACTGAGTGGGTTACAATTTTTTATTTTTTTTGGTGAACTTTCAGGCCAACTGTTTCCCTTTTATTTATTTTTCTCCTCCTGGCTGGTGCTCGGTTGGCAGGGGGCTGGGAGTCGTGGTTGGGTAACACGTTCAGCAGCGCCTGAGCCCCGCTGGCTTTCTGGAGGACTTCAGCTCTGACTTTGCTCAAGTGCTTGCTGGGTGGGACTTCAAAACGGTCGAGGCTTTTTGGAGTTTTACCTGTGGTTTATCTCTTGTGGGAAGATAAACGCTGGCCAGGAGCAGGGCTGGTGCTGCGGGAGAGGTGGTTCCGGCTGGCCAGTTTGGGGTCGCATGTCCATCCTGGTCAGGTGTGAAATCGGTGCAGTGATGGATGGGCATTAAAACTCTGGGAAATCTTTGTGCCAAAGCTCTTCTGGCTGTTGGGGCTCTGACGTTGTTGCGATGTGCCCATTTTCACCTGCTCATTGAGGTGCTGGGGCTCTTGAAGCACTGGCAGCTGCTTTCCCTCCTTCCCAGCTCCATCCCAATGGGAAATCCCTCCCCTCGTCCTGCACATCTCGCCCTGAGCCTGTGAAAGGTGGCTCGCAATGCGATGGGACCAGAGTGCTTTACTGCCTCTCCTCTGCTGCTCGTGTCAGACACTTAATGGTTTAGAGTTTAGGAGAGGAAAAAAAAAAATCAGATACCCACAATAAATGGGAAAAGGCAGGAGTGGTTTGGCGGCCAGGTAATGCATCAGTGTAACCCTGTTGGCCTCAGCTGCTGTGGCCAGTGGGGCTGCTGGTGGCTCTCGAGACTGTGATTTCCAGCTCATCTTTTAAGGCAGGACTGGAAATGGTTTAATGTGAAAACCGAGGCTGTGCTGGCCGGTTAGCCAGCGTGCCACGACCGGCCAGGCACTGAGCCTGGGGCATGCCAGTGCTCTGTCTCTCCCTGTGGACGGGGCATGCTTTCCCCCTAGCTGGCAATTTTGGGTGCAAATTGGGGGAGCTTAGTTATTCTTGAGGTGTCTTGTACTCCAAGATTCTGCTGGAACTGGTTGGGGTGGCTGGCGAGGGAGAGCAAAATACCTGATTTTGTGTGTGTCCACTTCCCGCTGGCTTTGCATCCTCGAAAGCTTCTGTAGACAGCTTGCTGTACCCCAGGCAAAGAGAAAACTCCAGCCTGGGGAGGTACTTGTTGTAGTCACCTCCCTGCTGTCTGTCCCCAGCACCAGTTGTCCCTAGGCAGAGAATTAACCTGGAATTTTGGGAGGCTTCATCGGGTGCTCCTGCCTCTGCCAGGGAGCTCGTTTCTCCTGCAGAGAGCTGATGCTGGAGCCAGGGGTCTCCATGGGTGCCCGCAGCACCCTGCTCCCCTCCTTCAGCATTGGAGACCTGGGAAAAGCTTTCTCTGAGTTTTTTTAGTCCCGGGCAGAGTTGGAGAGGCAGCCTGCCCTCTCCCTCTCCGACCTACTAAAGTCAGCTTTTGTTTTCCAGTGTGGTTTTGGCACCGGGCTAAAGATCCCAGGGCTCCATTCAGCCAGCAGTGAGCTGGTTAAAAAAAATAAATAAATAGGGAATTGGGGTAAAATCTTCGACTATTTGGCTTCTTACCCTGACAGGTGTGTGGTGCGTCTGGGATGGGAATTAGCCCCAAGCCATGGACTTCAGCATGGACCCGTGTGCCAGCATCAGGCAGGAGTTGCGCCCTCCGGCTCCCTGGTGTCGGCGGGGCCTCATCCCGCTGCGTGCGGGAGGCTCAGCGATAACAGCGTCAGCGCCGGCCTCGAAGGAGGGCTGCAGCCAGCTCAGCGAGATTTAATTAAATCTGAAATCCCGGCCCTTTTCTCCTGGGCTTTGGCTTGGGATGCCACGGGTAGGAAATCAGTGGAAGGAAATAATGAGAATTAGAGCAACTTCAAGGGCCGTTGCGTTCCCAGCTAGCGGGGGGCTGGAGGCCGGGCAGGCTGCAGTGGGACAGAGCCGTGCTCTTCCTTTGGGATGCGCATGGCATGGATGGGATAACTCCTGGGGAAAGGCTGTGCCACCGCTCCAGCTGAGCATCATCCGAATCTGGGATTTGTTCAAACCGGGAGCTCGGAGGTGGCGGTGCCATCTCCAAATTCCCCTTAACGACTGAGTGGCTCCGAGTGTGGCAGCAAACATCCCCTGCAGTACGTGTGTCCCCCCTCCTCCCCCTTTTCTTTAGAGGCGTGCTCATTAAGGCTGCAAAGAGCCTGACTATAAATGAGGTACAAATGTACAGTTAACACCGAGTCTCCCCAAGGCCAGCACAGGTATGCTGGTATTTAAACTAGCAGAGCCAAGGGGGTAAGGATCCAGCAAAGGGGGGGGGGGGAAAAAAAGGAAAGTGGCTCTAATTGAGGTCAGTATTTGAACAGCAAAGACCAATTAATGCTCCTGAATCAATAAGTCTGTGTGACTGAACTAATACATCCCCACCAAGGATTCGTGTGTGTGCAGCACTCGGGGTGCTTTTGCTAAGGGTGAGCCACTGCCATGGTGGAGATTTTGGCACTGGCAGAGATTTTGGTGTTTGCAGCCCCAAAGGATGCTGCCGGGCTGAAGCCAGGGGTGGGCTGGCGAGGGCATGCCCAGGCGGGGCAGCTCCTTCTGCCTCCAGCCTTGCAGGAACCTGCCAAAAATCCACTTATCCCCCCAAACCGTGGTCCTACCCACTATGTTGCCACTGCCCAGTTTTTCAGGCCAAAGTGGATAAACTGGGGTGAGTTCCCGGCTGGGGTGTGCTGGTGGTGCTGAGGTGGGGTGCAGCCGGGGTGCCATTGGGGTGTCCCGGAGCCGCAGGCATCCCTCCCCTTGCCTTTTGGCTGTCCGAGCCTTGCCAGGGCGGTGGCTTCACAAACATCCAGTGTTCCCAGACTCACATTTTTATTCTCCTTTATTGCTCTTCCAAGAAAACGCGTGTGTGCCTGGGGAGAGGAGATTATCGCGTTAGTGTTAAATACCCCTGGGGTATCTGGGGAGGACCAGCTACGTTCCTTTTGCCTGGACTATCTTCCAAGGACAGCCGGCCCGAGCAGCGGCGTGTGTTTGTGTAACGTGGCACCCATGGGTGCAGCCACGCTGGGCACCATGGTGCGCTCAGGCAGCCGATGCCATCCCAGGGAGCCTCTGCTCCCAGCAGACATGAGAGAGCACGACGGGAAGGAGGGGAAAAAAAAAATCCTTGTTGTTATTATTCCATGAATTTTATACACTGAACTGATGCATATGGCAGATGAGATGATTTGCCTCCAGGCGTACAGGAAAAGTGACATGAGGCAGGATCTTTTTGGCAATCCTGTGTCTTAATCATGAGGTGAAATCTTCCTGGGGTGGGAAAGGGGTGGAGGGGCCACGGTTTGTGCACCCATGGGTGTCACCATCCCTGCGCTCTGGCTGATGCTGCCCGTGGAGCTGGGTGAGGCTGTGGCTCACCCTGACGCTGCTGCTTTTCATCCCCATCCTTTCAGAAGAGGGGAGAAAGTCGCTGCTATTTCCACTGTCTCGCTCTGTTTCCAGGTTAGAAATCCAGGACACTCCCAGGTTTGCCGGAGGAAGGTGGGGGAAAGGCTGCAAAACCTGGCTGCGCTCAGGAGATTATTTATGGCAGGGTTTGGTGCCATGTTTGATACCTTTCGCTGCCTCCTTCCCACCTCCCACGGCCCCGTGCTGCAGCTGGGCTGGAGGAGGGGGAAGGGGAAAATGCCATTGGCAGTTCCCACGGGGCCTGATCCTGCCCTGCTTGGCTGCCGGTGGGGGAGATGAGCGTGTTGGGTCTCTGCGAGGAGTTATGCTGCCCGGTGGGACAGGGAGTGAGCGTCCTTCTCGTTGCATCTCACCTTGCCCAGCCAAAGCAGCGCAGGGGACGGGGAGGTTGGTGCCAGTGTCCCCGTGCTGGCTCGCTGTGGGGTGACGCAGATCCCGGGGACCCCCCCACCCCCCTCCCGCTGTCGCTGCCGAGGGCGCGTGGGCAGACGGGATGAATGAGTGCTGCTTTCAGAGATGCTCGCGGCAGGTGCTAACGAGCGTGGCTTGAAATACCTCATCACCGTTAAATATGTGGATTTTATTTTGTTTATAAAAAAAGTAGAGGAAAAAAGCACGTATGCTGGTCAGGAGTGTTGGTGAGAGCTTCCTCCTCCTCCTCCCTCACCACCAGCAGTGTCCCACAACCAGGGCATGATGGTGAGGATGCTGCAGGCTACGAGGCCGTTGGGTACGAGGGTAGCGGGACAGGCGCAGGATGCGTCCCCCAGTACCGCTCCGGGTGCGGCAGTGTGGGCAGGCGGCTGGTGCTGGAGGGGTCTCAAGGCTCGAGTGCTCCTGCTGGCCCCCCGGGAGCCAAGCACAGCCCTCGGAGGTGCCCACGGTCTGGGCATTTCAGCCCCTGTCCTTGGCTGTCATTTCCCTTCGAGCTGGTAGAGACACGCAGTGAACCAAGCGCCAACCCAGCGAGTTTAGAACCGGCAGAAACGGCAGCTTCCCTTTGCCTCCAGCCCCATCCTGAGCTGCGGACGGGGAGTGTGATTTATGTTTTCATGCTTTTCTAGCGATTTCTGGTGTGTTCCCACGACTCCAGCTGCCGGGACAGCCGGGGGAGCAGCTGGCGGGGCGAGCTGGCAGCGCCGGGAGCTCCTCACTCCTCCCGGCTGGCCCACGCCTGCCCAAATAAAAGCTGGGGAGAACACGGAGCTTGCAGGCTGGCGCTGGAGGTGTGGTGGGGTGGGTTAACAAACTGGCATTTTCTAAAATTACTGAGGCTGGTTCCCCGCCGGGGGAATCGTTCGCATGGTGCTGCGGCCGAGCAGAGTGCCATGCGCCCCGCATCCCTGGCAGCTCCTTGCTGCCAGAGAGGTTTTCGGCTCGGCATCTTCCGCGGGTGGAGGGGGACTGGCAATGGGTCGGGGTGGCTGGCGCCGGGCGGGCTGTGGGGACCCGACACACACATATTTGTGGAGAGTAAACACTGTCACTTTGCATTACATTCCCGCTTGCCGTCCCCCACCATGCCTGCAACCTGAGCCCGGGCGGCCACCGCCAAGAGCGGGCACCGGCCAAGCCCTGAGCGGCTGCGTCGGCTGCACTCTGCGGAGCAGCCTCGGTTGATTAAGAAATTGTTGCATAACCTCTAACGAGGCTCCTCTCCAGTTTACAGCCACTTGCCTCTCTCCCCTCTAATTAAGCTGGCGTGCGGTTCCCCCCGGGTTTGCCTTCCAAGGAGGGCTGCCCTGCAGATAACGGAACTGGGGCTGCCGCGCACCGCCTCGCCTGCCCCAATTTTTGGGTCTCTTTTTGATACTGGGTCAGTGATGGGGTTGGGGATGGGGCCAGGGCAGTGCCTTGTGCATGTGTTGGTGCGGCTGGGGACGCCCCAGGGCACCATGAGCATCCCTGCTGCCGTGGGGGGGGTGCAGGATGAGGCTGCTGCCGCCCTGGCTGCGGGTCCCCAAGCTGCTGCTCACTGGCTGAAAGTATGCGGAGTTGCTGAGCGCTGCTGCCTGGGAGGAGGAAAAAGCCAAAATATTTATCTTGGAGAAAGGAGGGAGCCAGGAAGGGAGGGCAGGGAGGGATCACAGTGTGCCGGTGCTTGGCGACTGCCAGAGGGAATGGCTCCTTTCTGCGGTGACCCCGAAGGATGGGCACGTTCCCTTTGGCCCAAACCCTCTCGCTAACATGCACTGTTGGCACTGGCTAGCTGAGCTGGGGGTGCTGGGGGGAAACCAGAGAGGCTTTGGCTCCGCTGGAAATGAGATGAGGAGAGGACGGGGGGGCCCCCTCGGCAGGGGGGGTCTGGGCCCGCTTCCCCACTCGGGGCCTGGGGAACAAAAGAGGAACCCGCAGTGACATTTTGAGCATTGCACAACTTGGCACAATTGGCAGCGGGTTGGCTTTCTCATGCTGTTCCCTCCACGCACGCCCTTCTTCTTCCCTAGCCCCAGCTCTCCTCTTCCTCCCTGGGGGAGCAGCTAGTACTGGAAGCGGCTCCCGGATGCCGGCCCTGGGAAGAATGGGTCCCACGAGCCCCTTTATCACCAGGGGAGGGGAAGATGTGTGATGGAAACCCCCAAATGGGAGGCTGATGGTCCCGCTCTGCCTCCACATGGGTCCTGGGGGCATGGAGGGTAGTGCTGAGCCCCGTGGGGTGCTCGCTCCTGCCTGGGGGGGGTGGCAGGGAGGGGGGGACATCCCTGGGGTGGTCCCCTTGGGGCTGAGCCAGCCCTGTAATCCCACTCCCATGGGTGGGCATTAGGCAGCTCAGTGTCCCCCATCCTGCTGCTGCAGCCCCCCCAGGGTCCCCACAGTTCATCTGGGGGAGCCCCATGAAAGCAGATTTGGCGGGGGGGCGGGAGGGGGCTGGCTCTGCTGGCTTGTCTCTCTGTCTCGCATCCCTCGGGCAGTCCCACTGGAATGCCTCCCTGTGTGTGAGCTGTATTTGGGGCAGGTATCTCAAGGAGTCCATCTTTGCACTGGCAGTTCCCAGGGGGTTTGGGGTCACAAGGGGCTCAGGAAATCCCAAAGATCTGTCCTGCCTCAGTTTCCCCATCAGTAATGTGGGAATTGCAGGAAAGAGCATCATCCTCCACTGACAATGTGAAATGAATATTAGGAACTGGCAGCTCTCTGGCTTCTCTCCCACCACTCATGACCTTCCTCTTCCTCATGCAGACAATTTTTGTATTTTATTTCTTAAAATACATCTATACGTATATAAATATTGTAGCTTGGCAGCCACTGTTCCTCAGCACCTGCTATTTCCCTGGGCGGATGGGGATTTGGTAACGTAACTGCCTCCCCACTCTCTGAGACCTTGTAAGCCCGGGTGTTGTTTAAGGCACCCTGCGGCAGCATGCCTGGCTCTCGTCTGCTGAGCATCTCCCCGGCCGGACCCTGCTGCAGCGGGACGGGCTCCTCTGCCGTCGCCTTCCCCTGGACCCTGCTTGGGGTTTGCTGGGGGCGTTGGGGCTGGTGGCTCTTTGTGGTTGTTGAATTGTTTGAAGATGCAGGGCAGAGCTGGTTCCGGTGCATCCCCTTGGCTGGCCACCCCAGCGTGTCCCTGAGCACGGCACCGCCGCTTTGGTTTTGGATTTTTAATGTCTTGCTGGCTTCTAGTAATAACCGGGGGTGGGCTCACGGGTCTGTGGGGCGACCTGCCGAGGGCACCGCTCTGCGTTTGAGCCATGGCCGAATGCAACCCTGTGGGGCTGGGGAAGCGGCAGGGGGTGGGGGTCAGCGGTGCTGTGTGGGCTCTGCATCCTTGCTGGGGGCTTGTCCCTGCTCTGCCTTCTGCCACGGCTTTGGGACCCTCCTCCTCCTCCTCCTGCCAGCTCCCAGAGAGCCGGGGCACCCTCTGCGATGGTCGCCTTTCCCTTTGCTGCTGTGGTGGGGGCACGGGGCATCGCCATCTCCTTCCTCTTCCTCTCCATCACCGCTGGTGGGATGCTGGACCCCGGCGGGGGCAGCTTCTGCCTTTCGCTCCCCACTGCTGTGTTCCCAGTGTATCCCTGTGGAGGGAAAGCCCAGCCTGGGGGTGGCTGCGGGATTTTGTGACCTTGAGAATGAATCCCAGCCATGGCCCTGCCTCTCGGGGGAGCGGGGTCATGTCACTGCTCAGGAAGCTGCTCCCTGGGAGCGACAGCCAGTTAAAAAGGGAAAGAAACCCAGTGGGGCTGGGAGCAGGGGCGCGGGAGGGCGTGCTGGCTCCCCGTGCGCTCCCCACATCTCTCGGCGTGCGCCGGAGGTTCTCCTCCACAATTCATGTGTGGGACCATGGCATTTTGGGGAGGAATTTCGTTGCACATGGAGCACAGTGATCCCACTCATGTGGCCACGGAGAGTTGGGCTTCGTCATTTGCTCCCGCACAGGGCAGCTCCACTTTGAGGGAGCCCAAAACGTGAGAAGCTGGGGGTTGAGGGGGTGCCCCGGGCAGGGCGCAGCACCCCCCATTTGCTGTTTGCATCTAACCATGTTTGAGCTGCACACCATCGCATCCCAGTTGCATCGAGCCGGCCCATCATCTCACACTTTGCGGCTCTGCTAATTAGGAAGTCATTAGGCTGAGGTGTGATGCTGGGGGGGTGGTGGCAGCCCCGTGAGGGCACTGCTGGCTGGTTGGCACAGGGCAGGCAAGGCTGGACGGGCAGAAACCCTGGGGGTCCCAGGGGAAGGTGGTTGAAGGAGTGCTGGGTGGGAGAGGACACCCTGTAGGATGATGGGCTACATGAGACTCCGACTCCCCATCTGCACCCAAATGGGCAAGCAAGGCTGGGGTTTGGGGTCTGCAGGGTGCCTTGGAGGATGTGGCAGTGCCTGTGTGTCACCGGCAGGGATGTCCCTGCCTTTGGGGGAGCAGAGCCAGGCACTGGGACAGTAGGTATGGTCTTGGAGGGGGATACCAAGGTAGCAGCATGGAGGCAGGGTGCTCTGCCCACCCTGGCCTGTCCCTGCTGTGATACTGTGCTATCGGTGACCCCAATGAGCCATGCCCTCGGCTGTCACCCATCATGGGAACACGTGTGTGACCCCCAGCGCTCGGCACGTCTCCCGGCACGACGTCCCCAGCCCTCGTTCTTCCGCTTACTCCATCGCCAGGGTGAAAACTACCCAAACCCATCATTGCTGCACGGAGCCGAACCCTTCCTGGGAGCATCGGCAGCAAATGCCTTGCCAGGGTTTCTGGCTCCCGCCAGGGTCCCTGCTGCGTGGGGCTGCACGCTCAGGTCCTCATGGGGATGGAGAGCCGGGCAGATAATTCATCCTGAATAATTCATCTCGCTAATTTATTAGCTGGATGGACGTCACTGCATTCCTTCCTCAGACTGCCCAGCAGCAGATCCCAACCTTCCTAAACTGGAGAGCATTCCTTCCCCCACTGTTTCCGCTGGTGAGCTCTGGCTCGCTCTGTTTATTTGCAAATAGCCCGTTTGCGTGTGTTATTTGGATCGCTCTGATTGCGCCTGCCTTTGATTTGGACACGTAGCTCGCTCCGGGGGCTGCTGACCCCCAACGGGGTGAGATGCAGCTCTGAGAACCAGGGCTTTGCCATTAGCAGCTGTGGGGTTTTTTTTTAATTCAGAATTTGTTTTCTGCAGCCGATCCCTGATTTTTCTCACCGCTGCCGTTCCCGCAGCCGGGGGGATCCCGTGGGAACCGAGGGGAGAGCAGGCGGTGGGGATGGAGTGAACAGGGTGGTGCACGCTGGGCTGTCCGGCTCTCCCTGGCTGGTTTTGGTAGCGGTTGCTTCTGTCCCATTCCCAGTGCCATGGGATGGAGCAGGGGATGCTGGCAAGGCCAGAGGTGCTCCTCTCCAGCGCGAGTGCTCTGCATACCTGCCGCTCGGTCCAACTCTGCCATGTCGGGGTGCAAGCTGTCCCAGGTTGCCCACACTCAACACCTTTTCCAGGACTTTGGTTCAGGCCCATCCTTTCCAGTGCCTGGAGGATAGATTTGCTCATGAACCTTCTTGGAGCAAGACCAAGGTCAGCTGGGACCTTGTCCCGTGCCACTCAGTCCTGCTTGGGTGCAAAGTTTGGGCAGTGCAGGGGGTCTGGGCCCATCCCCTAAGGTCTTTTGGGCTGCACTGCAGGGCAGAGTCCCCGTTGCAGGTCCAGGTGTGGCGGGGGCTGCAGACTGCCCGAGGGTCCAGCAGAAGCAATAACCCAAGAGGATGCTGCATCCCAGTCCTCAGACTGGGGTCTATCCTTAAAAATACATGCTGGAAGCTCAGGTTTCTGAAGAGAAGAGCAGCATCCTCTGTCCTGCAGAAAGCATAAGCTGTCCTGTCCCCTCCAAAGGCATCCCCGGGCCAGGGAGCATGGAAGGGAAAGCTGCCGGAGCAGGGGAAAACCCCATGCAAGCTGGGAGCGAAGCAGCCGAGCTGCGTGCCGAGCCCTGGCGTGGGCACTCTCACCTTGCACGCAGCCTCGTCCCAGGCCCAGCTAATTAACTGTCAAGATTTAGCCTCCTCCTTCTTCCAGTTTGTTCCCACTCATCCTTTATAGCCAATTAATCGGACAGACACGTTGGGAGCTGATGGGTCTAAGAGCTGTGGGGGTCTCTGCTGGTGGAGGAAGGGCTGGAGGAGGGTGGGCTGGGTTGCGTTGGGGGGGTGGTTGTACAACAGATCCTTTTCTGAGCCAAATCTGCCCACTACGAGGAAGGGTCTGGAGGGAGCGGAGATTGTTCCTTCTGCCAGGATGGCTTTGGGAGACATGTTTCTTCTGGCTTGGGGGTGGGAGCCAGGCAGGAACCCAGGCAGCTCTTAGCCTTGGCCATCACCTCTGCGCAAGGATGGGTGCAGGGCAGAGCCCTTTGTCTCTGCCCGGGTTTTAGGGCAGGTGGTTTCCCCGGCTGGCCGAGCAGCGGGGCCTCGTGCCGCCGCGCTGGGCTCCAGGCGGGTGAGTGGCAGCGGCTCTAATTGTGCCCGAATTCCTCTGAACCACAAGTGAAATCTGCAGAAATACAGAAAGTAAACAGCTCGGGGCCAAAATTCCCAGCGCTTTGGGGAACCTTCCACTAGGAAAAGTTTCCAAGATGCTAACAAAAAGTCTGCTTCTCTCCCAGCCTGCCTGCGTGGGGACCTCCTGGACCGGGCGGGGTGCGGTTGCAGAGCTGTAGGGACTGTCCCGGGAGCCCTGCGGAGCCGGGCTGGCTTCACGCCTTGGAGCTGGAATAAAAGCTCTTCTCCTTCTTTTTCTTTCTTTTTTTTTTTTTTTTTTTTTTTTTTTATTCCTCTGCCACTCACATCTGCCGAGCGGGGAGGTTTTAATCTCTTTCTTGCAGATTGCAAGAACAATTGCCCAGGCCGCTGGAGCGACCTTTGCGGCACAGATAGGGGATAGGAAAATGGCAATGGGAGCCATTGTCCTGCTGCGGGCTGCCCCTGCCCCAGGGTCTCCACTTGCCCCCAGCTGCGGGTGCTGGAGGGGGGCAGTGGCTGCGGCAAGGGGCTGAGCAGCCCTGGCCCGTCCCTCGCTGCGTGCCGGCAGGGGCTGCCACACGGGTGCTGTAAGTGCTGGGGAAGGGGCTGTCCCCTTAGCATGTCCCCCGGCGTGACCGTCTCTCACGCTTACCCCATCGGCCGTGGTCGCTGGTCTGGTGCCCAGCACCCGGGTTTCCCCCTGTGCCGTGCTGACCCTGAGCTCTGCCTGGGGCTGTGACAGTGGCGTGGAGCTCCATGAATGCCTGGAGCCCTGCTGCCCCCACTGCATCCACGCTGCTGCCTCGGCTCCGTTCCCGGGGAGCTGGGTGCTTGGCTGGGGGCCGGCAGCCTGGGACCCAAAATAGTGGTAAATTTGGGTGAAGAAGACAAGGATGTGCGCATGAGCGCACAGGGATGTTTTCGGGATGCTCTCCACAGGAGAAGCCTGGGTTTCTTGGGAAACATCCCCCCACTGGACCTGCTCTCCCACCCACGTGTGGCTGATTCCCAGTGACCCCTTCCCCTCCGGCTAGGGACAGGGACGGTCCTGGCGCCTCTCGACCCCGCAGCCCCACGGGGGCAGCTCGGTTCCCTCGGCCTCTTCCTGCAGGTCAGGCCTTTCTCTGGCTCCCCTCCAAGGTTTCGGATCGGCTCTTGGAAAAGTAAAGCCATAAAGTTTGCCCCAGCTGGAGCACGAACCCGCAGTGGCTGGCTTGGGAGGCGAGCGCCGGACTCGATGGATATTTATAATGCAGCAGTGAGGTTAAAAATAACAGAAATTTAAGCTCAGGAAGTTGTTTCGGAGGATAAGAAACTTTTATTTGGGTGTTTGGATGCCAGGGCTAGTGCTGGCCATCCTCCATCCCTGATGTCCTTGTGCTGTGTCCCCTGGGGCTCTGCGGGTCCCTTCCTCCTGGTGTGTTGGGTCCAGTTTTGTGGCCACGGGGATCGTTCCTGTTCCTGGAGGGAGTGGAGGCACCGTGGGAAGCCCCAAAAGCTGTGTGGTACCAAACGGGTGCTGTAGGGGTGAGTGAAGGAGGCAGAGCAGGGCTCCTCTCTGGGTTCTCGGTGGCTGTGGGGAGGGAGGAGCGTGTGGTCATGGCTCCTGTGCATCCTACTCACTTGCTTTTATTGTCGCTGAAGCTTTTTGCTCCCCTGCCAGGGGTCAGAGGGGTTCCCACCCCCAGCTCCCAGCATCTCTGCTGCCAGTGAGCACATCTGGAGCCGATGGCCATGCCGTTCCCGGCACCCGGAGCTCCTTCAAAGCCTCCCGGGGGGCCTTCTGCGGCGTGCCTGGCTCCCTTCACTCCCTGGGACCTGCAGGTTTTGGGCTGGGAGGAGGATGCTCCCTGTGCCCAGCTCCCGGGAGCTGGGCTGGGCTCTGCTGAGCGTGTTCCTGGCCCAGCAGCTTTGTGCGGGGAGAGCCAAAGGGGCAGGTTTGCCATCCAACAGCCCGAAGCTCTTTGGTGGCACAGCATCCCCTGTGCCCTCCTCTCCCAGCCCGCTACAGCTGAGACACCGAACCTTCCCAAACCCCCGTGCAGGCACGTTTCTTGGCATCGATGTCTTATTTTGGTTCGGCTCAAACCTTCTCCCTGTTGACACAGCGACGGCTTTGCTTGAGCTTGCCGGGCCTGAGCAGGGGTGACCTTTCCCATGTTTGCTGTCTGGGCTCAGGATCCATCTGTGCTTTGGGCTGCAGCTCCGCAGCCCCCGCTGAAGCCGGCGGGCGAGGGTGAGGACCTGGGCAGAAACACTTCCCTGCTCAGAGCTGGCACCTGGGGGGTCTGGTGCCACCCTTCCCCTTCTCATTTCTGTTCTCCCAGCTTTTGGCCCCTCTCCTTGGACCTGGCTGTGTCTTGTTGCCCTGATACAGAGCAGTGCTGGAGGCCGGGCTCCCCCCGGATCCACTCCTCGGAGCCCAGGCTCCCCGTGGGGGATGCATTTCCTGGTGGGGGGCTGGAGGGAAAGGGCTGATCTATTCCATCACCGCATAGCTGCCAGCAATATGACCCCTTTCTCCCAGGGCAAAAAATCCCCTCTTTAGGAGGGCTCTCCAAGGGTTAAGAGTGCAGTGGTGTCCTCTGTGGGAGGGTGCCTGTCCCCAGCCCTGCACCCAGGGGAGGTGCAGGGCACCCGGTCCTGCCCGCCTGGGTGGAGGAGAGCATCCTCCTGCCTGCCTGGGGAGCAGCCTGGCACCCGCTGCTGGTTCCACTGCTGTGGTACACGTTTTGGGGAGCGGAGCTGGTGGCCACACGGCTGCTTTGGCAGCATTTCTAGCTGAGCGAAACAAGGCAGGGATGGAAATTGCAGACGAGCTGGAGGCTCCGTCTGTGACAGCGGTTCCTGTGGGATTCGTGTGGGCTCGCCTGTCTGGTTCTGGGTAGGAAACCCGATGTGTTAAACCCTTTGGGGGCTGTCCCAGAGCATCCCCGTCCCCTCTCTTCCCACTAAGCCCAAGCAGCTTGTCAACCCAAACTTTGCCGTTTTTTATCCGCGGTGAAGTGAACTCACTAACGTTACTTTTTGGCAAAGTCTTACTGAGAAGTCCTCGAGGGTGAAATGAAACGGGGTCACAGAAGGGTTTAATTCGGTACGTTGTCCTTCAAGGGAAGGAAAAGTCAGACAAGAAGTTTTAAACATTTTATAAAAATATCCACATGTGCTCAGTGCAAAACTCACCGTCTTTACCTAATTTAGAAAATGACTTTATATGGAGAAAGATTTAACACTGCTCCATGGAGGGGAAGAATAATGAATACGTCTGTACCAAATCGCGCTGTCATCCCAAGATCTCCAAGTGCTTTCGAAAGGGTTGGCGAGAAATAATTGTTCTTCTTTTCCCTGGTTTTAGAAACTGAGGCATGGGAAGAGAAAGCCAGAAAAGTGCAACTTTCCTGGCTAATTTTAGCCATTTGAAGTCCAGATCTAAGCACCTAAATAAATGACCTGATTTTAATAGACTGCTGGTCAGGTCTCAGGGGTAAAACCTGGAACAAGTCTGGCTCCGTAGGTCTGCAAAGGTGGCCTAGGTCTGGAGAGGGAGCCTCCTTCCCTTAATTTGGCACTGTCACCGCGAGCCTTGCTAAGATCTAGGAGCAGATGATGAAGCTAATGAGAGGGGATTTATCTGAATGTCTTTGAACTTGAGAGAGAAATAAAGAGTTTCTGTTCGGGGCAGCCGTGTTTTAGCCAGGTGAGCTCAGTGCCCTGGGTAGCGCTGGGGGCTGGATCCCTCCGGGTCTGGAAAGCAAAAGCAGATCCAGGCTTTCCAACCTCTGAAATGTCTCCAGCGATAAACAGTGGTGAAGGGAAAGAGGACGCAGAGGTAACCGTGGCACCTGCATTAACCCGAGCAGCTGAGCTGTGTACAGTTCCTCGGGTGGGGAATTGGCGCCGGGATGCTTTGGGCAGCTCATGGACCATCTTCCTCCTCAGCGGGTGGCGAGGCTGAAGCTGCTGCTCTCTGCTCCCCGTCCTGCTGCCGCCCCAGTCTGCTCCTGCCGCCCAAATATAAAGCAAAATCCCTTGAAAGGAAAACGCTATCTCGCTTGCTCAGTTGAGCAGTCTGCCGGGTCTCTGGGGTCAATCTCGCCAGGAATAAGCGGTGAAATGCCTGCAGAAGTCGAGCTTTGAATTAGGTGGGCTTAGCTGGGATCCTAAAGCTGAACAAGCTGGGGACAGGCACAGGGTGGAGGGTTACACCAGGAGGTGGGAGCCATTTCCAAAATGCCTGCCCAGGCTGGGAAGCTGCTTCCCCAAGCCCCATAGCTTGCAGTGCAGGGGCAGCAGGGACCCATGGCGACACTGTGACAGCCTGGCCCTGGGGAGGTGGCCGGCAGGCCCGTGGCAGGGTGGCGATGCAAGGAGGGGGAAAAATAGAAGTCCTCGTGTTTTGCCTCCTTGTACGGACCAGAGGTCACTCGTGCTCCTGTACTCTAGGCAAGAACTAATGAAAATTTTAATTATGTGGATACCACACCAACCCCTCTTCTGTGATCGGGGCCCGGCTACAAAATTGAGTGAGTGAGAATTGCAATAAACGTTTCCTGGGACCGAGGGTTGGTCCCAGCCAGGGCACCTGCACCTTCTTCACATGCCAGAGCTTGCATTGCTTTGGTTTTGTGCCTGGCTTTGTCCTCCTACAAAATCACCTCCCTGTGAAGAGAGCTAGCTGGGCTGAGCATGTCTGGGGCTGGAAGATGACTCCTCCATCCCAAATTCGTGTTGCTTTGGGAAGGAGCTTGTGGGGTGATGGGACAGAGGCAAAGCACAAACCCAGCTCCTCCCGTTCCCGCTGGCATCAGGCAGTGCCGGCGTTGGCAGAGTCCTGGGGAGCCACGGTGTGGGCAGCGCGCCGGGTCAGTATTTGCCCACAGCGGGAGCAGGGTGCTGGGCACCAGCAGAGCCAGAGTGGGAAAGGCATCCCAAGTTTTACATTGTGCTTTTCCCCTTGCTGCCCGGTGGCCCTGTGCCTGTTTTTTTGCTCCCTCACGGTTTCGGTCAGTCCGTGATGCAATCCTTCGTGCCAGACCGTGGGCATTGCTGGGAAGCAGGAGCCATCCCGGCAGAGGTGAGCACCTGCCTGGCCCTCCGGGTGCTTGGCGGGGAGTGGTTCCCCTCGCAGGCAGCTGCTCTCCTGGGAAACCCACCCGCTTTTGCCCTGGTGTCACTTAGAGATGTCGCCACCCCTGGATGTCCAAAATGCACCTCCTGGCCTGCTGGCACTCAGGGTGGCAGCAATCGTGGCTGCAGTACAGATGGGATGGGATGGGAAAAGCCAGATCAGGGGAAAATGAATTAGGATGCGCAGAAGTACCCTTGATCGGGACAGTAACCTCTAATCCAGCTCAGTCCTCCTTATTTACAGTTGCCGAGAGCAAAGGCAGGAGAAAAGCAGCCTGGCAAGATGCACAAAGCCGATCTCCTTCCCCCCCAGCTGCTTTGCTCTCGCTAATGTATTTGCTGGCAGCGCTTGCCGTCCCCGGAGCATTTGAGCGCGGTCGCAGCAACTGTTTGCAGCCAAAGGCAGGAGTGTTGGAGCAGGGACGGGGCTGGGGATGGCTGGGGGGCGAGGGGAGCCCCCAGCCCCTCAGCATGGGATGCGTGTGGGGAATTGAAGTGCTGAGCTCTTCCCTCTCCCTTCCTCGGCTGGCAGAGATGCAGGCGGGGAAACCTTGCAGCCCCTGCCTGCGGCAATGCCCCAGGCTCCGTGTTTCTGCCTGTAGAGCTGGGCTAAGGCAAGGGGCTCGGTGCTGGGGAGGTTTTCCTGGGCTTTCCTGCTTGCAGATATTCACTGAGAGGCCTCAGGGCTGTTTTTCTTTAGCTCAGCCCTCAGTAAGAAGAGTGGGGACATCTGAAAGTGCTGCCCTGTACGGGGACACGAGGAAGGACAGAGCCCCAAGGGACTCGATTTGGTTGCATCTTGCAGTGTTGCAGAGGAGACCAAAATCACCCCAAAATCTCCTACACCATAAACTGAGGCATTTGACACCCCCAGTTGCAAGCAAGCGCTTCCCTCCGCGGCATCAAGCGTGCTGGGGCAGCGACGCTCCGGTCGGCTGCTGCAGAATATTCTGGCATTTTTAATAAGGGTTGGTGCGGTCACTGCACTTGTTTCCAGGCAAAAGCAATGAGAATTTTATGAGGTGTAAATGGATTGTGAGTGCCTGAAAGCATCCGTGTCCTGCCCCACTCCATGCATGCATGCGCTTCTGCACCTCCTCTCCTCAGCCAAAATATCTTGTCTGCTTGCAGGCTTGGAGAAAAGACGAATACGAGCACAGTGAGATGCTCTAATCCGAGTTTCTGCCTGTGTTGCTGCTGTTGTGGTTACAACCCCCTTCTTCTGGCTGCGGGATTCATTAGGGCCCAGTCTCCGGGGTTCGGAGGGAAACCAGAGCAGCTGTTAATGAGGGAGCAGCAATATCTAGAGCTCGTTTCAAAGCAATAATGGAATTAGGAAGAAGACAAACACAGATCAGTCCCGTGCCTGATGGCTTTATTTTCAGCTTCTTTCTTGCTTTTCACTTTATTAGTTAGAATTAGAACATCCATTTTGCATTAGAGGGCAGATGATGAAGTCACACGGGATCGGAGAGTTACCAGCGATGGGCTGAGATAGGGAAGTTTGAGCTTTCGGAGAGCTTTCGCCGCAGATAACAGAAGTGAAAAGTGCAGGGGGAGCAGGAGGGGACGACGAGGCTGTGATGGAGAGGGAGACAGGACAGCGAAGGGCAAGAGCTGGAGCCTGCAGCCTCTTCAGCGAGGCTTGTAATATGTTATTAATGGAAAAGAAACGGCAATTTTTATTTTGTGGAAATTCTTTTGTTCCACATTAATTTTTAAAGCCCGCTTTGCTCCCATTACAGCCTCCTGCCGGAGCGCGGTGCTTGGCTGGGAGGAGCTGCCCTTCAAAAGGCTTTGGGGGGCCCGTGTTTGTGTCTGGGCTGGGGGAGAGGTGCAGGAGTGTGTGGTGCATCCCCGGGGCTCGCACCCCAACCCCACCGCTCTGGTCGCACCCACTGAGCATCACCCAGGCCCTGGTGGATGGTGGAAGGTACTGGGGCCGGGCTGCAGTGGGCTGCGTGCCTTCCTTAGGTGCTGGGGCTTGATAAGGGCTTGTCTACACACGGAGCTCTTTCTTAATTAACTCCATGTGCAGAGACACGCGGGTCTTGGAACAGGAACAAGGCGCCCTTATTCCCCAATAAGCTTGTCTGCACATGGAGTAAATCAATAGCAGCTCATCAGGAGCAGCACGCTGGCTGGAGATGCCGCCCAAGGATGAGTCACATCCAGAAAGGGGGGCAAAAAAAAAAGAAAAAAAATAATTTAAAAATATCTGCTGGTTCTTAGGAACGGCCATGGTGTTTCTGGTGTGCCAAACCAAAGGGCTTGCTTGGTACCCTGTCCTCTCTCCTGCCTGGTAAGCCTTGCGGGTGAATTTTGAACCTTGGACCCATAATTGTGTGCTGGGATGAGGGGTGGCTGAATATTGGCACTCGTTGTGACTTTAAACTGGTTGTGGGTTGGTGCATTGACACCGAGAGCTCTGCAGTGAATGGTGCTGGGGTTAGTGCTGCCGCGGGGCTTCTGCTGGGCTTCTCCCCAGCCTGCCTTCGCTCGTGCTGCCAGCAACGTTTCTGCAAGGGTTTGGGGGTTTTCCCCATATCCCCGTGGGTTTCCAGCAAGCATTTCCCACCTCTGTCCCAGCCCAGCGGTTGCTGATGGCAAGGGTCAGGTCATCTGCACCTGAAGTGCCCGGTCCCTTGGCAGGGCTTGCAGCAGGACACGGACCCCCAAAGTGAGAATTTCCACCAAAATGGGCTCAGACTGACCTCGTTCCCAGCCATCTTGGCAAACGGCCTGCGATTTGGAAGGGATGGGGAATATGGAGCCTCTGTGGCTGCAAGGGTCTCTTTGCTTGGTTTCTCGACGACACCGAGCGGCTCCTGGGGCAGCAGGAGCCCAGCACCCTCTGGGGCTTATTTTGCTGGAATGAATGAACAGAATAAATCAATTTTAAATGCCAGGTTGTGACATGGGTGACAGGCTCTAGAAGACAGCAGCAGCTCAGTCCTTGCTGTCCCTTCGTTAAGGTTTGGCTCTGGTGGTACCACGCTGTCGGTGCTGCTGGCACAGGAGGAGCTGCCCAGGTCAGAGTCAGGCCCTTGCTCCCACGCTGGAGCCTCTCCAAGGCATCAGGGATGACGTGCCATCTGCTCTCTGAGCTTCCTGGCTTTTGTCAGCTGCTGTTGAAGCCTAATTAAATGGGGTGTTTTGTGTTTAATAGACTCCCACTTGAATCATGCTGGGTGGAAGGTGCTGGCCGGATCCGTGCCGGCGGCACCCTGGGGTGTCAGCATCACGGTGGTTCCCCCTGTGGGTGTTCTGCACCCCTCAGCCCCGTGGGTGCTTGCTTGCATGCTCACATACTGCTGCACCCTGCAACCCGGTGAGCTTGTCTACCCGTCCTTGGGAAGAAAACCCCCCTCCCTGGGTCATTCATGCTTTGGGATCCCCAGAAGGATCTGCAAATGCTGGAGCTGCGCGAGCATCCCCGGCCGATGGCCACCCGGTGCAGCGATGCCGTGTCCCATCCCGTCCCCCTCCCTGCCACCGCCAGGCAGGTAGCCCCATGCACCCCCCTGCTCTGCGCTCCCTTCCCGTCCCTGCAGGGAGATGTCAGCATGCTGTCGCTGAAGCTGAAAGCACCGAAACGGTGCCATGCCCCAGGCCCTGGGAAGCTCAGGAGCACTGCCTGCACCTTGCCTGCGCCCTGCCTGTTGGGAAGGTGGGCGGCTGCCAGTTGTGCCTGCCCCCCGTCGGTTTTCCTCTCCTGGAGGGGAGACCAGACTGACGTGCTGGCGGGTTTCCCCTGGGAAGGCCAGGATTGTGCAGAACACAAACCTGGGCTACCTCCAGCAGCACCCTGGGTGCCCGGGGGGCCAGAGGGCATTACAGGGGTGGGGGACGCAGGCGCAGACCTGGCCGGCTCCAGGCCCTCCTTTGGCCGAGCGGCCGGCAGCACAGGGTGCAGCTCCCCCAGCATCTCCTGCAGTGGCACCGCTGTCTTCATGGGTACCTCCTCTTGTGGAGGTGCCTGGGGAGGGGGAACCAGGGGGGCTGTGCCAGATTCTATAGGATGCACCTTAACCTTTACAAAAAAGCCTTTTTTTTTTTGGTGGTCTTTCCTAGGACTTGAGATATTTCATCTAACTTCCATCATGCAAACCTCTCTGTGAAGCCCCTGCCTGCTTCTTGGGGTTGTACGCCTTCCCTCTGTGTCTACCTTTGGTTTTTTTGGGCAGTAGCAGCAGGCAGTGGCTATGGCATGTGTAGGACATTGAGTCTGAGCTCAGCCCAGGGTTTGGGCTTGAGCGCATGGGCCTTGTTTTGGGCTGGGCTGCTGCTGTGCAGACATGCGAGGCTGGGCGGTGTTTTGGGGTGACATCTCCTACCGTGTCCATGCAAATGCCACAGGCAGAGCTCAGTTCTGCAGCAGGGCATGCTGAGCACCGTCCCAACCCTATCCTCCTGCCTCTTCCTCCCTCCTCCTCTGCTAGTGAGATGCTAATTCATGAGTTCCCGGCCATGGACTTGCATGCAGGGAGCAATTAGACCAAGTGCATGGGCAGGCACCAGGGAGCAAGCCTTGCCAGAGCCCCCCAGCCTGCTCCCGCTCCCTCTCCCCGCAATGGCTCAGCCCTGGGGAGAGCAGCTTGCTGCACCCAGTCGTTCCGCATAAACCCTGCACCCGTGATGGCTTTTAGTCACATTTAATCACTGCGGTATTTTGACGTGGCGTCAAGATGTTTCAGTTCACGCAGACGAACGTTGCTTGTAGACACCTCAAGGAATAAGTCAGGCACACCAGCACGGGCACAGCTCGTGGCTCCAGCGTCTCCCAATGCGGTCATGGACTGGCTGCTCCCTCCCTGCGTGCCAGGGGCAGGAGCAGCCTCTTCCATACAGGGGAAAAGGCAGTGGGCTGGGGGCCGGGGTGGCCTTGACCTCCATTTCCCCGCCTGCAAAATGACCTTCTAAACACTCCTCCCTGTTGTGAAAGCTCTGCATTGCTTACACCGAAACCCACTATTTTTCTTACGTTTTTTTGATCACAGACTTCAAAATCTGAAGCGTGTAAGATGGTTCCTGTCTAATTAAGTACTTAACCTGCAACAAAATATTGTATTGTACGTTGATGTTTTTATAGAAAGGAAATGTTGGCTCTGTTTTGAAGTGAAACACTGAAGCAGGCCAGTTGGAAAATCGTCATCATATTCAGACTTTATAAACATAATTTCTTTAGGGTTTTTTTTTTTCCCCAACTTGAAGCCAGGTAAGAAAACATACACAAAAATTTGCGGGTAGTTTGAGTCACCCCAAAGCTGTGTTTCTTCAGCAAAGCTTTGCATGGAAAGTTATACCTAGCATTGGCTAACGCAAACCATTAAGTGGAAAGGGCTTGGTTGTCTGGTGGTCGGGCACGGCTCCCTGCAGAAGGGTTTGCCCCAAAGGAGTTTGTAGCCTTGGTTATGCATTCTATCACAGCAACGCAGGCATCGCCCCAAGGAGCTCCTGGGAACCCCCTGGCCGCTGTCCCCAGGCCAAGGCAGGACACCGGTGCCAGCGGAGGGGAAGGGACACGGGGTCTGCGCCCCCCCGACTCGCTTTCACTGGCATTAAGCTGTTTGCATCCTTCAGAAGCAGCAACACCGGTTCCTCCAGCCCTTCTGCTCTGTCTTGGTCCGTAGGGTTAAAATGATGCTGGGTTTGTCCTTGGATTTGTCCTCTGAGCTTGTTGTGAGGCTTGGCCAGGTTTCCTCAGGGGCTTTGAGCTCGTCCCCTTCTGCAATTAAAATACTGGGCTGGGAATGAGAAGGGCCCAGCTGCAGCAGCTGTGGCTGGGAGCCGGGTGCTTTCAGCTCATCCTGGAGCTGGTGCAGCCAGGAATTGCGCTGTGTCTGCCCCATCTCTCCCCTTTTCCTCTGCTGAGCCCCAGGCTGCCCATTTATAGCAGGCAAATGGGCAAAAGCCAGCGTTTGAGCTTCTCTAAAGGCCTTGGAAGGTGTTTGCATCGGTGTGGTGGATGCATTTCCCTGCTTGGTGGAAGAGGGCAGCTGGAGGGGTGTTTTGAAATGCCCCGGTGCCTGCTCACCTTTCTGGAGATCTTGGTAATGACTTTGTGGGTCTGGCAGCCCTGGAGTCTGCCGCGCAAGGACTGTGCTGTGCCACAGGGTGGGATGCTCTGTTGCTGTGGGGGGGTTCACTCTGGTGCATCCCTCCTGCCCCGCACCCCGATTTCCCGGTCTCTCAAATCCCATCAGGAGCATCCCGCACCCAGGTGTCTGCAGATGGACAGGGGAATGTGCTGCAGGAGTGGCGGGAGTGGGAACCGGTCGTGAGTCTCGGATGGAGATGGAGCTGATTTGTTTAGCTTGCTTGCATCCCAGCTCCTCGCTAACAGCTCTTCCCTCTGAGGTTTCCCCTGGCCCTCAGTCAGCAAAGGGAATTCCCTCTCCTCTGCCTGAGCTCCAGCTGCAGCCGGGATCGCTGCGGTGAGCTGCCTCTCCCTGGGTTTGCTGGGTTTTGTGGTCCTCACTTGGTTACCGTGTCTCGGTGCCATCCTGCCACCCACTTTTTTTAGGGAAGCATTGAATTAACCAGCGGCTGCTTTTGACCACGCAGAGCTGTCCATCTCCTGCGGTCCCCGCTGCAGCTGCTGACATCCCCTGCCCCGGATGAATCTTTCATGCACTCGCCTCATGTATTTTTAATGGGCTGGGATTGGGTTCGAGCTCGTGCTGGTGGCTGGCGGGGCTCAGGGTGCCGAGGGGGGCTGCAACCCATCCCCCAGCTTGGGGGGGAGAGCGCGGTCCCCAAGGGAGAGGGGTGCGGAGGGAGCCTGCGTCGCCTGCACTGGGCGGGATGCTGATGCTTACAAGGAATATTTCAGCTCCACAGGGAATATTTTGGCTCCGTGGGGATGGGCGCAGGGTTTTCCTGGCCAAGGGAGGTTGAGCCAGTGGTGGTGGGAGCAGGAAGCCTCTCGAGGCTTCCTGGAGTGTGTCAGGGATCATTAGGGAAGTGGAGGAGCTGCCAGGACAATTAGCACAGGCTTGTTCTCACCAGCACGTCCCTGGGATATGCGGGGCTATAATCAGCCTGTCGCTTCCCTGGCTTTATTAATGCATTGATTTTTGGGGGGTTTTGGCTCCGTGCAGCCTGGTGCCTGCCAGCCAAGCCTCTGCGGGAAGAGGAGGGGTTCGAGGTGGCGTGTCCCTGGGCATGGCAGTGTCTCATTTTGGAAGCTGCTCGGGCTTCTTCCTTGGGGACTGATGGAGGAGGAGGAGGAGGAGGAAAGACATCCCCTCCATCTGTGAGCTGCCCTAGGAAGGGATTTAAATCACAGGCTTGCAAAAAAGAGGAAATGCACCCGTTTTGTAGGCTTTGAAGCCTGCAGGAGCCTCCTGGAGATGGAGAGGTCTGGCTCAGAGGGGATCTCCTTCCCTGGCCGTGGAGGCAGGCACTGTCTGCCAGGCACTGGGGCAGGCTTGCTTCTCTGTGGTCTCCGTCCTCACTGGCTTCTGGACCCGGGTGCCCTCCTGCAGCATGGGGAGGAGGTTTTCTGTGCCCAGGGTCGGTACCCTGGCCCCCATCTGCCCTCTGCTCCAGCAGCGAAGGGTCAGAGATGCTCTCGATGGGAATATATAAATAGAAAAATATAAATAAATCAGTAACATTTTAAAAATATTTTTTAATATGTATGTAAGTTTAGGGCAAGTGTTATCCCGCTCTGCCTTCCCATGTGTTTGGGATCCCCTCCTCTCTGCCTTGCCCTCTCATTCTTTCTGCTTCGGTGTGAACGTGGTGTGACTGGCGCAGCATCCCTGGCACGGCAGCACTGATGCCACACGTGTGGCCAGGCAGAGCCATCTCTTCGATTCCTTCATTTCACCAACTGTTACATAAATCCGCTTTTATACTCAAGTTGCGGACGTCACTGAAGCTCTGTCCATACCCATAACATCACTGTTTCCATGGGAACCAGCGTACTTCCAAGGGGGAAAAAGTAGAAGGAGACTAAAAAAAGGACAAAGAATGAACAAAATAAGACAAATATGTGACATATCCCAACTATGTGTCGGTGTAGGATGTTACGAAGATTTCACTGCCACTTGTTTAGGAAGCCTTGCATAACGGTTTTTGTTTCGAGTGATGCAGCGAGCCGCCTCGGGGATGGTGGCAACTTAATAGCATCCCAAATATCCCGAGTCTCTTAGTGAGAGAGAGGAGTCTCTGGCAACTCTGCACAAGGTGACTTTCTGCGTGAGCATGAGGGGAGGATGCATCTGCCCGTGTTACAGCATTTACCTGGGCTTCCATGGGTTTTCCTCCATCCCAGACCACGGCAGGGGCTGTGCCTGGCGAGGGGGTGGCAGTGGGGGCTGTTGTGGCTGCGTCCCAGCGAGCAGCCAGCACCACCGCTCTTCTGCTCCGCTGAGCTTTAAGGGCAGGCGCTATTAAGGGACAGTTTTCAGTGAGTGAGTTTAAAATATATATATATTTGGGGGTTAAGCGTCTACCCACTATGCACTTCATAAGGTGTGGTGGGAGAAAAGGTCTTAAATACATTATCGAGCACCAGCCACAGCTTTGGTGTGTTTAGTGTATTTTATCTGGTAACCCTGGGTCCCTCCTGCAGAAGAGGAGTCCATTAGGAAGGATTTTACTGCTCACACATCATCTTCATTAATGCCACGCCTGAGCTGCTGGAAGGGAGCGCATCCCCGGGGCTGCGTCATGGGAGGCAATGGCTGGGGTGGAGGCTGAGCTGGGCACAGGGAGGAGGACGGGGAGAGGGCGTCCGTGTGCCGGGACACGCTCCCACCTCTGCAGCCCTGCTGTGGTGGGACGAGTGGGAGGAGAGCCCGGCCCTGAGCCATCCAAATGTCAGCAGAAGGTGCTAAACCAGTGGCAGGAGTGGAGGGAGAGGGAGGGGGGGGGGGCCGGGGGGTCCCAGCTGTCAGTTGGTGAAATGGCTGGTGCCACTCCGGCCCCGCCAGGCTTCTACCCCAACCCGTCCTGCCTGCCTGGGGGCTGGGGGCCAGGCACTGACCTGGCCCCTGCCCTTTGCACGAGGCCGTTTTTGGGCTGGTTTTTTGGTCTTTGCTCTGTGATGCTGAGATAGGCATGAGGAGAAAGGAAGGACTGGGATGAGAAGCCAGAATAAATTCAGCCTAAAGTGCTCTTGCTTGACATTTTATTTTATTTTATTTATTCTATTTATTTTGTCTATTTTATTTTATTTATTATATTTTATTCTATTTTATTTTACTCTATTCTATTTTATTATTTTAAAGCACCCATCCTTCCAGATGCTGGTCCCAAGACCGGGCTGCCAGCAGCCGAGCCCTCCCAGCTCTCAGCTCAGGAGTTAATTGCAAGCGATATGTAGGGCTTTTCTTAAAAGCTCCAGCTCTTGAAGTTTGAAGATTATGCAAGACACTCAGCTGGCAGGATTTTTTTATCTTCTTTTTTTTTTTCCCCCTCTTTAAGCAATAAGATTTTAAATCCTTTGCATTAATGGAAAAAAAACCTTAAAGTACAAATCTAAAAGGTAACAGGGAAACAATTCTGAAACAGTAAAGCAAATAAGAACCTCGTTAGGGTTTTTTTTTGACAAAACATCTTTTTTGTCAAGCTTCATCCCCACTAAATACAGCATCATTCTTCGCTTCATCACCTGAGCAGCTGAGCAGGGTTCCTCCGCGCTGCTGAGCAAATCCTACATCCCCCTTGAGAGGCGGCTGCATTTCCGAGGCAGAGGAGAGCATCTCCTGCCTGCAGCCAGCAGTGCGGTTTTTAAATCTTTGGGAGAGAAATCATAAGATGATTAAGATGATTACTCCCTGAAATCCCCCTTTTCCTCTCCTTGTGGTCTTTACAGCTACCGCGATGCGTTACGGGGCCTTTGGGGACCGTGGTGTGGCCATGGTCCCGCTAGGACAGGAGCAAAGCCGCGGTCGTTCCATGGCAGAGGGAAGGAGCTGCCAGTGCATCTCCTTGAACAGCTGCAAGAGAAAATAAATTAGAGATGAAAATTTCCAAAAACACTGGCATGAATAATCATCCTGTTTTGGTTTCCCAGGTTTAATTGTGAAGCTGCATGAATTAAAATAACCTCCTGGGTCTGGCTGCGCCGTGAGGGAAGCGGTTTCCAGGAGCTGCAGAGCGGTGATGAGGCAGGGATGCTCCCTGCCTGGCTTTTTCCCGGCTCGGAGCCTGCGGCTGGGGATGTGCCGGGCTCAGTGGGGTCATGCCAGCTCCCAGCAGTACATCCTCGGGCTGCCAGATGTGGTGATCCGGGATGGGGCAGGCGTCAGGCACGTTGTGGAAATTCTCTCTGAGCAGTGTTAGAATTTTTAAACCCCTTTTCTGCAGCCCCACCGGCATTTCTTGCCTTTGCTTTCCAGGAATGCCCTGGTGATCGGACTTGGCCAGCACGAATCCCTGTGGACGTTGGGGCAGGAGGCACACGCTCCATCACGGGCATGCAATGAGCGTGCCCAGGGCTGCCGTGCCCGCAGCGGGTTATCCACCCCGCCAGTTTTGCTGCCAGTGCAGTGCCACTGTGCTGCAGGAAGGGCTGTAAACCTGCCGCATCTTCCCGGCTTCATCCCAATCTTGCATTTCCGGAGGGAGGGGAGGGTACCGTGCCTGGAAAAGCGTCTGGGAGGGCAAACCCATCGGGTAGAGACTGTGTCAGGATCACACCAGGGCAAATCCCTGCCAGTGCTCGGCTGCAAGCCAGGCAAGCGGATTCACCGGGTAAAGATGCTCTGAGAGCACCTCTGGCATGCAGCATCCAAAGGGATGTAAATGCTTCTTGCAGATACTAAAAGCAGAAGATGGGTGCTGGTTTTGCTTTTGAAGGAATATGGTAGGGGGAAGAAAAAAATCGGATCAAATGCCCAGGATTGTGGTGGGAATCCTATAACCTTTCAACTGGGCATGACATTAAGGGCCTTTTCCTGTTGGCCTGGTGCAGTCGGAGGTGAAGCTGGGAAGGGGTTATTATTTCCATCGCGAGGCAGATTAATTCCGAGGACTTTTAACTTCCCTTGCAAACGGCCTGAATTAATGTTTTAGGATTTTAGTCCCTGCCTCCTCCCACCCCCACAAAGGCCAGACCCTGGAAGTCCCATTATGCTCCTGTCAAGGGGGCTATTTCTGGAATTGATGATATGAATGGAGCCTAAAACTCCGCTCTCATTAACGTCTGCAGCTTATCCCGGTGTCACTCCTAAGCTGGTGGGACTTGGTGACACTGCAGGGGAAGGCTGTCATTTCAACCCAATTTTCACATCACATTTGCACAAAAATTTTCCAGGCCTCGCCAGCGCTTTCGGCACATTTGTCAAGTAGCAGGCGCTGTCCCGGCAAGTGAAGGCTTTGCCTGGCACAGGAGAAATGACTGCGGGTGGTGATGGGGGACCCCATCGTGGCTGTGGTGGTTGCCTGTGGGTCTGAACGACCTCTCCTTGTCCCAGAAAACAGGCAGCAGAGGTGTCATGGGGCCAGATCCAGGCAGTTCAATGCATTTCTATGGTTGGGGTTTATTGCAGGATCCAAGCTTGCAGCCCCTGGTGCATTGGTCCGCACCTTGCCCACAGAGCCCTGCTCCCCATCACGCTGGCTGTGCTTTCAGGGGGTCCCACCCCATTCCCAGCCATGGCAGGACGGCAACACGTGTCCTTGGAGCTGCTGCTTTGCTGGAGCACCGGCACTGCCTAGGGAGGGCTGGAGGAGGCGGTCAGGGAAGGAGCTGGAGAGGAGAGAGCGGGATGCAGGGAAGGAGGAGAGGGGGAACAGCGGGAAGCAGCAGGGCACCAAGGGCAGAAATACATATTCATCCTTCTGGAGGAGTGTGTGCCTCTGTAAAGCATCGCCAAACGTTGCCCTCCATACCCAGCTCAGTTGGCAGCAGTGCCCAGCTCCCCCTGGGGAAGGGACCACCGTCCCTGGGGGTGGGCAATGCTGTGTCACGGTGGTGCCCGCTCTCCCCATCCCCGAGCCAAAGAGCACAGCGGGAGCCGTGTGCGGGCTTGGGCTTGGCAGAGTCAGCCCGGGCTGCCGATGGACCAAGCATCGTGCCCGCCATCCTCTTGGTTGCCGCTGCCCTTGAGCAACATCTGCCCATTTAATTCACTCGTCGGTGAATTTGAGCCAAACTTCTGCAACCAAATCATAGCAAGTGTAATGCAATATCTTTCTCTTTTGATTGTATTAAGTTGGGTAGTGCTGGCTAATTGAATCTGGGGCTCTTGCCTCTTAATTACCAAAGGTCAGGCTCTGCCGAGCCCAGGCAGGTAGCACGGGGATCGCTCGTGGCCGGAGCAGGGGCTGAGGGCTCTTGCTCTGTGCAAGGGCTCCTATTTGTAACGAGTGAGCGACTTCTGGATATTCTCTTTTTTTTTTTTTTTGGTGCTTTTTATTTTATGAATTTTAAGAGTCAGGTTACAACATAAGTCTTACCAGATATTTCGGTGTGGCAGAAATGTATTTTTCTAATTGGAAAGAATCAGTGAATGCTTTGGCTGTCTGCCTTTGATGGTAAAAACGTGGATTTTTAAGAATAAGCTGGGGTGAGCAGGTGACCCTGAAAAATGGCGACTCTTTCTCTAATGCCCGTGGGATGGAGCGGAGGGGGTGATTACCGGCCGTGTACATGTGGACCCCATTATTTATTGGTTTTTAAACATCAGCCCTGCACTCCCCACCTGCTCGGCGCAAGGAAGGGGCAGAACCCCCTAGGGCCAGCTCCCCTCCCGGCGAGTATTTATCTCATGCAAGGTGGGCTGCGGGCTCAGCTCAGCACTGGGGCAAGCGGTGGTGGTGGCAGTGCTACCGCTGCCCTTCACCCGGAGCATTTGCCTCCTCCTCCTCCTCACCTTAGCTGCTGGCCGAGGGCCAGCACTGTCTCTGGTGCTTCCCAAAGCCCCCTCTGCCCCTTCACGGCCTGCGCAGCAGCGAGCGGCATTCAATAAAGCACCTTCTGCTTTTGCTAATTGAAGAGTTTCCCTTTGTCAGCCTCTCGGCTCAAAGGAGCGTCGGTACAAAGCCGTAGCCGTCAGCACTTTGTGTGCCTCTGAAAATCCCATTAGCAGAAGAAAGAGCTTGAAGTTTCATTCAGCTGGAAAAAAAAAATAAAAAAGGCAAAAAAATAAAATACACCTCCCCCCCCCTCAACCTTCTGATCTATCAGCTGCACATTAACATACCACCCTTGGCAGGGCTGGGTCCCTGTCCTGGGAATATTTAATCAGGGTGAAGTGTTATATTGGACTGAAATGTATTTGCTTGAGGGAGAGATATGCTGATAAGTGGTTCTGTGGTTAAAGCTGGGGAAAAAAACCTGCCATCAGCAAATAAAATCCCCTCACCCTCTCCAGGTCCCTCCCTTCCCCAGGCTGTTCTTCTGCCCGTGAGGTGTTTGCTCCTGGAAAGGAAGTCGGGTGGGAGGGCAGGGACCAGCCCTGGGCTGGGGGCACAGAGAGATGGGGGGGACGGGGTGGGACGGTGTTTGCCATCACCTTGCTGGGGCGGGAAGCATGAGGGGGTTGTGCCTGCGCCCAGATGGGGGGTGCTGGGCTCTGGGCAGGGGGTGTTTGGGCAGGAGGGGGCTGCTGCCTGCCTGTCTGCACCCCGGGGGACCCTTTGGTGGGTGCAGCTCTGGCCGCTGGTCCCCACATCTCCCTCCCGGCTGCATCTTGTGCCCTGTGTGCAGCAGGTTGTGGTGTCCTGGGGGGCTGTGGTCTCCTGGCTTACCCTCCTCTTGCAATCAGTCACTGCATGCTAACAAGCATTGAGGGGCGCCCACGGCTTTGCCATCTCTGGCGTGCCTGAGGAGGGTGGGGAGGGTGCCCTCCCTGCCATCCCATCCTGTTCCTCCCATTTCAGCCACCGCTGAGCCCTTCGTGCTGGGCATGGGGCTGTGGTGAGCCTGGACCTGCTCAGCTGCCCTGGCTGGGCTTAGGGCAGCTCTAGGTCTTGGAGAGGGAGGAGGTGAGATGGGAAGTGGCTTCAGGCAGATGCACATCATGCGTGCGTGCCCACCTCTGCTCGCTGGGGAGCTCATGGTCCCCAGCCAGCATCCAAGCAGCTGCCTGCCATGGCAAAAGCATCACCAGGTCCCGTGCCCAGCTGAGGTGGAGCCTGCGGAGGAGAGCCAGGCCCAGCACGGGGTCTTCTCTGCTGCCGCCATGAAAGATTTGCACAAAGCGCTGCTTGTCTGGGGAAGTATCCATCCGCCTCTGCAGGTTTTGACCCGACCAAGCAGGCTACTCCTGAGCCTCCTGCTGAATACCTCGCGCAGCCCTTGCAGACGCATGCTCATTCTTTTTTTTAATTCTTTATGTTCTCAAGGGCTTTGCAGTTCCTCGCTGGCAGAGCCGCGGACGCGGCTGGCTCTGCAGAGGGATGCTTTCCAGCCCCCCAAAGCCGGGGAATGCCTGCGGATCCCCCGCAGCTCCTGCCGGCAGCCTCCTGCCCGCTCCTCCAGCCTGCCCTCCATGTCTGCCCCCGCAGGACTATATTTGGGCTAAATATTCCTACCCATAGCCCCAACCTGACAGTTGGAATGTCTGTCCCAATATCTTGTAAACATTTCTTCCGATTAAAAGATCCAGATTGCCGGCGACCAAGCCGTGACTCAGACCCATGTGATTTCCCAGGAATTCGCCCAGGATGGGCGACAGGAGCTGCCAGCTCCAGCCCCACGCGCCCGGCGGGGAGGCACCTGCTGATTCATCCTCACCTTCTTCTTCCCCAGCGAGATAACGCTACAGCATGGGCTGCCAAACACCACCCGCTACCGCGTTGCAGCGAAAGCTCTTGTCTGACAAGGGCCACGCTTATTTTCCCAGAGCCTGGAAGCTGCTGCCTGCGCCCAGGCGGGAGCGTGGCCCCAAGTGGCGACGGGTTGCGGCAGCCGGTGGGGTGTTTTCCATGCTAGGCTGGAAGACATCTCTGGCACCGTGTTGCACCCGCTCCTGGATTTCCCATCTTTGTGCCCCAGGGAAGTCGGGAGCTGGCTGGAAATGCCCTCTGGAAGGATGCAGAAAATGGGTACCAGGTTTCAACCATCCCCGTGGGGATTTGTTGCAGGAGCATGCTTCATTCTGCCCCAAAAGTAACAGCATCCAAAGCCTGTCCTGGCAGCTTAGTGCTTTTCAAATCGTTCCAAGGAGCAGCAGTTGGGATAGGGGATGGGCTCTGCTGGCCCTCGCATTCTTAAGGCTTTTAGGCAGTCAGTTAATGGCTTTGACAGTCTTAATTTGGACTGGGAATGAAAAGTTCAAGTAGTGACTTCAGGGAAACGCCCCTGGGATAAGCCGTGACATGGTTAATAGAAATTTGTAATGTTGTTAAAGTGCTTTTCCGTAAAATGCCAGGAGAGGAAATTAACGGTGTGGGTTTTTTTTTCCTAAAAGTTGATATCGTTCTTTTAATTTAATTTTTTAATCCATCACATCAGCACTCAGCACTCTTGCCACACGACTTTCATTTGATAGCGGTTTTTGCATTAGCTGCAGACACCGCTGACAGCGTGGGGAGAACACACCAGGGGTTTGCCGTGTGGGTATCTAATCGGCAGGCAGGCTCTCCGTGCAAAACCAGATCAAATCTGACCTGGAGGAGTTGGCACGCGCCTTGCTTTAAAGACCAGAACCTTTCTGACTCAGTGGTGGCCGCTGGCGGATGCTCATCTGGTTCTGTTGCTTCCTTGACGGGGCGCCGTGCAGGTGGTTCGAGAGGGTGAGCATGCTGGTGATCCTGCTCAACTGCGTGACGCTGGGCATGTTCCACCCCTGCGAGGACATTGCCTGTGACTCGCCGCGCTGCAGGATCCTCCAGGTACGGCTTGGCCCCTGCTTTTAGCTGAATGGCGGCTCGGGGTTGATGGGGAGCAAGAAGGACAGAGCTGTGGCAGAGCTGGCTCCAGCCGCAGCGGAGGTGGCCTGGGATGGCTGGGTCCTGCCTGCCTGGCTGTCTCACTGGCATGTAAAAAAAATGCTGATTTTGGTGCTCGGATGGCAACGCCTGGTGTCATCAGGCAAAGTCTCTGCCAGGCTGTGTCAGGTCCAGCGAAGCCAAGCCTTGCTTGGAGTCCTCGGGGTGGGTTAACCATTGAGTTTGTAGTGAAAACAGAGCCCAAAATATAGTCATCCCTTTATCCCAGTGGCATGGGTGCTGTTGGCCGGGCTGGGCTGGGGGAAGACACGGGGCTGCGCCCAGCACTGCCTCTGCCCAGGGATTTTAGCCCTCAGTGGTGCAAGAGGAGACCTTGTTGGACTCGGGACTCTAATTCCCTCCCCGGGTGTGAGCGTGCAGCGATGCAGGAGCACCCTTCCTCCCTGCCTTTCTTTTGCAGAGCTTCGACGATTTCATCTTTGCCTTCTTCGCTGTGGAAATGATTGTCAAGATGATTGCGCTGGGGATTTTTGGGAAGAAATGCTACTTGGGAGACACGTGGAACCGCCTGGACTTCTTCATCGTCATCGCAGGGTAAGCCCAGTGCAGTGGGTCCCCCTTACCATGCGCCTCTCTGTTGTCATTCATGGCACCGCTTGGCAAGCATCGGATTTGGGGGAGAGGTTGGTTTGCAGTGGTGAAGGCTCAGGGCTTGCTGGGCATCGGTGCCGTTGGCGTTGTCCATCCTGGCTCCGCAGCGGGAATCACCGCCTGGACTGCATCAGTCCCTCTGGTCCTCGCCATAGCTCACGGAAGGGTTGATGCTCAGCTCATGGAGAGAGCAGGGTAGGGTGGCAAAAGCTGTTTGCGGTGGACTTTGGCCAGCCCGTGCCCTGGGGCTCCTCGCTGGGTGCTGGGCTCAGCTCTTCTCCTTCCAGCCCCGCTGGTGGTTTTGATTTCCATTGGGCGAGGTGGCGGCGAAGCGGGCAGTTGGGAGCACAGAGCAGCACGCCAGGGAGGCTACTTCACTGAAATGTGCGTGATTGCCCTCATTATTGTCCTCCTTTTTTTTTGAGGGAAAGCAACCAAGTTTGCCTTTTTGAATGTTTTCCTTTCAGAGGCACCTGGTTTGAATTAAAGGCTCTTCCAGCACCCGAGAGTCTCCTGGCGGAGGCTGGAAATCCACATGAAAAGTCCCTGGCCCCCAGCCAGCGAGCTGAGTTTCTTTGACACATGAATCGCTCGCTGGCCCTCGCCTCCCCTCCCAGCTCCAAGAGCCCAAAGACCTTTGGGAAAACAGTGGTATTTTCCTCTTTTGATAGAGCTGGAGATCAAATTTACTGGATTTTCCTGGAAAGGAGCAGGGGACCCTCCCAGCTGGGCTGTTCACCTGGCATGGGTTTGTTGTGCCCCAAAAAGGGGCAACACCTTGGTGGGGCTTTGCTTATGGTCCATTGCTGGCCTCATGCGGTCATGGCACACACCTCTGCCAGACAGCTGGGAGAACCAAAACAGTGGCCCAGTAAAACCGGTAAGTGCCAGGTGTCCGAGTGCATCCTTGGCCTGGAAACTCATTGCCATGGGGTGCTGCAGAGGCCAAAAGATGTAGCAAGGCTCAAGACCCAGACTGGAGGCAGAGATGGAGATCAGAAAGGCCAAGAACTGTATCTGTCCCTGTAAACCCATCTTCTGCAGGAGGCCACAGCCTTGTGCCTTCCAGCTGCACCAGCCTCTGGCTCCTCGGGTTAGGAGAGGGCTCAAAGTTTCCTCCTGAAGTGTCTGAGCAATGTTAGGGGCTGCAGCGATGGGATGTTGGACAAGGTGGGACCCCAGGTCCAACTGGCTCTGGTAGGGTTGTAAACATCAGCAGCACAGCCAAGGGCTGGAACCTGCTAAAGCCACTCTGTGTATTCTTCATTTCTTCTTTATTATTTCTTGTACTAAAGTTAAGTGTGACGAAGAACCAGACCCATGCAAGGCCAGGCATCCCATCCGGGGAGGCTCAGGGAGCCTCGGTGGTGGGTGCTGGGCTGCTTCCAGCTCTGCTGCCCCTGGGTGCTGCTGCGTTCCCCTCCCAGCCCAGTCCTGGCCTCGCCTGTTGAACTTGCAAAGTCTTTGGAGCTCGAGTAGTCACCCGTGATGTGCTCCCGTGGAGACCCCGCTGTGATGGGAGTCTACAGGGACATCGGCAGAGCCCATCCTATTACCTATGCCAAACTATAGCTCCACTTTCCTTAAGCAAGCATCCAGTCTCCTGCCCACCTACTGCGCCTGGACGGGTGTTTGGGCGTGCGAGAGCCGCCTCCGTCCCGGGCAGAGCATGGATGGCGGCACCGGCCTCCCCTCCGATGCGGCCTCCTCCCCGCATCCCCAGTGCACGGAGGCTTTGATTTGCTGCAGAGGTTTTGCAGCCTCGCAGCTTGACCGCTCCCGTGACTCCTGCCAGGTCGGCTTTGCCTCTCGCTAAATGACGGGTCTTTCCTTCGTGCGCATGAACTGTTCCCGTCTGGGCCCCGTCAAAACCAATTCAGCTGACAAAGGATTGAACTGCCTTCAAAAGCGGAGCCTCTCCTCCCCTGGTGCCCACTTTCTCTGCTCCCTTTTGCATCCTTGTGCTCTCTTCCAGCCCACGCCTGCCCAGCTGGGAGCACCGCGTCCTGCCCGAGGCATTGCCGCTGTCCTGGAGGGTCCCTCAGCCATCCCTGGCAGCACTGAGTGCTGGGGAAAGCCAAAGGGGCTGCAGGAATGGCTGCTGCCATAGCAGAGGGAAACCGAAGGGACCAGAGCCCATTACTAAATTAAAGATGTAGGTAAAAAACACCGTAAGGATGAGAGGAAAAAACACTCCGGGGTCAAACCCCAATCAGATGGAGGGAAATTCTTCTCGTAGTCCTTGCGTGCAGCTCTGTGGTTCCCACACGGGGCAAATTACCCCAACAAGCATCCAGCCCATGGTGCTAACGGCAGAGCATGGGAGCAAGGGATGAGCCCAGCTCAACACGGAGGCATCTTGTGCCCGAGTGGGTGCGTGAGGTGGGAGAAGAGGCCAGTGCGAACTGTGGAGGAGCCTGGAGGAGAGCGCGCGCCAGGGCGATCCTCAGGTCCCTGCTGTATTTGCTAATACCCGATGAAGCATGCCACGTTTTTATGTAGGTCTTGTGTAAGGGTGTCAGCCAGGTTCCCCAGTGAAATGACAGGGGAAGAGACCCCCAAACTGATGTTTCCACATGGTCCTGGTGCCCACAACAAAGCAGCTCTGCTTCTGCCTTCCCTTTTTGTGCAAGAGATGGAGGGGGGAGGCAGCAGGACAGCGTGGGCTCCCCGCAGGTCCCTGGCTCCTTCTCTCCTGCTTTCCCTGCCGTTTCCTTGCCCATGGGCTGCAGAAAGCGATGGCAGGGGGAGAGGAGAAGCAGCAAACCGTGTCTGCGGGGCCTCGGGTGGGGAAGGCGCACGGTGCTGGGGCAGTGGGATGTGCTGCACGCCGGGGCTGTACACTCCCATGGGCAGACCTCCCCTAGAAACCCTTCCCAACCACCACCTGTCTAGGAGAGGCTCCCAAAAAAAAAACCCCCCAAACCCTGTGGCCTTTCATCCTCCCCATTCCTTGAGAAGTTTCTGGGCCCGCTGGGGATTGAAATCATAGAGAAACCTTTTTGTGCGTGTTTGCCCCAAATCTGCCGCTTGCAGAGGGCTGGGAGAGCCGCTCGGCCGCTTTCGTGGCATGCCATTAAGGACTTCTCAGCTCCGTTAAACTGTCCAGGCCAATCTCATGAGCTCATGGAGAGTAAATGACTTCTCTGTGACAATGTAATGCAATTAGTGCTAATTGTAGAGCGTGTAATGTCTGCAAAACATCTCTGTAATTACAGTAAAACTTGCTGGAGATGAGAATAGCGCTGTATTATCAAAACTCAGCTTAGTGAAACATGGCTTTGGCTGTAGGTTATGGAGTTGCGTGGGGAAAAGGGAAGATGAAAAGGTGATGAATGACATAATTATGTTGTGTTATTTTAAATAAGAGGATTTGGGGAGGTAGCTTTTAAGAGAACACTTGAAGGTTAACAGGCATTGCAAGCCAGCTCTCACCCTCTAAAGACGATTCAATACGATTTTGACCTCTCCCAGCGTAAGACGCAGATATATCAAGTGTGAATGCTTGTTTACATCCAAAAATATGCAGAGTCATTTATAGTTTAGTGCTGGCTGAGGCTCTGGCTGGTGAACTGGAGCTGTGGGATGGAGATATGCCCTGCCTTGCCATCTCCCTGGTTGCTTCGGGACCCAGCACTCACTCTGTCTCCTCCTCCTCCTCGGGGCAGGGCGCAGGGAGCCCTTCTCTGATCAATCTGTGGGAAAAAGGTAGCCACAGGTTGAGAACCACCAGCTCCTCAGCTGGAGCCATCCCCATCCCCAGCCACTTTGCTGCAGTCCCACCAGCTTGCAGGACACCAGCTTGTTTTGACTTTGGTTAGATAAGGACTTCCCTGAACCTCTGCATCCTTGTGGATTGAATTATGCTTTAAACCATCCTCACCAAAAAAAACCACCCAAAACAACAAAAAAACCCCAAAGGTTAATTGTTTTCCCAGGAGAGAGGCTTTAAATCAGGGGATAATTTGGTGCTGTAAGAGCATACAGGGTTCCCCTCTGCCTTCTCTAGACCCAGGGGTGAGTGGGGCTGTGGGTCCCCGCCTGCCTTGCGGCTCCGCGCCGAGCAGGGCTGTGCATCACCCCGTGTTTGCCTCGTGCGGGTCTGTTGTTCCTCCGGGCTCAGGCAGTTGTTTGGCCAAGTCTGTGGGGTCCTGTTTGTGCTTGGCTCATTGTAACGGTAACGGGGCTCTGGACTTGGTAGGAAACTTAAACACTGCTGGAATATTTTGCTTACAATGTGAGACAAGCCGGGGCTGGAGGTGGCTGGCAGGCTGCTTTCTTTAGAAAGAGAGACACCGTTTCTTTTTCTCTTTGCTTCCCGAACGCTTCTTCTAATGTTTGTTATCATTTTTTCTCCCTCTGTCGAAGGCTGTATTAAAGATTTAGCTCTGGTGAAGCCTTTATAAACAACCCTCAAGGATGCCTTGCTCCCTCCTGGTTTTGCATGCTGAATTTCAGGGATGAACCGTGCTGTAGGAAGCCTCGCTGTATTCATAGGTACCTGGGAGAGAAAGGGATGCTGCAGTCCCCCGCTCCATCCCTGCTCCATCTAAAACTAGATGGTTTCTGAAAACATCTTTTAGCTCAGCAATTGGGATAAGGGCGATGCTGCCAGAGTGGCCTCCGCAGGGAGCAGGGATCCTGCGGCTGCGGGAGCCGGGGCAAGGTTCCTGCTGGGCGCCTTGGGCGAAGCCTCCGAGGCTTGGTCGTCCCCTCGCAGCGCTGGCTTGCTTCACAAGCGGGCAGGGCTCTTCTGGAGCGTGCTTTGGCTGCTCGAGGCTGTCCCCACTCCCCAGTTCAGAGGTGAGGAAGAAAGTGCTGGCATGGGGCTGGCCATGGGGACCCCCGCTGAGGCCTCCCAATGCAACTGCGGGCAAAGGCTTTTCTTTTCCGCATGTATTAGTCCCTTCATCCCTTTATAAAAAAAAAAAAATAGAGAGGGATGAATGTTGCTTTTGCATCCCCTCTGCCTGCCTCTATCGATCCCTCTCGCACGGAGGAGCAGCACCTTGGAGACGCGGATGTGCGGTGCCCTCCGCGCTGCCTGGGCACCGTTAGCGCCATGGGGTAATTGCCCGTGTAAGTGGCTGATTTGCACACGCAATTACCCGATGTGCAATCACAGCTGCAGCCCCTTTGAGCTGCAGTGAAAGCTGCACCAAAGCCTCTCCCAGGAGCCTGTCCCTCTGCGGTGCTTTCTGGGGTGGGTGTGAGTGTCCTGGAAGCTAGGAGCCTCCTGCCAGGGCCCCACTGCATCCTGGCTCATCCCGAATTTAGGTGCTCTTTGCTCCGAGCAGAAGTGGCAGAACCACATCAAGCCAATATTTATGATTACAAACCTCCAGGGGTTCAAAATCTGGGGTCAAGCTTTGCAATTCGATGCTTTAAGTGACCTTTGGGAGTATGAAGAGCAGCCAAGACCCGGGACTGGCAAAGCTCGCAGCTGCGGGTGCTCTCTGCTCCGTGCCGCCTTACCACGGCCTTTGCAGCTTTGGAAGTGGAGCATCCCAAGCAAACCACGTCCCTGAGTCACAGAAACCTGCTGGGTAAAAGAAACCCCTCAGCAGCCTCCCTCGCAGCCAAGCTGACTCAAACCCACCTGCGAAAAGCCTTGTCTTTTGTAAGTTTTAGGACTTTTTTTGAAGAGAATTCTTTAGTTTCTTTCAGTTCTTCAGCTGAACTCACTGCTGCTTCAAGAGTCTCATTAGTCAAGTGTCCTGGCTGGGCCACACGGTGTGGTCAGATCCAGCAGGCTGCAGGGTTCACGCTCCCTCCAGTTCTATTCTTTTTAGTCTGTTCAGCTTGATTAAAATGAGGATTTTTAAAATTAAGCAACACCCACGAATGCGGTGAGACTTGCGAGGCTTAAAAAGCAGCTCCTGAGCAAAAGCAGAGCGCAGCAAAGCCGGTGAGAGCTGGGAGGAAATTTCATTCCAGCTTTCTGAGGATACGTCGCTGCCTAAATAATTTCCCCTTGTCTTTTCCAATGGCTTAATACCATCCACTGATTACCGCGCTTTGTAGATAAAAGGTGCCTATATGCCCAGTTTTGGAAACCTTTTAAAGCTGAATAAATCGGAGCCTATCTGTTGCCAGCAGCGAGCGGCAGCTCTGTGCCCCTGTGGGCGGAGGGGTGAGCAGCTCCTGGGGCTGCTGCCCTGCTGGCAGGCGCTGCTGCTCTGCAGTGGGCTCCTTTTGGATCTTGGTCATGGCTCCTGGCTCTCCAGCATCCCTGGAACCCAGCTGTGAAAAAGGAGAGCTCAAGTTTTTGTTGGAAAGCACCCTGAGTGCAAACTCTGCGGCTCTGCTGGGTCTTCACACCATCTTCTGCTTCCCGAGCAGGAGCGACCCCGAGGATGGGAGCGGAGCTGGGGCTGAGAGCAGGGTGGGTCAGAGAGACCATGATAGGTGTGGGAAGGGCTTTGCCAGCATTTATGTGCTCTGGTAGAGGCTCGCTGGGTGAGAAGAGCTCCTCCAACCCCCCGTGATGCTCCCGAGCATCGCTTCTGGGAGCCCTGTGCCGCAGGCAGGGGCGCTGCCTGGCACTGCGCTCCTGAGATCCTTCCCAAGACTTTGGGTTTATGTGAAAGAAATCCCAGCTTGCTCTGAGTCGTGCTATCTCCAGGCAGAACAGGAATAAATTTCTGCTGCCCGGTCCGCCCCGAGCCATCCCTTGTGCCTGTCGTCTGAGTCCTGGGAGTTTTTCTTCTTGGAGGAGCGTTTGCCAAAGGTTTGCATCAGCGCTCTCTCTGCATCCCACCACCAGCCCGTTGTGCGTCTGCCTTTGCAGATGCTCCGCTTTTATTCTTAGAAAGTCCTAAATATTTCCGCTTTCCTTCTGAATGACTCCAGCGATCGGGGGTTGCTGATCGCTCTGGTGAGTCTCAGCATTCGCTATGAATCCATCCTATTTAATGCTGAGTGTTTTTCTGAGCCTTTAACTTGGCTGGGCACCCGGGCCTGTGGCAGAGGCACTGACAGGCATTGAGTTTTCCCATTGGAACAGAAATGACATTTCAGTTGAGTCTTCATCGAGGGCTTTTTATACTGCAGATTTTCAATGCGTAAATGTTATATACCCTGGTAAATGTACCTGTCACCTTGCCAGTCGGTGTCATCCTGACATTCGCTCTCACCAGGTATCTCCCCTTGCCAGGGACGTGGATTGATTCCTCCCGTGCATCCTCTTGCCTCGGGAAGTGACCTTTGAGCTCGGAAGCAGTGGGATCCTGGTTGGACTTGCTCTTTAGTGACTGATTTTTACCCACCTTTTTTTTCCCCTGGTACTGCGTTCTCTCAACGCTCTCAAGCTGTTATCAGAGCAACGCGTGGATCTTCTAGTCTAGGTCTGGGGCTGAGCTTGCCATGCTGTAACGCCGATGCTGGTAGCAGTGTCTGGCAGCAGAGGAAGGAGAGCACCTACCTGCTCTGGGTGTTAAAGGGTTTGCTCAAGCTAGTGGATTGCTGGTTTATTTTTGTCTTTTTTTTTTTTTTCTTCTTTTAATGTGGTATTATAATTGTTCTTTAATATATTAAATCAAAATGCATTTTACAACATGCCCTTTGCAGATTACAAGCAGACGCAGCTCTGGAAGTGAGTCTAGAGCTGTCGTTAATCAGAAAATGATTTGTCTTGGTGCAAATAACCATATGCTGCTCTGAATGTTGCTGGTAGCCTCTGTGTTAATAATGGATGAAAGAAAAAAGCTGTATATTTGACGTGGGCTTTTTACCCAAATCCTGCAAACCATACAAAAATCTTATTTTCAAACAGCGAGTGAAACTTGGGAGCCACTCAAGTCCAGGGAAGTTGTTGGCCCTCCTCTTACTGCAGCTAAAGCTCCCCCGGTGCGGTGGGTCCTGCGCACCGAGGAAGGGGCTGGCTTTGTCACTGGGGCCAGGTGGACTTTGGTGGCCACGCTGCCTTCCTCTCGGGTCAGAGGAGGGGAACAAACTCCTAGCATCCATGTGTGTTTGTCCAATATTCGTATTCTGGGACTGTCCCACGGCTGTGGGTGTCAGCTAAATATGGAGTAATATGTTGAGGTTATTTTGATCTTAGATATGGTTTGATCACCATCATCCTCATTAGGTCCCATCAAGAGAAATGGGATAAAGGGTCACTACATCACGTGTGGAGTCGTGTATTTGGGGGCTAGAAAGAGAAATCCTTCTCCACCGTGAGTGCGCCTCACCAGCCGATGGCCGGGAGGGAGGAGGGAGGGTTTGGCTGAAGGCAGCAAGAGCAGAGACCTCCAGCATGTTGCAGCCGTGGCAAAGCCAACACGGCGCTGACGGATCCTGCGGGATTTCCAGGGGGGGCAGCACTGATGCCTTTATGCAAGGCGCCGGCGAAGCCTCCTCCAGAAGCTTGATGTCTGATCCGATGCGATTAATTCAGGCCAGGGCAGGTGCAGAGAAAGGTTGTGACTGGGAAGCAGAGAGCCTGTCTGCGAGACGAGGCTGGAAGGGCTTGGTTTGTTTGGCTTTGCAAAATTAAGGCTGAGAGGAGATGTGATTTGTCCTCTGTAAATACATTGGGTGAGTAAACACCAGGGACAAAGAGCTATAGAAGCTACTTTAAAGACAGCACTGGCATAGGAACAAATGGCTATGAGCTTGTCCTGAATAAATTCAGGCTGGAAGTGAGGCGTCCAACCACTCAACTAGCTTTAAGATGGAACTTGATAATTTTCGGAAGAGATTAATATCCTGTGGTTGCCTGTGGCAGCAGGAGCCCGACTGTGTGGGGAGCCTCGTGGTCCTCTTCCTTGCCTTTGCCTGGCTCTGCCTCTTCAAGAATGCTTTTGGGCAGAGAGCTTGTGTTTTCCCATGGCTGGAGAGCAAAGTCCTGGTGGTTAATGTGACTGATGGCCCTGCTGTGCTTGAGCAGAGGTGCCGTGAGCAGGGTGAGATGGTGGCTGGGGCACCCCAGGGACTTGCGGCAGTCCAAGTGCATCCTCAGGCTAAGTCACGAGTGTGACAAGTGTCCTGAGCTGTGAAATAACCCCATCAGACACAGTGTAGGAGCACTGGGAGGTTCCTTGGCCCACGTTTGCCCCGTTTGCTATCTAAAAGTGTCATCAGTTTTGATTTGTGTGCTTGCCCGTCCACCTGAGTCCCACCTGCCAGTGATCTCTGCTGGGTCGAGCTGGCACAGAGCAGCATCCTGCACTGCTTGCCTCCTGCAGAAAAGGTCTGCCCCAGGGGATGCTCCTCTGCTTTTCAGGGTTGTGGTGGTGCTCAGCGCCGTGAACGCAGTTTCACATACAATTGTTGCTAAAACCAGGGCTGTGTCTGGGAATTTCCCTCCTGGAGTGTGCAGGGACTTTCAGAAGCTTCTGCCCTGGACCTGTGCAAAAACAGTAACTAAAGCCGATGAGAGAGAGAGAAGATCTGTGGCTGTGTGAGCTGGTGTGTCACGTTTTTGCTCATTGGCTTTATTCTGATATGCAAACAACCCTTAATTAATTCCTCTGGCAAACTTTCCTGATTGGAGAGATGCAGTAACAAGTTCCTCTAAGCGGTTGGCGTATAATGTTTGATTTATAACGTTTGATAATCTAACGTTTCTTCAGAAGATCCTTGACACTCCTCCACATTCATGTCTTTTGCAGGATGCTGGAGTACTCCCTGGACCTGCAGAATGTCAGCTTCTCAGCGGTCCGCACTGTCCGCGTTCTGCGGCCACTCAGGGCCATTAACAGGGTCCCCAGTAAGTCGGCTCCTTATTCCTCCCAGTTGATGCAAGTTCTTTATATCTGTGCCCCAAAGATGAAAGAGTAAATGCAGATGCTTCCCATCTGACATTGCAGCTCAAACGTTCAGCCAGGCCCTGGTAGTGTGAAGTCCTACCACCGCTCTTTGGTTTCCAGTGCCTGGCAGTCTCCTACTTTAAATAATATTCCTTTTGACACCCGTGGCATCAGAGATAAGCCACCAGTCAATAAGATATCCAGAACTGCCTTTCTCATCTGAAGGGGGTCTTAGGAGGCTGCTAAGATGGAGGGATGCAGGTGATGGGGATTGATTGAGCCAACAGCCTTTGCCAGGCAGCATGGGCAGAGGGGTCGGAGCCATGCTGCTCCCACCCTCCCTGCTCTACCCCATCCTTTCCTGGAGAAACCTGGGTGAGGAAATCTTGTCGTGCCTGGTGACAGCCCCTGGAAGGTGCTGAGGAGCCTCCCCTGGAGCAGCTTTGCTCTGCTCCCCAGGCTGGTCCGTACAGCCCCAAACCCCAACACCTCCAAAGCAAGCCTGGGCTGGGTGGGATGGGAGATGGCTATTCAGTGCTGGTTTATCAGGTCTTACACGAGGATCTCAGATCCCCCCTTTGACCAGTGACGGGTGGCATTGCCTGGTCTGGCATGGCAGCAGGTGACAGCAACCCAGACCCGTGCCCGGAGAGGCATTGGCCATTGCAAACCCAACCAAAGGGCCCAGGGAGCCACTCCTGCTATGCCGTGCTGGGCAAAGCCTGGAGCACTTGAGAGACACCGAGCTCCGTCCCTCCCAGACGCTGTGCGGATCGGGTGTGATAAGTGTAAGTACAGCTCCATTAGAAACATCATTCTCCTGCTCCTATAATCCTGGGTATCGAATCCAGCGTTGTTTTAGCCAGATTAAATCCAAGTCCCAACTCCCCTATCTGAAGCAGCCCAATGCCTTGACAAGAACTAATCAGCTTCAGTTCTGTCCGCCGATGCTGGAAGTGCCTGGGCTCTGTTTATTTTTCTGGTCCTGGCTCTTGAACTTCATCTGGCTTTGCTGCTGCTGCTGTTTCAATTGTTATGGTAGCTTCAGAATGCTGTTTGCAATGTTTTTTTTTTATCCCCGCTGCTGAACTGATGGATGGCTGAATTTATCTGCCACTGTCTAATGGGGATGTAATTCACTTAAAGTATTTTGAAATCCCAGGTAATTTATCTTGGCGTCTCCACAGCGTAGTTACAATGGGATAGAAATGTAAGGTGGGAAAAGAAAAAAAAAGGAATTTTGTATGATGATAAATGCAGTAACCACAGAAAGTGATTTCAGTTAATTAGGAGTTGACGCAAGGTGGTTGCTCCCCAGCAGAGGAGTAGAAAAAACAAAAAAAACACAGTAGAGGAGGTGACAGCATCAGGAAGAGAGAAAAAAGTTGTCTTGAAGTATCAAAGCAAAGGGTGCAACAGTAAAGCTTTCTTTAAATGAAAATCAATATAAGCGAGTGAGAGAATGCAGAAGATGGGGAAAGAAGGAGAGCGAGATGAGCAGAATATTACAGAGACGTCAGATGAAATCAATTTTTTTGTGTGTAAATGTCAAGTTGAAGTCACCATCAATTTGTCTTTGTTACAGAACTGGCTGTTCCTGGACTTGTGAGAATTAACTGCCAGAGAGAGTCCTGTATTTTAAGGAAGAGAGGGTATTTAGGGTAGATGAGGGGAATTAGGGAGGGAAGGGAATTTTAATATATACTGAGTGAGGAAAGAAATAAGACTGAGCAAGGGAGGACATCAGAGTTTGGTCTCAGGGAAGAAAGGAGACATAATTGCTGGAAAACTTTAGGAGGAGGAGAGGACTTGAGATGGGGAGTGAAGGGAGAGGAGCAGGGAAGGCAGGTCCTGTGCCCAGGAGCAAGGCATGGGCAAAGGGGGTATCCCAGGGGCTTTGGGGGGAAAACAGAGGGGACTGGGGAGCTGGGGGGGTTTGCAAGCCGTGTGTGGGTGGCAATGACAGTGGTTGGGAAGGCAGCAGCTGTCGGTGGCAGGAAAAGTATGGACGGAAAGGAAAATGTCAGGAGGACATAGCTGGATTAAGAAAATTCACTCTGGAGTTTTCCCTGACCGCTCCCTCTTCACCTCAGGTATGCGCATCCTGGTGACGCTCCTTTTGGACACACTGCCCATGCTGGGGAACGTCCTCCTCCTCTGCTTCTTTGTCTTCTTCATCTTTGGCATCGTGGGAGTCCAGCTGTGGGCAGGTTTGCTCAGGAACCGCTGCTTCCTCCCCGAGAACTTCAGCATGTGAGTCTGTGTGGGCAGCAGAAGTGTCTCTCCAGCTCGGGCGAGTCTATCCCTCCAGGAGACAAGGATATCCTCCATTAAAAAGCCCTGGTCTTCTGTAAATGCTCCCTGCTTCTAAATACCACCACAACTCCTGCCCAGGCACGCACGGCTGGAACAGAGTGAGCTGTGACAATTTGCCATTCAAGTCCTGCAGCGCTGTCCTTAACCCTCAGATGGCACTTGGGAACCTCTCTGATTGATAAGAGCCTCCAAAAAACCCTGAGAATAAGAGTTCAGGCTTTCTAAATTCAGCATATCATTAACGCGTGACCTTTTCTACTTTTGTCGAGACATTGAGGCCTGAACCCCATTCAGCAGCTGGTGGTGTTTATTAGTACGACATTTGTAGTCCCACCTCAACCCCAGGGAAGGCTGATGGAGCTACCATACATTTCAGGATGCTTTTCAGTCTCAGAGCAAGAGATAGTCCCTGTCCCAAAGTGTTATTTTTCACAAATCCCTGGATTTTGAGGCCAAGAGGTCTATGGTGATCAAATGGGGTTTTGTAGCACCCAGCTTCCTGGCCAGCCAGCTTGCCAGATGCAGGAATGTTTGAACAGTGATTGAAATATCCCTCTGTTCTGGTAGCTGTCAGCCTCTTCCAGACCAGGATTTCCATACCTGTTCTCCTACCTCCCTGCTTTTTTCCATGGCCTCCCTCTCTTCGAATGCTAGGAGAAGACAGGTGACTGCAAGCCCTTGGTGGTTGCTCTGCCAAGCTCTGGCATCCCTTCCACCTTTCAGTGGATTGCTTTCAAATGTTGACTTCCCAGAGCTGATCCGGCTAGATCCACACCTGGATGCAGAAGTCCTGCAAGCCCAAAGCCTCTCTCTTGCCCACAGCAGGACTGTGATGATGCTGTTGTGGCTAGGCTGGCTCTTGGGTCTGGAGCTGGCACGATGCACCTTATATCATCTCCCACACATCCCCAAATCGACTGCCACCCCTCTTGTAGGTCATGCCCTCAAAGGGCAGTTGGGAGAGTCATTACCAGGGCATGTCCCTGGTAGGTGAATGGCAGCAGAGCAGGGAGCCTGCTTCACCACTGACAAAATCCAACAGAGGCACAGGTTTGGGTGCTGTTTAATTGAGCCAGAATTCCAGGGGTTTAGATAAGCTTTGAAGGGTATTAAAGGCAATTCTGCAGGAATTAACCAGGCTGAACTAGGCTTAAAAATATCTTTGCAAGCTTTAGTGGGAGTCCTGGCAGCATTAAGGAGATAGCTGTGTGCAGAGCAAGAAGCCAGCTTCTGGCTGGCCACAGGCTGTTCCATCTCCCTGAAGAGTGTTTTTGCTGGTTTGCTGTGGTAAGGCCACCCTCAGAGGGAATTTGAAGCTTATCTATGGGCTGAACAGGCACTGTGAAATGTAGATGAAGGCCCTGTCTCTGTATTTTAGGAAGCTTGGGAGGTCGTTGTACGTAGAGTCTTCCCAAGCCATTCTCAGCATCCCCAGGAGGACAGGAGGTACAGGAGCTTAAGCTGACTGATTTCCATCTTACTGCAGCAAAGACATTTCAGAGAAGCCCTGCTGGCCCGAATCCCACTCTTAGTCTCCCAAACTCAAAGCCCGAGTGCTTCCAGACGGAGTTAGTAATGCTGTCAGCGGGGCTGCTGAGCGGCCGAGGGCGCTGCCTCAGTTTCTCAAAATGCAGTTAGGGACATCATCTCACCCACGGGGGCTGCAGAAAGTCCAAGGGGATCCCTTTTCAAAAAAAAAAAAGCTTTAAGGTCCAGAATAACAGATGCCAGACTGTGCTGTTACAGTTACCTTGCCAGATTGCCTGCTATCGGTGTGCAAGCCCCAGCCCTGTCTGGACTCTTTCAGCCCCTACACGGTGGATTTGGAGCGATACTACCAGACAGAGAATGAAGACGAGAACCCCTTCATCTGCTCCCAGCCCCGGGAAAATGGGATGCGCTACTGCCGGAGTATCCCAACACGGAGGGAAGAGGGTCTTGAGTGCACCCTGGATTATTATTCCTACAACGACACCACCAACACGTCCTGTGTCAACTGGAACCAGTATTATACCAACTGCTCTGCTGGGGAGCACAACCCTTTCAAGGGAGCCATCAACTTTGATAACATTGGATATGCCTGGATTGCGATATTTCAGGTGAGCCCTGTGTGCAAACTGTCACAAGGTGGGGAACAGCCGGTCATGCCCCCAACATGTTCCCAGGGGCTGTGTAATCACACTCCTAGGGCCTATTTTGCACCAGAATGCACCTATATAGTAGTGTATGGGTGCTCAAAATGTCAGGGGTACAATTTGATGCCTTCTTTGAAGATGCTTCCATCTCACGTGCATGGACAAAACCTGCTCTTTCCTCTTGCAAAATGCAGTAGTGGGCCTTAGGTCCAGCTGGAAAAGAAGGGCTGGATTCATCTGGGACAGCTGGCAATGTGGCTATTGGCATTGCTGGGAGCAGGATTTGGTTCCTCAGTGTCTTGTGCTGCACCAAGACCAGCTATGGGGTATCAGAAATGACCCAGCCAGGAGAAACGTTGCTTGTGCATTTGGTGTTTTAATTTAGCCTTGACAAGTTCGTTTTCCCCTCCTGTCTCCACCAGGTCATCACACTGGAAGGCTGGGTGGACATCATGTACTTTGTCATGGATGCACATTCTTTCTACAACTTCATCTACTTCATCCTTCTGATCATTGTGAGTGGCCTTAGGGGAACATGGGGTCCTCCTGGCTTTTGGAGAGGGCAGAGTGGAGTGACCCAGAGGAACAGGGCAGACAGCACAGTGAATATAAAAGCTGGTGCCACATAGGAGGGGTAGGAACCAGCCTGCTGGAAGACATGCAGCTTCGATGCGGCATTGCATCACATTGCATTTTGCTGCAAACGTGAAGGAAGGAAGGAAAGAAAGAAGTGCTTAAGCTATGGTAGATGCACTTCTGTTGCTGCTGTTTCTACTACTTCTCTCTTTGTGCCTCAAGGTCCTCTTCCTTAGTTGCCACCTTGAATTAAGTTTAAAAGTAGGCAGTTTTCTCCTAGTCAGGTTTTGAGCTCTGGAATGGGAGGAGGCTGCCCAGAGATTCCACCATATTGAAGAACCCAGCTGGTTCTTGGTGCAAAGGGGACATTCCAGGAAAACAGTCCCAAACTTCAGAGAGCACATTAAGAAAGGAGGGAAGGGATTACTTCCCACAGCCCACCCATGCTTCACAGCATCATCTGAGACCACCCACAAAGGACCCAACAAAGAGTTTCTGTGGGGTGGGCTCCATGATGGGCTTCATCTTGGCAAGCAGAATTGTCTACCGTGACTGGCTGAGCTTGTTGTCTAGACTCCCTTTATCGTCAAGGGAGAAAAATAGGTGCTTTAAGGGGGTGATTCATCTCTTCCGAAGGTAGACATCCAAAATAAATTAGATGCATTGCAGACTTGATGTGCCTATTTCTCTTTTGATTCTAAAGGATCATTAGGTGCCTCACTCAGATGTAGCTCAGATAAGTGAGATGAGTCCCTTTCTTGCTGTCTAATTGGACTAAGTCCAGCAAAATAGCTGCACGTTGTCCATTAGACCATTGTGGGGATTTCTGCTCCTCATCAAACCAGGACTCAAACCCTGATGAGAAGGTAGGAGGTCATTTAGTCCATGATGCTTTTTCTGGTTCACCTATTAGCTTCCCCCAAAAAAGAAACAATCCCTGGTTCTCAGCATCCCAAAAACAATGGAGAGGAAGGGCAAGCAGTACTTTTCCAGATGCCGTGCAAGTTAACGTTAGTGGCATGTGATAGCCCGTTAGCACGTCAGTAATTCTCTGTGATCCAGGCTGTGCTCTGCGGAAGGTAGAACCTCATGAAACCCTGGTTGGAAATAAAAATCTCCAGGCTGTGGGTACAGGCTGCTGATGCCCTTGCGTAACAGTCACCCGCAAATCCCGTTAGCAGGGGAAAGGGATCTGCTCACAAGCTGCCCACACACTGCCAGAAAAAACGCTCCTATCAGGACGACTCAGTGCATTCATCGTAATGCCACTAATTGTGATAATTACAACCGTTGTCTGTAGAGAGAGAAAAACACCATCTTAAAAGAGCAAAAGCTTTTTGTCAAAACAATCTTCTCGCGTCTTTGATCTCTGACGTCCTCCATGGAGTGCTGGCATGGGAGTCCCCGGGGTAGGGGCTCAGGAGGTGTCAGTCCCTCCACGTCCCAGCTGGTGGTCCCTGCCGGGTGACACAGGAGATGGGGCTGGCTGGGGTTTGCCCGCTGCTCCTTGCGGTGGGGTGTGGGGCGAGGCAGGGCTATGGGGTGGGCATGGCCACCCCAAGGTTGCTGATGACTCCTGTTCCCTTAGGTGGGCTCCTTCTTCATGATCAACCTCTGCCTGGTGGTGATAGCAACGCAGTTCTCCGAGACAAAGCAGCGCGAGAGCCAGCTGATGAAAGAGCAGCGGGTGCGCTACCTGTCCAATGCCAGCACTCTCGCCAGCTTTTCGGAGCCAGGCAGCTGCTATGATGAACTCCTCAAGTACCTGGTTTACATTGCCCGGAAAGGCAGCAAGCAGCTCGTGGAGGTCTACCGGGTGGCGGGCGTGAGGATGGGCTTCCTCACCAGCCCCGCGAGCAAGACAGGGGCCGACCGGCATGCTGGGAAGCGCCGGAGCAGGAAGAGGTCCTCTGTGCACCACCTCATCCACCACCATCACCACCACCACCACCACTATCACCTGGGCAATGGGAACCTGCGGGCGCCCCGCGCCAGCCCAGAGATCAGTGATGTGGAGACCAGCTCGCTCCACAATGGGACCAACCGGCTGATGCTCCCCCCCTCGGCACCAAACCCCCATGGGGCCCCCAGTGCTGCTCCCAGCAACACCGAGTCTGTCCATAGCATCTACCATGCTGACTGCCACTTCGAGCCAGTGCGCTGCCGGTCAGCCCTCCCGCAGCCGGGCCTCGGCTTGCCGAGCCCGGAGGGGATCCCCAAGAACATTGTGGGCAGCAAGGTGTACCCCACGGTGCACCCCAGTACCTCCCATGAGATGCTGAAAGAGAAGAGCCTGGGGGAGGCGGCGGTTGGTGCCGGGAGCAGCACCTTGACGAGCCTCAACATCCCGCCCGGGCCGTACAGCACCATGCACAAGCTGCTGGAGACGCAGAGTACGGGTGAGCCTGGGGCTGGGTCTTGGTCTGGGGTTGTCTTGCAGAAATACAAGCTAAGACCTAATTTCTTTCTCCTTCTGAATCTTTGCAGGGTTTTTTTCAGTCCACATTACAGAGAAAGGCGATGGCTTTCCAGGTGAGGCCAACATGAATCTTCTGATGTACCTAAGGCATCTTATAGCCAAAACCAGGAGAGAGGTTTCAACCTCCCCGACTTCATACTTGCAAAAATCCAAGGGAAATTAATGTTTTAATGAACCCATCTTCTTTCCCATCCCCATATCCTCCCAGTCAAACTTACTCTGCAATTGTAGGGAACACTCCCCAAATCCCTGCACTCCCCAAATCAACAAGAACTGGGCTCGGTGACACCGAGCAGAGGTGGAGCCCAGCCTGGCTGCTTGCAAATGGCCACGTCCCTTCCTCGCTAAAGCACAGGGGCTGGAGGTGGCTGCGTTGCCCACCGCTTGCTGTAGAGCTCAGGGATGGACACCTTCCAGATCTAAGTCCCAGCACATCCCCGAGCACTGCGTAGCTCCGCTCCCCACAGGACCTGAGGCTCGGGGAGATTGAGTGTCTGCTTTGCATGAGTGCTCAATGGCAATTGCAGATGCTAAGTATTAAAAATCTGCCTGGAGTGATTTGCTCGGGAAGCCTGTAACGGAGCCAGACACCGAATGCAGCTTTCCCGGATTGGGGTTTCGTACCTTCACCGCAAGATGCTCTTTCCCCCTCCACATCCTGAGGTTTGGAAGCTCAGGCCAGTCTAGTCCAAACCCTTTCAGCCACCAAGAAGCATTTCTGGCCCAGCTTTCTCATGCGGTCGGTGCCTTTTCCACCCCTCCGCAGCGACACTGACCTTTCCAGCCAGGAGCCGTGCAGGGAAGAGCCCAAGTCCTGCCCCCAGTCCAGAGACTAAATACAGAGCTGGGCTCTGAGATGGTTTGGCACGGGGTGTTTGTGCTGCTGGGCGTGAGTCAGGAGCACACTTTGCAGATAGCCTCTGCCTGGCAGCCAGCTGGTAGGATTTTTGGGGAATATCCTGCTGGTAGTGTCACCCGGGAGCCACCTGGCAGCTGGGAGCTGCCATTGAGGGCAGCACGTGGAGGGGGAAGCTGGTGATTTCGGAGCATCAGCAAACAGCAGGAGCAGGAAAGGAGGCTGCTGGCATCGTGCTCCTGCTAATTACAGCCCGGGGCCAGCCAGGGGAGCTGATTGCTTTCTCCCAGCCATAATGGCCAGAGGTATAATGAGGTGGGCTAGGCGTCCTCAGCTGGTGGCAGGGTCTGCCTGGGGGCAGCAAAAAGGGCTTTGTAAGCGGGGAGAAGGCACTTGGGGAGCCCAGGGCTTGCCTAGGGCTCTTGGACCCAGCAGGAGCCCTTTTTCCCTTAGGAAATACCTGTCCTGTCAAGGACAACAGCTCAGAGCTAACGGGGACTGGGGGTTGCTCCCATGGCTGCCCGCAGATCCCCCGCCCTGGCTGATGGGCTGCCCTGCTCCTGCCTTGCTGGCATTTCAGGTCCCTGCCAAAGCTCCTGCAAGATCTCCAGCCCCTGCACCAAGCTGGACGGTGGCTCCTGCAACCCCGAGAGCTGCCCTTACTGCCTCAAGGCGCTGGCGAGCGAGGCCGAGCTGACGGACAACGAGACAGCCGACTCGGACAGCGAGGGGGTCTACGAGTTCACGCAGGATGCCCACTACAGCGACCAGCGGGACCCGCAGCGGGGCAGAGCCCGGGCCAGGAGAGCGAGCCGGGTGCTGGCCTTCTGGCACGTGGTGTGTGAGACCTTCCGGAAGATCGTGGACAGCAAATATTTTGGCCGTGGGATCATGGTGGCCATTCTCATCAACACGCTCAGCATGGGGATCGAGTACCACGAGCAGGTGAGTGCTGCCCCAGCACCTCCCGGTGCAGCGGGGATGTGGGCGGTGTTATGGGTCCAAATCTGGCTGCCAGTGGGATGGTTTGGGACAAGAGGTACTGTAGGAAGGGCCCCAGGACAGGGCAGGGCTTATTTTTCTCCTCTGAGCCTGCATCCAGCTCGCAGGCAGAGGCAAGCAGCGATCACCCTGGCTGGTACCCGGCTGCGTCAGCTCCCGCATCCCGGCCTCGCCAGGGATGCTCATCGCCGTGCCGAGACTGCCGTCACGCAGGCAGCACCATGCGTGGCTGGTTTCTGTGGTGCAGGGGCCAGGGAGAGGGAGCAGCCGTTTGTCACGGGGTTTGTGCCAGCCCTGCAGCCCTCGTGGCACTGCCGGCGGCTGCGGGCGCTGAGGTCGGTGCAGCTGCAGGCAGGGAAGTCTATTGAATTTGCAGTCCCTGGAGAGGAGGTAACAAATGCCTTTGCCTCCTCAGCGAACACTCCAGCAACAGCATGCTGAGTCCAAAATAGACTCATTGCTGGCTATTCCTCCACTCGATTATCTGAGTCCTTGCAGGCGAGAGGCTGCCTCTGCTCCAGCCTCTCACACGCTTGTCACCTAGCAGAGCTTTTCCCTATATATAGTCATTAAGAAAAGGAGTTGCCACATTCCTCTTGAAACGTCTCCATAAGGATGACAAGAGCTCTGCTTTTCAAGAGGCTTTTGCACAGTCTGCTCTCACAGAGGTTTTGTGGCCGCCGCACACCCGGCGCGGTGCCCTCGGTCCTGCCGCGGGCACGGGAGGGCTTGATGCTGCAAGCCCACGCTTCATTTGGATTGGGGGGGAAGAGTTTATTAGTGGGGATGCTGAGATGCTGCAAAACCTTGTTATTTACTCCTCTGATGCTTGAGGGCTCCCAGTGGCCAGCCCAGCGTGGCCCTTTTGGGATGCCAGACTTCTCCCCTCCCAGACGGACATGGCCACCCCGTCCCAGCGCTGGCCTGTGCTGGGAACTCCCTTGCATCTCAAGCAGTGGCTGTTTACTTTTCTCCCTTCCTGGCACGTTTTGTATTTGCAGAGTCACTCGCAGTTGCACGCAGGGGCTTTTTTCCTACAGCTCCCAGTGGCAGCGGTGGTGGCTGCAGACCAGCTCCAAATTCCTGTGTCCTCCCATGGCATTTATGTCTCAGTGACCGAACACCAGGGAGACACGGCTGTGCTAAATGTGTCCCTTCCAGCCAGCGCCTTCTCCCTGATGTCCCAACACAGTCTGGCTGCCTAACCGTTGTTTTCAGTACACATTAAACAGCGACGCGCTCTGAAGTCCTGCAGGTTTCACCTTCCTGTGGTGCCCTTGGTGGGAGCTCTGCGGGGAATCTTGAGTGATTCCACCTTTATTTAATAATATCGGGAAGATCATCTCCTAAGAACCTGGGGGGAGGTGGCTCAGGAAACCAATAAACAGATGTATTCCTCCTTTGGCTGAGAGGTGAGGGCAGATCCGCCGTGCCTTTGCTGCCACTGTCCGAGGGGCGGATCGTCAAAGCTTGTTGCCCTTTATCAGGAGCATCTTTGGGAGATGCTGGTGTAGGCTCCTGTGCGTGTACCAGGGACCATCCCACCAGGGATGGGTGGCCGAGCAAGCTCCCATCATCAAACACCCGAAGGGCAACACAGCTCCTTAATTCTTTCGCTCGGGGGAAACAGAGCGGCGGGGTGCTGGCCTCTGGCCCAGCCAGTGGTGCGTCCCAGCAGGCAGCTGGATGGGAAGAGGCAGATTTTTGTGGTGGTTTTCGGGTAACAAGGTGAAGGGAGCTGATAAGCGTGGGGGGACTCCAGACGCTGTGGGTGGTTGCTTTCTTTGATGGTATTTTGAAGCTACTACTGTTCCAGATTCCTTTCTCCCAGGCGTTTGGAGTGAATAGCGGAGCTTGTTTTTATTAGTTCATCTGCTCAAAGTGGCGGCAGAGAGCAGAGGTGTTTTTCTGTAAACTCGGGAGGCTTATAGTCTGCAGTTTCATAATCTGACAGTTATGAGAGCACGAATTAGAGGGGAGAAATGCTGGACCAGGCCTTTCTGCAGAGATTATAAACACTGAAACATGTGATTTTTTTTCTTTTAGAAGAGCCTTTCCTGAAAGTGCAAGTGATCAACCGTGCCAAATTTATCTTCATAGGCTGATGTTTGCAAAGACGCGAGGGGGCTTGAAGAGTACTTGACTCCATGACTTTCTATATTAAGCTCTCTGCTTATTTAATGAATATTTACCTCTTGGGTTTTTCACATGAGGCCACCCTGGGCACACCAGACTATATTAGGATAAATACTTTCAGGACATGTTTTATGGTGCCATGTCAAAAGTTGTGTTGTTTACCAGCACCTTGCCAGAGGGGAGAGGACACGCTAGCAGCTACTGTGTGAGAGGATGGATGGGCTGGTGGTTACTGTGGGAAGAGGAAGGCTTCTGCCCTCCCATCTGTCCCCAGCAGCTGGGTGGGATTCAGCAGGTCTGGGACAGACCTGGACAGACAGCTGTAGCTAGGGGAGAGAAGTATGTTCCTCTGGAGGCTTTGCATCTCACCTTGCGACAGGCGTCCTGGAGAGACCTGCTTTTCTCCATGGAAGATGCCTAGAAGACTGAAACAGTTTTTACAATCATTTGTTTAACAGGCTCATCAACCCCAGAAGGCCAGGTTGGGATATTTAGGATGGAAGTGGTGGTTTGAAGGCACATCAAAATGAGAGGAAATTTGGAGTGTGTTGAAAACACTGGCCCCTACCTCTTGCTGTTTATTTGCATTCACCCATCAGTCAACCTGGCCAGACTGGGCACCCATGGCCGGGGTGCTGGGTGCACGTCGCAAAGGTAGTTCGTGTCCCCAGGAGCTCGTTTCCTACCTTGGGACATTCCATCCCAAAGCTCCTCTCCATAGACCACCTTCTAAAGCCATTGTCAGCAAATATTTTACCATCGTATGGCTGGTGTTTCAGGAGCTGGGTTTCCTCTAAGCTCCTTCCGACATGAGCTTGCTGACTTTCTCGCTCAGCACCAGGTTGCTTCCTCGCGGTTCCCGTGCCTGCAGGAGCAGTAGGTACACCTGGCCGGCCTTCGCTCGGTGCTTTCTGTCCATCCTCCCCACCTGGCCTCCCCACTCTTGCCTTTCTCGTGGCTGCTGGATTTAGTGGGAGGAAAGCCGAGCGGTCAGAGGTGCACATAGCGCTCACCGTGTCGCTGCTGCTGGGCAGCAGTGTGAAATTTTCCATCAGGGAAATGACAACCAGATTGCTGTGGATTATTAATGTGACTGCTAAATAGCTTGTTTTTCTACGGAGATGAAGCAAAATGCAGGTAGAAACTATTAGCTTGGGGTAGAGGAATATAAAGGTGATTTAAAGGTAGACTCTGGGGGATTTTAAATACACTGTTGAACCAATTGACTGATTCGCCTTAGGGAAGCTGAGACTGCGGCGCCGCGGGTTCAGACGGCTAGGGCTTTGCAAAAGCTTGCTCTGCCGTAGAGCAGGAGTAAAATGTGCTGCTAAACCAGAGGGTTTCTGTGCTGCTTTCCCCCCCAGCCCTGGCTGTAAGCCAGCCTGTGTTCCATAATGTGCTTTTTTTTTTTTTTTTTCCTCCAAATCCTTCGTTGGAGTGAAATGCAAAGGCTTTAGTACGAGGCGTGATGTTGGACTCCTCAGCAGGGGAAAGAATTCGGCAAGGGCTTCCTTGAGGAAGGGCTTTGGGGTTTTGTTTTTGTTTCTAAAATCTGGTTCGCATTGAGTGGCCTGGCTGTTCCGATTTCCCTTGTCTGAACTCGCATCGTATGAACTATACCCTACATATGCGTTTGTTTAAATAGCGCTTGAATTTCAGCCACCGTTGCTGCGGTGTTTTGCCATTGTTAACATAACAAGAGACTGGAGAGTCCTGCGCTGGCCTCCCCAAAGCTGCAGTCGGTTCAAATCCGTGGCTGGAGCTTGTGGGGAACTTGGATTTAGAGAGGTCCAAAACTCTGGTGTCTCTGAAGGAAGACAGGGGGAATTGGTTCAGACCTGTAGAGAACCTCTTGTTAATTCTTAAAAGTGAATTGGAGAGACGACAGGGGTGAAATGATTCTTTGGGACGGCACCCAAGTAGAAAAGCTCATGGGAGGCAATTATTCAAGGGAGCAGGAAGAGGCAATGCCTGACATCCCCAGGTAACTGGTTACTGGAGGGTAACTGGTAGAGCACCCCCAGCTGCAGCAAGGTGTTGTAGGAACCCACAAAGCAGCAGTGCCCCCAACCAAGGTGTGCAAACTCCACCGGCAGAAAGCGGGAGCAGCCTCGGCCTGTGGTAGGATCTCAGGCCGAATTCCTAGTGCATCCCACTGCAGGGGCCCAGAGCGTGCACGGTACAGGTGGTGTAAAGTTGTCACTGGTAACATTACCATCTAATAGCCGCCGCAGCATGGAAATATCAGCCATCTGTGCCAAAGCGTCAAAGGAAGGCTTGCTGGCAAAATGCATTAAAGTGTCTATTTATGTAAACAGTCGAGGCTGGGGAACATGGGAGCCTTCCTAATCGGTGTCAGAGGATGTGAAATTTTCAGGTATCCAGGATGATTGAGAGGGGAGATGAAGGGTCAGTGACTGCAGCAGCGTTAGAAAACCTGCCGGCGTGGAGGAACCATTAGGCTCCAAGTCCAAGCATTAATAATAGTCACCCAAATGGTATTTATGTACTTCTGCTTCTGCCTGAATTCAGTGTGCAGGGAAGAAGGTAACTGAAAATTATTAGCTGTCATGACACCCACTGATTAATTTTTCCATGTGGGAGGAAAATTTGATTGCTCCACAGAGAAGTGGTGGAAGAGAGCTGGACAGTGGGGATTTGGCAGGCTCCCAGGTCTTGGGGTGCTTGAGTCTGTGCTAGTGTCCAAAGTCCTGGGCAGGCTGGAGGGCAGCAGGTCTGGATCCATTTGTGAGCACTGCCTCAAGAAATAAGGGTGTTTTGGGGATCAGAAGCACTTTACTCCCAGGTCTCGGTGGTCAAGCACATCCTAATCTCCACCAGTTTCAAGCCAAGTTGAATATTTTGCTGCTGGCCACCGGAATGGAAGGCAGCTGCAGATTTGTTGGGCATGTGGAGGCTGCTGCTTTGACATCCCTACCTGCCAAAATGAGGTCTTTCCAAGTGCTCATTTGCCTCCCAAGGAGGCTGTGGAGGATCTGGGCATGAGCTGCAGCTCACAGGGTGCGTGCTGCCAAGCTTGCCCTTGTCCATCTGCATGGGGCAGTCGTGGGCAACACCCTGCCCCCTCCAACCTCTGCAGCTCCATGTCAGGTCAGTCCAGAACATCTAAATTTTGGCTTCCTTCATGTGCATGGATTTGTGGCAGGCCTCCAGGTCAGGAAGGAAGGGAATACTTTTTTTAAATATATAATATTTTTGGTATCTCTTGCACCTCTCTTGAATTGTTTCCTGCAAGTGCAGGGACTCAAAGACGCGTCCCACATCCAGGCAGCAGCCGGTGCTGCACCAGGGGCTCTCTGCACCACGCACCGATGCGAACCAGTGCTGTACCCCCTTAGCCTTGCACCCCGCCTGCTTTACTCCAGCTGTGGCCTTAATAGTACAGCCTGACTTTTCTCTGTGGTGAAGTTTCTAATTTGATGCTTCCCTGTATGAATCTGATTCATTAGGCTTTGATTCAGGAGGGCACTTACACATGTGTGTGCAGCCCTTAAATCAATGAGACAGCCTTTCCCTGGACAACTTCCATCTGCCCCAGGCTCTTCCCAGGAGCTCGCAAGGTCATGCACCGTCTTCTCTTCCTAGAGCTATCTCCACTTCCACTTTGGTGCATATCCCATGTCTCTATTTAACTCCATTACACATCTCTCCAGCCCTGTGCCAGCTACTCTTAGCCAAGTGATCAAAGCTTTGGCAGCGCAGCGAGGCTTTCCCTCCCTCGGCGTCTGCTGGCTTTGCCCAATGCAGGGCTTGTAGCAAGCGTCAACTTAATTTCTCATCACTACAGCTGCATAGGGCACTCCCACGGTAGGAAAATGAGGTGCCCTATAGATTTGCACGTGCTGTATTCAATTAGCTCCTGCTTAAGCAGAAATTACACTTATTAACGGTTTGTTGTTGGAGACTGGAGGAGTCAAGTCAATGCTAATGGAAGTCATCAGAGCTGTTAATCACTAGGATCACTGACTTCAAAAACAGCTCTCTGTTTGTTATTGGGGGTAATTCGTTTGATGGACCTTGGGGGTTCTTCCGCTCCTCAGTGATTTGAAGGGTTTATGAGGTCTTGTAGGAACTCGCATGTTTTAATTGACTTGCTCACGAAGCTCTTCCAGGGCATCATGCAAAATACAGGGGTGCCACGGCCCTCGTAGTCATTAAAAAAATGGGCTGTGCCTGTAAAGCAGACTTCATCCTGGTTCTGGTGACTGACTGTACTGAAAATTAAATGAGATTTCATGCAACTGGAAAGTGTATGGGGTTTTTATCAGATAATTCAGCTCTGTGCATGCTTTAGGGATGAGCCTATGTGGATTCCTTGACATCTACTAAAGTTTTCTTCAGCTCCCTGGATGGGGAGCCGTAAGTGTCAATCCTTTCTTGTTAATTTAGTTCGGAGACTGGAAATACTCGGGCTGCCTTAGATCCTATCATTACAGCTGTTGTTTCCGTTGCCATCCGTACCCTCGTGTTATCTCTGCTCAGGCAGCATTGAGAAGAGACTCCGTCTCGGTGAAATGGGAAAATTATGTGTGCTCTCAAAACTTGCTTCATCCCCGCGTGGATGAAAAATCACTGCTCTCTGCAGATAGCTGGAGTTTCTCTCTGCTCCTTCTTTGATTGTGGTTGTTCCCCTTGGGTGGGAGCCAGCAAGCTCAGATAGAGCTCCTGGAGCATCCTCAGGTTGCACCACCAAACGCTTTCATCTGTAAGTGCTCCTGATTGCTGGTGATTTCCCAGAGACTGGTCCATTTTTTTCCCCAGCTCTCTTGGTAGAGGTTGGTCCCAATGCTGTTGGTGCCCATGACTCTGCCCTGCTGCCATTCCATGTCCTCGCAGAGCCCCTTCCCACCTCGCTCAGCCTCCAGCGGGAGCAGGGGCAGGAGTCGAGCACTTTTTCCCTCGTCTCTGCTGGATTTTAGCTCTTTGTTATAATTGGTTTTTTGCTGATGTTAGGAAACAACCGACTTTCCCCCTGTGGACGTCTGTCAGCATTAGCGATAGTGTTACCATCATCAGAAACCCAGGTTCAGCAGAACCATGCAGGAGCCATACAGAGACAGCCTTTTTCTTTCTCTCTTTTTATTTCCTCCCTCCCCCTGGTACCTTCTCAAGTACTAATGGGGAGATAAGTTTCAAACTTGGTTTAGATTAACTAGAAATAGCGGGCTTTAAATCTCAAGTACTTACAAGGTGTGACCAAGTAGAAATGCAGCTTTTGTTCAGCTTAAGCTCCTTCGAAACCTGGGCAGAGGGATGAGCCACTTCATGTTTTTCTTGCATTTTCTGGGATAATATTCACCCAGAAATCTCAGGCTGAGAAAGATAAGGAGTTCAGGCAAGAATATCTGCTGTGTCTCCTGAGAGTGGTAAAGAAGAGCCCAGCCCTGGGGCTTGGGGGAGGAGAGCATGGTCTGCAGGTCCTCTTTATGGTCCTGGGCAGGGATAGTTCATGGCAGGTCCCTTCAGGGTTGGTTGATGAGGTTCTCCATCATGCCTGGGGCTCATTCCTTCATTTGCTCCCCAGGCTCGGGGTGGACAGGAGGCAGGGGTGCATGGGGACATGGCCCTGTACGGGCCATCGGGGCTGGGGAATTCGGTTGCTCGCCAGGGTTGCTCAACAAGGATGTGGTGGAGAGGAAGGTCTTGCACCAGAAGGTGCCATGTCCACAGGACTCAGCTCCTCCCTTCTGCAGGAGTGGGGTGGGAAGGGACATTCATTAACTGGAACGGGGAAGAATGGGTGGAAGCGAAGAGATTAGTGGCGGTGGTGGGAGTCCCTCCTGTGCAGGCAGCTCTGATTTCTCTGAAATGAAAGCTGCTTTCCTCCCTTTCTTACAGCATTATTTGCCATGGCATGAAATATTCACCCTCCATTCAGCCCGTAACAAAATCCTCCTTTCCCATGCAGTGATGGGATGAAACTGGACTTGTTCGCTTGTCTGTCAAAGTAATTTCCTTTTAATAAATGCCTATAAATCCTGAACTTCCCAGCAGTCCTCCTCCAGCCCACTAAGCAGTGAGCACGCTGCCCTTTCCGTGTCTCCAGTCCCAAGAGGAGCAGAGCAAAACCCGCTGCAATCCTGCTACTTGCTGAATTGTTTTCTTTAACCAATTTGGCAGAGGATGAGTAGAGGAAGCCTATCAGTCTATCGGGCTCTGATTAAGGACAGCTCAGGTTCACGCTGCTGGACCCAGGACAATAGCTAAAGCCCAATGCCTTTTAAGGAGCCCCAAAGACAATGAATGTCATCGCTGAAAATATGCGTGGATTGAGTTTCTATTTATAAAGTAGCAAGCGGCTCTGGAGCTAAGAGGAGCCGTATTTACCAAAGGGAACCAAAGTGGTTTTTTGGATGGCCGTGGCTCAGCGGGTGCACCGAGGCAGGGGGAATAGTGTGGGTGTGATGAGGGCAGGGCATGGAGAAGGCTCGGTGGTTGACTGAGGACGTGGCCATGAGCATTTATAAATGGTGGGGAATCGGGCCTGGGAGAGGGCAAAACCAGGGCACCACATTTTGTTAATTAATAGCTGCTTCTGTTCATCAGAATTTTTTGTGTTTTGCCCCAGGACTTGTGGTCTGGCTCCTGTTTTCAGGCAGACTTGGTGTGTGTCTGCACCCACATGGAGGGTGGAGAAGATATTAATGGAACAATGTCAGGTTGAAAATTGCGTCTTTGTGTGACCCATTGGACTTTTTTCTTATGTATATATATTAAAAATCTGCAAGTGATGAGTCAGTAAAATGTTGTTGGTGTTTCCTGTGAAATAGCTGAGGTCGGTATTTTCTTTCTGTGTTATTTTTCCTTAGTTGCCATGGTAATGATTTCAGAAGGGTTTTATTCTGCAGCCATTTGAATGGGTTAGAAGTTTTCATGGTCTTCTGGATCTGCTCGCAGAAGCAGAGCCCTCGGGTTCAGGAGGGATCTGCCTCCTGGCTGGTCACCCCATCTCTCTGTGCTGTGGTGAGACAGAGTGGTTTTACTATTTTATTTTATTGTTAGCGAGATAGAGAGGAAAGACCCTGGGGTGCTTCTGCTCTTTTGTGCTGCATCCCCAGGGGCAGGGGCTGGGCAAGGCCAGGCTTGGCTGCAGCCTGGAGCTCGCTTCCTGGGCAAGGGGGAGATGGGGATGGACGGATCCATGCCATGCTCAAGGTGCTAGGTGCAGGTCTGATGACGATGAAGAGCCTGTGCCATGCCTGTGCCTTATATGGGTCATGGCTGGAGGAAGGCAGGAGTAGAAGCCTTCTAAGCTCTGTGCACCATCTGCCAGGGCACTTGGTTGCACTTCATCACGCAGCAGGGCTTGTCTTTCAGGAATTGGGGAACCCAGCCCCCAGGGCTTGTGCTTTTAATGACCCCAGTCCCTGTCCTCAGCCTTTTCCCTGCTCGTTGCCTGCAGCCTCGCCGGCTCAGCAGACACCTTGGAGCCCTGTGCATGGGAAGGTGTAGCGTGTGCCACTGTCTTGTGCACAGATGGAAATGGAGCACGTCCCTTCTACTGTCAGAAATGTCGCTCATGAGCTACTACTCAGTTTAAAAAAAGAAAAAAAATGAAAGCAATGCGTTCCAGCCTATTTCTGAATGCTGACAAAGGACAAGGTGCTGGTCCAGCTCTGCGATACCCCTCAAGGCAACATTTAGTACCTGGGGGCATCTTCCCTTGCCTCCTCCTGTCCCCCACAGCAGTGCCCTGCTTGGTGCCAGGCAGGGAGCAGAGAGCATCCCCTCCTCGCTGCCACGGTTTGCACCCTGCCAGGCAGGGTTACGTCTGGGCGGGCGCCCGTGGCTCGCCTCCTCCCCGTCGCCTTCCTTTGCTGCGTGGTGTTTATGAGAGATGCTGCGCTGTCTGCTCCTATTTTATGTGCTGCCAGAGCTTGTCAATGTGCTGTTTGGTACATTAACAAATCGACAGTACACAAACAGAGAGCTAACAGGGAATGATTTATCCAGGACACCACGTCTGTGTGTCCAGCAAGGCGAGGTGTCCTGGAAACAAAATTCGGTATTTACCAAAGACTCATCAGAAGAGCTGGTATTTCGTGTCGCAGCTGAATCATGCTCATACCTTGCTCTTTCTGGGTGTTGCTCGTTTAATCATAGGATGTTTTCCTTTTAATTAGTCACTGCTGCTGATGATGAGAGAATTAGCAGGCTCTTCTCTTAATGGAGAAGCTGAGGCTGTGGCAGATGTGCTGTAACCAGGGTGGTAGGCAGGAGGCTTTGTGCTGCAAAGAAATCCCAGGGTCTGCACCTTGGGCTCTGCTTTCCCACAAAATGCCCTTTCCAGGGGTGTTCCTGGAGGGGTTTGTTTTCCAAATATATTATTTAGTGAAAGGAAGGGTGCTGCCTCACTGGCTGCTGTGTTGTGACCCTCGGAGGGGAAAGGTGCTTGGTTTTACCGGCTCTTTTCCTCTGTGCCCAGCGAGGACCCGTGGAACTGGTTGTGTGCCAGGAGTTGGTGACCCCCCCCCAGGTACATTGCATCTAGAGCTGGTCAATGTTGTTTTGATAGGACAGTTATTGTCAGAAAATGGCAGTTTATCGAACTTGAAGCTGTTCATGGGAGGAGAGATGTTTCAGTGAGCTGGCTTAAAAAAAAAAATATTGCAATACATTGTCTGAGATGTTTGAAATGTCCATGTGAACAGTTGAGGAACAAAAAGTTCCATGCTCTTCTTCAAGCTGACTTTTATTTATGTTTTTTTAATTTCAGTTGATTTACGGTACAGAGCAAATGGATAAGGGAATAGGGACTGAAATGGAGGGGAGAGCTTTTCAAAATTTTGGGCACAATGTGTCTCAGTTCTGAAACCCTGCGTTCCTTTTTGGGATGGGATGACAATTTTGATTCCCACAGGAGAGAAAAGCCCCTTTCCTGCTGTATTGTAATGATTCTCAGACACTTTTATGATTTCTCTAAAGCAGAAGCATCTTATAAACAGTCTTCTTGTCTATACGCATCCCTAGCTGCATGGAAATCCCGTAGCTGGCATTCTCAGAAGTGTTTGAATCCCCACTGCCTGTCTGTGGTCCCCTTGGGCAAGATCATGATCTCAGCCCACCTCTATTTTTATAAATCATTCCCGGTGGTGCTTGTGGCAGTGATCCAGGCGGGTGCCCCATGGACTGGCTGCAGGGATGCGTCCCTCAAAAGGGATGCGGAGCTGTTGCAGGGGGCTCGTGAGCTGCCCTGGGGAGCGAGGGGCTTGGGGGAGAACGCTCCACAGCCGGCTGCAAAAATCCTCCGAGTAATTTGCATCGCCCTGTCTCAACTGTTTAGGGATGTGCTGTTTCCCGAAAGCAAAATAACTCCTTGATTTCAGCCGGGTCTGGTTGCAGTGTGCTTCCAGCAGATGCTCTTCACCCTCCCCTGGCAGAGCTCCAGGCTGCCCCGGAGACCCTCCGCTCCTCCCGGCTGGGTGAAAGGGGAGTTTTCTCTTCCTCTTTCAACCCATTTTGGCCATTAATCTTAGATTTTTGGATATTAATTCTCACCTCTGGTTCGGGAGATCCCACTCTTTATTATGGGTGCCCAGTGTCTCAGATATTAAAAAACGATTTGTGCAAGGGAAGTGGAAAAGAGCGTGCAGAGGAGTGGGGGGCCAGGAGGCTTTTTTGGGGTGAAGCAGGGGGAAATGGATGGATCTGGTGCTGTTGTGGGTGCCGAGCATCGCCATGCTGCATGGGCTGGCCTGTAGCTCTCCCATGCTGGTGCCAGGCGTATTTGGGGCTCTCATGAACCTGGTGGGCTGGGAGGGATGCTTTACGGGCTGGGGGGATCACGGCCCTTTCAGTGGGTGCTGGGGGTCCTGGGAGAGTTGCAGCGTAAGCGCTGCTCCCCACATCAGCCAGCTGTGCCCTGCCAGCGCCTCCCATCCGGATTTGTACATCCCAATAACATCTCCAGCCAGAAGGCACTCGTGAAATGCAAAGTTTCATTAATCCATGCTATTAACACAATGTCCCTGCCAGGGCTGGTTGGGTTTTCCGTGTCAGCCCCGCGGGGAAAGGATGCGGGGCTGCGGGAGATGCTGGATGCTGCTCACGCCTTGAGGGACTTAACCCGGTTGCGCCTGCGGGGCAGGTTAGATTTGGCAGTGCGGTTGCAGAGGGGGAACAGAAGGTGGAAATCAGCCTTAGGGGCCTGGGTTAGTGGCACTGATGGATGAGAAGGAAAGCTTCCAGGAACACGTTTCCTTTCCAGCACTATCGCGGTGGTAATGATAACAGCGCAGCCTGCCTCGGTGCTGGGGCGCTCACGAATGAGTTGGCATTTTTTTTGTGACTAATGTAGACTTTCAGCAATTTGAAATTGTCCTGAGGTGCAGCTTGACATATAAGTTCTCGGCCTATTTATTACTTTGTGTCTGAGTGTTCCCACAGGTATATGATTTTAAACCAGGGCTGCGTTTAATATTGGGAGCTGGAGCATTTGTATTTTAGCTCTAGATCAGCGAGGCGGCGATTTGAGCTGTATCTCCAGTGTGTTTGGCAAACTCTAGCCCAGGGATCCGCTCCTCAGCAGGATGTCTGAGGTACAGGAAGTGTTCAACACCCCCTTTTTTTTTTTCTTTTTTATTACTTTTTCTTTTCAATGCTGCTGTTTCCTCCTTTCCCATCCTGTGACCGTTGCTGTGTCATCACAAGCTCCCACTGGTATCAGTGCAAGTCTCCAAGGATTATGCTACCATGCTGAGATAACATCAGACCAGTTTGGGTCCCCACCTATCATCGGACTGGGTTGGAGGAACTTGAGCTGAAAGGGTTTGGCCAGCTGTGCCTGGAGACTTCAACCCTGAAAAAGAAAAAGTGAAATGCCCACATGGATTTATCTGTTTATTTGCCAGTGTTTATCTGTGAAGCCTTTGGTCGCTGTAGTTTCCTGGGGCTCTGAAACACAGTTGATCAAGAGTTGACCCTGGCCCTGAGCCATCCCCTCTCCTGGCTCCCATGGAGTTGGGTTGGGGTTGGGTCACCTCATGTCAAACCCTACAGCTTGTCCCGCAGCACGTGCCGTGGCGTGGCAGCTCCTGCTCTGTTGTAGGAAGCTTTTGGCCAGCCATGAAGGTGTTTCATGAAAGTGGTGGGAGCAGTCTAACAGCATGCACCACACATTGGCTTCTGCTCATGGTGTAGCTGCCATGAACCCGTACATCTGGCCATAACCCACCATGGTGTTCAGGCATCTGAAGCGCTGGGTGGCTGCACGAGGGGATTTAGAAAAGTACCTGAGTGAGCTAAGTGCCAAACTACCCCTAAGAGGAATCCAGCACCCAGCGTGCATAAGGTGTTTTGTGAACTGTGCCAGCCCGCTGCCCCACGGGGCACCTTGGCTTTGCCAACACGACCCTGGGGCCATCTGCCAGCAGGATGCTGCCTCCTGATTTTAATGAAGCCTTTAAATAGAAACATGGAGTTGCAGCCATGTGTTGGGGTTAAACGGGGAGAAGGGATCTGGTACTGCAGATTCTGCTCCTGTCTTTGCCGCTGACTGATCCTAAACAGACTACGCCACCGGTTTTTGTCTTCTGCCATACGTTTTCCAATAATGCCCGCCCACCTGCCAGGGAAAGCACAGCGCTGGCTGTCTGCAGGCATTGTTGGGAACCCTCTGTGAAATATGCTAGAAAAACATGAAAGGTATGAATTTAGGATTACGGGAAGTCTGTTTGTTAGGTTTTTTTGCTACCTCTATTTTTAGATTGCCAGGCTGAACTACCAGGATCGGGCCCTTCCTCGGTCGCAGTATTCGGGGCTTCTGGATAATGAGGAGTTTTGAGCTGTTCCTGTTATAGCACCTCAAATCTCTGCATTTGAAAATCTTACCTTAAATCTTTTGATGAGATGTTAAATAAAAGTAAAAAAAACAGGCCTTAAAAGGATATTTATGTGAGAAAACGGTCTGACTTGTCCTGCGTAAGCAGAATTGGTTTGGATAGGATGTGAAAGCGTTAAGGCTCGGTACACGCCACTTCTACATAAACCTCCTGAGGTGGTACTAAAGCTGCGATTAAAGTGAAGTCCATGTCTGGATTTACCTGCTCAATTTTCAATGGTTGTATAAACCTTAAATACTCTGACAGGTCTTTTTTTCTGCTCTCTCCTGGGCTTTGAGTGAGCTGTTACCATTTTCTCATTACACCACTGGCATCAGGATTCCTGCACTTGTGGTATTGGGGCTTGTTTTTCCAGGTGTAATTTTGGATATGCCTAACGAATGGAGCTGTGCTGCTTATCGTGTCCCTTTCCTCCTCTTCCTTCCCCAGCCAGAGGAGCTTACCAATGCCCTGGAGATCAGCAACATAGTCTTCACGAGCCTCTTTGCCTTGGAGATGCTGTTGAAAGTCCTTGTTTATGGTCCTTTTGGCTACATTAAGAATCCATACAACATCTTTGATGGGATCATCGTGGTGATTAGGTACAAACTTAGAGCTTGCTTTATGCGTGTTTCCCCTCATTTGGCTGTTTAATTAAACAGCAAGTAATGGAGGGTGGGCATAAATACCTTCCTATGACACTTTATGCTTCTCTGCTGTAAATTAATGCACTTAGACACGATGGCTAATATGTATCTTGGGGTTATTTTATGGTCATTTTAGAGAGAGGCCCAAGCAGCAAGCTATCAGTCCCAACGTCCTGGGAAAGTTTAGGATCCAAATGGTACAACCAGTGCCTGATTGAGTAGCTGTCTGGTTTTTTGGCATGTGCAAAGGCTGTAATTGCCCTGGCAGCTGCAGCCACTGATTTGCGGGTGCGTTTTTGATGCTCTAGTGGGGCTCTGCTCTTTGCAAGCCTGGATGGAGTCCAGCTCACCAGGGGCATTGGCAGTGCATCTCTGCCCGCTTTCCAGCCCTCTTCTCTCTGAATTTCGCCCTCCCTTTGCTTCCTCTCCTCTGTGCCTTTGTGTTAGGCTTTGTGTTCTCAGCCAGCAATGACTTTTTTTTTTTTTTTTTCCCCCCTCCCTCAGCGTGTGGGAGATAGTGGGCCAGCAAGGTGGGGGACTCTCGGTCCTGCGGACCTTTCGGCTCATGCGAGTTTTGAAGCTGGTCCGCTTCATGCCAGCACTCCAGCGCCAGCTTGTAGTCCTCATGAAGACCATGGACAACGTGGCCACGTTCTGCATGTTGCTGATGCTCTTCATCTTCATCTTTAGGTGAGCGCTTCTGATTCCCAGTCCTGAGGTTGCTCTGGGCTTTTTTAGTTGGGATCCCATGGCAAAGTGAGGAGATGTAAGAGTCCGTACCAGGCATGGCTGAACTGAACAGTCCCAGAAGCAGCATTGCTGGCCAGCACTGACAATGGCTTGCTGCCCTGCCTAAATTCTCTTAACTCTGGCCAAACGAGACATCTGTCTTTGCAAGATGATTTACAAGGAAAATCTTTCAGCTGGATGATTCCTTGACACCACCCCAAGACAGCGGTCCCATTACTTACTGACTAGCAGAAAGTCTGGTGCTAAAAATATTGCCAAGGAGAGGGTGATGTTCCTAAAATAAAGTCAGCCGTGGTGCTGCTTGTGCTCTTGCATGGCCTCTTCTTCTGAGAAGTGGGGTTCTGCAGTGGAGACATTAGAAATAGGCTTGGCATAGCCCCGAATTTTTGGATTTTGGTCTAGATTTTGAGAAGAGCCTGTATCCTTGTATCAGCCAACTCTGGCGTACCAGCAATCCAGGCACTGGGAAGGCTGAGGAAAGCCAGTCTCTTCCATGGAATAGCATCCCTTCTCCCAGTGAGACATTTCACTCCAAAGCCACCATTTGCAGCCACGGTGCTCAGCAGAGCTGTAAATAACTTGAGTATCCAGGTTACTGGCCAAGAGCAGGGGAAAACAAATTATTCTTTTAGTATCAGCCTCAAATGAAAGGTATTCTGCTTTCCTGTCAAAATTGAAAAAGCTGGTTTGGGTCCCCTGACATGTCTCATTCAGGCATTTCACAGAACCCCTTTCTGTCTTCCTAATTCAATTTAATCATATTTTGCTAAAAATGTGGCATTGCAAAACAGAAAGTCAAAAAAACTTTGTTTAGAAAATGTTGAAACAAAATGTTTTGACTTTAAAAAAAAAAAAAAAAGCAGAGGGAAAAAAAAAAGGCACGGGCATACTTTTTAGCTGAAACTGTTTGACAGATTTGACCCAAATTCACAACTGGTTTGCAGGATCTCGAGGTGTGTTTTTCAGTGAATGAATGATTCATCTTTTTAAGAAAAAAGGAATTGCCCAGGTGAAATCAGGAGACACAGTCAGCCCTGCTGTGTGTTTATTAGTTTTTAATAGGAGACCGATGCTGTCTCCTGTTGAGCCCCTGCTTTCCCTCCTGTGCAGCATCCTGGGGATGCACCTCTTTGGCTGTAAGTTTGCTTCGGAGCGCGACGGCGACACGCTGCCCGACAGGAAGAACTTCGACTCCTTGCTCTGGGCCATCGTCACAGTTTTCCAGGTACAAAATGGAAGCCACCACAATTCCCATGAGTTTTGGGCCTGCAGGGGCTGGGGTTGTTTTCCAAAGCATCTGACAGCTTTGTTAAGCTCCTTGCTGTGGAAGGGAGAGGACCCAAAACCACAAGTGCAGGAATACAGGGGGTTTCAGACTGTTTTCCAGAATAAATCAGAAAGCTAATGAGGAGAGGAGGGGCTGCCAAGGTAGGAGGCTCTTGAATTTGCAGGGTTTGGGCTGGGTGGGTGAAAGTAAGTATTGAGGGTGGAGATGGAGAGGAGGAGATGAGGACCATTTCAATGATATCCTGACGAAGAACAGGATCCGGTTTAAGCCCATAACTGATATGTGCAGTTTTTTCGTTCTAGCAGCTCTGAGGTCTGTAACTGTTGGATCTGTGAAGGACTTCTAGCTGTTCTGGCCAACCAAAGGAAAGGTCCGACCCACGCGACGTTGCACTCCCTTATGGCTGAACGTGTCCCTTGGTGCGGGTGGGAGTCAGGGCAGTTTGGGCAGGGTCCTTACTGGTAGCATGGGAGTCATGGTCGCTTTGGTCCTATCTCTTCTCTGGTTCAGAAGATGGCTTGGGCCAGATTTATCCTCCTGTGGTTATAGCTACGGTGGATACCCCAAAAGCGGGATGCTCATTTGGCCTATTCAGAGCACAGATACCCAGCCAGGCTCAGAGAAAATGGCACCCAATCATCCAGTATCTCCATTTTCCTGATACCTTTCCTCTGCAGATTTTGACCCAGGAAGACTGGAACAAGGTCCTCTACAATGGCATGGCATCGACCTCCTCCTGGGCTGCTCTCTACTTCATCGCTCTCATGACGTTTGGGAATTATGTTCTCTTTAACCTGCTGGTGGCCATCCTGGTAGAGGGTTTCCAGACAGAGGTAATGTCCTCACGCTTGTGCCTTTGCTTTCTTCTAAAGTTTCAGGGCCTCCAGATCCTGGAATTTTTCATTTCTGAGATGGACAGCAATACGTTTACAAGAGTGGTGCATGAAAGAAGCGGAGGAAAACATTAGATCGTCTGTGTTTGGGTTTTGTTTTTTTTTTTTCTCCTTTCTTTCTTTCTTTCTTTCTTTTTCTTAGCCACGGTGCAATTTAATACAGCAAGCCCTCTAAATGGAGGACTTAAATGAAAAGCGTTGTTAGCATTAATGCAGGAGTGGGAATTCAGCGGTGAGTCAGGCGCTGTGGATGGGATTGCTGCTATGACAGTGTCTTTGAAATAGTTCTCGCTGTGTTTGTCAGCCAGATTAAAAGCCCCTCCAGAAAACTTATTCAGGCTGGTAAGGGATCAGTGACACGATTATCTTTTTTCATGGTATGTGTTCATGGAGCTCTTTCTGCATCCAGCCCTGCAATGCTCTGCATGTTTTAAAGTACCTGGTTTCTCGTCTCTGCTGGCTGCTTCTTCGGGCTGGGAACCTCCACGAGACATCCCGGATGGCTGGAGGCTTTCATGGAAGGGCAGGCAGATACTTAGGTTTGAACTCAACCTTTTTTTTTTTTCCATCCTACCACCTTCCCAATTATCCAGCTCTCTGCAAAAATTGTCCAACTGTCCAAGACCATCAGTAAGGGGAGGGGACCTTTACACCCTGCCCAGGGGGTTGGAGAGGTAAATACAGGCTAAGGCTGCTCCCTGGGATCTGTTTGTAGAGGCTTTGCTTTTACACACGTTCTCTGATTTTTATAAGCATTCTGGGGTGACTAAATATTATTTAAGATTTGTTGCTTGTGTATCATAATATCCTGCCATCCTATGAATAGCTATGCACAGAACCATTATTATTATTTTTGGAGCACAGATTACAGTTAAATTAATGAAGTCGTACCAGGAGATAGCAACAAGAATTTTTTTTGTACCATCTCTCTCCATGTTGGTGCTTTTCTTTTTTAATTGTTACTGTTGTACTGTTTCTGTCTGTAAATCCCCCTGCCCCCCCTCCCCACCATTCAGCTGAAGGGAAAGTCACTGCCAGGTTGTCCCAAATAGCATGATGTTCCCTTGCCTGAGCAAGAAGAGGTAAAAAGCTCCTTGTCTGCTTGTGATGACAGCTTTGAAACCAAACCTTTGTCTGCTCAGTCTGGCAAATTGATTCTCTGAAGGTCGCTGAAGTGGGAGATCACCTGCTGCACCCGCTTCGTGGGTAGACTTTAAACGCAGCAGCCCCTTCTCCAACCCCTGGTCCTCGAGGGAGGCTGACACCTCTGGTCCTTGGCTCAGCCTGGTTTTTCATGCTAGAGCATCCTCGTGCTCGCCCACCGGCATGCTCCCGCTCCCACAACCCGGCCGCCGCGCGCCCGTTTCCCTCGGCAGCAATTTATCCCACGCTCGCTTTGCGGCCAGCTGGTACCATGGCATAACTCCCTGCAAATTCATGCCCTGGCTTAATGCGCTGCAATTTTATTCCAATAACCATGTCCTTGAGGGTACGTCTTCCTTGGAGTCAGAGGAGAACCGCCTGCAGCACCCCCGTTTTGCTTTCGGCTGGTTTTTGCAGCGGGGCTGCCCCATTGCCTGCCCCTGCTTCTCCTCTGCCGGGGCAGTGCCAGGCTGGTCCAGGCCAGCTCTGGGATTTCTGTGTAAGCTGCAATGTGCTTGATGTGCGGTGTAAAGCGGGGAGTGAGTTCTGATTCAGGAAAGCACTGAGACAGCCTGAAGCCAGCAATGCTGGCACCAGTATTGAGAGGCGAGTGCAGGGACCAGGATCCAGCGCAGCCTCCAAAGAGCAAACCCTCTCTGGCCAATTCTGCCCAACCACGGCAATTGCAATGAACTCACACCAGATTTCTATCATTTGTGGCTCTGACTAGTGCTATTTTACATCTCGGGCTTCGATGATGGCATTCTGATAATAATCTTCCTTCCACATCCTTGTTATTCTGAGTTCTACATGCTCCTCCGGTAGACTGCAATGGGATCAAGAGATCCCTCGGCTCAACCCAAGTTACGTGCAGCAGACAGGGAGCAAAAGTCTGCTGGAGGTCGGGAGCTCGGTCTGGCCTTGCTGCTGGTTTATGTTTATTCAGCTTTGCTGGTGTGTAGCTTTGCAAACAGATCTCGGTCTGGTTTTTGCTCGCCAGCACACAAAGGATCCTCTCCTAAGCAGAATTAATAGAGAGATCATCTCTCACTGTAAACAAACCCCGGTGTCCTCGGGGGTGATTGCACTTGACCCTTCTTCGGGTTCTGAGTTGTGGGGTTCATTGGGTTTTTGGTTTTTTTTTTTCTATTCTTCTTCAGATTTCTAGGCTGAAACACAACTCTGGGGCTGCTGCCTTTATCTCCTTGGTCCTTGAGTGCCTTTCCTCAATCTGCAAGCACCTCGTTAATTTTAGTGCATGGCTTTGCAGCCCCAGTTGCTAGGCAGCAGATGTATATAAGCAGTTGAGGAACAAAAAGGACCTGTTCCAAACTTTAAATACAGAGAATATATATTTTGCAGCATTGAGGGTTTGGTTCCCCCCCCACCCCACTACCCCCCCTTTTCTTTTTATTTGGTAACCTGCTTTTGCCTTGCAAGAGGCGCATGCAGGACTTTATGCAATGTGGTTATTTTTGACAGCGCGTTCTCCGATTTAACTCGATCCAGGTGTTGGTGCGGGGAAGGTGAGCAGGGGACTCCGTTTGATTGAGCGGCTAATTTGAAACTACTGCCTGACCTCTTGGGTCCCTGCCCTGGGGACTTCTCTCTGAAGCAAGCGATGACTCCTCTTTGTCAGGCATAAAGCTCCTCTCCCGAGGGACTTCCTAATAACGTTACCTCCAAAGCATATTCTTTCATTGGTAATCCTCCCAGTTTCATGTCCCCTTGTCCCCAGCTGTCCTCACTCGTGAGTCTGCTCCTTCTCCTCCTCTGTGCCCTCCTTCCTTCCCAGGACCCTCCTCCAGCACTTCCATCCTCTCCTCCACAGGAGGACGTTGCCTCCTCTCTGCACGTAGCATCCTCGGAGAAATACAGACTTCGGCTTCTGGGCTTCAGCCAGAAGGAACAGTCCCTTCTCCCATCAGTAGGGATTTGGGATGGTGTTTTTCTTGTATCCCTTTCCTTTGGCCTTCCTATCAGTTTCAGTGGGATTTTCCTTATGAAGGAAAAGTGTTTCTGTGCTTTCTTTCAATGGCTTTTCCATGTCTCTCCCTGTTACAACCAAATACTTTAAATTAAGTGTCTGTTACATGCCTAACAAGACACTGTTGGCCCATCCAGATCCCAAAGCTGATCGACCTTTCTTAAACTCTTCATCCCAGCCTGGAGTGGGATGAGTTTTGCATCCCATGTAGCAACCAGAGGAAAGATCCATTACCCTGTAGGTAAGAATTTAAGCTGGTGGGACAACCTGTGCCCTCCTGCCGCAGTGTGTAACTTCCCACAGCCCCGTGGGATGGGACCGGGCATGGCCACCCTGCCGAAACGTGCGGAGGAGCCTTGGAAGAGCCACCCCTGAGGAAGGGGAAACATAGCGAGGTCAGAAATGATGTGTGCGTTCCAAGTGGGTAGGGAAAGATGGGCTTCTGGTGTCGTGAAGAGATGCTGGGGCCCCTTGTGTGGCAAAGCCCCCCCAGGATGGGGTTGTGGCCCACTGCCCACAGACCCCGCCACATTTGGGCACCCCACTGACTTAAACGGGTATCTCCAAATGGAGGTGAGGATGGATCTGAACTCACAGCAGGTTCTGGTGGTTTCCCTTAAATTAGGTATTTCACCTGGCTGTAAGAGGACTGATATTGTGTTAATCAAACATTCATTAAAAGCCTCCATTGCTGCTTAATGAAGGCATAATAAATAAAGATCCTATTATGCAGCTGCGGGAAAAAAAAATCATGTTTTCAATAATTAGCTGGTGTTTCATTAGCACAATTATCACTTAGGAGCTGAAGCAAGCTCTGTTCGAAACACTTAATTTAAAGGTAAGGCTGGTCTCTCCGAAGGGCCTCACTCCATTGGAGATCTTCCACCCCTTCCCTGTGCCGAGTGGTGCGGGTGCCCCAGCCTGGCTCCCCACCGCGGCTGCACGCTGCCCTTCTCCCCCTTCCCCTCTCCTTCCCTGCCTTTTCTCGTGTGTTTTTTGATTCCCCTCTCAGTCCTGCTGTTGAAACTGTGAAAATTGAACCCCTCCTTCCCCTTCCTCCCCTCTCCCTCCCCCCGTTTCTCCTTCAGGAGATCTCCAAGCGAGAAGACGCGAGTGGGCAGTTAAGCTGTATTCAGCTGCCTGTCGACTCGTCGGGGGTATGTACACAGCACATCCCACCGCCCACCGTGGTTGTCTCTCTCGTGGTGCCTGGTCACACACCGTGGTGCTGTTCTCATTGTAGTAGCTGTTGTTCTTTTGGGGGTCGTTTGGGCATTTTGGGGTTTGTTTCTTTTTTTTTTTCCTCTTTTTTTTTTTTTTTCCCTTTCTTTTTTGTCGTCCTCATCGTTGGGTCAGCCTTGATTTTAAGTCCCTTCCTTCTCTAGGGGAGCCAGGTAAATTAAGGTGGGTGCTTCGGAGCGGCTGATGTGGCTCCAGCTCTGGCTCTCACCCACCCCTTTCTGGACGCCTTCCCTGGGGAAGGCTCCCCATGGGGCTGTCACAGCTGCTCCACAGCGTGGCCACATCCCAGGGACCTCCCTGGGGATGCAGGCTGTGATGCCAATTTCTGGGCACGCCTGCTGAGCACTCCCTCAATCATGCAGGCGGAGGAGGGTGCCTGGGAGCGAAGGGACCTGGAATCAAGCCTGTTTGTGGGCACACGTGGGGGGAGTCCTGTGCTCGGCAGGACGGGGCAGGACGGCAGCAGCTGCGCTGTGCTGTGTCCTAGAAAGGCTGGTCAGGATGCTGGGATCTCCCGTGAGAGGCCACGTCACAGCGCGGGTCAGGATGTGAAATGGTCCCGTTCAGGTCTGAGGAAGCTGTGGATCTCCAAAGTGCAGCACACTCCAAACCTTACTCTTCTGCCAACCTCATCTTTCTCTTTACCACTCCTTTCCCTTTCTGTCCTTTCGGAGAAGTCTGGCTTTTCCTTCAGCACAAAAACCCTTTCCTGTTGTATCCCAGTGTGTCAGTCCCCTCCAGTACAGGCTGGTTTAGACATTGCACAGTCTGGTCCATCTTGACGTACCCTCATTTCCCAAAATTTTAACTCCCTGTTCTCTCATAACCCCTTTTCTATCCAGAAAGGCAAACTGGGAGTGCAAGAACAGGTAACGGGCAGCAGCCCTGGCTGCAAGATGCTTGCCTGCACCGTTCTGAGTCTGGCACGTGGTGTTTCAGAGGGGATGCTTTCTGTCCTCCAGGCGAAGGGTTTGGTGCTGGGGAGGGGGGTGGGAAGTCCCTGCATAGCTCTGCTTTATATCTTGGCACATATCCACCCTGCACCCTAAAACTTTCCTCTGGGCTGTTAAAGAGCACTCCAGGAATACAAAACACAGAAAATTCTTCCCATTATTTATTCCTTTTTAATAACCCATTAGGGAGAATGAGTAATTCCTGGCAGGCCCCCTGAGCGGCGGAGCCGGGAGCCTCTGCAGGGAGCGTACCTGGAGCCAGCTGGAGCCCCTGTTCATACAGAGACGCAGTTTTGCCTCCAGCGACGTTCAGGCCAGCCTGGCTTTACTGCTCCCCCTTGCAAGGTGCATTCCTGACCTTCCCAGTCTGTGTCCAACAGGATGAGCTTCCCTGAATAGCGCAGAAGTCCTGGATCCTCAGGAGGGGAAGTTCTGAGCCAACGCTTCACATCACGCTCTCTTTTGCCTTAAAAACACATGCCTGAGAGTGCCCAGTCTGCCTGGAAAAAAAAAGACCTTAACCGCTTACTGACCCCATGGGGGAGTATTAGGGCTCATCCCTCTGGGGTTTTGCTTAACAAAGAGGCACAGGGCACTGGATCTTGTGTTGGATGCCATCTATTCCTCCTGTCCCATGCTGGGGCCCCTCTGGCTTTTTACAACCACCAGGTACCCGAGCACCAAACCTCTGCAGCGCTGGCCAGGGCTCCTGGGGATGCAGTTCAGCCTTGGTGGGGTTTTCTGGGGCTCCTGGTCTCTCTCAGCTGAAGTGAGGGTCTGCTTGGCTTCTTTCATCCCAGCATCTGCCCTCCCTTCCCACCCCTCCTCCCTCCTGATGTACGTCATGACGGGGCTTGGTGCCCTTTGCCAGAGCAGTGGTTTCAGCCGTGAATCCCCCTCTTTTGGATGGGCATCATTCTGGCAAGCACCATTGCCCGTCGGGTGTATCCTGACTATACCACACCCTAAGCGCCTTTCTGCAGTGCCAATGGACAGAATCGGTGGGGTGCGTAGGGACGTCCCTAATCGGGCCTGTGCCACGAGACCAAGCGAGACCCCGGGCACCACAATGTGAGCAATGGTAAACCTCTTCTCTCTCCTCCCGAGGATGGGCCCGTGTCAGAGCGGGCAGCTCTCACTCAGCCCCCAGCGTTCAAAATGATACAGTGGAATTTAGATCCCCAAAATGATACAGCGTAAATCCCCCAAACTTCTGCTTCTGTTGTGTGTTGCAGCTGGGAGGGGAGCAGCCACCCAGGGCCGTTGTTATCCGCTTCTGCCACCTGGATCCCCTCTGTGCTGGTGGGGTGTCCATTGACATGTGCCCATTAGCCGTGTGGGAAAGGCAGGGTCCCTTGGGCCCCTTCTGAATCCTGGATTGCTTCATCGAAGCATCACTAGGAAGTGCCACACACAGGGAATTTTAAGCCATAGTGTACAAATTAAGAGAGATGAGCAGGGTCAATTTTTGTCTCCAAATTGCTCATCAGATATCTGTCCTTCCCTCATAGCTGCCCAGTATGCAATTCCAGCAGCAAAAATTAAGCAATGGTTTGTTTTTTTTCTGGGACCGCGTTTGGAGCCAGAGGCAGTCTGTCTTCCTGGTAGGAGGTTAATTAGTCTGTGGTATAAATATGTGCATGCGTCATTTTGTGGAAGGTGATGTTGCATTGTGGTACGAAATTCAGTGGATCTGTAGGTGTGGTGTTGGAGACGGGAATCCGTTTTTTCAGAGGGGTGTCCGTGCACCGCAGCCCTTCGCCCTCCTTGCTGAAGCCCTCTGTTTTGCTCCAGGGTGATGCTTCCAAGTCTGATTCCGAGGGGGATCTCTTCCCCCGCAGCCTGGAAGAGGAGGGAGGACTTAAGAAAAACTTCTCGAATCCAGCCTGTGAGTAACAACACTGGGAGGACAGGCTTTTCTGCAGAAACCTTGCTTTGCTGTGAAAACAATTTGTCCTGAAGGGAAGAGCCCTCCTAGAGAGAGTGGCATAGTCTAAGCCGTGGCATGCTTGACCGAGGCCAGCAGGCTTGTGGTGTGGGGTTGGATTGTGGGATGTGGACAGAGATATGGTGGCATTTGGGCTGTAATCTCCCTGTCAAGCCCGAGGTCTGGGCTTTCTGGGTCTCTTTGCAGGGACACAAGTGGAGGAGCCATGGGGAAGGAGGATGGAGGGAGCCCAGTATGGGCAGGAGGTTCCCAGGGTTGGAGCTGGCGGGTGTTGGTTGGAGGGTTGAGGGGCAGCAGGTGACACTCTGCATCTGCTATCCTCTCCCATTGGCACCTGATCCCATTCCTGATTTACATCACCCTGCCAGGCTGAAGGATGGGCTCTCAGCTCTCCAGAAGGGCTTTCTGGCCCCCATCCTCCTGATGCTTGGAGGAGAGCCATCCCTGTGCAGCTGCTTTGCCTGCCCAAGAGCAGGTTGTAGATGTGACCCTTGAGGTGTGACACCTAAAACCCACTTGTGTCTTCCAGTGATGGCCCTGAGTGACCACCCGGAGCTGAAGAAGAGCCTGACCCCACCGCTCATCATACACACTGCTGCCACACCAATGCCCATGCCCAAGAGCGCCATGTTCGGAGACGCAGCACAGGGCTACGAGTCCCGCCGAGCCAGCGGCGTCTCCATGGACCCCGCCGCCTACGAGCTCAAGTCCCCGGTACTCGCGTCACCTCCTCCTGCCCATGCTTGGCGGGTGTCTGTTGGGCTTGTGGGGCTGTCCGTCCATCCATCCGCCCTAGCTGGTGCAGCAGCAGCCTGGCGTGGGGCGGGTGACACTGGGCTGATGCTCTCCCTGTCCTTCCTGCAGCCCAGCACCCGCAGCTCCCCACACAGCCCCTGGAGTGCCAGCAGCAGCTGGAACAGCCGCCGCTCCAGCTGGAACAGCATCGGCCGGGCCCCCAGCCTCAAGCGTCGGGGTCAGAGCAGCGAGCGCAGATCCCTCCTCTCTGGAGAGGGGAAGGAGAGCTCGGAGGAAGGGGAGAGCTCAGACGAGGAGCACTCCAGCCGGGCAGGCAGCTTCAATGGATCTTTGCCTCATCGCATGGAGTCACTGGAAACAAAAGGCTCCTTTGACCTCCAGGATACCCTGCAGGTGCCTTCCTTGTACCGGACCAGCAGCATGCACAGCAGCCGGACCTCCGCCTCTGAGCACCAGGATTGCAATGGGAAGACCTCTCCGGGTCTGCTGCTGCACCAGCTCCACCTGGATGACCCCCGACAGGACTGCGATGACTGCGATGATGAAGGCAATATGGTAAGGAAATGCTAAACACTCATTTTGGCCTTTTTACCTTTTCAAAGTGATGCATGTACCTCTCTCAGGAGCACGTGGGTGCATGGAAGCAATGGCTTGCTGCAGGGGCTGGGTCTTACCAGAAGGTCTCTGGGCTGTGGGTGCCACCAGAAATGGGGTTGGCATCACAGTAAGTATTTCAGTGCAGTATCAAATGGTTCAGGATGGAGGCATCAGGGCAAAACTCCCCAGGTTCCACTAAAAGGTGCAGAGTGAAGGCTATCTCTTGGCAATATATGCTTTTCTGGTTTTATTTTTGTCTTTGAAAAAAACCCAAGTAACTTTCCCTATTCTCCAACCGTTATTCATCTTTTGTCCCCATGCACAGCAGCAATTTCTGTTGACATCAACGGGCAAAGAAAGGGCAGGATTTGGCCCCCCATTCCCATGGCAATGTTGGTCCTGTAGAGACAGTGGCAATTTCAAAGGCTTTGCATTAATTTCAATATGAAGAGGCATTAGTCTAATAAGCGTCTCTTTTACGGGCTTGAGAAATGCCATTTAGGAAATGTTAGCTAAAATGGCTGCAAGTGCTGGGAAGGGACGAGGGTCCCTGGCTCCTTTTTCATGTGGATGTTTGTATCTTAAGGGAATAAAAGGAATTTGGCTGCTTTTCCAAGGTTTTTTGCATGGGTGGCAAAGAGGGGCTTGAGTCAGGCAGCAGGATGCTCATGGGGACTGTCCCATCGGGATGTCCTTGGGACCGTTTTGGAGGTTCTTAGGGTGTTTTCTGCCCTTCATAGGTTACCTCTTTGTTTCACTTTACCTTGTTCTCAGGCTTAAAAATGCGGTGGTCTAATGTGTCATCCCCAGGGGGTAACTGTTTCTGTTAGTGAAGCGGATGGGGCTTGGGTAGAGCTGCGTGATGGTAACTGGGCCGGTACTGAGAACGTGAAAGCTGCAGCTTGTGGACATGATTTTACTGTATTTCACTGAGTTTGTTGAATGAAAATGGAATTTGGAGCATGTGAAGGGATGCGAAAGGCAGCGGTGACTCCAGAGAAGGAACAGGAGGAGAAAGAGAGTTAGTGCTGGCAGAATGGACTCACTCAGCCGTGAATCGCCTTTAAAAAAAGCCATTATCCCATTACATCTCCAGCATGGATCCTCAGCCTGGGATTTTTACTGATTGTCTTAACCTGGTTTTTAACCTCCATAAAATAAATTGAATTTTTAAGAGAAGGAGCAGTAATTATTTTTGGAGAAAGTACTATTAAAAGTGATCAAGAAACCATGCTCTTTATTGCTAGCTAGGGATTTTTTTTTTTTTCCCTGCTACAACATCTGCTGCTTTTTCCAGCTCACCTGGTCCAAACATCCCGCAGGTCCCTTCCTCTCCCCCCTGCAAGGTCAGAAGCTAGCAGCCCCCCTTGTGCTGGGCATCGTATGATGGGACATGTCCCTCCTCTCCTGTCCCACCCAGCCTTGTGCTGTAGTCTGGCCACGTAGGGTTAGACCAAAGGTCCCTCAGTCCTCTCCCATGGAGTGGTCAGGAGCAAACGCCTAGGGAAAGAATAGGCAAAATAGGGTAAATAAATTGTGCCTGAGCCCATGGAGTAGCCACAACTGGGGTATCTGCAGCTGGCTGGTGCCTTTCCCCATGCTCTGAAATATGTCTTTGCTGCAAATCACTAAAGCAGACAGATTGGAAAATATTGCTTAGATTAATGAAATGAGCCCCCAGGTTGTGGAGCTTCCCTTTGTGATTCCCTCCTGACATTTGGGGGATGCTTTGCCCCTAAATTAGCCTTGACAAAGTCAGAAAAAAAAGTAATTATTTTTTAAATGGAAAAAATAAAATTCAAAATTTCCCCACCAACAAAAGAAGAAAAGAACTCAACTGTTATTCAGATCAAAGTAATCCTAAATATGCCCTTCTGCAACAAAGCTTCACAGTTCTCCTTGCTGGCTGGTTTTGATTGCCTCTGCGCAGAAATAAAAGGGAGTGCAAAGGCTTCGTTTGGCTCTCCCAGGCTCCCACTATATTAGTGCTGCTCCACTGCCTTCGATGAGTTTATTCCGAATTTACATCCCTCTGAGGGGCCAGAATCAGGCCCCTGATTGCTCTTCTCCCCAGAAGCGTAAAATCAGGGGACTGAAATCTGCTCTTCAATGCCTGGGTGCAGACAAGGAGAAGCTTGACAGAGCAAGCGATCTGCTGCCCAGTTGGGTTCACGTGGCTGTGACCGAGATCAGGGATCTGCTGTGAGGCCTTTGCTGTTCACATCTGATGGATTTGGGATACTTTTGGATGCTTTTCCACCCAAACTGCTGAGTGCTCGGAGCAGAAAGGGAGGGAAATATTGAATCTGCAACGAAATATGTTCCCTCCTGCCGAAACCCACGTTGCAATTGCAGCTCCTATCCCTGTTACCCCTTGCACTCTTTTTCTGTGGTGGGCAGTCCAGCCACTCCCCAAACCGTCTCAGCCTGCCCCCCCCTGCACATTTAAGTTAAATGCTCAGGTCCCGAGTGTCCCTGTGCAGCTTACAGCTTGTCTGGAGGTCTATTGCCACTCGTAGAGCATTTTTCAGCTGGTTCCCCCCTCCCCTCCGCCATCCTCATAATAATTTTTTTATAGATCTAAGCCTCTCCCTGACTCTGAGGAGGGGATCAGTTGTCTTTTAAAGTCAACTGCCTTTCATCCTGCCCTCAAAACTACATGAATATCTGAAAGTCCTAAAAAAAATAAAAATAAAAAAAAGCAGCTATTCGTCAGCCTCTGTAGGATGGGAGGGCCCCATTAGCCCAGTGCTGGGTGAAGGCAGCATCGCTGCCTCTTAGCGAGCGGCATCACACCGTGCCCTGGCCCCTGCCTGCGTCCCGGCGGGGGCGCTTTGGGTGGGCTCAGCCAGGGAGATTTTGTCTAAGTCATTGGCAACTGAATTAAAGAGTGGTTTTCTTCTCCCCCCGCATCTTTATTCATCCTGTCCAGGTGTGTTTTATGAACAAATAGATATGATTTAAACCACATAATTGATATATCGCGCTGAACAGAATGCAGGCTTAAGCAGCAATCAGCCTGATTGTAAGCAGTTGATGCGTGCCTGGACCTCTTGGAGAAAGCATTTGATGGGACTTAGGCTGGAAATGCTTGGGTTTTATTTCACAAATATCTTACATTTGGCTCAAATTAACCGAACTGTGCTGTTCCACTGGTGGAAAGCTGGAGTAATTCCTTTGACTTTAGATTTCCGCGGATGTACTTGGCCCTGTACAGAGCAGCCGGGCTGCAGCCCTGGCTGAGCCGGCCCCGGCCGAGCCCTGGTGCTCGCCCGTACTCTAATGCGCTGAATAGAGACACATGATGGAAGATCACTTTTTGCCTTTGTTATCTGATTTAGCCCATGAACTGCAAGCTGCAACAATTAGCCAAACCCCAAAATATCTTTGGCATTAAAATTGGACAAAGGGAATATAAAGAAGCATTCTGTGCTGCTGACGCATTACCATTCACTACAAATCCCCACGATAAATACCAGAACTGCTTTGAATAATAGATACTTCTGGAAACCTTCCAGCTTGCAAAATGAACTGGACCGAGTCACAGTTATTACTCCATGTCCAGAGGCTGGAGTAGTGATCGCAGCTCTCATCACAACTTTGAGCAGACACCTGATTTTTATCCATTTATTTACCTTTGTTAAATCTATGGATAATTAAACTAACTAGGCTGCTCGAAGGGATAACACAACCCCAAGGATGCATGCTCTATTAAATACAGTTTAGAGAGAAGGGAGCAGTTCTGACTCCTTGTCTGGAGTCGGAAAAGGGATGTGAAAACAGCCAAGACGTGGCCAAAACCTCCTGGTGTGCCGTGGCGTGGTCTGTGTCTGTGTAGAAGGGGAGGGAAGGACGGACGGACAGCTGAAGGAGAGGGGCAGAAAGATCTAGCTTTTTTATTTTTTTGTTGTTGTTAAAACTTCTCTTGTTATTTTCACAAGGTGGTTTTCATTTTCTGAAGGGTTCAGGTTGTCACCAAGTGCTTTCATTAAAACCGACACTACACTCGCTATTACCCATCGCTAATGAGACCCCTGGCTGAGTGCGTATAGAACAGAAAGCACTTCCTCCATTCCACTCAATTACCCTAACAAATCCCATTTTTACAGTCCAGAGTACCTCCAGTTGCTAACAGTTTGGCTCCAAGCAAATCCCCCCTCCCTGTTTCTAGGGTGAAATAAATAAAAGTGCCTGAGCCCCAGGGTCCAGGCGCCCTTGGGGTGCGAGCGGCGATTCCTGCACTGTGCTTCACACCCCTCTGCATGCTCACAGCTCTGAACGTCTGCAGAAGAAAGCTTCCCAGAGCCCGTGCAGCCCCATTCCCATGTGTGTGCCCATCCAAGCCCAGGTGGTAGCAGAGAAATAGGGTAATGAAAGAGCAAGGATTCATTTTTATTTATCTGTAAATGCAAAGTACTGTGGTGACGTTGTGCACGCCAGTCTGTGGATTTATCTTCTCGTGCTTCAATTTGGAAGGGCTGGGAAAGCCCCGGCGTGGTGGGCAAGATGTTTGCCTGGCTTCTGTTGGTTGTCTGTGCACAAGATGCTAGCACTGCAATGGCAATTGGATTAAAGATCCTGACCTTCCCTCGGAGATCCCTCCTTCCCTATGGATGAGAAGGTGACAAGACCTAATCCAGAGGCTGTTGCAGCCAGGATGAGGCTTCTCCTCAGCGTCCAATTTTTCATGTCTTTAGTTGACCTGTTGGCCAAGGCTTTACAGTCTGCCCGCCTGGCCTTAGATGACCTTGCAGGTGGTCTAGAACATAAGTACGCGTGGCTGAGGATGCGCTGTGGTTTCAGGTAGGAATTAACGTGCGGGAGTCGGGTGTCTCATATTCATGCAGAAGGTCAGGCTGGCCATGAAGTTCCCTTCTGGCTTTATAATTTTTGAATGAGAGGCAGATGCTTGCCGTTGCATTCCTGGACCAAAACTCAGGTCCCTCAACGATTTCTTCAGCTTTCCAGTGGTGCATGGACATAGGGCTTGGCCCAGCAAGCAGCAGGAATCCCTCCCTCTGCTCCCTTTATAACCTCTGACATAAGCATTATATATTCTTAAAAAAAAAAAAGCCCAAACAAAAAAACCCCAATGAAAATACCAAAAAAACCTTAGAAGATTCAGGCAAGAATCTGATGAATATCTGGAGGGACTGAGGCTGATCAGAGTGGGTTATCAGCCCTCTGGGACAAGGATTTTATTGATTGTGTTTGCCCTCATGGCTAACTGTGTGCCAGATGTGGTTACCGTGTGGAGGAAGAAGCAAGACCAAGCCGTGTGAGTTTGCAGAGCTAGCACAGCCCTCGCCTGGCTGCTAGAGCTCTTTCCCATGCCCAGCAGGGGTCTTTTTTGGGGAGATCATTTTATTTCAGCTTTACTGAGCACTTGCAGATATGTGCTCAGTGAAAAATCGCCCCGAGTCCTTCACTTGGAAGTTTTAGGGGTTTATTTTTTTAACATCTCTCTCTGTGTTTTCCTCCTGGTCTGCTGTACGTTTTCTCCTAGAGCAAAAGGGACCGCATGAAGGCGTGGGTACGGGCACATCTCCCCACCTGCTGCAAAGAGAGAGACTCCTGGTCCATCTACATCTTCGCCCCTCACTCAAGGTAAGGCAGCGGCAGCGTGCTGGGCATGGATGCCCTCATTACGACGGCTCGCTCTGCCCATCTATCCCAGAAAAGTCTCTGTGTCAGTCCACAAAATTCCCAGCCCTTGCTCCCACGCTACATTGGGGTTACACAGCAAACAGCCACCGGCTGCAGAGAGCTTTATCCAGTTCATCATTTGCTTCATGGGTGATGCCAGTGCTCTACAAGTTTTTCACTCGATGGAGCGTGGGGAGCTTGAAACAGGGGGAAAGGTGCTGCATTAAGCTGCATTTACAAGACAGCGAAGGACACTCCTTGACCTCCTAAACCTGCCTCTCAACCTGGACTTCTCTGTCCTCTCCCTTCCCTTCCCCCCTCTTCCAGCAGCCCCCCGAAAACACCCTCTCCTCACCGCAGGACCCCAGCTCTGCCCTTTCCAAAGCCCAGCTGTGCTGGGGCCATCTGGGCTCCGTGGTCTCCTACGTGATCCTCTGGACGTTAACCCACGCTTCACGAGAGTTGCCCGTGTTTGAGCTGGTGGGCCCTGGACAGCATTTGAGTTCATTCATACAAAGATTAGAGAGATTTTCAGAAACAGACTTTGGGAAATGTAATACGGTATTATAAATCCTGGGTCAGTGTACAGCCATCTGTCGCAATAAATAGCTTCTGTCCCTTTGTTCCATGTGCGCTCAACCCTTATGGGCTTGCTGGGAGGATTCCTTCCTTTATTTAAGCTAAACCTGAGCACTATGGACTAGGTAGGGGGTCGGATCCAAACCTGGCCGCATGTCCGAGTTGTGCGAGCAGCTGCTCTGTTTCCAATGAGCCAAAGTCCCCTACGAACATCACAAGGGCTTGAAATTTGTGGCCCATTTCTGTAGCTTGGATCCTTTTCTATTCATACCCTGATCTGCCTGCAGCGTGCGGCTCTGCCAGCGAGGGGATTGGGAACTTGCAGCTCATCTGCTTTGCAAACGGAGCACCCGATTCCCCTGCCATGCGTTGAGCTGCTGCGTTCCTCCCCAACTAGTTGAGCTTTAATAGCTAGTCTGTGTCTCCTCTTTTTTTTTTTTCCTTCTTTCTCGGCAGATTTCGTCTGATGTGCAATAAAATCATCACACACAAGATGTTTGATCATATCGTCTTGGTGATCATTTTCCTGAACTGCATTACCATTGCCATGGAACGACCCAAAATCGAGCCTCACAGTGCTGTGAGTTTTTGAGGTTAACCTTTTCCTGTGTTCCGCGTGGAGCCAACACCCATGGCTTGGACCCCACTGCTGTGCACTTGGTCTCACTTTCTTTCTCTTTTTTAAACGGGAAGCTGCCAACACCCCCAGTGTATCCTTTGAATTGAGTACAGCATCTCTCCTGGTCCCTGCTCAGCATCCTTTCAAAGCACAAGAGCAGAGCTCGTGGCCTGCAATATATCGACTATCCCATTTCTGCAAGTACAATCAAGGTTTTAACACATGACATAAGCATGACATCTGTCTCGGTTTCCTTCCCTGCTAAACCTTCAAACACTTTTCCTCTCTCAACACAATGTTCGTTTCTTCCATCTGTTCTTCACAGGCACGTATGTGTGGTGCGAAGGGAATGGGGGAAACTGTTCATTTCATACTCTTCTCTTCCCCTTTGTGTATCAGCTTTGTTGTGACACAAGAAAAAACTGAATTGATACAAGCACAGTAATGCCGTTTCCCTGAACCATTTTGTTTTAATAGCCTACGTAAGGATTTCTCAAACCAGACCCTCACAGCACCAACATCCATCAATCGAAGGGACAGAGTCATCTTATTGCTCTTTTATTTTAGCATAGATTGTGGCTGAGAGATATGTTGGGCTCCTGCTGCTGTATTGCAAAAGACTGCTCATATCACAATCGTATAGAATCCTGTTTTATTGATGTAGGCGTGTCAGGCTGTTCATTTTTGTGGATCTTCAATGCAAGACCTTAAAACTGGAGTCTTGGCTGCTCTGTGCCTATTTTCAGCTTTCCCTAGTAGTCCTCCTTACTGTAATAGTTTGCCCAGCGGTCCCTCCCCTAAATCCATGTTTTTTTTCTTTTGGTTATCATGCAGTCGTGGTGCACCAGCTCACAGCTGCAAGAAGAGAGCAGGACTCCCTGCCAGTTGATCTAGCAGGAGGAAAGTGCCCTGCTATTCCCCAGATGGGGCACCCCGAGAATGTTCCTTGAAATCCCAAATGCTTCTTTGGAGCCCCTTGCTGTTTCCTCTGAGAGTCACCATTCACCAAGGCTGGCTCCAAAAGGAACTGTAGCTACACAGAGATGAAGGGAATGCGGTGACGTGTGTGAGTCAGAGGAGTCCACAGGGCAGAGCTGTAACACAAAACCCCAGTGCTTCATATATGAGAGGAGGAGGATGAGCTGTGGTGTCCCCGGGCATTGGAAGAGTGCAGAGAGGAAAGGAGACAAGGGCTGGTGTGAGGTTCATCAACATCAGGGTATAACCAAGGGAACCAAAATGGGTCATCCAGGGCTGGAGCTGAGCTGGACCATGGCCTGGGAGCAGGAGGCATGAAGGGCGATGCTGAGCGCTGGGGCAGGGGAGCCAGGAGGAGTGCGTGGGCCCTGCCCGTGCCCATGGAGCTTTCATCTGGAAACAGAGAGAGTTAGTTTAGCTTGAGTTGTTTAAAATAATTGTACTTTGCTTCCCCGAGCTGTGGATTTTGTAGCTGCTTCAAGCAAGTTCTTTTTCCCTGTCCCAGTTTCAGCTGGCTTATCGGAACAGGGGATGCTGTTGCTAGCCAACAGGCGCTCCCCATCGCAGAGTGCACAACATGGGCTGGGGAGATTATCCTTCAAAATAGCCACACGCTTGCCAGAGAGGAACGTAATATCCTCAGTCTCTCCTCCATGCTATTGTCGCTTTATCTCCAGCTCCACAAGCAGGTCCCTACTCTTCCTCCTGCGTACTGCCTACCCCTCTCCAGTGGTCTTTTGTGTGGCAGTCAGCTAACGGCCGGAGATGTTTCCTATCACAGCTCAGGCAATCACAGTGTGCAGGTCTAGGACCTAATTAATTATGGACCCAGTATGGAAACAAGCTACTCTGTGGTTCCTGAGTCACTTTCAGTAAATCATGATCTGGCAAGCGAGAGAGTTGCCAAGGTGTTTTGTCTTGTTTAAATTGCATCTCATTTTGAGCGAGAGATCTGCATCTCTTCCAGGACTGCTCTGTAGGGAGAGGCAGAAATAAATCCAAAATTGTTATTAGCAGAACTGGGGCTGGTTCAATTGTATGCGCACATGCACACATGCATACGCATCATCTTTCCTCCAGCCTCAGCCTTCTGCTGTCCATTTCGCAGTACAGGCAATCAGAGATTGTTCGGGGATTAGGGAAAAGTGTCATTTATTTAATGATCATCATTAAAAAGAAAGGTTTCTGCTAACTACAGATAGGGAGCCAGTCCATGTCCTCATCTGTAATCACTAGCTGCTATTGCAGAGCGGTGGCACCGAGGACTGCATGGTCTGGTGGATAGCGCAGGGGACTGGGAGATGAGACTGTTGGGCTTCGTGCCCAGGTCTAGCCTGTGGCTTTGGGCAAGTGAATCAACCTTTTGGGGGCAGGTCTCAGCTGGTGTAAACCCCCAGAGCTTCGCTGGCTTCAGTGAAGCTGTGACAACTCATGCCAGCTGTGCTTTGGTGTCCCCTGGGTCCTGCTTGCCTTGCAGCACAGCCACTCTAATATTGACTTAATTTCTAGAAGAATTGGGAGCTCAGTGATATTTGCACTGTGCAGTGATGTCCGCAGGTGAGGGGCAGGTAGAGATTTGTCAAGCATGCTCCAAGCGGGGAGAGAGCTCCCTGTTTCTGCTGGGGGGGGGGGGGGGGGGGGGATTTGGGGGGAAGATGGGGGGGGGGAAACGGGGAGGATTGGGGGGGGAATTGGGGGCAAATGGGGGGATTTAGGGGCAGGTGCTGGCGGCTGCCCCTGTCCATGGTGCTGACACAGACCCGGGCACCAGCGGTGCTGAACCCCGTGGCGTGGTATTGTCTAAATATTTGGGTTTTCCTCTCTTTGCGAGCAAACCCTCCGAGCCTTGTTTCAGCACAGAAGACGAACAGTTTGCAGCCTCCCAAGCACACACAGGGAGACGTACAGCTGTGGAGAGCAGTCCAGAAAACATTGTCTCTTTTTTTATTGGTTTTTTTTTGGTAGGAACGGATTTTCCTAACGCTCTCCAACTACATCTTTACAGTTATCTTCCTGACTGAGATGACCGTTAAGGTAAATGTACCCGGTGCATAAGTGTGCCTCTCTTATATTAGTGATATTTTATTACGGTGTACTCGCAACCCCCCTAGGTCTACCAGCTATGAGCGAGGTGTATATTATCCTCTTCTGAATCATATTCAAATATCCACCACATGCCTTATGCTGAGCACATTTTACATCAGAACGATTTTACTGAAGTTGCTGTTGATTTACACCATTATATGAGCAACGGGATGCTTCAATTCAGCAATCCGTCCCTATTCAGCAACGCTCTTGAACACATGCTTAACTTCAGCCATGCATGTAAGTCCCATTGTCTTCCACAACCAATTGTCCTCAACAACCTCAGCAGATATGTGCTTTCCTGAGGAGGGAGAGACTTAAGCACATTGAAACGTTTTGCTGGATTTGAGGCAGGAGGCTCAGAAACCCATTGCTGTAAATCTCTCTTGTGTAATTCATAATCATCTCGCAGAACAATTGCTCTTTCTTTGGAAAGTTTCTCTAGTTTCTTTATTTGCAAAGCTTGTAAATGATTGCTTTCAGTCAGCCACTCTGAACTCCAGCAGTCTGTAGGAATAAAATATGATCAAACTTTTTATGCCGGAGCTAAACATGTTAGGAACAGTTTGGTGCAGCTAGGTTTAGCTGCATTAAAAATATATCAGCTGTAAGGGACAATCTGGGATGTTTCTGCAGAGGTATTTTTACAATTCTTGCGTTATAACGCTTTGCTGATTTGTCTAATTAGGCTTCTGTACTGGGAAGCAAATGGTCTTGCAGACTTGTATCTGTAAATAATGCGTTCTCAGCAGGTTGCTAACTGGAAGAAGCATATTGGATGCAATAGTCATAATTTGTTGCAACTTCATGTCCGGGCAGGTGGTGGCACTAGGCTTGTGTTTTGGGGAGAAAGCCTACTTGAAAAGCAGCTGGAACGTGCTGGATGGGGTGCTGGTTCTCATCTCCGTCATCGACATCCTGGTCTCGATGGTGTCAGACAGTGGGACAAAAATCCTGGGGATGCTACGGGTTTTGAGACTGCTGAGGACGCTGCGGCCCTTAAGGTAAGCAGAGGATGAGGAAGACCTGAAAGAGCATAGGGTGTGTGTGCCAAAGGGGGAGCTGAGCCCCTCCCGCAAGCAGCAGCATTTGTGCAAGGGAAGGGGCAGGTGGGAGAAGGGCATGGTGCCTGTCCCCAGCCTTGTGCCCAGCCTCCTGCTGCTCCGCAGACAATGAGCATCCCCAGGTCCTGCAGAGCCGCACGGAGCTCTGGGTGCTCACTGTGTTTTGGGACCAGCCCCAAGTGCAGTAGTAAACTGATCAATGCCTCTTTTGCTCATTAAAACACACATCCCCTGCTATTTGTGTTCTCATTTGCTCTGTGTAAAGTGCAGCTTAACAGCTTCTTCTCCCCCTTTCCTTCAGGCAGTCGATGGCTTTCGTAACAAAGAAGGAAATTAGTAGCAGGTGGCAGATCATTTTTAAGGAAGAGAAGACTAAACTGTTGCTTAACCTAGAATGCAAAGAAGCTTTTTTTCCCCTCAGTTCCCCATTAATTTTACAGAGACATTTATTTTGAAAGTTGCCTAGACAAGATGAAAGCAGTTGTCCTGCTAACTTGGTTCCCCCATCCCTGACAGCAGGCAGTATCCCATGCTCCAGGCACAGGCACCCCTCTGACAAGAACCTGCCCAAGGACCAGCCTCTTCCAAAGAGGCATCTGTTTTGTCCTGTACCCCAAGGCATGAAGGTTTCTCTCCATGCTAAATGCAGTCCCTCTCTAATGCCTTTGTTGCTGCTCTTGTTATGCAGCAGCTAATAAACCCTCCTGCTCAAAGCAGCTTTGTGTGCCTGTCATATCTTTCTGCTGCTTCCTTCATAAAAGGTTTGCTTTGAGTCAGGATTTTCTCTTTCAGGCCAGAAAAATAGGACCCTGCTTCTGACAGAAGATGTTGTTTTACTACCCCTGTGTGAATACTAAAGTCTAAATAACAATGGCCATGCCTATACGTATATCTCTCAAATATTCTCAACAGCTATGAAAGACGTTCTGTTACATTGGGCTATGTGTACCTTGTGCCTGGTGAGTTTTAGGATGTGAGCTGCTTTAATCATTTATATCTGGACAGATAGTGCCATCGCTTATATCTGGACAGATAGTGCCATCGCTGTGGTTCAGCTCCCTGTCCGTATGACTAGACCGTCTTCCTACGCAATTCCAGTTCAAGCTTTTTTTTTCTTCATGTGTCCCCTGGCATCTCCGTGTCAACTATAATTTCTGGGGGCAATTTCTGCCAGGTTGCTGGTTCAGTAGATCTATTGCTGGTTGGGTAGATCTGCTCTGCTCTTCTGTTCGGCTGATTTTTGATCCCTGTTAAGAGAATCTACAAAAGAATCTGGATACCTCTGGGTAAAGTAAGGATTGATCTCCCATCTCTGAACTGTGGAATGCAAGTTTCTCTTTTGAGGTGGTGTGGTTAAATCGGATCTATGGGAAGAGGCTTGGGTTGTGCTGAGCCCTGCTAAGGTCACCTGTCTGAGCCAATAAAAGCCCTGTATACTGCTCTGTAGATCTACAGGTCTGCCTGGCCAGGACCTGGGTCTTCGTTTACCGGAGCCTTTCTCTGCAGTCACCTATGTGCATGAGTAGTCTGCAGTTATGGGGAGCAATCCACTGAGTCACTGCAGGCTGGAGGAAGACCTGCCATCTGGAGCATGTGCAGGATTAGGCCCTTCCATTGCTATTCCATTCCTGTTGGCATTTGATATGTTTTCTCAGGAGACCGTGTGAATGTTTTCAGCCAGCATACTGCTTTCTACTACAAAGGAAATGTAAGAAGACAGTAACAAGCCCATTCCCTAAATATGTTCACAATCAGTTCTATTTCCCTGTAATTAGATTTGTAGGAAATGAAAAAGCGGCCATCAAACTGGGGGCTTTTCAGTAAGTCATAAATCTCCACATGTGGAAACCCATCTGCCTCTGCAATGCACATCTGGGCTGCCCTGAGCACGGCTCTGCCCGCAGCTGCCCGCTCTGCCTTTGCCGTGGGCTCAGGGATCTGCCTGGGATGTTCAGCTGGATCGACACGGGATGAGAGCTGGGACAGGCGACCTGAGGTCTTTGCACATGGTGGCTCCAGTCCCTGTGTCCAGGTGAAGTCCCCAGTGGAGACAACCAATTTTCCCTTTCCAGGAAAGCGTAAGGCAGAGACCAAAGCAAATGCTCCATCCCCACCACAGAGGAGCTAACCCAGCTCCTTCTTTCCTCCCCTTCCATGGGCACTCGGGGACAGGGCTGCAGGGAGGACACCCTCAGGGTCCATGGCTGCACCCATCACATTCAAGGGCAGGGACATCCCTCGGTGTCTCTGTGTTGGCTTTCCTGGCCGATGGTCTGAAGGAGTTGTTCTTGTAGAAGACCTCCCTCATTCTGTCTCTTATTTTCTCCTGTGAAAACAACCCCGCCACTTTACGCAGCACACAAACCCACGCGTGCTTGTGCCTTTTGCATAAACCCTGGCTTGTGTGCCAATCATGGGGTTTTGATTGCATGATTGATTTATCAGCCGCCAAATTGAATCCATGAGGATTCGAGCCCAGCTTTATGACCAGAATTCCAAAAATATATTCACAAAGGAGCGACGTTTAGAGATGTTTCCATGACCCTCTGATGTTTCAGCCAGTAGAGGGATTGCTTATACAATAACATTCCTTCCTAATGCGTTCAACCTGCTGTTGTTGGGATCAAGTGTTGTAGCTTAAGATACAAGAGAAATCAAACCTGAAAATGTATTCAGAATTAATGTGGATGGACTTCAGTGCTGTTTTACTCTCTACAGAGCCCTGGGCTTTGACTTCCAAAGCAGATGGATAAATTATTCACTTTTCATACCATTGCAGTATGAAATAGCCATTTCATAGACTCTCTTCTATCTATCATATTATCACCTTTGCTAATTTTTTTTTTAATCTGTGGAGGAAGGTCTTCATTAACATTGATCTGCTGCTTCATCTAAGTGCTGCTACTTCTTCCGAGAGCTCTGATCAGACTGGCAGGCTTAACACCAGTGAATGTGATCCAGCTGGGGTGAGGCTGGCACCGGGGTTTGAGATTAGTGTAGACCAAACCGGGGGAACTTGGGTTAAATTTTTCAAAAAAAAAAAAAAAAAAAAAAAAAAAAGTTATTTAATTTCCCCATTTGTCATATGCCTAATGCAGGCTGGAATTGTCCTGAGTGCAACCTCGGCGGGTCCATGGCTCTGGCATGCCCAGAGGGCTCCAAATCAGCTGCATCCTTCGGTGATAAATTGCAGGAGTGGTGGGTTGGGTAATACGACTTTACAGGCCTGATATCAGCAGGACTTTGGGTGATATTGATGAGGTGCGGGGATGCTGTATGTTGACATATTGGAGGTGACATTAATAATCTGGAAATGCTGAGGATTTCATTGGCACTTATTAGGGAGTTATCAGACTCTCAGGAGAGCGGCAGGAGTCTTTGCACGGACTTGCCTTGGCATTGTATCAGGCCCTTAGTTTGAGGCAGCTCCAAGGTCTGAAGGTTTTCATTAGTAAGAACTATTATTTTTCAAAATCTTTTCAAAGTCTTCTCTCCCTGTAGGGCTGGAAACAGCACTGGCGTGGAGCTAAACGGGTGGCAGCGTTTACCCTCCTGCATTCTCATTTGAGGAATTCCCTGGTTGATCAAAACTCTGAAAGCAGCCAAATGCTGCAGTTTCTCAGCTTTTTTTTTCTCAACACACATGACTTTGCAAAGTCAGACGAGTAACCTCCTATTTTCTCTCTCTGCTGGATACCAAATAGTATCTCACAAGGGAAATCACTTTATTATTTCTAGAGCAGGCTTTCTTAATAAGTGTTGGAGAAAATTATCAACTTTAGACTCTGGAGATTAAATTTCTTCCTTGTTCTCCCAAATTTAAGGATGCTCCAGTAGTTTAGACCACAGGCCTTCAATTTAGAAGACCTGACTTTGCTTCCATCCTGTGTGATAGTGGGCAGAACACCTAAGTCAAGATCCCTAAATGCACCAAAATACCTAATTTCTGTCAAAATCATTGGAAATTAGGTGCCTGCGTACCTCTAAGAACATGGTTTGTCGTCCTTCCATGCCTCTGTTTCCCATCTGTAGCTTGGCAGTTGTAGTATTTCACTGAGGACTGTGTGAGGGCAAGAGGTGAGGGATAGTGAGGTCTTTAGACCATCTGAGGGTCCAGAAGAGCAATTCAGCCTTAGGCTGTCTGGCCCAATGCTTGCTTTGTGCCCTCAGATGGGGTGGGAAGAGCCCTTGCCTTGTGGACACTGCTGGTTAGGCTGGAGTAGCCAGCTCATGGGTCGGGCACACCAACCTGCCACCCATCCTCCTCTGCTAGCGGGCCTCGGCTCGGCTCTTGGCATCGGCGCAGGTACAACACAACAGCGGCAGCGTGGCTGACCCAGCGAGGACTCCAGCCTGGGCTGATTCAGGTGGACAGTTTTGGCAGCCCACGCTGACCAGTCCCCACGCTGCCACGGCTGCATGGGGTCCACACCATTCCCTGGGGCATCTTACCCTTGAGTAACCTTCTGCTCCCTGAGCCATCTCACCCCCAGCTCGTTCCCTAAAATAACCCAGATCTGAGCATCAGGAGAGCTGAGGTGTCTGAAACAGGGAGCCACAGCAGCTACCTGGAAGAGACATCCAGCGTGAGGAATAGCAGCATCTGCCTTTTGTGTTTTGCTGGTAAGGGAGTGGATAAAAATACCACCATCTGTTTCTTCTTTAAAATGATAATTGATGAGTTACCCTTGACATTTCGAGTAAATATTTAACTTGAAAAAAGGGAAATAATTTTTAGGTTTTCAGGATACTGTTTAAAGCCAGCAGTTTTTGAAAGACCTGGTGCCTGTGCACTGAGCTCTGCCGTTTGCTAAACCTGCCGGCTCTGGGGTGGGAGAGGGTTGGGACAGGCTTGGCTGGGGTCCCAGCCAAGGCCACGCATGTTGGGCATGTGGCTGTGTCCATGGGGACCTCTGCCAGGAGCACCGTGGCCTGGGAGGGGGGAGAGAGGAGGATAACTTGGATTCTCTCCAGGCAACACAACGCCAAGCTGTGCTTCAGGTGGTGCAGCCAGACATGGGGTGAAACGGGAGAGGCAGTGAGAGGACTCCCATGGCAAAAGAGAGAACCAGGCAGAAACAAGAAGGTGGGGAAATTTGTGGTGCTTTTGAGTGCCAAGTGTTCAAAGGAGTCACCAGCCGGTACCCAGCAGCGCACAGGCGCTTCCCTCCCTCCGACTTACACAGCAGACAGCTATTTCTGCCTTGGGAAAGCACAGTTTCTATGGCATCAGTACAAATTGATTTACAATGCTAGTGAAATGCTTAATTCCAGTTGGCATCAGGAGGGAGGTATGCAACCACTTCAGATGCCTTTCTCGCTCCCCCAGCTCTCCACCTTCAAGTCTGTGAGCCTGAATACCTCATTCATCTTGCCCAGCACAGTGAGATGGCTTCTCTAAATCACACAAACCTGTCCTTTCATTGTAGTATTGTCCTTGAGAGTATAGTATAGTTTCTTTTTTATTTTTTACCTACTTCAGTCATGATGTCCACGTTATTCTTTCCCAACCTTTCCGTATGATCTAATCCCCTGTTATGGAATTCTGTTTGGTACTGGATGGAAAGGAGCTACAGAAATAAGGTTGGATGCCTGTGGTCTGCTGGTGAAGTTTCACCTGGATGACACCATGGGTTCAGTAGCTGAGGTTGTACAGTGGGTGTAAGGTGGAGACTGTGATAGTACTGAGGAGTAGCTCAGGTCTCCATACACAGCAGCACTATAAGGGCATGTATGGATTTGTTTTTTACAGTGAGGTTACTGAAACACTGGCACAGGTTGCCCAGAGAAGGCTGTAGATGCTCCATCCCTGGATATATGCAAGGTCAGGCTGGATGGGGCTTTTAGCAGCCTGATGGAGATGAAGATGTCCCTGCTCATGGCAGGGGGGTTGCACTAGATGACCTCTAAAGGTCCCTCCCAACCCAACCCATTCTATGATCAGTATGATCTGCAGGCACCTGTGTAAGAGTGGTTGCTCCATTTTGCAGATTGGGACAGGGAAATCGAGAGCCTTGCCTGAAACTACGCAGGAATGGACACTGGGAATCCCTCTCTTTGCAGTCCTGGACAGGCTACAGGCATAAAGGGGGCTGTGTGTGGATGGCCTGAACCAAGGGGCTGGATCCCAGGGAAGGTGTGATCAAGGCTGGAAACCTGGAGAGCTCTTTGGACCGAATGATAGGAAAAGGAAAATGCCAAGGCTTGAATCTATTATAAGTGAATGGTAACTAGAAGATGCTGATCAGCAAACGGATCAAGAATAGGTAGTGGGTTAGATTAAAACCATCACTCCAAGTTTGAAAATATATGGGGCTAGCCTATATATCTTCCTTTCCTAGGTCCTTATCCAGTGACTTTTCTGGCCTGGCTCATTATACGTGGTCTCCTCCTCCTCTTCTTTTATGAAAAGCTGTTATGTGTAAGCAGAAACCCCTTTCCCTCAAACACCTCTATAATCTCACCAGTCAATCTTCTATCCTGATTTTTGAGTTATTTGCCATTCTAAAAAATTCCCTTGTGCTGTTTTCTCCACATCTTCTATCCTGATATCAGGCAGAATTGGGCGAGGACAGGACTAACACAGCTTTTGTACTTACTTGCCCCCACAGAGTCATTAGTCGAGCCCAAGGACTGAAGCTGGTGGTGGAGACACTCATGTCATCCCTGAAGCCCATTGGGAACATCGTGGTCATCTGCTGTGCCTTTTTCATAATCTTTGGGATCTTGGGAGTTCAGGTGAGTGCCCTGTAAGCCTTAGCACCTAACCCAAAAGTGTAATGAGCCCCAGATGGCCTGCCATTTGCGTATCCATACCAATGGGCACGCTATAAGCCTTTCTGAAACTGAACCAGTGGGCTGTTTGGCCTTCTTGAGGAACATTCCTTGCTCCTAGCAAGAAGGAAGCAGATTTCCCATTCTTGGTCAGCCATTAAAAACTCATTAACAATTACAACCTAACAACAGTGGCCCAGCTACATGCATCCCTAGCCATAGCTGAAGGAGCAATGGTTAGAGTCAGTCGGTGGAGTTGGTTTTGTCTCTCTCTGGTTCCATTGAGGTTTTCTGCCCACCTCTGGAAATGTGTGTTGGTTTTGAATCCATAACTTTGCCACAGTTAACAGCCTGACATGACTCAGACCCAAAGGCTTACGCGGCTCTTGGTCCCCCCCCCAACAGCACAGCATGGCTTTCTAGCACTCTCAAGACACATTTATTTCTGACTGCCCAGTCTTGGCTATGTGTCACTTGATGCATTGAACTTTCTTGAAGCTTCCCTGTTGCATGCAGTGATGCAAAAGCCAACATGACGACCCCCTCAAAGGCACAGAATGGGCTTTCTTCATCCTTTCTCCACCTCAAGGACTTTTGCTCTGCCCGCAGCAGGACATGGATCAAGCTATTTCTCCCCTTTCTTCCCCTGGCCACGCCACAGGAGGGTCAGGCCTGAGGCATAACATGTACCACCAGAAAAACTCTGCTCAGGGAAGCTGTTAAATCCTATTCCTATTGCGTCAGGGAGATCACATGGGGACATCTCCCCTCCATCTTTCTTCTAGGTACAAACCAATGGGAAAATAGAAACTCTCAAAGCTGAAACTGCTGGTTTGTAAACTCCAGAGAGACCTTGACCTGGAGATTCATACCATTTGTATAACTGAAAGCTTGCAGAAATAGAGATTTCTGAGTCTGCTTCCTCAATCCCAGGAGTGCAGGAACCCAGCGGAAAAGTGGCAGAGTTTCCAATGCAATTGATTTCTCATTACCTGAGAAGAAGAGATTTCTTTCATATAAACATTCTGACATAACACTTATTTCTTTCTGAAGTTTATCTGATCTGTCACAGCCAGCTTTGGAAAGCAGCTCCGTTTGGCTTTGTTTTGGAAAGGTGTCTTATATAATATTTTATCCTAATATACTGTTTAAATAATAAATACAGCATTGAAAATAAACAGAGAAGAAAATCATGCCATCCATAACCATCTCAGCAGCTAGATTGGCTTAGCATTACGGTGCAACAACATCCATCCATTATACTGAACAGATTCATAAAACTAAGCGTATCCTCTAAAACAATATAAAACTCAGACATGGGAAAATTTATGCCGAACAGCAAAACTTGCAGTATGCTCTCTGAATTTCCTCCCTGCTAATTGTGATTGCTTTCCCTACTGACTTGCGGTCTTTTGTTGAATTGTCATGACTATTGATGTGCTTAAGTGGTAGATACAAGCAAGACTGATCCTGTATTCAGGATACAAAATGCTCAGTTTAATATTTATGGTTAATTAGGTGCAAGATGAGGGCCATAGCCATCTTCTATAAAAAGATGATCTCTCAAAGTTACAGTTGGTTTTCCCATGTAAATGTAAGCTGGGGATCAAACCAGAGGTTTTTAGCGCTATTAAAATTCAGACATCCAGGTTTCTAACAGCGTCTCCTCTTAGTGAGGCTGTTTTTATTGTAGAGCTTGTCCACACGTGAATAGTCATAGATAAGACACAAGAAATAGCTCAATAAAACAAGTACAGAAGGAATCACTGGGTCTTTCACTTTTGGAAGTGCTAAAATCTAACGCACTGGCAGGGATCAGCATTTTTGCAAATGAGGCTTTGTATTTCCAAACCCCATCAGTAGCTGTGTTACTGCTCCCATCTGAGCGGCGTTACAGTCCAGCTCCTGGAGAAGTTACATTTGTAGTCAATGTATTAAAAAGAGTTGTTTACTTTCCTGCTTAATTAAAACTTTTCTCTGTGAAGGCTATGTCTCCCTAGTCTGCCTTACCCACGGATAGTGTTTCTCCATGGAAAGATCAGGGAATACTTCCCCTCTTGCATCCACAAGTTTTATGACTGCGTTGAGTGGTGATTAATTTTGCATGCCTAGAGAACACCCTTCTGCTGTTGGTTTCTGAAGGAAACCCATGGAGCAATGCGTGGGTTTATCTTGTGTGCTATTATTTCTACTGATATTTGTCTAGAACAACAGATCAAAACCTGTCAGCGTCTTTTCTGTCTTTTCTCTGTATACCCAGGTGGTGTTTTAAGGAGCCTGGAGAGCAGGCTGCCATTTCCCCCCCAAAACAGTAATGTCAATAGCTTCTGTCAGCAAATAAAACTAGATTTGTTGGATGTCTCCTGGGCTTTGATACCTTCCATCCTGCTAGCATCAATCACCCTGTCTGAAGCAGTAATCATCCCCTGCCACGCCGTTCTGTGTGCTGGAAGCACCAGGTCTAGCATTAAATGCATGGAGGCTCATGTTCCTTGTGCAGGTGTAAATCAGGAGCTGCCTCCCCAGGAGTTGCATCTCTCCCGGCTTACACCAAAGGAAATAAGCTTGGGATCAGGTACCCAGCACCCGTTGGGTTTGAATCCTTAAGCTCTGCACAAGGAATAATTTCAGACACCCCTGCGCAGACTGCAGAGCCTAATGACGGCTGGAGAACAGCATTCAGGATCAGAGACCAGAGCTGGACTGACAGCAGGCTTGGTTCAGCGAGAGCTCGGAGTCACTTGGAGCAGCTCGGGTCCTCTCCAACGTGTCCCCTTGAGACCTGTATGAGCAGAGCTCAGTCCATCACTGTGCCTCTTCAGTGCCACCTTTGCTCTGCTGACGGAGGGCCCTGTTACGTTTAATTTGTCGGTGACTCTTGAAACCAGCATCGTTAACTGGGCTGGAGTCGCCGGAGTCATTCCACGTGTGGCAAGAAGCCATTAGTTGGTCTGGGCTATTAGCCAGGGCTACGCTTGAGCTGGCGACCCAGAAGGAAAGGCCTTTAGGCTGGTCTCAGATCACTGAACCAGACAACGTAATGCACGAGGTGGGTGTCCTAAATGATGTGAAATCATGCATTTGCCCATTAGGTGCGTCTTGTACCGGCTGCTCGCACTTAATAACCAGCACGAATGAGGCCATTTCCCTTAACTTCTCTGGACAGCGTGGGCTGTGCCCAATACCCCAGGAGAAATGCCCATCATCTGCAGAGAAATCCTCTGGACTGAACCCTTACCTTTCCTCTCTTTTTTGTGTGTTTTGCAGCTTTTCAAAGGCAAGTTTTTTGTCTGCCAGGGGGAGGACACCAGAAACATCACAAATAAATCGGATTGTACAGAAGCAAGCTACAAATGGGTCCGGCACAAGTATAATTTTGATAATCTCGGCCAGGTATTAATAGAATGGTAATCTGCTTCTTTGCTCCTTTACTTCCTTGACTTAAAACCTGTGCATTATTATCCCCTGGGATTTTCTTACAGGGCACTATCAGTCACAGTAAATATTCAGTACACATACACAGCATTCTGTCTCTGTAAATCCCAAAGGTAGTGTTTCCAAGCAGGCATACACTTCTTTTTGGAACAGAACAAGCACATGTGGCTTCGTGGAGTACTTAATTGCTTCACTGCTACATAACAAACCAAATACATCTTGCAGAAGGGCTTGTCTAATAGAGCCGGACACTTTCAACCATCTCTGCAACACAGCCTTATTTTAGCAGCGTGGTAAGGACTAATTAGTTGGGAGCAGTAGAGACCTGGAGGGTGGAAATGAAGCTGCTTTTGTCTTGGGCTTTGTGGTTTCTAAATTAGCACTCATTGCTGAACTGGGTGCTGACATTGATAGGTTTTTGCTGCCAAGAGAAACCTTGGGCATCAAAGTGTCCTGTTATCAGACAGGTAATGATAATCACCAGACAGCAAAGGGCAAAGAGGAGTAAAATATTACAGGTAAGAGATCTTTAGTGCAACTCTGTCTAACTTTTTTCCCACGTCTTTCTAGGCCCTGATGTCCCTCTTTGTTCTGGCCTCCAAGGACGGGTGGGTGGATATCATGTACGATGGCTTAGATGCTGTGGGAGTTGACCAGCAGGTACGTGCTCTAGCAGAGCTGTAAGAAATGAGTTGTCAAAAGTGGCACGTTTTGGCTCTTGTTTTGCAAAATGGCTTCCACACCCCAATGGGGTCGGGATCAAGGGAGCCGTTTAACCTGGGTGTGACAAGGAGTCAAGTGAAAAGTCTGGATTTGGACCTAGCCTCTTCCCTACAGATTTTGCAACAGAACTGGTGTAACTAGCATTAGGAGAACTGCTCCTATCGAAGAACGGTTTGAATTCTTAAGCAATTTGGGCATTTCAGGAGAAAAGAAGTGCTTTGTGTAGGTACAGGTTTTCAGTGAGTGACTTACAATAGCTGCAGAGGATGCCATTGTCCTGCTGTTGGCAGAACAGAGGTGGCTCTTCTGTCCTCAACACACTCTGTGTTTTGGGAGCATTCAATTAAAATGTCTCAGAGGGCTCTAATTTTCAGGAAGAGCAGAGCACACTGAGCTGCCTCAAAGGGGCACCCATGGGTTTTGTGGATGGGGCAGCTGTATCAGTTTGCTCCCTTTTTTTTTTTTTTTGAGGTTCAGTTGACATTTGCCTTCCTCCACTTTGCAGCCAGTCATGAACTACAACCCATGGATGCTCCTCTACTTCATCTCCTTCCTGCTGATTGTGGCCTTCTTCGTCCTCAACATGTTCGTGGGGGTGGTGGTGGAGAATTTCCACAAGTGTCGGCAGCACCAGGAGGAGGAAGAAGCCAAGAGGCGGGAGGAGAAGAGGCTTCGCCGGTTGGAGAAAAAGAGAAGGAGTAAGGAGAAACAGATGGCTGGTCGGTAGTCTTTCCACATCTTTCTGAGTCCTGCCTGACCTTCCACACGATCCCCTCCTCCCTCCCCTCCCTGCCTCGCATCTGGTGATCATTCTTCTCCCAAAAGCATGTCCAGCTATAAAATCTGCATGAAGGAAATAGTGTTGTTTTAGGCTGAGCAAGGAGCCATGGAAGCCTTTTTAGTGGCTGCATGATTTGCAATGACTTTTTCATTGGAGGTTATTTAAATTAAAATATAATAATAATCAGACCTGGAGCTTCTTGGATAGCAGAGCTCAGTGTTACACAAATAGTGACAACTGCAAAGATCAGCAGTGCCGGATGGCACCATAAATCTTCTGAGTCATGAGCACTGTTGCTGATAACTGGATTCACTATTTGGTTTATTACAGCCTTGTAATGCCACAGTGATGTTACCTGTCCCATTTATCAAGCAGGTTTATTTATTGGCACAGTAGCACCACTGCTATTCAAGAGTGTAATAAAATAATGGAGCCAACTCATTCTAGTAATGCTTAAAAACTCCTTAGAGAAACATATCAATGCATTTGCTTGAGAAATACAGATTAGAAAAAACAAAACAAAAAAAGCAGTTGAGGAGAGTAACTAACTAGGCAAGATAGCACTGACAGAGATTGAACCAAACTCCAAACTGGATGTGCAAGCTTGCAGCCCTGCCTATAGAAGGCTTTGCAGGTGAAAGGAGGCTAGACCTCCGCTCTGCCAAAAGTCTCCAACCTGACGTTTGTCTTTCAGTCTTTTTATTCTTTTAATTTGGTTGAATAAGTAAGAAGTCAGCCAGAGGCCACAGGCCAGAGGTACTCTTCTTGCATGCTCTCTCTTCTGACTGAACTTTCTCCGTTGCCCGTCATGTCCGTGGCCTCACGCTTTCCCTCCCTGGTCAGTCTGCCTGCTGCTCTCACCGTGTCCCCTTTCTCATCTCTTCTCTATCTTTGACAGACTTCAGTACTGTTTAAGAGGCTGTCTGATCAGGCGCTTGTTCCAAAAGCTGGTAATATTAAGTCTGTTTTATTTTTTTAAATAGCATTTAATAGGTGTTTAATAATTTTAATAGGTGTTTAATAGCTGTAACAGGCTTAATCATGCAATCACGTACCACAATGGTGTCTCAGCCTCTCTCGGTTCAGCACTTACCCAGCACTCAGCACTTACCCAGCACTTTCCTTTGGTCACATCTTTAAGTCCCATGAGCTTCACAGGTTTTGTAACCAGTAGGAGGTATCACACCAGCCTCTGGACATCAAACTGTGGTTTATGCCGAGAGCCTGGCTTCCTCAATGGTCAGTGGAAAGACGGAGGCTTCCCTCAATAGCGGTGGAGGACACGTTAGACTGTTCTCAGTTAAGTGGGATACAGATGGAAAGATTTTTTTTGTTTTGTTTTTCACATCAAGGAAATGCCTAGAAAGCTCTTTCAGTCAGTCCGTGTTCCCAAACACAGTTTCAGGCTGATGAGTTAGAAAATGTTTTTAAAAGCTGGGTAGAAAGATCACGATTTAAAGTTGCAGTTTTGGAAAGCAGACATTTCTGTAGAAGAAAAATAGATGTTTAGTTATTATTAATGACCTTATTTATAATGCTAGAGGAACTAGATGAAGAAAAGACGTCTGGGCAATTTCCCAGCGGGAAGGAATCACAAACCATCCTTGGAGATGTAGTTACTCATTCAGTCCTATGAAATGCCTAATTAAAGAGGCAATAAACAGCTATTTTACTGAGGATCAAATATTGCTGAGTATTCAATTGCCATAAAAACCTTTCAAGAGCAAAGTACAAAGCCCTCCAAATTGCTTCAGAACAGTTTTCCCAATTTGCGTTCAGTCAAACGTTGGTTTTAATTGACCATGTCCGGCTTTGCCCTCGGAGGCAACAGATGTCATTGCTTAGCTTCATTCTGCATGGTGAGAACTTGCAGATGATACCAAGATAGGCCTTTGATTATGCCAGCAACTGCATGGGGGTTCCTTTCAGCTGGGCTTCGTGAGTGTCCCCAGATGGCCAAACCAAACTGTGGATGTCAGGCATGGACAGATGTAGCCATCTAACTGGTTGCACAGCCATTTTTGATTGTAGACTCTTCAAATGCAGTTACCCAAATTGGACATCTGAAAGTCAGAAAAGCATGTGAGATCCCAGCTTGGTGAGATGTAGGCAGATGCAGGAGTGGTCGCTGTGAGGTGAGCTGGCCCAGCAGGATATGTACAAAGTCCGTCCTTCCGAAGTGTCTTTTCCTTCATCATTGTCAAGTGAGGGGGTTCTCAGGGATGCTTTGGGCTTCCTTCTGTGCACCTGGGAGAAGCACAAGAGCCCTTCCTTTTTCACGACGAGCTTGCGTAGCTGACTCCACCCTCCATGAGGCACAAGGAGAAGATCCTGCAAGGAAACACGCCCGGTAGAGGCAATGGAGAGCCTGAGAGCCGCAGGGACCTTGGAAGGGGAAGGGAAGTCTTGCTGTGTGTCCTGCTGGGTGATTAATGCCGTTTCGTTCTTTTAGATCTAATGCTGGATGATGTATTAATGGAGAGCTCAGCCAGTGCAGTGCAAGGTACTGGGAAGTCGGCACGTCTCGTCCCACTTGAATGGCAGTGCTGTGTCACTAACGGCTGGCCACCGCTGCTGTGAGGCATCCCACTAAACCCCGTGTGTGGTGCAAAGCTCGTTTGCTTACTTCATGGCACACGCATATCATTCTGAACTGCAGGTCTGCAGACCTGGCTCAGGACTGACACTTTGCAAACCCTTAATTTACCCCTTGATCATGTTATGTTCTTCAGTATTTTTTTGTTCTGGTTTTCATTAAGACACTGTCAGACTTCTCATGACTTTTTTTTTTTCTCCTTTTTTTTTTATTTTTTGTTGTTTTTTTTTCTTAGAGAATAATGACTGGACGGTGAAATGGGTCCTTTATTTTTTGCTCCAGCTTTCCAACCGCCAACTTAGGAGTCTCTGAATAATTTGCAGGAGTGTCTCTGGAAGGCAGGCAGTCTTGCTTAGGGAGGTTATTTCATTATTTCCCCAGCCCTTGCTCATTGCTCCATGAATGCTGTGCTTCAGGGAGGCACAGTATTTTTTTCAGCAGGGTAGAATTTGCTATACCGCAGAACCTCAGTGCTTTAACGGAGAGATCAACCCACAGCGTGGACGTGAGGTTTGGCCGTTGTGCTGCCCAGCTTGTAAATTCTTTGTATTGATTCGAATTGTTCAATCCATGAGGTATCTTGTGAATTAAAAGAAATAAAGATGCCACCTCCAAGCCTTTCCAGGCCCTGGTGGGGATGGATGAGCTGAGCTGAACGCTGCTGGGGGCTTGACCCGGCCGCCCCGACCAGGGCTCGCTCATGTCTCCCTTTCCCATCCCACCCCACCAGGATGGTGCTCAGGGCTGCAAATCTGTCCCCTTCTCTTTTTATTTTTAGGAGAAGCTTTGATCTGGCAAGCATTTTGTTTAATTCATAGCTTAAGAATATTAGCGTGAATAATTAAAGAGGCACCAACATAGAAACAAATATAGCAGTCATTTTCGACAAAAATAATATGCAAGGAAGATTGTGCCATTAAAACTCTCACCTGTGAACAAGCTCCCAGTGCTTGAGATGGGAGCAGGGCTCCATCCATCTCTCACATATGGCAGGGACTTTTGATTAAATAAAACTTCCAAGGGGAGGGCTGTTGGCTTTCACTGCAGAGGACAACTCAGGGAGACTGAGGTTTCTACCTTATATTTCTAAGGCCTTGTTGGAAGGTATCACAACATGCTTTAATAAATCCTGAATCATTGCCATTCCTTTTATTTCTTTGCCTTCATTCTTGCTCTTCTTGGCATGCCTCCTGTCCTCTCCTTTGGAACAGGGCCAGTGCAAGGCGGGGGGGTTGTTGCTGGGTTTGGGGGTCTGTTTATTTTTTTTCTTCTTTTTATTTGGATGTGACTCCTTTCCTGGTCCTACAGAGCTACATCAAGGCTATCTTATTTTATTTTATTTTATTTTATTTTTAAGGCATTGAACTCATTCCAAACCCCTCCGTTATCCTGCTCAGGCTCAGAAAGACTCTTAGAGTTTGCCTTTAAAACGTGTGCAATTGTCAGGTCTGTGCTTTGTGTTTCCTTTTGTCATCTTTTCTTTGGATCCAGTGGTAGTGAATGTGCCATGCTGCTCTTCAGGCACCGGCAAGAGGGAATAGAAAGGTTTTCTTTCTGAACCTGACTGCTGGGGATATTAGGGAATCAGTCCTGGGTGCTGTAAACGAACCTCCTGTGGTTCAAAGAGAAATCTGGAGTTGTGACCCCAAATCTTCCACACATCTCTGCATTACAGAGGGCTTCTTTTCTCTTTCTGTGAAGATAAGATAGAGGATTGTGTGTGTGCTGCTGCTGCCTGGTGCTTAGTGAGATATTATAATTTTATTTTTTCCTTTTTTTTTTTTTCAACAATGGAACCTTCTCAGTGGAAATAACTTATCATTTTCCATTTTGCTTTTTTTTTTTTAATAAATCCATTCAGTACAATAAAAGCCAAGTAAAATGCCGTGTTTAAATAAAAAAAGTTCCTTCAGTGCAAACTACTTTTTAACCTAATAATATTCTTAATACAGTTTGTAAATCCAGCTGCGTCACGGGCTCATTGCTCACTGGTTTGCTGCTGTCCTCCGGATATACTCAAACCTGCAAAGTAGTTAATTCCCTTATTATAGGAGAAGGAAGAAGCTGGAGGAGACAGTAATGGAATTGTCCCACTCTTGTGAATTCCAATTTCCCATGCCTACGCACCTCTGGCTCAAAAGCCACCTCAGGGAAAGTGGCAATTTCTCTCTTGACAGAGCTATATTCAGAGGCAGCACTATTCGGAGATATTTCGGAGCTACGTGCCCAGCCCCATTCCCCCTGAGAAAATGCAGTTAATGGGAAGAGAGTGGCCCTGGCCCCATCTCCCGTGGTGCCAGCAGAGAGCGGCTGAGCCCTGGGACCCTCCGGAGCTGGCAGTGGCACTGCCCGGCAAAACCAGGGGTGCCTCCAGCAGTGCTTTGCTGCTCACGGGTGCCATTCTGCAGGTCACGTCCCAGAGCTGTCAGCGGCACGGGGCTTAATGCCCCAAACCTGGGCTGCGATCACCAAAGGGAGAAGCTGGAGCAGGCTCAGGAATGGGAAATGTTTATCCTGCAACAGCAATGGTCATTGCCTTTCCAAACGGGCAGGAGAGGATGGCGATGAGCTTGGCTACCCTGGGACGCAGGCTGGGGCTGCTGCGCTCTGCCTCCCACAGGGATCAGTTACAACCCTGTGGGATGATGCCAAGAGGAGTACAGAATGTCTGCTTGGGAAACAACCTGAGTTGAGAGCCTGTGAAAACAATTAAAGCTAAGTGCCCCCCCTGCCAGGAACCCACTGCCCTTCAGCCACCGTCGCCCAGGATGGACGGGCAGGTGGGACTCTCCCAAGCCAGCTCTCAACCAGCTGCAAGGTCTCCTTCCTACCTGGGTTAGGAGGAGATTGCTCAGGCTCCACTGTCTGACCTGATTTTCTCCAGGGTAACGATATCTAAATTTGAGCCGCTTCTCCCTTTCCACCACTCCTGGCCCCTAGCCACTGTGATGCAGTTTGATTTACACCCTGTTTACCAGCCTGACGTCTCGTAGTGGGCTTTTGCTGTATTTCTCCATCTTCTCACATTCTCGTTCTGCTGATTCTTCTTTTGTCCATTTGCTCTCCTCCTCTTTTCTTTAATGCCATGTGTGCCGGGAAGCCAAGTTAACCTTTCCAGTAATAACCAAGACTAACCCAGAGCTCTTGTTGTTCTTGACACAGTGTATTGTAACAGTACAGTAATGTGGTGTTGTGTTAGTTGTGAAGTTCACCACCTGGAGTTTAACAGATGTCTGTATTTCCCAAGATGTTGGTATTGTTTAGATCTTTACTGCACTAATTAGAGCGGATACTGTGTGATGGGGGGCACGGGCTTTGCGCTTGGGTGATTCCACGTGAGCAGCACCCGACTTCTCTGCAGAACTGCACAGCTCGGGTTGAATAAATGGTATTTCTACAATAGCAAAATGGTTGATCATTCAGAAAGTTCCCTGCCCACCTCCACACAGTAGCTATTTATCTATCGTCCTCGGAGAGCATGCCAGCCCGTGTGTGCTGTTCGTCTGGCGGTAACATCTGTATTGCACTAATACGCATGGCTGGCATGCGCCGACTGGTGAGGTGTGCGGCGTGGCATGATTCATGAACAGGGTTGCCAAATCGCCTCTTAACAAAGTTAACAGGGAAGGAGGAAACATTTACTGATGGTAATTTTCGAAGGCTGCAAGCGCATCTGCAAGAGCAGCGCCCAGAGAGGTTTGGCTGTGGAAAGCTGGGGGCATGTGCTGGGGATGGTGAAAAGGAGCTTTGGCATTTGGGAGAGGGGGGAAACGAAGGGGCAGAGCCGTGGCAGATATACGAACAATTAGCAACCCTGCTTATAAGGTCATGTACCGGCTAATCCAGGTGCGGGAGCCCTGCACAGGAGACATTTTACAACCTCTGTCTCTAAATCCTCCCTCTGTTCTAACAGCGTCAGTGCTATTCTGTAGGATTTGGAATTACCTGTCAATCAAAGCTAAGAAAAATCCGAATTCCAGTGCAATTATTCATAAGTAAATCCACTGCAAGAAAAGGCAGAAACATTGACATTTTTCTTTTTGAATGTGAATTATACATAAATGTAGAAGAAGTAAGTGATCCAATTACAATGGTGTTTCTTTCTGAGATGATAAGTTGGTTCATAAAAATAGGTCCTATTCCTAACCTAATTGTATTCAAACATTTTAGTTAATTTGCTACTCATAATTTAGCATAATGTGATCGAGATATCTTGACTTTATGGAGATTTATGCAGATTCTGAGATATCTGACAAAGTCTTATGAGTGAGTCAGCAGCTACCAGTCTGCTTTTTTATAAGCACTCAATAGATTCAGCATGAAAATTCATTTTATAGACCTTTCCATCGATATCAAGCTTTAGCACTCAGGTAAAGATCACCTAAAGCACGCTGCAGATCAGCAAGTGAATATTAATGCTGCCTTTCATTTGATGACACTGAAGCAGAATTCCGGGCGTTCCAAACCCCTACAGAATAAAACTGCTGGGTGATTTGTCTCTCTGGTCCCTGGGCCGTAAGGGAAAGGTCTGTCTCTATGGAAAAAAACAAAACTTCTCTGATTTCTCAGGGTCCCCTTATGAAGCAGGGAGCACATGAAACCATTAAATCTATGGGTTTGATTGCAATGTCATTGGCTATTGACAAAGTGAATTCTATTTCCAGGCAAAACTTAATCTTCTAAAATTAGTTTTCCCTGAGGGCAACCCAAACCTGTGCTTTGTGGCTTCGTTCTGCCCAACTTTTTGCTCAGAATAATGTATCAAATTGTACATTTGCTCAGCAGCACTACATATCAAGCCATGTAATTCTTACAGCTCAATAATTTTCATAACCAGTTGATTATCTAATTATGAGAGTAATATTATACTCTGACATATTCAAGACAGTCCTTTCCACTTCAATCTGCATTATAATGCCTCCTTGAAAATTGTACTGAATTATATACTCAGCCTTGGCATTTCCTCATTAGAGATTAGGTGAGTAAATGAGTTTATCTCTAGGAACATTCGGGGTCTAAAGAGCATGTGTCATCCCTGAGGCAGCCCAACACGAGAGCAGGTTGAACAGGCAAATCTGTACATTGATAATCTTGTCTAAATGGAGGATCATTGTTTTCTAATCGCTAAGGCTGACAGATCAGTTTTCCTTGGTATTTTTATGGACCATTTTTCAGGGCTCTGACAGCCAAAGTGTTGAATTTTGTTCTCTCCACAGTTTACTGCAAAGGACATAATATGACTGAATGACTTTGCTTTCAAAGGCCACCGCTAACTCAATGGCCAGTATTTTTAAGCCCTTGTTAGTAAAATCTGGCCCAGCATCTGACCGTTAATAGGGGTTTTGGATACTTTGGGGACTTTTAAGATCTTTTAAGATCAGCAGAAACAAAAAATGTTGTTTTAATTTAAAGTTAATTTAGATTTCCCTACAGAGAAAATATTCTTTAGCAGCACAGTAGTCCCAGCTCACCTCATCCCTGATGCCATAAGGCTGAGTATAGCGCATGTTCCACTGAAGATTTTTAATGGATGTAAGATGATGGGAGCCCTGCTGTGTATTACAAATGGTAACATGCCAGCAAGAAAAAAGGAAAAAAAAAAAAAAGGGTGGCATGTTGCTCTAATCAGTCTAGAATTTATCATTTTGAGTTGGAAAGTGAGGGTGCATTGACTTCAGAAAGAGGCAGAGAGATGACTTGATGTGCCTCTCCGCTCTCCTCCTCCCGCTGCAGAAGCACAGTGTAAGCCCTACTATTCGGATTACTCCCGCTTCCGCCTCCTGATCCACCAGATGTGCACCAGCCACTACCTGGATTTGTTCATCACTGGAGTGATTGGCCTTAATGTGATCACCATGGCCATGGAGCACTACCAGCAGCCCAAGGTACTGGGACAGAGTGGGGGAAAGCCAGGGGGGACGGGACATGCTTAGCTGTGGTGGGCTGTGCTGATGGGCAGAGTTAAGGCCAGCTTTGCTGTCGGACCTTGGGGCCCCCACTCACCATGCCTGACCTGGCCCTTTGTCCCATGGAGTGTACCCATCCTTCCAGCTCAAACCGTGGCTTTTGGTACCTGGATCCTGTTACACCTCTCCCTTCTAGTTAAGTACAAACAGACCACTTTGAAGACAAGGATGGGAGCAGGTTTGTTTGGTTTGCTGGATGAGATCATCATTGAAATCTTCCATTTGACTTAGGATTTCCACCAAAAAAAAAGGAGAAAAAGGAAAAAGAATAGAAGAATTTGTGAAATGTTTCTTTTTGCAGAGTTTCCCCTCAATCCCACAGGGCCCAATTTGCACAGGTACCGGGTTCCATGCTGGTCCTTAAAGCACATTTTAATATATTAATGTGCTAAGTTCCTGTGTCTTTGTAATATTCTGAAAATAAAAACAGCCTGTCCTGGGATGTCGAATCTCTTGTGTGTAGGAATGAAATGGAAATAGCTGCCTTTGCCATATAACTTGTACTTATTTTTATTAGCCACTTTCAGAATGAATAAATATAACACACAATAGGAGGAAATATTCTTTAAAACTAGCCAGGACTTGAATACTTAATGTAAAAAAACCCCAAACAACCAAGACATACAAGCAACGGGAAAAATATCCTCCAGCCTATCATAAAGAAGCCAAAAAGTGAAAGGGCACAAGCCAAATTTATTTTTTTTTTTTGTTCAGGTCACCTTTAAATACCCTGGAAGGCTCATTGCATGATTCAGTCATTTGGTGATGAAAAAGGTTGTTGGCTAAGGAGCCTGTATTGGAATCGCTCTAGGGCGTGCGTCTTACCGCAGTCGTTTTGCAGCTACATTTTCTCTTGTATTATAAAAATGCTGGGCAGGCTTTTGTTTTTAATTTTCTTTAGGAAAATAACATTTTGTCTCTAAGCCTCTGGTATGCGGCATCTGGGTAATAACTCCAAGCTTGGGCTGTGCTGAGATGACAGCACCGTTAGAGCCATGCACATGCTTGAGAGCCCTGCTGAATCAGGGCCCCCAAATCGCTCTGGTCTGGGTAACTGATGCCTGGAATCCTGCAGATATTTATAAGGGCTAAATGTACTAGAGAGCTTCGTATCCAGCCTAACGATTGCTTGGCATGTTGGTGGTTGGATACCCTGGGATGCCCTGTGGATGAGATCCCAGCTGGAGATGCTGCAGTGCATGTAGAGGTGGTTCAAACAAAGAGCTACTGGGCAAAATCTGGTTTTGCCAAATAAATATGCTTGTTTGCTGACAGAGCCCAGGGACCCTGCAGTACAACAGGGAGGCTGGTTCAGAGCCATGGCTTCCTTTGGTGGCTGGGCTTGCACTTCTTGGGCAGGTGAGGTGGTTTTCATCCATGGGTCCTTGAAGCTAAACTGTAGCATGAAGGCAGAGAGCATGGCTTAAATTCCCTCCACTATGATTTCTCCCGCTCGGGGATCAGCAAGTCTTATTTTTGGTCTGAGAGCACTCTGCTGCCATCTCCCGCATTCCCTACAAGTGCTCTGGACAGAGTTATTACTGCGTCCATTTGATGGACATTAATTAAGAAGCCATGCAGGATGCTGCTCGCCACAGTGCTCCTTCATGAGCGGGACTTTTGGGATGAATTAATCTCTGAGGTGGCTTAATGCCCGGCTGTGCAGGAGCTGTCCCAGCCAGGAGGAACCTGTAGTTAATGGCCAGGCTGTGACACCTGCGGAGGGAAGGGTGGGCAGAGGAAAACCTGAGGCACTCGCTCCTGCTGGCACGCCATCCCTCTCTCCGGCTCCTTGCCAAAAGCTCAAGGTGAGGAGTAAATGACAGGCTGTCACAGAGGAACCATTTGGCCAGCGCTTGCATGGGCCCGGCCAGCCCATGGCACTTGCAACACTGCACAAACGAGCAAATGGGATGAAATTCAGCTTTTCTGCTGAGAGCACAAGGGTTTTGGCGCTGCTGACACCTGCAAATGCAGCAGCTCTTACCGCTCACCCAAGTGGTCCCAGCTGGGGCTGTGGGGTCCGAGGTGTGCCTTGGGTTTGTGTCGTCCCTCCTGTGAGGTACACCAGCTGGGCTGGGGCCAGGCAGAAATGCAGCCTGTGCACTCCCTGAAGTACTGGGGCTTTTTTCTGGTAAATTTGTTGTCGGAGAGAGCCCACGGTTGGAGCCTTTTGTCTGTAGGTTGGAAATGAGTACCTGGTGAAAGAAGCGGAGGGCAGGTTTGCAGGCAGCAAAGCCCCTCAGCAGAGCCAGCATCTAACCTTGGTCTTGTGTCCACATCCCAGGTTCTTGATGAAGCCCTGAAGATTTGCAATTACATCTTCACCGTTATCTTTGTCTTGGAGTCTGTTTTCAAGCTTATTGCCTTTGGGTTTCGTCGCTTCTTCCAAGACAGGTAACAAAAGCTCTGTCGTGACCGCGGGGGCAGGAGCAGGTTTCTGGAGACAGCTGCCCAAATTCAGTGTCCTGGACCTCGATGCTCTTCCCAGTGATGTCAGTCTGACACATGTGAACACTTTTTGGTGTGACTAATTGAAACCAGGGTAGGTGGACACTTGGGATGTGAATTGGGGAAAGGATCGTGCATGCCAAGGAGTGTGATTGCACCACTTTGGCCCTTGGGGGTGGACAAAATAGGAGTGAGTCGCACACTGAGCTGCTGGTTCTCTTCTCACACCAGTTGCGTGTCCGTATGATCAAGAGGACCTGGTGAAGTGACAAAATTTGTGCCAAGAGAGAGACTCTGGTCCTGAGTGGGAATGGAAGAGAAAAGGGACCTCTTTTTAAGCAGATGCTGAGCAGCAGATGAAATTACTTCTTTTTCTAGGTTTTTGCTCTCTTACCTCACAAATACAGATTTTATACCCTTGGTGACTCTTTCCCCACCCATTTTTTCCTCCTTCAGTGTTAATGCCAAGAGCACAGGCACTGAGCAGGACTTGACACGAGCCCTTCAGCAGCCAGGGGATGGTTCCACCCCTCTCCCCATGTTTTGGGTGTCCGTGCTGGGATTATGTCTCCCTCCGACCTGGCACGAATCCTTGGGATCCTTACTTCACCCAGTGTGATTTTTGTTTCAAGGGCTGGGCACGGGGTCCAGTTCTTTCTAGGACAGGTCTCATGCTGAGGTCCACGAGTGTCATGTCTAGGAGTGGCTGGGCAGATACTGCATCATCTCCCCTGAGGTCTGCAGCCTCTGGGTAGAAAACTACCCGGCTTTTGTTTCTGTCTCCCCTCAGTCAAGAATATCTTTGGAATTGGCTGATTTTCTAATGAGATGCATTAGTTATAATGATTTCATAACATAACTGCTTTTGTATAATACCCTCAGAAAAATGCTGCAGATTCATTTGAGTGCTAGAACCATTGAAATGACTGGAATTTGTGTGAAACGAGCTACCTCCCCTCACCAGCTTCTTAGTAGATGTTAAACTTCATTTTGTGTTGTCTCCAGATGGAACCAATTAGATCTGGCAATTGTGCTGCTGTCTATCATGGGCATCACTTTGGAAGAGATCGAGGTGAACGCTTCGCTACCAATTAACCCCACTATTATCCGAATCATGAGGGTTCTCAGGATTGCTCGAGGTGAGGCGAATAAAGCAGAATTGACTTCTGTTTGAGGTGCAGGGTCTCCTCCAGGAGAGAGTTAAGCATTGGGCAATGGTTCTGGGGCACAGCCCCATCATGATGTGCATAGTTCTGGCATCGACAGGCTGTAAACAAATAAAAGAACAATGGGGGAAAATACTTGCGAGGAGCCAAAAAGCTGAGCCAACTGACCATGTGTTTCTATCTCAAGAGGACTCGAAGGCTGAGACCTTAAAAATAAAGGAGCAATAGCTGTGGCTGTAACTACCAGAGGTGTACCTGGAAAAAATATGCCAGTCAAATCAAAGCCGTCTCTAATGGGGATTAGAGAACACAAGCTCGAGTACGTTGGCTTTAAAAGACAAGCATCTAATAAATTTAATTTCCCATGGGGCTTAACATCTCACCACTTGGTGACAAAGCATGCCTCGTCACTGCATCCATCTGTCCCCTCAGACTTGTAACGACACGTACCTGAGCTGGGAAGCCAGCTTCGTCAGGGCCGGATTTTTCAGAACAGGGAGGTCTCAGGGCCAAAAGACGAAGATGTAAAATGTGAGTGCTCAGGCCCTTAATAAAGTACTCCCAGCCCCTCCTGAAGGGCAATGCTGTGCTCCGAGGCATAATTGTTACGGCTGCAGCCCTCATCTAAGCAAAGAAGGGACTGGAGGAGAAATGAAATGCTGCTGTGTCTCAAAGGGGGGGGGGGAAGTGTTTTTCTCATGCATTGGATCCCTTTCAGAATTAAAAAGATATGCATTTTCCAATTGGAAATGCAACAATCTGGAAGAGCTGTGTAAATCAGCTCCTCAATGAATCATGTATGAAAGTGGGTAGCCTATGGAAGTGGGAAAGTAGCCCCGGGGCTGGGAAAGCAACGGCTCATGATAACCAGAGGAAGAAGGAGATGGGTCCAACACAGAAAAAGTGAGGAAAGGAAGAGCCAGGCGGAATGATGATGCTTTCCCCAAGTCTCAGGATAGATGCTGCTGCTATTCACGGGATTTTAATAGTATCCAAGCAACCAGGAGCGATGTAAAAGGGCCAGGGACTATAGCAGCTAATGGAGAACACTTGACATGATTTCACATTTCTCTTCCTGTAATCTGTGGCTCCTGGGAGAGGGACTGAGTTTATGCCTCCGTGCTAACGCTGCCGTTACCATATTACGAACCTGTTCTCCACAGTGTTGAAGTTGCTGAAGATGGCTGTAGGGATGAGAGCCCTGTTGGACACCGTGATGCAAGCACTGCCACAGGTAACCCACTGCCATATCAAACCAGATCTCCTCTGGCCCAGAGCTAATTTCCTATTGCAGAGCAATGCTAATCATTTTATCTTTACTGTCGTTAGAGAATCACATTTCCCTTCTGAAGCACAGTCTGAGATACAGTCCTCACATTGAGGTCATTTTTCCCCTGAAGCAATTTAAGTTTTGGATTAAAGAATACAGCAAGAAACAGGTCTGGAACAAAAAAATCAATGAATGTTCTTTTTTTTTTGTGTTTTTTTTCCCCCCCCATTTCTTTTTCTCTTTCCAGGTGGGGAATCTGGGTCTTCTCTTCATGTTGTTGTTTTTCATATTTGCAGCTCTTGGAGTGGAGCTGTTTGGAGACCTTGGTGAGTCTTCCCCTGCCCCGTGCCAGCGGAAGGGGTGGGAGCGGTGGGTGAGCAGGGGTCTCACGGCTGTGCTTGGTCCCGCAGAGTGTGACGACACGCACCCCTGCGAGGGGCTGGGACGGCACGCCACCTTCAGAAACTTTGGGATGGCCTTTCTGACTCTCTTCCGAGTATCCACGGGAGACAACTGGAATGGGATAATGAAGGTAAGAGACCCATGGCAAATGACTATTGCCTGTAATTGCTTCATTAGAAGTCATCCACCCTGTTCCAGAGCAGTAACGATGCTCAGCCAGGACACTCACGTCCTTCAGTGAGCCGGTCTCTTCATTCATGCACTGGACAAAGTCTCTAATTCTGTTCTCTCCTCCCACCAGTGCGGAGCCTATGGTTGCAGGCTCCTGGCATGCTCCATATATTCCCTTTTTTTAACCTAAGAGAGCAACTTTAAAAGAAGGGAAAAAAATAAAGGGACTCATCTCTCAAGTAAAACATGAGTTCAGCTCAGTGACATGCATTAGTTTTATTTTTTTCCTTAAAAGTCTCCAGTTACCATTATTATCGTTGTTGCTGTTACTGTGTGGGTTTTCTGTCCTGGGAAACCCCAGGTTTCTGAGAGAGTCTCTCATAGGGGACAGCCATAAAGGCATGCTCCCATGAAGAAATCTGGTCTATGAATACGCAGGGTGCTAGCAAGTCCTAAAGGAATTGCTTCTCTGGCCATTTGTAGCCCATGGTGGGTGTTAGGTGGCCAAAGCCTTAACGACAGGGTGTGAACCTGAGGAAGGAGCGTCTGCAAGCCCAGCTGCTGCGGCATAGCTGATCCAGAGCTGCTTGGCCCTGGATCCGTCTGCCGCACCCGTGTGCATTTGGTCTCTAACCTGGTAACCCAGCCTTTCCCTAGGGGCAGCAGGGCATAGATGTCTGTTGTTGCACACCCCAAAGGGCAATTTCCTCTGAGCCTGCTTGTGGTGACTAACAGAAACGTAAGGTTTTAGTGGCAAGTATTTTGCCATTCTAGACATGAAATTTGCCCAGTCTTCTCAGTTTTCTTCATGAAAGGAGAACCTACGGTAGCTCGATGACCAGACGGCAGACCAAGGTCCATGGGGGAACATCTTCACATCCTTCCATCATTTCCCCCCTGTTTCCAGGACACTCTGCGAGACTGTGACCAGGAGTCCACCTGTTACAACACCGTCATTTCACCCATCTACTTCGTCTCCTTCGTGCTGACGGCCCAGTTTGTCCTGGTGAACGTGGTGATCGCCGTGCTCATGAAGCACTTGGAGGAGAGCAACAAGGAGGCCAAGGAGGAGGCAGAGCTCGAGGCAGAACTGGAGATGGAAATGAAGACAATCAGCCCTGGCCAACACAGCCCCTCAGACATCTTTGCATGGACAGGCAGCACCAGTGGAGAGAGACCCGAGAGCCCCCGAGGATGTACCAATCCCATGCAAATCAAGGTGGATTCTCAGCTCTCATTAGTTTACCCTATGGTGAGAATCTCAGTTGGAGGGTGAAGAGGGCTTCACCTGTCTGTTTGCTAGGGGAAGACATGCACGCGTCGGTAATGAAGGAGTGGGTGTAACCATACATCTGGTGCTTGTATTCCTCGCTGTCTGCTGCCTGCTCCTTGCGTGGTGTGGGAACCGATGCTCCAGGGAGGAGACCCCGGCAGGTCTCTGGACCACCTTGACGCATCTGTTCGGAGGTAGAGAGCTTTGCAGTTTGTTCTGGAGATGTGCCCAAGCCACCCAGTTCAGAGCTAGCTCCAAATTTACTCTAATCCAGAGTTTGGGCAAGGTCCTTTGTGATAGCAAAATCATGAGCACAATGTGTTTGCTTTTCTAATGCAGACGATGAACCACGACATCAAAGAGGAATAAAACTGGGCTCATCTTTGCTTAAGTATTAAATTTGTTCTATGTAGCCTCAATTTAAAATCCATCCCCATAATCAAGCTTGTAAGGAAAGATGATTTTAACACTAGAATAATCCAGAGAAGACGCATACCTGAGCTCACCAGAACTGGTGGCAAAACTCCCACCGGCAGGAGCTGTGCCGGAGCAGGGCTCTAATGTGCTAGCTGCTACGAGCTGCAACAAGTCTCTCTGAAGCACAGTTCCTGGAATGAGAGAGGTGAGGTCAAGACCCAGACAGGTCCTTTGGGAGGGAACTGAACTGGAATTATACAAGAAAAACGGTCCAGACTTTTTATAGTCTTAGCTGATTGCAAATTGGGTTAAACTCGACACAGACCTCACTAGCTTTTATTATACCATGATTTCACAACAGCACATCTTGGCTTCTGCCTGGGGTGGACTAATGAGTATTCTAATGCATAAAAAACTCATTTATGATCTTTAGTCCAAGGGTGAAAAAGAGTAAATCCCTGCTTAAGCTGTGTTTCTGTTCTTAAGCTACTGGAAATTTCTGGTGCCATTAGGAGTCACTGATGTCTGAAATGGAGTCCAAAGCTGCTCTTTGGCACAGGAAAAAGGAGTTCAGGGCAATATGGGGAAATCCAGACTCATTACGTCCTCTAGGAAAAAACACCATGTCCTGACTGTTGTTGTACATGCTAAGCAGAGTAGTGGCAAACTGCACCGCTGTCCTGCATCAGTCCTCACACCAGCAAAGAGAGAAATTGCAAGACAGATCGGTGGGAAGGATACCCTCGGCTCTTCGGTCTCTTCAACCTGCCCCCTCTGAAGGTGGCTTTGGAAAGGGCTTATTCTAGTCGCGATCTCCAGAGTGTGTTTCTTGCGCTTTCATTCAAACAGAAGCCTCAAAAACCTCTGGGAGATTTTATTCCGACTATTCTCCCAGCCAAAATCCTCAGGAAAAATTTGATGCTTGAGCATGACAGCAGAGGAATACAATTCCCAGGACACGACCCCGCAAGGACATGTGGTCAGCATGCTCTTTTGCTTGCCTTTTTCCCCAGGATTTTTGCACTGTGTGCTGTTTGACTGTAACAACAGTCCTCATTTCATTGTATGTAGCAGGCATTCCCTATGTGAGAGGTGCGACCCTTAAGTGGCTCCTGTGCTGCCTGCGAAAGCCAGACCCTGCTCTGTATAACCCCCGTTGTCTGTGCCGTAGCCAGCTGGTTTAAAGTTGGCCAGGACAACCAAGGCACCTCAACCCATGTCTGGCATGTGAATTAGTGACCTGGTGTGTACCCATCCTGGGCACCTGCAGCTTTTATGGTACAGCATGCTCAGCTTCTCTTCAAGTCAGGTTGTGTTCATTTATGTGACCCCTGGATATGGGTTTAGGTGTCAAATATTAGGTCTTGCTCCAACATGTGGACGGTGGGTGTAGAAACCTTACAGCGGCAGTGTTCTGTGGACGTTCACAGCACCACGTGCCCAGATGCTGCCATACCGGCCCCATTACACAGCTCAGACCCCAGGAGCAACCGGTCGTGTTTGCTGAGAGCGAGGATTGTCCCCAGGGAGGGCCCTGAGCAGGAGCAGCCAGGATCCCGGGGCAGCTGGCGTCGGCCCTGTCTCTAGCAATGTCTGAGAAAGCTGTCACTGCTCACCGTGATATTACTGCACTGTTCTCTCTCCTCTCCTGCCTCTCCTCTCCCGTCCCGTTGTTTCTGTTACTGCTGTTCTCCCTGAACGTTGCTGTCTTGCCCCCCCCAATTCTGTTGTGTTTTTTTTTTTCCTTTTGTTTGTTGGGTTTTATACACTTTCCTTTTTTTTTTCTCTTCTGTGTCTGTCCCTCGGTTCCCTCCCCCCCCCCCCCCCCCCCCCTTTTTGGCTTGCTCTCTCTTTCTGCATGCTACACACCACCCCTCCTAGGAAAGGCACTTGTTTGATACCATATCACTGCTGATCCAGGAGTCTCTGGAAGGAGAGCTGAAGCTGATGGACAACCTGTCAGGCTCTGTGTGCCATCATTATGCCCTCCCAGCTCCCGAATATTACAACTCTGAGAACCAGGTTAATATTCCTAATTTCCTGCAAAGTGTCCATCTAAACTTGATTTGACTGAGACCTTTAATAGAGAGTTAAAGTTCTTTACTTTATGTAATGCAGTCACAGGGATTTTGAAGCACAAGTCATTTTGGCTTTTTCTATGGGAGTTGAGACAAGATCTTGGGTTATGATGTTGTGTATCAATGCAAGAGGAAAAGTACAGGCTCTGAGTTTCCCTTCTCAACACAGTAAGGAGTTTTTCATTGAGATTTACTATTCACGAGCATTGTAGGGAAAAATGTACAAAATCCCATCTTCATCCTTCAGTGGTGTTCTTGTATTTGGCTTCTTGCTCCTAACCAGGGCTCCACGGCAACATCAGGACATGTCCGCAGAGCCTGGAGTACGGTGTGAGATTTTCCCAGAGCAGAGCCTGAGGGGATCAGAAAATGATCTCTACCTTTTGTGCCTGCTTACACTGCAGGAAAATCCAGTGTCAAATGATTTTCCTGAAGAGGCTTCTTGCAAGTGGGTCATTGTAAACTAGATCCTCGCCTCTGATCTAAACTGAATTTAGGAGGTGAGGCAGCCCATAATGATGTGCTGAAGTAATCGGTTTCTCCAGTGCTTTCTTGAACAGGGGCTGTAATACTTGTTTAAAATTAGTTCATTTACTTCTTAGAATAAAATACGTACTTTCTCGAGCGTGTTATTCTTTATAGCAAATATTTTCCCTAAATCACAGCAGTGACCATAATAATAATTCAAGCATACCTGGTTTTTCCTGCAGCTCGAATTGAGCAAATTCCGCAGTTCTTGATCTATTTTTTTTTTTCCTTTCTGGCTAAAAATAGTGGAGTTTTTCTTGTTAAATCAGTGTGCTTATTTATGAGCTCACCGACACTCTAAATTATCCAACTTGGTGGTTCATTAGAGGAAAGGAACAAGCTTAGGTAAAATGAAATCCTACTGCAGATCTTTATACAGCGGGCTATCATGTCTGCCTCTGATTGCTGTGTAGCGCGTTCCAGATTGAGGTCTGCTAAGCCATCAGAAGTGGTTGCCTCTAAGAATTGCCGGCGGAATAGAGACGGTAGCTTTGGCGGGGAAGGCAGAGGGTCAGCATGAAACTCAGTGAGAGCTGGCTGGAAATTTTTGGTCACAACATTTTTCGCCAGAAAGTGCTGCTGCAGCAAAAAAATGGTTTTGTTTTGACATTTTTTTAATGAAAAAATATAGCATTCCAGTTTGCAATGGCTTTTTCTTTTAAAATTTAGGCTATTTCCCCCTCCACCCCGTGATTAAAACCCGTTTAAATCAGTTGAATGTTTCCAACATGTTTTGATGGCTTCAAATTCAATTTTGGGAGAGGGGAGGCAGAAGAAGGAGGGGCGTGATGTTTTGTTTACATTTTGGCTTTTCTGTTCACACCATTTGTCATGTTCTCAGGCAAGTCAGGAATTTAGCACAGCGCTGGGACTTGCTGAAAGCAACCTGATTAATCGCAGCTCCCAGCAGAGCAGCGCTATCAGGCAGGAGCTGCTGGTGTCCACCGTGCTCCAGCGCAGCCCTTCCCCGTGTGCTTGGGCTCCAGTTGAAGGGTTGAACCCGTCCCCATTAGGGATCACCCTCCTCATGTTGGCAACCTTTGCAGCGATGCTTTTTTGGGGAGCCTCGTATGAAATCAGGAGCTCCTCCAAAGTGTCTCTCTCATCCATTGCCAGTGGATGACTGTGTTAGAGGAGACATCAAACCCAAGGTTAGATGAGAGGAGCCCGACCCTCTTCCTTATCTCGGCTGAAGTTTTGAGCCTCTCAAGGTTCACTCATCACTGGGTTTATTTCATCCCAGCAATGCCATTTCTAAGAGTGAGAAAATCCAGCCCTCTGGCAACTTAAGTGCAACAGATCTGGGCCTCTGTGGTTTCTCTTGGAAGATATATTGCTGTTGAAAGACTTTTCAAGCATAGAGGATAGGAAAAAAAAAAAATGCACAGTGAGAAATGAAAAGGAAGCACCTGGGACTTGTCCAGACCAGGAGGCCCTTGCAAGCGTGAGCCAGGTCTGTAGGTCACCCGATGAAATGCCATCCCCAGTGCTGCTCTCCCACTGCCACGGCCACCAGCCTCAGACACGTACTGAGGCGGGGATTTGGGCAGGACCAAGCCTGCACTGCAGGGCAAGCATCCCTCCTTGCGGTGCCAGGGATACTGCTCTGGGGGAGACGCTGCAGGCCCCTTTTTCCCCTTTCTCTCTCAAATCTGAAGTGATGTTTCACATTTCTTATAAAAAGAGTTCTGCATCTAGGGAGAGAGCTTCATCAATATTTTGATAAAGATTTTTGTCAATCACTTGAATGCCTTCAGCAAGACGTGTCGGTACAGCGTCGATGCGGCAGCGCAGCACCCATTCCCAGCTCGGGTCTGCTCAGGGCCAGAGGAGGCTGTTGGGGGCTGGGGTGGCATTTGGGGGCTGGAAGACGCAGGTGGTCCTGTTAGTAGGACAGTTCTTGGTGCTTACCCAGGCACTGGAGGCTCTTTAGCAGGCCAAACCCCACTGAAGTCAACAGGAAGGCACTTGTTGGCCTTTCCAGACTTTGAATCGAGCCTTAAGTCTCTCCCTGTCCCAGTTTAGCCATTAGGAAGTTGATGATCGTCCCTCCTGCCTCCCAGGGAGCGGGAGGTCCCCATACCCTCCCCGGAGTGCAAGGAAAGGCATGCTCTGTACCCCACCTGCAAAATTATTTTGGTGTTGGGGAATCTTTAGGGATTCAACCAGATTAGCTTAGAAGCCAAGAGAATGGCATGGTTATTGGGTAGGAGCAGCTTCAGAGAAGTCAGAAGATCTTGAAGCTTCTTGTATTTGATCATAGCCAAGAGGATAAATATCTTTAGTATGAAAATAATATTACTTTTGCTTCTTCATCTAGACAGGAGAACAACAAAATACAATGCTAGCATTAGTGTATGGTTTTAAACTCCCTCCCAGCTCATTGGTAAGCATTTAAGTATGAATGTCCCACTCTTTTTTTTTTTTTATCATTTCTTTGTTATATTTTGTTTCTTTAACGTTCTGTCCCCAGTAACAATGTACATGATGTAGTATCTCCCACTGGGGGGACATTGCTTTAGTGTCTAGAAGTATTTAGATTATGATAATTTCTTTTTTCTTTTCCTAAAGATTTGTGTCCTGGTTTCTTATGCTTAATCATCTCTCCCTTTAGATCCCTCTAGCTGAGATGGAGGCTCTGTCTCTGACGTCAGATATTCTCTCTGAAAAGTCCTGGTCCTTAGCTCTGACGGATGACTCTTTTCCTGATGATACTAACACACACTTACTTAATGCTCTGGAAAGCAATGTACATACACTGGTCGCTGTATAGTCTGATGTTTACAGGGTTCGAAATACTGCTTCCACCTCTCTACGCCTGCCTAATGGCATTTTCAAGCCCATTTCCAAATAGCACCAACCTTTCCCCTGAACAGGACGTTGTCCTTAATGCCATTAGGTCTTGGGTTGTTATCACTCTTGTCCACAAAGGCTCCTTGTGAGGAACGAGTATTTATTTCTGGTTTTCCTTTGGCGTAAAAACAATGTAAAACCAATGTGTTTTCTACAAGTAAAATAAATAGTAAAAAAAAATGCTTTGGAAAGCATCAGGGTTGAAATTTCCTCCCCATCTGAAACAAATCAGTGATGCTGCGTGGAAGAGACACCCGTGAGCTAATGACTCATGTGTCCTCTGCTGAGGGGTCATCAGCAACCCTTGGGTTTGTCATGGATTTTTGTCCGTATGAACACAGGCACCGCAAAGCTTTTTTGCATGATTGGTGCCAGACTGTTTATTTTAAAAATATCAGATGGGGGATCGCTCCGAGATGCTGCTTGGTTTGTGAATTCTTACTAGCAGTCATCCTGCTGGAAAAAAAAAAAAGTTTGGATTACTTTGTGTCTTTTTGAATGAAGTACCCAGTATTTTGAACCCTGCCTTAACCATCTCCTCTTTGAAACATTAGACATTTTTAGCTGTGTAGCAGTCCAAGTGCTTTTTTTCTGCTGTACAACAGACATAACTCCTCTTCCAACATTTTTGGATCATTCCTGTTTTCTTTGTTGTTCATGTCCCTGCCTTTGGATGTTTGTGTTGTTGATAACTTTTCTGCCATTCTAGTCGATTGTCATCCTAATTAGCACTTATTTGGGAAACATCTCTTATTAAACCGTGACAATATTTCCCATCATGCTTCATGGCATCACGTGCGAAAGATTTTGTAAAACACATTTAACATTTTGTATGGGACATTTTGTTTCAAAATTAGCCTGGAGAGCTGGACTGAGGAGAGAGCCCTTCTAGCTTTGAATCAGGTTAGGCAAACCTGTTTGACAGCGTAGCAAAGCTTCAAGGGTAGAGCCAAGGGAGATGGTTTTTCAAAAAAAAAAAAAAAAAAAAAAGCAAACCCAGGTTGAACAAAGCTTTTTGTGAATTTGAGTCAATACCAACAAGGTGCTTTGGTCGAAACAATTTCCTGAACTGAAAGACTGCAAGCTTTCACTGAAATCTTTTCTAAATGCAATATTTTTATACTTTGTTTAGACACGGCTTTAGTTGAAAAATATCTCGGAGTGTTTTGTTTGACTCAAAATAGATTTGGGTTGGGATTTTTTTTTTTTTTCGTTCATGGAAAACTCAGATTTGATTTTCAGTCAAGCCAAAACAACATGTTTTTCAAAACTACCAGTGAACCAAAAAGTCATGTGCTCCCGCTGCTCCATTTGTGAGCTGGACTCAGAAGATAATTTTGCAGCCATTTTAAATGGTTTTCATGAAGTTCCCTCATGGGATTTCCCCCAAGATGATCAGAAAGTGGAAACGAGCCTGCCGTGGTATTGGATCCTGTCAATGAACCTAAAGGTTCATTAGAGGTTGGGTTTGGGTAGGATGTTGACTCCAAATTCTCGTGTTCAGATCCAAATGGTTTTGAATTTGAAATCTCAGGTTTCAGGCCATCTTTTTTGCTTTAAGCTAAATAATATGAAAGCTAAATAGCATAAACATACTGCTCGTAAGGGAAAGGCAGGGAGGAACAGTGAGGTTTCCAAAACCCAAAATCTCAGCTTTACCAGCGCGGGTTTCGCTCTCCTTCCCTGAACTATACCAGGAGACTGCAGTCTATCTTCTCTAGGCTATATCCAGGCTACATCCAAATCGGCAGGTTCCTGAGGACTGAAACTCATGCTGCATGACAGTGCAGATCCATTTCCTTCATTAAATTTACAAGTGGTCTTATTTTTTTTCCTTTTCTTCTTTTTTTCCTCCTTTTTTTTTTTTTTCCTTTTTGTAAATTCCTTTCAATCTCATCGTGTTTCTTGTGCAAACAGAACACCACAGTGAAATTTTGGGTTTATGACTGAAGGAGAAAATTGGGAAAAGAATCTCAGTGTTGATTTCAGAAAACCTGTAATGCACGGAGTGAAGGGAAGATTTGTCAGAAAATAAGTTTTCCAAAAATGATCAGCAATATAATGTGTCAGACTGCAGTGCACATCTTATTTCTGTGCTTTTCAATGGAGACCTTTTAAAGATTAAATAATTCTTTCATTAGAAATATCCAGGGAAGTTGACTTTGCTTCCGTTTCTGCTAATACCATCCAACATAATAACACCCAAGAACATTTTTGGGACGGAGATATTTCCTTATGAAATCAGACCTGAATCCACCTCATCTGATATTGCCTCTGGTGCTGCCCATTCGAAGAAACTCTTTGGCTGTAAAAGCTCCACAGTCAACATATATACAATAACCCTCACTTGCATCAGATCCCTTCTAATTAGAGAATGGCTTTAACCCTGAAGTAGGTTTAGATATCCCTTCCAATTAAATAGGTTTAGTTGTTCATTATGTGAGAAGAAAAACCAATAAAATTGTGCTGGGAGCCAGAATATAGGATATTTTCTCTAAACTAGTTTTTGTATTATTTTTTTTTTTAATTGTTAGCAGAGGAAACTCCTCACCTTTGCAAAAGTCTGCCTTGCTGATGAGGGCACAGAGAGAGCTTTACTGTTATTGCAGAGGATCAAAGTTATGCGAAGCATGTGACCTTTGCTGGCCTTGAGGCATGATGCCGCCTTTGCATATCCCCGAAATAGTCATGGTTTATTATTCCAGTGTTGCTTCCTCTGTTTCTGTGATTCATTCTGTGTGACAATTTATTGACACTACAAAAGGAGGGGTATAGCTTCCTGGTAGATCCATTTGTGCAACATACTGACGATGTGCATGCCCATCGTGCCATACTGATTGCAATGGCTGTCGCTAGCGTTTCTGGGCACTTCTCCTCTTCCCACCCTGTGATGTCTTCCTTCCTCACTGTTTTTTTCCCCGTAGGCTGATCTCCGCTCCAAAGACGACACACTGACCCTGTCTCCCAGCAAGGACTTGCTGAGCGTGAGAAAGCCTTCGGTGGGGCGCACCCACTCTTTGCCAAATGACAGCTACATGTTCCAGCCACCGTACTCCAGCCCCTGCCCTGCCTTCCTGGGCGAGAGGAATCCGGCACATCACAAGTCCCAGTCAGGTACGCATCTGCCAGCTGGGACAAGAGCGGAATTTTCCAATATAGCAATAGCTGGGATTTTCCGAGCTATTCAGTAGGAGGCAGCAAATTACCATCAGTTTCCAGTCAGGTGTCGGTGTCCAGACCAGTGGAATGGCTTTGGAAAGACCCTCCCCAGCTTACAAAGTCCAGGCTGTTAAAGATAACTCCTTTCCTCTGAACTTTTTGGCAATGTGACAGTGAGCAGTTGGCCTGTCTCAGTGCTGGTTGTCCCTCAGCCTGGTTCCCCGAAGGTTACAGTCTGTACAGCCTGGGCTCCATCCATCTCACCTGAGCTACTTATGGCCCCAGAGCAAAAATCCCAGCAGAAAAATATTTCCTCATGTCTGTTTTTTTGCAGCAGTCCCTATTCTAACAGGTTTTGGAAGCTCTATATGGGAACATCCGTGAAAGATGGGAAAACGGTGTCTCTAAATGCCTGTAAAATGAACATAAATGCACTGAATTAAGAAAGATCTCAGCGTGAGATGAATGGAAAAATGAGAGAGCGTAGAATTGTCCTTCCCAGTGTGCGTGGTTGTGATAGATGCCTTAGAGCTAAATTCAGAGATATTCTTAGATACAGCATATTGCAGACACCAAGAGCTCTCTCTCTACCTGCACCTCTGTACCTGTACTCGCGGCTGCTTCCCGGTGCTTATCAATGTGCTTTCACTTACTCTGTCTGCCAGGGGTTACCTTCTGCTGGTAAGTGAATGTAGCTGCCTCTAATTCTTCTGTATGTGCCATCATTTTAGACATTTGTCACAGATAAGACAGAAGTTTTTACAAGCATTGTCATTTGAAAGCCTCTAAGCGGAACATAATTTCAGCACTGTTCAGAATGGTAGGAGATTTGAACAGATTAGAAATAAGATGTTGAAATTTGCATAGCAATAAGAATTTGGATGAATAGTGACTGTTGAACAGCAGAAAAAAAAAATATGCGGACACAACGGAGGAAGATGAATCTGGAGTTGTGAGAAAGCACTGCCATAATACAAAATTTCCAAGGTAGAGAGCTCTCCTTTGAAGAATCTCTTTGCACATAATGCGAAAGGTGCAGCTAAAATCCTGGTCAAATCCGACTGAAGTTAATAGCAAAACTCCCATTGCCTTCAGCAGAGCCAGAATTTATGGCATGCTCTAACAGCCAAGAAATTCCTTGGAGTTATAATCCCTGACCATACAAGAGAATCCCTTTTGCTACAGAGGGAGTTTTCAGTGCTGCATTTTTGACCCTTAATTCAGATGCGTTTGTCCTGTCTTGAGCAAAAACTATGTCAACCTGACCAAAAAGTGGGTAATTTCTGAGTCCCTTCTTTCTTCAAGACTGCACTTCCAGGTTGGAGAATGGAATAGCCCCATCTGACAGTCAGGGCTTGGGCAGGGGCAGGCATTGCACCCTTGTAAATCCACAGGAAAAACTGTTCCACTGAGATGTAGGAGAAGTATTTTGGAAAGGTAAAGCTGATGTCTTATTCATAACCACATCAAGCAATTAAACATTTTGTGTTTTTCTCCCGCTGGTGAAATTCCAATTGTCTTAAGCGGGCCAAAGTGCTCAGAGGTGGGTAAGGTGCCCAAATCCTGGCATATGCATCACTGTCCTGTTCCCCCTACAATGTCACCGCTTTTCAGGGTGGGGGAAGTCACCCCTACCTGTTTACAGTTTGTAATATTATAAAGTGCTGTGAAGACAGCAAAAGGTGCCAGGCGCCTCTAATAAATCACCACAACTAAGCCATAATATTTCAAGCTGAGAAAGGTTTTGTTGTCAGAAACACTGGCACTTGCAGGAGGTATTTGTTTGAATACTCCTTCGTAATGGGGCTGTTGTTCTGGGAAGGATTCCAGGACAAATGAGATTCTCTGGGATGCGGTCCAGGTTAAATGAATTGTTTTGAAAAATGTTGAGCCTGTGGTGGGGGGAGCATGCAGAGTTTCAAACCTTTTAGAAGAAATAGCCAGCAACCGCAAAGGGTCAGGAAGAGGCTGGAGAGTATGTGTTTCCTTCTCCTGGGATGCTTTGCAAAACTAGCCTTGAACGCTGCCAGGTGCCGTTCCCTTTTGCTTCATTTCCAGCGTGCATGCTGATTTTGAGGTCCCAGCAGTCGGTCTCTGCATACGCTCAGGTATGGAGACATCCTTTGCTAGAGGCTTTCAAAGTCAGATCCTTGCGGTGCTAAGATGTGTGGTTGCCTGCAAAGTTATTGGCCCTAGAGCAGGGATGTAGAAATTGCCAGTCCAGATGAACTTGTAGTTCATAAACTTCTGTTCTTAACAGGAGCTAGTCCCAGCTGTATCAGGGGAAAATGCCAAGAAAAATTAAATAATAGACAATTTTGGAATAATTTATTAGTAGGCGGGAGTTTTTTCCCAGTCAGGGACAGGCAGTTGCTGAATTCAGTGGTTGTGCCATGCCTGTCTGGTCCAAAATGCTCTGAAAGGTCACTGAGATTGGGACGCAATCTCCAGATGAACATGTCATGTTTCTGTCTCTTCTCCCTCTTGCAAGGTTCAAAGGCATCGGTGCAGTCGCAGCCGGCGGACACCAGCTCTCTCCTGCAAATTCCAAAAGACCACTTTCACCACATCAGAGCTCATGACCATTTGGTGAGGGAGAGCAAACCCCAGGTTTCCCAGCAGGTGCACTCTCCTTCTGCTGAAAGGCTGCTCCGCAGACAGGTAAGCAGGCTTACGATCATGAACCTGCTGAGGATTTATATTGTTGTGTTTCCAGGCTAACCATGCTTTAAATTCAAGGAGGATTTCACAGAGAAAACTCCAGAGAACTGTAATTCTCCTACAGAAATAACGAAAAGGTTGATGGATTTTGATCTGAAAGCCATCCAGGAGTCTCCAAAGAATGTGCATGATGAGTATCATCTCCTTTGGCAACATGCCTAAATGTTCTCCACATTGTTAGCACTTTATTTTTTTCAGTCCTCTTCATAAATGCAGTCAAATGTTCCCCAGGGGCTTGTTGGGGTTAAGGAACTAATTCTTAACTGCTGTGATTTTCTCAGTGCTTGAAAGGATACAGGGACAGCAGAATCCATCCCAGGCCACCCTTCCTCCGGCTCTTCTGGTTTCTCGAAAGGGGGGAACTTTAAAGGAAGCTGGATATCTCATATGCAAAACCATCATGGAGAGCATGCTGGTTTTTGCAGTGAGAATTGAAAATTAAGATCCTTTTGAATCTCCTGTGTGCTTTTGAAAAGTCTGAGTATATGCAAAACAGAACACATTTTATTTTGCGACTGGTTTTATCTCTGGGTTTTGCCTGGCATTGATTTAAATCCTGATTCAGCCAAAGATCTAAGAGATCTAATCAAAGATTCCAGTCTGGTTGATTGGAAGCATAAGTTTAAATTTATCTTTTTTAGTAAAATACTTAAACTTGTGCTTCACTCTCACATTTTTAACCATATTTCATTGTGCAGCTGGACCAGGACCAGAGGCATGTTTGATTCCCAAACTACTTTCTTCAGTAGTTTCATGCCTGATTTTATGTACACAACATAGATCAGTTCTATTTTTTCAAAAGCAATTTCTTTCCTGCATGAAAATACCCTCATTTCTTTCATCTTTTAATCAACATTGACAAATTAGACAGTTGATTCATTAAGCCCTAAAAATGAATGTGAAGTACCAAGGTTAACAATTACATTAGTCTGTAATACTAAATTGACATAAGAAATTCCTTGCATGTATTCGTTTGCACAGGGCTGGCCAGCTACCCCAATCACTGCTAATGGGGAAACTAATTGATGTCATGATTCCAGTTCATAACCACTCTCTCTCGCTTTTTAATGAATAACAGACCCATCCTTTTGAACTGATCTATCTAGAATAAATTACCACATTAGCCATCTTCCTCAGCCTAATTTTGTTCGTATCTTTGAAGGGTTCTTTTTCTAAACCTTTTCATATGTTTAAGTTAATTTATTCCCGCCCCTCCTCTCGCTGCTCATGCAGTGACATGAGCGTGCTCTTGGAGTGACATTCAGAGAGAAAATAGCTTTGGGACGGTGAGCCGATAGGGTTCCCGGGCTGGCTGGGTCCCTCCGAAGGTTAGCGAGGTGTTGCCTTGGGCGTGCTCCCTCCCAAGCAGCAAGGAGCTCCCAAAGGGAGCAGTAAGGTTGTTCCTGGCAACGGGGCAGTGTTGCTGTTACTGTTAATTCCAATCTAGATGGCCAGACACTGTGAAACTTAGTCCTTAAAGAGGCAAAGTTCCCTTTACAACCCCGCCGCTTCTGCTTGCTCAAGGGCTCTCTGCTTGGCTCCTTTTATTGCCACCACTAATTCGGTACTAGTGCATCACCACAGCCCAAACTAGCAAAGCATTTTGGTTTGCAGTACCCATTTATCCTTATTGTTATGTATATTGCATGTAATTCTGATTTGTTTTCTTTTCTTTCTTTTCTTTCTTTCCTTTCCCTTCCCTCTTGTCCCTTCTTCTTTCCTAAATTTGTGTATAGATAAATCTTGTCTACCACATACCTGGTCCGTGCACTCTCCTCCAGCATTAAAACCTGCGTGTTTAACCTCCCTTCCCTTCCAGAGTGCTGGAGAGGGAACACAGCCCCCACCGTAACGTGCAGTTTTGACTCCAAAAGTTTGACAATTAGCGATGCACTCGCAGATGAAGATGAGTGGATCAGATGCTTTGAGAGAACGTTCCCTGCTGAGGAATATGCTCCTTAGCAGTGCATGGCACGAAAGCTTTTCTCCAGGGGAATTCTACCTGAAATTAAAGCTGTGTTGATTTTCTGGTTCCAGGACTGTGTATCTGAGGTGTAGCCCACACCAGGCTGCCCCCACCAACGGGATGGCAGAGGGGTTTTTTTATTTTGAAACAAACCGGTAAAAAACATTTGTACAAACAGTTACTACTTGCAACTACCAAAAATGCCTGTATCATAGGGAAAGAGTGAGCTGGAGGTGACTAATAGTGGTGTTGTACGCAACGCAGGTTGGTGTGCAAGCAAAAGTAATGACAATAATTACTTTTTGCTTCTGTAGTCTACTTTTTTGTGGTCTATGTCTCTTCTCAGGGTATGAACATGACTTCTTCTCCCAAACACTCACTACAGCTATCGGCATTGAGGCCGGAATTAGCTCCACTCTGGACTGTGGTTAGTTGCCAGTATTATGCTGTAAAATGTTAACTAGAAAGGCTTCACCAGCATTAGGCACAATCGTTTGCTGTATTAAATATTCTCTCAGCTCTCTCCGATGACAAAGGGAGGCCAATGTGCAGATGTAGCAACAGACTGGTGCTTCTGCACGCACATGTGTGCGTACTGCAGCTGATGAGAGCCTTGCCTGAATAGAGATCGTTTGGCTCAAACGATCCTTGTGGGACAATTTTTATATAAATTCTAAGATCATTTTGGGGCGATTCATCACAAAAGCATTCCTTAGCGTGAGGAATTTCATATCCTTACACTTCTCTAAAGGACTGAGACCAGCTGTACGCATTTCCTCTGCATTTCCTCCACATTTCTCCATGAAGTTTTTAATCTTTAAGATCATTTAAGAGTCTTCTCACATGGAGACTCTGCCTTTAGGGGCCGGTTAATATGGCTGATTTATAAACCCTTTTGACAAGGGGATGCGGTGCAGTGAAAAGAAAAAGCCTTCAAAACATGCCATAGGTTCTTTCTGCCAGCAGGCACTGATGCTGCATATGGCTCAAGACAGCCAAGGCAAAATGTGCCTTAGGAAGCCTGAACTCAAGCATGAGAATAAGTTGAAATAATTACATAGATGATTATTATTATTATTGTTATTAGTCCAGCTTTGGACTCCAGCTTTTCCAGCTCCCCTGCTGTAAGATGGTGCAGAGTCGCGGCTCCAGCCTGGGGCCCAAAGCCGGGGACAGGCTGTTGCCCTGATGCTGGCACTGAGCATGGTTGCTCTGGTGTCGCTGGCTCTGGGGATCCTGCTCCATGCCCTCAGCATCACCTGAGCTACAGAAGGGGATACACAGGCTCACTCGCACATCTTCTGTCTCCCGCTTGCACCTGGGCTGCTAAAATTATAAAGGCCTTTGCTGTAGACCCTCATCCTTTGCATAACAAGAATATGTCTAAGTTTGGGGGAGGGCATTCTGGTTTTTCAGCCCTCCATCCTTGGAGGAGAAAGCTAAAGGTCAACCATTTACAAAGAACGAAGGCTCAGATTCTTCTGTCACTTACACAGGGACAAACCCACAGATCTCTGAAGCATGGGAATTGCTAGAGCCCACAACGCAGTTGTTACAGGAGTCGGTGGGTGCATGCTGAGATATCCCAGCAGAGCTGAGTGCCCTGTAAACGCCGTGCCTTGCTTGTACTAACCTTTGTTTGGTCTGTCTCTCTCATCTGGCAACTCCCCTCCTCCCCGATCCCTTTGCGCTCCGATTCAGATGGCTATAAGGAATGACTCGTTGGATAGCAAGGAGAACCTCCACACCGAGGTGAGTGAACTCTCTGACCCAAATGTCCCCGCTGTGCCCAAGGAGGAGTCACCAGTGGCTCTGACGCCCTCAGAAGCACAGGAGTTGGCTGCATGGAGCCGGGCAAGCGTTCATACGCAGCAGCTTTCCCACAATCAGTATAATATTTCAAAGCAGGCACCAGCATCGTGTGCTTGTGCAGACTCATATCAGGAGACGCCTGGAGATTCAATGGACCAAGAAGTATCTGAAATAAACAGCTCCTCGGAGCCTTTCACTTCAGAAACTTGTACAGCCTCGAGTGCCTGTTCAGATGTTCAGCCTCTCACTCCTAAGAGGAACATAGGCAATACTGGCAACATTACATTGAAGGACCTGAAGAAATACCACAGTGTCGACACCCAGGGTCTTCTAAAAAAACCGCCCTCTTGGTTAGATGATCAAAGGAGACATTCAATAGAAATTTGTTCAATGGAAAACAGCCCTCAGCACCATTCCACATCTAGCTCTTCTGGCTTCATAAGTCAGGTGGTAAGTGAAATGGAAGGCTTGCAAGGAACACGGCAGAAGAAAAAACTGAGCCCTCCATGTATATCTATAGATCCACCCGATGGACAGAGTTTACTACCTAGAGGACCTCACAGCATCTCACCTGCCAGTGGAGACATTTGCTTGAGACGGCGTGCTCCATCTTGTGAATCCAAGGATTCGATGGATATAGGGGATTCATTGCTTCCAGACAGTATGTCAACATCTCCTGCCCCAAAGAAAGACTTGTTGACGACTTCCTAGCTTTTCCTTTGATCAAACGGAAATGGACCCCTGAGTTACTTTTCTGTTGGTGCCAAATGTTTTCTTCCTTTCATGTAATAGAAAAAAAAAAAAAAAAAAAAATTAAAAAACTCTGTATTCCAGAATGGCACTGGGTAAAAAATTTCCAAAGAAAGATTAAAGAACCAGCTGGTTAAAAGAGTGGTTAACCTATATCACGCTTACTTAAGCGTATGTTCTGCTTAGGTAAAAGCAATACAATGTGCAGAATCTATATGTATATTATATTTTATTAAATTAATTGAATCTAGTATTGCGGAATGTAGTACATTTTGTGACTAAAGACTCGTTTAATTTTCTTCTATTTTATGTATCTCAGAATATTTCTGAGATAAAGTTGGTTTTTATGAATATTTTAACCTAAAAAATATATATTTAATCCCTTCTCTTTTTTTTGTTTTGTTTTGTTTGGGTTTCATTTTCTTTTGCAAAGCACAAAATGTAGCCAATTAGTGCATTACAGAGGAAATGTACCCCACAGTCAGCAGTAAATAAGGATTATTTAATGTAATTTATTTTTCCCCTTGGACTTCAATGATATTCTGGGAAAAAGATTGTTTGGGTAGTATAGAAATGCAGTGGCAGTTTTTTAACAAAATAATATTCCAATCTTGCCTAAAACTGACATCCAGAGTAAAAGCAGGTGCACAAACCCAGGAAGGTACAACATGCCAATAGATGGCTGAAGGTGGTGAATGCAGAGCCATTTACCTGTACACGACACTGAGTTACAAAAGGATATTCTAGATCGTCCACTGGTGACTCCCAAAATCATGCCAATGGATAATTTTCATACGTGCCTAGGAAATGGAGGCGAGAAAAGCCTGTGGTCACTTCTGAGATGTTTTTCCAGTGTCTCCCAGACAGACTGCTGCTTTTGCTGGGTTTTACGCCTCTGTAAGCCCATGGTTTGCGGTGGAGCTCCTCCTTTTTGCACCCGTGCGACAAGGAGGGTAAGGCCGTGTTTGAGATTTGCAGTGGGTGAATTCAGCGCAGACATGACACGGCGGTGGGCTTAAGCACATGTTTAAAGTTAAGCTCGTGCTTCAACTGCCTTGAGGTTGATCGTATTTATGTAAATCTTGAAAATGAAAATAGTATGCTTATGCGTGTGACAGAATCAAGGCGAGTTACAGAATACATGTAAGAAAGTCTGTAGGTACTGCATTGACTGTTGATTTTCAGTTTAGAAAGTTGTTTTTTTGCTATCACTGCTAGAGTTAATTTACATGACCCTGACTGTAATTTTATTTCTATCAAAAGCCTTAAGCAGCAACTTCATGATAAAAAGTAGATAAAACCAGAATTCATGTCCTCACTTTATCACATATCCTTAATTGTCAGTCATCTCAGAAATTACCTGTTTACTTCTGTGCTAACGCCCTCTGCAAAAAGCCTGTGTAAAGCTGGAGAGCACAGCCTGAAAATCAAGAGAGGTTGGCCCGGTGTGACACCCCCCCCCCCCCCCGCTCTTCACAGTACTTATGGAAACCAGACATTAAGTTCCCTCAGCTTCCATGAAATCACATTAAGATGTAGGCTAAGTAAGACTCTGCAGGCATGGTTTGAAGTGTGTGAACAGTCACAGGTTTAAAACCGCGTGCATGGATAAGACTTTGCTGGATTGCGTCTTTAAGCCAGCGCAAGAAAGAGGAGGATTTGTGCTAATTCTGTCAGTCGGGAGTTTTTAACTTTTTGAGAACTACTGATCTTTTCGAATCACTACAAATTGTTGATGTACAGCCTTTTATCCATTCAGAGATTAGACTGTTACGACTACCTGTATCTGCATTAGCTTCAAGTATACATGCAAGAAGAAGATGCTGTTCATACCTAACAGCCCATGTGAGGTCTTAAGCTCCTGTATTTTCACTTGAGGACTTTTACTCCATAAACAATCCCCATTGATTTGCACGTCCTGTAGAAACGTAAGGGCTTTCAGCAGGGAGTCAGCCAGTCAGTGTATTTGAAGTAGGAGGATTAACATTCTGCACTATTTACTGCAGTTAGATTAATTCTTGCCTGGGACCTTTTTCCCCTCTTCAACCCGGGCCCATATGGAGACTGCTCTCTTTGATATGCCAGTCCAAATCCAGAGTTAAGCCCGTTTAAAGCAATGATTTCAAACAAACCTTTCATCAGTTCTTCCCCCAGATCACATTTAAGGAAATAATAAAATTACAGTTTATTAAGCCTGAAAAATATTCTTAATCTCTTTTTTGGTTTTACACTCGTAATGAGCCTTAGCTTTGCCTTTCACACGTACTAAATAATTTGGGAAAATAGCTAGGCCACTGAAATTGCCGACCCCGGTTCCTTAATGATTAGGAGTGTGTTTGTATAGCTGGAACAATACTACTCATACAGTTCCTTCCTTACAAAAAAAAAAAAACCCATGCAACATTTTAGCTTGAAATTATGGCACAAAAGGGCAATGTGATCTGAATCCAATGCCCAACTCCAAATGTGATGGAAAGCCTACAGGCTCTTCTATTTTCAATACTTGGGGTTTTGCCCACTGACGAGGTTTGTGGAAGTAACAAAAAGTTTACATCATACGTGACTATTGAGTAAAGAATAGCCAACAAAGAAACGCTCTATGGTGATGCATTCAGGAAAAGAAATCCCTGTAAAATAGTTTGTTTTCTAAACTGGCTAAGTTTTTTCTAGTTGCCCTTTTGAAAAACAAATCCAAATGTACTGCAGTGTGTGCAATAATCTTACGATAATTTTAAATACCGTTTGGGGGGGTTTTATAGAATTTGACTTTTTTTAAACAAAATGTACAAAATCCACAGGAATTCTGTAGAATGGTTATGTTGATAGAATTTTTTATATTTTTGTAGAAATCTATAGAGAAATTGTTAAAAGCCTCCGTAGCATCTTGGGAACAGAAGCAGCTCTTATCTACAAGTTTCTTTTCATAAACCTGGAGCCAGACCTACTGTATTACAACACGTAGAGCCTAGTTTCAGAGCCTGCATCCAGGTCGTGTTTAGAAGTAAGCAGCTAAGCTCAAGTTCTACGATATTGCAGTGCTATTACTGTTCGAGAACTGTACCCATCTAAAACACCTACCCCCAAACCTCAGCCCCTATCGATGGTAAAATAGTCGCATGGCTATCCAGTTCATTCAAGCACACCAGCACTTTACTACTGTGGATTTACTGTATACAGGTGGGAGGAGGATATTCTGCTAGTGCCAGTCTGACACATGGGGAAAGAGAGATTGCAGATGTGTCCGGAAAAATGTAAATTCCATTCTTGCAGCCCCTCGCACATAGAACTGATTTTCCATAGCTCGGTTACAGGCCGTTTATACTGTAGATATTTTGGAGGAGGGCAAAGAAAACACTGTTTTTGACTTCTGTGGATTGCACTCAGCACAAGGTGTGTTCAAGGTTAAAAAAAAAAACCCGAAAACAAAAGCATTACCATTGTAAATTAGGCTATGCCCCAGTCTCCCCTTTTCTGCCCCTTTGGCTGTAATAACCCACGTAGACTATTACACAAGGTGACTAGAGTAGGCACAGTACCATTGCAATGTCCGTAACAACCTAGTATATATTATAGAACTTTGTATTTAATAGTTAATATATTGTTATACTGTTTCAGGTATATGGGCCAAAACGAGGTCTTTTGGTCAGGGCAACAAAAGGTGGTATTCATGGGGAAAACTGGGTTAAAATGTTCCTTTTTAAAAAAAGAAAAAAGACAAAAAATGAGTGTAAATCTTTACAAATGACAAAAACAAATGTGTCCTATTAAAAGCTTTTGAAAAGAAAACAACTGTGCACTTCCCTTTTTTGTTGTTGCTGATGATAATCTGTATCATTCAGAGCGGTCAAATCTTTGGTCATGTTTTAATTACGAACAGTTGGAGGAGGTATTGTATCGCAGCAGCGGCCGGGAAGTCGAAGGGCAGATTGCGACACGCCGGCCCCGCGTGAAGCAATTTGGTTTGACGCCATGAGCGGATCTGGCCCCGCGCATCACCCAGGGTGTGCTGTTTTACCGAGGAGACCCTCGGTTGTGCTTCTGCAATCGCACCACGCTGGCAAAGGACAGCTTGGCAAGTCGCTTACCGATGCGAAGGCTGCCGGGACTGCAACGGAGAGCGAGCTGCAGCCAAAGGGGAGGAAGGAGTTGGGAGACGGGGCAGATTCAATCTGTCCGTGAAAACACGTTGCTGTGAAGAGGAAGATGCTGGGCTTTTCCACGTGATCATGACTTTAGGATTTCTAGCCTGAAGTACAGCAGCCTCTTCTCCATCCCGTCTGCAGTCATTTAGCTCTTTGCAAAGCAGGGGTTGGCGGGGATGGTTCCACACTGGGAGCTGTGGACTGAGTGTTGCAGGGCAGCTGGGGCTCAGACTCCAGATGCTGCTTAGGTACCACCAGAAGCATTTGAACCTAAACTCTTCAAGGGTCTTTAGTGAACGAGTTATTTAGCTCCTAACGTGAAGTCTCCTCTCCTCTGGGGAGCAGCCACTAGAGGGAGGAACCAGGCACGTAGGCACCCTGCAGCCCTTTCCCTCACTTCGGCTTGGATGGCTTGATGATGGCTCTGCAGCAGGAGGGACCCTAAACTGACACCCAGAGTGGTTATGTTATCTAGCGGGTGTTTTGATAAAGGCCCTCTCATATTCATCTCCAAGTAGCAAGCAGCAGGAAGTAAGTTTGATCTTAAACAGAGAGAAAATGTGGATCTGTGCAAAATCCCCTGCAAAACCGCACAGAGCAGGACTCCAGAGGCGAGCTCTGTAATGCATCTGCATTGCCCAGGCTGCAGGGCCAACCCCTCTGGGCTGGAACCACTGAAGCCCCTCTCCACCCCTCCAAGGGTGCAGGATCCGCATGGCCTTAAGGTAAGCCAAGATGGGCCAGGAAAGCAGTTCACAGGTTCAAGCACTTCACACCTCTCTGCACACAGGTGAGTTTAGCCCTGTGGTGATTCCTTAGAGGGAATGGCAAATCCCTCTATTTCTAATGCTGGGTTTCAGAGGGATTTGGGAGGGGGGTTGTGTTGGGGTTTTTTTCGTTTTTGTTTTTTTCTTCTCTGTTTTGTGAGTGTTCCTGTATGAAGCTCTTTTGCTGAGTTTTAGTTGCAGTTTTTAGAAGGCTCCCACCCAGGCTGGCTGCTTGCTCGCAGCTTGCCAGAGCTTGGGTATGGCACTTCATTGTTCCGCTTGGTAAGGAACTGGGATGCTGTGTGAAACTGGGCTGTTTTCTATGTAATGGTGGCCGCATCTAGGGAAGTAGCACTTCAAATTTAATTTGCTTCTGGCTTAGCTGAGACAGTTAGGTGAACCTAGCTAACTGTCCTGCTTCTGGAGAGCAGTGTCCCATTGGAAAAGCTGTGTGCGCAGCACATCCTTTGGCCGGAGCTCTGCAAAACCCTGTGAGTAGCTGCATGAGGAATAGGAAAGGCCTATTTGTGCCTTCTGTATTTCAGGTGTTCCGGAGATACAAAGCGAGGCACACCAACAAGTCTAAGGTGTGACCTGTACTAGAATCCTCCCAAAAATAAGGTAGGAAAAAAGCAATTTAAAGAAACGTGCCTGGCTCCCTTCATTGCCCGCAGCACTATGTAAAGGACTAGCTGTGATCAGCTCCTAGGGGGTGAGGATCCTGCAGGTTAAAGGGTTAAGGCCAGCCAAGTTTTGGAGGGATACAGGCCTGAACTGAATTGCCCGGAGTCGGCCAAGGGCCATCACCCCGTGGTGGGCAGCCCACAGCCAGCATCCGCCCCGGGCGCAGGGGTTTGCTACCATCTAGTGGGCTTGGGGCAAGGAGCGGCCGGGGGCGAGCTGCCCTGGGCACCGGAGGAGGGTGTAAGAGGGACCCTGGGGTGCAGGTCTGCCCTCCCCTGAAGCGCTTTGTGTCCCAGCTCCGTACTGCAGAAGCAGCGCAGGATTGGGAGGGGGAAAAAAAAAAAAATCCAAAGAGGGTTTGTACTTCTGTGGGGATTTTCAGCCACTGAATTTATAAAAATCGCTTCCTACGGTAGGAGAGGAGGGATTTCTCCCAGATTCAGGAGCACCGTGCCAGCCAGTGGAGCCACACAGAAGACACGCGTTGCTCCGTGCTGGCGGGAGCTGCTCGAAGCCAGGCTGCTGCGCACGTCAGCTGGCATCTCCCCTTCCTGGCAGCATGCAAAGTCCTGGGAGACAACAGCCCATCAGGGACAGTCCTAGGGCTGTCCAGCATCTCCAGCACCCCAGAGGCTTGTTTGCCTCCATGCAAGCTTATGCCTTCCTTTAAGCACGTGTAAAACAGACAGCGCAGCACTGAGTCCTCCCTGCACATGCCAATCCATGACGGTCCTGTACGGGCTGTGCACTCACACGCAGCAGCCACGACACATCCACAGCTTGTGGGCTTGACCGGGGCATTTAACCTCTGCGTAGGAAGAGGATAACCAGGCAGGCCTTGTGCCATCTTGTGTGGCTTGTGCTGAGGTGCTCAGCACTCCAGTGTTCGCTCGGGCGCAGGCTGAGTGCTTGTCACTAGATGGCAATGCCACGAAGTGGTTTAGCGGGGATATTTGTGTACTTCATTTCAGGCTGCGTGTGAGGTCCCCTATAACCTCCTGTTTCTGTTTGGTTTGGCGTGGTCATCGGTAATAAGCCGTTGCCTCGCTGGCATTTTTGCATTTGAGGTTGATGGGAGTTTAAGGTCGCTTTTACGTGTTGTATTCAGTGCTTCGGGTATGTTTACAACACACTGTATAATCCTGCAACATCCTCTGGCATTTTCTGTTATTGCTTGAGTCGCTGGATGCTATAATTGGCAAGCTTTCAAAGGTCCTGAATAGATTATCTTTCCATATCAATTTAATACTTTAAATAATGCAACCAAAGACCCCTGCAGCTCCAGCTGAGAAATGAAAAGGATGGTTAAACCACTTAATTGCTCACTGCGCTAACAATTATTTTACGGAAACAGAAAGCAGAATCCAGCTGTTCCAGGGGAAATCAGGAAGAAGTTAATATTGGAGTCATTCTACAGGGGAAAAAAATACTGCAGTGGACAGCAGGTGCTGTGCCAACACCTGCAACGGCAGCGCAGAGCCGCTCTGCCGGGCGCCACCAGCTCCGCATGGCCAAAGGCTGGTGACAGCTCCATGGTCATTCAAACAAGGCAGGACCCAGTGTTTGCATTCCTGCAACCACTGTGAATTCTGCGTGCCTGTTCTGTGGTGAAATCCTGAACAGCTTCAGCCCATTAAAACTAGGAGGGGTTTGTGGGGTGGCTGAGTTGGTGGAGGGGAGGATAAGCTGGTGGCAATTGTGTCAGGGGCTGAAGTCGTCTAGTTCAGGTCTTCGCTCCAGAAGGCCCAAGTGCCGCATGCTGCTTGTCTGTGGCTGTTTGTCCATCACCCTAAGCTCCTTCTGCAGTGAAACCACCCACAAGCTGGGACGTGTTACACCTGCCACGGCTTCCATCAAGCTCTGCAGGCACTTTAGAGCATGTCTGTGGCATTATCCAGCAGGCGAGAGAGATGCCCAGTGCATTCGGAGTTCGGCTGCTCCCCACTGCAGCGCCTCCAGCTTTGGGGATCACTTTGGGGTGATCTAGAGAGTTCTCAGCATGTCTAGATTCTTCTCCTGCTCATTGGTGTCAGTATGAAATGTAGGAGCACTTGTGTAAGAGGGGAAGATGGTACTACACATGGTGTCCTGGAGGAGTCATACGCACACTATTTTCTCCTTTTACAGAGCCTTGATGTACTGGGTGGACCCCACCTCACCCCACAGCGAACAGAATGACTTTATGGTGCAGCTTCAGGCCAAATACACTGTGTGCTCCCAAGCTCCCTGTGCAGGCTTTCCAGGGAACAGCCACCTCTGGTCTTCCAGCCAGGGGAATCTTGCCTTCTACTCCCTGCCCACAAAGCCTGCTGATATAAGCCCAAAAGAAGAGCTGCGCATAAAAACTGGAGGTGCAAATTCCCAGCCTGCTCTCTCATCTGTTTTACCATGGGGACTTCTAAACTGCTCCTTGTGCTTTCCAGAAATGAGGAAATGAAAGTTAAATCCTTTCCTGCAAGAAGAGAGATGCACGCTATATGCAACACCATTGACCGTTGGAGAAGCAGCAACCTGAAGTCTGCAGTGTTGGCTTTAAGCAGAGTTTGTTACAGTCCACATCTCACAACGTGTTAAAACAAGGTTTCATCCTCTTTCTTATAAAGTGAATGTGTAGGGCCTTGCTGTAAACGCTAATTTGGCAGCCTCTTTTTCTTGCCATCTGTAAAATGTGACACCTCTGTGGGTCTCGGAAAGGAAGCTGAGCCTCTGCTGTTCCAAGCAGAGAAAAAAGGTGGTATTTATAGTCAACTAACCATAAAACTGTGACTTCCAGAGCTGCACATGCTCAAGCGCTCCCCAACCCTCAACTCTAAATGTCCTCCTTTATATGGATTTCTTCAGGAGTCGGTCACACTTCATTTTGCTTTCAGTGCTTTGCAAATCAGCACGAGGTGTGGAATGAAAAGCAGCCCGCCTCGTACCCGGTGCTGTGCTTACACAAACAGCTTCTCTCGCGCGTTACCTCCTGTCCTGCCCCTGCCAACCGCTCTGCGTGGCCCTGGGCACGCCTCGTAGGAGATTCGTGATTGCACTGCCTTGACCTGCTCTGTGTGTTAGCAGATGAAAAGTCCTTTACTATGCAGCTGGCATGGAAAAGAGGATGCAAATACATTACTGAATGAACCCACATCCGATCTTGCCACTCCCCGGAATAAATGTCTGGTGAGAAAAGGTGAATTCATGACCTCCTCAACATTCGCACCAAAGGTGCTGTTTCATTTTCCTGCACAGCCAGCATTTGGGGGAACATCACAGGAGTAATGAATGACATGGTTCAGGTACATCCATCTTCCTTCCCATCATCAAAAGGAAGCAGGACCAAAGTGAGTGCCTGAGATAGTGCTTCAGGCTTTGCTTTGTACCAGGTTCAGCAGAACCCTTTACTGTGGCCCTTCCCAGGAGCTTTTAAGCTTCCCCCACCCCATCTTGTCAGTTTGAGACTTTAATAGCCCTGCCTTTGATTTATTTTTTTTCCTCTCTGCTAGTGTGTTTTGCCAGACAGCACCTGGAAGTCAGTAATTACACTGCAAAGTCAGTGCAAGGTGGCAGGGTCTGCTGTGACGTCCGGGCTGGCTGCCTGGTGGCTCTCCTCGAGCTTGTGGTGGCTCTCCTCGAGCTTGTGGTGGGGCAGGCAGGGGGAGCTGGCACCCACTCACCAGTACCATCCCTGTTTAATGGTGCCCACCGTGAATTAGGAATGTGAAGCAAGAGGCAGACTCATTTAGGACCCCCTACTTCAGGGTCCTGTGAGACCCAGGGAAATACCCTAATACAGGACTTTCCTCCACAGATACGGTGCAACAGTTCTGCTGAAGTCAATAATTTAATCAGGGATTAATTCACATTGCACATGCCAATGGAACTGGGCAGTACACTGATAAAATAAACCTCTCCCCTCCTGTACACACAACCTACGGTAGCTGTTCGTGAGGTGCCTCTGTACCTGTGACATCTTATAATGCCAGAGCTGGTCTTAATTTAGGGCACGTTCCCAAACCACACCAAGTTCTGCTCCTCAGTGCAAGAAACACAGAGATGCATGTTTGTGTGTCAAGAGAGATCAAATCCTCAGCACTTCTCTTGGAGCAACTGCTCTCACAGGTTGTGGCAGGAGAGGAGGTTTGAAGAGCCACAAAGGAGTAACTCCCAGCTATTACTGACTTTCCTGAAAATTTTTATTGTGGTGCAATTCCACTGAACAAAAGTTTTGGCATAAGGCTTGAAAAGGCAACCCATGACGTCCTTGGAAGATCTCGTTTACCCATTTGGCTAGGGTTCCTCTAGTACTCCCTTGAGGTGACGGTAATGTGATTGCGCTGCTTAGCCTGGATCAGTCTGAAATTTTGAATCTTGTAGGCAATCACCCGAGAACGCTATCTTCGGCAAGATCCTGTCTTCCCACACTAATAAGAACTGTGTCCCTTTTAGCCAGATTATAGTAGATGTCTAAAACAAACTCCCAGCATTGTTTGTGGGAAGCACATGGCTTCCCCTGGTAGTACTCTAGAGTGGGTATCACCCCTAGTGTCTTCAGGGGACTTCATAAAAGATTAGCAGAGTATTTTTTCTTTAGGGATGGAATATTTTTGAGACACGGCAGTACTGTGCTTCTCATCTCTTTTCCATTCTGGTGAACATTTTTGACAACACCCTTCTGCCTGATGGTTCCTCACCTTCCAGCGAGGAAGGAAACTCAAACTCTTAAAATATTTGAGTAGATTTGTGGCAGCAGGGTGCTTTGCATGAGATGAAGTTATTGAACCAGATGCTATGGCAAGTGGTGGACAAACAGCAGGTGCCGGAAGGTCAATAATGCTGCAGGAAAAGTCCTGCCCAAGAGGAAAGCAAACAGTGCTCCTGCATTACGGGGAGGAGAAATCCAGATTGTGTCCAAGGTGCTACACTACAAAATCTATTAGTTACACATATACATAAGATTTATTGACTGAAAGCTTTTGAAAATAGATCCACACCACTGGTTTAACCACATCTACAGCGGAAGCAATCAGCACGAAGGGAGAGGCTGCAGATGGATGGGTAAGGGATGTGATGCTCATTTAAGTCCTGCTGAGGCAACCACACTCCACATGGCTCTAAAGGGGAGACAACAAGCATCTCCAAGACGTTAACGTTAGCCTGAGTGGTCTGGATGGATGGACACGGTCAGCCCCAAACCCAGCGGATGCCCCAGCTCTGCGCAGCCACCCTGGGCAACCATCGGGTGATCATCCCTGAGCCCGCCCTTTGCTTGCCATGTGGGGACCACCAATATCCCCCTCTGAGAGCAGGGCTCTGGTTGTCCCTGCAGGTCACACTGGCCAGGGGAAATGTTTTCCGGGAGGCTTCATCCTTCCACAGGGAGGTCACCCCTGGAAAGCAAGGAGCCGCATCTCGGCAGCAGTGCCCAGGCTTTAGGAGCCAGAGGACTGTGGCAGCCCCTCTCCCTCCCTGTGACACCTTTGAGGGGCTGCCACAGTGGGGCCGGGGCCTTGACCTGCCCGGGCCGCCCCGCCTGCTGAGGGGGGGGCCCCGGCCGGCGCCTCCCCCGGGCCTCCCCGCCCCGGCCCGCCCAGGAGGGAAGGAGCCGGCGTCTCCCGCCGCCTGGTGGAGGAGGCTCTGCGCCCCTGCCGCGGCCATGGAGGTTTTCTGCGGGTCCCGCTTCTGGGTAAGCAGCGCGGCCGGCGGTGCCGCCTCCCTTGCCCGCCCGCCCCGGCGGCTGGCCGCCCCGGAGCCGGCGGGTGCCGTGACTCCCCCCGCAGCCGGCTGAGGAGCGGGGCCGGGAGCACTTTTCTTGTTCGCCATTCAGCATTTCCAGACCAGAGCCAAGGCCCCCGAGGACCCCACAAGGCCCCAGGCCATGCCACTGCTCCCGCCCTCCTGCAGGAGATGCGGTGTTTCTTGCAGCTTTCCTAACGGTTGTAGTCCGCCTCTGGACCTCATGGCGATGAACGTGGCTGTTGCCTTCTGAGGGGTCCTGTGTCAGTGTTGCTGCTCCTCTTCAGAACCCCTCTGATGAGCAGGAAGGTGCTCCCTGCTAAGTGCTTCGCTACCGCTCAAGAGTGGTGGGTTCACAGCAGCCCAGGGTGGTCACGAGCCTCGGAGGACTGCAATGACTTGCGTTAGTGTTTAGAGCCATCAGTCTTTTGGAAAGGTGGATCGCAGCACGCGTTGGGTTTGTAAGCAGAAAAGTTTGGGAATTGCTGCCGTGGTCTGCTCTGATGTCGAAGTGTGTAAAGCGTTACAAGTACTTGGTGCAGTATTTCCCCAAGGTGCAGCATGCCGCTTTCCTCTGCGCTGTGTAGGCAGGCACTTTAGACTGTATGAACCCCTGGGGATTTGAGCATGTATGGTGAGTCTGGAACTGCCCTCCAATAAATCACAGTTTTTGCGTGAGCCTTTCTCTTATATTGATTTAGCTCAAGGGAGATTTTTTTTTCAAAGAAAGGTGAGCAGCAATGAAAAGGAATGTCTGAAGATGAATCACTGCTAGAAGGCTATTAAAGGACAACACAAGCAATTGGCTATGAGCACTTAATGTGGAGCTTCATCTTCGGATAACTATCTTTTGAAAACTCTCCCATCATTACTTTTTAAAAGAGGCTCCTAAGCCCCTTGGTTACATGTCTTTGTTCAGTTTCAGATTTCATTTCCAAGTGCTCTGCACACTCTCTGCTGTAACAGTTGGCAGATAAGCTTGCTCAAACAAGTATTTTCACCTCTTCTACTATAAACGCTTACAGAACAGGAACAAGCACAAACAGATCAACACTGCTCACTAGTTTATTGACTGCCTGGAGAAGGGTGTCCTAGCTTCTCAAAGAAGGCTTGTAGTGCAACTACTCTGTGGCCAAAGCTTTTGATAGCAGTTAATTGATAAATTAATGTAAAATGCTCAGGCAGTTTTGCTGTTTTTATGTATGCAGTAAACATATTCTTCTGTACTTCACGCAGTACTGTTACCCTCAAGCCTGGTACCCTTTGTGGTGCTGTGTCTGGTGTATGCTATGCTCGGGTAGTGTATCCTGGGTTTGATATTGCCAAGGCTTTTCAAAGCTAAATTTGCAGGAAGTAATATAAAGGTAATCCAGGGAAGGTATTGTAATTTAGAAGCACTTATTTGCAGCATAAATGATGAAGCAACCTAAATGTGTTTAAGCATAAATCATAATTTAAAAATATACCTTCAGCCTTGTGCGAAGTAATAGTTCAAATGTGATGAACGCCACATGGCAGTTTGGCTTGGCAGAGGAATGCATTGTCTGGCACGGTCTATGAAGGAAGATGTCAGGTACATGTTAGAAGGCTCTCCAGAAACTTCTTTTTTTGTGTAATTATCACATGCTTATACCTCAACATAAAATATTACTAAAGAATAAAAGGAGACTGATTGAAAAAGACGTGAGCGGTGTTCCTTAAAAAAATGGGCAAACTACTTAATAAATGCAGACCTGTTCTGTTTCTTTGAAATGATCCGGAGTTGTTTAGATCAGAACAACTGTCTATCTGCTTAATTATTTTAAAAAATGGTACTTAATAACTGCGTGAAATGGAACATGTGCCTCGGCGACCAGCAGATTGAACTCGGTGACCAGGACTCTCACATCCTGGTTTTGGTAGCCAGTGGTATTTTCTCTGTTAACAGGAGTGTGTACAGGGAACTGATTTTATGAGAGATTTTAAGTGATGACCATATAGGTGACAGTCCCCTGGAAATTATTTGCTATGCAAGTATGCGGTTTCGTAAGAAAACTAAGGTAGAGGCTTCTTTTTGAATTATGTTCACAGAAGTTGGGTTTTTTCGTGCTGCTTTACACTTGAAGAAAGGAGAACGAAGTGAAAGACAGTTACTGGCCTGTGTGAGCAAACCAATGGTGCTCAAGCTTTGCAGTTCAGATCAAGAACTCGATAGGACGTGAACCAATGTTAATGTTCACTTTTTCATAGCTGATGAACTTAGACTCTTTCCCCATTTTTTGTCAAAGAAAATCTAGGTATTTTTGGAAGCTGAATGACACTGGGGTCAGTTTTAAAACTGTTTAGAGCAAAATGAAATACGCTGTTCCAATTTAAACAGTTCTTTGTTTTGGAGTTTAAACCAACTACAATACTTTTCTGTTAAAAGGAGGTCAAAATCAAAACAAAACAGTTCAGAATTACCTCATGAAAACGTTTGCATTGAAATACATCAACTTTAGCAGATGATTTATTTGTCTTGGATTTTTTTGGCTTATTGAAAGTGTTACGGTTTCAACTCTTCACCCTGATGCAGGGTGGGGAATTTCACTGGAAATGTCAACAGGTTGGATTTTTTGTTTGTGCAGAGGCAAAATAATTTCCTGTTCAACCCATTTTAGAAATAAGAAATTAAAGGAAATGCTGTAGGTCACATTAGAAATCTAGAAAAGCTTCTGGCTTCCAGCTACTGCTTTACCTGTTGAACATGGAATCAACAAATCGCTAATGAAAATACAGGGTGTTTATATATAAAAGAGGAAAAACCAGAACATTATTTTTTCAAAATGCAGTATGAACACTCTCTTCATCTGAACGCTTAGAATCATGCTGTCCCCTTCAGTTGAGACTTTGAAGCTAATTGTTACTATCTCCTAGCAGTGTTCACATGCCGAATGCCTTTCGGGAGGAGACGAATGCCACAGCGCGTACCCACACAAGGCAGTCCTTAGGTGTGTTATTTGCTATTGCCCATAATTACCTCCTATTTATTGTGTCACATATTTGCTGCGTGGCAGAGAGGCATGCCAATTAATGTGACCCACATCTCTGTACTTCAGGAGTAGATACTGGTGAATTACCACTTACTTGTTGCTTATGTCCTCTACTGTAGCAAAATGTGAGTGGTTCCTCGGAGAGGAGAACAAACTGATCTCCCAGGGAGTGTTTGTTGCAAAAGTGTTTTGGCCTAGCGACTAAACAGCACGAGCTTAGAAAAGCAAATTCTGTTCCAGTGTAAAGGCACGCTGTGTTTCTGCGGCTCAGGGTAAGAAATGGCACTATGGCTGCTGTGAGCGTAAAACATGAAGTGCTCTGCAGTCCTTGGGTACTGTTGGGGTGATGGGTCATATAAACACCTTAGCCTACAGACAAAGTGGCTTAAGCTTGTGCTTTTGGTGTTGTTTGGTTTGTTTTTTTTTTACCGCATAAATAGGAAATGGGAGGACAAGTGATAGAGCACTTCAAAGGGGAGACCACTTCTCATCAGTTATGGATGAGATCCAGGCTTGTTCCTTTTCATCCTGCTTAGCTGACAGAGCTCAGTTTCCTTACCTACCCTGTGTCTTGGTATCCAGACAGATGTCTTTTTGTTTGTTTGTTTTGTGTGTTGGTTTTTTTTTTCTTTTCCCCATCCCACGTGGAATGCTGGCTCCTTCATCCAGAGGCTCTTGAGTAATTCAACAGGAAGTTGCAGCAACTCTCAAAAGTAAACAATACCTCAGTCTTGTCTTTGAGATAATCTCATCTTGTACAAGCCCCCCCTTTAACCTTTAGGTTTGCGGATATTCCTTCACCTTGAGTCATTCTGTGAAATTTTGGTAGATTTGGACTAAAAGTCATACTGCTCTCTGAAACTGCAACTTCCTGCTCTGTTGGCTCAAAGTGCCACCAGTCTCCCTTCTGTATAATTTCCCCTTTTTGCTTCATCATGTGTCATGCTTAGATTTTTTGTAGTTCAAGATGACTTAGATTAGCTGTAGTAAGGAAGAAATGTTTCTTTAAAGGAAGATGACAAACAATGTACTTCCTGTAATGTGTACAAGTTTATATAAAACCCCCTGGAACTTATGTGATTTGGCCCTAAATTAATAATAAAACATCAAATTTCAATTATTCTGTTATATTTTCAACTAAATTAGTTCCAGCAGAGGAAGAGTGAAGTGAAAGGTGGTAGCAGGTCATTGCAAAGGAGGGATTCTGCAATAGGATGGTAGGGTCCAGACTTAGCTCTTCTTTATATATTAGAATCATAGAATCATAGAATGTTTTGGGTTGGAAGGGACCCCTAGAGGTCATCTAGTCCAACCCCCCTGCAGTGAGCAGGGACACCACTAACTAGATCAGGTTGCTCAGAGCCCCATCCAACCTGGCCTTGAATGTTCCCAGGGATGGGGCCTCCACCACCTCTCTGGGCAACCTGTTCCAGTGTTTTACCACCCTCATTGTAAAGAATTTCTTCCTTATATCCAGTCTAAACCTACCCTGGTTTAGTTTAAAACCATTACCCCTTGTCCTCTCACAGCTGGCCCTACTAAAAAGATTTTCCCCATCTTTCCTATAGGCCCCCTTTAGATACTGAAAGGCCGTAATCAGGTCTCCCCGCAGCCTTCTCTTCTCCAGGCTGAACAAGCCCAACTCCCTCAGCCTGTCCTCATAAGAGAGGTGCTCCAGCCCTCGGATCATTTTAGTAGCCCTCCTCTGGACCCGCTCCAACAGTTCCATGTCCTCCTTGTGCTGAGGGCTCCAGAGTTGGACACAATACTCCAGGTGAGGTCTCCAGGTGAGGCTTCCTCTTCTGCCACACAGTGATAAATACAGAATGTTCAGTGTTTATAGATATTTAAGTGTGATACAGATCTCCACACAATCTTTGTTAGCTGCATCCAACGTCAGATAACTGAGTCCCACTTCTATAAATGTCTTTGCAAACGATTGCATCAGGTATCGGTGTTCTTTCTCATGTTAGGTGGGAGATCAAAATAGGTCATTTTAATGGTCTCCTCAGACATCAGATCTATGAATTTGTGCCCTTTCAAAGGGTAGCTGTACTCAAGCTCAAATCCTTCAAGATACTAAGATCCTTGAATTGAATTGAATGGAAGCTATTGCTAAAGGATTTGGGCCTCAGATTCTCAATGGCAGGAGCAGTATAAATATTTATCATTAGATTTGGAGTATTATCCAGGACCTATTATCTGTGTGCAAACAGTATAATAAACTGTATTTGAATTGTTTTGGAAAAGACAAAGTCTGGATTTGAGAGTTGTGAGCAAAACTTAATGCCAGTGGAAGCTGCCAATATCGAGGATTTATGGAGTCCGTCAATGACAGTGTCCGTTAATGCAGCTCATGAAAAAGACGTTCATTTCAGTAGAATATGTGAATGTGATTGTTCATGTTTTTCAGGGAAAGCAGTCATTGCCATTTCCTTCAGACCGGCACACTGGCAGGTCAAACAAACAGTACAGTCCTCAACAGGAGAATGGGGGCAGCTGATAAATTTGTCACCACCAGCATCTGACCAGCATGGTTGACTCCCTAATGGAATTCCCTGTTGCAATTCTGGAATTGCAGGAAAAGGGATTTTTAGGAAAAAAGCACCCAAGGGGAGAAGAATATTTTATTTTTTTTTCCCAGGTGCACTGTGGCTTTGCGGGAGATGCTTCACAAAGATCTTCAGGACCCAAAAGCCTGCTTGTCCTTCCCTTCCACGCGTTTTGTGAGGGTGGGACAGTAAAATTTTGAGGATGCTGTGAGATGGGGTGGATGGTAGGGAGGCAAGGTCCTACCTTGCTTTAATGGAGGATTAAAGCCCCACAGGGAGACTTTTTCTCTGTAGCAAAACTGAAGGTCATAGATGTTCTTCAGCTTTCAACACAACTGTTCCGCTCTGGTCACAGCTCTGACCGTGTTAGCTTAAGTGACATAGCTGGTAGATGTAGTGTCTGGGACATAGGATTACTTAAAGTTTCCCTCCTGAAAAGAAGTAATACCTGAAACAAAATCTGAGTCGCATGAGGAGCTCCTTAAAATGGAGCTTATTTAATCGCTACAGTTAAGACTATAAAGCATTTTGAGATGAGCCTAACCTACCTGGTAGGCAAATTGCTATGCCACTGGAGATATAATCCTTTCCTTTCTACATGCGTAAATTTGTAATGTATTAGAATGAAGAGACTATTACTGTTTAAAATTTAATTTAAAAAAAATTCCTTTGAGAAACCTATTAAATGGGATCTTTGATTTTTCCAGTAAGCTAATGCTCCATTTGTCTCCCGATACTGCTGTGAATATGATGGGCCATTATCCAGTCGCACGTTATTTGGCTGAGCTGGAGGAGAGCAGAGCGGCAAGCAGCCAGAGATCTTCCCAGGAATGCGTTCAGGCTTTTGTACAACCAACAGCCTTGATTCTCTGCTGGGCCTGTGTGAGTTGGCATCTTGGGCCTGTGTGAGTTGGCATCTTGTCCCTGTGCTCATCTCACGGTAGTGTGAGAGGTGAAGTCAATGTTATAAACCTTAGGTCATTTATAGTAATGTCTCATGCCAGTGTCACAAAGCTTTGAACTAGAACAGAGTAAGAAATGAAGGAGGGGGAGAAGAAAAAGTGTTTAATGGGAGTTATTTCAAATGTCAGTCATTCGGTTTCAGAAGTAATAACTTCTTTTTTTTCTTCCCAAAACTTTCTGAGAATACAGAAATATATTTGACGCTTGTGCAATTTACAAAACCAAGCATACTTCTCATTTCTTCCTTTACTATCTCTTCTTTCCCCCTAGTTGAGTGACACATTCTAGAATCTCCCTCACCTCTTAGACATGCAATTTTTTCCATTTCCCTTTGTTGTTATGTACATTTGGAAACATGGAAAAGTAAAAGGGGAAAAACCTCCATGTTCTGGATAGCATCTTTTTTATTACAGTAAGGGGAGGTGAGAGCAGGCAAAGTGAAACAAAAAGCATTAAAAAACTTTATGCTTTTATGTTTTGTCTCCTTTGAAAAAGCAAGGTATATCTTCTGGGGGAAATAGTTTACTACTGGAAGATCTGTCAGGTGGAAAATTGTGGCCAGTGGTAATCTTCATATGCAGCAATGCTTTTCTATCTGACCTGCAGAAATTCACTTTCCGTGTCTCAGGTTCCTCGTGGCAAAGTGTGAAAGTTCTGGCTCATTTGGGTGTTTGAAGCATCGTTCTTGTAAGTGTGCAGCGGTTGGGCCACTGTGGTCTCACAGTAGTTCTGCTCTCTTTGTACCAGCACCGGCTGGGCAGATTCAGTTGCAGGGTGTTTGTACAGATCATAGTTAAACATGATTCTTTTAGAAATAAGGGGTTTCTGGGTGTCAAAAATCACGTTTTAAGCTTTATGTTTACATCGCTTAGCTGGTATTGGAGAGAAGCTGTGCATGCAGTTGGTTTGGGGTACAACAATGTACCAGGACAGTTCTGCCTTTGCTCTGATTTCTCTGATTAACGTATTCCTTTTCCATAGTCGCCTGATCCCATCTTTTATTTATCTCTGCATTTTTTGGCTTCACAATACTGAAGGCCAACCTTCAGTTCAAGAAGAAGGGAAGAGAGAAGAGCCGAGAGGGTGAGGAGGAGGTGTAGGAGCAGACGTTTCCCACGGATGCTACCTGTAGCGGTGCTTTGTGAGCTCTCTTTCTCTCTGAAACTACTGTTGTGGTTTAGGGCCAGACTCTAGTGCTCACTCTTTTTCCGAATAAAAATGACTGAAATAAGTAGGTCTGACTGAGAGATGAGTACGGTTTCTGCAAATTAACTCCGAGAGCATAGCTAGAGTGTAACGCTTGTCAGTGTTAGGTGAGCTTAGGTCAGTTCTGTGAGTGATAAACCAGGCTTAATCTTGGCATTAAAGCTCATTATCACCCAGAGTCTGTCTTGCCCTCTAGCCTGCAGCTGCGTTTGACTTCTTGATGCTTCCCTAATGACTGTCCCTGCAGCTGAAGAGTGTGACCAACCTTGGATGCTGGGATGGCTCGTGACCTTTGTATCCTGCCCACCAAACTTCCACGCTACTGTCGTCTTAAAGACAGCCTTGACCAGACACTAAAATCTCATTATTGCTGCAGTCAATTTGTTGGTTCCAGCTCCTGCTAGGCAGGCAGAGTGTCAGAGCAGCACCTATGACAATTTTTAGTGACAATCCCTTTTATTATTATTGTACAGCAGCCCAACTGGATGGGCCAGCTTAAAATGGAGGTGTCAGGGTGGGAAGGGGAGAAAATAAAGCAGGAACCATCTCATTTGCCAGCTGTTTCAACTACTCCTACCTCTTCTTAATTGAGCTACATTCATTATGATCCTTGGATGTAGCCTGTTCCTTTCAGCTGAAAGGAGTTAGGATGGCTCAAATTAAGGATATTCCCCCACACCCATCATCACACTGCGCTGAAGTACAGCAACCCACTCCTTTATTTGTACTCGCACAAGGCCATAGGAAAGGCCTTTGATGATGCAATTAACAGAAAGTTTTCTTTACAACAGCATATACCTTTGATCGATTCTAAAAGACAGTCAGGGACTTTCTTTTGCTGAAAGAATTATCCTGTTTCCTTTTCCTCTCGATCCTGTTTTTGATTCATGAGCATTTGTACCTCTATAGTTGCACTATGCCTTCCCCTCTGCAAGTTGATAAATGTCCCTCTTTCCAAGCAAGAAGACTGACTGCTACTAAAACAGTTGAAGTAGATGGATTTTGGTTTTCCTTTAGGTGTATGTTGTCTTAGATTCAGATATTTCCTGTGGTGAACTTTTACTTTACTATATCTATTAAGCTACAGCTTTTCTGAAAGACCCGTTTCTTGGGGTTGCATGACTGTGGCAGAATACAAACCTATGTTATTTTCATCTTGCCTCATTGTTGTTCATGATATCGGAGAACCTCTGGATTTCTACTCTTAAAAACTAAAAAGGGAAGAAAGAGAAACTCACTGTTTTGTATATGTTGTGGTTTAACCCTAGTCAGCAACTGAGCACCACCCAGCTGCTTGTTCATTCCCCCCCATAGGATGGGGGAGAGAATCAGAAGAGTAAAGTGACAAAGCGCATGATTTGAGATAATAATTTAATAATTGACATAAAATAAGGTAAAAATAGTAATAATAATAATACAAAGTAAGTGATGCATGATGCAATTGCTCACCACCCACTGACCGATGCCCATCCCATCCCCAAGCAGTGGTTGCTGCCCCCTGGCCAACTCCCCCCAGTTTCTGTACTGAGCCTGACATTGTATGGTATGGAATAGCCCTTGGGCCAGTTGGGGTCAGCTGTCCTGGCTGTGTCCCCTCCCAGCTTCTTGTGCCCCTGGTGGAGCAGGGGAAGCTCAGAAGTCCTTGACTTGGTGTAAGCACTACTTAGCAGCAACTAAGCCACCGGTGTGTTATCAGCATTATCCTCATACTAAATCCAAAATACAGCGCTATGCCAGCTACTAGGAAGAAAATTAACTCTATCCCAGCCAAGACCAGGACGGTAAAACATCTGTCACTAAGCCCCTACATTGGTGTTGGGTTTTTTTTTTTTGGATGTCCAGTCCACAGTTCTCGAGTGCGTTGCATGGTTGGTACCATTTATACCTTGAAAGTTCAGCTCAGGCAAAAACCTGTGACTAGTTACTCCACAACCATGAACTAGCCAGTATAGGCAATGAACTTGTGCAAGGTCTGTTTGATCAATTAAAATAAGCCACTAAAGGCCTTTTTACTGCTGGAAAAGAAAGTTCAGCGTCCTGCATGGTGTCCTTCACTAATGTAGATAACTGTTGCAGCATGCTTTGTAAACAGAAAAATACTATTTCTGGTTATTAACTGTGTGGTTTATGCAGTACTATAAATGCTCCTGTCCTCTCAACCTCCCCTTTTTCCCAAACAGTATTGTTGTGTTTTGCGGTGGAGAATATCGTTATCTTTTACCCTGCCTTAAGGAAGGGGGGGGGAAAGGTTGTTCATGTAATGATGTGAAAGAATTGAGCTGTGCAGCTGTCACTCTGGGTCAATGAAGCATGTTACTCTTCCTGCTTGTAAGGTGGAATTGTTCCTTTGGAAACATAAACAGGTGACCTTGTTCTGAAAAGGCCATTTGAAACCAGCAGCCTTCTGGAGGCCTGGAGCAGAGGGCTTGTTTGCATTTCTGCTCTAAAATGATTCTTAACGTTTGCCCCAAAGAGTATACCAACAGGGACCGAGCAGTGGAGATGGACAACAGCTAGAAGTGGGAGGTGAGACATGGAGAGGCTGAGATGAAGCTTGTGCTGTAGCGAGAACTGAGCCCTCACAGTTTTTGGTGTTGTGGTTCAAAGCCATTGCGGAGCCATCCTTGTTCTTGGGAGGAGGTGGTGTGGTAGAGCCAAGAGAAAAACATCGTTATTTTCATTCTTTTCTTTTTTTTCCCAGGCTGTGCAAGTGAAACTCACTGGCAGGGTATTTACCAGATCTAGGGCTGAAAGAAGGGCGGGAAGATTCTCTGCATTTAAGTTCTCACTAACACTTTCTCCTACAAGAGACACCATTTTCATGTTTATTTACTGCAGGGAAGCATTGTTACTTTCAGTTGTTCACTTCCCTATCTTTTGCTCTTTGTGTGTACCTTCCCAGTCAGCTTTCCAATTGGATTTTTAATCTTAAATAACGTGCCAGCTAGTGATAACTGACACGGAATCAGCGATATGGCATGTATGAACCTTGGGCAGCGTGTGAATGACGTCAGTGCAATGGCCTTCGCCTTCCCAGTAGATAAAGAATGAATTTGCGTTTCCTGTGCTTTTCCCAATTCTTTTTGCACTGTAGAAACTTAGAGAGAGACATGTATTAATTTGTCCATTCAATGGAGATACCTGCTTGAGACTACAAAAGATAGTTAGTCCTCCCTGGGGTTTGGAAGCTGGCTGTTGCCGGCTGTTTGAGGAGCATTACTGCAGCGTCAGCTGTACGCTGGGTAAAGCCAGTGTGAGGCACTTCTATTTTAAAATTCCATATTGGAGTAGCAGTTGGTTTAGACTTAAACTCAAGACCAGAACCCCAACTGGTCTTTCTCAGCAGGCTCTATTTAACATCATCCTTGGGGTTTGGGAAAGGGATAGATGGAAATTTCCCTGTTCCTGTTTTTCAGCCTAGCTTTAGGCTTTCTGTTCATTCCCCCTTTTCTTTGAAAGCTGTAAGGGATGATGTGCAAAAAACCCAAGATAATGTTGCATTGAACTTTTGTTTCCTTTAAAGGCATTATCAGTTTTAAGGATGGCCTTTTCAATAGCAGTGTTCTTTTCCAGAGGCGAAAGTGTAATAGAAAGTACTAAGTATTAGACCAGATTTAACGTTGCTCAGAGCTTCCCCCTGTTGGATACCTTCCCTTAAAAGAAGATCATGTGTTTAAAACTGCTCATCTAAATGTAAGTCCTACTGCACAGATGGCCCTTAATATGAGGATCGTGTTTATCCAAAGACTGTGACTGGAGTGATGGGTATGATTGAAAGCTGCTGCAAGGGACAATGTCAATGATGTTCTTAACTGATCAACAGAAAGCCCCACTAATTTGCAAATTTTTAGACTTGAGGGGACCCTTTGTCTGCTGTGAAGCTGTAACAAGCATCTGTAATCTCTCTTCCCGTGGATGTTAGCATTGCATTTAAGTATTATTATAGGATTAAGTAAATTGTGTGCCCAGGGAGTTTGGTACAGTGAGCTGGTATTTCTGCAATGGTGTATCTCGCCAGCAGAGCCTCCAACCTGATCCATGATACCGCATCCAAGGAAATGCTACTGCTTACAGGCAGTTGCCACAGAGCTCTTGGCAGTGTGGAGGAGCCACGGAGCACAATTAGAGTCTGGATGCGGAAGAGGTCACAGGTTCTGGCCCTTAAGACTTGCTTGTGGGGAAGTGAGCTGACAGCAATGTTAGCTGTGATGGACGCGCTGGCTGTTGCAATTTCCCTGGGATGAGTTTCTCAGAGAAAGTGGTGTTTCTCAATATGTGCTGCTGAGTATTTCCCCTTGTGAGATTCCTGTTGATGGGTCACCCTGGCTCTGGGTCACCCAGCTGCCTGCAGAGCATTTCCAGTGGGCTTTCATTGAAGGGGGCCCCGAGACAGAGCTGTGATGCACAGAGGGAGGTGAGCAGCTCTTGGGAGAGCACAGAGCCATGAGCCGAGGAACGCGTGTGCTATCCAACGCCAGCGTATTAGACCTCTTCCAGTAGCAAGTCCAAAGAAAACCCTCAAACCCAGACAGCCCAAGGCGGGTATTTTCATCCTCGATCAGAATGGGGCACAGGAAGCACTTAAACTTGCTCTGCTTACCAGGACAGAGTTCAGAATATGGAAGGGCAAAGCCAGATTAAAGCAGGAGCCTTAAAGATAGGAGTCAAAGAGCTGGTGTGTCCCTCCAGCCGTTGCTGCTTGTGTTTGTTCTCAAGGGTGGAGTTCCATAACTTTACTGCTAAATTGAAAGGTATTTAGCAATATTTAACAATGTTGGCTTGATCAGGATAGATTGTATTGAGACTTCATGTCATATTCTGACTCAAAATGAGTTGCTTAGGGTTGGAGTGGATGTTGGAATATATGCTGTCAGTGTGGTGATTTATAAAGCCATAAAGTGGAACTGCCAGCTCCGTGAAAACAGATCCAGCTTGGTAAGAAATGCAACTTTCAGATTCCCAGATTTAAAAGTAGTAATAATAATTCATAGCAGAGCCCTACATGGCACAGCAGCGTTAATCCACTGTGAGTCCAGTCTTAGGGAGAGCAAGTAATTTGCATGGGATTACATTGCTTAAATGCTTTAGGTACTGCGTCTTCTAACAGGAACCCCTCCATTGTACTCAAGGATGGAAAGAGTCTGCTCTTAAAAAACACCAGTTTGTTGAAAGGGGAACATTTTACAGAAACAGATCTGTTCCAGGAAAGCTTGTTTATCTGAGCCAGGGTAGAACCTGGGAAAACACTACCAAGATAGCCAGTAGTCAGGTCTCTCACTTTGGACATAGGTTTCTTCTTCAGCCCACATCCCTGTTTCCTAGGTACCAAGGAAGTAGTAGGCTCTTGTGGGTCGTTGGGTGGTTGCTGCTCCTTGTACTTCCACATCATTTTAGAAAGGTTCCACCTTTGATTCTCAGGGCTAATTCAACCGAATCTCAAAATCTTAAGGTTTTTTTTAAGACAGAATTTTTATTTTCTGGCCATCTGTATTTATACATTCAGAAACGCAAGTCCTTTGCCTTGTTTAAATAAGAGTTAATGAAAACCTTTAAATGGCTTGGCAGCCATACAGTCTGTGTCTTGGATACAATAGTCAGCTTGTGTTCAGTCCGAAGTTAATGGACATCTGGGGCAGTTTCTAGGTTGCTGTCAGACAGAGCTGTTTCTGGACATTTTGGTTTTATAGGAAAGGTTTAAATTAAGAGTGCTTTCCCGCTCCCCTCCCAATAACTTTTCCCTTAAACAGTGTCTTTGTTTTATTCTGTGCCCATTTATTGCTATTCTTCCTCAGCTTTCCTTTTCCAGGATTTTTTCCAGCAAGCAAAAGGAGCACAATTGCAAACATGCTCAAGACATTGCTAAACCACATGCAATTTAAAGAGGAAATTAGTATTTTGTTGAATAAATGATAGTAGATAAACTCCTGCTTTGGAACTAAAGAGTTCTTCAGCTCCAAACTTCTAGAGGGCATCCCCTGCCCCAAGCAGGGTCACTGCTAGGGCAGCTTATCATGTTAGAGATGCTGAAATGTTTTAATGATGAGCCAAAAATGGGTGCTCTTCAAATGTTATCTTCCTTTCTGGTGCCAGAGACCTGCTCGCTGGAGGAAAACACAGGAATAGTTTGAATGCGAGGCTGGAGTTTGGTTTTGATCTCATGTTTGAATTGCAGTGTAACTGCCCCTGTGTTGTTGATTTGTGGTTGAAGTTTCCCCTAGGTCTGGACAAACTTGTTTAGGTAAATGGGAATGTGTTCGTTCCCCTGGCCCATGCTGGGTGCTTGCGTGCCTCCAAAGGAGCCGTTTCTTGGCTGGAGAGGGACTAACTGCGACATTAAAGGGTGCAGTTCAGATGTGCAGCTAATGGATTCGTGCCACCCTTCACCACTTCGCAGAGGCGTCATTTGTGCCACAGCTGACATACTGAGTGACAAACTTGTCACAGTTCAGCCAAACCATCCTGCAGCCTGCCAAGGCTTTGCAGTTGCATTGTGCTTACCAGCTCTTCCCTGTGTGTGTGGACTGATGCGGTGATCTGACAGGCCATCACTGGAATTGGAAGATTGTCAGCAGATCGTGGCTCTTCAGTTCTCCTAAAATCAACCATTGCTTTCAGCATTTGTTCTCTTTTGTATTAGTAAACAAAAGCAAGACTGGAAATACCTTTGAAGAATTCACATTCAGACTAATTGGTCATTCATTTATAAGGGGTGAGGAGAAGTGGCTCAGCTTAACTGAAACATACTTCTACTGAGAGCTCATACCTAAAAATAATTAGGTACAAGTAAATGATTCTAGTGCAGAGATAAGGCATATTTGAACCACCGATATCTTAGTTTTATCATCTGCTTGTTAATGATAGTACAACAAAGTAATTTTACGTTTCCTGCAAGTATTTATCTACCACATTTAAGCTGACACATCAGATGGTGAAATACAAGTTGTGAATTTCCAGTAGGTTTGATTAAAACCAAGTTCCCCTTAACTGTACTGAAATTTCTATTTTAGTTTGAACTCGTGTAACTGTGTGTTTGCATGTGGTGCATTCAAATCCTTAGGTACAAGTTGTATATGTGAATTGTGGTGTCCAAGGTCACAGATGGAAAGCATTGCTTGCAATGTCTGCAGGAAAAGCCATATTCCTGCCTCCATGTACAATACATTCCTTTTACCTTTGTTTAGAATACGGAAATAATTATAGTTGGAGGCATATGAGTAAGAAGGACAAAATTTTGTCATAAATGTAGGGGGTTTTCCCAGGTCAGCATACGGTTGATCTAATTCTAATCACTTTCTCCAGGGCTGGACATTCTTGCTGCATGAGTTCTCAAGTCAAGGATTTTGCCTCAAGAGCTTCGTTTAGCAGTTGCACTGCCGGCTGGGAATGCCTGAGAAATGCTGTTGTATCAGCACCTGTAACTAAGCCTTAGCAAAGACAGACACACAAGGGGTTTGTCTGCTATGGAACGTATGTCCAAATCTGAGATACAGGAGGGCAGAAGTCTATCTTTTTAGGTTTTGCCCAGCACTTAAAGCTGTTCTTAGCCCTTTTACTACAGCAGATTAACCACAAGTAGTTGGGATAGGTATTTTTGGAAAGCTTTTTACTAAGGCTATTTGCTAACTCCAGCAGAATTTGGATACCACTTCTTCAAGCAGATGTTCCGATTGGCAGCACTTCTGCCTCTCTATTAATAAATGTCTCATCTTTTTTTCCAGGATTCAAATCTTTCAATACACACTGATAATCCAGACCTGACACCGTGTTTCCAGAATACCATCCTAGCGTGGATCCCTAGCATTTATCTATGGAGTGCATTACCCTTTTATCTTCTCTACCTGAAGCACAACAAAAGAGGGTATATCGTGCTTTCCATGTTGAGCAGGTTCAAGACGGTAAGATCTCTTTGTAGTCCTCCATGAGTAATGTGCTGTTTTGAGCTTGTTAGCAGAGGTTCAGTATCCAAGCAAGTGCTGCAGTAGGGTTTAAACAAAATTCCCTCTGATTTTGGGGGGAACTGAAGAACTTGCTTATAGGAAAGAACACTGTATATACAGATTTCTGAGGAAGGATACCAAAGGATAGCTCATCTGTAAAGAAATCCATCCTGCAAGCCCACCTTTGTGGGTAGGGGAAGGAGTTGATAGCTCTGCAGAAGAGTTTATTCCTTTGTCGAGCCAAAAATGTGCTGCCTTGCCCTTACTTAAGCTTTAAACCACTGAAAGCTGCCAAAGAAAGACCGTAAGGTAGGTCTAGTGGGAATTGCATCTCATTGTGAAAGTAAGGAGAAGGTGGTATTTTTTTCAAGACACTCTGTCCACCCGATTAGCTATGTGATTTCATCTGCATCTTGTGCGTAAGAGATGGCTGGTGTCAGCGGCACCTCTGGTTATAAATAGCTAGGTCTAAGGAAAGCAAGCAAGTCACTTGCCATAGGCCACAACAGAACCAGGGTTATTCCTGGGGAAAAATTCCAGGCTTCTGCTTCGGGGCATGTCTGCCTTTAATCTGGATGCTGCCTGTGTTTCCAATCAGAACTGAATAGTACAGGAAAAAAACAGGTAAATACATTAGCCTTTCTGCTGGTCATGTTTGCAAATCCCTTGGAAAGCAGTTGAGAAGAGATCCTTGGTTTGAGTGCAGTGGGACAGTTCTGTTAGCCTGACTGCAGCTGGTCAGCGCAGCAGTGTTGTTCTATTTACACAGCTTTGTCTTGCTGGGAATCCGTGAATCATAACAGTTTTGCTAGCCCTCTGCCCCTAGAGATGAGTTTACCAAATGCTGTTTCTGTTTGACTACTTTCAGCTGTTTGGTGTCCTGCTGTGGTGCGTGAGCTGGGCAGATCTCTTCTACTCTTTCCACGAGCTCCTGCAAAACAAGACGCCTCCACCAGTCTATTTTGTAACTCCATTGATCGTTGGCATCACTGTGGTTTGTAGCTGTTTCTGTTTATTGTGACCAATGAGAATAATTCTTTCTTAGACAGATGAAGGAGGAAAAGGGTTCCTTTGCATTCATTGCCTTATCCTGTACTCTTTTAGCTGAATTATTAGTACTGTATTACTGAAGCAAATTCTGCTTACCAAAAAGGCTGCAGTTACAGATCTCCCTTTCTTGTAGATCAGCTATTTAAATTAAAATCTTTATAATGGAGAGATTGTTCTGCTTCCCACCTTGCTCTCATCTGTTTTTCCAGGCTTGTGATCCAGGTGTGGAGAGAATTTGGATATGACTTTGCCTAAACATGGGGATATGATAGAGCGTGGTTTGTGCATTGTTCAGCATTGTACTGGACTCTGTAAAACTGTGTGTTTTATCTGGTCATTGTTCCTCCATTAAACAGAAACCAAATTTGCTTTGCCTGGGATGACGGACAGGCTTCTGGCTGTTGTATGAAAAAATGAAACAGTAAAATTTGCCCATTAAGTTTTTTATTCACTCAGATTTTTTTTTAAATCTTGTTTTCTAGACAAGTCATGATTGTCAATCTGGACTGGAGAAACGACAGCGCCTACATTTGTTTAAAATGTTTGTAGCTAATCTTTAATTGTGCCTAGCCCTAGGTACAAAGCCTGGTTTAAAAATTGAATTCCGGGGATGAGGCTCTGAAAACAGTAAAAAATTAATTTCATTAAGTTACTCACCACTTTCCTTAGATAGAGGATGTTTTGCCATTGACTTCTGTGAAGTTATGATGGGGCCTTATTTCAAAGAGGTCCTGCTGTCGATGATGACTGTAATAGCTGCCAACTGAGAGTGTGATTAAGGGGAGCGGTGGGACAGGATTGTGTTCACGTGTTCCTGTATTTACTTTTACAGCTGTTAGCTACATTGCTTATTCAATACGAAAGGCTGAGAGGAGTTCAGTCCTCTGGAATGCTTATTATCTTCTGGTTTTTGTCAGTGCTCTGTGCCGTGGGGCCTTTCCGGTCTAAGATCATGACTACAGCAGCACAGGTAACATGCCATCCTTGTTAGCACTTGGAGAACAGGAAATGTAGCGTTAACATCTCTGTGAAGGGAATGAATCACTGAGTTTGGAGCCAGATCTGAGCCCAGCTTTTGCCAGAGAGAATGAGAAGTTTGGTTCCGTTGCCTTGTCTCAGGCTTGTGTAACTTGAAGGGAACTGGGATTTCTCATGCAATGTCAGAAAGCAGATTTTTCTTACCCAAGGCTATACTGGAAACCTGACAGACATGAGGGCTATACCAACACCGTGTATATATTAGAACAGGCTCTTTTTTTTTTTTCCCCCCTTTTTTTTTCCTTCCCTCTTCTATTTCACAGCCCCTTCCCCTGCCATGCTTAAATAAGGATGGGTAGTAATCAGAGATGACACATTTTAATATGTAATGTCCCTTTTTTGCTTAGGCAGATTGGCCACATTATGCAGCTCCATAGGCTTTCTTTCGTCAGTGCCTGATGTGCTGAGGACAGCATTTTGACTCCCAACTGTGGCTGTAAATAGAGAGAAGGAAGTTGGAGGGAGAGGAAAGAAACCTGGGCTGTTATGATTCCTGTTTGAAAACATAGCAGGTTCTCCCACAGTAAGAAAGTTGTTATGTTTTTCACAGAAACAAATTTCCCTAAGTAGGGCAAAGCAGATTGCTTCACTGATTAGGAGCGAAAAAGAGTATTTGAAAAACATTAAGGTGATTGCTTCTCCTCAGTGAAATCAGTGTTGATTCTGTTTGGTGACTTTTTTTTTTTTTTTTTTATACTTTTTTGTAACTATTAGCAGCATTATCCTTTTAGCAAGGGTTTTTCTATACCAGGCTGTTGTAAATATTCCAGCAGAGATTGAATGAAACATTAAATGACATTCTGTGCAGAACTTCTTCAGAAAATGGCCGCAATCCTGGTGAGACCCTTTCAAACACTACTTCAAGTCAATTTTAAAACTGTAGTAGTGGTGAATAGGTACCAATATTGGACTATCAATGTTTGAATCCTTAATCAGCGTAAAATTTATGGGTGCAGAGCCTTAGAACAGTTATGGGCATCGTTTCTCCTGTTCTTGCAACTGCTGAGAAATAATATTTCTCTTGCGCTTAAAGTTTAAACATTTTAAGTGAACAATGAGAGCATTCACAACTACGTTAGGGTATGAAAGAGCTGTAAAAGGGACTTACCCTCACAGCAAGAAGTTTTAAGTCAACTGCAGACTCATACAAGTAGGAAAGGAAATATCGCTAGAGCAGATGGAACTGTTATTATGCAATACAGTGTTTTTTTTCAGCTTCCTCTGAAAGTATTTAACACTGCTTGTCAGTGACAAGATACTAAAGTAAGTGGATGTTCTGTGATCTGGGCTGACAATTCTTATGCTTAAGACATGATCTTGCAAGAACCCCTGAAGGTAATTTAAAAGGATGTCATGTAGCCCTGATTCCAGAGGGTGTCTGCATGCAGTGAAGATGTATAAGCACTTTGAACTTGACATAATTTTAATGAAAAGCTTGGAGATAAGCATGTTCTTAGGCACTTTATGGAGTACATGCATACTTTTGTAAGATAATTCCTGCTAGCAACTACTTTTCAGTATTCAGCCATAGAGGAAGAAAGGAATTGCCAAAAGAAGCTGTGAAAAATTCAGAGTGTGTGTGTGTTGGGGGAGCTGGGAAGTACAATGAAAAAACAATAATTTACTGTTTCTTTTTCCCTCTAGGGCCATGTAAATGAAAGGTTCAGGTTTACCACATTTTACATCTACTTTGCTTTGATAATCATTGAGTTGATCCTTTCATGTTTTAAAGAAAAGCCTCCATTTTTTTCCCCTGTTAATACAGATCCTGTAAGTATTTTTACTTTGCTTTATTTGCGTTTTAACACACTAGATCATGTTTTGAGAGTTCCACTGAGAATACTTTTCACTGAAAACAGCTTTGGATTGTCATTGAGATTGCAGTAGCTAGTGACCCTCTTATGAAACACCGGGTATGGAGAGTAATATTAGGGTTTGAAGCCTTTTTCCATTATATGTGCCATCGGTAGACTGTAAGCTATGTAGTGAAAGCAGCTCTCCTACTTGCTGCTTCACAGTAGTTTAAATCACATTTATGAACATTGAAGTGTAATATTGATTATTTCAGGAGTGGTTTTTGTGAAGATGGTGGTCTACTTGCTTAACATTCATTTAGAGTTAGCTCAAGTCTGTAAGGGTTGTCTTAATAAATGAGTTCTATATGTGTTGAGAATAGATATGGAAAAATATTAGTAACAGAAGATATTAGTGGTGTCACTGGTTAAATTTCTCCTCCATTTCATAAAATGGTCTGTATAATTGGATTTATGTTTGAACCAAGCTGAGGGAGAAGCTGAGTTCATTTCTTAGAATGAACATTTCGGAAACTATAGGATGACATTTCACTTTATGTAAGTGCGATTTAAAGGCAGTATATGAAGCAATTTTTAAAGATAAAGAGTTCTGCATGATGTGGGAAATGAAAGAAATCAATTTTATGTCTCATTAGGACATAGGTATGTACACATAATATACCAGATAGTATGCCAAAACTGATCAAAATAAACTGTCGTCTTATTAAAGTAATGGTAAATGCCTTGCTTTATTTATTTTGGCTTTTCCCCCCATAACTTTGCTATAGAATCCATGTCCAGAGTTAACTTCAGGCTTCCTGTCAAGATTGACATTTTGGTGGTTTACAAGGTGAGCTTCTCTTTCAAGCTGTTGGACAGCTGACAACCCCAAACTCTACTTGTGATATGTGTTGTATAGAGTTAGCAATACAGAGATTTTTTTTTTTTTTTTCCCTCTGCAAGTAGTTGATGTTGGATGCTCTTTCATCCACAGTGGTGTCAGCACTTCTAGCATTCCCCTTTTTAGAAACAGCTTTCAGAGTGCTCATACTGCCCAATGAGTGCGGCACGACTAACAGGGTGTACAGCCTGGTTGTGCTTACCGCGTGCTGGAGTATAACCTAAACCAAGGCGCAAGGCTGTGTTCCACAAGATTAATTGTGGCAACCTTTTCACCCACCTGAGGATGCGTTTTGTTTCCTGTTGAGGTTCATGGGTGAATGCTTTTTTATAAGGACATTTTCTGTGCAAGAGGGAAGGTAAACTGGGTTAGATATACAAATGATTACCACCAACTGCTACTGCTGTCAAAAGGCATGTATATTAAAGATGCAAATCTGAGATTGGGCTTACTACTACTCCCATGATAACGAAGTGGAACAGCTGTCAAAGGTCATGTTAAGACCCAGTTTTTCTGTAGTGGTTGAGGGTGTCGAGATCTTCATTCTTCCATCCATGTAACTTTATTGGCCTGGCAACAGCCCTGTAAAGTTCTTTGTGGTGAGAGAGTGTGAGATCTTTCTAAACTTCCAGAGTTTTGAATGTTCAGCTTCCCTGTCGAGACTCCTGGCAATTTGATGTTTGTATCCCTTCACAAAATTCTTATAGTTGAGGAACTGTAGTTTTCAGAGAAATGTGATTTTCCTTTAACTTACATGAGCTTTGCTTTTGCATTTTGTTCACCTCTGACAGTTACCCTTTTTTTTACCTCTAAAGCTTCACTGTTTCTACTTAACACCACAGTTTCATTCAAATGCTTCTGGCAGTTGGTTTTTATTATCCCTTTTTTCTGAAGTGATGTTTTCAATAAAATACATGTAATCAAAACTGCATAATGTCATTTCCTTAATTGCAAACATCAATATAAGGAACAAAAGGAGATGGAGGTATAATTATCACCCTTTCTGTGAAGATGTATCTTCTTGGTTTTGTTAACTTAACGGTCCCAGAGTAACTAGCAATGCTTTAAATACTATTAACCAAACTGAATTGGACTATTTTTCTCCATATCTGCAGCATGGCAATTCTTGGGTACAAAAGGCCCCTTGAAGATAAAGATTTGTGGTCGCTGAATGAAGATGATACTTCAAAAATTATTGTGCAACAACTAAGTAAAGAGTGGGACAAAGAAAAAGCAGAGTGCAAACAGTAAGTGTACGAACAAGTCTGCAAACAGAGATTGATCCGAGTCGTTTCAACATTAATAAGCTGCTCATGACTGAAAATGAGCCAACTAAAAATGGCACCTACCTCTTCAACCTATCTCTTTTTCATTCATATTAACAGTCAAATTTGCTGATTTTAATATGTCTAGGCAGAGGCAAGCAGGAGCCCTCTGGGGCTTGTGTACCACCAACACACTTTTTAACTAGGTGCTTAAAATCCGCATGGGCAGGTAGTGCCACTTACCATGTTGAGAAGGGCTGAAGACGTGTAAACTGAAGGGATTGAGTTGGTTGGATTGTAGAAAATGAACAACTTTCATCGCTGAGCTGCTGGATGTCTAACCCCATAACTGCACACCTCCTGGGCATGTTAGAGCACAACCACTAGGCACCATAATCCAAAAGGAATTCATCACCATCCCCATCACAAGTTTTTTGGCCTGACAACTATTTTTAGCCTTAAGGCTCTTAGGAGTGAGCAACTCTTCGCTTCCTAGAAGTGAAGATATGAAACTCAAAACATGTGAAAGGCAGGTGAGGAAGAGATATCCCACTGTGAGCTGAGACCCTACTCCTGTTGCCTAGAAAGTTAACAGCAACATTCTCGTAGTCTCTGATGGAAATGGGATGAGGGTCAGAACTTGTATATAGTTACATCCATGCTGAAGAGGATATCCTTTTTATTGCATGTTCTGTCCTAATCTAAAGAAGTTATCTATTCTGCAACTGTGTTTCCTTCTCCCACTGGTTTGTGTCCAAAATGTTTCCAAACAAATAGATGTGATAATAGCATGTTTCAAATTAAAACTTTCAGTAAGGAGGAGGCCTGCACTTCCATTTCCTTTCATTGTGGAGATTTCTTCTCCATGTGGAGGCTTTCCTCTGTTCTCTTCTGTGCATATCCTTGCCAAATTGGAAAGACCCTATTATGTGATAATATTAGGAAAGAGTTGTAAAGTTCTTGGCAAGGCTAAATATGATGTGGAGAGTTCCACTTTGCAGCTAAAATTTGAAAGGCTTCCAGCACTAGCACCAGCAGCTTGTCCACTAGTGCGCTGTGTGTATGTGCATTGTGGTTTTACTTTGGGGTCTTCATGTCTCCATTTTTATGGCGTGGAATAACGTGCATTGTCTGGGTTCTGGTCTTCTTGCACAGACATAAATTTTACTCCCCCAGACTTTTATATAGTAAGAGCACAGCCATTGTGCAGAAGTGCCTAGGGTCCAGGAAAACTTTTTCTAGGAAACCAGAAACCGTGCCTGGAGTTTTGTCAAGGGATTCATTGCATTTTGAAAATTATTCATACAAACTGGGGCCAGTTGGCAATGAACTTAACCATAATTTCTGGCTTGTATTTAGCTAAGGTAAAATTTTGTGGCAACTATATTAATGATTCTAAGGTGGGGAAAAGCAAAAACAAAGCAAATCACTGTACTCTAGGTTGCTGGGTTTCACATAACTCTAAAAGCTTCATGGCTTTGCTTATTTTTCAATTACAAGTAGGTGTTCTCAATTACTTCATGTCAAATAACATTAGTGGTAGTTGCTTGGGAGCTGTTGTAAATACTTTTTTAACTGATTAAATCTGCTCTGAGCAAGCTTTTATGACATTAAGAATGCTGTGTCGAGTTGTACATGTGTTGAAAGTGTCATGGAAAATATTTGAAGTATACAAAGTAGTAATTTATTTTAAAAAACTTCATCAGTTGCAACTTTAGCATAGCTGAAGCTTTAAACTTATTTTATGGTAATGATTAGCACATTTCTATTGTTCCGAAACCTACAAAACCTTTTTACATTTTGCTTCACAGCTGTCTTGTGAATTATTGTTAAATAATTGCTAATAATTCATTTGCTACTAACGAGCTACAGGAGAGATCAGTATGGATTTAAGTTATTATAGACAATAAAGCATGCAAAGAGTATTTTTCTCTTTTGCTCTCTTTGCATGTATGGCTGAAGTCTTTACTTGCTCACTTTACTGATCAGTGCAGCTGGTTCTGAGAAGTTAGAGCTGTGCTGGATGAAGAGAAAGCTGGAATCTATTTTGCCTCATTTTTCGTTAGCTTCTGCTTTTAGAGACCATGCTTATTAAGACACATTGAAGATGCAGGGCCGTGTCATCACCATTGAGAAAGCTACATGTTTTCCCATGAGATAGTCAGCATCTATTACCTGCCCTGCTATAAATAATGGAGACAGGCACATGCTTTTTGCTTTGATAAAAAACTGGGTGTGACAAGTCCCACACGCTGCTGAAAGCCTGACCTCACCTAGCTACCTGTAGTAAACACTAGAAGTGTATTTTCTCCTTGTGGGATTTTTTGCTGTGAGAGAACTATTGCGTTGCTGTTAGCTCACTGTAATAAACATTTTTAATAGCACAAAGCCAGGGGCGAGTAGTCTTGTTTCTTCCAATCCTTCAATGAGTTTAGCAGCCTGGTTGCCAGAAAAATAAGGCTTTGCTCATAAACTGTCCAGGTTTGATCTGGAAGGACAAAGGCAACACTGTTTGTTCTTGTCTGGGAGAAAAAAAAAAAAAAATCTGGTTTAGGTTCTCCCCCTGCCCTCAAACTTTATTGCAAAGAAATTGGGATTTGCACATGCCTTTGTTTGAAAGGATGTGAACAAGTTTCTACCTGTGGACTGTTAGCTACAGTGATCATTTTGAACACTCACAGGCTCTTGGAATTATTTGACTCTGCAGTCAGCCAGCTCCAAAAAACCTACACGCTCTTTATGAAGAATCATAAATCCAACCTCACTTGATAGTACTTACAAGTTATTTTTCAAATGCCTTCTTGTAAGCCTTCACCATTTCTAGGGTCTCTCTTCCATCTGTCCCTTCTTATAAGGCTTATGTGCCCCAGACTAATTTCCTTCTCCAAGCTCCACCTGGACTTAACCTCCCTGGCTGCCATTCAGGAAATTGTTCTCTAGGTCCCATAGCCCCCAAGAAACAACAGCAATTTGGTATTTGCTGGTAGAAAAGCTGCCAGGCTGCTCTTTGAGAGCAATTCATGGAGGAAATAATCTCCCAGAGCACCCCCTTTTTACTGATGGGCAACAGAAGTCGGGCACCTAAGCCCCAGAGGTGCTTCTAGAAAATCCACCTAGAGCCCTAGAGAGCAGCACTGACCTGTTGGGTCCATTTTTCATCAGTCTGTCTCAGAGCTTTGCAGAAGAGGTCATTTTCGTTGGCTTAATTTGCAGATGGAGAGAGAGGGGCACAAAGTAAGAAAGGGATAGAGCCAAACAGGGTTTAAATGCTTTAATTGTCATCTGAGTAAAATTTGGAAATTTGGGCACCTAAACCCAAAGTTTCTCTCCTGGAAGAACCTCGGACAGCTGTGGCCCAGATCTTTGAGATGGCTCAGCTTTGGAGGTGCTATGGTTTGTACTCTTTCAGGTTTCCAGGAATGCAAAACTCTGTATTTTGAGAGGGCTGTGCCTCCTTCCTTTCTTAGCTTGGCCTGTGATTCAATGCCTGTCTCCCCGGAGGGATTCAGAATACTTCTCTGAAAGCAGCTGTGTGATCAGATAAGGCTACAGGTTTAGTACAGCTACTAATTGAATAACAAATGCAGTCTCAGAAGGACTAGGTGAGGGTGCCTTTTGTGGTATGTAAGTAGCAACTGTTAGAGGATTCCCTTACAAGAAATTGGAGATTCAAGGTCAACTCTGTCCTCTGCCAAAGGAAGTCAAGCCTTCATCTCCTGCTTGTTTGGGCCATGTTCTCATCCTATGGTGATTGATTTTCTGGCCCATGGAGTACACCTCACAAGTACTGCAGAAAAAGAAAAGAAAACAAGACTCATGACACAAGAGTGACCTATCCCTGAGTGCATCTAGATCTTGTTGAAAGTCTTGCTGCTGATCAGTAGCAAAGCAAAGAAGCAGACTTTTAGATGTTACTGCAGTGCTGTACACATAGGTCAATGACATTCTCATTGTCAGTTCTCTCTAATTGTTTCATTCCCCTAGGAAAGATGATATGACATATATGAAGAAATCTAACCATGTGCTGAATCATGTTGGTGATGGTCCAGAGGAAACAGAAGTTCTGATCAGAGACAAGAAGTACAATAGAAAGCCTTCCTTTCTCAAAGCTTTGTTGAGGACCTTTGGGCCATACTTCTTAATCGGCTCCTTCTTCAAGCTGATACAAGACCTACTTTCTTTCGTCAACCCTCAACTGTTAAGGTTGGTTTACTGTGTGAGTAGTGTCTATGTGCAATCCCTGTGGAGGCTTGGCTTTGGCACGGAGTATTTATTTTTGAAATGCATAGCTAGTTTCCCTCACAGTGCTGCATGTGTATGCTCCCTCACTTTCCCACTGAAATGCCATAAGACAGAAGTTCTTTATTGTGGACTAAGTTGTAAATTGGGCAAGCATCACTGAAATGCAAGATTCATAAATCGCCTATCACCAATAGACAGCTTTGAATTACCTGTTGCTCCATGCAGCAGTCCAGAGCAATTTCTCCCCATTTCTAAAGGATTATTTGTGAAATCAAAGTGAAGCACTGCTTGCTGGATCCTGTAGTGTCTGTACATCTGATACCCACATGTGTTGGTGGTGGCTGCAGCTGTAGCGTGACTTGATATACAAATGAAGCGTGATACTCAAGTATGTGGTGCTTTGGCCATGCCACTGTCAACTGGGAAAGATTTTGGACCATTTAGAAGAGTTCATGCATTCTTAGTTGTGCACGGCAATGAGAATATGCAAGGCACAGTTGCAGTAAATTTCCTTGTGAAATGAAATTTTGGTTCTATTTTAAAAAAAAAAAAAAAGAGAGAGACCTTGACAAAAGTGGTATGTTCTCAAACTCTGCTTGTATGAGGAACACCTGTACCTCCCATCTCCAGAGGGACCAGTTGCTCAGCCTGATCCATAAAGGAATTTGCATGATCCCCACTTTTTTTTTTCCCCCTCTGTTAGTATTATTCTTAAAGTGAGAATTTTCACCAGATAATCATTAACTGAAAAGAAAGTAACAGTGGGAATACCAGCATTTATATCAAACAATTATTCTTTGTTTCCAAATCAGTGGAACATAGTCCTATTAATGCATGAGAGAGGAATGGAGTTTGGATGGAGGCCACAGGTGGATGGGGGGAAGGGGGAAGAGAGGGCCCTGCTCTTATTTGGGTGCCTCTTAAAATAAAACTGGTGTGGAGCTGTGTTCTGATGTGTTGTTCTGTGGGTGGTTTGTGACATACCCAGAAATTTGCTAAAAAGAGGGTCTGACCTAGTATGGTGACATTTAATAGCTTACAGCCTGTCTTCTTCCAGAGTCCCTAGTGAAGAGGAGGCAGCTGGCTTCCTTCTGAGAACACATTAAGTATAATCTATTCTGGGAATTTCTCAAATTTTGCATGAATTCCTGGATATGCTATCAGTGATATCTCAAGGCATATGATGGGGAATTTCTTCTCAAGTCTAAATTCCTGCAGTCTTGGAAAATGCACTGCTAGTGATAAGAAAAAATGAAAAAGCCACGGCTGTCTGGCAGGTTGCACATAAGATAGTTTCATGTTTCTAAAAAGACTGCTGAATCCCATGCTGGGACTACGAGGAAGAGGTTTTCCTGAAGTTGTCCACTGACAGCATGAATGGCTGATGCAGTGCAAAAGGAAGATCTCTTTGGACTGGAAGAAGAAAGACGTAGCAACCTCATGCTTCTAACGTAAGGCTTTGGGGCCTGACCTCTAGTTTCTAGGTATATTTTCCCCTTGCTGGTTATGGGAACCATGGATTCAAATCTCTGCTCCTCCCATGTTTTGACAATTCAATACTCTGGTCAGTAGGCTGAAATCACAAATGTGATTTTTGAGAATACTGGACATTGTCATATGTTGTTCTGCTTGTTTGCTACATGTCAGCGTACAGGTCTCGCAGGGAGAGAAGCTCTGTGTAGTAAGAAACGGCTTATTGATAAAAGATGGTATAGCCAGTTTAATGGTGCTACCATTCTGCCAAAAAAGTAGAAGCGAAGAACTTCTTATGCATCCATCCAGGAGGGTGTCTTTTAATCTACCTTTTTTTTTTTTGTGGGAAAACACCCCAGGCAGAAGCACTCGGGCTGCTTGAGAAGGATTTGGGTAAGAAGCTGGTTTTGCCTGCTTTACTACACAGTCCTACTGTGTCCTGTCATTAACCTCTTGCCCTGGGGGGCTGCCTAATGCAGCTCAGACAGTGAGCCATGGATTTAAGTGCTGGATCTCGGGGGAAACCTAGAGTTTCTCATCATATTTCATTTTCTACAGGCTCAATTGCAAATGGGCTTTTTCACTGGCAAAGCCTAAGGCTTTGCTGTTGTATCTGCAATGTTGTTTGACTGAAATCGTAGCTCAGCTCGCATCCTGGAGAGCTGTTTACTTTTTGTGGTTAAAGAGAGGATGTGGCAGGTTGCCATAGTTGAGAGAAGCTGTGTTATGTCCCATTAAACTTGCATGGTTTTTATTTTTGTTTCCTTTCCTTCCCTAATCTTCTGAAAAACAGTGTATTAATCGGCTTCATTAAGAACAAAGATGCCCCAGCCTGGTGGGGATTTTTGATTGCGGCTTTGATGTTTATCTGTGCTGTGCTGCAGACACTCATACTTCACCAGCATTTCCAGTACTGCTTTGTTACTGGGATGAGGCTGAGAACTGGGATCACTGGAGTGATATACCGAAAGGTAAGACTGGAAGCGTTTAATGGGCTGGAACACCAGTGTATAGCCAAGCAAGTGGCCTCAGTTCTCAAATACTCAGGGAAGAGCAGGCATATTGGAGAAGAATAGCCTCCTGGAAAATAAGATTTTTTTTTTTGGTGAGTTTTTAGGAGTACCTCTATCATACTTTACAGAATTTTCTAGTCATCAGCAACTTAGTGGCTGTACTGGTAGATCACCAGACATATCACAGGCAAATATTGGTTCACTTTAAATATTTGGAAGAGGGATAGTGTGTTTGTGCTACAAGTTGATTAGATGCAACTAGGTTTTCTTCAGAATGGTACATACTGCTTGAGATAGAGGTGCTCACGTGCAAACCATTTAGTGAAGTTTTGTTCTTTGGAGATTAGGAATTGATGTAGGCGTGAATTATTTTATTCTTGTTGGAGAAGCACGTTCTCAGGGAGTGTCTTATTTTGATAATAACTGAGGATTTCTCAGCTTTTCCATACATACCAAGATTGTGAATCCACTGAATCTCTCTTATTTCTCAGTCCTTAGTCATCACAAACTCAGCGAAGCGCTCATCTACTGTTGGAGAAATTGTCAACTTGATGTCAGTGGATGCCCAACGTTTCATGGACCTGATGACTTTCCTGAACATGTTGTGGTCTGCACCACTCCAGATATTTCTGGCTTTGTATTTCCTCTGGCAGGTACAGACATTATGACATTTTTTCAGAATTTGTCTAAATGATGTGCAAGCTTATTATATTTTTGTTAATGTGATCCACCACTGCTTTTTTTGGAAACTTACGATCGACAGCCATCTAGATATGAACCAGCAGTGTGTCCAGGTGGCCAAGATGTGGTACTTAGGGACATGGTTTAGTGGTGGACCTGGCAGTGCTAGGTTAACGGTTGGACTTGATGATCTTAAAGGTCTTTTCCAACCTAAACAATTCTATGATTATTGTTCTGCTTTGTAGTAAAATAGCTTGTACTGGTGTACATGATTAATTAGTCTCTTAATTATTTTGTTCAGCTGGTAGGCGAGATAAGGTATTTGAAGCAAAAGACAGCCTTTATGTCTCCTCTGTCCCTACCATGCCTTGATAGGATCAGTCTTGGACTCATCACCGTGTTCCCAGTAGGTGATACAAATGGGAGCTTGAGGGAAATAGTTTAAAAACCAAACCAAACCAAAAAACCACAACCCTGGACATAGGAAATGTAAGCCATGTATAAAGATTATATCGTGCCATATAAAGAAGTTTTGTGCAAGTCAACATGAAGCAAAGCTCACCTGGAATAATCATATTTTTTCCTTTGCTGCAGTGAAGTTGTTTCTGGTTTATTCCAGATTCAGTTTGAGCACTGGTTTTCATCCTTAAAATGTTTCTATGAAACGAATCTGTTTTACTGCGTAAAACAGTAGCTCCAACATAACCATATTGATTTAGCCTTGAAAGCCATTAAGTTGCAGCAGCTTTATGAGTTACTGCTCAGCTGGTAAGCTGCAGTTTGTATGCTTTTACTCGCATTGAGGGTACTGGGTTAATTCAGTAATTACAGTTCCCTAGGTCAGAGAGGAGTCAATGGAAAAATTCTTTCTATGCGGCTTATTTGTTCCCTTTCTACATTTGCTCAATAGCTCTGTATTTATGTTAGTTCAAACTTACTTCCCCCTCCCACTGGGAACCACTTAACAGGTAAATCACAAAGTGCTCTTCTATCATCAATACTAGCATCATCATCATAATAATTCAAGGTGGATGCTGTCATATTTCTGTCTCCTCCTCATAGCTGTTCTGTGGAATCAGAACACTTCACTGGGAAGAGTTTGACTTGTCTACGTAAAACATTAATTTCTGTTTCTATAACCTACTGTTGTTTTAATGCTCACCATAGGGAACAGCAGCACTTGGGTACAACAATTTACCTTTTTTCTTTCAATCAAGACTTTAGGGCCTTCTGTGCTGGCAGGAGTTGCTGTGATGGTTTTACTTATCCCATTTAACTCTGCAATAGCAATGAAAACCAGAACGTTCCAGGTAAGGTACCAGCAGAGAAGGTGACGTTATCTGAATTGGCAGCTGTGCTATGAGAAATGAAGGCATCAGTGGTTGTCTTGGCCGTTAATGAGCTGCCATTTGCACCAATTTACTTATGAGTAAGATTGTACTGATATATTTAATGACTGTTATCTTCTCAGATAGTTTTTCTGTAGTGAATTGAATGCTATTTAAGGGAAAGGTGTGGTATTGAGTCAGTGGCTCTTCATACTGCTGGAGCAGCCTCTGGGATTAGCAAGAAGTTTCTTTTGTCTCCGAATCCCTTCAGCTGGTAGCTTCTTCTAGGATCGTCTAGAGAAAGGGCAAATAAATGCTGTTCTTTAAGCTGTGAATGACTCTTTTCAGAGATAGGAACTGAAACCTGGCAGCTTGTTTTTTATGCTAATAGCCAGTGTTGACTTTCATTGGTACTGAGCTGGACTAAATTTGAATTATTATCTTAAGGTAAAAGGATCCTTTATGCCTTTCTTTGTAGTTTTAGTTGTCCCTAAAAAACCAATATAATAGTGCCCTCTGGCTTTGTGCTAGAAAAATCTGGTAAGTGGTTTGTGCTGTGCAGCCTATCGGTGACTGTTTGGAAGATTTTAAAAAAAAAAAAAAAAAAAAAAATCAAGCTGCTGATGTAAGAAAAGTAAGAGTTGGAAAACAAATATAAATTATGACATTTAAGCACAGCCTTAGTAACAGAGTGGTATTATTACGTGCCTTAAAGAGACATCCAGACTTCCCATTAAATCTCTTGGATGCTGACATGTTAGTATTAACATTCCTTTTCTCCCTTGCCCATTATAAGATGCTCAGAGCTGCATAACTTGGTGTGCATGTGTGTATGAATGCAGTTTTTCATTTTGCCTATACAGCTGAGCAGGGTTGGTGGTCTTTTTTTTTTTTATTTTATTTTTTTTAAAGTAACAGAATACAGTGCTTCATTCAAATGTATAGGAAAAAAATAAACTAAGAGTAACCACAATTTTCAAGGGATGCTCTAAGAAATACAACTATGCACATCAGGAAAAAAAATCTGAAGAAATCAAAGGAAGAAGTAAGGTAGTATTTTTGTGAAGTGGCTGAATCTTTCTTTAAGGTGGTTTTGAAAATGTAACCCCTAACAGTGAAGATAAGTGGAAAGCTTTTATACTCTGCTTTTCAGACATTTTCTTTGATTTCTGGTTTCTTTGGAGGTATAGACCTGCGCAGTAAGCTTACTGCTAACAGTCTGGCTGTCTTTTAATTACCTTTTGCATCCTCTTTAGAAATAGCCCAAGGACCATCACAGCTGTGAGACAACATGTTGAAAGCTCTCTTCTAGTCATTACTGTGACACTCTGTCTCCTGTGTTTACTAATAACCTAGGTGGAACAAATGCGACATAAAGACTCCCGCATTAAATTAATGAATGAGATTCTGGGTGGCATAAAGGTGCTGAAGCTGTATGCTTGGGAACCATCATTTTCAGAAAAAGTGTTGGAGATACGAAAGAATGAGCTGCGAGTGTTGAAAAAATCTGCCTATCTCAATTCTTTGTCCACCTTTGCGTGGATCAGCGCACCATTCCTGGTAAACTCAATTTGCATGACTTTCTAAGCTGTACAAGTACATCCTTGATGGCTAAGTGTGAGGCTTTCTGCTTGCTAAATGTACATAGGAATAAAATGTAAATACTTTTTAAAAAAAAAATTATTCACATGCTTTGAAGCAAAGTTCCCTGTTCTCTAGAGCCTTTTTGTTAATCGGTATTGAAGTATTTATTGATAAAGCCTGCCAGTGGAAGCTGGGAATAGCTGTCTCAGGAGAATTTCCAACCACTTCAAAGTACTTCCCATAACAAATTGAAACTAGAATTTGAAACATCAGAGATATTTGTGAATAGCAAAAAATAGCAAAAAAATTTTTTTTAATTGAGTCAGTCAGGACAACATCTGTCTTTAAGCCGTCGTTTCTACCTTTTGTTTTACAGTGCTCTCCTTGTGTTAGTGGGAGAGAGAGTTGTTAAATTTTTCTACAATCGAAAAAAAGATTGATTTAATGTAAAAAATAAAGCCCATGTAGTAGCTTGCCAATTCTGAAATGCTTTTTCCTCAATTTTCTCTTCCCCTCTGTTTTCCACTTCATTGCTCTGTGATCCCTTTTGCAGAAAGGGTTTTGGTTTTGATGAATAAAAACATTAAGGTAAGTGCTTTGTCAAAAATGTTCCTAGCCAACTGTTCTCGAGATCAAAGGCCCAACCCTGCAGAAATATTCTTAATGGCCTCAAGATCCTGCCTCTTTCATGTTTCCTTAAAGATAATGCACTTCCTTAAATACACATTCCTGTTCCTGCTTACTGCTAGTTTACTGCTTAGGATGGTCCCTCCACAGTGGATGGTCCCTGTCATACAGCAAACCAGCAGATAACTTGGAATTTGCTCCCTTTGCTATTGATTAGTGAGTCTTGTTTGCTGAGCCCGCAGTTTACAATGGGAAAATTTGGTTGGGTGGAGTTGCAAATGCAGCCAAACTACAGCCAGATAACTGCGTCTCATTTTTATTTACCCAAGTTCTGTAGTTCACCTCTTGAATCTCCTAGTTCAACTAAATTTAGCTATTAGTAATCTGAAAGTTATTTTATTCTGCGTGCCCTTTTTTGTATCAACTTGTTCATACGACTTGTCATTGTTAAAGCATGTTGAAAAGGTCAGAAACAGAGAATGTGCCCGATTTTGTTGTTGATACTCTTATTTCAAAGATGCCTATCAAGCAGGCTCGACTGCTTTTTAAAATGTCAAAATATTAGATGTGTCTTGCAGTAAACTCAGTTTCTGGCTTTCAGGTAGCATTGACGACATTTGCTGTGTATGTCTCGGTGGATGAGAAGAATATCCTGGATGCAGAAAAGGCTTTTGTCTCCCTCTCCTTGTTTAATATCTTAAAATTTCCCCTCAATATGCTTCCACAAGTCATTAGCAACATTGCGCAGGTAAGGAGGATCTGGTGCAGAAGTTGTTCAAAACAACTTGAACAAAAAGAACCCCAGGTGTCCCTGGTTTCTGCAATGCAGAGATCCCTCGCATCTGCCTGTTAGCTGGTTTGCTTTCTAATATCCTTTCTCTACTGCTGCCCTGTAGTGGAAAGCCTGACATCTTCTGAGTAAGCTTGTCTGCGTGAATTCTGCTTCGCTCAGATGAACTCAGCTTGGTCTGAGAAATTTCACAGTTAAAAGCTTTGAATTTCAGTATAAAACTGATTGCAGAGAAAGAATGAGTCACTGTTCAGGAAGCCCATGGGGTGAAAGCTTAAGCCATGCTGCATGCTTTCTTTTTCAGTAGTAAGAGCATTAAGCCCCCATTAAAAGAATGATAAAATAACACTGCACTCTTTTCTTAGACAAGCGTTTCCCTAAAGAGAATTCAGCAGTTCCTGAGTCATGATGAGCTTGATCCAAATTGTGTGGAAACAAAAATGATTGCACCAGGTAAAGACCGGTATTTTTCTAAACTATGCTAATACAACAAACGTCTTGTATTTGGCTTGGACTGGTTGAGTTACGAAAAAAAGCAAAAATAAAATAACAATAATAATCTTGGGTTAAAAAAAAAAGCTGCTGCTTTGAAAAGTATGTGTTTGTTGTTCAGGCTATGTGGAAATTAGAATAAGTTTCTGGATATATTTTTGAGCTGAGTTATTGGGCCTGAGTTTGTATCTGCAGTGTATCAGATGCTAACAGTGCTGAATAATGAAGTGCATCCGCTGACTAGGGACAGCAAGACCTGCTCAAACCTTTTGCACTGCACAAATGCTCAGGAACATTATAGACAATTTTGATTTTTCTTCTGTTGGGAACAGTATCCCAAAGCGAATGAGCAAACCAGGTGGTCTCAAAAAAATGTGTTTTCTCATGTAATGCACTTCGGTGATGCTGTGGTTTGAAACCTCTCTTGTGTGTGATGCCGTGGAGAGAGGAGGAGGCTGGGATGCGATTACTGTTATACACCACCCCACCAGGAGGTAAAGAAAGCCTGCAGATCTGTAACTTGTTAGTGCGGCAAGCAAAAAGTAGTGCAGAGGCAAATTTAATCTGATACATCAAAGTCAGCAGCATGCAGTGGTCTCCTACTGACTTGAAAGTGGTTTCTTAAGTAAAGATATGCTAACGGTTGCATGGGGATTCTGAGCAGCCAATGTTGGGACCAGCCTCACTGGGGCAGGGTGGAGCAGGACAGCTTTTCAGCTCTGTAGGTCTGTAAGCTCTCAGTCTATAGCTTAAGCTGCAATCAGTTATTTTCACTCTGAACAAGCCTGTCTTGTGACCCACGGTCATGAGACTGTGCTTCCCATGCCAGTAGAAGAGGGAACTGCAGTGTACATGAAACACCCATAAATAAAGATTCCTCTGTCTGCCAGTCCCTCTGCCGTACTGTTCTATGTAACACGTTTCCTGCCTTCTCTACTGTTTTTGTCACACAGGCAGTGCCATCAGTGTAACAAATGCGACGTTCAGCTGGGGAAAGGAGCTTAAGCCATCTTTGAAAGAGTAAGATTTCTTTATGCAACTGCAATAGAACATCTACCTGCTTTGTGGTTTCTGGCTCCTGAGAGGTCTGTTTGAAAGACATCTAGTAATATCTGCAGGCTCACTTTTGGAAAAGGTTGTTTCCACACATCCCATATGTGCATCTTTTCTGCCTTTAAAACATTGAGCTCATCCTCATGCCTCATGGTATTTAGGCTTTACAGAACAGTGCTGTAAGGCTTTAACTCCACAGCGACTAGCATAAAATAGTTACCTATTAAAGGACAGAAAGACTATGTAAATTTGTTAAATAGACATTTTTTAAACTGAAGCGTTGGACAAATCAAATTGATCTGATGGATTATGAGGACAGTTGAGATGTCTGGGTTTGGCCTTGGGTGTGTAAACAGTGGTCTGTTCTTTAAAGAAGAGTCTTGTGGCAGACTCATTCATGTGGCTGTACATGGGCCATCTCCAGACTATCGGAGTGCATGTTTTGCGCATTTGCGTGTTCAAATGAATACAAACAAAATTTGCCTGGAAGCATATATTTTCTTATGTTATGCTTTGTTGTCAGATCAAAATCACAGAAACCTCCTAAGTATTCTTAGAATTCTCAGACCGAGGAGCTTGTGTTGCTGAGCTCAGTGTATTATGGTAGCAGGTTACACATGGATAACCTGCAAACAAGAGGCTTAGAGTTTGAAGGACCCAGTTTGGTTCAGGCAACCAAATCTGCAGTCAGGTTGACTTCAGTGTTCTGGGGTTTATTTCAGAAAGAACCATGCATCTCCAGCTCAAATTGCTAGTCATCTGTGCCTAAAAATTACCCGATGAATTCCTAAAGTAGCAGTAAAGCAAAACTCGGGTAGAGGGAAAGAATAATGAAACAAAAATTGTAGTACTTCTGAGTTTTCCTGATTTTAATTTTTTTTTTTTTTTTTTTTTTTTTTTGAACCAAACAAAAAACCTCTTGCAGTGTTCAAAACATCAGCTACCTGCTTGGTAGGAATCTGCATGAGAATTAGAGCCCTAGTTCTGCATCAGGATCTGTGAAAACAGAAGTTTGGCTTGATTTCACTAGTGAAAGACATTTTGATGGCAAAGAGACTGTGTCCATCGGTCATTTCCGTATCAGTTCACCTTCAAAACCAGGACCTAAAGCAGTACCTTTAAGAACATAGTGGGGAAAACAGTAAAGGATTTTAGTTGGGAAAGTTTTATTTTTCTTCTGTTGTTCTGAACCCTATTTACTAGCACTGCCAACGTGGTACTAAAGTGGTTTGAACGTTTTTAGACGGGTTGTATTAGCTCACTACTTTCGTACAGTTGATCTTGGTTTTAAAATCAATAACCAAAAGACTTCTGCAAGACTCTCTGCTTTCAACTGCCTGTTAACCCTGTTTGACTTGCTGATGGACTGATATGACAGAGCAAAGGTCTTAAAAGGCTTGCTACCAATCCTACTGATGTAACAACAACAGGATAGATTAATGGTGGATTTCCATTTACTCCTACAGTTCTGGTTGCAGTTGATTGTACATAAGAAAGGGAGGAGACCAGTGACCAAGCTATACTTACTATATCCAGTCAGGCTGATTTGCAACTGTGTATTTCAGCCCTGGTTTGAAGACCCATAATGTCTTTAGTAAACTAATGTTTAATTAATTTCCAGCCTGTTTCCTCCACAGTATAAATATGTTGGTCCCCAGTGGTGCTTTGGTTGCCATTGTTGGCCATGTTGGTTGTGGGAAATCTTCTCTGGTGTCTGCTCTCCTGGGTGAAATGGAAAAGCTGGAAGGAGAAGTGGCTGTGAAGGTTGGTATTGTTTACGATGCCATTTAACGATGGTATGGAAATGTGCTGCTTATGTCTGCCATTGCTTATAATGTACATCAGGCTGGAGAGGGAATTCTGTTTGCTCCTTTGCCAGCTTGTCTGTGTGTTTACTTGGGTTTGCCCACACCTGTTCAGTTGTGTTTTATATGAAATTACTTTCCTGAGTCTATCAACTATACATCAGCCATTAGCACACCTATGTGTATAATGTGAATGTATATCAAACAGGAGCTATCTCCCTGTGCTGCAGATCTTAATCAGAGTTGTAAGTGTGAACTGCTGCTTGTTACAAGTCAGAGGTTTCCTTTCTCCCTCCTCGTTCTAGGGTTCTGTTGCTTATGTGCCTCAACAAGCCTGGATCCAGAATGCCACGCTGAAAGATAACATTTTGTTTGGCCAAGCTCCTAATGAACAAAAATACCAAAATGTCCTGGAGGCCTGTGCTTTAAAAACTGACCTGGAAGTGCTGCCAGGAGGAGATCAGACTGAGATAGGAGAGAAGGTAATTTTTTTTTTTTGAGTCGGACCTGCTTGGTAATTCCTGTTCTGTCTAAAGAGAGAATACTGTAAATTCAGCACTTGATTTGGTTTGATCTTTACAATGGCATACCTGCGACATTCAACACTGAAGCTTGCGGGGCAGTTTTGTGGAAGGTGGTTGGACTTAAACTTGTTCCTAACTTTAAGCATGTGTTTGTACCGTGATGCGTACTAGCGTATCTAGCCCTGGAAGATCAGAGCATCCTGCATTTGCTGTCCAATTGTGAAGGTGCATCTGTCCAGAATACTTGAAGTCCTCCCTTTCCCTGAAGGGAACATATGGTGTGCATCAAGTGAAAAAGTGGTATGATCATCCCTTAACACCTCATCTTAATGAGAAACTCTTACATTTGTGATTACCAACAAAGATCTTTTTTCACAGGCCACTAAATGTGAGATAGGTATCATGAAGTGGGGGGGATATGTGGATTTGTGTGTAAGATGAGAGATGTGGAAGCTGTTCCAGGTGCTGCAGCCCTGCTTTGAATGTTTGCGTTTTACATCCTGGTTGCTGGTCTTCCTTTTTATAGTTCTGCATTTTAACAGCTCCCTTTAGGAGCTTATTAAGCAAGAGGCTTATTCCATCTCCAGATTGCTGGGTGAGTGGAAGTTTGGCAGTGAACAAACAGATTTAGAGGCGTTCTGTTCCTGTCTCTGGCTCAGAGTGAGTTATTCTCTTCAGTGTCTCATGTTTCAATTTAGCATCCGTGTGTTTGACTGGGTGAGCGCCATAAAAAGTCATAGCTGTTGTTGCAACCGAGTTGTGCGATATGTTTTGTTCTCTGCTCTTTCCCTTCAGGGCATCAACCTCTCAGGTGGCCAGAGGCAGCGAGTGAGCCTCGCTCGTGCAGTGTACAGCAACTCTGACATCTACCTATTAGATGATCCTCTGTCTGCTGTGGACTCGCATGTTGCAAAGCATATCTTTGACAAAGTTATTGGTCCAGATGGGGTACTTAAAGGAAAAGTAAGCTGGCATTTAGATCCTCTTAAAAATGCACACAAACTCAAAAACACTGATGGGTAACAGGAAAGCTATTTTTCCACCGAGGCTTGAGTGCTGAATCATTCCTGAATTTCTATGTTTAATTGGCACTGTGGACACCTTTTCCCCACAGCACAGACTCTGCGGTGAGCTGCTGTTTAGGCATGCCCAGAAGTGATGTGATCTAGTCAGAACATGTAGAGGCAGAAACCTGGCCTGTCTTCTAAAATCCTTACTATGAGATCTCCAGAAACAAGACATTTGCAGAAACTTGTAAAGGTTGTCAGCTTAATATTGCTTGTTGTTACTCGGAGGTAGTGCAGGGACGAAATTGTAACAGCTTACTGATTTTACAGAGGTATTTGGCAGTATGCAACCAAACTGTAATCTCTTTTCTTCCCCTTCTACTCCTGTTATGATCTTCTCAGGCTATCTCAGAGCTCAAAAGGGAAGGGCTGCAAAGAAAATCAGCGTAAGAGGGAATGATAGTGTAGTTGGTTTACTTCCTTCTGTGGTTATATCAGTATGCGGTAGGAAGCGTAGTAAATTCATGTACGTGTTTTCAAGCTAACAAGGACAGTGTATTTCCCTTGGCATTTCACCTTGACATGATAATTCCCTCCATTCCAAAAACGTGGTAGTATTTGCCTTGCTGAGTAGTGGTAGTCCCCACAGTGACAACTGAGATGTGTTTTTTTTTTTCTTTTTTTCCCTATCCAGACCCGAATTCTGGTGACCCATGGCATCAGCTTCCTGCCTCAGGTAGACCATATAGTTGTCTTGGTAGATGGCGAAATCTCTGAAATGGGGTCTTACCAAGACCTTCTGAAACAAAACAAGGCCTTTGCAGAATTCCTGCGAAATTATGCACTCGATGAAGACATTGAAGAGGATGAACCAACAAGTATAGTATTGCTTTTTCTTAAAACGTGTCTTTTTCTGTCAGTCAGATTACAGATATTTTCTCTGTATGAAGCATCCCCTGCTTCTTCATGACAACCTGGCATTTGCCGTTCTGCACTACCATGAAAATTATTGTCTATGGCCAGGTCTATATTATTGATAAAGCTTTTCACAAATTTCTTCAAAATTTCACGTGGCTTGTCCTAGAAAAAAGCAATTATTGTGGTAGAAATTATTTTAAAGCTGGGAATTTATTTTACAATTAGCAAGGTCAAACTCAGGAGGAAAATGGAGTAGCCAAGAACAAACTGGGCTTGCTATCAGAGGGGCTATCCAGAACCTGGTAATTTTTTCTCTGTTTGCATGTTGTTGGTTTTTTTCATACAGCAAAGTTCAGATGACATTTTAATCTTGGGTTACTTTTCAGCTTGGTTTGATTCTGATAAAATGATACAAGATTAAAGCATTTTGCTTAATGTTTCCTCTGTGTGACAGTATTCCCACGCTCTTTGATTGCAGCATTGCTTCTCTCCAGATAGGCAGAGAGGAACATGCATGACATCTAGCAACAGCAGAGGCTTGCAGTAGTTCCTGATGTGACTCCCTCATCCCAAGAGCATGTCTAGAGCGTGCCCTATAAGTGAATTTAGCTAGAACCAACTGTAACACTATTGCTTAATAGTTCTGATCCACTAAAGGAATGTGATGTAAATGCATTTGGCAGCCAACCTGCCTCACAAAGTCTTTGCAATTTAGTTAGGAGAAGTGATGCACAGAAGGGACATAAGCAAACCTAAGGGGGAGTTCATGCACTATGATTTTCTTGCTGTGGTATTGTTTTTCATGACTCTTGCTTTGTATAGCCACCTGTTTCTGTGCTTTCTGCTTTATTCAGCAGAAAATCTTGAGGCGTGATCTTGTCTTGCAGTGCTGGAGGAGGAAGAAGTCCTGCTAGCTGAAGACACCCTCAGCATCCACACAGATCTGGCAGATAACGAACCAGTGACGAATGAGGTCCGCAAACAGTTTCTTAGGTAAACATGAGGTTCATGTGTTTATAGTCTGTGTCTGGGGTGAAACACATCTGAAAGATGTTAGTCACATACTGCTTCTCGGTCTGGGCTTTAGTTTCTTTGGTTTTCTCATATAAAGAAATTGGTTTAGTGTCCTTTTAGAGAATAAATGTGAAAGAACATGCAAAAGAAGATCAAACATCTATTCCTGCAATCCTCTTTTTAATCCGAACTAAACCATTTCTTAAAGCAGCTCTCTGGTTCTCAGGTAGCACCACTGTATGCATTTACCCACACAACACTAAACTGCTACGTGTTGCAGGATAAATAAACCCTTTCCATTGCACCTTTGCCTTGGGAATCTTGGAAATCTTTAGAAGTTTTCATAACCATACCCATAGATGCTGTCCAGCTACTGTTGATGTGAAAACAGAGAAGCTCAGGGGCTCACTTTGAAATGTCTGCCTTGCAATGAAGCCTCTAAAGGCCTCATCCACAGAGCCCAGGCCCTGCCACAGCCTTTGTTAGAAACTGTATTTCTGGCATCACTGAACATTTGGAGGGGTGGTACAAGAACCCATAGCTGTGAGTGAGGCTGGCATGGGAACTCAGCAGAAGAGCTGGGAACAAGTCCAATCTGCTGCAACCCAGTCTTGCCTTAGCACTGCCACAATATGCCCTTTTTCTCCTAATGACTCTCTTGTTTTGACTAGGCAACTTAGTGTAATATCTTCTGAGGGAGGAGAATGTCCCAACAAAATGTCAACGAAACGAAGAGTCTGTGAAAAGAAGCCAGCAGAGCCTCCTCTGCCAAGAAAAAATCTGAACGAGAAACTTATTCAGGCTGAAACCACTGAAACGGGAACGGTATGGTTTGATTTCCCCCATCCCTTCTTCTACGTTTTTTTTTCTGCTTGAAAAAATAATCTTTATTTTTATATTTGATCCAGTTCTGTTAAATATGTTGTATAAATTATGACTTCAGGTTTTAGGCATTTAATCTGGTGGCTATTCAAATTTGGGATTTTGGCAGAGCTTTCTGCGCCTGGCAAGGGCTATGTACTTAGGGAAAGAAGGGGGGGAAAAAAAAAAAAATCCTTTCCAGCTCCTGCCACAGTCACCTGATACCACGCAGCACTGCGCTCCGTCAGCCCTGTCTTTGCATTGCAGAGCTTTCAGCACTGTTGGTCTTTAAACTGTTTGGCCGCTGTTGAGTCCAGCTGCAGCGCTGGCTGTTTGATGAACCGCAGCAGTGGGTTATAGGAGCCAGCTGCCAGCTGGCTGCTGCGTGCCAGCGGATCTGTGCTGTCGAAGTGATACCCACCACCCCATCTTCGAGAGCATTTTACACTTACAGCTACAAAAGGAGCTGTACTCTCCTTGAGCAGGGCCAGGGAGTGAAATGGGAACAGGGAAAAAGAGAAGAGAAGAAAAAAAATAGAAGATGGGAATTTAAAAGTAAGAGAAAGGAGCAGTGGATGGAATAGGAGCAGGGAGGTTTTGTTAAAGAAGGGCTTAGTGTGTCCTGTTTCATCTGATGTACGTGGTCCATGGCACAGACATGTGATTAACTGTTTCTGTGGATTATTTTAGCTTTCAAAGTCCCTAATCAACAACACTCATTCTCTTAATTATTCCTTCTTACGCTTTTTAGAGACTGAGTTTTGTCCTGAGTGTCTCTTTTTGCTTCTCTGCCTTTTTGCACTACCTTAGAGATAGCATCTTTACTTTTTGCCACAACCATCATCTGTTCATGTTCCTGCTGGGGTGCACTAGCATTGGGTACCTCATTTAAGCTGCTGTAAAACACCCGAATGGAGGCATATTCAGCACTTTTCCTTAAATAGGCCATTTAAAGCAGTTCTGAGCTCGATATGCCTGCCAAATTGCTTCTTTTGCCTGAAAAACTTTGGTCCTGTTCTTGTAACCCGTCCTTTGCTGCTATTTGATCAGCCTCTTTTCTTCACACCAGCCCCCTGCCCCCCTCTCTGGCATAGTCTTAAAAACTAAAACCCCACAAACCCAAGAAAATACAGTTCCTCAAAATGGAGGAATAAGTGTATTTCAGAGAAGTTTCTGACTTGTTTTGAAAGTCATCGCTCTGATGTGGAGCTCAGGCAGATGAACTGTTCTCTGTGGCATGTTAGAGTTTGGGAAGTTTTGAACTTAGCAGTTCCTCTCTTGAGGAATTTTTTTCTCCTCTTCTGTCTAAACTCCTGATTGTGTAAGTTGTGCAAACCAGCTTTGGTGTGTGATTTTTCAGGTAAAGCTAACGGTGTTCTGGCAATACATGAAGGCTGTTGGCCCTGTCCTTTCTTTAGTGATATGTTTCCTATATTGCTGTCAAAATGCTGCTGCCATTGGGGCCAATGTGTGGCTCAGTGACTGGACCAACGAGCCGGTGATAAACGGGACTCAGCACAACACAGCCATGCGAATTGGAGTCTATGCTGCCTTGGGCCTCTTGCAAGGTGAGACCAGATAAAATCATGATGTCTTAATGTTCAGTATAGAGGGCTTAATTGGGAAAGCCACAGCACCAGCTGCAGGTGGCCCAAAATTGCCTCCCAAATTCTATCCTAAGCAAGGGAAGTAACATAACCCGGAGCTACAAAGTCTGAGCTCAGCCCAACACTTTTAATTTTATTGTGAAGCCCTTGGAGGGGGATGAACAGGTGACAAGGAAGCTTGAGAGAGGTAAGTTGGGGAGAAAACATGAAAACTTAGGTGCAGAAGAGAATGAAGGGTTGGAGTCAAGTTGTAGCATTAGGACTTCATGGAGGCTTGTGGAAAGCAGAGGGAAGGTGGTTGTGCATCTGTCTTATGTGGACAGCATGGTGAAATTGTACAGGACGTATTCCTGTGCCTTAGGCAGCAGTGACCACAATGCTGTAGTGCTAATGTGCATGCTAAGAGAAGGGTGGACAGGGAATGCAGTAAAGGAAAAAAAGCTTCTAGCACAACAGAAACTGCTGAGAGTCAAAGGGCTGCGAATCAGGAACATCACGTTCACTGGTTAACACGTCTCCTCTTTGCCTGTTAGGCCTCATAGTACTCATCTGCTCCTTCACCTTGGCCATGGGAGGCATTAATGCAGCCCGGACACTCCACGCTGCTCTGCTGGAGAACAAATTTCACACCCCGCAGTCCTTCTATGACACCACCCCAACCGGCCGAATCATCAACCGCTTTTCGAAGGACATCTACGTGATTGATGAATAATCCCGCCACTATCTTATGTTCCTTGGAACGTTCTTCACCTCTTTATCGACGATGATTGTAATTATAGCAAGTACTCCACTCTTCGCTGTGGTTATAGTTCCACTTGCAATTCTGTACTTCTTTGTTCAGGTAACTGGAAAAATATCTGACTGCCACTGCAGTGATTCAATTCCATTGATCGTGTTTCTTTTTAGGAAAAACAACGTGAATTTGGGGGAAAATTGAAATATGTAAAGTAACTACATGTTTCTGTAAACAAAATATTATTTACTTATCTCAGAAAAAGAAATGCCCTGTGAGATGTGCTCATGAAATAAATAGGCGTAACCTTTTTTTGCTTTTGAGTAATAATAAATAAGCCTACTGCTGGAGATAGAGCTGCGGTGCACTTCAATATATTGAAGTGTGTATATATTTGACATACTGACAAGTTCTTAAGGTGGTGAGGAGTTAAAATGTTGAGAATAGAACACATCCGTTTTATTGACTTCTGAGCCAAAATGAAGCTTATTTTATAGACCATAAATAGAGACCTGGTAATGGAGGTGCAAATTCATGTGTTATTTTCTTGGAAAATGAGGCTCCTAAAAATGGATTCATTTTGTTAGGCTGTATTAGCTAAATTTAAAGGGGCATAGCTAAATTCAACTTGTCATTACCCAGTATTGTGTTGTGGAATGAAGCAAAGATAACTTTCTTGAAATTTTTAATCATAGAGAATATTTTGGAGGGTTGAAGTGCATCAGTAGTGATCTTTAAATCTTTAACCTAAAAAATTCTTCACTGTTAATTAAAAGAGAAAGTATTTTATGTAGCCTTCAATTTTCTCCAAAAACCGGCAGCGATTCTACGTAGCTACCTCCCGCCAGCTGAAGCGCCTGGAGTCTGTGAGCAGATCTCCCATCTACTCACACTTCTCAGAAACGGTATCAGGGGCCAGTGTCATCAGAGCCTACAGAAGAGTGAAGGCTTTCGTAGACATCAGTGATCTGAAGATGGATGAAAATCAGAAGAGTTACTATCCTGGCATAGTATCAAACAGGTAAAAAGGCATATAACTTCTTGTTTCCACTTAGATAACCCTGTGTTTGCATAACTGGTCCAAGCAACCATTTCCCACTCTGCTTACGTCTACCTTTTTTACCAGGTGGCTGGGCGTTCGAGTTGAATTTGTGGGGAATTGTGTTGTCCTTTTTGCTGCCCTTTTTGCTGTGATTGGTAAAAACAGCCTGAATGCTGGCTTGGTAGGACTTTCAGTATCTTATGCGTTACAGGTATGTGTTACAGCTTTCTGCTCGTTGATGGGTTTGCATTTTTGTAGATGGTACGGTTATTGTAGCAATAATTTAAGTGCTTGTTGAGGCTGAAGTTAACAAGGAAATAACAAAAATGAGTTGTAGGACATCTGGAAACAGCAGAGACTTACACTGAATGCTGACAGACAGCAAGCTCACATGCAGTAGGGCTTCAGGGCACTTTGGGAGCATCAAGGTTGTGCTGCACCCCGGTATCCCCAGCATGCAGGAAGCTCAGGAAGTGTCAGGCGCACCCACCAAGAACAGATCATTTGAGCAGCGTGGGCGTAGCATGTCCTGCATCACGCCTGCTACGTAGCACATCGGTGTGTCCAGGTAATCACAGGCAGATCAGTAGGATGCGTAAATAGACAAGGTAAACTGTACTCACCCAAGCTGTGGACAGTTTAGCAGATTTAATGGCCTCACTCTTGCCAGAAGCTTTTTAGATACTGTGAGCACACAGGATTGTTGTTAGCAATTTTCCGGTGAGACCATGACTAGGGGAATGACCTCCAACCAACATTTTCGAGAGGTCCATCTGTTAAATCACCATGGGAGGCATATACTTTTTCACATGAACACCTGGTTGTCAGTAGACTTCTTGTCCCAGTAACTGTATTAGTGTCAATGCAATGGTAATTATTCCATTTGTAATATTAATATGAATCTATGTCTTAATAGCAGTGTCTGGTTTTGTTGTTACTATTATTAAATCTGTTGTTTCTCTGTGGATGATATTTTGTTCCTTGTCTTCTCCAAGGTGACCTTGTCTCTGAATTGGATGGTCCGAATGACTTCTGAACTTGAAACTAACATTGTGGCTGTTGAAAGAATAAAAGAATATTCAGAAACTGAAACGGAGGTCAGCTACCAAGCATCAAGCATGCTCACCAACAAGCGTGGCAAAATTATAATGCACACATTTACATGGTCTTTCTTTAGACTCTTGAGAGACAGTTCCTGCTCTGAGAGTGTTATCATTTAACCTGAACAAATGTCACGCTCTGAACTGTAATTTATGCTATCACAGCTCCAAATTATTGCTGCTGTTAGGCAGCTTGTGCTTAGCATCTCATTTTCTGCTACTGTGAGTGGCTGTAGCCCAACAGAGACGAGTTTCACCATCAGAATGTTGCTCCCTTTGGGTTTGAAGTGTTGGATGCATAGTCCTACCTGCATGGATGATGCTGTGATCCTGCTAGTGAGCACAGCTGCAGTACAATTATCAGGCTATGCACCAGTTTTCAATAGTATTTCTATTTAATCAGCTTAATCAGTCCTCATCTCCCATGAGAGGAGAACATCTCTAGGAATGCTGTACTGCCTAAGCCAGGAAAATCATCCAATCATCCACCTTTGTTGCCAGAGACTTTTTTAAAGGTGGCAGGTGGAGCTATGCTGGGAAATCTGCTGCTCTGTGGATGTACTGGGTTTTGTTAGCCATTATGGGAGTTAGTTAGTAACTAACGCAGTTTTTGTTTGATGGGAGACTAAGAATTAGGAAATGGAGGATCTGAGGAGAGCTGCAGTGTACGGTTCTGGAGATCAAGTATTTAATCTGGATGCTAAAAGGAAGCTAGATGAGATGCCTGATACATGTTATAAGCCAGAGCCTGAGCTGGCATGGAACAGGCAGTGTCCTACTGAAGTTAATAGAAAAAATGTAAATTTATATCCACTGAGGATTTGGCCCTATACGCTCAGACTTCTTTTCCTGTACGTTACTGTTTGTATCTCAGTTTGAATTCTTTTTTCTTGAACCTATATGAGGCATTTCTGACTTCTGTTTTCCTTAGGCTCCCTGGGTCATTGAGGGCAAGAGTCCCCCAGAAGACTGGCCATCCAAGGGAGAGCTGGAGTTTGTGAATTACTCAGTGAGGTACAGGAAGGGCCTGGATCTAGTGCTGAAGGGTCTAAACCTCAAAGTGCACGGTGGAGAAAAGGTGAGTTTCAGCTGTATGTCTTTGCTAGAACTTCGCTCTGGGCCTCCAGTGACAGCCATTGAGCAGAGGACAAGAGTTTACAAGCACACTTGCCCCAGTGGTGGAGACCTACTCAAGCTGGCATTGACAGCCAGCAGTGACAACCGTGCTGTCAGTGTGCCAGCATCCTCCAGGCTGGAAGCAGTAGGACCACTTGCATGGGACTTTCTGGACTTTCCAAGATAGGCTGGCAACAGGCGACCATACATAGGAGGAACCAGCGCAAGTGACAAAAATTCAGTGACAAGAACGCTTTTCTGATGCAGTGCAGATGGGAGAAGGAATTCCAGCTTTTTCTGCTCTCTGGCTTTCCCTGTGAAATTTTTGGCATGGCAGGAAGTGACATGCTTTGCTTCCTTAATCAGGAAATTGTCTTTGTTCTGGGAGATTCGTTTCTTCGTGCTTCAATAGAAAGTTGAGTTTTGCATGCTGGTGACAAAACAATTAGCATGGGAAAGTCCTCCGCTTAACAGGCTGCTATTAAAAGGGAAGAGAATTATCCTTATACTAAGCAGACAGGATGACAGCCGCCTTCTGGAATGGAGGTACACGTGCTTACTGTAAAGTCTGAATTGCCCTCTGGAAAGCCTTTATTTCTTGTCCTTGGGTGACTGGACTCCTAACATGGGTGCTTCAGCTAATCACCCAAAGTTATGTAGGATGGCTCTAGGCCTATTTATATATTTATATGCAGTATCATTCAAATTACGGGAATGGCAATATATGCGTAACAGTGTATGACACAGGTTTCTAGGGAAGGATTCTTTCCGAGATTCAAATCTTGTGTCAGACCCCTAGAGGAATCTTGGTGGTTTGTTTGGGGTTTTTTTTTCTTGGGTTTTGGTTTGGTTTTAACTATATGCTTTGTTGTTAACCCTGCAATTTGTTGTAGATTGGAATTGTTGGCAGAACCGGAGCAGGAAAGTCCTCCATGACGCTCTGTCTCTTTAGGATCTTGGAAGCTGTAAAAGGCGAAATTAAAATTGATGGTGTGAAAATTTCAGAGATTGGTCTCCATGACCTTCGATCGAGGCTAACAATTATTCCTCAGGTACTGTTTCTGTGTGTCACAATAAAGGAAGGATCTCTAACAGCTTAGCAAAACATAAATAATGGCTTATCCACAGAGGAAGATGCTTTGTTACACTCAGAAAATTGTTTCAGAAAACCAAACAATTTATAATTTAACTGGTCCTGTCCTGCCACCTTATAAGGCGGTGCTGGGTGATAAAACAGGATTTAGGATAAACCATCGTTACAGTTGGAACTTGAGTTTTAAGTGTATCTAACATAATGTATTTTCAGAGTGGATGGGATTGGGAGGTGGCCTACCTGCAATGCAATGGAGACTTCAAAACAGTAACTCATAATATCTGTACTTAAAACAGCTAAAGCACTTGTCTAATGAAAGTTGGTTTTATATCCAGGATCCTGTTCTCTTTTCTGGAACACTGAGGATGAACCTGGATCCATTTAATAAATACACTGATGAAGAAATATGGAAAGCTCTTGAGTTGTCTCATTTGAAGAGGTTTGTCAGCAGTCAGCCATCCATGTTGGACTATGAATGCTCAGAAGGTGGAGAAAACCTTAGGTAAGGAAGGCTTGGACTAGAAACATACACTGCGCTTTCACTCAGCTGTAACAGTGAGACACTCGAGCGCAGGTTTACGCTGTAGTCTGTTGTGTCTGAAATGATTTAGCCACCTATTCCTGTTTCAAGAAAACCACTAAAGCTCAAACATTTGCCTCCTGTTCTGCCTCTGCCATGAATGATCTGATTCTTCTTTGCTGCTGGGAGGGATTTCTCCCAAACCAAAATCCAGTCTTACCAGTAAAGAAAGAAGTCTCAGGATGACAGGGTATTTGGAACAGCCAATTCCCTAAACATGGTTTGGTAGGAAGGGAAATGCCATGATAATGTATATAGCTGCTGTGCTGAATAAGAGTCCTCTGCCTAAACCAACACTTTAGCGATGTTTATTTTCCATTCTTATTTGGAAGACCCATGAAAACCTGAATTAGCAGGATAAAATGCCATGCTTTGATGTCCTGCATTGGCTTCCGAGGCTGTGGTGTAACCAGATTACATGTGTGATGAACATTCAGCTCCTTCCTCATCCTGCAGAGAGAGAGGCTGTGTCTGGGGTGCTGTTGTGGCAGGGGAGGAGTTGGGGGCTGCCCAGATACATTTTTTTTTTGACCGTAGAAAGGACTTACAGCCTCAGATCTTTTTTTTCTTTTTCTTCCCTTTTCTTTAAAGTTTGCATATGCTCAGTGTTGTTGCAACTGTGCATGTTTCTGAAAACTCAGGCAGAAGCGCTGCAATCATTAGTTCCCCTGGCTTTTGTCACAGTGATAGAAAGAGGGCATTTGGTGGCTTTGTCCAGTACTGTACAAGTGAACACATACACAGCAGCTACCTGAGTAATGCTGCCATGTGTATTTATGAGCTCTAGGGTGGGCAGACTGGGCTGTTTTCTAAATACCACTTCTTTTTTGTTCGGTAACTTTACCTGATGAGAAATCTGCTCTAGCACAAGCGATTCTGAGCAGTGGAGAGCCAAGGGCAGTGGGGCCTCCTTTCTGAAAGCCCTGTCTCTGCTTGCAGCGTCGGCCAAAGGCAGCTCGTCTGTCTGGCGAGAGCGCTGCTTCGCAAGACAAGAATCTTGATCCTAGACGAAGCGACAGCAGCTATCGATCTCGAGACGGATGATCTTATCCAGGCGACGATTAGGACCCAGTTTGAAGACTGCACAGTGCTGACAATAGCACACAGGCTGAACACAATTATGGATTACACAAGGTAAAAATCTCTTAATGGGGGGGGGGGGGGGCTCACCAGTTTACTGGGCACGTGAAGCAGCACTTAGAAGGGTCTGGTTTGTCTCTAGATAGCCACGCTGATGCTCTCGTCAGGTAGTGTGTAAGCGATGATGTTTAATCCGTATAATCCTAGAATGGCCAGACCTGACTTTGCCCCTGTTGGCATAAGAAACAGGTTCTATATTCACTATCCAGGGCTGCACAGGAGATACTACCCAGTTGCATAATGGCAATGTCAGCAAGCTTAGAGATCCTCTTTAAATGAGCAGCTGCTGGAACTTGTTCACTAACATCACATCATATTAGTTACTTTAAAATATATTACTGTACTTCATGAGCTTTTATTTCCTTGGCTTTCTGGTACTATATTTTCAATTCCAGAACCACCAGTATGACGTTCCCCCTACTACCCCTGGGAGATAGTGACTGTCCTGTACCTTTTTAAATCAAACAGCAGCTCAGGGCAGATGTTTATCATCTATTGTGATTCAACGTGTGAAAGTGAGCAAAACAAAGGCAAGGCAAAGATGAGGGCAGTTTGCTTTGTGATAAATAGGGATATCACGTTTCTTGTGAGGAATTCTCTGACCTCTCTCTCCCCCCATTTTGTTTTGTGCAGGGTTCTTGTCCTAGACAATGGAACCATAGCTGAATTTGATACACCTGCAAGCCTTATAGCATCAAAGGGTATTTTCTACAGTATGGCCAAAGATGCAGGACTAGCATGAAGAGACAACCCCTTGGGTTTTTGGTTTGGGTTTGGGGTTTTTTTGGTTTTTTTAATATTACTGACCTGCCACAAAAGTGACTTGTGAATGTACTGTAATTTACAAAACAGTTTTTGTAGTAGACTGAACTTGTGATATGTGAACAAAGTATTTTACAATTACAAGGACCGGAAAGTGAATTTTATATTTTTAAATATTTTCTATATAAAGTATTTCACTATATGCTTTTCTCCCAAAGAATGCCAAGAATTCTGCCAAGAAAATGTATGTATCACAGGGCAATATGTACTGTATTCAGGTTTATAATTAGTAAATTATATTAATGGTACAAAATACACCTGTTTTGTGTGTTTTCTGCATAAGGATTCATTGGTTTTGAAGTGGGAAGGCAGGCCCCGTTAAGCAGTGAAAAATAGTGAAATAATGTGTAACCTCCAAGTGGTTCCAACCTGTTCCTTTCCGTATTTCCCCCAGGACAGGGGAGTTGAATTGCTACAGCTTCAAGGCTGTGAGCTATCCCTGCCCAGGGCAACTTCAGCATTATAAAATTCCTCTTCAGCATAAGAATTACAAGTAACGTGTGTTTAAAACTAAACCTACAGATGGCTTAATATAAATCATTAACGACACGATTTCTGCCAATTTAGTAGACTCCACGTAAGCCTGCAGGGACGTGGATGGCACAGCGGTATTCTAATGTTGCCGGCTCTCTCTTACGCGAGAAGTCACTCTGAGGAAGCCTCCACTGAAGCTGAACACGCATGCTGAGCAGATGTGTATATAATTTATCTCGTTCAATACTTAATCACCTGAAATAATATATGATTTCTTTTGCAGAAATTAATATCTACCTTATTATTGATAGCCAAGCCTCCTCAGATAAATGGAGTACTGCGTTTGAACAAAATTTGCTGCAGGAATCTGATAAAATGTCTTCTGCTTTAGTTGTTAACTTCTTCCACCAAGCCCTCTAGAAACCTACCCGGCAAGAAAAAGTTCCTATGGTTTTCCATAAGTAAAGTTCAGAAAAACTTTGAGAAGACAAAAATAATCATTTATTAATTCTTACAAATAATACTTCTTAAATAGAAACAAGAAGCTGCAGCCAAGCATTCATTTGACAGTAACTTTTCATATAGCGGAGCACAAAGTAATGCATTATGTATCATGCACAGTAATGTCATGATTATACACTGATCAGATTGTTAGGAGGGTTAATAGCATCTTCTACGTATAAACTGCATAAGGTATAAAAATATTCCTCTGAATGCATAGATAGCGATCAGCACCCGTGCAAGACAATCAGTGTAACAACAAAGTCATCAACCCAACAGCGGAGCTCGTCTCTGGTAGGTCTGGCTGCTTAATCCTGGTACCTTCATGGATTTAGCTGGTGCTTAGACAGCCGATGCCTAAGCCCTGCCTGCTCTGTGTGCCCGGGAGAACGCAACAGGCAAGGCGCGATACGAGGAACAACAACTCTGTTCTTCCACTATGCAGAAGTTAATGCACCACCAGCAATTTTGGTATAAGAAAATAGATACTGCCAATGACTCGGGCCACGTTTAACCTCCAGCACTTTTCAGAAGAAGGGGTTTTGTTGTGACACAATGTTCTACCGTTAGCCTTAGGAGGCTGAGCTTCAGCCTAGTTAATTGGCATACGGGAAATTCAGGTGTTTGCATGGGTCTGTGCTTCCAGGTGACCACTGGACATCCGACTACAAGGCAGACTGGGGGAGAGGGCTCCCTCTTGTGTGCTCAGCCACTCCTGCTGAAGCTGCTCCCCTTGCAGACAGTATTTACTATTCACTGGATGAGAGAGCGTGGGTAAACTCGGTACCAGTTCCTATCATATTAGCTCGGATGGAGGTGACTGCTCTGACTGCAGGGGAAGAATGAACTTCAGTACCAGCCACAGCCTCCGAGAGAGGAGAGAAGGCTGTGGTGGGCACCTAAAGCCACCCGGAGTGGTAAGAGCTTACGCTGCAGTTCTCTCCCCAGCATTTCCTCCAGTGACTTCGGGTGGCTCCCTGTGCAGCGTGCTACTGCTGTAAATCCTGTTTACAGATCCCCAAATAACATACAGCTAACTTGGGCTGTAAATTCTGAGACAGCGAGACCATAAAATACTTTGGTTGCTCTAGTTTCCAAAGAAACTGGGGGGGGGGGGAGAGGGAGGGGGAAGACAAAGTGGGAAATTCAGTCCAGTTTGGTACGTTCTGTTTGCCTGTTGCATCTCGTACTTTAGTTCGTTCATCTAATTCATACTGCATGCTTTTTACAGTTAGGCTACCAGAATAAACCCCTCCTCAAATGCAGATGACTGAGTAAATACTAAACTCCTAAAAAATTAGATAAAATCCAGCTCTTAAATACTTTTCAATTTATTTATTCCAGAATTCCATAGCAAAGTAGTCTAATTCTGAATTTTAAGTCACAGGAGGAACAGGAAAAGTGATTTATTTATTTTTTTTTTTTTTCAGTAAGCAATGCGAGTAAACACAAGTCAGTGGAGAAAACCAAAATACATTGCATAGGAACATCAAGATTTAGCATCAGCCCAGAAAAACCGTGGGCATTTCATTAGTTTCTTTTTTACACAGGCAACTTTGAAGTTTCAAGACACGATCTTTCTCAGGAATGTAGAGGTAAAAGGAAAATAAAATTATAATTTTTGTGCTTTTAAAAGGGGAAATTAAAGCAGCATTGGAGAAATGTGTTTTCAATACGGTAACAAAAATAGTATTTTAAATTGCACATGCCAATACTATATATTGACAGAACAATAAAAGGGCTTTTGGTTGAGAGCATATTTATGATTTGGATAATTACTATCATTTTTTGTTTTCAACCTGAGAAATAGGGAGAAGTGTAAACAGGGATTAAGAAATCACAGGTAATAAGTCACTTGATAGTATTTAAACTAGACATAGTTTTGTGCTTCTTCCACAGATTTAAACCCTTCTGTTTTTTTCCTTCTAAATAAGATATGACTTAAAATATATGATCTAAAAAGTGAACGTTAATGGTAATGGACTCAGCACAAATATTAAATGGGTTTCATGGCAGGTCCTTTAGCTTGAGTACCTCTGCTATTTTATAGCAAACAAATTATTAGAACAGTTTAAGGTAAGCCTTTCCCTGAGAGCTGCTAACTCTACAGTATTTCAAGATTTCTGTACAGAAACGTGTTGCATTAACAGATAGTTCTACCAATACTTCCTCTGCATTAAGCTACTTTCGTATCAGACTCATTACTCTAGATTAACTAGAGGCTGTAACTGTGCGTAATTTTTTACTTCAAGGTTAAAAAATTTAAAAATTTTAAAATGAGAGCTACAAATCTTTTGTTTTATTCTTTAAACAATTAGTATGTCAGTTCTGATGCCTTCTTGTTATAACCACTCCGTTCAGAAAGTGTTGGGACTCTGAAAAGTAAGTTTTTGTCGCTTACTGTTAGAACAACCTCCAGTTCTTGGAAATCCTGTAGCCTTGCAACATCTTTGTCCTTTAAATAAATACAATAAGTTGTTAGGTGATAAATCGTCTGTTCAATTTTGCAGAGGTAAGTTAAAATAATAGGCTCATACTAACAAAAGGTATGTATTTATCCATAAATCGGGCGATTCTTTACAGTAAACTGGAAAGCACACATCCTGTTGCATCTTATATTTATTCTGGGATCCTATTCAGCTCCTCGCTTCAGTCTATTTTTAGAAGGAATGCAATACTGACGGTGAGTGCAAGCGGTTAGTGCGATTACACTTGTAACGATCCACTGCACTCCACCCCCAGCTCCTCTTTTTTCCCCGCTTGGTAATTTTTTGAAGCTTGTCAATTGATGCTTGCCTCTACCCAAGAAGGTCCTGCAGGCAGCTTCCTCAAGTGGCCACCAACAGCGAGCAGTGGAAGACACGTGCCTGCAGTGCCGGCTCAAGCCCCGGCCCTTCTGCAGCAACACTCTGCTGCTCAACAGCATCGAACAGAATTAGCATTGTATCACCTCGAGGAACAGTAAGTGTCCTGCAGTCCTACCCAGAGAGCCTGAAGTAATTAGAGCTGGAAATAAAACCAGTCCTTTCAACAACACCCAGCATCGGCAAGTGACAGAATTGCTTATGTCTTCCCCTGACACACACACTTCTTGACTAACAAAGACTAAGCCACCTTACAGCCAGTGAAGATGCAGTACAGTGAAGTTTATCAACCTAGTGCTAATCAGATTAGCTCCACGGCTGACGCCAACCATGCTCTAGAGGGATTTGAGAGTGAAAGAAAGGTCAGCAGTGAATTGGTAAAACAGGTCAGCAGGTGAGTTTCTGTTTGCTGCACAGGTAAGTGTCACTGCAGTGGAAAGACGGTGACACTCGGGAGACCTGCGCTCAGAATAATTCTGAGCTGCCTGTTTTTCGAAAGGACCATGTACAGTCCTTGCTGAAGCAGCAAACGCCAGCTGAGCACTGCAGGCCTGTTAATGCTGATGTGGTCACAGTGGTGCGGTATTGCGCTGAATTTAAGAATGTAGTAGAGAAATCAGATATTAATTGGCCTCAACGCCAAATGTTTATGAAAGGAAATGATCAAGAAACTTGAGAACCTTTCTATTAAAACCCAAAAACTGCCAAGTGCTGAAAATTGAAGCACGGTTTTTGGCAGGGTTTGGGGGGTTTTAGTTTGGGGTTTTTTTGCAACACGGGCCTATGCAGGTGACCAACAAATTACTCCTTTTTAATGGTAACTTAAAAATCTTTTTTATAAGTTACTGCACTTCAAAATTCAGAGTTCTTACCTTTCTTAACATTGTATTTGGTAATTTTCTGATCTTCTGTACATGCTCTGGGTTAACACCCAGCTCACGGCAACTCACTCGGAGCAGTTCCTTATAGGTCAGTTCTTGTCTGTCCAGTTCAATTTCAATGAAGTCATTTTCTCTGAGATTAGGGTTTTGTATTCTAACTTTAAGCACCAGTTCTATTAGAAATAAAAAGGTACATTAATAGGCAGATGGATAAAGGAATTAGACAAGATACCTCCATGCTAACTTCCAAATATTTCTATGTTCTGTTAGCCTTGTTTGTATCATCATTTGTAACAAACAAACGACTGGAATTGTATGACCACGGTTTTCATTAGATTGGCTTCCATCAACCTATATGAAAAAATCATCACAAATCTAATGCAGTGTGTGTATAAACAGGTATGATTCTTTGCGTGAATACCCATCTTACTGGATTTAAGCTAACTTAGAAACAGAAGATTATACTGGTTAGCAATTTCCTGAGCAATCCAAGATTGCTTTTATTAGTTTTTAATTCTTTTGGCCATCAGGCACTAGGATTCAAATGGCTTCTTTTAACTTCTCCTTGCTAATTCACGGCATCAGAACAGCTTTTATTTGAAGAATTGAATTCTGAACTGAACTGGCAATGGCAGAGTTCCCCCTTTGGGCAGGCAATATTCACCTACAGAAATGGCAGCCCATGCAGCAGCTAACCTCAGGCTCGGGTCGGCAGATTGAGCCCCGTGAGGTTCTCTCTGGAGCTCACTGGCTGCATCCTCACATTCTTAATTTCAAGCTTGGAGTATGCTATTTAGAGAATTAGATTAGCCTGGTGTCTGCATGCTTTTATAGCATTTGAGACAAATAGCAAATGTTTTCATCAATATTTTAATAACAGTTCCAGCAGAAACAGGCCATCTGCCTCTAATTCCCTTCAAATGTTTCCTGATGCTTAAGCGCAGGGACCTGAAAATCTCTGGAAGTGCTGTGAATACAGGTAGCCCTGATGGGTCTGTTTTCACTGTCCAAAATGACAAAAGTTCTAAGACAAAGCGAGAAGAGACTTTTACTGTTACCTTGCATATTAAGTGGAAAAGCTCCTGTGAAGAAAACCGGCTGAAACGCTGGCACAGGCCCCACACAGGAGCTGTTCTCTTGCTGAGGTATGGACTGATTTGATCCAACTGGCGAAGGGGGGCTTCTGCCCCAAGACACAGAGCCCTGGTAAACTGGACCTTTCTGCAGGAGGGGTTTGGAGCGGCACGGCGCAGTGCACCCTCTGGGCAGTGAGGGTGTGCCTCCATCACCAGCCGCCGCGGGAGCTGCGCTCCCACACTGCGATGATGCGTGCGTGCAAGTCTCCCCATCAGGTAAGGAAGAAAAGTTGGTATCTTGTGATTCTAAGTGTGAGATACTCCCGTTCACGGGGGGATCTGGAATGCTGTCACTCACGGTGTTATAAACGTAAGGGAAAGGTGGGTTAGCCAGATAATTAGGGATGATTGGCAGATCTGAATCTTCCTTTAAGTCTGGGAGTTCATCATCTTCCACTGTAAAACAAACAAAACAACATTCTCCAAGACTGATTTAACGGGGAAAAAAGAAGTATTGCTATTGCACTGTGGGGCTTCTTGGGTTTTCCCTTTTTTCCCCTTTTTTCTTCTTTTTTCTCTTTTTTTTCCCTTTTTTTTTTAATTGGGGAGGGAGTAGACTGTTAAAAGCATCAGAGGATAAATGATGAATCGAGAAGCACTACACCTTTTTTCTACAGTAAACAGAACCGTGCTCAGGTGTTGCAATACAATAAACAGAAAAGCAGAGTCTGATTCCAGTAATTCTTGTGGTGCTGTTTCCTTCTAAACACGGCAATACGTTTGGCTTTGTTTGGTTTAATCCGTAGCCAGCATGTTCTAACATGGTCTCTGGTGGTATAATGCTATCGTCTTCATAATGTATAAGGCAATGAAAAACAAAGGGTAATATGTTGTTCGATATTAAGGCAGGGGATAAAGAGAAAAGAACATGCAGTACTGGGAGAGCTGAAACATTACCAATTCAACAGCTGGGAGACAATAATGAAAACAAAACCAGACAAGGGAATACAAAAGGGAGGAAAGAGATTGTTAATTGACCACATTTCCAATTACTTATCAACCTCTAGCAGCAAAGTCTACTCTGCTCCAACAGTTACAAAACATGGTAAAAATGCTCTACTGATGTCCTTTAATGAGCTGTTTCTCTGGGCTGCTAATTTTCAATTTATTCAAGAGTGCCTAAGCTCCGTAGAACATCAGGAAAATTAGGTGCTGCTCATATAAGGGCTTCAGGCAAATTTGAGAGATTTTCTCCTGTTGCCCTTTTGAAAATAGGAAGCTGCATCTGTCACTGGTTTAATCACGGTGTTTTTCAAAATACAGTCCAATTTTTCAGTATTTAGAAAAAAGTTTGGCTCACTGGATATAGAAGTTGTTGGTAATCCTCTTTTCTTAAACCTTGATTTCTTACTAAGTTAACACTCTAGAACTCAAGTCGCGGTTCTTACTAAAACCCGAACACAGCCTCTTCATATGCAAAATAAAGATCACAGAATCCTGGAAGATTGGCACACACGTGCTGTGAACAGCCTTTTACTACAGCCTTTGACTATCATATTGCATAGCCAGTAGGTTTACCTCCCAACATCTTCCTTATCTCTCTCTTTGACGTTAGCTGGGCTGGCCTTTCTCCTTTCTTCGTGAGGATCTCCTTGTCGGCCCCGGCGTGCAGCAGGTAAGCCACCACTGGAGCATGGTTCCGTTTACACGCCCAGTGCAAACAAGTCCTGCACATGGAAGATGTTTGAAATCCTAAATTACAGCGGTTAAATTTCCACTCATTCTTGCTGCCTGTGAGAAGAACAAGACCTAATGCATGTCTAACATAAAAAAGGGTTTAATTGCAATCTTCCTTGGTAATTTACACTGGTTTTGGAGCCTGCAGTGACACCTGCTGATGCAGTTTTCCCTTGCTCTAATGCTCTTGATACCAAGTTACCATAGTAGTATATTTAAAGTTCAAGATCTTTTCAATTTGTCATTTACTAGGCTACTAACTTCTCTGGAAAATAAGTATTAAGAGAAGGCTTATGTATGCCATTTTAATCTTAAAAAAATAGTTAAGTTGTACTTAAAATACTCTGTGTGTGTGTGTATGTGTGCTAACAGGGATGCCTCCCTGGGATGCTATTTTTAGTCTTTAATTAATGCTGTCAGCACAATGACTTGCACTTTTTGGGAAGTAAGTGATGTTCAAAATACTGTAAGCATAGTTTGTAAGCACAGTTCTTTGCCCAGTTGCTATCTGCTGCACCAGCAATTCCTAAGCTTTCCTCGGCAGACAACTGGTTTTCTGCAATCTGTAACTGATGCACAGAACGAGTCACTTTTCTGGGTTATTTTAATTATTATTTGCAGTTGCTGACCTAGAGAGACATCGTAAAGAAACATTCTAAAAACTGACGAGCTTTTTTAGTGCTTAGTATGAGGGATTTAGGAGACTTGCACATTGTAACTCGCTGTCCAGTCTTGCCATTCTTCCCTCTCCCAGGTTCTGGTGATGTTTGGCCTTTCCCTAGCTTTTAACTTTAATTCTCTGGCTCCGGCTGAAGGAAACTCTTCAGAAAAATGAACACACTTAACCCTTCTCCAAGTTGTTGGGTTTTTTTAAAGAATTAAATAAAATAAAGCTGAGATAAGTAATAAACTTAGGGGGAAAAGTTTCAATTGAATGTTTAACTCCAAAAAGCTCTTCCCACTTTTTTTAAGAGACACACTCATTAGACTGCAAACTCATATTTTGACCAGTAACTCCCAACTTTCTATACAAAATTCTGCTCTTTTAAGTTTTCTTGTGTAGAAGGATGTAAGGGAGAAAAGAGAGAATCTGACCCTTGGAGGGCTACAAATCAGATAAAGCCAAGAGAAGACAAGGTGACTCGCAAGACCTTGTTCATTGTTACATATTTTGACTTAATAAACCTGTCTTACCTGAAACAGAAGGCTCTGTTCTACACTTTCTTCTTACTAAAATTAATGTATATATAATAATAATGGCAGAAAGTATCTCTGAATTGAAGGTAATGAGACCAGTCACTACAGCAGGAGGTTATATAGAATTAGATCTAACTGAAGAGACATGAATCTAAGTATATGTGTACATACTATTTTTCTTCATAGACTAGCCTAGGAAGGGTGCTACAAAATCTGTGTTTCAGAGGTGATATCGCTAGCAATATTGTATAATCCTGTGTTTTCCCTCCAAGACTGGGCTGTGCACTTCAACTAAGAAGTGCCATTTTTTAACAGGATAAAAGAAGTTTGTCAGCAGAAAGTATTCCTAAATTTTTAACACCAAAGATACCACAGAAATCTGAGACAAGCTCCAGGAAACTCAGACCATGCTTGTTTAGTTTTTCTGTGCAGTGTTTTCTGGATTTTTCACAAATGTCTCCTTGTAAAATGGGCGTGAACAGCCTGTGTGAATTCAGAAGTAATGCACTGCCAAGCCATAAACCAGTTTGGACCAAAGTGGTGGGGAAAAGCGCAGACAGTATCGACGTGTTCGCTTGGAGTGCAAAATCTGCAGGTTTAGTTTGTGGAGGAGGTATGTAAACCCCAACAGCACTGGCCTCACTGGGGGATCCATCCCGACCATCTTATGTGGTCTCATGCAGAGATTGAGCCACGGACCTGACACACATCAAAACGTAAGCACTCAGCACTTCTTAGCATCAGACATACTGAGCAGCTCATTGGAGAAATTTAAATTCTACAAGCAAATTTAAGTAACAGAGAAGATCCATTTCTTGCCATAGTTAAAAATGACCAGGTCATTATTTTTTATAATACTTACATTTTATGGCAGATTCCTTTATCAGCGCCAGTTTTAGATACAAACTCATTTTGATGATGAGCAGCCATTTATCTTACTAAGACAATTCAATGTTTTATGAATCAATTATCTTAAATTTTTACAAGTTCTAACTTTAACCACCACAATTTGAACCTCAAGTTGCAAGTGTCCCACACTTCTCAAAACTGCTGATCGAATTTTCTTCTTTGAAAGTCTACCTCCTTTCCTAATTTTATTCTTCCTATTTTTAATTACAACTTCGAGTACAATACAGCACACTAAACACAGGCTGAATTGAACTTGTGGGAATGGTCTCCAAAAATGCCTGAGCATCCCCTCTAACTCCTGCTTCAAATAACAGTGTGTGTGTGTTCAGGTATAGAGTCCCACTTGTACAAGTGTTTATTACAGTAAAGTCTCGGTTTCGGTGTCGTCAGGTGGTATCCGAATGAGATGTCAAAATCAAAGCGTTTATACGTATCACTGAAACAGCCTGCAAGTTCCCTGCTTGAAAGGGAAAGTCATTTTCAAACCTGATTTAGGAGTCAATAAAAAGTATTTCTGGTTAGATGGGAGCAGGGGTTGGCAAGGCGAGGTTTGTGTTTTGCCCTGTGCTGTCTCAGGCTGCCGGTATGCCCTTCCAAAAAGAAAAAGCCTAAAAGCAATATAAAGTAACAGCATAGTGACCTGGAGAAGCAGCAACCACCCCAAGATCCAAGCAGGAGGTGGGATGGGGACTAGTGTTTGCCACAGCGGTTATCGGCTGCAACACTATTTTTTCCTCTTCGGCACAGAGATGCCCACAGAGAGGAGCATGTGCAGCGAATCGACCTTTTAATTTCAGTCTAAATTCAAACGGATTTGCATTCCACGGGCAAGAGCGAACCCACGGCAGCGTTAGCTCGGGAAAGCCTGCGGAGCAACCCCTGTCACGGCAGCGGGGCCGGCGGCCCCGGCTCGCCCGGGAGGGAGCCTTACCAGCCGTTGACTTCGTTCTGGGAGTTGAGGCTGACCCCCAGCTCCACCAGCCGCCGCACCTCCTCCGCGTCCCCCAGCGCCGCCGCCTCCCGCAGCCGCTCCTGCCGCTCCCTCTCGGCGGCCGGAGCCGCCATCTCGCCGCGGCCCCCGGCCGCCTCCGGGCCGGGCCCGGCTCTCATCTCCCGCGCCCCAGCCAGCCCCGGAGAAGGAGCGGCGGGCACAGCGCGGCTCCCGCGGCAGAGCGGCGCCCGGTGTCACCCCCGCCGGGGTCCGGGCCGCCGGAACCCCGGCCCAGGCACCAGCGTTCCGCCTGCCGGCCGTGCTGGCGCGGTACCGGGCACCGGCGGGTACGCGGCGCCGCCGAAGCACCGTTGATATACATCTAATTGCATAATTAATTGATATACATATAATTGCGTAATACACAACGTCCCCTGCCCGGTTACTTGTTCTTGCAGGCTCCGGAATCACACAGTTGTCCTCTCTAGGAAGCTCTCGTCATCTTCACACATTCTCAGCGAAATTAAGCCCTAAAAAAAAAAAATTATTAAAAAAATCAACATCTGGCTACAAATCAACTGGAAAGATTACAGGTAATTCCCGTGATTTGCATTACTTGCTTTGAAAAGTGAGTTTTGGTCATTGTGGATTTGTCCTAAAACCAAGTTATGGGGCGAGAGAAGAGCTGGTAAAAAATTCACAACTATGAAAAGCCAAAATAATAATAATAATTTCAAACTCCAGGCAGACACCAAGCCATTTCTGTTCTAGTCTGCTCCGTGCGGCCGTGCCGACACACCAGGGAAATCTGCAGCAGTTAGGCTCCAATGCTCCTGTTTGCTTTCTTGGAGCAACATAAAAAAGCTGCCACAGCCCCGTTCTGCCCCCGTTTCCTAAAGCGAACACCCGCCTCCCATCCCGCCCCCGAAACCCAGGCTGCAGGGTACAATGACTGAAAATTCATAGAAGTGGTGGTGTGCTGATTTCAGTTACGCTCTTCCAACAGCGCCAGGGGGCTGTTAAATCGTTACAGAATTGCGAAGTTTGGAAGGACTTTGTAGTGCCTCACGGCGCTGCGTAACGGAGGTGTCAGGGGCGGAATTCCGAAAGGGAACTCCGCAGGTAACGCTGGCGTTTGCATGAAGCCCTCTGTGGTTCTGAGCAAGGCTGCTGCGGGTCCGGTGGGTTTTACAGGGTCAGCACGAATACGGACTCCAAGCTCTTCAAGAAGATGTAATTTGTTTAAAAATGTAATCGATTTCATGCACTGAGGATGTTCAGAATGATTTTGAGCAATTGGGAAACAGCTGAAAATTGGCATGTGAAATTCAGTAAAGATGAGGTACATCTAGAAAGGAAAAAAAAACAACAACAAAAACAACCCAACAAAATGAGCAGAAACTGGTTCCAAGATCAACCAGTAGGGTTTAGGTTAGATCTGAGGGGCTTTTCCCCCTCAGCGTGTCGGTGGAATCCCTAAGGGAACACCCACTGCTGGAGGCACCCGGCTGGTCGGCAGCTGCGCCCCAGGGAGGGTTTCGGTGCCTCTGCCCCTGCCAGGGCGCAGAGGGGCCATGATGACCCTGAGCTGCTGCCCAGGCCCGCGGCCTCTGCCTTCAGCCATGACCAGCGCTGCCGGGGTCCTGCCGCCGCACCGCGCACCACGACACCCCACGGGGCCGGACACCGGCCTGCGCGGCGCCTGGCGTCCCTCAAACCCCGGCCGCGCACCGCTGTGGGGATTCTCCGCGGTCGTATTTTCCCGGTGGCGGTGCTTCCTTCGCACCTCCTGGCCCCTCAGCGGCCGCGCACACGACGGCACCCCCAAGGCCGGGTCGCGGGAAGGGGACCAGCTCCGTCCCCGCTTTTCCTCGCCGCCATCTCGAAGCGGGAGCCGGCCCGGCCCCCGCGGGGAGGCGGCTGGGCCCCGCCGGGTGAGGAGCGCAGCGGCCGCCCCCGCGCGAGGCCGCCCGCGGGCCCTGCCCGCGTTCGCCAGGCCCCCGAGGCGGTTAGGCGGCGCGCGGTGCATTGTGGGCAGGGCGAGGAGCCGAGCCGCCATTTTGTCTCTGTCACTCCCGGCGGCGGCGCGGTCGGTCGGGGAGGAGAGGCGGCGGCGCCCGTGTTTGGCGAGGGGGGATTCGGCCAGGAGGACACGATGATATCGGCCGCCCAGCTCCTAGATGAGCTTATGGGCCGGGACAGAAACCTGGCCCCGGATGAGAAGCGCAGCAACGTGCGCTGGGACCATGAGAGCGTGAGTGAAGCGGAGCCGCCTCTCCCCTCCCTCCTTCCCATCCCCCTCTCAGGGCCGGGGTTTTGCCGTAGCGGCGCGGGCCGCGGGTGCGGGCCTACAGCTTCTGCCGGCCCGGGGACAGCGGCGGGGGCGAGAGGAAGGGATGTGGTGCCGGGGGGTGGGGGGAGGGTTCCCCGGGCTTTGGCGGTGGTGCGGGTCGGGCCATCGTGCGGAGCCTGAGGCTGCGGAGCTCCTGCATGGCGGCCGCGGGGCGGGCTAGGCCCGGGCCGTTGCGCGGGAACCTCGCCGAGCGTCTAGACGAGGAGGAGGAACCGAGCGGCCGGGAGGGAGGGGGATCCCGCCATAACAAGGCTGTGTGAGAGGGCCTGAGCTGCTGGGAGGAGGGAGGCCCTGTGTTTGGGTTTCGGCGCAAGGCGGAGAGGTAGTGTTTGCCGCGGCGCGTTCTCCACGGGGTGTCGATAGACGGGAGTAGGGGCTTTCTGAGAGGCCTCTTGGTGGCTGAGATAAAAACGGGGGGGGGGGATTGTGCAATTCTGCTTTTCTGAGTAGAAGCCTGCTGGCTTAGGTGAAGGGAGATGAGGCAGACATTAATAGTTTGGAAGATAAGAGTCTCTGGATTTTTTCCCGAGTGTGATGTTGGGGAAGGAAATGGAACGGTACAGGCATTCTGGTTTAACTGTCTGGAGGTTGTAGCACAAGGAAGAACCTAAGATTTTTGAAACTGAGGAGTTGGCTAAGAAAGGCTTGATTCCTTCTGTACTTTTATCAGTTAAAGGAATTCAACAGCTCCTGGGGGGGCTAATGTAAACAGTACTATTATTGTTGTTGTGTAGTAGTAGTAATGGTAATAATAGATTTAGTAGTAGTAATAACAGATTATTGTTGTTGTTATTATTATTATTAAAGTGGGGTTTCTCCCCCAGGTATGGTTGACCTTTAAGGAATGATGACTTTTAGTGACATCCATCATGTCGTATCGTGAGTTGTTTCACAAAAAATCAATGGTAGTTCAAAGTTCCTATAGCAGCTGCTTTGGGAGAGATGAACACTATTGAAATACTCCCCCCCACACCACCATTTTCTTGGGATGCTAAATTGGGAGGAGGGAGAAATGCTTGCTTTTGGCTCTTCTAAGTTGCATCTTAATCACAGAGGTGGGAATTTCACATTCTCAAATGAGAGGTATGTAATTTTAAAGGTGGCTAATACACGTTTTAATTTGTCTCAGAATGCATGAGCTTAAGGACAAATATGTGTCTTGCCTTAGATTTTGCAAGTGCAAGAAACTTAGACACACTTGAAACATACTGCTATATAGGTAAGCTGTGCATGTCAGGAGGAAATTGTGAGTTCAGAAACTTTTCTTGACTTTCTTAACGTCTTTCTGGACTTCTCTTGTTAGCCAAATATTATTCAGTTAGGTGTTCAGTTACATATTTTTCTTGTGGTTCTGAACTCAAAATAAGAACTTTGGAAATAGGAAGTAAATGGCTTGAGCCACGTTGGTCCAGTTAGAATACATAAGGGGATTTTTTGGTTTATTTCTTAAGGTGAGAAATATTTTTTCCTTGGTTTCGTTTTCCCCCCCCCTCATTCCCTTTAAGTTCAGATCACTTTCTTCATCTTCAAATAAGTAAATTTTTCAGTTTTAGGATGAAGAGATTGACCATAACCATAGGAATCTGTCTCAAAGCTGTTGTTCAGTTTTGTTGTTTCATTCAGAAACACGGCCTTGTCTCTTCTTCCCAGTCCTCCTTTGACAATTTAGGAAGTGGAGAGCTGTCCTGTGTCTGAGGCCAGCGGGAAATTTACAGGCTTAGGATTGAGCCTACAGTCTTGCAGGAACTGCTGCTGTTTGCTCTGCTTCTTTTTTTATTTAAGAAGTTTGTAGGACCATAACTAAATGCAACTTTTCTGAAAGGAATGTTTTCATAGATTCCTATAGTCAACTTTTTATAGTTCATTAAAAAAAAATTGCCACTGTTAAAACACGTGTTTAGGTTTGACTTCCTGAATCACCTAAAGATTAAATTTGCAATGCTGACATGTTTTAAAGGGCAGGAAATGCAGAGTCATTAATTCATCTGCTTGACTGCTGTTTTGCTTTTCAGATGAAAAACATCTGCTAATGCCATTTCTTGCAGAATTAGACATATATCAACATATAGCCTTTTCAATGTAAGAGTGTTGTACTCGGACCAAAATTTAGGCTTTTGTGTCACATTTCCTCAGTTTTAGATCTGGAAGGTTATCAAAACAAGCTCATCTCTTTTCTTTGTCATTTGTAAATTGCACCTAGGTGGGTATCGAAAACTGTATGGAAGATACAATGAAATACAAGATAGGAGTAGGTTGTTTTGAAGGTGTGGAAGTAGTGTGTGTGATAGCTGAGCATTTATTTGTGGTTCTAATGAAACGTGTTGATCGTGTATTGTAAAGCCTCCTGTAGAGCTTAAGTTCTTACTTTAAAACATTGACATGATTAAAGCCTTTAATCTTAAAAAATTGAAATCCCAATTGCTGTATGTTTCAGTATTGCAGCATGTCCTTCGATGATTGTGAAAGTTGTCCTGGCCTACGGCAGCGGGTTGGACGAGATGATCTTTAAAGATCTCTTCCAACCCAAACCATTCTATGATTCTACGATCAATTCTAGTTTTGGCATAAAGGCTTTCTGTTTGGTATGCAGGAGGAAATGACTAGTATTATATATTTTAGTCTTTCTGCCTACTGTCATATCCGTAGACAAAGTATCTTTCTGGAACAGTAACTTTATTGATTCACACACTTGTGCTTTAATATGCCACCTATACAAAACCAAATTCATGTGGAAACAGCAATTGTGTAAGACTTCAGAGGTTGTTCTGTAGTACAAGAAAGCCCAGCATTGACTACCCATGCTTCGTATCAGGCTTTGAGATTGTGGTGGTTCCTTCAAGATAAATTCAGCATTTTCAGAAAGTGGGGAGGGGTGGAGAGCTGTTATGGACAAATGACTGTGAGCAATTATCTCTGATAGGAATGCAGTTTGTCAAAATGTAGGTTCTGTATTTAAAATACGATTTGATGGTATTGGCTATTTATGTTGTGTTATGCCTTTTATTTTTTTAATGCCAAAGACTTAAACTGGTTTGCATCTAGATAGAATCTCAGAACTTAATCCTCCAGGAGGTGAGGGGGGCAGGACTTAAGAAGTGTTACTTGTTTTGGAAGAGTATTAGTAATGGAAGGTTATCTCTAAGAGTGGGGTTTGGGAGAAGGACTTACGTTTGGTTTGGTTTGCGTGAGTGAGCATTGCCCATTAAAGTTCACATACATCAGACTTTTTATGGAAGAACTCATCTATATGAAGGAATTTTCTGGTTTTTCATGTGTAAGCCATAACCTGCTGGATTTTATTCTCAGTCTTTTTACTAGGAATAGTCTGCCTAAAAGGATTGCTTACATGATTTTTCATTACAGTATAGTGATACTTTTCCATCAGTAAATAATTTCTTGAAGAGGAACATGCTCATGTAGAAATATTAATAATATAGAGCTACCAATAGCTTCTTTATATAGGAAAGCTTTGAATTGGTTCACAAACTCTGGAAGAGGTAGCTATTCTTGCTGTCAGCTTAGTCAACTTTGAGGTGAAGGATACTACTTTCTCACCTCCAAGACATTTCAAGGATCAGTGAATTTGAGATGAAGAAATGGAAAGTTCCAAGTGTCTATCTGTATTTATTCTAGTGTCTTATCAAAATGTGAGACCTGATGGCTTTGAGACACAAGCTGTGGCTCATCCTGCTGCAGTAGTTTGACAGTAGCATTCCTCTGTTCCACCCTCTTGGTAGCAGAGTCATCAGAATAATTTGGCAAAAAGGAATAAGTGCTTGTTACCTGCATAGGTAAATAACTGTACTAAATTGCCTGTTGCTGTGTTTCTGCACATGTGGAATGCATTTCCATATTACTTCTGACTTGTGCTAAGCACAGTGCTCTGATAAGCCATGGATGAGTAACAGCACTTGAAGCATATCACCTCTGTTTCAGTCCTTTAATGGCTCTGTGATGCTTCAGCAATGGCCCTTTCTATTCTTGCTTGTCATCGATTGCTTAAGACTGACTGGTAGCGCAGCTGACAGACATCTACAGCTTGTCAAGGCGGATGCACCGCACCATGAAGCTAAGCCAGAACGATACCTTTCAAGATAGCTACAAAATTCTCTCAAGTAATGTTTTTCTGTTGAAGCAAGATCAGTTGAAAAGCATAATGAAATAGGTATGAGAGAGTGAGAAAATTGCTGCAGACACAATAGTCTGAACCACTTTAAGTATCTCTCTGCAGGCTGCCTCTTAGGAGAGCATGTTAAGGAATTCACTAGGTACCGTAGCATCCAGAGCTAGTGAGGAGAAAATTACTGCAACTTTACAGTGTGTGTGGGTTTAGTTGCTGGAGGTTTTTAAAAAAAAAAAAAATAAATAATTAATAAAATGTGTGACACAAGCTGCATATTTTAATATTGGTCCCTACAAACTGTAGGCTGTAACCATCAGCTCATAAGAAGAGGCTTTTCCTACCGGTGCTGCTTCATAAAATAATTTTCATTATTTCTGGTGTTGTGGGTTGTGGGTTTTTTTTTTTCTTCCTTCATCATACTTGTGCCTCTAATAACTTTTTCTTTGCTCCTTTTGCTGCTACTTATTTCAAAACTGTTAACAGGCCTGTTTACGTTGTTTTTGAGCTTATAGAGAATGTTCTACAACTCTTTTTACAGCATAATATGGTCAGACCGTTATTATTGTACTCTCTGTGTCTTAGGAAATGATCTAATCCCCCCCAAATTATTTAGGGGAAGTGCCTTTTCTCTGACCGTGCTACTTGGATGTGAGGATAAGAAAATGGAGGAGAAAGAGAAAGTAGAGAGAAACTCTATTTCTATTGACTAGCACAAGAGTTCATCCCAGAAACTGCTCCCTTGAAACAACTTGATATTAAAACAAGGCATATTGCAGCTTTTAGAGAAGAGAGCAGATTCTGAAACCAGGTTCTGTCCAGTAACTTTCTCCTTGCTTCCTGAGAAAAAAATAATTGTGATTTTGTTTGGTGTTTTCTGAACTGTTCCTGATAAATTGCTTCAGATAAGTGCCACAGTGTTGTAACCCAGATCACGGGAGAAGTATTCAAATTATATAATAAAAGAGATTTTCTTTTGTTTTGTTTTCTTGTGTCCATGGCTTGTTAGTAGATAGCTTGGTTGGTTTTCTCTGTAATCTGTAAAACAGTCAGTCCAGTTTTAACTTCTGTAGTCTGATTTGCAGTCTGGCAGTTAGCATGGAAAAATAAATCGGACTGATCTAATTTGATCAACTGGTGTCACAGGCATTTCAGTGAGGTGTTGGTGTGGGGTCGGGTTTGGGTCTTTCTTCTCACCCCCATTTGTTAAAATACTTCAAAATGTGTCCTAGGAAATAATATGTTCCAAATGTCTGTGCACAGTATATGTGAGAGTATTAGAACTAGGTTGTAATACGCAGTAGCCATTATTAGACTGCCCAAATATTCAAAACTGTGTAACATAACAGAGATGTTAGAAGAATGTCCAGGCTAGTTTTGGATTGACACTTGATTAATAGCAGTCATGTCTAGGGGAAGGGTCTGTTGAAGAATTAATTATTTAAGATTGCTTGTGAAGTTAGGGGTGAAAGTATTTCTAATTTTATCTTTTTGGCTGTTCTTATAGACAGGAGATACCTCTGTGTATGAACTTCAAGAACTGACTAACTTGACTAGCTAAGCCCATGTTCATGGGTGAGGGTGAATAATCTTTTTAATAAAAGCTGGGTTTATCCCATCATATGTTTAGTAGTTAGGCTGTCAGGTTGTTTTTTTCCTAACTTCCTGGTCATATTTTTCTGTTATCAAAAAGAAGCTGACTTGCTAATGTAAAAATAGGCTATGTAGAAACAAACCAAACCCTCTTTTAATTGGCAGGAAACGAGGTTAAAGTGAACGTCTTCTGTGTCAGCAGAAGGTTAAGAGGTGTGCGGTGTCTCTTTGCATATCATTCCTGAAGTAGGGATTTTTGAAAGCATTGGAATGGGGAAGCTTTTGGATAGTTATCATGTGTGTTCTTAAGACTTATAGTTGACATCAGAGTCATTGAGGCAGTACCTTAGGTTAGAATGCTGATGTTCTGTTCTCCAAGCCAGTAGCAGTGAAGAAATGGAGGCTGAACACAAAATTGTTAGAGACAAGCTAGGAGGAACTTGCTTTCATGTTTCCCTGGCAGGCATTCTCACCCCTTGTCATTTTTCACAGTTAAGGAATTTCACAGTAGCTTTTTAATAGTCCAGTCTGATTTAATTCCTTTGGAAATATCAAATACTATATTGTATTTACAAATAGATGACACTTCCCTGTAATCTTAAATATATAGCAGTAAAATTAAGAAATGCCATTTCTTCAATGGAGAGTAAGAATTTTGGTGTCTTGTTGTTATGAAGCACCTTGTAGCACTTACTGCTACCAAGTAACACAAAGATAGAGGGCTTATGTGTAACATTTTCAGAAATTTTGCAGTGTACAAAGTGGGTTTTACACTGTATTTTACAAAACAGAAGTGATTACCTAAAATTCCTAATTCACAAGGAAAAAAAAATGACTGTTTCTTTCTTCTCTGTCAGGTTTGTAAATACTACCTTTGTGGCTTTTGCCCAGCTGAATTATTTACAAATACCCGTTCTGATTTAGGTAAGTCTGTAAGTCTTTTACTCACTTATATGTAATTACAATTGAACTTTTGTTTGCAAACTACATTTTTATTGTTTAGTGCTCTGGCAAGACAGTTTGAAAATAGGCTTTTTTATTTTTAAAGGATTGCTGGTGATATAGTGTGTAAAGAGCAATATTTATTCCAGATCCTACTTCCTCTAAGTGAAAAATCTTTATTTTTTTTTCTTACAGTGTAAGCTAAATTATTGGGTGTGGGGTGGTTTTCTTCTCCTGAAGTGCTGGCTTCTAGTTTGGTTTATTCTACCTGGGCAGGGTTTTAACTTATATTTGTGTGAGTATACATTCTTGAGCTCCTTCATGTTAGAGGCTCATCTACTTGTAATATTTGCTACTGAAGGCCATCTCTAGATTATTAGTAGCTTTCAAGTGATGTTATGCAGACAACATGCAGTTTGGAGGTGGTAACTAGGAAACACAGGCTTCTTGTCTTGGCATTAATTTCCAGGTCCATTGAAGAGTTTGATAGGCTGGGGAAGGTGGGGAATTTTAACATGACTACCTTCATGAACTCAGGCCACATACCTCCTAATTTTACTCTGAAGGTCAACATTTTAAGTAGCCAGTTGTTTATTACAAAGAACACTCTGGAGCTTAGCAAGTGCTTGGTTAAATTACCTGTCATATGTAAATTTTTTTTTTTTTAAGGCCCCAGGTGTTTAAGGTATTATTCTGTTTGTGTAGTTTTACCAGTGTGGATCTGGAAATTCAACTTTATATGAAGACTTCATATGTTATTCAGAATCTCCTTTAGTTTTATAATTACTAAACTGTATTGGCATTCTTTGTCTTTAATGTGACTTTCAAACTCCAAGCAAAGGAAGCAGAAAGGCAGGCATAAAAGTCCCCGGGAAGTGTTTATAGCTCTGTTCTATCATGGTGTACAGATAAACGCTGATGGAGTGTGAATACAGCATTCAAGAATGCAAGCTTAAACTTTTTGTGTGGTCTTTTTAGGTCCTTGTGAAAAAATTCATGATGAAAATCTACGTAAACAGTAAGTATATTGGTTGATATGTTAATGCAAATAGTGTTTCTAGTATGCTTAAAATTTCTTAAAAGCCACCCAGCCATAAGAAATTAACTGCTTTTTGATTTCTGTAAACATTCATTTGATTGTATAATATTCTCTTACCTTGAGCAAGAATTTATAACTTTGCAGGTTTTATTTTTTATTTTTCATATATTATGGAGTGTCGTGAGCTTTAATTTTTAAAATATTTTACCAGGTACGAAAAGAGCTCTCGTTTTATGAAAGTGGGCTATGAAAGAGACTTCCTGCGTTATTTACAAAGCTTACTTGCAGAGGTAGAACGCAGGATTCGAAGAGGCCATGCTCGTTTGGCGCTGTCACAGAATCAACAGTCTTCTGGGGTGAGTCTGGAAGAATCACTGAAGCAATTTTTCCTCTAGGGTAGCATCTTTATGTTCTCTCTACCTTGTCTCTTTGGGTAAAATAGATAGTTTTCCAGAAGATTCCCATTAGATAAGTCTCTTCATCTGTTAGCCAGCAGTTTGCATCTAGCCCTAATGAACAAACCAAGTGGCTCCACAGTCAGCAAGAGTCCCTCTCAGTTCTCTCTGTCCCTGTTTCAGTATCTGTTCTCCACCCTGGAACATTAATCCTGTCTAGTGTTGTCTTTACTCAAGCTCAGTTTACCTTCTCCCCCTTAGTTGCATATTCCTCCTTCCCTCCACTAGTAAGCTATATCACGGTGTTATTGCAGAAGTAGGCAAGTACTGAGTCTTTCAGCAGCTGATGGAGCTAAATCCCGCTGTCAGTTGCCACCCTTAGGCAGGCGCCTCTTTCTGTTCTAGCACCACCATTGGCAGGTAACGATGGAATCACGGAAGTTTGAGAAAGAAATACTTCTGTGCAACTTTTCTCAGGTTCCAAGCTGCATTCTAGACAGCTGTTAATGAAAAGCTTAAACTGAGAGAAAAATTTTACATGTTTACTCCACTTGTTTTTTATTGTCCTCTGATTGATTTGGAGCAGTGACTACGGCCTGTGCTCTGAGAGTTTCCTGACTGCTAGGGTAGCCTTGCTCCTTTTTGCTGCCCCACTTAATTGTTATGTGCAAAGTCCAGTTGTTTCAGAAGGAGCTGTGGACAGTATCTTCAGTCAGGAGTGTTAATTTGCTGTGGAACAGAGCAAAGGTTGCGGGGGAAGCCTGGCAGCCTACAGAGAGGGTGCAAGTACATTTTGGGTGAAGTAAGATTGTTTTTGCATTTATGCTCGGAAGCTAAATTTCAGAGCCCATGGAACTTCTAAGTCATACTTAAGTGTCTGCAAAGATATGTAATAGCTGCATGGCAGTTTCAGAGTTTAAATTTAGCACTTCAAATTCAGATGTCTTACCTTTTATGGGCCAGGGCCTTGAACATTTTTGTTGATTTAGGAGGAATTAGTGTGACTAAACTTGCTTCGCTCAGCAAGAGTGGAGTAAGCTGTGTTGAGGAGTGGTTTGTGTTAGACTAGACTGTTGTTAGTAGGTCTTCATGGGAGAAGAGGCAGGAGTTATTCCTGAAGTGTCTCTGGAATATGAGAAGACATACATTTGTGTGTTTTAAAGTTATTTTAACTGAAACAAAACAAAGAAAACCAAAAAACCACTTGTATTGTTTGGCAGGGAGCAGGACCTACTGGTAAAAATGAAGAGAAGATTCAGGTGTTAACTGACAAAATTGATGTACTTCTACAACAGGTGAGGTTTTTTTACCCTCTGTAAGAGAGAACTCCTGCTTTTGTTACTTGATTAAAGGTTACAGTTGAACTTTTTAATTGTCCTTTAGATTGAAGAACTAGGTTCAGAAGGGAAGGTGGAAGAGGCACAAGGAATGATGAAACTTGTTGAACAGTTAAAGGAAGAGAGAGAACTGCTGAGGTCTACAACTTCAGTAAGTAACATATTTGTAGTTCTGTCAGACTTATTTCAAAATTTGGTGCAACAGTACGTGCTTAATAACCTTGTCCTTACACTGAAGGTATGCAAGTTCTGTGCAGTATTTATTAGACAACAACACGATGTTTAAATGTGTTAATCCAGTGTGTTGATTTATCATGCTACCTTGAGAGTGGGTTTCATACATACAGTCCTGGAGGTGAGCTTGCATTTTACTGTAGTTCAGGTGTCAGTTACACTTTGCCGTGCAGCCTTCACAATATAATTTCACTGAATTACCAATCTGACGGTGTTACAGAAAGCCCTTGTCTTAGGGCTGTGATTAGAAACAGGCATCTATCTGACTTTGAGAGCTATAGGAGCCAAAGGTAATGTGTTAAGTAGCAAGTTCCTGTCAACAAAAAGGAGCTTCTGTTTAAACATTGTATTTCAGTGTTTAATAATATGCTCAAATTATGATTCCTGTTTTATTTTTTAGAAGTTCTTAAATGTTGTAGGCAATGGTGTTTGTGTCTGTACTACATGATTCATGAACATTGCACAGCAATAATTGCTTGGGTTTATGTTGAAATTCTAGTGTATTTCTCATATGTCTGTTGAAACAGTGAATTAAATTTCACCACCATCCATTTAAATGGAAGCCCAGTGTTCCTTTTTGTATTCCTTCATAGGATATTCTAGCCTTTTCATTCCTTGAGACATTTCGTATTCTGCAGTACCAGACATTTCAGTTGATGCCAAAGAAATCATCTTAGGAGAAAAATTATTTTTATTTTCCTTAATCTTGAGATTGCAAGGAAGCTATATAGATATTAATCCTTTATAGTGAGGAATAAGGTTTGTTCTGTGTGTTTTCTAATTGACTCTTTCCTAGTGGCTTATGTGGAATGGCTGTATGTAGCCTATTTTTGCCCTGCTCATCCTAGTAGATGCAGTGCTCTGCAGACGAAGCAGGCAGTTATGATTTTCAGCTTTCACTAGTGCCTAGGTTTTGACAACAGTAACAATAAAGTTCTAAACCTCTTCACTGACTTCTGGCTAAAACTTTTCTTTTGCTTATGGAATGTTTTTGTTTGCAGACAATTGAGAGCTTTGCAGCCCAAGAAAAGCAGATGGAAGTTTGTGAAGTTTGTGGAGCCTTTTTAATTGTAGGAGATGCACAGTCCAGGGTAGATGACCACTTGATGGGAAAGCAGCACATGGGTTATGCCAAAATAAAAGCTACTGTAGAAGATTTAAAAGTAAGCATCTCTTCAGTTGTTGAACATGCAGATTGCTTGGAGGTTTCCTGTGGTAAACAAAAGGCTGTCCAGTGGACTTTCTCAAGTGGGTGAAGTACTCCAGAGATGGTATATAAAAACTAAATGGAATCCTGATGCATTTAGCATTGTGCTTGCACTGACATTCTTGTTGTACATGATTACGCTAGGTATAAAAAAAGATAAATTCAGGTGGTAATTTTTTGTGGCCTTTCTAAAGAACTGTAGTATGGCCTCTGTTCTTGTGAGAATGAGAAGCAAAAAAGTTCTGCAAGACAGGATTTCCATTTCGAGGATTTTTAGAAAGTGCTATGTAGGCCATCCTTTGTTTGGAAAAAAACCCTGAAATACTTTAAACGCTTAAGCTTGTATATCCTCAGAATGTATAAACTAAGTTATTTTGAATTACTTATCTTGATTAATCTCCATTTCTTCCTGCAAACTTTTTTTGAAGGAAAAGTTACGAAAAAGAACAGAAGAACCTGACCGTGATGACAGGTTAAAAAAAGAGAAACAAGAAAGAGAAGAGAGAGAGAAAGAGAGGGAACGGGAAAGAGAAGAGCGGGAAAGGAGAGACGACGCGAAGAAGAAGAAAAGGAAAAAGAGAGGGCTCGTGATAGAGAGAGACGTAAAAGAAGTCGTTCACGGAGTAGACATTCAAGCAGAACATCTGACAGAAGATGCAGCCGTTCACGAGACCACAAAAGATCAAGAAGCAGAGAAAGAAGGCGAAGCAGGTACGTGTGCGTGCATGTGCAAGTATTTTCATGTAACTTTCGCAAATGTAAAAATCTTGTAGGGACCTGAGCCTGGTTCACATGACTGATTTGTTAGCTTCACTGTTCTCACCTCTAAGTGAAGACATACCTCACCGGTTCTAGGATAAGCAAGTTTTGCTGCGTGTTCTCTGTCTTCTGTTTTTGGAAGTAGATGCCACCATTGTGGTGGAACTGGTCTTCAGAGGGAGCTTTGAGTAGACAAATGCTCCCAAAGAACAGGGTTGTCTTTTTTTCTTAAGTTGGTCTTTAATTCATAGTAGTGGATATTTTTTAACCTGTGTGGTTGAATGTTTCAGTAAGTGCAATATGAAGCCAGATCTTATGTATTGAGAAATATTTATATACAGTATGCTAAGGCTTGTTTTCTGCAAATAATCAATGTATTGGAAAGTGCTATTGTTTTACTATTTTATCTTCTGAGTTAGAAAATACCAGCTGACGTGTACATTTTTGAAATTTTCTCTGAATGTTAAGGAGTCGTGACCGAAGAAGAAGCAGAAGTCACGATAGATCAGAAAGAAAACATAGGTCTCGCAGTAGGGACAGGAGACGATCAAAAAGCCGGGATCGGAAATCCTACAAGCACAGAAGCAAAAGCAGAGAGAGAGAACAAGACAGGAAGTCAAAAGAAAAAGGTATGTTTTTGTGAAGACTGAGTTCATATCAAGTTCTGAAACTAATCTTTCCCTAAAGTCTCAAAAGCTCTTAGTCTGTCAGTGAGTAACTGAAAGTTCTTCTTAGCATCAAATTAGATCTGTTTTTATAAGCTGTGTATGTTGCTGTTAATCAATTTGAAGCATTTTGTTTGGTCCAGTTATTGTTAATGCACGTGTGTGCAAACGTACACCCCAGTGTCCACCTCTTATCTATTATAGTAGTTATTAAAAGCTTACCACTTTGTCTGCAAATTCAGTGTGTGAGGATTTTGATGTATTTTAAGACCTGTTTACTGTTTACCTTTAGAAAAACATAAGCCTGTAATCAGATTTTCATAAGAGTGAGTATTTTCTATTCCTACTGTTAGCAGATATTTCTGTAATTTCCCTTTGCTGGTACATGTGTGGGAGATTGGTAGCTGGTTTTTCACCTGTACCAACTATTACTTCTCTACACTATCATGTTCCCTTTATTTTCTTTTAACAGTGCTTTTAAGTTTGTTTTTTTTTTTCTTTCTAGTCTATGAATGCAGTCCAAGATAAATCTTGCAGAATTTCTGTAATGCTCTAAACTACAAATTCATGCCCTCTCCCCAGTCTCGTGCTCCTCCCTCCATCCTTCCCCCTCCTTGGTTTTCGTTTTGATTTTAAATGAAGTGAGATTTGCTTTGTCAGTATTCAGGTGAGTCTCAGAGGAATGCTGTATTAGTCCTTGGAGCGCTTTTATAGCAGTACATGCCATGTACAACAGCATTGATGGTGACTCACTGCTTCATCAAAGGCTGGTGTTCAGAAGCTTTACCTTTAGTTAGGTAGGATTAAAAAGAGCTACAGAGAGAATACTGCAGATTTGCATTCTGTGAAAAGATACTAATTCCCTGTTATTGCTAAATTTCCCCCTTTTAAAAGTATTTTGAAACTTCTGGAAGAATGTAATAACAACTTCTGGCTTAAACTACTGATTCTGTTGGGGTGCTGACTAATATCCAGTCTGAAACAGCCACCCCACTTCATTATTAGAGCTGAAAGTCAGTAATGGATGAAACAATTCTGTTCTTTTTCTAAGGTACTTTTGAGGTTTTCTGGAACAAAAGGTGCTATGTGCATGTATGTGGATTGCACAGGCCTGTTTGCCCTACCCTTACTTTTCCATAGTTATCCAGCAGATTAGTTCCCAAAATGTTGCTAATGCTTCATATATTTTTCTTGCCTGACTTCCTTGGACCATTTTAATTTTTCTGGTTTATACTATGGTGCTGCTTTAGTATTGATTCTTCTCTCCTTTTGCTTTGCCCTTTATAAGCAAGTGGGTTTTAGCTGCTTGCTCATTGGCAGTGGAACTGATGTGTAGTGTTTAAACTCTCGTTCAGTATTGTAGCCTATATCCGTCCCTTCTGTTACTTTATTCCTACCTGATACTGTGCCTTTTTTGCCTACTTTATGAACATACTTCTGCTACTTAGTCAAGAATGTGCTATTCAGTATTCTGTGTGTATCTGTGTATATAAATAACTGTGTTTTTATTTACTCAAATTTGGTCTGGTTTTGAGCTTATTGGCTTTTCAGTTCTTTCCTTAATGCTTCCATAAATAGAGGAGCTAGTGAACTTTCTTCAGCATCTTTTTAGTTTTAACTTGACTGATTTCCTTGCTGGCCGTTTTATTTGCTGCTTGCTACTTTCTTCCTCCAGAAATGAGAACAGTGAGGTGATGCTATGAGCTGTGATGAAAATTCCACCTGGAAAATCAATTACTTTTTTGACTATGTAATCATAACATTTATAGAAACACAAATAGGCTTTAGAGCAGGACTGTAATGCTGCTGAAGAAGTTTGTTGGGAAAATCTTTAATAAAAGAAAAAAAGTGGGAAAAAAACCCAACCAACAATTTAACAAGCAAGCACTGAATTTCTATGATGAAGCTGCAAACACCATTACATCTTCATGTTTGCAATGCAGCGTTGTAGGTAGTCAGGCAGATAGCTTTAGAGGCTCATATATCTGAAGTGTGTGGCTGGCTACCTGCTCTGCTGTTTGCACAAACTTATTCCCAGTGGAGCAGTAAATGTAATACTGGCTTCAGAATATAATTGTCTTTATATCCACCATTGATCTGCAATTACAGAAGTAAGCAGCAAAGGCCTGGCTGTAACTACTCATGGTAGTGCCTTTCATCTTGAAATCTCAAACTGCTTTATAACCATGTATCTTAACGGGCAAAAAAAGCAAGGCACAGTTGCCCAAGACTTGCCTACTGTTAACACATAAAATTAGTGCCATACTTTGAAAATTCAGAAGTCCTGGCTTCTTGTTCACTAAAATACTGTGGAATACAGCGACCTTTAAGATTGTGAGGAAAAAATTTTATGTAAAAATGGAGACGCTTAATTTCTGGCTCAAGTTTCAGAAACAGGGATACATTTGCTAAGGGAGGGAGCCTGCCAGCCCATAAACACCAGCTGAGCAGTAGCTTAATAAAAACCAGCAGATTGCAACCACTGTTCAAGTAAACGAACCTCAGAGTAGGTGGAATAAATAGGGTTTTTTTAAGAAAAGGAAAACATCTCTTCTGCAAGTACCTTCATTGTATGAGGGGTTAATGCTAGAACATACCTCCAGAGCACTTCAACATGGCTCTTTAGCTTCCTTAATCTGGATTCATATCCTTATATAAAAATAATTATATTTGTGATTGTGTTTTTGTGTTAGTTTAAACCTCAGCAAATGCTGTCAGAACACCGAAACCCTCAGTAATGCTGAATATTATGTTTGACTGATTCTTGCATTCTTTGAACAGTAAAACCATTCACATTACCTTGGTAAGAATTCTCACAAAATGCATCTCAGTTGCCCACACAAACTCAATCGGAAAAGTGTGCATGTGTTGAATCAGGAAGCAAAATCAATATTATGTGATTATGCCAGTAGATCACAGCTGGAATAATATACACAGTTTCAAGAGCAATCTAATTGTATGTGCTTTTAAAGAAAGAAATCTTACTGATTGAAAATACAGTGGAGGAACTTAACTGCTTGCAGATACTCCAGGAGTTGAAAGAAGTTCAGTTGTTGGACAATTTGTTGAGTACACTTCCTCAGTTCTGCTTGGCAAACTGGAGGTTTGCTATGGTAAAACTATTTTATTATTAGAGTTTTTAGAAGAGTTTCATCTTTCATACCAGAGTTTAACAGTAGTTTTTTAACCTTAAACAAAATTATCCTTCCTGACCAAATTCAAGAAACAAACAAGACAGAACAAAACCCTGCACACTGCACATCCATAGGGCTATTAAGATCTACCATATCTACATAGGACAGAAGATAAGATTATTGGACTGACTACTAGTCCTCTGCGGGGAAACAAGACTACTATTCCTCAGTGGATCTACGTGTGCATCGGAGATACCTATAAGACACAAAAAGAAGACTTTTTAACAAGGTTAGTTAGAGTGCAATCTACCTGCGGAGTTGCAAAACCGAGGGCAGACAGATACAAAATGATTAGTTCTTCAGTTAGCTTTTTGACATCGTTGCGTGCTTTCTCCAAGCACCGTGCACTGGATGTGCTGCTTCAGATGAAACCTCAGTAGCAGTGTTCATTAGGCAGTTGCCCTCATTTCTGTGTGGGGGCTTTACCCCTCTCTTTGGTGGTCTGTTTTAAAACAAAGAAGTTGGGATGTTGCTTCTGTTTTAAAGCTTAATTTCTACTTTGTCTTCTGGAATATAAAAGTGTGTTATGCCAGTCTAGGTGATAACATTATTTAAAATAGCTTTTTCAGAGTGTTCGATCTGTGTGCTCCTGTGCTGGGGATATATATATATATATATATATATATTATTTACTTTAATTGCCCGGATAGCAGGGAATAATCAGAAAAAAAGAGCATGAATGTTGTTCTGTATGATGACATCCGAGAGGTTGGTTTTTCAGATTTTTTTTTTTTTTTCTCTCCAAAGTGTCTTTACTGATCAAAGGTTGACTATTATGGTATGAAATAATACAGAAATAATTCGATATTTTTATTAAATTTGCAAATACTGAATTTATGGATGAGGCACGCAGCTCTAATATTGAATGATTTTCTTCTTATGGAAATATTTTTATTTCTGGCTTCCTTCCTTCTTTGAAGATTACTGAGGAAAAGATGAGTTTTTCAGCAGAGTAGCAAACTCTTCAGTCAGCTTTCCAATTCGTGATGGAATTGTGGGGTCCTTCCCATCTTGCTCTTCCTGTGCCTTTGGAAAATAATGCTTTTTATATATCTTGAAACTATCTGCCCAAGCCTTTTTAATGAGTGGATTAGTAATGACTGCGCTTTTTATAAAATTGAGAATTAATAATGCTGACAAGCATGCAGCTTCTGTGACATAACTGTACAATGAAGTCAATTTTGATTGTCACTGTGATCCTCACGTTCAAAGCTAGCAGTTTGTTTCCCAGAGTATTTGATTGTTTGGGGTTGCTAGTTGTTTTTTTGTGGTTTTTTTTTTTAATTGGCAAGTATTGATTTATTTGATAATGCACTGATGCACTGTTCCGTCACTGTTTTCTGATTCTCTTTAAATATGGTTCTCGAAATGAGAATTGTAAACCAAAGAAGGCCATACACGTAATAAGTTAAAACTTGGGGACAAAAGGAGTCTCACGATAAGTAAGGAAGCCACACATCATGATTATGCATTTCCCTAACTTCTTGACTGCCTCTTTACCCCCAATTTGTGTATTTCAACAGACACCTGAGTAGCTGCCTCTGTTAGGAGGTCTGTCCTTTCTCCTCTTTTTCCCCACCCTGTACTATCCCCTTTGGCCTTTTTTTGTACCCTCTCCATTCCAGCATGGTAGTCTGAAGCCTATTTCTGTAACTTTTTGAGTATTACTGTTATTGCTATAGAAAGTAATTGTCCCATTTTGTATGCAATATATATCTCACATGTGCAATGTTTGTTTTTACTTTGAAATCCATGGTCAATGTCTTCTTTCATGGCAGAAAAGAGGGGATCTGATGATAAAAAAAGTAGTATGAAGTCCAGTAGTCGAGAAAAACAGAGTGAAGACACAAATACAGACTCGAAGGAGAGTGATACTAAGAATGAGGTCAATGGGACCAGTGAAGACATTAAATCTGAAGGTGACACTCAGTCCAATTAAAACTGATCTGATATGACCTCAGATCAGGCAGAGGTAAGTGCATTATTTCAAACTTTGATTAGGGCTTTTTGTTACTGTTTAACAGTGCAGCGTAAGTATGCACAGATGAAGATGGAACTAAGCCAAGTAAGAAGACATACTAAAGCACCTTCTGAAGGAAAAGACAGTGTAGTCCTGCAAAACATTTTGAGGTACATTGTTTTGTCTCAGCTCTTTTGTAGCAGACTCGTGCCCCCATTAGTGTGCCTCTTTGGGACATATTTGTAATATAGCCACCATAGAAAAATTAATTATCCTTTTTTATTTTTAGGGATTTTGTTATCGTTTTTTAAAAAAAAAAAAAAGTTGAACTGTTTTTGTATTTAAGTCCATATTGTGTTGGTACATCAGCAGAAACTTTTGCTTTAATACTTAATATTTGAGGCACATGTTGGACTACTTTGTTTTCATATAAACTGCTAGTATTTCTTTGTCAAGGATGTTTCTAGTTTTTTTGCTTTATTGCCTTGCATTCTAATGCAGTTTGTTCTGTAACTCGAGAGCCAGTAGCATTGGATTGATGGAAGTGTAGGGTTTATGAATTATTGCAGCTGACTACCATACCTCACACAGCGTTGGTGTTGTGAGCGGCCCATGAAAAGCCAAATTAAAAATCAAGGATTCAGTCAAACTAAGCAGGTACTCATGCCAGGTACTCCTTTCTCTACCCACATCCATGTTTGAATGCTGTTGCCTGTAATCTTTAAGCTTACTGTTGTGTTTTTGGTTTTCAAGATAGTGAAAAGGACTTTTTGTGTATTGTGTGAATACTGTAAATCTGATGTTAACAGAATGGAATTTTCTTTCAACTGTATGTAGGGATGCAGTGCTGCCCAGAATTAGATATCTTTAAAGAGTTTAAAATGCAATAAACACTACATAATAATCGCCTTGTTACTTTCAATGCAATTCAAGTCTTTAAGAGGTATGTGTTTAATATTTCCTACTGTGTAGGAGAATTGGCAGTCAGCCATAGTACAGAGAAGTGGAATGGCTGATAACAGACTTCTAAGGCAAATGTAAATGCAAAGACAGATGCCACCAAACGATTACAATGTTCATGGCAAGAATGTATGCTGAAAAACTGTTTGTTGGAAATGAAACAGCTAAACAATAGGAAATACAAATGCTGTTATTTAAAGGAAAACTTTCTTTTCCCCACTCTTGACATAGCTTTCTTACTCTTGCAGAAGGTCTTTAGTTGTATTCCTGAAATAAGGAACTAACAAAGGAGAGTACAGCTGATAAATGAGCTTCTTGCAACATAAATCGTTACTGTAGTTTCAATATTTATGCTAGGAACTCTTAAAACACTTAATGTTGATTATTAAACCATTAATGCTATGTTATTGCTTCTAAAGCCAGTCATGTTCAATGTTGATATTTTTGTAGAGTTAAGATGACAGCTAACAACTGGGCCAATATATAGGAATGGTAAACTTAATGCTCCTAATGCTGTCTAATTGTCTGTTTTCCCAAAATTTTGCATTATAGGACTACTACATGAAGAGTCTGCGAAGACAGCGGAAGACAGCTTAAACTGAAGATCTGCTTTAAAATGAGGTGAAAGAAAGCTGTAGTGGCGTAGAAAAATATAAAGTTGAGTTAGAATTTTTTTTTTTATAAAATTTAATTCAGGACTGGTGTTTCCTCCCAGAGTTCAGAAAGATGTGTTGATAATAGCACATATGCTACTGAGAATATAAGTCCTGTATCTCTTTTTCTTTAAGACTTTTTAAGATAAGAAACCAACATAACCTGAACACATGGCTTGCTCAGTGTTTAATTGCAAGTTTTCATTCTTGGACTTTAAAACACAAGAATAAATGTTTAGTATTTGTGTGAATCGAACTAAAACGAATCCCATTTTTACAACTAAGCTATTCCTAGCTTCTTTATACGAGAAATGGAAATAAAGTATCTTTGAATTTCTGTTACAAATTTGATTGTCTCTGTCATTGAACGTTTACTATTAAGTAAGTTTCTTTCCTAATAAATCTACTCATGTCTTCAAGCTTAGTCCATTAATTTGGATGCTTAGTTATTCTGTGGTGTTTGTGGGTTTGGTTTCTTTTGGTGCCATATTAGTATTTCATTTCAAGCTTACTTTTCCAGTAGTTAGACAGCTGATGGATTCTGCATCCCCTAAAAAGCACGGCTCATGCTGCAGTTGGTTAAGAAATTACAGAAATCTCACAAGAAAAATGTAGGCCTCAAGCCTCTGTAAAGCAGTTCGACTTCTACGGCGTTATCATAAAGGTGCTACTGCCCTTATGTTTGCATTGTAGTATCAGTTTGGAATGGTGATGAACAACTGTATGCAGTTGGTAAGCACATACAGTCTGTGTGTTACAGCAGATACAAGGGAAAGGAGACATCCCTTATGCTTCCCTGTGAAGCTGTGGTGCAAGCAAGCAAGCATCGTTCTTGTTGGAAAAGAACTGCACTGTGTGCTAGTCAGCGGCAGAGACAGTGCAGTCTAGTTCAGTGCTGTGTCTGCAGGGCATTGAATTCGTGTTGTCCTTCATATTAGTATTCAGGACTTGACCATACACGTAACTGAAGTCATAATGGACAAAGCACTATTGTAACTCGCTGCTTCTGATTTTGGTGTGCCTTGTAGCATCCGTCTGTGGAACTGCACTCAGAGAAGGATCTGTGTGTTGGCCCCTTTGGTGAAATGAGTGCTGGTTTTTTTGATATGGAGGGATACCATGTGCAGCCACGTTCCCTTTTTGACTTTTATTGTTCTAACACAGGCACCCATGTAGGGGCGAGGAGATTGAGGCTGGGTGGTGGGTGGCTTTAGAAAAACTTAACAAGAGAAATAAGTGTAAGTAAGTGGGAGAAAGTAAAATTACAACTAAGTTCTAATTACAGACATTGCATGAACACCTATTCCTTTTGAAACCTGTGCAAGCAACATGATTCAGCTACTGCCTGGATGTGTTGCTTCTTTCAGTGGCTAAAATGTTTGCCTTGCACCTTCCATTGCACACATTTGTTATAGGACTGGCATTTTCCCTTCCTTATTTTGTACAGGTATACATGATAAAATGAGGTCACATGGTAGTAAATTGGACTGGGATTCAGATTCTGACATGTCTGATAGTGGAGTCTTTCTCTACTGCATTGAAGGAAAAATTCTGTCTTTCAGAGCATAGGAAATGTGGTGCCTTTCTAATTATCTTCAGATGTGACTGTAAAGAGCGTCTCCACTACAGATTCATCTGTGTGAAAAGCATCATCTTCAGAGCTGCAGCCCAAGATTTTGTAGGAATACTAAGCAAAAAGCAGGTAGCTAGCTTAATCAGGCACTTCCTATGTGCTTTCTCAGTAGTAGTTTTGGCAGCCTCACAGTCCTGTATTAGGTGTTAGAAGTGCATCGGCCCATGATTTTTCAAAGTTGTGTTAGAATTTTAAGGGTGTCCTGTCCACTGCATAGTGCCACATGTCATTCCCCCTACCTCCCACCCCCTGAAAAAGGAAGAGATCTAGGAACTTGAAACAACTGATACTTTAATATAAGTGAAGAGTAGCAATGTTGGTTCAGTACAAGTTTGTAGTGCAAACAAAAGTTGTCCTTGGAAGAACAGTAAGTTTTGTAAACTTAGTTTCAGTTGTCATACTAACGGTTTATTGTTCAAAGAAAAAAAAACCCAACAAAAACCAGTTAACATAACTAGTGTGCCTTAGAGTTTATCAAACTGCATAAAACATACAAAAATATTTCTCTGAATGCATAGACTTATTGTTATTACAGTCAGATCATGATTAAAGTTTTAGTCTTATCACATTAACAGTTATTCTTTGTGGAAACTAGAGCAAATAAAGCTTTTTAAAACCAGCTGCTCCTATAGCTGAATGGTCGGTAGTTAGTGGAGGCAGTCTTTACACTGATTTCCTAAACAAAGGACCTGAAAAGAAATTAGGTACTCTTAATTTTGAGCCATTATTTAACTACTACTGTTTTTCAAACAGTTATTGCACATAATCTGAACTAGCCTCCAAGCTATGCTGAAAAGATAAATACACAATTGTTAAAATAAAAACTCCTTTCTTGTCCTACAAGAAAAACAAAGCTGGAGCCACAGTTAGGAAATTTTACTTCATGCTGTGTCACAGTCTTGAGCTTACCAGGAGTTGAATCAGGCTTTAAAGTAGCCCAGCTCCTGGAGAGAGAAGGGCGAGGACTGAGAAATTAGCAGAGTTTAAGTGATAAGATGGATATAGACCAAGTGGGAACAGATGATAATGGTTTTGAATGCACTAAGGGAGAATTTTAAGCCTAGAGTAACTTGGTAAAATCCTGAACTCTGAGTCAAGCATCTCTTCTGTGGCAGAAGGGGTTTCTATGTTCTTCTGACATGCATGCACTTACTAACCTCACTTGGAGGAGCCACTTCCAGGATAAAGCAGCTGTGCTGCAGGAAGCGAGGACAGGAGGCAGCCATGCTGCTCCTACCAGAACATGTTGATTGTACTATTTATGGTCTGAATGGCAACATTACAATCCAGATCAACAACAACAAGCGCTGCATCAGCTGTGCATAAACTCTGCTCTAGTGCAGCTTCATAAAGCAGAGATGGAATGGAAATCAGTACGGGGTGGGGGGTGGGGCAAGCAGCTCGTGTCCAGAAAAAAAACCAACTCCCTCACACCTCCACCCACCCCTGTACCCAATTAAGGTTTTTGGTGCAAAGGTCATCATCGTTTTTGGTACAAAAGAAAAAAAGCCTCCCAAGGTACAACTTTGCAGACTACCACGTTAACAGTGGTGCTGTGACTTAAATACTTTGTTTGGACTTAAAGGTGTGTTTGTTTTAATGATGACTTTTGCCTTTCATAACGCCCCAGGTGGATGTTTTCATTAATGACTTGCTTAAATGCAAGTTAAGCAGTCTGTAGCTTAACCAGAATTGGGGTGAGGAGGGGTCCCCAAAAAAGTTCAGTTGAAAGCACCTGGAGGCATTCACCCCTTTTAGTACTCATCTGGCTAAGACTTTGGACACTGTAAAAGTGACAGTAGACTGTGCCACATGTAGAAGTACCAGTTATTTGCTAGCAGTTTAGTGGGGCTGATCACAACCGTGGTGTGCTCCTTACAGTTGCGATACCTCAGGAATATACTGTTGTGCTTCTCTTCCCACAGCAGAAACCAACCCCACACCCTGTAACCGCTCTGTGAGGGTGGGCCGTAAGGAAGTTACCTGACCTAACAGTCCTGACTTCCAGTGGGAGTAATGCATCGACCCCTTGTATCATTAGGAAAATTAATAAATAAAAGCATGGGCACAGATTTGTGATCCCCTCCTGAGCTCCTGAAAGAGAAGGGCACCTTAACCTGCTTTGTGACTTAAATGCTCCTTAACTTAGACAGGCTTCCATATTTCTTTTTGTGGAGGCAGAGGGACGCCATCACTTAAGTTAGTTACAATATATTCATATAGGAAAGAAACATTTAAATATCGACACTGTTACTCCACTCATCCCAGTGAAATTCTTCAGAGCATTAAATATCTCTGTCCCCAGCAAGGCAAGACAATGCATCTTGCTAAGTGTTTGTGAAGGGGCAAGAAATGAAGGACTTGCAAGTCCTACATTTTTAGAGAGCAACTGTTCATTGTATGCCAAATACCCTCTGACATTTAACTCAATCAGGAAGTTTAAAAAAAAATACATATATATAAATGCACAGACACACCATTTCCTGAATCTCTTTTCCATGATTCTTACTTGGTCAAAGAGTGGGAGCACTCAACATACTTTTCATCTTGATAATTAAGTCTTTCCTGCCCTCTGTTGCCAAATACAACCAACAGATTTAATTGACATACATTGGAAGCATGTGATTTTAGTAGACAAATGAGGTATCCCTTATCTGAATACAGTATCAAGTAAAAAAAAATGAAAGCAAAGGGGTTATTAAATATAAAAGATAAACTATTAGTTAAAATAGTAACCCTAACAATAACTTAAGGTTTTTACACATGCTTAATTCACTGCCTTCAAAAGGCAGCAGCATGTAATTACCAGGTTTTCATACTCCAGGTGCACCCAGCAGAGTCAGTACGTCAGCTTTGATGCTCTGCTGTTGTAGCATGGTCTCTCAGTCAAAGTCGATGCAGCGTTTCGGAAAGGAGAGCTGTCGGCTTTCACAAGAACTAACTCCAGCTCCTGGAAGTCCTGAAGCCTGGCAACATCCTTGTCCTTTTAAAGAACAGATAGAACAGTGCATTACTTCTAAACATACCTGGTCTTACTTTGTAAATGTTTGTAAGAATAGCTAAAGGAAGTAAAAACTAAAATTCCAGGGAGGTGACACCAGCGATAGGAATAAATAACGACAGAAAAAAATCCTACCAGTGTATAGGAATAAATAACGACAGAAAAAAATCCTACCAGTATACACTTTCGTTCAAAGCATGTTTAGGTTTTTTTCTCTCCTTGAACCATACAATTTTTTTCTCCTTGAACCTCACTATTATTTGACTGTGTCTGTGCATGTCACTTAACTAAGAGTTGTAACCAAATGCATTTAATTTACAGCCCTCCAGAATAGGTATTTTTGGAACAGAAGAGCATGTTCATTTGTTAATGGCGTATCTTTAAATTATTCACATGCCAATTTGCGGGGTTTTTTCCCTTTACTATTTGTTCTTTTTAGGCAAGCAAACAATGCAGTAATACATGGCAATTACATTAAAAGCACACTAATGCACTGTTTCTGATAAATGCAAAAAAAAAAGTCAAGCTGTAATAGTTTCATGTGCTTTAGGAGCTGAAATACTCTGCCTATTTTGACAATATTTTAAGTACGTTGTGATGAAGAGTTAAGAAAAGTCCAATACCCTTCAGAATGTGAGCTTAAGTCAGTTTTTGTTTTTTAACACAAGACCGTCCATGTTTTGCCGATCTTTTTACAGAAATACCTCTCTGATGGCTGCAAAGTGCAAAGTCAAATTATTCTCTGATTTCAATTCTTACCTTTCTTACTAGTGTATTAGGCAATTTTCTGATCTTCTCTACTTGTTCTGGATTAATGCCCAGTTCACAGCAACTCACTCGGAGCAGATCTTGGTAGGTCAGTTCTTGTCTGTCCAGTTCAATTTCAATGAAGTCATTGTCTCGCAGGTTCTGGACTCTCACCTTAAGCACAAGTTCTGATTGCAAAAAGGATTAAAATGTTTTTTTCCCCTCAAAAAAAAAAAACCCAAACCAAAAACCCAACCCAAACCTAACACTGAAGCAGCTAACACATTTACCATTATCTTTTGAATTCCGGCGTTATAATACAATACCTGTTGCCTCACTGGGAAATACTGTGCAGTTAATGGGAGCTTCCATTTGAACAGAAAGAAATGCACAGGGGAACCAGCATTAACAGTCCGATCCATCCAGTCCCCAAGTCAAGTCACTACCAAACTACCAGAGATACATTTGATACTGTATAATATATTGCAAAATTTGAATTGTTAAGTTGCTCGGACTGATCTTTCCATCGGTTTGCAGAGTATTGCCATGTTTAAAACACAGTGTAACAGTTACTTTGCTTAGCAGAGCAGAAAAAAAGTTCTGGGTACTTTTGGCCAAAGAATTCAACATCTTTGCCCCTACTCCAGATGAGCGCAAGAGGAATGGCTCTTTCACTTCATCCTTCACCCAGTAACAAAACCACGGAACAGAATGTAATAGAGGGAGATTACACTTCATTACCTTGCATGCTATATGGGAAAGTTCCAGTAAAGAAAAAGGGCTGAAAGGCCGGTGCGGGACCAGTCGGTGAACTGTCAGTTTGCAGAGGTGCAGCCTGTGCGGATGCTACCGGAGAGAAGAGGCCTCGGCCGCGAGGCGGGGACGGCCGGCAAGCGGGGCCGTTCGGTACCTCGGGCTCGGTGTGTTCTGGTGCTGCGATGGCTGCTGACGGGGTGGGCAGCTCTTCCACAGCTTCTAGTGCAGGAAAATCATCTTCGCTGTTGCACGACGTAGGTGTGCATATGCTTTCAACCTGAGTTGCTGATGAACAAGGACTAGTTTCACACTGGGAAGCAGAAGAGATGGAAGCACTTTCATTCTGGGACTCGGCCAAGCCGTCTGGAATGCCTTCTTCAGTGTAAACGTAAGGGAATGGTGGGTTGGCCAAGTAGTTTGCAACAATTGGCAAATTTAAATCCTTCACTCCTTGACATTCAGTTTCTTCCTCTATTAATGAAGTTCAAAAATGGGGGTTAGGGAATGGAGAGAGAAAAAACCCCACCATGTTATTGCATAGATCTTTTCTCATTCTGAACAGTTTTCCTGTTGTGTCTTAAAAGTACATCCCCTTCTGAGGTAATCAAAGGATGATACTGATGTACCATAAGCATGTAACACCTGGAAGGCACAGAGCTGTAAAAGGAAAGCCAACTCTACACATTTCTACCATGTATTGTGTTTTTTAAAGGCAAAGTGGGAAAAAACCACTAAACGATGGGGCATTTCTAGCAGCGTTACTCCAGCGTTTTCAAAGAAACGGGCTGACCAGTAGTCCCTCACTAACTCACTTTGCAATGCTGTTCATAAGACTGCTGTAAATAGTTTATTGTAACCCATGCCAATAAATTAAACCAAGCACTTCTTCGGGTACATGAATATTTGCTCTAATACCCAAACGAACTCTTCTCTTGCTCAAAAGCACTGCAGTAAATGACATTCTTGCCTGACTGAGGATTACAGGACATTAATACTAATGCCAAAGCAGTTCAAAAAGATCTGCTCGATAGCACTACACTCCCAGAATGAAAACCATCTAGGAGAACGTTAAGTGATATGTGTTTGTTCCCCAGGAAAGCTTAACAGACAGAAAAATAAGGCAACCATGAACAGAGTTCATTCATACACGCTTGACGGTTCAGATGTTAAAAACAGACCGCAAGTCATTTGCCATGAACCAAGTCCAAGAGATGAGTCCCTTGCCCAAAAAAACCCCAAAAATGCTCATGCAAAGAACATGCCATTCCTTCAGTTGTGACTGTTGTAACCTTTGCCATGATTGAGCTGCAACTTCATTTAAGATAACTCTGCACTGTTGATCTAAGAGCCTATCATTGTAGAGAGCAATTTAAGTGCAATTACCAGAAGACAGAACAAAGGTGAAGCACTTAAAAATTTCAGTCTGGAGCATGGTACCTAGCTGCTGATGGAAATTGGCACTGGCGGTGTTCAGGAGCGTCACATCTAATAAGGTTTGCTGTGCACGCAAAAAGTGTAAGATGACAGAATTATGGGGCAAAAATTAATCATACCGCAAGCCACAGTATAACAAAATACTCAGAAGCTGTAACTTCTGAAATGCTGCCGTTGTTCTGAGTGGATTTGTAAGATTTCTGGTGGTCAGACAACAGCCAAATTGTACAACACGAAACTCTCCATCTGCAGCCTGCGTGCTAGCTCCTGCTTAATGCGAGCAAATAGGACTGCAGCAGCACATTTCCTGACGTGTACAGCTCTTCAGTCTCTTGATGACACAGCTCAGAATAAAAGGCCTTCCTACCTAAAATCCCCACATCTATTTGCCTGAGTATGAATTACAGTTATAAATGGGAGCTATCTAATGAGATCCAATAGTCTTAGCCAAAGTTTTGCCAACCTACTGCCTCAGATAAAAGCACTAAAAATGCTGTAGTCTTTAGACCAAGAATTCTAGATGACTTTTAAGATGGGAACGGTACCTCCCAAAATCTTGCGGATGTCTGGTTTCGAAGTTAACTCTGCAGCCAGCTCTCCTTTAGCGGTGAGGATCTGCTTATCTGCACCAGCGTCCAACAGGCAGGAGACCACTTGAGCATGGTTCCGCTTACAGGCCCAGTGCAAACAGGTCCTGCAGGGAAGGAAGCAGAGGGGTTGTGCTGTCAGCCTCAGATTTACCACCCCGGCTCCCCCTCGCGTGCCCGTCCTGATTTGCCTGAGCTGGATGTGAGAGCGACAACAACTGGGAACGAAGTTTCCTTCATGGCATCACTTTTCTGAAGTTAGGAGTCTATTGCAAGTTCTGCGGGGGACGACCCTCCTGTACCTTGCTACAGCGATTCTCCACTGCTGTCGGGAAGAGCCGTGTCGGTGGACACGAGCAACTTCGGAAGAGGTCTCGAGCAGACAAAACGGGGAGTGACAGGTGGAAGGAGGATGGGAAGGAGGATGGCCTCCTTTTATTATGATCCTCTTTAGCGGTAAATCTCAAAGCCTCCCGAGATTAGCATTTCCTTTTTTGTAAATAGGAAAACTAAGAGGGGCTGCGTCCTCAGAGCAGCTCTGCCCTCTGCCTGAGGAGGGGTGCCCAGCCTCATGGGGGGGGGGAGCCCCGACTCCCAGACGCGCCCGGCCAAACACCCCGCGCAAGGCACGGGCAGCCCCGGCCTCCCCAGCCGGGCCCGGCAGCGGCCCCGCGCTCAGGGCCCGCCCGCGGGCGCTGCCAGCCCGGCCCCCCCGGCAGGACGCGCGGGACCCCGGCCCGGCCGCCCCCGCGCCCCTCACCAGCCGTTGATCTCGTTGCGGGAGTTGATGTCCGCCCCCGCGCCCAGCAGCCGCCGCACCTCCTCCGCGTCCCCCAGCGCCGCCGCCTCCCGCAGCCGCTCCGCCAGCTCCCGCGCCTCCGCGGCGCCGCTCATCGCCGATGCCGGGGCGGCGGGGCCGGCGGACGCCAGGCAGGGTCCCCCGCCTCGGCCGGGCCGCCGCTGCAGTCCCACCCCGCCGCGGCGGGAGCCCGTCAGGAGGCGGCGGCGGGCCGGGCGGCCTCCTCAGCGCCGCGCCGCCGGGCCCTCTCCGCCCCGCCGCCCGCCGCCCCAGCCCTGCGCTCCGCCGGGCGCCCTCACGGCCGCCGCCATCTTGCGGCCGGGGCCGGGGCGGGGTGCGGGCCGCGCAGGGGCTGCCCCGGCCGCTGCCCGCCCCGCGGGGAACTGCTGCGGGCAAAGAGGGCTGGGGCGGAACCGGCCCCCCAGCGCTGGGGGGCGCGGGGGCCCGGAGAGGGGAAGCACCGGAACGGCGGCGTCTCCGCCGGAGGTCTCTTCCCAGGCTCGCCCGCCGCCCTGCCCGGCGAACAGGCCGAGCCCTGCGCGGGGGCTTGAGGGGAGACGGCTCCTGGGAAGGGGGAGAAAGGGGCGATTCAAGCCTGCCGGCCCGGCAAAGGCTTTGCCTCCTGCGGGGCTCTTTTAACCGGCTGAGCCGCCGCCTGGCTCCTGCCTTTGAGCTGCGAGGCCGCCGTGGGCTGGGGCCGGGCAGGGAGCAGGAGGCCGTGGGCTGGGAGCGAAACGCTCTCGGGGTTCCCCAGGCACCCCCAGGCCTGGTGCCCCTAATTCCCAGCCCTTCCCTCTCCGGTGCATTGCTCACGCTCTTAATTAAATCACTGCGGTGTGTTCTGAGGAGCTCTTTTTAACTGCAGCGTTTCTATTTTGGCATCAGTGTCTGCCACCAATGAGAAATTTGCACTGAGCTGGGTTGTGGGTTTTTTTTTTTTCATTGCCTCTCTTGTATTGCTTTCTCTTCTCATTAGTGACATTATTTTCAACCTGCCGTTTAATTTAGGACTCGGGCTGCAGTGAATCATCTTCCTTTTAATCAGTCGGGAGAGGCTGAGGCCCACAGGCTAGACCTTCTCTTTCCTTAAGCGAGCGCCCAGCATCCCCACAGCCGCCCCCGTGAGCTCAGGAGGGACACGCACAAGCCGCGGTGACATTTGTAACTGGCGTGGCAAAGGTTACGCTGTGACTCAGTGGCATTTTTTTGACACCAGCTCACATGCTGTTGATCTCGCGCAACAGACTGCAACAGGCTGAGCAAAAATTTTTGCCCGGCTTGTACCAAAAGACCCAACCGACTGTATGAGAAGCAACTTGATTTAGGGAATGGTTCGCAAACAAGATCTACCCAGTGACAACCGCAAATTCAGACCTCGGAGACCTTGGAAGACCGGCCTTCAACCGGACGCTGCTGTGACCCGGACCTTCTTATTTTAACTTGCGTCCTTTTTCAATAAAAGCTGCCTTAAATCATCACACTTTTTAAGCCATGGTCCCTTTTGCCTGTTTTCAGTACCTGTGGCATAAAAGTTGTAAAACAAAGACAAGGCACACGAATGTGGAGACCTGGCGATACATTCTAGGAAGTGGAACATTCTCTTGCACACTGTGAAAGCTTTAAATCCCAACTTGTTACATCTGGAAGAATCCAATAGGACAAAGTGGCAAAACAGCCTTTTCCAACGCCGTACATGACATCTCTCAGTCCGACGGGGAGCAGCTGTTCAGGAGACGAGTGCAGGAGTAGGCCTAAAACCAGAAACACCGGCCCTGGTTCATCAGTAGAACTGCGTGGTGCCACTAGATGTCATGGTGGAACAGCAAGAGGAGCCCGAAGCGTGGCTTTGTGCTTCTTGCTATAATTGTAAAATGCCTTTAAATGTGTCTCGGCACATCCATAGTGTCTCCATACCGCTTTGATCCTGCGGATTTCAAAGCTCTGCGCAGTGCAAAGGGATGTTACGCAATGCTTCGACAACAACCGCAGGGAAGCCCCGCGCAGTGAGCTGATTTCTTTAGGGTTATGGGGCTTTTTTTCTTCCTCCCTCCCACCCACCCCCCACTTGAGCTCCTCTCCCAAGGCCACACCAGGGCTTTTAAGGACTCGAAGCCGGCAGGCGATGCACTGAGATGGTCTCTCTCACGCTCTCTCAGGATGAGTATCCTACTCTGTCGTGCTTGTGCCAAGCCCTGTTAAATGCAGCTCGGCTTCACCATTGCTTAGTTACGCAACGTACTTCTCCCCGGGTCATAAGATTTTCTCCCTCAAGAAAGACTGTGCAGAAGAGGATTAGGAGCAAGTTCACTTGACTCAAAACTCCCTGCTGCCGCCATGAGCCCTCCTGTTTGTGCCTCACGTGCGGAGCCTCAGACCCCTTGGCAGCATTGCCCCCTCCCCGTTCATCGGCACTAGTGCTGCACACACCAAACCTGAGCAACAACACAAACATGCTCATCCTCTGCTCCTTCCTTCCCTGTCCCATATGGCAGCTGGGTTTGTGCCCGTGCTTGGCAAGCCGCGGTGCCTGTCCTTGTGCAGGGCACATGTGCATACCTCTCCCTACCGAGCCAATCCGGATGCACGGAGGCAGGTGCCGGCAGAGGACTGGCCATCCCCTCTGGAAGCTGCTGGGAATTGCACCCACTGCTGCATGCTCATGGCTGGGCTGAGCAAAAGCAAGCAGTCACTTTGCCTCCCAAGTGTGCCTCCTAAATGCCCTTGGCCTTCAGCAGGAACACGCTGAGCTCTGAGCCATGGTGACAGTGTTTGTGCCTGTGGAGCCCAGATCAGTGATACTTTGTTTTCTTTGTGATTTACAGGTGCTCAGTGCTCCCTGGGCCTTCACCGCTCGAGGGGGAACCGTGTCCGCCAGCTTCAGCCTGCGAGCGTCGGTGGGAGCGCCGAGGCATGCCTGGCAGCGCAGAGCCCGTGCTTAGCCGTTACGTGCTGGGACATCCCGCTGCTGCTTGGAGTAACCACAAGGGAGAGTTGGGCCATTCTTTGTCCTCACAGCAAATTTTCCAGATTTTATTGGTTTAGTTTTAATATCTGTCTTTTTGCAAGCTTCTGACTGTGACTGAACCTCTGGATTGGTTCTTTTCTCCTTTTTTGGAGAAACCATGGTCTGTTTGGTCTTTGCTTCTGTCTTTTTTTAAGGCTTATGAAGTTTTTCACTCCCTTTGCATTTCAGGTTTCATTCCCCAACTTCTTTAACCAAGGTCTTAGTCATTTAAAATCATTATTAAACATCTCTTTAAAGGCTTAATTCCCAGTTACACAGTGATACAGCTGTACATATTGTTCATATCTGAAACACCCAGTCCCCACCCAACCCACCAAAATAATGTTTCTGGCAATTTCAGCCAACCCTGTGCTTGTGTAAGGTTATTAGAAGCAAGATTTAAGGATAGTCAGAAACCTTAGACATGAATGTACATACACATACAGACAGATTTAAAGCTGCTATGGCATTAAGGCTCAGAGAAGCGACAGGACTGGTGGAGAATAAAGATGGAATGAACTAAGAGTCAAGCCAACATTCACCTAGGTTTAAACTAATTTACGCTGCTCACTTTGGGCCTTTCACTGGATGTTTGAATGCGGAGGAGGTGGTCTCAGTGAAGTCAAAGTCACAAGGGAGAAGCAGTTTCTATTACACCAGGTTTTGTGCTGGCCTCATGGAAGTCCCCATGTGAGAGTTTGGAGATTAATTTTAGGATAAATTTGAAGCTCCACGTTACGAAGTCTGAGCCTGCGTCACCCAGCGCTCGCTTTGTGCCCATGGGAAGAAATATGCAGCACAGAGCCTGATTCACCTCATCCCAGGGCAGGTGTCTAAGAATAGCGCAGACAAATCATCCTCTGGAGATGCCTATTGTGTTCTACCTACTGTCAAAGGAGCCGAGGGTAACGAGCTTTGAACCCGATCATTTCCAGCCGTCTAGTGTCAGGCAAGATGAGCACATGAGGCAAGGTGTCTGGGGCCCTTCCTTTTGTTACCCTGTTCTTGATGAGATAAATCAAGCCTTATAATGAATTGCACACTTGCAGGGAACTCACCATTCACTTTTCTTTTGACTTCAAATCATGGCTCTTTTCACCAAATCACCAGGCAGGAATTGCAGCACTGATAGTGGTACAGAGGGCTGGGAGTGAGGACGGGTCTGAGCCACCTGGAGCATCCCTGAATCACAGTGCAACCACCTATCCCATGGGTTTTCAGCCCTGCAGAGCATCCCGCAGGGACTTGAGGGGAAGCTGGCTGCCTAAGAAGGAGATTTTTCAGGAGGTGTGAGCACACACACACATGCACACAGATGCCTGCGCCTGCAGCATGGAGCCAAATTTGATGGGGGGGGGGGCTGGAAAACGGCATTGATATTTGGGGGAATGGTTATCTGCAGGGGAAGGATCTGCTCAGGCAGCCAAATCCATTTGGAAATCAGGCACGGTGTGCGACTGATCTTGTTTTCATTTGTTAATTTAACACTGTTCCTATTTGTAGGACAAATAAATAATTTCCGAACAAACAAGTCGGAGAACTGGAACCTGAGGGGGGTGGTACATCAGCTCAGGGACTCATGGTTAAGAAGTCCAATAGATTTTGATAACAACTGGAAATTGTTCAGTGGATTAGTGTCTAAAGCCAGTTTGGCTTCAAGTAATGACAAGCCTGAGCTGCAGTGCCGTGGATCCAAACTTCTCCCCCTGAGGGTTGTTGTTGCTTGTGTTGTGGTTGTGGGTAGAGTCCCCAGGCTTGTGCCGAGTCCCCTCTGAGCTGCGAGACATCCAAACCTAGAAAACTGAGCAGAAAAGGGCCCGCCTTTGCTTTTTGTCCAGACATCTGGCTGCATTCCTCTCTGCCCAGTCTGTAGTCCCTCACTTTGCTCTCCCGAGCCATGAAACAGGCTCATCCTGGGGACATGGGGCAAATGGATGCAGTTGCCCGACTTCTGCGTAGGGCCATGTCCTATCTGGGTGTTTGGAGCCAAAAGGCTTGTGTGGATCTTGCCCCAGTTCATCTCCTGCAGGAGCTGGCTCCTGTGGGGAGTGCACATGCTGTTAATGAGATGATGGAGATGGTTCACCTGCATAACTAAGAAAAAGATTATTTTGCAAAGACAAGGTCTACATTTGTTTCTGCAAGGCTTTTTTTCTTTAGAAAAAGCTGGCCCCATGCAGAAGACTGGATCAAGGTGTCTGGATTCTCCCTAGGCTCTGTTTTGGCCATCAAGGAGAAAGCCAGAAATGCAAATCATAACCGGTTACACTTACGTAGCACAGGCTATGCCCTGTGCACTCTTCATGGTCCTGAGACATGGCCAGTCAATTAGAAACTCTCTGTTGACTTGGATGGGCTTTCAACCAGACGCTATACAATTCAACAGAGTAATTAGCAAAGCTGTAACTAAAGAGGTCTCCATGGAGATTGACAGCATCACCTCCCAGCTGGTACATTCTCTGCCTCCTATTCTAAATTTGTTCTCGCTGTCTTCCTGGCTCTAATCCATAAGGTTAGCTAAATCTTCCAACACTTGTGATACATCAAAGCAGTGGAGAGAAGGACAAAGGCAGTTGGGAGGGTGCAGAGGAAGAAATAACCCGGTGCCTTAAGGAAAGCAGCAGAAACTGTTCAGACATACACAGTCAGAGTTTCGAGAATGGGATTAGGCAGAACAGCACCTCTGCCTGCCTGTCACTTGCAAATTCTTGCTAATACTTTAGGAGCTTATTGGAGGTCAGCACCAAACACCCAAACAGACTAATCTGTATTATAGGCACATAATCAAAGTCACAAGGTTTTACATAATATATATTGGTGACACAAGAAGTGTTTGTTCAAATAATTTTGCCATCAAGATTAGTGGCCATGAAAGCCTCTACTGTGCACTAACCTGGTTTTCTATGGCCATTGGTACGCCAGATTCCTCAAAGAAATCGGGAAGGAGCTGAGAAAGTACAAACCAAATTCTGAAGCAGTAACGGTGTTCGGTTTCTAGCCGTGGCAAAGTTAAAAAAAAAAAAGTAAGTACGTGAGTGAGCTAGAAAGGGTTGTGCTTAAGCTGCATTTAAGGCACGCGAACATGGCTGTAGATACAATTTTTGCATCTGTCATTTTTTTCAGACAGTTTTGGGGTTGCAGCAGATCACACCTCACGCTCACACATCACTTCTGCGGCAATGGCAAGAAGGAGGGATTTAAAAGACAAACTGGTGTCGCTTGACCCACTTGTGAGCTTTGTGCTCCCCTTCAGAGAGGTGGAAGCTGTGGCACAGAGGGACCAAGTGGTCTATGCTGACGGAATAAGTCAGCGGCAGAGATAGGAATGGATCCCGTGTAGGAAACAATTCCATATCAACAAATCTGATTGATTTTAAAAGGAAATTAGTTTATGGAAATGTTTGGAAACATATGGAAAAGTCTGATTTCTCCACCCTGCACAGGGCTTTGCAACTACAGTGTTAAAGAAAGACAAAAGAAAAATGTGTAAAATTACAAAAGAAGAAACACAAAAGAAAAATGGATTCACGACCATTTTCTTTGTGATGGGGAGAGACAAAGTCACAGCTCACGCCATGGGTTGCGGAGATGATGTGAAGATTCTCCAGGCGCGTAGGCCAGCCTTGTTATCATGGCTGACGCACAGCAAAGCCCAAGGTTTTGGGGGCTACCCCAAATCCTCCCGTCTCGCTGCAGGAGTTCACCCCACCGAACTGAAGTACCTAATTAGGAATCCCATTGCCCTAAACTTTTCCACAGTCAACGAGGAGAGAGCAAGAGCGATGCCAGCCAGACATCTGCGGAAGAGAAATCAGAACCTGGGAGGGCTGAATTGTCCTCTAGATTTCCCACAGTTCACATGCTGCTACCATGTGAACCCAGGGCTAAAATCACTCCGGCGGCTTTTACAGGACTCCTGAAAGCTCTTTTGTGGAAGCAGAGCTGACTGAACTGGCCTTCAGGTCAAGAAAAATCAGGCCATTAGAGAACATGTTTGAAACGCTCACCTTTAACGATGCTCCTGTTCCTTTGTACATCCCTGCTCAAAGGCAGCCTGCTGCGTCCACCATTAAAACACAATCCTAGCAATCGGTTTGATAACGCAACGAGCCCGAAGTGCAGGCCAGGAAAATGATAACGATTAAATCATGTGAATCTCTTAAACATTACCTACAATTGCTCTGCCGGCCACCGGCCACCATCGCATCAGGCAATCAAGGAGCGGTTATCTTCAAAACGGCTGTGGAAAAGCAAGTGCTGCATGTCGGTGAACCCTGCTACGATGTAGGCTGCAGGTGGACTCCTCACACTGCAAACAATAAAAGATCAAAATAAAACTGTATGTTGAATTAGCTGATACCAGAAAGAGCAACAACGAAAAAAAGCCGTTAAATGCAGACAAACATCCCGTTGCCAGGGCAGGCCGGACTGGCTTGCTGCTCTAAAGGTAATGGAAGGAGATCATTGCTGCTTTGCAGGCATCGCTCGCATCTCTAGCCTGTGTTCAGAGCTGCTGCCGAATGAATGCCAGGAGGGGACCACCCTGTTTATACCAGATCTGCATTTCGTTGTCTTCGGGCATTTCGATTTATGGTGTCAGTGGCCCAGAAGAGATTTACTGACTCTTTCTGATGGCCGTCATCTGGTTCCGAGCAATGCAGACCATATGATGTCTTGCATCTGGTGGTAAAAGAGTACCCAGGCCAAACTGAAACAAACCCCTTTGCCTTTGGCAAGGCTGGTAACGTGCCCAACTGACCGGGCAGGGTCTGCTTCTGGCAGGGGTCACGCTCTGAGCGTGGGCAGAGGACAGGGACTGTGCGACAGCCAGGACTGCTGACAACCAGCAACGCCAAACGAAGGCAATAACTCTTCAGTTAAAAAGAATTTTGTCCTAATTTAGATTTAAATTCCAAGAAGACGGAATTGACACTAAAAGGATTTCATGATATTTGTAGGAATGGAAATAGTTCCATTTTGTGAAAATTAATTATTGTTTATAGCTAAGTTTTGGATACCAAACCCTCAGAGGAGCTCTGGGACTTCCAGGTTGTCTGGAGAAGCCAGCGCTCGTTGCCTGAGGAAAAGCCAAGTCACTGGGAGCTGCTCTGCATCTCCTGGAGAGGCTCCCAGCCGCAATGAGGGCTTCCAAACTTCAACAGATTCACTTGTTCGGTGATGTCTCACAATGAAGAACAAAACCAGGCAAATCTGCAGCAGTTTTAGCTCACCTCAGGAACTCTCAGCTCAGACCTCATCCACTGAAAGGTTCATAAACTTCCCAAGAGGCTCAGCTCAGAGTGACGGTGAGCTGATACCTTCACTGCAGTCACGGGGGATTAAGGTTTATAGTACAAACCTGGAGAAACTCTGGGTTTTCAAGGAAGAAAGATGAGAGCTGGGAGGGGTTTAAATTAAAATTACCACAGCAGGTTAAAACCTTACTATTTATTTCAGTTGAATCTCATCACAAAGAAAAGCAATGTGATATCTCTATATTGAATTAGGTTTTTGACAAGCAAATGGTGCCCATGGGGTTGGAGCAGGGTCTCGGGACTCCAACCTTTCACGGCTGTTGCTGTGGGAATCTCAGCAAGTGATTTCCTTCCAGCTTTAAGTTCCTAAAAGTAAATAAGGGAGGTTAAATTAGGGTCATCTGCAGACTGAAGTGAATCTGTGCAATGGGTTTAATAATATTCATTAGCCTCCCGGAGCAGTACATTAACTAAATTAACGCATGTTCCTGGAGAAACATCACCGGCTTTGGTGAAAGATGTGCCGAGCACTCGGCCTGAGCATCTGCCAGGCCCACACCTCGCTTTTATTCTGAGCTTTCATTCAAATTGAGCTGGAACCAAGCAGAAAAAAGGAAGATCAACAACAACAATGAATGTACTGGTTCAAGACTGAGGTTATCACGCTAAGGCTTATACAGGCACAGCAGTGCTGTAAGGCTTGGGAACATCTCCATTTGCATGCTGTGGATTTGGTGCCAGGGTTTCCTAAAGTCGCTGAAATGAACCCCTAGTTACTAAAACCTGCAACGAAGTGGGGTGCTCAAGCCTCTCTGCTGCAGCCGTGCATCCCTGTGGTGCAGTGGTACCCTTGTCCAGCCGGCACACCGTGCAAGCGGATAACTGAGGGGGCCTGACATGAAGAGTGTGGGCCGTGCAATGACGCCACGGTGGCTGTGATTCTTTCCCAGGTTGCACCATGGATCGCAGGTTTCCCTAACTCAAAGCTTAACTGACGGAGCAGGTCTCGCTCCACATTGAGGGTGACAAAGAACAGGGCTGGAAGGGGGTTTGGGCAGTGACTTAGACCCTGCTGCTCTACAGCAGGATGAACCCATTCCCAACATTTGACCTTTGCAGTCTTGACAATCCAAAGATACAAAGTCCATGGCCTCCCCGAACTGTCCATGGATATCTAAAGCTTTGCCTCTGAAAGAGAGAGAGCAAGAGATCGGCCGGTGACAGACAAGCCCCTGAGCCCAGCTTTTCCCCATATCTCACTGATAACTGGTTGATTATCTTCCTTTGTACCCTCTTTGCCTCTTGCTGTGCTGTTTCAGACAGAATAAACCTAGCAATAATGAACCATCATCAAACTGGCAATTGCTTCCTGCCCAGCTTACGCTAGCAGAGAAAGAGAAAGCAAATGATGATTAGTCGTATGCCTGCACTCAAAGATAAAACCCCCAAGCAGAAGCCATCTGCCGAGGCATAAAATAATAATTCTGGCACTAGCCTTGTCTGAGTGCAATGCCATCAGCTCTCACCGAAACACAGCGTAATACCGGCCTAATGCTGAGTTCTAGCAGGTGGCCCATAACCCTGTAATAAACTCCCTGACATTATTGATTTTTCCCCCCAAAGTGAGCCCTTTTGTCTAACTACATTAACTTCTGCTTACTGAGCATCTGCGTGTGAGGCAGAATGCACATAAACAGCGGCTCATTTCGGTGAGCAATCGCTGCTCTAAACATGCCCCTGGTTCCCCGAGCCGATCCGTACATGCTGTCATCTGCTCAGATGGGTTATTTTGGAAGTCGAAACCAGCACTTGTTAGTTATGGGTGCTTACAGGGAACCCTGACAAAAATCTTAACTAGGGGGAACTGAAACATGCTTCCACTGCTAATTACGCATACAAATGGCCCTGAAAATAGGACCCAGGCACTCGATTACCGTTGCATACCTTCAGCCCAAATCTGCCCCTGCTTGTACGCATGTGCTTCCAAAGCATGTGGCCAGCGCAGCCTTTGCCTTTGCTTTGATGTTCAGAGGAGCATCGCACGGTGCCAAAAAATCCTGCTTGCTTGGCCAACCTCACGGCTCACCCTTCTGAGGCGGTGGAAAGGCGTCCGGGCTGGGCTTCCCGGCGGCCCCCAGATGTTGAGCAGGTCCTGCCAAGGTTCTTGGGAGCGGGGAAGCTCTCAAAGGGGAAGGTTCGTCCCTTTACAGCCCGAAGCAAGCTAGAGCCGAGGTCCCAAGGCATCTCCTGGATTTCTGTGTGGGTTTGGAAGCAATGTTACTGGTTGAGGCAAGCAGTTGGCAGCCGTGCTCCAAAAGGGATCTGGCAGTGACGTTCCCTCTCAAATGTCTGGCTATCAGCTTTAGCACAATAAGCTTTACATACAGCCTGGAACACTATTATTTTCTAGATGAGACAGGGTTTTTTTAAGCACTTTTCTGTTCAGGCATTACATTTGTATCTGTGCAGTGACAAGGAGGCACCTAGGGACCGTGAGCGCTTGTGGTGGGGCTGAAGCAGAGCCCCCGGGGCTGCCTGCGTGCCCAGGTCCCGGCAGGCAGGGCTGGCTTCAGTCCCCTCTTGGGAAGCAGGGGCAGATCGCTGGCCCAGGCGGCGCAGGGAGCTAGTACCAGGTCCTGCTGCACCCTGCGTGGAGAAGGAGGGAGGCCTCAAGGCCCAGAGTCTTTGCTTTAAGCTAAACTTTAAGACAGAAGAGGTCCAGCAGAGGCATGCAGGTCCAACCTGCAACTCCCAGGCTTGCCTGTCCCGGCAGTGGGAGCTGCATCCATTGCACCCCCAGCACCGGGAGCGCCCGCTCCAGCCATGAGCCCTCGCATTAGGGCTCTCGATGCTGCAGCCAGCGAGGCACCACCCGGCAGTGATGAATCACAGCCGTGCCCGGGGAGGGGGTGGCTCGTGTTTGTGTTGGCAAAACGGGCTGCGAGTGGCGGCAGGCCCAGACAGCACGAGAGGCTGAATCTGGAAGGGCCCCATTGCCGAGGCAGGGATCAATGGGAGAGGGGAGGTTTAACATCGCAGAGTGGCGGCTCCTGCCAAGAGCCCTTCCACAATAAAACCAGCAAATCAATCCACCATCCGCTGAGTAACTCCAGATGAGGATTGCTCATTTTGCCTAATAAATATGACCAACAGTTTGCTGTTCCTTTAATGGTGGTTTAAGAAAAAAACCCAACACAGCTATACTGTCCAGAGCATCAGAGAATCCCGTTTCCCTCCTCAGTTAGAAGGGGTGAACACTTGGCAGAGCAGAAAAGAGCAGGGACATCCCATAGGAGCTTGGGAAGAGTAAGAAAAAGGGCAAAGAAATGATCATTTACAAAACCCAGCAACAGCAAAGCCAATTCTAGATGAACAGCCCTAACCAGGACCCTGGGCATCCTAGGAGGGCTTTTCAGGATGGTGGTGTACTATTGGAGGGACATCAGTGGAGCACAGACCCCATGTCCCTGCTGCTGGAGCAGATCTGGGATGTTGCTTTGTGCCATCAGGGCTCAGGTTTGTCCATCTGAGATCCAGAGAAAGCTCATCCCAGCTTGCCATCCAACCAACTCAGATCAATACCTTGATCAGAAAGGGGATTTTGGGGTAGTAGCAGGGTTTATTCCAAGGGTTGAACTCATTTGGGAAGATTCTTATCACATTAGCATCTGACATGGAAGAGACAAGATAAGCTGTAAGTTTGGTGTTCATAATAGATTTGTTAATAAGAATGGAGAATAAGGATTATTTTTTTTCTTATATTAAAGAAAAAAAATGAGTGATGCTGTATAAACAAGAGAGAACAGAAAAACTATGCCCAAGAACCTTGACAAAGACCCCGATCCACAGCTGGCATCAGTTGGTGTTGTTCTGGAGTCCCCAGTCAGATCCTTTGAGGTCAGTGGAGCTCAACTAATTTACACCAGACAAGAAGCCTCAATGAAACCCAGGAGGTTCTGAGGGCATTAGTCAGGCAGAGAGAGCTTGGCTATCCCTGCTGGGACAACTGAGGTCCCCACTGTCCCCAGGCCAACCCAGGGCCGCCCGCGTACTGGTGTCCCCTCCGGGGTGTGCTCCTCGGGTTGGGTGACAGCATGTCTGGGATGTCCTGGCAGGGACGGGGCAGCTGTCGAGGGTTACGCAGAGTCCTCGCTGCCTGCTCTGACCTCAGGAGCTGCCTGCCTGCATTCATGGGGAGATTTATGGTGCTGTTTTCCTCTCTCTCCCGGCTGTGTTCAAGTGGCCAAGGGACTGATCCCTCACGGGGCTGAGCACTCCCTGTTCCTGGAGAGATGGGAGTCGGATGGGCACAGCGTCTGTCCAGTTTCCATTGGATTAGGCCAGGATTTTATTCCCTAAGAGGCTTCCTATGCGAAAGTTTTGCTGAAAATCCGATCTCTCAGTTAACACAAGTTCCCTGTGCCTCATTTGTAATGTTAGTCTGGTGACCTGACAAAACCAGCATTGTCATTAATGATAATTGCTTCGCCTTTTCCCCAAACTCATATGGGACGCCCCTGCCCCTCTCCACTGTGCGAAGTGTGGACCCAACGTTTGAGGTGACAAGACCTCAAATCCAGCCATTCGCATGGCCTTTCCTTGAACAACCCCAGTGACCTGCAAGAGGGACACAATCAAATCAACTGGGTCGCAATGTGCCGTGCCACTGCTCCTTCAGCTGGGCTCATTAACCTGTCATCCCTTGAGCCCCGCCATCCTGGCCATCATCCACTGAATCCGGGTGCCAAAAGCAGGTGGCCGTGCTGGACTTACCTGTCCCTGGAGAATATCCCTCTGGATGAAGGAGGGCATAGCAAAGCAGAAGACTGCTCCATCTGTCTGATGCAAACCAGTGTCTGGTTCTTCAGAGCCCCACTCTACTTCTCCTACAGCTGAAATGTGCCTCTGGGCAAGGGATCCTTGGTCTGAGAGGGGGGGAAATCCAAGATAGTGTTATTCCTTCCTCCTCGGAAGGGAGTCCCGCCTGGGGTGGGCCCACGCTGGTGGCCAACGCGTGCAAGGAGGTGGCGTTGTGGCACCAGAAGAGGAGACGGAAGCTGCAGAGCACCATGGACCCACCAGCTCCCTGCTTCTGGCCCGGGGGTGTAATGTGTTAAACCAGCCCAAAAGGACCCTGAAGATGGCAGGGATTTATCCACAGCTATGTGGCGGCAACACCGCAGACCAAGGGAAAATTGAGGGGAGTGAGACCCCCGCACTCATCACAGCGGCTCCTCCAGTGCCTGGGATACCTGCACTCTTTGAGCCCCACGTACAGCTGGTTTCAAAGCTTATCTGTAGTCAGTTTTACAATATAAAGTGTCTTTGTTTAGTCAACAGAACCACTAATACATGCGATTTTGTTGTTAATAGAGCTGTAAGAATTTTAAGTACCTCTTGGGAATGTGTCATTTTTGGTTGGCTTTTTTAGGCATCACAGGGTGCTGCGTTTGTCTTTGTAAACAAGTACTGAATAAAACATTTTGCGCACAGCCACACTTTGTACAAGTGTCATGCAGGTTTCTAAAGTTTTAGAGAGAATAAATCAACTGCAAACTGCTGCCTGGCGGTTGACTTCGCTCCTTATAAATAGCTAATTTGGACAACTTCTCTCCGCGCGTCATATGAAATTCAAATACTGTGCATATCGTTAATGTGGTCGCACAAATCAAAACTGCTACCGCCTCTTTTATAAGCCCGGGTTGCCACAGAAATGCCACAGCCCAGGGCAGATTGGCTCCGAGTTGCTCTCCCTTCCTTTTGGAGGCGATCCTGGGGGAACACCAGCAGGTCACTGCGCTCTGCTGCCTTGCCCCAGGGGAGGATCAGGAGCCCCACAGCCCAGGGCAGTGTCTATATGGTGGCCCAGTTCACTGCTGGTTGGACTGGTTGGCAGCCATCATCACTCAGGGGAGAATTAGGCCCAAACTCAGCCATGAAAAACCACCCTGGTTTAATAAACCCAACAGAAAAAACTTGACTAAAGTAAGGGTTGATTGCGCCCGGGTCTGTCGGCTTTGTGGCGCCCAGCGCCAAGCACGGGATGGACGCACAGCCTTCCCTCCTCCCAAAGCACAGCGCCGCTGCTCCGGCCCTGCTGAGCCCCACGTGGGATGCAAACTTACCTGGTCCGCCCAGGAGGCTCCTAGCACCGTGCAGGATCCATCCAAGCTAGCCCAGAACCCAGCCCAAAGGCTCTAATCCTGCAAGGTGCTGAGCAACTCTGGCTTCTGCCACTCGTCTCTGGATCTTGGCACGTGTTCAGCACGAGCAGGATCAGCCCCTTGCTGTAATAATCAGGGAACGAGGAACTCAGCTTGACTGAATTCCCCCCCTGCCCCCCAATGCAAAAATGCTGTACATTCCTTTATGCAGGTTTCCATAGAGTTGAACTTCTACTATTTTTTTGTTGTCGCTGTTAAAGGGGTCAGCAATGCACTGTACAACGGGATCTGGCCTCAGGAAATGTGGAGGAATTCAGGGACACTTTTAACATCTTGCTGGTGGGGTTGGAGGGCAGCACGAAAACCCACATTCTGGAAATCTCCCCACCAACGAGAAGAAAAAAGCCCGGAGGAACCCCAGGAGAAGTTACGAGGACATACTGCTTTGTCGATCCTAAGTTTAAATAAGTTATTTCTTCCCTACTTCCTTTGTTAAAATATGATATTCTAGCTTTAATTGCTTCAATCCTATTACTTGTTCCTTTTAGCAAGCAATTGTGTAGCCCCTTGCCGTGGGGAAATCCCCTGACCGTGGGTCCCTGTTATTCAGACAAGTACTCTTTCAGAAGCAAATGCCATTCTTAGCATAGGGAAGTACTTTAGGTCTAAAGGGGTTAAGAAGGCCTCCCTGTATTCAGAAACATGCAGGGGTCCCACCGTGCCAGTTCCAGCCTTTTAAACTCTTTCCAGCTTTTTTTTCTTGCAACAAATCTGTCTGACTGCCACCAGGACATAGGAAGCGTGTGCCTGTCAAAGAAATCAAGTTTACTTTTTCTGACTTGTTAACAGAGGCAGGGTATAAATAGAGCTAACTCTGCTCAGACTATTAGCATTTCTCTTAAAATAAGGGGTAACTTCCTAGGACCTTTCATCCAATGAGGTCCAGACCAAACTGTGCTATCAACAGAGGCAGCACAGGAGCTTGCTGAAGTTTTTACAGGAGTCAGGTGCATTTGGGTTCCTTGAGAATTTAAGGCTTACCAAAAAAAAAAAAAAAAAAAAAAAAGCAACCCCAAGCAAACAAGAACTACCTCCAGCTCGGTCCCTGCCATTGCCCTGGAGAAGTTCTGAGATGTTGTTGGTGCTGTTCACTCGGTGGATGTGGATCTTGCTGGGGAAGAGCAGTGTCCTCTTGCTTCTGGAGGTCTCTCTGAAAGGGAGAGCTCTACCTCCAATCCGGTATTCCCACGCTGGGATATGCCCCAATGATATGAACCCCAACCTGTGGGTAGACGCGCAGAGCACTTGCAAGAGGGAGTGTGAAGCTGACTTGGTGAGTGATGCACATTTTTATCTCTCTGCGTCGCGGGTGACAGGGGTTTGCCGGTGGGCTTGCTTGCACCACAGGCTGTTTCTGTTCCGGATAGAAAGGTGCTGGCACCATCCAAGACCCGATGCAGCCTGTGCACCTATTTAATTGGCCCGTGACCTATATAAAATAGAAAAGGTTTGATGAGCTATCAGTGAAGCGGGGAGGTGTGTGGCAGCTGTCACTTATGCTGATGTGGGTACAGCGCTCGCTCTGCGGGATCATTTTCCTTCCTTTCTTGTCAAAAGAAATGTCCGAATTTGATACTCCAGAACTCGGCATGCCTTGGGGCCGATCCGTAGTATTTTAGCAGCGTCCCCATGCTCTTTGTTGTTGGTGGCCATCATCAACGCTTTATATTCCTGGGAGGAATTCTGTATGAGATGGTTTGATTTAACATGTAAATCATGCAGCCTTTGCTGCACTTGAAACGCAGAGCGTGCTTGGAGTGCAAAACAGGGGCATGGTTAAAATGACCAGGCAGATGTTTGCTGTGATGCTCCCAGCTCAAAATGTGCTTAGCTTACAACCCTAAATTTCATTTTTCAACCTGTCAGCACTGCCAGCTCAAGCTGGCATCTGAAAATACCTGCTTGTCCTGCCTCTTACACCATGCAAAGCCCCTGCAGCCCAAACCAGGCTGACAGCAACACGTACCAGGCTGAAAAAAGGCACTGGGTGTACGTTCTGTAGCCAGGTTGTTTTTGCAGTGCTAAAAGGAGTGTGTGTGTGTGTGTGGGAAAGTAGAGAAAAAGGCTGGCCATCAAGTAAACAAAGAGATTTGCTCAGATGGATCCCATGTGTTATGAATGAAGGCGCTGTTTTTACTTTTGCTTTTCCCAAATAAGCCCCCTTTATTTCAACTACCAGGTGCAGCAATGAATATCAAAACACTTGCAAAACCCCAGCAGCAATGAACGTTGTTTTAATAATTTACTGGTCAAAACCTGAAAGCCAGAAGCCACTGGCTAAAAAATATTTGCTTTTGCCTTGTGGCAGCACAGGGTCCTGGGACCTTGCATGGAGTGAGCGGTCTGCAAGCAGCCAAGGACTCTGCCACCAACTTCGCTCCTTAACCTCAGCCGAAAACATTACCCGTTCTGGTTTCTAACTTTGCTTCGGAAACCTAGTAATGTGCAGCTGGAAATGGGGAAAGAGTTATGTTATTAGGTCATCTTTTTCCCAATAAGGAAAGGCTATTGGGCTCAGGGGAAGCTCTTTAGTTTGGTAGCTTAAAAAACATTTTGTTCTCACTTACGAAGAAAGCCGTCGGATTTCTGGGGGGTTTAACGCACGGTGGAAGTGTGCCCCGTTGTGTACATGGCAGCAGCATTCATGGTCCCTTGAAGTAATCCATAACAACACAGCAGCTGTGATCACACATATCAAATACCTTTTCTGCACAGAAGATGAAAATTCTGCTAAAATTAACCGCAATTTAGAGCTGACTGTAGCTGAGACAGGGTGTAATAAATCACTAGAAGAGAGTTGCTGCATTTGAAAATAGGACTAAAATAGGACAGTGAAGCCATAATGAGCTGTTTTGGGTTTGTTTTTCTAAATACCATAGAAAAATTATTTTTGGAGCAAGAATTTCCTTACTTTTTTTTGAGATATTCTATTATTTCCTCTACAATATGAACAATTACAAATCCTTGGCAGTTTCACCTCCAAGAGTAGGCTGTTAGTCTCAGGGAATTCAAATAATACTTTACATACTTCTGTGGAAAATAAGAAGGATTACTGCCTACAGCCATATGATAAGACCTTCCATCTGCTCTTGTTTCTCAGGGCTTGTCCTCAGGCATTTCGGAGAGGGCGGAAGGGGGGTTGTTGGTTTGGTGGTCAAGCAGTCCATGTGACTCTAGGAACGACTTACGATGAGATTAGTGTTTAAGAAATAGAAATACATTTTCCTGCTCTAGAGTCTTCTCCTGAAGCACTTCAGAAACCCCAGCGTATTTAGACACCTCTCGGGAGGTGCTGGAGGGACGTTGCCACTCATCAGTGGGGACACTTGAGTTTTGGACCACAGACATCTATGGCAGACATGGGTCCCTTGAGCTAACAACCTGAAAATATCTGGGCTCTCTGCTTGCTAGGTCTCTAAAAAGGACTTTAGTCTGCCCCTGGTAATGATCAGGTTGTTTTCTTCCCCCGCAGGAGTGCGAGACCTTTGAGAAGTGCTGCCCCAATGTCTGTGGAACGAAGAGTTGCGTGGCGGCTCGGTACATGGACATCAAGGGGAAAAAAGGGCCAGTGGGAATGCCCAAAGAGGCAACCTGTGACCGTTTCATGTGCATCCAGCAAGGCTCAGAGTGTGACATCTGGGATGGGCAACCCGTCTGCAAGTGCAAGGACAGGTGTGAGAAGGAGCCGAGCTTCACCTGTGCCTCCGACGGGCTCACCTACTACAACAAGTGCTACATGGATGCAGAAGCTTGCATCAAAGGCATTACACTGAATGTAGTCACCTGTAGGTACCATCTCACCTGGCCGAACACCAGCCCTATCCCACCAGAAACAACAGCTCGCCCTACTACTGCCTATTCTGAGACAACGGTCATTGATATCTTGCCACCTGCTCTGGTGAACAACCCCATCCACCAGTCCGTCTACGTGGGAGAGACCGTCAGCTTCCTCTGTGATGTTACAGGGAGACCCAAGCCAGAAATCACGTGGGAGAAGCAGGTTGATGGGAAAGACAAAGTCATTATGAAGCCAAATCACGTCAGAGGGAACGTTGTGGTCACCAACATCGCCCAGCTGGTCATCTACAACACCCAGCTCCAAGACGCAGGCATCTATACCTGCACTGCTAAAAACAGCGGTGGCCTTCTCAGGGCTGATTTCCCTTTGTCAGTCATCAAAGGAGAACCCACATCCAAAGAAGCTTCCCAAAACAAAACACATTTTCCAACTGATGAGTGCCTGAAGCAACCAGACAGTGAAGACTGTGGGGAAGAGCAGACCAGGTGGTACTATGATGCAAAGAAAAACAACTGCTTTACTTTCATCTACGGGAACTGTAACAGCAACCTCAACCACTTTGAGACCTATGAGAACTGTATGTTAACGTGCATGAACGGCCCAATCAACATTTGCAATCTGCCGGCCCTCCAAGGTCACTGCAAGGCCTATGAGCCCAGATGGGCCTATAACAGCTTGACAAAGCAGTGCCAGTCCTTCATTTATGGCGGGTGTGGAGGCAACGAGAACAACTTTGAGAGCCGGGAGGCCTGCGAAGAGATGTGCCCTTTCCCAAAGAACACGCACTGCAAAGCTTGCAAACCACGCCAGAAGCTGGTGACCAGCTTCTGCAAAAGTGACTTTGTTATCCTGGGCCGTATAACAGAGCTGACTGAAGACCAAGACTCGGGACATGCCCTGGTGACAGTGGAGGAGATTCTCAAAGATGAAAAAATGGGATTAAAATTTCTGGGGAAGGAACCACTAGAAATCACACTTTTGAACATGGACTGGAGCTGCCCGTGTCCCAACATGACCACAGTGGATGGCCAGCTCATCATCATGGGAGATGTCCATAACGGCATGGCTGTCCTACAGCCAGACAGCTTTGTGGGGACCTCCAGCATCCGGCGCGTGCGGAAACTCCGTGAAGTCATCCACAAGAAAACCTGTGAGCTTTTGAAAGAGTTCCTAGGATTGCATTAACCTCCCCCACACGTGTCAGCCTTCCAGACCCGTGTGTTATGTAGGGCTAACAAGCGCTAGGCTAGTGCACACACTAAACAAGCTGTTTGAAGATACACCGTAGAAATTATGCAGAACCCTTATTTTAATCCATTAATGATGCTTAGCAACAATGTAGTATGGTCTTTGGCAAGCACGTAAAACAGCAGCAAAAGGCTATTAATCTTGCATTGAAATCAATTCGTCCATATAGGAGTGCCAGTTAACTAGATGACTCACTGCAGTAATTATACAATTTTTATGTAGCTTCCATCATAAATGACGGAATTCATAGCATTTGTTTAGCTAATTGGTACACAGCTAAGTAATATATAATGTCAACTTAATCTGTCTCATTTACAGTATGGAAATGTTATGGTAAGTCATTCTAAGTAAGTCACACTCTTGTCTCCTCATAGCAGCACTAATATTTCAAGAGAAAAGCCTGTAAATTATTGTCTATATTTACAATTGTGCACACTTAACCAATCTATGCCTTATGAATTTGCTTCTTTTAATTGAAATTTTCCTAGCAGTTTTCTTTGGATTGTACCTCGTTTTTAAATGGCAACTACTACCTACTTGCAAACCTTACTTAAGAAAAAACCTCCCTTGATCCTATGCCCAGGACAGCAGGTCCCTACAAAAGCTCAAGGCACAGTCTCACCCTGAAATGACTTTTCTGTCATCAGAACAAGGTCAGTAAATTCCCTCATTCCATTGCACTTTCCTATTTTTGTTTTAATCAATATATTGTCTATCACAAAAAGTCCAAGGCAGAAGGACAGCAGTGCGCTGCCAGCTGTCTTGCTTTTGAAAATCCTTTAAACCTGAGCATATGCAGCAATTTATTGCTTATTTTCATCAGAAATCCTGTTCTTATAGGCGAGAGAGTAAAATAAGAGGAGTCAGAACAAAATTCAAAATAGAAAAGTGCAATACATAGTCTACAGACTGTAGAACACGGGCACAAAGCTGCTGAAACCAAAATGCACAGACGCAGACACGCAGGGCGGACACGCTTTAAAGGCATTTCTCAGCCTGACCCTTTTAGAGCATCCTTTCAAACCACAGAAAACATTTTCCGCCAGGCCGCTGCATGCACGTGTATGAATAAATACGCTAAGACAGACAGCGGGGGCCGTGGGTGTGAGCGCGTGCATACACATAGGATCGATCATTTTAACATTTGTGCGTCCAAAAATGTATCATTTGCCTATGCAAAAAAATCCTTAAATAAAGAAAAGGCTCATCCTGGAAAAATCCTGCCTCTGCTACGGACTGTCCTTGCAGGGAAGAGGGGTGAGCGCGGCACGGTGAGCCTTATCATTGCTCTTTGTTTGGTGGGTTCGGCGAGTTACTACGGCAGTGCCCAGAGCTTGCTGCCTTGCACAAAAGGCCGGTTCAAGGCTGGACCGACTGGTGTCAAGACACGTTTTGGGGGAGAGGAAGGAAGGTGCGGCGAGCGCTACTCCGTGGTGCCATCTAACGGGCTTGCTGCGGGGTGGGCAGCGGGACGGTGGCTCGTGTCCGGCAGTGGGCACACATCCGCTTTTGCAGATGTGCGTTGGGGCTGGGTATGATAAGGGCTGGATGAAGGAGTTTAAATACCTGGAGGTTGGACTAGATGACCTCTAGGGGTCCCTTCCAACCCAAAACATTCTATAATTCTATGAATACGCAGATGCTGGGCTTCAGCATGACGTGCAAGCCTCTCAACCCCCAAAAGCCTGTGCACGTCGGGTGTTTTGCAGTTGCAGGGAGGAAAACTAATGGTGAGGGTAACAACGTTGAATGTGGGGCCAGCTCTGGTTCCCGTGAAGACTTCCCATGCCCTGCGCTGGTAGCTGAGCCATGGGCAGAGACCACAGCGTGACGGAGAACTGGGGTCCTCTCCCAGTGGTCTGAGCCTGGGTTATGTCCGAAATGCTCCGGCAACAGGAATGGATCTAAATCTCCAGTTATTTGCATAATTTCAGAAGAAGCTGGGTGGGAGGAAGAGGAGCCTGGGATCAGGGATTAGGTTAGACATTAGGAAAAATTTCTTCACAGAAGGGGTTGTCAGGCTCTGGAATGGGCTGCCCAGGGAGGTGGTCAAGTCCCCATCCCTGGAGGTATTTAAAAGAAGGGTAGATGAGGTGCTTAGGGACATGGTTTAGTGGTGGATTGGCAGTGTTAGGTTAATGGTTGGACTTGATGATCTTAAAGGTCTTTTCCAACCTAAACGATTCTGTGATTCTATGATCAGACTTGTTGACCAAGAGAATACCTGCTCAGTTTTTTTATTGCACCTTTCCTAATTGTACATCAGTAAACTCCAATCAAAGGTCCATAACGTTTGGGCATGTCTTGTAAAGACCATTTTCTGGAGCTGGAGATGCCAGCCCTGCTGCCCTCCAAAGCAGTCAGCACCTCTGCCGGATCAACCCTGGCTGTGGCAAGTGCCACCGTTTCAGTGGCTCATCTGTCATTTTTCAAGCAAGCCGTAGGAAGTGTCTTGTTCTTGCCATACTTTCTAACACAGAGGCATCGGAGGATGAAGGTTTAATAAAGACTGGCTTTATATGGCTCTTTTTTTTTTTTTCAAAAGCTAAAGGATTTTGCAAGTGTGGGAGTGTTGGAGTGACTCGGGAGACATGTACCCGGTTGTTCCAGAAGAGCTGGGATGCAAATGTAGCTGAGAGCAAAAAGCACACGATTCATTGCTTCTCCAGCTAACACCTTACAGTGCTTAAGCCTGGGGTCTAAAATGCAGTCTTAACTTTTGCTCCCAGTGAAACCCCTGGGAGCGAAGCCTGCGCTTAAAGCGAAGTGAGGGTGCAAGGGGTCTGCTGTGCTGAGACCCGGGGTTGTGCAAGGCAGAATGCGTCTCCCATTTACTCCCTTTGGGCATGCAGTGCTGGTGTGCGAGGGCGTGCTTGCATGGGGGATCCTGGGGAACATTTTGGGTCAGTTTTCCAACACAGTGCAGTGTGAGGGGACACTGAACAGACCAGACCAGCTCCCAGACATGGTACAGCCATGCTCATGTAGCTCCTGCCCAAACCTACGGAGCCTGACTGCTTCCGAACCCCACGGTGTCTGCGGGATGGCTCTGTGGTGTCTGCAGGGGACATGGGCGAGCGCCAAACCCAGCCGCCACCCCACACCGGCCCTGCACGGAGACGTGGTCCCCGCTCTGCTACAGATCAGGCTGATCCATCCAGCCCTGGTGGTGCTGTGCAGGCATGTCGGCCAGGACCAGGGAGGTGCCAGCAAGCAGCCCCACGGTGACAGGTCACCCAGAGAAGACAAAAAGTGGACGTGACCAGCCCCATTGGGAGTGACAAGCCCGGCTGCAAGCCCCCCAGGGTGCACAGGGCTGTGCTTCGCTGCATAGAAACACCACGTGTGCCCCAAGGCAGACGGAGCAGTGCCACCGGCATCCCCTCGCCCTCTCAACTGAAAAACCATCCCTGGCCATGCTGGGAGAACCGCACCTCCCTGTGGCATGGGACTGACCCTAACCCTGAGCCTCTCCACCTTCTGACCTTGAAGAATTTAGCTCTCCACTCAAAGCTAATATTTTAGTTCAGCCTCTTATTAAACCCTTAAGAAGCCTAAAATTCAAGTCTGACCAGTCAGCCAGCCTAGGAAAGCCTACGCACAGGACCAGGCACTAAAGGATGTCGTTAAAACCTTTGCAAGGTTAATAGGTACTTGCATGCAGCTCCTGACCAGAAAATCCCTTTTGTGTTGCTCGTGCACTCAGTTTTCCATCCTGCTCTCCGGGGTGCATCTCCCAAGGCTGCCAGAAACCTGGAAGGTAAATGCCAACATTTAAAGTTTGTATTAAATGTATGAAAGGAAAGAGAAAGGGAAAAGCCTGCTTGGCTCCTCAATTTGCATGGCAGTGGGCTAGGAAGGAGCACGAGCACCCAGTTGAGGCTCCAGGGAAGAACTGGAGGAAGGATGCCACCCCCAAAGCCACGCAGCCACGGCCAGTAGCCACTGTCAAAGCTCTCCTCCACCTGCGGACACCAGAGGAGCAGCATTTCCCGCAGACACCAGCCAGGGAAGCAGCAAGGGAACAGACCCACATTAGCTGGGTCCGAGACCTGCAGGAGCTCCCCAGGGCTCAGGGACGGACCTGATGGATGCTGCTGGGGGGCAGGAGGGCAGCGCAGGGCCTCTGGCACCAGCACGGCGTGCCCCCCTCCCAGCCTGGAGTGAGGATGAAAAGTGCAACACATGAATCTACAAACCCTGCAGCTAGAGCTCGATGGAAACCACCCAGCGTATGGATCCAAACATGAGTCACAGGTTATTGTGCAAGCCATCTGTGCAGCCCAGTGCTATTAACAGGGGGATGAAACAGCAGGAAAAAAAAGTGATGGCATGCAGCTTCTACACGGGGACTGCTAGAGCACGTCCAGATTAGGCAGAGGGCTTGATGCATTATACAGCTGCCAGCGCAGGGCACGAGGGCCCCGCGTTAGCATGCACGGAGAGATGGCTGGATGATTCCTCGGAGATAGGATCCTGCATCGCTGCAAAGCCTGGAGTGGCTGAGGTCAAAGGAAAGAGGAAATCAAGTGTGTTCTCATTGCTTGAGATGAGGCCAGGCAGAAGTTTTTATGGGTTCCAGAACTAGGAGCAAACAGAGATGATGACACCATTGGAATATGATTCGGACGGCAAAGGTATTTAAAAGCTTAGTTCCCAGTGGTTTCAAAGGGAATTAGGGACCCCTGCAAGAATTACTGCCCGGCCACAGGTCTTGCTTCCTGGGGGAGGTGGCTGTGACGAAGGTCACGCACGGCTTCAGCCAACACCTAATGGCTTCCTGCAAAAAGGAGGAGTAATTCAGCCGCCACAAAATTAGCACCTTGCACCACAGGCCCCACTTCCTCCACCTGAAGAACCTTGCGCCCCAGTTTGCTGTAATTCCTGCAGCATGCACGTGCTGTGAAATTCTCCGCGTAGATAATTACCAGGAAAAGACCATGGCCAGGCTGGCTATCTACACCGAGGCTGGATGGAGCCAGGTTTCTGAAGGCATGGCTGCGAAAATGTCACCCTGAGTGAGAACTTTGAGTTTAGAGCCTGTGTTTTTATATCAAATATTTAGTGTGTTCCCCTTCGCCAGCACTGGTTACTGATTGACTACAAGTGACCTCCAGCTGCCTTATTGATTTACAGCGGCTGTCAAAGGACAAAAAACGAGCCCCATGTCCAGGATCTGAGGAATACTCTGAATGGAGGTTGCACAACTGAATAAATATTCTGCCAGCTCTTTAAATCTTAGGAAAAAATAAAAAAAAAAATCAGCTTGAGCTCCTGATCTACAATGCAAACACCGGTGGGGTATGAAGATAATGCTGCAGCACTAGGGGACATACAGTCCGCATAGCCAAAAAAGCAGCGCAGCCTGTTTAATTCACAGCTATTTATGGCTGGGCAAATTCAGGACTGAGAGTTTAGAAAGCAAATGGAAAGTCTTCCAAAGGCTGCTATGCCGTCCAGGTTTCAAAGTCAGGAAACTCTGATTTCGGTGTTTTCGTCTGTGCACATCCCCATTGCCACCTTTCTCCTTGGCCAACCCCCCCGCGGTGCCAGCCTGCGCCGGGTGCCTACCCACCCAACCGCGGCTGCCGGCCCAGGATCCCTCCAAACCTCAGCCTTGCTGAGGGACACGGACCTGCAGAAGCCCACGGCCACAGCAGCTCTGATAATGAGAGCAAAACCCAATGGACATGAATGTGTCCATGTTTCAAGATTACGGCCAGTTTGGGGTGGGGAAAAGCGTCCTCCAGACCCCACTCTGGGGCATCTTGTACCATCCCCTGAGACACAGGATGGAAAGGGCCACGGGTCCTGTCCCACCTGGCAGTTCCTACCCCCCTCTCATTTGTCCCAGCGATGGATAGAAATGCAGGAAGGAAGGAGGAGGCTGGAGAAAAGAGAAGGAGGAAAAGATTCATCCAGAGGGAGGAGGGGGAGCATTTTTTCACCTTAAACTGGCATGACAACATGGTAGTTGGACTGGATTAACTGGCATAAAAGGGAACTACCCATAAAGGGGATTGTGCGTTCTCTTCCTCCTTTGCTCTGCTCCTAACACACCCAAACCAAGGGGGGTATTGTAGCATGTGTAAAGGACGTGACTTCCTCTGCTGCTTGAAATAAATGGAAAAACAACAGTAATAAATCTCCAGGATCAGATTATATTCACCCAAGGGTAAAAGCACTCACATTAAAAATTGCTTAACCATTAACTGCAGTGGATAACCTTTGCTTCAGTCTGCAGCAGGACCCGCGGATGGAAGGTGGCAAACATGGGGCTAATTTTAGAAAAAGGTTTCCAGGGGCTGGGTATGAACACTCAGCAAGTCTGGTAGAAACTGTAATAGAGGATAAAACTCACAGCTGAATGATAAATTTGATGTAAAGGGGAAGAGTCTGCGGACTTCAACAGAGGGAAGTGATGCTCCGTAACACTTAACTTTCTTTGAAGCAATCACAAGGACAGAGGGGGTCCAGCTGATGGAGTTCACTTGGATCAAGGCCTTAGGATCAGCTCCCTCACCCAAGGCCTTTAAAGACATTTAGCCGTCCTGCGGGGAGAGGTAAGGCAGTCTCTCCAGCCAACAACTGGTTAAAACATTGGAAAGAAAGGGTGAGAACCAAAGGTCAGTTTTCACAAGGAAGGGAAATCCTCAACACCGTCCCAAGGGACCTGTGCGAGGGTCTGGGCTGCTTGGTGTAGATGGTCTGGAAGAGGGTTGGGAGACGTGGGTTACAAAGGTTGTTGTTGAGATTGAGTTATTTCAGGTAATGCAAGCTGACAAAGGAGCAAAGGAGCTGTAGAAGGACGTCATAAAACCAAGTGACAGGATGATAAAGTAGCAGATGAAACGCAATATTGATTAATATACACGGGGGGAAAAGCGAGTCCTAGCTGTGCATTCCTATGATAACTTCAAACAAGCTGTTCCCATTTGAGACCTGGATGATCCGCACATGGATCTGACCAGGGCGGCCGGTCCAGCCTGCCTCTGGTGTGCAGGCAGCCCCCTGCGCAGATCCTGCACATCGCACCTCTCAAAACACCACCAGCAGCTTGACGACTTGCAACACTCCCATTAACAAGCACAAAAGCCTGCGGACATCTTAAAAACCCAGCAGCACTTGCACATCAATCTCAGGTTGGGTTGGTAACTCCTTTGTTGAGAAAACTCTACTCGCTATTAGAGACTTGCTCCTAAGATCACCAGATAAATCTCAGCTGCATCCCAGCCCCATAAAGTCAAATCTTGGTAAAATAGGAACCTTACCTCCATCTGCTCCCACAAGCACATCATGCTGCAGGAGGGACAGTGGTCACAGTCCAAACCTTTCCATCTCTGGAGCCCCGAGTCTCTTTAGAAGGTGCCACGCAATTGCTGCATCTACGGTGCTTGAGGAAGGCGCTAGAAATCACAAAGCTCCATCTGGAAATGGCTCCACGGTTGGCCTTGGCAAAGTCACTCCATCCCTGGACAGAAAGCAAGGTGCAACCAGGACATTATAGAGACAGCTGTGGGGCAGAGGAGGTCTCACTGGCCTCAGCAGGACTCACCATGTAAACAGGCAGGGTCAGGTTCTCCATCCATCAGTGTCCAACTTATAATTTAATTACACGAGCCAAAACCAAGCGTCGGCACCCAACTAGGCACACACACAATTACTGCACGCACCATAGACTCAAGGTCTTCCTCACACGGTCACATTTTCCAATTTTTGCAATATTTTGGGTGCAAAAAAAACCCCCAACAACAAATCCACAAAAAACCCAACCCTCATCCCTCATCCCTGAAATGACGTCAGAACGCTGGGAATTGGAGCAGGAGCGTCCAGCTACTCCCAGCGCCTGACACGAGATGGCGCGTGGCATCACGGTTTGGGGACCTCGCACTTAAATTGCTTTATTTGCTTCTCAAAGGGAAGCATTCCCGGGTTATGGTGCGACTTGCCTTGCCCTAGTTAGTGGAACTGTTTCACTGGCCCTCGGCTGTATAATTTAGATTTTTGAAGGGGAAATCAAACACCCCCGAGCTGGCTGGCTGTTTGATTGATTCCATCCTTGCCTGGTTAGGGATATAGCAGGAGAGATTTTAGGTTTATCAGGAAAAAAAAAAAAAGATATAGTGGGGAGCATGATAAGGCAATCAAATCCATTTCCAGAGCTGCAGGAGAAAGACACAATGTATAATTTATTTGAGGCTTTTTCTCTCCCTGTTTGCAGATTGCACAGTTTCTAAATATATTGGTCCAGTTATTCAAAATTATTCATGAATCTCTTCAGTGAATAATACTTGACCTGCAGATCATCTAAAAAGTGAATATTGCAATCAAATTCTCCATTTCTGCTATAATTTATCGTAGCTACCAGATGTATACTACTCAGGTAATTAACTCAGGATGAAACTCAAATTGTATATTTGATTATAATATTTGCAATTCACAATTTTTACTGGGCTAGCCAGCTCCTAAAGTCATCTAATCAAGAGACAGGCAAAAGTATCTCACCTCTGACATAGAGAAACGGCTACTTTTGTCCCTTGGTTTGGCGTTTCAGCGAAGGAGCCACCGTTCACGAGCATGTGCGGCCAAAGCTGCAGTGCTGGAGGGGCTGAGCATGGACACAGCGGGCTTGCACAGAGTCAGCAGTGAATAAACACAGGTTAAAAGGAAAAAGTTAACGGCTTTCTCAGATCTGCTCATCTAACAGGTGCGATCGGCAGGACTCAGACCAAAATTTCCTCATCTGTGGGCTCTCTGATGATGCTTTTGCCCTGAAAATTTTGGGAGCAGGGTGGGGCTGGGCAGTTTTCTCCTTGACTGCCCATGACTGTGCTGGGGGTTATTTACGCTGTTTGTGCTATGGGGCTGCCTGGAATGGGGCCAAACTCTGCAAACAGGGATGGAGAGATGCTCCTCCCCTGCGGAGGGCTTACAGTCCAGACAGACGGGTGTCAGGATGGAACGAGCAGTCCCTCAGTGCCACAGCCCGGTGGAGCATCCTTGGTCCAGACAGATGGGTGTCAGGATGAAGCAAGTGGTCCCTCGGTGCCACGGCCCAGTGGAGCATCCTCAGTCCTGGTCATAGGCGCTGGAAGGGCTGAACCACCATTCTGCAGTTGTTGGGCTTTCAGTTACAGACATATCTAAGCATGCTGGCAACCCAAAGCATTGAGAGATCATAAGTCACCTCTCCCACTGTCACAAACTTGGCTTTAAAATCTTGTTATTTCTTTTAAATAAATAAATTCTTGGGTGTTTCGGTCGTTCTTTTAATTTGCCTTCAGACGGCAAAGCCTTTCAGCAAGCACAGGTTTACACTTCCTTCGCCACCACCGGCATTAAACGTATACTCTTCTTTCTCACTTCTATTTGTGAATGGAAGTTTAAGGTCTCGCTAAGCCATAGAATTTCCCAAGCTTTTGGAGATCTATCAACCATGATGAGACTCACGGGAGGGTCAGGAGGAGCAGCGTTGCCACCAAGGGACTTTCTGTGACCTCTGAATAAGTTTTCTCCAAGATGGGATGCACTGATGCATTTCACTGGGTAGTGGCTGTTCGCCTGCTCGCTGTAGGCGTGCTGGGAGGGAAGAGGGTTTCGGAGATGGTCTTTTTGGCTTGGCTTCTGTTTTCCTGCAAAATTAGTAGCCCTTGTGGCTCAGCAATGCGTGCCAGCCTGAAATCCTGCCTCGCAGCCACCAGCCCCCGCGTAAGCACTCACCCAGCCCCTGCGACACGGGCTCCGGGAACGCATTCATCCCGAGATGCACCTCCACACGTTACTTATTGATTCAATTTTTTTCATGTTTAGCTACAGGAGTTTTTCAGCAGACAAAAACTGAAGGAGGATTCTCCTGCTCCTACCCTGGCAGGGAGATTTACACAGGAGCAAATGATTTGTAACAAATACAGTGTAAGATAGATGGAGCTGCTTCTCTTGTTCACAAATTATTCACAGGCTATGGGCTTGAAGAGGCAGAATTTTTTTCCTTGCTTTGTAAAATACACACACATGGGATTTTTAATTATTATTTATGACTACTTTCACTGCAAAAAACACTCCTGAGAGCATCTTTTGTGGAATTATTGCAGCTCGCAGGTTATTTAGTTGGTAATCTGGAGACAGGACAGATTTGGTTGGGTTTGTTTTTTTTTCCTTCCCTTTCTCCTTTTTTTAGTAATTGCCTTGACTAGTGAGACTTTTGTCACGGGTTTGAGGCCCTGGGCATTACAAGGTCATAAAATTTAAGTTCCTGGCCTCCACCAGTCTGCTCAAGGGAACGTATTGCAGAAACAGCTCCTGGATTTTGCTGGGCAAGCACAGCTCCTTAAATCAAACTCCAGGGCAAACGCTTGCGAGTGACCATTTGCGATCACATTCTGCAAGTGTTCCTGAGCATGATGAAAAACATGCTGTTTCTAGAAACATTGCTGGCAAGAAGAGAAGTTTCTAGAGCCTCAGGTGCCGCCCCAGGAGGAAGCGGTGGGAGATGGACACGTAAATAGAAACAGGAACCCCCGACACCCTGAAGGGCTCAGAAAGATATTTCTAGGTAGGACCTTCGGAGTTTTGCTTATATTCTGTATTTCCCATATAAGGGACTAGTTTTTGTTCTCTGGATAAAGCTTGCTCTCCCCTACTTCCATAGCTAGAATTAAAAATGCATCTCCATGTACTTGGCAATGCTGTGGGTGGGGGCAGATCCTCCATCCAACGGTGCTACGTTCATGTGTAATTTGGAGTTTTCCTTCTTGGCCAGCAAGGTAAGCGAAGCAGCTCCAAGCCTCGTTCTTGTGGTGGCTGCATCCCGCAGGAGTCACGCAGAACTATGAAACAGGCATTGCTACAGTCTGCCTTGTAAAATCTAACAGTTCATTAAAAAAAAAAAAAAGATAAATGTTATATTTTTTGCCCTGAAGATCCAGATGCTGCTGGGTGCTAATTAGGTCACTGTTCAAATCCCCGTCTTCATGGCTCGTGGGGTCCAGATGTGAGCATGCGTGTCGACGTTACACATCGATTAGGGCAAATCATGTAACGCGTTTAAGACTCATTGGCCTGTGAGCTAAGCAAATACACAATTGGTCTGTGAATCCATTATTGGTAGGAGCAGATGGGTTGCTTGCTTAAATAAATGCATTTGCAAACTCCTCTAGGTCTGCTTTCAAAAACAGCAGTTTGTTTGTATAACATGGTGTAGCCAGGCTCCTACACCCTCTGCTCACCAAACCTTCTCTGGCCTGGAGTTTAGGTGTTTTCATTTTTGCATAAAGAAAATCTGAACATGAACAGGTTTTTGCAAACATAACAAAAAAAAAATCTCTTTTGATTTGTAAGGTACAAGTAAAGCATTGTTTACGTTCACGTGCTGTTAATTGGGAGCATCCATAATATGTCAGTCTGAGGCAGTGCAAAATAGACACAAGATAAAAATATCTACAATGACCTGGTCCTGCAAATGCTGAGTAACCTCACGCTCTGGAGCAGAAGTGCCTTGAACAAAATAATTTTATTCATTCCTTCTGGAGCTGCAAGGGAGGGAAATAAAAAGGTGCATTTTCCCTTATTCTGCTTTGCATCCTCAACTGACAAAAAAAGTCAACGGGCTGGGGAAAAACACATTTGTGGCTGCTTGGGTGGGTGTTGCTCATTCACCCAGGGGAACCCATTTCCACCCAAGCACAGTCCTCTGTCCTGGCTCAACACGGCCAGCTCTCGCACAACCCTACAGCCTGCAACCTGCCACCGCTCCCCAGGCACCCTGGAGACCTTCTGCTGGAGACAAGGAGGAGAAGGAGGAGGAGGAGAGCATGTTCACGTGGCTCATCAGCTGCCTCCACGAAATCAAGCTGGTGGTTTCAGCCCCGTTCCCACAGCTCAGTTGCTGAGGGCAGGCACCTGGCGGGCTCTCGGTGGCCACCTTTGCTGGCAGCCACAGGCAGGAGCGGGCAGGCTGCTGACGTGGCACCCGGCTGTGTCACCTTGCCCTGTCCCCTGCGACGGGCACGCCAGGAGCTGGACCTGGGAGAGAGCCCTTCGGCCATGAGATGGGGCTCAGATCACTTCCTTCCTAAATTTTATGCTCGCTTTTACTCTTAAAAGAAAAGAAAAAAAACAACTAAAGAGCCCAGCAGAGGAGGGAGGAGGTGGCAGCATTTCCCTTTTGCTCTGTCCTTCCTCTTTCTTCAGTTCCTTATTTCCCCCTCCTCCAGTTTCTTCCCCTACCTGTTGAAACGTTACCAGGACGTGATGACAGAAAAGCTGCAATTTTGATGTGTGAAGCTGTTACAATTGTTAAGTAATTGCTTTTAAATAAAAACAACCCAAAGGAAGAAAGCGTTTCCCCCCTGCTGCTCTGCCACCACAGCACCCAGCGTCACCGACCGCCCCGCTCGCCGTGCCGGCACTTCCCGGCAGACGCACTCCCACCCCAGCAAAAGTCAATGTTTACATTTGTCACATATATTTTTAGTGCATCCTAGACCCAGCTATGCCTCAACCCAGCCTTGTGGGCCAATTGCCAGGTTGAAAGGCTCCTCCCAGCAAACCTTACTTCATTTCTGAAAGGACCAAGAAGAATCCCCAAGTGAGCCCTGGCAGGAGCTGGCTGCAGGGTCCCCGTTTCACCAGTCCTTCAGGTTCTTCCAGTTCAGATGACAGCGTGCACAGAGAAGGCATTTGCTCTGCAAGTGGCCTCCCAGCACCTGACCTCTGTAAAAGCAAACAACCCTAACAGCAGCAAAGCACCCGGCACAGACCCCTCACCCTGGGCTGACTGCACCGCAGAGGGACCGTCAGGGTAAACCCGTTGGGTTTTGGTGGGCTTTTAGGGTCTGCTTCCAAGAGGACTTCGAAGAGTTACAAGTAATAGTGACCAATTTCCAATTTTCCTTATTTTTGTTTTGACTGGCTTGCCCCAATATTGCTATAACACTGCTGAGTGCTGCACACCGATGAACACCTTTGCCGTGGGCACTGCACAGCCCAGGTCACCTCCAGTTAAAAGGGTTTGTGTCCCTGCCTTCATTAAGTGACAGCCACTGCCGTTTAGTCCTATTTGACATCAGCTCCCTTGAAAACATCCCCATAAAGCAGCTGCCCCCGGTTTAAGCACATCCCAATCACGCAGAGGATACCGAATGGATGGAACCAAACTGATGCTTTCCCTTTGCCCGTGATGTGGGAAGGATGGTGCGTTTCGCAGGAGCATAAGGCCAACCTTTGTGGTGCCACAGTCCACGGCTCCTCTCATCCTCGGCTCCGCAGGGGATGGCTGGCGGCTCCTCCATCTCTCCTCTGACCTCTCCCCACCTCAAATACAGGGACAGCAATACCCCACGGGGCTTTTCTAGGGATACAAGTCTGTTGATGGCTGGGAGGTGCTTCATGACAGCAGCTGTGTTGCACCCCAGGGTCACCCAGAGCTCTCAAGCGAGAAGGAAACCTCACAGCAGCCCTGCAAGGCACAGAAATGGGGTTACACCTCATGCTCATGGGGAACAGAGGCCCAGAGAAATTGCAACTGCTGCTGGAGGCCAGGAGCAGGCAAGCACGGTGAGCAGGTCGTATCCTTTCATTCCCAGCTCTCCACAGCATGACTTATTGAGTGGTTATGGAAAAAACCAACTGAGTAAAGAAAGAATTACCTGGCTAGAGGTTATACAGCCTGGTCTCCCCTTTATCTTTCAGCCTGGCCAGATAAATGTCATTATGGGAAAGGCTGGAGATCCGATACAGCCCTCAAGTTCAGGAGCTCTCACATGGAGTCAAAGAAAAGGCTCTGGATGAAGGTAACTGCAGCAGTTATATGACTAATCCCAACATCTACAGACATTTTCCCCTCTGCCTGTAAGAGTTATGTGATCCTAAACATCCTCAAGGAAAACAACCCCATTCTGGTTAGCAGATGACTAACTGCTTGCAAATAATACAGATATCTTTTTATATATGACAAAAGACCAAAATACCGAGGATGACAGTGCCCCACAGAAGCGACTCAAAGCTGGGCAGTAAAGCACAGACAGCTCTTTCCAAAAAGCAACTGGGAAACGGACAATGTGAGACCTGGCCACAGCGCTCCCAGCCAGAGCCTTTTGCTCGAGCAAAGGCAAATGTCAGGAGAGGGAACAGGCCAGTTGCCACCCTGCAGCAATGCCCCCGGTGGCAGGGCCAGGCTGGACGGCCTCAGACCTCTCCAGAAAACAAGCAAAGTCAAAATCCTAGCTCTAAACATTCAGACTTTTGGAGAGAGTCATCTCAAAGTCAGGCTCACAGACGATCCCCATCTCCGCTTACATATCGCTTGTTTTCTAATTTCGTCAGGCAGACATTTAAGTATATGGAGTCCATTTGTGCAGCATCAAGAATCCAAACTCATTGGTGATCTCAGACCAAAATGTATTTTAAAATGCATTATCAGCCGCACATTACCCACAGCACATACGTAGAGAGGAAAAGTTTCAGCAATTGTTAAAGGCAAAAAATCTGTCCTGCATAGTTCAGGTTTCCCTCCCCACATTTACCTCTGTTGTAGGTGACCGGGGTCATCTTCCTCCCCACCCATCCTCCTCTCCTGAGCCTCGGTGGGCACGGTGGCAGAGCCGAGTGAGCAGGACTGTTCAACAGCAGCAGCAGAGGCCATGGAAATCAGCCTGGGAAAGGCTGTGGGATGCTGCAGAGAAGGAAAGGGGTAAAGTGTATGGTACTACTACAGCAGGATTGTTTACAAGATTTAAGAGTCCCACGTTGACATTGACAATTAACTATAGATCAGCAGAGGAACATCGTTCTCTACCATAAGCACGTGTATTTTTAGACAAACATGTTCCACAAATGTTTTGTAAAGGATGCTTCTTTGCCTAGAGCATCTACTTTTCAAGCCTCCAGTGGTACAGCACAAACCACGTTACTAATAACAATTGTTCCTGCATTTGTTTCTTGAACATAGATCACAAAATGCGCAGTTTATTTGGGAGTGTCTGTATTCTCTTCTATTTCTGTCCTCCTTATTCAACCCTGTAGCGTAAAACAGGCAACTGCGAGTCCGGAGAGGGAGGCAGCCCTGCCCTGCAGAGATTACAGTCTCCATCAGATAATACGCTGCAAATTATACACGGTGAGGCACAGACCTCAGACAAGCAGAATGGGGAGAATGGCTTGGTTGGGGAAAGAAACTAAGAAAAGAAATTCAAAAGGAAAACTTTGAAGGAAAACAGAGAGAAAAAGCACGAGGGGGAAACCTAGGAATTTGAAAGAATAAACAAGGTAAGAGTGAATTTGTACAGCAGAACATTGAAAAGGGGACTGATTCATAAAGATGAGTATCCAGACCCTAAATTTAACCAGTCTCCTGATACCTGACTTTGGGCAGGTAAGCTGCTCCAAATACTGAATTCTTCAAACCACAGAGACACCAGAAAAAATGAAAGACAACTTTACTGACCTCTGGAAGTTCACCACCCCCAAATGCGTGCCATCTACTGAGGTGATCATCGAGTCAGCCTCGCTCACAGATCTCCGGTGTCACCAGCAGCTTCGCCTACCTCCCACCAGCCACTGCCACACAGCACGCTCGGGGACAGCGTGGCAATCTCGGACAAGGTGGGACGGAGGGCTTACAGACCGAGCAGCTCCACCACGTGATGACCTACGCTTAACGGGGCGAGTCGAGCACCTCCCATAGTAGCTCATCAAGGCGATGCCTTCATTTGTAGGCTCAGCTGAGCAGGAACAAGCACGGTGGTGCTGTAGATGCGTCGCAGCGAGGCCAGCGCAAGATGTGAGGCAAGGGCAGGGAGAGGGGACACCGTTTATTAGGTCAGCTGGTGTACTTGGGAGAACGAGAGATGCTTTCAGGCGCATAAGGCTTCCTTAGGTCTGAAATAGAAGCAATAACCTTAGAGCTAAATACAGGTTGAGAATAATTGTTCTGAGTTAAACTTCATTATATTAATGAATTAGGCAATTTGAGAGAAAGGGTGATTGGTTCCTGTTGATCAAAGGGAGGATACCAGCCAGAGGACAGCTGATAATGTCATTTACGGCACAAAGAGAGGGCGAGAGAGACAGGAATAATTATTGCCTAGGGATGGCTGGTGGTAGCAGAAATTATAATGTAACATGCCATCAATATCCGTGCAATTTTTATATCCTACAGTCAGGAATTTTAGCACTCCGATTGTCTTTTGAAGCAATTTTGGAGACCTACCTTGAAGGTCAGGAGTGAGAGGTTAGAGATGCAGTGGTTGATCTCTTAGCAGGCGTTTCTGTCCCTTATCAGTTTGTACAAGTTAACTTGCATTGGTTGCCTGCAGTTGTTGCCACCAGACTGTCAAATCTGTGATGCACAGGCAGGAGGGCGGTGGTAGGTCTCAGTCCTTCCGTATCACTTAGAAATCTGATTCTGTTAAGCAGCTGTGGTTAATTGCCAGCACTTATGGGTTCATCACTATCCCTTAGACACTCAGTTTCCCGTGAAGTGCCAGTCCCAGGGAACCTGTGATTTCCTAAGGATCTAAATTTTCACCTAAAAATTAAGTTCTTAGTGGACTTGTAGAAAAAAGCTAGAACATTCTGAAATCTATTTAAGTCTATACCCAGAAGATCTATCAATATGATGCAAAGTTGATTATCATTTACGATTACCTCATCATTTCTAAAATACTCTTGGAGACTTGAATCACAATTTCTCGGGTCATTTGGTTTGGCAATACTGAAACGAGTCTTTAAGGACACCACTAAAAGTCTAGAAGGCTCAAACGGAGAACATGGTTACACGTTACTTAAAAATGAAGTATCAATTGTTCTCAAGTAAAATACGATCTATGGCTGAAAGCGGTTAATAAATATGAGATTCACAAAGTAGGTAACTGCCCCAGGCGTTGACATTTTCAATGGTATTCAGGAATTCTGCACTCCTCCCAGTAAATTGCCAAATGGAGGTGCTGCACACACCTGACTGCCCTGAGAGACACAGACAGACCCAGAGCCCGTTGGCTTCAAAAATAGGTTGCAGTTATCTACAACATCTGAGCCTCAGCAGGGAGTTAAAGGCTCAAGCACGGGCTTAAAACCACCAAAACGACTCGTGACAAGGCCGAAGCAATCTGTTGAAGACTGGGCAGACAGTTCATAGTACAGCCGGTGGCAGAACCCAGCAGCCCTGTCTCCGTGCTGGCACACGGGATGCTTAACCTTATGGTCTAATGAAAATCAAAGGGGAATTTGTTTTAGTTTGCAAAATCTGTATGCAAGTCTAATTTTGGCCAGCAGCAACTTCAGTGAGTAGGCTGGTGTAAAATTTTCACATGATTTGTACTGGAGGAATATATACTTCCACATCTAAAGAAACACCCACAGAAATTCTTTTACAGAATCACAATAGTCAGTATGTGAGGTCTCCCTGCTCTGGAGGCCTTCTGCTCTGATGGCGGATGAATCAGATGCTATATACCGTGGACAATGAGAATCAAGCGCTTCACTTTTATATGCATGCCTTATTTCAAAATGTAAAGGTCATCTAACACGTGTTAAGTGAACTGTACGATGGAGGAGACTCTCAAAGGCCATAGAGACTAAAGGCAATAAAAGGAGGGGTGGTAGGTCACCCTCAGAAGATGTTCCTGTGGCATAGAGAAATTGGATGAAGTTCCATATTGACAGCAAAAAGACAGCAATAGCCAGCTAATGTCTGATGCTTGCTAACAGCAAATTTCAATGCAGACAGAGGAGGGACTGATCACAGAATAGGGCAGTGAGCTGCCCAGAGTCAGATCTGGAACGTGGGGTGCCTGAGTTGTCATCTGTTGTACTGTGTTCTTCACTAACCTGCCACCTCCCGTTTCCATCAACGTGACTAAAAACTCCCAGGCTGTTGCATTATGGGATGAGGCTGCCCAAGCAGCAAATTCACTCAGTTTTATTGAGACTGTGAGCATCTAACACAATCCTTAACTGCATTCTGACATTCAGTAGTTCCTTACGCTTTGCCCTTAGAGACGAAGTGAAGGCAAGTAAGCCTTACCCTAGCAGGGGCGGAGGGAGAGGGTGCCTTTCGGTGGCGAGAGCCTCGCGTGCTGAGGTCTCCCATGGCACAGTCGTTCCTGGCATCGAGCAACTGAAGAGATGAGGTCAGAGAGAAGCGGAGTCTGGGTGGAGAGAAGAGCGGCGTGAAAGCCTGGTGCAGCAGAGCAAGTAGGAGAGGCAGCGAACAAAGGGAGCAATGCACAAGCTGGTCCTCCTGAGGATGCGGTGGGAGAGGCAGCAACGACAAAGGAAGGGGTTATGGGTGCAGAAGGGAATGAGTAGAATCATAGAATCACTTTGGTTGGAAAAGACCTTTAAGATCATTGAGTCCAACCTGTAACCTAACCCTGCCATCCCATCACTAAACCATGTCCCTTCTGCCAAGCTGAAAAGGTGGGTTTCCAGGTCTGATTTTAACTGCATTATCCAGTCCTGTTGATATAACCTTCTCAGAGACGCTCACGGGGGCACTAAACAATAATTAAGGCACTACGTTCCCAGAGTCCTCTTTTGTTTTATGTGATGGGTAATCCTGAAGCTAAGGGGGAAAGGGAATGCAGCGCAATGAGCTCCACGAGGGCACGGAGCTGACAAGACTGTTTAAATGTAATGGTGCCTCAGCTCTCGGAGCAGGAGAGGATCTCCGATTTCAGGCCTCTGAAGTGCTAAATTACCAGATGAAAACTGCAGCAAGTTCCACCAAAACTGCAGCCATCAATACCACAGATTGTTTTTAACAAACAAAAGTTGACAGAATAAAGGATGGGGGTTGGGGGATGTCTGCGCTCCACGCCAAGGTTTTTCTAAAAATATTTTACACCTGCTATTTGTTCCACACACTGATCATATTTTGTCTATGAGGTAGAGAACTCGTAGTGCCAACGGGAATGTGGTTTATGTTCCCGAGTCTTAATGCTTTTTTCCCTTCTGTAAGGCAAAACTCCTTACTACCACCACTGAAATAAAGCCAAGAGGACAAAAGTCATACGCGCACTGCCACGGTAACAGTTTAACCGTTCCTCTCGCCGATCTTTGGAAACAATCCCTTCAGCAGGATTTTACAGCTCTGGCACTTCGATTTAGCGAACTTTTTATGCAGCTCATGAGAGGAACGCAGCCAACTCTGTACACTCAATTTAAATCAACTTGCTGATGATATAAAAAAAGAGTGCTGAACCACTGGTTTGCTTCATCTGCTCCAGAACTACCACCACAAACTCTGAGGTATTTATTCCTGAAACATTAATAGAACAGTCTGGGGCGTCAGATCAGTAAACGAACTCTGGCTTGATCCCATGCCGGTCCAAAGAGCTGATTTAACAACTAGTTGTTTGGTTACTTGATATTTCAGAAATGCAACCGGGGCTGTTTGCTTCTAACGGGCTTTTGCAGGCTGCAGCACGGTGGGAGCACGGGGTGCAGACAGCTGGGCACGCGGCCGTGCTGCAGCTGGGTAATCATCTGCCGCGGCTGTCTCTAGCGAGAGATCGTACAAGCAATGCTTAATAGCTTTCTAATTTTGCATGGTGAAGAGGGTTGGATCTTTCTGTGGCTTACACCCAGTCCTCAATTTGTATAAATTATGACAGCTTAGTTAAAGAGAACTACAGAAACTTGTACTCACCCGGACTCCAGCGCCAGGCCGGCCTGCGCCCACTGGACTCCCATCCGCAGCAGGGACCTTTGAGAGCGCGGCGCAGTAACAAAGCACTACGTGTTGTAGCATCCACCTGTAAACTGGCTCTCCTTTGCAGAAATAATCAGATGGATTTAATTTTGGTGAGCACTACCAGACTTCCAACCAAGAGCAGGGCCTGCCGCCTACCCACAAAACAAACGCAGGACAGCGTAGCTGTCCATCGCATCCCCTCCACCCTGCCATGCCACGACGCCTCCGAGCTCAGTCTCACAGATCTCGGGTTACGATTTTCAGAAGTTATTGACTTGTGCTGAACTGAGCGAGCCTCACGTCATGGAAATGCTTTTAACTTGTGCTTGGGTGGGGACTTTGGAGGGAAGAGCGAGGACGTGCTAAGCAGCACTGAGGGGGACGCATACTTAGGGTTTTATCCTTTTTTTCACTGTAAATTAAAGACGTCTTCCGAGGTTTAACTTACACTGGCAATTTTAAGGAAGTAAATTGCACGTTCACAAGAGAAAATACAAAAGAACTTGCACAACTGAGCAAATGTTTCCTTTTCCCCCCTTCACTCCTTTTTAGGTCCTTTCTCTCATAGCAAACGCACTCACCTGACAGCACGGCTCAAGAGCAGAGTACCGGGTACGTGCAAATTAAACCAGAGATTGACTTGGCACTCATTTAGAACAGAATGTTGCAATGTAAATGTTTGATTTAACAAATTCGGCAGCAAATTTTAGCAAAAGATAAATAAATGGGTGAAGTAGACTGAACAGAAAGCACACATCTTTACTTTCTATAAGGAACGAGAAAAAAGCATTAAAAAACTTCACATTTGCATTCTTTGAGAACACTGGGAGCTCTCTCTACAGGCTGCCTCCTTGGAAAGCACCATAAGCCAATCCTGCTTATTAAAATCTTTATATGAAAAGGTGCTGCAAAAAACAACCTTGTTTCCACAGATTCCTCCTTGCTGCAGGCCACTGCCCGTCATACGCAGCGCTGGTTACAGTGGAAGCGAACAAACCGGCACGGGAAGAGGATAAGCTCCATGACCTTTAAGACAAATGATCTCAGTTTAAACCACAGGAATAGAAATATCACAGAACACGCAGAAGAGTCTCCACTGTTAGAATTGCTCAGCCTTCCAGGCAGTTTAGGTATTATTATTGTATCGTAAATACTAAAATTGTAGTAATTCTTACAGTCTAGGCAAACTATACAAATAGCAGTAATACACAGAGCTAACGTTCACCGTTTTTCAGTAATTGAGCCAGTATTCTCTTTCTAATTTTTTTTTCTAAGTCCTTTTTAAAGCAAAATCATCTACTTAAAATTAGATACCAAATGATGTGCTTTTAAGTACGGTTCTGTCCACTGATGTGCCATTAGTGGAAAGATAAAGCAGATGGCAAACTCAATAAAAAGGAGCCAGTGAAATACAGATGAATGCCTAAAACCCCCATTTGCTCCATTATTGCTTTCGAATTGGTTGTTGGGGCATTAGAAATCGATCCCATCGCCAGGCTCCCATCTCCACCCCGTCCTGCACACGCTCTGCCCAAAGCAAAGATCTCACACGGGTGTCGGAAAACCCCCTCTTCCTTACAGCACCTTGGGCTGCTTCCACCGAAACTCTGCTGGCACCAAACTGGGGGTGGATGCGTGCATGGAATCTACAACTTTGGTAAAATCAAGTGCATCAAGTAGAAAGAGACTGATCTTCAGTCTCAAAAGCCAGTTTCAGAATCCTAAAATTCAGGTAATTTTAATCCTGGACTCCTCCTGTAGTTTAGCGTTCGCCATCACGAGCCAAAGGACTATCCACTGCACACGCATCTTCTCTTCATCCACTGGAACTGCCATGGAAAACAAGCCGATGTTCGTTAGATTTATGGATTAAAGAAGTTAAGTTTCTCTTTCCCTTGGCAATGCTCATTAGCAAGGAGCGTTGTTTGCCAAACAGGCTGAAAACAGTAAGGGATGCAACTTCAAAATAGCCCTGGAAAAGCCAAGCTTTGTCAGCCTCTGAATTCTTTCTCCTCCCACTCACATTCACATTTTGAGAATCTATTAAGTTAAAATTGGTAAAATCCACTAAAATAAAAACCTTGAAATGTCACATTGTAGTTGCATTACATTTCTCTTTTTAATAGAGCATAGCAAATTAAAGTTTATAATGAGTTTAGTAAACTGTAAATTAGCACTTTTATTCAGGCTGGTTTCTGAGCTATTAATCCTCAATACAGAAACAGAATGCTGATGCATCGGCCTAGGAGCTCTCGAGAGAACAGTTCAAATCCATCCTGGCGACACCGAAAGAGAATCTCACTGCATCACCCCAGTCCCCTCTAGATACATCACACTGCACAGTAACTCAACATTCGCATCACTTATGGGCTTAACTCTCAAAGAAAAAAAAAAAATTACCTTCTGACTTCAGCGAGCTGCAGTTATGGAAAACAAGTGAAAGTTTGCTCAAATAATTGCAGGCGAGCACTTACGCGGGCGATGTGCTTTGTCAGTAGTATTTTCGGTAAAGCAACCCATTATTGTGGTGCATCAATACAGCAACCCTTTCCATCGCTCCTTTGTGATGCACTGAGTCAGACTTTTTTTGCATCATTAGCACTGACAACACAATAAACGCAGCGCTCTCATCTTCAGCAGAACAGTAAAAACACAGACCACAACAGTCAATTAATTTTAAAGAATTTTAATACAAACTTAATATAAACTATTTCAGTCCCTCTTAACATGTAAGACACTGACTCAAAATACTTTTATACCTTTTTTCAAGTATTGCACAATGTAGGTACAAAATTAATATTTACGATTACATTTTCTTCCATAATATATAGCAAAAATCTTTAAACTTTTAACAGAAAATACAATTTGTGTTTCTTTTGAAAAAAGCAAATATTTCGTACATTTTTAATTCCACCACTAAGGAATATTCTGTACACAACTTTTTATTTTTTTTAGAATTGATGTCTTTAAGATGGATATCTTACAATTTCAGTAAAAAAAATACAACATGAAGCTGCTGCAGCTGTCACAGATCACTGTAGTAAAAAGATATAAATGCAATACCATGTTGTAGAAACAATATTTTAAACTTTGTACTAAATTAAATTATACAATTAGAAAAAGACCAATAAACCCACCTATTAGTGCCAATTTTTTAATGTATATATACATATGTTTGTGTACATATATATACACACACAAAAAAATTAGCCATGTCCTTGCTATATCTTAAATACTGTAAGAGGCCATATTTTGAGAGTATATTTTTTTGTAATGTACAGTCAGTATAAAATAATTTTGTGCTTGGTTGGCAAATGAAAAAATGATGCATGTTGTATTTATCTAACCAAGCTTGAACGTATTCATACTACAAGCCTTAAAAAAAATATCTCAAGAGGTGGAAAAAAAGATACACCCTTGGGTACGTGCATTTTAACTTGTACAATAGTATTTACTTGTATTTCACTTTCTCATTTTATTTTTAGTTAGCCATAACTGGCTGGAATTGCTGGTTAGAATACTGCATGTTGTTTAAACTAAAATTCAAGCCATCCACAAAAGACTTCTCATTTAGACCTCCATAGGCTGCAAACATATCAAAGGCATTACTGTACTGGAGAGGACTGAGGTTAAGGGGGCTGTCACCAGGGAAGATGCTACTGGTGCTACCTTGACCCTGCATGTTGGGGAAAATGAACTCCTTTGCGTTAGGAGAAAGGGCAGAAGTCTTCTGCTGCTGTTGTTGCTGCTGCTGCTGCTGCTGACTGCCTAAGCCAAGCCCGTAGAGAGAGTGCATGGAGGAGGAAAGGGCTTTCTGCTTCAACAGGTCATTGACATTCAGGCCAAGGTTGGTGGGAGAGGTGCGGGCGACCTTGTTGCTACGGCCGCTATTCTTCATTTTGGTCGAGCCAAACTTGGTGGCGGCAAATGTGGCAGTGGTGAAGGTTAAAGGCTGAGTGGAGCGGGGCATGAAAGTCGGGCTCACAGCAGCAGAGTGACCAAAGGGAGGAGAAGGAGAACTAGACACTGAAGATGCTGGGTCACTAATTGGCATGAACACCTGGGCCTCAGGGTTAAAGCTGTTCTTGATTTCCTTATCCAACTCACATCCATTTTCATTATCATCCACATAAAGCACTTTCACTGGTCCCTTTTCACCGATTTGGTACGAAACCTCAAATGGGTCAATCCAAACACTAAGATCCTGAGGCAAGTTGCCACGAACATCATCAATGTCCAAACCACTCTCTTTGGATGCTTGTTCTATGACCGGGTCCACTTTCTCCCCTATATGTATACATCTAAACCCTGATCCTTTGTATGGCTTTTCTGGATACCAGTGCCCTTCATACTTCTTCTTAAGAAGTCTTTCAAGCTCTTCACCAAAAATGTTGACACGTCGTCTGGGAAGCTTATTGTACAAATATGAAATAATAAAATTGAGTGCTACTTGGATTTCAAGCTGCATAGCTGCTATGCCACAGAGTTATAAGTCTGTTTCAAAACCCGAAGAAGAAAGTGTTCAAGATGCCACAGGGAAACAAAATTTCATTCAAAGTGCTGATTCTAGTTGATTTTTATCCTTCACCTTGAGTGCTCTTGTTCCTTTAAGAAAAAACAAAAGCAAACACATCCAAATAAGGAAAGCGTAAGATCAAGATCCAAGGCCTATTCTTTCAGCTTCGCTTTCTGCATAAAACAGGTTACTTTTTAAGCCGAAAAATGTGCATCAAACTCTTTATGTTCATGCCTGTGGAAGGTGAGGATGTCAACTGCATTCAGTCTGACTTACGAACAACACTGCAGAAGATGCATGTGTTTACATATACAGCATGGGGCATTTCAAAATCACATGAGCTTGCTGTTTAGTTATTCGCAAAGCAGCAAGGATAATTTTTAAGCTATCACAGAACTGCCAGGCCTGTCAAGGGTTCAATTACCAACCCGTATTTGGATGATTTATAGTACTCAGCTGCAAAATTTAGCACCAGACTATTAGTTCAGCTTGAAAGGTCTTAGCCCAAGGGTCATCTATCATTTTAAAGTTTGCAAACATATTGGTTGCACTGTAAGCTACAGAATTATAAAAATGTTAACAGTTGCTTTAGAAGATTTCACACAAATAGCTAAAATTATGCAACATTTATTTTAAGTCCAAGCAAATCATCCGCATAAACTGTGCGCTGGCGAAATTATGCTAACTGAAGAGAAAATGTCCGCTGTACGTATACAACAATTCTTCCTCAGAACAGCTAAAATGATAACGCAGTCGATGCATACAAAATAGATGCATGTATCTTCTGTCATAAGGGTGGCAATGACCATGAAATTATTACAATAAATTAATTCACCATTTTTTTCCCTTTCTACAGATTATTCTATATTATCAGACGGAATATATTAATATATACTAAATTAATGTAACGTCTCATCTATAGTCCAGATTTCAAAAAGTTACTAGAGCCAACAGGGCTTGTGATGGCCTCAAAAATGATTGCTTTTCTCCACGACTCCATTTTATATTTAATATAAAATATGGTTGCCACTCCTTCACAAAGGACAAAAGAGAAATTAGCTATCTAAAGTTAAAGAAGGGACAAGAATCAAGTATTAGCACACATACTGCTAATGAGAATTCTGCAGTACCTTAGCATAAAGGTACTCATCCACAGAAGACACCTTTGTTCAAAAAGTTCCAATGAAACAAAATATGTATTTCTTGGCTCAAGTTAAACGCCCAACAAGAATTTCAATTAACAGTGGGCTTTTTCTGCACTGCATCACTAGGAACAAAATTTAGCGTAGCTGTCACTGAAGATTAGAGAAATCAAAGTCAGTATCAAAATCCTTTAACAACATGAATACAATGCTTTTTTATTTCTTGCTCCAAATAATCTCCTTTTAAAGTCTGGAACCCTATTTCCAAGCCACTCGTGTTCTCCCCAACATGGTATGGGAATAGTTTGAAAGCTTGTACGATAAGGCGACCTTTAAACGTTTGCTGGATCAGCACTGGGTGGGGATAAGGAAAAGATCAAGGGCAAACAGAAGATATTTACAAAAGGGACACAATCAGTACAGAAAAGCTGATTGGGTGGTTAAAAGGGGCATTTAAAAATGATTTATTAATCCATCTGTTTTGTTTCCCTTCCTCCGCGTCCTTTAGGAATGAAACGATCCTTTCACGGCGCACCAGGCAGACGCTATGAATTTTTTTTAAGCCCTGAAACTGATCCACGGTACAAGCAGCCGACCAAACAAATCGGCTTGATAGTTTCAAACTTTGGGGTTTTTTTATTTGTTTCCCCCCCCCGCTGTTTTAACATAAAGAGGACAGTATTTCTCGGGGACCCAAGCCCACCGCCGGCTCCCCAGCAGAGAGCCCTGGCGCCGGGGTTAGGGCAGCAGCCTCGGGCGGCGGGGGGGTTACATAAGCAGGCCGTCGGGTCTCATTAGATTTCTGCTCACAGCCCTGCGAGCGCCGACAACAGCAGGAGGAGGAGGAGGAGGAGGAGGAGGAAGAGCGTTTTCTAAGCCCGTAAGAAAGAAAATGAAGAAGAGGAAGGGAGATGACGGGAAGGCGGGGGGGGGGCGGCTGCAAGGTCCCTCTCTCCCCAGCACGCAGGCCAGCACCCCGGCCCCCTCCGCCCCCCCGCCGGGGCAGGGTGCTAGCGGAGGGGCTGCCAGCGCTGCCCGGGGAGGCCCAGCACAGACAGCAGCCATTAGTCAGCCGGCAACGCTCACTCCTCCCAGCCCCAGCGCGTCCAGCGACCGCTTGGGACGGATCCCTTCGGCAGCCCGGCTCCCCGGGCCGCCCCCTGCCCCCGGCCGGGGCCGGCGCCCCCCACGGCACCCCGGCCTTTCCCCGCCCGCGCCCCGCCTCGCCCCCCCGGGGCCGGGCGGCGGCTGCCTCAGCCCCTCGCCCGCCTCGCGGCCGGGGCCGGTAGCTGCCTCAGCCCCCGCCCCGGCCCCAGCCTTCGGCCTGGGCCCCCCCTCAGCGCACACCCCCGCACCGGCCCGGGCCGTCCCCCCGCCCTCAGCGAGAGGTACTCACCCGGGTGGGTGTGCGGGGGTAGTGCAAACAGTCCCGGCGGGGGTGTGAGTGCGGGCGGCGGGGGGGGGGTGCGGCTCAGCACCCGACCCCCATCTCCGAGAGCCGGCTGCCTCGGCGAGGATGGGAGGGGAAAGGAAAGAGAAAAAAAAAAAAAAAAAAAAGGGAGGGGGAGGGTTGGAAAAAAAAAGGGGGGGGAGGGAAAGGGGGGGAGGGCTGCGCTGCTCACACCCCCACCACGGGCGCGCTCCGCCGCCGCAGCCGGGCTCCTTCTGCTCCTGCCCCGCCGCCCGCCGCGCCCCTATATATGGCCTCCCTCGCCCCGCCCCCCGCCGCGCCCCGCCTGCGCGCCCCGCCCGGCCCCGCCCACAGCCCCGCCCCCCTGGCGGCAGCGGCCGCCCCGGCCCCGCCCCCCGCGCGAGGCCCGCTGCTGTCTCCCCAGCCCCCACCCCGGCGTGGAGGGGCCGCTCTCTACGTCAGCTCGCTCCTCACCTCACAACACCGTTGCGTCACTGCCTACGTCAAACCCTGCCCTTGCACCCCTCATCGCCGCAGGGAAGGGGGAGGGAGGGGGGGGAGGGGGGCCCGCGCTGAACTACATCTCCCATGACCGCCGCTGCGGAGCGGCACGGGGGGCGGGCGGCGGCGGCCCGCGGGGGCCTCGGCAGCGGCGGCCGCGGCTCGGCGGGGGAGAGCGGGGGCGCCCCGATCGGCACCCCCGCCGCGCCCCGCGGGCCCCTCACAGCCCCCCGCCCCCCCCCGCCCATCGCAGCTAAAAATACTCCGCGCAGGTAGCAACGCTGACCGATTGGCTGCCTGCCCGCCCTGGTAGCGACCTGATTGGTCACTCGGTATCGAGGAGGAAGACGTCAAACCCCCCGTTTTGGGGGGAAAAACGTTACCGGGCGGGGGGGGGGGGTTGAGGGGCACCCGCTGCGGGGGGGCGCGGGGCGGCCTGAGGGAGCTCGGGCGGCCGCCGGCGTGGCCGAGCGGGCGGAGCGCGGCGGGCGCCAGGGCCCTCGCCCAGCGCCGGTGCCACCGGGCCCGGTTTGGTCCCGCCGCCCGGCCGCTCCTGGCGGGGCTCGGCTCAGTCCGGGGGAGCGCCGGGGCCGCCGCCCCCTCCCGCAACGGGAGGCCGCTTGGGATGAGAAGCAGGCCCGGCGGCGGGAGAGCCGGGCCCTCTGCACTGAAACACAGAATGATAGAATGTTTGGGTTGGAAGGGACCCCTAAAACATCCCTGGCTTTGCTCTTTGGACGCCAGTTGCGGGTGTTGCTGGGGCCGGGGTTGGTGCGGGTACCTTCAAACCGGCGAGCAGGACCGGCTTTGGGAGGACAAACAGCGGAGATTTTTTTTTTTTTTTTTCCCTCCTTCTCCTCCTCCTCCTCCTCCTCCTCTTGCTCTGTGTTTGTACAATAGTAAAGCATTTTGGCATAAACGCAGCATGGGCCCCAGGAGAGATTTGGAAATGCCAGTCAGAAGAAATGCCAGGACTTTAACCCTTCGGAGCTTAGAATATTTACGAGACAGTGTGGGAGGCAGGAGCCTGAAACCCGAAATGTTAGGAGAAGGAAGATAGCGAGGGCAGTGTTTGTGATTTTCCATAGCTGAAGATTTCTGCTAGAAGGGCAAATTCATTGTAAAATGCACAGTTTTCACTCAGCTATATCAATGTTGATGCTACGAGGGTTGCAATATCGCAAGCAACTTGAAAATCTTAATTCAGACTCAAAATAGTTATGTTTTTTCCCCCTATTCTTCATTCCTTTTTAAGCATACAGGGCTGCATGGGCCTGCGGTGAAAATTGGGGCATATGTTATCACCGTGCACCCCAAAGTGAAAACTAAAGTACAAAGATTATGGAATTAAAAGCGTTGGCAACAGGGAGACTACTGCGAATCACGGCAGCACAGCCAGGAATCCAAATGAGGAGTCTTGGATTTTTTTTTTTTTTTGTTTTGAACACTTTGCCTTTTTTACCACAAAACTGAAGATGTGAAATAACTACCAGAACAGATATGGTGAAAAGACAAAGGTTTGTTGTTTGTTTTTTTTTTTTAAATTAGAACTTAGAAATCTCCCTGGTACAACAAACACTGAACAAATTGGCCAATAACATCAGCGGTGCCCGTGAACAGTTCGCCACGGTGCCGGGGGTAGCGGCAGCCGCAGGTTTCCCTTTGAAGTGGGGAAAACGGCACAGCTCCGTAGATCAATGCTTTCAGGTGAGATTTCGTAAGGAGCTTTACAAACCGAGTAACTGTGCTGCTGAGTTGCTAAAAAAAAAAAAAAAAAAAAAGTTGTAAAAGCAGAGACTTTCTTTTAAATGGCTTTAACACTACATGAGAAGCGTTAGGAGCTGAATTAAATATATGGAGCTAATACATTTATAATCAAGGCAGCTGCGGGATCCTTTAAAGCTGTAAAAACGGTGATGTACTTTTCTGTGGCGTATGTAAAGGAAGCTTCTAACGCAGTCAATGCTAAAATTGCCTGCTATTGAACAAATCCGATGTTAAATGCTAAAGACAGGTGATTGCCCTAGGAAGAACCTCTTCAGGTCAGCGAGACTCAGCCCTGCTTCTAGCGGGCCAATGGAAGTTTCACTTTATACCTCGGTTGAAAAGAAAATTGCGACTTTCAAACTGCAGCGATCATCGCGTCGTCCGCATATCATGCACCAGAAGTAGGCGGCCAAACCGTAGTAGTGTTAAACTATTAGTGCCTAAAACCAGAGTCTAATCCAGGATCACTCGTATTCGTAAAACCTCAACTGGCTTTTTGATTCACAAAGAGGTCAGAATAGGGTCTGCAGTATTTTTCAGTCCTTCTGATTAATACACAGCAATAACAAAATGTCTGCCTCTCCCTGCTCAAAAAATCTTTAAAAATGCAATCAATACAAAGTAACTCCAGCAGCAGAATTTTACTCATGTTGCCAGTTCTATTGAACTGAAAGATTAATCTTAAAAGAAAAGGAAGAATACATATTCTCGCCTTTCCTGACAAACCTTGACGATCTTTCTCCCCAGCAGAGCAAAGCAACAGAAGCATTTCAGAGCATGGCAGGGAGGCGGGAGCGAGATTAGAAGTAAGAAGACTTTCTTAATCTATATTGAATGAGAAGGACTTTGATCTCATCCCCCGTTGGTAGCCATATCCCGCGATGCTGGCCGGTGAGACAGCCATCACCAGAAACCACGCGACAGTTTCCACGGTCTGGGTCTCTGCAGTCTGATCTCTAGAGCCAAGACCTCTGCATTGCCAAAGGCCTACACCTCTACCAGGCTCTCTGCAAAGGGACATTCTCTTTTCTGCTAAAGTGATCTAAAGTTGGTTCCTAAAATAATTGATAGCACTCTTTTAAAATCTAAATCAGTGTTAGTTATTGATCAACGCAATATCTAAATCTGAAGCACAGTTTATTAACCTTCAAAGTTGATTAAAGGAATTAAAAATATTGAAGGCAATTTTTACTAATCTATGTCAACATGCACAAGAATTTAAGAGCAGTAGAAAGCAAGGCTCAGGATTTCCACCACCCATCTTTGTCTGTTTCGTCTTCTCTACTAAGTGAATGTTGCTGTTCCTTACAGAATGTATAATATTTATCCTGACAGTGGACATAAAGCTTTGTAACATACATTGCCAAATATAGCACAATCTCTTTTTTAACATTTTCCTATTTAGGAACACAATTCTCCTTTTAGCGTGGGAGCTTGGGCTTTGATTTTGAAAAAATTGAAAGTTTTTCCCATTGTATTCATCCCTCTCTCGCCCAGTTTTATCCATTTGCCGATTTGAACGTGTTCCTTTTCCCTGTCATCTACCAGTGTGAGCAGCCGAGCCTGGCTGCTCTCCAGCATATAGCTTAACCATGGTTTTGAAATGTCGTGTAGATTCTCTTACATTTCACTTTACCAGCTTAAGCAGTGGTTCTTCCATAAATACAGATTATAGAGGGTGCACGTACCTATGGGATGTTGCCCAGCTTCAGGAGCTCTCTGACCACAAAGAGTTTTTTTTTAGATGGGAACCACAAAATTAGCTTGTATGTAATGTTGTTTTGATGGAGTAAAGAATAACCAAGACCAGACGTCAGCCAAACCAGAGGAGTTCGTGGGGTGTTGTCCCAGGCAGGTCATCTTCTAGAAGAGCCCCAAGCTCATGGCTCGTTAAGCCAAAGGGGCAAACGATTACCTCTGCTCAAGAGCAGCTGGCTGGCAGGGGCTGCTGCGTGCGGCTTTATAGGCCAAGTGAAGCGCCCATATGGCAGGATGCGTGCGCGATAACTCTTGTTTGCAGACTCTTACCCCCCGGGCAAACAGCCGCAGTCAGCGACTTGCTGGGAACTGCTGTTCCACGGAAACCCAGGCTGTGCCTGGACTTGTTCCTCTTGTAGCACAGGGGAGGCCGAGGAATTTGGAGGAATGGGATTAGTGTTCTGGGAATGGGGGGAGCATGCAGGGAAGGACGGGGGGGGGGGGGGAAGGAGGAGGACCTGGTGGTTAGATAAATGTCTGTTGGTCTTGACAGGGGTACAGTTAATCCTGCCACAGAGGAGGAGAAACAGCCTTGGAAGTGGAAGGAGGCAAATCCCAGAATCACGGAATGGCAAGGGTTGGAAGGGATCTCCGGAGTTCATCCAGTCCCACCCCCCTGCTCAAGCAGGGTCACCCAGAGCAGGGTGCACAGGACATCGTCCAGGCAGGGTTTCGATATCTCCAGGGAAGGAGACTCCACAGCTCCCCTGGGCAGCCTGTTCCAGGGCTCTGCCACCCTCAGAGTAAAGAAGTTCTTCCTCACATTCAACTGGAACCTCTTCTGCTTCCATTTGTGCCCATTGCCCCTTGTCCTGTCGCTGAGCACCACTGAGAAGATATTGTGGTAAAAGGGGCAGAACGGAGGACAGAGGGTACGGTGGTGAGGGCCTGTGATGGTGACAGCAGCCCAGTGTCCTGCATCCCCTCCTGGAAGCCCAGGAAGCCTGGGTACCAATTCTCAGGAGATGTGCTGGGGCTGGCCTGCCTTGCACAGCTCAGCTGAGGCCGGCAAAGCCAGACACCAGCAATTCCTCTGCTGTTACAGCACGTGAGGTTAGTGGCTATGGCGATACCAAGAGTTTAGAAACTTGGCTATCAAGAGCTGGAGCTTGCATGCCAAGGATTGAGAAGTGGTTTCCAGATCTGGGTATCTATAGCTTTGCGTAGTCAGTACACTCGGGGGAAAAAAAACCTCTAAGATGGGTACTTTCTGAGATATTAGTGGCTCTTCTTTAAAAACAAAACAAAATAAAACAATTATTTTGCTGGGCCACTATCAGTAAAGGGGACAGATCTGCAGGACCTTAGAGCTTACAAGGACATCATTCTCTCCTGAGCTGCATGCCACTGATGTTATAGCTTACTTGGCAAACGTTGCTGGAGTCCTGAGCAAGACACACAAGGCAGCTGCTGGGTAAGAAGGAGAAACAGAACCAGGAGAAACCTGACACACTTTAATAAAGACGTTGCACCAAAGCTTTGATCTTCCCAAAGTTTCAGCCACCTTCAAGGATAAGTGAAGGGTTTTTCTTTTTTTTTTTGTCCTGAAGCTGGTATGAGGCAGGATTTATTCTTGAAGAGGAGTCCAATAAGTGACCTATTGAGAATGGGGTATAGATCCTGGGAAGGCCAGGTAAAAAGAGTGAAACGAGGAGTAAGGAATCTAAATAAAAAAGCTGAGAAAAATAATGGTCACGAGTAGATAGATACTGGAATAAGAGTGAACAAATGGGAAATATTTAATGACTATCAGAATTTTCTATAGCTATGAATAAATGGGCTGAAGAAGGAGGAAGGAAGGAAGATTGATTTTATACCTTAGAGAGGTTGACCTTTGAGGAAAGTTTTATTAAAATCCAATATAATTTTTTCCTCGAGTTCACCTTTGCGCTGGGATTCTGCCAGTTTAATGTCAGTTAGTTCCGCAGGATCTGCTAATGGAAAAAATGATGAGATTAGGACTCTCCTAGCTGATAGCCATGTAACTTCTTAGTTAACCAGCTCCAAATGCTTTACTATGCTCGTTCCAAACAATGATTCATGGACAGCTTTAAGGAGAACGAAAGCTGCTTTTCAAACAGCTGGAAGGATTATTTCTTCTGCCAGTGTTTCCCACATCATCAATTTATCATAAAGAAGCAATTGGAAGATGCCTCAATTTTTGCAGTCAAATCCAGAACAAAATATAATTTTAACATCCCTAGAAGATCTCACCTGGTTCTCCACTAAGAATTTAGAGCAACCAAGAACAATACAGCTCAGTAAGAAACCATCCCTATTTTAAGCTTTCAGGTGATGAGCGATCTATTTTTCTGGAGTGTGTGGCCATCGATGGCGTTTCTTACGCCTTTCTGCAATACTGTTCCTATCAGTAACAATGTTTTGTGCAGAGCCCAGTACTCGCTCAGGACTTTGAGAGTTTAGTTAGTCATTACTAGATGACTTGCAGAATATCCCATTTAAGAAAGCCAAAGGTTGCAGGTACTGATGCTGCGTCTGAGAGCATTAATTTGAGAAGCTCCAGGTTAACCTACTGTGCTGTCAAACTGTGAGAATGTGAGGGATGGTGACTTCAAAGTAAAATGAGTTCAGATGTCAGCGTCTTGATGAATACAGTCTGGAAATCATCCTCATGAGGGGAAGATCATTGAAAACTGTCTTCATATGAATAAAAAACCAAGGGTGCTTCTTTTCAGATGAACAGCAACCTGGTGACTCTATTTGTGCAGACACTAATCGCTAGTTGAGTGGAAAGGTGCCAGCTTATGACAGCTGAAGGTTTGACCCGGAATCTTTAAGGGTATTATCCATGGAAAAAAAAAGCCAATGGAAATTTCTCTTTGAGTGTGCTGCGCTCCTGATCTGGCCCTTATTCAACTCTCAGTAAAGTCCATCGAGTCTGTCCTGGCAACAGGAATGATGGAGGGGAATGAAGGTTCAAGCTGTGCGTTTGCTCCTAAAACATACAAAGTGGATTTTAACACAGGCTGTGTACCCTGTTTTTAACACAGTTCATGGATCCTGTTCACGTAAGGAGTAGTTCATGGAAGACCGAATCTGGCACTGGCACTGAATGATCATTCAGTTTAAATCATTGATTCAAAGCATAGTAAATCACTCATTTCCTCTCCAACTTCTGATTCCTAAAGGTATAATTGCTGAAAAATAATGTAATATGTGCCTTAAAAGATTAAGCAAAAGGTCAGGTCAGCATAACGTCTTTTCTGAATCGATGGCAAAATGCTGTGTAAACCTGGAGCCACACCTTGAAACCTCCCAGGATGATGCTCCTGGGACTTGCTGATACCGCAGCAGTGGGGAGAGAACACAGGTTCTTGATTTCACAGGTCACAGGTCTTTACCTTGTGATGGACAGCCTGAGCAATCCTCATGTACCTACGTATATATAACCCGCTTCATTATAACAGAATGTTTTGTCTTGAATGCACAAAAAAAGAAGGAGCTATTATCTCACACGCTATTAATGTGCGGGACTTCAGACAGTATCTGCACGCAGCGGTAGGTCTGCCTCGCCTCGAGAGTAGCCATAACCAACAACTTCAGGAGGGATGAAACAGCCATGTTGCACGATTACATTGAGTTTGGCAATGGGAAGAAGACATTTCTTCTTGATCCCACATGATGATTATCTTCTGCGCTGGAAAATGAGCACTCACAGTGACATACTTTTTATTGTAGCTAATGTAACTCGGATTTGTAAAGAAGGTGATTCTGCTATATGACCATATTATCTAAATTGCTTTGTCGCCAACGCATAGAAAACTGAATATAAAATTACCTGAACGTAATTGAGTGCTGACTCACCCTCCGATTAGGGTAAACGGTGCAGCATTCCAGGGCATCTTGGAGCTTTCTATAGTCTCGCAGTCCGAAGTGAAATCTTCTGATTGATTTTTCTCCCCTCCAAGCAAACTTCATCCTCCTATTTGAGGCTAGATGCTACAAATCCAGCTGCTGTCACAAGGCATCTTCCCCCTGCTTCGTTATCTTGATCAATTTTCTGCTGAAACTCTCATCTTTCATCCTGGCTGGTGCAGTTGCCTCCCTTGTGATTATTCTAACTCCCGGCTCTCCATATTCATAGCCACTCTCCGAGCTCCAGCTCTAACTCTCTAGTTTCTAAGGCTACATAGCTGTGAATGTTTTCCCACAAAACGCTTTTCCATAAATTCTCACAATTTCATTTCAGTCAAATCTGAGGCTGCATACATACATGATACTGCTCATAGCAGACTCCCTTAATAAAAGCACCTGCAAACATAAGCAAGAAAACACAGCCCCAAGTATTTTAAAACGAAATCTTTTTTTCTCTTGAAAATGGCCTTGTATCACAAAACTCCATTTGGAGGTGTAACTGTGTGATGATACTTAAAAACAGAACAATTTTCAGTTTTTGAAATGCAAGTGGAAGAAGGGCAATTTTAAGAAGCAATGCCAAAGACCCGAGGTGAACTGGGCCATGGATACTGGGCAGAGAGCTCAAATTCAGCTGACTGTGGCACTAAGACACACCAGCACTTGTGCCTTTGGGTAATCTCTGTTCCGACTCCGTCACTCGGGTAGCGAAAAGGAGGAGTGGAAGAAGGGCTGCGACCTAAATAATTGGGAGAACAGCAATTATTATCCAGCAATCCCACCCACAAGGACCTGCAGAAGATGCCGTCCCTGAGCTGGAGGATCTGGGAATGAAACCAGTCATGGAAGTGGCAGAACTTGGTTTAGTTTCCAGCTAGCTATGAACATCTCCTTTCCTGCTGACTGAATTCATTAATAGCTGTTGACAATCAGGTAGGGAAAAGGCTGAAATTTGTTTCCTTTATATGTGGGACTGGTTTCATACCAGGTAATAACTCAGAAATTAAGAGTAACTTTGACATGCATGTCAGGCTTAGGTTCTCCAGAAGTGCTTGTTACTGCACAGCCCAACCTTGCTCCTTACGAGGAATTTTAACCTTTATTGGCTGCTAATAAATCATACCTGCCTTGCCCTAAAGACGATAAATCCCATCTATCTCCAACTATGGAGAGATAATGATGCAATTGTTCCTTCACACCAGGAGACAGGGTGTAACCTAGAAGTTCTCTTCCAAGTTGGATGAACTTTTCTCCAAGTACTTCCTTCCGCAGAGTAAGGAGAAACTCAGTTGGAATGTATTTCTAGAGAGAAATGAACCCCCAAAGTGAAAGAATAAAATTGATTGTAAAAAACCCACATAAATATGGTACGGAGGGGTGAATGTGAAATTCAGAGCTGATCTAGAGCTGGGTCAGAATCTGGCCAGAGTTAAGGATGTGATCTGGTTGATCTGCACAAACGCCGTACCTTTGCAAAATACAGGCACCTTTTTAAAAGACACAATGAAAAAAAAGAGGAATCTCCAATGGTGAAGAAAGCGACACATTCTAAGAGAAAAAAGAGATTGTCTGAACTCTTCAAAGGTAGCAGCAAAACAAAAAATATCTGTGGCTTCCCTGGGCGGATTAGGGTTGGTTGTTGGCCCCAGCCCAGGCTGCATTTGACAGGTCTCTCTCATTCACATTACAAGAAATGTGTTTGCAAAGGGGGAAAACCCAGGCGTTCAAGCTCAATATTCCTATCCAGATCGTTCTTGCTAAATGTTTGACACCAGCTTGCCCAAGTGACATCCACATGGGGACATCAATGTCCCTGATGCAGCTGAGTGGGGGAAGCACCTAGATGGCAAGGAAGAACATTCCTGGGAAGACTAGAGGCAGCACTGGAGCGACATACACCGATGCCTGCATCGCAGCGGTCGTGCTAGCGACTCCAGCATTTAAACTTTTCATCTACAGCAGCTGGGGAGTTGCTCGGCTGCAATTTACCATTAGGCTGCTGGGAGGAGCGTGGGCAGAGCGGGGAGGCAGGGGACCCTCGGCTGAAAGCCCGAGCTAATTCTGCAGCGAAGATAAGGTCTCGGATTCTTCAAAGGGATGTGACCGGGCAGACTGTCACCAAGGGGGTCTCAAAGCAGGCAATCATCCCCCCCCTTTAATAAATAGAAGAAGATACAAGATGGTCAGGGAAGAGTACGCTTCTTAAATGTGCTGGAGAAACAAGGCAGAAAAATCTCTCGTTGCTGATCTGCAAGGCGATGGAGGATTTGATGGAGCAGCAGCGCCCGCGTAATCAAACGGGAGCAACCGTGCTGGTCCTGCCCCGAGGCTTGTGCTCTAAACTATAACTAATGAGTGTAAGGGCGCTGACAAAAAAAGCTTCCACAGAATCCCTTTTCTAAGGCCTTTGATTTTACTGGAACATGCACGGCAGTAAAATTCACATAGCCAACGGGAAAGCCATGTCCTGGCCTGACCCTACCACAGAAAACAGCAAAACAAAGGGGCAGGGATTTGGGGTCACATTTGGGGAGGATCCATGAGTCAGCATGTCAGTTTACTGAATCTCCTCTAATTTGTCACGTAACGAGGGAGCGGGGCAAGCACTCGCCGCTCCAGGCGGCTGCTTCACTGCGAAAAGGTGTGTCCCAGACGGTGATGAGCGTCTAAAGAATAAATGACTCTCAATTAGGACAGTAGGATAGAAAGAGCAAGATGATTCATATCCAGGACATACTCCAACCATCCCCAATAACACTCAGCAGTTCTATACAGCTTTACATCTTCAAAGCGCCCGCAAGCACCCTTGTCCTTTCAATGGCGCTGGCAGGTAACAGGCAGCAGGGCTTGAAATGGGCGCTCGGGACCTGCTAATTCTTGGAGTAATTGAGCTAAGCTGGGGGGGAACGGCTTCCCTCCAGCGATAGGAAGGAATGAGGCAGCTTTGTCCTGGTCATGGCATGCCACCACTGGTCTAGAACCCAGGGGACATGGAGATTCACACCCCAAAATTAATGAAGAAGGTACCCAGAGTTAATAGCCTCTCTTAGAGAACTGGCTGTACGCAGTTTTCCCAGGAGTAAGCAACAGGTCGTGACAGATGGGGTTTAGGAGCGCTTGGCTCCTAGGTTTGCACCCTGACAAAGCCTCCGCTCAGCTGTGCAAATCGTATTTTACTTGCTTGACTGTGAGTTGCTGGGCAGTGGGATGTAATTTTCCATGCTCGCAGTTGGCGCTGGGTTTTACCTTGACATGCATTTGACAGTGCAAGCTCTGTCAACATTGTTTTACCTCTTAGAAAATAATAATTACGAAGCCTGGACCACAGGTATGTGTGAGTACCCAAGAATTCAATGGCCAGTTCTGCTTTAACCTAGTCACCACAGTTTACTACTCTGCAACGAAATGTCTTTTCCAGAGACACCTGAAGACTGGGATATCAGAAAAACTCAGGGATGCCAGACATATGCTTGGTTGACTTTGATCTCTCTGTAGACAAATCTTTTAAAGTTTAGATCAAGGAATCTTTTAATGAAACAAAGAAATCATGCCGCTTGTATCAGTTCCAGATATAAATAAATCAGCTAGAAATAAACAGGAGCAAGGCAAACGTAAAGGAGACAGCCACGCTCTGCAATGTCAGTCCAAAGTGACTGTCTGATGGATGATAATATGGCTGGCTCGGAAAAAAAAGTCAGAGTTTAGAAGTCTCGCTGCCAGCCATCTGGCAAATCTTCCAAAATATATTGCAGTGAAACTTCACTGAACTGCTGCCTTTTTTGCATCTCCTGCTCTCAAGATAGTCTATTTCTTTTTTTAAGTGTAGTGAGGATTTTGAAATCTCTACTAGGACTCTCTCCTTAGGGACTCATTGTACCCCCCTGCCCCCCCTGGCCAATTCATTGTTCCTTCCCTCCGCCCGTCTGCCATATACACATAATCTTCCCAAAGCAAAGATGCTCTTACACACTTAGGGGGTCCCTAAAATAGCGAGCACACCTAACCGTTCTGGCTGCTGCAGCCGCACCGCCCCTTCACAACCCACCGGCGCCGTTCCCGTGTGCGGCAAGGGAGGCAGAAGTTCGTAGCAGCGGGATTTACAGCACATCCACCCTCTTGCTCCAGAAGCATCACTACTTCATATTCGGAACCGAAGGGGAACATTTCCTACTTCTAACCAGTATAGGACTTATTTTCATAACTGAGTAATTTGGGCTCTGTACCCCAGAAGGCAACTGTAAATATTACCAGTAACCATTTCCTAATAATGAGTAGCAACATAGAGCGATACAAATTTGTGATCACTTAGAAAAACATCCTTTTCCATTCCATGAAAATGAAACATTTCTTTACAGAACAGGCTGCCCTGCTGCATGTTAATTAATTTTTTTCCCCTGTTTCATCAGCTCCTCCCACCTGGTCCATGATCAGCTGTAATCGAGTCCATGACCCTCCCAAATTGCTGTGGAGCACAATGGCTTGCGGCCATGGTACTGAGAGTACCGGAACGCAGATAACCCTCCAACACGGCGTCTGAGAGGCAGCTGGAGATCCTATCTGGTGACCAGACACTCTGGGGTTGTAACATGGACTCAGTAAAAGCTATTTTCAGCTTAAATGATCTTTGATACTGCAACTAGAGTTAACCAGGGTGGTGAGGGAGGAGATCATCTGCTCTGAGAAATAAACCAAGGGAGAAGGGGGAGGGAGAGAAGTAGGAAGATGACAAAGGAGAGGGACTCCTTAGGGAGGGGAATTAAACTGAAAACGTGCACCGATGGAAAAAAGAACACAGGAAAAACGACATTGTTGCGTCTCCCCATCGCTACGGATCAGGTCCCTGTCCCCCCTCAGCTGCCAGCCATGCTCATCATTTGTAATTCTCAACCTTCTTAGATAGATGGGGCTAAGCAACAAAAGCTGTCTCTTAGCAGCCCTCAAGCTCATCTCACCTTTGTTACAGCTAGTTTTACTAATTTTTAGCCAAATTGGTTTGGTTGTTAATACAGACTTGATTTTCATTTCACCATTCAGCGGTAACTTGTTAACAAGCTGCTCCAGGAGATCTTTATAGGACAGTGGAAAGCAGGGAAAGGAAATAATTACAGCATTTCCACCTACGGTAGTCTGCTTCAGGGCAGGTATAAATAGATCCATAAGTGTTTGTTCACTTAAAAAGAGAGTTCAGCCTAACTGCTTTTTCAATTGCCAGCAGCAGAATTGATGGTTTGGTTTTTTCCCTTAAAAATGAGGGCAAAGATCATCTACTAAATATCACCCTCCCTTCCTCCAGGCCGCAAGTAGCGTTTAAAAAAGTTTCAGAATTTTTACCAAATCCAGATGTCGGGTGTGTAAAAGTATGGGCAATTTTTCAAAGCCGTTACATTTGTTTGGGAAGGGAGGGCTAATTAGATCAGAAAACTCAGTTCAGCTTCAGAACTAAGGAACTTCATGAAAAAAAATAATAATTCACATTTCCTTCAGCTGGGGCATCCAAAAAAGCTCTGGACTGATGCACGCAAATGGTAACTCCCTTTGGAGTCCCACCACAAAGTTTTGAGAAAGCGCTTGCTTACGTGTCTGAAAATGCCCGGTTTCTGGTCAGTTGGCAGCTGAGGAGCAGAGCGGGCACAACGCGACGCCCAGCGGGGATGGGACTGGGGTCCCAGCAGGTCAGGGAGGCATCGGTCTGCCAGCAGGGCAGCGGGACCCTTGCTCCCAGCTCGAGCATCCCGGCGATAACCTGCCTGGCTCGAGGGGGCGTTAGGAAGCCTCTCCTCGGGGTCTGGCGCACCTGGGGGTGGGGGGAAGAGGAGCCCAGGATGGGTGGCCCACCCAGGGTGCCTTGGACCTCTCTCCGGGAGCAGCACTCCCACAGCTCCATCTACCGTCCCGCAGCTCCGGAGCCCAAAGCCCTGCCGACATCCACCTTTCCCTGCACAAAATTGTTTAAATAAACTTCCCCACTGCGGGCTCGCAGAAATGCAATAAACATCATTTATGTAGCCTCCTCGGTAGCTCTGCTAATGGGCCAGTTATAATGGCATTACAAGGCCTTTCTAGGCAAATTTGCCATACTCTGCCTCTGGCCTTGTGCGTTAAAGCCTCACCTCGGTGCTCGGTAATAGCCCATAAGCGCGCAAAGCACGTACGCTGCCACTGCCTATTGTTCAAGCCGCAGGTACTATATTTAACCGAACAATAGCTAATAAACAAAAGACATTTTAAGTGGCTTTGTGGTGTCTGCTGAGCACCAGCTGCCCTTTTTGTGTTGTACTGTGCCTTCAGTCCCGATGCTCGGGTCTCCTGGGTCCCGTTCAGCTGCAAAAGCCCAAAGCTACCATGAGAGGAACAAACTCATCTGATAGGGAAATAAAACAATTGATGGCTCATAAAAGCAAAAGGGACAGATACTAGAAAAGGAAAAAAAGCAGAACAGCTTCAGATCTAATCGTGAGTCCTACTGCAGGAGTGCCATGGGAGCAGCAGGTTCCTCTGTGTTCCTCCACTCCTGCCCCAAGCCAGCCAGCATCACAGGTGCCAGGACTCAGACCTGTGAGTCCAGGTAGCGTTAATAAGGTTTAGACCTGAATTAAACGTCTCTTCTGCATGCCTGGGGACATGATTCAGACCTCTGGTCTTGTGGCGTGCGGCAGCCTTGGCTGCCTCAGGCTGTGCTGAAGCATCTGGAGGTGCATGTTTGTGGATCCCAGCCCAAAGCACGGGGACAGGAGGTGTGTGCAGCCGCAGGAGGTGAGGTCTGCCAGAGCCTGCAGACAGCCTGAGGGAGGGAAGAAGCTGGTCCCGGGTTTCCCATGGGGAGCTGACTCCAAAATCGACTGACATGAAGGCAACAAGAGTGCAAGCCCCTGGACAGCACAGGGATCTGTGCATGGCTCCGGGAGAGGAGGACAGGAGGCTGAGCCTGCTTACCCAAATGCCCACTTTCCCCTTGGAAGGAGGACCCCGGGACTGGCTCAGACCCCCCTGGGATGGGGGGGACATTCTGGGGCTGGCAGGGACCCCCTCTGCATCCCAGCGGCGGGGCTTGGGGCTGTCGCCTCCCGAGTCCCCCTCTCTCCCTGAGGCAGCATAATGAGGCCAGCAGAAGCCTGAAGTAGGGAGATTGACTTTACTCAAGGGTTCCTATTCAAAGCTACAGCTATTGGCAGATTTTTTTTCTGTTCCTACGCGCGGTGGGAGGAAGCTGATAGTATTTATTAAGCTGATCTCGGGCACCGAAGCTCGATCCTAACTCAAGATATGCAGGCAATCATCAGAGCCTGTTGTGTCTGCATGAATATACTAATCCTGACTCTGCTTTCTGCATACGTAAAGCAATGTATAGGACCATTCATCTATGATAGAGTCTTCTAGATGGCTGCAGAGGGCAAAACAGTATTTTTAATATGGAGAACTCTATGGCAAGCTATTTTAGTACCCTAGGATCATTAACATTTTTGAATGTCTGAGAAGCTGCTAACATTTATAAGACTTTACAACCAAGATCCATTCTCCCAAATGGAGAAAGAGCTCGTATTTTTCACATACACTTTAGATATTGATAATTTTCTCATTTTCTGATATGACAGGGCTTGGGGATTTTTTTCCCTGCTGAGACAAGATGACTGACAGAAGGAGATGAGAATTTCTCATAAAGAGAAGCAATGCATTTTTACCCAGCCAAGGCTGGAAGAAAGCAATAATTGTCCTAATACGCAGGCACGGTTCTCCAGAACGGCTGATGATTTATTTCAAGAGACACTGCTGACTAAAACGCTAGGCATGTCTCCCCAAGCCAAGATGCGAGCCGAGATCAGTTTGAACCACCCCCCACCCCTCTGCCCACCGGCCGTGCTGCCATTCGGTGGTGAAGGCGCTGCAGCCGGGCCCGGGTGGGTGAGGGGCCAGCCGGGGAGACCCCGTCCTCGCTGGATGTGGACCAGCAGAGCATCACCGACACCTCCGCCGCGGCACGTCCGACCCACTGTCACGGAGGTGGCACCCGGCCCACACTCAGCTCAGCGCCCCCTCAGAAAGCTTTGCTTTCTCCACGGCTCCTCGATAACGTTTGGCTTTTCCCAGTGCTTGGCCAGGCCGTCCAGTGGCTGTAGCTCTTTCACTGGTGCACAGAAGCCAAAATTTACCCCAATTCTACCTGTTTTTCTCCCCGCCTCCTCTTCCAGCTGTTCTCCGTCTCCTCTCCCTATCTGCATCTCATGTTCTTCTCTGCTGTTCCTAATAGCTTTTATCTATGCCAAGTCCCATCCTACTCATCTCTCATTAAACCCCAGACCTTTCACAGAGCTTTTCTGCATTGATGTCCCAGCCAGCTTTTGTCTCTTTGACATCCAGGTTCTCTTCGTTTGTCCTTTTCTCTCTGGATCTGGGAATAATTTTGCTTCTATTGATGTTACCAGATCCAGGCCCTTATATTTTATTAAACTGCTCAGGGTAAGGATCATGGCTTTCAAGGGATACATGCTTATCTTCCGTTTTGCAGAGACGATGTGGGTACGACTGCTCCCTGCTCCAGCAACACCCAGGGTGTCGCGAAAGCCTCGAGAGGCCAACAAGTATCATAAACAGAAGGAATCTTATCCCGTGCTAGATCCTGGCCCAAGAGAGACATTATCCCTGGCAGATACCAGCTCCAGAGAGACATTTTCCATGGCAGCCCTGCCCAGGATAGATCCTGACTTCATCTAAAAGAGGAGCAGGAGCTGGTTGTACAGGGTTGTGCCACTCGCTGGGGGATGGCACGGCCAGAGCGCATGGGGCAGGGGTGGCCTCTGCCATACCCGTGGTGCACCTGCCTGCTCCTGCTCATTTTCCGATGCCACATTTTGCTCTCCTGCGGCCTCAGATCAGCATCTTGATAGAAAGCTGCTGATACGAGTAGCCCCTGCCGGCAGCGAGCGCTCCCCGGAGCATGAGGGTCCGGGAACATGCACTCTAAGCAGATCTCTTATTTGGAAAAGTAGATGATATTGACTATTTATAAACCTAAGCTTAGAGCAAGGCAAGGCCAGCTGGAAAATATGCCACCATGGGTGGGTGAAGGTGCTTAGTTAGGAGCAGAGCACTGGAGGATTTCAGCCCCGAATTACAGGGCAGCAGTGAACAAGTGGCTTTACTTTTCCTTTCTCCCCTCCTACTGATTTAGTTTGGAAGCATTTCAGAGGGCACTTTCTCCTGTTATATGGTGATAAAACCCTGGGCTCAATAACTGAGATCTGCTGTCTGGCATCAGAGCAATACAAATAACAATAAAAGAAACAAAATAGTGGTGAGTCAGGCTGGTTTTGACTTGGAAAAACATCAGTTATCCGTATTACTCACCAGCTCTGCCACCTCCTCTGGGGGACTCTGCCGGCCTCTGGCAAGTCTGCAGCCAGAGAGAGGCTGTATTTAGCTCAGGCCCTCCTAGAAATGGTTTTCCCTGGGGTTTTGGCGGGTCAGCGGTTGCATACCCACGTTGTCGGGGCCATGAGTGCGAGCAGCCTTTTGGCAGAGCAAGAAGCGTTTTGCAGCTGAGCCCGGTGGGACCACAGGGCCGTAGACCCAATGCGGCACGGAGGGGCCATGGCCCAAGGTGGGGTGGACAGTCCCCAAGGTCTGTGTCTTCACTGGGTTGCAAAAAGCAGGGCAGGGAGCCTGGAGGGGGACCACCCCTGTCCCCAACACTGGCTGTGGTCACCCATGGGCTCCTGAGCGATGTGCAAGCCGTGGCTCTGTCGTGCCCCGCAGAGCATCGTCACAACAGCCCAACACGTCCGAAACATGCACAAGGGACCACGTCCAGCTGGATGTAGATTTTTTGCTATCGAGATTTATATTTATTAATTTCTAGCCCATTTGCTTTCTTTTGGCACCATTTTTCTCTGCAAGTGAAAAATTTACCCTGAATCACAGCGTGTTATTTCCACTTGTCAAGATAAAGGTTAATGAAATACCAGTAACTGCATCACAAATCTCATTCTGTATCTATCAGAGATTTTTATATGGCACGTTATACTGCACAGCCTATGCTTAGAAAAGTCTGTGATTAATAAAAACCCAAACTGTCAGAGGTCAAAAAATTCACGGTTAGAGCAGCTGAGCCTCTGCCCTTCACTCCTCACCTCTTGCCCGCAGGACGAGGAAAAAGCCCTCCTGCAGTTGGCACAAATGAACGCGGGTGAGATTTAATCCAACATACGAGATTCTGCAGGCCTGTGGTATTTAAACAAGATTTTCCTGTGCAAACATTGCCTGCCTCTGGATAATCGTTACTTGGATATTTATACAGTATGTAAATAACTTATAAATTACATACATCATAGAATATCTTGAGCTGGAAAGGACCCATAAGGCTCATTGAGTCTTATAAATATATATAGGATTTAGAAGCACCATAATGCTATATTTGACATATAGCTGTCTTCAAAGAGATTTGCACCAAAGGTGCAAAGAGAATTTTACGTACTGGCCGCAGAGTTTCTCATGCCCTGAACCGTGAAACCAGGGCCGTCAAGAGGACGCACCATGAGCTGCTCTGTGCCCTGGGACCCAGGAGTCGAGATGAACGGCAGCGTGACAAACTCCCCTTCGAGCTCCGCAGGCACAAGATCGCACCCCAAATTAAATACTTGGAAGTGCAGAAGATAACACCCGACGGACGGCAGCAGCGCGAGCACGTGACTTTTCAGGAAGGAAGGGAGGAGCTGCTTTGTTTTCTTCCTAGGGAAGGTCGGGGACGGATGGGATAAGTGTCAGAAACTGCCGTTTGGGATGAGTCAGGAGGTTGGCATGGGGCGGTTTGCATTAATACCGGCTTGAACACATGCCCAAGAGGATTTCCAAAATTCACAGCCAGTTATTTCTTGTCATAGGGTTAAAAAAATCCTATAGCCTGTTCTTCCACTCCAAGGCATGCAATCAAAAGCCTGCGGAGATTACTCTGAGAAGGTTTGTTTGTTCTGTAAATACGTTTTTAAAGTCTTGAATACAGATGACTAAGTTTAAAAAAAAAAACAAAAACCACCAACCAAAACTTCTAACAGAGCGAACCCTCTCACCGAGACTCTTTTCCCTCCTCTGAAGTGGATTAAAAAGCATTGTTGTGAAATCCCAGTGCGGATTTTATTATGGGCTGAATCAAAATGCTTTGGAGTTTTTGGAATTCAGATCTGAAGTTCATAGTTTCAACCCATATGCTCCATATAAAAGTAAGATAAAGAAAGGGATTTACTTTTTCTTCTTTTTTGATATGCAAAGATTTAGATGAAATACTTACTTTCCAATTTGCTTTTTCAGTAGAAATTCACTAGAGATCCTATCAAACTTGAAATACCCTGTGAAGCCTGAGGAGCTCCCGAGATGGCGGATGACATCAAGAGCCAAAAGAACATTTACAAAGCACCTGAAGAAAGAGATCCTTAATCACTCTGTGAAGCCTGTTGATTTGCTGCCTTCTACTTAACTTAAAGCTTGTGTTATATATCTAACTTTAATACCTAATGAACTATTTGGAGAAAAGAAATCTCTGTTAACAAAAAAAAAATAAAAATCAGTCCTGTCCCTTCAGCTGAAGTGTGAGCAATAACATGCTCCATCGGATATTCTCAGCAAGTCCCTCATTAAAACAGTAGCGCCAGGTGAGACCTAGTTTTCCCAATATTTCCAGAGTACCATGCAAGAAGGAAAATATTTAAGATTTTATGTATTCCTGAAGAATAGTAAAAAAAATGGTGCAAGCTCCCCGCCCCCCGGTTACTTGCTAGACCCCGGTTATTTGCTAGACCTCTTTCATATACAGGTATTTTACTGTTGAAATTGAATATCAATACTATTTTTAATTTTTAAAATAACTTTTCCCCACTAGATGGCTGTAATTGTTATGCCCATGTTTAATTTTTGGTATCAAATTCCCATCTTTAACAAGGTATATTCTTCCTTTTTGTTATTCTCTATTGTGCGCTCCCCAGCTCCAGCGCAGCGTCCGAAGCGGGGGGGCTCCTTGCTTTGCAAAGTTCAGCTGTTTGTAGAAATTTTAGGTGTTCAAAATGGCTACTGCGGTGGGTTTGGATCTTGGCTGAGGAATGGAAACCTGCCGCCATTTTGAAGGATAAAGTGGGAATTGTTCCTTCCTTATTGAAAGAAATACTTTTGTTTTCTGCTACTACAAAGAGCGATCAAAGACTGTGAGCCCTTCGGAAAGGCTTTTCTGATGGCTTGCCATTCGATGCGGGGAGCTTGTGGTTACTGTTGTATCACAAAAGTGTCACAAATGTGATGGACGGCCACCCAGAAGGCAGGATCGAGCATATCCCGCGTCCTAGATTCAGCAGAGGAGCTGATGTGAGAAAGAAGCAGGATCTGCTGGAAGGCAAGCTCAACCCATGGCGCGCAGAGAATACCATTTCCCAGCTGTTTGCACAGGCTGCAGGCCAGGAGGAGGAGTGGGGCTGCGCAGTGGATTTGCACAGCGTCTGCTGGCTGCGGTTCCCTGTGGCTGCAGTTTTCCAGAAGTTCCACCCAAAGGGAATGACCACGTAGGCTCAGGTGCAGAGAAAGACTTTTCTGATTCAGCTAGCAAGCAGGATACTAATGCTTCATCTAAACAGAGCCGCCGGAATATAAACATCTATATTATGTTTGACAGCTCCTGACTACAAGATACATGGAAAGGGAATTGGCTCTCTTCTCGCTTTTTAAGCCAAAGCAGTATGCAGAAACATTCGTAGCATCTCTCCACTAAGCAGGAGCCTGCATGGATTCACCGAGGCATCGCTGTAGCCCCTCAGCAGGATGCATGGTTCGGCTTTGCAGCCCCTGCCTCCTTCAGCTTGCAGATAAATCTGCCCTTAATGGGAATTTTATTTTTTATTCAATGATGAGTTTGCCTCCCGGTTCAGTACTGCACCAAAGGGGGTGATCAGGGTCTGTCGGGTTCTGTAAGACTTAAGTTCAACTTCTCAATTAAGTGTCTGTGAAGAGGGTTTGCTTGGCCAGGCCCTGGTACGCAGCTGGAATGGAGCAGCGCCGCTGCCGGAGTTAAAAGCCCCGCACCACTAAAGAGCGCACACCCAGCGCCGCAGTTCAGCAGATAATCTGGAAGAGAAAGCACCTCTGGCATAGGAGGTGCTGCGATAAGATGCAGTTTAGAAGAAATTCAGGACCGCTGTAACGCGCCAGTTTAATACCAGTCACGTAGATAATTGCACTTACTGCTCGCTCTTGCAGAAATACCACGTCAAAGTGCTCGGAGGGTACAACTGCAGCCAAACCAGTGTGTCCCTCTGCTTTAACTCCGTTTCCCTCTAACTCAGTATAATTAAGCCCTCTCTTTTTGTGCGTGGATAAATAGATCCATGCCAGAACGAGCGTCTTGGGCACCGCGGGTCGGTCGGGCACCCTGAGGCCTCTGCTTCTCGGGGCAGCGGGGCCAGGCGTTGCCCTCGGTGCCCTAAGGTGCTGGGGGCAGGTTTGTCTCCTGCCCTTCCTGGTGCATGCAAATCCAGCCGACCTGGGGATTTCAGTCAAGTTCGTCGCCGTGCTAGCTGAACGCTGTGTAAAGTGATGTTAATCAAGAAAGAATAATGAGCCTTCAAATTCACTTAAATAGTAAGGACAGACGAAGTGCTCCAGTAAAACGGCTCTCATTCTAAACTGGTCCTTATTTCTAAGGCTTCTGCATCTACAAAACAGGATAAAGTATTTTTTAATCTGTAGCAAACCACTTTGAGACTAATGGAGGAAAAGAACTAGGTACTGTTCAGGAAGATGAGACCTTTTTTACTCTCTTTTCCTATTCCCTTGAAAGTAATTCCTGCCATCACCCTTTGAAACAATCCCTAACACTCAAGACACTTCTTTGAGATCCTCTGACTTGCTCACTTTTATGCCTTTCTGTGCCTACAGCAAATCTTGCTGCACAGGTTTAAGCAAAATAATCTCCATGCAAACGTTCTGCAAATAGATCGATTCCATACCCAATATCAAACATCCTACCTGGAGCCCACTGAATAGATGGATACCTTTGCTATAAAATGATAAACCAGAACTTCATGTAGCATCATAACCATATAGATTTGAAATAATTTAACTTTCAGCATAGAGTTTTCCGAATTGGAAGAACAGCAGTATAAATAGCCACATTTCCAGAGCGCTGCAAAGGACACACGATTAAGGTCAGCATCCTCGCCAGAGTAGTTTGCCTTTGGTGCCTGGTTTAAGACTATCTGGAGCAGACTACGAAAGGTGCAGGGTACCTGAGGCTCCTGCGAAACTGTGATGGAGTTGTGGATGCTTTGTATTTTCTGGTAATCAATCTGCAGAGATTTTAAGCTTTGCACACAAAACCAGAAGGATGCAAAACTGCAAGAATGCGGCTTCCAAATAACACAAGCTTGCTTGCATTAGCGCTAGGGCTGGTTCAGGACCACGGCACCCGCCCCTGCAGGTAGCAAAGCTCCCTCGGAGCCCCGCGTGGTCCTGGCGGAGCACACCCTCTGCCAGCTTGCCTTCACAAAGCAAACCACATACCGCCAGGATTTGCTGGGTAAACAATGAGTCGCCCCTGCAATATCAGTGCTGGAGAGAAACAGGGAGAGCTGCAGTAGGTGCTCCTCACCTCACGTACCTCGCCATGGGAAGATGCTCGGGGATTCGGGAAAGTGACACACATAAGCCCCTAACTGAGATGCATTAGTCTGCACCAGAGAGGTGTCTGAATTGGGATAGAGGTATCCAGCTCGGAGTCGAAGAGCCGGAGGAAGCCGGGAGGGCTGAGAGCAACCAGGTTGGGTCAGATGGCTGCTCGCTTTTTCAGGCTGAGGGCTGAGGTACGCCAGCTCCTGGCTCCAGAGCCAAAGCTGGTGGAAAGGCTCCAGCCGGCGTCCCCGGCTGTCGGACAGGGCCTTAGGGTGGGTCACACTCTTTCCGAGAAGGGACATCTGTCACCTTCATTAATCTTATCTGGGGATTGCTCCGAAACAAAGCGTTTCGTGAGCCTGAACAAAAACACCGGGGAGCGCTCGGCGGCGAATTCTTTTGCACGCTCCCTTTTTGTTTTGTATGATTTCCAACATTTCTGGCAAAAACATTTCCTCTGACTGTTTTCCTTCTAGAAACAGCCTCTTCCAGACAGGGCTGCTCTGCCACTATTTAGCTGGGTAGACACGAGGCTATTTAAAACACAGAGCTGGAACATTAGCAAAACACTTGTCTCATTCCAAGACAAGCAGGGAAGGGGAGGGTGCACATCGCCAGGGTGCAACCTTGCTCGTCCCCAGGAGGTTTATGCCTGCGTCATGCCGATTTGTGCTGAATTTAAGGCTTCTGGGGATGGAGCCTGTGACAAAATCTGACAAGATTTTTTAGAAGCCGCTAGTTCACAGCCTTGAGTATTTATGATTTTTGGCTGCTGGCTCTCACGCGTTCTGCGGTCAGCAGTTTAATTATTTACCGGGCTATATACAGCACCGTTCAAGCAGCAACCATCAAATCCGACATTTTGATAATGCGAGGGTAATTGGGTTATTTTTTTTTTATTTTTTTTTTTCCTCCTCCCACCAGCTCCAGCCCCCGGTTCTGCTGGGAGATGCAGAGTCATAGCTCTGCTGGCTTGGCTTCCCGCCACCTCACTGCTCCTTTAAAACCCCATACCTTCCATTGAAGGAACTCGGTGTCCTGTTCGCCAGGAGGACGTCAATGTTTCTATGGAAACTCTTCCCAAAGATTCTCGCTCTGCACTGCCGCCGCTGCGTATTGTATGACCGGCTTTGTACACTGCAATTCATTATCAAGGCTGTGACGAAAAGGGAGCAGCTTTCTGCCCGGAGGGAAAAAGCATTAAAAAAAAAAAAAAAAAAAAAAAAGAAAACAAAACCCAACCTTCAAAAAAACCCACCTTAATATTAATAAAATAAGCCACTAAAACCAAAGGTGCTAAAGCTGTTTGGTATTTGAGTTATGAACGGAATCTGCTCGCCTGTGCTTCTTGCAATGAAAAATACCGTTTCCTGAATAATTAGCGCAGCCTGAAGAAGCTTATAAATTCTATGTAAGGTCCTTTCTCTTCCGAGTAGCTAGGGGAAAATTTTCCACCTCTCACCATTACAATCATGATGATGGATGAGTGTCACGTAGGTAACAAATGGGCCTGAACAGGAGCCCGGTGCATGAACCGCTTTGAGCACAGGGGAGGCTCAAACCCAGACTCAGATTTCACATTTGAATTAACGGCCGCGAAGGGGGCACGGAATTAATCGGCTGGAGGAAGATTCACATTAATTTCCCATTTTCCTCAATAACAGGAACTCACTGGGACTGGCGGAGAACGTGTTGACAGCGTTTACGTACACCTCCCTTGCTAATCATGTCCAAGGGTGGCCAGACCGCTAACCCTTCCGCCAGCGAGCACCAGGTATTACACACTGGGTAGGCAAAAGGTCTGGATTTTGTGGCCACTTCCACATAGAATTGCTGTCATTTTATATTCAGAGGTAACTGTTAACTTTGAAAATCTGAAATTTCCATGCACTGGTCTGAGGGAGCCTGGGAGCCAGTTTTCAGCAGGGCTGGGAAGCCTTTCCTCCCACTGGAAGCAGCGGCAGGCTCTTGGCATGGCAGGAGAGCAGATTGCAGGCGTCCCGAAGCAGACACCCCAAAACCAAGGTACTCAACCAGGGACACTTGCAGAAGGGCAACCCCTTACCCCAGCAGAAGTCTGAGATCTCTTGAAGAAAAACATTACTCTCATGTACTATGCTGGGGAACGGCACCAAGTAAAAATCTGAGTAAAGACAAGGATGAGAGGAGACAAGTATTTTATTTTTAAACCTTATGAATTTCTGAGCAGTTCTGCTTTGTCGCTCTCCTAGGGAGGGAGGCAGGGCTGGGAAAAGAGGAGTTTCAAAACCCTGCAAGCTCCCTGATACTGTGCTAAAGACTTGTATTACCTTTAATTGATGTTTCTGAGTGCATCCTCATTGATTTACTCCAGCCGCGCTCTTTATGCAGAGAACATTCTATTCTCAGAGCGTAATCTAGACCCATGCAAACAATATAGATGTTTCCTGATAACATAATTTAGAAAGAGGAGATGTAATTACTGCCTATGCTGAATACACAGCATCTCTGTGCTTGCCAGCGCCCCGCGAACCCGTGACCCCTTTCAGAATCCGTACAGGGAGAAACTCCCAAATCCTTCAATGTGGTTCTCATTTTGCTGAAAGCCTTTCCCATCTTATTAAATATGCTGGTCCTCGGGCCTTTGATTTTTAGCTTCCTAGCGACGGCTCATGCTGAAATTATTTAGAAGGATCTCAGAGGCTCTTGCAGATGAAATTCAGGGATCATTCCTGCGGAAATGTGTCTATACGTGGAAGAGGGGACAGCAGCAAGACGGGCATCTGCTGCGGAGGAATGGGGAGGGGACTAGGCAAGCTCTCCCTGGGGTAGCTTGTTCTTTTAAGAAGTGCAACGAAGCAGGTTCTTGCTTTTAAGGACTACTCTTAAATACTTGAAGAGAAGGTTGGAACTCATCTGACCTGTTACAAAAAAAGAGTCTGCTTGCCTATATGTAGTCCAGTTGCTGTGATTTAAGATGAGTAGTTGGAGCGCTTTGGTCTTACAAATCATCCCATAGGCACTACATTTCATTGTCTTCTCGCTGATGGAAGGATATACAGGGCGAGAGACTACAATCTGAATTTTCATCTCTAGGGTCAAATCTGTCTCTGTTCAGTAGTGGCTGGAAAGCATTGCCCTGTAGTGGGGTTTTATGTGAAATAAGGATGTGTCCCTCCACTGCATGGTCAGTTGAGATCCGTATCACAGAATAATCACCACTGTAATTGCTCTCTGTATCACCTCAGGAAAAAATAAAATAATAAATTTAAAAAAAAAAAAAAAAATCAATGACTGAATTGGCCATGGAGGCTCAATAACTCTCCTCTCATTTAGAGAGCGGTCCCTTCTGAACACTTTTCCACATTGCAAAGCCACCACATAATGGAACAATTCAGCTCAACTGACAGCCCGGGCTAAAATAGCCCCCGAGCTGCACAGGGAGATAGGAGAGGTGTTGTGGGTTAGCACCGAGGTGCTTGGCAGGGTTGTCAGTGGGAACCATGCCCACGCTAAAAGAGTTTTTCAAATGACTTCAGCGAGACCAGAATTAGCTCATAAGCCTGATGCAACAGTTCAGGGCGAAGCCCTTTTGTGTTCTGGGTTTCTGCTCATCAGGTGTCAGCTTCTCCCCGTATTCTGCAGCAGCGGTGGCAGCTTGCCCGGTGGCACCGAGAGCTAACGAACGGGTGCGCGTTGGGTTTGGGGAGAAGCCCCAACTCTGCAGTCTGTCTCCTTGCTGGGATCTGATGGGGCCTAAATTTAATTTTCCCTATGACCCCAGGTAAAGCCCAGCTACAGGTAAAAAGCATTTACTGTTTAAAACTCTTTAAACATGTTCCTAAACAGGTCTTAAGAACCAAAGGTGCCTATTGCAAACATACATCAGGATCTGGATTGGACATGGGGTGAGCAAAGGGTTCAGCAGCCATTGGGATTAAGGGAAAGCAAGGAGACCAACTTCAGGGGAACTAACAACAGCCAAATACGTTGTGAGCCAGCAGAAAACACAAGAAAAGAGGAGCCGGTTTACAGAAATAAGGGTAAATACTACTGACAGCGTTAATCTTTTAGTCTTCATACTGCTACATATCCTCCCAAATCCCAAGTCTGCTGCGACCGGACAACCCAGAGGGTTTGCTTTAAAACCAGTTCAGGTTAATTCTGCAGAATTAGCATGGGTGAGACTAAACCATATAGCTCATGACATAACAATTTTGCCCTGTTCATGCTAAGAAACCAAACTGAAGTTGTTTGGTTTTGTTTTTTTTAAAAAAAAGCCATTTTCTAATATGGCAGAAGAGCAGATAAATCAGTAACAGAGAGGAACTAGAGGTGAAAATTGAGAACAATATATAAAAATACATTTGTTTTTAAACATCTTAAGTCACAGGAAAACCATTCGCTGTGTACAGTTCCTGGGGTTGCTTTGAACAGGGAAGGAAGATTAAAATACTAATCTCCGCTGATTTCCCTGTGTAGCAGCAAAAATGAGCATGGCTGGAAAGTCTGACCTATGAGAAAAGATTAAGAGGAACTAAATTTGTATAGCTTGGCTAAGCAACAGCAGCGAACGAGGGATGCGCTGGCAGGGTGCAAAACCAGAAAATGGAGTATTATTTAGAAAGACAACAGAGTTAGGGGATGAGAAGTAAGGAAAGGTCAGGCAGAACACTAGAAAAATGTCCTTTAAGACTCTGGCGTGTATTTTAAGTAATGAAAGGAATGGTACTCTGAAAATACAAGCACGGGGCTGAGCTAAACGCTGGTGCAAGGATCGTTGGATGCGACCAGTGACTTTAAGCGCTTCTATTCTTAAGTTTCCAAAGCAAATCACCTTTAGAAAAGTGACAGCTCAGCTCGTACTATAAATCACTTCTTCTCAAGCTAGGCATCCAGCAACCACTGATCACTCCTTAAAATCTGGAGCAAAAAAAAAACCACAAGGAACAATCCTGCGCTCGGAGGGAATGGACAAGCTAATCCAATACATCTTTGTCATCTCTGGTTTCCATGACAGTTGCATAATCAGACATTTATATAAGTAGAGGTTTCCTCCTTAAATAGCAGCCTATGATCTCATGTGCACCTACAGTGTAACCCATTTGAATGGAAATGACGTGCCAGCCATGTGTAAAGCTGATTTTTTAATGCTTCTGTCTTGTTTTTGTTTATTTGTTGTGGCAAATCAGCCTGGAGAGAACCGCTCGCACATGACTAACTTCTTGTTGTGGTCTTCCCGTGGCCCAAAAATAACCACAGTCCCCAGGTCTGATGAATGGCCAGGGCCCACACTTGCTCAGCAATTCAGTGTGGAAGGTGACTGCGTATTCCCAAATCCCAAGTCCAGTGCAGCGCCTAAACCAGCAGCCTTCAAGCAGCTGGAATCTGCAAAGGTTACCGGTTGCTCTCGGACAGTTTCAGGTTTGCCAGGAGGTTGGGATTTCCTCGCCACATCCCTCCCGCAAAGGACCAGAGCAAAGGCTGTGATGGGAGAGCTCCAAGGGTTTGTCTTGGCCAAACTGGGGTTCCTCAGGGCAGGAGGAAAATGCCCAGGGCAGCTCTGCTGCTACGGCAGAGCCCTCCCCAGGGCTCCTCGGAGCTCCTGCCCAGGCCGGGTGTCATAAAGTGATGCCAACAATACAGATGTCTTCCCATATGCGGTATTAATTGAAATGAAGAAAAGCAGAACCAGTCTGTGAAATCTCAGTCCGACTCCCACCTAAGTTCACATAATAACAGTGAAATGCGAGCAAAAGTAACTGCAGTTATATCTGCTTGGGAGAAAAAAAAAAAAAAAATCAGCTACCTGGAAGAAGAGGCTTTTATCTAAAGGCTGCAGACATCAGCAGGCTAGGGAGCTGATCCCAGTAGGCAAATAGGTCTTAATATGGATATTCTGGGGTATCAGAGACTCTTCAAAACCTGCTCAGAAGCCGTGACCGGTTAGTCGATCCCAAAATGTAAGCAGCCCTTTACCAGACCATCCTCTTAGTACTTTTTTGTATCACTCTGCATCAGCCACTGTATACAAAAATATCCCTTGAGAAGAGGAAAACAGGCAAGAACAGAAATCTAATCCGTTCCACCAGCCTGCACAGCCTCAAATCTGTGGGGCTCTTGCCAGCCTCTCAACATTGCAGTGCCTTCTCTCGGAGATGCTGCTATTAGAATGGCACAAAGTATATCAGGGACTGTTGTTCCCAATGTCAATCAGCAAAAATATCTCCGCTTGCTCCTCAGCCCAATCTCCCTTCTCCCACTGAAACTGATTTAGCAACAAAGAGAGAGAAACATAGGGTGGCTTCGGGTTGGCAAGTGATTGCCAGTTGGATTTTGTAAACCCAGCAGTATCTCGGAGCAGGCTTCAATTTTCCCTGACCCCCCTGCAGCTCCTATTAGCCTCGATAACTGGTTCTAATTTTGGCCAGGACATTTGGCCAGGACATTTGCCTGGATTTTGGAAGGGGTGGGGGTTCATTTGCTTGTGCAAAGTGACTCCTACCTCCCCGCAGCAAACACAGGCTGTGTAATGGCTTAATTACACCGAGCATTGCTGCGCCGTAGAGCCGGGCTCTGACGCACGTTACGTAACTGGATTGTTAATGCTTTTTATATGTTGGCGGAACTGAAATTAAAAGAGGAAATTATTCTCCTGATGCTCAACTCTAATCCCCATCTGTCTGTGTTTTTACTTTTCTGCACTTGCAAAGCTCCCTGATCAAAAGGTCTTGAATAGATTCCAGATTTCCAATTTAGTTTGCTTATGCAACCCAAAATATTATGGCAGTCTTTCCTGGGGGCGATTAAGCATATATTTTCAGTTCCTCCAATTCTCTCTGTTCCAAGAGCGCTAAAAACGGCATAAAGCTTTAGCTCATTCCATACCGTTAGCACCACAAACAACTTTTTTTTTTTTTTAAAGACTTTTTAAAAAGATAGGAATAGCCAAGAGCTTTGAAGAGAAGGAATGTATTCTGAAGAAAGTGTGATTTGTTAAATGTCCCCCATGCCTTGGCAAAAAAAAAAAGCAGGGAGTCTATACTGATAGAGCCGTGCAGCCAAGGCAAACAAGAGGGGAGTAGGCAGGTGAGGAGGGAGCTACGTCTTCAACAGCCAGGGCAGATTCCTGAATCCAAAAAAATCGAGACCTCTTTGGATCCAGACTTTTGCTGCGTCCCATCCTAAGGATGAGCTTCGGCTGGACAGCTGGGAACATACCTGATCTTTCTTGCAGTACTTGGATCATTCCCATCTGAAAATTTGCACTCATTTTTTTATCCATTTAACGTGTCTTTCCCCATCCCCGCAGCCCTTCGGCTGGCACTACAACTATGGGATCAGCAGCCAGTTTTCTTTCAGGAGTGAGGAGTCTTACACTGGAAAACGTAGCTTTTTACCCAGAGTGCCCATGAATAAACCCAAAGCACCCCTGCAACAGTCACATTTCATCATCCCTTTAGTTTCCAAGCGCAGGACAGGAGCCGGCACCCCTGATGCTCGTCTGTGCCATGCGCGGTCTCGATGCTGCGGCATGGGAGCCGACGGCAGGGAGGATGCTGGGTGCCTTTTGTGTCAGGTGCACTGTTATTAAAGAGATTTTTTTATTTTAAATACAGAAGGGAAGTCTTTATTTACCCATGGCTGATGAGTGCTTGCTCACCTGGGTGACGGTGTCTTGATGCACCAGATAAGAATGCATGGGATGGTGTCACCCCTTCTGGCCACCTGTGCTGTGTTCATGGAAGCTATTGAATGACTGCATCATGGTGCAGCTCTGGATCAAAAACATGAATGGCACTTTTTCCAAATTTGGATTACGGAAGCTGTGATTTAAGGCTGTTACTGAATCCCAGAAAATACCAGTTTCTGGCTCAGCCAGGGCTTTGAGCCTTTCTGCTTTCCAGGATAATTTGATTTGAGAGTTCGTGCGCTGCCAATCTCACAGGTTTCAGAGAAACTCAGCACAGGAGATGCCCAGAAACTGAATAGGTGATCTCAGGGGAAGCCCCATTGATCCCAGCTTGCCTGATTTTGCTGGACCGTCTCTGCTGACTATTTTGACAAATAGAATCATGCAGAATCCCAGAATGGCAGGGGTTGGAAGGGACCTTGGGAGATCACCCAGTCCAACTCCCCTGCTAAAGCAGAGTCACCCAGAGCAGGGTGCACAGGACATCGTCCAGGCGGGCTTTGATTATCTCCAGAGAAGGAGACTCCACAGCCCCCCTGGGCAGCCTGTGCCAGGGTTCTGTCACCCTCAGAGTAAAGAAGTTCTTCCTCACATTCAGCTGAAACATCTTATGCTTCAGTTTGTGCCCATTGCCCCTTCTCCTGTCACCGAGCACCAGTGAGAAGAGTCTGGCTCCATCTTTGTGACATCCACCCTTAAGGTATTTGTATGTGTTGATGAGATCCCCTCTCAGCCTTTCCTCGTAGGGGAGATGCTCCAGTCCCTTCATCAACCACCAAACTCTACCCAGAACATCCCCAGTCTGAGCTTTTCCTCCAGTGAGGTCTAGTCTTAAACACACCGATATGCTCGAAGCCGTAAAACAGACAGGGTGTTGTCAAAACGACCACCACAGCAGGCACATCCAGCCAAGGGAACAGGGCTCAGAGGTACTCAGCAAAGTGGCTCCAGCCGAGTCACACGAGCCATTTATTATCTGTATTTCAGCAACACCCACAGGCTTCAGGCAGGGCCCTGCACTCTGTGTGTACAACAGCATCCAAATATAGAGCCAGACAGCCGCCAGTGTGACCACAAGGCTTCACTCTCTTGGGCAGCATCACTCCCTCCCCAGCCCTGGCCACGGCCCCTCCAGCCCTGCAGCGGGGAGGACGGTGCGGGACAGCCTGTGCCGCCGGAGAGGAGCTGCTCTCCCTTTTACCAGCCATAGGATATTTTAAGAAATTTTTAAAATGTTTGTAGCAGTGTGACAGACCAACCGGTTCTAGAAAGGCAGGAGGGTAATCACCTGCCAGAGCTGCTCAGGTTCCAGGTTTGGGGAGTATTTAAGCATAGGCTAAAAATCCCTCGGCTCTGGTTAAAGCGAAGCACGTGTTTAAATGCTTTGCTGAGCAGAGGTGGACTTCAGGACGTACCTAGCTTTAGGCATGTGCTTAACTACTTTGTAAAATTAAACTGAAGATAATCAAGTGCTTTTGCTGAATCAGACCCGAGCGCTCCTCAAACTCCCATCCTCTTAAGCAAGGCATCCTTCATCAACATTTAATTTGAAAGCATGCTCAGAAAACACTGTTAAAAAAGCAAATTTAAAGAGACAGGAGCCTTTAGAGAATGGAAATAAATCACTAAAAAGGTCTGAGGAAATCATTAAGCTGCACAAACCAGCGGTGGGCTTTAAAAAGAAACCCTGACTTGTGCTAATTCACCATTTGCACAGAGATGAAAGACGCTTCAGCTCCTGATTTGCAATGGATTTTTCCCCCCAGCTCATGCCACAAATCCTGCCGCCGGGTCAGGCAGGTTCAACCTCACACATTTCCCCCTCGGTCTGGCCCAGAAGCAGGTTATTTTGCAAACCGGGATGGGAGGAAACCTGCAGGTAACCCATGTGCCCTGGGGCAGGCTGTGTGCGTGCCCCTGGGCGCGCGGGGGCTCCGTCTGGGAGAGGTCCCCGATCAAATGTTGCTGCTCTCAGCGGCGAGCACCCCACGTATAAATAACCTCAGATCCCCTTACTTCGTGACCTTCAGTTCTCAGCCCTGCCAAACCAGCTCTGTGCAAATCCAAACTTATCGTATTCACACCTCCACCCCAGACAAGCGTCCCTGCGGTTTTTGGGCTCCTGTCCCAGCACAGGGTGATGGTGATGCCCCCCCATAGGGACCACCCCCCCCCCCCCCGCAAGCGGCTGCATGGCAGCAAGGGGAATCATCTCCAGATGAGCACAGCTCAATCGGATGCAGCTTTGGCACCATTGGGGTGGTTTGCCAGGAGATGGGGCATATTGGAGGGTCTTAACTGGCGTGGAAAAGGTTTGATAAATGGGGTTTGCCTGTTCTCAGATGTTTTAATACAAAATAGTAAAGTTTAGGTAGAGTCTACATGAAATGGAGCTGTACTTTGCAAACCTTTACTTCTTTTTCTAATGGGTCTTTTGAATGTTAAACTCGCTGCAGATAAAATCACTGAAGTGTACATAAGACACAGATCATGCCCTCTCCCCCTCCCCAGACTCTCATCAAGAAGAGATTTCCTGGTTAGACTTAGACTTTCAAATCTTAAGCCAGGCTGGCAGCATTTCAAGTCAACTTGGGCTGATTTGGAGCTGGGTTGCAAAAGCTCAGTGACCTGAGCAGAAGGCAACGTGGCTGTTCCTGCGCTGGTCTGACCCGAAAACACGCTCCCGAGCCGGCTGCCGTGCTTCAGAGCAAGCTCGCTGCAGGCACGCAGGGTGGGGGTGCCTGGGACACCCGGGGAAAAGGGTGCCCCAAAATACAACCACCCCGGCCACATCTCTGCCTGAGCACGCACACCACCTTGTTATCATTTATGGTCCATGCAGCCTTCCTCAACAGCTCGAGAAGAAAATGTTATTTCTTTAGGAGCCTTGCATTTTCTATTAACTGTAATTGCCCAAATAAATCTCAAGTGCTAGCACAGCTGATCTGTTTTGGTTTTTTTTCCTCACCATTAAGCCATTCAGAGAAGGGGTCGAGTCCCCATCCCTGGGGGTATTTAAATCCGGGCCAACAAGGTACTTAGGGACAGGGTTTAGTGGTGGGATGGCAGGGTTAGGGTAACGGTTGGGCTTGGTGATCTTAAAGGTCTTTTCCAGCCTAAACAATTCCGTGATTCTAAGCATCTACCACTAGGCATTTTCCTACAAACTTTGATTTTTGAAATTTTTTCAGAACAAGAATGAAAATGAATGACATATAATTCCTTCCTGAGTAATTTGTTGTAAATATTTAAAGCCTTTTGTTTTTTTTATAAAAAAAAAAAGCTTTGAGAAAAAAAAGCTTTTGAGATACAAGATCCATCATCCAGTGACCCTTTCCATACAGGCAGGACACGGGCTTCAACAGCAGTAAACCCACCGGCCATCAACCCCTCAGCATCCAAACCCAATCAAAAGCGCTATGTAACAAACTTTTGGGGACAGGGAAAAGCGAAATAGCCAAAAAATGGCCTTGAAGAGTTCCTGGACTTCTGGGTTTGTGCCTTTAGAGCCAGGCCAACGTGTGCGCGGGGGCAAGGTGTGTTACGAGGTGCTGATCCACAAGCAGGGAACAGCAACAGCCGGGCAGGGTGGTACCCGCGTGCCCTTTGCCAGGGCTGCAGTCAAACCCTCACCCTGAAGGCAGGAGCAATAGCAGATGGCAGTGGCTGCTGCCTGCCAGCACTTCCTGAAGGCTTAAAAGCTTTGCTTTGGGTTTAAAATGCATCATTCAGCACTGTCAATGCCCAGGGACTTTTTTAAATTTAAAAAAAAAAAAAAAAATTCTTTTAAAAGTTGAAAGGCAAAGGGCAGAAATTCTCTTCCCTCATTTGAATTTCTCACTCAAGTAATAATTCCTCACTGAAGGAATAATATATGCTTTTTAAATTATTTTTTTTAATTGAATGCTACAAGCACGCCATACTTTTTGGATGATGTTTCTTTACAGTCAGGGCTTTAAGCTGTGCCTGTTTAAGGAACCAGAGCATTCAGGTGAAGCCTGGGTTACTCGGTGTTTATTCGGACAAGTAGGTTTCAAAACCAGGTATTTTGCAACTCTTCATCGCCACCAGTTTGAGACTGAAGCTGTGCTGTGTTTCGGCCGCTCTTGCTTCTGGCAAGAAACACCAGCGGGGTCTGGGCAAACTCTGGCTGTGTTTTAAGGACAAACTCTTCTTCAGAGCGCTCCTAATTTCTCTAGAACTGACAGCCTTCAATCCTGGCAACGCTGAGCTACTGCTGGATAAAGAACAGCCTTCGGGGGCTGAATGGGCCAGTGTTGTGCTCTGCAACTTCAAAGTCATTTTAAATAGCGAGACTGCTTGTGCTATTTGGGATCTCAGAGGGAATCCCAGCTCATCCCCAAAATATTTCCATTGCTCGCTCGTCCTGACCACCCTGTGAACCCGGGAGGTCTGGCAGGTCCAGCAGGGTTTTGTGCCAGTGCCAAAGTGGAGGTCAGCACGGTGATACCTGCCCAGAGATCGGGTATCAGACAGGGTTATTTAGGAAAATATTTTCACTTCTTTCCCCCCCAGATAAATAATGAAGGATCTACTGAATTGGAAGCTGTGACCACACTTGATGGCTCAACTGAGGCATTTTTAAAACAGCACCATAACATTAAAAAAACCCCAAAACCAAAAAAAACCCCACCAAAACCCCACAACAAAATCCCAACACTATTCAGTATAAGCCTTACTTTGGAGATTTTTTCATTCTTACTAAAAACTGCCAAATATTGATAGCCCAGCTCAGACTGTGACTGCTGGAAATACCGGGCAACTGTATTTCAGGTGATTTAAAAATGCTTCTGCAAAGCAATACTTAGGATACCGAAGCAAGCTATGAAACTTCCTATGGAAGAACTTCCTTTATTTTCCCTTTCATCCCCAGCACGACCACTTTTAACCTCCCCTAAGCCAGCAGCCAATGTGGCATGGGCACCTCTGCATTTCCCGGGAGGGGGAACTGCATCGCGCCCCCCGGGACCTGCCCTGGAAATGCTGTATTTGAAACAGAGCCCTAGAGTAGTGCAGCCCCCTTGGATAAATATAGTTGTGTAAAGACAGTTTGTTCGCCTGCAAGAGCAAGCGGAGTTGCAGCTGCCCTGGGGACCTCTCACGGATTTCGGCGCTGGATCAGTCCTCCGCATCCAGTCTGATGGGAACAGCACCTCCGCGCTGGGGTAAAACCTGTCCTTTCCTACAGGAAAAGCACCGATCCCTCTAGAAGACCACGATCTGCTTCATACGCACCTTTTACACCACTAGAAACTGTCACAGTTAGACACGCAGTATCTACCATCGCCGGTTATAACACAGACACTGTCATGGAGAGGCAGTTAAAAAAAAAAAAAATCCATGCTGCCCTTTCCTGCTGCAAAATAAATGTTGCTACACGCACCTTTTTTCCTCCCCCATCCCCATTGCCATTTGCACACAAACGTTAGCAAGAATAGCTAAAGTGGAAGAACAACAATCTTTTCCTTTCCTTTCTTCTGGAATTAATTTCCAATGCATTGGGTTTTAAAATTGCTTGATAGCAAAGTCTAAAAGAAGTCTTCAAGATGCTGTGGGTGTAATCTAACAGTACTGTAAATCTATCAAAACCACCATAAACTGTTATTTGTATTTTTCTGTGCTCACAGGAAAAAAAAAATTATATACTCAGATAAACTGAACCATTCTCTTTGAACATTTTCTTTGTTTGAATTAAATACTCTGGAAGCCAGCGAGTTAATCGGACTGCAAACGCATCAGGTTTGCAAGCTTAGATTATTTTTTTTTATTATTATTATTATTATTTTTAACGAGCAAGTGTTCCCTGTGATAACTTGAGGAATTATACTTTCTGAATGGTGGGAAAAAACACAATTATGTCACATCCCCCCAAACTAAACACTCAGGTCAGGAAATACAAAAAAATTCTTTTTCTTTGCCTCTATACTGGAGTGCTTCAGTTGGGGATTATAATTCCTTCTGAAATGCTCCTTCTTAATGATGTTACTCCTGTTTGTGTTTCTTTTACAGCATATTCTAAATTGTTTTAGGTATTTGGATCAGGTTTCTTAACTTGAAAATGTATTTTTCCCCTTATAGAGTAACACTATATCTTAAAACCCTTTCTGTTTTGATGTTATGAAGTAGCTACTCTTGACATAACTATTAATGCCTCGTGGTGCTTAATCACCTTGCTGTGTTTCCGAGGTGAATTACTGTTTCTGATACAGTAAATCGCTCATTCCCATTGATCGGCACCTCTCAGGTGGGCTGGAGGTCGGCTGCGCTCCGTTCCTGTCTGCACGATCCAAGCCCCAGCAGCGCAAAACCTGCTGCCGGGCCTTGCAAGAAGAGACCCGAGCAGCGAGCCCCACCTCTCCCAGTGCCTGCAAACCACTGCCTTTATTTCCTACCCTTTGGGCAATCCCCTACCCTCCTCTTGCCGTGTTGACAGCGCAACTTTCTCCCCATAAGAGCCTCAGCTAGGATGCAACACATGCACAAACCAGTATCTGGCAACCAGGCTTGATTAGGGCTGTGGGAAAAAGCTAAGCATCTCTCTGCAGAGCTTTCCGCGCAGCAGCCAGAATTGTTTAGCTTTGAACCTCTTGGATTAAACTTTTCTGCAAAATTTATTTTGATGGGGATTTTTCTTGTTGCAACAAAAAAAGCCATGCCAGCTTCGGGAAAAGCCAAGCCATTCCAATCGGAGGAGAAAAATGTGCAAATTGCAAAACATGGCAAGTTTTTCAGGATGGAACAAGCCCAGATGGATTCTCCTGTTTCCTTTGCCAGGAGGAGGAGTGACTCAGAGCTCGTGCGTTTTATCGTGAAGGCTCGGCACCCTGCCACAGCCACGGGCCCCAGGGACAGGACCGGGACAAGAGAGCGATGGCAGGGTTCAAAATCAGTTACTGGAGGCCAAAGAACAGATCCCAGCACATCAAAGTTGAAGGACAAGTACAGCTTTGGTTGCTCATTAGAAGCATCTGCTTCTTTTCCCCTGAAATCGGCTCCCTGTTTCCTTAGTAACCCCTCTTGGTAGAAGTAAATGCACCTGAGTGTAGCTTAGCAATGGGAAATTTCTACATACGTTGCTGCATCCACTCCCACCCACTCGCCGTGTCTCCATAAGCTTCCATGTCAGCCCTGCCATTACACGGTGCATGGGCTGATCGCTAGAGGAGTAGGTGCAGTTGGAGACCGAGAAGCCCGTTAACCAAAGTCTTTGCGAAGAACAAAAATAGACCCTCACCAGTCACCATTGCAAATGTTGCTCCCAAGGGATGGGAAAAATTGTACGCTGAGATGTATGCGCATAAGCCTGCCCACGCCTCTGTGTGGGAAGGGGTTTAATAGAGAGCCGAGAAAGAGCCTGCATGTAGGAGGAGAAAAGAGCAGATGTTAGCAGTGCCTTTTTGTTTTCCTGGATGGCATGGCAGCGAGGAAAGATGGAAAGGAGAGCTCCCCTTCTGCAGAAATAGAAGCTGAAGACGCTGGCTGCAGGAGACGGGTAAGGCTTTTTCCAGGTTGGACTCCGAGGCGTTTGCAACATCCATGAGATGAGGCCTTGGGGCTCACTGGCAGGACCACGTGTTGACCATCCTGCAGCACCAAGCGTGGCATGAGCCTTGTTCCGAGGTGTCTGGCTTGGCAACCACTTCTCACTGCGCTGACGGAGGCTGGAGCAGGTCTCCTTCACCCTCCCCTGGGGACTTTGGAGCTTCAGACAGTCACAAACTGCCCAGATTCAGTGTTTTAACCCAATGGTTGGGGGGCACCTTCCATCAGGAACCCCTTACCAGGTTTCTGAATATACCGATGGTTCCAGTTCCACTACAGAAACTTTGGTGACTTTCCAAAGAATCATCTCACTCCCCAAAATAGCCACGTGGGATGCAAGTACATGTAATTCCACGTGTAACTCTCAAAGCAGGAGAGGGCTGGATAATTCACCACGGCTGAGATGCACATTAAGTTGCAGGGCCATCCTATTGCATTTAATACCTTCAGTTTTATGCCAGGTGGTTTCATAACGTACAATGCAAATGCCAGGTGGACGGCAGTGCCCGGTGAGCTGCCAGGCACACCAACCCCGCTCCTTCTGCAAGCGGAGAGGCTCCTTTTCGGGAGAAAGGACTTGCAGGTCAGATACAAAGCGCAAAATTGAGTCAGAACAGGAGCGAGCTGTGTTGGTATGGAGCACAGGACTGGAAGTTAGGAGGGCCAGATAACACCTGAACTTGCCACAAATACCCTCTGTTATTTACTTGGAGCTATAGCAGCTCTTCAGGAGCCCTGGAGTTAACCCTCCGCGCTGCACTGCAGAGAGAGTCCCTGCTCGGAAGATTCGAGAGTCTAAATATTGCAGAGAGTTTCTCGTAGGTGCCCCGCTTAGAGAAAGGCTGGGGCTGTGCAAATACTTCAGAAGTGCCTGGACTCTACACGCAGAGGCCATTTGGGTGTCAAACTAATTACCCTGGCCATGGCTTTATACATACTGGTGTTAACTGGCAAAGGGTGAGCAGGCTGCTCACCCCATTGGTCAGCGTAGCGGCTTTGCAAGGCAGCGATACAGGGGCCCTTTAAAACTTGCATGAATGAGGCTCTCATAAATTCCATATTTGAGAAACTCTGGCCGTATCCTTTGGTCATAAAAAGAAATTAAAACTGCATATAACATTCAGTACCCTGTAGTCCCGCTGCACAGCCTTGTGCCTGCATAAATCAGAGCCTCTCATGAATATTGCACTGTACCTGCAGCTGCCTGACCCACATGTTTAAAAAAGATAAATAAAAGGAAAACAAAGCAACAGTCACGTAAAGGCTTCACAGACAGCACCTGCTTTCTGCAAGCCTGAAAGGTCACCAAAAGCAACCCGAGAAGTGCACAGATTTCAGGGGCCTGACCAAAGCCTTTAAAGGAGGGGGGAGCGTATTTTTTTTTTTTTTTCTTCCTCTCTTGCAGGAGTGAGGAAGCCCTGTAATACACAGCAAATCCTCTGGCGGGAGTTTTGTGGTCATGGAAAGGGACATGCTGCAGAACGCTCCTCTGATGAGGAGCAAGGCAGAGAACCTATTTTATAAACCTGGGAGGGGGAGGAAGGCCCAAGAGCTTCAGCAGTAAAGTACTTTTCCACCAGAAATAACTCATGAAAGTTTAGGATTTCAAATTTCATCTTAGTTAAAGATAAGGATCCGCTCCATATTTTTTTGAATCCCCAAATTTTACAGAATAAAAATCTAGCATCTTTTCCAGCTCCAAAAGAGAGACCAGGGATAGCTGCTATTAGCAACTTCCCCAGAGACCTAGGAAACACATCACAGTGCTCAGGGGGTGGTTTTTCTTGCAGAATCTTCAGTAACTTGGAACAGAAAATTTGGCCAAGACAACCCCCTCTGTCCCCTCCACCTTCCCTATTTTGTTTGCCGCTCAGTAGGTCTCACTCCCAGAATTTGTGCATGGGAACAGCACAAAGGCAGGTAAGGACAGTGAAAAGCACGGTGTAAACCCACCTTCTCTGGATGGATCAGAGACCGCAGTCTGAGATTGTCACCCTCTGGGCATTTACTTGCTTTGCAGCCTTTGCCAGGCTAGTTGGCTTCTGCCTCAGTTTCCCCACTTGTGAAGAGCAAAGCTTTAGCTACTTCAAACTCCTTGGTGTCCACCAAGCATCCTAGAAGATACCTGAGCTTTGGTCTGCACAGTTTTACGCAGTGCCTTGCGTAGACTTGCTGCATGCTACCTTCCCACCAAATAGTGGAATTTTTTTCCCTTAATAACAGCAACCCCCTTTCAGCTCCTCACATCGCAGCATCTCCTCCATCAACCAGAAACACAACACAGCATTGTGCCCCCCTGCTTGCTGTATTGCAAAATCCTGCATCTTAAAATGTTAAGCAAAGGTTTGTATCATAGCCAACGAATACCATTAAAAGGGTATTGAATGCTTTTTCCATTGCCATTAATTGAGTGAAGAGAAAACAGACTCCGCTGCTGTCATATCACATCAAAATAATTAGCTCAACTATAAATAGCTCAGCTTACTCACTTTTTTTCTTTTCCTCTTTTTTTAAGGTCAAGCCTGCAGCCGAAAGGAGTAGTGGCGCATCCCAGAAGATGCTTCTGCTTGGATTCAGACAAAGCAGCGAGAGGGGGAAGTGCATCTGTAATCAAGGATCCCAAGGCCACACAATTCCGCCATAATTAGAGAAATAATTAGTCCCATTTAGGTAAGAAGAGGGGGAAAAGAGTGTTAGCAAGCCCACCTCTATGCAAATTTACGTTAGCTTAATTAATGAGCATTTTCAAACCAATTTTAGCTAAACTGCCTTTGTTTTCCTTGGATGATGCTTCTGTATCAAGCTAGCTTATTCTTTAATCACTTCAACATTAAGTAGAGCTTCTAGGTGAGTAAGATGAGTAGAACAAGCTGTGACACCGAGGCATTTTCTTCACCTTAATTAAGGGGGTTCAAACCCCTAGCCAGTGGCAGCCCTGCCCTTGCATTTGCTGCAGCTGACCCTCGTCCCCCTGGCACTCCTCAGAGGTCGTATCCTGAATATTCAGGTGCCTCTGGATGGCATGGTATCAAGGCACTCTGAAGAGCAATAGGAATAAGCAGTTTTAGCAACACTGAGCACAGTGCAGGCTCTTTTACTCTGCTCCTGGACATATAAAATGGACACAGCTGTAAGACAGTTATTTATTGCTCGACCCAAACGGCAGCCACACTGTGTTCCCACACCTTTCCCACTGTATTAGCTTGGCTGTCATTTCAGAATTGCCACAGCATTTAATATCTTCAGTAGCTGACAGACCAAATCCACGCTAGATGCGTCCAATTTGTAGTTGCATTAATTAGGAGAGGTCCCTGACGTTTCCGTCAGGGTGCTCTAACCGAGCTGCTCGTGCGAGGTTACCCCTGGGAAGCCCCAACGGTTGGGACCGCGCTTCGGTATTCAACCCCTTTCGAGTGATGTTTATTTTGTGCAATACACGGTCTCAGTTCCAGTCCAAGGGCTGCACAATGCTGTATTTAGATCCATCTCTAGCCGCTGTATGAAACCTGAAATATTCCCTTTCTTCCTTCCTAACTTCCCAACTCTTTGTAACATCAAAAATCACAGAAGCCTCACTGCGCTCGCTCAGGGCCTTTCTGCAGCAGCATGCAAGGGGGAACTGGAAGTTTTTCTCCACTGTTCAAAGCAAAAGAAGATTTTCTGCAATCACTGAGTTTTCACGGGAGCCAGTGGGAGTTAAATTTCCAGCTTGAAAAATACATTTGCGCTCAGGCAGGTCTTCAAGTGGATCCTGACCTACTCACAGATATTTTTTCCTGCCTGGTCTCACATGCAACCGTATTTTCCAGATACACTTATCTACCTGCCATATGCAATGATGCATAACCCTGAAGAAAGCAAAATAGGTGATTACCTTTCCCCAGTCAAGCGCGGTAGAAAGGTCAGATTTAATACGAAGCTGAGGGGCGATGAAATGACACAGAAAATGTACAAAAATAGAGGGTAGCCATGCTGAAAGGCAGCGCGTCTGCTCGCCCGGTGAAACACCCAGCAGTACAAACACACCATTCATCTCCACAGAGGCTCTTTATTGCTCCCTGGTCCTAGATTTGGGACATGGCTCCACTTCCACGGGAGACACGGTTTTAGGAAGACCCTGTGAATGAAGCAGGTGAATCATTTTCGTCTGCTTGTCCTTCGGCCCCCCCGGAGCACCCTCTCCTCCGAGCATCCCCCAGGCCCTGCCGCAGGCTGCGCCGGCTCCGCGCAGAGCCAGTGACATCCAGTGGCTGCCAGCTCCCTCGCCTTTCCCCCAACGAGGGGAGCTGGATTCCACTTGGATTGTCCCAGGCTTTTACGACGGAAAAGATATTTTCCCCCAGTTCCACCATTCCAATGGCTGCCACACGTCCTACGGGCAGTCCCACCGTTATTTACTTCAGTCTCGGTAGTGTCTTGGTCTGAGCATTGCTGGACTCTGATAAACCAGGCAGATTGTTCACAGAAATGGAAATAAATGCACAATGCAGCGGCTCCCTGCTTTCAGAGGAATACAGTGGCAGCCCCTTGTCATGCCCTAAATGCAATGGGTTATTCCACAGCTTCCATATCTCAATTAGATTCTGCTATGCACATTTTTGTGTCCAAGTCCCCCTTAAAGCCTGCAGCAGATTTCAAGGAGGAATTCTGACCCCTCGTTAGGGTTCAAGACCCAGATCCAAAGCACTTATGTGATCAGCCACAGAACATTGGAGCGCCTTTTAAAAATCATTTCACAGTGTAGAACTAGCTCCTGCTCTTACTCTCCTGCCTCGGTTTTGAGTTCAGGATTCAAAGTGCCTTTCCAAATTCAGCTCCAGGCAGACCTGCTTGGATGGATACAGGGCTTGAAGGTTATGGGTAAGAAATGAAACTTGGAAGTGGTTATTCCTGAAGTTAAGAAAGGAAAGTTTCTGAAGCCATCTATGATAGGTCACTAAGAAATAACGGCAAATTGTTTCTTCTAAATACAAAGAACAATTCAGTCATAGTACGACTCGTGGTAGAGACATTATAACAGTTATCAGATGAAAGTCCGCATGCTAAATCTTTTTAATATTGAAGAGAGATGTAACAATTTACTGTCCATGCTAAAGCCTGGGCTTCCTGGAAGAGTATCTTGCCTTGCTTCTGCTGCTCTGTGCTGCCCAGTTCTGCCTCTGTCTTTTAAATGAGTGCCATGAATCACAGTCTAATAATAATTTTTTTAAAGAATTACTTCATTCCTAGGAAGTCAGATCAATCCTGGTTAAAAGTGAACTCTGTGAATGTGCCAAATATTTAGAGAATAAATCTAAAACCCAGTGGTGATCTGCTTCCTTTATCTACAGATATTGGGCATGATCCAGATACCAGCACTCCCATCATCTCCTGTGGGCCCATGGTGTGCAGCTTCTCGGGGGAGTTTTCAAGGGAAAAGAAAAATCACACGTAGAACCAAAAACATATTCCAAAAAAACCACTAACAGCTAATTCTGGCCAGCTAGAAAATCAATATATGTTCTAAGCCAGTCATCTAGACCTTCCCTATTGAAACTCTGCTTTCTAGCAGGGCCCCTTTGAGCATACCTCCCCTTCATCTGAAACGCGGCACCACTACCCAAAGAGCTGGTTTCAAGCCTCTTTAAGACCCATATGAAGAGTCTATGCCCTGCAGCAAGTTTGGCAGTCAGCACTTTAAAAAATAAACTCAGCTACAGAATGATGATTTGCATAGTGCGTGGTGACTAAAATTAGCCTGCCTCAACTCCATCTCGAGGGGAAGTCTGACTTGCCACTGCAGTTTCAGGTTTCTTGGCTTTAAGAGAAATTCATAGCATCCGAGGAACACAGACGCGTCTTCTGTGCAGCCCCGCTCCTCTTGGCTAGCACTGTTCTCCAAAGCTACGTCTCAAAGCTGTCCGACAGCACCAGCAAAAGCCTCATTCTTCCTAACATGGGAAACCAGAGTATGCTGAAACCTGTGAAAGCCCTGTTTGCAGGATGAAAATGTTTAGAAGATGATTTTTTAAGGAGGGAAGGTGTCGCAGGTCACAAGATGGTCTGTCCTGGATGTAGGAAGGATTAAAATCTCTCTGAGAGTTAATACCACGTGAGACAGAAGTTTCTCAAAGCAGAGGTGTGCTGAAAGGCGCTTGGCAGGAGGCACACATGATGTAAAGTTGGTTTAGGATTGATAGGTTTAACCCGCATTAGCTATTGGATTAACATGAGATACCCCGACTTGATTCTCCGTCATTGCCCCACATCATCCTTGCGTAAGAGCTCGTGTTCCTCTGTCATAATTTAATATTGTGATTTGGCTGGTCAAAGATCTCATTTAATTCTGCAGATGAACGGATATCCGTAGGAGGTCACGCTAGTCCACCACGGGTGTCTCTGATGAATTTAGATTACTCAAAAAGTCAGTCATCAGCTAAGTGCTAAGCTTTTTTTTTTTTTTTATTTCAGCTTGAGATGTGGCTCTAGCTTCTCTCCCAGAGATGTATAAATAATTCATTTAGGTCTGTAGTGGGACTACTCAGGACCTGTGCTGCAGAGTGCTGCTTGCACCGACCCCCTTCGCCCACTGCATGAGCCCAGCTCAGCTCAACTGTACCTCACCCACCCGCCACAGCTGAGGGTTGGGGCCAGGGCCTGGACCTGGGACCACATTTCTCAGGGTTTTGGTTCCTCTATCCCCATGAGGTTCCAGATACCTTTGACTCTGAAATCAGAGCTACCAGAGGTTCATAGCTTAATGCTTGTATTAAATTTGTGCAAAACAAACTTGCTGTAGTGACGATCCAGTTAAGTATCAGGTTTTCTATTTTATATGAACGTAAGCCAGCATCTAATTTCATTTTCTGCTGTATTGTAGAATTGAAAGGTAATGATTCACTCTTAAAAACACATTTAAAATGATTTAGTTACTACTTTGACTACAATATATATCTTACGGAAGGAGCCCAGAGTAAAAGCTCACTGATGTGCAGAGCCCTGGCTGGTTGCAATTAGGAACAGAACAGCCCCATGACATGAAATCCGATGATACATTGAACTTCTGACCTATAGGAGAAATCTGATCGTCACAACTCGGCTTCTTCTTCGTTTCAGCTCTGTTCAGGAAAACAAAAGTCTTCATTCAACATTCAATTTTCTCCGCCCTTCACCGCTGGAATTTTTATATGATCTAAATTAAATATGCCAGACTTTGAAGGTAGAAGTTCTAAGTGGCCAAGCGAAATCCACAGTATCTTTCTCTTTCTTTAGCTATTGTCATGAAGCCTTGTACTGATCTGATGAGGCCCTCCAGGAAAATGAGGTGATACGGCATCCAACTTCACTGTGATTTAAGCAGAAGAAAACACCGACTCTAGTATTACTGGATTACTTTTTTCTGGACTAGAGGAAATCATTGTTTTTTGCCAAGCTTAGCCATATTCTCTGCTCCTAAGTTTAAGAATTAATCCTGAAGTCCTTATTCAGGATCCTTAATACCCGAGGCAAAGTTTGAGCAAGGCACAGGCTACCCAAAGTTTAATTTCTATGCAGTGGTGGCGAGTTGGGGTAGAAGTAGCCAATAACCTGCAGTGTGTCATGGCCACAGAGCTGACACCTCTGCAGTGTTGTGTGAAGATAATTAGGTCTTAAAAGACAGGCCACCATGCTGGACAGAGTCCAGTTCGGCAGGCCTCCTTATCTGAGATTCTGCTTGATTTTATGGGCATAGACTCTTTGCTCATCACCAGCCAACCTCCATGGGAGCCAAGAGTGCGTAAGAGGATGACGGCTTCACCCACCCGTGCTTCTGATAAGCTAAAACCAGATTGAAGGTCTAAGTCAATTACACTTAAGCATGTGATAAAATTCTTTGCTAAACTGGGGCCTAAGTCAGTGTGATCTTAGGGTGGAACTCAAATAATCGCTCTTGGAGGAGGAAGAACGGGCACAAGAATGGAGCCAAAGGTTCTCCTGGGGTGAGAGGCTGGGGTGAGCAGCAGGAGCCCAAGCAAATGGGAAAACAGCATGATCTGAGAGAAGGAGGGATTGTATGACTGGCTCCGTGGCTATGGCTTGGGAGGAGGAATTTCCTCGTGGGAACGTTGCCAGGAGGGTGAGGAAATTGCTTGCTTTTCTAAGCAGAAGCAACTAATAGAGGAGGGGTGACAACAAAGGTTCTTGCCTATGTTGTAGGCATAGTACTAGTGGCTCTTTGAGTCATGTTCTCTAAAATAGCATGCTTGCTTTAGGCTTTTAAAAGAAGGGCAAAGCAATAGAGTTAATCTCTTGTAAGCATCTGTGTTCGCCATTCAGGAGGTTTATGGCAATGGCTTGTGTAGTCAAGAATAAAAATAGTCCAGGTCTAAGATATCAGTCCAGGACTTCATCTTAAATTCTGGAGACCAAGTGTTAGCTCAGTCCCTGGAGCTCCTCATCACACCAAGCTGCTTCTGCTGGGCTGCCTGCTCCGTTTCTGCATGCGCTTCGGGGTGTTTGGGCCATCTCTCAGTTCCTTGTTCTAAAACACGCTAAAACTTCTTCATTGTGAAATAAGGAACAGTTTCTGTCCCTCTGAAAGAATTCATGGGAAAGCCTAGAAAAGTTTATCAACACTTGCACATCTCAGGCTTTTGTCCCTTTTGGAAAACAAGTAAATTGCAATCTGGGTAGAGGGGACCTTAGCTTCCCTGGAGAACATTTTCATGCATCAGGAACTAAACGCTGAAATTGGTAGAGCTGTGTGTGCAAGAACCCAGCTTCACCATACACAAAGACACATTAAATAGAACCAAAAAAGCTGTGAAAGGCAGAACGAAACAACCTCTCAAAAATGACCCCCTCCCCCCAGGGGGGCTTTTGGGCACTGTGCTGGACGAAAAGAGGCTTGGAGCTGTGCAGAAAAGCTGTTTCTGAGATATTCCTACTACACAGAGGGAAAGAAGACCTCATGCCTGAAGGACCTCCACAATTACATCTGCATTTCGTAGGCGCCATCTACATTAGAACCTTAAAATGGTAACTACTTCTGCTCAGAAGAGACAGCAGCGTCTTTTCCCCCCTTATACCACAAAAAAATTGTTTTGAACTGACTCTTCCAGATAAATAGCGCTTAGAAGTAAGTGCAGCACTCATGATGAGCCTAGTGTAGGGGTTCACAGCCACTTTTCATGCCAAGGATCCAAATTAATTAAGAAAATCTTGTCGCTTGGAAACTCTTCTATTCACAGTCGCATCAAATCGCTGTAGAAGTAACTTACATGGAAAAATAACATTAGGGATATTTTTATTTTTAGCTGTCTTAATGAAATATAGCAGATGGAAATAAAGAGGAGAAGCCCGTCCTAAGTGACTAGCCATCTGTCTGGGGATCAGCAACAAGTATTTCATGGATCACAGCTAGAAAATTAGTGGGTAATTAATGTCAGCCTTCAAGCTACCTTACAATTCTTCACTCTCTTTATTCTACTCTATAGAGTGGCTTTCCAAGGCCACTCATAGCTTACACGGCCATGAGAGACAAGCTCGTAGCACCACCCTTAGCTTTAGAGCACTGAACCTTGGGTTGAGCACCATCGCTTCCCTGCAATCGCTCCCTCTCTCCCCCACAGATCTGCAGAGCTGTCGGCGATCACGTAGCCATCCACTCACCAGGAGCTCAACTACCAAGATCCAAAGGACTGTTCCAGTTGATCTAAATTTGCCTTAAGGACGTTCACATCCTGCTCTCGGTTCTGTAGCACACCAAGCACTGGGACCACTGGGACCTGTACTAGGCATGTCATGGAAACCAGGTTACAAACTTGAACCCAGAGTAAAGAGCTATTATCCCAAACTGAGTTTTTGTGTTGGGTTTCTTACTGACATGTAGCTTTTCCAAGTGTGTTAACTAGCTAGTCTGGAATCTAGCTCTTCAAAACTGCTCCAATTACTTCTACGCACTGCTCGGTTGAGGAAGCCAGTCTCGTTTAATGACATCCTAAACAGACACACGATCTTGAACGCCGCTAAAGGTCACGCAGCCCGAGCTTTTGGAGATGAGATACTTATTCAGTGTTGTCATCGTTATACTCTCTCTGGGCTCACACATGCTGCATTACGGCTGCGGTTTGTTCTCCCTTTCCTTTTTGGGAAAATCAATGCCTCGTCACAAGAAAGTTTTTATATTTCACCTTTGCAGAGTATTGCTTAGTCTTCTCCAGTAACAGGGTATTGTTATCAGGGTGTTTTAACTTTGTTTATTACCTCCATTCTGCCAGCTCCTACAATTCACTTGATACTGGTTTGGTTATTTTTATGCTTTGATTTAAGAACACTGTGCTCCAAGACTGCACTTTAAGAAATGCCCTGAGGAGCAGAGCCAAGGGAGCCATCAGCTTATTTACTGGATGGACTGCACCCTACACGATGCCTTAGGAAATACCTCTTCCTGGAAATCCACGGCTAGCTGGTAAAATTCTACTGTATGGCATAAACATAATTAACCTTCACAAACCCCTAGACACGCAATATCTGAACCTGACGGAGCAGGTGGAAATTGTGTTACTCCTCATACAAAGAAAGTGGCCCCAACGACAGAGCCTAAATCTAGGAAATCCTATTTGTAGACCTACTGAGCTTTTGGCTGTGTCTTCTACTACTTTTGTGCCCTTTTTTTTTTCCTTTTGAATCACAGAATTGCAAGGGTTGGAAGGGACCTTGGGAAATTATCTAGTCCAACCCCCCTGCTAAAGCAGGTTCTCCTAGAGCATGTTACACAGGACTTCATCCAGGCAGGCTTTGAATATCTCCAAAGAAGGAGACTCCACAGCCCCCCTGGGCAGCCTGTGCCAGGGCTCCGTCACCCTCAGAGTAAAGAAGTTTTTCCTCATATTCAACTGAAACCTCTTATGTTTCAGTTTGTACCCATTGCCCCTTGTCCTGTCGCTGGACACCACTGCAAAGAGTCTGGCTCTGTCCTTGTGACATCCACCCTTAAGATATTTGTATGTGCTGATGAGGTCCCCTCTCAGTCTTCTCTTCTTCAGGCTGAACAAGCCCAACTCTCTCAGCCTTTCCTCGTAGGGGAGATGCTTCAGACCCTTTATCATCCTAGTTGCTCTCCTCTGGACTCTTTCTAGGAGTTCCTCATCTTTCTTGAATTGGGGAGCCCAGAACTGGACACAGCACTCCAGGTGGGGTCTCACCAGGGCAGAGTAGAGGGGGAGGAGAACCTCCCTCAACCTGCTGGCCACACTCCTCTTAATGCACCCCAGGATGCCATTGGCCTTCTTGGCAACAATGGCTAAGCAATCTCAGTTTGCCGACAAATACCAAATATTTGCAAACATGTTTCATTCAATCCTTTACAAGCTTGCGGGTACATTTACAAGTTGTGGAAAAGTCCCCTCGCTCCATGGTGGTAACTTCACCACCTCATCCCTCTTCCTTTCAGCCCACCTTAGGCCAGCCGAAGGCGCTGGCTGTGCTCAGCAGCGGGGGCCGCGCCAGCTGCACGGCAGCTGGTCCTGTGCAGCATCGCGCCCGCCGAGGGCACCCGGGCTGGGGTGGGGATTGGGGTGTCAGTTAGAGGGAGGCCATCAATCAGCCCCTCCCTTCCAGCTTTCCTCTGAAAACGCCTGTAAGGAAATTATTAAAATGCATCCCCGCTGATCCCCCCCGGCCTCATCTACCGAGGTCGAAATTAGAGGAGCAGATGTGTGAGTTAGGTGTGCGCCGCTTTTGCAGATGAGCCACGGGGCTGGCCCTGCCCCACCGCCGCCGCCTGCCGTGCCAGCACCAGCTCCCAGAGCCACGCTGGCTGCAGAGCCAGGCACAGCCTCGCACGCTCTTGGCCGGGGGACACATGTGTGAGCAAGTGGGGTTTGGCTTGGATAGTTTATCTGCCTTTTTTACCGGGGGTTGTGTAGCTTACCCGCTTCATAAAGAAATTATGAAGATCGTCTAATTAACACTCGGAAGGGTTGCTAGAGAACTAAGCAAGAGCTTATGAGATGTAAAATGCCATTTGCTTTTTAATGAAGAAAGAATGAAGAGATAATCTGGAAAACAAGCGTACATGCAGTGTCATGTGCCTTCTGCATATCCTTTGCCATGGCCCAGTTTCTGTTTCGGATGCATGTGCACATCTGGGTGTGCACACACCGGCTGGAGGGGAAGGGACCGAGCCACTTCTGCTTTCTGCTTCCTGGGGGCTGGACAGACATAAAAGCGAACGTGCAGAGATGCTTGCTGCCCAGAGAAGAGTGATCCACGCTTTACTCCTCTGCTGCACCATTGGCTGCACTTTGAGAATATGTACAGCCAGAAGCCTGATATTTTATACCGAAATTAAGGCAGTAAGATGGCAGGGTGGCTCCAGATCTCTCCCTCCTTTTCCTCTCCTCCTAAAATTTCAAGCAGCCAGAAGGTTGCAGAGAGGCCAAGATGAGGAAAATTTCTTCATAAGCTCTACCTAAGCCAAATCCCCCATCAGCTAACTCAAAAGTAGTTTTGGAAGAGCTGGTAGCTCTTTGGTGTGGTTTCTGTTTCAACCCCAGGAACAAGGCTGAGTCTTCTGCAATGCAGCTAGCACGCCGTTGCCCAGAGGCCTCCGGCGAGAGGCTGGTGCTGCCAGCAGGTCACTGCAAGGCAGAGCTCAGCAAAGTCTCTGAAACCTGGACCGAGGGGGTGGCTAACCCACCCAGCTGCCCCATGGCTGCTGGCTGAAATGGCTGGTTCAAAGCCGATTTGGGGCTTTGGGCCCACACGTGGGTCCCTGCGGTGTGCGCATCCCCAGTTTGCCTCCCAAGGACCACGAGGAGCCTTGGCCAGGTCTTACATTACCTTCTTTTTCCCACCCATCTCAGCCGGCTGCTGACAGTACTCGTAGCGGCAGTCAGGCAGCGCTGAGCTCGTTTCAAAATCCACCTCTGCTTTCATGGCCAAATTAACCTCCCAGCTATCCAGGAACTGGTAACAAAACCTCGTGGCTTCACGGGCTCGATGGTCTGTTAATGACGCACAACATAATCATCCTCCCCCTCTACGCTGCCATCCCACAAGAAGAAATCCAAGCTTTTTTATGGTGTATTTAACCTGGAGCTCTACCTCCCTTATAGGGATATGGGTGGGATTTTCAAATGAAACCACTGGGAATTTGTTGCTCAATTCCTATAGTGTTTCAGGGGATTTGGCAAATAGCTCACAGCCTCTTTTAAAAACTCATAGAATGGCCATGGAGATAATTTGCAGGTTATCCACAGAGGCAGACTGCTCCAGGCTCATTACAGTAACAGTTAAATGTTATTTATCTCGTTCATTGTCTCATTCGAGTTACTCATTTCCCCAAGCCAAAGAGCTGGACACATGAATTGTCTGGACAAGGTTCTTCTTTCAACCCTCGTTCTCCGTTTAGAAATAATACCTAGAAATATCTTTTTCTGCAGAGTCTTAAGCCGCCAGCCAGGGCAAATAACTGCTTATTCCAGGAGGCCAGATCCAAAGTTTACCACCATTCATGGGGAGCTGGATCCAAGGTTTTGGTTTGGCAGATGATAAAGAGAGAGGCGAGCAAAGCCGAGTAAACCCCGATGCGAACTCCTCCCAGTGTCAGCAGCCAGGGACTGGTCTGCTTCCAGCTTATCTTGACAAAAGCCTGCGGTCTGAGCTGCAAAGTTAATTTTGAAGCAGTGCAACAGAAGCGTTCGGGTAAAAATGCACTGCTGTTGCTAACAGTAAATAAATACATGAAGTAAGACCTGCTATGGTAAAGAAAACTGCAGCTGAGCGGTGCGATTGCGAGCATTTGAGCTGCACCCCCAGGGTTTGCACCCTGGCCTTGCTGGGGAGCTGCCATCCCCGAGAGGCAGCTAGCACCTGGCCCAGGCGTTTTGGAAAGCTGCAAGTATTTCCTGGGCCGTAATCCAGCCCAAAGGGCTCCCGTCACCAGTTTAGGTGACATACAGCACAGCTGCTGGGGCACGGGAGAGAGGCAGGAGAAATGCGGATGGCGCGTATCGCGCTATTTGATCCAAGGAATCACAGCTGAGCCACCGGCAAGCCCCGACAGGCATCGCTGCTGCTGTCTGTAAAAGGGCAGGGAAAGGCACTTTGCAGGGGAGAAGATTACCTGGCGCATCGGCTGGATGCTGCTCCAGTGAGATAGCAGCCGCCCTCCGTCGCAAACCAAATTCTCCCCCTGACCCCTCATTTCTCTGCACAGATACAAATACAAACTGGCCTTTGCAGCTGAAGGAAAAGGGCAACGGGGTTTCTTTTCTCCGTCAACCCTGTCCTGACTGCTCAGACGTTGTGAGTTAGACATCACCAGTATTTTTTGAAGCCTGAAGGCTACTGAAGTGCAACCTGTTCCCTGCCATTGACTTTTTAATGTTAATGTTTGAGGGCTGTTTTCTTTACAGGAATGGTAAGAAACTATAAAAGAAAAAAACACCAAACCCCAGATTTGCTTTTAGTCACACAATGCCAGGAGGCAGATTTAGAAAAAAATGACTGCAAGCCTTAGCACAGATAAAATTACATTGCAGAAAGCTCCATCCTGCTCTTCAGCACTTAAATTCTCTTTTCCAGTAAAACGCGCCTACTGAGCCGGGGTGCTTCCCAAATGAAAGCAAGTTTGAGCCGTGTTTTCGGATGCCATTCCAATGGGCACGCGCCTGAATGCTCTGCTGAACCTCTGCCTGCCAAAGTACCTCTCAGCTGCATACCTGGTGGCTGCTGGAGCTTACAGCACTGAGGATTCCTTGTGGGACAGATCCTTCATAACCCACTTAAAAATCAAAATATAAGCAAGCCGGTTCCTGCTGGTGTTGGTTTTACCTGCCCTTGCCAAAACATCATATCTTCGGTTTCCAAACTTGCTGCTGTCTTAGGAGCAGGATGATAATTAGGCTCATTAGGCTGGAGGATTGGTGAGTCCAGGCTCTCATCCCTCTTCCTCAGTACTTGGGAATTTTACTCCGTGGTCTGTTTTAGCCATATCCTAAAATAAAAGAGGCCTGTGCCTGGTGCAGCACGAGGGCCCCCACGTAGACACTATGCTGCCTCTATTAGAAATGGAGCTCGGTTGGCGTTTCTCTGGGGCTGGGTGCTGCAGCGGGTCCCCTCGGTCACCCTCTCTGTCCTGGGTGACAGGCTCATGCAGCAGCACCTGCTTCCTTTCAGGGCTCGTGCATTTTGATTTTACTCATTGATCAAAAAAAGCCAACTTGCTTTATGTTCAAATCCACATCAGCAGCGTGGGGTCAGGTGAGCTTCGTGTCTGTCTCAAAGTGTTGGCGACCAGCCCAAGTCTGGAACGTTTTATGAACGTTTTGTGCAATGGAAAATAACCTGTGGGGTGAGAGGAGGCAGAGGACCAAGCCAGGAGAAACACAGCTCAGGTGAGGTCCATCATGAACATAACTCTTACCAAATGCTTTTCACGTCCTTTTTTCTTTTTTCAGCCCATGCGCAGAAGTTGAAGTTGTGTTTCTAGTCTAGAAGAGCAACGCTGAGTCAGTGCTCCCTGCAGCACAGCTCCAGGTTATCATCTCACCTGCCTGTTTGAACCTGGCTTTCTTACCCGGTTTGTGTATCCAGAGATACAGGGACGTTCTTGCTGGTGGTCCTCGGAGAGTGCTGTGCCCATGGGTCTGGTGAACCTCCTCGTACCAACTGCATACAGACAGAAAGACCTTGCCCATGCCACGCAAATTAATGGGTGGGAAGACACAACGCGTGCATTAAATCATACTTAGCGGTCCAAAGGATTAATCGCCCTGTTCACATAAGGGCTAATGGAGAAAAAGAAGCTATTGGAGGGTTTAAGTTTTGGCCCCATTGCTTGGCTGTGCACCTGGCCCTCCCACACCATCTGGTTTGATGTAAATCTCTCACAGAGACTCGGTGTGCTCAGAGCCCTCCACTTCCACTCGCTATCCGCAGGCAGGGACGTGTGTGTGTAAGTGCTACCCATCACCAGCCTGCGCTTCCCAACAAATTAGCAGAAATACCCTGGTATTGCATTTGCTGTGATCTGCCTGTCAATCAAGGAGGCTCTCACGGCCCTTTCTGATGTTCGTACCAGGATTGCAGCCATCCACTATTTGCTGCTAATACTCGAGTCTCTGTCCATGAAGGCTGATGGAAGCATCCAGCTGGTAACACCTCACAAAGAAACCCTGGGCTTGGTCTCCCCCCTGCCTGGAGTGGCTGCAACAGCAGCCAGCAGCCAGCAGCAGGGGAGCTAGATCATAAAAAGTGCACTAAATAAACCCAATCCTAGCACCAAGGTTGATACAAAAAGCCATAAAAAGCAGGGACAATAAAACAGAAAAATGCGTGGCAATAACGAATGCTAGAAGCTGACATGAAAGGAGTTAATTTGGAAAAGACTGCCTAAAATTCCCTCTCCTGAAGGTGATCGGTGTGTCCTGTCCTAGAAGGATTACTGCTTGCACATACATGCATACGTCAGCTTGTATTCATAGCCCTGAAATGTTCCTGTCAGTTATACCATCCACAAATACCAGCAAGATTTGGGATCCTGCTTCCCCCCGCCCCAACCCACCCCTGTTGTTGTTGCATCTGCTTGTTTCATCTATCATTGGTCCCGAGCATCTTCGCCTGAGCATATGTTGCAGGAGGAGAAATATAATTAAGTTTGGAAAATTCATTTCGAGGTACCCAGATGTCTTGCGCCACCTTGAACGTATTTCCCACACCTTAATTAGCAGTGGGGAAAGTCACCGCCGGTGGCGGGGCAGCACTGAGCGCAGCGGGGGCCGTGGGCAGCCCTGCCTCTCCGCAGAGCAGCCGGGCTTCGCTCCCCGGCGCGGGGAAACAGCCTCTCCAGGAATGCCTCCCGCAAAGGCTTTCAGAGGGCTGCCCTGGATTTGGAGAGGACTCAATTTCTGGCGCTCCCTCACCTGTACACAACCTGGTTGCCTATATAACACACTTAAATGGCAACTTCTCTTTGTTTTGCTTCAGGGCTGAGCGCTTGATTTATTACAGTCAGACAAGTGTGGTTACGTGTTTGTACTCTGAATCTGCACAGCTCACCTGTGCGGTCACCTCCGGACGCGTGCTGGGTAACTTGGCGGTGGATGGGCAATGACACCGCTGCGCTCGGGCAACGCAGCCACAGGCGCTGCACGCGCTAAATCAGAATTAGCTGTGTGCCGACAACACAGACATCCACCAATAACCAGGGAAAATGGCGTTTGTATATTGCTGTTTTCCAAGAAATGTCTTGTTATTCTGTAAAACGTTGCAGGAGACTCGAGCCTGCCAATCGGGGCCAGGTATTTACAGACCAGCAGTTTGCACGGAGCAGCGGGGCTGGTTTAGCTCTCTGCAAAGACCTTTCATTCCTCTGCCAAAGCCTTAAATCCCTCTGACGGCCTTCAGATGAACTCCTGGCCTGCAGAGAGGGAAGGGACTGTGCGGAGGGGATGGGGCGATGCTGGGGAGAAATGGCATTGCTGGGAGGGAGCTGGATGCTGCCCGGGTCGCCCTCCTGCTAGTGCAGAGGGATGCTCGCTTCAGGGGAGGGTTTTCCTCTCCGTGTCCATGCTGTGTGCCCGCTCTCTAGGGAACTGGGCACTGGTTCCCCCCGTCAGCAGCCGGAGTGATGGGGTATTCCCTTCCCGGCCCCGCTCTCGCCCCCAGGGCCAGGTTTCCTCCTGCCGTCCCATCCAGCTTGCTGGGTCCCTGCCAGAGGCCCCAGTGCCAAGGGAGAGGTGACGCAGCACCTGTCTCCCCAGCCGGAGCAGGGAGGCACCCGGGGCTCTTTTCTGGCTTGTACCCTTGTCACCCCCCTGCTCCCTCATCTCTCCACGATCCCGCTGCTTTTGTGCTGGGAGGACCCTGCCGGCGTTGCATTCGCAGCAGCGATGCAACTTCCCCGGCCGAGACCACCCCAGCGTTTGCCAAGCTCACACCTCAGCTGTTCAAAACCCAAACCAACACCCTAAAACCAATGCCACACCCCATTTCTGTATCCTCAGCTGCATTTGGAAACAGCCGAGATGGACCCACCGTGGTCACGGTTTCCAGCAGGAGTGGCTGTGCCCATCACAGCAGTGGCCGCGGCAAAGCTGTGCTGGGGCAGCCGGAGGGGCACGGGTGCTGCCCTGGGACAGGGCTCGGATTTTGGGCTCAGCTGCTGCCTGGTGTCTGCAACCCCGGCTGGGTTTCAGCTGCCGGCCAAGCGGAGCGGTGCCCGTCCCCCCTCGCCCTCGGAGCCGTCTCGTTGTGCCGCATGGAGACAAAAATACTTCCCCAGCTGCTGCCCACCTGGTGCCTGAGACAAGTTTAGGAAATGGCAATAAGAAACTGAAAATAAAAGGCCAAAAAGAGAAAGATACAGGGCTCGCACAGCAAGTGAGAGAGCTAAGAATAGCGGTGATACGATCCATCAGAGCTGTAGGTCATAATTCACCGCTCGAGTGTCTTTGGGCTTCGAGCAAGTGCCTCCCCAGCAATAGGAAACTCACATGGGTTTAACAGCCGAGACGGCGTGTCCTGGGCTCCTGGCCTGCCCCGCCAAAAATAGATGTTGTGTGGACGGTCCCCTGGCCGGCTGATGGAGGCACTGGTGGGGCATTACCCCCCTCCACCCTGTATTGGGCTCCTCCCACCCCCTGCCATGGAGATGAGGGGTGTTCCAGGGGGATGAACCCCCTCTCCCTGCAGGGCGAGTGAGGGCCAGGGAGGAGCGGGCAGGCACCAGCCCCGGGGTCCCCTTTTGGGCACAAGCCCGCTGCCGTATTCCCAATAGCTCGCAGGGCTGCTGGGAGAGGGGTGCACGGATGAGCGGCGGGAGCTGCTTGCAGGGAGCCTCTGTAAGGTGCAGGTGCACCGGCATTGCCCTCATGGTGGTTTGGAAAGGAGAAGCCCCAGCTCTGGGTCACCTTCGAGTCTGGAGCCAACATGATGGGTGCTTTCTTGACTGCCCCGTGTCAGGCAGCAGCTCCTTCCATGGAGATTTCTCAGCACTCCCATGCAGCCGTCTGGGACCAGCGCTGGGTGTTTGGCGTGGGTGCAATCCAAGCTTTTGTCCAAACCCTACTAGGTGCTCAAGTGATTGAAACAACCAAGGCAAGAGGCCTGGATGTGTCCTGTCCCCCCTGAACGAAGCCCCTCGGGTCACACCTTGTCTCCAGCCCCAGCCCACCCAGCAGGCTCACATTTTGCAGAGCATGGCTCGGGGTGGGGGGACCGCCTGTTCCTTGGGGTGCCCCATTTCACCTGGGAAGAAGGGTTTTTATACCAGCGAGCTGCACGGAGGGACGTGCAGGAGGAGCCTGGGAGAAGCTGCCGCAGAGGGAGGGTTCGGCTCTCGGCCCCGCTGCTGTGCTCACCCCAGAGCCCTGCGGGTCCAGGGTTTGGACAACGGCCCGTACCCAGTCATGTGTTGTAGTAATCCCAGGGGTAGACCTGGCACATCAAAATATCACAGTCAGTTAAAAGGCCCCTCCCCAGTCAATTTATGCCTGATACTCAGTTTCTGAAAATATACGACGCTGTGCATGAGATCAAGTGGAAAGTTTCTTCTTCTGCTCCTCCGGAAGCAGAATTATTTAACCGAGCTGCTATTCCCTGGAAACATTTGACTCAAACATTACGACATTGTGATAGAGGAGAAGAAATTCAACACCACAACAACAGCCCTCAGCTAATCCGTTTTCTTTTCTGGGACTGGGAAAGCTCAGACTGGGAGAAGGACATTTAAAACCAGCTCAGCTCTAAGAATGGGTGGTAGTTAAAACCAGAATAAAATAGGCAAGGATTTTAAAAACAAATACATGACTTAATCGATCACGATCCTAAGCGAAGTTAAACCAGCTACAAACCATAAAGAACGTGGTGGGGTTTGGTGTTCCCCATTGCACGTGAAGCAGCCTGATGTAAATCGTGTGCTGGGAACAGCCCCTGCACGCACGGCCGAAGCCGAGCTGCGTGGAAGCAGCCTGAGATCCAGCCATACCAAACCCACCCATGGCCACTGAGGTCAGCAGGAGAGGCGAGCACTGGCACCCTTTCGAAGGCACGTTTCAGCTCACCTGGGCACCCAGTCAGATGCCAGTTCCCCAGCTTGCATTCCTCCCACCCCAACACATCTGCTTGCAATACCATGCGGAGCCTCCCTTACCTCTTGTGTGGCTGGCCCCATGGGGCTCACGCCTGGCCCAGCAGATGCACGTATCCCACATGTTCCTCAGGGTAACGTTACGTGGTGGAGACCAGCCGCAGCCTGGAGAGCAGGGCTGGCCGCAGGGGCGAGCCGTGCGGCCGGGGGGAGGAGGGCAGACAGCTGGGCTCGAGCAGCTGTAGCTGCGCAGGGTGCAGGGGGACGGGTACGCAACAGATTTATCCCGGGTGCAAACAACTCAACACTTTCTAATCAGTAAGTACACATCTTGCTTTCATGACTCCTTCTCCCTGCCCCCAGGTCCCGGAGCTGCTTCTGCACAGCACATATGGGACCTATAAGGAGACCGAAGGGCATTGCAGCCACCTGGGACTGAGATCTGGGAGAACTTTGGCTTTCGTGGCAGAGCCAGTGCAGTCCTGACCAGCACAAGCACAGCACTGCGGCTGGGAAGAGGAGACTGGTGTCAGCTGCATGGACCACAGCTGAGGGCGCATCCCACCAAGGGCGCATCCCACCAAGGGCGCCCTGGAGACCCGCTGTGGCTGCAGAGCTAGACTGGTTTGAGTCAGAAGAGCTTGAAAGTCATAATTTTATTTTCTCTCCTTCTCCCTATTTTTGGCTTCAGATTCTTGGATGTCTCCTGCCTACTCCCCAAATATGTGACAAGGAGTAGGTTTGAGATAGTAACAATATTAAAATGAGTCAAAGCGCAGCATGAGCTGAAAGTTAGCACAAATGCAGAATAAAGCCTCTCAGCAAAAATAACAGCTGAGGAGCAAGGCAGGCAGGCAGGAGATCCTCGGGAAAAGACTGGGGAGCAAGGGAGGATGGCAGGCTCTGCAGGGCCCAGCGGGCTGCACGGGGGCCGTCACACGCCAGGCGCCCTCTGCTCAGGCTGAACGGCCGAGGAGGCAAAGTCCAGAGTGAGAGGGAAAGGATCAGAAAATACGTGCTGTAAGGAGAGAGAAAGGCAGTTCTGGGCTGTGGAAGACCACGGGAGATTTGGTAACAGACTCCAAAAATCACTGCAAATAAGAAGGGAATGTGTTTTCTATACACACTGTAAAAAGAGTAATAAGACTGTCCTGACCAGCTTGGCGTGACCTCCTGAAAAGCCCCGGATGAAGGGCTGCCTTGTCTGTGACATTTAAATTTACTCCCAAGTCAGTGGTGAAAAAAGGTGAACAGCCTCAGGCGTAACACGAGTCCCTCCGGAGACTCTGTAGGTTCCTCTTCCAGCTTAATTCTCCTCCAGCAGACACAGAGGCCGTTCAGCCAGCTACTGCTGCGTTTACCGCGTCCTCTGGTGCGGAGGTGAGCTGAGCCCAGGAAAGCCCAGCTGTGGTGCTGGGGAGAGCCAGCCAGGACCTGATTTCTGCGGGGAGCAACCAGACGAAGAAAGGAACAAACAAGCTGAGAAACGCTCCTTCGCTTCGTGCTGATCCCCCAGCAGGAATGGGTTTGGGGAGGAGGTGAACCATTTGCAGCTTCCAAATTACAGCGATCTCGTCAACAAGACAGTTACTCATCATCATCTTTAGGGCACAAGAGCCTTAGCTATAGAAAATATACATCCATGCCGAGTGATCCATTTAATGGCTCCACTCTTGAGCCAGACATCTGAGGATGGAGCACCGCAACGGGGTTTAATCGCAGGAGCTATGGGGCAGCGCAGGATATAGCGCCGGCCTGGGGAAGGATGAGAACCTTCATGAGCAAAGCGGGGAAGAGAGGAAATGAAAATGAACCAAATGTTAGAGGGATCAATCAGACCATGCGCAGGCTAACACGAAGCAGCAGATGCCTCACGTTTTGTGCAGATGCCTATCGAGTGGAGAGGGCAGCAAGCCTAGATTATAACAAAGCAGAAGCAGAGATGGGGAAAAAAACGGCTCAAAAGCCTTGCAAACCACTTCAGCATTTGCTGAGAGGTGCATGGTGCCAGGTAATGCCCCCTCGCCCCGGGACAGAGCAGTGCCAGCCCAGCGTGCTCACATGCCACGAGAAAGAGCAAAGCTAACGTTCATCTGCCAGGAAACGAGAAAGCACTGGCTTGTGAATAAGTCATTTCACGGAGGAGGAGGAAAGACAGACAGCATTTTCCCCCATTGCCAAAGTTCCTGAACTCTAAAGTCGTCGTCGCTGCCCTTGTCCTTCCTCCATGGTAGGGAGGAGGACATGGGAAAGGAACTCATGGTATTTTTGGGGCAAACCTTATTTCTCTCCTCTCTTCTCATGCCCTCGATTGAAGGCTTGCAGCGTTCTTAATCCCACAAGAAGCAAAGTGGCCGCTTCCCGTGGGGATGTGAACGGCCCCATTGAGGTCATGTGCTGCGACTTTATGTGCGTGCTTAGAGGTTTGCTTCCTCAGGCCACCAGCTCAGCTCTCGGCGTTGTGCTCATCTCCAGCACTTGTCACAGCCCCAAATGGGCCAGGACAGCTCCTGAATTGCAGTTACCAATAGAAAACGTCTAACATTCCCCAAGCGGGTACATTTGATAAAAACATTTAATTACTACACGTCCTAAAGCATCCCGGAAAGCACAGTGCTGTCAGGCAAACAGAGTCCCTAAATAACTCCAAGCTATTAAAAGCCAATAGGTTCTTGCACCCTCCACAGCCATAAAACCTGCGGAAATAAAGATGCCGGATGCTGATGCTATTTAAAGGGAGGGCACAGCGCCGTGTCACCATATGGTGATGTGGCGCTGGCATAGGCCCTTGATTGCAGTGTATACACGGCGATGGCGCGTTTTCTGCTTGCGTCCAGCGTTCCTCTCGGCGCATCCCTCGGCTGGCGGAGCACACCCACTTGCTCCCAGGATGAGGAGCTTTCCCCAGCACAGTATTTGTGTTAAGAGATGATCAGCTGGCTTATTCCAATCACATAGTGTGTTTTTTTTTTTATATTTTTCACCAGAAGCTATAAAACCCAGGAAATGTGGATTTATGGCCTAGAAAAGGCTTAGTTAGAGCTATGGCCTACTGGCTTATGTAACTTTAGTTACTACTGGCCTCGGATGGGGCTCCTATTGCAGCGACCCGCTAAGCTCATTTTGCAGCACTTCTTTATTTGGGCTCTGCTAAAGACACAGCGACGTTGGGCAGTCGAAGGGTTCAGAGACAGGGGCTTGGAGGGTGGGTGGGTGTCTGCAGTGCCAATGTTCAGCTTTTCAGGAGTAGCATGGCTGCACTGAGTGAAAAAAACCCCACCCCAGGCTCAGCCCTTGGTGTTTGCCCTGGACATGAGGGGTTTGCCGAGAGCTAGTCCTTTCTGAGCCCTTGCGCATCCTTTTAGGTGACGGTGAGGCAAAATCTTTGAAGAGGTAAATTCAACAGGGTGGGTTGCATCCCCCCTGCCCCTTTGCTTGCAGGAGGAGCTGGTCCTGGAGAGGAGGCGACCCTGGGCTTTGCAGTGCTGCTGCTGCAATGCCAGAGCTGCAGGGATGGCCCCAGGGCATCTCCCCATGTGCTCTGATGCCAACATCACCTTGGAGGCTTCCCTGCGGATTCGCTCCTTGTCCAGTGCCAACACATTCTTCCATTAAGAAACGACGGCCCTTGATTACAGCTAGCACTGGTGGCTTCAACCTGTGGGATGTTGCTCCATCTGCCCGGAATTTGCCCTGATTTACCACAGGCCCTTTGCAGCCCCATCCAGGAGCTCCAAGCTGTACCACAGCATCAGGGCGTGCACAGCCAGTTGGACCGTACCCGTGGTACAGACCAGTGCCCTCCTCTCAGGACCACTCCACTGCAAGCCCCAAGGCTTATGAACCCCTCCAGGCTGGTCTGGCCCCAGCTGCTGAAAGGCTGCAGGCAGCACACGAGGTGCTGGCAAACATCAGCGCCCACACTAGGATCCGGCTGCCTCTGTGCAGCAGCTCTCACCTCTGGGGCCCAAGCAGCCCAAGTCTGAATAATCCCAAACTACATCTGAACCAGCTGCAGGCCAGGATGTCTTCATCCCAGTTGCTTGGTGAATAACTTCAGTACCCTTGAGAAAGTCGCTGCTGTTGTGCAGGGTGATTCATGGCTGGAGGGGACGGCAGGATTTGCAGCATCAGTGATTTATTTAGTTTTTGATGAGAAGTGACAAGAGCTGCCCAAGTTCAGCACATGCAGGGTGTGAGATACACTGAAAAAATGGAATTTGTACAAACGAGAGCTGTAGAGATTTTCTCTTTTGGGGATCTGTCTGAGAATAGACCTATATATTACGGTGTGTAGGTACCAGCCTAAAGCAACACTGAGCAAGCAGTAAGGAGCGTGATCCAGCTTGGGATCATGCAACCCAGCGGCTCGAGGCACAAGGAGCCCAGCAAAGTCTGCTTTAACCATGGGGGTAATACGGAAACCACTTGCCACTTCACGGCAGGGCAAGCCCCGCCAGCGCTGCTGGCCTTCCTTCTTCACAAGCGGAAAACACTCCTTCGGACCTACTCGGATTTACTTCTCCTTCGTCTCACTGAAGATCGCACCTTACAGCGCTTGCAAAACCCAGCTCACAGAATGGGAACACTTTTCACACCCAAGTGCTGCTGTCAGCCTGAAACACTGCTGCCGGCTCAGGCAGAGCTTTGTTAAAGTCCTTCGCTCCTCCAAAAAGTTTCCTCCGTGCTTGCTTTTGCAGGGTGTCTGACCTATTTGTACGATTCCCAGGCTGGATGATGAGTGAGGGCACATCCAGGGCGAGGCGGGCTGCTCTGACCTCCCCTGGGGACCCGGTATGGTGATGAACCCCACCTCCTGCCCTCTCCACTGCTGTCGCACGAGAGGGGCTTGGATGGCTCCAGCCTCTCTGGTAAGCCCCACATGAGGACAAATTGCTTTTGACCACCAGAGTCCCAAGCTTCTTGCAAAGCAGGACCACAGGAGAGCCCAGACTGGAAGGGTCTGAAGAGCTGCAGGTCCCCACGAGGCCCAGCCCTGCAGGGATCGTAGGTACAAACTCCACCGCACCTTGCACCCGAGCCATGCACCCACCTCTCCGTTCACAGCTCACTGCAGCAGCTCAGCCATGGCTTTGGCCCAACGTTGACATTTTGGGCTTTATTGCAGCTGCGGGTTGCTATGGTGAAATGACCTTCTGAGCACCCTGAAAAGTTCAGAGATTTGGCTGAGAAACAACTCTTAAAAGCGCTTGCAAAAGCCGGTCAGCTGACTCACTGTGTCGAGCTGATGGCAGGTTGGTTTGACAGCACGTCGCCACCCAAAAGGCAGCGAAACTGTTTCCTTACCCCCACTGCATGAAGTCTTCACGCTGTCCAGATGTTTTATAGCGATAGCACTGCCAGTCAGACATCGCCGGGGATGTTCCTGATGCCACCCCCCCCCATCTTGAGATGTCCTTTCTGCTTTTCTCTTCCCACATATGGAAACCACAGCCCCCTGCAGCGAGGGAAGGACGGGTACCTTGTGTCTGGTGCCCTGAGTCAGCAACACCGCTGCTGGGGGCTGATCCTGCGCCCCCTGCACCTCTGAGGTCTGGCTGGGCACAGGGACCACCGGCTGCAGCATCCTTCCTTCCCCAGAGGAATGAGATATAGGCACATCTGCAAAGGGCAGAAACGCTTTTTTTGCTAGCGAGCGCCCACAGGGTGTTTATTTGCAAGTGAGTCAAATGGACTCTAATGGTTTTGTGGATGCTGCACAATTCACCTCTCTTATCTCAGGGATTTTCATTACCTTTTGGGCAATTTTGACAAGAATTCAATTTTCCCTGCCCACGCACGCATCCTGCTGTTCTCTCATTGAACACATCAATTAGCAGCCAAAAAAGTCCTCAGCATCTTTTCTCTCCTGGATTCAGCCTCCCCCATCAGCCTTTAACACCATTTCCCAACGCAATTACCCACCCCAAGCTGCTGCCAGGTCTGGCCTGAAAGACTGAAACTCTTCACAACTGATCCACGTGCTTCTCCCCTTGGCAAACATGCCTCTGCCATCCCGGGGAGCCGAAACCAAATGCCCCAAGCAAGCAGGGGCAGAGCCGTGCATGGCACCCACATCCCTGCAACAGCGAGGGATCTGCCAGGAGCGCCTCTGCAGTGGCACGAGAAACGTAAGCAGTGAAAAAAATGTAAAGCTTTATGTCATTCCCAATATTTACCACATCTACAGGAGTATCCAGAGGTATTCCAGCCGCCTCTGCAAACCAACAAGCGCCCGTTTTCCTGCTTTTTATTCCTGCTGGGATGTCAGACAGCTGCACTCTTCCATCAGCCCAGTTGTTTCCATGAGGAAGAAGCTGACTCTTCAAGCCTGAAGGCGTAGCAGGCTGTGGGGTGACCTACAGGTCTGCCCTGTTCTTGCGCGCTCCTCCAGGCATTCGCTTTCAGCCACCGTCAGACAGGACACCGGGACGCGTGGTCTGACTCAGTGCAGCACCTATCAGCTTTTTTTCCTTAAACTCAAAGCAAACATCAGCCTAATTCTATCTTAAAGAGAGACCCTGAGAGCCACGTCTGCAAACCAGGCCATGAGATAGCATAACGATGAGACCATATCAAAGCACTGCCACCCTCACCGTGCTGGTCCGGACGTAGGACCCGGCTCCATCCCTGCCAGCGCAGAGCCAGGGCCCCAGGGCCACCAGAACGCAGCGCTCTTCATCTCCGCCCCGCACGCTGAAAGGTGGAAGTGAAAGCAGATGTGGAGTCTGGGAAGGTTTCCAACATAAGGGTTTTTTTGCTTGTTTTTTCCTTTTTTTCCCCCTCATTTAAGCTCCAGACCTGAGGCAGCCTACAAAGCAGGAGCCCCTGGGCACAGTGACATTTTGTGCGGAGGTGGCAGCAGCAGCGGGTGATGGCAGCAACCCTCCCTTTCACTGCAGAAGCCACCTGCGTGTCCCAAAGCCCTTGGCCTCTGGGGTAGAGAGGAGGAGAAGGTCCATTCCCAGATGCAGGAAGCATGTCTCACCATTGCAGCCAGAGCTGCTGCTGGTGTGCAGCTTTTAGATGGCCACTCTCCAGGCACAGCATGAGTTAAGGGGGACGTTACATCCCACCTGCAGACTGGAGTGGGACTTTGTTGAAGCTGGGGATTCTGCAAAGCAGCTGCTTGGCCCCCGTGCACGCTGCAGGCAGCACCCATCCTGCCCAGCTCCTTCCTGTGGGCTGGGCCACAGAGGTTGCCCAGCATGATCTTTAAAGAAGGAAACCCTTTTCTTTTCCAAGTGTTAGATGCAATGGGCTGAAGAGGTCCCAGCTCCGGAGCAGCCACCTCCAGCCCTGCCTCTTGGCTGGGGCTGTACCAGAGGCAGACAATTCCCACGAGGCGACTTAACCACCGCGGAGAGGTGAAGGCAAGGGAGAGCCATCTTCTGAACCCTTTGATGATCAAAGGCTTGGATTCTCCTTCCTTTCTTTGACCACGGACACGGCAGCTTCACCTTGAAGAGCTGCTAAAGGAAACCTGAAACTTGGATGCTGAGAGAAAGGCAGGGAGAAGAGAATACTCCAGGATAATGAGTTTTCCCTCTAGATCTCCTCGTTGTCTCCGAATTGTAAGAGCACCATCTTGTGTTTAAACACAACATAGACTGCGCCCAGTCCTGGGGGCTTCCATCCTGCCTGGAAGCATAAGCAGGTAACAACCACCAGTAATCCATACCACTTCTTCTCGGCTCCATTCCCACCATCACTTTGCAGAGCGTTTTGAAAAGCAGCAAAACAATTCTCATACTTGGGTTTGTCATCTCAAAGTAGTTTTTTTAGGGAGTTAACTATAACCAGGCAAAATTGCAACAAGTCCTGAAGGCCACACCATGAATCTGGAGTATGGTTCACGGTCAAAAGGCCCCCTTCAAAGCTTCATTTAAGGTAGAATTAAGGGGCACTTGTGCATCAGAGATGATCATAATGGTAAATAACATTCACAGACTGCATTGCTCAAACAAACAGATCACAGGATCAGAAAAAGGGGGTGATAGCAAAAAGAATCCCTCATTTTGGTTTGCTATTCCTTTGTAGAAAAAGAGAAATGATTTCAATCTCTCTCAGTAAGTTTGAGGTTTAATTTCTAGCAAATGAGTATTTTCCAATAAAAAGCATTCACATTTTTACTCCCTGTATTAACATTTTACGTATTCTGATTTGAATACCTCTTTTTATAGGAGACTGATAGAACTGAGATAACTTCTTTAAGATCTGCTGCAGAAACTGAGTGCACCATCTTCATGGCTGAAGGGCCTGGGTATTTTATAATGGCTTAAAACTTCAGAGTCCAACTATCATTTGTAACGCCTTGACCTAGTTCACGACACTATCGGCACTTCTCTCAATACAGGATCTGAAAAATTAAATTACTTACCCACAGACTAGAGGTGCTGTTAGGGCCACCAGAAGAGCTTAAAGCATTCCCAGAGTTAAGGTTTACGATGCTTCTTCCTATTTAATACGCACACCCGGTGTCTTAGCACAGCGCAACGAAGTGACACGCACATGAACTGACGCATCCCGAGAATAACCACTGTTGAGGAAAGGAAAATTTGTCAGTACAGCTGGTCTGGAGAGGCAAAAATCTTGTGAGAAAGCTCCAGTAAACGAGCATAAAGATTGGGTTGGTTTTTTTCTAAGCACCAAGCTGATAAGATTTCAAGTTGGTACAGCACTGGTGGTCATAGGACACACTGTTTTCCAAACCATGGAGGATTCCTATGTTCACACATGCAAATGTGAAGTATTTGCATCTTTGAGGTATTCAAAAGCCACAACTTTACGGAGGTCCTTCACTGCTGCCGCAGAGGAGGAAGAGCGACGTGTGCCTGCACGTGGGCATGGGAGAGGCGAGGGACTGGACGGCAGCGTGCCCCTGGCACGCCGGGGACAGAACCTTTGCATTGCACAAGGAGGGGGCCACCCCAACCCATCGTAACAAAGGTTAACCAAATATTTTCAGTGGCATGGCCCCTTGTCACATGCTAACCAAGATAACTTGCTGGGACAAATGTGGTTAGAAAGTGGCAGATGAGCCAGGAAAAAACTAAAACCTGGCTCTAGGCGAGTGTGTTGTTCCTGCAGTAGAGATGAACCTCTTGCCACCGAGTCCTCATGCTTCTGCTTTATAAATACGCTGCTGTACAGTAAGCAACCAGCATGCATTCGAGCTTACCTGAATCTTTAGTAAGGTGCTAAGAAAACTTGAAAAATAAATTCCAGTGCCAGCACCTATCTCATCCGAGCTGCAGTTAAGGGGATCTCCCCTCGCTTCTCACCCTATGAATCAGCGGGTTGGCGGGCCACGTAAGAGGTGAAGACAGCACGGCATCATCTGGGAGCCAGTCCACGAACAAAGTTTTCCTTCAGAGTTTTTGCTCATCCCAGTATGAGCCAGCAGGATTACACCAGTCGTGGGCTGACTCAAATACATTACAACCTGCCATTATTATGGCAATATTTGGCTGCTAGTGTAAAATGCCAGTTATTGTGCCTTCTGGTGGCATCAAAAACCTTTGAACTTCTCGGGAGACTACAAAGAACACACCAATCCGATGCATGTTTCATATACATATTTATATATATTTCATGTACAAAGTTACATTCTGAACCCCATGGATTCAATAATAGAAATAAATACTGAAATAACTACACTGCTATATGAGCTTTTCTGCTCACAGAAAAGAAGCCTCAAGTTTTAACAGACAGCAAGTTTAACGCTGTAGTATCCATCTTGGATTACAGAGGCAAGTAAAATTCAGCGTAAAGTGTCCAACAGACAAAACTTTCAAAAATTACAGACCATAAAATGTTTAAAATATGTTTAAAAGATCGAGAAATGTGCATCAACAAAATTAATAAAGGAAACTTAATGTTGTTAGAGGGCGGGAGAGACATTTAGTGTATAGAAAAATGCTTTGAGGTGCAACATAGGTTGTTACAATATGGCATAACCCTGTTAGAAAAAACATTTAATTTCCCTAAAGAACTGTATTTGAGTTTACCGTGTCTTGTTTTACAGAGCAGGGCCTTCACAAGACCCTGACTCAACAGGGCCACTTACAAGAGTGCTAAGTCAGGTTTAATCCTTTGGTAACTTTTATAATACTCACATGGAAATAAATATTCAGTTACACAGCATTTTAAAAGACACACGTTCTTTAGAACAGTTAGTATAATAAAACAGATTTAACATTTGTTGTTACTAAGGCAGCCTATGATAAAGTGTCTACGCTCTGCCAGCTCTATCTGATCCAACGCAGGAAGACCTTTACAAGAAACGGACAACGCAGCAGCTTATACAACGCATTTCACCTTTACCATGCAAACACCCTTACCCAGGCAAGTAATGTGCTGCATATTTTGTGCTCGAAATGTTCCCAAACTATTAACAAGCTGTAGCTATCAAGAGATTAGCTCCTATTTATATGATGCTTTAATCACATGAGTGTATGCATAAACACATTCTTGAGACGGATTTGTAGGAGCGTATTGTCATCTCAACGCCCGGGGTTTTACATGCTTTATTCACCATTCAAAGCGACCTTAAGTAGAGTTTATAAATCCCAGTGCACTGTGATGACAATAGGGACCCATTTAATCTACTGTACCTTAGGACAGGGGATAAAGTTTTTAAATGAGAAATACAGAGAAGTGCACATGCCTTTTATCTACACCCACAGTGGTACACAGTTAACCTACTGTTTTCTTTAAAACCCTTCCACTACCGGACAGAAACAATCGTTCTCTGAAAAATTTGCAAGAGTTGGCCCACTGAGGTGACTAAAATGGCACGGTGGACCAGATATATTTGGCAAAAGACCAGGTACACACTTGCCAGATTGAACTGCTCTATTTGACAGCAGTAAAGCCGATCAGAGAAAACAGCTCATCACTAATTACAGATAAAATGCTATACAAGAATGAAGGAACAGAATTGTGCGCTTTTTTTTTTTCTGAGAACATGAGAATGTGACAATCAAGCAGTAAGTAAAAGCTTTGGAGGCTGTGTTTTCCAAAGAGAAAAAAAAAAAAATTAAGAAAATGACAGGAGAAGCAATGAAAACTGTACCACTCACAGTGAAGATTCTGCACAACAGTAAGAGTTTAGACAGCATTTTTCTTAGACATCCGATTTCGTAAATTAATTCAGATGTGCTTCCAGTTCAACGTACATGTCTATGTAAGTTTTATATAGGTTTTTCTAAGAGCGTTTAATCAGTTTGCTTTCTGTATTTGTGTTATTTTGTGTAATTTTTAAAAAGCTCACTGACTTTGTATTTAAACCGAAGTATTTTAAGAGTGACGTTAAAGATGAATTTGGAAAGCAAATTATGAACAACATGCTCTCATCACTTTTGGCATTCTGAAGAGAAAAATACTACCAAGATATTAGACATCTTTAATAAGGATTTTTACTACATAGTTCATGTCCTAAATACATATTTACGAGAGGAACAGCTGTGTACAAAATATGTCGCTTAAAAAGTATTTATACATATAAATCTAACCAATAGACCTGAATGGAGTTTTTCTGGTTTATCAGCTATGATATGCATTTGAAAAAGCTGCCTAAATATATATTTACACAATAGACCTCAGCTAAATGTGTTCATTTAAAAAATTAAGAAAATATATAAACACATGTTTGCCTGATAGACCAGAACTGCTCCTATTGCATAAAAATGTTTAGGCAGTTTTAAAAAAGTGTTTCTATATTTACTCCTCTGAAACCGTTCAGTTCTCTCACGTAATCGAGTTACTAAATTTCTCTGCTAATCAGAACAGAACAGTCCCAGTCTTTTGGGGGTAGTGGATGTTTATTAAAACCCCTCAAAACTTTTACTTTCCAGAGACTAAATGAAAGAACAAATCTGGGTTTTAAAATATTCTGAAGTACAGAAATCATGAAGTGTTTAACTTAGGTCTGATACTAATGTAGGAAATTCAATGTAAAAGGAAGACAGTCTTCAACTCACACTTATGGTTAAAAAAATAGATGGTGAGTAGACAGAATGTCAGCCTAATATTAGAGTCTCCTGACTTTCATCAATTTACTCAATCTTAGTGTTACCTGCTAACATTGTTGCTAAACTTTTTTTTTTTTTACTAAATTGGGGTACACAACTACAAAAAAATACATTTTGTACCTAATTATCTGGCACTAAAGTTCCTTTACAATCTCACTTGGGCAGAATGCATTCTTCCTGTACACTCTCAGTCTTTTCTCATGCTCTAATCGAGGTCTCTAACCTTCACACGTGTAGTGCCTCATGAGTTTGACCAGCTAGGCAGAGAAGATCATTCTAGTGCTTCGGACATAAGGAGTTAAGACAAAAAAAAAAAAAAAGAACAAAACATATCCCCTGTTCAAGAATTTTACAGTTACTTTCAAAATTTAAATCATCCTAAGAATACCCTTTGGAAACCAAGTTGTTCCACGTCAGGGAAATGGGAAAACACTATGGTCAAAATTGCTTATTATTGAGGGCAGCAGTTCTCAAACTTTAAGGTTCAATAGTGAAAACATGTAATTTTATTTAAATATTGTCATCTTAATTCCTATACAATCCCCTCTTCCCCCCAGAAATTCTGATGAACATAACAAATTAAACCGTATACACTATGTAAGCAAGAGTTTCCAGGCTGGAAAACAAAAGCTGAAATTTACAGTTTGCTTTAGCCCTCGCTGAATATTTCAATGAGTCCTAATAATCCATCTTGTAATTTGTCAATTTTTTAATGCTTCGGGAATAACTTTGCTGTTTTACTCAATGCATTATACAGTGAAATGAAGCTCAGTTGTAATAAAGCTGAACTCAAGTGAGACTACCAAAGTGAACTACATTAGCTTGCTGTGGTACAGTAAAACTAATGTCTCGGTTGCTTACTATGGTGTGCACACCAGTTTTGAGAAAGATCTGATTTCATTATACTGTTCCATGTAACACGGGTGCAGTAAAACAGCACAAGCTAATTCCTGTATAGTTAAAGGTATGACAGATTTGCAGTATAAAGTTAAACAGCAAAGAAATGCTTCAACATCATGTAGTGAAACAGGTTTCACAAAATAAAAAAACATGCAGAAGCTTTTTTTTTTTCTTTTTTTTTTTTCTTTTTCTTTTTTAAGGTCTCCAGCTGCATCCTACGGGCTCACTCACTGCCACACATTACTTGCCACACTATCAAATGACTCCTCTCAGCTTTGGCTACAGAAGGTTCAAGTTGTAGAGCTTCTCCAAGGAGTTCAGATTCTCCACCTTCATCACCTGAAAAACAGCAGCTTTGATTCAGGCAGGCAATAAAAACCAGTATTAACACCAAGTGCAGCAAGACAAAGGACATCTAGGTTTACAAGGAAAACACTACAAAAAACAGTAGTTGCCATATGTTCATATAAAACCATATCAGAGATTGTGAATACAAAGTCTGTTGCATGATTATTTCAGAGCCTAGTGTTCTGATGGTCATGTTCTTCAGATCTAGCCCCCCAAATTAACTGTAGTTTCCTACGTATCCATATTTACACATTTCATTACTTGTATCACTTTGAGGTAAAGAAACAACAACTGGATTTGCAATCCTGCAGTACCTCCCAGGCAGAAAAGGAGACTGTTATGCTAGGAGAAAGCGTGCTAGCACAAATACATAAACCCTATGAAGTGCTCTGGAAATAAGAGCAGTAATTGAGCACAAGTGAGACCATGCAACATTCATGCCTACGACGAACCTTTCCCCTTCTTTCCTCTTGTTCTAGTTATCGCAGCTGGTCACAGCTCTGCACACACTGGCCTTAAGTCTATTCTCCATTATCGCTCTTCAAAAGAGAAGAACAGTTTTGTAACTGCATCTAAACTCTCGATGACATGAGCTGACTTGGATCAAAGGTGACAGACAAACCACTAAACAAAACTGCACGTAGACAGTAATAAACATCAATACAAAGGCAGTCTTGTGGTAAAGAAAAACGTCAGTTTAATCGGATGAATCGCGAACTGACCTACAACTTCAGGAAGGTTTCAAGTCACAGTTTGGCTGGTTTTCTGGTTAGACGACTTTGGAGGTCTGAGGAATCCAAACATAGAATAGCGTGAACTTGCTCTTGAGCCAAGTTTGCTGCCCTAATGTGGTAATAGCTGAGCTAATGCAGCGACAGTACTGATGCTGAAATTCATGGCTTTGCATCGTGCCACGAGGACAGCAAAGCGCACATTTGGTATGCGGCTATACCAGCTTGTTTGGAATAAGCACAGAGTTTTTAAGACTCACTACAGCGTGGCACAGAATTGCCTCCAGTCCTGCTTCCCACCTAACTCCACTGGGGTTACCAGCAGGAACTTGTTTTTCATTGACTAGTGGGATGACAGAACTTGGGCTGGCCTTCATGGGTATTCCTCTGTAGTGGTTTTTGTGGGGTTGTTTGTTGTTTGTTTGTTTTTGAAACACTATAGACAGATTTAGGCAAGAGGTCAAAACCAGGCCGAGGAGTTGTGACTTCCATGCACTTTTTGTCAAGGTCTCCGCTGCAGATTCTAAGCATAGAACCACAACCACTCCCATTTTGTTATATTTCCCCAAAAGCTTCAATTAGAAAAAAAAAATAAATGTTTACACAAGAAATCTTCTATGGGCTTGATTGTGCAAGAGTGCTATCCAAGAAAAGCAGTGACCAAAATAAGAACACGTGAAGAACTTATCTTTGCATGTGAAGTGACCTATTTTTTCCCCTTTTCACTCAAAAATTAGTAAAATTTATTTTGAGTGTTCTTCACGTAATACTTCTTTTTTTATTGTCAGTCTGCATATTTAAGTAACTAAGGACATGTTTTCCAGCAGTTTAAGATAGAAGACTAACTTGTCAAAGCAAGACTGAAAGCATAAATGGTAAGGTGGTATATGACTCCAAAGCAGTTTCAAATATACCTTTTTACACAGTCATGGCTTATTGGGAGAAGCAGCTGAAGGTGTGTGCACACGTGGTAGAATAAAGATACTTCTATCCTCACATCGGCTTAGTAAATACTACGTACTGATGGACCATGCACTCTGTAGTCATGATGGAAATTATTATATGGTTAAAGACCTTTCAGATGAAGAACCTGATTTTAAGCTCAGTTTTCTTACCCATTCTGAAGTCAATATATCCTTCTCCACCACTTATCACCAACATTGATTTTAAGGGACTCTGGTTGAAGGACTCCTGGGCTGGTTTATCAGCTGTTAGCTCTGTTCCACCACTACTCTGTGGGCAAACAACCTGACCTGGATTAAAAACAGAATACATTTTTATGCCACATCTCACAGAATTATACCACCTGTATTTGGTCACTGGATGACATACTTAATGCCTAATGATACACTTAACTTTGGACTCTAGCATCTCTTCAGCAAGGGACTGAAAGCTAGCTTTGCTCCGATTTCACCTCTAAAGAGATGAAGAACCTGTTCAGGTCAGTTCAATGGAAATCAAAGAGAACTAAATGCCTCTTGATTGATTTCACAGCACAGGCATACAGATCTAGAGAATGACATTGGAACTGACTTAAAGACTTTCAGACACACAACTGAAATGATTCAGTGTGTGTCAGTCTATTAAGCAAACTTCTGTCATTTACTTCCAGCACACTAGGTGCGTGCAAGCAAAGCACTTCTTTCTTTGTGACCAAACCTTTTTCCTCCCATTAAGCAATACTGCACTTAGGAACCAGAAAAACCTTACAAATAAAACATAATAAATTTGTTTCAGAATGTACAGTTTCATACATTTGCTATCTTTACCTAAACACTATGTTTAACTAAGCAAATGGGTGCAAAAAAGTAGCTTCGTTTGAAGAATGGTAATAAAACCTCACCAGGTACTGCGACAAAGAATTTAACAGCATCACGGTGCCCATGGAAGCAAAGCTGCGCATGTGCCATCGAACAATATGGTATAAATGTTCCTGGAGTCACTTTGTCACTATTTTCATCGCCATATACACGTATTACACTCCCCGGACGGTTTCCAGAGCCTGCTGCTGCTTTATTAGCTGTAAAAGAAGAGGAGTGTTTTCTATTTGAAAATACAAATTACAGAAATGGTTATTTGTTAAGAAACCTTATGGTACCATCTAAAAGCTAAAGCCAACTTAGATAAAAATGAAACAGGAGGGCAGCAATGCCAATTCAGACAGAGCTGGAAAGAAAAAAGATCGCATGCTTCGTTATTTTAAGTACATCAGAAAATGGAGCAGGATTCTTATTAGTCTAGCATAAACACCAGATTTTAATATCCTACTTTTGGAAAAAACAATTTGTGAAAGGACTGTATCTTTCATAGAAAATAAGTACCTCTAATGTCTTCCAGTATGAGCAAATTCAATGTACTTAAACATATAATTAAAGACAGTTTCATTCCAACTAATCATAGGGTATCCCCTTGCCAGCAAAAATTCTCTAAAAATAGCCACCTGTGGGCATTAAGGAGCTACCCTATTGTAATTCTACATCTAGTTTTTACTGTGAAGTTTTAAAATCCATTAAAACAGAGAAGTACTCATGCTAGACATACAAGCCATCTCCATTCCAAAGACTATCAAAGGAGTGAAAGAAACGGTGATTTGTAACAAGACAGTAAATGATGTGGATTAATGACAAAGTTATAAGATATGGTATCACATTAGCTGGAAGGAAAACAAAGTCTGTATGAAAGTTCAGCTGCAACACAAGATGATATACTAAACTGCTGAGCAGATTGGTGGCCATTTAGCAAACATAAAACTGCTGCAATGCAGTAACTGCAAGTGGAAAAACATTTAGGAACATACAAAGGGTAAATCTATAAGGAGTGGGAAACAGCCTCGAAGTGGCTATTAGAAGCCTGAAAATAGATTTTTGTTCAGGATCTGCACTTACCCCTCAGCCCCAGTAAACGTCCCTGGTGGAGGATTACAGCTAAAGTGAGAAAGGAGGAAAGGGGAAATGGATAGGTATGACAGTAGAGGAGAAGGATTAATGAGAACCCACCACTCATATTTTGGTTTTTGATAAGGTAGAGCTTAAAATTTTAGCTCCTAAAACCAGTAAATATCTAATTACAGAAGATTCAATAAAAAGTCAAAGAACAGCATCTTGTTATAAAAGTTTCAGTACAAAATGGACAACGAAAGCACTGCCACTTTCATGTGCTTTATCACTATAAAGCTCATTATTGATTAGCAATGTTTCCCCTTTCTCTCTTTCCTTGGTAGGAGGCTACCAAAATGATATACAACAACTCGTGTTTTCAAGTGCCCTTTTGAAACCTCAGCAGCAGATCTGGAAGATGCCTGGCTATCGAGACCCAGGGAACTGAGATGTGCAATTGCTCATGTGAAGATCCGACTTTTTGAAAACCGTGAATATTTGTACCAAGGGTTCTCAAACCCACTATCAGGCTACTCACAAACGGTTTTTCTGACTCATAAACAACTAACAAAGCCGAAATTAAACTGAATAGCTTTAATAGGGATTTTTTTCATGTTCGCGACTATTTTAAAACAAACTCCTCTGGAAACACTGAATTAAGCTGGATGCAAATTAAGAGCTATAATTTTTGAAAGCATGATTTAAACTATTTCCAATTCATGATAGGAAGTCTGTCCTTCCGTAGTACATTCATGCAATGCAAAAAAAGACATTTACTGAATGGATGGAAAATGTAATGGAACAGTATGAGAAACAATGCATGTATGTGCTGTTCAACAAAGCAGATACAATGTGAAGAGTTTTTACTATTAAATTACCCTAAAATTTCACCTGATGGACTATGCTTTCTACATCACAACAGTACAATCAGGACTATCAAAGTGCTGTGTTTTATTTTCTGAAACTTCTGTCTATGTGTTTTAACATTAGTCTCAGGCACAAGTGTTGGGGTGGGTTTTTTTGTTATTTTAAAAGCAATCAATTTACACACAGATTCTTCCCAACCTTTACCTATTTAAGATTTGTTTTGCCCTTGAACTAGACTGTTCCCTTCTCCTGAGGTTCAACTGCCCATGTCTGAATGCTTCCCCTCCCACCCCCAAGTAGTTTCAGCCTATGACAAGAGTTTGGGGTCTGTTATTAAGCAGATACCTAGATTTTCATTAATGGAATTTAGTGCCCTACTGGTAGAATGTGTTTACAACTCCTATAACTTTGAACATGTCCTTTAAAGCAGTTGGTACTACTGCTGTTCCAGTCCTTTATACCAGCTTTGTGATGAATTCTCAAGACTAAAGCCAGTCAAACTGTATTAGCAACAGTACCAACTTGCTCAAATCAAACACAAATCTACTTTAGTGATCATATGGCAATCAAAAATATGATTAATTAGAAAACTAAAGCCATCTCTTACAAGCAATAAACTTCTATAAGCGCTGCTAATGCACATAACACCTCCAAGGCTTCAAAGTGTCTCTTTCCTTCAAGCCACAGCAACTCTGCTCAAATTGAAGCACAGGAGATTTTGGAGATGTGGATTTTTGCTGTAACCACATACACAGATTAGGTGCTAAACATCACACAGTCCCAATCTGTTACAAACCTGAAAGATTCAGAGCTGGCAGTAAAGCTTTCTATCCATTAGCAAGCATCTGAATGGCGCTTAATATTCTCTTTTTGTGTCTACAGTATATTGCACAGTGCTATTCATTTATATTTTACTTACTTTCTGTTAATGGAATGGAGATGATGACACCATTTCCTGTTCCTACCCATAAACGATTACAAGACACCATAAGAGCTGTGATTCTCACAAATGAGAATCCCAGTTTACCAGTACCTAAAAACAAAAGATGCTTTTCATCAAAAATTATGAGCAAGAATAATTTTAGTTCCATAACAGAGAATCTTAACTCCAACTCCCAAACCACACACACAAGTAATTCCCTCCCAATTCAAACAGAAACAAGGTAGAGGAGTACATTAAGTTGTAAAGATAATTAACAGTGTTTCAGCCTTTTAGGTTAAGTTGCGAACCTATACAGAAAGACACTAACATTAACTGCAAGAAAGCACAAAAGGTACAACAGCTCCATAATGCTGCACAATAAAATCTTTGGGGGCTTACAGCACCAGGGCAACTTTAAAAAAACAAGTGAGTTTACAGATAAAAGATAATGGTTTCTCATCCATTAAAATTAATTTCTCATCCATCAGCACTATGAGGGGAGCAGGAGGCAGCTGACCAGCTAAGTGCAATGGCACAGTAGTTACTTCTGAAGGATCTCCCATGGCCCGATTACCTGTATTTGTTGTGTTACGTAGGTAATCAAACTGCTCTTATATAAACATTAATGAAAATAAAATCAGAAAGCTTATTAGCTTCAATAGCAATAAAAATTTGCTATTGCGCATTTGTATTTTCTTGAAAAAGAGGCAATTTTTCCAGGCAAGTAATGGATTCTTCCCACGTTTAGATTTTTAAAAAAAAAAAGGGCATCAGTACAGTAAAAAAAGAGAAAGATCATAGTGTCTCTATTGATGCCTGCCCAACCCAACCACCATTTCCCTTGTTAGTTCTGAGCTTTTAGGGACACCTTAGATATCAGGTAGGATCAGACTGTATCAGAAGACCTATCATTCTTACCATGCTTTACAGACTGACTTAGGCTTGCGCTTCCAGATTCAAGTTTTCACAAACAGGATTTGACTCGCCTTCCACCCACCCTTCCCCCTGGTCTGCAGTGAGACTTGCCTGATCCATAACAGGAAAAGAAAGCTCCAGACAGCAAGAGGTGTTAAGTACACAACAGTTTTTCTTATCAACTTACCTAGCATTTTGCTTACATAAGGTTCAATGTCCACATCTTGTAGATGCTGATACGTGTGTGCATGATAGAGACGCAGGGTGGAGTCCAAACGAATAGACACCCATACCCCATCACCCACCCATGCCAGCTGCCTCACTTGGCTTTCTCTTCTTGGGTGTGCATCAAATGACTTCTATGAAAGATTGGATTTTAAATGAAAAGATGAAACAAAGGAAAGAGTGAGAAAGACTTCTCTGTTACTCTTACACTGTCAATACTGGCAATTTTCTTAAGTCATCTATGACCCGCTGATTTGCAAGATCACTAGCGTATACAGTGCTTAGCTTAGTTACAATTACCATACGATGCTGGTAAAGTAATAGTAACAATTCTGATTTCCTTCCCTGGAATGTGATCTCAAAGCCATAGTTTCCTATCGGCTCTTCATTTACGTATCATACTCCAGCCTACTCTGGCTTCTGTCTCCATTTAACCTGGAGCTTTTTTGGTATGAGGTCCTCTTGTCACAGCACAAGATACATATGCCCAAAAAGTGCTTTTCTTCCTAGTTCTGTCAAGCCTTGCTCTTGCATACAAACCCACCCAGGCAAAATACACCCTATCCACCAGCAAAACAATTCATTTCATTGTTGTATGAATTCTTTCATTTCAGTTCTCCTGGGTATATAGTCTTCTTCACAAAAATAAGATTATTAATTGGGTGCTTAATATTTTCAGAAGAGCTGAGCAGTCACCCTCAAAAGGTCTGGCCATGTCTCAGACCAATTAGCAGAAGCTGAAATATTAATACTGCTAACAGCTTTCAGAACCTTAGCCACTTTCTCTACTTGAGATGTCAGGTACACGTACAACTCTGCAGAAACACCAGCTTACACACTTTAGGTAAACAAACTATTCTATAACTGGAGGGAGAGTACATTCAAGATTAACACTTACAAACCTCTAAAGTATGTAAAGACAGATTATAGAGACGGTTCCAGGTAGGTGGAGAACGTAATGAGGCATGCACGTAGAGAATAAGCTGAGAGCTAGCCTTACAAGCTCTGTACAAGGACACTTTCCAGTTACTGGCCAGCTAGAAGTGGACAACTAGACCCTCAACAAATTGGTTTCAATAAATGAGAACTGTCTTATCATGGCTTAAAATCTTCCAAAATAATGAGAACACCTTAAGAAAACATAACAGTATTTCCCAAGACAAATTTTTTTGGTTGCTTGTTTCTATACTGATGAACAAATAACTGTTCCCTGGAGTTACTCTGGAGTTTGAGCTGTAGCATGAGACGGCATTAAAACATAACATCTAATTATTTTAAACACCATTTTAACTTGCCTCTATTTTCATGGCCTTTGGTTGAACAACATAGATTTTGTTCCTGTAGCCACACCAGACTTTGTCATGTACCACTGTCATGCATCTTATCGAATGATGTGGCCGGCCCAGGTCTAAGAGGTGATAGTTCGTCAAATCCCACTGACCATCTTTAAGAACAGAAGGAAAAGAAAAAAAAAAAAGTGAAACATGGGTTCCCATGAGTTTAAAAATAATTTAAAAGTACAGGAAAATATCTTAACAGTCCAATATTTTAGAAGCACTATAATAATATGGGTAAGTCAATACAAATTTATGGCTAGGCTCCTGATTAAAAAAACTCAGCAACTAGTTATATGAACCATCAACATCCCAAATGCTACTTTGTTTTTAATATAATAAGGTTGTAAAGTGACTCATGTTCAAAACACATCAAAACATTTTTAAAACCAGCAAGTTTCCTAGTGCTAAATGCTCTACTTGGATAGGCATCAGTACGTATTACAACAAGCTACTATCCACACAGTGCTACGCACTTGCTGCTTGACTGAACATAGAAATATTGGCCCAGTACATCAAGTTTTTTCTTAAATATGCTGCAAGATCTTAAGAAAGGTACCTGAAATCTACTAAAAGCATACCAAATTTGGTCATTCAACACAAAGTAAAATTCTTTTGTGAAGTGAGGTAAGCCACAGATCACTGACATTTATTCGAGATCGATAAGGATTGTAAGCCACTAGAGTTATAAAAAAACCAAAACGGAACACTAAAACCATAACTTCATCCCAGATGCATCTTCCCCAATATTTGCATTAGTGCTGTGCAACCTCTTTAATTCTCCTAAATACTGAGCACAGAGATTTAAATTCCACAAAGAAAAGAACACATGAACAGGGAGTCTGTGGGAACAAGCCAACATATATGTTCCAGTTACTCATAGTAAGACCTTCCCCTCCGGGTCCTTATTCTGGGGGCTGAAGAATGGAGCTCATCCAGGAGTGGTTTGGGCAGAAATTCTGAAGGGATGCTTAAAAAATTCTCATTGAAGGACTTGGCCACAGACAATTATTAACACTAATAACAAAACAGAAGACATGACTATTGAGTGTGATGAAAAAGCAAAGGAGATGATGATCAAAGCAGACTTTATCAACTAGCTTTTTGTTATTTAGCTCAGCTATATCCCACTCTCCTTCTCAGAGTAAGAAAAAAATTCCAAGAATGTGCCGGGACAGTGCAAAAATGGTACTTGAAACTGCAAGTGAAATACTAGAAAGATTTCTCAAGACAACCTGTAAAAGGCCTTTGGGGAATACATTTTCAAAAGCTATAAATGGCATGTTTCTTTCCTAAATACTGCTACAACTTCACTGGTTTCAACATCTAAGAGAATGCTTACCAACTCCTCGGTGAAATATCGCTAGTGTTCCATCAGCTAGTGCAACTAATACTATTCCTTTTACATGTCTGGGGAAAAAAGGAGGCACACTGTTAGACTGCATTTCTCAAACTGCAAATTTAAAGTAAGGTATAAACATTTGATGTTTCAGCATACTTTTTATATTCAAGTTAGGCCTAGTGTTTTGATTTCTACAACATAGCTCAAGAGAAGGGACAGTAACAAGGCATCAAAATCCAGTTCAGAAAGCTTAAAATATATTTAACTACAGTGCCTGAAGAAACATTGAGGATAACAACCTGTAACTGTTTTGAGTACACAGCTACCAAGAATACCAAGTGTACAGCTACAGCTCATCATTTGAGCTATAGTATTTCCAACAGATACAAGATTCCTTTTATTTTCCTTACTCCCCAAATGTTTTCTGCTGCCCCTCAAAGAATATGCATGCATTTATGGCAACTGACATTCCCAATTATCTGAGGAGGAAATATAAAACTACTTTGCAAGTATTTTAACAAATGTTCATTACGATTTACATGACATTCTTTCAGGACTTACACAATACTGAGAATAGAATCTTTAAGTTTAATGGCATGAACACATTTCCTCCACTGGGCCACTGACGAATGAACATACAGGCTGCAAAGACAAATCAGGAGGGATTAAAAGCACTAGGAAAGGTCTACCAGACAGGAAAAAAAAAAAATACAGGCAAAACTCCTATAACTGAAATCCACAATCAGAGGGAAAGCAAGTTTTCCTCTTCCACTGAAAACTGTGTATAGACCAAAAGGAAGAACTACACGAGCAGGTAGAGGCCTAAAACATTACCAAGTCCTTTGCAGATACATCTGCAGTAAAAAGGGCAATATATTTTTCTAGCATAATAAAATATTGAAAGTTATGGAATTATCAGACCATAACAACTTGACTACAAAAAAAAACCCAACCAAAACTTGTCTGCAGATAAAAGTGTTACTCGCCAAAAAGAGCTTGCTAATCACCTACAATACTTTATTTGAATTCTATAATGCCTAAATGTAGCAAAGCATAAAGTTTAGGCTCTCTTGAGGTCTTCTTGCACCTAACCTCGACTCGAGATGGTTATCAGGCCTGTAGGCACAAGAAGCAAGTTTAGAATAATTTTTCCAAATAAATTTAACAAGATGAGCATTTTCTTACCATCCGTTCTGTGCTCCAAGCCACATTGTTGGCAGAAGGCTACTCATTTTCTGTGCTTCTTCTCTCACTAGGTCTTGCTCATTTGACAAAACTGCAATGTCTTTGTATAACTCTGACTCAGTACTAAAAACAAAAAAAAAAAAGGTTAAAATACATTGAATGAAGTGCACCTCAGATAACCCAGGTAGTTACTTCATTGGTGCTAGTTTCTACACTGGCTTTTGAAGTACATGAGGTATTTAAAAAAATAGTTACTGTGTATGAAAGTACAACGAAACCGATGAAAACCTCAATAACTATGAATTTCTTCAAGTGGCCATTTACAAGAAAATTTAAGTTCAATTCAAGCCTGTCAGTATTGCAGATATCTCTGGGGAATGGCAGAAGAGAGTCGCAACATCAGAGGCACATGTTATGAGAAACACTTATAAGAAAAGCCATCTGATACTTTTGCGCCTGTATGTGGAGAGTGAAGATTCCTGAAGATTTGGAATACCAATTACTTTCAAGCTTCTCCACTCCTGTAACTACTCACAGATTGACTATTCTGAGAAAAGAACATTTGAACAACCAGTTGATTGGAAGAAAGGAGTGTAATTCTTATTTTAAAAAAAGTAATAGTCATTTCATGCCCATGTTGTGTTCCTGCAAACATTTTTTTCCTTTTAAAATACATTTTAAGGGGTATAAGGACTATGTACTTAGGCTGGTACACTGGAGACGCCTCTGTTGTATTCTGCACTCCCAGAGGATCTGTAAAGACATGCTCTGTGTAGACTCCAGTTTGTGCAATGTCAGCTGTGTCTTCTCCTGTCCCTGCATTGACTTCTGTTGCTTCTGTTGCCTCCTCTGCTGTTGGAATGTTCTCATCTACTGAATTATTTTCAGTTGCAATGTCTATGGAACAAAACATTTGAAAAACTTAACTACAAGAGAATTCTCAATTGTTTAAAAGAGCCAGAACTGGATACTTAAAAATTAAGTGAATAGCTGTAATACAAAATCTGGATTGAGACTGTTTTGTTATCTCATCTAACAAGAAAAAAAAAAAAGAAGTCAGATCAGAAACAGTGCAACCTACTGCTGCAAATACCACCAATGCAGCTACTACTGTTGTAACTACTAACAGTGCAACTACTACCTAAGTTTGGGTATCAACAAGTGTCAAATGCACTTTTAAGTAGCAACTGCAGTGACTGATGGCAGAGATTGCCCTTTAAGTGACTAACTAGAATAGCAGGGAAATCCAATCAAAACACAACTATGGCAACAGTGTTATATGCCGTAAGAAAATAAATAACATTCCAGTCCAATAACCACATATCCATTAATCATATCACCATACAGCTCTGACAGTTACATGACAGAAAGTATTAAGAACGCCTAGAAAGCAAACAGCTTCCCTTAAATATCTATTAAGACTTTACAAGACTTAAGGCATATATCCACATTCTCTCTAGTCATCTATCAGCAAGGTCTGCATTTCAAATACTGAATAACTTAGAAGCTCTCTTTAGACCATGCAAAAGGTAAGAGTTCTCTCAAAAGTACCTGAAAGAAGCAGTTGTCTATTCCTGTTTAATATCACCTCCACAAAGTTTTCAGCTACAACTATACACTGCGAGTATGTCAGACTTAAAGGCCGTTTCCCACAGAGTACTTGTTTTATGTTAACGTCTTTTATGTTATCACTGCTTACAGACAAGCTATTATATTAAATACTTGTACCATTCATTTCTCCACTACACCTAATGGTGTTTGGCCATGGTGTTTGGCCATCCCTGGCATACTGGTAAGATTTTCATACCTGACTGTTTATCTGTCATTGGTGAGCCACCATTTACATCATGAGCTACAGGTGCTCCTGTGATACCCTCTGCAGTACAGCCAACCACTGTTATTCCTCCTAGCAAGCTATCGGTTTCTGCAGAGCTGTTGCTAGTCATACTTCCACACAGGGATGACTTGTCCACTTGACTGGGATCTGCTTCTTGAGACCCTTCTTCTCCTGCAGGATAGTCTGTTTCCCTTGCCCCTGAAAGAGATTAAACTCACGTGTTTCTTGTGGGCATAAAGGGGAGTCACTTTTCTATCTAATAACAAACTAAGCTTTCAAACTGAATGAACTCTCCAGCAACTGAGATTTAACATGCAGATACCTACCTACAAGCTTATTTTAAAATGATCAGCAGACATTAAAAATGCTGTCACAAAGCTCAAAAAGCAAAAGCTGTGTCTACACATGCTGCACAGCTAAATGTCATGCACTATATTTCAATCTACTGAGTTTTCCCAACTAGTTTATTTCTATTTCAAATAAATTTTCCATTAAAATTAGATTTCATAACAGTGCATATATGCAGGGATAAATTCTTCATAAAGATGTAGCTAGATAACTGCAATAGATCTTTTGTTCTGGAAGAAAAGCTGCTTTTCTCTTGTACAACCCTCTCAAATACATTTAAGACTTAAAATATTATACTTGGTTCCTTGAAATTTTTATCATACTTTATGCTGGTTTGATTTTACAAGTTATACATAGTTTCAATGGAGCAAAACATTCAAACTTAACTGGAAAGAGATTTCTTCTGGGCTTACTAAACAAAACTACTTCACTGGAACTAGGGCTACAGACTTCTATAAGCGTAAGCCAAGAAATCCAAAAGCACAATTAGTTCTTCTCCAGAATCATCGTATCCTCCTATGAAACTTCGCTCAGCACACTGTCCACAGCTCTCAATGTAATAAGGATTCCCCCTACAGGAAGCTCCAAGACTTGCTACTTATCTTCAAGAGGCTGAAGAGGTTCACAGTTCCATAAAGCATTGGTGTTATTGCACAGTTTATAATACAGCAGAAAAAATACTTGTTCCTGGTTACTGATGTCTCTTTACCTTTGAGTTAATTTAGGTCAAGAGCCAACTGAAGAGTGGAGCAGTAGAGCAGAAATCCAATAGTTTCTCCTCCAACTCAACATCTTTTATTGCTGTATTATAGTAACATTTTATCACACTAATTGACAATCTTTGTTTTTTTCATTGCTTAAAAAAACCTGAATAAGATATAGTTTAAAAAGCAGGAGCTCGAACATCACAAGTCTTTACCTGGTACACTAGCAATACAAAGCACATGAGAATTGCAAACAATGAAACTGTCCAGAATATTTCCTGGTTGATTAGCATCAATAATGATAACTTTTGTAGCAGAATGTGTGCTAGTACAGATCCAAACTAGACTGGATAATTCTTCCTGATGTTTCAGCTCCTTCTGCTGGTCCTGAAGGAGAATAAAGGCAGAACAGAAGTGAACAACAACAGGAAGGTGAAGAAGAATACAACTATTGCCTTTGATTTTTTATGTTCTTACGTTAACAACTACAGAAATACACATAAATACGTGATAATATATTCAATGCCATTGTAAAATCACATGTATTTAATTGTTCTCTATGTACTTAGAATATGAAAACCCCTCGTATTTCATACTTGTGTAGAAAACTACAGAAAATAATTACACTGCACAATTATACAGTTAGACAAGTATAAAGCTACATAAGAATACTATTTACATGCCAGCTACCATACTCAGTATTGCCACAGATAAAGCACTTTGAAATTAAGCCTTTGTTACTATGCCCTTAATATGAATTCCATGCATTGCTTCTTCACAAAAACATGAAGACTAGCTTATTTTTAAACAATGGCACAGACACCTAAAAACCTCTTTTTTTAAATGGCAGTCAGAACTTGAACAATTCTGTCACAAATGTTTTTTAAAGCAGCCAGCATTGGTATAAGCAGTGCATCATTTTGATGTAAAATTGATCTGCTCCTCAGATTTGCCAACAAGGGCACACAGGAAAGAATCACAGTATTTTTGTAGATGGATTCAATAACCCAAATATCTTGGTCTAATGACTACCCAAGAAAAATCTATTTGTTACCAAGAAACCTAATTACAAAATATATTATTAATCTACAGATAAACGGTAAAGATGTTTAACTCTATGAACTATTCAAACTGTGATCTTACCTTGAGCTCTTGGTCTAGTCTATCTAAGCTACTTTGAGATCCTGTTTGCTGCTTGTTGCCATCTGCATCCATACCAGTCACGTCATTGTAGAATACGCTAGCACCAACCACAGACCCACCATCTCGTGTTTTCCCTCCTGATAGGTTTACCCCTACAGCACACCACAGCTTGAAAGAAAAATAAATACTTCACTTAAATGCTAAACTAAAAAAAAAAAAAAGACACAGACATTGTTAAATATGCTGTTATATCAAAATTATTATATATCTGCAGTCCATTTTAAGGAATTCAGCAATTTTAAAGTCATGTACATTTCTACTGAAGCTTAAATTCTGATTCACCTATGTTTTAAAAAGAAACAACTTCATTTCAAAAAGAAAATCATTGGGTCTAAAATAAAAATATTCAAGCTATATCATCACTGTAAATATCCTACCTTCATAGAGGTATCCTTCTCATCTAAAGGTCTCAGGTAAACAGGTACAGGCAAGTTCTTCATCTTACTGTCACTCTGACCACCATTTGCAACCTAGGGAAAAAAAACAAACCCAAACCAGAAAAGGTTTCCCCTTTAAAAGAGGTTTACAGTCTGTGGAATCAGTTGATCAGACTCTGTTAAACATGATTAAGAGTTTTGCATAGTGGTTCTCCTTAGAAAGACTCTTTTAATTGCAAAAGTTAAAAAAAAAATGCTGGAATGACTCAAACACAAGCTGTGAAATTATACTCTGTTCACATTTCACAAACATGGAGTTGTTACCACTACATTTGAAAACATAGGCATAATACCTGTTTGTATTTCTGAGGTAGACTCCAGCCAAATGCTTGCACTCTACCATCCTCTTTCTGAACATGTGCTTTCACTTGGCGATACTGCTCTCTCTTCTGCTCTCTGCGTGAGGCTAAGCTGGCTTCAGTTCTAGGGAAGAATGATTAAAGAACCTGTTATTTATGCTCTTTAGAATTCTTCGTGTAACGGGACTTGCTATTAAAGTCAATAGACAAGATCTTCGTGGAAGCACTGGGTTACCACACATCACCTACAGAACACCAGGTTTCCTGTGAGCTATTTCTAAGGGACCTGTGAAAGACAGGCAAAACCAGAAAGTCTATTGTCAGTATCCTCAAAGAAAATTACCTTGGGTTATGTACCTCTACTAGAAGCTTTAGAAGTTGTAAACCAAAAGGATACATTGCCAAAAAGCAGCACAGGAAAAAAAAATTCACAGATACTTGTTAGCCTGACTCACGTTGTTCTGTTTTGCCATTGAACTTCAAGTGAAAGTACCTGTACAGTTACTGCTTAGCTACAACACTTGCATATAGAATTGTACCAAGTGCTGCCTCCTGTGCCTAAATTCACTGTTATGAAAGACAGTGATATCTCCCATACAGAATATTCCTGCCACGTACCCAGAATACTCATGCACTGCTGCGCATTTCAGTCTGCACTATGTTGATTTCTTATGTATCAACACTCACTTCAGGAGACCATTATACATCGCTTAGCAGCAACGCTATTTATCTCAGAGGATTAAAAGAACAAATACTTGGTAGAGCTATCTGGTATTATAAAACCAAAATGACTTACTCTTCACTGAGGAATTCAAAGGCTTTAGATTTGTCACTAGGTAATTGAGATAAGGTGCTGCTTCTTTTCTTGACTGATGGAGTAATATGTGAGGTTGGAGCATTATATTTAACATTGACAGGAGGTTCTGGTTTCTTAGCTGTATTGCTAGATGAACTGAAGAGCCTGCTAAAACTAGAAGAAGGAAAAAAGATGAGAGTTAAGATTTGTATGATACATCCAAATTTGACTATGCAGGCAAAACACTGCATATGCTAGCCTGCTCAAGCCAGACTAAGAAAGTGGAGCCCAACATAACAGCAGCCACCACACACTTAGCAACACTCTCAAAGCACAGAAACTCATGTCAGTAAGAAAATTCTTAAATTATCCCATTCATTTATCAAATTTAATGGGATCTTCATCTTGAATGAAGATCTACAGGGAACCAACAAAATTAGGATGTGAACATCACACCTGGAAGACAGTTTTATGAAGCATGTTAGTTCATGCACAGAGCGCTTTAAAAACCCCACCATTTTCTAGGCTACAAAATAGTTATCAGCAAACCACAACATCAAAAGGACGATTTGACAAATATCTTGCTGTGAAGAACACTGTTTTAGGTTTAAAGAGCTTGAAGTTAGAAAGGAAAATTTAACAATTAGTAAGCCGTACTTCACAGAGGAAAAGGAAGCTGAAATAAATGCAATCCACATGAGCTATTCATGTTTCTATTTTTCATCATAACAAAGAATCCAGATAAATGTTCAGAACAAGAGCCCTGGTGCATATTCAGCTAGAAAAATTACAGCACTTTGGCATTTAACTTCACAAAGTGCACAGCCATTCAGTATGTGATGCAGCTTACGATACATTTTGTCTTCAAGAACAGTCTTACCGAGCTGGCATGCTAGGTAACAAGAGGAGAATGGTTAAAACATCTTCATCTGCCAAAAGATAATTAGCTAACATACAAAAATGTGCCAGCTAATTGGTTAGGGTCTTTTATTTTTGCCAGTGATTTGTGTTTCAATACTTACAACTGCCAAATGCTTGATCTCTTCTTTTCTTGCATGGCTGGATTTTCTCTTGATGCTCTACAAGACATAAATTCCAAGTTCAGTGAGTAAGCATTCATTAAAACAAGGAACGGAATGGTGTGTAATTCCTACTTAAAAATCAGAATAGCATATCGAAAGTAACAAACCCTGTTTCTTCACACTGACACTTCTGATCAGAGGACAATATTGAAATCCTCACTAGATGAACTGAAGTTACATAATAAACATCATCTACATTTACTTGCATCACAAACACAACTGGTGAGTGCTTTTCAGACAGAAGAGACAAATCTGTGTAACACTGCAATGGCAACAGCTAGAAGAAAGCAGCAAATGTTTTTAAATTCTTCTGCCTCCTCTTTTTTAATATTTTAACATGGCCTTTTATTTTGAAACCTCTTATTCTTCAACACATCAGTAAGTAAATAAGGTGATCATTCCTGAAACCACAGATACATTAACATAGATAGGAAAGGATTTCTACAGGGGAAATAGCTATAGAAAAGCAAGCCACATCTGTCTGGCAATGTTTTTTCCCTCCCCCTCACAGGCTCAGAGTCAAAATGGCTCATAGGTATTGAAGACAATAGAAAAAAAAGAAATCCGATCCTATTGTTACACCTGACCAGCAGGCGGCACCCAATGACACTGTTACCTCTGGACACAGACACAGCTCCGGGGATGTGACAAGAACTGGCTGGGCTGAGCTCTGGGGCAGAAGACTTTTGTTTTTGAAATCATACCTTCCAGACAACTTAATATTCAGGATGCAAATTAGACCAGATCACCACCTTTATTGCTTATATTTAACAAACCTTGCACAGGTTTAAAACTGTGTTTTTTCCTGAACAGCTGAAGCCCTTACAAATGGGTTACACTCAATCTGAAGACTGTATGTTATTCCTGTTTTGACGTCTCAGCTGACAACTAGGCCCACTGCTTTAAGGTATGTGCCCGCATAACACACAGTAATTTTTTCTGCCCATCAAATTAATGTTATTTATGATTACCAAGTTTTGTAACTGTTCCAAAATACATACATTTCTTCAAGGGATGCTTATTTAACAACATATGAAGTAACGTATCTTCACTGAGGCCTCACCAAGAACCCGTTTTGATGAGAAGTTATATAAGCAAATAATTTTGAAACAAAGTTATTCATGGGCATGTGGGGAGACAAGCAAAAGGGTAATTAAGGCCTCAAACTACTGACCAGATCACACTGCAGCTAAAGAACAAAAGCTTGTAAAATCCAAGGAGCTCTATCAAAGATTTTTAAGAGAGCCTTTTACCTTATCATCTCAGTCCATCGGACAGCTTCCTGAAGCTCCATCAACCTCTCTTTATACTGATTTCTTTCCATCAGAACACGGGCCATTTCAACACGGGTAAAACGCTTCCGCTGAGCGGTGGGGACATCACTCTGAACACACAAAAAAAGCAAACATAGGACAAACAAAGGAGCACAGTAGGGCCTTGCAGAGTCAGCCTCTGCCTTCCGATAAGAGTCATTTTAGGGCGCAATTCCAGATTCCAAATCATTTGGGGCTTTGCAAAACTAACTCAATTTTACCTTCCTCTCCCCCCATCATCTGTGTGTAATATAATCCAAATGACAGTTCTTCACAAAGAATGTGACACACAATAAGGGGTAGAGAGGAAAGAAAGGAAACTAGACACAGTCAGCTTAAGTTTACTTGTGCTCTTTAGATCTTCTATCTTTTCTATACATGGAGGAAGTTTACCACTACCTATATTAAGCAGTAAAGTTTAGTGGTGTTCACTAAACACGTGAGCTTCTAATGGCCCATTGTGGATTATACATACAGACCCACACATACACCTACATCATCATCCTCCTTAGCTTTCTGTCTTGCTTCCTCTGCTTCTGCACGAGCTCTAAATACAAAATAAAAAAATAGCTATGTTAGATACCACAGTGGGTTTTTTCCCCCCCTTTCTTTTTCACAACCATGAAATTAAACTTACTTTCTCAGCTCTTCTTCCAGTTCCTTGTTCTTCTCTTCAAGCTTTTGTTTAGCTTGTTTTACAGCCTCTAATTCACCTTGTAGTACATCCTTCTCACAGGTCAATTCATCCACCTTTGCTATCAAATCATTCTTCACTACATTCAGTGCATTTCTACACAAACATTTAAAATATACCATTATGAGAATGACTATAGCCTGATTTTACACTTGAATGTGAAGACCTACAGATTTCTTACATAAAGCTGCTGTAAAAAGATACAGCTTGCCAAAACAGGTCAAACCCTCTCTCCCCATATCTCAAATACTGAAACACATTCACACCTCTGTATTAGAAAAAAAGTACTGATAGAACAGTTTGCTTAGAACTTGAGCTCCTCAACAGTGCTCCAAAGGATTAGCTCCTGTAGTTAGCTGTGCTTCTAACAGAAAAGGCAAGGAGTTGATCTCATTAGGACATAGCCCTGCATTTCTTGCAGCCTCACAAGGAGAAAAGCAGCTTTTGCTTCTGAACTCCTTCCTTAACTTCCAGAAGAATACCAACTAAGCTACATATTTAGCCAAACATACCTACAAATTCAAAATACTGATACCAGCACTACTCTCAGAACTTAAAGCACATTTGTACAATTTCAACTTTCTGTGTATAAAGATATTAAAGAGGTAACAAAATAACAGAGAAGGTCGGTATTTTTACATATGCATTCTCACTTACTTTGTCTCCAACAGCTGAGTGTTTTCCAAAATAAGGTTTTCAACCTCACGACCCATTCCTTTCCAAAGGAAACAAACACATGAAATTAGCAGATAAAAATGGATGTTTTTACAAAACCTATGTTTTGCCATTGTCTAAAACCAGATGAATTTTAAGTACGACAAGCTTGTCAGAAAAACTGTGAGCTAGCTGAAGTTTCAGGACCTACCTTCTACAATTAGCTTTCCCCTCCACCTTCTTCCCAATCTGCCTTCAATTAAAGCCTAAAGGCAAGCCTGGCTAACCACAGGCTAGCACTGCCTCCACCTATTCTATACATTTTGAAGAGGTTACAGTACCACTAAGTCAAAAACCAAGCATGGCATTACTGGGGAAGTATTCGTCCACAAAAAGTTAAGTTTAAAATGCTCGACTCTCTTTTATACCATGTTAGAAATGAAAGTTATCAGTTATAGACACAAGACATGCTGAATTTAAAGCTCAAATTGTGAAAGCCCTGCAGATTTCCCCAGAGCAAATGATACCTTACCAAAGAAATTATGTTCTTTAAAGCCCATGCATTCCATGTAGAGCAAAAACAAGAACAAGAAACATTTCATGTAAGGTGTAGTATGAGTGAAGAGCAATAAAATACTTAGACTTATGAAGTACGAGTGGATTAAAACAAAGCCATCACCAAAAATTTGAAGTGGAATGTGATGTGATTTGAAGCAGGATTTATATGAGAGACAGATGTTAAAAGAGTTAAGTTTGCCACAACCATTTCTATTAGAAATGTCTCTTAGGTTAGACCTCATAAAAATCAGTAACTTAATAAAAGTCTATCTCATTTTCAGTGAAATAATTTAGAAGCACAGTACTTGGAAGAAATGCTAAGCCATTCAGTAAAGGTTTCAAATGAATATGCTACTATGTAAAAAAGTGAACTTAACTCCTCATGTAACTACTTCAATATTATTAAAATTTCTGGGAAATAATTTCTCACCCTATTGTTCACATGCCTAAAATAATATAATTTGCAGGATTTTCAAAAGATAAGCTTTCAGGCAGAAAATAATTACTTTACATCTTGCACAGCAAAATAATTACCAAATTACAAAAAAACCTGATAATGACAGAAATTATGCTAACTCAAGATTAAGACAACAAATGAAAAAGTTATCTTAATGGTGGAGGCCTTTTAAAATACCCTGTGAACACAATCTTCCAAGCAACTTTGGTAACAGAAGACTTAAGAGATACTTGCATAACAAAAAAGTATCTAAAAATAGACATGCAAGTCAAAGCTCCCTCTTTTGGAATTTCTCTCTCTGGATTTTGGATTAAAAGTAAATGACATTCAATAGTGAAGGAACTTAGATCAGCTATCGTTACTTTATTAATTTCTGGAGAAATCCCCTATGCAGTCATCAAGAGGTTTTATTCAAGTGGCTATTGTTTTTTCAATATTTTCAGTATTCACAGATAAAAGTACCTAGGATCACTTCCAACAGGTTTCAGGATCCTTTACCACGCAAGAACATAAACTAGAAAGCCAAGAGTGCAAAGGCAAAAAAAAAAGTTACCAAGCAGGGAAAAAATGCAGAGAATGTATTTTATGAGAGCAGCAGCCAAGAACGCCTAACTGTAGAAGCAACAGATTTCAAAGAATTTTTTTTTAAAAAAAGAAGCATACACACCAGAATATTCCCCTGGGTATGCAGCCCAAGAGAAAACAGATTAGAGAATCCCAATTAACTACTTTTACAGAACTGCAAACTAAAATTTAACGCTCACTTAGAACAGATCCAAATGCTTGAAACACAACAACTATCCTGGATGCAGATGTGAGTTTTTTAAGTAACACAGTAATTTGGGCTATGGTTGTGCTCAAAGTGAAATCATGATTATACAGTAAAACTTTTAGACCAACACATTCTGCATAACAAATGCAGTTATAACAATGTGTTCATTTTGCACACACTGGTGTTTCTAGCAGTAGATTTACAGAAAATGGTCACGAAGTCATTGACAAACTTTTGATATGCACTACTAAAAAGTGTATTATTTTTGCCCATGGAAAACAAAGCATCTATTATCAGGAAGTCCTGACACCAATTTGATTTCTTTGAACAATTTATCACGTAGCGAAGGGCTGGAAGTTGCTGTATGTTAATACTTTCAGTATCTATATTTTTTGCATGCAGAATGTGTCAATAGTTGTCCCTGTGACAACAGAGTGCAAGAGTTTTGGATGGAGTATGTTCCAGCAAGGATGGGGTGGTCCTCACTGCTCAGGATTCAAAGCAGCAGAGTGACAAAGAAAAACCATCTCAGACTGGAGATAGGTCCATTACTCCTAGTGAGTAATACTTTGCAGAAATGTCACCTACTTGATGTAAAATAAGTTTCTGGTGGAACATTGAACAACCAGAAATCCAGATGCACACACAGCGGTTCTAAAAAGTACTGTTTACATTCTGTGGTTTTGCCAGGGTCAGATGACAGAAGCAAATAAAAAGCTGATTTTCTGTACAGAACCCATTTCTAAAACACACAAGAGTGACACCTGCATTTTATACATTCCATAGTATCAGCTTGCTTTATTTCAAAATGAGGCCTGAACACTGATATGGCCAAAAAATACCTTGTTATGTTTTTTATAGAAAGATCCTTCTTTTAATGACCTTTTTGCCCCGATCAAGTCATATTCCCAAAACTTACATTTTGTTTGGTCAGCACACAAGTAGCAGCAAGCTGCTTAGGGGGAAGAGAAATGTGGGTTCCCCTTCTCCTTTCAATTAATGGTTTAATTCTCAAATTACACCCATTGCACTCTCCGGCAGTTCTCTCTTACAAGTTGAATTCCACAGAGAGGTGATAAAGCCAGGCCATTACAGATTGGGCACAATCTGAATTAAACTACGTAGAACTAGTTCAAAATAAAAACCCTTACTCGAGATAAAAATCCTTGTGTCAGAGAACATATAGGGAAAACTGAAAGAGAGAATCATGTAAGAAGTGCCCAAAAGATTAAGGCTGATGTTGTTACATTGAAAGAAAGAACAAACACTTTCTCCTGTTTTTTGCATTCCAATAACCACCTTAGGATGATACTCAAAAGATTTTAATGCAAATGAATCCTAACAGTAAAACCAGCAAGGATAATTAAGCACTCCACTGACAAGGAAAATTCTTCTTTAAATAACCTTTCTTACCCAGTAAATCTGCACCTTCATCCACATCTCCAATTAGGCCAGAACCAGCAGATGACAGCTCTTCAAAGAGTGACTCTGTATTACGGTCAAATGCTTTGTTCTCTATGCCTTTGGTAGGAGTGCTATTCAAAGAATTAAAACAAGACATTAAAAAAAAACCCCAAAACATTCCCACACTGAAGAAAGTTTCCTCTGTTTTTACCAGTAGTTCATTTTTTAGCCCCCAAAAAACCCCAGAAGTAAAATTTTCAGAAGCTTTCAGTTGGCTTAGAGCCCTAGATTTTATTTTCAAATACTACTTTGGTATCAAGAAGCCAAACTTGAGGTAGCTGCTGATTTTGAGCTGGTCAGGATTTTAATAAATTAAAGGATATCAAGTTTTGGCATATAGAAATTCAGCCCCGTCAGGACTTTGTCTGCCAAAACGCTTAAAGAACAGACAGCTCAGCCAATCTGGAAGTCATTTAATACAACAAGAATGCAAGAGAACCAGACAGAGATCAAAATATTCCTCTGGCCAGAAAGAGGACTTCTTTCACACGAAGATCTTATGCCATTAACGTTCACTATACAAGGTCATTTTTTACATCTCATCACAAGAATGAAACACACAGACACATAAATATATTTGAAGGACTTGTGGCTAGACCCTGAATTGTTCAGGGCTTGCCTAGAAGATCAGGCACTCTCCCCGCTACTAAAACAGCCCTTGTTTATTTTTTATGGGGCTTTAGAGCTTTTGAAAGAAATGTTACCCTTCACAAACAAAAGCCTGCGAAGAAGCAGACTCAGGCAAAAGCATTCTGCCAACACTGGGATTCCACCATCAGAATCTGATAAATAAATGCTGTAACATTTGCAAAGTCAGTCATAAATCTAGATTTTAAAGATAAGGGTGAAAACACAAGGGCCCAGCTTGGAAACTGCTAGCACCTTGAAACCTTGATCTAGGGAGAAAAGGCCTCTTGGTATAGACCCTTCGCTTGAAATATGGAAAGAGTATTTAAGCGTTCTTAAATCTGCAGTAATATGAAGTGCCCTGAACATTCATCAGGTGTAGCAACAGAATGAAGAACTGCTGTTGCACTTAAAAACAGCTGAGGAATTTGGGGAAGTAAGGTCACAGAAGTAGGAGATTCACTATAAAATGCATGATCATGATGTCAGTCTGGTAAAATTTCTAAACAAGTCATGAGCTCAAAACCGAAGCCTGGTACCTTCTAAAATTAGTCTTCCTACTCAAATCACGACATACAACTTACCTGGAACCCTTATATCCACTGAGATCTTTATCCATATCCAACTCTGGTGTTGATTCAATGATTGCCTGAACTTCAGATTTTTCTTCATTTTCATTTCCACCTAGGGCAAAGCAGGTGGTATGTCCCCATAAAACAAAAGAATCACTGTGACATATGACATTATCTACATGTAGTTGTTACTAATTAATCACCAAATTAGCAGACTTCTGTTCAAAGACTTATCAAGGTAACTAAATGAGAAGACCTACAGATTTTGACACTCTAGTGCAGACGCTAGAATTTCTAAGTCTCTCCTTAATTTAACTTAAGTCATCCAATGGTAATCATTTCCCACTATTTCTGCAACCAAAACCAAGCCGATGTCTATCATCTCATGACTTTTTGTGTCTAGATGAGTGCCACTTACACTGTTTTTCGAGGAAACATCATAAATAATTTGGTTCTAGAAAAATAAGGACTAAAGCCACCAACAGACAACAGACTTGTATCTCCTGCCAGTATTCTGTACTCCTATAAATATTGAGTAAAAAACCATCTCATTTGTGGCACAACAATTAAGATACTTCGTAACAGACTAAATATGAGGTCCATAGTAACCATACACTAAAACGTTAAAGCAGCTCACCAGTGGACACATTTCTCGTCTCTTGAGCTACCTGTACTTCAATATTCTTGCTTACGTCCAGCTTCTCATTTGGCATATCTGTGTCCTTTGCAAGCCCTTCAACATCTTCCTTTTGCGGAGTTTCAGCAGGCAGTACAGGTACATCTGAAGCAGCTGTGGATGCTGGAGTAGTAGATTTTGAGCCTGCTTGGCTGACATCAGAGAGCTCATCCTAAAATTGAACATTACCATTAAAAAAATGAACACAAATTGGAGTATCATTAGAAGGCTTAGGCATATAAACTAAAGAACAAACACCAAAATGACAGTATTTTACTGAAGAATATGCATATGCAAAGAAACAGGAATGGAAAGAATGGTTTAAGCCAGTACTGCCGAATTAATCTTTAGACTATGGCTGTTTCACTGCTGTTAAGGGGGTTATAGCTACATAAAACATGCCCTTATTTTTAACACTAATGTTTGATCTCCACTGATAATTATAGCCACAACTTTAGGGTGCTTTTCTGTAAAGTCTTCCAGACAACAGGCAGCATTCCCATATTAATAATCCTTCTAGCTGCACAATGAACCGCTGAACCTTCCCAAAGCTGTTATAAAATTTTTAACTGCTCAAAATGTGGATATCATCTTAAAACACCTTCTTAAAAAGTAGACATGGAAGCACGGGTGCAGAATACGGATTTAACAGATATAAAAGTATAGTATTTGCAAGCCCTTCACTCAAACTGTTTTTATGCACTTTCCAGTCTGACATGTAAGCCCTGGATGACACTGGGAATGAGACATTGAACTGCAGTGACTACTTGTCCAGTTAGATTTCAGATTGACTATGGAACATCAGTAAATAGCTCCTCCTTAGAAGCTGATTCCTGGCAACAGTTTACATTACAGTGACACTGCATGAAGAGCCCCAAGTACTGCTATTAATCCAGCCGCTGGACTCAAGATGATGATCATTACTCAGGCAGAGCTACATCAGGCTTGGTGTTCGAGGGCAGGCTAGACTGTGTCTGATATAACTGGAGGCTACCTGATGGTACCAACAGCCCTTTTCTGGACCTTGACTCCTTTCATTCACATTTCACTCCTCGTTCAAGACCAGAGCTGTAGCAGCATCCAGACGTCTTAACTATGACTAAAATAGCACACAACAGTGAACAAGATCTCACTGCAGATATGAAAACAAATTGATCTGTTTAGGCCAATATTTTCTAGCTTGCAGCATTAGAGGAATGTCCCTGGGAAAAATCAAGATGGAACACTGAGGCTGGTATCTGAAAAATAAAGGCAGGATGATAAGTTTTGACAAAAAGTTCTTTTAGGGTTTTGATTGGTAATCAGAGGTGAAAGCAAGGCTCCTAGACCAGTCTGTGACATTTAGAGAGAACATATCTGTTAGCTCAGGAAACCTAAACTTGTCAAGAAAGCAGCAAGTTTAGATTTTGTGAAGCATGAATTCATTGTATGGCTAGCATCTAGCATCCCTTTCTGAGAAGGAATGAGACGGAATTTTAAGGTTATTTAAAAAAAAAGAGAGACCTGCATATAGACACACATTCTCTCCTTTGTACTTAGTGTAAGATTACTAAGAATTGTAATTTCTAAATTTTTACTTTTGGAACTTTCTGGAAAGATAAGATTTTAATTTGGCAGGGGGGAAGGAGCAAGACACATTTATGTATATCAGCATAACTGTAAAGCTTGCATCCTATAGTGACATTCCCACATGGAATTTGCAAGTCCTAGAAACCAAATTCAGCACTTTCAAGACCTGCCTATTGATTACCTCCAGTTTTCATCCTTTTTTAGTACATTCCAAAATAACCAGTTATTAATATTTGACATTCTGACAAAATTATTCAGAAATACAGTCAACTAGCAGACATCTCTAAAGGAGTAAACCACACACACTTACCCATATAGTTATACAAGGCAACAAAACCAACATATGAAAGGGTTATGAGAGATACATTGTGTCTGTTAAAAAAAAGAGGAAAGCTACACAATTTAGCCAACTGCCTTTTGAATTGGTGAAGTTCAGCTGCTGGATAACGATTCATACTTCAGCAGGCAGATACAGAAGGGAGGAAATGGTACCCCTTACCACGGGAATCCGGAGTTCACACAAACAGGGAATAAAACCTCAACAGAGCTGTTGGCTCTGTTCAAACATTTCTACATCTTTGTATTCCAAAAGCATCCGCTAACTGATGCAGCACAGACTGATGACTGACTTCCACGCACAAAGCTCAAGAAAAACAGCTTGATAGCGCAAGAGAAAACAGTGAAGAGAATGGTCCTTTCCTTAAAGGAATTTCAAATAATCCCATCTATTTTATATTTCTGACCTCATTATCTACTGTATTTTTTTTTAGCTAACTCTTGGAAACTATACTGATTAAACTATCATGAATGTTTGTTCTAGAACTAAAGAAAATGAAATGCAATTACATTAAGTGACAATGAATTAATCAAAATATCTCAAAGCCTAAGCATTTGAAAGTCAGTGCTGTGTTGACTTGGCAAATTTGACTTTTTTTGACAATACTGCCAAAAGACTTTTTCTGAAAAAAGAAAAATTAGTTTAAAAATTAGATAATTAAGTCTGAAGTAGTAGCTCATCTGCAATGTTTTGCAAAAATAAGCAGAAGAGAATGCATAGTACATAATCGTATGTTGTCTTACAGCAATATCCCACAATGCCACTGCTGTACAAGCTACAGGATACCCAGTCTTTTCAGTCTGGGTTTCTCCCTGACACCCACTCTTTGTGATACTTTTAGAGGAAACACTGACCATTAATGAAATGCTCATGTATGAATGGAAAACAGATGCCTGAAAGCAGCAGAATCTTACTTGTGCCTTGTACTTGACATTAAAAGCAGAGGAAATAAAAGTATTAGAGAAAAAAGTTTCAAATTCTGGTTATTACTTCAGTATATCATATTATTCTACATGTTCACTTCAGAAGTACTTTACATTCACAGCTAAAAAGTGAAGGTGCTGCTTTGGACCTGAGGACTTTATTTGGATTAAATAGGTTTGAAAAATTACAGTCTGTTCTGCTTTGTAAATTCTCTTTTAGCAGCTCATTATTTTTAGAACTACACCAAGAAGCCTATTTTAACAACATATAGTAACCAATATAATTTTCTGAGGGGACAAGATGGGATTAGAAACTTCCCTTTATACCTCATCTCCACCTACTCTTAGCCATAACTTTTAAGTTTCATTTCAGTCTGCTCTCCTAAAGTCTGTCAATTTATTGATGTTCACTGACGTAGGACAAAGGGAAGAGGACAAATTTAAGATCCAAAAATGGTCCTAGCCAAGAGTTTAAATGACAAATTTTTAGATCCAAACTCCTGTTGTCACTTTGCTACATTTATAATTAACCATTACTTACACTTCCCATTATCTCCATATGACCTCTAGGCAAAAAACCAAAATCTGGCTTCCAATAATGCCTGGATAGCTTTTTAATTCTTATCAGTTTAATATTCCTAAACATTAATATTAAAAAGCTAGGTATTAAGTTCACTTAGGAGGAAATTCCCCTCAGCTGTCTGCCTTTGGAGAAATAACAGTGCATCCACAGTCTTTCAAAAAATCCCCTCATCAACATAAAGATATAGGGAAGCTTTACACATTCTGGAGTTCCTCACCCTGCAGATCCCCCTCCCACTGAGCTCTTAGTGCACCCTAATCCCGACTGCCAGATTCATCACGCTCCAAACCACTCCCCCATTCTTCCATTTCTGCAGCTTGTTCTATGCCACCCTCTCACTGTTGGAACACAGAACAATTGCAGGAATTATACCAAAGCTACATGTAAGGGAAATTGTAATCACAGGCTAATTTAGGAAAGTTAGGTCATTCTCAACGCTGTGGTATACCTTCACCATACGCCTGATAGTAGGCAGAGTCTGCATTAAGAGTACTGCCTGTGTAGTAATCAAAGCTTTCCTTCTAAAAGGACATTAAACCAGCGGACCTGTTTACACTATCTCGTTACATATCTAATATATAATGAACAAGTGAGTGACATTTGGAAAGGGTCCTTAGTCAGAAAGAAGAAAACCACTCCTGTGAGTAAGAGGAGACCTAGCCATTTGGAAAATGCAACCCAAACTCCATTTCTTTCAGTGATTAAGTTCCCTGAAAGCTCCTTTGTATAAGCAACATACCTGGTTTATACAAAGATGGTTTAGGGTTTTCCCTCCTCCCCTTCAATTTCCTTATTCTCCCCTCTAAGGATCTACAACCTGTTTACAGGAGTTTCTCCTAACGCACAAGGCAGCCGAGCTGAGCGCTCACCTTTAGGCTTGTGTGGGACCGTGGCTGGCTTAGCTCGTGGAATTTCCAGTGCTCTGACCCGGGCGTTTCCCCCGCTTCTCTCTGAGTTTCAGGCGTAAGCAGCGCATCTCCTGGCGGTAATGGGAAGATGCCCAGTGATATCGGACGCTCCTTTCTGTTTGAAAGAGAGACAGGCTTCATCAGCCATTTCAGATGTCACACCATTTATTTTCCTGTACGCCTCTGAAATCAGCAGGGAAGTGGTAAAATCATAGGTTCAAACATTCATATGCTATGCTCTATTAAATATACAATGTAGCATATGCAGTTTGTATTACAGCACATAATTCCTCATTTCACATTATTTAATTGTAAATAGTCTATTTCATGGCTTTAGGCAGCAGTTATTGATTGCACCAAAGCTAATCTACAGTAAACAAATTTTACAGCAGTCAAACAGGATTATATGATGAAAGTGTTCCCTTATTGCAGATTAAATTAGTTCTCATCTGAAAGTGTTCCCTTATTTCAGATTAAATTAGTTCTCATCTGAAAGTGTTCCCTTATTTCAGATTAAATTAGTTCTCATCTGAAAGTGTTCCCTTATTTCAGATTAAATTAGTTCTCAGCAACCACTCTTAAAAATACCAGTTTGCACTTTATTTTTGCAAGATACAGTACCCCGTAACTTCTACAACAGCCAAGAGCTAAATCATTAACTGAAGCATTTGGGAAAGTGGTAAACCATCAGCTTAAAGTTCAGCTCTTCTCAAAATTGATGGTATTTTTCTTCTAAAGATCACAGGAATTACACGGATATGTATAGCTGAAAGAAACTGCGTCAAGGAATTACTGATGTTAAAACTAGCCCAGCCAGACTGCTCAGTTTTAACCAAGATCAGTTCAACACTCTACTTCACCCTAAAGCTGCACAAAAGCTTGCACCAGAAAGGCAAATGACTTAATCCCAACTCTTCACCATCTCTGCTGTCATTATCACTTCTCCATGGCAAAAATTTAAAACTTAAATTCCAAAGCTTTGTATTAAAAAAAAAAAAAAAAAATAAATCCCCAAGTCAATCTTGCTGTCAGTAGTGTGATCAGTGAACAAAAAGATTAATTCTTCCTGCTAGCAAGAGACAAAAACATTGTGTAGAATTCAATTCATAGGATGTTATGGCCAGCCCTGAATAGGAAAAATATCAGCCAGGCATAGAATTGAGATAAAGCAAAGTATTTGTTCAGTCAGAACAATGAGATGCAGAAAAAAGGACTGTGATCAACTAGCACAGCTTTAAGTATACTAAAGACAGAAGATAAAAGTGTGCACAAGTAATGGCAGAAAATTACGCTTCTTGAGAAAGCCTTGCCTGTGAGTACCCCTGCAAAGACAATGCAGACAAAATATTGAGATTTGAGAGATCTCCCATTTTAGCACTATAAAAAGTCAAATCGCAACCACAAATACTTCCTTTTGCAAAGCATTTCACAAATTAAACATAACCTAGGTGGAATTCTGTGCAGAATTAGTACCTGCATATAAGTTACATGCAAAAATCTGACAGGGGATGTTGAAAAGCAAAAGAAAAGTTAAACCCTTCCATAAATTTTTGTTTTGGGGTTCTTTTGTTGACTTAGAAGACAAGGTAGTCAAGAAGGGATTGTATTTAGCAATTACACGGTAAATTCCATCTGGTAAATTTTACATTGAACATTGGGGGTTTTTTTGCAAATAGGAAACAATTTTAATCAGCATGAACCTTTCCAGTACAGCTATCCACAGATGCTCCCTGTCACAAAAACCTGTGAGCTAATTCTCACATTGCCTGTATCTCGGCCTCTTCATAAAAATTATTCCAAGTTACATTGTTAATTCAGAAGTAGCTTAGTTTTAACAGAGCAAAGGAGGCAGCAAAGCAAAATCAGTCAGGGTTACAAAATAAAAAGCATCAGATACTGTTCCAGCATCTGCAAATGAACTGTGCTGAGAAGTCCTAATGAAAAATAGCCACAGAACTAAACAGAATTTGCTTCCAATGATTCCTGCTATTGTAAGAGGTTCTGCTTTTCTTTAGATTTCCCACAACTCCAATGTGTGTGGGGAACAAAAGACACACCACATAAGCTTAGATGATGTCAAAAGACAGACAGAAACCATTCCATCGGTTAAGAAGTCCAGCAACAAAAAAAGGAAAAAAAAAAAAGCAGCCCTTTGGTGGGAAAGTGAGCGGGTGATAACACACACATTGTGAAGGGGCCCTTTGCTTTGGGCAACGCCTCCCGGAGCAATGGTTCAGAGCAGGCGGATTTGCTTACTTGCAGGATATGCCACAAAGCTTATCTTCTGTGCAATCTTCAGATGAGGGAATTTAAACAAAATGGGTACCAAAAAACTTCACAATTGACATTTGCTTTTTTGCAGAATAGTTTTAAATAATAAATTTTATAATGAACATGTTTTGATGTGCTAAAACATGGTTCAGGTGCACTGCAAGACTACACTGTAAACCGTTTGAAAATGGGGCTTATTTTGGAAATGAATGTTATTATGTGCATGTCTGCATCAAAAGAAATTAGCTGATTAGATGGAAGCAATTTCAACTTATTCACTGGTTATTGACTAGAAAGCAAAGAACCCCTTCTACTCCCCCAATGTCCAAGAAATATCTGAAAATACGACAGTGAGCAGAAGGCAGGCACGTGTTTTAAAAGCCCCAACTAATATTCTGAAGCGATGTACTGAAGCATTTACAGGAACCTTTAGGATAAGCAACCAGATGCTCTGTTCTAAAATCCGACTAGTATTAAAAAAATAGAAGCAATTCTTCTACAATTAGATTCCGTCATCCTATATTTTTATCTTTTTTAAATGAATAAAAGACTAAGGAACTGAGTTCCGACTCCTGTACAGCCTAAAACTAATGACTAGGGGTGGGAAAAAGCATAACTTCCCCAAACCCCTCAAATCCATTACATATTCTCCAGGGGAGCAAAGCACATTACAAAAAAAAAAATCTATTTCTTAAACCATCCAAATACTTAAATATAAAAAAAATCTAATAGAAGTTACTGAACATTAAGCTCAATATTTTGCTTTGGTTTTTAGAGTTGAGGTTATTTGGTTTGGATTTGGTCCGTCCATCGTGTGTGTCCCCCCCCTTTAAACAAGCACAACCTTACTAACTAGATCAGTCTATAGAGAGTGTCCCGGTTTACACCTTATTTTATTTCTTTGTATTTAAGTATTCATATATATTTATTATCATTTATTAATAATTGGTATTTCTTTTATCTATTGATTGGCTTTAAACCTTTGGAACAACCCTTCTGGGCTCAGCGACCCAAGTTAAAAGTGTGCTACCGTAGAAAGTCTACATGCACCACGTATTAAGGTATTAAGACTGTTTTCCAATGTTTTTTTCCTTTTTTACATAAAGTTTACTATTAAATTTACAACCACCATTAAAGTACATCAAGTTTTCAGGTCAGAAAGCTATATTTTAAAACTTTTCCAGCTGTTTTCCTTTTGTAATTACAGTACTAAAACATGTCAAGATGACTTTTGGTCACAATATTCTAATGCATCTCTGCTACTGCTCCAGGCAACTAGGACAAACGGAACGTAACTTGAGGGGAGAAAGAGAATTGGCAGCTTGCCATACAAGTACAGAAAAAGAGGAGAGGATAACATTTGGCTGAACAATAGTGAATAGGCTTTAAGAGCTCTAATGCTTAAATAATGAAAGATTTTTTCCCACCAATAATCAGATTTTTTTTTAAATAATGTGATAATTAATTACTGTGCTTTTGAGCAGATCATCAATTAACCGGTATTACATAATTTTTTTGATTTTAAAAAAAAAGTGATATTTAATAGTACAAGGCCTCAGACTGCATACATTTATGGCTACACAAGACCAGCCAAGTACCTGGCAATGTACTGAACAGCAGCTTTATCCGTGACATTACTACCACAGCTTTTTTTTTTTTTTAGGTTACAATAAACCAATATCATAGTTTTCTAAAAAAAAAAAAAAATATATACATAAACTGACCTTGTACTTGCTTAAATAAAAGGCAATGAAATTTGAGTGAATAAAAAAATACTGCCATATCCCAGTCCATAAATATTATGTTTGCAAAAGAATTTGAAACGTATACATCATTTACATCTCTAATTTACCCTTGCTCTTTCTCTTTGAAAGGAAAACGGAAAGTAGAGAAAAAGGAAGAGCGCGTGAAGCCAAGGTTCAGTAGGTCAGAGTACCTGAGTATCCTTGGTAGGTTCTGCGTCAGAGCTGGCACACCAGTGGAAATAGAAAAGTGCACAAGCAGCAAAACAGAGAGAGATACCAAGATAGCCGAGTTAATGACCACCGCCCCGCCAACGAAGCCAAACACAAATAGCAGCATGCATCCAGGATTCATGGCGCTGTGCTGGCATGGTGAAACACCGGAACCAAGAAGGCTACACAGGGGCCGAGGGTGTATCTTTGTAGGCAAAGTCTGTCATTCAGCCGCTGCCACAAAAACAATGCCATCAGCAGCAGCTTTCCACTCTTCTGCAGCAGCTCCAGAGCAATGACATCACCGCTCTCCTCCCCCTCGCGCCGGGAGCCGCCGGGCTCCTCGCAGCATCTATGCAGCAAGGCAGAGACACAGCCAGCCCCGGAGTTATCCTCCCCTCCTTCCACGCAGAGTTCATAGGCTAGAAAGCTTCAAAATCTGCATAATATATTCACATCAAGCCCTTAGAACAAATGGGTACCATGATACGCACCTTCACCAACCCGCACACAAAGCCGTGGCAAGATACCAATTATTTTGGGACAGCTGCTGACATTTTCCCTGCCTACCCGAATGCCAACACTCAAAAAAGCTGAAATTGTTTAAGGCTAATGTACCAAGTGTATCTCCACGTTTAGCAGTACAACAGCAAAAGCCTCTTTCTACTGATTTCTACACTATTCTCTTACCGCATTCCAATCATACAACAAATCTTTCCGATTCAGCCAAACCGTTGTTGTAGGATTAAAGAACAAAGTCTTGCAAACACAAATGAATGGATTTTCTTTTTTTCCTTTCATTTCAGGGTGAGAGCGTAATAAATAGCTTACCTAATTCTACTGTGTGTTGTGGATTCTAGCTGATCACCCCCTGTTAGCTGATGAAGTTTGGTTCTTTCCAAGTGCTCCATATAATTGTGAATCATCTGTTTAAAATGACAGAGAAACAAGAAATATTTAATAACATTTCCTTTTACTACAGCTGCATAATTCTTGGCCAATACAATATAATCTTCCCCTGTAATGCTAAAAATTAGCATTCAGAAACATAAAGAAATAGATAAAGAAAGAAGCAAAATAGCAGCATGTAAAACCACACACCAGAAGAGAAGCCCATAATAAATTTAAAAATTGGAGAACTTACTTGTGCATTCATGCACAGGAAACATGCTAAGGGCACATAAAGTGCATATGATATTACAAACAAGAGTTCTGGAGAGAAGTGCCATGTTCAAATCCATTTCAGAGGCTCTTTAAGACCTCTATGTCCAACAGATATAAAATGTACTATATGACACAATACAGACACAATACATTTCACTATCGCCTAACTACAAAGAACTGCAAAGGTCAAACAATGTGCACCTCAAATATTAAACAAGCTGAAACTACAAACTAAAAATCAGGTTATTGCCACAGACAGAAATACAAGGTCAGCATCCCTTCTCTTTTTTCTTCCAGTATCCAAATAAATTTAAGTTTACTTATAGAGAATACAGAAAGCTTTGGTTTTAAATGATCTAGACTGACATCTCATAAAAGGGACAGAGTGCCTGTGGATTTTTGGCGCTCGAGAAGAGCTTTACTTGCTTGCTGTTTCTTTTAAGAGACACAGCCACAGGCCAACGTGCTGACTTCTGCTGTCATGACTTATTTAATGAACCTTGATTGCAATCAGCCAAAGGATGTTGCTATCAGATATAACTGATCTGGGACGTGCATGGGGAGAAGTAACAGGTATCGCTGCATCACTCCAGAAGGTTAATTTGGACATAGAGCTTTGAAATGAAAACTGGGAAAGCCTGAAGAGAAGTCTACATGACATTTGGTATTTTTAGCATTTCTGCACTCACATTCAAAGATGAATAGGGCACTCAGAACAAAAAAAAAAAAAAAAAAAAAAAAAGAACTAAATCATAGGTGTACTGCAGAATAATTTAGTGCACTTTTTTCCTGAGACATATTCAGGTCACATCTCAAAGGCTTCCTCTAGAAAAAAAATACCTATTCTATAAAACCGTAATTTCTTCTGGTATTCTAGAAAGGGTATACACACACTTTTAGAATAGTGTTAACAACAGGCATTTGTACAACTAATACTACATAAACTTTTATTTGGGGGGCATTTGCATACATTAGGACTAAATTCAGCAGGACCTGGAAACCTACATCTATGTATTACTTTTAAGTCAGAGCTGATGGGCCCAAGACCAGTAAGCTTGACCTTGGGAGGCTGCTAACCAGTTAGTACCGGCTTCTCCACAACCACTGCTTGCCAGCATTAGCTATAGGTAAACATACATTCTTAGTCTGAGATTTTTTTTTTTTTTAAAGCAAACTGGCTTAAGATAGCCTGACTGATGGATATTCTATACATCAGTAACTTACATGGTAAATATTGGTTACATACAGATCCTGGTTTTCCCAGCATTCACCTGAACTAATTAATATAAGTCAGACCAGAAAAAAAAATCCCATGCTATTTTTAGAGAAACATTATATAATATACTTTTAACTGCTGTCAAAAGCTTACAAAATTTATCCTCCAAATATAAAAGCAGTGTTTTACTAGGACCATCTCATTTTCTTTCTGATTTTTTTTAATACTTGCTCATACACAGCAGCAATCAAAAGAATTGAAAGCTCCACCTTCAACTATCCACATTGCTTGTTTTTTCTGTTTCCACCAAGCAACCAAAATTAGGTGTTCCAATGGTTCCTGTGCATACACAAACACAAGTTTATTATAATCCAAATTAATTTAGAAATTCCAGGGGAAAAAACCCAACGCATAACTTTGAAATGCACCCTTGACCATTCTGTACCCTGTTTATGTATTCCCTCATCATGGGAGGGAGCTATTACTGAACAGGAGCTGACCTACCTGCAACCCTACCATTTGCAGCACACCAATTGGTTTCCCTAAGTAAAATTTTAAACAGAACATCTGTGGTGCTTTTTAGCTAGTGAACAGAAGCTGGGTAACTAGTACCTTTCCAGGGAACAGCTAACACATGGGGAAAAAAGAGCAGGGTCAGTAAAACCTGCACAACTTTCATGTTTTGCAAAATACGTGGTTTAACCTACTTTCTTCCCTCCCCTCAGTCTATGCTTTTGTTTACTGAAATGTCTCATCACATTTATTACCCACATGCAGAGACTAGAGGGCAGGTCAATTGTTCTGCAGATGAAAATACTGCTGACGGTAAAACAAGCAAATCTGAAGGTCACATACTTCAGCATAAAGCGCATAAGGTATAGGAACACAAAAATCGGATGAAAAACCAAATGGGTGCATTGTGTGCAGTGCAGCATGCCAATCTGTCCACAGATCCAGGCTATACGTGCCCCAGTGGTGTCCCAAAAAAATCAGAAAGACAGTGGTACCGCCACGTAAAGTCCACGCACTGCTTCAATCCAGGGTCCCAAGGATAAAAGCTGACAGTACTGGAATATTGCCCACAAGCAGTGAAGTTCCTCACCCTCCCTCCCTATGGGACAGGGATGGTGATGGGGGGCGGGGGGGACACATGACTACACAGCTGGTGCTGTACAGTCATGAGACACAGCACAGCATATGGATTCTCAACTTCTAGAAATCAGTTAACAAAAACATTGAAATAAAAAATTAAATACTGTAACTTGGAGGGAAGTTAGCTCACTGACTGCTCTTCTACAACATTTTGAAGACTCCCTCCAAAACCACTGGGATTTGAACAAGATGACCTCCAGCGGCTCTTATGAATTTAAATTACTCTAAGTCTCAACATATCCTTGAAGTGCCACAGTGATCAAGAAAAAAAGTCTAATGAATTAACAAATTAGAAAAAATTTGAATTTTGCTCTGTTTTGAGATTACTCCGTTATCCAAAGAAAAAAAATAATATAACTGACAATTTAAAAATTGATATAAATGGAGTAATTGCTCTCCACTCAGCATGATTCTTACTGAAGTTACAGTAAAGGACAGATAATAAATAAAAGACTACATCTACTACCCTTCCCTTCAATAAGAGTTGCAGTCAATATTTAATCATCCATAACCTTTTACTACTGACAGCTCACCTCACTGCCCCTGAAGTCTGCAAGTATCCTGAATACAACCAGTGGTTCCAAGGAAGATATCATAAACACTGACGACTTTATCACTGTTGTAATTAAACATATTGCTCAATTACCATTAGTTGAGGGGATTAAAGATAAACTCAGAACTTGGAAGAATTATCTGACGTAGTTAACAGCATTTCACAATTCATGTGTTAGCTCATTTTAGGGCACATCATGTAAAAACATCATGAAAGTCACTCCCTTCGAATGCAAGGGACAGCAATGCAATGTCTTTCCGTCTCTGAAAACACTCAGATTGGTTTCCTCATACAGCACGTGACAAGTTCTGCAACTGTAGAACACGTTACAGGTTTTTCTAGATCTTAAGCTTCAGCATTCAGCGAAAGACAACGAACACCCTGTCACTCGTTCCTATTCCTACCCTTACAAATACAACCGCTCCCAACGTACGCAAGCCTGATACTTTCTTTGTCACAAACATTTAAGTGTGGACATACCACGTTCTGGTTACTGTTACCTGCACCTTTTGCTTAACCAGGTTGAGAGCATCTCCTTATACCTTCTTTTCTGTTTCTCTCCTCCTTCCTTTCTGTGTCAATGCTTTAACTCCCCCAGGACAGGTTTTAGTAATTCTTTCACTGTCAGACCAGGCTCTGTGCTACAGCCCTGGCTGTTCATCCTGCAGCTCCAATCAGGTTTGGCACAAGCAGCTCCTCCCTTCGGGACTGTACGACCAACTGTGTATATATAGATCTTTCTGTGTCCCACATAATCTAGATTTATTAAGGTAATAGACATTTCTAGAATCTCCTTGATTCAGTACAAAAGTCCTAAACAGACTTCCATGTAACTACCTTTTACATTTAAGGATTTGTGGTGAGCTTGTCACTTAAGTAAAAGCATCATTCCCACTGGTGAGCTTGATGCATCTTTATCCACGCATAAGATTACATTGCTGGCAGATACAATGGTACATAAAGATGTTAAATCCAGGCTTTTTACATCAAGCTGCTAATGCCTCGTGTAAGGCTTTAGAAAAACTATTTGCTTGAACAGATATCTAAAGTTTAATCTCAAAACCTGGTACCCATTCTTAACCACAACTTTAATTCGACATCTCCACTTAGCCTTCTCTTCCTGCTTCCCTACACAGGGACTCGCTGGGGATATCTGTTTATCCAAATGAACGTGACAAAATACATTCCCAATGCCAGAGACAGGCTCACTGTTCTGTCACATTGTATCAGTGCAAACCATGGCCCAATTATGCTTCATTAAACTAAGCCCATATTCTGCATGTCAGGGAAAGAGGTATTGAACCATCATAGCCTAGTGTTTCCCAAAGGATAAAAAGAATCACTTCCTTAAACAGGAAAAAAAAAAAAAAAAAGGTTTATTTTTGAAATCTGTGCAGAGAAGTGCCACAGGTGTTAGCCAACTCTCAAGCAGATGCTAAAGCATTGCTTTGCCTCAGTTTCCCAACAGAGTAGTGTAAAACAGTCTGCAGCCAGGCCTTTAAAAAGCCAGTGCCATAGTTATGAAATGTGCCCCACTAACTACGCAGAAAAAGAAAGTAAGACCCTCTACCTCCTACTCAGGGGGTTTGCTCTGAAAGAGTCACTAGCAGCAGCGTGTCATCTCTTTGCAGCAAAGGCAAAGAGCACCAGCAGGTATGTGCACAAGACAAGACTACTGTTAGACAGTTAATACAAGAAGTAAATTTTCTATTAAACAGAATAGTGTTTGGGAAAAAAGCTATAACCAAGTAATAAAATTCCCTTCTGAGTCTACAGAGCAAAGGTCCAAAGATTTTTGGATTACACCACTGTCAACCATTCAACTTTCCAGCATACTGCCTGTGGCTGTACCATCATTTCCTTTGGTCCTTTATAGCCAGGGAAAGATGGAAATGAGACTTTGCATAGTTAAATTCCAGAAGTCCAGATTCAGGAATTCCAGCATGCTGCTCTATTGCTGATCTGTTCTAAGCATTGAAACAGAGCAAGATGAATGCAAGACCAAAATACACTGAAAACAGAGGAAATGTAAGGGACCAGAGCATGTTAACTAAGCAGGGAATCATGACATGGATGTCAGAACATGTTCAGGCTGCATTCACACATTACATTCTGATGGAAAACTTTATCTTCTCCGCTACCTGCTACAAATGCCCAGCTACACTCCACCTTCCAAGCTACCAACCCAACTGCTCAGGTTATCATGCCCTAACCTGTCTAAAAATCAAGCCAGTTAGCTCAGCACAGACTTACCAGGGGAGGAAGCTTAAGGGGATATATTCCCCTCGCACTCATTAGCTCATCTCCCACTCTATAGAGAGCGGCAAGAAAGACAGAGGCTAACTTGACAGAAGGATGAAGAAGGCAAAAGCATCTTCCCAGAGGTTTAACAAGCCAAGGCAGCCCTGGTCTCTCTGCAGCTGCAGACACCTTGTTGCTAGGGCAGGCTGGTGCCCTGGAGCTGCAATGCAGAGCCCGGCTCCGGCAGGCTGAGCTCCAAGGAGCACTCCCAGCACTCAGCGCATGCTGCGGGAGAGGGATTCAGTTCTCTGTTTTGCATTGCTGGTGTAACTTCCCACGGCTTAATCAGTTTAAGTAGGTCTTGGTCCATTTTGACTGAAACTGTTTAGGTGGAACTCCAGTGAGCTGCTGAGCCAGCAAGCTTGCTGGGCAGTGATCTCCAGCAAAGAGGCAGCCGCAAGCATGTAGGGTTAGTGCTGAAAGAGGACGTGGTTACAGAGCCTCAGTGGAGTCAAGAGTTGGAAGAGAAAGACATCCAAGCCTGAAATACTAAGCCGTGAATTAAAGAATAAGGGGGGGAAGGGGTGAATGGAGGGAAGCAAATACCAAAGACAGGCAGAATAGAGAAAAATTGCTAGAAATTAAGATTGTGGAAAATGCAGTCAAGTCGCATCTTTAATGCGACATCTGTCAAAGTAATCACTGCCAACATCTTAGAGCTAAAAAAAAGAAAAAAATCATCTTTCTAATGCTCTGTTCATTATTTGGTCAACTGAAAGAAAAACAGTTGCCATTTCAGTAAGTACCAAAGATGTATCGCTTGCAAGGACAATGGTGAGACTGATTCAGAAGGAAAAGTGTATTCCTTCCTAGAAAAACATCAAAGTAAGAAAAGTTTCAGAAAGAAGTATTGTGACAGAAGTATTTAAGTCAATAAACTTAATGCTTAAAGTAGGTTGGATATTTGCCAAAGTATCTTGCATTAACCGAAAAAAAATTACTACACAGACCTAAACCACTAGAATTTATTGGGAGAAAGGGAAGCAGAAAATCACAAAGGGGATGGGGGAAGACAGGCACTACGATCAGACAATCCTTTCCACTCCCCAGGGATTTCAGTCTGACTCAAACACAGACCAGATACCAGCATTGAAATGCTGGCCTGGGACAGTCTGTGACTACAGTACATTGGGAAGTTTGTACTTTGCGAGATTGACAAGGGTCTCTCTACTTGTGCTCAAAAATGTCTTTGCAAGCCAAGGTAAGGAGTATCTCATTAACTCCCTGAGGTTAGTCACACAGTTGTTAAAAAGGCTCCCAACCTTTTATAAAGAAACACACTCCTGGTAGCTATTCTTTGCCCTCAGTTCCCAGCCCAGAGCAGAGCTTTCACAGCCCACAAACCCATTACCCCATCGACTGTGTCTCCTATCCTGAATACACCGTTGCATTTCAGCAGCTGCCAGCTGGCTGAGTTTTGGGTACTCTAGTAAGGGGTACATCCACCTGTCACCTAAAGACAGAGATCAAAATCTACATAGACAAAATGAGAGACAACCTACGGTAAAGCTTTAGAAGCTACGTAATAAAGGGAGAGAGGTGAAACAGAAAAAAGCTGAGACTGGAAAACAAAGAAAGAAGGAAGTAAACATGCTGAAAGGAAAGGGCACAGAAAACACAAGGCCTGATTTTAGGAGCACAGACATATGAATATACCATGTTCCATTACAACTTATTTCTTTAAGAAGAAAGGAGTCACCTCAGTAATAATAAAGCCCAAGGAAACACCTCTCCCTACACCAAAGAAAGTGAATTTAAGATGTAAAAGCATTTAATAAATTGGAATCAAACCAGCAGAGGTTGTTGTCCATTTTGGAGCAAAACCTACGTAAAAAGATATTCAGAACATTTCATTAGCATTTCACTGAATTAATGGTGCCCAATACATTTAGTTATCTTGAACTCTGCAAAACAGGATTCAATAAAAACCTGTGTCATTTCTGTTGTGATAGTACCCATAGGTCGTAAATAGAGCAAACCAAAACTTTGCAAGCACACAGTACTCTGAAGTACTTCCAATCCTAAAGGATGTAAAACTTAAGTGGGCAGCATTAGGCTTTGTCACTTCTCATTTTACTTAAGTTTCCAGTTTTCAACAGATGCAGTGTTCTAAAGAAACTACTCAGTAACAAACATGATCTTAAATACATTAGGATTTCAGTAAATATATGAATATTTTTAGAAGCTGCATAAATCCTGTCACGCAATACTCAAGAGCTATGTGCTGGTTGTGGTTCCAGGCCATTTTCAGCTGTTGTCAGTACAGCATACCCATTTTAAGATTGCTAAGGAAGTTTTAAAGGCAACCAAATCAGTCATCTGTATTTGCTTTCTCTCTCCCCACATGTGGTCTTTTGAAGTAGGAACAGACAGTATTGCATTCCCCACTGCCAGCGATGATCTAAAACCAGCTGTTTGACCTTTGAAACAAAGGCAAAGCAATCAGAGTAAGGAGAACTGTGCTCAATATTGGCGCTTCAGATTAATCAGAATTATTCAGAAAACCTAGTTACTAGTTAGGCAGTAAGCACCCCTGCATGGGAAAGACAACCTGCAGCTAAAAATCAAAGCACCGCAAGCCCCTTTATGCTCTAGAACCAACTTAAAAAGTGTGGCTCATTTATTTAGTTTAACAAAGTCAAACTTGTCCCATCTTCAACAGCAAATGCTGTTTTCAATAGCTATCAATAAGTATGGTGGGGACTTTTTAATCATGGGTCTCAGTAGGAGGCCAATTTTTTATGGTCTTTGTTCCTTCAATGGTACAAGGAAAACCAACATAGAAAACTTCTGGAAAGAGCATTGACATTGCAATTTCACTTCTATTTCTTTGAAGTTTGTTAACGTGCTTTGAAGAACTGTCTTTGAAATATGAAAAAGTGAATTCCTATTTTTTTAAAGGTTACGAATATCTGAGAAAGCTATAAAATCGACAAACATGTAATCAAACTAATGTGCAGAAATAGACACTTAGATGCGAGTTAGAAAAACTACGTATCAAGTGAAGCCTGGTTACAACCAACATTAACAATACAAACATCAGCGAACAAATGAAAACATCCAATAATTTTCCCAGTTGCTCACAACACAAAGTTTTCCACAGATCTACATTTTTACAGATACTTTGAATTCATCTTGGCGTAACGACCTACCTCTGTATGTCTTGAATGAAGTGCATTGTATTCTTTCTTGAGCTCTGCCTCCCTCTCCTCAAGTCTGCTAACTGGAAGAAAAATTAAAAAAGGAATTAAAATTAAATTCAGAGTTCTAGTATATGAGACTGTGACTTGCCTAGGACTAGGCAACCAGATCAGAGATGAGAGTATTCTTAGTACTGAGTAGAGAAGAGCAGGATAAAAAGTACGTTGGTTCGTGTGTTTTTAAACTCCCAGCAGTTGAGCTTCCCATCACCAGCAGCAAAATCTTACCATTTGCAGCCCTCGTAAAAAGCCCCAAACCTATTTTCCCTAGCTGACTGCTAGTCCAGCGAGAGGGGATTTTTACGTTCAAGGACAGCTTACGGCTCGCACCAGTGCAGATTGTTTCACACGTGCACATAGAAAACATAGGAAGAGGCAGGAGCCACATCACACAGTGAGACTCAATGTCAGACGAGAGCTGTGAGCTGCAGTTAAGGCTCTACATTGGCTTCCCAGAATATAACCACACAAAATCTCCAGAGGTGTTTAACCAGGACAAACATAAACAAGGTATTTTTAAGATAGCTTCAAGTCTTATGGTGTGGTACAGAAATTAAGGCTTCTGCTGGCATTCACTCACATTCCACTGAGTATTAAAGCAACAGATTCAGGGGAAGAAAAGATTTGAGTATTTCTGTAGGTATTCCAATAAATTAAAAATACATCTAGCAGGTTTCGTAAAACTTTAGACAATAAGATCTTATTAAGAGGAACTAAGCTGGAACAAACTATGCAATTAATCTGCAGAAAAATGAAGAGAATTCAGAATTTCTTCACACAGCTAATGCCTTCCATTCAAACAGAAAACACTTTTTGCTGCTTAGATGTCAATCCCATCTTTTTGTTTAGGTATTTCTGAGCAGGATATTTACAGGACAGAAGCATGTGTTTCAAGTTCTGTAACCGAGTTTCTCTTCTTCCACTTGCCACATTTAAATAACCCTGGGAAACTTCAAATTTATAGTTGCTCATCTCCAGAGACTCACTGCCCACTGCGAAACACACATTATCTAAAGAGAAATGCCAGCATCTTCTTTGCCATTTGCACATTTTCATATTGCCAACTGGGTCTTCTGAAAATTAATTCTCAATATACCATTTCTTTTTGCTCCACATATCTGTATTTTGGCACAGTATTTTATTGTAAGTATGTTTCAATCAAAAAAAAAATCTTTGCCAGAGTCAAATGCTGGAACCAAAATACATAATTGTCTGCTCACTCAAATCTGCATAAACATTCTTAGCTTTTAATCTCATCTTGCTCTTAGGAGAACATTAAGTTTCTTGATACAACCTTTTGCACTCCATCTATAAATATCTGACCAAAAGTATTAAATGAAATTTTATTTATACTAATGCAAGATTGAACACTTTCATTTCTGCACTGTTATCAGACTGAACAAGAGTTCTTTGGGTCCAACAGCAGCCAGGATATACAAGTGTTTACAGCACAACATAGATAAAAATAGATTTTACAGCACAATAGATACATAAATATGTATTTTTGACATGTAATGCAAGACAAATAATACCTAACGAATGGAGGATTTTAGTTTATTATTTTGGGGCAACAGTTGTTTTAAGCCCCCTCATACATTTAAAGGGAGGTTATATGGAACCTTGCGCCTACCAGAAACGAGTGTCAGAATTTACAGTGACGAAGTGTGATGTGACAAACCAAATTGTATCCACTTAGACTGACCGGTATTCTAGCAGTAGTAGTGACATTTTACAACAGTTGACCATCAGAGACATCCCAGCAGTAACCAGCTGGCAGCTACAAGGCAGAGCTCAGCCGCTTTGGCTGCCCACACCCCATCCAGCGGCGGCTGCTCGCCTGTGAATCCACCACCTCTTTGCATTACAGTTCCCAGCGTCTCTCCCTTCCCTGCAGACCAAGGGCCTGATAACCTTTCTGCTGTGCTAGACCTGCTTTAGGGCAGGCAAATAGCCTGGAAATCAGAAAGTGCAAACTGCATGACTAATTGGCTTCGTGTTCTGTGAAACCCGCTCCCTCCCCTAGAAACAGTGTCCAAGCACCCAGCGAGAGGCGGGCAGCCCCGCACCCAGCTGCCTCCCTGCGAAACGCCGCTGCTTCGTGCTGGGCGCTGAAGTCGCGCTTCCATGGGGCTTCACCAGGAACCTGCAAAAAAACCACAGCGATGCACCCCAACGATGTTCGGTACGCGCATGTCTACACAGTACAGCCAATGCTGGCTCCTAGAGATTAGTTTTATCTGGTGTATTCTGGGAGAAGTATTTGACACTGTGTATTTAATGAAAATCAATGCTACATTAGGTGTTACAAACACCCTTCTTTCTTCATAGCTGTCCATAACCTACCTTCAAGAAACCCACAACAGCATTTCTCACTGTTATGGATATAACAAACACTTCCACAACAGTTCTTCCGTAACAAAGCACACCATTTTCTCCTTTTATGGCTCAATTTCAAGTAGTTCCTTAAGCCAAGTCATAGAAGACAAAAGTACATAGATACAGATGCTGCATAGTCAAGGAGAGTATCTTCATTAAATCTGATAATTATTTTTGTTACATACAAAGGTTAAAAAAAAAAAAAAATGAAGGCCCTAGAAGATGTAGTCAACATTCAGCATTTTCTTCTGGAAATCACTCCCAGCTGTGTAACACATCACAGTCCTACAGCTGGAAGTTTCAGTCATAAGCGGATGTACACGGAGTTTATACATCCCCAGACACCACATTAACAGTCCTCAGAACAGGCTTTTCCAATACCAGCAGGACAATACGCAACACCAGAAGTCTCTTCTACCCAAAACATGCCTCCCATCAAAGATATTGACAAAACAAGCAACCAATGGGATCATGCTTCCCTTTTCCAATTAAACACTGTGGAAGAGATCAGATATTCCCTGAGAATCATAGATCACCACAGACTTGAACACAGAAGATACTTGAACCTAGTAAAGAACAACCAGAATTCTGAGGAAGATCACCAGATTCTGGCCCCAAAACCTTGGAGAAACTTAATAAGTCACTATTAAAGGTAGACTCCCATCAGCAGTAACGGGAAACTAAATAGGAGACAAAAGAATGCCTTCCACTGGCATCCAGAAGCACTTTTAAAACCAAACTGTCGCCAGTTCTGTTTTACTCCACCAGCACACAAGAGTGGAAGCCTGGCACCACCCTGATTACATCCCCCCAAGAGGAATGGAGCGGGGTGCTGCCCGACGCATGCTGGGTCCACAAAGTGGCAACCAGACACAGTTCCCATCAATACGACTTTTAAGTAACAATAAAAAAAGCTCCTCTGATATTGCAGTTCGAGACTTTTTTCCACTAAGATATCAAATTCTTAATGGGTAAATAATAAAATCAGTTTGATGATATACATCCTAAAAGCAAGATACCCATTGTCTCTGTTGTAAAAGGTCTTTATAAAGCCATTATACCCTCATTACCTCAGGGAAGATATTACATTGCAAGATCATATTGTACAAGCAATTACATGTGCAAAATAAAATACGCATCTAAAGTTTCACTACTCATAGTTGCAAGTCTACATGGAAAAATTTTAAAGGTCTTTCAATACTGTAAGTATGAGCATAAAATGCAAATACTGTAGTATTTTTAGGCTGATAAGAAAGCATCCCACTGGAACACCACCACAAACTCATACCCAAGGTCTACCGGCAACCTTCTCCAGCACCGTCAATATCCTAACATATTCAATGACCTGAAGTACCAATCCTAATCAAAGTTCTCTCAAATCAAACCAATCAAACCTAAAAATGGGTGATTAAATATTACAGCGAACTAGAGAGAAGCCTCCGGAGTTTCTGTCTCCTGACAGCATTATGAAGAATTAGGCAACAAAGCTGCCCACCCTGCCTGTTCAAAAATCAAAGCTTACCTCCCAAGTCTGATGGCTTTTACCAAGTTTGGAACACCCTCCATCTGTATGTTGTCCTCTGCCTCAAACTGCTGATAAGCCTGAGGGGGAGAAAGAGAAACAGACCTGCTAGAATGCCATATCCAACCAGTACGATGCCTTCAAGAGGAATTACAGGTTCCTGCTACACAAGCCAGGACAGAGATCCAGCTCCCTAACAAGTCTTTCCTAGCACTATCTGACAGCTCTCCTCATACAGCTTTCATCCAGCTCCATTCTTAGAAGCAGGTCCCATACCAAAGTTAGGATACAGATCAAGCATAATCAATCCCATGATTGGGTAGGACCTTATGACCTATTAAGTAGTCGCTAATGAGGACACGCATCAACCACGGACTGAAACAGGGACTGAAGCTATCAAATAAGTATTTAACCTGAAAGTGCTAAGGCCTGGAAACAAGTAAAACAAGTGATAAATTTGACTCCTTGGCAAGACCAACATCTTCAAGTGGCTCTTACTAGTGTGAACTATAGGTCTAGTTCTCAGTTTAAAAAGTAGGGCAGTTTCAATTATGAAGATAACGTAGCTATCAAGAATGCTCTGTTGATAGCAAATATCAATTCACAAAGCTGCACGGTCTTACCCCTAACACTTCTGGACTGTTCAAGTATCCACCATGTCTCAGATCCACAAAAATCATTGTAATTTATCACCACAAACTGACATGAAACTTAAAAAAATCTCCTTAAATGTTCTGCTACAACCATTTAACATAAGGACCACCATATGCCAGGATATCCCTCACAAAGGTTGAAATTCAAATGAACAGGGATATATACAAGCCAACTTCTAACCAAAATCAAGTTAAAAATCATTTGAATCTAGTACCAACTTCTTGCCTAGTCTCTGGCCAAAATAGCATTTCACTTTTTGATTGATTGACAACTGTTTTGAAAACAGTGGGATACTTCATTTATCCATTTGGCTATTGAAGGCAAGTAACTTTTTAAGAAAATCCAACATGAAGTCAGCATGAACACAGAAGCTACAGCAGAATGGATTTGTTTTTAAAGCCAGATAACCGGTGACAATTCAGGAATGTAAGATTGTAAAAGACATTTAAAGCCATTTTCTCCATTGCTGCAACATTTACAGCAATAGAATTATTATAACAATCAAACTCCAGCACCTAAACCACTAGCACAAGACACTCTTAATTTAAAAAAGTACATGAGCAGTTAATTATATGCCAGTGGATTTCAACCTCCTCTCACCACTTTTGTTCAGGTATATTAATAGAAGAGTTTAAAGCAGGCCAATCAGTGCTCTAGTTTTCTACTCCATTTTATTTTAGCCTCCAGTCTTGTAGCATGACTCGGTGCGATCTCCTGAGCTGACTGTACCCTCTGCTCCATCTAGTGGACTGCTGATTCCCACACGACCATACAGGACCAGCAGGTACTCCTGGAACTTCACAATGTAAGGCAGCCATGAAAGTAACTCAGAAGTGCTTTAGTCCGAAACAAAGCCTTCCTTTCTGGTACATTTTGATGCTTACACTTCTAACAGAAAGATTCTTCAAGTTTAGTAAATGATACCTGAGGCACAGCATAGGGGAGGGCAGCAGGGGAATCTGCCTTCTAAACAAACCAGTGTAGATGAGAAACAACTGCACTAAGATAAAAGTAGCAGATAGTAAGCTCCAAATTTGTTAATCAAGAAATACAAGAAGTCAAGCTGTTCTCCTTCTTTGTTGGAAATAAGATTAGTTCTGCTGTTCTCAGTCTTTGAAAAATATGTAGGAACAATCCAGACACCCACCAAACAAAACTCAACTTTCAACTCCTTTCAAGGATCTATTGAAAAGCTTTCTTTTTAAAATGTTTTCTTCTTAGTATAAACACTACAGTTGAGCCATAGCTAGAAATAGCATTACTGACAGATGTATGTCATACCAGATAAGTTATTCACATCATCATGTGCACAGATACGCAAGTCACAAGTCAAACCTCAAAACAGTGTTGAGCTTCACAGCCTTAAGTTCATATTAGAGTCTCCTTGTTAACTAGACAGGCCCATGTTAAATTGCTGCTGCAGCTCTGTGTGGGTTTATCTCAGCATATTGGAGGCCTTCAGACTATATATCAAGAGGTTGTCTACCTGGGTGTACGTTACAGTAATACTGGTGTCTGGAGAGCTCAGATGAGAATAAAATACCAAATAACTTAGACATCCTCAGAAGATTCACAACAGCACCTGGACTCGCATTTTCTCTTGAAGCCAGTGAAAGCCACAGTTCTGTTTAGCTTATGCGGAAAACAAATCTGCATGTTTTTAGGTCAGCTTCCAAAACATTTGTCTCATATCCCAAATAAAACCTACCGCAAGTAGTATCAATTGCTGCACGATGTCACCTGATGTGGGAAACACAATCATCCCAACAGTTACGTCACAACATTTGCAGCTCTGAAGACCAAGAGTTGTTTCTTGGTTTGTTCTGGTGTTAGGGTTTTTCGTTTTGTTTTTTTTAACATATGTAGTTTTCCCTAAATATAATCTAACTTGAGCACAAATTACAAAGCTAAGGTTTGATAAACTTAGGAGTTATGGAAATATATCTGTGCCTTAGTTGTCCTGTCAAATGCTGTATGATACCTTGGATGTACTTTAGCACTAGGCAGATCCAGAAAAGAAACCAAATCTTTCAACTCCCACAGCCTACCACCTCCATCAGAAAGCACTTCAACCATGCAGACATCGTGTTTTTCAGATTCTCTCGTAAATAAGTTACTCTGAGGATTCCTCCAGGAAGCATACTCCAAAGCTGTTCCATTCCTGTAGTAAGTCAAAATACACTACAGTCATCTTATACTCCAAAAAACTTTATTAACTTACAGCCTTTATTACGTGAAAAGAAATGACATACCCAGAGAGGGAGGCAAGGAAGGGAAAGAAATTAAACCTCCTGAGCCCCCACAGAATTCAGTGGTGCATCATGTGAGCACTGCAAGGCACTCACCCCGTTTGGTAACTGGAGACCGAGCAGAATCCAAAGCAGTATCATGTGCCCTGGTGGAGCGTTGCAGGACTAGCAAGCTGCACATTGCTATTACAAGTTTTTTTAACAGTTCTAAGTGCCTGGTTCTCCTGATTCAAGGTTGAAATTTGAAACATTCTAATGCTGCAAACTAATTACAAGTGGAGCTAGGGGTCTCGCCACAGCAAAAACCTGTAATAATGTGAGAGTCAGATATATCCAAGCTCTTGTAAGAAATGCTTAAGATTCTACCAAAGACTGGTGTCTGCCTCAGACACATCATTGACGTGGAAGGGAAGGAGAAGAGAAGAATTTTAAGTGTTAAACTGTTATTTTTTGAACAGCTGGCATTTCCACACTTGGTGCACCTCCGCAACATTCAGAGGTGCCCTCTGCTGTTTAGAAAAAAAAAAAATCCAGGAAAGCCTAGTCAAATCATAAAACAACAACAAAAAAAAACCAAACCAAAACAAAAAAAAGATATTTGCTCATACTCACTAGAAGTTTGCCAAAGACCAATAGCAAGAGCTGCTGAAAATTCTGCCCGTACCAACATCATCCCTAGACAAATCTCCAGGAACTTCGTGATATTTAACTTGCTTTAACTTCCACGAGCCACAGGCCCTTGAGAGCACTGGCTCTGCCTTTCCTCCGTTCCCTGCGCAGGTAATGGTGGCAGCCAACCCACACCAACACGAGGGCAGAGACAAACCATGGGAAGTTACAGAGAAGAGCAGCAGCACAAAATGAGTCGAGGAGGCAGACCACAGAGCCACACCACTACAGCACATTCCTGCGCCCAAACATAAGTTGCAAAACCTTGCGCCTCTGCTCTCCTCAAAGCAGTTGTAAAGTTTACCAAAATATCCCAGGATGCAACACGTCACACCGTTTTTTTGGCAGCAAACTTGACTTAGGCAACCACCACAACCCACCAAATACCAGGACCAAGTGCTATCTATCATGCAGGAGTAGTAACTCCATGTGTATCTGCCCCCACCATTCAGGATTTCATCATCTACTGTGGCTCACAACCCTCCCAGCAGTGCCACCAGGTCACGCTGTCATCTCTCCCTCTTGCCATTTCCTCCTGTGAAAGAGCAGAGCACAGTAGTTCACTCATCTAGGAGACTGCAGACAGCAACTGTTTAATTTTGTAATGCAGGGGAAAAAAAAAAAAAAAGTCAGTGAGCCACAGGAACTTAGTAACTGTTTGACACAAAATAAGCTTATTTCACTTCTTTAATTTCAAACGGCAGATTTATTCCAACCCAGCTGGCTGAATATGTGGCTATGAATGTAATCCCACATGATAAATTTAAATGCAAAGAAATATTTCTTTTTCTCTTTAGTGTGACGATCACTAAGCCTTCAAAAACAAGCACTTATAATTCAGGATATAACAAAACTATAGCTTCTTGAGCAACTTTAACTGGTGTGTGCATTTAAGCATGTACAATCATGCTGACCCTACCACGTAACTTAAGAGCTGCCCTCTCCCAGGGCTAACTAGTCTTCCCTAAACGCTCAGGATGGACAGCGTTCAAGAGAATGAGTCAGAACTTAATGGACACAACTTGTTCTCAAATATCTTGCTTATTTGAGGGGAAAAAAGCACATAGCACAAGAGCAGAAGTAGAACACTACAAGAACCAAAAAGTCTTCTAGTTAAAGCACTACATGGGACCATGTCTTACCTGTTTTCTATTCTAAGCTATTCATCGTATCATAAACTGATGTTGCTATCTCAGACTCTATACTCCGACACAAAAAAGAAAAGCCAGGTTTTATTTGCTTACTTACTCTGTGCCAGGCATTTGCAATTCCCATTATCAGTGATAACACTACCAATATTTGAATGTTAATGTGGTAACATTTGGCAGTACCACCGACTAATTTAGATGTACAGGAAGTAATATAGGAAATCGAAAAGAAAAAGAATTATAGCTAGAAGACTTGTAGCCACATCCAGTGAATTAGTGACATATTGGTGTCTTTGGTATCATAGGACAACCAAATCACCTTGCCTATAAAACAGAAAACAAGATAACACAGTAGAGTTGGACTACTTCAAGAATATATACACTGGTATGGTTTTTACACCCTAGAAAATTAGATCAGTGAAAGCAGTTCACTTGCATAATATTTGTTAGGTGTTCAACAACTGTGTTTATGCCCCCTTTGATCTTGCTCTGCATCAGCAGCACATCAAATCTTTGCAACAGTCTTTCATGTTGTCCCAGACAAGTTATCAACCCAAATCAGAAGCAATGTGCATCACAGCTCTATTGTTTCTCCAAAGTTACATTTTTTGCTACCACAAAAGGTTTTTTTCCCCAATAAAAATGTTTTGGTACTGTTTAAAAGTCAGTGTTCTAACACCAGAACTTTATGCTGCCATGATAACTGTTTCAACATTATTTCTTATGGAAAAAGTTGTTCTAGCCAACACCCAGTGGTTCTGTTGGAACAATTGAGTTTCTCATGCAAATATTTCATTAATGTGATATACACACAATGTAATTAAAAGCTTAAAACTGGTTTTGGTGTTGTTGTTTTTTTTTGAAGGCTTAATATTCAAGGCAAAAACCAAATGTCACACAAACAGATTCACAGAACAATACAAAATGGCATTTTGTTCATCAGTAACCAAGTGCAATTTCTAGACGAGAAACTCCAGGTATAATGCCACATACACTGCCAGGGATTCAAATTATTTTTCTTTTTTTGTTCAACTATTTTGTACTTGTTATTTTATTAAAAGAAAAAGTAATGGCGTATATGACATGATGCAATCTTGATGCCGTAATCCTGTTGTCAGAGTACAGGGTTTCTCATTAACAAGTTGTTTGGGCTGTGGGCTTAGAGCACAGGCCCTCTGGAAACAGTGTCCTTTGTTACCATAACAGACCACTCAACTCTGGTTCAATTGTTTTCTTTTCCCCTCTTCTGATGTTTTTAAACAGACACACACTTCCATTCACAAGAATCATAGCATTTCTGATACAAGTCTCTACCGTATGCTTTACAATTACCCATTTTAGCTTGACTTGATCTATAAAGACACACTCCTGGAAATCAATGATCCTGCTTTTCACTAGAAATGACTGCTTGAAGCATTCCTCCATCCCTGTCTGTATGGAATCTGAGAATATTTTAATGGCAATGGATGTGAAGTAGTACATGCTTTTAAGATTTGCCAACAGCTTCCTAAACCATTCGAGTTTCAGAAAGATTTAGCTCTGCACGCCCCCTACGTTCACTTTAACACTACTGTACTAATACTTCTACCTTGCTATAGACTCACTCATGCCAGTGAAAACTAAACTTTATGGGAAGATTATTATACTTTAAGTTGAAAGAGAGCTCTAACTTTTTGTATTATGGGCAGGAAAGGTGGCTGAGTATAAATAAAGGAAGAATGAATAATAAAAAGGGGCTATTTTGACAACTGGCACTCTGCTTTTAGAAACTGATCTTATCTCAACCTTATCAGGCTTGATACAGTCTTACTTTACATTTCTGCATGGCCCAGCAATAAGAGCTGTATATTAATCGATAGGCATGCTAGTCTTATGTCAGGAGGAGTTACCTCAGAAGCTTGACAAAGAGTTCAGATTAATTCATATCGATCATTATTTCTACACTGTGCTAAAGAGGTTACATGAAAACAAAAATCATAACCTTTATGACGTGTTTAACAGACTCACAGCAAAAAACCTTAAACCATCATTCAGCAGTGTATGCCTTTCATCTTCAATTTAAGACTGCAGGGTGGGGGAGATGAAATGAGAATAAAAGATTTCTGTGGGTCTGAGTATTTTTTAATTTTACTCAACTAGAAGCAGAAAAACTAGTGATCGAGTTTCATTCGAGACTATGTACCCGGACAAGAAGCAGTCCAGCAGAATAAGCTACAATATTGTAACATTGTAACTCTCAGTATTTCAGGAAAACTGATCATTGTTATCTTTTTCCAAAACTTACATGAGTTTTCGTAAATTACACAAAACATCTCTGAAAGTGGAGTGTTCTTCCTTAACCCTTTTCCTATAAAAACTAAATACCTCACAGAAATAAATACTTCAGCAAAAATTATACAAAAGCTAATGAGGATCAGCATCTATGGTATTCTCATCCCAGTAGTGCCTCTAAACCCAAAGATTACATTTATTTTTAGCACAGACAACAGTTTAATGAAGAAAATGAGCTTATTTTATGATAACTAACAAGGGAATAAGTTCTAAATATCTCCTGAAAAAGTTGCTAAACATGAAAACAGCATGGTCTAAAAGGAAAGCAAAACAACAAGTAGGATACCAAAAGAATCAGATTACAAATCACGAGATTGGGTCTAATTTGTTTGCCTTAATTCTAAGGAAGACAAACTTGCACAAGAGTTAAACCTAGTTATCTGTCAAAATACAGAAATCTGATAGCACAGATATTTAGCATAAGTTTTATCATTTTACAGAATGAAATTTAAAACGCACAAATATCACTTACAGGAAGTGCAATATATTTTTACTTACTTTGATCAGCATAGTTTTTTGCTTTTAGTTCAAGCTGTCGAGTTTGTGATTCTAATGCTTCCACTCTCGTCTGTAAGTCCTTTTTCTCTTGTTCTTGAGAATCTTCAAACTCGATGAATTTCTAAACAAAAAGAGTAAAATTAGACTCAACAATTAATTACAGATATTTTATTTCAAAGCCTGAGCAAAGTTATTTCTCCAAAGAGAAAGAAGAGATATACACTCACCCCTATGTTTGTTTTTAAAAAGACTTTCACTTCAGGCAGCATGTAGGAAATAACACAGCAGCCCTTCACAGCAAGGAAGGGTGCAAGCAGGTGTCCAAAACCACAGAACAGATCTACAGCCCACATTTAAACACGAAGGACACTAACTACTTTAGCTCAGTGTCCATCAGTCAAGCATCCCACCTAGGCTGCTCTGTGTAATTTCTATCATCTAAGTGCCAACTGCTTTAGAGAAGCCTGCTTGGGACTAACATAAACATGAATTATTTCATTCTTTCCTAACTTCACACACTTGTCTGCCAACACTGCACATAAATACAGTCTTGGTATCCTTTGGTTTGACGTAGGATATCTTCACCTGTAAGCCACCAAGGTACAGACACTGCAGTAGGGACACGCCAGCAATAGTGCCAAACAAAATTACATGCTCTCTTTTCATTCCCACCTGATTTCTGTTATCATTTGATAGGTTATAAAATGCTCACAGTCTTCATCAAATACTTAATAACCAGCTCCGACAATCTGTCAACTGCATAGAAAACTACTTAGGGGCACTCTGCAGTCGTGCTGATCACCATCATCTCCTGCTACCTTGGTTTACCAGCTTCATGTCTCACAATATTCTGGAGTTCACCAACGCATCTATGAGTGTTTATATTTTATAACTTAAACTTATCAATTCATCATTACAGCAGTTCTAAAAGCCTCTTTTTTACTATGTATCTTAAGCAAAAACTTAAGAAATTCACTGTGTACTGGTAGCACAAAGAACCCTTCTAATAGCCAAAGATGTCTTATGCCATGTAGTACTCTCCATTCTGCATTGCAGAGAAGGCAAGGCCACAAACACAAGTTACGCAGAAGGCTCATCAGGGAGGAAAAGCATACCAGAAGCCTTTGCAGAAGAAAACCCCAAACATCCAAAACAGCTAAAGGGTCAGAAAGCAAGCTGCAGCTGGGTACCAAATGGAAGCAAAGAGACAGAGGAGGCAGCAACTTAAACCCAGAAATGTTGTAGGCGATTTTAATATCATTTTTTGCTATGTATTGCTAGGAAAACTTAGTGGGAAAAATACTTCAAATGCTCACATATCAACTTTCAATAAGCTACTACTAAGTTCCAGCCAACGTGTTTTATAGCTTTTATAAAAGCAGAAAGTCATAACCCTATGAAAAGAGCTTCAGTTTAGCAGGGTCATCAGAAGAAGTTTTGATTAAAAACTACTTCAGATGTAGAAATGCATCAAAATCTATGAAGTGGAACAAGAGTTCCTTTCATACAAGCTTTCCACAGCTATCACAGGACTAGGCATGGCGTTCATATGACTGTGCTTGAAGCTAAATCACAAAACAATTGCGAAAGAGCTGACACTAGCCCAGGTAGCACTGCTTTGGGTTCCGTGATTTGAGCTGAGTTCTTCCCCCCCTTCAAAGAGACAGATGTGCAAAAGTCTTTCTACCCCTCAACACAAAGTTTGGGAACATTAATTTGTCAACGTAATACTGAAACTCAAACTTTAAACTTGTTTCATCTCTCCTTTGTAGTAAATGGTACAAGAGTTTTGCCCCCTTTATTACAGATTGAAGTAATCTCTGGCTTATTCTTAGCAGGCTCCCTTTTTATAAAGGGCTTCAAAGTTTGAGAGATATTTAGCACTGGGGCTAAAGACCAACGTGGTTTGTTAAATTAAACATGGGAAAATACAAAAGAAGAACTATAAAACTGTAATGTCTTTGTTTAGCTGCTTCTCTGATGATTTCTGAAAGTCAGATGGGTCTCATAGCTCGCAAAAGGCCAGTGACAATTATACTTTGGAACAAACAGCCGTTCAAGGCCATCAATGTCATTGTTACTCATGAACTAAAGATAGATATCGTTTTATATTTCTTCTCAAGTTCTTCAACTGCACCTATTAAAAGTGGGTTTATATTGAAGTTAAATGGTTTGGTTATTTTCCACTAGTTTACCTTCATTTTGTTAGAGTTTAAGCCACAACTCTTCAAAGTATTTTTAGAATTAGAGCTGAGCAATTTTTTTTTCCCCTGCTGAAACCCATACCTGATCAGATCATAGATCAAGTACTTTAGACTTTGAATGTTTATTTGGTTTCACCTCTCCTTCCAGTGACACAGGCAGAGCCCCAGAGGATTGATCACCTCATCCTGACTAAGCCTGTATGACTCTGATGGAAGGACCAGGCAGATAAGCCACCACAGCAGCCACAGCATAGTCTGAGCACCCATATTAAAATACTTTTTTTTTTTTAATTTACATTGACAATACACTCAAATATTGCACATCTGCACTGTGTAAAGTATATACAGCAACATATGTAGGAACATATTAGCCACTCAGTATATGGATACTACGCATTCTCTTATTTTGACCCAAGCTACTGGTTACACAAAATACCAAGGCAGACATAAAAGAAAAAAACCAACTAGCTTTCCTCATTTTAAGCGACATCCTGTCTAGGCCACAAAGCCGTATCTCACAACTCTAACAAGAAGTGAGGGGGTTTTTGCTTTTTCTTCTTTTTTTTTTTTCAGAAGAACAAGCTGAAGGACACCAACACATCTTTAAAACAATCAGACTGAATACCACAAGATTACGGAAGATCAGGCTTAGAATGGTCCTTAAAAGGTCATCTTGTTTCAAGGCTCTGATGCTCAGTGTTGGTGTCTAGATCCTAATTTTCCTTAGGATATAATGAGGTGTAAGCACAGGATATGATGCACACCTCCCTCTACGTGTGCCTACTGCTGAAATCCAAGCCTGTGATACCTTCATAAACTATGCTGGGCAACTCCCATTTACTCCATCCCGTTTTCCCCAGGCGGTATCAACTCTGTTATTTCAGACAGACATTTGTCTAACCTGTTCTTAAAGACATCCAATAAAAACTAAGAAAAAGTACTTGACAAATAAGTTTCAGAAGCCTTTATGTAATCAATTTTAAAACTACTTACAGTTTATTGCAATGATTATTGCTGTAAACAAACTCAGCCCACACAATGGAACAGCACAGCATACAAGTTTGGAGCCCTTTCTCATGCACACAACCATTTAATCACTTCGTAACACAGCACTAGCCAAATGAAACGCTTTTTCCTACATTTACATCATCTTCTGTTTCCTTATATTTTAACTTGTTTTCCTGTCACACGATCCAGGTGCAATACTAAATGTCTGATGTCAGGGTTCCACTTGCTTGGCAGTCTATTACCCTATGACATGTACTTCAGTAACTTTTTACCGCGATGCTGCTAGCTTTTCAGCCAATGGCACGTTCTTTCTGGAGTAGGTAGAGAAAATTAACTGCGAAGCCAGCTCAGCTGGACTCAGGGTAGAGAAAAATACATTAACTGAAAACAACCTAGTAACTTTTAAAGTATTTTAGCAAGCTTTCTGTACAATGGATCTCAATTGTGCTCTCATACAAATTAAAAATACTTAAACTCTTACTGCAGAGTGTTTACTTAACATACAAGCCCTAAGGAAGAAAGTTAACTTTGGGAACAGTAAGGGAAGGCAGCCATCAAGTTCACACTATTATTTAAGCTAATTTTCATGGTGGCGAATCCTTTTTCATGGTTGCAAAAGTAGCGACCATGTATTGAACAACAGATTTCAAGAACAGCTTAATCCCACCAACAGCAGAAAAGCTAAAAGATACATTAGACAGCTTGACATGGCCAAAAGGAGTAGATTTTATCCCGTTTCCAAGTCCACGCAAACCCCCTTCTGCTAGCCACACACCCCCAGGTATGGAGCAGCATACTTCTGTAGAAGTAAAACTTATCAGCTTATAAAATAGCAGAACCCCAAATCTTTCTTCCTCTCCCACTTCTTTGTGGCAGGGCATGCTGCCTAACATTCTCTAAGTGGGAAGATAAGTTATGCAGAACTGCGAGAAGAACAGCAGAATAGCTGGTTCTTCTATTTCTTTAGCTGTATCACAAAATGTACCACGTTAAAAGTCAGACAAGTGACTTCACAGCAATTAAAAAGATCACGGTCATTACCTAGAAGACTGAGAAGTAGGCCCAGAACTTCTGAAATCATCTTTTTTTAAAGTCACTATAACAGAAATCCACAGGCAACAACTTTCAAGATGTTTCTTTAGTAACACTTCTTAAGGAAAGGAAATAAAGGAGGCAAATTAGGAAAATGGTGTAAACTATTAATATTCATCAAGCTACTACTGCAAATAAGAATTCCTACAACAGCAAGCAGAAAGTAAAAGAAGATATGCTAATTCTTCGGGACAGTCAGAACAGATGATGTGGAATATTAAACTTAGTGGCTCAAAATTCTGCATTTTGCTATCAGATTACACAAGCAAGCTCCACGCTCAAATGCACTCACTAGGCCAGTAACATCTCCAAGAAAAATAGTGCTATATTCATGGGCCCTCCTCTCCTTTCAACCACACGCCACCCATCAGGTTCTCAACGTTCAAAAAAACAGTTGCAACACTCAAGTCTGAATAAAAGAGGTACCCGTCATGAACATACCACGCTTTATCCATGTCAGACATTTGCACATACGTGCAGCATAACCAACCTCAGCACATATCAAAAAGATGCCCTTTGCGCCTACAACTGAAATCACCGTCTTTGATCTCATTGCACTCCAGAAAGCATCAGTAAACTGTCTTGCAGCACAAGTGCTGGTTTTGAGACTGCATAATCCTTGTCCCCTCAAGTTAATTTATCATGACACAAAGAAACGGAGATCACACTGAAGAACACTACCAACCTAAGTATGTACAGCTCCTGAAGTGCCACAATAACACAGTTAATACTGTATTCTATTCCATCATATTGCTACGGTTTCTGTTCTGCTGCCCAAGGCCTGCTTTTTTCAATGTGGTAAATGCTGCCTGTGTTTCAAGCCCAATTGATTTTCCTCATTAATTAGTTCAGAAAATATTTATCAGTCTCTTGCCCTCTTAAAACATTTTCTAAAAAAGCCTTTTACATGCAGCCTGTGTCAGAACTGGTAATTAAGTCTTTACAGCAACAGTCCCCAGGCTGAAGCCCATAAAGCCCTGTCAAACAACTACACATTTGACAAGGAGGATGAATGGTCTGCTGGTTCAAGAGTTTGGGGGACACTGTTCACACCACACTACTTCACAGCACACCACTGAAGGCCTGGAACAATTTGCAGGCAACATTTTTCACTCACTTATAACCATATTGTATACAAATATTTGTACAGGGCGAATGTTTTTCAAAGTAAGTTTTCATTGTCAATATTATCTTCACCATCAGCATTGCTATTTTTCTGATTTTCGGGAAGTTTACAAGGTAAGCACAACCAGAGATAAGCACAGGACATGAAGTCTGGAAATAGACTTGTAAGATGGTTTGTTCCATTACAGATAATGCTGTCAATCCAATTTCCTACAGGAGTTTGGCAAGACAACGAGCTGGAGGAAGTCATCCTGCACAGCCGCCTTCTATTGTATTGCTTTATAATCTTGCAGAAAATAATGCTTCACAAGCTTATTTACGCTGGAGTAATTCTAAGATTTTTTTTTTTATTTTTTGTGGTAACATCCTAAGTCAGAGTTTATGCCATTGAACAGTCGGCACCACCTGTTGCTGACTGCAGGTTTTATGTGCCAACTTTGAAGAGCTACAGTCTAGACAGCACTTATTTCCTTTTTTTTTTTCGCAATGCCTCCTCACTACTTTTTGTAAATACCCTCTACAGCTGATCTGCAATGGACAATCCACCTCCTGCCACGGAGAAAAATCCAGGGGGAAGGCGGAAGAGTGGCGCAGTCAGTGCACGGTTCCACGGTTGCTCTGCAAAGCAGCGCTTGCTTTTCTTCTACGGACCGGCTGACCGAAGACCAGCGCCTCGGGAGGGCTGCCGAGGGGCCCGCCAGGCCGAGCCGTGCTGCGGAGAAGGCTCGGGGGGCGGCCGAGCCCGGCCCCGCGGCGCTGCGGCCGGGCGAACCGCGCAGGCAGGGCCGGGGCGCTCCCCGCCTCTCTCCTCCCAGACACGCGTGGCGACCCGAACTCGTCACCCGCTGGCTCCCGGCTCCGCAGACCGGACACCCCCCCCCACCACACCACCCCGGGGCCCCCCCAAGCACCCCCCCCCGGGGCCCCGAGGGAGGCGGCCGAGGGCAGGAAGTCCCCCCCGCCTCCACGGAGGAAGCCCGGAGCCGCCGCCCGCCTCGGGAACGGGCCCCCGCCCTCCACCGGCTCCGCTCCCGCCTCAGCCCCTGGGCCCGGCGCCCGCCCTCACCTCCTCGGCCTGCTTGCGCAGCGCCTTCTCCCGCTCGTACTGCGTGAGGAGCTGCTCGTTGTCGTCCCGCAGCAGCTCCAGCTCCACGCTGGTCTCCTGGCTGTGGGCGCACACCGAGTCCAGGTTCTCCAGGACGGCCACCACCAGCGGCATCAGCTCGGCCACCACCTCCTCGTCGTAGCGCCCGATGAGCCGCTCGAACTCGCGGTAGATGGAGCCCGCCAGCCCCGACACCCGCTCCGACATCATGGCGGGGCCGGGGCCGCCGGGCCCCCCCCCCATGGCTGCCGGCGACCCGGGGGGCCGCGCACCCCGGCGCTTCCTCCCGCGGCCCCTCGCCCGGCGGGGCGGGGCCGTCGCGTCACGCGGGGGGGCGGGGCGGGCGCCCGCCCGCAGCGGCGCGAGGGGGCGGGGCCTGGCGGCCCGAGGTCATGGGCGGCCCGGGGGTGGCGGCCGCCGAGGGCCGGAGTCTCTGCCACCCGGTGGGGGGCACCGGCGCAAAAGCCGAGGCGCCCGGCGGTGGGGGCGGAGGGGCGCCGGGCCCTCCGGCACGGTGTGGGTGGCCGGGGGGGTGGGGGGGCGGGGCCGGCCCGGGGGGGGCCCGCCCTGCCGGGAGGCAGCCGGCCCTGGAGGCGGCCTGGCGTGGGGCCGGGGCAGCGGGGAGGCGACCCCGAGCCTGGGGGATCGGACGTTTTCAGTAGAAGGTGGAGGGAGACGCTGCCCGGCAGTTGGCGCGGGAGCGTTATTATGTGTTTATTGCACCCCGAGAGGCATAAATAGATCAAGTGGTTCATTTAGGGATGACTGACAGAGCTAAAAGTAGATTTTAGGACTTCGCAGCTCCCAAACCACGCTTGGGTCGCTGTGTTGGCTCATCTCTGACAGCAGAAAGACCTTTTCTTTCTAATGAGGTCCCCTGATAAATTAATGTCAGAAACCCTGTTTCATTGGCAGCTACGCAGCTCAGCAAGCATCTTTCACTTGCTGAAAGACATTGGTTTTCCTAGGATTCGGAACACTGAATTCCACTCCAGATTATGTGTTTTATCGTGGGAATAATGTGAACTATTCTAGACATTCACTGTAAATTTGAAAACGTCTACTGAGACCGAAAAGTTTTAGAGTTGCTTCACGTTCCTCGTTTTTACCATACAACTCACGCTTGGGGAAATTGCCATTTTTCACTGAGTAGATGGATTTCATGTAACAGGGAGCTAAGGAACCAGGTGGCTTGGCGGCAGTGCAGGAACAAAGAAACTGGGTATTTTAAAAAATACAAAAGCTTGAGAAGTGGTGGAACTTTAACTGTGGCCATTGCACTGATTTCCACTGGAGAGCAGCAGAGGTTTGCACTGTGGTGGTTTCTCTCATTTGGACTGATTTGAAGACTTAACTATGCTTTAAATGCACGCGCTGCGGTGTCTTTATGCACTGAGCTCGTGGGCCTGCACAGGAGTGATGAGAAGAAAAGACTTCAGCCCGTATATTGGATTTTCATGTGTGAGTTCTGTTTAGACATCATCCTCCTAAGCTAATCTTTAACATAGTGTGGCCAGGGCATAGGCAGTTCAAGTACAAATTTATTTATAAACATGGCAAAAGGAAAGAAAAGCTGTTTGCCTTTTAATTACGACAAAAAACATCATCTTAGCTAAAAAATAATTTAAAAAAAGACACAGCATGTACTTCCCTACTCACATCTCCTCAAGTGAAATTTTCATTTAAATTATTGGAAATGAGCCCTATGAAAAGATTTTTTTTTTTTCATATTTCTCTTCAGCTGTTGTCCACTGAGAAAAAATGCAACTGATCTGTGTTTGCCTGCTGCCTGCCGTGGATTACAGTCGGATGTGATGCGGGAGTGTTGAGGGAAGCTGTCTTTTGGCATTTCTGTCTCCCTTGAGGTCATACTTAGTTCCCCATGTGCCTCGGTTGTCTGTCTTGTGGAGGACACTGAGAGCCTTTGGGGTGGGGGTTATTGACTGGGTTTTTTTTTACTGAGCCTGAACAAACCGTGTAGGATGACTGCAGACAGCTGAGCTGAGCGGTAGCTCTGCTCTGCTCTCGGGGCGATCTCGGCAGGCCGTACCTAACGGCGGTGGACTTTTAACCGAGACCTCACCACACTATTCATGCGGAATACTGCGTAACGTGAGGACAGCCCTAAACAACTGCAGATTATTGTGAGGATAAAAATACCAATCGCCTTGAGTTGTGGCAGAGATCCTTTTCTCTGTGTAGCGTTATTGCCATCATACCTGGCAAATTGCACAAATGCATTAGCTCAAAAGACGAACGTTCCGACAGATGGCAAAAGTGGGTCAAGGTGTCTGCTGACAGCCTTTAAGGGAAATGGTCTCTGAGGATACGCTATTTTTATCCTGTTTCTATTAGCAAAATTGATAGATGTGGTTTTCTTTCACAGCTGGAGCAAGCCCGCCACTGAACAGGCAGGCTGTGGCCACTAGAGTCGAGTGAGGACAAGAGACTGACGAGTACAGGTAGAGGAGAGCTGTTTGTGCTCGTCTTTGCTTTCTACTCACCTGGGGGTTTTCTAACATGGATAAATGAAGTATTTAAAAAGGTGAACATTAGGAAAATTACCCAGGAGCCAAGTTGCAAGTGGTGTAAAAATGTGTCTTACTGAGATCACGTTTCATGACGTGCACCTTGCAGTCAGTGTGAGACCAGAAACTCAGGGATGGATTGAAAATAGAAAGAGTTACGGAATTATATCCTAGTTGTTTGCCAGGAGATCAGGGGACTTTGATGGCCTGGCGATTTAGTACACTAATCAAGCACATGAAACAGCACAAAGAAACCTGATAGTAATGTCTTTGTAGCTTGGAAGCAGTGGCTGTCTTTGGTAACGAGTAGAGTAAAATGCACTTCACACTCTTGGGGAAAGAACAGCCTGAAAAATAAATTAGTTTTCTGGATAATAAGAAAAATCATATTCCCTATCCCTAGAAATAACCATTTATTTGAAAGTAAATTGATTTGCAATTTACCAGGGAAGAAAATTAGCCCTTGAATCGGCATGGAGTGAGAAAAGCTTAACTGGGGACTTTACCCAGAGGAAGAAATTTTAATAAAAGCTTAATTCTATGGTGCTTTATGTCTTAAAGCACAACAGAAATCAAGCTAAAATCAGATGAATGATAGCAATGTTTAGCTAATGAAGAGTAGTACAGCCACGAGCAACAAAACATGTCAGACTTACGAGTCTGGTTATAAGGAGCAAGAGGTGCACAGCACAAAATGCAAGTCCCGGTGAGAACTCCCCAGATGTCCCGAGTGGTACAGATAAAGGCTGTTAGCCAAGATCATTATAAAGCTGGGGCCAAAATGACAAAGCTAGCAGCTATGTTTACATTCTCATGAAATTTGGAGACATTCACAGTCAGTATTCTGCCTCAGGCCTGTTTTTAAAATCTCTACTGGTTTTAAGTAATGTAAATGGCTTGAGCTCAGTAATTATGCTTAATTCACTCACTGAAGACTTTGAAGGCCTTTACTTTCCCTTCTTCAGACTGTCTACTTCTTTGCATTCTAGATAAACAGGTAATTTTCAATGTAATTTAGTAGTTTTGGTAGAATTTTCAACGAGCAAAAGAGCTGCTCATTTATACATTAAAAATAGCAAGGAAGCGTGCTTCTGTGGTGTTTCATGTACTATATAATGCCTAACATGCCCTGCTAAGCATGGATTAATCTCAAAAGTGCCAAAGATGACCCTTATTTAATGAGGTTAAAAGACTTGGCAAAGATCACACCGCAGACCTACTGTAAAGCTGCAAACAGTGCTTGCCCACCTTATGGCAAGTCCTCAGCTTTAATTGTTAAATGACATCGTTTCAGCAAGGCTGTAAATAGGTGCCCTATTGCTGCTTTTAAGTACATATTTTTCTAAATATTCTGTTTCTAGAGACCTTTTTCTGTTTATTTGAAAATATTCTTTTGCCTTAGTGAGCATTTCGGTATTAGAGTTGGTAATAGTAGTATGAAACATCTTAAATGTGTATTGAAACAACAGAATATAGTGGGCTGACATTATCAGAATACTCAGAAATACTCAGAAGTCCAAAATAATTTGAAGGGGGACTTGCTAGAATATACAATGCTGTGGTTTTTTAAACGTCTTTCATTAATCAGAGACCTTGGAAAAATGAGTACATGGTAGTATGATCATACCTGGGAAAAAAGACTCCTGAATACTTGTAAACAGGCGGTATGAATAGATGCTTATGTCAAATCTATATTCTCCCACCAGAACTAAAAGGAAGACATGGATGTGTGGTGGACTGCAGTGAAGAAAAGGGATCCCTAGTAAGGAAATTCATGCTATCAAAAAGCTGAACTGATCCCTGTTAAGCAGCAGCGAAGTCCTGCCCAGAGGGAAGTGAAATCCACATTATTTTGCTTTCAAGAAGAGCCAGGCAGTAGAGCCTGGGAAGTTCATCCCAGTTTGAGAAACAAGAACAGGACAAGCACGGATTCCTTCTCAGCAGGACACACTGAGGACACAAGAGCTTGGGGCTCCAGATGTTTTATCCTCAGATCTCACCAAGGGAATAAAATGCTCAAAGCAAAATAGTCGACTGAGTGGCAAATTGTTGAAGGGTGTTTTGACTGGGAGATCTAAAATAGTATAACTAGCAAAAAAAAAAAAATCGCCTTCATTAAAGAGCAAACTTAAAGAAAACAGAACAGTGTGATGATATTTTTATTTAAATAATCTTGTGTGGCTTTTGTTAAGCAAAAAATGAGATTCAGCAGCTAAGACTTCAGTGCTTAAAAAGGCGTTTCCCTAGCCGCCCCACTTTAAATAACCTGGAAAAGAGAAAAGCAGATGACGGCGCAAGCTCCGGGCTCGCTGCTGCGGGGCCCCGGGGCGGTACGCGGCGGGATGAGCGGGCCGGGGTTCCCGGCGGCGATGAAGAGACAGCGGGGGGCGCAGCCCCGGCTGCCGCTCGGGAGCGTCGGCGCGGGCTGGCACCGGGGGAGGGGTCCCGGGGCCGTGGCAGCGCCCGGCGGGACGGGCCGCCAGAGCCGGCCGGGGCCGCCAGCAGGTGAGACGGGGCGGCGGCGGGGGGAGCACGGGACGGCGGGGGGGAGCAGGAGGCACCCCCCGGTTCCGCGGGGCAGAGCCCGCCTCACCCCACCGGGGCAGGGGCTACAGCCCGGCCCGCCTCAGCGCTTCTCTGCAACGCTGACAGGGCGGCAGCTGCGGTGAAGCCCCCGCGGCCTCCCCGGGCGGGCTCCCCTCGCGCGGGCCTGTGTGTGGGCCCCTGTGCATGCCCGCGTGGGTGCACACAGAGCACACCCGCAGCAAAGCGATGTTGCAAAAAATCCCCACACACACCGCCCCGGCAGTATTGGTTTACAGATGAAAATGATGCATGTGCATTTATTCAGCCTACTTTGCCCTAAAGTGCGGGCAGCAGCCTCCCACGCTGCGCTTCAAGATGCGTCTGTGACAGATGGATCTGTTACCTTCCGTTCTGCCAAAAGCTCTTCCGATTTTAATATTTGCTAATTGCTTGTTTCTATATGTGGCGCCCTGATACTGTTTTAAACTGACTTCTGTAGCGCTTGTGAAAACCCGTGCACGGTCATTGATTTATCAAATCAGGGCAGACCATGGGTTAATGACCTTCAGAGGTGGCCAATTTAATTATAATAATAGCTGATATTACAGGTGACGCAGCGATTGCACTTGCCTGCCGGTCCTGCAATAATGACTTTTTCTCCCTTCCTCGTTAGGACGATGGCTTCTATCTCCGAGCGCACCTTCATCGCCATCAAGCCTGACGGAGTCCAGCGGGGGCTGGTGGGAGAGATCATCAAGCGGTTCGAGCAGAAAGGATTCAAACTGGTGGCCATGAAATTAGTACATGTAAGCTTTCCTGAATTCGTCTGTCTCCTTTTTCATGTAAGCTGCAGCCTTGAAATGGAGCAGCACACCATAATGACAGATGTAGTCTTCAGAACAATTAAACCTGAAATTTTGAGAAGTCTGTGAATATTTTGGCTATTTTGGAAAACTTCCAATTCCTAGCTCTGGCTAAATGCTTTAGACATGCTAAGCACGCTAATTTTAGTAACTTGATGTGCTTAGTCTGAAGAGAATATTCTTTTAAGTGCATCCTATACCTAATAAATATCTTCAACAAATGCCAGGTCACATAAGCTGCCTGCATCGGCAAAAGATACTTTTCCAAGGTCAGCTGTGGCTAAAGCAAACAGATCAAATTCCTATTAACCGAAAGTACTTCTAGGAAGATGCTAGAAATGCTGAATTTTCAAGTGTGTGCAAATTTTAGGATTAATGTGGTTAATCTGTGTGATTTCAGGATGCTCTTAAGTTCTTACAGTAAGCTTTTTTTTTTGGTTGGTGGTTGGTTTTTAATGCAGGCCTCTGAAGACCTTCTGAGAGAACACTACATTGACCTGAAGGACCGGCCGTTCTATGACGGTCTGGTGCAATATATGCACTCTGGACCTGTTGTAGCCATGGTGAGTTCTTAAAAATGAAGCTCAGCTAAGAAAAATATACCGTGTAACTGTCTTAGCGGTAATAAGATTGTGTTACCTATTGAATTCTAGTTAACTTTCAAAAGGACTTTTTAAAATCTAGATTCAAAGCTGCAATTAGGAAGACGTGCTGTTACCTCCTTTGTCTTTAATTTTTTTTCATAATCTTTCTCTCCTTTGAGTCTGTATGTTGAGGAAGAGGGCAGGGGTAAAGGGGGAACCCAAAGCTGGGACCTTGCAAAACAGTAAACCTGCATAAAAAGCCCACTATGAAATGCCACGTATTAAGCAACCTGAAAAATTATGGTGGAATTTTTTTACTATACTGCTAAGCTATACTAAGTTTAAAAATCTTTTTTAGTCTTAACTTCATTAGAAGGGATTTTTCTCCTTTTTCCCTTGATAGTGTGTTTGTAAAATAGTTGAGCTGGAGGTCTAGATCGTCAGTGAGCAGAGAGCCTTGTAAGGCTGGTTACCATATTGAGATTTAAAACTGTTCTCATCCTTGGTGAGGAGAGGAATTGTGCAGAAGGGGAGAACTTCAACAGATGCTTCACGAATCTGACAGAAAAATCAGAAATAAAAGATGTCTTGCTATGAGGAATACTTGGATGGTGATTTGTGCCACGATGGACAGCATTGTGTGATTGTGGAAGGTACGATTAAGTCTTGCTACTTCATCTACCGCTAAGATTTAATAATCTCAATGGATTTTTTTTTTTTTTTTAAGGTGTGGGAAGGTCTTAACGTGGTTAAGACTGGAAGAGTGATGCTGGGGGAAACTAATCCATTCGATTCAAAGCCTGGCACTATTCGCGGTGACCTCTGCGTTCAAGTCAGCAGGTATATTCTGAAACTCTTGATATCGTCTAAAGACACTAAATGTCCAGTGGTGTATCGTGATATATGTCATGATATACGCAGGAGCTGTTCTCCATCCTTCTCTATCTTATGTGCGGAGCTGCCGTTCCCGGTGCCTGTGTAAGGTTACGGTCTAAAGACAGAAGTCGAGTTGTGGTGTTCCCCGTCGACACAAACGATGAGCAAAGCTGGGACTGCGTACTCCATGCCCATTACTACTTTACAATAACTTACAACTTCTCTCTGTAATGGAGATCACTTCAAAAAAACAAAGCTTGCTTTGAGTTTGAGGACTGTATTACTTTTATATCCACCTTTTCTTTTCCTAGGAACATCATCCATGGAAGTGATTCTGTAGAAAGTGCTGAGACAGAGATCAGTTTATGGTTCACTCCTGAAGAACTGGTTGATTACAGAAGCTGTGCTCATGAATGGATCTATGAGTAAAACAGAGCCTATGCCTTCTGAAATCCTTACTGTCTGCAAACAGCTGCCAGCCTCTAGCTATTTCAGAGCCCTTCATATAAACTGGTAGAAACAAGTCTCAGAAATCTGTGAGGTTGCTCTGTTTTGAATATTAAATATAGTCAGCATTTGCGGCTGTTTTGGTTAAAAAACTGTCAAGTTATAGACGGAATTGTACTTTTAAAAAGCTGCTATGGGGGGTGAGAGATGAGAGATTAAAACACAGAGTGTACAATGCAGATATTTTCCTGAAACAGTCTGTAGTCAAAGAGGGTACTTTGGTAAATTGAAAAGAAATTGGTAAAATGTATTTGGTAAATAAATATGCAAATGGCTCAGCGTCAAAAGTTAACATCATTAAAATGTTAGGGGACAACTGGTGGTGTGTAAATATATTGGTAGCGTGTCCAAACGTTGAGGATTGAACTTGCTATCAAGCAAACCTCCATGCCCAAAACAGCTGTAGAAAAAACCGTATTTATTTCTCTCCTCAGAATGTGGTGTGCCTGTACACGGAGAGTAGCTTTGATTAAAATGAGAACATTCCTCTAGATTGACACTGTTTCAACTTGCTTCCCCACCCCCACCCCAGGATTTACTTAGCATTTTGAGAAAGGATTAATAGGCCAGGCTTTCTGAAATGCCCTTTTATGTGAAAAGAAGATTAATGTGAGGATGGGTGTGGGAGATCTACCTTCAGCCACTTTACTGTAGCAGTCCTCTGACATTGCACGGAGCAAGAACAGGGTGATGTTTGCTTTACTGACCAAACCGCTGATAACTTCGCTGTGTTCTCAGTTGGGTGCTTTCCTTAACAGCTGGAGCTACGAAGCAAGCTGTTCTTGGGTAAGGTATTTCAGAAGTGACTGTAGCACTATTTTCATTTATTTATTTAATCATGTCAAGAAATACAGTCATAATAATGCTAAAAGTATTTCAGTAGAGGTGTCTGCTCCTATCAGAGGAAACTATCAGCCTCTTGCAGAAATCTTAACAATATTCATCAGCTGTACTGGATGAGGACCAAGAAGTCTGTTGGGGTCAATATTATGTATTTATTTACCTGCAACATTGTAGTCATTAAAAGCAAGAGTTTCATGAAATTAGTTGTTCAAGGTCCTAGATTTTTTTCTTGTTTCAAATACTAAACCCCCCAATGTATATTTAATTCAATGCTTATATACTTCATGAAGTAAAAAGAGATGGTACAAAATAAATCAAGATTTGCTGTTTCTTAAGCGAAATAAAAGGAAATTTTCATTATATTGTCTTAGAGCTAATTAATGAGTATAAGGAGAGGGAGCAAATTCCCTAACTACCAAACTGTAGGTGAGGTTGTTAGCTTCTCTTCTGAAAATATATAGCGCTATAGAAGATAAATAATTGTTAAAGGTTGTTAGAGAAAAGGGAACAAGTGACAAACCTGTGCACAAGATGAGTAATCTCCAGTTCCATTTTTTGCTTGAAGGATTACTTGAGGTTTCTTTTTCTTGTTTTGCTTACTACAAAACAGAGAAATTGGGGTTATCTGGGGATGTGGGGGTTGTCAGAAAGCTACCGATTTGTATTTCTAATGTGTTTAGACGGAAGGAGATGGAGGTCGGCCATCTCTGGGAGGGGATGCACGCCGAGGTGCCCGAGTGAGCACACCCAGTATCACTGATTGTAAGTGGCCCATCAAGAGTGGACTGCATTGGTACTGCAAAGGGTGTTTCTTTAGTACTGGAATTGCAGCGGTGGTGTATGATTACAACTAGCTCAGGAAAGTAAAGCATGTTTTGTAAATTAGTGAAGTCCCAATGAGCAAACATCACAAGAAGAAACAATGCTCTTCCGAATTCTCACTGTGATGTGGGTCCAGGGACTGTGGAGTTTTACACCTGCGTTTTGACACTTTGCAGCTACATCTTCCCGTATGCCAACAGAAGAAATATCACCGATACCTTCCCTGGCTTATGGATCCTACATCGCTTTTCTGAGAAATCCTGTTTCGAGCAGCGGTAAGGCGTGGCTGCTTGGGTTACGCGAGGCCGGCCGTGGTCAGCAGGCTGCAGGGGCACCTCTGGAAAGAGCAAAGCGAGTACCTCTTGGTAAAAAAACCGTTTAGTACGCTTAAACATCCTTAAGCTTTTTGCTGGGGAAAAGGCTCACGCCCCCGTTGCCGCAACGGGAAGTTGGGAACCCTCCCAGGCGGCTCTCGAGGGGCTGGAGGCGACAGGTGCCGCCCGGCCAGGGGCCAGGGCCGGGGCCGGGCCTGGGCCCGCTGCCAGGCGCGGCGGAGGCTCGGCGGCAGCTGGGTCACGCTCCGCCGGGCGCTGAGGGAGCGGAGCGGCCGCCGCCAGGCCCGGCAGCAGCAGCAGAGTCCCGCCGGCCGGCCCGGCCCGGCCCGCACCCCGGGCCGGGCGGCGGGTGTGGGCGGGCGGGCGCCGAAGCGAGCCCCCAGCCCCTCCCGGCCCGCCCCCAAGCGCCGCAAGCCGGGCCGTTCCCCCCCGCCCCCCCCGGTCCGGTCCGCCCCGCTCCGTGAGGGGAGGCTGAGGGGCCGCGGGCCGCGCCGCAGGAGCGGCGGGCGCCTCATGGCGGACCGGCCGCTAGAGCCACAGCCCCGGGCGCGGCGGCAGCCTGCGGGCCTCGCCTCAGCGAGCGGCGAGGGCGGCGGAGGGCGGGAACGGGGCCCCGCGGGCGGCGAGGCCGGCGGAGGGGAGGCGCGGCGCCAGCCCGCGGCCACGTGTGCTCGGGCGGGGCGGGCGCCGCCATGGCGGGGGGGGGCGCCGGCTGCTTCCGACCTTGAGGCGGCGGCGGCGGGGGCGAGCGGCGGGGCCGAGCCTGAGCCCTGCGCCTCCCTCTGCCCGCAGCGCCATGGCTGCCAACTGTGAGCGCACCTTCATCGCCATCAAGCCTGACGGCATCCAGCGGGGGCTGGTGGGAGAGATCATCAAGCAGTTCGAGCAGAAAGGATTCAAACTGGTGGCCATGAAGTTCGTGCAGGTAAGCGTCCGCGCCCGGGGCAGCGCCCCTGCGCCCGCTCTGCCCTAAAAGCTGGCCCCCGCCTGCCAGAAGAGGCACTTCATGCGTGTATCTCTGCCTGTGTGCGTTTTCCTGCATCGGAATGGGAATCTGATGCTGGATTTGCACAACAGCTGGAAGTGCTGCATCGCTTGCCAGGCCAGGCTTTCCACCAGCCACAAAGCCTCTGCCCTTTCCTAAGGAAAGCAAATTTGCTCAGGTGGCTTGGTGCAACCTAGTGAAGAGAGGTGAAGTGACCTTGACTGAAAGGTTGTAGTGGGTAATGTCACCCAGCCATCTTGTGCTCGGCTTGTTGCTGAGGATTACTGTCATGCAAAGAAATAACTGTGGCAATTCGTAACGCTGACTGCTACAGAGGAGGCTGGTGCGTTGTGCACCCCTTTGATTTTACACCCGGAACTTTAACTGAAACCACAATGGCATTGCAGCAGCTGCTGGTAATATGACTGGTGAAGCCAGTCCCTAATGCTACAGCCTTACAGTAGTAACACCTTTTGTGGTATGGTATTTTGAAAGCGGTATTTTATGTTAATCTGTCCTTTTAAAGGCCTCCGAAGACCTTCTCAAACAACATTACATTGACCTCAAAGACCGACCATTCTACTCTGGTTTGGTTAAATACATGAACTCTGGGCCTGTTGTGGCCATGGTAAGTGACTTGATGGTGCTTACAAATGACTTGAAGATATTTGTCCTGCTCTGTAAGTTATTTTAAAACACTCAGATGCACTGTTACAGAAACACTTTTCCAAACTACCCAGTTCTGATAGTGGCAAAAGAAGACCAAAATTAAAATGAAGACAATCATGTAAGAAGTTGCTATTTATTAACAAAAAAACCCACATGCATGTATGAAATGCGTGTTAAAATGCATAGCATGGATTAAGCAAAATTCCTGAAAGCCAGTCTTCTGTGCCAAAGAATCTTATCTTTTGGGCAAAAAAGGGTCAGGGCTTTCTCACAGAAACCCATCTTCTGTGTCATTCATTTTTGCACTCTCCCAAAACCAATAAAACCCCAATAAAAATCGCCCTAGTAGTGTCTCCTTCTGTTTTGACTATGTACCCAGGAGGAGTGCCTGCAATGCCTCGGGCTGTCCTAATCGTGGCACTACAGAGAGGTTTCAGAGTTGGCCTTGTACATCCGCTAACTGTGAGGCGTGGTAAAGTACCCCCCTCACCGGACTGACAACCTTGATAGTCCTTTTTACAATCACTTTCAGTTGAGATAGTTTATGAAATTAATCTTCAGTATTTTGTATAAGCATGGATAAATAGGATTTGTCTTTTTTCCTTAAGGTATGGGAAGGACTCAACGTCGTGAAAACAGGGAGAGTAATGCTAGGGGAAACGAACCCTGCCGACTCTAAGCCTGGTACCATCCGTGGCGACTTCTGCATTCAAGTAGGAAGGTTTGTGCTCAGTTTGTTACCAATCGAGATTAAAAACCTCAGTGTTAGTAGTCTTTTATTCTAGCAACTCAAAATTGTTGGTAGATACCCTCGTCTGATGGTGTTTTATTTGCAGGTCACAATCTCTAACTGCTGCTTAAGAAAATGGCTCGGTACAAAACTGACTTGTTTTGAAATACAGCTCCTCATCCGAGCTTCATGTAAGATCAGTCAGTGGCTGTTGTAGAAAAGTAGCTCTAGTCACCCCGCTAGGCTTACTTAGCTCCTGTAGTGGGGGTATTTGAATACTATACCTGAAAGAGTAGTCTTGCAGCACTAGGTGCTTCATCCAAATTCTTGCCTGTGGAGAACTACTAGGTTGGTCAAAGTGTATTTTTATATGGAGCGATGCATTTGTCTCCTTCCACAGAAACATCATTCACGGCAGTGACTCCGTAGAAAGCGCGCAGAAGGAGATCAACCTGTGGTTCAAACCTGCAGAGCTCATTGACTTCAAGTCTTGTGCACATGATTGGATCTATGAGTAAAATGAGTTTCCACAATGAATTGTGCCTTCTTAACACGTCATCTCATTCCAGCCATTGACCTGGGAGCAATTTTATCACCACGGTTATCTTAGTCATTTTCAGCACTGTCAAATAAATGAATATGAACTAATTTGTTGTGGTGCATTCACTGTGAAACAGACAACTGCGTGCAGCTGTTCACAGAAGCCATTTTACTCAGTCTTTTGGTGTTTTCCTCTCACAGAGGGCATAGTTACCACAAACATCCATGTACAGGCATGTCAGAGTAAGAATTCGGTGACTTTTGTTCATTGCAAAGTTGCTTTGGTGGCTACTCAGGCACACTGCAGGTGCAAAGCCAACTTGCAGAGGGAGAGGGGAAGGGATGCTTGAGCTACCCAGCATAGCACAACTGAACTAGAGAGAAAAACGTGATACTACCCCATGACTAAGCTTCCCTCCCTACACAACCATTAATACCAACTGTGAAATACAAAGCTTGCTCTCTATTAAATGCGTATCTCCTGCCACCTTCTTACTAAAAGCCTTACTTTGTGCTCAGACTAACAGACCCCATTAAAACATGAACGGTTTCACAAGTTGTGGGTGTTCTTTACCTGCATTTTCTTAGGGGAGAAACAAGCTGGAATGCATTTATGCATGTGCCAAGGAACATTCTTTTTTAAAGAAAACAATAACTTCAGAAAAAGACTTTTTATCATTTTTATTTTGTGTAAAAAAGGCAAATTTAGTGAATTATTTTCATCTTGTACACAAAGTTATAATTTTAATGCTTTCACATCCATGCTGAAAATCTGCAGTCTCGTAAAAATGAAAGTAACATTTTCTCCAAAAGCATTTTCTTTTTCACTTAGTTAGGTATGTTGCATGAGAAAGCTTTAAATACTCTCTCTCATTGACCACACAAATTACCAAGAAAATAAAAGATTAAATTTGTACAGATATTGATCTATATATCAAATACATACAGAAATGATGTAAAAACCCTATTTGTTTAATCTTGATTCCCGCCCCAACATTTTCCCAGGGGCCAAAGCTGATGCCTTTTTTTGTATAAATGGCTGTGGCTTTTTGTTTTAAATATGAAAATTAAAAGGAAGAAAAATTCAGTTTAAATCACAGTTTTTTAAAATCCCTTCCCAATAAAGGATTGTTACCAAATATATTAGCACCATCGTACAAATATTGACGGGAGAGGGTATTCACATCACATAAAACAACAATAAAAATAACAAACAAACACTGAAACCCGTGTTAGTATCCGTAGAACAAGGAATTGATAACTGCTTTAGCTTTCCTCAGATGCAGCAAGGAAAAGGTTAAAGAGTTGTATTTAAAATAACATAAAAATCAAAGATCAGCAGAAAGATTTTGAGCAATAAAAGAAGGGTAGCTGCAAAGTGAGGTACACAACTCGCGCTACCTTACGGTTATAAAAACCTGCTATGCCAAATACTGAAATTAGTTTGACCCCATTGAAGATGGCAGATGTCCAACACTTTGCTGCTCTTTTAGCCAAGTAACATGGCTTAGAGTAAAACGAAGTTAAAAATACCGAGAGCCATGTTACTAACAAATGCTTTACAAATACAGTGAAGCCTGTACTATGAATACCACAGCCAGCAGGTAACCCACTCTTGGAAGAGACCGTTCTCTAAATACCCGGTGGAATTTTCCTTAAACCTGTCCCTAAGCAAGTGACTTCATTAAGTTCTTTATGTGGTTGGCGTAGGACAGATTTCACTGTACTTGACAATTACACAATTACGTATATTTTGAATTCAGAAACACAAGAGAAATTTCACCCATAAGTCTCAACAGGCAACTCCTACTGAAGTCACGTGTATCCGAGAATGCGTGTCAACTCACATACTTTAGTGTTTAATGAATACAACACCTATTTTTAAAGAAACATTATAAAGACTGACAGACTTCAAATCCGATTCTTGCATTTCTCCAACACGGGAAGTGTGTTCAACTTAAGTGCTAATTTTCCCTCTTGACATGTGAAGACTGTAACTCAGAAATCAGGTATGAGCCTGGGCAATGCACAGAAGCCCAAGGTTTAGCGACAATATACCTTGCTCATGACTAGCCCAAGTTTTCACATTATGAAACACAAATTAACGAATTCCAACCTTTTTCAGCTACTGGGACAATCTAATTGTTGAAAAAAAAAAAAAAAAAAAAATCAATAGCGATGTACTTACCAAGCAAACCAATGCTTGCAGAGCTGGATTTTACAGCAGGTTAAATTGAGAACACAGGAAAAAAATAATCAAGGCTCAAAGTGTCATAACAATGGTCTCTAATCCTACTTCTCCAATCCAGGCTGTTCAAAAGAAACATCATGGGTGGGTCAGAATCTGAGAGAATGTATTTGAAGTCTACCAAGCCTGACAAAGTCCTTTTTGTGGCTATTTTAGAGCGCTAAAATGTCTTTACCACCTGAAGGTAGAGATACTTATGATCTGATAACCAGATTGTGTCAACATAAGAAGCTGCTGTTAAAAAAGGGGTCATTATTTAAGAAATTTTACCAGTAAGGGAGAAAAGAATTCCAGATATTCCTACACTATACAGGACATTTTTTACTTCCAGTAGTAAATACAAAACTTTACATAATTAACCCCTCTTGCATAGAATGAGGTAAACCTGTGCATATTACCAATACTATGTACCCAAAGTTAGACCAATATTTTAGAAAATAATCAAATTGCTGGTTTTCAACTTTCTATGCACTTTTTTTTTTAAGCTCAAACAACAATATACAAAAATGGTCTCCTGGGGCTCTGTGGGTTGATGTCCTTAAAGCATTTCTTAGGCTGTAGGAACACAGACATTAATCATTTTGATTATTTTTTTTTTTAAGCCCTAATTTACGGTCAAGAGTCAGATGATCATTGTACTGCTCTGAAGGGGACCTGCTAAGACCCAGAAGCACTTATAGAACATATGCAGTTAATTCCTGAGAGTTTAGTTAATGAACCTTACTGGTAAAAGCTAAAGCTCTTGATGCACATTTTTCCAGTCACAGCTCTGCAGGGCTGATTAACCATTTCACTAATCAACTCCATGAATGAGATAATTTACAAAAGTGTACAAAGTTTAAAAATATGGAAAGATAAAATCCTAATTAGTAAGAGGCTCATGCTAAAATACTTTGTATTTTACTGGTAGTCATTTTCACCCCTTTACATGACTTTTGCCTTTAAAAAATTTGGACAGTTAAGCAGGTGGGGCTAATGAGATACTTAAAGTGAGACACAAGGATTCCAGGCAATAAGCAAATCCAGTTTATGAATTATACACTAGACAGTATATGATTTACATACTGTTCTCAAGCCTCAACTTCCATATTACACTATTGCAAGCAAGAAAAGAATATTGCAGGCTGTGCAGAACTGAACTCATTTTTTTAATCCACAATGTATGGCTCCTTTTAGCTCACCTGAACCCACATGGAACTTGAGTTTTGAATGTTCACAAGTAAGGTGAACAAGTAAGATGGTTAGGAAACACCTAGGTCTTTCTGAATGGAAAAGAACAATCAGAAGAATACTCAGAAGTTCCTTCCCACCACCAAGGGAGGCCTGAGTTACTGTCTGTCCAAGTTACTTCTTCAGTCTAGATTCATAGCTGAAACTAATCATCCAAATGAGGGAATTTTCTGAAGTTTTAGTTTGGCATAGGGCTCTGTAAACATTTGCTGAAGCATTCCGAGACTACAGACATTCATGTACAGACAAGAGCTTTATAGTCCCAATCCAGTGCCCACTGCAGTCAATGGAGACAAGGCTACTGATATCAATGGGCACTGAATCAGACCCTATGGAACTTAAAAAAAAAAAACCAAAACAAAAAACCCCCCAAACTTATATAAAAAGAAGTATTTTAAACTAAATAAAAACATCTTGAAAAGTTAAAATCTTCCTCAGGCAATGGCTCCGTTGCAATTGGGGCTACTCACTGAGTAGAGCTTTACAGGACTATCTTCCACATACAATTTATGCCTCTAAATTAGGGTTTAAATGCCTTATTTTCACAATAAAAAAAACCCCAGAGGCGTGACCAGTGCAGTTCACAAGAGTCTAAAAGTCTCCCAACTTGTACCAAAAAGGTTCATTTGTTATGACAGTTCATTTGTATTTGCAACTATATCTTCCTCCAACCGCTTCCCACAATCATGCTAATTAAACTTTAATCTTACCAAAAAATTAGAATTTCAGTTCTTGTTAACAATGCACAATAAATCTGAACTTGAAAATATTACAAAATTCTTTCAAAAGCTTCAAATACAACACAAAAGTGTCCATTTTTGTTTTTAATAAATTGAAAAATCTTTTTCACTAAAATAGTTTCCCCGCCCTTCCAAAAAATTCTGAACTGAGTCTAACTCATCTACAGTTAGCAAAGTGCCCCAGGTACAGTCACCTGAACTGTACCATTGAAGTGGGAACAAAATCAGTCAGTCTTGGAGAAAGGCTCTTTTCCTATCACCAATACTCTGCCCCTCACTTTTCTGAGCTGCCTTATGGTTCTTGTTTGATGTAGTAACTGGCAGATCCGTTGCTTTCCTGATCAGATGCTCCTTGAAGGAAGCTATACTCTTCTCCATCTAGCAACTCCTCCTTCAGCTGCAATGAAGTAACTAAAAATAAAAGATGGAAATTAAAGATGTATAAAATTCAAAGTAAGTACAACTCTTCCTTAAATCTACTTAGTATTATTTAAATTGGGAACAGACCCTAGATTTCCCATGTTCTTATATTCTACATTTTAGTGATTCAACACTCAGTATCCCACAGAAAGCACATGCTTTCTGAGTGTAAATTGAGCCTTAGGTTATACTCTAATATTAACATATTTGAACAAATTACTTACAAATAATATATTCTCTACAGGGTTTTCTCAAGAATTTAGTATTTTAAAACACTGGTTTAAAAAGGTAACTGAACATGTTAATAGGAGTAACGACTATTGCTCAGAACAACACTTATTTTACTGTTAACTTTTGTTTACTATTTAGTTCCTATTTAGTCTTTACGGAAGTAAAAATAAGATCAACTGTTGGCCATTTACCATCTATGAATCACATTACTTAGCCCAATTACTGTAAACAGTCTATGTGAGACAAGAAAGAAAACATTGACAAAGATTTCTCAATACAACATGAACAATTTTAAGATCCCAGAAGACAAGTTTCATTCAAGCAAAACATCTTTTTTGTAGTTTTTATCTTCTCTCTTCTTTCTTTTGTAAAAAGAAAATAGAAATGAGATCTAAGACATAAAAAAAGATGTTATGAATAGCAATAATGTCACAATTACTTTTCCAGTTTCATAATGAATAAGTGATAATAATCAAAATATGAGCACAATGAAAAGAGCACTGAAAACAAAACCTGTCAAGACTTTCATTAAAGGTGCAGTACCCACATTAAAGGGTTGATTATACAAAACCAAATGGTTCTCTATGACCAAATGAATGAGAAGAGTATTAAGCTTATAGCTACTGAATACAAAGTTTATATGCATTATTAATATATCTTGAAATGCAGAAATATGCAGTGAAAGCGAAAAAAACAACCCATAACCTGTTGCTACTAGTAGCCCTGCAATAACTTACAAGCCATTTGATATTCTTATTATTTTTCTGTCATCTTCCATGTTGAAACAAACTCTTGTGCTAAATAAAATCTGAAAATTAAGATATTTAAAAAATGTCAAAAAGTTGCAGCATAATGCAAGCTCTCCTCATTTCTTTATTTAATAGATGCCTCCTCCCATCTACATAGCCCACAATCCCTTGTTTGTTTGTTTTTTCTCTCCAAACACTTTTTCCCGCATCATTCCTTTCCTGTGTGGAGGACAAAAAAAGTGCTGTCTAAATGGTAAGACACATAATTGGTTACTTGGATATGCTGCTAATACCTTAAGCAAAGGCTACACAGAGGTCAGGGATACAATCTGAGATCCACCAGGCATGTTCTTTTTCTTCTCTACCCCCAGTATTTGTAGAATGCTTCTGCAGGTACAAAAGGAGTAGCGGTCTCCATAATTTGGCTTGTCTCTGGTTAATTTGAACCTAAATCCTTACATTGAGATAATTAATGATACTTTGCTTCATTTGTCCCTATTATACAACCTTTAACATAAGAAAAGCTTAGCTACAGCTATACAACAAAAGTTACTTGAAAGAAGAATAAAAAAAGCCAATGCAAGTCATGTGACCCATCATCTTGGAGTAACAGGGATGCAGATGCACAAGGTACTCCCTTTTTAAATAGTCTCAGTGATTTGTCTGGAGACAAAGACAGACCACGTCTGATGCAATGTCATTCAAACCCCCAAAACACCAATACAGAATGGAGCAATACAGTCCAGAATACGTGCAAAAGTAGAGTGGGTCTCTTGGGACAGTCTCCTTCTGTGACAGGCTGGCTACAGGCTTTTTTAAAAAGTGGTGCTGTTCAACATTTCAGTGCTTAGAAGACCATTTCATATGACTCAAAGATGCAAAGTACTTGCGTATGCTAAAGAAGCACCATGACTTTGCTAGAGAGCAAAACCATACTATACACAAACCTCCTCCTGTGCTTATGACAGTATAAAACGGGAGTTGTTTAATGAGATCTCCGATAGACAAGTAGTTTTAAAGCAGATGCTTTGCCTTATTACTAATCTTACACTACTTCCATTCAAAGCCCTATTAGCATCTCCTGCAACATGCCTACATCCTAGGTACAGCTACTAAAATGTGAGGCAGTGCACGATGCTGAGGAATATGCATACAATTAATAAGTTCTGGCTGATCTCCAACGTGTTCCTAACTTATTATATGATGTCAGGGTTATGCCCTCCTCTTTTTGAGACTTAAAGCGTGTGGTCTTGCTGGTTTAAATTTAAACACCTTTGGACAACAACAAGGCTATATCACAAATAAAACTAATTTTGTCCAGCCTCTCTAAAAATTGGAGCTTTGAAGAGTTCCCCCAAAATGATCACAGAAAGTACTGGGTGTCAGAAACCAAAGAGCACAGGTGTTTTGTAGGAACTCAGAGATCTAATGACACAGAAAACTCAGACTGTGCGCGTCTGTGCACTACATAGATGCACTTTAGGTGTAGATTTGCAGTAAGATAAGTAGAAGAGCTGCGCAGAAACAAACACTCCAGAACACACTCTCCTAAGCAAGGCTTCTTTTTGCACTGAAGACTGTTAAAAGACAGGAGTGTACACAGAGTAGCAAGCTGAAGTAAAAATAAAGGACTTCTTGAGGAGCCTTGAGAGTCGTGCAGAAGAGAACCAAGAATTTTTGTCAGGTTGGCAAGTAGGTTACCGTGCCCCATTCTGTTAACGGGTAACACGGACCAGAGCAACCATTCTGGATGTACTCCACAGTCAAGGGGAAGTGCCAATATGGCAGCCCGCTCAGACTAAAGCAAACTTAAGGAAGTGTAAATCAAGCAAATCTGAAGCTAAATCTATCAACTGTCCTGTAGGGAGAGCATAATCCAGTTTGTCTGACAGATCACGTTGCTGCAACATATTTGTTAGAAATAACTTGTTTACCTGCTACATTACATTGCCATACATATTAGGAAAAGGAAAGAGAAAAAGCTACCAGAAACTTGCAGTGGACTTTTGTAACTGAAGATTGATTACATTAAAATTTTGAGCTTATTTAAGGATAGTTTATGTAATCTATTTACTCAGTATTACTGATAAATTAATTTTTAAGAGCTGCTCACTCATACAGATACACAATTATACAGTCGATACTTAAACAAAACCTAGATTTTACAGCAGAAATAGGGAAAAGATCAAATTCTAAAAGGACAAACTCTTGTCAAATATATTTTCTATATTAGTAACCCACAAAATTTCAAATGCAGCTTAAGTTGTGAAGATCTTTTCCCAGATAACTGCCTTTTTTCTGACACAAAGGCAAAAATCTCTCTTTATTTACTGTGTACAGTTAACTTTCTTTGCGAAAGATAATCCATGCTAACTTCCTGCTTATATCAAATATTCCCAAATCCACGTTATTGCTCAGTTTTACAGAGTGCATTTTTGTATTTTAAAACTCTGCCTCAGTAACCTACAACACAGCCTGCTATGAAGTTCTGAAACAGCTGCAATCCTTTCCTATGATTAATTCACTGACATGGTGCATCAGTGGGAATGAAAAGCTCTTTAACAGAAAAAAAAATAAAACCAATGAAAATTTAAAGAAAAAAAAAATAAAGATTTGACGAGTCAGCATGTTACATGCTAGACCATGCTTAGCTCCCCACTCTGTCTGTCAGTAACAGAGACTGATGTGGCTGGTTACCTGTTTTGAGGTTGGGACTGAACTCTCGGCTAGTCCTGGGAGGCTGGAAGGCCTCTAGGGCTGTCTGTGCTGGAAGGGTTCGATATGGAAGAGGAGTCAACTCGTCATCACCAGAGAAGCTCCTCCACACCTCACCTGGCATGGATGGGCTGGACAAACTGACAGGTTTCTTCTCAACTGGTATCTTCCTCTCTAAACATCAAGTCAAGCTAAAATAAACACTTGGGTTAAAGTGCATTAGGTAACTCAGACTCTTCATTGAGAAATGGCTCTGCTTCATATTCAGTGATTCTGGAAAACAAGGGCCTGTACAATGGCACCATTCAGTTATTACCGGGAATATGGTTCTCAACAACCATGCTTTAGTTACTGAATTCTACACACTGGCTGGGAGGACTTTAATGCATTGCTTAAAAACATGGTCCACTTACTTCATACTCTATCAGTGAAATACAAATGCTGTAAATTGCTTCTGCTGCAGCTACACTGCACAGTCGATAAACAAGCCTCTGGTTGGACACCCAAGAATACGGGCGCAGTTTGAAACTGCAGTTGTTTCAGTGTGTGTGCCTAACAGAGAGAAATAATTGCTCTGGGGAAATAATCCAGTCCAAAGTTTATCACCTCCAAAAACCTAGTTTAAAATTACATACTCTTAGTTACTTTAGAATGGTGTTTCCCATTTTTACAGTGCCTTACAAACTTCAATGAGCATTTTGGTGTTTAGAAAAAGTATCTTTTAAAATGCCTTCAAATTATTAAACATTGCATTAATGTAAAATGTTATGAAAACATTTCCCTAAGATACTCTGATTCTGTGCCCAAGGAACCTTCTCTACGGTATCAGGGATGCAAACACTACAATATACATCATCTCCACTGCTTTCAGCTATATCAAAACTGTGGTTGCTAATGCTTCAGTATTCTCAGCACTGTCAGATAAAGATGACATGACAAACAAAAGCCTAGCCCTGAAGAGAAAAGGTAACTAGATTATGCATATGCTAAAGATACCATCATGCTTAAATATTCTTCTTACAAGAAGAATTCAGGATGAGCCTTTTAGAGAGATAACACCGTGATTAGGTAGAACATTGCCTACAGAATCCCAGCTTTCAAAATGCTGTGGTCACGTTATCATTTCAATAACCTTATTCCAACAAACACACCTACTAGAAAGCAGACAATACGAGCAGATACCGCATACTACATGAATTGCCTAGATAAACTGATGATACCCTTCAAGTATTCACCTGCACCAGTAGAAACATAGTACGAAATCCTACCCACCTGAAATAAAGCTATAGGAAAAAATCGGAAGCGATTCCCAAGCATTCACAAAAGCACTCACAAAACTGACACTTGCAATTAGAAATTAGTAAGTAACACAGTAAGTATCCAGCAAACATACAAACTATGTGCAACTTGATCTTCCTTCTTTTCAATAAAAAGCAAGCAGCAGTGATGGACACACTGCTGGCTGAGAACGCAGGGACAAAGCTGAAGGCCTAAGGCATAATTCAAATAGCCCACCTGGTATTTTGCATGCACACAGAACACACTACAGTTATAAAGTATTCTAAGTAAAAGCAGAAAATTAAAAAGGGTAAAATAAGCATATCTTTACAATCCAAATGCTGGCAAATGGGTTCACTGTCAACATGACAAGCAGCTTGCACAGCAACAGAATAAATCTGAGTGCCAGCTTCATTGAAGGCTAGGCCAGGTAGGATGATGGTTAATTTCTACCCCTTTTGGACAGTCTCCATTTTTAAAATAGGCCAAAGACATTGTTACAGCTTTAAGAAAATTATTTCATGCTCTGTGTATCAGTAATCACACCAAAACAAATTGTTTGGGCATTTCCAGTAGTTAGCAATAAAAAATGATGTTTAAAAGAAGTCCTAGGAACATCTGTATTATGATCAGCCTCTACATGAAAGGGGTAGCAACCTGACAATTTTTCTATCTGTGTTACTAAATGTGTGCTCATTAACTACTTGTGAATCACAATGACATAGGGCAAAATTAACAATATGTTGCCCATTGTAGATTTTAAAGGAAAAAAGAAAGCCCAGCTGTATTCTCAGCTCCAAATTTACTTCTTTTTACAGATTAAGAAATTCTCCTAAACCAAGATCTCTTAAAATTTTCTCTTGTATTCTTTTGCTGCTGAGAAGTAAAACATTATGGCTGGATTCACTTGTTAAATTGTTCCCATTCAGCGTTAAGTGAGTCTTAATTAGCTGGTTGTGCCAGTTTCTGTAGTGGCACAGCTGAACAGGAGTCTGACTTCCCTCTCTTTTACCATGATCCCATTACGGCAGGGTTCGCTACGTACTCAGTTCTACTGTGCACTGAATGCGTGCTACTTGCTTCTCAATGGACTCAGTAAGGAGGTAGAATACTGCATTAGAAATCTGCATCATTATACACCACAGATATGAGAAAAATATGTGGAAGTAATGCCTCTCTCTGCTAAACACCATCTAGTTAAAATTAAGACATAGAGAGGGTTTCTTATTAATCAGCTCTGCTTACTTTACCTTGAAAGCATTACTACTGCGTTATATAGTTTTATGACTGAAATCCTTTTAAAAATGAGAATATTTTTATTTACAAGTGCTGAACAATAAAAGGCTACAGAAAACATTTTCTTAGTATTATTTCCTGTGACTCAGCACTTCTGTTGCCATAATGTACTAAGAATAAACATATGGGAGGCAGCCAAGTATAACCCTTCATGACCTTGTTCTCTCATCTCCTTTTGATGATTAAGTAGATTTCTTAGTACTGAGCAAACAGTTTAGAAAAGAAACCCATCAGAAGTTTTTCCTTGTTTCCATAGCCCACATTTACTTCAGGCTAGTGAGAAATGAAGAACAAATTCCACTAGAGCAAATCTCCTTTCTATGGCACTAGAGAAGGGGAATTTCCTTTCCATTGGTTGTATCACACTTACAGCTATCAAGATACTTTTGCAGAGGTATTAGGTGGAAGGAGAGGGATGAGGTAAGGAGCAGGATAGTCTGGCACAGCTTGCTAAGCTAAATCTGCTCAGACAGACCAGAATTATCCAAGAGCAGGTCCTACACAAAGGTAATTAATGATATAGCCATCTTTCCCTAGCTTAAGGCAACAGCAGCCACAATTTTCTCTAGATATTCTCAAATCTGCTCTTTTTCTGTACCTGAATTCTATTTAAAAAATACTGCTGCAAGATTGTGAACAGGATCTGGATTTTACTGTTCATTTCCTCAAACAGCAGAAAGGAGAAACAGTGCAATGTTTGAGGCACCTAAGAAGAGATTATAAGAACTTCCCAGATGCCTGCTTTATTTGTGGGACTCACTGGTTAACTTCTCTTTACCTCCAAAGACCAATATAGCACAGGTTGCTTCCTGCAATGACTAGTGAAGAAGGTTCCAGTTTGCCTTAATACGGCCATTCACACATCTAACATGAAGACAAGGGGTTTAATTCCTCACATTAGTTCTACACAACTGCAGCGCGACATCGCCTTTTGGAAGTCTCCGATCATAGCATTGGCTGTAACACTGAAGTCATCAACATGATCGATGGCTGTCCAGAATTTAAAGACCACATCATCAGGAAATACCCTTTACTGAGAGCAGCTGCAAAGCAGCTACACCTCACATATATAGAGAGAGCAGCATAGTTTGGATTTCAGTAGCCTCTGTATTTCAGTGTGAGTTTTTAAGGGATGGGGGAAAACTGTTCTATCTTTCAGGGAATGTGCCTTAAAATTTTAGTTTTATACTTGGATGAACTCAATTCCCAGAGCAACAAAACTCTCTGGAAACAAGTCTAAATAAGTCAAGATGATACAGGCACTAATGGTAAGAAAGGCCTAATGTTCTCACTTAGAGTATTTCACGTAATAAAACCTCTCCTAATGTCATATTACAAACTGTTAAAGACTAACTCATGTTTGCTGACTTGCAGGTAAAATAACTTTCAACATCAACAGAACTGTTGATTCGATTGCCTGCAAGGCTGTCCTATTAGAAAATGTCTTGATGAAGAAGCAGGGCCAATTCAAGATGAGAGATAATAGACCCTTTTCTGTAGCTGATCCGCCCATATGTCAACAGTGTAAAGTACTGCACCTTCTTTCCAACTCTCCACTGTTGCCAAGAAAACACCAAGAGAATGAGTCAGCATAATGATCTGATGCTCCAAACATAATATACAGTTAGGCTGTCTGGAACTAGACCATCTACTTCTATCAAGACAAAATATTCATTCTTATGTGGCAGAAAAAACCTCCCCTCCCCCCGCTCCCCTTTGAAAATGTTTCTTTTTAAAAAAAGATACCGTAAAATTTTGAGTTAAAAATAATTAAAAATTGTGTAGCCCTTAACAAGACTAAAGGCTTACCCTATGTTATTATTTACCACATCATCTCTTGCACATATATTTCTTGTACAATAGCTGTCATGTTGCTGCTGCTCTTAACTCAAGAGGTAGCTGCCTTTCAAAAACATCAAGTTATTGGAGAAGCGGCTTGAGAACCTTTGAAATGAAACTGCCATATGAAATGAGAATACAGATGGATCTGATTTCCAGAGAAGAATGATGGGAGAAGGCACAAGGTCCTCTTATGATTGGCTGCCTCTAATCCCTTTATTTCACTCATACAAAACAGATTTTCAGTTTAAAACAAGAGAGTCATGGAAATAAAAATATGGGGGAATGGAAAATGTGCAAATTCAAATTGGTTGTGCATTTTGAAGATAACTTGATCCAGAGGGTAACAATTACTATGGAAAGAATCTGAATACCTGAGATTCTTAAAGATGTCATTACCATGTTTCACTGTGACAAGAATAGTCACATACGGCAATACTATTTATTGTTTCTGAAAATAATCCTATAAAAGTTTTATTTACATACAGCTTCTCACAGGTGTCTCATCTAAAAACCTGGCAAGTAAGTCACTTTTGTTTTGAAAAGGCACCAACTAGATGGCAATTTATAATTTCTACATCTCATTCTTTCTGATCCAAGTAATTTGATTCCTACACCCATGTCACAAAGAACAGAATTAAAACTGTATTAATTGATACCTGAGGATTTTGTATAAGGCAGCATACCTACACAGCCAATGTATTATTTAACTAAAATGATGTCCAAATACCAAAAATATTGTAACAGTTATCCACCTACAAGTATATAGATTATTATTAGCAACATCAACCCTGTTGCAAATTATAAAAAATGGTTATTCTCAATGAAGAAGTTCCTTTTATGGCATACTGCACCTTTAAGCGTAACACCTGTTTACACGCAAACATTTCCAAGTAGAATATGGACTTAGGGAGAGACCACAAACATTTTAAACAACAGGAAAAGTACAGACGCTACTTTGTCACCCACTTTTCTTATGTCCTTTGTACTGTTGCGATTTAGCTTTTTTCTTTTGTTTTGATGAACTTGACTGGCTATCTCTTGATGCTGCAAAAAAATTAAGAATTCAAAATTAAAAATTTAGTATTTTGGAAAAACACTTCAGTGTGTCAAAGCTGCTACATGGCTACAGAATTCCTCCTTAGTGACTGAATGAAGGCTGAATACCTTCATTGTGGGAAAAGCCTCCCATTAAGCTATTAACAGTAACTCCTATTACCCTCCCATTAAACAAATAACAGTTCACGAAATACAGTTATCGATTACTATTGTATAAATTGACCTGACAGGATGTGTCTTGATGCACTAAATAAAATACAGTCTTCTCACATAAATACCTCTGCACATGAATAGCTATGCACACACTGAGTTCCCTCAAATTCAGTCTGTAAGGCATATACATTTGCAATCTTAAAGCAACATAAATTTCCAGTGATACGATGCAGAACTGACAAGTAACAGGCTTCTTCCCCAGATCAAATAAGCATCTTCTGGCATTAAGAAATAGTAAGTAGCCACAGAAACGCCCAGAAGAACTTTAGAAGTCAACGTGTAAGAGATTAGAACGGTGTACTTCTAAGCATTAGCAAGAATTTCTTCTGTTTTTGTTATGCCTGGTGACCTAACTTGAAAAGGATGAAGTTAGCAAAACCATCACGCATGAACAAGGACCAGTAAGCAACTGTTACATTATTTACAAAATAGGAACCCACCTTGTGGTGCTGGAGGCTGCAGCTGATATCCAGTTAGCTGACACCATCCCACTGGATAGAGGTCTGGGGACTCGCAATCCACCCACTGATCATATTCATCTTCCCACCCATCAAAGTGTATCCTCAAAAGGCGATGGATAATGCGAGTTACTGTGGCCACGCATACCAGGCGAGGTTCCATCAGATCAACAGCCTCTAGTTTCATTCCAACATGAAACCCATGGTTTGGAACTTCCTGGAAACACAAACACAAACAGGGCAAATACCAGTAAACAAATATGTTAATTAAAATGGTTTAAGCACAGTGTTGCAGCAAGTATTTTGGTCAACTTAATGTAAGAAAATACCAAGTATCACCTATGAAGTTTCCTGTACCCCTGTATTTATTTAACACTTCAGAAATATTGAAGCTTAATATACTCAAATGGTTCTTATTTCTAAAAGTCTCTCTTGTCTTAGGTTTTCAAAATTGTATTTAATGAAATGGATCAATCCCATGGACTATGCAGACAGAAATGTAAAGATAATACTAATCACAGTTTAAATACACATGTACAATATTTATTACCTTATTGAAAAGCTTTACAGGTGCTGCTATTGAGTCAGTTTCCCTGAGGTAGTCAAACCATTTAAAAGGGAGTTTTGCGTAACCTGTGAATTTTAAACAACATTTTCATACATCAACTGCAAATTCATGCATAAGAACAACAACAAAAATAGTACATTGGCATTGTGTTATGGCTAAAAAGACAACAAAGAAGCAAAACATTAACATCAGAAACTTCCACTCTCTGAGCTTTAGTCTAAGCCACAAGACAGTCATCTGGACATTGCCCATTTGCAACAAACAAGATGAATGAACCTCTGGATAATACAGAAAGTGTCATTTAATGTTAAGATTAATCCTTCATAATTGAAGCTTTCTGTCCGCGTAGGTCCTCGATCTCTACAATGCCCCACACAACTGACCCAGAACAGATCATGTCATTAAGGACATCCAGTGTCTTTCCTGTGGGGAAAGAGCTCCACTATTGAAACACTTGAATTGTTAGGAACAGAGTGGTAAGAACAAGCATGGATATTTTAAAACTTAAATAAGGCTACAAATAGCAATAATATAGACAATTACAGGATTTCCCCCCCCAAATCTTAAAAGCTACTATAAAGGGAAGAAAATACTCTCTCAAATATACTTAGCTTTTTTTCATCTACTGAATATGCATAAAACACACAGGACTGTTTTTTTACTTCGGGCAACTTCTACAACTGCTTAAACCAACAATTCTCAAGTTCTAGCTGGAGCAACAACAGCTTGGAAGATTTCTTGGTGGTAGTATGCAGTGATGGACATTCTAGAAAGACTGCAGTGGAGTGGGCATGGCATGGGGAGCTATGGGAAACAGCTGGATCTCATCTACAGGGGAGTAGAGAGCTCCCACTGAGTCATAGCTCAGTACTGCAGGGCCAGACTCATCAGGCAGCTAACATTAACAGTCCAAAACGCAATCCCATTCTTGAAAGTGTCTGAGCATCTTCATCTGCTACTGATTTCAACCAGAGATGAACATGTATGGAAGGAACGAGCTTATGAAGTCCAATGATTTCACAGCAACTTATTTAAGTTAACCACATTGATAAATGTAATTTGGAAAATAGTGTTCGCATTAGGTATCTAATATCTGCATGAACAGATGTTGCTGGATAGCTAACAATTAATAAGGGTAATAATGTGTCAGTTCTGTGTATTAATGCTTTTCTTTTTAACACACAGTTCCTCTGGCTAGATGAATGAATGAAAGGACTTGTGTACAAATAAACTTCTCACCACACACACTAGAGGTGTGTCCTTGTTAGAGCAGTCAGAAGAAACTGCCCATTTTCAAGCCCAAAATTTGGAAAGCAAAATACACCTCTTGTAAAAGCTAAGAAGCTTTGATCATTTTGATCCTATTAAATATTTTAGTGGGCATTATATTCTGTATTTTACTCCTGTTAATTCCACTTTCAAATGACTTTTATATTATTGCAAGAGTGATTTTATAATTGCCTCTCAGTGGACAATACAGGACTGTTATGGAAAACTGCAATAAAAGGGAAGATATACACGTAGATAAAGAATAAGGTTGCCACAATACAAGAAACACAGAAGTATCATAAATCTGTTAACAACAAAATTCAGATATTATTGTGTAAGTAGTGTTTACATAATAAAGAGGGAAAGTTTCATCATAGGAGTTTTTTTTCCCCCCCATTCTGTATCGTCAGTTTAATGTATTTATTTCTAAATTGATTTATATGTATTGATATGCATGCTTTTTCCTCCCACAAAAACTCTTCCTATTGCAAGAGACTCTTGCACCACATATTTTTGAGGGGTGATTTTGCCCATGAATTTCTAGACAGTAAGTTCAATATATCTGTTTACTGAAAAATAACAGTATATCTGTCCAACTGAACTTTCCACATACTCAAAGATGACAGATTCATTAGTGTGCAATAATGAAAATGATATGAAATTATTTTCTTCATGTTGCATTACACTGTCTTTGTAGTTATTACCTAGAAAAATAATTCAATAAGTACAAGTAGAAGCCTGCAAGAATGAGAATGGAGAAAAAAAATCCATTGAAAACCATCATTATCTGCTGTTACCCAGCTAGTTACAATCCTCTTTGTAAATTGCTAGACCAAGACAATAAAATGTAAAAATGAAGGCAATACAGTCTTCTGTAGGCATATGTGCTAGTGGACAGACAGCTTTTTCTCACAGAAGGGATTACGCAGCATACAACTCTAATGGCTACTTCCTCGAAGCTCAGGTTTGTGCGTATTCTTCAAAAAATTAACAGGTATTTTGTGAATTAGCCTAAGTCTTGGATTCTTTACACTGTTCATTAATCCTTTTGGTGGCCAGGACTTCCCAAGCAATGATGTATTCTGAACAGTCCTTTTTGGTGACTAGCATACTTCCCATTCACTTAATGGATATACTACTCAACCAGTGGCTATCCTCAATTCCTGACAGCAAAAGCAAATTATTTCAGCCAGAGAATCAGCCAGAGAATCAATCAGATGTTCAATTTGACTTTTTCTAAGTGAAAAGTTTGTTATCTCTGTTTTAGATTACTTTGAAGTTCTGCTGTTGTCTTTGTTTCAGACTTGAGAAAGTCCTAAAAAGTGACACGAATTTTGTAGACTGAGTTAAGAAACAAAGCATATGGCACATACAATATCACTGAAAAATATTCAAAATAAAATGTGGTCAGAATGCTATATGTACCTCTGGGTGGAGTTAGTTCAATCATGTTAATTTCACAGAAACCAACAGGGAAAATAGAAGGGGAAGTGGCATGGTAACAAAACCAATCAGACCCATCTGCTGCTTCTGAGCCATCAATCCCAATCATAAGATAGCCATCTGCTAAAACCTTTGTAAAGAAAAACAAAATTTTACATTAAATACCTTTAACTGCGTGATAAGGCTAGAAAGAAAGCATGCCATGTTTCAAAAGAGTGAAAAGTAACTCAATAAACTTAGGACATTCAATTATAACAAAACAAGAAACCCCAAAGCATACCTGTCTCTGAGATCGTGTGTACTATTGTCAAAAGTACCTTTGATAACTGCACAGTTATGAGACAAACATTTCCTTTTCTGATCTCTAGTTTATTTTTCTTGTGAACATCAGTTCTCCTTCTAAAGCTTTATAATTCAGACTATTCTTTAGCTTGCAAGGGTATTCTGCACGCCATTAATAAGAAAAAAAGACTTGCAATTATAACCACACTCCTCATTGGTAAGGTTATGCAATTCTGATAAGCTAGGAAAAAAAGTACATCCTTAAAAAGTCTTCATAGACTTCCACAAGTGAGAAGGATGAGGTTTCTGTCTGAACAGTTGCAAAACATTTGGTATGATTAGCAGAAGATTGTCCTGCAAATTAATCTCACAAACACCTGTACTCTAATTAAAGGTAAGGCTGAATTTCCAGACATTAAAGTAAAAATAAAAAATGTACATGATTATATCCTTTTTCATAGCAGTTTTATATAAACAATTAATGGATGTATTCCATAAACATTCACTGTGAGAATGAACTGCATTTCTTTTCGTTTTGAGCTTTTTTTTTTTTTCAAAGCTGAATAAAGGTGAGTGAAAGAAAGGATTCCTGCCTACCTTTATAAAATACACATGTGTTTCCTTACCTTTCTAATAGTTGCCACACATATTGCCGAAAGGTTTAAGGGATCTATAGCTTCCAATTTCATTCCTTCTTTAAACCATTCTCCAGCTGCATCAACCTCTTTTACCTGAAGAATCACATAAGAGCACCAGAAGCTAAGAATCTAATAAGCCTAGAACAAAATATAACCCCACACTGTCAAACCAACAGACTGAAATACCTGTTCTATCATCCCTGCTTATGTCAAGGAGACCAAATTAGGTAAGTGTTTGAATAAAAAAAGCAATGCTTGGGCTGGGCATATTTCCAGGACTCAAGTAGAGTTTCAGGTCTGTTTTACACACACCAGGGACTAAAGGTCCTCAATCAACTCTGAGAAAACAGTGTTCTTGCTAGCAAACTCACCTTCATAAATAAATGTGGGGGTGCATCAAAATGTCCATCCTGTTTCTTTGTAATATCTACAAGGAATATTAGTACATATTATTCAGAAGTTTCGTTAAAAGAACAGACAGTATGTTTTTCTGAATACATTAACTAGTACAATGCAATCACGTTATTGGTGTGGTAGGCCCACAGTTTATAAGACTACCACAAAAGTCTGGAGGACATAAGCCATCTATTTTCCTTATTGACTTCTACCTGAAATAACTCTGTAACACAATCTCAGTTAGGGGGAAAAAAGTCCCATGTTTACAAGACCACTTGATTAGGTCACAAAATGCGTATAAATATACATAGAAGTTTTTGCAAAAAATTGGCAAGTAACCAATGTGCACTTACAACATATATTTTTAATATAATTCTACATAATCACTTTAAATACATGCATGTAGCTGGCTTTGGCCAACTGTTGAATATCACTTTCCAGGGGAATCCCTGAAACTCTGTTAGAGACATTCTTTCTGGGAAGTAGGCACTGTTCCTGCTTTCTCTAACTGCTGTTATTTATAAATGGTTTCAGTGAAAGTTTAAGTGCTAAGAAAACTGAAGTTTTTCCTGAAGGGATGTCTTGTGGAATGTTTTACAGAAATTCTGTTTCTGACAAGGGACGCAAGCTCAGTGGAGCAGAGAAATATTAAAAAAGGCTTTTTTTTTGGTTAGAAACCTTAAATATTTTCAAATTACCTAACATATAAAAATATTTGTAACAAAGGCTTTAATGGTTTACCATCTGTTACGACTGTCACTTTACCTTCCCTTCCCATCTCCTAATGCCCTCTAAAACACGTAGATCTTGCAATGTAAAAATATGACATAGTCCCTGAATTTGCAAGTAAAAAAAAAATTCAGTATCTAATAGGATACTTGTCCATGTTGTATTGTACAAAAGAGACAAACATGAAGAAACCAGGAGTTTGTAACTCCAGGTATCAGCACAAAATATGAGGTTTACCATGCCTCAATATTGCAGTTCAAGGTTTTCCTGCCTAGACAGTTTGTTAACCACTTTTTATCACTGACTCTTTCTAGATACGACATACGACAAATCAACTGAAGATTTATTTTGGCTTTTCCAATGCTGCAAAATACTCCAATTATACTTTTAACTGAAACTCCTAGATGTACTGTAATTGCTAAAACCCCTGGGATGCATTATATAAATTTTTAAAGATCATTATTCAAGCTAAGTTTTATTAATTATATAAAGTGACAGCACTGCTTAAGTCAGACTTCTCCAAGCCAATACTGCCCACAAAGACAGCTCTAAAACACAACAAGCTTACCAGATCTTTTGAATCTGTGTCCTATACTTCGAGACCAACCAATATGATGAATGAGTGGACTGTACATGTGGCACCAGAAGTCATCAGTTTTGTCTTCACTTTCTTCATACACCAATCTTAACCGTCCCCCAATGACACTTTCTACAACTGCTACCCTTGTTCGACAAAGGTGCGTTTTGTCAACAACTTCTACTCTCATGGAAGTTTTGAATGGATACTGCATACTCTCAGACACCTTAAAGTAACAGGAAAAAAAAAAACATTCTGTAAGAATATACTCTGTTTTCCCTTAGTCTTCTATTAAAGTGCAGTATCAATGCACTTTTCATTTAATTCAAGTATTGTTAATCAGCCTGCAAAAACGACACACAATTTCTCTTACATTTCATTGTACGTGGGGAAAAATGAAATGTTTCAGAAAACTAAGTAGAATACATCTGTCAGTGCTTTAATTGTATCAAGTACAGCCCCCAATACAATTCTCATATAAGTTACAGGAATTTTCCATTGACTTAATGAAAAGTTTGTTTCATTGTTAACAATGGATAAAATTACTTAGAGAAACAATTAAAAAACCAACCCCAAGATGTTTTTTTTTTTTTCTTTGTCACACTTTAAAAATAGGATTAAAAGACTATTATAAAAGGGATGGAAAATGAACCTTCAACATAATTAAAGCTGGCCACTCACAAACATTTTTCTTCATAATATATCAAAAAGGAAGGAAGAGAATGGAAATAAAAGTTAATCTGCTTTGCGACAATACATTCTCTTTAAAAATCAGTATCTGTCACTTGCCATTTCCATTATCCCCCAAAGTGTTGAGTTCTTGCCAATTTAATTTGGCTTCCAACTGAGACAATTTTTAAATAGAAATAAACAACTGCAGAAAGAGGTTTTTGTTTTGTGGTTTTGTTTGGGTTTTTTTTAATATTAGATGCAGTGTAAGACAACAAACAATCTCTCATTCCTACTAAAAGCTAGGTACCATCTCACAATATTAGTAAGTAAACTTACAGCACACTATACAGGCAGCTGCCACACTTAAAAGACATGACTTAAAGACAGCAAAAAAATATAGTCCAGAGCAGATGAAAACTATTAACATTTAAAAGTATGTACTTTATTGCATCTAGGTATGTGCTACATTAAACACATTTCGTTCAGTTTCTTGAAATAGTGCATGATAAAAGTCATTCCTGAATTAGAAAAATGAGTTTTAATTTTTCTTACGTATCACAGGGTAGCTTATTAGCACTTTTTTAATTTTTAAATTGGGGTATTTTAAAATTAATATAGACTAACTAGTTTTTAAAGAAAATTACTTTCCACTAGAGGAAACAGTTTTCCAAATACATACTGACAAGAGTGGACATAAATGGAGAATAGAGATTCCAAGGAAAACTGTATTTAAGGGAAGAAAGTACTGTATCACCCTCACTATAAGAGGAGCTGATGTGCCATTGTAAAATACTTCAGTTCTTCACATTGTGCTGCAATTTTGTTTATAGTACATCATTGATATTGCATCAGCCTTACCTTCTGAGAAAAGTCAGGAGGAAGTGTTTTGGCACCAGTAAGTCGTTTCACTAGAAAAGCTTTCCAGTTTGTGTATTTGTGTTGGATGGCTGTTGCAAATGAAGGGGAAAAAATAAGCCACTGATTTTTAATTGTGTCCGTTAGAGACAATATTAGTCTGGAATATGTAAATAAGAAATCCCAGATGACTGTTAAAAAGCCTGGATGACAATAATGACAAAATCCTCTTTAGAGAATGAATGCTACCCAAGATTAAGTTTATGGGTATGTCAGGGCAAAGAATTTAATAACAAAATATAAATAAAATCAGTGCATGTTCACATCACTGATTATCTAACTGCTTCCACCTTGATCTTAAAAACTTCTAAGTCACATGAGATGGGCTACTCCAAGAAACACTTTCAGCATCAGTCAAATCCTTATTTTTCCAAAGTTAAAATGATTTATTCATAACTTGTTGAAAGATTTGCTATGGTAAAAAATACTTTGATATCTGAACCATGAGCAAATTTAGTTTAATAAAGACAGACTTTTATATCAATCAGTAAGGCTACTATTTACATACTTCGAGGAGGGACTAGGGGCTTCCCACTGGTTGCACACCAACCAACTGGGTGGATGTCAGACCCACAAACGTTGCACCAGAAGTCAAGACTTGAATCATTTTCAAAGCCTTCGTATCTTAGGAGAGCATTGTAGCCTGAAAGAAAGCAATCCCATTTAAAAAGACAAGAATGAAACAAGATTATAAAAGATCTGTTAATATTTCTTTACCAATCATCACGTACATTACATTGGATTTTCTAGACTAGAACTTTTTATAGAACATTATTCTTACATCACATTGCTGCACGTTATTAATGCACAGAATGGATCGTGTAAGGCAAATTTAATTAAAATCATTGAACTATAAACCTTTAGAAGTTATACATAGAAGGACAAAATTGATTACCCACAGTATCTGGTTTTTCATATCTTAGCTATGTGACCTTGAATTTTTAACTTTTCTTTTAACCAAAAGTGATACATATAACGAGGCTTACTTGCTAGCTATTATTCAATTTCCTATCTCCTCAATCCACACTGCTCTTACTGTACTCTGAGGCAATATAAAAAAAAAAAAAAAAACCAACAGGCATTCTCAAGCTTCAGTGAAGCCACTATAAAACAGGACACCATAGTGATAGTGCTAACACATCTGATTGACACAGCTCTGACAACCTAACCAGTGTCAACATTCTACTAACCAGGTGACCACTGACAAAATTATTAGCTCCCTTCACACCATTATTTTGATTATTAAAATAATTTCAACTAAAATATATTCACCTGCTAATTTTACAATTCCAGCTATCCAGAAGACTTTGGTAGGTAGGCTGCAGTCGGTGTTTGGAACCTCCACTCGCACTCCTTCTGAGATATCACCCCAGCATGTCCCCATAGGTGCCTATCATTTAAGGTAGGGGGGAAAGTCACCAGTTCACCACATGAAATTTTTTTTTTTGTTGCATTAGTGTTTTACAAGCAACTTAAAAAGATAAAACAATCAATATACAGGATAAGACACGAGCAAACATTTAAGAAACAGCTGTTTTATGAAAGTCTCGTTTGGTTTTGATTTGAATCTGATGTGTAGTATTGTAACTGTATATAATTATTAATGTGTATTTCCTGAAAAAACTATAGGATTCCAAGTTTAAAAATCTGTAAAGCATAAGCACAAATAGCTTATACTCACAGGTGAGCTTTATTAGAATATGTTTCAAGTAGGCGCAAGCTACTGAGTTAGCAAGAACTGTGTAGTTCTTCTGCAATTCTACTTGCAAAAAAGTTACGATACTTTAGATTCATACCTGTACCACAGACATCAAAATCTTTACATTCTGTAAATCAGAAATGTTCCTGAAAAAAATGCTTAAAAGTTATTTCTTGAATCTATTATGATGATTTATTACAGTGGGGTTTATCACCCACTGGTTCACATCCTCCCAAGAGGAACAGGCTTTCCTACCACCTGCAAGTGATCATTCTATCAAGCAAGCAAAAAGAATAGAAGGCCGAGTGGCACCTTTTTAATGAACGCCAAAAGAAAATGCACAGCTAGATTCCTCACAGAGTCTGGAAGGCTTAGACTAACTTGTTAGTAACAAAAAGAAGTACAAGCTTGATGAACTATTAAGGATTTGGGGAAACTTGGAGATAAAAATTACTTTTAGTTTGCTATCTCAAGAACAATGTTTTGTTGAACAGATCACCATGAAAAGATAGTCAAAGATGGTATTGTAGAGATATCAAAAATGCACAGTGCTGAAGAATCTAAAACCTTAAAAGTGACTCAACTGAAGTTATATTCGTAACAGAACAGAAAACAACTCAGTCTACATTAAACTAGAGATCACCAAGAAGGGAAAGATTCAGGATTGTGGTATTTTAGAACAGTCATATCAATTCTGAGAAAAATAAATTCTTATCAGTTCAGAGAATATGCAGGTATCACAGGGACAACTGAAGGGATCCTCTGGTTCTGTACCATAGCGGGCAGACAGTATTCTAAGGCTGTGTCTCATTTACAAAGCTCTTTCCAAACACAGAGAACTTAACAGCTCAGTGGAAACAGCCTCCAACTTCAGAATTTTTGCTGAGAGCCACAAGTGAAAAAAGTTGGATTAATCCTGAATGATTGGAAATCACGATACTGGAATTTTGCTGGCAATCAGCAACACCCAACCAGCAGCACTAATACCCTTCACTAGTAGAAATATTTGAGGCTAGGCATACAAATCTTAAGACTAATTTTAACTATTAAAGCAAAAATAAGTTACTACAAGTATTCCAGTTTCTTATTCTTGAAGCCTGGTCTCTTCGTGTTCTGCTATGTCCCATCTACACCAGTCTAGACTGCAGAGCTCTTTTCTGCCATCTGGCAGACAGAGAGAAAAAAACAACTTGAAAGATGATGGCTTATTTTCACACACAAAATATGCAGACACAGCTTCTTAATCAAGTCCTATTACATATTCACTACCATCTCTAAATTGATGTGCAGCTTTCTGAACTGAATTGGGGAAATAAACTTTTCAAACGGCATATTTTAGTCAATCTTGTTGCCTTGTATAGAGATACAGATGAGGCCAAACAATCAAAAATAGTAGTGCTGAATAATTTCATAATCCAGCTGCACTTAATCAAAATATATTTTACTGCCTGCTCATCTATTCAGTTGATTCAGAGAGAAAAGTATATCAAAACACTCCTCACATTAACTGATAATGGAAATGTCAAATTTTTATGCCTAGAATGTGGATTGGTATAGAGGGAAATAGCAGAAAGTTAAATTTGTCCTTGTCTGTGAAAATATTGGTTCTGCTAGTTCTCCTACACCAATCCATATGGCTCACCCTTTAGAAGAGGGACACCATCCTGTGTAGCATCACTACTGAAATGCCAGATAACACTACTGTCCTGAAGTGATGGTTTACAGTATACCTGGTATACTGTGCCATCTTTTCCTTTTTCACTCGTTATGAATATTCTTAAGGGAGGAAGACTGGATAAACCAGGGCTATAACAGCCATCTTCCTTCATATCTTCTCTGTCCTCATCTGATCAATCAATAAATGTTTGCACAGTGCTTTGAAAAACTCACAAAGCACTATGTAAGTGTTAAGTCTTATTCATCTGCTGGCTGGAAGGGTAACCCTGAAGACTGGATTGGCATAGTGCGAACTAGCAGAACCATAATTTACAGGTAAGAACAAATTTACCTTTCGGACTCATGACGAAGAGATCCACTTCATATCACTCCCAAACAAGGAAGATCTGGTTCATGGCTTCCTGCTCCGGGAGATGACTTGGGAGGGTTTATCTGTGAGCAGCAGCTGCCTTCTCTGCAAGGTAAGTTGCAATCAGGAAGGTCCTGTTTGACAGGAGCACCTAAAGGCTAAGTATCCCCACATGCCTAGCTGAACAAAGATGTCGCGAGTTAAATAATTGGCTTCTAAAAGTTTTGGATGGCACCCACATTGCCATCATTTCAGATTTGAAACTTGAATCAGTATTTTAAAGGCAAAGCGATGCTACCAATTCCTGAAGCATAAAGATACTATGCTGATACCTTGTGTGTGAATAGTAATCCCCCAAAAGGTAATGCCAATGTGAAACATGCTTTAAAAATAAAAAGTTCAAAGAAAAGCACTGCCACCTAATGTAAAACCCCGGAAATGCTACCTTAGCGCAAAGTATTTATTTATTTATTTAACAAACAAAAGAAACTAAAAGAATGAAAATATTTCAGCTCAGAATAAAATTAAACTGGAAGAATGACTAAAAAATTCTTAACTTCAGAAAATATGCATCTCACTAGCAACACAGTGGAAAAGAATGCTTACTATTAATTGTGCATTAAGTTGTACATTAAGTAGCACTGACAAAAACTCAAAGCACGTATTTGCTTTCATTTCTAGGAATGATTTGAGCAAATAAAAGCAAGTATAGAGAAAAGTAAAAACTGTTTAGAAGAAAATGCAATTGGAATGCAGGTTAGCAAGGAGCACATTGTATGTCACCGAGAGATAACACAACACTGAAACTGTTAAATGAAGAGTTTTCCTCCTTGCGTCAGCTACCGCTGTGTGCCTGGTTAATGCAATTTGGAAAAAAGAAAAAAGCTGCAAGGTGAACAAACTGTAATTCTGGCTTCCTATATGACATAAACCAAAGCAGCTTCTCTACTTTAGTTTACTGAACCATAAAGTGGGCACAGTTGTATGTACTGTTGCTAGTGAGTTTCATTGGTGTTAACTCAGGACTGAGGTCTGGAATGAAGGTAACAGGGAAGCACAAAAGCCACATTAAGGGCATCAAAAGACTTAGAAATTAATTCTTCTCATACAGAGATAGAGAGAACTTCAGGATTTAAATGTTTTAATTCCAAAATATAACTGTTTTAAGTTGAAGAGGAAATAACTCCCCAGGCAAAAAAAACTGATGTGGGAAAATTACATCAAACCTGAAATACTGAAAAATGCCAGGTTATTAATAAAATAATCAATAAGCCAAATCCCACATCTTGTAATTCTCTTAAATTTTCTTTATTACTGATCCCAATGTTCCCTATCAAATATCCATACAGATATACCCAGTATAATGAGATATATATTTTATCTAATAACAAATTTAAAGGTTGTCATGTCATGATTTTACTGTCAATTAAAAACTTTTGGTTTGAACAGAATAAGCTTTATATATTCAACCTCGCAGACACACACACCCCCTACATGCACGGAATCCATAATACAGATGGTAAACAAACATCAGCTAATACAAACTTTGACGAATGAAAGCAATATAGTACACAGAACACATAGCAATAATCTTTCCAGACCAACAAAAAAAATATCGTTTCTTTTAATTATCAACAGAGAGTGGAAGAGAGACACGGATCTAACAAGAGACTACTAATGTGTTTTCATATTCTGACTGGTTTAAATAATGTATTTTTCAAAGAAGTAATTACAGTACAACTAAATGCAAATCACACCATTGTAACACTAACTAATGTCCACCACAGAAGCAGAAATATCCAAAGGACACTTCAGGAGTTGCATTTTACTTGTATTAAAAAAAAAAAAAAGAAAAAAAAGAAAAAAAAATGGGGACAGAAAAGAAACATTCAGGTTTAGTAGCACTGTTGCCAGGTAGCTTGTTAAAATTTTTTACAGTAAATATGAGCATTAGTACTGTATCTGTTCACATTATTGGCACCCCATTCGACTTAGTGAATGGAGCAGTAAGAAAGAAGATATAACTCCTTTTAATACAGAATGTTATAGCATAATTGACAAGTGACCCAACTACTGTATCCTAATTAAGGATGCCATACATAATGAAGCATTTTGTTATAAAAGCACAGCCCACATTATCAAACAATATCTTTTGATATGTACTTATGAAATTACTTATAGCACGTACCTAACTGTGAAAGCAAGTGCAAACATGCTTACTTAAGCACGTGGAATTCGATACAAATTCATGAAGCTATACTAATGCAAGGCTCTGTTCTGGGCAACAGTTAAGGCCTCTAAGCATAAAGGGTGCTATTCAGAAAGTGCCAACTGCCAAGAGCCCTCAGCTCCTACCGATTTATGCGTTGACAGGGCTCAGCATGAATTCCAGAACTGTAGAGAAAATATGTCTCTTTTCTCCCTCATGGACAACTTCCACAAAACAAAATGTTGGTTTTGATTGCAATTTTCATGAGATAATTTTGAGCAAAATAAAACTTTGTAAGAAGATGGAACACTTCAACTTCCCAAATAAGTATGCTGAGAAAACACTTTCTGTAGGAAAGTTTTTACTGACGAAAGTACTGACAATATTTTAAACAAGATCTAATAATTGGAATTTAACAAACACATTGAAGACAGATGGTGCTAAATATCTTCCTCATCCCCTCATTGCATTCTGTAATGACTGAGGACTTTTTTGTTTGGGATTTTGGGATTGGGGAAGAAAACCAACCTCCTTAACTTCAGATTTATAAAGAGTCTTCATTTTCCTCTATTTCTACATTACCTGGCAACATGGAGAATCTGACTAAAAGCTAAGAAAAAAAATCCCAAATCCAAATATGTAACCAAAAGATCAGTTCAACATAATGGAGCAAGCTTGACTCAATCTAAAAAGCCTTTTGTAACTTTTTCTAATATTGCATGACCTGGTTGGTTTGATACTCTGGAGTGCATTTGATGATTTCACACGTTGAGTGTAAGAAAAATAACTTTGCAAGTGTTCAAGAGTCCTCCTTTTACTCTATTCTTTGATTATGAGAGCATGTATGATGAAAGTAACTGATGAGTGTTCAGAATGGTTTTAAAGGACAGATAAACCCAAATATACCTATCTAAAAAGTAATCATAATAACAGAGTTCACAATATAAGTTTCATAGTTGTGCTGGTTTTGCCTAGGATAGCATTAACTTTCTTCACTGTAGCTGGTATGAGGCAGTGTTTTGGATTTGTGCTGGAAACAGTGTTGGTAGCACAGGGATGCTTTAGTCCCTGCTGAGCAGGGCTGACACTGAGCCAAGGGCATTGCTGCCTCTCACCCCATCAGCAAGTGGTTGGGGGGGCACAAGGAGCTGGGAGGGGACATGGCCAGGACAGCTGACCTTAACTGACCCCAGGGATATCCTACACCATATGACATTATGCTCAGCATATAAAGCTGGGGGAAGAAGGAGGAAGGGGGCGGGCATTCAGAGTGATGGCGTTTGTCTTCCCCAGTCACCGTTACGTGTGATGATGCCCTGCTTTCCTGAGGATGGCTGAACACCCGCCTGCCGGTGGGAAGCAGTGAATGAATTTCTTGTTTTGCTTTGCTTGTGTATGGCTTCTGCTTTACCTACTGGGCTGTCTTTATATCAACCCAGGAGTTTTCTCATTTTTACCCTTCCAATTCTCTCCCCCATCCCACTGGGGTGAAGTGAGCGAGCGGCTTCATGGGGCTGAGTTACTGGCTGGGGTTAAACCATGACAATAGTTCAAGGCCATGAAACATATTTGGATATGAATGTTTTGCAAAAATGAATTCAAGAATTAACACGGACTCTCTCTCATGCACACACACAAAAGGATAGCACATATAGAAAAATACTTACATGTTTAAAACAGGTAACAGGAGCCGCTGTAAAGCTATTGCTATTGATGTAGTTACCCCAGCTGAAACCTTCCACAGGGACAGCTGCTAAGAGAAAGTTATTTTATTTAGGAAGCTGCTAGTGAGCCACAAATCTTGTATTACTAAGAATTTGTTTCAGCTCTGCTTATAGGACATTACCTGCTTTAGTCTTTGCCTGGTTTTGTAAAGTTGCCTGGTACTGAGCATATGCTGCTAATTTAGCCACTAAGGGTTGTTTTTGTAGAACTTTAGCCTTCTTTGTTGGAGGTTTACCCTAAAACAGAAACAAGCTAAGTAAATAAAGTCTTTCCAAACTCCCATCAGGAAATTTCCATAGGTCTGTAGCATATCTCCGGTACATTTAATTAAAATTACAACACAGAATGGAAGTTGACTAAGTATCACAAAACTACATGTAATATTAAATAAATTTAAAAACCAGTAGCAAAGAATGTCCAAAAGATGACTTTTGTACTAGTATTCCAACTTGAACAGCGTTATAGATTCATTGTTGTTTACCTGAAAAAAAGATAGCTTTTAAAAGCAGGTCAAAAGGAAAAACTTTAAATCTAATTTATACCAATGCAATTTCTTGGCATTTGTTGCAATGAATTTGAGACAGGATGATGATGATATTTCCTCACATTTCTATGTCTTTTCTCAAATGTTACAAATATACCTTCATGATTAGTTGATTAATATTTTAAGTGAACAAACCAAAATGCATTTTGCAAATCTACGTGGTTAGGAAAACCATAAAAAAACCCCCCACAACGATGCTACGTAAATTTTTATGCCCTCTAAAGCCAGAAAGTCTCTCGGGTACGAGATACAAGGAATTTCAAGTCACTACATGTGTGGACTGAAGATTTTCCCTGATCTTTTTCTTGCAGAAGGGTGACTACAGCAGAAATGAAGTAAGTCAGTGTTCTCTGGAATTTGTTCTGCTGAGCAAAGTAATTTGTTCATGACTGATACAGTTTTGAGTTTTGGCTTACAAAATCACTCATGTTAAAGTTTTAATGTGTTAAGAAACTTGACCCATCTTAAAAAAATCATGCAAGTTTTACAAATGTACATGTTTTACACACACAGAGACTATAATAAATATATAAAGAAAATGGTGTCTGTACCGCTACCTGAAGTCTGGCCAGAATGCTGGCCTTCTTGGAGTTCGATGAATAGCTTCTAGAGCATGACACACTGCAGAAGCGTTTTGTTTTAGAGTAAAAAGCATCACGGACACCAACCATTCCACACATCTCGCATGTAGCTAATCAGAGGAGAGAAAAAGCCTAATGTTAAGAGTGTAATAGAGACCTCAGTAATAGTTCAGAACAAAGACAAGATAAGGAAGGTCCTGTAGGTGGCACCAACAAACAGTTTCTTAGGGTTTGACCCTGAAGAGAATTGCACAGAAAAATAACTTAGATAAGAACACCACCACAAATGTCAGTGAAACACTAAGAACCTCAAGTTCATTGGTGAAAGGGTGCCTCTTTCTGCTCCCTATCAGTTTTACCACTGGTAGAAGTGAATGACCCAGCTAAATCAGCTAAAGCCAAAATCTGTGTTTTCACGGTTCTCAAGGAAACGTCTGTTTTGAATCTGGGCCTGCCAATCTTGATTTCCTCTTAATATTTAATACTTCCGACCTGAAATAAAACCAGATCTCTTGTTTAAGTCATAAATTAGTATACCCAAAGTACCCCAGCCCACCAATATTCTCTTCTAGCTTCAGAGGTTGACAGCATCACCCACCGAGTTGTTCTATGAGTTTGTGACCAACTTATGCCAAAGAGACAATACCAAGATTCTGCCCAGAGAGTGCTCTACTAATCATTCATAATTTTGGCTAAAATATTTTTTCCCTGATGACAAAAGCAATCCTCCCCTTTTTTTATTTTTTCCAGTATACTCTAGCTCACAGCAAGTGGGTAGTGAACAGGTATACACTGACAGACTTTATACAGTAACCAAGTTTTCCTAGTATAGGAAGAAATATATTTTAATACATTGTATAGATAACAAAGAGAGAGAGAATATATGCCCAAGTGTAGAAAGAACACTGACATTTTGCTCAAAGAATAGAAACAATGTACATGAGAACATACACATGCATGTGTATATATACACAGCACACGTTTGATGGGAGGGTGGATGTTCCCATACTATTTCTTTCCTGACAGTGGGATTCAAAATCTATCTTATTTCAGTTTAGCAAAAACCAAGCAATTCTCCCCTCCCAAAACAAGCCAACCCCAACCCTTCAGCTGTTTTGGTCCCTTTTCAATCAGGACCAACTTTGGGGATTGGACCCTCACAACTCACAACACAGGCTAAACCCCATAAATACCAAACTCGTTGTACTCATGCATCATACTCACCCATGCCAGATTTGCCATCTGGATAAGTATAGACCTGTCCATTGTTCTTTATTATTGGGAGACTGGATGGCAAAGGAGCAACCTCCTCTTCACTCTCATCTGAACTGGAACTGCTGCTGGTGTCCTCACTACAACTATCATAACCGTCAAACATCCCGAATGAATCACGTCTTTTCCTTTCTGCTCGTGAAGTATGTTCTGTCTAAAAATTAAAAACAAACAAACAACAAAACCCCCAAAGAATAGCAGAGCATTCTGAACCCAAGTATTTCAAAGTCAAGCTTAAAAAGTTTCAAAGGTCAAAGTAAGCCTTCAAAACTAGATATACTAACAAACTGTTCTATCGGCATTGAGATACGAGCCACATATTGCTAATTCAATTAGCATTAAACTAGCCAATTTTTGGTATTGTGATATACAGGAAGAAAAATCTATCTCACGATCCACTGAGAATACACAGTAGCAGTCCATACATTTCTTTTGCTTGGTATCTTCAGAGTTCATTAAACCTGATGTGCTGAATAATGACAGCCACACAGGTCTTATATGCAAATGAGCACATTCCAGATGGCTGCAGCCAATTTCACTAAAATTCATTCATTTGAGAAAGCTGGGCAGAGAAAAGACAGTTCAACCAAAAGGGCACTTATTCCACAGGAACAGAAATGAGAATCTATCTCTGCTCCCATTGGCTTGTGGGGCTATCGATAAATCACTTGGCTTCCCTATGATTCAGTTTCTCACATGTGAAACAGGAATACCTCTCTACCTCACAGGGATGTTCTGAAGATTAATACATTAACAATTATGAAGAGCTTAGTTACTATGGCAATAGGGTTTGTATAAATGCTAAAAGATAGAAAGGTGACTAATTTGCCACTGTCATATACAAAAACTTGTTACATAATAAGAGTTTTCCTATAACCAAAAAATCTGAGGTCAAATAAAAACATACAGTTTTGAAGAACACATAATAGTCAAGCAATTTCCAGCAAAGACATTAAAGAAGTATAAACAATAGATTAACTGATGTCTTTTTTTTCTGATGCATAGCCAATACATGCATTTTAATGCAGTGACAATTTTACACAGCTTTACTGAAACAAGGCTACTGCTACGTGAGCTGCCCTCATTAAGCTAAAAAAAAAATAAAAAAAATTTCAAAGTATTGTCATTATCCTTAACAGCATCTACTAAGTTTGAGAGGAAATAACAGATAAAGAGAAGACAAATTCTACAATAGAAGCACAAGTTAGGAGAATGAAGTACAGCCAAGAAAACCAAAAAAATATTAAGAAAGCCTTTGCCTCTACTTCCTTTTCCAAGAGCTAATTTTATTTAGAAGTCATTGCAGACAGAAAAATAATGTGATTGGACTTTTCCTTCTTAAATTGCATTTAGATTCATAGCTTTAAGATTTCATCACAGTAATTCCCCAAATGCCTTTCCTAGAGAGTAGATGCCTGAACATCCGAGCCTTTTTCTGCTGTGCTATCCCTTTATTATAATATTCTCTATTCTCCTTTACAGTCTGACTAAATCCTGTTATGGAAGGATTTCCTTATAGTTAAAAGGGAAAACTGATTTCCACACTGACCCAATCCTAGCATCCAATAAAAGAAACAAAAAACCAAAAAATAAAAAGAAAAAACCCCAGTAAATACAAAAGGTTATGCAATAAGGTAAACAAATTTAAAACACTTAAAGCAGCTCTGAAACAAAACAACAACAAAAAAAGTCAGTGTAATGTTAATTATGCACACATTCCTCAGCCCACAATTCAAAATTATATTAAAATAAATAAAAATTTAGGATAGGGCATAACTTGACAACTCCTTGAAGGAACTGACATCTTCTGCCTGAAGTAGCTAGGGCAACAGTCGCAATCGTTAGAGGAAACATTGAGAGATGGCAGAACAAAGCCTAGGCCTGACCTGCCCTGGTCAGCCTTACCCGTACACTATCGCTGCTGCGATTAGCCAGCAAGATGCCAGATCAGTTATTTGTTTGTGTGTGCACGTGTGGGTAGATTAAGGCAGAAGTTGAGCACACGTTGCCATGGATACAGTGTTCTGCGAACAGTGCCAGTAATTTACAGATCAGAACACGAAGACTAGTCATCTTCCTTAAGATTTCATGAACTTAACATCTCACAATATTTAACTTTCCTTGACCACAGCCTCTGCTAAGCAATGAAATGCAACACTATATTAACCATTCACACCAGTAACACCACAGCACCACGATGCCTTCTAGTATTAGGGATAGATATTAGTGGTGTTACAGAGAGGATCTCCTTCCTCATTGACTCATCCTCCATAAATCAGCTGATCTAATTTCACTAAGAGATTAGGGCCTTGTCCCACACAAAGGAGGACTTCAACCCTTCAGCGGAGGCTGCAGTACAAGGTAGTCTTGGGACGTCCCTTTTCCATTCCACACTGGATTGCTCCAGACCCACACGGCAGTTCTGCTTTGCCTGGTACTTGGCTGGCAGAGGTTTGAAATGCGGTAGCAGCTCAGAGGAAGGAAGAGAAGTGCAGCCCATGCCCAGTCCCTCCAACTCTCACAAACTCTACAGCCAGCGCTGCTCCCGCTGCCAGGGAAGGGGAAAGAAGAAACGGGAGGTTGGAGGCAAGATGAAGGACCGGTGGCACAGAAGGGAAGACAGGCTGCTCTAGGCAAGTCGAAGCATGGTGCAAGATTACAATTGCAGATACCACAAGAGCACAGTTGGCTCTTTTTTTTGTTCTTCTTTTGCATCACATGTATTTAGAGCCTCAGTAATACTGCCAAGCCCTCTTTGCCAAAATATCCACGGATGAGAAAAAGTATTTCCACTTTCTATATGGAAAGTTGGGCCCTCTACTAAGAAGATCATTCTTCAGCGTTATACAGGTTCCTAAAGTTTGTCGAGTTTAACTATGCTGTCAAAGCAAGTCTCATACACCATCTTTCCATTTACTTTGTATTTGGCCAAATTGTCCCACTTCAAGTTATGAGCAATTCAAAACAGCAGCTTTGCTTATTGTTTTAAAATGATACTGTAGTTTTTATAAAACATTTTTATCCAAGCGCTTGCCAGAAGATGACCACATTTGCCAGATAATTTATGTAGGACATTCTTAATGTTAACTTACAGTTATCTGGACTGTAATTCTGGGGAAACTACTCAAAATATGTTTTCTGAGACTTGGAAAAGGTACGGTTTTGCAACAAAAAAAATACAAAGTACTTTGTGTGCAGAAGTAGGTGGAATTTAGGGAAGATGATATGCAAATACCTATGCCGGAATTTTGCTAGAGCAGATCAAAACATTTCTATTTTGATCATAAACACCACTAAGGTTCTTTTTAACCCATGCTGAGAAACAGCATTTGTAGAAACAAGCGAACAACACATGGAATCTCTGATAACCCTTCCTGCAGAACTTAGAGGTCCTGTTCTTTTGCAAACCTTAACATCTGAAACAGAAAAAAAGTTGGGGTACAACTCTGAACTCAAAGGTCAAAAATGGCATCCTTACAAAAAGGACAATATATGCCTCAAACAGAACCATAACTGAGATAAAGCAGCTGCTTTGGTAACAGCAGCAGCCTGCAATTCCCACTGAGTTCTTGCAAGCAATGAGCAGCAGTGTGTGCGCCTTGTCAGCTCACCACCAATATCTGGTCTGTCTGACAAAAAAGCACCTAACCATGGTAGCTACAGGACCTCTACGAATGGAAGCCTCAGAAAGAACAGCTTATTACTCTGCAAGGTGTTCCCACTGCATTTTGACACCCTGTCCATGAGAATGCAGTCCTTCACACAAAAAAGCTACCAGTGACTTAACAGTCACGAACTTGATCTAACACCCAGAGTAAGATCAACCCATGTTTCACAACATAGGCATACAAGAAAAAAAAAAAAATGTTTTCTACTCTGGGTTTAGCACTAAAAATCATGCTGCAGAGTTTGTCTTTTCCTCAAAACCGAACCAGATCAGTGTTCTTCACCTTCCAAGAAACAAGGGAATAGCATCCTGCCTATCTGCAAAACATGCTTTGAGCAAGAGTCTGGCTTACTATAAAACTTAGAACCTTGCAGCTGATTAAGAGCATAAGAGCAGTAGCTTAAATAACTCCACCACTAAGAAAGAGTCTGCTAGTACATGAAGCAGAAGCGATGCACAAACAAAAGAACGAGACAAACTTTCAGGCACACTGGCAAAGTCTTATTTTCCTAATGATATTGCCGGTTCCTCAACAGGAAAGATTTTTAGATAGAGCAATATGAAGTCTAGGGTAAGCAAGAGTGGCAAATAAGCCTGACGACTATTTGCTTGGGGGTTTTCTTGCATACTTTTCTTTATTGAAGGGATGGGTGGAGAAAGGAACCCTTAAGAACTGCTTTCTTATTCTGCCCAACTTCCCATTTTCCTGTTCTTCCTCTCCTCCCTGTGAATACTTGGCAACAATGCGTTTTTAAGAAATACTCTTAATTAACCATTACACAAGGCAAATGGTACGATAAAAGAATATAATTAAGGAAACCGGTTTCCCTAAAAGCAGGAAGGCAAATCTAAACAAATATGAAAAATAACGAGTTTCTTACTCTCTTAACGTATAGTGTTATATACATACAGTTGAATTTGGTCAGCACATTATAGCATACATTCTTGGAGCGCTATAGCTACTCTTTCATCATAAATAGTTGGTCACAAAGGGTGAACAACGCATGGCCAAAACACAAAATAAAACCATTTAGTGTTAATTATACATCAAATACTTTGGAAATTGCTTTAGTGCCTTGATGAAGACTATGCTCAAGTATTAGCAAAAGTTATGATAAAGTGTTTTGAAGGTGAAAATTTGCTTCAAAAAATACCCCATGATTACGTAACCAAACTTCTCACCCCCAAGTAAGTGCATCCTGGACAAAGGAGCATGATGCAGAACAGTCACAGAAAGGTTTCAAACCACTCAAAGTGGTTGTTGTTACTAATGAATCAATTTGGTGCCTGAATTCAGAAAGGTTGCAATTTAGAGCTTGGAGTACAAGAGCCGTAGCTTAACAAAGGCCTACCAGCACCTATACAGATAGGCATCACTTTCTATACACAGACCTAACCCCCAGAAACAGGACAGAAGTGTGGACAGATGGTATTTGAGGCCAAGGTCAACAATGAGGTCATCACAACCTTCGAGCCAAGGGTCTGCGGTAAGACACATTTACTTTAATCACATATCCTTAACAGATCGTACATTTCCCATAGCGCATTTCCAGCTTGGCGCTAAATTTGATGGACAGCTTTTGTTTTCAAAAGTTCATTAATGTTTTATGCTACAAGCTTAGTTTTAGCTCTGGATGTTAGCATTAAGGGAACAAGATGATGGAACTAATTTATTACAACTCTTCTGAATGTAAGCTGGCCAAAATAATTTACTGTAGTAATACTAGCTTGCCCCCTGCGGACCTGAAGTCTAATTGTGCCTCATAGCATGACAAAAAAAGAAAATTCAAACATGGTACCAATTTAAAGAAAACACACTTTCAGCTTTCATTAAAAACAAACAAACAAAAAAACCCCAAAGCTAAACATCTTGGGATTCCTGGAAATCAGAACCAACCAAACTTACTTTTTTATATAAGCAACTCACCTCTATCTGGAAATGTGCCTTCCACTCTTATTATAAGTAAAATCTCTGCTGGAAAATTACAGAAATGTTTTTTCCTGTCTCTTCATTTGCTATGTATGACAGCATTTTGTCTGAAGCCAGTTTCTGCTGTTTGCCAATGGTTTTGTCCATAGCCTCTTCCCCAGGGGGTTTCACACAAGAGGGGAGACTCTTTCATAAAAAAATATATCAAATTAGCAGGCAATTTTGGAGGGGGTGTGTGATGATTAATATGTGAAATATCTGAGTTTTGAGAAAACTGAAAATCTGTTACAAACTCCATTATGTTTCTACAAAGCCCTTACAGGCGTATCTGGAAGAGGCAAATATTTCACTTTAAACAATGTTACCATTACAAAAAATAAATTTAAATGTAAAAAAACCAAAAACCAATACCAACCCAAACCAAAAGTCTTCAACACTTGAATTAATTCCATGTGCTCAGAACCAGATTCAGCAAAATATCACACATGCCCAGAGTGTACTGACTTACCTGAGAAATGAAGGTATGCAGTAGTAGTTTGCAGAAGGTATCAAAAGCCTTGCAAAATTAAATCAAATTTTAGAAGGTAAGAGAAATGAAAGCCAACGAGAGGGAACTTTTGCACATATTTTCATTACTGCCAGTCACCTAGCTCTTTAGGGAACAACAATGAAGAGAATTCTTACTTTTAGTCTACAATCCTTTTTCACATGCACAAGCCTACACACTCTCAAGAACGACACCTAAACTGTTCTTGTGGCTTAAACAACAGATTCCACATCGGAGAGCATACACCTCTGCTGTCTTTCCCTATAGCTTACATTACACACTTCCTCAAAACGATCCCTAGGCAGAAGCAACGAGTAAAGACTACTAACCTACCAAGTCTGATCACCTTTTTAAAGGAACACAATTGTTTTAGTTCCCATTTAGTGTTCCAAATTAGAGCCTCTCATAGCCTTTTTACTCCGATTCCTTACAAGTCAAAATCGGACTGTTATAAACGAATGCAACAAATAAATAGGTAGATGCAGGTTGTAAAACCTGCAAAATAATGTTAATTTAAAATACATAAGGCTGCCCTGCAGCTTTCAGTTTTAACTGGGTTTAGATGTGAAGAATCACAAGGGCTGCCACCCACATTTTAAATCGTTACTTTAAAATTAATTACTTTTTCACACGCAGTAGTTTCTACCATAATCAGCATATGCTTTGCAGCAGGATTTTTTTTCTTTTTTAAAGCCACACTGGACAGAAATCGCTACACTTTAAAACGTTTCCAGCAACAACCTGAAACTGGTTGCACGGGTTTACTGCTCTTCACATTAAGAACAAAGTCACAATATAAACAGTCATAAAAATTATACAGAGGGGAGAACTCGATGCAAAGAATCCAAAACTTCTGAAGCGCTAGGCGTTAAAGCACACCCTGCAGCACCGAGAATGAGCACGACTGGAAAACTAAATCTTAAAGGCTTTAGCTAGAAGAGGAAGCTGCTGAAAGGCCAGCACTTCAGCGGAGAGCGCGGATCCCAGCGCGCCTGCACCGCTCGGGACGAGATCATCTGAAACTTCTGACCGCCGATCCTGATGCCGGCAGGAAGAAGGGGAGGAAAGGGGGAAGAAAAAAAAAACAACCAAACCACAACCCACCCAGCCCCGAGGCAGCCCCGAAGGCCGGGGCAGAGCCCGGCGCTCCGCCCGCGGAGGGGATCACAACAAAGGGGGAGCCACCGCCGCCCGCCTCCACGTGCCCGCCGCCCCGCGGGCGACAGCGCTCCGCAGAGACCCAGCCCGAGGCCAGCCCCGCTCCGCGCCCCGCGGGGGGGGGAGGAGGGGGGCCGGCACGGCGGCCCCCGGGGGGGCCCCCCGGCCGCCCCCCCGCCCCACCAGCTCCTTTGTGTTTTCCATCAGGCCCTCATGGGCAGGAGACGCCCGCTGCCTCTGCCCCCTCCCCTCGGCTCGGCCCCCTCCGCCTGCCGCCTCCCCCTGCGAGGGGCCGGGCCCGGCGGGGCAGGAGGCGGCCTGGGAAGTTCAGCCTCTCACTCAGCCGGAGAAAGGAGCCCGACTCCCTGCGCCGGAACATCAACAACATTAGCATAGCGCCCCTGCGCAGGCGCGGCGCCCGGCCCCCCGCGCGCCCTCATTGGGCTCACAGCTGTTTGGGGCTTCCTCGCTCGCCGTACCCCCTCGGGGGGAAACCATTCGCAAATGGGGGGGGGGGCGGGAGCTCAGCTCCAGGGCAGCGGCTGGGGGGATAAAAGCAGCCCCGCCGCGGCTCGTGCTGCCTTTCGGTGGGTGGCGACAGGGCGGGGGCGGCGGGGGGGGATCCCTCTGGGCGGGCAATGGAGCGGCCCAGCCGTGGGCCGCGTCCGTCGGCGCGGGGTGGGGGAGAGGGGGAAAGGAAGGCAAAGAAAGGAGGTCACGTGACAGAGCCTGGCGGCTGGGGACGGCGGCCGGGTCACGTGGGGATGAAGAGCAGCGGCGCGAGCCTATCGCGTTCTGGGCGGGGCAAGGGGCGTATAAGAAGGTCACGTGGGCCAGAAAGCACGTTTTCCGGTTCCGGTGGGCGGTCGCCCCGGAGGAGCGATGCAGCCCGCGGCGCGGCCGGGCCCGGTAGCGGCCGGGATGGTGGCGGCGAAGAAGAAGAAGAAAAAGATGAAGATGAAGAAACCCAATAAATTAGTGAAGCGGCTCAAGCCGCGCGCGGAGGCGGTAGCGGCTGAGCGGGCGGCGGCAGAGGAGGCGGCTCGCCGCGCCCGGCACCTGAAGGCGCTCTCCCGCACGTCGGGCGCCGAGCGGGAGCTGGAGGAGCTGGTGTTCGGCGACAGCCTCAACGTGGAGGAGGACGAGCTATTGCAGCGCCTGGCCGGCCCCCAGCGGGTAGGGCTTGGGGCCTGGTGGGCGGCTCCTGCCCCGCGGCCTTTCCTGAGGCCCGGGCCCCGCTGCGGGGGGGGGGGGGGGGGAGCGCGGGGAGGCGGCGCTTTCCGCGGCCCAGAGGGGGGCTGGCGCTTGCTTCGGCTCCTTACCCCTGCTTGATCCCCGTCGCCGTGTCTGTCATCGCCCACCGCCAACCCGTGGCTGGGCTAAAATGCCCTCTTCGGTTGTTTTCAGCGTAACGCTACAGGGAGGAAAAGTCTCCAGAAAGAGTCCAGTGATTCGGAAGTAGAAAACGAAGCAAAAAGTAAATGCTTGTCCAAAAAGCCAGCCTGGGTGGATGAAGATGATGAAGCTGAGGAAAAGTAAGTTAAAGTTTGCAGGTAGGAATTACGTGTCATGCTTAGGAGTGCCTGTAAGTGGCTTCAGTTTGAATGATCTTCATGTTCTGTGTGTTTTCTCCTGCTAGTGTTGACATGACCCATAAGTATAGGAAAGACTTCATGAAAAGTGATGCTGAGAAGGTACTTACTAAAAAAAAGCTAAAAAGAAGACTCGAAGAACAGTAAGTTGCATTCATGTTCTTATGGCTAACTTAACTGAGATGACATAAGGTGTATGTATGTACACTGAAGGTCACTTTCCTCTTAGCCACTGTGTTTGTGTGGCCTGTTTAAAGCTAGTGCTTCTTGTAATAGTTGCAGCGTTTTTAAATCCAAACCAGTAGTAAGAATAGTAAATAAAATGTGCATTAGCATTGTCTAGACTCATTTGTTTAATACTTGTTGTAGTAGAGGCACACAAACCAATTTTCTTCTAGGGAGTTATACCAGGAATTTTTAACATTACACTGTAAATAGGATGGAAGACGCTAACTTAGTACGGTATATAAGAATGAGCTAAAATGTCAGTATAGTCAGATAGCAAAGCAGAACTTTACGTGGGTTTGGGTTGTCTTGGTTTTGTCATGTATTGCTCCAAAGAACGGTGCTTTAATGTTTGGTATCAATTTTGCTTTACATTTACGTTCAGGAAGTCAGTAAAACACAAAAAGCCGAGTGAAATTTTTAAAACACTTGCAGTGTGTTCTAAGTGCAATCTTGCGAAATTGTGACTGTACGTCTTGTAAGTGTTTAACACATAGAAAGAAATTTCTTTCTCAAAAAAGTTGTGGTTTTTTTTCTTCTTCCAACCCTCACCCTTCTCTTCCTAGGTTTCAGCGAGCTATGGGAGGAGTTCCTGCCTGGGCTGATTTAGAAAACAGGAAGAAATCCAAAAAGACTGCAAGTGATAGTAAATAAATTCATTACTATTCTGATAAGCATTTCTGTGTTTACCTATTCAGCTGCTTAGAAAATAATTATTTTTGATGTTTTCTCAGTTTCAGTTGTGTGATAATATGCTGGATAAGTCAGCTTTATTCCTTCCTTCTTTCAGTCTGCTTTGATTTGATTTGTTTCTGTGAGGAATTTGTAGGTTTCAGTGTGGGAGTGTTTGTGGAATTAGCCTTTTCAATGTGCTTTGTCTTAATTAGGTGACAGTGATGAAGATGATGATCTGTTACGTAGGACTGGCAATTTCATATCAAACTCAGAGTACCTGCCAAGAGGTATTTTGAAGGTAAAGGCAAGCCTGTCTTTCCACCTCCGTTTGACCCATGTGCACACTTAAATTTCTTTGTTGCTATTCGGGCAGTAAAATTAGTGATCACATTAATTTCTTCTTTGTTTCTGTAACTGGAAACTCTATAAAGAGTTTAGGCAAATTGGATAGTTCACATCTTAAAGCGTGAAACAATAAAATGAGATGTATTGTTTGACATAGAATTATTTTATGTACTCTAAAAGTGGCATCTTGTGGTAGGTTTTTAATTTCTGCATTGGAAGGGTGAGGTTCTCCCACAGCTGTGAGGCTACTGAAATGGTCTTTGAGCAGTGATAGCCTTAAATGAGTGTTTCTTACACTGTCTCTTTAAAGTTATTTCACAGAGTCAGTAGGCAACTGGTTTTACGTAGACTTAATTCTGAAGCCAGGAGAAAGGCTAGCCAGTTTATCTTGGGTCTACACTGCTGCACTGAAGCAACTTACCAAGCTACTGTGTGCATGTTCTGCTTATGTCTAAGAGGGTTTGAGATCTTGCTCTTGGAGAATAAAGAGCTATTAAGTTGGCTGTTCATCAGCAAAAGCAAAAAATACGGAAGTTGTATTTTTTTAACTGCTTGATCTGTGTTCTAGATGAGTACCTGCTTACCTGCTAATCAGGAACGTTTTGCTGATGGAAAACTGGCAACTGTGCAGTTTCATCCATCTGCTCAAGTAGTCATGACTGCCGGACACGATCGATCTGTGTCACTCTTTCAGGTGAAGAATTTCAATATATGCTATGTAAATGGCTACTAATACAGAATGGTTTTTTATAACTACACGCGAGATAGCCTGGATCAATAGACTTTCTTTTCTCTCTTCCTTTGATGGTGTGCTCCCAGGGGTTGTAATGTCTGTGGTTACAGTGGAATTTGCTTGGTTGTAGGCATCTTGTTGGAAGAAATTGCTATCTGTCACTTCACACCAACCACTTACAGAGTATAGGCAAACTTAGTTGTATCCAAGCTTTTAGCTGAAAATTTGTTTTTTAAAATGTTTGGGTTTTTTAAGGTTTGCAATGACAAGGACTAACAAGATTTTTTTTTCTTAAGTTGTTTGTAAAGCCTATAGTGTGGGGAGCAGTCCACTTTAATTTAAAACTGTAATGTTGCTGTGAAATCATTTTGGGGTTTGAGAGACTGTCCCACAGCAGGAAGCTACTCAATCTGGGATGCTCCTGCCCTGCTTCTCTGAAAACTGAAGATCATAACTCCATTTAGGAACTTTCAGCATGGCCCAGTATCAGTGAAATAGTCAAAGACAGAAGTGGAATTTGACGCTCCCACACGGCTGCAAATGTTTCTGTTTGGAAAAGCATGGATAGAAGTGATTATCTGAACAAAGCATGGGCAAGGTAGGGAAAGGTAAGAGGTGTGAAGTATATCCAGGAAGGTTGGGAGTGCCTGATACATAAGGGTGAGGAGCCAAGAGCCAGGTTATTTGTAGATTGAGGAGAGGGGAAGAGATTAATACTTCAAACTGGTGTACCTCTTACTGCTTAAGTCTCTTGTACTGGCTAGTTGATATGAATTCTCTATGTGTGAGTATTTGGTATGTTCCTTAATATGATAATCTGTTTTTTTTTGAAGGTTGATGGTGTAAGGAATCCAAGGATACAGAGCATCTATTTAGAGAGTTTTCCAATTTATAAGGCTTGTTTCAGTGTTGATGGAGAACAAGTTATAGCCACTGGTACTCACCATAAAATGTTCTTTGTGTATGACATGATGAGTGGAAGTATTATTCCTGTACAGAAAGTACGAGGTACGTTTTACAGTGCTGTAAGCGTCTGGGCATGGTTGAAGCTGTCCCAAATAGAGACAGCATATGAATTTGCTTTAAAAGGAAGTGCAGTGAATTGTTGGAGGTTGTATTTTTAACATGTCTTCAGGGATCTTTACTCCAGTACCTTTAGCTGTAGTTTGCCTGGGAGATTAAAAGTTAATTGTGACACATAAATGAGGTTGACTTCTAGCTTTACTGCGACAGTGTATTACAGAAATAAAAAGCTGAAGCGGAGTCTGGTCTTGTTCATATTCATCACACCTCTGAATGTTGAGGAAAAAGAATAAATTATGCCAATTTGAATTTCCGAATCTCTTTTTAAAGGTGTGGAGGAAAGATTTCTCAGAAGCTTCGAAATCTCTCCAGATGGATCATTTATGCTTGTAACGGGAACTTCAGGTTACCTTCACTTGTTGTCAATGAAGGTAGTTTTAGTTTCTCCTCATGGTTCATTTATAGTCAGTTTCTTTGGTACCTTTTTCCTTCTGAAGCTGCTTGTTTATATTTAATCTGAAGAGCAATCTAGCTTTCAGTTGAAACAAAGGTATGACACATACTGTGACTGCCTTCAAAAATGAGCTGTTGGATCAAATAACTACAGCTTTAGAAAATTATTTTGGGGTATCTGAGATTTATTTTTTTCTGACTATGCAGTTCTGTTTGGGACTGGTGGAGCGGAGGCCAGGGTTTCATGGATTTTTAAGCTGTCATCGGAAGAAGTCATAGTCAATGTTGTATTTCGGCTGATTGCACAAAAACACTGTGCTGGCAAAAGGAATGGCCTCAGCATGGGAACAGACATATGAGGGTGGAAGAAATATAGGACTGTTTTTTTGGGAATAGCACTAGTGCATGCTGGTGTACTGTGTTCATGAATCATGCTATCTACTGTGATTCATAATGTGTGTAGATTCTTTTCAGTTAAAATTTAAAATGCTGAATGATGCCAGCTGGATTTGTTTTAAACTTTTACTAGGAAAAATACTTTTAAAAAAGAAAGTTCAGTTCTCTCATATAATGAAGACTGTTCAGCGAGGGAGCAAACGGGTGTTTATTGAACACTTGTTTGTGCAATAATAAATTGATCATAGACTCATGAGCATCAGCTTGTGCTCTGGACTGTAGGCAATGAAAATGTTGGTGCTGTTCTTTTAATGTCAGCATAGCTAACTTGAGATTTTTGTGGGACAGGAGTATGGAAACAACTTTCCTACAGATTTTTGGCAGAGTCATTGTCACCATTGTTGTTCTTCATCCTATAGACAAAGGAACTGATTAGCACTATGAAGGTAAACGGAAGATGCACTGCATCTGCTTTCACTCCAGACAGCAGTAAAATATATAGCTATTCAAGTAAGTATTCTTTCTAACGGCACTAACCATAATTCCACTTAAATTGCCTAAGTTTTTAAAGTTATTTATTGTTTTAGAAAGATAATTAAAAGACTTTATGCCAGTATCTGGCCGAAAAATACAACCAAGTGATCAGTCATTAAAGAATGGGGTGAACTGTTTTAGTATGCCTTTAGTTGTTTTTTTAAAATACTCTATATTTGATAGTTACAAATGATCTAATAGTTGTCATGAAATTTATTTTAACAAAACAGACAAACAATGTGTTCTGTATATATGGTTTCTATAATATTCTACTTTATTCTGCAACCAGAGGAAGGCGAAGTTTTCATTTGGGATGTGAGAAGCAGAAAGTGTCTACACAAATTTGAAGATGAAGGTTCTTTGGAAGGAAAGTGCATTGCTATTTCAAAAAATAACCAGTATGTGGCATGTGGGTAAGTGACTTGGATTTGACAGCTTCTTCCTGTCTCATTTTGAAGCTCTTCAGGGAACTTATCGGTGGCTGGTAAGAATGTAGGAACATGGAATAAGTTTGGTTTTAATAAGGTTGGAGTAGATGTGAATAGATGAATATTGTCTGGTTTATGATAATTTAGTTTGTTCCATGTATATATGAAAATAGCATAACACAATTAATGGCAGTATCACTCCTGATGTGTTGCTGTTGCCATATATGGGGTTAGCAGTTAATTTTGAAATCATAGTGACTGAAATCACAAGCTCTGTAGTACAAATGTCAATTCAGGGTCTTCCCCCAGTCTAGTTCTTTCTTATACTCCTAATTTGGCTCCTGTGAGATAGTGTGTTAGCATTTGAAAAGATGCCTCAACTCAAAGCCAAAAGCTTGAAAGTGTTGCTCCAACTATACTTACTTGATATGCTAGCTGTAGTTGCATCTCAGTCTTTTAAATTATACTAGCAAATATTTAAGTACAGTACGCATTTTGTTAGCCCACTGTAGAAGAGTATTTTTAAGTGGACTTACTCTACAGGGGAATCAAAAAGCTTTAAACTATTTCAGAATCTTTTGCTACCAAGCTCTCATTGCTTTGAATTCATTCTGTGTAAGAGATGGGCTTATCGAGGCTCTCCACGGTTGAGTGTGTCTTTGTACATAAATAAAAAGAAAACCCAAACCCCTCCACTAAATACCATTACAAACTCCAAAGCAAAATCAAGCTCCAAACAAAATGTTGTTACAAACACCAATAAATAGTGGGAAATTACATTTTTAGTTGAATGGTGGGTGTAGATTACAGGGTAGTATGTACTGTAAATGTTGTCTTGGTATAGTCTTAGGTAATTTTTTTTTTTTTTAGTTCAGCTTCTGGAGTTGTAAATTTATATACTACTGATGCCTGTCTCAAAGAAAACCACCCTAAACCAGTTAAAGCCATAATGAACCTAGTTACATCTGCTACATGTGTGACCTTCAATCCCACCACGGAAATTTTGGCAGTGGCTTCCTGTGAGACTGATGAGGCTGTCAAATTGGTATGTTCAGCTTCTTTAGTACAAGGTTTTTTGTACTGTGATAAAAAATGTTGCTGGTGACATAACAAAACTGACAAAAATTTGCTAGACCAAGCAGATCAGGACATACAAGATACTGTACATTTATGAGAAAATAATTCTTTTTTCTTCAGGGAAGTTGTTCTGAAAATAACATATTATGGTTTAGTTTACCTTTTGTTTTTCCCTTCTTAGCTCTTTAGCATTTTAGCCATTATTTCAGGGTTGTAAATACAACTCAGCAACAAATGTGAATTTTCAACAGCTGTTAACTGTAACACACTTACTATGTGGTGCTTTTCCTAGCTCATTCAAAATTTTGCCAACCTTGTCAGAATTGTGGCCAATTACTGAATTAATCTGGGAGCTTGGAAGCCTACTTCTACTGCTTAGATGTAATTACTTAAAAATAAATGAGTTGCAGTAACTGGCTTTGTAGTTTGTTCCCTGTACCTTTTCTCCAGTAGAACTCTAGATATAGAGTGGTGTAGGATAGAAATGTAACTGAACATTTGAATTTAACGTCGACTTTCAATTTTAAAGTTTGTACTTTAATTTGAATTTTAGTGGCTTTTTCCCAATTGTTATAACTGATGACCTGTTTCTCAACAGGTACACATTCCTTCATATACTGTATTCTCAAATTTCCCGGTGTTCAGAAGAAAACAGATCTATCTTGCTCAATCTATGGACTTTTCTCCCAGAAGTGGTTTTTTCTCTGTAGCAAACAACAAAGGCAAAGCTTTGTTATTTAGGTATGTACTAAGTTAGGTTCATTAATCCCAGATGACGTAAATGATAAAGTTTGACTTTGTGATCTGAATTTCGCCTGGTGACTTCAGTGCAGAGCTGGCTTTCCTTTCTGGAGAGAGAGCCTTGTTTATTGTCTGATTATAAGATATATATTGATGCAGACATCCCCATTAAAACTGTCGGTGTTTTCTGAAATAACTAAGATGTAAATAGCCAGATACTGGATGCTTTCCCTGTTAAAAAAATTGTTCAGAGGATTAATAGAAGATCTGTGCTTCAGTGTTAACATCCGTATCTGGCATGGGTTTGTTCTATCTTTGGAGATACTAGCACAGGTTGCTTAGAGAGGTTGTGGAGACTCCATCCTTGGAGATACTCAGAAGCCATCTGGAGATGGTCCAGGGTAGCCCCCCTGCTTTGAGCAGGGGAGCTTGGAGCAGGTTTTAAAATTGCTGGGTCCTAGATTTAAAGTGGAACTCAAACTCATGGATGCCTGACTAACATCAGCTTAACTTTAGCCTTCTTGTGAGAAGGGAGAGGTGTTGGGCTTTTTTTTTTTCTGCTGCTGTGGTCAGAGGTAAGGAGCAGTAATAGCTCATAGCCAGGAGTTTTTCTTTTTTTAAATTAAGTAACTTTGTGATGCAAAGCAGAGTTTACAAAAAGACTCCCAAGCAAGTCTGTAAAAATGTGAATAAATCTTGTGATTTGTCATTTATTTGAACTTGAACTGCATGTTATAATGGCACTTCATGTAAATCTAGCATGTGGATGATTGCTCTCTTTTGGTACAACTGTGTTTCAGGTTAGCCAAGAATACTCAAAGTGACACTACTGAGTAGTTGTTGCTTTTTTTGTGTTGTTCACTCAACAGGTACTGAAAAGTTTTAAATCTGTCTCAACTTCTTGTTTCCTTCAGGCTGAAACATTATTCAGATTTTTAAAAGAAGATACAGGAGAAAATGGACCAGTAACTGAGGTAAAAGTAGCATTAGAACTGTTGACAACATTGTGTTGAGGAACCTTATTTTCATTTTGCTCTTTATAGATGTTGACAAGAAGTTCTTAGTATTCTGTAATCTGAAACTGTTGTCTGGATCACTCATGTAGTAGCCTCCACATGATGGGCAAGATTCAGGCTTGTCTTGTCAGTCTCAGCTTTTCTAATCATACTCTTGCAGACAATTAGTAGTTCAACTAAACTTCTGCCCAGTCCTGTTGACTGCAGTTTTAAAAAAATTTAAAAAACGGAATTGTTCAAAACCTGCTGTAGTCTGGCAGATATTTGGCTTGATCCTGTTACGAAGTCGTGTAAGTGTGCCCACACAAGTCTGCATAATTTCAAATTTAATTACGTTACTGAAATTTGAAGTGTAGCTTGTTTGCAGATACGATTTTACTGTACACTTGAACCTCTTAGTGGGAAACTGGAAAGATCTGTAGTCTTGACAGTAATACAGTAGTTCTGTTTGACCCCAAATGTGTTAGTGATTGGAAGCTAAGCTCGTTCAGACTGGAAGCAGGTATGTCTTCTGCATGTTAAGCTTGCATAAAATTTTGTGATGGCTAAATGTTTGGAAGAATCTAACAAAATTGCTCTGTACTGATCTTTCCCCAGGTGTGGTAACCTGCAGATACAAGTATGCTGATAAAAATCAAATAAGTATTTTTTATTTTATATGGAAGCTCAAAAATACTAATATAACATCTGTGGTTTTAAATGTTCCCTTAATAAATTTACCTGTTAAGTTTCCAGGCAAGTGGTTTCAACTTTTTCCAATGTTTTGTGTAAGCAAATGGCTAAGTAGATTTTAATGGTTGGCATTCAGGGCAATGTCTTCAAGAAATGCTTAAAGATGTCTTTAGTTATGATGAGCATGTGAAGTATTACAGTGCTGAAAGAGAAAACATCAGTTTTGTGTGAACTCTAACCTCTGCTCCACACATTTAGCTTGAGCTTTTCCATCAGCCAGGTTCATTTGAGGCTGGGTTGGAAACAGCATTTTGCTGACTGGAGGAGCAAATTAACCTGAAACGCTGTTGATGCAGGCATTGTAGTTCAGCCCAACTTAGTAGGCCAGTGGTAGCTTTAAGATAGCCTCAATCAGAAAGCAAGAAACCTCACCCCCAGTTGTGCTTACTGCCCCCTATGTGTCAGAAAAACACCTGTATCTGATGTGGTTTTAATTCTTAAGGAAGACTCCATTCTTACCTTTCTGTGAAAGCAAAGCATCCTGAGTATCTTGTTTTTTAAATCATTTGTGAAATTCTGATACCATGAGGGTCACCTAACAAGGACTGCTTTACAGCTGTTGCTGCTGCTTCTTCTGATGTCCAATATCACACTTCTGATCGCTTTGTTCCTGAAGTGGCCACCTCTTTCTTTTTAAATACATGAACAAGAAGTTGACTAGGGATCTGCTACAATAAAATCCCTGCTTTGAGAATAAATTGTGGCTAATACATCTGTCCGCTTCACATGAGGGAGCTTTTCGGGCAGTAATGTCAAGAGCCAAGGTACTCCAGTAACCAGTAGTGAAGTCATTAAGCCTTCAGTGAAAGTGGCATTACAAAAAAGTTACTCTGAGCATGAGAAAGGTAATTCTAGAACCCTGTCAAAATTTTTAAATAGATAAGCCTATTGTTAAATTCTTGTCATACTGTTTTAAAAAATAGAGTATTGTGTTTCCTGATGTAATGGGTTTTTAAAATGGCTTTGCCAGTGATTCATTGTAAGATGAGAACTTGATTTCACAAGTGGGAGGAAAAAGCAGAATATGCTCTGGAGGTGTTAAATTGGCTACAGTCTGTAACCTTATTGCAGTGCTAAACCTAAGCTAAAGACCCTAGTATAGAAGAGTTAAATTAAATCATAAGCACACTTTAAGATGCTTTCTGTAGGATTCTTCTGTTACAAACAAATCTGGCTGGGACTGACATTTTGTTGGATTTCAGAAATGTAGATGCTGAAACTGGTTTATGACTTCACTAGAGGGCACCACTTAATCATGCATTTGGGGACTTGACTGCTTCATGTTACTGAGCAGTTTATCCTCTTGACAGCGCTGCTGATGAGTGAGGTTTTGGTTGTGGTTATCCACACAGTCTGCTTTTTTTATCATCTCTGTATTTCACTGTTAGGGAGGTCTTAAGTAGTGGGACTTCAGCCACAAAACTATTAAAGCATTTTAAATCAAAGACTTCCGAAAAGGTAGATTTTTTAATGTATTGTCTTTTACCAAATCTCACTGGAGTAGCTCTGAAGTATTTTAATACCATTTAATCTGCTTTGTCCTGAGACCATGCCCCACTTTGCACAGTATGTGCTTTTCCACTTTACCCATTAAAAAAAATCCCCAATCCAGTGAGTGAAAGCCATATAGCAAGCCATTAGCAGATCTAGAATTAGAACTTGAGAATTAATGGGTCCTGGACTTGTTTAGTTAGCGTAAACACAACAGTTGCTGATGTTTGTCTTGCCCATCCTGCTGATGTCTGCTTATAAGAGGTCCAGATTGGATGGAGCAGAAGAGTAAATGGGAAAGGTGGTGTAAGGCATACTGAGGTGCTCTATACTCTTGTATCACTGCAAGGGATTTCAGATACTGGTAGGAAGGAAGGAGAGATTAGACATTTCTTTTTGCAAATTTTGTAATGTAAATTGCAAATATTAGGCTCCGTACCGAGTTGTGGGGAGCACTGCAGTACGAGGATGTTTAAGGTTTGTACTAAACACCTTAATTTTTGCTGTTGAATTTTGTCTTCTGGAAAGCATAACTTGCTGCCCTGCCAAATATTATATAGGGAAGACTTTTGCCTTGAGAAATAAAGGAAACCTCAAGGTGCTTGTTGCATTTCTTAATGGGTTTTGAGCAATGACGCTTTCATGTGCTAAACGGGTCTCAAGGGTTGGATGATATGGAGTATTGCAAGAAGCTGAAACTGTTACTAGTGTGCCCAGGGATATTTATTTGCAGTGGGATGAGTTACTATTAAGTGTACATACCACTGTACTCTCATTCTGAAAAACTCGACTCTTTGTCACTTTGCCATGTGTTAAGAGTACTTAAGCTTCTGACCTATTTAAAACCTCTTTGTGTTTAATTCCTTTTTTCCTAGCATGGCTTTTTTTCTGGCATTGCTAAGCTGAAGTTCTTTTCATGAATTATTTCTCTGCTTTTCCTCTCCTTCCATTCTCCTTGGCAAAATAAATTTTATTGATGTAGCTCGTTAAATATTTATCACCGCAGCCTTTCCCCTTCAGGCTGTGATCTTGTCCGATTTTGCAAGCTAAAGAGAATTAGTCTGGGTAGTGCTTAGAAAGGAAACCTCCAAGAAAAAGAAAAGTGAGTAGATGTTAGAGTAACACTGATTATTTAGACGATTATTGGGTTTGCTACTAAGTCTGCCTTGAACCTGCTGTTTGCCCCTGCTCCTGTTTGAGGGCTGTGTTTGTGGTGCAGGCGGTTTAGCAAATTCTTGAAGGACTGAATGATTTTTTTTTTTTTTGTCCTGTGTCTCATTCAATATCCAGGATTGCTGCTCTCAAAATCATTTGGAAAGTTCCGGTTCTGTAAATCTCTTCCATGTGGAACTGTTTCAACTGCTACATGATTTTTTCCAAATGCTTGCTGATCAGACAGCAAATTATTCTCTTCTTTGGATGTTGTGCTGAACCCATCTAGTGGATGAGACAGTCATAGCACACACTTGAAAAGCTGGTTTCTCACCTAAGGATATTTCTTGAAGTGTTTGAAGGCCTCTGGTGATCCTCTAAATATATTTTTTTTTTTTTTTGCTATAATTTGTAAGATCTAGGGGGGAGGGATACAGAGCTTTTCTGGAGGGTGTCTGAAATAAGTCTGTACAGGATAAAATCCTCAGTTAATGCTGTCCAGTGCCTCTGGGAATCTAGGTGGTATCCACTACACTGCACTGTTGCTTACTCTTGCACTGAATTCTGCTGTATTTGCACTGCATTTCCTTTTGGATAACTAGCAGCAGCAATGTGGTGGGCACTGAATGGCACGTTACTGTCATGGTTTGGATTTCTTATGTCAAAAATACAGAACCATAGAATTTTTTAGGTTGGAAAAGACCTTTAAGATAATCAAGTCCAATTGCTAACCCAGCCCTGCCAAATCCACTGCTAAACCATGTCCCTAAGCACCTTGTCTGCCCATCTTTTAAATCCCTCCAAGGATGGGGACTTGACCTCTTCCCTGGGCAGCCCCTTCCAGTGCCTGACAGCCCTTTCCATGGAGAAATTTTTCCCAATGTCCAACCTAAACCTCCCCGGCACAACTTGAGGCCATTTCCCCTCATCCCATCGCCTGTTCACTGGGAGCAGAGCCCAACCCACTCTGGCTCCCCCCTCCTCTCAGGCAGTTGTAGGGAGCGATGAGGGCTCCCCTCAGCCTCCTCTGCTCCAGGCTGAACACACCCAGCTCCCCCAGCCGCTCCCCAGAAGCCTTGGGCTCCAGACCCTTCCCCAGCTTTGTGGCTCTCCTCTGAACATCCTCCAACCCCTCCATGTCCTTGTAGTGAGGGGCCCAAAACTGAACCCAGCATTTGAAGTGTGGCACAATGGAACAATGATTTTTCTGGAATAAAATGTCTCTTGGGTACTCAGATACCTTTGCCCTGTGTTTGTATCACAGTAAGGTGGCAATACAGCCTAACCCATTTTGGGATGCTTTCATTGAGGCAGTCTGCATCTGTGTATTTTCTGTCAATTATTAAAACTATGCAAGTTATACATCTTATTAAATTACTTTGAGACCCCTTAACCTGAATGAAGTCTTATAAGCTGATCAGACACTTTGAAATAGCTGCAATATGATTTGGTTTTCATAATAGATATTGTAAATGTGCCTGAGATCTCAGTCTTCATAGTGTTGCATTTTGCATAGAAGATTGCCTGCCATATGAGACTTCCATTTAGCGTGTGCAATATTGAATGTTTTATTATGCTTAAACAGATGGGAGGAAGGGTTGAAGCAGAGGGGAGTTTGGAAATGTGATGCAGGAGCCCTTACTTAAAATTGCTACCCATTGCTATTCTTCTGCCTTGTCAGAAGATCAGGGATCTATTTATCATGGGTTTAGTATGTATTCCATTTTATTTTCAGTGAGTTTCTACTGAATTGAGACTGACTTAAGAAATTAAGCCTAGCAAGATGTTTTTAACAAACAGATTTACATGGCTAGGGACTGGGGGGAGTTGAACTTCAATTTAGGATCTTTGATGATGCATCCATTTTATGAAGACCGAGAAACTTCTGTCTGCAAATCCTGATGCAGTGTGGTGTTCAGCTAAGGGTCTGTATCCCATGCTTAAACTCAAGGGTTCTTTATTCCTCTTTAATCTTGTTTTAAGCTTTGGATGCAGATTTCTAAGTTACTGGAAGAGAAAAGGTGTTTTGAGTACTTCCAATTCAAAAATAATTGTTCAGAAACTTGTGTAGTTACTCAGAACCTCAGCATCCTGCTGTTCATGCGATTGTTTCAGATACTTGGTGAAAAACTGAGCCCTCCTCTACTGGGAGGAATTGCATGAAGAATGAAATATCCAAGCTGTAGTTTTTTCTTTCCTGTAGCTTCTCTAATGAATGCATTGCAGCAGCAAGAGCTGGTTCTGAGTCTCCCCGTACTCCGTGGCTGTGTTATCCTTCCTCGGAGGAGGATGTCCTTCATCTGGACAAACACACTATGTGTGACTGCAATCACAGCCATGCTTGTGTGACCTCTAACAGTCTTCAGTGGATCTGGGAGACCATGCAAACTACCTCTTTCTGCCCACAAGGATCAGATTCTGAAGATACCAGCTCAATTTGTTGAAGAAGCAGTTTCTTCATAGGTTGGAAGATATGAACTAGAGTACAGAAGAAAAAATCATGCTCCCTTTGCAGAGATTGCTCGCGTGAATCCTGCAGGGTATTGAATTTGTACTGCTGAGAGTCATTCTTGACAAAATACAAGTATCTGTTACACTGTGGGACAATCGCTACCGTGCTGTCCTAGCCGCAGGATGCTTCAGCTCAGTAAGGGTGGGCTAGAGGAGGACCACTGTGCTGTGAGGAGAAGTGACTGTAGTTTGGAAATGAATGGAAGGGTCTCTGTTAGTAGGAAATTCAAGGTTACCTTTAATTGAGGAGACCCAAGAAGTAAGGGGTTGGGTAAATAGGAAAATGATGTGAGATTCATGAAGAAGAGACAAATTTGTGTAAGTTAATTTTGTATGTAACAAAGCCATTATTGCTTATAAAAATATGTATATTAATGCAAACTAGTCTTTCATCTGCATAAATTTATCTAGCAGAGTCAGGCCCCCAAGCTGCTTGTAATAACTACAGAGGAATTCATGGGCTGTCAGTTCTCTGCTGGAGTATTTCAGCTATGTATTATACCACATGCTGAGATGAGGCTATAGAATAAAGTGATGTGTATCAATTAAAATTACTTACTGTAAAAGATTGAGTATTATGGACAGATGCTTGACGAAAATTGAGCAAATCTCCAATTAAAGTTTTCTTGAAAAAAGAATGTTGGTTGGCTGAACAATGCTGATTTTTCTATCCCTAAATTTGCCTTGACCTTTTGTAACTGGATGTAATGACAGTTGTGGGAAGGAATAGAGGCTGTACTTGGGATCCCCCAAGTGTCCAGATTTCAGTTACAGAAAAAGCCAAGAGCGAATGCTGTTTCCAGTTGAGTGGAAAACTCTCAATTTGTGACTCTTATTCCTGGTTTAAGTGTTGCGTGGCATCAGCCCTGATAGCAAATGGCTTACCCCAGAGATATGGAGGCATTCAGTAATATGCTGAATTATAATGGGGTCAATCAAAAGAATCAAAAGTTTCAAATTTTGCATAGTCAACCTTCCCAAACAGACCTGTGTAACTTTGGGGTCAGTCTGAGCTGCTGGATATTTGAAAGCCTTTTTGAAATTCAGGGCTATAAATGATTCCCTTTCCCATTGTAGGGTGGGGATTATGGATCTTACTTTCTTCTGGCTTTTTGAAGAAATGCTGCAGCTTCATGCTTGTCCCTTAGGAATCTTGTGGAGCTGAATCTGTGTTTCTGACATCCCTTGAGGTGTTTGAATAAAAGGAAGGATAGGCACAGTCTAGCAAAGGTGCCGGTTGTTATGGGCAGAAAAGAAACCAGTATTTTGCTTAAAACTCATCCTATGGCTTAACATAATAGCAATTTGGGCTTGCTGCAGGTACAGTGTCCCCTTGATAGTCTTCAAGTGGAGGCACTACGTAACTCATTGTCCTGAAGCCCAGTGGGACTAAGTTATGGGAAAAGGTTAATGTGTTCTTTGTAATCGTCTGTACCTGCAGCCTCTTCAGTTTGAAGATCCGGACGGGTTTTATTTAGGTAAGGAATCATGCGTAGTAAGGAAGATTAGGCTCATCTCATGGGTGGGGGAAGGAGGTGCAGAGGTGAAATGAATTACATGTTGAGTCAAAACTGGGAATTTCAGCTCAGTTTCTTGATTTCCTGTCACTTTTTTTTTTTTTTAAACACTACATTAGCTTGTCTCATTGGAAACTATGCCGTGTTGTGTTCTTGCATGCCCGCCTGCTATTTCCTTTCTTACTTAAGGCTTGCAGTTCGCGGATGATACTTAAGGTGTTCATTCATTCTCCAATCTGTTCTGCTTCCCCAGCTACTTAAAAGTGACGCTGCTGATGAATATAGTTTTTAGATTTTTGTGAGGAATACTAGTCTGGTGGGAACTGACATTTGTATTGGTATCTCTAATTAACCTGTTAGCGTTGGCAGGTTTCTGCGAAGATATTCATTTTACAAAAGTTCAGATTGTTGCAGAAAATTCAATCATCTTGCACAAAAATTCGTCAGTTCCTGTCGCTCTTTTGGATACAGATGAAGATGCAATCCAGCAATGTGGAAGAGAGGGGGGCTTGTGGAAAAAATAGATGCAATAAAGTTGTCTATGCTCCGGGCCGTGTAAAAATAACTGCCTTTATTATCAACTTACATAAATATCCTGCTGTCTGCATGGCTAATAATGCCAGAGCTGCTTTTCCACGGTGAATTTTGTCTAAGGTCCTAAACATTTTGTGTCGCCATCTGTCTTTGCTCTGTATGAGAGACATTAAATAAAGCCTTTAAAAGAGATGGAATAACCCCCACGCCCAAATCCCCAAGAAGCAAATTTTTACATGAAGCCTGAAGGAGACTACGTTTTATATTAGCCGTCTGGTTTCTTGTTGATAAAGTGAATTCCAGTGATGGTAGGGGTAGGTCTGATATTTAGGGGCTGTGACATACTTAACAGTAGAAAGATGACCCAGCAGTTAGCACGAAGTTTCAAAGAAACCGTCAACGGGCGTTTTAATCTGTGATGGTGTCTGCGGGCTCCACCAGTGCATGGCACAAGGCTCAAATGACATTGAAAAGTGTTCAGTAACATGCTGTCAGCGTTCTGTCTATTGCTGAAATAATTACTTAGTGCTATTTTGCTTATCTGAACTTGGGGTATCTTAGTAAGCAAGTCTCCTTACAATACGTATGGAATGGGGCAGTACCTTCGGTACACTCCTACCTCTACCCAGAAAGAAGCTGAGATACCTCTGGACACTGCATTTTTGGGGCACGCCTTTAAAATGAACAGCCATAGCAATTCACTGATTTGTTTGAATATATCCTGCAGCAAATCATGCCTTCCCTCAGAGCAATTAAAACAGCGGAACAGAACTTCACTTGAATGCGTTTAATGCTTTACTCCTGCTTTTGCCATATGCTGGTTTCTCCCAGAGGGAGAAAATCTGAGTACCATGTAAGATTTTCCAAATAGAATAATAAACGAGTGGGCGTTTGAGCTCTGAAAGGATATGAATCTCTGAAGCTGGCTTAGCTGATTTGGTATTTTAGTTGCATAGAGTAAATCCAACATTTTCAGATGCGTTTTCGGCTCAGGAACCTGTGTGTGCTTATGCAAAACATTGCCAAGAACAAATGAAGGTGAAGCACGTACAATAAATTAACGACCAGGTCAGGTCTCTGCTATCCCACTTTCCCAGCTCTGGAAGATTTTACTAACTTTTAACTGCAGTAATTAAGATGTTTCTGCTGAAAGGCTCTGTGAGAAGAGGAACCCCTGCCCGAGCCCCTCCTGCCCTCTGTGCCCAACATGGGGCACGGCCGCCCGGTGGGTGGTTGCTGGTTGCCCAGCCAAGACCTCCTTGCCCGGCTCAGTGAGTATAAGCAGCCTTCGCTCTTGACATGAAATAGCTTCTGTTGCTCGGATGCAAGGGGATGTTATTGGGATGCTTTTCTATGCGAGGAGGCTCCAGAAGGGCTGGTAAAGGATTGTTGAGGCAAGGAGAAGGTTTGTGCTCAGCTGTCGATGCACTGTACCCCAAGGCAGAAGATCAGTTTGTGGAACATGCCCAAGGGGAGGGAAAACCTATTTTTTCTCCTACTGCCTACAGGTTGCGAGAGTTCTAGGCACTACGTGTCTCTGCTAATCAGGATTTTAGCAGCCTGGCTAATGAGTGATAGAAAGCTGGTATTACAGGTGTGGTTCTGGATATAGGTCCATCTTACTACTTCAGTAAAAGTGGTGAGGTCTGTGGCTACTCTGATGCTTTAGGGAGCCCCAAAATTCCCAAGTTGCTCTTTTTCTACTGAGATTTTCTGCCTTTTCCCCAATCTGTCCTCTGGGAACCTCTTCCTTGCTTTCAGGCAGACTCAGAGAAGACCCTAGAAAAAAGATAGCAGTGAGTCCCCAGCTCAGGCAGCGCTCTTAATCTAAAAATATGAGGCACGTAATTGCTGTTAACACTCATAACAGTTTTAAGTCTGTGCAAAGTTAGCCAGTATTTTTAATGGGGCTACTTCACAGTTAGATTATGTTCCTGATGAGTATGTCATTGCTTCATTAGTTTTCTCCCCTCACAGTTTTCCTGCGTTTTGATAGCAAATGATCCTTTGCTCTCAAGGACGCAGCCAGAGCGCGTGTTTCTGTGAAGCACATGGCAATATCACACGGCTGCATTTCACGATGGAAGGGGCCATGCCACCCCTAGAGATCAGCGTAGTAAGAAGGGTTAGGGAAGAAAAATTGCAAAAATTAAGCAAGTTTAGTAAATTTTTATGGTAATGGCTTTATATACATACATATATTGCAGTGATAAAAGTGAAGAGATTTATATACTCCAGCTACTAATGTATACTTCATTAACTTTATTAGGCAAAATTACTTAAGACTTCATAAATATCAAGTGCTAGTCCCTGCAGAGTGGGATCATAGCATTTATAAGCATCATTAATTGCTGGAGCATACGCTTGCACACGCATGTTCTAGCAGAAGTGAGATCACTCTAAAGAACTCAGATGTCTATATTTCTTTTTTGTCAAACAATTTCATGAACGCATAGAAGTTTTGAAAGTATTTCAAGGAGTTCTGCATTCTGTTAATCATTTGTACTCGTCCCTTATTCTGAAGTTTCTACCCAGCGAAGTATCAACTGGGTACGCCGGGTGTTTCTGGCTGGGTGAAGGTTTATGGGGTCACAGTCTTAGGTTGCAGGAACCCCTGATATTTCAGATGCTGAAATACCCGTGCTCTGTCTGGAGTCAGTAGCAGGAACTTGTATCGTGGTTTTAGCGAGGGCCTGGGGTTCATTCCTTCTCGTCCTGCACTCGCTGAGTGGAGTAGTCATGGGGTTAAACAGAGTTAAGACCTACTTCGTATCGATTACTCTCCTCCAAGCCTTGCAAATGAAGTAATTACAGCACCAGATTTTTCACCATACTGGGCAAAACCCATCTCTTACTCGTACCAAGAACTGTGACCATCCCCGGGATTACAGAAACGGCTGCACGAATGGACTTGTGCCAAGAGCAAGGACAGGTTGAACTTGTTACCACTGGCACCTAATCAGGTTAAATGGAGAAGCCTGTGCTGGTTGTGTGGTGGTGAGCTCTGCTTGAGTAGGCTCAGATCACAGCCAGCAGTTCCCTGTGTGGGCAACTTCACCTTGGGTCAAGGTGTGCCTGAATTTGGGAAGGCAGGTAAGAGTTTCCTTAGAATATCAATATACAAAAATGTTTCTGAATCCTTGTTCTAGAGGTCAGAACTTTGTCTGTTGGTCTTCTTGTGTAATGCTGATAAGTTCCTTTGGCGCAGCTCAGAGCTGAAGTTCCAGACAACAGCTCTAACCAGTTTTTTCTCTAGAAATTACAATTTTGTTATTTTGATAATAACTGAGCTCTGGAGAAGGGTGTTCCTAAGGGAATTTAAGGGGCTTTCTTGAAAGCCCCAGGGATAGATCAGTTAATCTAAATGTGGTGAGCTATTGGGAGTGTGATATTGTTATTGCTGTCATTGCAGAAGCTGTTGTGTCTGTTCAGGGATGGACTGAGGCAGGATCCCTCTCCTGAGACATCTGTTTGCATTCACAGATTTGTAACAGGAAAGCTGTGGGGATGCAGGCCAATGGGAATTTCTTCCAGGACAGGAGACTGCTTACCTGTTTCCTGGTCTTTTCCCTAATTCCCAGCTTCTTGATGGTGTTTTTGGGTCTGCTTGCTGTTCCCAGGGTGCTGGCAGCTGCTAGTTTACAGGGTAGGGAGCAGCTGCTGGGCTGCTTTATCACCTCCCCTCTGCTCAGATTAGCTTTCCATGGTATCATCCGATGAAATATTTGTTTGTTCATCATTAATCTGCACTCACAAAAGTAAAAAAGAACAAACAAAAGAATGTTAATGTATTGCTGTGGCTAGGAAATTCATGGGTCCTCAACATTTAATGGTGAGAGCCCCTGCAATGAGTATCCTAATTAGTGCTGCTTCAAGTCCATCTGTGCCAGGGGTTTTTATCACGTTACATATGTTAAACCTGGTGACTCCATGTGCAGCTGGTGATCCTGCAGGACTGGCAGCCTGGTGTTAGCCCTGTTGTGTCTGCAGCGTGCTCAGCAATGGGACGTTCAGAAGCAGTCGGGGTAAGGAGGGAGGTGCGAGTGCTGCTGGAGCGGAGCTGAGTCCCTCGTCCTCCCTTCCCATGGGTTGCCATATCTTGCTTTCTGTGTATAGAGCCATTCAATTGCTCTGGGGGGTGTGCAAAATTATCGCAAGGTCTTGCTATGTAGTAATTCTTAAATGCGTTAGATCTGTCTTGGTGAATTACGCTGACAAGGTTGCCCAACGTTGCTTACCAGCTCCCCTTGCCGGGTTAAGGATGGAGCAGGCGGTTCGGGGCACGTCCCTTGCAAAGGCAGCAATGAGCTGCTGGAAGGGTTTGTCACTAATGCCTGGGTGTGGTTCTTGGTAACCTGTCTGGCAGTATTTTTGCTGATACCGTCCATCTGAAGCTAAAAGAGCAATGGGTGATTTGTAAGCATGAAAAAAAGGCCTCTTCGTCAGAAAAAAAATTTTGCACTAGCTCTGCAAAGGAGCTTCGTGTTTTTATGTGTAAATGTCTTGGAAAATTTCAGGGGGGGGAAAAAAAAGACATTGGGCTTTTATAAAAAGAGTCTTCTGGTGCTCTTGCTCAGAACAACCATATGCAGAGTAGTCAGCGTGGATAAGGATTCTCTCAGCTGAACTCTACTACCCAAGGGAACAGGATGTTCTTTAAAGTTCAAATCAAAATTTAAATCTTTCATATCTTCCCCTTGTCTAATAGCATGTAAAAACACACAGCTCTGATATGGGGTATTTTTTTTTTTTCTCCCTCCCCATTTCTCTCTTCAGGCAGAAGGATTCTCATTCTGGTAAATCTTTCTCCAACTGAATAAAAATGTGGATTTAAAAAAAAAAAAGGGAGGGGGGAGAAAAGTAGTCATTGGGCCATGTAGCAGAATTTCTGCCATGATACTGCTGTTCTTGAGCAATGTGAGAGCATGCAGGAGTGACAGAGCTGGTGAGGCTGTACGGGGTGCTCCTTTGACACCCCATCGCCACTGCCGTGCTTGGCTGTCATCGTATCAGCTGTTCTGGCCTACAGCTCCCCATGGGGTTGGGCTTCCCTGGTCTTAGAATCATAGAATCACTTTGGTTGGAAAAGACCTTTAAGATCATTGAGTCCAACCGTTAACCTAACCCTGCCATCCCACCACTAAACCATATCCCTAAGCACCTCATCTATCCTTCTTTTAAATACCTCCAGGGATGGGGACTCTACCACCTCCCTGGGCAGCCCATTCCAGAGCCTGAAGAAGTTTTTCCTAATGTCTAGCCTAAACCTGCCCTGGCGCAACTTCAAACCATTCCCCCTCATCCTATCGTCTGTTACCAGGAAGGTCTTGCAGCTCTACTGGGGCGTGCTGGCTTTGTCGTTCCTGTTCCTGATAACTGGTGGAGAAAACTCATTTGCAGGGCAAAATCCTTTTCATCATGATAAATTCTATTTATTTTCCTACATCTTTGCTTTTCAACCTCACTTCTTTCTTTTTAATATAACTAACCCAAGTGGGATAAAGGCAAAGAGTAAGTTGCTGCACCCTAGGTAAAATTTACAGCTTTTGAAAAGCTCCTACAGCTCAGGATGTTAATTGTAACCTGGGACTGGAGCTTGAAGTAGTAAATCTTTAATAACTTCATGCGCTGCTGCTGGAGAGGGGGAAAAAGACCGAATGGTCTCTTCACCTGAACACACCACCGTAACATCTCTCTGCAGCAGTTTTAGCAATGGTGCAAAACTTGATTTATTTATTTTATTTTTCAATCCTAGAAGTAGTCCCAGGCATGCATATCTGTACTAGGGCTGCCTCCAGATTTTTGCAGTGTTCAAGCAAAAATTAATTTTGTAATGGTGACCTAGGTGGGGGAGAGCAGGAGCGATGCACCCTTTGTGGAATGGGGAGAGACCTCAGCATGAACGCCCGGTGAGGCTGGAAAAGGAGGGTGTTTGAGGGGCTGGCTGCATGGCTGGGTTTCTTCCCTTTCTCTTTTGTTCTGCCTTCTGTTTTACCTGGGGCTTATCTTCTTTGTATGAACATACACATAAATCCATTTTCAGCTTCTCCCAAGTAAGGTCTGAATTAATTTCCCATGTATGTTTTTACTGTGTATTAAGATGGCATCTGCAAGTCCAGCCCTAGACCAGCGTCCCTTTGCTGTAGGCAGTAGGCAAGCACAAAGCAAAATGATGTCTGCCCCAAAAAGGTTTGCAAGGTTATGGTTTTTTGCAAAAGTAAATCCAATTTCTCCAACTTTGTTTTTTGTTCTGAGGTGGTAAGTTAATCTATTCTGCTGTTTAGCCCTGAGTAAGACTCTAAAGTCATTTGAAGAGTATGGAAGAGGGTTAAAAAAATGTAACGGTCTTCTAAAAATTTTAAATGAGCAGGTTTCATGACCCAGCAGATTAATTCGGAGAGAATCAAGTGATACATGGCAGAGGTAAGACATCTGATGAACAGCTCCAGTACAGGAGGGCAAATGATGTCAGCTTCATTTGAAAGTAATTGTTTTTGTACATGGCTAGCATATAAACTGCAGTAACCCAACAGCACAATAACCTGACACCGCAACGTGCTCCTCGGTACAAATGGGCAGTGAAAGCAGATGTTTTATTTTAATATTCAACTCACAGCACTTCAACAGGACCTAATTAATTTATATGTAGATATATCCATTCAAGAGAAAAAAAACCCTGTAGTGCTGGTGCGTGTCTGCAAGTACCGGTCCCCAACTTTTTCTGTTTTGCGAAGTGTGAGTTTATTGCTGGGGTAGGGCAGGTAGTCCACAACTGGCTTGGGAGGGAAGGTATTGACTCAAAATATTTTTAGTTTTCTAAGAGAGTTTCTAGTTGGTAGGCAGCAAATAATCTCCACCCCATGGCTGCTCATTCCAGTCTGCAAAATAAGCCGTTGGTCTCATTTTTGTTCTTCAGTAGACAGGTATACTCATCATCCAAAAAATGCTCACCAGATTTAGCACTAATTAGCTGCCTTGCTGGCAGTCTTTGCCCAGAGATGTAAATGTGAGAGGAACACAGATGTTAAAATATCCATTTATCCTCAGAGTTTGCTCCTTTTCTGTCTGTCTTGTACTTTGCTGTACTTTCCCTTGTACTTTGTTGTCATTTACATCTGTGCGCTGTGAAGGTTAAAGAATGTGATGCTTTGCCTTTCAGTAAAGTGATTTTTGCAAAAATTCAGTATTTTTATGAAGCCTTGAGAACAGCTAGTGCCCAGTGGGCCAAAATGCTGTCAGGTCAATGGCTTGCGGCTGAGGCATTTTTGATGGGGTGAAGCCCCAGCTATAGATGACTTCTGTAAGCTCTGTGGAAGAGACTGTTATGCAGAAAACCTTTGTGAAAAGGGGCAAATTCCATGCATCCATCTGCAAGTTGTTTGTAATCTTGCTGCCATGTATGAACACCTTCCATTGAGGGAACCTGGTGTTAGAGAATACCTGTGCATGCTGGAATCCACCCTCGGGATTCAGCGACAGAGCCATATGCAGGTAAATCTCTAGTTCTCCTTGATGCTTATAAATCCATATGGATCACAGACTAGGTGTTTGGGGTTTTTTTCCCCAAGCCTCATGTTCACAGACTAGGTGTTTGGTTTGTTTTTTTTTTTTTCCCCAAGCCTCACTTTCCCTATGTTCAAGTGTTCCATGCAGATAAGGATTCTCCAGACAAGTGTGCTAGGGAAACACGGAGCTCTCTGGGTTTATCGTATCAAGGAGTCGTACCAAGCCCCTGTGATGCAGAACAGGATTCAGGCGTTGTCGTGTTGGTACTGTGACTTTGTCATGTTTGTGTGATGTTCTGTTGGCTTAGTAAATTTTTGAAAGAAAGCTATTTTTGATGAGATTAAACTCTGCTGACTGTTTGAGTGGCTGAATGAAAATTTTCAGATTAAAATCTCTGTCCTCTTTACATTTTTCTGTCTGCTAAATGATTTTTATTGTATTTTATTTTATGCGATAACACTATCAGAGACTGAAATTAATTCATCCCTCACTTTCTTTCCTCAGACAGAAGCTGATGAGGTCTCAATTTTCTAAATAGGCTTCATTTACAGTCACAGAAACCTCTGAAAATTGGGGCTGCTTTCCTTCCCCCATTTGCAGTTCCAGAGGGTAAATAGTGTGCAGCACTACAAGGAACACAACCCAGAGCTTTTTAACTCCCTATTTCCAGAGCTGGGGAGAAGTCCTTTGCCTGTCAATGGAACAAGTGCAGTAAAAAGCAATGGCTTTTCATTTTCTTTGACCCAGCAATCCACCACAGGCACTGTCCCGCGCAGTTTTCTGGCACTGCTTGCATCCTGGTTCAGCATTGCACCAGCTACTTCCAACCTGCGTGGAGCTGGAGCTCATAATACAGAGTGGGGAAAAGCCCATTCCCTATTGCTATAGGGCATATATCCTACTTTATACAGCCCTTTAAAAAAATTTTAAGGACTTGCTTCATGAGCTTTAATTAGGTATTTCTTGGTATAATATGGACTTACTCTGTTTTCTTTAGTGGGTTCTGTGGCTGTGAATGTGTATCCATGTGTTTCTCTGCTGCTATTTGGAAAGAGTCATGTTTTTACAGGAATGTAACCCATTTTCCCTTTATTGTAATTGTTTTGGAATAAGAAGTAATCATCCAGGACTGACCAACTTGCTCTACCAAATGTTCTGTTCTCAATTCTAGTAAATTGCTTTGAGAATTGAACAAAGCTCTGCTCAATCATGCAAGATATCCATTCCGAGAACACCAGGAAAGCAAACCTAACCTACTTCAGCCTGTCGTAATCATCTTTCTTACTACTTAAAGACAAAACTGCAAGAGCGTGATTCCAAATGCACAGAACTTACAAATCTTCATTCATTGAATAAAGAAAATACTTTGACAAAATAACTTCATGTTCCTCATCTCAATCCCAGACCCGGCGAGTGCTTAACTTCTAATTTATTATTAATAGAGCAATACTATTTTGATAGAACTGCCCATCTGTGGGTATCGGTGTTTTGCATTAAATGAAGGTATCGAGCCCCTTTGAAGGCACCCATGTGCAGGTAGCAGCATGGTGGGCTCTTGCCTCCTTCAGGAGCTCTTCATGCCCCAGGTCCCAGCTTTCCTTGCTTAAGTGCAGCCAGTTTTTGTGCTGGAGTGAAAAAGGGCTGCTGGCGGTGTGGCGGCTCTTGTGTTTGATTGATCCTTCATATCTGTTTGAGCTTGTGTAGGATTTTTGTTTGCTTGTATGTGTTGGTGTGGGTTTTTTATCTCTTGGTTGTTTTTTTTTTTTTAGGATGGCCAGAACTGCAAAGGTATTTCAATGTGTAATACTAAACCAACACTGAGCTTTCAGTGATCAACTGCTGTGTGATCTAGTGGCTGCTAAGTGATTTACCACTTTAAATCTGGCTATCGGATATCACTGCTGGTTTTTTGTTTGTATCTCAACTGGTATCTATTGCAGAGTTAGGTATCTCTCAAACCTGATACCGAGAAGCCACTAGTTGAGCTAAGAATTTTGACAGACTGGTATACCCTTGGTGGGGAAAAACAGTAACACATCAGTGTATTAAAAAGAATTCTTCTGCTGGAGTATGGTAGTTAAACTCCGTGAAGCTCAGTATGGTACCTGTTGGGGAAAAAGCTTAAGGGCTCCAAAGGACCAAAACATGAATGTTGTCTCCTTATGGCAAGCTATGTAACCATACTGCAAAATATTTTCTTCTTATTTACCAACTGTATTGCACTTTATCTCCCCCACATGTATTTGCACCTCCTTATGTACCTGGTTGCTCTTTTGGCACGCATAATGAAGCTGAAATTTGGAGAAGTTGGGTGCTTTACCTTGTCCCAGTTAACCTGATAGCATTAACTTATATTTAAAAAAACCTGAAGAATCTGAGCGGGTGTTTTGGGTTGAACTTTTTTGTTTTGCAATGGTGGGCAGGACACAGGGACCATATGTAAATAGACAATGTTTGTATCCACTTCTGTGTAAAGTTTTTTATGATGAATAAAAAATGATGAATGTTTGAATATTGATGAATAATGAAAATCTGTGCACTCGGGGTTCAGCTTCATAAATCCAGTACCCGAAGTCCTACTGGTCTTGACAGAGTTCAGAAGGGTGATGGGGCACCTGGCCATAGAAATATTGTCAGTCTTTCAGCTCCGCAGCTGGCCTGTGATGCAGACTGGCATAAAGATAGGGGACAGCAGCCAGTGCCGAGGGCTCCTCATCCTGCAGCCATGGTGCAGGGTGCGGCGGGGGTGGTGGGTGGCACAGGAGCAACTGGCCTGTGCATTTTATTGGCAGTATGGCCACAGATGCTATCTGTATCCCCTGTGCTCCAGAGTAAACCTCACAGGAAAATGCTGCCTAGATAGCATCTTGTTTGCTGGTTTGGGTTGGGTTTTTTTTGCTGTTAGTGCTAAGTAGATATTTGTACAGATGGGAAAAGATCCCCTGTGATCTTTCCTCTTTCTTATGTGCTAGCACATTACCTGTATGATTGGGATCTAGTCTTTCAACTTGTTTTTTTGTTTTCCTCAGTGTCATTTATTGGTTTTATTTGTTGTTTCACATCATAGTTGGTTAAGTCTGAAATCAAGTGTACGGGCTTCAGTGCCATACCATATTCTTGTACTGATGTACAGCGTAGCCCCTGGCACATGCGCTCTCCCATTTTCTTAGGGAAGGAAAAAAGGTAATCAAAGTTTTTATGAGAATAAGAAAAGTGGCATTGGAAGGAGTTATTGTTCATAGAAATGCTGCCTTTTCCTGAAGAATTGTATGAAGGTTTCTTATACTTTGTCATTTCTATTTGTGTGGAAGATAGGTAGTGGCTGCTTGAAAGAAACCATCCACCTTTTGAGTAAATAATATTTAATAGGCTTCTATAGACTTTCTTTCCTTTTTCTTTTAAAGATTATAAAATAGTAAATACGACAGGACCAAAAAGTTAGGGCTTTGAAATCGCTGGGGTGTAGCAAGCTAATAATGATAGAGTCTTTGAAAAGGGCAGCGCACCTGGGAAAACACTGGCGTTTTCAGGGCCAGTGTAAATTCAGGTTAGTAAAACAACTAAATAACGTTAGTAATTTTATCACTACGAGTGTCTTCAAACACTGGGCAGAGTGTCTTCAGCCTGTTTTTTTCTCCATCAGGCTTCTGTTTTGAAATTGCAGCATCTTTCATTAGTAGAAGCTGTTTGTGGTTGGTTCTTTCAGTCTTCAGCAAGGCAAAAACCCCCCTGAAAATCTTCACACCAGCTTCTTTAGTTTTGAATGACATTGACAACCAGACCTGATTTTTATCTTTGTTATAGATAAGCCCTTTAAATATAGGTAAAAATGCATTTGGTTAAACCTAATTAAGGGCTCCTGCTTTTAAATGAATTTTGTAAATAAAAGCAAGTTAATGACTGTGAGTCAATATTGAATGCAATCCGACTTGAAGTTCCAGAAATGTGTGTTCATATACGTAGGAATAGGGCTAATTATTCTTTTTATACACTGTTTACACATCCAGTACACCAATATTGGAAACCTCTAAATAAAATCAATAGTACTTATGAAAGGAGAGGAGGATTTTATTAATTTGGCAAAAGAAATACCCACTGTGAATCCCAGAGTTGGTCTGTGCATGCTTGTGATGCTTCCCAGTGCTTTATCAGGCTCATTCATATACAGTATCACATGCATCTGCACAAGTAATTCCCAGTCTTCTCACACCGACCACTGGTTTTCCAGCTACAGGTGGCTGCTGCTGCCAGAGCAAATCCTGTAACCTACTCCTGGGTGCTACGTGGGTCCAGAAGAGACTGTGCTGTAGAGCAGATTGCTTGTCCAGGCAGGTTGTAGATGGCTGGTAGCCGTCTTGGACACCGTGGAGATTTTGGACAGTGCATGCTCTATGAGACTGATATTCTCTAAAGAACATGCTTTTTCAAAGCTTTTAATTTTGTATTATGGAGGTTTGGCTTTCTGAATGTCAAATAAGCTGATAGAGCTTGGTGCTGGGGCCAGTCTTATGTTGCAAACTAGGATTTGGAGCTTACTTGGCAGCCTGGAAACTAACATGGCAGAATAAGTAAAACTTGAAGATTTTTGGTAATCTGTATATAGTAATAATGTTAACGTGTATAAATTGTCAGCTGTAAATGAATCATATCAGTTTCCTTTTGGATAATGGAAAAATAGATCAAAATAAACAGGTCAACAATTTTGTAATACTTTCAATTAAAATTTTTCTTGTTATTAAATATTAATTGCTCCAACTGTCACCTGTCTAGAAAATTAGTTGATATATAGCATATATTTGTTACGGATGCAGGCTTCTACTTCGTATACCTATATCAGTTTTAAGCTCACTTGTGTACAATGCTTTGGAAGAGTCTTTCAGTGTCTGCATCTTTATGGGGTGGTAATTCACTAACGAAAGAGGTTCTCTGCTCTTTGACTGCTGTCGAGTTGTTCCCCTCTTTCCAGGGAGAGCGAGCAGAATAGTGCCATTCCAAACCAACATCGATAGATACTTCCCAAAAGGGCTGCCATGAATGTAATTTATTGGACTGCACCATAACCCCTGCCTTCAGGACTGTTATAGCAGGAGGTAATAGAGTGGAGAGTGATGAGAGGGTGTTTAAACTATTAAAAAGAATAAATCATTAGGCTTGTACAGAGCATAATCTGGCTGGGTTCTGGCTAAGGTCAGGGAAAAGTGATTGCCCTGCAATGTCTATGTATTAACATCAGGGATTTGGGCAAGGAAACAGAACTGGAGTGGCAGGGAACTTCTGGTGTTAGGAGATCTAGGTGCACTGGTGCTGTCCTGTGCCCTCTGTTGTAAAAACCCCTTAGAAAAGTAAATAAAGGAAAGGAAATGTGGTATCCAAAGAGAAGGATGACGATGGTGTGAAGAAAGAAGTGTTTCTCCATGTCACTGTTCATAGCCAAATTTATGATGAAAAAAGATGTTTGTAACTGTTGATGCAATGAAGTTTCGAAACACCTTTCCTGTTGGAATTGTGGAAGGAAGAAATCTTAACTGGCTTTAAGATAAAGCTTCCTGTCACAGGCGGGGTTAGAACAGGAATACAAAGCCTGGTCTGGAGCAGGGGAGGAAAAAAAAACCTAAAAGAGAATAAATCTGAAATATCGCTTTTTAAAACTTTTATTCAGTACTGCATTCTCTCATTTAAAATCTCTTCAAAGTTTGAATTGCTCATAGTTACACACATAATTGACCAAGGCTTTCTGGTGTCTAAAGAGGCACCTATTCAGCACAGCTTCTGGATTATTGTCTCTTTAGATAAAAATCTTCAGGAAAAGAAATTGCACTTTATGATGAAATATTCTGAAGCTGGTGACAGAGTGGGACTGCATTACCCTTCTGCAGTGCTTTGCGTTCGGCACTTCTGAGCTTGCTGAATTGAAGCAGGGGGAAGTTAGGGAGGCTTGTTTAAAGTAATTCTGTTGCAGGCACAAACAGGACTAGGAACTGTGAATCCCTACTTTTTCTGTTTATGTGGAGTAATCTTCTTTGAAAATGCCACACTTTGGCTACAAAAGCAACTGGACGTTCCTTCCCAGTTCAGCCTGTGGGCAGCACTCCCGGATTCTTGTTAATGTTGAAATGAGTGCATGGAGTCTGTATTTATAGTGCGGCTGTCTCTAATGCCTTGGGAGAAACGACGTGTTTCTCTTCAGCTTGATGTGTTTCTCAAAGGTCTTTGCATGACTGGATGCATCTGTAGTTCCTCCACTGGTGATGCTGCTTGGCTGTGGTGCATGGGATGTGGACCCACTTGGGAGAAAATAAATTAAATTTCCCATTGCTGTCATCTCCTGCTGCTATGCACGTGCCTGGGTGGGCTTAAAGGAGTTGATTGGAGATGAACAGGGCGAGGAAGCTTAATTCTGAAGGGACGGACATTCTTCCCCTGACATTTTTTTTCTTCAAGAAATATGATACAAGGAATTGTGGGTGCCATCAGCTGTTAAGAAATGGTTTGTCATTAAACCAAAGAATTCCAATTTTGGTAGATTTTATGAGGTTAATAAGTGCATATAAGCTAGTCAGTGTGTGGATAGCACTGATGGAAGCTACTTTTTTTTCCTAGTGAGGCAGGTCTTAAGCCTGCAAAGAGCCAATTTGATGCTATAACTCTCCCTGTTGATGGTCATTAAACAGGAGGCAGCACCACCTCCTTCAGGTTTGAGCTATGTTGAGATAATAACTGTCAAGACCCTGGTACATTCTGTTTCCCCCCCCCCCCCATTGGCATTTTCTGCATTCATGCTTTGTAAGGTGATTTTGAGGCATCACCCTTGATTGACATCTCCCATCAGGAACACGGAGTCTTTTCCAATGCAGCTTCCCCTTACATTTTGTGGGAACAGACTTGTTGATGTCCTTTAGTTTTGTGGGTTTTTGGTTTTTGTTCTTCATTGATGCATAGCTGTTCAGTGAAGCGCTGTTTCTGTTGGAGCATGGGTTACTACTTCTCCATATGAATTGTCCCCAGACAGTTGGGTTTATTCCTTCCAATTATCAATTTCATTTTTCATTCCTTGTTTACGTAACTTTCTTACATTATGAATATTTTCCATTAAATAATGGATGCATCAGAAGTTTTCAATCATGTCTCTCTTTATTTTTGATGTAACATCATTTAAAGAGTCACGCTCAATTAATTGTGGGCTGATACTGCTGAAATTTGCTTATGACATTCTTAATTCAAAGGATTTCTTGGATGTATTTACAGATTTTCTTAATTGTAAGATTTTTTTACCATATGTATGTGTTTGTATTTAAAAATGTTATGTGTTTAAAGAAAAGAAAGACCCTCACTACAAGAGATGTTGCATTGCTGGAGCGTGTCCAGAGGAGAGCAACCAAGCTGGTGAGGGGTCTGGAGCACAAGTCTTACAAGGAGCGGCTGAGGGAACTGGGGTTATTTAGCCTGGAGAAGAGGAGACTGAGGGGAGCCCTTATTGCCCTCTACAACTGCCTGAGAGGAGGCTGTAGCGAGGTGGGGGTCGGCCTCTTCTCCCTGGTAACGGATGATGGGATGAGGGGGAATGGTTTGAAGCTGCACCAGGGCAGGTTTAGGGTAGACATTAGGAAAAACTTCACCGAGAGGGTTGTCAGGCTCTGGAATGGGCTGCCCAGGGAGGTGGTAGAGTCCCCATCCCTGGAGGTATTTAAAAGAAGGATAGATGAGGTGCTTAGGGATATGGTTTAGTGGTGGATTGGCAGGGTTAGGTTAACGGTTGGACTTGATTATCTTAAAGGTATTTTCCAACCCAAACGATTCTATGAATTTGACACACCTCCGTGCCACACGGTAGCACTTGTCTGTTCCTGTTCATCTTAATGAACTTTAGAAAAACATTTGCTTTCCACTGAAAATATTCTGTTTGGAATCAGGTTGTTACATGATATAAAAACAAGGTGGGGGAATCAAAAAGTCCCAACCACTTTCCCTTCCCTATTGTGTAGTTTGTGGTTTTGCCTTTTGTGTGGTTTCAGTGTTGTGGTCGGGTCCTGTCCTGTCCCCTCCGTCCCATGTCCTGTTCCCACCCCCCCAACAAAAGGAAGCTATTTTACCTTTTTAGAGAAGTTTTGGGAAGAGTCTTTTTTTTTTTTTTTTTTGAACAAATAAGGATCCTTTTATAGCTGCTCAGAGTATTTGAGATAATATTGTGCTACCAGAAGTAATTTTGTAATGAGAAATCTGTCCTGACTCCTCTGTGATAACACTTTAATGGCAAATGATGTCTGAGACGTTGTCAGATATGGTGTAAGCAGTGCGGCGCCCCTAAACACAAATCTTTCGGACAGTGTAAACAACAGGGTCAGACTGTAAATTGAGCCTGATAATAGAGGCAGTTAATTCTTTTCCTTCGATTTCTTTTTCATTTCACTTCTATTTCCCGTTGCTGCTGGCACTTACAATTGCCCCGTTTGCTCGCTCTCATTTTGGCTGCTGTATCGCACTGTCTGTCGTGGTTCTGTATTCTGAGTTGTTAACCCTTGTAGAAAGTACATGCGATGTTTTACTTGCATTGCATTAGACATTGATGGATTAGCTGTATCTCTAAGAATATATAAGCTTTAGCTGTGTTAATTTGTATTTTGAGAATGGCATTTGCTCTTCTAATAAAGAAGCTTATATCTGAGAGGAAAAATGCTTTAACTGCTGCTGGGCTATGTAAGGGAAACTGGTAGAAGCCCAGTCCTTTGAAACTTAATACAGTCATGACAGGGTAGTTCTAACTTAAACTAGGTAGCCAAATTTGGCATAGGCCTTGATCCTGCACCAATACTGAATTTGAGCTAATATGAAGTTGTGGCAGTCAGAAAGCTGATCAAAGAGAATGTTATCAGGTGGCACTACGGATGCTGTGATCAAAACAAGAGTCATTTCAGTAATTTCAAGAGGACTTTTTGTCACTTTTGGTGACCTTCAATAACAGGCACCTGGCTTTCAGGCACTGCAGCTTTTCTATTATGTCGATGTGTCAAAGACCTGCAGAAACAAACTGGTCACACACACAAAAAGCCAATTAAAATAAATACTTTGACGGGATGCCTTACTAGTAGCAACAGTAAATATCACTGACAGAATACTTGAATTTCATTAGGCAATATGTTTAGTTTCTGTTTTTCTGCTTCAAATCAAACTCATGGCATATAATTTGGTGCGCTTTTACCCCCTCCTGAAGACTTTTAAATGATATTGAAGCACTTAAACTGTGATTAATCTAACCTGACTTTAGGTGCCTAGTCCAACACAGTGGCCTAGACTCCTTCTGCATTTGATAGAGATGCTGACAGCTGTAGAGGACCATTCATTTTATCGATTTAGCTGCTGGATTGTGTAGTCCAAGTGTCCTTATCTGAATCAGCCCAGTTGAGCTGTCCTCCTCTATCTGTGTGACTGCACCAGGACTAGTCACTTTGGCCAGCTGATGTAATCTGGCTTCAAGGATGCCATTGAAGGCACCTGCAGGACAATTTAATTGCATCTTCTGTGAAATCTCTTGTAAACTTTTACAGGAGAGGGTTCAATGAAACGAAATGTACGTGACCAGGTCACTGAGGTTTTGTCATGCCACTTGGTTCTGTCCGCGGCTGGGTGCTGTGGAATCGTGCTCCCCGCGAACGGCAGCTGCCACGTAACCACCTGGATGATCGACTGCCCAAGGTGTTCATGAGCAGCCTTTGCCTTGGATCCCAGTAACCGCTGAAACCATGTGCTGAGCTGCTGGCCTGGCTCCTACGAGGTGGGGAAATAAAACTTCTGAGGAAATCATACACAAAATGTACCCCATTAACCTCTTTCTAATCTGTCTCTGAGGTGACACTTGGAAGGGGAGGTCTAGATGAAAAGCCTCATTTCTTGTGTTTCTGGACCTCTTGAAATTAAAAGAAAAATTATGTTTATATCTGTGCATTCAGGATTTCTTTTACTGTTCCTGCTGCTCACATTAATTTTGGAACACATCGTGTGTCAAAGTATTGGACATTGCTAATCCTGTTTTAGTGTTTATCTTTCTTTGATAGAAGTTTTATTATTGCATTTTGAATGTCCTTGAGAAAGGCAGCTTATGATTTGTGTAGTCCCCCAGAGGGAAACCTTAGTGTTATCTTGTTTAAACAATGCTCATTGCTTGAATTGTTAATGCGTTCATCACTTATACGGGGTAAATCCTCCAGACGCTGCATTGTCGCTACCGTAACTGGGGCTGGGGATTCACCCAAGTGCATCTCTGTTGCGTTGCTCTGTCCCTGGCCCCTCGATGCTCTATTGCTAAAAGACTGAGATATAACTGTGAGGTCTCTGTTCCTTGGGGATAAAGCAAATGTGAGGCTGGAGGGTGGTGTTTGCTCCGATTCCAGCTGTCCGTAGCCTCCGAAGCTTGATTTTATGTTTTAATTATTTTTCTCCTCAGAGCTCTTGGTTGTCTTGAACTGAGGGGACCTTTCTGAATAGGGCTTTGATGGAAGATAGCTGCCTTATTTGCTTTGCAGTTTGTGTGTTTATTTTCCTTTAGGAAAGGAGTGACTGGGCAGCAGAGGGGAAGATTGTCTTTGCTTTCCCCCCCGTTGTGCCGGGGGGGAGAGAGCAGCCTCATCCCTGGGAGCAGCTTCCCTGGGGAGGGAGGGGGGCTCTGCGGGGACAGCGGGTGCTGGGAGGGGTGGGGTGCTGCTTGTCCTCTCGGGGACCAAAAGAGGCTTTTCTTTTTGGGAGAACAAGAGCAGCTGAGGGCAGGCCATGGCAATGCCCAATGCTAAAGGAAAGAGCCTGCTCCATGTGGATGCAAGCGTGTGTGTGTGTGTTTATAGCCCTCTTTCATTTCATTCTCTTGGCCAGTGGATCTGAATTCTGACTACCGTAAGTTTTTTGGTTTAGGTCACTTAAAAGAAAGCTCTGAAGACTAAAACAGACACCCCACGTCATTTTTCAGGGAACTACTGCAGCAGAGAGAGCGGCTGCTGGCTGTTTGTGCAGGGCTGGGGGCTGCGTGGGTGCAGGGGGCTGGAGCTCCCCCCGCCCCTTGCTGCTTTACCTCTGTTTCTGAGGCACAGCCGCAGGCAGATCTGGTTCAGAATTGCGAGTGGCTTTTTTTTGATTACATCTGTTACTAGTTGCCTTTCTTAATATACCTTTCCTTAACTTTTCTCTAATGTACTAAAAAAGCTTTATTCTTTTTTTGTTTGTTTTTTTACAATTGCATTTCCTTTTTTTCACAATGAGCCAAACTCACACCTCATGTTCTGCTGCCTCTTGTCCACAAACCGATTCAGTCTGATCTGAAAGTTAAGGAGTATTTGTGCTGCAGGAGGGAGATGCGCTAATTGCGTGGGTTTAGCTGGATGTCGAAGCTACAAATGTCGTGGGGCAGATGAATACAGAGCAAGCGTGCCTCGAGATGTTCTTATCGCTGGCACAGGGGCTTTAGAAAAAGATGGGAAAAATTGTCAAATGGAAGCTTTTGTGTTTCTCCTTTTTTGAACTTCGTATCGACTGTTGTCCTCCAGATGTGTGCTGAGAAAAGGGGGAGGGAACCCAAGATCTCGATGCTTTCTGCTCACCTCTGTAGTACGACCAGGGCAGCTCGGGCAGGGGAGGTGGCGAGGCAGTCCCTGGAGTGAGGAGGGGGATTTTTCTTGTGTGTGGAGTCCTTGCTTCATTTGCAATAGGCTTAATTGTAGATTTTGCTTTCTCCTGGTTTTGAAGCAGGTAAAGGAGAGTGAGCATGAAAAACTAATGCCCCCCTGGCTTGTGCTTGGTGGATTAGTGCTGATCTCAAGAGAACAGGCTCTACCGAACATGACTTTTTTTAAACAAATAACGTCTCCCCTGAAGTAATTAAACCAATGAGTCTGTTCTTTGTGTGCGAGGCTTGGATGGAATAATTAGGTGGTTTTTTCTCTCTGAAAGCACTTGCATATTGATCTGTGCTGTGAGATAGCAAATGCCATTCCATGGCTGAAAGGGTTTGGTACCATTGAAAGATGTTTCTGTTTGTCCAGTCAATTCTTTGGAAAAGGAGAGGCTAAAAGAGGCTGACTGGAAGATCTCGGGGTGATGATGAAATAGGGATAAGTATCTTGTGGCATTTTGCTGTGACCACAGCAGTATATGGACATAGACAGAGTAAGACCTGTAGGTGCTGTAATTTATTACAAGAACTGGCATAGTTGGACAGAATCGGAGAAGCTCTGGAGGACACAAGACCTGTGGTAGAAGAGATCTTGGGAGAGCTAAGGAAGAAAGATGACAGGTATCAGTTATCTGTGTGTGGCCCTTCTCATATGAGTCATCAGGATACAGGTGTGGTGTTTTGTTGTTTTTGTAACTATTCCTTCTGTATAGCACCTGTCAGCACATATTAATATAGGAATTCTTAAAATAAAAATCTCCTCTTGTGGGTGGGTAAGGTGGATACTTCCAGGAAAGACCAGGACACCATAAAAGGGATCAGCAAACTTTGGTATCTAGAACGGTGTCCAACTTAGAGGGCAACTTTAGAGGGAGAAGTTGCTGTTGAGTTTGTGTGGGGTTTTTTGTTTGTTTAACCTTTCAGCTCTTATGTAGGAAGCCTTAAGGCTTCCTTTCTGTTGAAACCTGTTAATGAAATTTAAGACTGAATTACTTTTGTCCCTTTAATGAGCATTAAAGAGTCTTGGCGATTTCTCTCCCTCACAGTTCTTACTGGGAATCCTTCCAAGCTTCTGCCTCTGGGTTTTGTGGCTGTCAGAATTAAAATGTATTCATATTTCATGCTGGAGATGTGCTAAACTACACAATGAGTTTGAGAGCAGGGATCAAAATACTCAGTTGGTGGCATGGATAAAATGATGTTTTGCATGATAAATTTTATAACCGCAGCAGAAAAGTCTCATTTCGTTTCAGATTTGTGGTGTCTCACTGTATGAAATACCTTAAGCTCATGGCAAGATGTTCTATGGGTGGTGATTTTAATAAAATTATATATTTTTGTGGTTATGCTGTGTAGCGGTGTGTGAAACCTAGCCAATATATTCTGAAATGTATATATTGAAGAGATGTATTTTTAAACACAATCTGTATGTTCATCAAACATGGTGAGTATTTAGTATTTTTTTTTTCCCATCAACAGATGCTAAATACCACTTAAAACAATATATGTGTGTTTTCCCAGGTGGGATGAAATAAGGTTAAAGGGTCTTATTGTCAAAACTGCTAAATTATTTTCTTATAGTGAGTTGCTATGTAACCTCAGCTGTATTTCGTATGTTGCCAAATGATGATTTTCATGGTATCATTAACGATAACAACCAGAGGCTGTTGCCATGTCCTTCCACCCCTGTGCACGTGTGCTGAAGCCACGGAGCAGACGCTTGGGAGCAGCTTGCCTTGATCTCTCCAATATTTAGGTGCACAGGGCTGGTGGCTGGGTCGAGCTGTTCACTAGGACACCACAACCTGTCTTTTTGACAGCCAAAGCCCTAAATTATCCCTTACAGCTCAAGGAATAGCAAAAGGGTTACCTTTTCCAAGATGGATTTGTTTTGGAGCGGTAAATGCCGAGGAGGACAGGTTTCTGTGGCCACAAGATGGCAATCGCAGAGCAAACTTTCAGCTGACACCATCTCTGCAGGATGCATGGCATAAATTAACACTGCTCCTAGAATGGCAAAGATACCTATAAAATAGAAATGGTCTAGCAGGTAGAGAAAGGTACTGGGCAATGTTTATGTAAACTGTACAGTGCTTGTTTAAATGATATTTCTTCACTAAAACCCACAAATGGGTGGCACAGCAGGTAAATATGCTATTCACTGATGTAGGCAGTTGTTGGGGTCACTCTTTCCAGTTTATCTTCATCACTTGAGGACTGAGGCAAGTGGAAGGCAGCAGCGTTATACTAATATATGTATGCTGATTCCAGCATGCTGTAGTTACTATAAAGCTGTTTAATAGTGGTCTTTTTATTTCAGCTCTTTCACCAGAAGCTGCGCAAATGGTCTGGCTACTTTCATACTTCGGTCCTGAGGGGAAAAAAATCACTGTAAAAATCGGTTTGGAATGTTCCCTGTTAAACTATTTTTACGGGTCAGAGGCATGACGTGAAATATTTCTACAGAGAAAATAACAAGTTCTGCAGTACGTCACTGCTATAGGCTCCATTTTCACATCCTGTGAAATAGCTCCTCTCCTTTCTCCCCATTTTTCTTGCTGTGTGAATGGATATGGAAGTGTTATCAAAGTTGGCTGCGGTGCTGTGTGCTGATTTTGATGAAACTATTACAGAAACAACAGTTAGTGTTAGCTTCTTCTGTAGGGATTTGAGCAGAGAGCCCACACAGTGTGATCACTGCATTAAAACACCTCTCTCTACATCCGAGTCTGCTTCTCTTAAGCTGCAAAGGTCAGGCATCACTTCGTGTGGCTGCAGAAATGAATTGAAGTTAAGGATACGTTACAGAGAACAGCGTCCTCTGAAGCAGAGGCGTGCTGCTTCTGAGTGGGCAGCCTTTCTGGTGAGCTTTGGGGGAAATCCTGCTTGCAGCGACCAGACCCAACATGTGTACAGAGTCTCTGGGCTGCCTGTGCTTGTGCCCATCAGTTTGGATGGTGCTGTGCCTGCCCGTGGGCTTGTCACCCCTTAGAGATGGGATTCATTCTTTCATAAGCACCTTCTCATAACTCCATTCCACTTGCAGCAGAAGACACTTGTGCCCCCCAAATGGGGATGAACTGAGTACCTGATGCTCAGCAGCCACCTTGTGTTGTAACCTGCTAGAGTAAATGGTTATGAGAGAAGTTTGGGAAAGCACAAGGGGCACAGGAGAACAGGCTGTACTTTCCCCTATTGGATTTTGAGGGAAGGTAATACTAAGAGAAAGTAACTTCAACAGACTGGGTACAAGATTACCTTCCAGGTATAGGGATCCCTGGGAGTCCTGATACAGATGTGAATATTTAGCAGCACAGCTTGTTGCTACCTTCTAATATAGTGACAAGGGGATTTTATTGGGTGACTTTTTAAACTTGGAAAACAGCCTGAGTTACCTGTGACACTATGAAAATACAAAGCACCTAATAAGATGTCTAGTCTGTTCTTTTTTGTCTGATGTAAGCTGACATGGTAGGGTGGTGAGGATGTGACCAAGAGCCTACAAATTGGCTGATGCTGGGCCAGGCATACTCCAGACAGCTGCGCTTTACTCCAGAGTCAAAGCAGGGAGTGAGGAGTCTCGGTCTGCTCCCAAGCATCATGTTTGCAGATATCCTTGTCATCATGTTTGTAAATACCCTCATGTCTTGTGAGTCTGGGAAAACAATTAATTATACAAATTAACAGCAGTGGGAGGCAATCCAACTTGTTTCTCTGGTATTTCCATTGGCTTTGAGCTTGTGCTGCGGTGGAACACCTCACAGAGGCTTTCTAGCTTCTCTCCTGGAGCTGCTGTCATGGCATTGTTATTTCTGGGGTGATTAATTTGCTGAAGTTTGAGCTCGTGCCAGACCAAAATCCGAAAGAATGACATTTTCTGGTTATACGTGGAGCCTGTGTGATATTGGTAGACTAAATATATGCATATTTTAATCAATAACTGGAAGAAAATAATTTATTGATGTGCTTGCTGGCTTTTTATTACCCATGTGAGTCTTTTCCTTTCAGCTGATTTCAGCCTCTCCTCTCTGCAGCCAGAAACTTGCAGTGCTGCCTTCTGCTTTCCTTTCCTAGGCCCATCAGCTGGATGTTCTGGTCCGGGCATGTACAGAGAGTGGCCAGAAAGTCGATGTGGTGGAGCAGGGAGGCATGGGTGGCTTTGTGGTAAGGCAGGAGTGTAAGGAAGGGAGTTAGAGGGAGAAACTAGAACTCAAGAGGTAGGACGCGGGGGCAGGATGGCAAAGAAGCACCTATGGGCACTGAGGAAAAGCTGAATCTAACAATAAATTAGTAACGTGCAGTAAGCATCAGCAGCCCAAATGTGTATCAGTTCTAAATATTGATTTTTTTTTTCTTTTTTCCCAGTAAACAAACACTGAACTCTGCAAAGCTTAAATATGAGCAGTAATAGTGCCAGTATCTCCACCCTATTTTATAGATGTCTCAAGCTTAACTAGCCCTGTAGAATGGGAGTCAAGGTGTAGCGGACGTGAGAGTCTCAAAAGAAGTAACTTTCTCTTGGTTGGAATATGGCAGGAATGAAATGTTAGTTTTTAAAGATCTAGTTTTTCATTTCATTGTTTTGATTAAAAGGAATTACATGACTGAAGTATTGCATTAAATCCTCTAAATTTTGTGGGACCCAAATTGTAACCAAGCTAGGCAAAGTGAAAAACTCAGATTAAAGCTGGATGCAGAGCACTCTATCTGTATCTTTCACCATAGCTGCTACCCAGAGCACATCTCTATTTTGTTTCCGTTCTGACATTGAATGTAATATGGCTTGTGCTCCCTAATAGAGCTGGCATGGTTTCAGGCTGATATGGTTGTCCTGGCAGTGTCAAGTCTATCTTGAGCCATCAAGGCACAGTGGCTCGTTACATACTCATTTTTATCATCTCCTACTTTATTCTATTGGAAGCTTACAGCAGAGGTTAAAAACATCATCTGCACTGGGACTCCTCTCCAGCTGCTAAGGGCTCATTTTATCCCTGACCCTTTAAGATACTAAAGCCAGACTGCTTCATCTGTCACTGGCTTGAAAGGAAGCCTGGTCCCTAGATGTGCTACGTCATTTATTCCTGTTTTTCTTTCTGATCCTGTGGACTTGAAATCCATTCAATATCCCATTAATAAGGGTTCTACTAGATGCACAGGAAGGGTAAGGACCTGTTGACACCAGCAAAACATCTGACCTCTGTTGGGCTATTTGATTTATTTTTTTCCCCAAGTTATGCTATTGGCGATTTGAAAATAATCTTCAGCTTTGTAAAGAAGAAATGTACTGTTAAGTGTTTTCAATAACTATGGTGGTTACCTATTAGCTCTGTTGGATTGGCTTTTTAAAGGCCTATACCGTGAGCATTTTGTGTTTAGGGCTGCTCGCAGTTAGCAGTATTCTGTGGGTACTTTTTGGGCCAAAGCCGTACTTATTTCTGTAATAAATTCCCTGTTTGAAGTTGATGGGAAGAGAGGCCTGAGGCTCATGCAGTAGAGCAAGCTTAGACATTACAATAAGAATGGCAATAAACGTAGCCATAAAAGGGATTTTAAATCAGCAGTCACTTTTTTTTTCTGCCCTGAGAACACTTTAAGCGTTTCCTCAGTCTTCTGCCAGTACTGCTGTTTAGGTGCAGTTAAGACTTTACCTGTTCTGCAGCTTGTCCATTTAAAATGTTAAATTTTGTCTGAGATGTTTGTTGGAGCTCACAGCTTCACCATAAACAGTTATATTTGCAATAGAAATTAGAGTTCTCTTGAGGATCTTTAGAAAGCTTTTTTAAATAGGACAATTGGCCCAAATCAGTTGAAATTGCTTCAGACATTGCCCCTGTTTCTTCTGCATTAGCCTAAGTATCTCCTCTTGTTGTCCATCACACCACCTAGATTTACGTGAGGCTAAGCTGAGCACAGCTTCCTGAAGTTCATGTACACCGTACTCACCAGAGCCAACAGGATAGAGCTGTGCATCAGCTTTAGAAACACAAGTATGTTTTGAAGTATTATTTAGTGTCAAAGGTAGAGTTTTTTGTCCAAAGGTAAATAAGATACAGATATCCACTGAAAGATAATCGGATTAGATTTCTGTGGTGGATAACTTTGGAGAAGAGCTGGTCTGCTTCCAAAATGTTACTCTCCAGAAGATGATGGCCAGCAGTGGATGGACTCCCCCTTGTGCCTCATGGTCTGGACCACACTCTTACCAAGTAGCTTATGTTTGTATATAGAGTGAAGTTGAGGAAAAATGGAGTGCTCTGCAGAAGATGTTGCCCTTCCATGTGTGAAACTGATCCCCAGAAGATTGCAAAATGGAGCTTTTCAAGCAATTTACTGAGGTCTGGCAACCTGGCAATGTTGTCTCTGCCTGCCTCTTCCCTCATGGACTTGTAATTGCTTCATCAATCAAAAAGCTCCACCTTCAGCAGCTGCAGAAGTGGTTTCTGAATTTTTCCAGAACAATCTTTCTCAGAATGTGTATAGCAAGCATACATCCCTTCAGCCCTAGGTGTTAAAAGTCTAAAAGAGAAAGCTATTGTATTGGCTTCCAGTGCTTGGACTCTTTCCCTGAGCATCCAGGAGGAATGCATGATCACTTGGCTATAAATATTGAAGCTCATGTTAAAAAGGTATGGAGCCTGTTCAGACGGTGATACGCCAGCTTTGCTGGGGGACAAATGCAAACCAGGTTAAGCTGTGTTGGCAACCTGTTCGGAGCTAGAGAAGCCCATTTGTTGGCAGAACCGTAGCCCTTCACCATAGTCTACACGCATCAGCTGCCATCTTGCTCGCTACCTTTCTTTTTTTGTTCAAATGCTGTTTGCCGTTTGGACACTCAGAGTTAAGGAAGAGTTTGTTGTGTTGCCTGCCATGTGGATCTTTCCCAGCATGACATGAGGGGGAGGAAGGCACGCCTCTCAAGGGTATGTTTCTCACTTACATGTTAGCTGTAGGAAATGGCAGCTGCAAGGTGGTTTTAGCTCAGATTAAGATGATATAGGATGGGACATGCTTGTTGCTTTGAGGATGAACCAGCATCTTCATTAAATGCCTGGTTGCATCAGGCAAAGAAGAGAGAGAACCCAGAAACTCAGTGTGATTGATATTAGATTGACTCTTTCAATGACTTGAGAATGAGACCGGTCAGAGGCAAGGCTGACTCTGACCTGCAAGATACTTGTGTCCGCAAACATGGGCTGCGTACATTACTGCAGTGAGTTGGTGAAATCTCCAGCATGCCATAGGTTACACTTGGGTTAAGTATTTTGTTTGTGGCTCAGGCTGCTTTTGCTTGCATAAATGCAATTACATAAGATTTAAATTTCTTGCCCCTGTTGACTAGTGAGGAAGTTGGTCATAAAAAGACAACCAGGGTTTAGCATCCTCATCAACCCCTGAACCACATTTCTTCTTCATCCTACCCAATACAGACATCTTAAGAATGTTTTCCACTCTGAAATCTTAAAATTGGGAAGCAGGGTATCACGAACAATCTCAGTTTAAATAATATTGCACTGTAGCAACTTTATGAATTAAATGAGATAGAATAAGAAGATGTTATTAGTTTGTATAATACTGATGAGAGTATGGACTGCTTTTTGCTAATATGTTGCTTATGTTTCCAATTTTCCAAGACTTTAGAACTCTCTTTACTGAAACAAAGGTCTTTAGTACAACAGTAGGAAATTCTTAATATATTATCTGTTTAACTTCCTTTCTGTGTTAGAGGAAAATGACTTTGATCTTCGATTCAATAAATAGCAGGGGGGATCCTCAGGTACACAGAGCTGAAATGCGATACTGCCTACTGACAAGAGTACAACTCTTTAAAAATCAGGCTTTATAACTCTAAAATGGAAGATAATTGCATTCTATGAAATATTAGTTATGTCTGTCTGGATAGCTCAGCCAAATCTCAGCCTCCAGAAATTACCTTTGTATGTTTTGTATCAACATATCAAAGTCTTTAGCTTGTGGTCTAACTCTCTGTAGGCATTGGGCTACCTCTTGAGACCAGAGATGTTTTACTGCCTCAGCATAAACTATAGCCAGAATGTGAGTTCAGAGGAGTATTCTAATTGCTTTGCTTTGTGTAAAAAAAAAAAAAAAAAAAAAAAAAAAAAAAAAAAAAAAAAAAATCCAAGTGTCTCATACTTGAAAAGTAAATTTAAGGGCTGATTGTAAAGTCTGATTAGACTTTGACCATGTTTTTGTTCTCAGAGTAAAACCTTTTCCAGTGGACTTAACAATCCAAAGTGAGTTGATGCATCAGGATATATTGTCCCTAGGATGTCAACATGTGTAGGTATGGCTTGGAAGTGAGCTGTTGTGATTATGGCATATTTTGAGTCATTCTAGTAAAGACTGAGTTCAGTTTGAGAAACACGGTCTCCTTGAGTGTCATCTGACATATGGTAAATGGAGATGCTGTGATTATCTTAGTCTGGAATGCTGGAAACACAAAATTGTCAAACTTGCCCTGTGACCATGAATGGAAGTAAATGGGTGTTGGATTTTTATTTTTTTCTGTTTAGGCTTTGCTGTAATATTTTAAATTCAGAGCATTCCTGTTGGTTTCTGGGAGGAAAATCAAGCTCTTCAGTGTAATATCCCAACAACTGTGACTAAAAACTTAATGTTACTAAATTACAACTTCTTCCTCTAGCAATTCAAAACTTTGGTTATGGTGGGATGATGAAACTAAGTGCTCTGCGTTATTGTAGCAACATTAAATAACATGTGGAGTGTAGAGATTAGTGTCATAATGTGTATAGAAAGATATGGAAGAGAAATGGAAGGTCAGACTTGATATCATGAACAGAATTCATTTATAGCGAATGAAGCCTTCAGTGCAGCTCTCATGAAATGTGAAAAATTGTGACGTTTCAGCAGATTCTGTTTTAAAACCTGAGTAATGTCAGTTGATGATTACGTTGTTGTAGACAATTTAGTACTGGTCGCCTCTGCCATACTGGTGCAGGTCCAACCCTTTCCTGTTATGTGTGCCTATCGAGTCAGGGTTACACATCTTCATAACATTTCCTCCTGTCACCAATGACCTTATCTGAAGCAGTGCTTGATTTAGGATTTGAACCTTTTGCAGTAATGCTTTCTAGTACTAGCATATACCGCAATTTGAACAAAATTAATATGACTTTAGTCTACAGTCATAAAATAAATCCATGTGTTTTTTTTCCTGGCTAAGGAATCAGCCTTGTTGTAATTTCTTCTTTTAACAAACATGATTAAATCACACCATGTCAAGACTGAAGAATGTATTTAGATAGCTTTACCTATTCCTGTACTACCTGGAGGAACTATCTCAGTGGTATTAAAGAATTACTGTTTTATTTAAAGAGTCAAGGTTGAAGCAGCAAATGTCAAATAATCTCCAACAGCTATACATCAACTGCTAAACTGATGGGCTCTGCTAGCAAAAGGGATTTAAAATGACAGCAGTGACAATGAATATTATGTGGGATCTAGTGGGATCCCCACTGCAGTAAAATGGATATTGATGCTTCTGGTCAAGAGCAATGAATTTTAATGCTGTATCTCTTCTTGGTTTGGATTTCTTTATAACTGTTTCTCTGTATTTAAAAATAATAGTCAAAATAGTAGTTAGAGAAAGCATACAGCTGAAGTGACACATGTTCTAATTAAGACATCCGTGTCAGCAGATCAGGGATGATGACCTAGTAGAAGCACTGGCCTGGGTTACAGGAGAAGCAGACTCAAATGGACTGGCTAATTTTTTTTTTTTTTCTGTGACCTTGAACATGTCATTTAAATTAGTGGTGCATTACCTGGTCTTCTGCAAGATGGGGATAACACTTTCTTTTCTTGAAGAAATGAGTGTTAGGTTATATCTGTCAGTACCTAGGAAACACTATTGCTATTTTTACACTGATAGCAGGTAGCCAGCACGGGACTTGGTGCAATAACTCAACCTTAAAAAACAGGCAGCAGGCAATCACAGAAATGAACTTAACTGAACAGAGCGGAAGGACTCTGGGACTGCATTGCTTTACGTTCCTTGGCAGTTAAGCTGACTGCAGTGGTGGGAGTCTTGCAGCGCTTGCTCTTTCTACTAAAATCCAAGCTCCTGGAACCATGGGAATCTCAGTTTTAAATAAAAGGGGTGGAAAAAAGTAATCTAATCTTCAGGGCTTTGCTCATGGTTTATAAATGCACGGAGCTGGCTATATTGAATTTGGTGTAGCAATGTGTGCTGCTCTCGTGCAAGTGTATTAAGCAAAATTTGCTTCTCTCTTGCTAACTCTCCTGTGTTGTCATAGCATTGGGATTTTTTTTAATGTGCATGGGATTAAAGTTATTTTGGGACTCTAAACTGTGAATTCCTGCTTAAAAACTGTCAGAAAAATGTAGGCAGCCTTTCTTTCTGTGCTGCCAGCTCAGAACTGGGTTTTCTTTTTTTTGATACTTTTAATATTTTCATGGAAAACAGCACCTTTCTCCTTTCTCTCTTGATGGTATTGGCTGGCTCCTCTCCGGGGTGTGGTGATGGTAGAGCGAGGGTTTAAATGCCATCAGTTTGATCAGTCAAACTGAGCTTTTCCCCAGTGCTTAGATGTGTGCTGGGAGCATTCCAAGAAACTCATAGGGTGCCTTTGCATATCCCATAAGTTAGAGTAGCAGCTACTCCTTCCTTACTGGCTCTCCTAAGGACTTTCACACACACACTCAGCTCTACCTCTCCTACTCCCACCCCTCAGCAACATGGAAAAGAAGGGAAAATGGCTCGGGAGCTCAGGTAGCTGTGATGGAGAATGAACCTACTCCAGGAGTGTTCTAGGTGTGTTCTTCAGGCACTTGGTTGGTAGCAGTCCTAGGGCAGGCTGGTTCATCAGGGGTGGGGAAGGGATGCTAGCAGGCTGGAAGATGCCTCTGAACTAGGCCAGCTCATAATCATCTTTATTGTTTTGTGGAAATACAAGTCAAACTTTGTGGGGTATGAGTACTCTTGAATTTTGGAGAAAGTTCAGAACTAACAAACGTGTGTTTGGAAAAAAAATAAAAAGCAAAACTAAAACAAACATGCAATGGCATTAGAGTGCACAGTCTCCCCCCCCCACCCCCCCCCCATCTCCCAAAAGATAATATTTTAGGTATTTGTGTCTTTATCCAGGAATTATTTGTTCTTTCTAACCAAATGGAAAGTGGCATTGTAAGAAACAAAATGGTCAGCCACCTCTTTAGATTTAACGGTGGCTGAGTTTATCGGTCTGGTGTTCTCTGGCTGATGCCACTTTTTTATTTGAGAGTGTTATCAGAGGCACATCAAACTTACTGAATGTTTTCTTTATGATAGTGACTAACAAAATCCAAGTACAGCTTACAGTTCAACCATTACCCCAAAAGGGTCACAGGATTTCTACTCTAGCAGCTCCTAGAACAGGATCAGAACTGTGTCATTACATATTGGGAGAAACTATTGTTTTAATATTTGGCTTTCTTTTGCCAATTTATCAGTAATTTTTAAGCTACAGGAGGCCTTTTATGCATTTTATAGGTACCTATCACTGTGGAAACACACATTCAGAAATTGGTCTTTTGCATTCATAATCTGTGACTTCTGAAGAGGCTTATAACATTTTGAAGCATGTTGATTCGGACTGTTTTAAATAAAACAAAGAAATGGAACTCAATTGATTGAAAAAGTGTGCATTGTGTAAGGTTTTGTCAAAGTCACGTCGTGCCCACTAAAGCACCAGAACTCTGCCAACACAGGACACCCGTAGTGTGTTTTCAGCTGGGGGATTAGACACAAATCCTGTGATGGTGACCCGTGACTAATTTCTGTTGCTCTGCACCAAAAATTTACTGCTTTGTTCCTGAGATCAGGCAAGACACAGCTATGAAATCTGTCACAATATTTAGGTGGCTTTAGAGCTCTAAAAGCCTAAACCTGAGGGGTCGCGTTCCTAACAGGCATTGGTAAAGACAGTAAATGCTGAGGACTACGATGCCATTACACAAGTAATTATATAGTTAGCATTTCCTATGAGTGCCTTACTAAGGGGATCTTAAAGTGCCTTAATTATCCTTTCCCCCCATCATAGTAAGGGTTATGGAGCGTTATCAACCCCATTATACAAGTAAGTGAGGCCCAAAGTGGTTAAGAGATTTGACTAGTGGTGCACAGCAAATCCTCTGAGCTGTGAAAATGACTCTGCAGTTCTTGATCCCATTTTTGTCGTCTATTCCAAAGATCACATTTGAGTTTTTGGATTGCAAAAATAACTCCAGAAACCTGTAAGCACAGAGATCTGCAGCTCCCTTTATCCTTGTTTTGCTGTTGCTGCTTGGTTCCATAGATAAAAGTGGCTGGAAAAATCTTTCTTACCTGTAATAAGGGGGCATTTTATCAATGGAATTAATGTGGCTTCTTATTGTGACAATCTGTTCAAAAAATTTAAAGGGAGAAAGGTACATGAAATCTGAACCCAGTAAGTCTTTAAATGGGAGTGGGGGGTAATTTTCCCCGAATAAATACATATGCTGGGGGAAGCAGCAAAACTCTCTTCTCTCTCACCACATCTCAGAATCTTTTTCCTTGTGGGTCTCTTGGCTCCTCTTAATGAATTATGGATGAGGCTGGTCAGATGACTTCTGTGTGAGCAAGTTCTTCTGCAGCAAAGGCTTCTGATGAGCTTTAGGAGCATAGTTCCCCATCTTGCTGCTTGTATGTTGTGGCATCCATGAGTCCCCTTGCATTTCTCTTCTCCCCCCTTTCCCCCTTCTTTAACCAGTAAGGATTACCCAAAGGCACATTACTCTTTTTGTTTATATATAAAATATATGTATTATAGATATTATTTATATATGTGTATGTATACACATGAGCTGTAACCAATTTTTTTTAAAGCAGTTAGGGACTATCAGTAGTGGTGGTCTAAGCTTTTTTTTTTTCTTCGTTGCATGCTGTGCTGCTAATATCCCCCGAGCACAACAAATATCAATACGAAAAATGAAAACTATCCAGCTGAGAACTGTCTGCATGACTTCACTCCTAAGAAGAATTTAGTCTTCACAGTTTGGAAGAGTCTTTATGTGTCCAATTCTGCCAGTGCTGGGCTAACTGTAAAGAAAAACTCCGTAAGAGCTGAACGTTCTGTGATTGTAATTCATTTACTTAATTGATTGGTTTTGAAGAATAAGGCAAAAACCCTCTTACTAGACAGATTTGAGCCTCTCTTAAGGGTCTGTTTTAGTGGTTACTGTTGCTTTTCTAAGCTTTTATAAAAGGTATCATATAATAAAAATTGAACATTTTATAAGCTTTTATAATACTGGGAAATGAGTTGGCTGGATTTCACCTAAAGGTCTTTCATTAGAAGTCTGGAATAGAAATACAAAATTATTCATCTTTCCAGGAGCTTACCAATGTATAGGAATCCCTGAAATAATGTTACCATTCAAATGTTAAGATTACCTAATGCTATGGCCATTGAGACATCCTTAGTTAAGTGTGTTTCTTGCTTTCCTCCGTGATCTTTCCTGGGGGTAGGGGTGGCTGAGGGAACTGAGCAGCTTTCTGTCACCCAGCCCTGCTGCTCAAGTTCCCTCTTTTCCGACAAACAATGTGGAGGAAATGGTGTCCCTTTGAACTAGGGCAAGTAACTGATAATGAAGCTACATGTACCCCAAACCCCAGTTCTCTTTTCTGTTCCAAATTTATAAGTACTGATGTGTGATCCTTTTAATGTTTGCAAGTACTTAGTTTTTACTGTAACACGGGTACACAAGAACACAAGGGAACTGCACAGGCGCAGCTGAGCTCTATGAAATCCCCTGCGTTAACGAGGTGGGGATATGGATGTTGTAACATACGTCTTGCTGTCTTAAGCCATCATGACAAAGTTCTGAATTGTACACCCAGAGCTGACAAAAAATATTGATGTATGTCTCCATGGAGAAGGTATATAGTATTTTGAATAGACTACTTTTTTTTTTTCCTGCATGATCAGCCCTTCACCTACCCCATACTGCTCTGTGGAGATCCGTGTGCCCTAGGAGCAGTGGGTTTTCAGTCTCTGCTCCAAAATCACAAACCCTTGACTCTTCTTTGAAAAAAATAAAATCTTACCTACAAGCTTTTAGTTAATGATTGTTCGCATTAAGAAAATACCTTGAATTTCTTTCTTGTTGCCCTCCAACCCCTCCCTCACTTTGTTGGCATCAGAAGCCCAGACACATCTGATCTTCTGTGAATGCTGCTGCTTATGAGATTTTTTTTTTTAAACTTAAATTCTTTCAATTCTTATCATACTGTCTGTTTTGCACTAGATGTTACTGTGTATGGACCTGTGATATGCTTTAATATAGAGAGTTGATTCATAGGAGGGTAAATGGTTTTGTTTTGGTTTACTGGTCATTGGTTTTTGACCACGAGTTTGATCTGAAATTAAACCAGAAAGGATTTTTATACTTAAATTGAAGGGTAGGAAATAAAGGATGTTTAAATGGGAATATAGCTCTGGAAATGTGTGCACGGAACTTGTCTTCTGTATTCATAACCTGCAATTGCCCTGGAGGGATTTATTAAAATTCAAACATGCTGATCCCAGACTGTTTGATTTCAAACATGGAATTGGGAACTGACTTTGATTTTATTTATATATAAATATACATATGAAATAGATGCATATATATGGATGTATATATACAAATACAAACCCTAAACATCAAAATTCAGATTGGTCTATGAAGATGCACTCATTTACACTGCACCCAGTAGAATAAAACTTGCATTGATACAGCATTGTAAATCTTCAGAACAAACGAGGACCAACCCATTTTTAAATTTTGAGTGTCTTTTATAGTTTTAGAGTTTATGAAAAATACACAGATTATTTTCAGTAGGTGTAATTGATTATGACTAGTGGAGCCCTCCTTCTCCTGACAGCTGCAAATGTGCTGTGAATTGATGGAGCATGAAAAGTTATCCCATTTCAGGTAAAAGCAGGCTCAGGAGATACGTTGGCTGGAAATCCGGGCTTCCAGAACTCAGTATTTGTCAGCGGTGCTGATAAAGTAAGTTACCACCCATCTGCAAATCTAAGAGCCAGACTAGCTTCAAATCTTGAACGTAGCCTATTACTTATCTATACTAAATTATTCCAAATGTGTTCAGACATGTTACAGGAAGAGATTGAATCTGAATCTGTTTCTACTATTAAATGGTACATTGGGGGGGAAGGGTGTTTAAAGGACCCCATGTACTGACCAAATTGGAGAATATGAAATAACATTGGTGACACTCGTTTCATTTCTTGCTGCTGCAAAAGTTACCAGGCTTGTTTAATAAATCCTGATCACATACTCAACACATTCTAAAAATTGTGATTCCCATCTCAGTGAAAATGTGGTTGAAGAGAGATGACAGTTAATTTAATTCACTTACATTTGGGTCTTAATGCATTTTAGTTTCACTCATTTTGTTTTTCCATTTGAAATTTACTGTGTTCAAGGGTAGTGATATTGCAGGGAAAAAAGCTTTAATGGAATTATGGATTTAAAGAGGTGCAGCTAATAAAAAGTGAGGAACACAAAAAAATTTTCCTCTACAAATTCATGAGGTCTTAACTAGCAAAGTTCTAGTCACTGTTACTTATTATATGTATCTTCCTGAGTGGTTCACCAGAAGAGGAGAATCTGTGGTATTTAAATCTTCAGTGCATGGGAAAAGTTCGTAACGCATGTCTTGTGGCAGAGGTGTGCAAAACTTGGAGAGAGTGGGTCAAGAATTTCTTTATGCTCAGGCTAATGGCATTTCATGCTGTAATTATTTTTTTTACCTGATGTTAAAAATTTATGTGACTTTCAAGTCCTGACTCTGAACAAGAAACTGTAAAATGGACTACAGTTTTCTGACTGTAGATAGAAAATATCTGCAGTTGGAAAACTGAGGGGCAAAAATTTAGGTGGCCTGGGTTATGTGCGTGTATTTATGGATATGTTATTTACACCACCCCCAACCCCCCCCCCCCCCCCCCCCAAACATGACTGATGCTGAAAAGATGTGGAAGGCGCTCACTTCTGGTCCTAATCTAGCATCTGGTTTTGTTTTCTGCTCTTTTTAAATTAAACTTGTGAAGAAACTTTTCAAGATGGGGTTATACAGCCCCCTTTTATGACAAATGCAAAATATTAGTGAAAAGTACTTGGTGCCAGAGGGATCTGCTCTTTGCAACAGGCTGTACAGATCAAACAAGTTGTTATTAAAACCAGATTCTTGACTGATAATATCCACCATCTGGGAGCAGCGATTGCAGATACAAAATTGGATTCACCAGGGGAGGTGGCTGTGCTGCTTGATGTTGAAATAGCCTTTGATAGAATAGGTAGAAGAGCTGTTTACGGTGGATAGAATTCCATGAATTTCTTGCATGAATCCATTAAAACCCTCCGTTTGTATCCTGGGGGCAGTGGGTGATAACTGAGTATTTTACAATATCATTTCACATTGCGAATGAGGGGGAGAGTTTATATAAACATGTATTTCCCTTTCTTATGACACTTCTTTGTTTATCATTATCAAGTCCAGGCAGAGTACCTTTGAACAACCACCAGATTAATGACACTTAAACAGATCTTTTTCTGCAGACAGAATCTGTGGTTTGGAATTTTTTTAAGTGCTGAGTACTTAAAGCTATCAGCAGATGCTGAGCAAATCTTTGTGTGACTTATCCTTGTTTACTAAGGCTGCAGAAAGATTTTGTAAAAGTGGATGAGAACTGAGGACTTTAGCATTCCTGTGCTCACACTGCTAGCCCTGAAACCTTTATATTTTTCCACTGGGGACTGTGTTGAACTGCCCTTATGTTTGCTTTGCATTTGAATGACAAACCTGATGGCTGGAAAAACTGTGAATACATTAGTTTGTTTCTTAAGCTGTATTTTTGTAACTTGTGCAGTTTTGGTGAAGTCAAACTTTCCACAGACAAAAGGTTAATAAAACTTCCCCTGGGAGAGGCTGAAATAGAGCCAATGAAGCACAAGCATCTTCTCTGGATTAACTCCTTTTGCACGTAGAACTTTATTTTGTCAAAGTACTCAGCAGGTTTTTTTCACCCCCACAGTTATCGAATAAACCTTTGGGACTTTGCGTAGGAATCAAGCACACCATCATTCCCTGGTCCATATCATGATCATATTATGATGACGGGTCACCTCCTCAAAGGCAGAAGGACAGAGCAGCACCCCCAATTCCACCATAAAGATTTGTGGATTGTCCTCACTTAGGTCCTGTTGAAGACCTGACTCCTGGTTACTCTTAAACTATAGTCTCAGCATATGGCACAGAGGACATAATTTATGGTGCAAAGAAATGTAGTCAAGACTAATATCTCAAAATTTATACTGCAGCAGCATTAGTTCTGCAGATAATTTTGCCAAATCCTGTGCAAATAGCTACCCAGGATGATAATCCTATAACCTGCATATATGGCAATGATAGAAGGTACGTCCTATAGTAGATGTTAACTTTTCTACTGAAAAGTGCTCAGATGTAACTGATAAATGCTTTGTTAAAAACAAAACAGCTTCTGGTGGAATGGTCTTGTAATAAGTGGACAGTCAAAATGAAGCAAGAGAAGCCAGCATGAAACTATTTTGTCTGGATTATCGTACTAAACCCAGCAGCACCCGTGTTGGGTGTTCTGAGAAATGCTGTGTGACACAATATGGTGTACATCAGTGTGCTGGGTTTTGCAATGCTTCTGGCAGGTCCACCTCCCTGAGCTGGCAAGGCCTGGCCTAAGTATCAAAAGCAGTATTAAAAAAAAAAAAAAAGTTTGTGAAAGAATGCCAGTGTCAAACTTCATCGCTGTCTCTCATTCATTCTATTGATACTATAGTGTTTATATGAACTAACACATGTTACCAAAACACCTCTTGACTTGGAATATGATGATTGCAACTGAACTATAAGAAATACAAAGTTGTTTAGGATTGGAAGAAGGGGTGGGGTGTGTGTGCATGAAAGAGAAGACGCTGTTTAAAGATGATTCGGCTTCCTTACGAGTTCAGAACTCCTATATGGGACTTCTGCAGGAGAGATGTAACTTGGAAATATCAAAGGACTCGCTACATGTCAATGAGAAAAAGAATTTATAATCACCATCTCAGCTGTGGTTTAGATGATAGCTGTCACCTCACATAGACCAGTGTGTTTTCTCGCAGTTCAGGCCTATTCAAGTATGAAGTTTTCTATTGTGAAGAGATTTATAAAGCAATTGCCATTTCCAGTGCAGGATTTTTGTTGTGATTTTATTCCTTTCTTTCATAACTATAACTGTATACAGTTATATTCCTTTCTCTTCATAACTGGCATAGTATTAAAGGAAAGAGAGCCCACTGCCTGAAACGTGTTAACGTAGGATTTGAAATACCTGGATTTTGTTTTTGCTGGGCCACAGATCTCTTGGTTTTCGTTAAGCAAATCACCAGGATCCTGTCGCAGAGAAAGTGGATGTTCCACAGCTGGTTAGGCATCCTTCCCCGTCTCCCTGGGGTCTGCCTCCCTGACCTGGGTGTCCTGGCTCCTTGTGCAATGCATGGGAGCATTAACTGCTTTAGGATGAGATGCCATCCTCTGCCACTTTACTTTTCATAACAGCAAATAAAATCTGTCATTGCAGACATGGATGGTGTACAAAAAAGGAAGTGGGGACAGTGCCCTTTTTGAGGATTGGAGTGAAAGTTTGGAGTTCAACATCAAAGCTAGTAGAGGCACTTGCTACTAAATGCACAATAATTTAAGAAGGATGTTTTTGTTAATTGCATAATTAGTAGCATGTCTGCAGTGTTCCAGATTTCCTATTGCAGGTTAGTTTGAGAAACCACTGTGTGTAGTTCTTCATCCCATTAAAAGTAGTCTTTGCTGAGCTCTTATCAGGATGATGATTTGAAGCTATGTGGGAAAAACAAATCAATCACAGTTTACTATTCATGAGTTGCAACTTGAGAAGTCCCAAACTAACATATAATGTTCTAGAGCAAAATGTGTTGCGATAATAATTCATGTTTTATTGCTTCTTCATGCTAGCAAGGTGCCCACGTCTCCCTTCAACATATAAACCTTTGATCTTGTGAAAATGGAGTTCATTTGTTTTGCCTCCCACTGCAGAAGCAATCTGCCAAATGCTCCCTGCCCAAATTCTGATTAACTGTCAGCCCAACTGTGCACAGTAAGTATGAGGGGAAGGCAGAGTTAAGAAAAAATGCTAGGGCTAGGTTGACTCTGGTCGGGGTCCAGCAACCAGCCTTGTATGGTCACAGCTTTTTTAGATGTCATTTACAGATAACTTGGGAGACCTAATATGCAAAAAGACAGTGATGTGAAATGCATGCATTTTTTTGCTAGTAGCAGTATATCAGGCTGAGCAACTTCTTGCTTTCTTGCTTAGCAGCATTTAACTATTCCCTACTCCCAGTTACTCTTTTGAATAATAATACAGGCTAGGATATGCCACAGTCCTTGACTTTTTCTCTTTTTAAAGACCTCTGCCATGTAGATTACGCAGCTAGACTAGCCTTACATGCACTTTTAAGGAGTAGACCACAGAGTGTCATCGAGTTGCATGAGCTACATAAAGCTGGATTTGAAACACATAACTGATAAATATTTGAAGTAATAATAGGTAATGTAACAAACATCAGAGGACAGAAGTGGAAACGGGGGATATTCCTGACCTTCCCTCCCTTCAATCTAGTCCTAGCTAAAATTTTTGTAGGACTGTTACGTTTTCTAAAGATCTGATTATTCTGCATGCAGGAGCAGCCTTTAGCTCAAAAATAATGTGGCATAGGGGTTATGTGTTTCTTGAACATTTACTATTTCAAAATTATCACGTAGGTGCAAAGTCAAAAGCAGTTTCAACTTTAATTTCTTGCCATAATGCTCTACAAGAGCATGATCCTTTTTTTTTAAACACTTGTTAAAAATGTAAATAGCAGTTCAAACAATTGCTGAAAATTAAAGACCAGTTTAGAAAATGTGAAAAATTAAAATTAAACCTATGCACACAAAAACCTCCCAATGGTTATCAAGGCTAACGCTCTGTAGATATTCACCTGGGAACGCCACTGTTAAAAGACTGGAATTTATGTGCCTTTATAGTCAGCTGTAGCTACGAAGTGGTGACAAGCACCTCCGCAGACAGCTTTGCTAACAGTAACTATATTCAGGCAGGAAAATAAATGCTGATAACTAAGTAAAACTATGTCCTATCTTCTGTTGAAATACCTTGGAAGATTTGCAAGGGAAGAACAGGCTTGTAACTGAAATGGAGTTATCCATTATTTCATTAAACCTGTGGGAACTTAATATCTTTGAGACTGGTGTCCCTTTGCTGACTTTATTAAGGCTAGCCAACAGGTTAAGTCCTTATTACAAGGACTGATAGACACACAGGTACAGTAATTGCTTAAGCCTTGTTTCGTTAGTAAATTAGGACAAAAATAGAATGGAGAAACCTCTGACTAGTAAGACTTGCAGAGCCATAGTTTTAATTTTCCACAACAAGGCCCATTAGAAACAAATTGCATGCATCAGTGATTGTCCTTTCCTCAGCACGTAATCATAAAATGCACATGTTTCTAACCCTATTATCTTTGTACTTCCTAGCTCCAATAAATATACAGAATTTATGAGCAACAGAGGATGTAATATTCTGAGCCTGAGCTGTTCTGCTGTCTTTCTCATTAAAAGCAATATGGAGGCAGGTACTTTAGAACTTCCCACAGATGCTCAGACCTGCGCCATACGTGCTCCATTGTGGGAAGGTTTCAGATAATAATATGATAAACCTCCAGAAGGGAAAAATATTTAGCATCTGCATGCAATTAATTGTTTTCACAGATCGGCATCTGCAGTCTGCTTCTCCTCCTTCACCTCTGTTATGATTAAAAATGGTAATAGTCAAGGACTGTTCTTGTCAAAACATTAATATAAAAAAAAATAAAGTTATAGGAATACAGATCTGTGGTTTTAGAGCATCTCTCATTCAAACTTTACACGTGACTGAAGGTAAAAGGTATCTCGTGATTGCTTTGCATCTTTGCTTTCTTTTGGAATAGCTCATCGAGGCTATAAACCTCCCCTTAAAATGAAGTTATTTGCTTAAAATTCTAAGGTGGGCATGAATGAAGAAACTGAAACTAGCAGCATGCATCTATACAGACTAAACTATCTGTTGTTGCACTGGAAAGGCAGTTGACGATATTTAATTAGTATGATGATGTAAATGCTGGAAATTCAGCTGAAGTTGTAATAATGCTTTGTTTTAAAGAAAGTTGGGCAAGTTAGAAACTCCCTTATTCAAAGTTTCAATTTGCTGTGGCTGATTTCTCAAAATATCTTGTTTTCTAAATCTTACTGGGAGTGGAGGGACAGGGAAGGGGCTTCAGTCAGAATTCTGCTTCTGAACCAGCTGTGATAAATAAGCTGAAAGATTTGCAGCCCACCTGTGTGAAAGTTCTAGTAATCCTTCCTGTTGAGTGAGTTGGAAACACTGTGAAAATATTTTAGTATTCCTGCTTCTGGTTTGCTTGAGGCTAAAGTGGTGTGGATGTGTCTAAGCAAGGCAAGAGAGATGTGAATTTCTTTAACAGCAGCAGTATCAATCTACAGATTCATGTTTTGTGACCAGGCTGGGTTTTGTTGTTTATGGTCTCCTATTGCAAGAAAATAAATGATTAAATTGGTACAATAACATAAGGCATTTGATTAAAAAAAAAAAGTTTTCTTAGCTTCCAACAAGACGATGACCAGTAATAAAAAAGCATCACACAGGGATTGTTAAATTGTGGTACAGGTATATCTTAACTCTCATTAGACTCTTGATGTTCCCTCATTGTCCCTGAATAACAGCATGAGCATTTTTTGTTTTCTAAAATTCAAAGTATTTTAAAATCCCATACCAGTTCTTTATCAATACCAATGTCTGGAGACTGTGGTAACTTTAGTGTTTCGGATATTTTTTCCCTTCCGAGTCCCCGCATACTCTTAAGTAAATGAGAAAAATATCTGACATCAAAGTAAAATGAGGCAAGAAGAACCTGTCATTAAATGTCACATTTGAAAATGTGTTGTGGATAGAATAATAATTTTAAAATAACAGGTGTATCAGGTATAAAACATTTTGAGGCTTCCTGAAGATGTGATTTTAAGACAAAAATAAAACCGTATTTATGAGAAAACTGTCAGCAAAGTACAAGTTCATTTTCTGTCCCATGCTATGAATACAACAGCAGTGACTTTTAGGCTGATTTACATGGATGTTCGGGATACTCTCTTACAAACCCCGTATCGTTTGCTGAGCCAAACCTCTCTCTGCTCTGGGCTGCAGCATCTGCCCAGCGAGTTACCTCAGCGCCGTGAGGAAGGCACAACGTGGTCTCCAAAACGTGTGCCTTGCGGTCCAGGCTGTCTGTGGTGCAGCCTGTTGTAGCAGGAAACACTAAGAAGAAAGGTAGGAGATTTTTCTGTTTTTTTTTTTTTTTTTGTTGTGTTTTTTTCTTCTTTCTCCTCTGCACACACAGCACGTTGCATGTGTTTTCAAACATAAAATACTGAAATAGTTTGGGCACTTACATTCTGCTGGACTTGCCCATAGCAGAAACTTGCAGGTTTTACACAAATTTATTTTCAGATGTTCATTGCAGTGCCACCTTCTTTCTTGTTATGAGGAAACTATGTGAGAGAAATTATGTGACTTCAATGCAGGAGCATAACCTCTCCCTGTCACTGAAGGAACTGTGTTTACTCACTTGTGTTTACCCAACAACTAAACTGTGGTAACTCCATATGAATATTGCTCTACAGTCCAATTTTCATGATGTATTTAGAAAACCCACTCCCCTGTGGCATATGGGTGAGGTTGTCCCAGACCAGCTGGGGAAGGAGGGAAAGGGGACATGATCAGCTTGTCTCTGTCCATTTAGCTTTGAAAAGTAGCAGCTTAAGCCTGAAGCGGTTTAGGGTAGGACGTTTGGGTTTGGATATTTTTTTTTTTTTTTAAGCTTTCTGGTGCTTCCCACCTCCATTTGAAGAAGTCTTTTATAGGTGTATTGGACTGAAGCTCTTTGCCACCAAAAAGCGCCTGTGGCAGCATCTGTGCCATGTCCTGTCAGCCCCAGTGCTGCCTTGAGGAAGGGTTTGTCCCCTCATGGCGGACCAAACCCCACCCTCAGCCTCCCCACAAAACACCATTTAGAAGCGGGGGAGGCCTGTCAGGATGATGTGGCCATTTCTCACCAAAAAATGTTTTTTGAGGAGATAACTTTCCAGGGCTTTCCCCAGGGGTGCAGGGAGAGGCAGAGACTGCGGGTTCCTCTCACCTCCCCGGCCCAGCTTCCTGCTTGTTTGTGGCTGGAAGTCGTGTGTGTACATCTATTTATATATATGTATAGCTATACTTTTTTTTTGGTGTATTTTTTTTTTTTTATGAGGAAATACCTATGTGGCTGTTGCCTGGCAACTGGGGAAGCTGGGGTGGAGGCTGTGAGGAGCCTGGGGAGAGAGAGGGGCTCTGTGTGGAGGGGTATTGCCTAGCAATGGCAGCCCCCTCACACCGGGCCTGCTGGGGCTTCCGGGAGGATGCCTCTCTGAAGAGCCTGAGGATGAGGCTTATAAAGCTGTAAATTAAAGACCTTTGTGTATATTCTGGCCCCCACTGTCCTGTAGAAAGTGCTCATTATTTCCTTCCTCTAAAGGAAACAAAATACTGCTTTGCAAGCTCCATTCCTTTTATGCAAAAGCATGCCTCGATGGAAGGCAATTCCTTCTGTTGGGTGCCCATTGACATGCGGAGGTTTGGCTTTACAGATTGTATTGACATTTTGCACCAGCCTCTGCAGCTGGGCTTGCTAAAAATATCTTTGCAGATAATTCAGCAAGGAACACCATCTAACTGTATAGAAGGATTTTATTTTTTTTTAAGGCCTGAATTGCTCTTAAATTTAATCTCTCAATAATATGTGTTATTGAGTGCTCTGTGTCAAGCATCTGGGTGTTATCAGCTAATGAGTCCCATCCAGCTGTGTGTCAGTCTCTTCAGGCTAGGTGGGATGGTGCATTTACTGAAGTGGGAGAAAAAAAAACCCAAGAAAAATGGAGAAAATTGCCATGGCAAGGATCATTGCTGTCTTGTTAAGAGTTGCACAGTTAGACCTCTCCACACCTGAGATTTCCTTTGCCACCTCCCAAGCAGTTGCTTTCACTGGTTCTCCTTACCCTGCTCCCCTGTATTGATGTGAGCTCCACTCCTGTGTCCATCCCTACAGTGTCTAATTATTGGGAACCACGACTCCTTGGTGTGTTCTCATTTTCAGCTGCTTAAGTGTAGGATTTTTCTACTCCATAAGAAACTTGTGCAGAAATACAGTCTTTGCTTTGGGCTGAGTTTGGGGCGGGGGCAGGGGGAAGCTTTGACTGAAATGTCCCAGTTGAGCCAGGACCAGCTGTGACAGATCATTAGAGGAGGCAATGATAGAGATAGGAGCTCACTGTGGAGAATGCCCTTCTGCTGGCTGAGTGGTACAGTGAAACTTTAGTGGCCTCTTGGTTTTTCTTAAACAAGAGCCACCTGGAAGATGAGTAGATTGAACCTAAGCGTTTCCCAAATTTTTTCTTATTGCTGTTTGACAGCTTTTCCTTAGCTGCTGATTGTGGGATTCAGGGATGGTGAAAGTCTAATACATTCTTTTATTTAGTAAATGTGAGATGCAACAGTAACTCTATGCCCAAGATCTGGGTACTCTCAACCTCTTCCGCTGTGATGTATCACTTACCAAGACATGCCACCTGTAATTTGGAGGGAAAGGGCTTTTGCATTCCACAATACTTGTGGTATTTCCAAGTGTGCTAATCCTCCTGCTTTCCATATGTGGGAGATCCACGTTCCAGTCATAATGCTGTATAGAACAAGCTGTGGACACAGATCAAACTCCTTAATTCCAAGGAAGCGTCTTCAGTATCAGACTACGAACAACACATGATTGGGTCTTTTGCCATAAATCCTCTCTTGGTCTATTGTATTGATTTCATGAAACCATAAGTCTGCTTGTTCAGTACAATATCTATTTAATTATGTGTTTTGATGTTGTAGTATATCGTTGTATCAAATATTCAGACATTTCATCAAAAGGCAATATCTACCCTCGTCTGCTGTTTGATACAAATCACTGAAGTATGTGAATTATAATTGGATAAAATATTCACTATGATTTCTTTACCTGAAGATGCATTATAAGTTATGAGTAGCCAGTAACTTATTTTCTTTTGTGCTTTGATGAAATACCCAAATAAATAAATTGCTATCTAAGGGATTGATTTGGAAGTAGCAAGCAGACGAGAGAGCATGTATTTCCCTCTTGACTTTTAAGGACAATTGGTGGTAAATGAGCAAGTCAGGGCAGTCGCTCAGGTGGAATGCAAAGGTACAGAGGATCATGCATTGAGCAGAAGAAAGGCTGTACATTCATTATGAGAGATACGTATTGCAGTACAAAGCAAAAATTTTGGCTGTAATGTGGTTCTTATTCTTGATTATGTTGGATGGATATTGTGCCAATGGGACTCAATTTCAGTGGGAGCAGAACTTGACACATGAATTGCTTTTTCAGCTTTAAGGAACTAATTCTTAAGAGTTTAAAAACTGAGATGAGAGTAGGCATATTCATTACAGAGGTCTATTTTTGTGGAGTCCATTAACGCAGTTGGAAGACAATGATAATGCTATTAAATGAGTACACTTGAAAAATGCTTGGGAAAATTGTCTTGTTAACAGGAACCAATGAGCTGGTAACCTGAAATTAGACCAGTGGGACTTATTACACTTTAGTGATACTTGGAGCTACGGGCACAAGGATCAAGACTTTAAGCATAGAAGAATACAGTCTTAAATTCCAGATTAGACTGAGAAAGTGTGATTACATGTGTCTTTTCATATGTATTAATTTGCAAAAATTATCCTTAGTTCTGGTAGATCCTTTCACTGTGTCATAATGAAGATAACAGTCTTGATATCAAACATTTTGCAGGCAAGCATAAAGGAGCTTTGACACTAGTTGATATTTTTGGCAGAATATTGCAGGAACCTGCTGATTTTGTCTGTCCCTTTAACTGTTGAAAGGAAGGCTTTGCACAAATGATGCTATTTCAAGGAAAGATGTTCTGTTTGCTAGTGAAAGTTTATGTTGGTTTTAAAAAAAATAAATTCACAAGTATATAGGATCTAAAAGTTGTCACTAATACTGCACATTGGGGCAACTTAGTGCTTTACAAATGCACAGAAATGCTGAGGAGATGTACTGGGTTTCATACAAATGTCTCATGAAGGGAGAATGTAATAAGTAAAACTTAGCTAGAACTTTTATCTTTCGATGGAACTGCGCTTGATAATAAGTGAATGTGACCTAGGAAAACTAGAAAAAAAACCCCAACAAACCAGTAATAAATTAATTATTATACCATTTGCAGGGTTAGAGATGTCTTCTGACTATGTTTCAGCACTGGTTTTATGAGCAAAATAAACAATTCTCTTAATTACAGAAGATAATTGAAGTTAAATGAGAATTTCAGAGACAAAGAATCTGGATAATCTGTATGGTTATACTGATAGGTGATGTTAGTATGACACGCTCGATTAATGAAGTTGTGATGCTATATGCTCACAGCTAATTAATATTCTTATTGGCTTAATGAGACTTGCTTTTAAGTAGATAAGACTTCAACATGATTTAAATCATAGCTTTTATTTAAATTTAAATTATTATTGGGGGAGAGAAGTTGCAAACTGTCATATTTTAGGAATGATAAAAAGTAGACAGGAAGTAAGGCTGGGTGAACATTTTACATTAAACTCTGAATACCTGGCTGCTCAGATAAACCACAAAAGCAATTCTGGCTACCTTACAAAACCCATTGTTTTTCTTCTCTCACCACGCTGAAGGCAAAACCCACACAGCAAGCTCAACGGCATAACCAATGCCTTTTGTAGCACCTTGGCACAACATAGCGCTTAATGTTAATTTTCCCAAAGTCCCAGTATTTTTGGGCTTGTGGGGAAGAATTGCCCCTTGAAAGGAGACAGAAATGTCATTTCTTCTCCTGTAGTTGCCTCATTACCCTACTGTTCTATGAACTAGGCTGTATTTTTTCTTTAATCTGGTCAGGTAAAGCTGTAGCTCAGTTCCAAGCACAACTCCAGACTTCTGTTTAACAACACAGGCAGCAAATCTATAAGTTAACTTATATACTTGGGGTAACTTATATAATGAGGGTTGTTAACCAAATAAACCCCCCACATATTAAAAATCATAGTAGAATTTATGCAAATACTATTTCTCACCTGAAATACTGGGCACTATTTGTCAAAACTCTTCTTTTTTTCCTTAATCCAAGCTCTGTGCTGCTTCTGTTTTTCATTTTGTTGTTTTAAACCAAAGTGGGAATCAAAAATAATTTCCAACTGACTTGATGCTGAATTTTTTATTTTAAAAAAAGGCATGAATACAGTAATTCTTAAAGCAGCAGCAGCCTGACCACCCCTACCTAAACTTTCAAACTTGAAATCTTACTGTCTGCTCTGGTCAAGTTCTGATTTTAATATAATAAAGACATAGAATTTAAGTAGAGGAATGATTATATTTTGGATGGGGAAAGACTATATGGCATCTGGGACTTTGCATCTTTCCCCTTCTGTTTGCTTACGTACATTCTAAAACCTGTTTTTTCCCTCCTTTTTGGGGGAAAAAAAAAAATCTTTCTCTGAAGCTGTTTCCCTGGATGGTTTAGTAAGAATGACTTCCAAATGATCTTTTTTCCATACCAAAAGGAAAATTCAGATAGTGAGCTCATTGGTATGGCTCGCTGCCTTTTAGGTGCCACGTTGTGCTAAGATAGTGTAATGTTCATTCTCCCGAAGTCCCAGACCCCAGCAGTTTTTGTCACATGGGAAGAAATAGCTGGTTAGAAGGGTCTTTTGTTGACCCTTAGTGTAACAGGGGATGCATGAAAGTACTTTTATTTTCTGTTTTCTTACTATTTCAGCTGTGTTCTTCTAGTTACGCTGTGTGATTAGCAGTCATATCTTGCACAAAAGCAATTTTTCATGTTTCACTTGAGAGTTGTGGTCTCCTTAATCTTGGCTAATGTCGAACACTTCCTCTTCTGTAGCCTGATCTCTAAAGCTTAAAACATTCCCGCTTTAGAGATTATCTAAGTAATTGCATATTAATTATTTTCTCTGTTGCAAGTATGTTGTGGGATCTTTCTTTGGGTAGTAGCATTTTACAGTTCTGCACTAAGCTGGCCCAGATACAAAGCGATGATGTGCCCTCTAGACTGTTTACCTCTTCCTTCAGATTTGAAGAACTGAGACCCCGATTTAGTCATATCTTGCTCTAAAAAGGTACATTTGCCACTTCAATTCTTTCTCCATCAGATACCCTCACTGTTAAATTGAAAGCTTCCTTGTGTCTCTTTGTGTTTTGTCACTGCATCTACTTTACAGACTCCCTCGTGCGTGGCCATGAGCAGAAACTTGTTTATTTTTTCTGCATTTATAAGCTTGCAATCTTTGACAACTGTTCAGTTACATTTACCAAACTTTGGAGGGCTCAGCTTTGTGTGAAGGTAGAGAGAAGAGTTAAGCTGATCTTTGCTGTATATAAAGTAGTTTATAACTGAAAGTGCTCTCCAGAGTGCTGCTCTGCCTGCTTTGCTCTTGAAAATGTGTAACTGCTCTAGGGATTCTGTAAGCTTCTGATTTAATTCCTGGATTTTCATTTTAAGTGAGGGATGACCAAAACAAAAAATAGGTCAAACTTTGGGGAAATTCAAACCTAGATAGGCAGAAGAAAATTCTGCTTAGTTATGTGCATAATTCCTGCTGATCTGGCACAGGATGTATGCCCATGTGAAGAGTGGGGCAGAATTGAAGCTCTGAAGCTTTTGAGGTTTCTCTTTTACTTCAGTAAGCATTTCTGGTGCTCAGCCCACCTTTGAGTCAGGCCTTAAATGTCAGATTTTTTGATCACATTTAAAAAGGTGACTCATTGTGAATGCTTTATTGTATGTTGGGCTGGGAAGGACAGATAATGGAGTTCTGATAACAAAATATCAGAAAGTAGAAGAGATCTCATTATTGCAAGAGTTGGAAAGTTAACATATTTGTTAAAGTTCTGACAATTGTGACAGTTATCCTTGCCTGTAAATGTCAGTGCATTATAAACTTCCGCAGCTTCCTTCTTGTTTCTCACATTCTTGTCAATCACTGTAATTATCACATAAATCAAAACTCACAGCATAAACTTTCTTTATTTCTCTGCTGCATACCTTATAAGCTTAACATATGATGGAAGCTGTGACTTGTTTTTTGGAAGTATTTGACAACCACTTCCTATTCAACATGATGTTAGGAAAAGCACTGACTTTAAATGCTACGACTGGTCTAAAAGTCCAGCCACAGTGGGTTAACACTTTGCCTAGCCTTACTGCTGTTATTGCAGGTGTATTTTAATAAAATATTGCAAACAGGAAAGTACACAATCTTACATAGCTTACCCAAAAATGAAGATGTAAACGGGGAAAAAAAATGCATGAAGGTTTGCAGTTATATGATGAAAGTTAAAAAGGAAGAGGGAAGAAGTTCAATGTGAAGAAAACTGCCTCTTGGTAAAAGGTTGGAGGTCATGGACTTTACAGAATTACAGATATGTACATATCTGTGCATCATGAGTACATCAGCATGTTTTATGGAAAAATCTATTCTGCATCATATTCTGGTGGCGTTTTTCTAATAATTTGCAAAATGCCTAACCAGAACTCTGTTTTAATTAGCTGCTGCTGCAGTGGCATGTTCCAAAATAAATCCTTTTGCAGCTGAGTTGAGAAGTTGGACACAAAACTTATTGGGGTTTCCCCAGAAGCTTACAGCTGTGAAAACAGATAGGGCTCTTTCAGTTCTTTATTGAAATGTGTTTCCACTGAACAGATTACTATTTTGATTTTTTTTTTTTCCCTCCTCGCTTTTAAACTGTCTTTAACATTTGTGGTGAATAGTACATCTAGGAATCTAAAATGAATAAGTTACAATGGTTTAGTTTCTAAATCCCTGATGCTGCACAGTTGAAGTCAATGGGGACTTAGTTATTTACTTCAATGAATGTAAGATCAAACTCTAAAGGAGGCTATTCTATCGCTGCTGAAACCATTCAGTATGTCATACCTATGTTTCAAAAGTACGTGTATATATAGGCTAGCAGACGCTAAGCTGTGTTGTTTATGGTTTCTCTTTTGTTTAATACAATCTGTGATATGTTTGCACCAATAGCTCTCAGATTAATTCTTTTCAGTTCTTTGTTTTTGATTTCTAAGCTTCAAAACAGACATAAACCTTCAGGACAATAATTAACAAGTCATTAAGTTACAGTTTATTTCTAATATTAGTTTAGAATGTAAAAGGTTTTATGCTTTTCATGAATCAGTTTCCTAGGAAATTAGTCCTTCAGTACTTAATCTGGCAAAATCCAACTGGCAAGGACTTCTTGAATAGGCACTGTATCCTTCTGTTCAGAGCTTTATCTATGTTTATATCCAAAAAGGCAAGGTTAATCAATTTTGTTATAAAGGCTTAATAGACAAATTCTGTCCACTCCTTAGGTTTCTTGTGAGCTTAGTTATGTGGAACGCATTAGAACAATTTCCTCCTTTGCCTTAACGTAATGTTTGTTTCAATCTGGCTGCATAAAGTAAATAAAGAAGTGGTGTGGTTTTTTTTTTTTTAATTTCAAACTTCTGTAGTTTGTAATCTTCCAAATTTAAATGCATGCAACAAGGACTAATTTTCATGTAACAGTCTGATTAGATGTACGCTTGATTAAGGAAAGACAACTTTTTTTCAAGAACATGAACTATAAAATGATTTGTCCAGAGAAATGAAATGCACTTTTTTAAGTAGGTAGCCTGAATAGCTGATACATTGTTGTTTTGCTGGCTTTCGCCTTTCAGAAGAATGGAATCACTTTTTGGGCAATTTAGTCTTTTCTTATTAGTGGGAAAATCTATGATATCTGCTTCCTCACTATTCAGGCATTCAACGTTTTGTTCTGGATGGCATGGATGCTTTCTATTGCTTCTTACAATATGGCAGCCTTTTCAGTTTCTGATTTCATTGTTTTGAATTTTCCCCTCTATCTTTTTGGTTTTAACCACAATATATCTTAAAATATGTGATATAGAAATGTGTGGCTTCCTTGACAAAGCTGTACACTGAATGATCCAAATTGCAGGGAGTGAAGTCATCAAATCACCAAGGAAGATATAAGCAACTAGCTAAATAAACAGAAAATAAGTTAAAGAAATTTTAGATAAGAAAATCCTGCTTTACCAACTGTGAAGTCATGCTCTTTACTGAAGTCAGTAGTAAGGATTTCCTGGTTGTCTGTGGGGTAAGAATTTCACCTGTGAGTTGTAATCCTGAGGAACTGTTCTCTTGCCAGTCTGGAGTGTGAGAAAATCAGAAATTCATCCCTGAAGACAACTTTGGGAACTCCTTGTGTTCTTAGGATTCCTTGGTAATATCATTTGGTCATACATTAACATGTAAATATAAGGTATCTGTGCATACATTTATAGAGAATGACTATATACATGTTGGCATTTATGAGAGAAGAATTATGCCAATTGTATCTCTATCTGAATCGCCCACTGGCTGCTTGCGGTTGGGGTGGATATGTTAGACACGCACACCAGACGTGTGTCTTCAGGTAAACATGGAAGTAGGGTTTGGAGCAGGTAGTGTGTGTTGCTGTGTCTTTGTGCCAGAGAAGTCACAGTACTGAGCTGCACTGTAGAGGTCCCTGGGTGTATGCCGGAGCTATGTATAGAAAGAAAGGCATTTTTTAATAGCTAATGCTATGCTGTGAATATCCCATTCCCAGTGTGTTCCATTCCATTCTCCAGACGCCCATCCTGAGGGGTTCAGAGCAACGACGCTGAGTGTCCCATACTGGTAGCAATGGGCACTCATTCATTCTTTGGTATAAGGCTGCTCAATCTTGGGAGTAGGCAAATCCAGCTGACTACTACCTAAATTAGCCTGCAGTGAAAAATATACCCCAACAACAAGTGAAGCTCCTCATGCATGATTAGGTAATTGAGTCTGTTCCATTCCTGTAACTTAGGAGACTGTATTTAACTTAGCTTGAGAGAAAGTGAGATATAAGGTGGGATATCTGTTGGTTAAAAATTCTTTTTCTCTCTCTGTCTTGCTACTGTTTCCAAAGATAAATGTTTTGTTTTGCGAAGTCTTTTGTTCAATATCACTGGTCGCGTTTTCCAAAGATGACAAAGAAAAGGTGCCCTGGCCCCATGAGTGTGTGTGCACATCTATCCAAATGCAGATCACTATAATATTAAGTATGTTCTGTGTCACGTTGTGTGAATGAAAATAAACAATACAGTTTAATTAATAGCGAGTTATTATTTTGCCAACATCTTGTGCTTTTTAAAGTGTAATCTGCATCTTATTTGTCTTTCTCAATGTAACCAGCAGCCAGATTCACTGCTTCATTATTCACCTGTAAAATAAAATTGATGAAGACTGACAGCTTTTCAAGTCCGGTCAGTGGCAATTAACTTAAATCTTTTGCTGATGACTTTGTAGTCAAAATCACACTTATAATACAAATTTATCTTGTACAAATCAAGAAAATGCTGTGTGAAGACTTTGACTTACTAATGACAAAATTGGGCTATTTATATATTCTGTGAAAAGATCTGAATTGTACTGGTATTGCAGGCAGTATGTGCCAGACATCACAGCAGTGTTGATACATCATGGTCAGGATGTCACTATGGTGAAACATGGTATGATTACAATATACTGTGGCTGATAAGGCTATAATTAATGCCACCTGAATACTGATACAATATCACAATAAATCTGCCAAGGAGTAGGTTCCTCCAAAAGGGTGTCTGCCTTGCTTTTCATGCCAAGCTTCACTAATCATCTTTACTGGTTCCCCAGCGTATTGTTTTCTGCACATTGTAATGTCTTGCATTAAAGCAGCACATCTGAGGGCTGCTATAGTCTAGGCTGTGCTGGCATTTTCATTGCAAAGCCCATTTCTCACAAGCTTGTAACCCTTCTGTAAAAAGGGAAGTGCCGTGGGCAGACACCTGGCCATTGCTGTCCTCAGTCTGTCTGTTCTCAGCCCAGTCGTGCAAATGGCTAGAGCCTCTGACTGTCTGTGTATTGCTGAGTTTGCATTACTTGTAGAGGATTGGCCCCTGTGTGTGAGATGAGTGGCTTCTGTGATTTTTTTTTTTTTTTTCAGAAAAAAATTAGAGTAAACTTTAACTTTAGACAAAATGCTTTTCCCTTGGGCACATGCCTGTTTATATTTTCTGGCTGTGAGGAGAAATAACGTGAAGTGACTCAAAGCCGTGTACCAGTTACAGGAAAGTTGTATTTTCACACTTGTAGCCATCCATATCCTCGCAGGTTCTTCTGTTCTTACATGGGCAAATGTGTAGCTGATGGAAATAAATAGTAAGCGCCAGTCTAAAAAATTATCATCTTTGCTTGGTGAACAACTATTGACACCAATGACAGCAGCGTGCAAAGCTGGCTTTGGTAACTTTGTGTTATAAGATGTGATTGGAGATATCTGGTGTGGTTTTTTTCTTGAAATTTGAAAACATTGGAGTAGTAATATCAGTGACTGTTGAAAGATTTAGGTTTGCTTTATCAAATTCTGCTTGCGCTGCCCTGCCTTGCTTGCTGTTCTTTTAGTCTGTCTGCAAGTCTGAGTAGATCTGTGGTGTCTGTGTTCTTGATGAACCATCTGGAAACTGAAACTTTGAGAATCTGGAAGCGCTGGAATAATTCATTGCTGTGTTTGATCATTCTGTAAGCTTTATGCCACTGTGCAACTGATTGATAATCCTTTGAATCAGGTTGTTACTATGTAATTCTGGATTGTTTACACCTAAAATAACAAACCAATGTTTTATGAGGCTCCAGTGATTCTCCGAAAGTGGTATCACCTAACTCACTGTGGCTCACTCACCAGAAATTTATATGGACCAAATGGGCCAAGGGGACACAGATATTATCAGATGCTACTGAAATAAAGACTTAAATATCTTTTGCATGTTTCCTCTCATCTACTCTTATGGGTAGAATTTTTAATTCTTTGGTTTCTGTGTCCACCTCAGTGAATTAGTCGGATTTCCTGTTCAGAGAGCATCCAGCAATCCTGTTCGCAGTTTGTCTCTTCTAACCCAGTACACATCATATCTTTTTTTCTGCAAGTGTTTTTTTTTTTTCTTCTTCTGTAAATTAAACAAATCAAGTGCTTTGTGAGGATGGTTAAACAGACCGTTTTGGTAAATGATTCTGACGCTGTCATTCACTTTAAAAACAGGCTGTACATCCAGACCATATTCTTGTTCCATTTCACTGAGGATGTTCTCAATTTGCAGGCTGTGCATATGTTTGTTTTTAAGATTTTTCCAGCAAATTGAAAGCTATATGTAAATAGCTGCCTGTGGAAGAAAAAGATTTAAAAAGAAAAAAAAAAGGGGGGGGGCAGGAAATGAATACTTTAGGGAAGGTGGGCTAATGCCCTAGATACGTATAGGAACAGCAGTGGCTTTTTTCTGTCTTCCTGGTACTTGCATATAGTATGTTAAATGGTTCTGTAGTAAAATTCCATATATATGTGCACACCCCCTTCTCATATATATGTATATACACATATGTGCATGCAGTAATTTCTAGCTTCAGTGATGAATTTAGAGCAAGACCCAGCTTCCTGAAAATTGATTCCTCAATCCTGAATGTAACTGTCAAAGACAAACAAAACAAACACCACCCCCCGCAATGTACCACCGCCTAATAACACCCTTCAGTAAAAAAGCAGTTGTGTGCTTATAGCTTCCCCCACAGAAAAAGGAAAAAAAAAAAAAAAGTTTTTATTATTCCCAAGTCAGAATTGTTTCTGTAGAGGTAAGGAAGAAGAAATGTGTTCATAATATACTGATATACCTTCTCCAAACTGTTAATACTCTGAATGTTGAACTGTTTTTCTTTATAAACAGCTACAATATTATTTTAAATTTAACTAATTGTGTTTTGGTTATATGTCTTGAAGTAAAATGACACGCTTCCAAAATACACAGTTTCCATAACTGCACAAACAAGTTATTTTTATAGTCCATTTCCAACATGGTTTACCATCCAGTACCTTATCTGTCAATGTGGCAGTGGCAGCAGCTAATGAAGAATATCAAAGGGGTAAAATTTTAGGCTTTCCAGAATTTCCCACGGTTACTTCTTTTTTTAAATTTTTTTATTTTTATTTTCTTCTTGAACTTACCACGAAATAATAGATCATTCTGTGCTGAAGGCTTTGCTTGTTTCTATGTGCTACAGTCTTGTTATCATGGCATTGACCTCAGCACATTTTATTTATTTTCTTCAGACTTGGTGAACTACTATATGTGCTATTCAATAGCTGTCAAATACAATAGGATCTGATTGATGAAAGAAGAACTTCCTATGAGAACCTAGTTCTAAAGAGTGTCTTCAGTGATTTAAAGGGCACTTAAAACTAGGAACAAGTCTTAAATGTGTGTTCTGGGGCCTTAAGCAATTGATAAGAACAAGCAGTTGTGCTTAGATAAGAGGTAATGTTATTAAGCTTTGTCATTTACAATTTTTTTTCCCAGTCTACTTCTGCTCTCATGTCTGCACCCCAAAATTAGAATTTCAGGGTAAAATAGATTAAATAGATTGCCAAGTTAACCAAAAGCATGTGATATAGATGCTTTTTTGCTTTTTGGTGGTTGGTTTTTTTTTTTCTGTAATTACTACTGCTGTTGTATTAAAAGAATTGGTTCTGTCTGTACATCAACTGGAGCTAGAATGTGTATAGTTCACTTTCTCTACAGCTGCTGCAATATTCAAATAAAAAATAAAATATATAAATAATATAAACTACTTTGAAGGACTCTGTAATGTTTTTCATGTCTAAAATATTTGAAATCATGTGATGGTCACCATGTGTAGTGGTGACTACGAAGAAGGCTTTAAATTAACTCCAAAAGGAGCACTGTATTTTCATAAAGATTTTTCTTTTTCTGAAATTTAAATATTCAAAATATACTTTTTGAGATAGGTTGTTGTTAATGCAGTCTTTATTAGGCAGGCAGTCTATTTTATATTAAAATCTACCTGTTCATGAAAATCTACCTGGGGTGCTCAGGTTTTTTTAACGACTAACCATATTATGAATTTTGGCAGCCTTCTGAATAGAAAAAGGTTAATATCTTAAAATATGTGGCTGTTTTTCATGTTGCTTGCTGACCAGAACTTGAGTTAAGATGAGTGAGAATTTCTTCCTGAGCCTAGAAATCTAAAGTGTGTTTCTATATCCAGTTTTTGGTAACATTTTGTTCCACAGCTAAATTATAATTTAAGTTCCTATTATAATTAGCATTATTTGATTTTTAAGAATGTTGAACCATTAGAAATGCTCTAACAGCTTAGAAGATTATGTAGTGTATAAGCCAGCTGGCAAAAACTAAAAACGGAATATCTGTTGTTATGGGCTTGGGAAGAGCCAAGTCCCTTTCTTGTATTTGTTTTCTTAGGATTCTAATTCCTTCACAATAAAGCTCACAAGCCATTTTAATTGAAACACTTTTACATTGGGAAATGTTTTTATTTTCTGTCTTCATGTTTTGAATATTTGAGATGAGGAAAACTTTCAACAAGTGGGCTGCATTCCCCTTGTGTGCGCGTGTGTGTGTGTGCATGTGTATATATATATATATTTTTTTTTTTTTTCCCCTCCCTGAAGATACCTTTGTGTATACTACACTGAGTTGTCTGGTGTGCTGTTATCTATTCGGGTTTTTTTCTGTTGGATAGACCTGGCAGAGCCAGCATAAATGAGACTCACTTGAATTTGTGAATGAAAGGAAATCTTATATCACAAAAATGAAGCCAAACTGGGTAGTGATATTCAGCTCAGTGGAGGCACTTGGCAAGTAGATTTTGCTCAGTGGTTCAGATTGTTCAGGTTTTATTCATGGCCCTGGCTCCTTATTCATAGAAGCAATTCCTCTGAAGTCAGTAGCATTACTAATGTTAGTATTCCCTTATTTTTGTGAAGAGGTAATTTCTCAGTTCATTCCACTGCAAGAATAAAATGTTTGCTTATTTATTTGCATATGTGGGAGGACTGGCATTGTTGCTGCTGTGTATTTATTTTATCCACTCAAACTCCTCTGTAAATTATACGTGTGAGTCTGGTTTTTTGTCAGTTGTAATCCACGCATGTCATGAGCTGCTTTTGTCTTATGGTCATGCACAATCAATGATAGAGAAAGCAACTCCTAACAATTATTAAAAGATTTTTGGCATCCTTTAGTTGGGAAATTGCTTGTGAACAGATGGCAAAATTTTAAGATTTGGTCAAACACAGATTTTTCTTTTTCTTTTTTTTCTCCTGTTCTGCCACCTGAAACAATCAGATGTGAAGCCAGTTGAGTAAGTGTAAATTTACTGCCAATGCGTGGTGGAATAATTTATGCTCTTCAATCTTCTAGATCACTTGAATGCATATAATACCAACTTTTCAGCAAAGGAAGATTTTTATGAGAGTTAGAGTTCTCTAGTGGTTAACTTTGTGACTGTGTGTTGATTAGTTCAATCTGTATTTCATGAACTTTGATTCTCATGCTTTTCAGTTATAGACTGATCTAACTCCCACTGAATTAAAAACCCATTATCTTTAATGAAAAATGCATTTATTCAAGTTCTTTAGAGTGTATACCATTTTTGTGATGACACACATTGAATCTCTGAGGTGCACTTCACAGGTTGAGTGTGACAGACAGCAAGAGAAGGGTAAAGCACCCTGTGCCCTAGAAGTCCTGTCATGAGCTGAGAGGTATTTTTTAAATAAATTTGTTTATTGAAGTTTCTTTCTTACTTTAATGTATATTTTACATTTTATGAACAGGATTAAAATAACGAAGATCTTGATGAAAAACTAAATAAATATTTTACAGTAGTTCTTGTGTAAATCATGGCGTATTAACCCTATTTTATTTCGGTGTATTTCTTGGGCATGATTTCAGACATTTGTTTCTTCATACACAGTCAAAATCGTGCTCAGGGATACAAACAATGCAGATAAAGATCCTCTGTGATGTGATATTTTGATAATTTTGAATGAGAGGAGCAACAGTTCAGACTGAGTAGCAAACAAAGTGCTGGTGGAGGTGGCGTGTTGCGTAAGAGTGGTGCAAGGTGTTATGGATAAACTAACAGCAGGACCTGCGTTATACCTGAACTCTCACACACAGCTTTGCCCAAGACAATATTCAGCAAAATCCTTCAGTGAGATAACTTTAATTGCTAAGTATCTTTGTGTGGGTTTTGGTGGGTGGGGTTTCTTCATTTGGTTTGGGTTTTTGGAGGTTTTCTTTTTTAATTAGTGAAGAGAGTAGAAAACTTCTGAGGAAAAAAGTGCTATTGTATAGTCAAGGGAGAAATTGAATTTAAGAAACCAAACAGCTTTTTGTACATTGCATACATCTTGCCATTTACATGGAATTTAATCAAAGTTCATTGTCTCTATTGCTGATTTGTCGTCGAGTATGGATCCACCTATAAGATAATTGCAAGCTATGTGTAGTCATTGAGGCAAAAGTAATACATATGACCAGTGGATTTAGGTGAGACTAGAATTGAAACTAGAGGCTGTATTGGTAAACTAAGACAGTGTTTCAGTGCTAAAAGGAAAACCAATGCGGAGATGTCAAGTGAGAATTGCCCAAAGCAGCTAGTGATGTGTGTTTCCATTCGCTCTTGTTCTTCTGTGGACTTTGAAGAATCTCAGTCTTTTAAAATTCTAAGATACATCTCTGACTGCATGACAAATTTGTGATTATCTAATCCAATTTATATGGTAAGAGGATAATTTCTTTATCCTCTGCATTACAATTCTTGTCTGTGATTTGGTAATTTGCTGTGGAGGACAGGTTCTTTTATAGGGTGCTTAAATCTGATTCTGATCTAATGTAAAATCTAAAAGAACTAGGAAGCTTATAAAATAATGTTTGAACACTAGAGATAACTGTATGGATTACTTTAAAGCAAGTTGTAAATAAATTGTTTTCTACAACACCATAATGCAATAAACCTAGCACTAATGATCTTGATAAATTGTAACTTATCAAGCCCTGATTACTGTATTTCAGATGATCTGCACTGTGCACTGGAAGGTTGTGAGTGAGTGGATTAGGCGACTGCATGCTCTGCAACACCCAGAAGCAGTCCTGGGATCTGATTTTCCAAGGAAGATCATGAAATAAGGACAGGCAGTTGGGAGGCTGAGGAAATGGACACATGACCTGGCCTTGTGGATCATCCAAGGGTGGGGGATCTGGCTTTGGGGAGAGAAAGAGGCAATAAAGAGGAGTAAGACAGGGTGAACGTGAGGCCCATGTCGAAAAGATGAAATGTTTGGGGCGGGGGGAAGGTTGTGGAAGCAGTCTTGCAGAATTGTAGCTGGGTGTTTTGGGGAGCTTGTGATCAGTGTTTTGTTGTTTTTTGTTTTTTTTTTTTTTTATTACCTTTTTTTAGGAAAATTCAGAGCCCTGTGTATAAGTCTTGCTTGGAGTGCTTCTCTCTCTCATAGGTCATGAGTACGGTCATAAGCCAGGGTGCTTCCAGACTGGTATCTAGTCTCTAGTGACCACAACAATGCTGCCACTCTGTCTAGCAGAGTTCATTTTCCTTATGAGTGCATATACATTTTCAGCTACCGGCTCTAACTTTCCTTTTCCCCTGTCTCTCTTCAATTATGCCACTTGTAGACTACAAGATTTATTTACTGGTTCTATACTGTAGGATGAAGGCACCTTCAGTGATGCTGCTAACAATGCAGAAGCATCTGACAAAATCTCTGCCATGAAAATATATGTGTGTGTCCTCGTGGAGGGTGGGAGAAAATCGTAGGGAATAAAGTGATAAATTTAATTCTTTTTCTTTGAACTCTAGAGGTGATATGCATGGTCATAGCAAACTACATATACCTGATATATCTTATGTGGAAGGAGTTTTACAAAGTTCTGAGTATGGTGTTTTAAATATAATTACATAAAATAAATGAAACTACGGAGCAAAAAATGGAGAAAACAACGCTATTCAATTCTCAACGCAAATTCAGAGTCCACATTGAAAACTGCAATCATTTCCTGGAACTCCCTATCTAGGTCTTAAATACTGCAAGGGCTTTCAAAGTGGGTGCTAATCTTACTGCTGTAATTCTAACATATGGTGGAAGAAAGAGCCATTCTAGCATTTAATATTTTAGCCAAGATCATGTTTTTAAGCATTTAGAAGTTCTTCTGCAAGAGCCTAATAATGTAGATCTTTTTGCACCTATAACTGTAATATTTTTCCTGTCCTGTTGTAACTCCTTGCACCTTTCTATTTTTCAGCTGAGCATCCGGTATATGCATAGTTATTTATCTCTTAAAATTGGCTGAATATAGTGGCAAAGTAACCTTGCTAGTCTGTAACCTAAACATGTTCAGCACATGCTTCTCTGTTGTTGTTCTAGGACTAGTTGTATGCTATAAGTGAATGAAACAATGGAAAAAGAGCTTAAGTGCAAAGCTATTTAAATTGCAAAAAGAAACTAGTAATTGTAGGGAAAGACCTTTAACTGCACAGCAGGGACTAAACTTTTGCTGGAAAAGACGTGGCTCTGTCTTAGGCGCTGCTTTGACATGCTGCAAAAGGTCATGACTTCTTGTAGTAAAGTCAAGAAAAAACAGGAGACTTTCTGTCTGTAAGAGACTTAGCACTTACATGAAGTCTTTGATTTGAGAAGCTCAGAGGACCTGACAGATATTAATAAAATCCCATGCCCCTGCTGTGGCACAGCTGTATGGCATTCTCCCCATCTGAAAGATGGATGTTCCCCAGTGTAACAGCCCCAAGCGCTTGATGCAGTGGGCTTCTGAGCACAGCAGTACTGAGGAACTTGCAAAATCTGAAATTCTTCAGAAGTTTTGACACTGTCCAAGAAGTCTCTTGATGTCTCTTGGTTTTTCCTTTTATCTATTTTTATTTTACACCCCCTCACCCTTCCCCATTATGTTCTAGATATAGTCTAGTTTGCCAGTGGTCTTAGGTTAGCAGGGAAAGGAGTCAGGGAAGGAAATGTAATGACACTCTGAAGGACAGAATAGATTAGGACTTAACAGATTTTTCTTTTCCCCCTTTTCCTAGCATTCATTGATCTAAAAGATTCTATCATTGGGGATTCCTTGCAGGTCTTAAGCATCTTATATTTTATTTAGGTCACATTGCTCAGCCTTCAGTATTTTGTTGGTTTATGTCAATGCAGACTGCTGTTATTTCAGTCTGAATACCTGAGTAAGAACTAAATGCTTTGCAGCAGTCCAAAATGAGTACTCTTCTCCGTTTAATCCCATCACACAGTCATCATAATTGAACAAAGGAGTGTAGGTACTGTTTCTGTAAAATCACTGAAGCTGCAGTTTCACTAACGCTGCAAGGTACTGAAGGTGGCACCTTTGCTATTTGCTTCTGTGCTCATTTTGCCAGGTTAAAACTAAATACATATTTTTGATGGTCATATTTTAATTTGCTTTCCTGATCCAACTCATGTGTTGCACAAATGCTGCTTCAGATACAAGGGTCTGAGGCCAGACTGAACAGTTTGGAGAGGGGGGTAACTGGAAAAAGGCTATGATCAAAGTTAAAAGCTGCTTCTAATTTCAGTGTTGGCTTATGCAGTTTAAGGTGTTTCCAAAATCATTGCCTTGAAACCAGAGGAACTGAAATGGGCCAGGTCTATCCTGTAGCTACAGTGATACTTGCATACAGGAGCAGAGTGAAAAGGATTTAAGTGATAAAAAGGAAGGCAAAGGTGCTCTATGCATAGAGCTATACAGAGCTCCAAAGAGATACCTTGATGACGGACACTGGAGCATGACCAGTTCCTCCTTCCTCACAGCTTATTTGCTGTGGTAAGAAAACGTCTTGAACTACCAAGTCAGTGCTTACGTATATTGACTTGAAATCCAATCTGCATGTTCTCTGTTAAAACAGCACCTCTGAAAATTCTTATTGCATACAACACAAAACTAGACTTTGAATTATTCCTAAACATTTAAATTCCCCTTTGCATCAATATATTTTTACTTCCCTTGTTGTATAAACTACTTTATAAATTAATTGCCTTATTAAAGTATGCAGATTTATACGAGTTTATTGTCTTCTTGTACCTGGTTTTGCTCATAAACAACACTAAGCACACTGATTTAGAAATGCTGTAGATAACTTATCAAGGAAGAATGCAGCTATGTTGTTTTGTGGGGCCTGTTTGGATTCTAGCAGTGCAGTAGTTCATTTGAATACAGTGCTATCAAATTCATGCCGTTTTGTGGGTTTTTCTTGCAGCTCATGTCTATTTTTTCTGTATGTGCTAAACGCAACCTCTGGCTGTTTAGGATGAACTGAAAACAAGGCTGGAAATGTGTAAGCATATGTTCCTTAAATGATGATTACAGACAATAGTTTGGCAATCAATTTTCTGTACCAATGCAATTGTTTTGAAGCCAGATGGCTGTCAAAAATCCTAGCAAACCATAACACATCGGCTCGCAAGAGTTATTTTCTAGAAAATGATCATGCCGCATGTTTAAAAACAGAAAAATGTTGTAGAAAATATCCATGCTTATTTAGTTTGAGACACATCATATGTTTCCGTATGGAGAGGGTAATGTGGCACTGCTGAGACAGGTGCAGGTACAGCACCCCATCAGCCTCGGTATGGTAATTTGTGCAGGCTGTTGTGTTGCACTGCTTGGTGTTCTCCGTTCATTTAAGTTGTGCCATGGGCTCTAGTATCGCATGCTGAAGGCTGGTTTTGTGCTGCCGAAAGAAGCTTTATGTAGATCTTGGGACACCTGAGTTTTCATTCTTTTATTCTGCTGTGTTTCTAGGTACAATGACATTTGTATAAATAACCATGTATAACAAAGATGGTACAAGAGTTAGTACAAAGGGTACTTTATTAGCTTCTGGAACAGCTGAATGTCAGATTTGTATGTACTAAGCCATTATTGCCTTGCAGCAAACCAGAGAAAACTTGATATAGTAAATTGTTATAGTTACTATGTGGGGCTTTCTCTTTAGTTAATAAAATGTGTTGATATATTCACGTATATGTTGTAAAATGCTAAAGCAATATCAACCCCCCTCTTAGTAAGGAATATATCTTAAGGATGTTGCAGAGTGTTGAGACTTAATTCACCAATATTTTGGTGTTTGAGAACCTCGTACGACACATTCTATGAGTGTCAAGTGAAACAGGATTACAATGGTGAAGTGAAGCGGGGCTCAAAAGTAAAATTTATTGTGGTAGTGTCTAGATGTGTCTGTGACATTTAAGAGCTGTTTGCCTTTTTGTTTAGGGACCAGAAGTTTTCCATTCTCGTTAAGTAGCTGTTTCTTACTGTGAAGAATTCCCTTCTGAAGCCGCTAATTAAGTAACATTGCACAGTATGAATCACAGTGTCTCTCCTACAATTACTACTTCTGAATACTAGATACATGTATTTTCCACTTAGGATGTCTTGGGTTTGATCTTGCTGGCCAGCATGAGTTCTATAAAATCATTGTGCTGTAAAGTGATGTCCCATGTGAAATTTAATTTGCTGAGAACACTTGCTCAGTGACTCATTTGTTCTTCATATATAAATATGGTCAAATACCACGATGCTAGACACGGAGTGATAATGTATGCATTGGGCACGTTAATTCAAGGGTGTAGCTTGATGTTTTTAATAAAAGAGGTGTTTTTTTAAGCCCCTGCCATACTGAACCTAATTATGGTTACTGTTGGCTCTAACAAAATTCAGAATTGTTAAAGCTGTCACCAAATAATCAGTTTTGACTGCAGTAGGAAAGATATTTATAGTTATTGTTTACACAGTAGATGTTGGTTATACAGATTCCAAAACAGCTGCCACCTGTCTCTTTCAGGTCACTACTAATCTAAATGTTATGTGAAAGTAATGGTTTTTTTTTCCCTAGAGTTTTAAGAATTTGAAAGAACTGTTTGTTTTTCCCCTTTAAGTAACTAATAAACACTAATGTTTTGGTTACAACAAAGTGAAGATTTCATCTTCAGTGGAAACTTTGAAGGGGTGACCTCCCCTATTTTAATTCAAAGCAATGAGGACTGCAGGTTCTTGGCATTGCATAGGCTCCAAGACCTTTAAAAAAAAATAATAAATGTTTCTAGGCTCATGAAAGAAACCTGACGTTTTATGCTGGAGGTAGTAAAGGTGCTCGGTTCTAATCTGAGGGAGAGAGTGAGCGCCAAGGAAGCTCCGGGTAGCGCTGTGTTTGCAGTGGGATGTTTGATGGTTTAATGTCACCCAGGTGTGTGCCTGCGTGTATGTGGAGGGACAAAGTAGCTGCTGGGGGGGCGGCTTGGTACTTCCAGCATTACTGTGGGCTTTCTGGCTAATGTAAATGAAGTGATAAACCATGTTGAGCAAGTGATTTATAGCAGGTTGGAGTCCAGCAGGGTGATTGTATCTAGCACTTGAGGGAAGCAGAGGGTATGGAAATAAATGTGTCAAAAATATAATTAAATGTTTTGTGCTGCTGCCGATAGATGTATAATTACAAACACCACCAACTTTGCCTACCTACAGGGAGGGAACAATGAACAAGGCTATGCTTGTGAACTTACTTCTTGCTCTATAGGAATTCCCCAGACTTTCTCTTACCTCACGATCCTGCTAGCTTTTCTTTTTAATTGAAAGGGAACAATAGAATATTTTCGCTGCCACAAATACAAAGTCAATTCATTCAAGCCTATATTTTTTTCATAAAACAATAAACAACAACTGAAAACACCACCAACCTGAAAACAAGCTGTTAGCTGTGGTGAAGATGTAACTTAGTCTGTTATTTGCTTTGGGGTTATTTGCCATGGCTTTAACCTAAGCAGTGAATTTGGATACTAAGCTTGAAAAGCTATCCTTGCTGAATGCAAATAAAAGGTGATACTGCCCTTTTGAATACTGAATTAAACAACAAGCTGAACAGTGACTTGAAAGTAACACGTGCCTGCAAGTTCAGTCCTTCGGCTCACAAATACTTGAATCATCTTATTCCAAGGTCTTTGCTTTTTATTGAATAAAACCTTTTTGTCACTTAGTGGTTCAGGCCACAGCTGATAGTCTAAGTGGAGACAAGATTTAGGCTTTTGGGAATGTCTTTCTGTCTTTCTCTTTGCTGTCCGTCACCTATGCTTGCAGTTCAGCAGCCACCCAATTCTCCTATTTGCAGAATTTTTCTGTTCTTGTTTTGAGTTTTCAGACAGTTGGAATGAATGATACTAATCTGGAATTCTGGCAAATGAAAATGCAGATTCAGTCTTTGTGTGTAACTGAAGCCCATCCATTCCCAGGATCCATCAGACTGGGTTGGTTGTTTTTTTTAAGTCTTTCTGGGGTGACAGTGGATGAGCATAAATAGTAGCATTTTGAGTAATCAGAGTTGGGGTCTTGGTAAACTAGTGATAGCCACCACACTTCTGGTACTAAGTAACTGGCTGAATGTTCTGTGAATCTGACTTTGCCATTGTCCTTGAAATAAAGATTTCTGATTATACACTGTAAGTATGTTTGACCAAAATGTACTTTTCACACTTTTTTTCCATTTAGCTGAATGGGGACATCAGTAACATTGGGATCCAGTCAATGCTTATCAAGATTTAGAAGGAATTATTATTTTTTACTGTTCATAATTGCTGAGGCAGATACTACTCTAGGGAAAGATGGAAAAAATCTTTCCATTATTGTTAAATCCAAAATGAAACAAAGATGCTACATCCAGCACACATATCCTTGATATTAGAATGGTGACTTATGATTCCCACTGGCACGGTGCCTGGAGTTCTGCATGAACAATGATTGATTATATTTTAGATGATGGTTAATTACCCTAAAACTGAGGAGATGCATATGTATAGATTCTATATGTTAAGTGTTCTAATGCCATATAAGTGGAGGATTTAAACTGGAGATGGAAAGGCAAACAGATCTTGACATTCTATGCTTAAATTTCTCAGTGCTTTGAGATAGAACAGGAAGGCTTATGTTTCTCTAGCATGGGCATTTTTTTCTGAAAACTGTTTGCCATGCTGTTCTGTTTTGAAAGAGAGGATGGGTGGGGCATAAATAAGGTGTTTTAGCTAGCAGTACATTGGTCATGATAGTTATGGTTCATCTGCTGGCTTACCTCTTAGGACACATAGTTATTTTACTTCTTAAAGAGTGTTTCTAAAAGGGTGCATAGACACCCTAAACTCTTTTTCGTCATCTTCCCTTTGAAGAGAAGAACTAGACCCTTGCAAACTGTTTTATTTTTTCCACTAATCATTTGTAGCAAAACTCAGTGCTTTCAAAATATGCTTTTAAGGTGTCAGTTTTGCTACACCACCTTTTGATTCACTTTGAAGCTGTATTTACTGAATCTGTCAGTGGCCAAGAAATGTTGGCTTCAGTATTAATTGTGTTATTGAGTGCTACTCTATATACTTACTGGTATCTCAAGGATAATTTCAGTATATCATGCAGTTGGATAGACTTATTGCACTAATAAAAAATCCACTGGAGTTATGGCATGCTTCAGATCTGTTAGTCACGAGAGACATTGCATTCAGAATGTGAAAATTAATATCCATTCCTCATACCTTATTTATAACTGATGTTGTCCAGGTATTAATAGTTAATCATTAATTTTTTCTGATGTAAACACCATTAGAATTGATTTGGTAGGACACGGCATTCCCATTACCTTTCCTATAATAAAAATATTTCTACAATTTGTAAAATACCCTACAGGTTAAATGGCTAAGTGTGCCATTCAGCTGATCTTCTTGGTGAGCAGGAATATAGAATCTGAAATGTTTGGTTTCATTCCTTACTGAAATATCAAAACTAGCTGGATTAAATCACTCATTTTTAGCATTCATTAAAATACAGCTGTGACAGGAATTATGTGGCTGCTGAATTAAGGCAACACAATTAGCTGCTGCTTAATGGCTGAGAACTTAAACCCTCTTTTGGAAAAAGAAGTGACAAAACATGTGTCCTGCAACATGTTTGTGTGTTTAAAGGAGGTAATATAAATCATCTACAGTGAGGGTTTTTTTTTTCCCCATTTACTGTCTAGGTGCCTTTTATGCTTTAGTGGTGGTTGTATTTGCTCCTATAATGAAAGGGTGACTGTAGTTCAGTAATATGAAATTACTTGGTAATTTCAACTTTGCTTCTCAGAGAAATTATGTGACCCAGTCTTTTAAAACAAACAAACAAAAATGTGTAAGTGTTCACTTTGAAACAAATTGAGGAATGCTTTTCTTGGTCCTCCAGATTTTTTTGACAGGGAATCAAGGTTGCATCCCACGGGGCTCAAACCTTAACACTAAAAAGGCTGTGAGCATCAAATCTGTGAGGGGAAATTGAGGACATGAACTATTTGGAAAGGGAATATATACAGACTCACAAGAAGAAAAAGGGGATAAGTGCAGAAGGCAAAGAAGATTGAAGGTCAGACTGATCATGCTTTCGGCATATGTAAAGAAAAAAGATATTAGTGGCAGAGATTTGAACTTTTCTGGAGACATAAGATCTAAAAGCCTTAATTGAAACATCAGTTCATTCTTCGACACTGATAGCATGGAAATCCTTCTCATAGATATGCATAATGTCATCAGGAGAGGAGAGATTTAGGCAGAACAGCTGTAACCTTTTAACTTTTTAAAGACACATTGGGGTTAGCTTAGACTACAGGGATTTTTAATCAAAAAGAAGAGATTCAAGCAGATGTTGATCCTAGCAAACTGCCCAGCCTGGGCTCTCTTCCCTTCCCTAATGGGATCAACTGCTGCTACTTCACCTTAATGTAGTCCACAACACGCCTGCATGTATGTCACAGCTGGCACAAGATAGAGGCCTTTAGGATGTGGTGGGGGTTTTTTGTTGTTGTTATTGCTTAAACGTAAAAATTGTTTCCTCAAGCAATGTGTTCAACATCTTTTGATCAAAAACGCACGCTTGCTATATTTTGGAGGGGTCTAGGCACTTTAGCTCTTGCTACATTCTGTTCAGCTTAAGCTGGCTAGGTTATTAATAGTATTACAGTCAACCTGAAGTCCTTTTTCAGGTAATGCTAGCATGAAATACATTTTTCAGGCGGAAAAATAAGGCCTTTAGGGGTCTTCCAGAGGTGACATTTCAACGTTGGGCTGGGACAGTGTGTGAACAGAATCATTCCCACTGAATTTAATGCATTTAGTCTAAATGAACTTGCAAGAAGGTGTCCACTGTAATTTCTTCTAAAACCAAAAAAAACCCAAACCATTGTCATGGTGAGGGTGTGATGGATTGGAAGTTTCTCCGTAAATATCAGCAGCTGTTTATTACAAACATGGCCATCTGTGGTAGAATCTGCCTTGCATATGTGTACAAGCCTACAGTGGTTGCCTGTTAAATGGTCAGAAATGTCCACAGTAACTCTACAGATTTTCCTTTCAACGGAGAGCAGTGGTGACTATTGAAGTCACCAGGAAGTGGTAAATGTTCTCTAGAGCTGGCATTTCTACATGTAGTCACTGAAAATAAAACCCAAAAGTCAAGAGACTCTTCTCTTAGTAGGTTTATTCTCACATTGAGAAAAGCTATTCCATGGAAATTGGTTCATGTCTGAACAAACTATACTCTATCCCTTTGTAAATAAATGAAAAGAAAATGGGAAGATTTGATTGGATGTGAAGGCTCATCCCAAGTGAGATATTTAATATTGCTACATAATCAACCTGGTTAGACATTAAGATTATTAACAAATTATGAGTGTTTTGTGGTTGTCATGACCAGTTTGGTTTCAACTAAAAAGCTATTTTATTACTGAATTATTACTGTTATTCTTGAGCATTAGCCTGCCTCCTTCTCAACTGATCATTTTGTATTAGCCCCTGAGTGCCCTACTGCTATATAGGTTTTTCAGCTCTGGTAAATCTGATATTTGGACTCTTAGTCTAAAGAGTTGTTTTGGGGAAATAGCACATACATTTCTGTTTATTGGCTGTTAAAGGGAAGGAAGAATGCATATTTTTTTTCTCTAGAAAATCATCCATAGTATTTTTCATTATGGTGATATCTAAGATGGGGAGTAGTAAACAGAGTGCTAAGCTATGGTATTTATAATGCATAATTATAACTTTGCTACAGCATGGAACTGCATAGAAAGTTATCTAATAAAATCATCTATTGAGTTGTCATCTTCTGAAGTCCTGGACGAAAAAGCTGCATATTAGTTGAATGCCAATGGGCCATTTAAAAATAAAGCTTCATCAGAAAGGAGCAGCTAATTGTACTAGTCATGGTTTAACCCCAGCCAGCAACTGAGCCCCACCAGCTGCTTGCTCACTTCTCCCTGGTGGGATGGGGGAGAGAATCGGAAGGGTAAAAGTGAGAAAACTCCTGGGTTGATACCAAGACAGTTCAGTAGGTAAAGCAGAAGCTGTGCACAAGCAAAGCAAAACAAGGAATTCATTCACTGCTTCCCATCGGCAGGCAGGTGCTCAGCCATCCCCAGGACAGCAGGGCTCCATCACACATAACTGTGACTGGGGAAGACAAATGCCACCACTCTGAATGTCCCCCCTTCCTCTTTCTCCCCCCAGCTTAATATATGCTGAGCGTGGCGCCATATGGAGTGGGATGTCCCTGGGGTCAGTTGGGGTCAGCTGTCCTGGTCGTGTCCTTTCCCATCTCCTTGTGCCCCCCCAGCTGCTTGCTGTGGTGGGCTGAGAGGCAGAAACGGCCTTGGCTCAGTGTCAGCCCTGCTCAGTAGGAACTAAAACATGCCTGTGTTACCGACACTGTTTCCAGCACAAATCTGAAACACTGTCCCATACCAGCTACTGTGAAGAAAACTAAAACTATCCAGCCAAAACGAGGACAGTACTATAACAGAAATAAATTCAAATGCATTGTCTCCATTGAATTTATTTACACCTTAAAGGATAAATCATCTTTCTCATAATTTGAAAAGCTTTGAATTAACTGAGGGAGAGAAAATAAATGCACAAAAGGCAACTTCTTGACAGTCTTGTCAATACACGTGTTTGGAACTGACAACATGAGAAATTATGGTATCAACCTAAAAAATGAAACTCCTCAGGGCTCTGAAAACATGAGAAGAAGATGATAGCATCTGTATGCCAGAATTGTGATATATGAATCCCCCTAACCATTATAGAATAATCAGTGACTGCCACATGTATGGCACTTTTTGTGTGTGTATATAAAAAAATATATATAAATAAAAGTTATGATGTTTTGAGCAGTAGGGGAGAGCAGATTTGGTATCTCTTTATTAACACTGGTTCTTCCTTAGCAAATGGGCACAGGTGGATGAAAAAAAAATCTCACCAATTTAAGAGAAATCTATAGTCAACTTTAACTTGCATAATACTGTAAAGCACAAGGTAATATCGAGCTTTTTACAAACATGTTCATCTTGTACTACAGAATGGTATGCAAATGGTGGAAAGCAATTTAGTTTGGAATTAGAAACCAAATTGGAATATACAATGAGAAGCAAATTTTCTATTAAAGAAATGAATAAATGTAGCTCTGCTTACAGTGCCCAGCTAACTTCAAATATGCTAGCTCGGGGGATTTTAAGTGAGGACACAACACTGGTCTGACTGCTGTTTGTTTTAAAAACTGGACTGTTATTGCATTCACGTACTACAGTATAGGCACACTGTGTTGGGTTTATATGGGAACATTCTGTTTCACTAAGTCTCTAAGTCTTCACACAGATTCTGCAAAGTTTGTAGGTGCCTGGGGTTTGCCACCCAGGAGAGTTTCTTGAAGTAAGTTTTGGCTGACTCAATGAAGGTGGAGAAAAAAAGGTTCTTCTCAAGTGTGGGTGATGCAACTTCAACTCATACTATGTTTCTATCTGATCTCTATTCACTTTTGTTTTCTGCCTTTAGGACTTGAATTTCTTGTCTGCTTCACATGACAAAGTTTCATAAAACTGAAGAGATCCTGCTTTGTGTCCAGGCAATACAGAGTTGAGGATCCAATGCTGATTCATCGTGTTTCAACTCCCTGCAGGTAGCATTGCTTCTTTCAGCAGGTTTGGAATTGGGATACGTGAGATACTGTGGTCAAATCAGGATTGGTGCTGTACCTTTTTGGTGGAAATTGGAGTGTGCTCTATGAAGGGTAATGATTAGGTTGCAATGTCTTTTGTTCTTTGGCCTCTTCTAAAGGAAATGCCGGGCCCAGGATTTGACTGTCTTACAGGCATGAGACCACAGATATCCCATGAAAATCTGAGGGAAGAAAGTGAAGTTTGAGGCATTCTTGTCTGTAACTTGAACACTGGGTAGTTGTAGCTTGACATGCTTTTTAAATTTTCCTCCTAGACTCAGCAAGCTCCTTCATTAATCTGTCTATCCATGATACCTTATAAATGAATATAAGTAACGCGTTGGCTTTGGCTCTAGTTTCAAGTGTTGAATGAACTTGCATATGGAGGTCTTGCCTGAGTCTTCTCCCCTGTGTTTGATATTAGTAGAGAAGATGAATGTAGTGCTTCTATGTCCTTTTCCAGGTCTATGAAGGTATCGGGTATGTGAGGGAAGGGATGGGGCAGTGCGATGCCCGGGGTATCAGCTGGTAAGGTTTCAGTGATAGAGGATGTGTCAGTATGTCTGTGCCAGTGATAAGGTCCTGGGTTATTTTTCGTTTGTTAACAAGAATGACAGCAGTGTATGTGATGAGATGCACTAATCTTAGCTTAGTGGTTCTCATGCATTTGTAGGCACACAGTATGTTTGTGTGCAATGTCTGGGGTCTAAGTGCCAGTTTTTCCCATTACCATATGCAGGTGGACTGAGAGTTTTTTCTCATCGCCCCTACACCTTGTGTTTCTGTTATCGCCTTATGTTCTTTAAGAAGCACAAAATGGTTTACCAATTAGAGAGGATTTTTCCTAGTGGAATCAGATGCAGGTATTTTTGGCGTGCTGAAATGCATCTGGGAGAAAGGAGTACTTCATTTCTTGCTATAAGAAGGGGAAGCAAAATGTGAGGATGTGAATTTCAGCCTTGAACTGCAATAGTCATGGCACAGCTGCTGACAGAAAATAAAACCAAAAGTGATTATGATAGTTCATGAGAGAAGGCCTTTTTAGTCTTGTCTAGGTGAAGATTTGGGGGGGTATTACTATATATAGCAGGATAGCTCGGTTTCAGATTTGCATTATGCATGTGCTATACAGCATTAATTAAGCAATTGTTCACAGTGAGGCATTTTAATGAGTATAGTACTTTGTACTTTTCATTCTTCAGTAAGTATTGTTCCATAATTTGTATGTTATCGCACTTGCATATTGTGTAATCTTCTGTAAAGTCACTATGAAAAATCGATCATTGCTGAACTTGAGCCATCAAATATATGAAAAAAACTTTGGCAACATTTGTCTCATGGCAACAGCTTTTCAGCGGAGTGGAAGATGATACAGAGGCCTGAAGAAGAGATTTCTTTGTTTCACAAAACCTAGGATATAGCTGTGTACGCGTTTTTGTATTCCAGTTCCCCTCAGGAAAGTGTGTCTCACTTCTAAAAATTGTGTAGATATGAATATTTCTTAAAAATATTGCTAATTAAGCTGAATCATATCACTTACACTGGTCTTCTCATTAAGCACTGACTTTGTGTACTTTTTCTATTCGCTGTCAGACATTGCTAGTTCTTCTGTCCTCCGCATATTTTGCTGGTATCAAAGAGCATCCTGAAAGGACAGCACTCAGTGTTATAGAAGTATTCGTTATCATCTTACTTGAGTTCTTCTGAACAACATGACCCCAGAGTAGTTACTACTGGTTTTGTTTAACATTTGTTCTGTTTTACTATCCTCTTTCTTTATTCTTAACCATACATTTTTGCTTTTCAAGTAACATTTCCTTTTCTCATAATACTTTGTTTTTCTTGTTGTTTGTGGATTTTCTGAAAGCATGTTCTGAGCTTTGGTGAAACAGACTTTGGTATGCTTTGATTCATATCCCCCCCATCTGATTTTGCTCAGCAGGCTTTTCAGTGTGCTTATCTTTATGCTCACTATAGGGAGTGAGAAGATGCAGACAAAACGTATACAAACAGTGAAATAGACTGGAAAAGGAATAAAACTATTCGAAGGTGCAGCCTGGGCACAGAATTTGGTGTTAGGTTGGAAATAGTTTTTTGAGTAGCCCTGTACTAGGCACTAAAGTCTACCCCAGTTACCTCATCTAGAAAGGGTAGTATGTAATTTTCAAGGCATCTGGAAAATCAACATCTTTAAATGCTAAATATTGTTACCTAAACATTGCTCGTTGTAGTTTGATAGCTCAATTCTTGCTGGTCAGGCAGAGCTGACAGTTCCTTATGGCACTGGATGGGGATTAGGTTTACTGCTCACTCTCAAAAAAAAAAAAAAAGTGGGAAATATTGCACTGTTGTGGCTGTGCCTGTGCTGTGAATCTGTCCAAAACTTTATAAGGGCTTCCATTACTGCAGTATCCGAATTGTTTATGTGGTTGTTCTTATATCAACCTTCACTATTGTGCTAAGGTTTTATCACATTTTTTTTAGGTGTGAGCAGAGACATAAGAGGGGAGAGTGATTTGTCACAGACTGCAACTACAGCCTCTGGTGGAACAAACATCTCGCAAGCCCCAGGCTGTGGGGAAGTCCCTGAAAGCTGATTACTTCTTCTCTTGAATGACCATATTTCCTATTGCAGTGCTGTCAGCTCCTCATTCTGCTCAGCTCACATTATAAATAACACTACAAATGCAGAATATTTTAAAAGATGGCTTCTCTTGTTGAGCTCTATTCCCATGAATAATACTGATAGCTATTGAGACAAGTCAGCCCTTTCTGTTCATGTTTTTGCATGGTATATAACCTGGGTCCTTTTTTTCTGTTTTTGTTTTTTTTCATTCATCAATATTTTTAAAAATATTAATCATATTTGTTACTTCCATATCTTAAAGGTTACTTTAGAGTTAAGGGGAAAACTATTATTATTTCCATGAACTAATGTCTTAAATTAATGTTCTCACCATTAAAAAGGGTAACAGAAGTTTGTTAGCGTATTTATCTCTGTGTTAATATAGCTCCAGCACTTATTTTGCCTGTCAGTTTCTAAATATCAATTAGAAAATATACTCAAAGTGAACTTGATTTCTAGTGACTGTGCATAGTAAATGGACATATGCTAAACATAATTACATATTTCAATGCATTAAAATGCAAGTATGATTGGGGATATTTAAGCAAAGATTAGTGAAGAACTATGGTAAATATCTACACTAATTGCTCCAGATTTAATTGTGCTATTAAAAGCATGGATGTTTATATTATAACAATATAATCTGTTTTAGGAAGAACTTGCAAAAAGATGGCAAGTAATTGTAAGCTTTCTATAACAACTATTATTTCCGTATGTATTTTTGTAGCAGCACAGTTTATAAAAACTTATTTTCTAGAGGCATAACATGTTTGACATAGGATGAGTCAGATTTTTAGATCTTCACATAAGCAAAATACCCTTGGAGCTTGTTAAAGTCATATAAGGGAAGCTGTTCACAGAAGAAAAGCTCTATCCTGCAAACAAGTGTTGCCAAATAATCCTTGGGTGATGTTAGTGCTTTCAAAAGGTATAATGTAGAGAAAAGGGTTTCTTTTGTTTCCTGAATTAGCTAATTAGCCTAAATGATAGTCCTAGAAACAGACTCTTCTAAATTTTTCTGTCCTTTTTTTGCATGGGTTGAGCTGGAAAGGCTCAATTGAGGAATGACACAAAATGGGCAGGTGCAGCAAGGAAAACCTGGTCAGTGTGAGCTTCTCGTACACCTGGGTTATGGCATTATCACAATGCAGAGAAGAATTTGAGCTTCAGGCTATGTAGGCTATAGAGAAGTTCAATGTTAGCCTTCTGAATAGAGACACTTTAAACCAAATCCAGCCAATGGCTGGTTAAAGTATTTGAAAATAACTTTCTGTGTACATGGTGCATTTAATGTGCAAATAGACTTAGGAAGTAGCTGATGCCACTGATACTTTTGTTTTAAAATAAGCTTCCATAACTTTTTTAAATTTGGAAAAAAACAGGAAAAAAAAAACCATACAAAAAGCCAGTTTGACATAATTCTGGATTTCAGTAGCATACCACTAAGCCATAAAATAAGCAAAAGAGTCTTTGTTTCTGTGTTCGTTCTTTCTTTAAAAAAACCTATTCAAGGTCATGGTTTGAATAGAAGAGTAATTGAATTTGAGACACCATATGTTGTGGGATGCTTATGACATCCCTAATGAATGTTACAGGGTACTACTACTTCAAAAAAAATGCTGGCATTAGCATTGAAATGGCTGTTGACATGAAAACTTTCATTAAGAGAAACATCTTGAAGAATCTCATCTGATTTTCTTTTTTTCTTTCCTCCCCCATCATGATGCCCACTCCTGAAATGCAAAGGGGCTGCTTACCCTGCTAAGCTCCAGCCTGTCACAATCGCTCACCAAACTTTACTACCCTTTCACAATACCTTCTGACTCACAGTGACAAATTCTAGACTATAAAAGCAACTAGACTCCATTGCCACGTGTCTCTTGTTAGTCATTTCATGATATTTATGGAGCTGCTTGCAGAAAACATTATTCCTGTGTTCTGTTTTGTAAATCAAAAAAGGGTAAGTTCTATTAAAAGAAAACATATTTTAAGGCTGTAAAGCTTGGAGAAGTTTCTTTGTTTTGTGTTTACCTCTTTTGGTGTTTTTGCCTTTGGAAAGCATGAAGGTGATATCAAATATGTTACCTTCTTCTTGTACAGTCTAACTTTGAAGAATCTTTTACTTAAGGAACCTTAGTATCATTTTCATAGGACATATTCTTCCTCCAAATGCCCCAAACAAGCGACTTTCTAATTAACTTGTGAAAACTTATTATAAAACTGTAAATAAATAACAAATATGAGGAAAAAGACCTTGATACTATTAATCTGAAATATAAAAATTGACGGGGTAATAAAATATAAAATAAACTCACAGTAGCTGTGCAAACAAATATCATAAAAAGCAAGCTGTTATAGTCTTAGCAATCTAACCTCATTCCTGCCTTTAAGGCAGTTGTTTCCTTTTTCATACATTTTATGTGGGCAGCAAGATCGCAGTCCTCGCCAGCTCGCAGTGCAGCATCAAGCAGATGCAAATGGAACACAGCCGGCTGTGTTGTTACCGAGTGCAGCTCCTTTAACCTTGAACTAGGCCCTGGATTTCCCATGTCTTTTGTTTACACGGTTGTGTGCACTGCTTGTGGATGAAAATCATGTATCAAAAAAGACCATGTAGTCTGTACTTCTGCAGAAACACTTCTGTGTTGGAACCCAAAATTGTTAGGTGTATATAAACACTGTGATAGAAGCAAGGAAGGCCAGGCTAATTTGCTTGTTCCTGGTATTTACTTTGCTTGTCCCTCGTGCCTATTTCAAGTATGGGGAGTAGGACAGGATAGTAGTTAACTAGCTTATGTATTTTGCTTTTTGATCTAGGTGATATTGAAATTTGTGTGATGAAAATGAGTATGGACATATCGAGGCGTGGAGGCAGGGAAGCAAAAGGCCTGCGGCGTATTCCTAGTGTTGCGCCCTGATAATAGCGGTCGGCATGATCTCTGTTGTTTTGCTTGATTTGTAGTGTAGCAACATGGTGAATCACAACAGCGTTTCAATATACCAGTTTTTTGATGTGTTTCTGTGGGCCACGCAGTCAGGCTGCCAGAGACTTGCTTGCTTTCAGGCTTGCAGCCTCAGGCAGCGGTCTGGGCAGATGAGCCTCCTGCGAAATGTAACTCCTGCGAAAGCATAACAATCCTGAATGCTGGTCACAAGGGTGGGCTGCTGGCTCGCCGTGGAATGATATGAATCGTTGCTCAGAGAATTGAGCTTGCAATTTGCCCTTAGCTTGAAGGTAGCCACTGTTTGCATGTGCAGTGGAAATCCAGACAGTGCTGTAACTGATTTATGAGCCAAACTCTTCTATCCAGTTTAGAATTTTTATTTTTATAAGATAGGGCTAATTACTGTTTAAACAGAGGATGAGAAAATAGGTCTCTAAACGATTGGTGGGAAAATATATCCCTACCCTGGGAATAATTGCTTTGCTGTGTATGGGAAGTACATGGGAATAGAAGAACCTGAAAGACACTCATAAACTGAAGCGCTGGCTGCGCTGCCAGAGCAAGAATGACACTGGGGGGAGGACAAGGCAGGTGGTCTTTGAGTTGAAAGCCAGGACCAGGGCTGTATGTCCATAGCAAAGCTCTGCCCCAAATACCATCGAAACCTTTGTGCATTGCCTCCCTGGCACAGTGTGGTGAAAGAGTTGAATGGTAGGTCTTCAGTAGAAATAACCTGTCTACTAGAAGTCTGGGTGAATTTTACCAGCTTTAATTCCTGCGCCCTCCCATGCCCCCTCAGCTGTATCAGCTGGGGGAAGAGTCAATTCCCAAAATATAAAGGCTGGAATTATTCTGTACCTATTTCACCATTTGTGTTCTGAATTATGCTGGTATTCAAGACTTTTAAGAGCCAAAGTCTTGTTGATCTGTAATTTGGGCTAGATGATGTAAGATCTCAAAAGGGGATGTTTGCTTTAGTTAGTTCATATGCTTTAAGGAGAGGCCAAGCAGAACAATCCCTCTTGCTACTTCTTACGGTATGGCAGAGTTTCGGTGATTTAGTTTTTAACTCAAGTATTTCAGCTGGCCATCTGTGTTGGAGGAACACGGACAGCGTTTGGGTGAAATGTCTGTCAATGGAGTTCCATTTCTGTAAATTTTTCTGCAGCTCATAGAACACAGATATAGATAAATGTTTAATGAACAAGGCCTCCAGTATGGCAAACTTTGGCATGAATGTCTGAAATGTCACTATTATTCATATTGCTGTCAAGTTTTAAATTATGCCTGAAAGAAGGCAGAAAGCTGAACTCAGCTTGCTGCTATGTGATTGTATCATAAAGAGGAAAATTCAAGATGGGGGGAAAAGATCAGTCTTTCCGTCTGTGATTCTCCTGAATTCTGTTTTCTGCTGTTATGCTTATGACTTTCTATGTTGTCTTAGCATACCTTCATAAGATTTTTAACACATATTTGAATATTAATATGGTGTTTCCTCACCTTGTTGACATATTCCCACCTCTTTACCATATGTAAGTTTACAATCACTTACTCTCATCTTGCAAGTTAAACCTGGCTGTTATCCAAGAGTCTTTTAGGCCGTAAGTCTGCAGTGCTAGTGTTAAAGAGGAGTTATCTTTCCCTATCAAATGCTCAACTGCTTAAAAAAAAATAATAAAAAAAACTGAAAAGTATCTTGTGTGGATGTATACATAAATGGTATGCCCTTGTTCTTTTACTTTTGGTCTTTTCATCAACTTGCTGATGAATTTATAGTGCTGTTCATAGAACTTCATGCTTGCTCCTTTCCATTATTACGCTTTAGGGGGAAAAACCAACCTTTTTTTTTATATTTTTCCCAATGCTATTTTTGTCTCTTCCCAGGGAGTCAATCATTACACAATCAGGTGTCACAAATTTCCTGTGATTTTTTTATTTTAAAGTCAGTTAATATTTTTTTTTCAGTTCCCAGTTCCTCCCTGTCCTCTCCTTTTCCTTCTCTTTCCACTGGTTTAGCATGTCAACAGATTTTTAGTGTAAAGGATTTTGTTCATCTTAGACTGTGTGACTGCAGCTAAAGGACCCTTAGTCAAAGTGGGGAGTTCAAACAAACCTTTAAGTTTGACTCAAAACTTGCATACAGAGCTGAATTTCTCAGGCAATCTTTACTTTTTTTTTTTTCTTTCCCCTGGAGAAACACCACTAAGGTGGAACAAAAATAGCAGGAATAAACCTTGAACCATCTAAAAATGAGGAGTGTTCTGAATCCTGGCATTTGGGAGTAGCTTGGAGATGAGGCACTGTCAGCAACCCATTCTATGTGCCCTTGTAAGATGTAAGCCTGATGCAGGTGAGTCAGGGTGCAACAGTAATATTTACAGTGGCTCATAATTAACTCCTTCAAGATTGTATTTTGATTGCCCTCTTTTCCTCAGCTAATCCTACCATGTTGTAACATAAGAGTGAGGTCTGCTTTGCCATTCAGACATTAGCTTGGCATAGATTAAGTTCCAGGTAGTTTTAACTAAAGCATAGGTGTGTAGCAGGACATTAAGCGAAGCAAAGCGTGAGGTATTTCTGGCAGACTGATTTCTTTGCAGAACCCTTGAGATAGGTTCGCAAAATCACCCGATACAGCATTGAGGAGGAGCATCCAGAATGGAGTCAAGGAATCGGGAAGCACATTCTGAATGTAACTCAGCATTGCTTTCCCTTGATGAAGCAAAAACACTACACTGATGCATTTGAACATATGCCGTGGATGGAAATACCTGAACGTCTCAGAAAAATGAGACCTCTTTGCTGTCTCTTTGTGCTGGGAATAACCACCCAAGGCTGAAGTTCATAGCCTGAACCTTTGTTCTGGAGTGACTATAGTATTTTGCATCTGTAACTTTTGTTCCACGTGGATTTACTTTTGACTCTAGCTATTTCTTCCCTTACAGGGCGGGAGCATCTGCCTAAATTAATAAACTGTGTTGATTTTTTTTTTCTATTTTTCAAATACTTTTTCTGAGGCTTTTTGCTCTATTTAAATACTAAGGGTTATTTTCCCATCCTTAGAAGATTTATTATCCTGTTTTTCATTTTCTGCTCTGAGTATGTGTTTGACACATCTTTAGTTATTAGAATAGAAGCCTGACACTGTAGGAAACAGAAAATGTTTGCCTGCATTACGTTTCACATTATAAATGGTTCTTATTCTTTACCGTGCAAACAGGCTCCTTGAATAATTTTACGGTATGCTGTTGAGAACTGCGGTAAGCCATTTGCTAGTAAATCAGCATTTCTTACAGCAAACTCTGTTTTGTCAGCCATTACATCTAGGGAGTAAAATCTAATAAAAAAAAAAAAAATCAAAACATGGAGTAGTTATGGCTGATGTCTCTGAAAAATTTATACTGTTTTGAGTATAGGAACCAAACATCTGGGATTTTTTGGGTAGTGTCCAGTCCTAAAGCTTTGAGATGTACAGCAGAACATGCAAAACATCTGCCTTTTTACTGCATTCCTGGTATGTATAATAAAACATAGTGATCAGTTATAGTTTTCCCTTCTGTTCTTGACTTTTGGGGAAGGTTCAGCTCCTGAAAGCAGTGGCTAAGGAAAGTTTCAGTTTTATTTTTGGATTGTGGTGGAATTTTCAGTATTATTAACCCTGGCTACTTTAAAAAATAAAAGAAAAAAAATTAAACAACCCTCCTCCTTAATATTAAAGATATCAAGGAGTACCTTAAATGTTGGAGCAGTTTTATTTGCTTTCTGGTCTTGGCCTTTTGGGTGCAATCATATCCTGCTTTCCAGCTTGTCTTCATGAATTCATAGATGTAGCAGCTCTTTCTGTATTATTATTTTAAATTTTTTAATGGCAGCTGAAATACATTGATTCCAGCAACAGTTAGTACGAAGAGACTTTGCCAACTCTTGTATTTTTATGGCAGTATTGTGTTTCTGTGGGGTAAGCCTTTATTGCATTGCTCAAAGCTGCTTATAATTTTGAAAGGGAAGGCTAGCGTTGGAAGGAGCAAGGTGTGCAACTCCCAGAAAACAAAAATGGGGAGAGTAAAGGCAGGGTCTGTCAGAAGCAAGGAGGATTCTAAAGTAGTATCCCAAGGGGTTTTTCTTCTTTGTTTTATAACAAATGTTTTGAAAATTCCTACGGATTGAAACACTGTTGGATGCAAAGTACTTGAAATGATGTTGGCTGCTGGCAGCCCGTTTCCACCAGGCCCCAATGGCTCGGGTGCTGGACAAACTAAAGACATACGAGCAGCACTTATTGTTGACGCTTCTTAAGGCCAAGGTGTGGAACAGTGTCCGGATGCTCAAAGCAAGAAATGCTATTCATAAAAACACAAATGTGGGTGATTTTTAAGTTCTTCTGATCTTTGCTGGCTGACTTACCTTTTTGGCTGAGTAGCTTGTCTGATTTCCCGGATCGGTATTAGGGAATACAGCCTTGCACACCTTCAGGTGTCATTGTTCCCAGACTTGCTGGAGCCTGCCAGTGCCTTCAGCTCAGGTCTTAGTTTTTCAGCACCATTTTACTTGCTGTCTCTTCTTTCAGAGTATAGAACTTATAGAAAATTGAGACATTTTAAATGGCAAGAGAGGATGGGTTATGATTTTGTTTTATAATAAAATATCCAAGCTTCTAGGCAGGTCCTTGAGATGTTTGCTTTGCTGCTTCAGCTTTCAAGCCTGGAACAGAATGGTGGAAGGATAGAAACGCATGGTATCTATAGGTACAATTATGCTGAAGGTCTTTTGCTTTCTGCCTTCATCCCACAGATCCTATTTAGTTCTTATTTTCTGTATAGAAATAATCTTTCCTTTTGATTAAATTAAAGGAAAAACTGAGCTTATAAAATTTGGCTATTACATTTTTTTTTAATACTACTTGAAAACAGAGGCTTTTACAGCACTGTAAATTTGAATTTTCTCATGCTTTTTGTTATCAGATGAACTTGATAAGTTTGGTACCTGGTTTGATATCAGATTCTTAACCGTGATAGCAGAAGATCAAATCTGAGCATTTCCTCCCAGTATTAGGTTTTTAAATGTCTGTTGCTATCATGGCATGGCAACCTGGTCCTGCTGGTGGTGTTGATTGGTCACTGAGGACTGCTGCCAGGTTTATATTCCCTGCCAGGTAGCTCATGCCTGTGCTGAGCCTTATCACAACCAAAGAATCTCACTTGTAATCTGAATGGCTCGGGCAGGGATGGTATCGAGGCCACAAATTCAGCTCTTACTATAAAGTACTGAGCTCCATGTGCAGCCTGGCTTCTGGTGAGCACTGTGGATGGAAAGCACTCGAGTTGGAGGGATTATGATGTGTGCATGTTGCCGTGCTGCGTGGACTCCGAACATCGGAAGATTGTATCTGTGCCAGCTGTTTGATACTGAAACTTTATCTTTTTGCTTAAAGGCTTTGATGATAAGGTGTGGCTTTGTTTGGATGCTCAGTGTTTCTTGACATAGAGATACATGCCTGATCTGAAAAACTGGAACTAAGTGTCTAGATTTGAGTACTACTGAAATGTGAAGAATGTGCAAGATATTTAATTCTAAGCTTTGGTTTGGTCTATGTCTACTGCAATCTATTATTAAAACAAAAACCTAAACAAATCATGGCAAGAGGGAGTTCATTAGTTCACAAAATTGAGTTGGAAATGTTGACAAATTTATCTGTGGTGTCCCAGTATGATTTGCTCCATTTCTCTACTTGCAGGGCTTCTATATTGCAGCCTCACCTAATCCAAAGCACAGCATGACTCCTTCCTGGGACTAGTCCCTTCTACTATCTCTCTCCCTCCTCTTAAATCCCTTCAATCAGCTTTCAGTAAAATAGAAAATAGGTTTTATTGCTTATTAAAAGTTTTATAATGGAGGCCTGGCTTATCTTCCCTACCTTCTGTCACTGACAAACGTGCATCAACAACTGCCAGATATTTGTACAAAATTATAGATTGAAGCACTGTGGACTTTGTGCTTTCAGTAACTTTACTCTGCAACCTTAACAATCCTAGAAGAAGCTTCAAAAAAACCCAAACCTCCCAAATAATTAGTGGAAACAATCCCAACACCATAAATTTAAAAGTTATAGATTGCTATGGCAACTCAGAAATACTAAATGTGCGTGACTTGTGTTGTTTTTCATTTTTTACTAGCTTGGTGAATCTAAGGTGATAACTTTGCTATATTTCAGCTGCAGAATTTGACAACATTAATCTACAGTGTAATAGCCACAGTGTGATATTTCTGTGGTTGTGTTGTGGATTTTTCAGATCACTGCACAGTGTTAAGCTGGTATACGGAAGTCATTTGAAATGCTCAAAATGAAATAACTTAAGGATCAGGTACTACATATGTTCTAATAGGATCCTGGGCCAGGGTCATCAGCCCAGAACCCTGCTACAAACACTGCATTGCTGTGTCACAGCCCATCTAGGCCAACCTCCGCTCTTCCGTTAGTGATTTCTCTGCACCTTTCACTGAGAAATCAAATTGTTGACAACTTCAGGTGCCTTACAGGTTTCCATCTACATCCATGTACCTACTTTGAGAGTGCCCTGAATGCCAGCCCGTGCATGTTTTCACTTTCCTGATAACTTTCCTTTTCACGTCACAGATGAAGCCACATAAGTTGCAACCTTTCCAAACTGCTGTCTGCAACGTAAACTTGAGAGTTTTCTGTCTGATGCTACCTGCACTGTTCTCTTCAGCCAAAGGTGAAATAATGTGTTTGTCATGTTAAAGTTAGTTGGCCTGGGACATCTAGAACTTCTTTACAGTGGTGCAGTTCTCTCACGCTTCTTGCAGTGCTTATTTTTCCATTTGGCATAAACAATTCATTGCTCAGGCATGGTACTTTCTAGGTGCATTTTATTTTCTGTGAACTTTAACATGTTATGGGTGATAAAGTGAGCATTAGGAACAGAATAGCATAGGTCTGCCCCTCTCCAGATCAAAATAAAATAAAATAAAAAAAAATAGTAAAATCCCTTAATGTGCAAGAAGGTCAGAGATACGCTATGTGAACTTTGTTAAACACATTTATTGAGTTCTTGACAGTAACCAAACACAGTGAATGACCATTATAAACAAGAAAAAAGGCATTTGCTTTTACTTGGTCAGCTCCTGCTTTGTCTGTAAAGAAAATATATCCCTTTCCACCACCAATTTACAGGGCTGGATTTGTTTGTCCCAATAATAGATTCAGCAGGGAAAATGGCAATTTTAAACTGAGATATGTTTCAACTGTTTTCTGTTTCTGAGCCCAGCTCCTATTAAAGATGGACCATAAAGTGGAGTTAAAGTTATACTAGCTTTAAGTGCATTCCCAATTGCCGTTAACTCACTTAAATTGGCTGCAAACAAATAAATGAAGTAAAAAAAAAAAAAAAAAAAAAAAAAAAAAAGAAGAAAAGAAAAAACCCCCACAAATAACGCAGCCAGAAGTAGTAGAGTAGTAGAGGCACATTATTTCAGAAAGGAAAAAAATAAAGCAAGTTTACTAAATTAATTTGTTAAACACATTTATTGAGTTGTTAATAGTAACCAACACAACATATGACCTTTTGTAAAACAAGAAACAGAAAATGGTTCAGTTCTGATTTTGGCAAATCCTACTACAGATATGTGACAAAGAGGGAAATATTTTCATTTCCTTTATATTCTGCAGTGATATATTTACAATACTTATCTCTCAAAGTCTGTCCCTTTTTTAATTAAATTAACAGAAAGATCATAACCTAGAAATAAGTTTCCTCTACAGTCATCTTGTTCTGTCTTGTCAGTATCCCTTAATGATAGTGAAATAATGAGAGCTTTCCAAGGATTACTTGGCACACAGAACACAACTCCACTTTGATGCTGTACCGAGCCACCTTTTTTTTTTTTTTTTTTAATTTGAGGGAAGAGGGGAAAAGAGGAAGAATTTCATATGTACAAAGGCTGAAAAGTCTGTCTTTGTGAAGCTAAATTAGTTCAGGAAAACTGTATCAAAATTGTAATCACATTTACTGTAATGCTGTCTTTACTTTTTTTTTGTTACCACCAATCATATGAATGAATTTTTAGTTGAGTTTCCAACATGGCAGCTCTTTTCCTACAGCACATTTGCACATGCTGTCGTGAACCCAGAGAGAGTGAGGTTGGGTGCATTCTAGATTATGTCAATTCACAGTAGTAGCATTCCACTGAGGTTATGGGTTCTGCCTGCTCTGTCTTTCTTACTTGAGGAGCCATTCATTTACTGAAAGGAAAGAGAAACAAAACAAAAACAATTATGCTTTAATAAACTCCAAATATGAAACTGGCTGGATTTAACACTATATTAGGCACTTAAAATGTCTGGAAAAAGCCAGGAGGTTCGGTTTCCTCCTCTTTCTAGAGAAGAATTAAGTCTGACTATTTCTTTGAAGTATTGCAACTCTGTCATCAGCCTTGCTGCTGAAAATATGCTTGCTTTTCCACCCTTCAGAAGTACTCCTTCATAACCATAATATTACTTGTAAGAAGGCACTTATACACCATTATTGCAGATAATATAATTGTGTGGGCACAGCCTAAAAGATGCACAAGGCCCATTACAGCTCAGTTGTGAGCCCCCAGCTGTGGTAGTGTAAGACTCCACCAGCAGGAGACTGGCTTGGTTCATTTGTTTAATATCCATTGTGTAATACAAAACTCTCCAATTTGGGTGTTTGTTATGGTGGTGCACCTCCAAAGTGAAATTTATTCTTCTGATTGAGATTGGCTGTTGTTGAGACTAGCTCATCCCCTTTTTTCTTTCCAAGGTGGATAAAACAGAGCAAAATGCACTTTGTAAGGTGAGAAGACTTTAAAATGAGGCTAGAAAACTGAAGGCCTGTCCTATCTGCTTTTAAAAACCTATTTGGTGTCCCAGACTGGTTTTTGTCACGCTTTTCCTGCATGTTTCTAGGCAAGTTTCCTCATCCATTTCAGATATGTAATGCTTGGCTCATATCATTAGTCCCCCAGATCTGGAGCTTCATCTGTTTTTATTTGTATGCTTTGTTATGCGCTTGGGTTTCTCAAAGGAAAGAGCTCAGTGTAAGCATAGAAAGGATTATTCTGGAGGTAGAACGTACCTCTATACTGTAGTTTCTGTGCTCTATTGTTTGGACAATCTTTTCCCTGTAAACTAAAGTTGATATTAGTTCGGATACATCGATTGTTGAGAGGCTGGACTGGTCTGAAATTGTCGCTCATGCTCAGAAATATCTGTGATGGCTGATTCTGGCTTAGCAGTCGTAAAGAATGCATCTATACAAAACACAAAACAAGGATTTTTAGTACTGGTCTTTCCTGTAAGTAAACAACATACAACACTATTAAATAGACTATTTAATAAATGAAAGTTAAACAGGATTTCAGTGACTTGTAGTCAGAGGTGGGTTGAAAGAGTTAACCTGAAGTAAAATGGTTCCTTCTGTGGTCCTCTGTTTCTGAGCCCCATTTTAAATGAAAGTAACTAGTTTTGTGTGGAGTAAATGAAAATGGTATGAGGTGTCCTTGGCTGGTTGGGAAACAAATGGAATCCAGAGTACTGGATGGCAGCAGTTGGTGCAGAGAAAATGAACTTGATGAATGACAAGAGCTACTTTCCTAAGTTGTGTAGCTATTAGTGTAGCTTCCACTTGAGAAGACACAGCTTTGGATGATGGTACTCAAGAACCGGGTCAGGAGGGAAAGGATAACTGGCAGAGTCATGCTGCTGAAGTAATGAAGTTAATGATGTTAAAAAGCAAAATCCTCTTTCCATTGCCAGGTCTGTCTTGATACTGTCTGTGCTGTGTCTATAGTGTTCTCCTGGTAGACACTGGACTTCTTTTGAGATGGTTTTATGGGTCAGCAGAGAGGGAATTACTGAATCATCTAGGATTTTCAGTGCACCCAGCAGTGGTTGGATGCAAACTACAAGCAGACAGCGATGATTCTTATGATGACTACGTGCCTCTGCTAAAAGCATGTTAATTGCTTCAAGTCAACCAAAATCTTTCAAACTTTGTATAGGAAACTGGAGAGAGAGGGGGAAAAAAAAAAAAAAGCTGCAACTTGTAAATCAGAAACCCTCAAAATATTTTGGTTTAAAATTATAAAAAGAAAATATTTTCCATGTCAGCGTACAATTTAAGAGGTTTGTTTGTGACATTTAATGCTTAAATGGGGAAATCCAGTAGCTGGGTTTTACATAATGAAAATCTTTAACAGCTTCCAGGGAAAACTTGTGCATTACTTTTTTCAGTCTGATTACCCAATGTAATTAGTAAGTATGCCGTGAAATCAGTTTGCAGCACTAATAATGGAGGAGGTAACTAACGAATAAAGCATGGCAAGGAGTAAGTATCATGAGATTATAACCCATAGGTACTAGCAGACTCCAGAAATATTCTAATCTGTATTTTGTACATTAATGTTGTAACTAAAAATGTTGCTTGTAGGAAAATGTTCAGGTCTCGTGCTTGAAAAGTTCAAAATGTACAGCATGTCTGCCTGTGCTCAGCTGTGTCATTCTCTCAAATTACCCATTTAGAAAAGAAACGAAGTGCTTTCTCTGCATCTAGACAAAATTGGACAGAAGGAATATCACAAAGATAAAACACCTCTCAGGCTTTTTAAAGTCATCTTATTTACAATGTTAATGCGATTTTTAAACCCTAAAGTAATATTTAGGGTTGTTTTATCATTCCTCATTTTATTTCTCAGGCCAGATTGCTCTGCTGCATGCTTGGGACAGGCAGATGGTGGTTCAAGCTATTCCTTCGGGATTCTAGTACGCAAGAGAATAGGTTTTAGTTGAGCTCGCAGCTCTGTAGGCAACTCACTGATGAAGGCTCTGAAGAAGACTGAAATTGGTGTTAAATTTGTTGTTTTCTGATGTTAGGCCTTGGATGGTACAGAAACATAGTTTTTATGGCTTTTCCACTGGTGTATTTCCTCAATAGTATAATTTTAACTATAAAATTAATTGTGTTTTCTTTCACATAATTTATCCTACTTCTTTCTAATAGTGATTTCAATTTTTCAATCTGATTTTTCTGAAGATATTTGCAATGTTTATCCTGTCATCTTATTATATAACAGGAATCACTAGCTGATTCTTTTTCAAGAAGTCCCTATACATTGGATCTCTGTCACATTGACGTGCTATTGATGTGAATTTACATGGCCACAAGCGTCATTTGCAATTTGTGTTTGTCTGACCTAAGAATGTCCTCTGTTATACTTAATAACCTCAGTTATTTTTGTTTTAGAATCCCCATATATCTACTAACAGAATCATAGAGTAATTTGGAAGACGCCACTGGAAACCATTTGGTTCAAACCCTCACTGTAAGTAGGGCCCACCTCGAAGTATATATGTATGTGTATAGATACTTAGGGAGCTCTAAAATGTGAATATTTTTATTTTTGCAAAAAACTCTTAAATGCTTTTGCAAACTGTATAAATTGCAGGCAGAGATCCCTACAGTAAAATGTTGAATCTGATTTTGTATGTAAAGCTACAAATATATTTGTTTAAAGTATTATTTTCTACCTATGCTAGATTGAGCCATTTTAAAATTTACTTTTACCTGCATCCTTGTTATGTAGACAGGTTTGTTCATTATTATCCAGCTTGCTGTTTCATAGCAGGGTGGAATTGTCATTGACCCATCATACGTAATGAAACTAGATGTCTCTGGATAAAGTTCCTCAATATTAAGCCCCTGTAGTAAGTATGCATCATCTGGAGAATAAAGAACGAAAACAACTGAGATGAAACAGTAGCTTCACAAAAAATAAAAATCCCACCCTTTTTATGTACAATCCTTATTCCAGAACATCACTACCAGTTTTACCAAAATACGAAGTGTAATGAACGTACGTTTTTGAATGCTCCAGCAGTTTGGACAAGAACAAGTAACATGAATTCACTAATCCTGCTTGAGTCGAGTTCTCTTAGGTGCCCGTGCACACCTTCTGTGAGTTTAGCACAAGCATTCACAGTGAAACTCTGAATCACCTTTAAGAACTGGGGTTAAAGCTTCTTGGAGTTGCACTTATTAATTTAGATGCAGCAGCCTCTGGAGAATGTTGACTTACCATATTTTGGAGTGATTAACAATTTTTGCTCAATAAAACCTTGGGAAGGCCAGGAGTGTTAAAACTTAATTGCCCTTCTACCACAGAAGGAAGTTAAGGTTAATGCATGATAATAAAGCTGCTCAGTGAAGCCTGCTGGCCTTTCATGGGCACAGTGGGGGTGGATGCAATGCAAGCTCACTCAGAATGCTAAAATTGAGGTGAAAAAGTATGCCAGAAAGCAGCTTACTAGGGTACTTGCTTTTATTGTAAGTCTCCCTGGGAATTAGAGGTATCCCTCTGCAACAGAATTCACTCTGTGGACATGTACCAAAATATAATGAGATATGGTTATATCTTTCAAAATTCATCAAAGTTCCTCAACCTTTTCTATACTATGTGCACTATTTCCCTTGTGTAAAGGCAGTGCTGTCAAAACTGGAGCTCAGATTTTCCTGCCAAATCTTAGGCTGTAGGAGTTCCTTAATAGGAAATACTTGGGTATATACACACTACTTCTTATACGCTACTGCTATTGTGTATCTCTGGGAAAGCTGGGCTGGTTACAAGCCGTAATGTTGTGAAATCTCTTTGCATGCATTCACTTGCTTGTAGTGTGCTCAATATGGTTCATTTGCAGAGTGAGTGCTAGAATGCGGGCAAGGAAAGCCATGTATTTGAAAGGCCTGCTTCCCCTTTCAACATGCAAGATGAACTGGCATGGATTTTAATGGAAGGCAAGGAAGACAATACAAATAAAATAGAAGATACTGCTCAGACTAAAGAAAAATGTTGAAAGTGCACCTTTTAAGTCAGTGTCAGTAATTTAGGCATTTCTTTTGGATTCTCTGATGTTCTTCACCTACCATTCACTGTAACTTTAAACAGGTTTTGGTTTCATGTTGTTTTTATTTTATTAAGCAAGTTCCTTGACCATCAGGAAAACATTGTAAATGGAACCGAGGAAAGAAATCTGAACTATTAAGGAAGCATGTAATAACTGAAAAAACAAAGAATAATTTAACTTGAATTTAACATATTATAGCTGAAGGACAAAACTTAGATGAGCAAAATGCTTGTCTCATACTATCTAATGGGGTGAAAAAAGAAAAGGATTGGAGACTACTCTCTTGGGCAACAGAAAATCAAAGAACGGAGGCAAAGCAAATGTGACCTTTTTTTCATTTTGACATAGTGCATTCCACATGCTACAGGCTTCTGGGGTAGCAGTATTAGTAGGTAGAAATATCTGTTAAAGTGTCAAGGTGAGAGTGTAATGTTTATACCACATTGGCTGGTGCCTTACAGTTATTTCATATTTTAAATATGTTTATTATTTTACAAAATATAATCTTGGCATGTCCTTTCAAGTTTGTCAGAAATACAGCCTTCTGCCATGTTCTTGCACTTTGAGTCAGGGTAATTGCCGTGCCATATAGCTGGATCCTCATCTAGAGGGGAAAGTACTATTAGTCTTGTAGGTGGCCAACTGTCACCTTTTTTAACATGCTCAGCCTTCACTGTCCCATGGCCTGGCATACAGTGTCTTTCTAAACCCAGAATTTTCCAGACAAAAGTGCAAACCCATTGCTGCAGTATTAGAGTCAAAATACTGTTAAATTTTGACAGCTAGAGACAACTGAATACACCTGTGTCCTATTCATTAAAAACATTATTTGCAGTGCAGTGGTAATTTTGCTAGAATTACATGAGAAGAGAATGAGTGCATTTTTTTAAGCCAGTGCCTGTTTTCAATGAGTCATCGCACATTTTTCCCTTTCCCACATGAACATCCTGTTCATTATTTATGATCCATGGAGAGAGCGTGTTAGCTCCAAATGGCATGGAGTCAGTTAGCATAGATAGTTTCAAACTCTAAGGACCAAACCTGCTTTGTCGCATACATATTGACTATGGCTGGGCTAAAATTATTTAAACAAGGTAGAATTTGCCCTGAAATGTTTTCTAGGAGATGAAAAGTTGAATAAAGATTAATACAGATGAGGGATATTGATGATATGTGTGTATATATATATTTTGTGTGTGCCACATTCTAGTTGACTAATTTGTATTCAGAACAGGGCACAGATTATTAACAATAGAGCTACTTATCAAATGGAAGATACAGAAACAGATTTACTGCTGGCATTAGTGCAGGTAATTGTGGGGGGTTTGGAGCTGCTTCACATTGCTTTAATAGAGAATGTAATTCATTATTTTAATATGGGCTTCTAACTTTTGTCTGGATTTACAGTGTTTAGTCATTCTTGGAATATAATAATGCTCTGGGGGTGGAATATTGGCATGCAATACTGTGGGAGCGGTGTGGGACACAATCCTCCTAATCATTCAGGCAAGTCCAATGTATGCCAGTGCTCTCAAGATTGGGAGAGATGCTCTCCTTCACCTTAATGAGCTTTGGATCAACTGCTAGGTTATCTTGTTTGCATACTGAGAACCTACAAAATGCGTGGCCATTTCCCCCACCAGCATGCACCCAGCAGTGAAGTGGCTCCAAAACTGGTTCGCTGCCTCTGTCTTCACTTGGAATATGTTGAAGGAAAGACAGGGAATTATACGAAGTGTCAAAATCCAACAGTTGTGATTAATGGGAAACTGAAGGAAAATATCACTTCAGGAAAAGGGGAAGATAGGATTGAATGAAATAATGAAATAAAAGAATTTGGCCACGTAAACCCAGTATTTATTCATGCCTGTATATGGCTTATATTCCCGTGCGAAGTCAGATGACGCCATGAGAATGGCCTGAGAAAAGACTGCAGAATAGGCATTTGGTTATCAATGTTTTTCCCATGAACAGTTCTGCTGTTCTCCTTTCCCCACATCTTGAGAAGTTTGCCATTCTGGGACTGAAACGGAACTGATGGGCTTGCACTAATACTAGACTGCAACATTTAATGCCTTAAATTTATTTGCAAGTGTGTAGTTCAAAATGGTCAAAATCACCATGTGTGATCTCTTGCCACTAATAAACTTCCTCTAATAAATGCATTCAGCATTACTAGATTCTCAGCATTGTTCTGTTTATCTTAATCTGCTTATGCCTTAGGGTGATTTCTGAACTCATGAACTCCTCTCTATGCAAATTAGATTTCAATAGATTTTGTATTCATTTACATAAAGGCCTTGACTCTGACAATTTTCTTAGCAAATGATGGAAATCCTCTTCTTTTTTTCCTAGATTTGTAACAGGTGTGTGGGGTCTGCTTTCACAGGAAATTCTATGTATGTTCTCTTTAAAACAATAGTATTTTAGGGAATATATTATTTACTGAATGAAGGAAGGTCCATTTGATTTTGAAGTTCATAATGCGGTAGTCCAAAAAGGGAAAGTACAGCTCTAACTAGATCAGGCTTACAGGGTAAGGAATGTGGAGATACTCAGTTTTTAATCCTGAAACAGAGTTTCTCCAGTTACCAGCCTTCAGAAGTCATTTAGACCCAGGCTGATAGAGACTCATTTTGAACACCCTTGGGGCCTGGTTTGAGATTCCTGAGCTTTTACTGCTTGTGATAGGAGCTGCAAGAGCTCAGTCCTTCAGAGAACACGCTGGAACATGAACCTGGAGAAATGAGTAGTCTCTTATTTCCAGAAATCTGAATCTTAAGCTTTTTCAGGGTAATATCTTAAAATTAGAATACTTGTACATTATCTATAAAATAGCTAAAGATTGCATTTGAGGAAATGCAGAATTTTGCAGCTCTTCTGCCTAGCTAAACATGTGGCAGTGTTTTAGTGAAGAATGACAAGCCCGAATTTTCATATGGAATTCTGGGAACCTAAAATGCTACTTCTTTCCAATGTTACGCAAACACTAGATGAAAGCTGACGTAGCATAACTGTTCTGAAAGAAAGCTAACTTATCCCCTCAAATGTTGTACTTAAAGAGGAATATTAAAGCAGTTGTTATTTAGATATATTCACGTAACTTCTTTCTAAAGCCTGTTTGAAAGAACACTTGTTTCAACTAGTTCACAGTAGATTTTTTTGAGCTGTGATAACAGAATAAAATAAGCATTTAAAATCTGCTTAAAAATTCCTTGGGGTCCACTTTACTTCACTGTAGCCATTAATAAGTAAGAGTAGAAATTCCCCTTTTAATGTATTTTGCTCATGGAAATTTCACGCAGCAGTATAGACAGCTCTTAATTTTGTTGATGTTCTTTGAAAAAAGTACTTTAGTTATGTTACTAACTGTCCTGACCCTGAACCTATGCTCCACTTATCATTCGCTCCATGCTCCTATTGAGCATGCTGGGACTGGTCATTTTGTCAGCAGCCTGCTGAGTATCGACTTCAGGAGCGGACCCCTAAAGCACAAGCTAAAAAACCCCAGCTGCTAAAGGCAGAATAGAAATCCTTGCAATGTAAGAGGTAAAATTAGTTTTCAGCAATGATGCTATAATCCATCACACAAGACAACTGCAAAATTACTTTCAATAACTCTTTCACGTTCCCAATTTACACTAAAAAATTCCCAGTCAATACTTGTTACTACAGTAAGTAACCCTAGTGCCCTGCAGAATATTATGTGCATTGTATCTACGACAGTTTTCATTTTAACAGATAAACTTGCTAGTGATAACAGTGGTTAAAAATTAAAACAGTTCCGTTGCTCATTGATTTTTGCAGCCTCTGTTATGTATTCATCTTCATGTGAAATTTCATTTAGTAAATCCAAATTAGGTGTGATTGGAAGTGCATTTGACTTCTAAAGAGACAAAACAAGCAATGAAAGGTTGTAGGATGCCATCAGCTCGAGCGGAGGAGTGCCCATTTGTAAGTGCAGCGGACAAATGAAATACTGGGAAGGTTTGCTTGCCTGCTGGTGCAGGCAATAGTTGTGTGCTCACTCATGCAACAAGGGAAGGTGCTGCTGGTGCCTTCCTACCCTGCGGAGCCCTATAGCGCTAGTTGTGGCCTCTCCTCTGCTCTGAGCCACCACAAGTTGTCCACTCTTTGCTCTGCTGGACAGCCGTTGTAGCGTGTGGGGCCAAGGAATACAAAAAAGGCTGTGATGCTTGTGTAGGTGTGTGATACAGCTGTTGTGGTAGGAAAAATGAGGCAAGTGTCTTCTCTTTTTCAGTGTGTGAGACCTGACAGGTCTGTGTATGGGGGAAAAGCAGCTTCCTCAGTGGCACAGGCAGAGACCTGGCTGGTCCCCTGGCAGAAGCCAGGAATATGTAATTTGGGAGTGAAAGAGCCTGAACTGTAATTTGCTGTCTCCAGGATGCTACAGCAGTGCTGGTAGGCAGGAGGCTCTTACAGAACAGTATTGCTGTGTTTTTGCAAGGAATCAAGACAGGCAGTTTAAAAACTGGGCTAATCTGCTTCCATGCAGAGAAGATGACATTTCATACTGTTAGAACAATCTGGAAAAAACATTCTGAGGGGAACCCTCTGTCACCTTCCTTTCCATAGGTATCACAGAGAATAGAGTTTTAGCGTAACAGCAGCCTCTTATTTAGACAAAGATGTAATAAGATTCGTTAACTGTAAGGCAAAATTAGAGCAATGTCAGTGGGAAGAAAGGTCTGTGTTACAGGAGAGAAGAAGGAACAATCTACTTCAGAATGGGTTCGGATTGGCTCCATTGCTCCAAGTCTGTGTTGTATGGCAAGACTTGAAATCTTTCTAGCACTCACTCGTTCTGTTCAGGAATTAGTGGGTAAAATTCTGTGCCTTCACTATATATTGGTCTCAAATCTACACTTTTTACAATCCTGGCTTTGCAGGGTGGGGGGAAAAGATGGAATCCATGGAAAGAAATCAGACTGTGTACTTTAGAGATGTGTATACAAATCTCTCTAAACCTTTCCATCATAAACCTGAAGTTCAGTGACTTTTGTCAAAGTAAAATGGACATTTGAGATCTCTGGAGTTTCAGGTACAAAGTTTTCCAAGTAATGCTATGTTGTTGTAGAGTTTATAGTACAATATATTTAAATTACAGAGAGGTGAACTGAGGCAAACCCTCACAGAATTATGAATCAAATCCTGCAGTCCTGACAACCAGCCTCATTCCAGTTATAAACAACTCTCTGCCAGTTTTCATAAACAAAAGCAAAATTAATGAAGAATTATGAAATTAATTGAATTAATAAAGTTTATGAAAAATGTTAAGTTATTGTTTGCAGAATAACAAATGAAGGCTGAGTTTTAAAATACTTATTTTTTCAGCTTGCTGTGTACTTTCTGAAAGTTAAATTCTGGTATCGCTTAATTTATTTTATTAACTTAATGGCTGCTTGGAATTCAAGTGAGTATTTGACAAAGGGAATAAGGTTTTCAGGAGAAGAGGTTTAATTTACTCCATTGAGATATATGTATTTTTCATGACATTCTCTAAACTAGCCTAATTTTCACTGATATTTAAGCTCCAGTTTTTCACAAGCTCAATATACTAGCATGGAATTATTGAGCATTATCAGGTAAAGGCTTTCCAAATGTGAGTACAACAAATATACATGCTACGTTAATGATCTCTTTATATATCCATTACATGCAGCATCAGATGAATAGAAATGTCATAACCTTTCTGTACAAAAGGAAAGCATTAATGAATACTAAATCCACAGTTAATGATGCGGCATCTTGACATAACTTGATTTGATAAAATCCAGGCGGCTCTGCATGTTACTTTTATTGCTCACAGTAGTCAGTTTCTTCTGAGTATTCTCTGTGAATACAGTATATGTACTTGTCAAGTATAATTTCATTAATTTATTGCTCATTCAAATGTAATATAGACTTTGAAGTTCAAAATTCATTTGATGAGCTGATGACCTTACTAGATGTTTCAGGTTCCCAAGTTTACATGCAGAGTTGCTGGCAATGCAAACTTTGTAATTTTTGCCCAAAATGAAGTGCCTCTTGTTTCAGTGGATTGCTAAATACGTTATTTGATACTAAATGCATACAGCTGTTAGCCATAGTAAATGAAAAGAGACTTACTTTTATACGTTATTCTTGTTATGGTGTCTCTGTTAAGCATACGATTTAGAAATGGATTTGATGATTCAGATACCTACAGAAGAGAAAATGTACAATGTCAAAGTCTTCTCACAACCATTTCCTTTCTGGAAATGTAGCTGTTCCGTGTGTGCATGCACACACGCGCTCATTCTCCCTCTCCTGCCATTCCTCTAAATTGTTTCTGCCTCTTTTTACCACTGTTCTGGGAAGAGGAAATTTTGGGTCATAATACAATACATTTTGGATGAAAAAAGGTAACCTAAATATTGTAAATATTAGCCCTGCATAAAAGGGAAACTTTCGTATCAATTATTTAATATGCTCTGTGAAATGCATGTTTTAATTCTGAGGTTAATGCTTTGTCAGGAACTTTACCTTATGAAACGGGATTAGACAGTACTAAAAGGGAATTAATAGATATCCAATACACCAGGTCTGATGACGAAGGCTGTTTGTTTCAGCATGAAGCACTTATTCAGAAATATATGGGTTTTTAGGCTGATGAAACAGAGATACATAATGGCAGAACATGAACAACATCTGGGGGGGAAATGCATTCTTCGTACAAAATGAGAGAAAAGGCTTCTCTAATGTAATTACGGAGGTTTGAGTACACTATTAAGTCTTGAGTTCAGTGCTAGATCACTGTAATTTATAGACCTAACTACGCATCTTGAATGCAACAGGATGGAGACTAAAATATGACAAAATATTCACGTCTTTCTAGCTCTGTGAAATGGGAGATATTAAGAGTTACACTTATAATGTTCCTTCAGTTTTGGATAGTTTAAGATGTTGTAAATAAGATTGTGAGAAAAACTTATTTTGATGACTTTGAAACATAGACATGTCTCCAAAAGGCAAATGTGCTCTCCTTCCCAGGGATGCAACCTGCTGGGAGAGATTAACTTGTAATTGAATGAATAACATTTCATGAAGAAATACCAAATCTGCACAAATAGTGACTTTTGTTATAGCCATTAAAGTGTTATGAGTGATGTTTATGATGTAAGGATTTTTTTCCCCTCCCTTCCTTTTGATTTTCCTTACATTGCATTGTAAATGCTTTGGAGTACAGATTGTGTGTTCAGTTCCTAGGGCGATGTTGTCTCTGGATTCCAGATCAGAGCCTTTAGGCATTGCTATGGTAAAATGAGGAGTCTAATTTCCAGATTTACAGCTCATGGGAGAAGTCCATTGTCTATATTAGATATTGATAATACTGAATACTTACTTTCATAAATATGGAAACTACCACCAACCCATTAGGACTCTTTGCAGCTTCTGTGACATTTGTGTACAGCTCATGGTTATAGTGGATTAGTTGAACCTAGAAAACAGGGAAGGGGAAGATCCCAATTAAACAGTAGCAAATCGTACCATACACTGTTTGCAAATACTCTCTATACACCAATTGGTTTGTATTAGGATCCTGTCTTTGCTTAGGATATTTTCTAACAGTGCAATTTTTCAGACGTTTACAGAATGCATGATTTTAATAATTTCAGTCACCGTCTGGCTCCAACTGGCACCACACCAGCGTGTTTTCTTCTAAATTGCCAGTAACTGAATTTACCCACATCAAGTTATGAATTGCACTGCAGGGGTTGACATAATTTCCCTGTTGCAACAGCACTTGCCATGGGCATTAAGTAATCTGTACTTTTCAGCCTCGAGCCAAACACAGAGGAGTCAGGGGTTGAAATATTTGAAGAAACATATGGGATATGGGTTTGGAACTGTTTAAATCAGCACTCGCAGAATTCAGAATACTAATATTCATTGGCCCCAGCTTTTACAAACTTTGTTACAAAAGCTCCTACAGTTAAGCACTAAGTATTGTTAACCAGGTTCTCCTTAGCTCCTACAGCTTTCCTTCTGCTTTTGAGTTTTATAATTTGCTGCAAGTTTTAAATTATGAAGGCACAGTTCATCTCTCTCACTGCATATGTAAATGTCTTACCCAGAGCAATGGTATTTGATTTGTCTGGGATCACTGGACACTGCTACCATTTATATTGCAATTTGTAGCCTCACTTTTTTTTTAAAAGATGAGCACCTTTAATGAACTCATGAGGGGGTTAGGCATTTCTAAGAATTTGAAAGGCTAGTTAGCTTTATTTAGCCTAAAGATACCTTTCTTAGTTTTCAGGTGTCAATTAGAAAAGTAAGGTCATGTTCTGGCATTTTCAGAATTGCAGCAACCTGATGTTTGTATTTAAAAATCAGGTGTGTCTTCCATGTGCTGGCATAAATCTAAAGGCTGTCCACTGAAATTTCTGGACTTAGATACTGTGAACCACATCAGTATTAACCCGATCTATGTCTGGCAGTCTTTTTAACTGTGCAAATGGCCAAAGACTAATACTGGCAATAAAGCAGCACATCATAGTGTGCTTTCCATGCTTATAATCAGGAAAAAAAAAAACCAAAACAAAACCACCCCAAAAACCATTGAAATGGGGTTTAGTCCTGCATTGGTGACTGTCTTTTGGATGAATGCAATGTCTGGTGTTTCAGAAGTGAAATGCAATTGCAAGGATTCCTCTGAAAAATGACCTCCCTATATGATCTGCAGTGCATGGTCGAGTTACAAAGGCAAAGCCTTGCTTTGCCATCCAAATATGTATGTCCACCACCATGTGCACTAGTAGTGACCTGAATTATAACAGCATCCCAGTTGATGGGTAACCTACACCATTAATATCTCAGTCTAAGATAAGTTGAGAAATAAATGATGCGTCCAAACTCTGGGAGTGTTCAGGCAGTTCATTTCCTACACTCTACCCTGACTACAAAATGTATTTGTCTTATAAGTAAAATACTTGGAATCAGATCTTAGGAGTTTTCCTAATACAAAAATCCACCAAGAATTGTCCTCCCACCCCCCCCGAATTCCTTAGTGATGCTTGGACATTGATGTAAAAAGCAGGCGGTAGTGGAAAGAGAATATTTGCATTAGTAAGATTAGAAGATCTCTGGCACATAGCTTTACTATTTACAGCTAATGATTCACAGACCCCAAAAAATAAGGTAAGGGTCAAAATTACTGCTATAATGTGTTAATTTCAGTTACTTTTGTCCTGTCTGGATTGGGAAATATTGGTTGGCCTTTTTACAATTCACACAGTAGGCATTTTTTAAGGCAAGCAAACAAACCAAACTGGAACGAAAAAGTAAAAATGTCAAAGTAGCCAATGAAGTCATCTACTAAATTCTGACAGCTAGGAAGCAGGACGAATGCTGTATGTTTTCTAAAGGTCTTGTAAAGAATTAATGAGAGCATTTACTCTACAGCACACAGGTTATAGGCTTGTCAGTCATTGCTTTGTGGTACTACTGAACTTTGATAACATCATGGTTCTGGGGACTGTGCACTCACAGAAATTTTTAGGCTTAGTAACATTCTTTTTTTATGTTCAGCTATTCACTCTGGCAGCCAAACTAACTTGTGAATTATCAAGGAAATAAGTGATGAAATCTGCTTTAAACTAAATTCCTTCTGTACAAAGTCCCGGAATAACAATGAATTAGGTTAACTTAGTTTATCTAACAACCCAAAATGTCTCGTGCTGGAATGGGTAAAGTAAGGACCAAATTCTCCTTCTACCCATGAAAGCCCTGAGTCAATGTCCAACTCTAATTTTTACTGATGGCACTTATGGAAATAAAAGTCCTGAAGTACATATGACCACATATAGGATATTTGTCTCAGACTCACTGCAAGGATGTCCAATACAGCTCTAGTCTTGTGTAACACATTATATTGCAGTGACTGGTATGGGCCTCGGCACGCAATAGTGTCCTGGCTGTGTTGGAGGCCTCTCTCAATGTCAGAAAGAGGCACAATTCACTCTGCAAAGCTCACACCCAGCCTGCAGGCAGTCAAGAGGTATTTGTGGGAATGAGTTAACAGACTGATTAGAAATTAGAAAAGTTATTTCCATTGCTGATCTACAAGTGACCTCACCACCTCATATTGCACTGTCTTTAAAATAAAAGTACTTGCTTGAGAACTTTGGCATTCTTTACCAATGCTTTCAAGCAGTTTTCATTTCAGGTTTCCCATTCCTGCAGGTTTGTATGCCTCTGCCCCATGCTGCCTCTCCTTATCACATCTCAGTTTGGTGATGAACCGTTTTGGAGTGTGTCCTTGAGAAATCTTGCTTCGCTATAGTTTGAAAAGATCCCCTCGCCTTGCAATGCATTATTGTTTCTCAAAGATCCTTCTGCTGAATGAAGACATTTTTTCTTCTGAAACCTGTCACTTCCCCTGTTAGAGTTGTATCCTTCCTCCCTGCACCCAAATTAATTTTAAAGCTGTTTCCATGGTACCATGTTAAATTCATTAAGTTTTTCTTCATTTAAAAAAAGACTGACCATGTAAAGAGACATAATTTTCAGAGTTTCTCATATGGAACAGACTAATTTAGAAAGGTACAAATGAATAAAGATGACTTAGATATGGAATACTACATGCAGGATAAAAAAATATAATTCCCTATTAAATTTCCTCTTTTGAGAACAATTTATTTAAAGTTGCCCAAAATACCTGTAATTTTACGGTCTGTATTAAATATTACTAGAGTCTTGCACGAAGGGTGAAGCCATGCATAACTAAAATTGCTCATATGTGAAAATCTCACTTTTTCACATGATGAATTGTATTAAAAACAAAGCACAAGAGCAAACTTGCAATGCTGAAAGTACCCTTTGATTCTAGTTTGAGTTTCAGGGCTCAAATACAATACATGAATCCTGTTATAAGCTATTGATTTTCTTTGGAAGATTCCCCCTTTAAGATTAATTTGCCACAGAACAACTGATAGCTCTTTGTTTTCCTCAAGCTATGGAAGTTCTATTTTTCAGGGAGAAGAGGAGAATTAAGATTAATTACTCTCTTTTAGCTGATGAAAATCCAGAATGCGCCCCTGTTCCATCACCCAAGAATGTGCATCGGACCAGGAGCAGACACAGCACTTTTTAGACACCTGAGGTTGGTGGTGTTGGGAATGTCAGCAGGAGCTGACGACTGCACTTTAGGGGTAATCTATTGAGCACACTCTCCTCAGCCTGGTAGGCTGTGTCTTCAGGGCAAAATAATATAGGTTGGCTGATATTATGGCTCATGTTCTGGCCACTGTGAGGAAAACATCTAATTCCCTTTCCCAACACATGTGCCTGTGTGTTTATAATGGTAATAACCTGTTCTTTGCCTGTACTTTGGTAAAGTTCAGTCCTGTACTCATAGTACTCATATTGTTTGTACTGGTTTTCCTCCACAATGCATTTTGATGTTTTTCTTGATCCTTCACCCAGGTAAAACATGTGTCTTTCAGCAGAGCTAGTAGCAGGATATTTTTTGTGTGGCATTTGACGAAGGCTCTTTGGCTAAGCAAAAGGAGGCAGTTTGCGGTGTTGATGCTTGTGGGTGCCAAAAATTCCATGGACTCTTTTCAGCAATCTCTTAGCAATTATTTAACTTGGACAAAGACCCTTTGCGAATTACAGAGCTCTGATCTGGTGTGCCTGCATAACCCCTTTATAAATGTTAGATCACTCTGAGATGTTCTGCTGCAGTGAGACATGTAGAAATATGAAACTGAGGGAATTCAGAGTATCGCGGTACTTTACACACAAATGTTTCGATAGTCCTCTTGGGAGTAATGGAATACCCTTTATTCTCACTTGGAAGTGTTATAATTGAGTGCACAAACACTTTGATTTGTAAATGACAGGGGATCTAAACCATGAAGTGAATGGCAGCAGGGAACAGCTACTCTGTAACTACGATATTTGTATTATGCTGTGCTACCTGATAAACTGTTGGGATACCCGATTGAGAGCAAGCACAAAGCATGTTTCCAGCACAGCAGGGAACAAAAGCAAATGAAATTGCTCAAGACAACAAGTTAAACATTTGTTTTGATTCAGAGTCCTTGTAAAAAGTGGCTAAGGAAAAAAAATTCAACTTTGGATAAACAAAAACATGTAATAAAACCAGCAAAAGACATGTAATTTCTGCATGACAGGTGTCCAGTGAGGAAAATAATTTTAAGGAGTTAAAACCTATTAATAATAACAGTTGATATTCCAGTGTTAAAATATAGTTGCTCTTACAGGTCTTGTAAAACCCTTTGGAAAGAGCAGTAATGTCATATCACCTAAGAGTTATTTATGGTATTAATTTTGTGGATCTAAACAGGTATGAGATCTGAGGTCCTTGCTTTGTGAAAGAAATGAGGGTTTTTTTAAATGTCCCCTTGTTCTAGCATGTGTAACTTGTGTGGCTGTCAAAAATACTTTTTGATTTATCTTAAGTTAAATGTACCTCCTGCTTCACGGAAAGGTATAGCACCATCTATGAGAACATGCACCAGGCTCCTCCGAACCTGTGGCCCTGATTTGTCGTCTTTGGTTGGATCAATACCTGGCAGTGATGCAGTGGAAAGTTTCCTGTCTTTGGCAAGCGATGAAGGATTTTTATGGTGTGTTGCTTAATAATAGGCCTAAAAATCACATGGACTATTCAAGAAAGAAAAAAAGTTAATAGCAGTTTTTTCATAATTGGTTGGGATTTGGAGCTGGATGTTAATGTTGTCTTTTCCTGAACTCTTATAAAGATCAAACCTTGTTTGTCCACACACACACTCGCCCATATGCAAGGAGAATGCACTAAGATTGTACATATTTAATTACTGCATTTTGGTTGGATGCTCCTGGCCTGCTCAGGGCACAAATCATTACAATTTAAGCAGGGTAAGAACTCTCTGGTCCAGCTCTCAGTCCCTTTGTTGCTTCCAGTGAGCCTGTTCAAAGCAACAGCTGGAGAACTGGGCTGCTAGTGGGCTCGGAAGAATGCTGCTTAAGAAGATAGAAATTATGATTCACAGGAATTGTCTTTGAAAAACAAGACCATCTTTTTCTCATGCACAGGGTACTCTACCATGAAATGTGAGGATCTGCCAAGGTGGTATTACCCACATGCTTATTAATTAATCCATAGATCTATCTTTTTTTTTTTTTATGTATAAGCCCACAGCAGTGAGGTACTCTTACGTTGTTGGTAAATTGGTAAAATAAATTTTATATGACCACCTGTATTTCCAGCAGTTTACTTAACATTTTAACAAACTACTCTGGTTTTAAGATTAAAATCAATTTAAAAGATTAACTTAGTTTAATATAATAAAGGAGAATTGCAAAAAACTACTTCTTTGAAATAAATAATTTTGTATCTCTGACTCTTTGATGTGTTCTGTTAAAACTGAGGTTCTTTAGGCTGTTGCTGGCAAACGTGGTTTGTTTTTTTTTTTTACTGCTTTTTACAGTTATTTAATGATTTAAAAGAAATGTCTATAAAATATTGGTTTAACAGAAAGGCTTGTCATCCACTTGTATAGCAATATGCCAGTAATGGTATCCTAGATAAATAAAAAATATAATTATTTTTTACTTAGAAGAATAAGACTAAAAATACAAGGAAGGAATTCAGTTTTCTCCTGTTTCTGAGCAGACAGCTGTATGAAAGCATGTGCAGAGAAATACAATAATGCATCATGCAGTAAAGTGGAAATGCAGTCAAGGGTTAATTACACTTGGCTGCAAAATCTACTTTATTAGAACTAATGATATGCCAGGAATTAGCACTGAAACTGCAAATGGTGTATAACACTTCATTAGACCAGTTGGTCAGAAGAACTAACTTGCAATGCCTCTGTTCAGAGCATTCTGACTCAAAAAAAAAAAAAAAAAAAAAAAAAAAAAAAAGCATCACCTGCTTTAGGTTTAAAGTGGTTATCTCCAGATGCAGATACGCAAATGAAAGATGAGTGAAAGTCTTGAGGTTTCTGGGGCGTCTGTTCTAAGGTTCTCTAACTGGGTACTTAGTAATACTTTGAAAAGAGATCGTTGAGAATCAGATCCAAAACAGGACAGCCATTTTGGCTCCTGACCTGGTGGTATCTTACACTGGTGAGGCTGCTAACAGAGCAAAACATTTGCTTGTTTATACACAACCATTGCAGCTGGAAAATATGAAAAATATGACCTGAATGAAGTGTAGAAGATTTTAAAGTCTTTATCTTTAATATTTTTATATGTGTTTATTTCTTTTGTGAGTCTTACTTGAATTCATTTGCAAATAAGAAAAGGGACTATTTTAGACAATATTTAAAATGATGTTTCTTTTAAGCATCCACAGGACTACATTAAAAGTACAGATTGTCTGTGCATGTCATAGAATTTGCTATTAGGACTTTTCACCTTTTTGCTAACACGAAAAAATTAAGTAAATGATAGGCTGAAGAAGTAAATGCGAAAGTTGATGGATGCCTGCCATCCAAATGCTGCCGGAACCGTTGCAAGTGTCACAGTTGTTTGTACTCACTTCCAGATAGTAGGAAACACGATGAAGGAAAAATCCAAATTGAGCCCCAGAGGTACACAGATGTGCCTGATGCTGGTTGCTGTGTGACTTCAGGAGAATTTTTGACAGGGCAGTCATTGCTGAAGCCTTCCACTGCTGATTACTCTAAACACGGGGTATTTTTGGCTGACCTGCCAGTTAACCACTCTTGTCGTTCATTGTTAGCAGATGAGCAAGAGCGGGGTAAACATAAATAAATGACACTGTTCTGCAATTCACTTTGTGTGAGGATCAAAATGAAGTCTTAGACTCTAATGTTTAATGTTGATTATGTCTTGGCTGATGCAAAATTTCACTGCAAGCTGCAATTTGGCGCTGACCCAATCCATCATCTACAAAAGTTACATCTTAAGAGAGAATAGGGGTAATGCAGGAAAAAAAGGCTATTAGATGAGTCTATCATCATTTCTGGATTCATGCAGGATTTTCTGGCTAAACACTACATTTAAATTGTTTTCTCATTTTAAATACAACAGATGATCAGACACCATGATGAATTCAGTATAAATGCTCCATTTGGGAGATTCAGTTACATAATGGTGCTCTGAATTTCTAGGGAGAATTCTGTATTTCTTTAGCAGTCAGTCCAGAAAGCAGCAGAAAATGGTTCCTGCAAGTCAAAAATGTGGTGAAGCGGCGATTGATGCTACTTTTGTTGATCACTGTGTTACCCTGAAGCACCGAGTCAAAAGGACACACGTGCAAGGTCACCAAACGGTGTGACAGAGATGCATTAACAGTTCAAACCTTCTCTGACAACACGTGATGCCGTTAAAGCTCTCAGTCTACCTTGCCAAAGTACCATCTGTAGCTACATTTCTGTTCAAAGGGTGGGCATGATGGGCAAGAGCAAACAGAGAAATATCACAGACTGATGAATGAAAGAATAAGCAAGAAAAACTAATAGGATTTGGGCTAGTTAAAATCTAGTTGTTGTTCTAGGTCTTATCCTTTTTGTCCTCATTTTATAATCTAATAGGAAAAAAAAATGGTCAAGCTTAATGTACCTGATGTTAACTAACAAAGAAAAGGTTAGTGTTGGGATTACAGATCAGAAGCAGAAACAAGATAGTTTTAAGTTTTACCTGCTCTCTTGAATATAGAAGTATACTGCTAAATTAAGAATATCATTTTTCCATGGCAAAAATGTAGCATGGGGTTTTGTATTCTTAAAATGACAATAAGGTGTGTGTATATGAGGAAAGCACAGAATAACACTGAGGGTGTATTTTAAGAAGCTGTTGGTGTGGTCCATCTGCATTTCATTGAAGTCTTTTTCCAGCTCACTGGGCAGCAGATCACATCTGCCTGCCCGAATGCTATCTCTTGTTGCCTGATCTCAGCCCAGCATAGGCATCCATGCTCCTGCCATGGGTGCGGGGCTTGGTGACCTGCTGGCAGGCATGGGATGGGAGAAGAACTTAGTACAGGATGCATGGAAATTGGCTGCTCTTGCAGGGAGGAGAGGAAGAAAGGGAGGTGGTCCGCCTGCCTTTCAGGAAGGGAAAGAGGCACATAAATATGGAGGATAGACAGATGTGCTTGGTGAGATGAGACTTTCTGTTTTAAACTAATGGAATTGCAAAATATTAGTATATCTATTGAAAGTTAAATGTGATAACACACACAGGGTCTCATGGGATCTTTCTGAATGATTTATTGACATATGCTTTTCTCTCAAGAGTCCCCTTCCCCTTCAGTGATTGGGTTGCTCACCTATGACTTAAGAAAATTATGTTCAACTCTTTCTCTGCCCTTAAGCAAATCTTCCTACCATTTCTGCTCAGCTTGCCATCTCTGAAATGGAAAGACCTGCACCTCTACAGTAACAGTGTTGTGAGATGCTCAGATGTAACATTAATGGGGTTGGAGAAAGCATCTAGATAATGAATGTCATGTTATGAGGTTCAATTTGTGTTATTGATCTATGACAATCTGTGACACATCACCTGTTAAAAGTGCAAAAAAAAGCTCAGAATAAAAGTAGTTTTGGCAGGAGGCTGTGGACACTTGGATTTTCAGTACCTTAAAGAGTGATCACAGAAACATTTAAAGCCTGATAAAAGAGGAAAATAATTTTAAATGGATATAATTGCTCTTTGAATGTAAGTTGAGGTCTCAAACACAGAAAAATTTGAGGAAGCCCAGCCTGACTCAAAATAGCCAAAAGCATTTCTAAAATGAATGTTTTATTGAATTATTGAAGGTCCTTTAGGATATTAATGTTGTGGTAGTTGAGATAAGATATTACAGAGTCAAGTTTTTAAAAATCACTTGAAGAAATTTCACACCAGGATTTCCTGTTTAAGGTGTGGAGTTAGAGATTGAGAGGAAAGGAGGCACAGATCTACCCTGCAGGCAGAAAATAAGGGTTTTTTTGGTGGTGGTTGGTTTTTTTGGTTGATTTGTGGTTTGTTTTTTTTATAAGTCCTGGAAGCTTCTTCTAAAACTAAGGAAAGTACAATTGCCTGTTGTTGTTTATGTGAATTGCATAAGAGACAGTTTTATATTTGTAGTTTAAAAGGTAAGCTTGAAGTTGAGAAATAATGAACACCGTCAAAACAAGAGGACATGAATTATCTAAGAAATGAGATAGTACAGCTTAAAGCAGACAACTATAAAATTAACTTGTTTCTAAAGGAATTGAATGGCATTATACTCAGTAGGAAAGATAACTGGCACTTAGAAGTCATAACTAAGCCAGTTATCTGTTATAAAGTGAGCCTTTTAGCTCTATCTGCAGATTTGGTGAAAGAAAGTAGGATATTGGCAAACACTACTCAACAAATGCAGTACAGCATAAATTAAAAGGGCATGAAATGACATGCAGCAGCATTTGGTTATCATAAGAACACATTCTTCTGGGTACCCTGTAAAGAGCACTGACAATTGCCACATGGTAAGAGCAGTTCAGTACAGCCACACAACTGCAGATTAGGGCTGCTTACAAACAAACAGAGGAAAAGGATGATCACAGGAGCCTTTCCAGCAGCCTTAATCATACTGCAGTTGAAGTTCAAGGAACTAACAGTGGTTTTCTTTGTTAGAGGTATTTTCTGCAATTTCCTCTTTTATATTACCCCTCAAAGCTGCTTACCTGCATCTACAACAAATAAACATCTCTGCTTCACATAGGCAAGAAAAGAACCCGTCCTCTTCTGTTTGTTTCAGAAACTTTCTAATTATGTACTTCAGCACAGTAGCAACCTTTTTCCTGACTCCTTGGTAATTGTTGCCCAGACTAGCTAAACGCCAACGACCTCTGCCTCCCAGCTTGTCTTGTCTGGATCGCATGAATGCTTAGAAACAAGAAGCCATCTGAAAATGCCATCTAAATATTAGGAGTTAAACCTGAGAGTTAGCCTTTGTGAATATGGCCCAAATTACACTTATTCACAAGTTTAGTAAGTGAAGGTCAGCGAAAAATAATGAAAACCAATAGAACTCCAACAGAAATATGGTACCTGCCACGTCTCTGTGGGCTGCTTGAGCAGCGAGATGGGAATATTAAATGGACAAAAGGGTGAAGAAAATCTGTTATGCAGACACCCTTATTGGAAAAAAGTGAATAGTGCTTCAGTTAGGAATTAGACTGAGGGACGAATGAACAGAGGGTGAAGCCGTGGTGCGTCATCTCTAACCTTGGAAGCCATCTGCCTGATGGGATTTGAGGTTTGTGGAATGGAGGTTCCTGAGCACAGAGTGCTTTGGGGATCCTGTGTATGAGTGTTCATGAGATATTATGAATCTGCAATCTTTTAACTGGTAATTCAGCTCTTCATTGGGAAGGGTGGCGAGTGTAGCAACAGCAGTTTGGATCTGTAACACAAATGTTTTGCGCGTCTGTCTCCAAAACATAGATGAGTCCAGCATACCTCTTGGGTATGATGGTGGTGAAAGGGGCAGCACTGAAGTCACACTTGCAATTTGTATCAGCAGGATTTCTATATCGGACAACAGGAATCAAAGCTTTTTTTCCCCTGTTAGAAAACAGTCTATTCATTTGCAGGTTAATTTACATAGCTGAAATGCTGAAAATACCAGCATGGAAATACCTGAAATGCCAAACAGCTATTTTCCCTTAATGAAAGAAAACCAGGGAATGTGTCATGGTCCAGTATGAGGAAATCTTTAGTCTGTTGGACTTTCTGCAATTAGAAAAGGTGAATTTGGGTGATGATCCAATTAAAAGTCTTTGAAATTCATTTTGTCCATGTAGTGAGCTATTTTCTGCTGGCAGAAAGCCTGGCTTCAGTCAGGCTGTGAAAGCAGCTCCTTATTCTTGCTGACAAAGGGCCTGGCCTTCAGAATGTTTCTGTGACTGCCATGCAAATACTGCACACTGTTTCTTGCTTCTTCCAGTTCCCACTGGAAGAGCTATAGACCCCTGAAATGCTACCTGAACAGGGATCTGCGTGTTGCTTCCATGGGGGATTAACCTCCAAATGAAGTGAGGGGCTGTGAAAGGTACAGCTGCAGCTCTGCAAAAACTGGCTTTCAACTTGCCCCCTCACAGCGCGATGTCCTTTTGCGGCATTACTGATCGTATGTGAGGAGGGGAGGCAAAGAGCTGCCGGTGGTGCTGGCCCCTCTCCTCTCCCTGAGAGCATCCACCACCACCTGCCAGAGCCCCCTCGGGAGGATGGTTGCTTTAGAGAGCCCCGCTTTCCCCCTGTAGTTAGGGAGCTGTGTACTCATGGTGGGGCTGTAATGCTGGGCTGGGGCAAATGCTGTGGTTAGCTTTGAACTCATGCCAATCTCATAAAATCATGCAAATATTTACGAATGTTGGCGGACAGTGACTGGAATGGCATTGCTCTTTGTTAGATGTGCGAGAACGATCATTTAATACAAGCGATGTCTCCTGTGGGTTTTGTCTTATTTTTTCCCCCCATGAAATCACTACTCTCAAATTCTGACCGGCTGTAGTTTCTTCTGTTAGTCCTAATGTTGTGCCTCCTACCTCTTCCTTTATTTAATTTCTTTATGTACATTATCCTGTGGATTGGCTCTCGCACAGTGAAAGAGAACCTTTCTCTTAGTGCACAGAAGAAATGGAGCTGAAAATTACAGCAGATAAAAATCCAGCTCTTTGAACTGTAATGTTAAGAACTCTTCAACCAAAGTAGACACCTAATTGAAGATAATGCGGACACTATATATTACTTTATTACTTTGTCAAGCTTACATCATTAAGCATGTATTTGATTTCATTATACTGCAGTAAACAATTTGTTGTTGTGGTAAAATATGCTGGTTTAGTGTCTGTAGGCAAAGTTGCATTACACTTTAAATGCAGATAGTGCTGTCTTCAGCTTTTGAGTTATGGAGCAACAGTGTAATTATCCTATTACCTTGCTAAAACTTCTAATTATTTGTCAGTGATGCGAAAACCTGCAAACTTAAATGTGAAAAATTGTAATACGAATGTAGCTATTATTTTTTTTCATTGACACTTTAACAATATCAATTTGCTAGGCTGTTGTGAGGGAAGGATGCCATATAAAATTATGCCAATGGGCACTGCATATCACTAAAACGATATCTAACAAAAGATTGATTTCCGATTTTAATACGTGTAGTATATGCTCAAAGCATGCTTAGCTTTATAAATCACTTAAATATATATGATTAAGTTTTACTGCATAACAAATTGTGCTACTGTTACTCTAGCCTTTGCAAAGCCCATCACTGCAGGTTTAAAAGGAGGCACATAGATAGAAAAAAAGGTAAAGGAAAAATCTAGTTCTTCCTACTTTTAAAAAAAATGTTATTGAACTGTGAGCCCAGCTTAAAGTCAGAATTCTGTCTCCAGTGTTCCCTGATCTCCTCAAGAAAAGAAGTTCCTGAATTCTATTAAAAAATGTTGGTTTCTCAGCAAACAGCATGAAGAGTTTTTCCTGTGAGAAAGGTTTTAATAATTAAAATTAGTCAATACTGAAGCACAGGAGATTATTTGATCTTGTTCAGAAACTGACACTTTCCAGAAGGGGGAAAAAAAAAGCAATCTCTCTAATAAATCACTTTGTGTAGAACTGGGAGTCAAGTAGAAGAAATTCGCTGCAGAAGAAAAGAGGGCAACTCACTGGGGAAACAGGTTTGCTCAAAATAATTGTGAGTTTGAACATCAAGGTTGAGATTTTTTTAGGATGTTTCCAGAAAGAAAAAATAAATCTGTAAGACTCAGGATGAGATGTAAAAATGCATTTGTTCAGGGCAATACCTCTCTCAAACACATTATATAAAGTTGCTGTTGGCTCTTGTGCTCCAGTCAAATTTCAATTTGTCTACTTTTTCCCCCTGTAATTTCAACTAAACTCAGCTGTTTTATCAAGCCAGTCTATATTTCTGCGCAGAACTGAGGATCCCCACCTCAGTTTAATAGACTTAAAATTTTGCTCCAACAGCCCCTGTCAACTTTGGTTACTGCTAGCAGACGAAAAGATGAAATCAGAAATATGCTTGTGGATTGAATGTGCCCAGCACGGACTGGACTCCTTTTGAGCCATGCTTGTTTTCAGACTTTCCTACAATGATGCCTGTGCCACCTAAGTCCATGACGTGTCCCTTGCCCATATTCTAACCCACATATTCCCCTGCTTTGATGAACACCAAACCTCTCCCCTGTTCTCTTCTGTCCCTGTTCTTCCTGTCATTTAAAATCTGTCATCATTCTAATGTTAGCACTGCTATCCAGCTGTGCCATTCCTCACTGTGCATTTTCTAGAGAAGTAAAACGGTCCTTAAATATACCCTAGTTTTCTTTCGCAGTGGTGTTCAGAGGTTAGTGAATGTATGTCTAAAACCAGAATGCTGCTTTTTCAAGGAGCCATCACAGTGGGAAAGGGCAGCACTGCTGCTCTGCTGTCTACATCGTTCTGAGGATGTCACAGGTTGCTCTTGCAAGTGTTTCTGAAAGCACAGAAATATAAGTTCAGATGCTCTGGCAGGTTACGGTATCACATCCTTTCTTTGTACTGCCAAACTTTGTCTTTGTATTCTGTTTTTTAGCTTTGATGTTGCACAATTAGAGTCACTAAATTTCATAAATTCAAAAGGTCCCAAATGTCGCATTAACTCTGTTTTTAAAATATTATTCTATGGCTTTTTATCATACAAGGAGGGCAACATTAAAGTACAACCTAAATGTATGAAGAGATGCTGCAATTCAGCAGAATTGATGTTGTGGCTGAAAAAAAAACAACCTTCTGAGTTATTTTGACTTGTTTGATTCACCCTGTTTGATCTCTCCTTGTGGCAGATCAGATGAGAAAGTGGAGAGGAAGGCAAAAAAAGATGATATGGGCAAGCAAACTAATGGATGCACAATCAGCTTTTCTGTTCCCATTTCCCAACTTCAGAATTTTTACATTCTGTAATGTTTTTAGCAAAGTTTACCCTGTGTTATCTGAAGCACTGCAAAGTATAGATGCTGTTTACATAAAAAATGACACAAGAACTGCCTTTAACATAGAACATAGCTCCACTGTTGTTAACAAATGGGGAGAAGGGTAAAACTACCAGCAGCAATAAAAGCAAAAGAGACTTTAGCAATTTAACAGTATAATCTACCTAAAGCAGGAGCTGCTCATGTTGCTTCAGAATAAGAGGAGGAGGAAAATTTTCCATGAATCAAGATGCCGAAGCCTGCTTCTTAAGCAACATAGGAAAATGTTTTCACACAGCCAACTGTTAATAGTGGATCATTCATTCAAACCAGCTCAGCATTCAGTTGCTGCTGTTTTTATCTCATATATATATATATATATTTGTGTGTGTGTGTGTGTGTGTATATATATATATATAGTTTGTAGCTCTCGCTGTGGTTGACTGCTCTAGAAAAGTTGGCCCAAAAACTTGAAAGCTGATGCATCGCAGCAGGTCACAGACTCCAGATTACAAAGACTATATTGTTCTTTCTCAAGTTATTGGCAATAGTTTTACTGTCTGCAGCTGGAAGCGTTCACACAGCCATACATGGTTTTTTTACATAGTGCTGCTGCTGCAAATTAGATTTCCAATATGAATTAAAATTACAAGGGAAGCCTATCATTGTTTTGCTCTTGTTACCACAGTGCAGTTTGTTTTGTAGAAACTGGTAGGGCTCCACTTTCCACACAGATGAGTGGTGTGAGTAATGTATACAAATGAAATGTGTGCATGTTAAGGATAAATTGCTTTATTTGCTTCATTAACAGCAATTTGATAAACAGTTATTCAGTTACAGATCTACTGATTAGAATCAATCAACATCTCAAATTTTGAAGACTGTCAGAATAATTAAATGGTTCAATAAATCTGAGACTATACATCTAAAGAAAAAGTACTATATATTTAGAGGCATTTTTAAAGATATTTACCCTATCAGCATTCCATGAAATTTGAGGATACATCTTGTAAACTATTTTCACTGCTTCATTGACTGTTAAGATTGTCAATGCTTACGGCCCTACTGCAATTCAGAAGAAAGTGTTTTGATATTTACTTAGCTTGGCATATTTATTACCATAGAATCATTCAGGTTGGAAAAGACCTTTAAGATCATCAAGTCCAACCGTTAACCTAACCCTGCCATCCCACCACTAAACCATGTCCCTAAGCACCTCGTCTATCCATCTTTTAAATACCTCCGGGATATATATAGTCAGTAGTTATACTACATTCTTCTCTACTTGGCATTGTTCTTATCTGTCTCTTTTTCTATATTTACATTACAAGTTTGGAACTTTAAAAAGTAGCTGGTAAGAGACAGGTTCATCTACAGATGATAAAAGATTTTCTGGGTGCCAGAATATTTTGCATATATGATGGGAAATTCATGGTTGTCCTTTAATATAGTTGGATGTAGTCTGCACAGCACTGTGTGTATTGCAGTGATTAACTTCCACTGTAGAAATAACAATGACAAGACCCACTTGTTTAAGATCTCCACCTATGAATTTTGAGAAATCAGGTGGCTAAAATTTCCGTGACTTTGAAAACACCATGAAATCTCATGTTCTGGTCTTCACCGCACCATGGTGTGTTGTCATGACTGCAGTTGACTCAGCCTCTCTGTCTCAGGCTACTCATTTGTAAAATCGGCAAAATAATTACACCGCAAGGTAATTGATAGTTAATGGGGAACGTGTTAAAGACTAAAGCATTTGACAAAAAGCATTACAAGGGCTATCATTAGTGTCTGTTGTGAGCAGCTATCAGCAGTTCTGAATATCCAAGGGGATCACGATGTGACTGCTTCCAAACACTGGACATATCTGAATTAGGTTTTTGGTTCAGGCCCAACTCTAAACAAAACAATGAACTAAAAGGAGACAGATGGTCTCTTCCAGCTTTTCATTGCACTTTTATTTTTCTCTTTGCAAACATTAAAAGACAGATTTTCAGCTGATATAAGATGATACAGCTCAGTGTTGGTTTTCTAGAATTCCCCATTTTCTTATTTTTTATTTTAAATGATGTACGTCTTCAGATTTAATAATGGTCATTCAGTTTGAGTTATAAGCTGCCATTTTCAGAGCACGTAATAAGGTATACCAGCTAGTAGTATGCAGGTAACATTGATCTACTTCAAGCTGCCCAAAGATTGTTTGATGATCACAACCAAAATATTGATGAGTTTACAAGATCATTTGAAAGATGTACGGCATCACAAAACTAATGTGTTCTGCTGTGCTAGTAAAGAAGTCAGTGTCTTTTTAAAAACTCTGTTTTCACTCTAATTGCTTAGTAATTTCTACAGTATTAGTAATTTCTAGATGCATTATTTTTGGTAAATCCTTATGTAAGAAAAAATGAATGTGAAGTTCATATGTAAGATCACAGTGGAGCCAAAACCTATTTTAAATCCTAGGGATCGCATCCTGCTTTCCTTGTATTGTGGCCCTCTTGTATTGTGCTCCCAACAGTAACAACTATACTGTAAACACACATCCTACCTCATTTTACATTGCTGGCCCAGGGCTTCACTTATTTCAGTGGGGCTGTTAAAAAATATGAAGATTTGTGGGGATAGACCCCAAACGTGCTGCCTGAAAGCTCAGAATTCTAACAAAAGATTTCCAACGTTCTTTGAAGTATTCCTCTCTAGTACTGAGCGTATCTAAAAAGTTAGGTACATATTTTCAAATAGGCCACAGAAAAAAGGCTTTTGGAACTCCAGACACTGATTTTTCTTTTTTTTTTTACCCTGCCATTTTTCCTTTCATCATTTTCCTGGATTTCTAAAAGAAAATCCTATGAGAATGAAACAGATAGACATTCATTAGAATCTGGAAGAATAAGGGTGATTTTTTTTTTTTTTTTTTTCCCCCTTCTAATTAACTGCCCCGGGGAATAGCTCTACCAGTTAGGAGGAAGAACGGTTCCTCTATTGTGCCTTTTGTGACTTAGGAACAGTAGATAGCAAGGCTCTAAGCTACAAATCAAACAGTGAAAATCCCCTTAACTGAACACACCCTTGGGCTTCACACAGAATAAGGCCTTACACTAATCATAAGCAGAACTAGTTGGGATTTTTTTTTGCTGAAACAGGGTTTTGCTGGAAAATGCTTACATGTCAAAACCAAAGTACCTCGTGGAGGGAACTTGATTTCAAAGAAATTTTGCTGAAACACAAGCAGAGGCTATCAGAAATCTCCCTGATTTTCTGCCAGTTTGTCTTGTGATTTAGCCGAGAGCCTGGAGACCCAATGCCTTCACCACTCTAGTTTGCCTTACAAAAATTTGTTGGTTTTCCCATGATGTCCCTCCAGTCAGCAGGGCTGTAAGTGTGTGTAAAGTTTTGTTTGTGTGTATGGGCAGATTGTCAAAGGGATAATCTGGGTACCTAGAGCATGGGAGCTTTAAGACTCCTATATAGAGAACTCTGCCTTAAACCACAACTCCTAGGGTTAGGCTGTAATTTGCAGCCTTGGATGTGCATGGAAATATTCCTGTCTGATGCCTCTTTTAAGACACTAATCATGCCTAAAGCAGGAATGCTCAGGATGGATCGTACTGCTTAAAACCACAGCAGCACCTTTCTCCCGAGCTTGTCCGTTAGCCACCTCACTGGAAATACCTCACTGCGACCGCTGCTCTGAAGGTAAAAATGGAACAAATTGTGCCAAAACCTAGCTTAACTGGATCAATCTTGGTGTAGTAATTTGTATTTCAGGTAAAACTGGCTCCATAGGTCAATGTCACAATGCTCCTTAGAAACAATCCACAAACCCCACAGCCACAAAGCAATTTCACAATAGGCAGAATTGGGACCACAGCTCTGACTGTCTCTTTGATTATTGGTTTCTGTCTTTGAAGTATAGACAAGTCCTGCTACAGGAATGTGTGGTAAAGAGGGCTTTAGGTTTCACCCATGAAGGATTGTTCTGCTAATACTTTATGTATTTTTAATTATGCTTTTATTGGTAGCATATTTTTATGCTATTTTATTGACCCCTGTTTTTTTATGTGAAGACAGCAAGTAATGAACATTAACTTGTCTTCTCTCCAAGCACTTGACAGTAGTACACGTAGTACTGAGAAGTCTTTTACTCTTTTCTGAATCAGAATTCCTTATTTCACACAAGTGTGCTACTTCATCATTTATGCATATTACCAAAAGCTTTTTTTGTTCTCTCAAAAAAGAAAAAAAAGGATAAAGGTTTGGTTTTTGCTTCTTCTAGAGAATCTTAGCAGCACCACAATTTGAAAGCCGTGTTCCTCTACTGCTTTATGTAATGAATTTTAGTGCAGTGAAATGTACTGCATTGATAGTTTGGTGGATTGGAGTAGGAGAAAAAACTTCTGTCTACACAACCTCACCGGGGTATTTCAAACTTAAATGGTATGAAGCAAAAAAAGCAGCAGGTAATAAGAACTGGGTGGCTCAGCTGCTGTAGCCATGGATGCTATAAGATTAAGTCCTGTATAAGCACTAAAAATGATGGGCAGCTCAGGACCATACCTACATCCTTTGCTTTGGACATAGACTTCAAAGTATCAGGGTGGGTTGGAGATAACTGTATAGGATTGATAGCTCAGTCCTTGATCACTTTGTGCTTAGATTATCCGAGGAAATGGGAAAGTAATTGCTAAAGGTGCAAAGAGCAAAAATTCACATAACAAAATATGCTAAATGTATACTGTTCACGTTGATGAATATGCCTGGAAAAATAAAAAAATATGTATTATTTATTCATAGGAATTATGCATTTGAGAGAACGTGACAGCTGTTTCTGACCAGCCCTATACTGAAGGTTAAGCAGATTAAGACTGTGTTACCAACTGATTCTGTTATTAGCAAAATTTCCAGGGACTAGATGGCAGTAGCATGTTCACATTTTGCTAAGAAAGAGTAAATAAAATTCAAGATGTTGGGAAGAGATGGACAGTAATGGACTTGCCCTCTCTAGCTAAAACCCAGAAATCTCTTTGCCTTTGATAGGACTTTCAGAGAAAGAACTTGTGTATGGTGCTTTTCTAATGTGCCTATGGCAAATAGTCAGTTAGAAAATGTTTCCATGGCAGTTAGATTAAAAAAAAAACAACACTACTGGAAAGAGCTGAATAGAATTAATTAATTTTTACCAAGTTTTAATCCAGCAAATCTTGGCAGGTGTATGCAGTAATGTCCAGTTAGTTTTTACAGAGATAAGAGTGCAAACAGATAAAGGTGAGACATTAAAAGATAAATGGAAAGAAAATGGACTTTGAAGAAAAGTGGCTTAACCTTGTCCACTCTCTGTGGAAAATTAGAATGCCTACTATCACTCACATGCTGTTTTAAAGGCAGGTATGCCTGAGAAACTGATCTAATTGTCATAATTTTATGTGCTTATGAAATGATAATGAAAACTTAAGTTTGCTTCCCTTTATTGTTTGTAAAATATCCTAATCCATTATCTATCACAATCTTGTCTAAAGAGTGCAAGATATGGAAGTATTTACTTCTCAGTCTGTATTGAAAGTATCAATTACCTAGATGGTTAAAAAAATACCTCAAATTTCAAGTATTTTGACTTTCTGGGAGGCAGTGTATGCATGTGCGCTTTTAATTAAGGAAAGGTCTATAGTGATGGTGGAAGGTCAAGTCAGTACGCTAAATGAAAACTGTAACTCTGCAACCTCACAGCGTTCCCTGAAAATGTAATAAAACGGCAGCTAGAATTGACATGATTTAGTTGGCTTTTTACTAAGACACTAAAATGCCTCATAAGAAACTATTAAAGATAAGTTAAGGGAAAAAGATCTAACAAAGCAGTAGCTGAAGCTACAGAAATAAACTGAAGGTTAGAGAGCTAATGGTAAGGGTTCACAGCTGCCACTGTGTATTAGAAAACAGTAATTATTGTCGGGGAGGAGGGAGACTTCTGGGCTGGAGCTCCTCCTGGGCTAATTCGGTCCCCCCTCCCCATTGAGGTCCCAAGTCACAGCGACCAGAGCATCCATGTAGGGTGTGAAAGACCTCTCATGCCATCCTGGCTGCCTCCTTTGCCCAATCCGGGCATGGGTACGAGCCGGGAACTTCTGCCTCCCACAGGAGGGCCTTACCAACAAGTTCAGACTGTTCAAATCAGGGTCACATTCACTGTCTGAAGCTTTTCCATTTGTACAGAGTAACATAAAAATTATTGAAGAAGACAGTTTCCAAAGTGAATCCCCACTCTCTGGGCTATCAGGGCCATGCTTGCTCTCAGAACTAGTGGCTTTTGACTCCACTTAGGCATTAGACAAGTTGTTGCAATCAAGACATATGTGGCTGCGTGAGTGCTCAGCACCAAACATGCAAGTGCCTGAGGAACTTCACTGGGTTTGATGGTGATGGATTGTTTTCTTGAAAATGTTGTGTCTCATCTGTTGTTAACTCTGGATTCTCCTGTTTATGGTCTGACTGCCAGCATTCATCCTCCAGTGCACAGGCAGTATCAGTTAAGAGAGACCGGCCTAAAAGGGTATTACAGTTTTTTACAGTCTGATGTCCATGGTTGGTATACAAATAACAAATCTTAGTTTACCTCAGACAAAAGTCTATTGCCTTTATGAGAGTTTTGTCCAGGGTAATGTTTACAGTAATTGTTCACTGTTTTTTTTATTGTTTTGGTAAATTGCAAGGATAATAAAAATTCACATATGTTTGCTTTTTATTTTCTTTTGTGGTTGTCCATAATAGCTGCAAGAGCTTTTGTATAAGAAGTTAGTCTGATTCCTCTTTTCTCCGGAATGTTACATTAAATATATTTGGGGAAATAGTTAAAATTTGCAAGAAGTGTGGTAGAAAAATCATTACCAAGTAACATAAAACCCATTTCAAAATGGGTGTAGTTTTTTTGGCTGCAGAGGTAAATTGCTCTTTAATTAAAGAAGAATCATCCCGTAGCAAGTAAAGTCACCCCAAGCAAATGATAATAATTTGGAATGAGGCAAAATGAATACTTTGTAAGTGACACTGGGGGTTTAGAGTGCTGAATGTTTTAACGTCCCAGTGGTTTAAAAGAGCAATTCCTACAGCTGCTACTCTAAGCAGAAAAACTCCACCTTATTGCTTTATGATGCTGGATTTTAAAATTGAGGCACCAAAGGGATTTAGATTATAGTCTGTGACAGACTGTGCTCTCAGTACATTGACACTTTCTTCCACTTCTCCCTCCCCCCCAAAAAGAGAACAGTTGGTAGCTGAAAAGTAAACATGTGCAAAAATATATTTATTACTGAAGGGATCTGTTTTACTCAGTATCTAAGAAATTCAATATTTATTATTCCATGCAGCAGATATTTTGCTGTGTCATGTGCTACATTAATATAAGCTGACATCCTCGTAGAGCTTGCCATTCGTTTGGACAGCTCCTACAATTGTGCCAATGGATGGATAGACCATAAGATTCTGAAAAGTTGTTTCCCGAGAAGGAAAGTTTTCTGGCAAGAAACACCCACATATGCATAGATAATGAAAAAGATGGGAAAAAAACCCCACCCAAACGTCTAAAAATCTGCCTGTACACAGTTTCTTAAATTTCAGTATCTAGCAGACGGTATATATGGACCTGGTATCACAAAATCTCCAGAAGGCAACACAAACAAAAAATACTGGGCCCCAGAAATGCAGCTCCTTGTATCAAGTGCCTAGAATTTCCTATGCAGAAATTGGGAAGAGTAATGTGCTTCCATAAAACATTGAGAAATCTGGGGAATTTGGATGCTTTCAGACTTAGGTGATAGATAAGCAAACATTTGCAGAAACATTTCTGATTCTTTCTGTAACTGAGAGCTGAAGTCCTACTGCATGTCAGTGGAAATAACAAGAACTTCAATGCCATGTAGCAGCCGGTACCCTAACTTCAACAGCCTTCCATTCATTGCTTTAAGAGTAACTGTCTTAAACATTATACACAACATTTTCAAATACTTAAATATTTAACAATGCTTTCTAGAAATTAATTAATGATCTACAGAAATTAGGTGATCCCTGTATCATTTGTTGTCTGAAATATTAATGTGTTCAATTATTCCAGAAAGACTTAATGTGATTTGTTTTGGGCAATTTTACAAGGACTAAATGATCAAAATGGTGACATACTAAAATACTTCTGGAAAGGTCCTTCATTTATTTGATGTGACAGTGAACTGTAATTTTTCACCTGCAATGACTACACAAATACCTCAGTAATCTGATAAAATTGAAAAAGTGCAAGCCTAAACTAAAGATCAAAATCCTGCTTGGGTACCTGAAATTCAGTCTCAAATTTTATAAGTGGTTAAACACTTGTTCTAAAGCATCATTCAAACTCCAGATGGTATCTAATGATTGTTTGGGATTATAAAATTGAATGGCTGTTCCTTTCAATTATATGTTATTGTTAGTCTTTCTGCTAAAAGAAGTAAATACATCATTCTTCCCCCATCTTTTTCTTAGTTTGTATTCTACAAAGAGCTGTAGTTGTATCTAGGTCCAATTCTGATTCCCTGTTGGTGCAATAACTAAACTTCCATAGTTTATATACCAAGAGAAACATCCTATTATAATTTGCTTCAAATAAAACCATTAAACTTTTCCAGTTTTATCTGTGCTATCATAAAATACACATTTAGGCCTATAGTATGAACTGTAAATTCTTGTCCTTGAAAAAAAAAATAAGTCAAAAACCTCATTTGTATTTCCACTGCTAATCAAGTTTTAGAAAGGTGAAAAAATAACACGAATAGTATTTATGATATGAGAAGCTGATTATACATGAAGTAAAATTCTTTATTGCTGACATAAAGTTTGGACATTATATAACTTGATTTGTGTAATTAAGGTTTTTTCCTAAGGGAAGGATAAAACAGGCTATTTCTAGAATCTAATTTTCCTTTAAAAATGGCAGTATGACTCCAGCAGCACTAAATGTAAGACCATGACTGCAGGAGTATACTGGCACTGCCTACCAATGCAGCCATTCGTACAAAAATGAGTTTTACTTGCTGTATATTTTTTCTGTTTATATATTTATGACCAATAAATACTATAATAAATGCTACACCTTCACTTGATTCCATAACTTCTCCTGGCTGTTGAGTTTGGGGATTTGTTATTTAGCAAGCGTATATTACCCACAACTTGAAGATGACCGTCTAGCCAAAAAACTACAGGAAGGAACATAAGTTAAAAGTCAACTATTTCACTTCAAAAGTGTTAAAGATGAAACTGCTTTTGAAGGTCACTAAGAATTAAGATGCATTTTTAGCACGTAGCCAGGGTAGGAAGTTTACTGCATTTTGATGTAAAATATATCACAAAACTTACTGCTCCGTATTCCTGGAAAGCCATCTTTCTCATGGTTTCCAACAGACTAGTTCAAAAGGACAAGCTTCCTTGACAAGAAATGCTGACTGCATTTTAAATATTGAGCATTTGCTGCTTACAAAATATCTGGATGTCAACATATTATTCTGACTGGTACTTTAAAGTTGTTATTACTGCAACATAGCCATGGATGTTTAGATGGTTCAGTTACTGCCTGGCTTTCCACCCATATTCAGCTTTTGGTTTCAAGGAATCACTCCCCGTCATCTCTTCTCCCTGCAATTCTGTCCATAATTTGTGTAAGTGTGTATAATGCTGAAAATCTACAAAAAAACCCCAAAACCAAACCCTACAAAAATCTAATGAACATGAAATCAAGTAAATGGAATTGGGTACAGCAATTAGTTTGCATTTTTATCTGAAGACCTGTTTTTTACCCATCAGCAAAATAACAGTTAAATGCATGTAATTCGGATGCTTTGAATTGTTCAAGAAATGTAAGTACACAAGGGTCAGAACAAAATAATATGAGAAATCTGGGAAATAAAACCTAGCATTCAGATTTTCAGTATTAGATTTTGGGAAATGATTTGCAGTATCTCATGAAACCTGCAGATATTTTATATCTCGTAGCTTGTCCCTTTATACATTCCTATGTAGCTACCGGGGGATAAGTTTACTTGTCCAATTGCTACGTGCCCCAAACTTTTCTATCCTTTGCTTTCATTGAGACTGTCGAGGTTCAGGCAGAAGGCTGGTGCTGAGCTGACCTGCAGGGCTGCAGGAGCGTGGCTACTTTGCAAGCTCCCTGGACCCCACACAGCTCAGGGGCATTGTGGCCCCTCTTCCCACCAGAGCAGGTAGCAGCTCCACAGGATGTATTTGTAGATGTGTAGGCGGCTTTCTTTAAGTGTTGCTGTTTCACAGGGAGCATGAGGGACGTTCAGGTTTTCTGCTTTGCCCAGGAGCCTCAGAGCATTTTGATGGGCCCCTCGAGCTTCTACTCGCCCTCGGCTATGGTCCTGGAAGTGAGGCCACAGTCCGACAGTTTAACAGGCTATGTAATCTCAGTTGCATGTTTGTGCAAACAGGCTACGGGTAATTATTGTGTACTACTTTGTGCAGTGGTTCTGGAACAATATGTACCACATCTGACAGGAAAATACACAGTAAATTAAAGCATTAACTTTTATCTTCCATTTATACAGTTCTATGGTCACCTACTATTTTATTGCTGGTTTCAGGTACAGTAAGTACTGTGCCATAGCACCTTAATGACTCTCTAATCAACAAAACTTTTGCTTAGCATTTTGATTTATCATCTCATTTTTCTTTGGGAACATTTAAAAATGTTTTTGATAAGTTTCACTTTATAAAATAATGTAGGTTTCCAGTATGCCTCCCTGCAAGCTTGGCTCCCTGGATTATCTGGGCAGTGCTCTTCCTTGGACTGTACTTTCTATTTTTTTCTGATGGACCATGCTTTTAAATCTGAAGGGCTCTGCTGTCCAGAGGCAGAGGCAGCCATTTCATCTCCATGTAATTTTAGAGGCGAGGCAGACCAAGCAGCCTGCTGCTAAAACACATCTCTCTTAAGGAGCCTGATATCCTTATAAAATCAATAGAGGGTGGAAAGGAATTTCCATTGGATGATTCAGAGCTCTTAAATTAGCAGACCACAGTCAGGTGTGAATATCCCTCAATTTGTGCTAATATATTGTTCAATCCTGTTTTCTTTTATATTAAGCAGCAATAAAAATGCATTTAACTTAAAATATAAAATTGATTTTGGTTCAGAAAAATGCAATAAGCATGTGTTGATGAATAAGCGTCTTTTGGACATTAACTCTGCTTTTTATGGATATGAATATTTTATAAAACTTTGGGTGAAACCACCTGTAATCTTTTGGGCAGATAGAGGTGCATTCTTGCAACTAATGCACATGTTCATCTCCCACTGATTTCGAATTACTCATGTGAATAGCCTCTTATAGTGTGGTGATGACAATACCACCACCTCTTCCTGATTTATATTCTGTTCCTATAGCAATTTAATTCATTATCCTATTGCCTTTCTCCTCTGAAGCTGAGCATTAATCTGAAGGTTATAGAGATTTTACTAAACCACCCTTCCATTAGACATGTGTTCCCTCATCTGGTACTTTCCTCAGAGGCTTATTTTTCAACATTAATAAGCGTTGGAGTACAGTAAACTTATATTCTGGCTGAAATACTTAGAAATGACCTGCACCGTTTCCAATGAAGTCTCCAAAATGTAATACAGATGGCCTGTGGCAACTGACAGATCTGAATTTCAAATTCCCTTCTGCAAGCTGTTGGCAGGAGAGCCAGTGTTACAAGGTGTAGTAAGGGCTGGCTTACAGCTAGCTCCGTCGTAACTACCTGTAGGAACACAGTTATGAAGCAGCAGGACGTTCCTGTCCTCTGCTCAGGGACATCGCTAGCTGATTTAGTGCTCCTTTCCTGAGGAAGAGGAAGGACTATGTGCTAGTACAATTTGATGAAGAGCCATGCTAGAATCACAAATCCTTACATCGGTGAGGCTTCTTGCAGAGAACAAAACAGAAAAAGAGACCTGGGAGAAGAATCTAAGTATTGGGAAAGTGTAGGGCACTGTATGGAGAAAACAGGGGCTTTTTGCGCAGAACTGATCCATAGGTTAGAAAAGGAGGCAGCGTCCTGAGCCAAATGCCACGTGGGAAGCACAACTTTAACAATTTGGACTACTCTAATTCTGCAGCAGGCTGGATTAAATGATTCCAGCTGGTTGGGTGCTTCTCATAGGCTGTTTGTCTGACAGTCCTGCTTCTAAAAATATCAGAAGTTGGATTTGCAACACTGATCTCTCTCTGATAAGTAATCCTTTGCTATCACTAGAAGTTCCCCACTCACATAGGATATGCCTGCAGCTAAAGAAATTGCAGTAGCAGGAGAAGGCTGGTATTTCAGAATTTCCAGCCTACCCCTTTGATTCCCATTTTCTTGTATTTTATTCAGTTTTCTTAGTGGCTTTTAGCAGCAGCAAAAGTAAATCTCAGTTCCAAACTGTGTGTGTAGCTTGCAATATGTATTCATTTACCTAGACAGTATTCTGGCTTTCATTTTACTTCTTAAGTAGCAGATGAAATCATTGTGTGTTTATAATCTCTGTCAATGGGTTTTCAAAGGGTGACTTGGTGGTCAGAGAAGAAGAAATCTATTTTTTCATGTGCTGTGGACTATGGTCTCTCTGAAAGTCTCCAGCTATTGAGTTTCTGAAAAGTGCATAACACCAAATAATTAAGCTCCTTGACTTTCTGCCTTTCCATAGATAAGGCTGCTACAGTGCACAGCCGTAAAGTGGTTGGAGGTCTCCTGCAGCACATTTTTCATTTTTCTGCTTAGGAAAAGAAATTGGTATGGGCTTTTATGACTTTGCCACATGGTAAAGTTAAAGGGTCCCATTTTCACCATGAACCTTTTGCAGATTGTTACCTTTTTATTTTAACAAGGTAGACAGTGCCTGAACAACAGCGCTCTGGTAAATTCTGCTGTATTTTGTACTGCTGCTGTCTGAAAGGAAGATGATCTTTCTCATTAAATGATATGGACTCTGAAGCATTAAGAACTGTTCTGTATAGAACCATCAGGCAGCAGACATAAATGACTGGTGTCTTAGTTGGGGACTTTGCTTGAGCCAAGATTTTCTTTTAATCATTGTAATACAGTAGGATGCTTGTGCAAAGAGTAGGGAACGAAAAACACTCAAGTATGTACCAGACATACAAGTAAATGCTTGATTTGTTTATTTAAGCATTCCAAAGCGTGTCTGTCTTTTTCACATTAGCAGTACCAAACATATTGATGATAATCTGATATGCAGTTTTAAAGCCCTTACACTCAAACTATTTAAGCATTAGTTCAGTTATTCTGCCCACTAAAGTGATAATTGGGAGCTAAAAGGCAACCAGATTATTGTAGAGATCTCTCTTGACAGCCTCTAACACACCTAGTTAAATCTTAAAGCCTGGAAATTACAAGCCTCTCTGTATCATTCAGACCACGGTATATTTTGAAGCAATTTGCTGTTTCTAGAATCTTTTTCATGCTATGGTACCACTCCAGTGTTCTCTAGCTTGCTCTGCATGCCTGCTTGCATGACGTCTTCACTAGGCAAAAAAAGTCCCTAAGAACAAACTTCTTGCTTAGTGTGGGTGTTAGATGGGGTTTCCAGATGTGTAAAGAATGTTGCAGCTGCTTCAAGATACATTTGGGCTGTTTAAAAACTTCTGCCTTGTCTGCACTCAGATTTAATTCAGGTCTGAGCCAATCTAATAGTTTGCCAGTGCTGTGAGGGAGAGGACCTGCTCCCTCCCCTGACCTCTCCCCAGGTTCCCCTTCTCTCTCTGCAATGTGCTGACTTCAATGTCCATCGCAGACCCCAGTGAAAATGAGGGGACGGATACGGACGGGAGGGGAGGGAATGAGCTGATTGTGATCTATTGGGACGGGTCACACTGCTTGGGTAACTTCATCCTTGGGAACTGTTTCCACAGCGAAACAGAGGTTTCAATAAAAACCATATTGGGTTTGTCCAACACAAGTAAGAACAGCAGTAACAAGGCGGTGCCATGGGAGCTAGCGTGCAATTAGCAGTTGTTGTGGTTTAACCCAGCAGGCAGCTGAACGCCACACAGCCGCTGGCTCACTCCACCCCGCTGGTGAGACGGGGGAGAGAATCAGGGGGTGGGGGAAGTGAAATCTGTGGATTGAGATAAAGACAGTTTAATAGGACAGAAAGGGAAGGGAAAATAATAATAATAACAACTATAAAGGAATATACAGACCAAGTGATGCACAATGCAGTTGCTCACCACCTGCTGACCGATGCCCTGCCAGTTCCCGAGCAGCGATTGCTGCCCCCGGCCAACTCCCCCCAGTTTATACACTGAGCATGATGCCCTATGGTATGGAACAGCTCTTGGGCCAGTTGGGGTCAGCTGTCTTGGCTGCGCCCCCTCCCAGCTTCTTGTGCCCCTGGCAGGGCATGGGAAGCTGAAAAGTCCTTGACTTGGTGTAAGCACTACTTAGCAACAGCTAAACCATCAGTGTGTTATCAGCATTATTCTCATACTAAATCCAAAACACAGCACTATGCCAGCTACTAGGAAGAAAATGAACTCTATCCCAGCCAAAACCAGGACAGCGGGTTGACACGGTCGAACAATGCAAGGATTTTTCTCTGGTTGCCTACACCTGCTAAAGACTAAGCCAGCAAATATTCATTGCTATTCTTACCTGCACTAACTAAATTAAACTAATGCACTTATGCAGTTATTTTTCTTTATCCCATCTCCTCTGACAGCATTATCCAATGCAGAAGTGATAGTAATTAGCAGCAACAGTCTTGAAAGCATACGTTACATTATAAGGACATGTACCCTCTCATAAGGTCGGCTGGCTTGTCTACAGTTTCCTTACTGTAGTTGCTGGGCACTGTAGACATTACATCTTCCAGTGCTGAGAGTTTATCACTTATTTATACGGACAGCACTTGTATGGGTGGATGTATATTCTAAGAACACTGTCAGCTGCTGTCCTTCACTGAAAATTTGCACCCATGCTATTCAGCATGGTTGATTTGAATCTGTGCTTGTACTTGGGAAGCAAAATGTGTTCTGGAAGTAAGAGTTAACTGTGGAGGTGCAGGCTCAGATTAGTAATTAATACTTGACCTTATCACAACTTTCCTGTCTAGCTGCCCAAAATAGCTATATGAAACTTTGAAAAACACATCCGCAAAGGACAGAATTCATCTCGCCATCTGAAAGGGAGGTGTCTAGTCTCAGCTACTTAGCCTGTTGTTTGTCTCTGCTCTGTTGTCAAGGGAGATGTGGCTCCACAGAGTGATTTGTCCTGTCCTAAGAGACCATATCAGGAATGATCATCCGCTGAAGATGCTTATCTCTTTCTATTCACTGCAGGAGGAATTCAGATAACTAGATGAATCCTGCATATACTGTGGATCCAGCTGTGCAAGTCTGACTGACTGACAGCGGTTTCCACTTAGCTAGGTTTTCTGCTTTTATTAAGAAATACTTGAGGTCTCTGTTAGCAAATAATATCAAGCGTTGATAGTACTTCAGAACTCCTACTTTCAAAACCAGAAGAGCTTAGTTAAGTATTAACATCAAGCATTGCAAAACAATGCTTTACGTTTTTACCTTTTGTTACAGTCTATGACTGATGATTTTCTAAAAAAACCAATACTCACATCAAGTGCAGTGGTATGTTTCAACCAGATTTTTGCCTTCTTGTTCAGTCAACCTGCCATCGTTTGAGTATTGCTCTTCTGTAAATCTGATTAGCAAAGCAAAGACCTTATTTACTACCACATACTTAACTTTCAGCTCTAAAGGAGTAATACGTTATATGTTCACTTATCATAGAATTTATCGAAGGCAACCAGAAGTCAGTTGTGTAAGACATGAATAATTTCATAAAAAATCTGCCCCTGGCTATGTTATACATCCATGTAGCTTATAAAACAAAGGAAATTATTACCATCAATTATAATACCATCATTTGACAACTCTGCAATTAATTTCCTACTCCTTAAATAACTGCTGTTGCACAGTGCCAAAGAAAATGCCATGCCTTAACTGACTCATCACCAGAGTCTGTGGTAGATAGGACAGATGGTAATTTGATTATTCATCTGCAAGAAAATAAGTGCTTTATTATGGAAAACTATTCAGTTTTGTCTTCTGAAAGAACGGCAAAAGGATAGATACTTGAGTATCTTTAAAAATAATCCCTACAGTAATACATGGTCATTCTGAAGCATTATTTTGTTTGTTAAGATTTGTGGAGTAGAGTTGCATGCTAGGTAGTTCACAGACGTGGCACAAGCTGATGAAGGATGGGGTACTACAAAACCCGTGCATTTATTTGATGTAAAAATGCTCCTACATAAGAAGGATGGTAAGACTCTGCTTTGTCTACCAGAAAGCCTGCAAACTTTACTGTACATCTTGAAAAAGAACTCCATATACAAGACTAAAATATTTATCCATCAAGAGTAATGGGCTATCCTGCAATAGCTATCAGGATCATTAAATTATGACACTTACAGACACGTGTTTAAAATATAAAGCAAGCCAGGGTTTACTTGTGGAGTTAACTTTATTTCTTGAGCACAAGCTTCTCTGGAACCATCTCTAAAATTAAGTATCACCTTATTCTTACATGAATCAAAGGCAGAATGATACTTGATGTAAAGTGTTACACACCAGTGAGTAGCAAAAGTAGCACTTTTATAAGAACTTGAAGCACTTCCAGTATTACTTTGTGGTTAATCGGGTATTTGCATTTACTAGGGACCTAAAGGACCCATCAAAAGACACTTGATTGCTTTGTAAGTAGTGCATATGAAAATATAGGGTGTCTATGCATACAATAAATACAACAGTTTCACTTTTAGATACGAGTAACACGATTTGCAGTGCAGAGACAAAAAAAAAAAAAGTAATTCCCTGATTTTTAGAATGGATAAAGGGAAACAATTTTTATCACTACAAATTAGTTTGCAAATACCTTCAGGCAGCAATGGAAAGCGGTTAATTCATACCAGTTCATTTGTAACTCCAAATACATTGACATACCTCTCCAGAGAAAGCCTGCCCATTGAGTAGGTGCTCTGATCCCTGGCTGTCTTCACTTCCAAAGTGTAACCGGATTTCCTCTAAGCGGTGGCTATATGTCATCGGCCCTCCAGAGATGTTGACCAAATGCTCTTTGTCTAGTCGTAGAGATACATGTCTCCCTGTATTATACATCGTCCCACTGACCTAAACAAAATGGAGGTAAAAAGAAAAAAAAAGGTATTTTTCAAAAATTATTTGTAAATCCTAGAAACTAGTTCTATGTACTTCAAGATTTTGCTCTTTACCACCTTCATTTAAGTGTAGCAATACATTGTTGTGAGATGAAATGCACAACCTGAGGTTATACTTCAACTTCTGCTTTGAATCTTACACTGTATATTCAAATATTTTGCTAAATCCATATGTACATATGGTAGCCAGGGGCACATGGTTAACATAGTGAATAGGATTATTATACTTCTAAATAAGTAGGCTTTTAGATTATTTTTTATGCAAGGTCTGAATAATGGCTTCATTACAAAATTTCTGCACTGAAAATGGGAACATTTCAGCTGACATAAATTATTTAAGTGCACTTGAACAAATCTGAAATTTAACTCATTTTTTCCTTCTTTTAATATTTATAACAAAGTTGTCCAAAAGTAAAGGTGCTGCAAAAAGCAGAGATACAGTTATTCATAAACAGGGAGCCCTACTCCTGCTGAGCTGCAGGTAAAAACTTTCATTGCCCTCCTCTGCAAGTCTCTTTGTTTCATTATGAATATTTTATGCTTACAATCACCAGATATTTTAGCCTTCGCCGTACACAGTTAATTACAATTTGATCACATATCTCTAGTGCCTAGTACACCTCAAATAGTTGTAATGCTCTTCGAGATTAATCTTTAAAAAGACTGAATGTTGCGCTTCATTTGCAAATTGATTTACAGCTGCTGTAGTGAAAAAGAAAATTATTGTGGAAATTTTTCGGATGGAATATAATTCTGTCATAATTTCCACTGTCATTGGAAAAGTTCCTATAGCAAGAGGTTCCTTAATTTATGCCATTAGAAAGTGAAATATGCCAGTTTGAGTTAAAGTAGAATTGAGATTTATTTTAAAACATTCTGCATGGGTACAAATGGTACACTTGAGTAACATTCATTTTCTTTAAGAAGAGGAAGTGTAGCAATAATATGTTTTGTTGCACTTCAATTTAAAATTAAAGACATGACTATTATGTATTATATCCTATACTACATCAGTACTATAGTGATTAACATTGCTGCAGTGTCATTTTATCTGTAATACTAATTACTGAGTTTAAATGACCTGCTTTCTTGCACGGTATGTTGTAAAAAGTTACACTGAACAGACTGTGCAATAGAACTAAATGGATGAGATTGAACAGCTTTTGATTGTTGTGGTTTTTTAAACTTTGATACAGATGTTCTATTTTTGTATTTATTCCCATTCAAAATAAGCAGTAATAAATTTCTTATGAAAAGTCATGAACACAAATATTCCTGTTCACTGCAAACACAATGATCCTATTCATAAATGCTCCTTGGTTTTTCTGCTTGACTTTGCGTGCATAACAATTAAATAACAAGTTCAGTTTAATAGGTGGAAGAAGGTCAGTTTATTGAATTCAGTTTCAGTACACTGCATATGAACGATATAAAATTACTAATCATAAGTAACAAATGTAGTTTAAAAACAAATAGGGGAAAATGCTTTAAAGCCTCTTATTCACATTTGGAAACCCACGCTTCACTGAACACTCAGTCAAATTTAGCAACTATGCAAAATATTCAGAATCCATTTTCCTTACTTAAATTGGTACAAATCTCAAATTAGGGTACCATTATTTTCTCTCTCAAGGTAAAAGTGACCCAAATAACCCCTAATATGAGTCAAATAACTCTCTGTAGATCAGGGAGGGGAAATGATAAGAGGCGAATTCGTGCACAGGAGTAACATTTGTCTTTCCATTTCCCTCCTCATAGGAATGCAGTGCTTGTCATGAGATTGTATTGACTGTTTTAAAACAGAATTTCCCTATGTAAGTGCAGGTAAAGAACACCAGTCATGCAGTGAAGCCCCTGCCACGCCTCATTTTTGACCTGTAGGGAGGGAGGAATGCTTGAAGTGAGACTAAAAAAATCTCATGCATGGGCACAGAGACTTGTCTCCGGGAAGGACAAAATCCAAGATCTTCAATGTAAAGGTCTTGCCCTTTTATCTGCCTTCTTCGGTTCAAGTTCAAGTGGAGCGCTAGTTTTCTTGTTGTGAGTTGTGCCCAAGGGAAGAGTAGCCACAGATACCAGTCTGGATTCCAGACCAAACTGCTCATGACATGCCCATGCCCATTTCTTTTCTTGAGAGTGTTAATGTATCCCGCCATTACTGGCAGCTTTTAATGGTCACTTCTTTTGTAGGCATTTGCTTACTACAAGACGAATAGAAGTGTCTTATATTTGTCATCTACTCAGATTACATCTGCATGAAAGATTGAAATATTTAGGAACCTTTTTTTTTATTTCTGAAGACTTTCGGACTTGCCAAGGTTGTATAGTAGGCTGTGCTTAATTATGGGAAGTACCACCATAATGCTATGTGAAATTCTTTACTGCGGTGCAGGATATTGTCTGTTCTATTTACAAACCCAATATCTTCTCACCTTTAAAAGTGTACATTTCAAGTACAACCATTTACAGGTGTAGGACATACTATCATATAAGTGCAATCACCTTCTGCTTCCAAGCTCCAAGTCTACAAATGCATTATACTCAGTAGGAAAGTGTCATGCCAAAAACAATGCAAGAAAAAAAGTGGTGTTCCATTGTTTTCAGCAGAAAACAATGTATTGTCTTTTCACTATGCATAGTTTTAACTGCTGCTGGAGAAAAAGAAGGTTCTGATCTTATTCACTATGTGAGCTTACTGATAAAAGAAGGTTTTTCCATATTTTATGGTACTGAGCCTTTAAAGTGAAGGTGCAGTCATTTTAGAACATCAAACTGAGTTGGTTTTATGGAAAGCAAAGTTGTGTGTGGTCTTGTAAAAGGCGGCAGGCACAGAAGTTAATGAGGAGGTATTTTCTGTATTTTGTACACTCTCCTACAAGATAAATAGTACGAAGACAGGGCGCCTTATGGGAAAGATGTTGTCTCTGGCTGGTACAGTCAGCAATACCTGCTACTCCAGAAAGCACAGTACTTATTTTTTATACTATTCTGTGGATTGGACAAAATGTTATAGGATAATTTAAAAGGATAGTATAAAAGATCTGTTAAGATCTATATAGCTATTTCCTTAATGTGTCAGACTAATCTTTGACGCTAAGTCCTTCATAGTGATGGCCTTTGTGTTGCTTCTTGCCCCGCTATGAAGTAACCTTTTTGTTCCGTGTTTCTGTTTGACCTGAAAGTTGTATAAAGATGAAACCATAGCAAACAAGCCTAGGGAAAAAAAAGAGCACAAAATCTTGCCCTCCTGTTTTTCAAAAGGATCAATATTCACATTTATCTTATGCACTAGAAATGAGACTATATTAAAGAAAACATATATTAAAATGTCAGTAAAAGCCTGTCTGAGAAAACAGCGAAGTCCAACATTGTCCAAGCTAATGGTCATGCCACATTCTTAGCTGAGCCCATTTTCCTCATACGTTAAGAAACCTTTCCAAACGGGTAATTTTACCTGTGGCAAAACCCCCAAGTAGAACAGAGCGTGTTGATGGGCTTCAACCTTAATTGTGGAATAGTTCAACTTTGGTAGACTTTAATTAAATTATTAACATATTCCTGATGTAGTTATTTTCTACTTAATCTCATTCATTTTAATTCTTGCTTCACAGAGCTTTGGGCACATAATTCCCCAGCAGCATTACTCTCTCTCTTTATCTTGATGCAAGACAGCCACACACTGCTAATATATTCTATACTACGTTTGTAAGTGAGATCTGAATACTCATGTGGTATCCGTATAGAACTTGCTGGTCCTGTGATCACAAAAAATTCCCAATTCTGCTCTTTGAAAGGCGGAACACAAGCAAAGTCAATAAAAATGCATACCTGATAAACACAAACTCTTTGATACATGTTTATCTTGAAACTCTACAGACCTTTATGACCATTAGGAAAAAAAATCCCCGACAATCCTGAAACATTTTTTTTTTTCATGATGCTTTTCAACGCTGCATTTGTGGAAGCATTTTTGTTGTGTCCTAGTTATCTGTATCTCTTGCTCACTTTGTATTTTCTTCCACAACTAGTCCTGAACTAAATATTTTTCAGAACTTCCTTTGCAGCCTACATCTTTACATTACAATCTGTGTTAAAATAGCCTTCAAAACCCTGAGCAGAAGTGACAAAAAAAGAAGCCTGTTTCAGGGCAGAGCCATGCTAGAAACGTAAGCAGGGAATGCAAGAGGAAAGGAGAAGGAGCTGAGATGGATTCTTTGCCTTTCAGTCCAATGCTATGTTCGCAGTTCACTGTCACCTTTCTTCAAGGGGTAGCGCAGGGTCTCTGCTTCCTAGGGGCCTTTACAAAATAGCGAGAGTGCGTTTTGGATTTATTCAAGTAAGACAGGTCTGAAGATTAGTTCCAAGAACGTTTTTAAACTTGTATCATTACCTGCCAGTGGAGCAGCACTGAATGTAAGGAAGCAAGAAAATCAATTGTGTACGGCTGCCTGCTGTGGTGTCCTTGGATCTTATCTGGAATATTAGATGTTCCTTTCTTAAGGACGAAAATAGATACAGTCCCAGTACTGTGTAGGGAAGCAAATCATCAAGGATTGAGGAGTGTTTTGAAGGTGTTGTAGTGCCCCAGTTTTATATCCTGTAATAATCAAGTTTCTATCATCTGCCACCTGGCTTCCACATTTTCCTCCTGGAGTCCTACATTCCAGCCACGACAGGAAAGCAGCTCTGCAAGCTCAGGCTGTGGTGGGCTTTTCCCGGCTTCTGAACTATTAATGCCACATACTTTGTCATTACCTTTGGTTTTGGCCAATGCATGTAGGGACAGCAGTGGGTGGCCTAGCAAGTGCAGCAGGGACCTTAAGGAACCTGTACTGTGCCATTGGTTTTCTGCTCAACTCCTCTCTCTCACAGGTTCATGGAGGCACAAGTGCTCCATGGAAACATGAAACATTAACGCTAATATTAAACTGTTCCCAGCGTCTGCCATCTGGGGGTCTCAGAGTGCTTAAAAAATGCAAAAATAATTCTGCAATTGTCTTTTGTCTCAGTGGGGTAAGTCAACATTCATGCCAGGTTGGTTTATTTTCCTCCTGACACTTAGACAGGATCAGCCTATGCAAAATTTCACTCTGTAGCTCAGGTCACCTGAACTTGAGTTTCTAAGTGCAGTGATAAAGTGAAACTTGTTTTTACAAGTCCCTCAAGCAAGTTCCTTTCTTTTGATGTTTTTGATTGTTGTTCATAGTATCTTGACCAGACCATATATCTTGACCTGTGATTTAAAGTCCTGTGCTCATTGATTTAAGTTGATTGTACTGTAGTACCTTGTATCTCTCTTGTGCAAATCAGAGACTGCTTCAGGGTTTGAAAACAGAGTTTACATAGACTTCAGGGCAAGCCCGTGATTTGAAATCTGACTTTAGGGACAGTGGTGAAGCATCGCACCAAACTAGAATTTCAAATGTAACCTACTATGGCACACTGCTTAGTTCTCTGCAGCAGAATTACATTGCCTTATTTCAAAGTAATGGCTATACAAGAACATTACAGCATCCCGTTAGTTTTAGAAGTAGTTTTGTGCTGCTGTAGTGATTTTCTAGCTGTTGTTAGAGGGGACCCAAGCTGGAAAATAAAACTATTTTGCAGACTTATTCTTCTAAGTTATTTAACAGTTGTTTAAAAAGGGTATTCTTGTTTTTTGAAGTCTTCCCTTAAAGAGGAGGTTGATATAATCAAATGGGAGATAATGGTTTTATAGATTTTTCAAACTTCTGAGAGCTCTATCCTTGTCCTGCAGCATTCTCTGTGTGTGCACACATGCAGACACACGCACACGCATAACAATTTTTAAATTGTTTTTAAACAGTTGTTTTCTGCAGAGCATTCAGTTTTCTTTAAGCACATTTGATGAATAGTTGTACATTTGAATAGTTATTTTTCATAATACTTTTTCCCTGCTTTCATCTTTATGCTTAATCGTTGTACGCAACAGCATGTAAAGAAATGGCGGAAGCACTGCTAGTAGAACATTTGTGTTCAAAATCGTGTTTGCAGTAAACAGGACGCTTCTTGACCTTTGAAAATCATGATCTTCTATAGATTTTCCTATAAATGTCTCGGGGCCTTAGACATAGATACGTATTCAAAGTATTTCATGCTTTATTTTTGAAGGTAATTTTAAGGGAAATGCCAGCTATGTTTCCTGCAAGCTTTCCTTGCTGCCAGCAGAGAGCACTGTTGACCCATCCCGTATATATTCACCTATATACCACGGGGGCTTCCGCAACCAGGAAGACAATTAAAACCAATCTTTTTTTGTGTGATACGACTGTAATCTGTGGCTTTAGTTTCTGAAGTGGTGGTTTCAGCTGGGGGACAGAATTGGGGACTATACTGCATCAGTCAAGCAGGTTTCTCGTCTGCAACCGAGTGTCTGGAGGATGCAGGCTCAGTAGGTTGCTTGAAGGCCATCAGATAGGCAAAATTTCCAGAGTTCCTTTTCTGGCAAGAATCTGATAGATCTTATGTTGTGTTTATGAAAAAAAAAAAAAAAAAAAAAAAGTGGAGCAAGAGGAATTAAAGATAAGGAAATATCAGAGTTTTGATACAGTGAGCTGCAATATAATCACTAAGCTTTGAAGAACAACAGGCATCATCATCATCAATATTTGATTAAAAAAGGCCCATGTGAAAAATGTAGAATGTAAGAGAGAAGTGTAAAGATTAAAATAATCTTTTCATCTTCTTAGTTGAAAAGTTTTACAAAGGAAATGATGTTAATGAGTCCAATTAACCCATTTACCTGCCTAATGTAATGTGTCATGTATCAGCATATGGCATGACACTCTTTTTGTTTTTCTTTTTAAAGCACCATTTTCAGTAAGAATCCTTCCCGTTCACTGCTCTGCAGTTTTGCCTGTTTACTTCCCTTAAGTGACTGATCTGTAAAAATCTTGGAGCAAACCTCATAAATTAAATATTCAGGCTTACTGGCTAATGAGCACAATATGTCAATTTTCAGTGATCAAAACAATGTGCTTCAATAATGTATATACCATTCTGTAACAAAATTATAATTTTAATAGAGGACCCGCAGGGTCATGGTTAGTCTGGGATAATTATATGCCACAGGATGCGAATGAATGAAACTGCTCCTGGGACACTGTAATACCCCACCGAGCCTATACGCCACATGCTGCCTTTTAGGGATAATCAAGTGCTTTATCGTATTTCCACTACTCCATTAATGCAATGATTTTTGCTTGTTAGTAACTATGAAGCTTAAAACACGCAGCCAAATTTATGGTGTCTAGCATTAATAATTGTGCATGGACGCTAGCTTTAGAGTGAAGGTGTCCTCTCCTTAATCTAAAATATTCCAACTACATTTAAACCATAGGTAGTAGGTGAATTTCATCCTGGAGCTTTCATTGGATATTTTAAAATGAAAATCAAATTATTGAAATAGGCAAGCAGAAAAAATTGGCTTCTGTGACTGGACAAGGAATCTATGTCCACCAATGCTGTCTGAAGGCCTGAGGGACCAGTAAGGATTTTAAGTGGAGCAACTATCTTGATGCTGAGAGCTTCCTGCATGGAAGGATCCATCACATCTGTTTGGGGTGAAAAAAGAACTAATGAAGAATGTTTTGCTGTAGGAAAGCAGACTGGATCTCAATGTTTACCATCTTCTCCTGTGTAGTATCTTGACACCTACAGCCTTAATATTTGCAGGCAAACTGAAGCCATGGAAGAGGGATGTGTGAAAACAAGTTATGTTGCAATGTGACCTGAAGAGACTTCTTTGCATGTGGCAAGAGCTGTGCACCATGCAGGTACCCAGCAGATAAGGCAGTGATAATCCCAGGTATCTTCAGCCAGGTGAAATGGTGCAGGGATTATGTCAAGTTCTAAATTCTCTGTGGTCGTATGCAGAATGGGGCAAAGTCTCCATACTGAGACCACTGTCAGTTTTTTTAAAGTAAATGCTATTAGTGCTTCAGCAGCAGACACGGGGGTGTCTTTGGTAGATTCTGGAGGCTTTGGTTTATTAGCAGAGAACTCAAGTTTGTTTTGAAGCGTGGGTGCCTGTGTCATGCTCTAGTGCTTGAAAAGGATGTTTCAGGGCGTTCTAAGATAGACTTAATACTGCGTGATTGCAGAACCAGAATCAATCAGCTATTCACCATCCTGTGTTTCTGTAGCCACTTTTTTAGCACTGATGGCAAGTCTCACCCTGTGCTATGACACAGTTACAAACGTTGTATGAAAGAGGGAAAAATTACATTTGCGTGCTCCTTTTAGTTTGTTAACCTTAGTTTAGAATTGGGCTAAGTCAATAAGTAATTGAGAGAATAACTGGGGCTTGGAGAACTCATTACCCTAATTTAGTCTAGCAATCTGTAACAAGGTTTTAGTTTGAGGAATCTGCATTAAAAATTGTGTTAAGGATAATTTTTGTCTCTGAGAGAGGGATGTCAAAAGAGCTGCCTTTTTAAAATCTGAAGGCTTACATAAATTTTCAAAAGGTTGTAAGTGGTACAGAAGCCTACAAACTTGTGAGAAATCCAGATAAATGAAAATTGTTCTTTCTGTTTTTTATGTGGGTTTAAAATGGAAAATTGCATATGTTAAAATCCTGAGGTTCTAATTGAGTCCTTTTTTAGTGAGTGATATTGAGACGCACTGACCTTTGGTAGCTGCCTGGATTTCAGAGCTCTTCTTTCAGAGCTCTTTGGTTGAAATGCCAGAGGTTTTCCAATGGAATCCAGATCAGATGGAAATTTATAGGACGTGCATTGAAATTATTGTGTTTCACTTTCCTTATGTTTTCTATATAGCAAGACAGACTTTAGACATTAGATGCTTAATATCTCATTTGATCAACTGTATATTAATAAATGTATTCAGACTTTCCAGTACCTTTATTTTGCCTGTACATTGCCTTCAGTACTTTCATTTCTAACACAACTTCTAAAAGAAATTTCCTTGCTGAACAGATGAGATCCAGCCAGTTGATTGATTTAAATTATTTTTTAAACTGTTGGTGTATCTCCTACTTTACTATTAGTATATGGCATTAGCAGAAAGGCTGTGCTAAATTAATCTGGGAAGTATCTTTCCAGCTAAGTGGTCAAATAACACTGTAGTGTCGTGTAGATTATTAATACACTCAGCACCTTATTTACCTGCATCTACGTATCTATGTATGTATATATGCGTGTCTCTCTCTAGGTGTATTTATCTTTCTATATACATATACAGAAATAAAATATTTTCTTTTTGATTAACTTCTGTGAATAGAAAGAGGAAGAAGAATGTCTGTCCTCACACACAGGCCTAGATTATTAAGTTGGCAAAACCCTCTTGCTGTTGTGCATCCGGAGCATTCAATTGCTGTTGGACTGACGGAGAAGCATACAGCTTTCTGAGCAGGGTGAAGGATGTGCATTCAAAGTTCACCTGTTTTACACCGCCATCAAAACATACCATTGTTAAGGTTAATGATACAATTTTACAAGAGCCAGAAACACCCATTTGTTGTAGTTCTTTATTTCTCTAATTCTTTTGCTACTACGAAGTTCTAAATTTCTATGCCTATTAAGTTTTCATAAACCCTCTAAAACAATGAAGTGGCTGCTGCTTTTTGAAATCCCCTGACCACTCTATCCATGAAGTTCCAAGAAGATGCGATATACTGAACCCTGTTTAAGGGAAATTGCAGTGTCTGAGCTGTGGTGTAGCCAGAGGAGCAGGGTAATGCTTTACTGAAATCATAAGTCAGTGGAAATGAAAAGAAGAATCTATAAGGCTCAGCTTTTAGCCATGAAAGGGACAAAAGTTTTATCAGCTTTTTTAGCAGAACTGTAACAAGTTTTTGAAAGCAGTGTATTTGACAATATCATGCTGCCTCCCAAATCACTGCCAAGGAAAAAAACACATAGTTATTGCAAAATAATTTCTTGAGCCCTGTATCTCTGGAGGTAAACTACTATTTAGATAACTTGAAATTTGACCTCAATAAAATTCATTATGTGTCAAAGCAAATCCTTTGTGGCATGCAGAAACCATGAGCTGTTCTGCCCAGTAGCATATTTCACTGGGTTTTTTTGAGCAGAAGAAGAGAGCTGTTTTGTCCTGGTCTGCTTTTTCTAGTTCTTTGAGGAAGGTGAATAAATCAGCCCTTTCCCGTTACAGATATTACTGTTCCTGTTTAACAGAGGATTGTTTTACTTTTCTCGGTTTATCTGCCTCAAAAGCATTTGTGTACTTTTTTAAGTTGAGAAAACAGTGGAACTGCAGTAGAGGTAGAAATAAAAGAAAAACAAACAAATCCTATCCTGGACTTATCTTTGCTTTTCCTGACATTTCACTCTCTTCCAAAACTCTTTTTTTTTCCCTGACAATGCACATCAAATAAACCCACAAACCTACATTTTTTTTTAAAGTAGAGCTCCCTAAAGCCAATAAGTATTAATTCTAGCTTAACTAGAAGAATCTTCTCTGTGTTCCAGTATGCCTCTAATTCAAATGTGTCTGAGAGTCAATGTGCTAATTGGATGGAAGACTGGGAAATTTGGGCTACAGCGTGAACTTGAGCTCCAGTTTAAAAGAGCACAGAGCTCACCTCCTCTGATGTTTCCAGAATTGGTGTTACGTGTGTACGTCGTCATTCCAGTGGATGTATATACAAAACTCTTTCAATCAGAAAGCTTCCTAAGACTTCGCTTATGAGCACTCTTCTGCTAAAACTTGGTCAAGAGATTTTGTGTTTATTCTGTTGGTTTGGTTTGGTTTGGTTTTTTCCCATCCCACATTGCCTGCTTTGCTTCTAGATTGCACAGCTATGGGGGAAGAGCTGTTTCTTTGTTCCACATCCTAATCTTCTGCACAGCTCCATGTATACTGGTATTGTATTTTTACAAGTAATCAAAACAACACAAAGCTCAGAATACCAAGAAGCATTTTTTCTCTTACATCATTCCCAAGCATGTTTTATTCCATGCAGAGTGAAAGACACTGCCGCTAGCTCGAATCATAAAGAAATGGTGAGAAACTGTTCTGAAGGTTATTAAAACCCCCAATTTTTATGTCATGCCAATTTACCATCAGTTTATCTCTGTTTCTCTTGGTCACCATTCTTACCAAAACACAGATTTATCTGGCTTTGAAGAAGAGTCCATAAGGAAAAGAGGAAGGAGTTATGGGATGAAGTCAGCTAGGAGGCAGCATGACTAAATGCTTTTCCAACAGGGATACCATTTTGACTAGGTAGGATCTCAGCTTTCCAGACATAAAAGACAAGTTCCTTTCCAAGGAGTGTTTTATCATATGTGTTCTAAAGAGTTTCAAGAATGTTTAATCTGTTGAAACAATGTTAACAAGTTCATCTTTATTATCTTCCCAGGAAGAATCTTTTATAATAGTAGTTCATGTTCAGTTATGGATCGGCATTCCATTTATTAGCGATTGGTTTTCATCCTATTTTTTATACCTTTTTTCTTCCCTGTAGCACGCAAACCAGTGGCTAAATGCTCCCAAATGCCCCCGAAGTGATATCTTTCCCAAGTCTGGGTGTTTGCCCAAGTGCTTGTGTGTTCATGTTCCTATTTGTGGTGAATTACAGCTGAGAAGTTGAAAGGTACTGAGCATCTTATTTACAGCATAAAGAGAGCCTTGCTCTCTTTATCCTAGACAAAAACAAGTTTTAGAGTTCATTCTCGCACCCAGATTTGTTGTTTTCACCTGCAATAGAGGAAAATACTTTAAATGTGCATATGTTCTTACTAACTGGATAGGACTTAGGCAGAAGTTGAAGCGGGTCGTTCAAAAATTAACTCTTGGAGATCAGAATAAGTATTTCTTACAAGATGTTAACGAACATTTCAGCACACTTGGTATTTTTAACAATTTTAAATGCACAGATTCTGAATAATGGGTCTGCCCCTGAGCTACTGAAATCTGAGAGTCGCACTGGTTTTTATTGTGTAACTGGTGACTGATACAGTCTAAAGTAAAGATAGGAAATGCTTCCAGGCCTTTGCTTACAGAAAAATATCCCCTCCCTGATGTAATTGAAAGATTTGTAAGCCTATGGTGGCTTATGTCTTATTATTTTCATATCAACTATTTCTAAAGTCTAGATGATGCCTAATAAACAAGTCCTTTAATCATCTTTAAAATGACAAACCTGTTGATAAATTGAATTTTCTCCAACAAGATATTGCTATATTGATTTTAGTACTCCATTTTTAATAAGCAGAGACTGCTGAGAATTGCTTGCTATGACAGTCTTGAAATTAAATGGCTGAATTTATAAGGGAAGTTTTTGCTAAACTCTAATCCATTTCCTTCTATTGTTGCATTCTTAAAAGGACACCGGGTAAATCTGCTGCATATAATAACCGGCAAGCATGGCACCTAAAATTGTAGTCCTTTCAGAGGATTCAGTCCAAACCACATTCTGCATACAGCCTTCATGACAACTTCCGTCTCTAAGTACGGGCAGGTTGCTGAGCGAAGGGCTGAAGCTGTTGAATGGGAGCTTTGCTTAGCATGAGCAGTGAATGTGCAGGAGTTTCTAGAGGTAACATAAGATAGCAAGGGTGGAGAAAGGCAATGTTTTCATAAGTTGGAGATGATCCACCATGGTAAGGGAAGAAGGATGCTATTTTTCTTAATTGCAAAGAGTTTCCAACAACATATTTCTTCACGTATAGAAGAATAACTTAAGCACCTTCACCATTTAGCAGGCAGACACATTCTTACCTCTGCTTCAGATCATTTTGCTAGAGAGATATGCTACACACAATGCTTCAATAAAACGTTATGTCTAATCACATTACTCAGAAAGGAAAGATGATGGAAACCCAGTGGCCACGTCAACGTGTAACATTTAAAAAGTTGCCTGTAACTGCAAAAACATTTTTCATCACTGTTGGAATTAATTTTATTTTTGTCTGAATGTATGAAAGCTTTGCACATGTTAAGGAATATCATGGTGTCTTCAAAAACCGTCTGCTCCATCTACCTACTGAAAAAGGCTTGCATACCTGCATGACTATTTAGATTACTCTTTGGTTAAATGGTAGGTGGTTTATATGATGATAGCATCTGTTACTAAAGCAAGCAAGTAAAATGGAAACAATACAAAATTCTTGCACACATTAGACTATAAGGAAATACAGGTAGGGGCAAAAATCCAAACATGTTTCAGTTTGAATAGAAAAATATTTTTGATATTCTAACTTCCAACTCAAGAGTGACTGCAGCTCATGTATTAAAACTGTAGTTTTGTATATATACAAATCCATTTGGGGACTAAAAGCATATACATAATTATCCAGATACATAGGTGCCTATTTGCATGTCTCATCAAGGCTATGTATTCAGGGTGTAATGTCAGGTCTTTTACAAAAGGATTTTTTTTTTTTTTTTCTTTTTTCCTACCAGCTTATGCTTTCCTAGAACAAAAAAAAAAAAAAAAAAAAAAAAAAAAAAAGACTTGCAACATAAATTTATAGAGGATAAAGCATAACAGAACCACCAAGGGATTACTGAACTAAATGTGATATAGTTCAAGCTGACAATTGACAACATAGTAATAAGTATTGAGTAAAAACCTGAATAAAAATGTTATGGCCAAATCACCTTTAAGGGATTTCAGGTTTCTGGTTCAAATACTATTGCTTGTTGTCTTTTTCATTTATATATTAAAAAAAAAATTAATACTCCTAAATCCCTGCCTTTCATTCCTTGTACGTCCTGTCACACAAAAGCAAAACAAAACCAAACCAATAGCTTGTAAAATAAAAACTCTACACTCTGGGCCAAATGGTGTTCCTCAAACTTGGGGCCCTGATGCCATCACACTGAAATGAGAGGCACAAAGAGACAAATGTCAGTAACTTAACTCCTTGTAGTCGTGGGACTGCTGCCTGCCTTCACTAGCTGGCAGCAGCTGAATCCCTTGGAGGCAGTGGAGTCCATTCTAGGGACTTGCGGACATGTGAAGGCTGATGAACCAAAAGTCGGCCACACATGCTGAATGCCTGAGAAATACTGATCCAGGTCAACTTTTTCCATATCCAGGCACCTTAGCAGACATGACCTTGTTCTCAGAAGCGCTGAGTAAACAGAACTCTCTGAGTCATAACATTTCAATGGAGAGGGCTGCTTTTAATAATCCTAGGAAACTCCCAAATATGTCCCTTAGGCTATTAGGAAAATGTTAATCCTAATGTTTTCATTTGTAATTGCGTAAAGTGATTTTTTTTTTTCCCCTTCATCTTTCAGTGATTTGGTTAGTTTGTTCTCTTTTTTACTGTCTTATATATATGGGTAGTCAGCACAGTTATAAGCCTGCTTTTCCTACAGTACCTGTTCCTATGTACCTCTGCAGCAAGTTAAATACGTGTGGGAAGGTCCCCAGCATCTTTTGTTCTTCTGGGTAAAACCATCATCTGTTCTGTGTCTCTATTCTTTGTGATGTTTGCAGAAGAACTTCTGAATGTCTTCTGTAATTTGCTGTCTGAAAGATATTTAAATCAAGATACCTGAAACAAGAATGCATGTGTTCTACTCAACTGAAAATGCTCAGTAGAAGTTCCACCTTTCATTTCCATAGTGCAGTGCTTCATCCAAGCTGGTGAACATATTTTCCTCCTGATTAAGGCTGTGGGACAGATTATAAATTCTTATCTGAATGTGGATCGGTTAGTGCTGTACGAGCATATGACACAGGGACAATTCAAAACTCGTTCTCAGCACTGACCTACCTTCGCTGCTGAGTTTGAAAGGATGAACGTACCACTCTATCTCCACTGTAGTTACAGCCTGATATTCTCCTACTGGAATCAGCAGAAGCAAGATTGGGTGAGAGTCGTCCAGATAGTTGTAAATTTGACTAACTCCTTATTAAAAAACCTCCCTATCTTTATGGAAAATTCCTATTTAACTGTAGGGAAATCTAGAAGCTTCTCTAGAAAGCACTTATAAAAGCCCATTATGATCCTTCTATAGGATCCTGAAACTATTTTGCTACAGAAGTTTATAGGGACAGAAATCTCTAACATACATGCTTCAAATGTCTCAAACTGGGAACTTAAGAGTCTGCTACAGGGTGTTAAGAAGTTCAGTAGAAAAGATTAATATTAGTCTTCTTAGGAGCACAGGGCTTCATCATTCAGCAGGCACTGCTGCCTGTCTTTCTTGCGTGTATATTTGTTACGTTAGTAGAAGAGGCCTATCCATTTATTTTCTGTATTCACATCATAAATTAGAAGACACTCTACCATTAACTAGTAAGGGGAAAAAAACACCTTCTGATTATAATTGGATAACCAGTATGTACTCAAAATATCTATTTGCAGTATTTTTGTTCTTATTCCTGAAGTGTGTCCCCACCCTAGCCACAGGGTATTCAGGAGTCCTCCTGCCACCCACCCCAGTGCTGCTATATGAAAAGTCTAATTCTGGAATAAATGCAAAAATAAAGCAGCACCAGCTATGGCAAAGAGATTGAACAAACCCTTGTGAAGCACAGAACAAAGCATGGATTAAAATCCTGGATGACTGGACGAACTTCACATACTTTTAATGAATATTTTAGCTGAATATATCAGCCCAGACAGAATAATCCTGTGGTATTCCAGTACAAGGCTGCAGTAATAGCTAACCTACCAACACACTGTTTTAGCAAATCAGAGACCTAAGACTTAATCTACATCATCTAGAAAGCATGTGTGCAGAAAATGTGTAATGCCAGATCTTACTATGAAAAAGAAGATTAAGGCTGAAAAAGGATTAGAAATTAATTAAGGAGCTTCTTCATGTTTCCTGATATCCTTCTGATCTGTGACCAGCCTATCTTCAGGGTCTCTGCTACTGATGCAGTTGTTAGCAATAGTTCAAACCACAAACACTACAAAGGATTATCATTATGCTTTAGGAAGAGCTGTAGCTTGGTGGCTTGGGTTTATTTTCCAGTTCCACGCTTTCAGATGTATTGCAGGGATCAGTGGGAGAGCTGCAGACTAGAAGCTCAACTTTCAGGGCTCACACTGCTATGAACAAGCAGCCCTTCGGTGGTGGGCAGGCATGGCGCCTTGCATGGCCGCAGGAGTCAATGAAGCACCTTCCCAAGGAAGCAGCAGAGCTCTGAAATAGCCCTGGCTAAGGGGAAGGGAACTGGTCAGAACCATGGACTGACCAATGAAACTGCGGGGAGATACGAGCTCCTCTCTGATCAGTCTCCTCCATTTTCCAAAGTTAAGTAAAATTAATCCTGGGCTCAGTTTTGTAAGCGCAACAGCTATGGGATGGTTTAGCGGCCTACAGTATAGATGTACCATACAACAACACTGAGATGAGAAACGTTGCATCTTAGGAAGCTTCATTCAAGCTTTCCAGTTTTAAACCACTCACTGAAAGTTTTAAACTCCACTTACAGGTTAAGAGTGTGCAGCAGAGAAGAACTAATTCTGATTGCTATTAATTCATTCTAGTTTAGTATTAATAATTTTTTAATTAATTGTGGTATTTACTATGCAGACAGTTTCTCATTTATGACATGGGGTGTTTCCATTTTCTGGAACTTGATTATACTCTAAAATTCATCCTTCACCCCAGTGAGGTAGAACGATTATTACTTTGTTTGGAATTCACAGCTTAACTTGCACACAAATGGAATTAATACTGCATGACTGTATGAGATATCTTATAAACAGGGCTCTCAAGCTTGTTTCAGTGATAATCAAATGTATTTTATCACCTTTCTGAGGATACAGCTATGGGCAGGTTCTGAAGTAAAGAGGGTACCATAGGCACTGACAGCATTTATGAAAGCAAGCGGTGATAAAAGAGCAGTAAACAATTTTTTTAGAAAGATCAGACAGTTTGGTTTCAAAAGAAAACTCTAGAAATGAGCAAGGAAAATCTGACTTGTCAAGCAGGAAGATTTTTACTGATTGTGTGTATCCTAGCACAAGCCAAGAACACCTCCCCAAAGCCCCCCTAAACTCATAGCATTGATAAATTAGACAAAAAAGAAGCCCTTGAATATTAAATAGTTGCTTCTAAAAATGTTAACGGTGTCTGAAAATTACTGTTGATTATTTATTATGGGATGCAGCATGATTCAACATGAATTGAGACAAAATCAAAGCATTCATTTCTTAAAAAATTGTAATACACGAGTAACTCCACAGAACTGTCATGCTGCCATTTAGTACATTCTCTTTTCCAGGCCAAATCCACAGGAGGAGCCTACCTTCTCTTGCATGCATCTCAGGAGTGGCTTAAATTTCCATTTTCAGCTGCAGGTTACCACATTTCCATATTGCTATGGGCTGGCTTAGCAGAGCTGAACATTTCTTCTGTTCTAACTTCTCTGCCGCAGTGTTTGGGGGATAAAGCAGGACGCTCCTTTGCATCCACGCTGATACATTTTTCAGGTCCCCCAGGGCCCGCAGTCTCTCTTCCCTCCCCTTACCTCACTGTCACTAACATGTGCAGACCGCCCCGACCCTCTGAACCTTCAGGCTGGCTTTTCATGAGGTTTCCGTACCAGACTTACTTTGCTTCCACTCAAACAGCAGCATTTCAGCGAAACAAAATTAGGTGGTGAGCATATCCACGTGGCCTGATGTGCTCAAACAGAGGAGTTGGAGCTGCTGCTGATAGAGGCAGCCCCAGAGCCAGAAACAGTATGATCCTGCTGGCAGCTAATTGGCCCTAGCGAGCTAATACTAGAAAGTTGCTTAAAAACCATCTTTGCTGAAACCAGTGCAGCCATGGATTCATACTGTCTCTGACATGCAAGAGGTCTGTTTTCAAACTACTGTCAAATTACGTTCTTTTTGCTGAGAATAAGGTATTTGCAATCTGCACAATATGCTGGATTGATAACCAGCAAATTTCCTCTTTATTGCTCTAAAGCAAAATCCTATTTACTGCAGAACCTGTTATTTCACAGAATCCACATACTTTTAAAAAGAAAAACTTCTGCTTACTACTAAAAATATACAGGAAAGGATAACTTCAGGGAATATTTAACAATATCTGCAAAATACAGGAAGGGATTCAAATATGGTATCAGTACCACATTTAAATTCCTACAAACTTTTTTATTATAGAAAATAAAGCTAGCAGCTGTTCCTCTTTGTCTCCTGACGTTAAATTAGTAATTATTGTGTGGCATGTGTGTGCAAATATTTATTTATCATTAGCTTTATGATTCTCTTTCTTTTTTTACCACCATAGCTATTCAGCTCCTCTAAGTCTTCTAACAATTATGTAAAGATGCCATTTGGGAACCCTAAATTGTACGCTTTCTCCATATGTGACACACCCAACCTCCTGTTCTCACATATACATATAGATGACTGCATCAAAGTATCTTATATTTCACACAGTAAACCAGCTTCTAGGAATTACCACATAAACACCAGGTGAAATATAACACAGCTTAAAAGGGCCTCATTAAAATGTATTTGTCAAATACCTTTTGCCAACAGGAACAGACTCCAGGAAGCTTCTTCCCATTTATTTACATGGAGCCTGGTGTTCTTTTTATTGATGTCAATGTGAAACTGAGTGATTCTTCTCTCATGTTGGATTTACTGTAGTATAAATCCCCTGGCTCCGGTATAGCTGCTACTGATTTACACTGTTGTGAGAGGAGAACCAGATCTAGAGTTTATAGCAGAGAATTTGTAAGTGACCGTTGAAAAGATAAAGTATTCAATATGCACAGGGAGGGATGCCTTGCGAAGATAAGTAGTTATTCTTTATGTATAGTTCACTTGGTTTTCTGCTCTGAATACTCAGTCAATGATCATTTATAGCACAGCACATATAAATCAGGCTCATGAGATACTAAATCAGGTTTAGGGTAAATTTTCAACTTGCCCTAACTAGCATGGCTGAAAAATGGTGGGAATACTTACTTGTGCAAGTCAAGTGGCTACTGACCCCCTGTTAGCAAATGCGCACACAAGAGATGAATTTAAACAAATGCCTTTGCCTAAAAACTACGGGGGCCACCTGGCAATTTGGGCCACATACCTGGAGTTTTATTTGAAATAAACTGGCAATCTGGTAACAGCAGATGAGGAGAAGGCTGAGGTACTCAACAACTTTTTTGCCTCAGTCTTTACTGGGAACCTCTCTCCCCACCCCACCCGAGTTGATGGATGGCATGAGGGGGGCCGGGAGGGCAAAACCCTTCCTGCTGTAGGAGAAGATCAGGTTCGTGACCACCTGAGGAACCTGAACGCACATAAGTCCATGGGACCTGATGAGATGCATCCCAGAGTCCTGAGGGAATTGGACGATGTAGTCGCCAAGCCACTCTCCATGATATTTGAAAAGTCATGGCAGTCAGGTGAAGTCCCTGGTGACTGGAAGAAGGGAAACATTGTGCCCATTTTCAAAAAGGGTAGTAAGGAAGACCCTGGGAACTACCGACCTGTCAGCCTCACCTCTGTGCCTGGGAAGATCATGGAACAGATCCTCCTAGAAGCTATGCTAAGGCACATGGAGGCCAGGGAGATAATTCGAGATAGCCAGCATGGCTTCACCAAGGGCAAGTCCTGCCTGACGAACCTAGTGGCTTTCTATGATGGTGTGACAGCATCAGTGGACAAGGGAAAACCAATGGATGTCATCTATCTGGACTTCTGCAAAGCCTTTGACACGGTCCCCCACAACATCCTTCTCTCTAAATTGGAGAGCTATGGATTTGATGGGTGGACTGTTTGGTGGATAAGGAACTGGCTGGATGGCTGCATCCAGAGGGTACTGGTCAATGGCTCGATGTCCGGATGGAGACCGGTGACGAGTGGTGTCCCTCAGGGGTCCGTACTGGGACCGATGCTGTTCAATATATTCATCAATGACTTAGACAGTGAGATCGAATGCACCCTCAGCAAGTTTGCGGACAACACCAAACTGAGTGGTGCGGTTGACACATCAGAAGGACGGGATGTCATCCAGAGAGACCTGGACAGGCTGGAGAGGTGGGCCTGTGTGAACCTCATGAGGTTCAACAAGGCCAAGTGCAAGGTCCTGCACCTGGGTCGGGGTAACCCCCAGTATCAGTACAGGCTGGGGGAAGAAAGGATCGAGAGCAGCCCTGCCGAGAGGGACTTGGGCGTGCTGGTGGATGAAAAGCTGGACATGAGCCAGCAACGTGCGATGGCAGCCCAGAAGGCCAACCGTACCCTGGGCTGCATCAGGAGAAGCGTGGCCAGCAGGTCAAGGGAGGTGATTCTGCCCCTCTACTCTGCTCTGGTGAGACCTCACCTGGAGTACTGCATCCAGCTCTGGAGCCCTCAGCACAAGAAGGACATGGAACTGTTGGAGCGGGGCCAGAGGAGGGCTACTAAAATGATCCGAGGGCTGGAGCCCCTCTGCTATGAGGCCAGGCTGAGGGAGTTGGGCTTGTTCAGCCTGGAGAAGAGAAGGCTGCGGGGAGACCTGATTACGGCCTTTCAGTACCTAAAGGGGGCCTATAGGAAAGATGGGGATAATCTTTTTAGTAGGGCCAGCTGTGACAGGACAAGGGGTAATGGTTTTAAACTGAAGCAGGGTAGGTTTAGACTGGATATAAGGAGGAAATTCTTTACAACGAGGGTGGTGAAACACTGGAACAGGTTGCCCAGAGAGGTGGTGGAGGCCCCATCCCTGGAAACATTGAAGGCCAGGTTGGATGGGGCTCTGAGCAACCTGATCTAGTTAGTGGTGTCCCTGCTCCCTGCAGGGGGGTTGGACTAGATGACCTCTAGGGGTCCCTTCCAACCCAAAACATTCTATGATTCTATGATTCTATGAAACTACTTCATTCTGTCCAAATATTTTTGTTTTTTTAAGATTCAAAATTCCTTGGTGATTTTTGTTTTTTAAAGAAATGACAAACTGTCTCCCGGCAGTATAGGAGATCTGAGCATTATTGGAAAATGCAGAGATTTGCAGATCTGTGCAATGTTTAAAAATTCACAAAAATGCAGGTTATCCTGTAAAAGAAATCCAGGTTTTGGACACAAAACCATAGCAAGATTAGCTGGAATTAGGCTATTTCTACCGGGGAAAGAGGCAGCACCCTACCCCAAATTTTGTGAAATTTTTGGCTCTAAGGAAAGCTTAAGATCTTACTTGGTTTTGACAGAAAGACCGCTTCAGTTAGATTGAAATGACATCACGTCATTTCAGTAGCAAAAGGCCATATACAACAACTAGCAGTGACCCTTCTTGTGCCATCCTGTTTGTGGGTAACGTGAATGTCAGCAAAGGTCTGGATGAAGTGCTCGCTGTAGGACATCACAAAATGCACAACTTAATGCCCTGAATGTACCCTGCTGTGAGTGGCGAGGAGGATGGCAGGCCTTGATCTATTGCTTGGTTGATGGGGTCTTGAGGTGACCCGTGGTCGAATGCTAGATCTTTATGTTTAGAGTTTCAGAAAGTACTAGACACGTGAATAAATTTACATGCAAGTTAAGATGTAACACAGCTATTGTTCACAGCTTAAGGTGTGTAATTGTGCATAACCATATGTATGAACAGCACTGTACGGTTAAGTTAGCTCCATGTGGGGAGAAATCTGTAACGCGTGGGTAGGGTGCACCAGGTGGGGTAAGGTATTCACGGGAAACAACTCAGGCATCGTTTAATCAAAACTCTTGGCACTGCAGTCTTATTCACAGTTTGATTTCCCTTTGCCTAATACTCCTCTGCCTTCTGCGCCCTGCCAAATTTAGAGCTCTTAAAAACACTTTCCTCTTTCCATTTTGTATCTTGTGGGCTCCCACCATTTCTGTATTCCTAATATATAACATACAATTATAAATGTGTGGGTATGCATACAGATATATATCTATGAAAGACTTGGTTACTTTTAGATCAATTTAATTAAATTGCTTCAAGTCTTTATCTGGAAACTATGTAATAGTTTACATGGATTTCTTTTTAATTGATACTAAATACAAGACAGATCGTGGTTTAAGAGGGGCTGTATCTATTATCTATGGCTGGTACAAACTGCAGTATAGACAGGATGCTTGGATTTGGAGTTCTGCTAGCATCAGTGGGAGCTGGGGAAGTTTCGAGCCACATCTTTTTCACTCAAATGATGACAGCAGAGGCACACATCATTTATTTTATTTATCAAGGGAGATTTTAAGAGGCCTGATCACTCAGAAAATGCAGGCCCTTGTCCCCAGCTGTACTGAATAAAACGAGCCTTCACCGAGCTCCTGGAGCGTCATAGTAGATGGCTGACGATTTCCCCCAAATGACCACAAACCTTTCAAAAGCTGGCAGCTAACAACATGCTGCTCTCTAAGGCAGAACATTTGTGTTTGGATTCCCACATGGTCCTTTCCTACCCGTTCTCATTCAGGGTATATTTTGAACTGCTAGGGACTTAAATGCCAGCAATATTCACAAGACTGCTATCTCTCCATCAATAGAGACAGTGCTACTGGGCTATCTTTTCAAGTCCTGGGAGACATCATAACAGCATCTCTGTCTTGCCTTGTTCCAGGTAGCTGAATAGAGGAATACAGCTAAAAACCAGTCAAAGAACCAGAATTTTACTAGCAAGTGAATGGCGTTAGTAATCCAGTGCAGCACAGAATACATTCTCAGAGACCTTAAGGATACCAATGTGTCAATAAAATATGTAACAACTTTTGGATCTTGCACATATTAATAATTAAGGATTTAAAAAGGGGAAAAATTAATGATCTGAGCAGTTGCAATTCCATGATTTTAACAAGGCTCATATGGCTAAAAACTTAAATAAACATACGCTTAAATCAGCCAAGTAAGAATGCATATAATAGCAGTGGTCTGGGGCAGGGTTAAAGGATTTTAAGAAAACACAGAGCAGGGGTGAAGCCTGTAAGATCACCCTGCCATGTGTAGCTTTTAGGGCACGTGTCCACTGGAGCCTCAGCTGTTGAAGTCCAGCACCCAGCCCCTTGCAGGGAAAAGAGGCGTTTCTGGGGGAATATCCCTTCCTGCCCAGCTCCAGCCTCTGTAGAACATCCTGCGTGCTGGGCTGACAGTGGCAGGTAAAACCGTCAATCATAACAATTATTTGGATCACTTTCTTCCCCAACTGTAAAATGATACTGTAGAAGAAAAGACATTTGGTAGATTATTTAGAAATGAAATGAAGCTAATGCCTTTTATGGTACAGAACTTGTATAGAATAGTCAGGTACATCTGACAATTTATAAAGATACCATTTTTTGCTTGTGCACTCCCTAGACAACAAGTTACAATAATCTAGAAAATACTCTGGAAGTGTCTAAGCAACAGGAGAGAACTGAAAACATTTACTGTATGACTAACCGCATTAGAGTAATTGAATTTCCCTAAATCAAGAGGAAGAATTAAATTAATGGAGCAATAGTTTGACAAGTTTGGCTTCAGTTAGTAGACATAAGCAAAACCATTACTTAAGCTATTGTTAATTATGTTTAAATCAAGACTAAATTGAGTGATAGCTGTTAATTAGGCTTGTGTGCACAAGAAAATCAAACAAGCAATAACATTACAGCAGGTTATAAATATGCAAGTGTGTTTGCACAATACTGTTACACGCGCGAGATGTGGGTGAGGGAAGAGGGAATTCACGTGGGTGTGCATGCGTGGAGACTGGGAAGCAGGCACCTTGTCTGCTTTGTTTCAGGTCTAAGTTGTTTTATTGTTTAATATAGGTGAATGAACAGAGGCTCCAATTCTGCTCTCAGTTCACTCTGGGCCTCTGCTTTGCCCATTTTTCAATTAGACATGCCAGTGAGGACACAAGGAGAAGATTCACAATCTTTATGAAGTGCAGTCCTCATGCCTACTGTTATAGCCAGTCGAGGACCTTGGTTCCACAGGAGTTGATGGCCCAGTAAGTTGGTAGGAGGGGTGACCACAAGAGAGTAGAATCTGCGAAATATGTTGGACACTTAAACAAGTTGCGACCTGCAGACTGTAGTAAAAGTCCATGTAGGTGTTCATATGGCATTGCAGTTCTTGATAAAGGAAAAATATTTGGGTCTGAAGAAATATAGATCCACTCATCTGAATCATCTTTGTATCCCTGCCTCTAAGTCACCCCCGAATGCACTTGTGTCCGCATGCATACGTGTTGATAAACAGTCTACGAAATGAAAGATGAACTTAAATTAAATGATTGATTCTGTGACCCAAGTTGAATTATACTGCTATTTATGTATACAGACTTCTTAGTTCAGCAGTTTAGCTAAGAGGACAGACCCATACATGAGAGCTGGGTATGCTGTGCGAGCAGTGAACACAACATCAGCATAATCAGGCAGACATCAGTTGACCTAAATCTGCACATCAGCATCACTGTACTCACAGCAATGAGAGCAGGACAGCTCTGTAGCTAACATCAGCTGTGAAAAAGGTCTTAAGAATTTTTAATTTGAATAGTTAAAATTTCAGCCCAGGCTGACTTGTAGTATATGTGATTATAACAAAACTAAAGAAATTCTATGACTTTCTGGGGCGAAGGGGCAGAGAAAATCAGAAATTTATACACTTTTGTGCCTTCCTATGTCCTTTCACCAAATCCTCCTCAGCAGAATTTCACTCGCTGTAAGGGATCGTAGCCTTTTCATTGCCAGTTACAAAAATGCCTTCTGATGCTTCCTGAACAGCATTTTTCCAGTAAGTTATACCTGAGAAAGTTCAGGGTATAATTTGACTGCACAAAATAAAACAAGCTTAAATACCTAAATGGGCTGGTATTAGCCTTGGCAATACACACACGGTAAAAATTATCTCCTTTGACAGAGAGAGAGTTCATTCAGCCAAACCACACCATTAGACCTAAACCCCAAAACCTTCATCACAGTGAACCTCCCTGCCTGCGGAAGGTAATGCAAAGTGCAAACTAAAACTCCTGGGTAACTTTTTATAAGCGCACCTTGACTGCCAGCCCTTTCCTATCTGCAGGATTTTCATGAGGCATAACTTAGAATGGGAGACAGAATTAGCAGCATAAATTGGAAAGTAGCAATATTTAGTTCTTGTAAGTTAGTGCTTGAAATTATTTTCAAAGTCATGGGCTCCCAAGTCTCTGATACCACAGCTGTCACACTCGAACAGTGCATAAAAATTGGACCAAGGGGGAAAAAAGAAAGATAAGGCAAAGTTTGCAAAAGCCACATTAAAGAATGATTTGTTTTTCAAACATGCAAACAATTTAAAAGAAATGGGCTCTAAAGCACTTATTTATACTAGTATTTCAAGTAGATATTTAATCAGTTCTGCAGTATATTTTCTGCACTATACTATTAAACAAAGGGACCCAAAAGCTCAGGTCATCAAACATATTGACTGAAATGACCCAGACTTCTTTGCTTTGCCATAGGAAACTACTACACAGAGAACCTTTTTTTTTTTTTTTTCTGTGTGGACAGAGCAAATGGGTAAATAGTCTACTAAAACCAAAAAAAAAGCTCAGAAACTTTAGTTGCCCCTAGTCGGTGGGACATAGAAATCCTTAATGTTTATAAAAACTAGGTAATCTATCTAGGGTAGAAGAGATCTTACTCCATACAGTAATAAAAATATTAATCATGCACAAACTAGTGTCAGATTACTGTAGGAAAACAAAATGTTGAAAGCCAGCACAATTCTCGCACATTATAGTGCATGAACACACTTTTTTACATTCTTCCGATAAAAAGTATTTCTAATGTCTGGAATTGAGTTCTTACTATTTTTGTTGCTTCCCGTTACATTACCAGGGTAGAAGAAAATTAAAGGTTATCATTAAATTGCATGAGTTACAATTTAAAGAAAATGTCAGTCAGTATTAAAATAGTTTAAAAACTGGATAGAGGTTGATAACTAAATTATTACATGGAAACAGTGTATCTGTGGAGAAAAGAGAGTCCCCTCCTCCCTGGTGACATTAGGTACACGCTTGGCGTTATCGGTGACTCCTTTCCTCACAGTCTCACTTCTGACCTTTCTTTGTCAAGTGTTCATTGAAGGTGAGGTTTGCATTTATCTACCTGCTGGGCTCCCATCTGCTTCCGAATCTGCTCAGACTGAGACATCCTCCTAGTCACAAACCGGACAGACGTGGTCAGTTTTTGCATGCACTTTGTTATTTCCTGCAGGCAGTGGCAGCCTGTGACTCTTCACTAAGTCAGGAAAAGCGAGAAGATTTGAGGTTTACTGCTCAAACTCTTTCACGTGATGGAGTTCAGATGCTGGACCTGTAACTTTGCCTTGTCGTCCGCTTCTCTGTCCAGTTGACAGTATAGCCAGTTCCAGTTTATGTTCATGTCTCCTCCAGTATGTGGACATTACCTGTACTCTGATCAGTTCTGAGAGTCAGCCAACAAGGGCCACGTTATCAGAAGTGTTTTGACCCCAGGAACTCAAACTGAGAACAGCAGAAGCTACTGGGAGTTCAAAAGAATGATGGCTCCCATTTTTGTTAACTGGGAACTGAGCTACTTTGAAAATCTGATGAAAAAACAAATGCATCCAAAATACCTGTTATTATCTGTTAAGGTATGACCGCTCAAAAATTCAAAGGGCTCACCTACACATTAAGTCAAGGAAAAATAAGATGCATTTAAGCAGCTTTCACTGATTATATTCATTTTTTGGCCATTCCTAAAGTATTCAAAACTCCCAAGAAACAAGCTGAAACAATTAGAGTAGCTTAAGAAATATATGGAGTGATTCTTCTTTTAATATAAGACCTTTACTGTTTTCATGTTGTATTTTCATTTTTTCTTGCATATTCATTGGGAATAAGCACTTCTTTTAAAACAACGAAGGCTTCATTTTTTTATATCCACTTCTTAGACCAAGCTGCAGGGCTCTTAGCAATTACATGGACCTGGGAGGCCCTGTTCTCAGCACTCACTGAGAATCAGGCTCATACACTGAGGCAGGGATCAAAACCCCCAGAATTCCAATTTGCACTCCAGATATTAATAGGGAAGTGTATCCATAAAATAGGGCATAACTTGGAAATAAAAATCTGATAAAGGATGTGAATAATAACCCCTAGTATTCCAAGCACAACTTCAGTAAAGTGAGGCAAAAGCGTTTAAACCAAGCATAACTCTCTTTTTCCCTGTAAAGAACCAAGCCCAGCAAAACTAAATTAACTACATGTGATAAAAGGTAATACAAAGATTGAAGGAAAAATTAGTGATAAGCTATAACATACAAATATATATAGTTAAAGTCAAACATGAAACAAAATTTTGGTTTGAAACTATTCAGTGTAAATGTGAATGTCTTTTAAAAAAATCAGAAGGAAAGTAAAATCTTGATTAAATAGTGTTAATTAGTGATAATGGGTAGCTCCCTTCAGGAGGAAAACAACCTACAGTTAAACAATGAAGTTCAATTAGTAGTTAGTATCCAAGGTTTATAAGTATCATGCTGTCTTGGAAATGCAGATTCATGGATTCTGATCCCTGTTACCCCAAGGTAAATGCACAGTAACTGCAGCAAAATGATGTGGACTCAGCCATAACTGCAAGTAGAATTTGGCTGTAATCTATTACTGGTAATTCCCACTGAGTTGATTATGCTATTTCAAGCTCAATCAATGATGTGCTAAAAGGAAAGCCCCTATAAAAATGTCAGTGCAAACAAAAGAAAGGATTAGGATGATTTCCCCAATGCTGATGGAGTTCCTGGTGCTCCAGATGCTACTTTGCTGAGCAGCTGAAGACTTTCCTCTGCTACCTGTAAAGGCATTTCTGAAGAATAAATATTTTGCCACAAAATTCACGAAACTGCACAAGATCGCAGGTATTTCAAAGGCACTTCCCAGGGTGGTCTCTCACCCTGGAAAGTCACAGTGGTCCACCTATTTGTTTCAAATCGCACAATGCCCAAGTATAGTAATAGCATTTGGAGGGATGTTTCCAACAGACATGCAAACTGAGTGCCGCTTCTTTCTGCTGCTGCACACTGCTCACCAGAGAACCTTACCTCAAGCTCCAAAGGAAAGTGTTTGAAATACCCAAGATTGAAACTGAGGGCACTTCTGTGCTACAAACTACAGCATCGTGCGCAGGAGTGAAGATGGCTCATGAAAACTGTCCAGCCATAGTAGCAAGGATCTCCATGTGAAGGTTATTTTTTAATTTTGTTTCAGTTTATATTTTATCCATTGGATAAAGTTAAAATCCAAGGCAAGGCATAAGCACCTAAGCAACCCAGATAAAATGTCAGCAGTAGATTTATGATAGCTAAAAATGAGAAATCAAAATACTTAAAAAAATATTCTGCTTTCTCAGTATGCCTCTGAAATGTATTCCTTGCTGCAGAGTACCTTTCCCTAACTGCAAGACCTTGGGTGAGAAGATGCACAGTCCCAAAGATCAGAAGTTTTGGACTGCTGGAGGGAGGAACTTACTGTGAGAAGGATGTTGTCAGATGGCTTTGAGATCCCCCGCTTACCCCCACATACCCTCATCCATGCTGTTGCCCCCCCCACCAGTGTAAGATACTTTTATTTCTGCTGTTACATGAGGTGGTTCCCCAGATGTGAACTAAATCTCCGTAAGCAGAGATGAGAAGATTTGCTTTGAAAGCACACTCCTGAGCTGAACTAAAACTCTGAAGTAGATGCACGTTTTAAAAACTCCAAATCATTTTTATAGGATGGGGCTGTTAAAACAAATACATATTTTTTCTGAAAGTATTGACCTCCTGCTTGCAGCTATTGGAAAGTTTAGCCAATGCTAGCATGGCAGCTACAGGTAATTATACAGTTACCAACAGGTTATTAAATCTCCTCCAAATCAATGCTTCATCTCCCGGAAATGGAGTTAAAAAGCTGAGGAGGTACAGAAACACCCAAGGGAATTATACAGAAACCATCCTATATTTTTTAAAAATCTAATTAACTGTAAAGTAATTTCACTCCATTGAGACCACAATAGCAGAGATGTAAGAGAAAGAGCAGTAATTTGCTTTCCCGCCTATTGATTTCTGGAAGGTAACTGGAAGAGGCAGGTATTTTTAGTCCATCTTAAAAAAATAGTTTATAAGTAAAGCTTTTTCGGTGCTCAGGGAGAAAATCTAAACAACATTGAAATGTCTTGTTTTGCCGCATGCTCTATTCACGCTTTGGAGTTTCATCAGTACGTAGGAGTAGATAGTTAATAGCTGTAAAAAGGGGCTGGTCAGTGCTTTGGGGTTTTCCTTCCAATCCACCAGGAATACTGACTTTATGTGCCCTCCACCTTCCCAGCAGTATGCTGATGGAAGGTAGCTCTGCAGGCCTACCAGGTCACCTACAGAGGTGCTCAGGAGCGCATCTCGCTGCTCATCATGCTGTCTTTTCTTTTCAGTTAAACTGTCACTGTTTTGCAAGGAACACCGAAAACATCTGCCAGCGTTAGCACCGGTGGGAAGGCCTTTCCACCCCGAGCAGCCGCCTGTCTGTTTGACAGGGATGTTATAGCACCCACGCAGCAGCCTGTTAGAGAGGAAATTCCAGGAGCACTGAGGCACATCTTGCACTGGCCACCACCACTGCTGATGAGGGTTGACACATCCATTCTTGCAGAGAATGGCTGCCAAGGGGTAGCAGGCTGTACTGAATTTTACATGAACCTGTCAGTATAGTACCTGACCTTACAATTTTGGGGCTCCTCAGAGATTTAACTCCGCAAGACATCACCTCATAATTTACTGCAACAATAGTATTTTGTCTAATATTACCTGAATTCTGCTCATTTATGCCCTGTTGGTTTTGTTTTCAGAACGTTTCGTACACGTACAACAGGAAAGTTGTTGCTGTATCAGATTCTGCTCTCAGTAATAGAGCAGCAACATTGATTTAAACAGTGGTGTTCTGGGTTTTGCCATGGACACGCGTAAAGGCAGAAAGTTCAAAGAATAGGAGAATGGAAGAATGGAATTCTAGTCTCAAAATAAATAGAAAATCCCTATTGTTTTCATTCTGGGATTTTAAAGCTAGAAAGAAGATGTTATATAAAGCATAAGACAAAAAAAGGCTTAATTTTGGCCAGCACATTTTTTTCAAGACATGAACCAGAAGCCTGTTGTAGTTCAGGCTTCTTTGTGAAGATGATGAAAGAATGGGACCAGGAACTGAACTACTTAAAAGTTAGAGATGGCTTGGCTTGACTGGCAGGTCAGTTTTCAGACAAACCCCTTAATGTTTTGAGGAACGTGGTGTTTCTGAAACACCATGTAATGATGCTTCTAAGCAGCTATTTAATTGAAAATATATTTTGCAGAAACTAGGAAAGTTACTTCTCATCTTATCTGAACTGGGATTACAAACACAATTAAACAAGAAGATTTCACCAAATTTTAACTGTCTTTCTCTTGGTTTGACCGCATCTGGTAACACACCAGGTGAGCATTTTCTCTTTAAACAAAACAAGCTTTCCAACTCAGTGTCACGGTATCCTTGGTTGTGCTGTGGCCATAATTCCATAAGAAAAATTCTGGTTTGGTATTTTAAAGTCACCTTCTCTTTGTTACATCAATCTGCCAAAGTCTGACTGCTGCAGTTAAACTCACTCCCACAATTTATCACACACACGGAGAAACACACACAGGATCTCTCCCTCCCTCACACACTACTCCAGCTGGCTTATTCCTGGCAAGTAATAGGTTTTCCTTCACACTTAAATCTGTGTTTTAATTTTAGTCCACTCTTCTTCAAAACCAGAAGCCTGCAGTCTCCCTAACCCTAATTTTTGTTCCATCTGTGTCTAAACTGCAGGATAGATATTCAGTGTTATGACAAAGTGAAGCACTTAAGGAAACATTCATATCAAAAGTCTTGTTTCTCAGAAGTAAAAGCTAATATGCAGTTTTGGGAGAAACATTACAGTTGCAATCCTGTGCACATAATGTGACTATTTATCATTGTTGGGCACTTTTGACTGGATGATTCAAGATTTACTTCATAGTTTCAAGACATTTACAAGAAGATAAAGGAGAAAACATTTGGTAAAAGATGATCCCATATGTTATAAATAATGACTTCTGTGCTGTCACCATGAAATATCTTACAATAATGAACCAAGGTGAATAATTCACGCAATTTTCTATTGGCTTAAAAAATTAGATTATTTTTTAGGAGCTAAGTGAACAATAAATTTCAGTTCCAAATGAGCAGCACTGCAGATTGTCTCAAACCCTTATGCAAATACCCACATGAGTAAGGGAAATAATAGCCAGCCCAAGTGAACATTGCTATACTCAGCTCATATATAGTATGTCAAAGCAACACGACCATCTATGTCACTGGGAGTGTATGCTCCACCAGTTCAGTAATTTTTGAAGGCTTTTAAAATAATTTTCAAATACCCCTAAAGTGGTCTGTCAGTTCTGCTAGCATTATAATTACTATTCCAATGACAACTAAAGTATTAGACCACTGCAAGCAACTGGTTTGCTCACGTGTTCTAAACTTGTGCTTTATTTTTCCATAGCGGGTTATTTTCCTCACAGAGTGGTTGCTGCCCTAAGTTGTTCAATAAATTTGAAGATTTGTTACTGCAAATACATTCTTGTAAAATACACTGTAGGTGCAACTAAATAAAGGTAAAGGCTGAAGCTCTCCCTTTTTATTGTCAGAAGGAATGACATGGTATATGGAAAGCTCAGAGGTTAATACAATAATAGAAGTACAGTCAACCCCAGTGATTTGGTCTGATGCATCGTCTACTAGATCTGTGTAACTCTATCCAGAAATAAATATCCTATCTGTTGGAATAATGAGTATTCATATCAGTGTCATTCTTGTGAGTTGTTATGTACAGACAGGAAACTGCGTATGAATGACAAACCAGGATGCTAAAGAAAGAAAATTCCTGTTTATTTAAATAGCCTTCATATTTGCAGGATTAAACCCCAAATAGGGAGAAGTAGCCTATTTACAGTAAAATGACAGTCTACATAATTAAGAGAGATCTTTTTTTAAGCAATATCTGTTCATTCTTCAGGAAACTGCTCATTTTGGCGTGCTGCATTCTACAATTACAAGTTTCAGTCTTTAATACTGGAGAAAACCTAATATTCACCAAGGCGGCATCAAGTATGCATTAACTTTGGTTCCCTGCCATGCACCCCTGCATCCAGAAGTTTCCAGTGCACAGGGATGCAGGCTTAGTCCCCATGAGGTATTAAAAATTAGTTATGAGTTAAGCAGATAAAATGTTTTCTAATAGTGAATAGTTGTTTCAGTCACTAAGCACTGGGATACGAGGACTAATCAATACAGGAAAACTAATCTGGGAAGGTCAGTTCTTCTGATGCCTCCAAATATCTTCTGTTGGGGTTACTACTCGGATCTAATGTGCATCATCCAGCCTGTATTTTAGACATAAAACCTGTGCCAAACTTTGGTGAAAAGGTGTCATTTACTGCTGAATGCTATGTTTAATATGGACATGCAAAGTGAGGCTGCTTTGAGCATCCCGGGATGGGAAATACACACAATTCTGCTTTAGAGATGTTGAGCTTCAATCTTTCTTTCAACTGTAGGAGTGATTAGACCTTGTGTATATCCTCCAGGTAAAGAATCCTACTTCTAGATCAGTAGTTGATTTCACAGATAACACCTCGCTGAACTGATAGTACCAAAACAACTATAATGTCATTTTCCATGTTTCTAAAACGTGCTGGTACAAACATGTGCCCTGTGTTATAGGATTTACACCAAAATTCCTTTGTCTGTGATGTTACTGTACATCAGTTGCTGCTTTGATGGAGTCAGTTTATGCCTCATCACTGTGGAGAATTCAAAAATAGGTATCAAAACATTTATTACTCTCTTAACCTGTTCCAATAGCATAGGGATTACTCTGTGCCCAACTGAGACAACTAAGACATGGAGTTACAGAAAATCACTCAGAGTTTAAACACGACAACTATTCTGTCATGACAGAAACCCCCTTAATACCACTGAGCAAGGGACGTGAATGATGATTATGGCTAAACTACCAACTCTGGTAGCGTACATTGGTGGTACAAAAGCAGGTCTTGGTCACCAAGTCTGCATGCTAATTCTACTTTGACATGTAAAAGGGGCTTTTCCAGCAGGGAAAAAAGCTATTCAATGCCAAATTATTTCAAAGGGTCCTTAGGAATGTGATTCCTCCTTGTGGCTTTGGAGCACCTTGGCTGTGATCTGGCTGGAGCTGCAGCTCCTCCCAGTCCTAGGGAGCCAGGTGCAAGGCTGCTGTGGCTGCTGCTGTGGGGGACAACAGGCTCCTTCACCTTCTCTTCTCCCTCACACAGAAAACAGGATTTCATTCTTAATATTTAGCTGTCGTCTGTGAAGCTGCAAAATATACCTACCTGCCTCCTCATGTTTGAGGTCTGCTTATCTTGGCATCGCAGAGTGGCTGGAGGAGGGACAGAGGCAATCAGAATTTCATTTGTGCAACCAAGACACTCATCTTGGTGCATGTAAATACATGGCTTATTGGGCTTGTTCAGCCTGAAGAAGAGAAGACTGAGAGGGGACCTCATCAACACATACAAATATCTTAAGGGTGGATGTCACGAGGATGGAGCCAGACTCTTTGCAGTGGTGCCCAGCGACAGGACAAGGGGCAATGGGTACAAACTGAAACATAAGAGGTTTCAGTTGAATATGAGGAAAAACTTCTTTACTTTGAGGGTGACAGAGCACCGGAACAGGCTGCCCAGGGGGGCTGTGGAGTCTCCTTCTCTGGAGATAATCAAAGCCCGCCTGGATGAAGTCCTGTGTAACATGCTCTAGGAGAACCTGCTTTAGCAGGGGGGTTGGACTAGATGATCTTCTGAGGTCCCTTCCAACCCTTGCGATTCTGTGATTCTGTAATGGCGGCAGCTGAGCTGAACGCAAACCAGGAGGTGTAATACCACTTGCACGGTAGCCTCCAGCAACAGTAAAGCTGTTCATTGACCAGCATGTAAAGCTGCACGCTATGAGCTCTCAAATTCTAATGTTGCGTCCCTAAGTAGTATTTGGGTTAAAAAGAGTATGAGGTAACTGACCACTGAATTCTCTGAGCTTTGGACACAAACCCTTTCCATGGGGCCTGCCTAAGGATCAGCATTCAACTTTATAAATTCTCCCACTTCTGAAGCCCGCATTACTAATGTCTTATTTTGACTTATAAAATTGTATCCAAGTTCAGTTTTTCTGCTAAAAGAGAAGTCTCATTTCCTTGGCACTGGGCAAGAACAGTTTCCAAGTTTCATTTGAAAATTAAAAGTAGAAGTGGTTTGCTTCAGATAAATTCTCTAGATCTTGGCTCAGCTACAGAAATAATTCCAGGAGAAACAGTTACCTCCCCCCCAAATCTAACAACACTTGACAGTAGGAAAACAATTCAGTACAAACAGAAGCTTTGCAACTGCCAGGAATGAAATCCTGGCTTCACTGAAGAAAAAGAGATTTCTGGCATCGATTTCAGCGAAGCCAAATTTTCTTTCCAGGTCATTTGAATCCATGTCTCACAGCTGGTTGCCCAGGTCTAGAAGCACTACAGAATGATTTTTGGCAGTTGGATGCTACTAGAATACCCAGTGTCTGCCTGGTACTTTGGCCCGTGAATTCCATCAAGTCAGAGTTGGTGTCATGCAGTACCAGGCTGCAGCCTGCCAACGCAGAGATATTTCCTGTTCAGAAGAGGACTTTTTCAGGTTTATGTGCATTGCCAATCTGTAGTCATGGCTGTTTGTGTCCGGGGTCCCAGTGCAGTAGCAGCTCGTTCTGTTGATGAACATTGCCTCTGCGTGATGCACAGCTTCCCTAAGGAACGACCAGTTCCCCTTATTTAAATAATAGCAAAGGTAAACACAACTGCTCACAACTCTTCTTATTTACTGACCCTAGGCATGAAAGAAATACTGTCCTCTGTGAACATGGTAGGAGATTATAGCAGGCTTTATGTTGAATACTTCTATAATCAGTAAGTGATATTTCATTATTTTTTTCAGGGAGAGAAGTGGTTAGTGTTAATCCAATAAAGCCAGCGAGTCTTCTGTTGCTTTTAGCTCTCTATGGTATTAGAACTATTAACCAGTTCTTCAGATATTAAAACTTGAGTTTTTCAGAGGAGCCTGAGGAAGTTAGACACCATTGACCTTCAGGATGGATTTGGCACCCAATTTTTTAAAAAATCTAGCTAAAACATATGATTTTTTGTGACTCAGAAGTCTTGAGAAACAGAGGCATCTCTTTTATCCTAAAAATAGAATTTTACAATATCCTAGAAGCATCAAATTATGAAGCATCAAGACAGACCTGATAACTTCAGTGGATGTTCTACAAACTATAAAGAATATTTCCAACATCATTGTTTCTCCTGCAGTATTTTCTCCTTTTGGACTTCTTTACATCTTATTCACAAACCTTTTTTTCACACTAATATACTACCCTTCTTCTCATGAGAAAAAAACCCTGCCCTGATCTGTGTGCAGTGAATAACACTGCACCTTTCCAATCACTTACAGATGTTCATTAGTTTTCTTCCCTTTGTCATCTTTGCTTGCCATTAAAACCACTCTCCTATTGTTCTGCAAGAAAAAGTGCATTCAGGATATTCATGTGTACATAGGTCTTTGCCAGAATGTTTACCTTGTGATTTCCCTATATAGAATACTATGAGGAATAAAAACAGTTTAAATAGTCTGTAGCCCAAAACCTTAAAAGAGATTTAAGAAAATGTGGGTGGGTGATCAAGCTACTAACGCAAGCATCTGGCATGGCTGCGTGTTTTGAATTTGTATGGATTTTTTGTTGCTACCTCTCAAGTTCAGAAGCTGTTTCACACTGTAAAGTATTCTCTTTTAATTAAGTTAGGACAGGTTTTGTATATATTTGAAAACTCTCAGAAAACAGGATTTGGAAAGATCTCTTGAGTTTTCATGTTAAGAAGTTTATCAAAAGTAGTTTTTCTTTATATTCCATTTTGTTTGGTAAGTTATTGTGGATGATCTTGCCAAATCACATATTTTCTGCTCCACAGTTTGCCATAGAAATAGACATTTATTGTAGAAAGAATTTCATGTTTAATGTTGTCAGATTCAGTGCTTCTCTGGTCCTTCCCCCTTCTCATTCAGTCTTTTGCTTGCAATTTACCTTTACACCTGTTTAGACCTTAATCATAGAATGTTTTGGGTTGGAAGGGACCTTTAGAGGTCATCTAGTCCAACCCCCCTGCAGTGAGCAGGGACACCTTTAACCAGATCAGGTTGCTCAGAGCCCCATTCAACCTGGCCTTCAATGTTTCCAGGGATGGGGCCTCCACTGTGTCCCTGGGCAACCTCTTCCAGTGTTTCACCACCCTCATTGTAAAGAATTTCTTCCTTAGATCCAGTCTAAACCTACCCTGTTTAAAACCATTACCCCTTGTCCTGTCACAGCTGGCCCTACTAAAAAGATTGTCCCCGTCTTTCCCATAGGCTCCCTTTAAGTACTGAAAGGCCACAATAAGGTCGTTAATAAGCATAAAGAAAAGAAAGCAGGAAAGCACCAAACCTGAAGTTACTGCTTATAGCCTAGCTTTGGCTGCCAAAAACATGAGATGCTGCTGGAGAGTCCTTGAAATCCATTAGGATTTCTGCAACTGCTACTGATTTTAGATGGTTCAGATGAGTTTAGACACTAGAGTGATGGGTGGCTGCAGAGCTACAAATAGAGTACTGTGCCATGAGAATTGTTTCTGTTCATTTAGCCATCACTGACACACGATTTGGACATTCAAGGGAGCAAGCTACTCAGCTGCCATTGAATTTCAATTAGAAAATGGTACCCAGCTCCACTAGGGACTTTTGACCTAACTCAGCCTAAATTGTTAGGACCAAAGCCAATGAGTGGTCAACCACGTGTCAGCTGCTCTGGAAGCTCTAAGCACCTCCCTGAATCCCTGGGTACATTTTAATGTGCTCTTTAACATAGACCTGGAATCAGCTGCCTTTATGTGCTGAGCTCCCTGAAGGAATTTGTGAATGAACTGCATTAAGAAGCTGCTGATGCCTTGTGGGAACTCTGAAACACATTTTGTTTGGAATCGATTCTTTATGTGCCCTGTAGCATATTTTCTCTGTCTCTTTTCTTTTGGACTGGAATCCTTATGAGAAAAGTTGTTGCCTTTTTTGGGGCAAGATTTCCATTACTGTCTCATCTCAGACTGAATTTCCATGTTTAAGTATATGCTGTTTGAAGCAGCAATTAATGCAAACTCTATTCCCCAGAAAGAAGAGGTTGGGATTTTTTTCTCAGGGAGAATGAACAGAAGATAAGGGAGAGGCTTGCATTTGCTCAGAAATTCTGTTAGCTTGCCTACTGAGGGTGCAAGAGAGACATAAGAGAAGGAGGAGAAATCTGTTCCCTTCCTTGCAGATCCTAGCTAGGGATTTTCTAAACAGGTCTTTCGGTACTACTCAGGATGACCTGAGAGGGCTTGAAAGCATGTCTGTATACTGCAGTACTGAAGTATGACAATAAAAGTGGCATTATTTAATTTATTTTAGTTTTTTATAACACAGATAGCATGGCACAGTAAGTGCATTAGACATTTTGGGATTCTACCATCTCGCGTTTCACTGCTGTCATCTCAGTTTATCAGTAAAACAGTATTTGAATGAGTCAAGAATATTGAATGTGATCTGGGACGCTAACTGAATTTTTCCTCTTTCATGTGGCTACAAATGGTACAGATATGGCCAGACAAGCTATGTCTTCAATTACACATAAGTAAGCATATTTTTCGTAGATTATATTTGGAATTACTGCCAGAAAATATGAGTCCTCCTCAGTGTGAGGTGGCAGAGGAATCAAGCGCACGTAGCCCACAGCAATGTTTATGCACCGTTGTAACGGAGAAGTTGGGGCATTGGTCTGACAGTCCCGGGCCTGGCCAGCTCTCCAGAAGGGCTGTTCAGGAAAATGAAATCATTGACGTTGTAATTAAAGTTGATACAGAATTAGTAAAATACACTTAAATCTGGACTAACCACTTAAAATTGCATTTCAAAGGTGAAACACGGTATAACTATAGAGTGACATAGAGAACTATGATTTCTTAAATTTGTGTTTTTAAGGGTAACAATGGCCACTGAATAAAATAATGCCTATTGCCGTACAAAGTTAGAAATGTGCATATATTTCTGAAAATGAAATTTTAAAGCTGAAGGAAAATCTTCTCTCACAAGAAATACACAAAAGAGTAATGATAACTTTTAATGATGGAGATTATATTTTAGGATTAAATTCTAGTCTTAAGTACAGTTAGATAATGCCAGTGAGTTGGGATTGCGTGTAACTAAAAGGAAAAAGATCTTTGCCTTCACTGGTGGTTATTAGAGCAAATCCCAGGTGGTAGCAAGAGTAACAGCATTTGGCTCTTTGTAACTGAGAGGTCTAATAAAGAACTGCTTTATCCTGTATTTACTACAGAGTTTCATAAAGCTGAACTGCAATCTCTAGTAGCTTTATGTTTGTTCAAAAATACCACATGATATTTAAAGGTGTGTTACTAGAACTAAACTGCTCCTGTTGCCTAATACTGTGCAATAGCTCCCATTGGAGCTACTATTGAAATAAGATCATTTTCTAAAATAAATGAAGAAAAAATGCATAAAACCCACTAAAGCATATGAAGCTAAACAGTTCCCTTTGTTGGAGTATTACCCGTATAGGTGACTGCCCAAGCAGTTAAAGATTTATGCCTTCATTTTGAAGTTGTTCAGTACCTTAAGTGTTACTTCGTGTTTAATAATGAATGCCTAAAGCCACTGGGGGACCTATTTGCACAGCTACCGCAGTGATTTTTACCCCATCATGGTTTTATAAAGAACTTCAGAATTGGAAGCACATGCTGTTCAGATAGACTGAAGTACAGCAGTGCCAAGTTCAGAAAACTCTGATTTTCCAAAACCTACATATAATCCCTTTATAACCAGTGATTCCAGTTTTCACTGAGCGCTTATGCTGAAATATTTACTGCTTTCAAACCATTGCACTGCAAAAGTGTAAATGACAACTTTGAGTCATTCATTTGCAATTAATTCAAACTTTTAATTTCAGTTTTTTTAAAGGTTAATAGGCTCCAGTGACCATAAATATTAATTTTATTTATATGTATATGTCAGAGCCTTTCCAGAACTTGGCAAGTGCAAGGACTTCATCACCTATAATCAGCACTCAAGAATAAAAACAAGCATTCCACTGGTACTGGTACTTTTTTTCATTAGTAGAAAGGCGGATTGTAGAAACAAAATATGGGTGCAGAATTAGTGTAACATTAAAAAAGACTGTAAAATGGGCAGAGGAAATGTGACCTTTGGTTTAAGTGCACAAAGGGAATGAAGAGAGTGAGAGGGGGAAGAGTGTAAGCTGGGTGAGCCGAGTGGCAGTCACAGCCACGTGAGGACAGCTGCGTGCTGCCTGTGGCCTCCCCTATACCATCACTTGCTGTATATAGCTGCTGTATGTGCTTTGTATACTTGGGTCCCCTTCTGCTTTTCAGATGTTTAGAATTTTTTTAGCTTCCTTCAGTATGTGCAGTACTTTTTGTACTAAATACAAAGTCCTGGCCCGTGTGATGGGACTGCTCTGCACCCCTCTCTGCTTGACCCAGCCGTTATTGAGCACCTCGGGAGCAACTCCTCGCCTTACCCTTGATATATATGCCACACAACTGGGAAACCTCTAGTCAGCACTAGATCTTCAAATGGTCCATGCTGTGGCTGGTACGCTTAGACTTTGTTCCGCTTCCACCAGTATGGGTTAGCCAAAGCTTCTCTGTCTGAGCTGAGAAGGTCTATCCATTTCCTACGAGGCTATGACCTACAAAGATGAGGACCAAAGGTACTGCCTAGTTCAGGGGTTTGCTGAACAAACCTTATAATTATGCACAAGCCCAGATCTGGTGCAAATCCAAAAATTATGTTACTTTTTGGCACCTTCCTCCTCTCTCTGGAAGTAGCAACTTACAAGGTAGACCAGTGAAGATCTCCCTTTGCATGAATAGTGGTTGCTTCACACTCATAATTATTTTGAAACAGCATTATTGCTATTGCAGTGCACTCCTACAGTATGGGCATTCCCTCTCTCCATTGACATTCTACAGATTTTTCACATGAAATCGAAGTGTAGAATTTTTAGAAATGTTTTAATGACTTTGAAACAAAGCTTCTTTCTCAAAAAGCCCGGGGAGGCACATGCAGCTAGGGCTGATGGGCTGACCAAAACAAGCCAAGTACCCCTTCGTGTTTTTTACTGCTTATGTATTGCTTTGATAAGCACATCAGGCTGTTGTCGGGCAAATCCTCCAGTATTCTCACTTCCTGGTGGCTCCAAACTCAACATATCTGAAACACATTCAGGTCAGCGTAAGTGCTCTAAACTGCGAAGAATTACACCAGCAATTATTTCTGGCCTTTCAGTCTGTTTTTTACTACCTTTTGATGTGATTCATGCTTTTATTTTGTTTTTACGTCTTCAGGTATATTCTTTTTTGTGACTGATTTAGTCTTCTATTTTAGAAAAATATAACGGCAACATGATTTTTAAGGTTATACAAAAGTATGCACGGTGAGAAGCCAGAAACATGAGGAGAGAAAGAAAACATCTTAAATTACCATCTCACTTTTAAGTCCTGAATCTACTTTCAGTCAGAAGCACTAAGGCAAGAAACCATTGGCTTATATTTTTTAAATAAGTGTCTTGGAGAAGGTCTTCACAGAACAATAGTTTAAAAAATTTTTACTGATTATTTATGATAAATGTTTTGTCACTTTTATCTCAGCAGGAAACTCACTTTCACAGTTACTGTGGCACAATGTAAAATAATATTACAGTTTGCTGACATCAATTTATCTTGATTATCCTAATGATTTTATATTTTTATTGGTGCACTGGATTGCAAAAAATGCAGTATAATTTAATTTTTACCATCATATGTGGAGAAATCACTGGAGGCATTAAAATGATGAAAGAAGAGTTATGCTAATACCACAAAAAAGGATGCAAAAATGATTTATGTTACTTTCTTCTCCTATTTGCAGTTCATTAAGTCACTGTCTTCTTGTAATGACCAAGTGAAAATTAAAGTACTTCAGAGAAGAACTTTAGGTTCAAGCATCATTAGAGGAAGAGAAATGGGTTCTTTGATGAACTTGACTGCAGAAATCTATAGAGCACAACTTAATCAGACTGCACATTGATCGTTGATGCTAGAAGGCAGACCTAAGATTGAACAAATCTTTTTAATGCATATTTTTCCTTTAAAAAGTAGCATATGATGCATGAGAATGATTTATATTTAATATACTTCAGGTTTATAAGGTATAAGGGTACACAGTACTTTCTTTTTTATTCACTGCAAACTGAAATCTAGAGAGAACAGGTACCTATAAGGTTATAGATTTCCTTATACATTCTATATTACATAGGATCTATGGCTCTGGGAAATGGCATATTGTTTTTTAACTAATGAACTCCCCATTCACTTGAAATGCATAATTTACATTCTTTTGAAACATGAACCGTGAGTTACAGGTAGTAGATAACTGTAGATGGTAAAAATACCTTCAACCTATTTGCTGTCTCTCCCCCCAGAAGATTTTTTAACAACTTAATTAGGTAGTAGATTGAATTCAGCTCAGATATCTGTTATGCCTCTGATTTTGTGAGGCTACTGCAAGGCTGAAATCCATAGAATTTGGTCCTCTGGAAAGAATAATATGGGGCTGCGTGCAACACTGTGGTGCAGTGTAATAGTGATTCTGCTCCAAAAACTCCTATTAGTGTTTAGGAGAAAAATGCCTAACTTCTAAATTCCCAAAGGAATACCGAAGGTTACAATATGAATCTAAAAGGTTTAAAGGTTTTTTTCCCTTATTGAAATAACAAAGATTAATACCTCTTCTATTTCTAAAATGATCATAAAACTTTTTGCGATAATAGGCCATAACATAGGCCCCATACTTAACACATAGTGGTAACTTATGGGCTTATATATGCTTTCTTCCAGAAAGATCCCGTAGTACAATTCACATCTAAAGAAGTGGTATCCTAGGGCCTTATTTCACATCTTCCACTTGTTTGTTCCAATTACAAAAATAAGATATGCTAAACCAGCAGTAACCAATGTTAACATGTTTAAATTTCTTTTGGAGTTCAGAGGTTAACCTGCTTTGAAAATCTTGGCACTACTCCAGTTTACTCTTTTTTTTTTTTTTTTTTTTGGTATTGGGTGTCAGTGCAGATATGGAAGTTGGAGCCAAGCGCATTGCTCCTATACGTTGCTGTAAAACAGCTGCACCAGGACAGGATGGAGCTTTCTGAGCCTCCAGTAGTTTGTTCGAGTTAGGTGTCATGCTCAAAAACCTTCTGGGATATTCTTCCTTTCCTCCCATGAAACTGTTACTGCTGGCCAGATAAACACACGGGAAATTAAATAACCACTTCTAAAATTACCAACTCCTTTTCTGCTTTCAACTTCTCCAGTTCCCCTATTTTATTTGCTGCTGAATGTGCCTATTTGAAAGAGCAATCCCTTCTCAGTGTAAACCAATACGGTCCCGGCAACAAAGCTGCTAGGTATTAAATATAGGATGATGGAGATAATTTTTAATCAGGTTAATGTGCTTTAATTACTGTAAATTAGATTTTATTTCTCTAAGCAAGCAAGCTGTATAATTTGGGCTATTTAAAACACAAACTCTTTAAACAGTCCAAGTCATTTGGGAAACAGATACATATTTTCAACAAAAGTACATCATTGTTCTTGACGTGCCAGTAACTTTATGCATTGAGCAGCATTTTTTATGAGAAATAAAGTTTTACAAACCCCATGAAATTGAACCTAATGCTCATCGATTCCAAGCTTCCTAAAATCATAAAGAAACAAAGATCAAGCATGAACAAATAGCAAAAGTGATTCATACGAAAAATTCAGTTCTTAAAACAGTAAGTACTGCCTGGGAACCATCCCTCTTCTGTGTTCTCTGTGGATCAGGTACCACAAGCAGCACACTACCACCAAGTCCTGCAGTCAGATTCCCTTGGCTGGATCTTTGCACCAGTGCCACCTCTTTAATTTTATCTGAGTTCAGAAAATGCACTCCACGGGACAGATTTTTGTGCCAGTGAAGCCACTTTTAATGAGCAAAGTGGTTTTATCCAGAATCATCTCAACAGCTGCAATTTCAGACAACATGAAAACACTTTGCAAATGGCATTACTGATCTGCCAGTGACACATTTTACTCAGAAACATCCTACACTTAGTCTTTTTTGTCCAAATTAGATGTTGAAAATAGATTTTTTTTTTTTTCCTCAAAATGGGTACCCAGAGCTTGTCTAAATACAAAACTAACTAAGCCTGCCCTTAATTTCAAGCACATAATAGACATGAAACACAAATCCCATGTGTGATAGGTTTCTGTGACAGAAAGCATAACAAACACCTTATGGCAGTTTAATAGAAAAATCAAATGGAAAGCTTCATATCTAGGTAATGCAAAATCTTGATCTGTGGTAAGCAAGATTTTGTTTTCTAGCTAAAGTAACGGTAAGCCTGGGTTTTGTGCACCCCGTTTCACTTTGTGTGTGAAAACAACAAACAAGCACTCCGAAGGTATAGAAAGAAGGATGCCCCAGTAGCTTTCCTAACTGTTGAAGGCTGTTTTGGACTTACATATCTTGGCATTGTGCATTGGTAACCAAACCTTTGCAACACAAATAGAATGGGAACAGAGAAGATGTTAAAGCTCTTAGAGCATTTAAAAACAAATGCATATAAAATAAAAGTGCAGAGATAGACACAAAGTGATTTATAAACTGAGAAATTACTCTTAAATTGCTTAATTTTTGCCTAGATTATGATAAATGATAATTAGTAGTGTTGTCCTTGATTCCCGTCTTCTCCCCCTCCCTTTGGCTTGTGGGAATAAATAACAGAATGCCCCCCTCTATTGACAGTAAGTGTGAGGATGTGAAAACTTCAGAAAACTTTTCCTACTTGCTGTAGAAGCCTCCTCAGCTTACATGAATTTCCAAGAGGCAGAAATGGTCAGCAGAGACATGGAAGTATAGCAGTTTTAGGAGCTCTGCTATTAAGAGATTATATGGATGGCCTTTGCCTTTGGTGGATGTTGGACCGTTGATAGCTGGACTGGAGAAACTGAGTTTGCTGGCATCACACAGTCACTGAGGTGAAATCAAGAAGCAAATATTCAGGAGGCCCAACAAGAAAATCTGGCAAGCTGAACAGACTTTTTAATTTTTACTTTGGCCATGATGCTTGGAGGGGTATTGGGAGTATTTAGTATCCAGGCAGAAAAGCATGTGAAATCAATAGATAGACTGTAAAAGTATATCGTGGACCTCTTGTATGTTCTCTGTCAAGTATGTTGAAATATTAAATCCTTCACTATCTCGGGAGAACTGTACAGGGCCCCTCTGTGATTCCACGATGCTATTGCACTACTGTGAGTGACAGTGTCAAAGCTTTCTGCTACCCTTCTACCTCCTTCCATCATGGGCTGTTTGTATCTCTCTGTAACATTTATGACTACTGTTTTGTTAACAAATTTTCTGAATATTACTCATGATCAAGTGAACTTGAAAGAATACAATGTTTGTATTGCATAATAAAAGAGGATAATTTTTATAGGTTTTATATGTTAGGTAATCAGCTTCACAGATGATCAAAGATTAACTTTAAATGGATGCTGCTAAGAAAGATCTTCAGTCTTAAATCAGCTTTTCTGCTTTAAACCTTTCTCTTTAATCCTCAGCTTCAAGTAATTTTATAAATAGATAAAATTGGAAAATCTTTTAAACTACAGAAGTATAATATAATCAGATGAGCCTCAATGCTATCTTTTCTTTATTTGAGATAACTGTAAGAAAACATAGTTTGTATTCTTGTAAGCTGCACTGTACATCAGCAATGATATAAAATTATTCATAAACAAAACCTGGATCATTTTAAAAACCAAACTAAATCAACGTAAGTCCTTTCTCCCAGTTACATAATATTTCCGAGTTGTTTCTATGTCAGGATTTAAAACCAGGCTGTAGAGTAACACCAGCACCTACCAGCACATGTGTGCAGCTCGGGGAGCCGTTTCAGCTACAATAACCCCATCCCGGGCTGCACTGATGCCGCACTGTACGGTAGGGCGGGGTATGCAACCACTCAGGCCCAAGGGCTGGAAGGCGGGGTAGCAAAGATAACCAGCTGTGACAATTATCTCATCTCGTATGCAGTCTAAATGCTTCTGCAGTTACATAAATATCAGCCAAATGAAGGCTAAAGGATTTTTTTTTCTGAGAAAACAGTTTATCTTGTTTGGGTTTTTTTTTCAGTTTATTCAGATGTTAGGGCCCAGAGTAATTTTGCCTTATTGTTGCCATTTAATACCTAATTGTCTTCTTTTAAACGAATAGTCTTGTCTACCGGTACACGTAGGGGAGAGCGAGGGGTGCCTACAGAGTATAATTCATTCACTTATCTTTGACGGCTACGGTAGAGTAGGATGAATTACTTCTGGAAATGCCCATCTCTCCGCACTGATGTAGCCTAAGTGAAACTCGATGGTTACAGTTACAGGAGATGAATCCCGCTTTAGGAATCAGATCATTAACTCAGTTGCACTAGTATCAATCCAGAGTTCTTTGAACTGTGTTGCTCAATTTACGCTCTGTGACCCAAGCCAATCCAAACCTTAGTACGCTTCAATCAACTTGAAATATACAGCTTAATAAGAAAAGTTTAAAACCAGTTTTAAAATTTCCTTGCCAATTTGTTCAGTTTCATATTCACAACAATGAATAATAAAAGCAATAATAGTAAAATGCTATCACTACTGCAAATAAATCCACATAAAATGAGGGAAACCAATTGTAAGAAGCGTTTTTAAATGAAAAAAAGTAACCAGGAGTTTGAAAATATTTTATGCCAGTTTTGACTACTTTTAGCTTTGCTGACAGCAGGGTCAGTAAAAGGCAAACAGTATTCACAATAAAATGTGATCTTTAAAACTACGGTATTCTTACATATTGAATTGGTGGACCTGATTTTACTGGTATTTACATTGGGTTTGCAGTGGTATCAGTCCACTAGTTTCGATGCAGTTACTCCTGATTTGTACGAGTGTAAGTCAGAATACAATCCTACGCTTTTCTTTGTTTTGACAGTATGCATATTTTTCCATGCAATTTAAATAACCAAATCCCCTTTCCTCCTTATGCATTGGTCACATCTCATGAAGTCAGTGAATACCTCAAACTCCAGTAAACAGTAGGAAAGGCATTTAGAAGAAAAACTACACATAATCATTAAAAAGACAGAGCATAAAAAACTACCAGAGCTGCAAGGCAGCAGTAATATTCACAGACAAGCTCTACATTCGTATTCAGCAATAAAAATAAAACCAGATAGAAACTGTCACATCTTGTGCTATGTAGGCTAGACCTGCAAAAAAACAGACTTGAAAGAAATGCATATAGATGGTAATAAACTGCTTTTGGAATGTCATTAATAAAACCAAAAATTGCTCTGAAAAATGCTATAGAGCCCACTTAAATATTTTAGGTTGAAACATTCAAGATGAATGTTACAGGACCTATGTTACTAGGAAGAACAAATAAAGTAGGGTGGAGAAACTTCTGATTGAAAAATACATGCATTCTGTTGTGTATAACGGACACTAACAGGTACCGGCATGTTTGTGAAGACTTCTCTTGGAGCAACCATTGGTTGGTACAGTGAGAGAGCAGCTAAATATATTAACTGAATATTTTTAACCTTGTGTAATAACAAAGCTAAGCAGCATCACTGACAAGGAAAGCAAAGGGGTTTCCTGTCAAGGCCGTAGTGACTTTCATATTCTCCATGAGTGCTTTGGGTACATCAGGAAGAAAGATCAGTTTGCAAGGCTTCATCGGGATGGTTCCTCATGGAACACTTTGTCTAGCTCAGTTTTGAGACTCCCAGGTAAGAAGAGCAACTGCTGCTTCACATGGGAGACGCCTTCAGAGTCTTGTAGGTCGCACTGTAGGAAAGTTTTTCCTGATATTCAGCTTCAATTTTCTATTAATTTCTTCCTATAACTGTAGTTATATGGTACTTATGGCTCAGCAGCGTAATCTGGGATCACAGTCTTGATCTTTCCTTTTACAGTTTTACTGCCTTTTTATAATTAACAACCTGCAAAATTCTCTAAGGAGATAGTGAAGTTGCCTATCGGAAAAGAAAAGACATTTCAATGCCTTGGGATTGTTACCTGAGGCAAGATAACCTGTTATGTATTACTCCTCTGAGTAAGGATATATTGATAGGCACAGGATCTGCTGTCCTGCTTCTATAACTCTGCCCATGGGTAGCATGAATTTCTTGTTACAATACCCATCTAGGGCTAAATTGGACTCTGGTTTCCCTTTTCAGAGCTGTGGGTGAAACAAAGCTGCTGAGCAGCAGTACTTGGAGCTATGGGGATGGTTCAGAGCAGACAAGTAATGTTTAATTTGACTTAAACCTGAATCAGCATTTGAATCAAACTCAGGTGCTCAGAAAGTTTTAAATCCCCCCTCATGGCTTTTAACATGGGTATTTTTCTTTATCTCGTACCATCCATCTCGTGTCAACAGATGCAATCCACAGAAACAATAAAGGTGCCGTGGCAGCTAGTTTAATTTATTACTGGTGTTTGAATCTCATCTTGACGGTGCAGAATATGTTGGACTATACGGAAATACAAACAAAAGCAGAATGGTAGTAATTATTCATTCTGCTGGCAAGGTATGCAAGTCAGGCATTAAAAATGAACAAAGAGCTGTAAAGATGCTTTTGCAAAACTAATAAGTTTTTCTCAAGTTCTGCATTATCAGGAATAAATTTACACTGGCTGGTTTCTCTGGTGACTAAGCAAGTCTGCGCCATGTCACATTTGTGTCACTGACCCTCTGCACACCCCTCCCATTTTTATCCTTTCCTTGAACAAGAAAGTATTCCTTAATAGAATCCTAGATTAATTATTAATGCCAGTGTTTATATTAGAAAATAAAAATGGAAATCTGGTCTCCGCTTTTCAGGCCTAACATTTCAGCCTAACACTAAACTGTGGTACTCTAGCACTTTAGTCATTAAAGTTTAACATGGTTCCAGTGCATGTTTCAAGCATTCTTTACTCAGCCATACTAAAAAGCAAATAAGACAACTAAGTTAAAAAATGTCCCATAAAAATCCAGTTCTTCTTAAACTAAAAACAGGGAAAATGTCAGTGAAGATGAGCTATGCTTTTTGCTTATTAAAGCCAGACAGAGTTTGATTTTAACCCACTTAGACTTTGGCCTGTTTGATTTGGATGATTTGGTTTGGGGCCAATTTCTAACTCCTGGTAGAAACCTGAAAGAGAACAATCTGGAGATTCATCCAGACAAAATATTGTCACTCTACTTTCCAAACTCCTAACCTGTGTGCTTCATCAGCACTTTATTTCCTACTGAATCTTCTCACCACTGCAGTTATTCTCTGCTGTAAAAGGCTTTGAGGATGTCAGCCAGTCAAGCTGAAGCCCCAAGCAGGGCTCCCCTCCCAGCCTGCGCACGCTCCTCCTGATGCATCCTCTTCTCTCTCACGTTCCCTCCCCAGAAAAGCACTGGCATCAGGCATCAACGCTCCTCAGGGCAATAAACGGTATTATTGCTTTGATGCTTATATTTTACAACTCAGTGGAGCAGGTGCAACCTGGAAGCAATGCTGCTTTATCCTGGGAAGTTACAGTGCTTCCTGTTTTTCAGTTTTGTTATCTCAACTAATTTGCTTCAGAGTCGCAGGATGAAACAGAAGGAACAGGCAGAGCTGAGAAATTTTTGACTCTGTTTTAACCCTGATAAGAAAGTAGATTACCCCAGTTTAGGTATTTCTGAGACAAATCCAAGATGACTATCTCAAAAGGTCCTCCTGTCAAAAAACCCAATCATTCATAAAGTTTCAGGTTCCAAAAGATTGAAGGACAGGCCTTGTATTCATTGCTTGTAAGAAGGAATTGGGAAAAACTATGTGAGAACAGTTGTGGATGGTTTTTTCTCATGTATTTCCCTCTTCTAGCCATGACTCTAAAAGAGACAATGTGACCCTTAGATTTTATTCAGCCTTCCCAGAATACGTTCTTGTTCTTTTCAGGTGAGAATCCTCCCAGGATATCAAGATGAAACTTCTAGGTGTTCTTTTGCTTTTTTTTAAGAGTTATGGGAATCAAATTAGGAGAAGAGGAACATGTCTAAGGAGCTTGACTGCACGAGTACTTGAGAAAACTGCCCCAATATTGCTGCACTTCTGTTAATCTCCATTATACAATCCTTGAACCTTTTTTAAATTTTTAATGATGTGTTTGTGGTCTCCACAAAGCAGCTGCTCACCATTTGTGTTTATCTTGTGTCTAGGGACTGCTAACATAGGTTGGGCATCACCGCTGTTGAGCCAGGTGCTATGAAATATGTAAAGCTATTTCCCAAAGAGACTGTTTCCATTATCCTTTTTTTTTTAAACAACTGTTAAAATCCTTCCTGTAGCTGTCTGCCATCTCAGCTCACTTGGAAATGCACGTCTCAGGCTGATGCTTGAGGCTGCTTTAAGGAATGCTAGCAGCGTACAGGTGAGCACAAAGAACAGTGGACAAAGGCCACAGAATTGAAAATTTTACGTCTAGTAGCGTACATCTGGAGTGATCTTAACGTCTGTACTGGATGCAGTGATGTATAAATGATTTGACCCTCTAGTGCTTTTGGTACTCAGCTCTGTTCCCCTCTTCCTTCTTGAACACATCAGCCCAGACTCTGATGTCAGCAATACTGCTAATGAGACTGCTGTGACTTCACAGCACTGCAAAAACTGAGATCATGTGTTAAGTTCAACTTTTTTTAATGGGTTTTTATTTAAGATACTCTGTGGATATATACAGAAACTATACCTATACAAATGCATCAGAGAGCATCCCAATATAAATATATACTGAAAAATAACCTTGATGAGAACAAACTAGCTTTCTGAGGAAGCAGTGATAAAGAAAATACATAGAAATGACGCTATGGGCAAACCACATGGCTAAGTATAGGTAGTTTTTCAAACCAGTTATTAAAAATACAGGCTTCCTTTATAAACACCTGCTTGGGTATTTGAAGAACCTGTCACAAAGAGTCTGATACAAGTTTAGATGAAACTGGAAGGGCTACAAGGGAATGAGAGTTCACACAGGCAACATACACCCAGCTCCACTGAGAAAAAATTATTTGCATAGCAGGCCACTGGATGAATCAGACTGTTGACGTTTTCGTGTGCAGAATCCCAATTAATTCCACTCTTTGTGGAGGAAATACTTGTTTTTAAAATGGACAAAAGTAAGAATATTTAGCTGATGCCTATCTGCCATGATCAGGGCAAAACCAAGGGTGATACACCCATGGCTTCAGCTCCTCAGTACCCCTCCAGACCAAGGCAGCTGCTGTTTCATAATTCTAAGATTTTCCAGAACTACCTGGGAAGTTTTGTGGTGCCAAACTTATATAGTGGTGTTTTTTATTTTTCCAACTCAGCTCTGAAGAGTTCCCAGCAATCTTGACTTCTCCCCTTTCTTTCTGTTTTTGTTTTTTTTTTTTTTTCTGCCCTCATCAGTTGTAATGTGGTAGCTGTGTAGTGTGTACAGTCATGGGTTTACTTCTCTTGATTTCTGTATAGGGCTGTCAGGACAAATCTTCTCAAGAAGGCAGTGATTTGCCACTCGTGTCTTAGCCGTGTGCCCTTGGCTTTTGAGCTATTACAGTGGTGTATCCCTTTGCCCGTATACATATGAGAAACTGTATTGGCTTGATTGGATTATAAGGAGCTGATCATGCAGCTAAAAAGGGATACTTTGCTCAGGACAGTTCTTATAGCTGATTACAGTGGGGTCAGTTGCTATGTCAAGATGTCTGAAGGAGCACTTGAGAAGACAGTGGCAGTAAGAAATGTATCTTGAATGTCCATCTAGTCAGGTGGGAAATGTACTAGCAGCGCTAGACTTTTTTGTGTTGTGTTACATTCTCAGATGTGAGACCTGGAAATTTCCTACGGACATGGGGACTGAGAACTGGATGTAAGGTTTGTAAGTGGGTTATACTCACTCATTTACCAGGACCCGCGGTGGTCTGTTCTGGCAGTAGGAAGTTATATTCCCCTTAGGAGGCTGAACATGATTACAGACCAGTAGTTGACTTCCAGTTCTCAAAAGGAATGGAGATAAGGGTAAGCCTCTTACTTCTAAAGTGTCGGTGCTGGGTCTGTAAACTTCACTGAAAATGGATGAAATGAAGGAAAAAAAGGACAATCGTTCTGCAGATGGGTTTTCCCTTGAGCTTCTCCTGATGTTTCTTCACATGGCAGATAAAGATGCAGCCCCAATGAAGCCTGAATGATGGGTAACAGGTGGATAACAGTCACCTTTTCCCAAATCTGTCTGTCCACTGCTGCTTTTCCATACTTTCCTCTCTATTTTTCATAAGACCTCCTTTATATTTTCCTGCTTTCAAGGCCAGAATTCTAAAAACTGAATTGCTGATTAGGGAATAGTTTGCCTTTTTCAGATTTGTATTGTGTCTTTAACCTTGATCCAAGACGAAGACAGCAGAAACAGCCCCCGCACTGAACGTTCAAAGTGCGTTTCACTGCGCCTGGCATAGGGTCTACACTTTTAAGTGCTGAAGTGATTTTGGATTACGTAATGGCAACATTCCATAAAGGCTGCACACAAGCAGAGGTGGAGCAGGATCCACATACAAAAGTTGTATAAAGGACCACTCTGCTAGTAGTCTGCTAGTAGTTCTGCCTTGAGAGGTATTTGCTCAGGGTACAGTTCTCCACAAAGCCAGCAGACCACTTCCATTAGGTATTCATCCTTTGTCGGTGTGTCTGACCAGTGAAAATAGCTTTCTCTGTAGTTATTGGAAAACCCATTCTGTCTTCCCTGTTTGTCTGCATTTCCCTGCACTATATCTGTTCTCTATATTTCTTTATAACCTTCTCATATGAAATATAAACACTCCCTTGACATTCTCCTCTTTCTTTTATGGTTCCACTTTCTCTAGTCTGGAACATGTCTCTTCTTGAACAACATATTTATTACAGACATATCTTTCACCATCTTTAATACAGAAAACTCCAAATCTGTCTTCCTATGAGATCACAGTAACAGCCATTTTTAAATGGGACAAAGTGGATATGGGGGAATGTGCATCAGGTTCACCAGCTGTGAATTGGAATATTCAGGAAAGGTGTAAAAAGGACAGAATGTGTTGTTCTAGAAATGCCTGTAGTTTCAGGAAGGCACGGCTGTAACTATCTCTCTGATTAGCTAATCAGTCAATTGTCTACCGAAAAGAAGCTGAGCATAAAACAGTCTAGTCAGTGGTAGGATGAACAGAGAAGTGGAACAGGTTCTTATGGGAATACTCTAAAAACGCAGATTTCTGGCATTCAAGACAGCTGCGAGAAAATAGGTTTGGTTTGTGAATGTTCAGCAAAGCTGAAGTCTGTCAGCTCAGTAATGTGACATGTTTAGCCCAAGCACTTCTAAATGTATCTGCTCTGGGAATTTTTTGCATTGTATTAATTCAGTGAACAATGTAAACTTACAGTGTCAGAGTAAAACTGTAGCTACATATCCCTGCATTTACATCAGTAAATGTCTAGGGATTTCACATAGGCTTAACACATGTTACGGGATTTGGGTTTTTTTTTCTAATTAGTCATGTATGGCCTGTATTTTAAACAGTTCTTCCCTGAATTTTAGAGATGTGAAATGGTTTCAACTCATTATGAACCTGAAGTACGGTCAGCACACATTTAATTTCTGAACGAAGTATTGACTAGAAATATCCCACCGTGTCTTTTGAAATACTTACACTCTCTTGATAGCAAAACGATTATTTTCTTAATCCTGTTTAAAAGAGGGTAGTGGCACAAAAGGCACAATATATGGAAACATCTTGTTTCACAGGTCAGCAAAGATGCTTCATTTGTGTCAAATTATCTGTGGATATATTGCAAGAAAGTTTCAGATGTACTGAAAGTCTGTAATACTGAGCAAAGCATTTGACTGAATTGTATCCGTAGCTAACTGTAAAGTGTTTCTGGGTCATATCCTGTTATTTCATTACTAAAAAAAAAAGGAAAAAAAGGTTTGGGCCTTATATATTCCATTAATCTTCAAATCAAAAGATGCTAGAGTTAATTGAGTTCATATTGATGTTGGACCCACCCTTTCAAAATCCGCTCAGGAGAGTAGTTCTCCTAACACATTACCAGTGATGCCAAGTGTGTGTGGGAACCATAGCAAAGCAAAATAGAATAAGCATCTATTTTCCAGAAATTTCAAGAGCACACAGGAATTGTTGCCCTGAGCATCAAAAGCTGCTAGTGCCTTTTATTTCCTAGACACGTAAACAAATTACCATTTTCAGAAGCGCTTACATTTCAGCAGCCTTCATTGTTCTGAAATCATAGGTGTTTAAAAAAAGAGTATTTATCAGTCGTTTTCCAAATACAGGGCCCAATCTCAGAAGGAAGAAAGGCTTGTGGGATGATTTATCACACATGCAAATTCAAAGCAACAAGCCCCTTCTCCACTGTCCAACTAATTATTTTTCATAGCATGAAACAAGTGCATTTTGACAGGTGTAAATGTCCACCTCATCCAGGTGGGAGTGGAAGGTGAGGCCTATCAGAGAAAAGCTACCTTACAGGTAATATATGATAACCATTTTTGAAAGTAATATGTGTGTCTCCTGATAGAATGACAAGATTCCCCTCTGAACCTTCCAAGTCAGTTCTAATGCAGTAATGTAGGAAATAGTTTCTGCCATTTACCTTCTGCAGGATGCAAATTAACTCAAAATCCACTGCAGGTATTTAGACTGTGAAGTGAAGAAAGGAGGGAAGATAAAACAAAAGAGAAGAGCAGCCTCAACTCCCGCAGTGAAGCACAAACACTCCTCCAATTAAGCTATACACTCTGAGTTTCTGTAACAATCCATAAAGCTGCTCTGGGCTTCAGAAAAATTTCTCTGCATTCTCTCAAAACCTGGGCTGTAATGCTTCATAGGCACCTTTAAGTCCCTAGCACTGAGAGAATGCTATGAATATGCATGTACAAAAACTAAAACGATGACAGCATTTTCTATAAAGTATGACAACCCCGTCCAACTTAAGCTCTTGCTGTGGGATGCTGGGTTGTGTATATAAGCCCCTTCTTACCTACTGCTCCATCTGTGGTGCAGGTTTCATCCCTCTGCTGACACACCCCGGCACAGAGACATTTCAGCGCGGATCACCCTACAGCTGCGTCTCTTTTAGTTCAAGTCCCCAGCTCCGATCCAGGCATGCTGCCTGCGATGTCAGCTGTCACACCAGCATTTGGCAACGTTTTGACAGGTGACAATTGTTCTGCTGAGATGGTGTCTGACATTTATCCGTCAAGGAGGCTTCATGGAAAAGCTGTAAAGCCCTCTGGTGAGTTTTAAAGTCTATCCACCTACACTGCAAGCAATTAATACTTAATCATCATAATCTGCTTGTAAAATAGGTAAGTACTGTCATTTGCACTTCCCATAATCCAGCCTAAACCACTTCGAGTGCTTTTAGATGCCAACTAAGCAGCTCTGAAAAAGCTGTGCTGAGTCTGGGAGAGAGAATTCCCTCCTAGGTAAGCAGACAGGTCTCTTTTCACCTTCAAGTTTCTGGCTGCAAAACACACTGAAATTTATGCTTTCAGGTCAGGGTAGGTACCGAATACAGACTCTGAAGTCTGCTGTGCTTGTTCCCTCTATTTCCCAAATAGGGTCTAGGAAAATCTGGGTCAAACTAGATGCAAAACGCACTTTTCCAAATTACACACCACATAAACAAGTGCAACTCCCACTTGCATCAAAAGGAGTTATGCTCACCTAAGCAAAGCTGTAATTTGGTTCCACCATTCCCAGATATTCATCACTTAAGCAGCATCTTTTTAGAGAAAAATACTGTTTTAGAAAGCTGACAAAATAATAAAAATGCACGGGGAACTCACAGTCAATATCAAACATATTTGAAAATATTCATTTCTCTCTAGTTCAAAATCAAGCAGCTTATTTACACAAGAAGTGTAAAATGAGCAATGGACAAATACAGGTTAAATAAAAAATAGAATAGAAACCAGTTTAAACCATAGAGCATATTCCTAACGGCTTCAAAATCATATAAAGTAGAACTGCATGATGAATCACCACAAAATTCCCATTTAAAAGAATGGATTTTTTCCCTATCTTACCATGAAACTGACTTTATTCCTCTGAAACTGCTTTAATGAACTCTATAAACTATTTGCTTGGCAGAAAACTATATAAAAATGAATCACCAACAGTATAGAAAGGGGAAAAGAAAACTGTAACATATGCAGAAAACTGAAATGAATAGACTTGCTGCTGCTCAAGTAGCATCTACACAAATGGGACGAGGGTTGCTGGTACCACCCCACCTCTGGGAGGCTTCACAGGTACCCTGCTATGGTGTCACCCATCTGTCCTAGAGGAGGCCCGAGCAGCTTTGGTGACACTGTAATACACTTCGGAGGGACATTACTTGAACAGTGAGCCACAGGGGATATCGCTCGTTACAGTTAACACAGAAGAGCAGTAACAGTCTGACCAAAGCAGCACAGTGAATGGAAATAAAAAAAAAAAGACCCCGAGTGCTATACTGACCAAAATATGTTGTTTTACAGGAATTTATTCTAAGTTGCAAGTTACTGAGAAAGTGGAAAATATTCATGGGAAAAAGGCTTGCTTTTCATCGATGACCTTGAATGTCACTGCTGGTTACCCCTGGCAACAGCCAAAGAACAGCTGGGTTTCAATAAAAGGAAAATGCAAGGGAGAGCAAGGACCAATGTTGCCAGTGAGTTTAATTATCCACTTTCATGTTTGTATTAGTAATTGGTTTCTGGGGTGTTGGGTTTTTTTAATGTTTAATCCATATGGATGGTAATACCCTGTGCTACTGCTGTTCCTTACGCATGGATGAGTGTCTTTTTTAAGAATAAACATGGAACTCTGCAGCCACCGAGAGAGGCTCTGGCAATACCTGCCTCCATATGAGGCGGCTGTCCCCCTCCCTGTTCTGCTGCGTGCAGGGGGCTGCTGACCCTGCCACCCTAGGGTTTGCCTTGTCTCAGATACCAGCGCCTGCCTGTTGGCCACCATGCTTAAGAAGAAAGCAAAACATCTTTAGTTTCAGGGAAGACACACCTGTCTAACAGGAAACCCAGGCAGGGACTGATACCTGGCTTGGTAAGCATGGTGGATGTTTCAAGGTCACCATAATTGCCTATTGTGCTTTCCTTTTTTGCCCTCAAGAAATAATCAAATTAACGATCCCACTTCCTGGCAAACCCAGAAATCCTATTAATTTTACTGAATCACCCTAATACAGTGATCACTGCCAAGAATTTATTTCAGTGTTTGGTGTGCGGTGAAGCTAATGTAATTTGAAAATTGTAACATTGTAAGATATGTAGTGACATAGGATTGATTAAAAATGCAATTTAAATGAATCACATGCTTGCTTCCCTGGAAAGATTAGTTATGGCCAGTAGAAAAGAGAGAGAGGTGTCTGAAAACAAGAGGGGTGTGGGTTTGAAGCAACTGAGCTTCCCCACGTGGGTTTGTCACTGCTAATCCAGCCTGTGGCACGTACTGTGATGCTTTTAAACCACTGAGCGTGTTTGGGTGAAGACATTTTACTTGAATATGACCAGAATAACATCTAAAGAAGGTGTTCAAAGGATTTGTAATAAAATCTAACTCTTCCCATCACTAATTCTACATAGTTACAGGCCCACAAACATCTTGGTGATCTGCAATCTTAAAATTAATCAGCTTTAAGGAAAGCTGGAATTGTTTGTCCTAAACAATTCAGTCATGTGATTAAGAGAAAACAGGTGTAAGATGCAAGAGTCAGGGAAGAGATTCTACTTTGGAGTTTTGTTTTATCTGAAAAGCCAGCCATCTCATCTGTTGCATTCATTCTCCTTTAGGAAACATTAATCTGCACAGATGGTGAAACCTAGTAATCTCTGCTACCAGCTGCAGAGCGGAATTTTTAATGAAATGGGAATTTGAAGGTTTTCACAGAAAGCACTAGAATCACTCCTATTATTTCCCGTGATGCCCAAATTACTTTGACTGTTATTTGACATCTACTGTACTGTAAATATAACAGCCGCATAGCTTCGGCCATAGCCCAAACACAATCATTTCAGAATGGCCTTTGTTGTTTGCAAAAGCCAGATGCTGAAAGCATTTCATTCAAAGAGAAATAAGTCATCCACCCTCAGCACATCTACTACAAACAGGTTGAGAACTTATGACCCGTTATTTGGAAACTTTATTTTACCTTTCTCTGAGATTTAAAATAGTTTTAGCATGTTTTTAAACTGAAGCCAGAGATTAAACATAAAACAAGATTTGTAAAGAAAGACGACACCTAGAAAACACGCCGTCACCATCAGTTTTTCATCCTTGTGATGTAAAGATTTTGGCTGAAGGATGTACCCCAGCACTTAGATTTTTATTTTTTTTTCTAAAAAAGGTGGCCTGATCTAGAAAGAGAATTATAAAGTAACAGCTTGGGGTAGCAATCCTAATGACTCCTAAATCAACCTAGAACTAAGTATGTGAATTAACAGGTTGAAAGTCGTAACAATATAGAGAAATTAATTTTATCTTGAAATTAAGGTTAGCCATGTGATTTATTTATAAGCTTACGATACCTTTGAGAACAGCAGTAATTTCTATTAAAGAATTCCTCTAATACTTATTTTTATAATATATGAGCATTACAGTGAAATTAATCAGGTTCACTGAAGCGAACAGGATTTTCCGCATGTATGCAGGATGGGTGTCAGTCTTTCCGATGAAAGCCTATGAATTTGCCTTTCTGGTGTGTATTTCAGCACAGCAGCCCCATTCAGCAAGTTTCACTTTGGGGACTGCAGCCCTATGGCCTACTGTAGCAATAGTTACCACGGCTAAAACAGGGGTTTGCATTTCTATTGGAAATAGCACGCACAAAGAGTATGTATGAGAGCAACCAAAACCGCCAGATTATTCTTGTGTAAATTTAGTTTGAGAAACTTCTGAATGAGCCATAACTCCAATAAAAGAATCATTCACAACTGTGAAAAGCAGTAGGAAGTTTATTGCCAGAAGGATCAAATCCGCTGGTAAGCCAAAACTCTCTTCATTTGTGAGGTGCGGGAGCGTGGAGGCAAGAAAGAAAACAAAATGGATAAAGGGAAAGGCATCATAAAATATACTGAGAGTTACTTTGCTATTTTTTCTAAAAATAATTTAAAGACTTTTTTTTTGGATCAATTTATATCTAGGCTTCAGTTCTGAGTAGTTTTATTAAGCATTTCCAAATGATCAGTGCATGTTTGAAATGCAGTAGAATTCTAAATTGTTTCATATTCAGGAAGGATAATGCAGAAGGTCTGCTTGTGGGAGCAGAGATCCAGGCTCTGCTCCTGCCTCACCATCACAGTTACCTCAGTAACTGCAGATAAACCAACAAGCTTTTGGGAATAAAAACTTCTCTTGCCTTTGTGTGTCACAAAATGGGCAAATTCAGACATGGCTGAGAGCCAATATAGCTCATTTCACTTTGGTGGGGATGAAACCATTTATGCCAGACCTGATTTGTTCCTAGTAGTCCAGGCAGAGAAAAACAAGCACCAAGAGGTGCTTTGGAAATGAGACAAATTCAGGCCTAAACTCTAAAGTTTTTGCGGCTTTGGTAGGAATACAATCGTATTACACAGCACTGCAAATATGATGATGCAAGTTAGTGAATAAGGCACTTACCCCTGGGGTCTAGGGACTTGTGTTTTACCTGCATTTGCCTGGTTAATCTGGTTAGAACCAAAAGGCCAGAAGTTCGTGAAATAACCCAAGGGTAAGGTAAATAGTTTTCAAATGAATCAAGTAAATGATTTGTGTTATATGCGTGCAGCCTCCATGGCAAAGGTGCCATCAAAGTGTTGGGTCAAATCAAATCAATCAGTTAAAATGCTATAAAATATGAATGCCGAGGGAATAGATGAGATCTTGATGTGAATAATAAAATAGCCTATAAACTACCTGAAATAAATCAATCTTCCATTCATGCAGTAAATACAAAATGCAGTATATTTCATATTAACTGTAGCTGAAGTGAAAATATATTCAGATGAAGACACAATACTAGAAGTCTGTTTAATCTGGTGGAGGACAACACTGCCTTCAGTGATCATTTACTTCACAGAAGTCTAAGGGTCAGAGTTTTAAAACTAATTCAGACCTTAAGATGCAAATAGACGCTTGAAGTGACAGACACTTGAATGACATAGACATATTCCGGCACTAAGTTCTCTTGATGAAGATGGGGCTCAGAACATTTGTAAATCTTCGTTAGGTATGTAACTATGTTAAAAATATGGTCCCAGAAGTCTTACAAAGTATCCTCTGAAAAATCTGTAATGGAAATGGCTTTATATTTCAGAAAAAAAAGTTTTAATGGAATAGCTTTATTTCTCTTCTTGAAACATTCTTTACTGAGATATTCATCCCTATAGTGCAGAAAATAATAGAATTCATGTTTTTAATTAAAATGAGCAACAAACATTTTGATGGAAAGTGCAGTAGGGGGAAAAAGCCCTACCAGATCTATTTCAACCAAAAAACTCCCACTAAAAGCATCTGGCTTTTCTGACTACTCATCAGGAAAGCATTCTTTTAGTTATATATAATCCATTAGTCAAATTCATGCATGAAAAATGTTACATCTTTGGCAAAAAAGAGAAAATCCATTTAAAAAACCAGTCTTGATTAACTCAAAACCATTTAAAAATTACAAAATACAAGCATCCTGTTTCCTTTAAACCAGTTCTCTGTATTATTCGGAGTATATTCGAAAACATACAATAAATACCTGAGTATGTTTACTTTATATTCATTACAGAGATTGACAAGGCAGCAGTAAATGGAGAACAGGATTAATCTTTGTGAGAAGCAATCCAAATCAGTCTGAGAGAGCTTCTTTCCCAACCTGAAATAGGAACAAACAACTCATGTTCCTTGTAGAGAGAAATGAGATTTCTAAAAGAAAGTCAATATGTTTACTATCATTAGCCTTAATTCCTGTTCCGAATGCGACAGTTGAAATCCTCAGCACATCTTCAAAAGGCACCTGTCTTCCCAGAGAATCCACACAAATACTGTCAGTTGTGTTTTTTTCACATCGAGGGACTGACAGCTCTTTCTGCACTTCATCTTTCCTGCCCTGCGCAGACACAACATGTGCGTGTTTTCCCGAAATGGTGCAGCACAATCTGTGGCTGAGCAGTTACCTTTGAATGCATTCAGGCGCCTGCAGATGAAACACATTTTTCCTACGTGTGTCTTCCCTTGCGATACCAGTGTCTGCTCTGAGTTTGCCGCCTTAAGGAGTCATCACCAAACAGTGCATTCGACTGCATGCGGTTCTTACAAATTCCCCAAGGGGCTGCCATGATGTGAATGCTCTTGCTGGCTCTCGGTGAGGCTAAGGAATGCCACCTCTCCCCATTTAGCCATAATTTTAGTGATTTGGGATTTGGCCTAGATAAACTTAACAGGGCACAATGGATAAAGATATTCAAGGATAGATTTGTGTTTCAGTAATACTGGTGCAAATCCAGAATTATACTGGATTTGTATTTATCTAAGACAAGAACGTAATGTACATAAGGGGTTTTTTTACAACACTGCTGGAACATTTTTGTATGCATAAATGAGTAAATATTAGTTTTCCTAAAACACATTGCTCTGGTAGAAATGATTAAAGGACAAAATGAAAGAAAAAAACCCTCAGTCAACTACTACTTGGAATTGCTAACCAGATTTTTTCCCGACTATCGCTTTATCTGATGAATTCTGTTTTACAGCATATGGCTTCAATCTAAGCTAGTTACCGTACTTCTATTATTCCTTTCATATTTTTCTTTCATAGAAGGTACTGCCTCAAGGTCTAATTTATAAATGAGAAAGTCTATGCTGTAATTCTCAGCAATAAACAGCAAAAATGTTGTCTTTGTGAACCACTGCAAAATATTAAATATCTTTCCCTTGACTGTAAGTTTCCTTTCATTCATATTCACTCAAAATTGCAGTCTTCTGTGAGGGTTATTGACCTATGATTATTTTTCTGTCATATGGTTTGTGCCAGCAGTTTGCTATAGCATCACTTAAGTGTCTAACTTGCACAAATAGCCATGGTGATACCTAACTACTGTTGTGTGTGCCAGTAAGTTGAGGCTGAAAAATTGCAAGTGCAGTTTTATTCACTGCATTTGAAAGGAAGCCCCACAGAAGTCTGCAAGAGCCATTATCAAATGGCCCTCTGTTGGAATAAAAAAAAAAAGAGACTTACCACATTTTAAAGAAAATACTCTTGATGATCACATGGTTTAGTAAATTGTAATTGCTAAAAAAGGCTGTTCAGTTTTAGATAACACATCATTACAAAAGCAGTACTGTTTGTGTAACAGAGATTCCCTAGCATTAAAAATGTTGTGACTCATAATACTCCTGCTTTTAACCTCCTCCTTGAAGTGGTTAAATGTTTCAGCCTCAAGCATTCTTGTGAGGAAAACTTTGAAGTGCTGGGAAAAGTAGAGGTGAAAAGAAAAAAAATCAACCAAAAAGCCAAATAATGAAACATAGACAAAGGAAGTAGTAGCAAGAGCAAAAAAAGGAACTGGGAATAAAGGGGGCCTTTTGTGGGGTGGGGAGAGGAGGAAAGGACTATCATCAAGAACCTCCATAGTGATTTGAAGAAAGACATTTTGCTGCTTTTATCCCAAGCAATTACATTGGAACTATCTCCTGTTAGACCATACGTGACACAATGAAAGCCACCCACACGATTAAAAATGACAAGGAAAGATCTATTCAGTGAAATGAAGGCAGCACTACAAAACTTCCCAGTCCTCGCAAGACAAGGCAAAGAAAAGCTTTTATTTAATGTTGTGGCTTGTTGAGCACAGCTTCTCTTTGTGACATGTTGTCGTGCTTACAATAAACAGCTTTTGGGGTTTTCAAATGCCTCAGCTTTGCTTCAGTGTGTTTAATCACCTGCAAAAGCTGTTTATTGCCTTGTATACTTCCCCCATCATGAACATTATCCTTTAAGTATAAGGCTTTATGGTGAGTCTAAGCAGGCCAAATGATGCAAGGGTACAAGGCACTATCAAAGCTGTGTGCAAGCACAGATGAAATAAATCCATACGAGGACTACAGACCATGAAAGTAGAAAGATAAGCTATAGTAATGCAGTGCAATGATTTCACAGGCACTTGGCTTATCCTTTAAAATGCACCCTTGTTTGCTGAGAGCCACACCGGCAATCTCATATACAACTATCAAAGAAAGATGTATGCATTCAAAGAAAATTATGAGGGATCATGATAGACAAAGCCAGAAAGGCTAATAAAGGGCATTTGTGTGTACGTTGCTTCTGAAGGCTTCAGCTATAAGGTGCTTTAAAACAGCTGCAAACATAATAAAAAAAGCAGAACGCTGAGAAGGTATTTAAATGAGAAAATGGGATATTACAGAGACCAGTTCCTTTGTCAATAGAGAAGGACTACACACGCTTGTAAAGAACCTTTTCTAAAAGGCTATCAAGACCAGGAACAATTAATCAAAGGCTTTTTAATATAAAAGAGTAGTTTTTCCTCCTGCGACAGGCAGAGGTTGAAAGATGGTTGAATGCAATCCAGATATCTTGAAAAGGTTTTTTTGCAGGTATTTTTACTTTGGTTGAGAACATCGTAATATCAAGGCATGCAGAAACTCTGTTGCTACTGAGTGTGATAACAAAGACACAAAATGGTGGCTAGCATAATGTCCGACAGGGCAATGACAGTGACCCACCTCCCTCTTTCAAAAAAAAGTCGAGTCTTACTAAAATTCCTGACTTCTGTGTGGCCATTTTCTACAGAGAAGATGGAAAAAACCACAGTGTATTAAAAAAGGGAAAGATAAAGCTGACATAAATTATATATCTTGGAGGCAAAAGCATTGGGCCAAATACCTTTTCGTGTCTTTAATGTCCTGAAATATTTCGACACAGAAGGCATTTTACAGCTACTGAGAAGAAGTTTGCCAGTTGTTACTCAGTAGAAATTATGAATTTACTACTTGGCTGTGTGGTTTTAAAAAAATTTATTTTTCCGGAAAATTCTAATTTCTATCTTATTTTTTAACAAAGCTTTTATTACATTTTGTGTATTTCTCAATTATTTTTGTGCCCTAATTCATTAAATTACTGTATTCAACTCAGTAATAATGTTTTAATTTCCAGTGGTTTCTCAAGCCCACACTCAATGAGTTCCACTGTAGAAACGTAGATTCCATAGTTAAAAGCTATAGTTTCACTATGTTATGCTCTTTTTTATGTATTAAGCTATTTGCTATTTCAAAGGTGCCTGGCAAAATCAGTTTTTTTACTCCCTCGCAGTATCTTTACTACTTAATATATCCACCAGTTCCTCAACTAGAACTAAATGTTGCTTGCTATCCCCTTCCAAGCAGTTGCCTTTGACTGCCAAAAGCAACTCCATTGAATACAATGAGATTCTAAGTTCAACTAAATTAAGCAAAATTTAGTTAATGAAAAAAGATTAACATTTAGGCCAATGAGGTGTGTTGGATCCTCAATTTCAAAAGGTTGGGAATAAACTCAAACCCATACCAAAGATACTCCAAAAGTTCTGAATTAAAACTTGCTTGCAAACACCAACAGGCCAGAATAAACATTCTACTGGTTTCTGTAGGGTCGGTGGTGCTTCAGGAATTCAGGCAGAGAGAGAGCAAGAGGACTAAATCTTGCTATTTCAAGTGAAGATATCACCATAGATTGTAGAAAAATGATGAAACATTTTGTGGGCAGGTAGGGCTCTTTGAGAAAACATAATTTGGACAATTGTGGCATAAAAGACCTAATAATTTCAATGTGTTATTGACTTTTAGGGATGAAACACAAATATCAGTGTCTAATTATGGTTCTTCACCTACATGAAGTGACTTGGAATTTATAATTAAAAGTACTTTAATACTTTAATATTAAAAATAATTTATTTAATGTTAAAAGTATTTTAATACTTTGTTATTAAATGTATTTTAATACTGGTCAGCTCAGCCAGTAAAAGTCAAAGCCATACACCTTGTTTATGTTGAGCAAAGTTATAAAAATAATTAAATAATCTTGGTTTTAAAAGAAAAAAATATTTTAAGTATATTCAATGCAATTTCACTCTGCTTACTAGATTATCAGTTGAATTAGTACGCTAATAATGATGATATTTGAAGCAAGTAGTGTTGCAGATGCTAAATAACTGGTGTAATTGCAAAGTCAGTAAGGATTTCCATAAACTCCAATCTATTATGAAAAAAATATATCTCTGGTGAATGCTTTACCCATTCACCTCATCAAAGTCACTGAAAATTTGTCTAGCTACCTTTAATTTACAATGCATTTACTCTGAGGTGTCAAAGAGAGTCTGAACTCCTTTATATTCAAGAAGTAAGGGCGAATATTAATTTCATTCAACTGCAGGCACCTAAAAGCTAGGTTTTCCTCACCAAGAAAAGCAGCCATTTCCTCAGGCTATACCTGTGTTAAAGCAGAGGAATACTAGTTAATGTTTCTGGAGAGAAGTTAGGATTAGAGTAGCCAGAATCTGTTCAAGAGACAGGCTCAAAGCAATGTTGGTTGACAGAGCTTTCCAGAGGTTTCTCACCCAAACTCCCACTCCAAGCAACACGATGTCAGTCCTGCATAAAGCAATCCATGGCTTCATCCAGCTAAGTCCTTCTCATGGCATTTGTGTTGAAAAGGAAAAAGAGGATGTACCTTGCACACAGTCCATGTTCAGACACGTCTCACTGATTTCACTTTAACAAAAGATACTTCTTACCTTTTTCCTGTGCCTTTTGCATGCATTTGTGGAAGTATTGCATAGATGCACACACAACTACAAGAAGGAAGATGCTAAATTTTCAGTTGTGGTTAATGAAATCCCACAAGCAGCCACAAGTCTTTTGCCCAGTCAATGACTCATCTGCATCCTGAAGCCCGGACCAAAAAGCAGGACCGGTGGCAATTCCATTTTACCAAAACTAACTGGGATTGTAAAGTACCCACAAGACTCAACTTATATATTACAACTAAGTGACAACTTTCGGTCACAACTGACCTGATTTAGATGGAAAAGAGTTTTCCTGCACTTTTAAATCCATCAGCAATGAATGTTGAAAAGCTAGCCAACAAGTGCGTAGATAATTTATACTTGTTGGCTAGCTATAAGAACTTCCTCTCCTTCCTTAGAGGTAATATTGGTAATGTCATTTTCGTTACCATATCTTGCTAGCAAACGAATTAAATTTACCACTTAACCAAGCATGAAATTATGTTTTCAATAATAATTCAACAAAAGCTGTATAAGCTGGGAACAATTACATATCTCATTGAAGAATCCGGTATCACCAAAGGTGTCCATTTTAGTCATTAAATAAAGTGTGATTGCCCATCTATAGTGCATCAAGACAGAAAGCTGATAGCCCAGTTAGCTTCAATGAGCCAACAGAGGATGCAGGTAGTAAAGCTTATTGATTGGGCTCAAAATACCATAAAAAGCTAATGAAATGTAACTTTCATTTTGCAAAAAATTGCAAAATATATCTCTCTAATGCTTTGTGGACTATCGCTACCATGGTGGATCTTGAGATGAGAACTATCCTCATTCTGGAATTGCTGTTCCAGTTTCATTCTTGCTTGCAGTCAATTTCTGTCTGCTCTAATTGGGTGCTGGTCCTCGTGCTCCCTACAGTAGTGTCATTCTTTTTCATAACATTTGATGTGCAGAACTCCTCTCTCTTTTTGTCTTCTCATGCTATTAAAAAATGATTGCAGTCAGACTTACAGTAATATTTATAAAGTTTGTTGTAATAATTTGGCATAGTCAATATTTCATCTAGCACAGCTGTTTTATTCTCCCATTACATACGCCAGATGCTGTAATACTGTTCCTAATTTATGCGTGGAGTGTTCTGTTAAGGGCTGCTGCATACTTCCACACCACACAGCACCAGCTTACAGCTCAAAAGCACAGCTCACTCTCTCCAGTAATCACCTCTATACTGCTCACAGGAAAATGGTAGTCCCAAACCTTCTAAAATAACAGATGGTATCTGGCAGAGGCAGGAAGAAAAGTAAAGTGCTGGCATGCATTTTGCTCCTCCCAGTAGTTCCTCTTTTTAGGAATCTCTTCAGTATATAGTTCACTGCACATCCCTTTGCTCATGTAATTAGTTATGCAGGGCACAATGGTGCCCTAAAAAAGGACAAACATTACTAGACGAAGGATTTTAGATGCTGAAATGGATATGTGGTTTTACAGCTAAAGGGCTTTCAGGAAAAGACAAGTCTAAGTGGAAGTGAGGACATGAGCAAAATCCACTGACCAAAAACATACTTAATCCTTTCAATGAGATAATCAGAGAGCCCAGAACTAGCTGAGGAAAGAGACTGAACTGAGAATACAATGTTACTAACAGCATTATCAGAGATCTGGAAATGAAACAGGTTTTTACCCAAAGAATGATGGAGATGCAAGTGAAATACTCCCTGACTTGTGATCATTTCTGGGTTCTTATCTAGTGCCTTGTAGAGGTTTTCATTAGCAGTGCCTTCAATGAACAAACATATTTTGGAGTTCGTGGTGAAGAATACATTCACAACTGTGTTTCTGACTTTGTATTTTTTGCTTAGTTTATAGGGGACAAGGGGTAATTGTTAGCAGTCCAGGCAGCAACACATACGCTGTGATAGTCATCGAGAATGAAGGATTGGTCCTTTCCTGAGGATATTACGCCTTCACTTCCAGAGGTGAGCATTCATCATGAAACTGGTCTAAGACTTCTTCCTGCTAAACAATTTCTCCTATTCCCTTGCACTGTTTGGGAGAGTAGGAACAGGGGGTGATAAAGCAGCTGGACACATATAAACATCTTGGTGATATTTGCAGTGATATTCTAAGGGGAACTAAGTAAACCTTCAACTTCAAACAGCATTTAAAGAACGTGACATTTGGGAAAATATCAATCCATTCAAATATCCTGAGCTTTTTAGGCAGAAGTGTCCCCCAAACCATGGAGATGAATGCAGAGATGCCCACCAAGGCTGTCTGAGCTCCAGACCAGCTGTGCAGTCCCAACTCAGATACCCTGTTTTCATAATTTAAGCTGATACCTCTGCTTGTTCTTCCCTGAGCTAGCTTTGGTACTTTTGAGCAGGTTCTCTTGCAGTGCACCTTTGGCCTGTGTGACTTACCATGCAGCTGTAAAAGGATTTTAGCTGTGACCTTGCTCAGTGTAAGTATAGTAGTCTTTACATGTGTCCTTGCATTGCACTTTGCAATGGTTCTCAGAAGGCTTTGCGATGCTTTGCTCCCTAACTTGAATTTATCACAACAGTAAGAAAACAGCATGCCGTTTATGTCCAAATGCCGCTGGATCTTCTAAACACAGTTTTTCTAAAAGAATGAAAACTCCTTGGGTGAGACACTCCTTGGGTACATTATTAAGATTTTTACCCAAGCAAGTCTTGATCTAGCTAGTGGTGTCCCTGCTCACTGCAGGGGGGTTGGACTAGATGACCTCTAGGGGTCCCTTCCAACCCAAAGCATTCTGTGATTCTGTGATTGTGAATATTACATTCTTACTAGTTTATTAACTTTATTTTGCTTATGATGTTGAGTTCTCAGTGCTGTACTCCCTGAAAAATATTGAAAATGATGCACTTCTGCTGGAGAAAATAGCAGCCAAACACCGATGTACAAAATGGTGATGTTAACAGAGGCAATCTACAGGATACGCAATTTCTTCCTTTAATATACATGTACCCGTGAAATTCCCTGTTCGTTACATAAGTCCTTAGCTTTTATAGCTCCTGCCTTCACAGACATGCACTGCTTGCAGCAAGATGCCTACGACAAAAGATACTGCAAATAATTCATTTTAATAGGAACAAACTGGTTGTTGAGCTGTCTCCTACTTGCACTAATTCCAGTCTCCACTGGCTAGTTTCATCCAACTTTGACAAAGAAGGTATCTCAGTGTTTTGTGAAAATTGGGAAGAAGAAAGGACCAAACCAATTTTGTACTGAGGAACAGGCAGGTAAAACTCAGGTATTATAGACCGTTGTTAGCAGCAGTCAACTGAGCAATCAGCAGGTGCATTTGCAGGCTAGCTGGCACAAAGGAACTTGGAAATAGCCACGGCATTTTCTGCCTCTGCCTTCTAATGGAGGGCATCTGTGGAGTAGTGGAGAAGTGATAATGGGGGACAGAGGCTATAAAGAAGCTAAAATGAGATTCTGTAGGAAACCAGGCCGTGTTATTTCTTCTGTTTACGGAACACTTTGTGTTAACAGAAGATTTGTCACAAAGAGGCCTTCCAAAATGTTAAAGATACAAAGATAATTTACAATCAATATGTATCTACCTCAAGGACTGAGGACATTTGGGTGATGACAAATGGGTAAGTAGGTGGCACAAAACTTCGCATGACAATAGAGGACCATTCCATCTGAAATTTGATCACAGATGTTTGCATACATGCCTGTGCTTCCAAACAATATCCTTCTGTAAATATATATATATATTTATAAAAAGGAGCATGGTGTAAGCACTATAAAAAGCCTGGGTACAACATCCATCTGGTGATGAGAAGACAGTGGCTTACTTGCATTGAGAAGATTTCAAATAGACAAGATAAAGTGCCAAAGTTTTAAGCCTAAAGTTGAGATTTAGAGGCATGGATTTACTGTCGGGTGGCTAACGAATCCAAGAATCTCTCTAATATCACTGCCTTGCGTCCATGCCAAATCCATCTTGGTAGTGAGGTTCTGGGTGCAGAGCCTCTCTCTCCAGCATTCAAATCTGTCCCTGGGCAGCATCAAACCAGGAGAGTTGTTTAACTGTGTTTCTGTGTTTCTAATTGAGCAATACCCAGTAAATAGACCCATATGTGTCAAACAGGGAGTTACAGCTCAATCCATCTTCAGGCTATCGAAACCATGGCAAAAACCTGTCGTTTTTAGTAACACACGAAAGAAAAGATCATGAATGTATATTTGCATCAAAAGCTTAAGCCACTCAAAAGTAGCTGTTAATGCCCACCACATAAATGAATGCTTTACAAAACTAAACATAAATGACTTGATGATCTTAAAGGTCTTTTCCAACCTAGAAGATTCTATGATTCTATGATTCTATAAAAATACATTTATTTGGAAGGGCTGTGATGATATCAAAAGTACATTTGTGTGATTAAAAATTATTCACATTTTAATCCTTTTTTTTTTGCCAAAGGTTTCTTTGCACAGTACATTTGAACACTGTTTTGGGTGGAGGTCTTAAATAGTCTTATATGAAATAGAACTAGATGAAACAGTTAAAGCTAAATACTTAGTTAAGGTAAGGTATCTTCAAAGGTGATTTTAAGTGCCACCTCAGCACAGCTGTGGGGCCCTTGGCACAGCCCTGGAAGATGCTGTGATTTAAAATTGTAGCTGCAATATATTTCTTTGCCCTGTTTGTGTGGCAGGGAAGGGAGGACTGCAGAATGCGAGTATAGGGATTTAATACTATCAGTAACAAATTATGATGTTGATATGCTGCCTCCAGCTGCTGGCTGGGGCACAGAAGAAAGGATGTGGGAATAAAGAGTATACCCATTCTTTTTTACTACACATGCAAAGACGGTAAAGAAACACAATTTGTCCTTATTAACCCTTGCCGGCTCTGCTCCTTCCCCTTCCTCCTCATCCCCGACACATACCACAAATGAATCTATGTGGCAACATGCTGTATAAGTTAGTGATTCTATGCAAGATCCTCTTCTGCTGAAGAGCTTCCCTGAGACAGGTGGCACTGAGTTGTGAAAATATGTAAGAGTGCAGTATGCAGTACCTCTTTTTTTCTGAGCAGTATCACAGGTTAGAGATTTGCACTACTTATATTTATATGATGTACATTTTCACCTTGATTCCAAAAGTGGGTTTGAGATTGTCAGACCTTGTGAATTCATAACGCTGAAATAAAGAGTCATCTTTCTTGAAAAACCAGAATTATCTTTTAATAGTTACTTCAGATGTTCCAACTGCCTTTGTGAAACAAACCCCTCGGGGTGTATCATCACCCACATGAAGATCCTTCAGATGGTTTTAAGCTGTGATGCAAGTTACACAGATTTAAGTTCAAGATAACTTTACTGAAGCCATTGCTTTACCTATTAACAGCATTATTCAGAGCTGGAGCTGATGCAATGGGGACAAAACATAAATTCAAAACCCCAACAGTTTATTGACTTTCCATACAGATGATGCTGTTTCTTCAGACTGATGCTTTAATCAAATGTCTTACAGTGAGTTTTCAGATTCTGAAAAATTCTGGAAAATAGACTGCAGAGGAAACCTTATATGTTCATTCACCTTTATTTGACTGCTGAAATGATGAATGATAGGATACAGCTTTAGAAAAAGGAGGTAAGCTAAAAGTCTTGTATACATACACATCATGGCATACATACAAACACACTTATTTTTCCTATAAGACGAATGTTCTAAATTGAAACAGGAAAGATGAACTGGTCCTAGAGAAGGATGAAAATGGGACTTATGAAAATGGGACTGTTCTGTATTTGGCATTTTCTACTTATGTGTCAAGATTCTACATTTTTTTTCTATTCTTCTATGCAACTTTACAAAAGGAAATGTTTCTTTATTTTAATCATCATCATCATCATCATCATCATCATCACATTTGCTAGTTAAACCAGACTCCCCAATGATTTTTGGTAGTCAAGTTTAACTTCCTTCTCTTTTTTCAGTTTAAAAGCTAAAATTTCCACTGTCAGACCTACATCGATAGTTTAGGACTGCTTCTTGTTCAGGGACACAAGCAATAACTTGATAAAGAAGCTAGAGGTAATAATTCAGTTATAATTGCTTTCTGTTGAAAGTTACATAAAACAAACAATAGTTACAAATTCAAACACAGAGGGCTACCAAAAACTAGGAGCTATGATTTTCTGTCATTTTCTGTACAGGAACAACATATCCCAAATAAGAAAAGGGTACATGCAAAAGGATTCTTTTTCTCTTTCCAATTTTCTTGCAAGGCCTGCAACCCCCTGTAATATACACTGTCCCTTACAGTAAGAACAGTTTCTTACCCCCAATTTATGTACATTTTCCTCCTCTGCTCCAGAATCACCTACTGATGATTTTCCTCAGCCTGTTGAGTGACACGCAGCTTAAATACCTCCCCTGCTTTACCATCCAGATCCCAGTTTGATGAGGAACTGCTGATCCACAGATTTGTTTTTGATTATTAGATACAGTTCATTGACCACTACTTCAGTTTTTTCCCTTAAGCTCCTTTCTAGCATCTAATCCTAAAATACATAGTTTAATTCTTCTGTCTATGAGTAAACTGTGCCTGCTGCAATCTTCAACAATCTATGATTAACAGTACCAGGAGGAAAAACAATGAACTTGCACTTCTCAGTAACACCAAACTGCTACTCAAAATTCTGACTGGCACATCTGACTGCCTCAGCAATTTGTATTTCACCCTGACAGGAGGGTTATTTATCCCCGTCTTTTCTACCTTACATCAGAATTGACAAGTGTCTATTATAAAGTACCTACTCCAGCTGCAAGACAGGCAGAAATCCCTGCCAAATATATGGTGATTTTTTGATTACATTCAGTGTAAAACAATACAGGGACATGTGACAAAGAGAACTGTTATCTGTCGTGCTGGAGACACAAAACCAAAAGAAAGTTTCACAAGCATCAGACTTGCAATTATTTTGTGTTTAATGCTCCAGCCACAAAGCAGGTTTACTTAACCTTAACTTTCTTAACTTTTATGTGAATGAACTGATGATAAGTCAACGTGGATCTCAGTTTATTTCCTGATTGTTTTCATTTATTTGGAGTTGCTGCAACCCAATGACAAACCAGTCTCTAGTCCATAGCTTTAACCATTTTGGATGAAAGTGAGTGTAAAAAAAGGAAGAGAACCTTTTCCCCAGGTTCCTCAATGGCTGCATCCATTTCCAGTTTGTCAGGAACTGGGTCTCTTACAGCTCCCACTTTACAGCTGCCACCAGCAGGCCACAGGCAATCACTATGCCCACTGTCTGCAAAACTATTTGGAAAGCTGGCTTAGTACCTTACTCCCACAAACAGATCTCCAGCCAAAATGTATCTCCTGCCTAGATGGGCAGCAGACACCTAACGTACATTACAAAGTCGCCTTTCTCCACTTATAAACTGGTTTCCTAATCTACATTCTGTTACAGAATTCCGGAGCAATTTGTAAATCATCTTCGGGAAAAATAGGTTGGATATAAATACATACTTGATGAATGCAGGATATAAAGGCTGATTGGCTAACAGCCAGTCTTGCCACCAACTTCAGTTGGTGAAGAACAAACCCACAGACAGCATACTGTTAGAAGCACTATTATGCAATATACTCACCGTCCAGCTAGGAAGCTGCAAAGCTCAAATGTTTGAACTCACATAGGAGAATAAACTAATTCTGACATAAAAAGAACTGAAGAAGAATTATTTTGAACTGTTCAAAATAATTTCAAGCTGGGCGTATATTGATTACAAAGAGAAAAAAGAAAATCTGTCTTGGATGCTGTGTAAAATATTCTTAATGTTTAAGAAACTGTTGTAATGCTGGTTTTAAACACAGTAATGTTAACTACAACAGCTATGTCACTATTTAAGGTTCTGAGTATGTCACCTTCCTAAAGGACTGGTAACTGAACATAACAGGTAGCTAACATTTGCTTTCTGAGAAGAAGAAAAGAAGTCTCCAATATATACAACCAGTGATCATAAAAACTGCTTTACAAATTGCAGCTTTTTGCCATTGAACTGGGAGGACGAAATTGTAAAATGTTGAGGCTGGGATTTACCAGGGGGAGAGGTTTGTGGATTCTCATTAGTTCTGCTTGGCATGGCAAGTGTTTTGCCTCAGATGAACTGGTGGCAGCTGAACAATAACCTTATATATGCTAGCATCTTCCCCAGATATCTTGACTTTGATAATATGATTCAACCTCTGTGTACAAAATGACACAGAACATCCCCATCCATTACAGAAGGCTCTCAGTAAAAAACATTTCTTTGATATTGTGCCAAAAATATCCACTTTCAAGAAAATATTATCATATTCTACTACATTTCAATGTCATACGTTTATTATTTTATGTTTGTAACAAAAATAGCAAAGAATGAATCATCCTTCTGAGACCAGGAAATGTGTTTTAACAATGCTAAAATACAAAATTCTATTCCATTTAAAGCATATGGTGTTGGGAGACTTGCACACCTTTACTATGGCAGCAGGATCCGCATGAGAAAAAAAAAGTCTTCAGCCTTTTCCTACCAGTAGTTATAGCCCCAAGTACAGAATTAAGTACAAAGACAAGATATATGTTACTTTTACTTCTGCAAGGCTTGAAATACATATCTAGGTTTGTAAATAGACCTAAATTCAAGATGAAATAAATCCAAATAAGATACTATCAAAACAAAGCACGATGTACATTATATGATAGAAAAAGGGCATTAAGAACAAAGTCAGTACTTTTGAAAATTCCTTTGAATATATCAAACTATTTAGTAGTTGGAGCTCAGCTGCTGCTGCAATCTTTTTTTGAAGCTACATCATTAGGAACTGAAACCAGGAAAGCAACTTATTAAAATAAACAATTGAGGAGGGCAAAAAGAAAACAATGGACAAGACCTTTGGATAGAATCAGTTAGCCCAGCTTCAACAATATCACAGACTCTTTAACCTTCTAATGGGTCTGCTGCCCGATGTCCATAACAGCAGGTCCCCTTGATGTTTCAAATAACATCCCATTGAATGCATTTCCAGGGTTAGCACACCCACCTTTGCAAGGATACCATGGGCTGCTTTTAATTACTACACAACTGCAGCTGAGATATGGCTTAACATGTAATTTGAAAGGTACTGCTGCCAGAATATCCTGAGCTCTAAAGCAGGGTACTGCTTTAGTATATGGATATTATATATGCCTTAGCATATGGATGCTCCAAGAGCATATCCTGAGCTCTAAAACAGGGCACAGTATAGGTTGTGGAGTAAGCCCATTGAATCACTTCTCGCCAAATCTAGGATTTCCTAGGAAGCTTCCCATGGCAGACAAGTGAGCTTGTTTTATGACACTAGACGAGATTAAATGTCAAGCAGAGTAGTTATGCTGGAGCAAAAAACCCTCGATACTATGAAGAAGCTGCAGAAATGCATTCTTGTGCCCATTCAGGACTCCTCTATGATTTCAGTGGTGCTCCACTATCACAGACAACCAGAAATTTAGAGCACACTAAGATGCACACCCGAGTGCCCGCATATTCCAAATTGATTCAATCTCAAGAAAGGATCACTGAAGTGATAAGGAAACAGAAGTCCCAGTATAGAAACAGATCTAGATCCTGAGTATGTTTTTCCCTATGTATGGTCTACTAACAGCAAAGTTTGTGAGTGCCTCTGAAATAATACTTAGCATTCTTTCCTGTTCTAAAGTCAATGACGAGGATGAATAAACAAGTTACTTCAACCTGGTGGTTTCATTTTATGTTCGCTTACTAGCACATCTGAGAACGTGCAATAGTGTAGAAGTATTAGAAATGTTAAACAATTATTTAAGCAGCAATACTACATTTCACTTTTTAGTCATTAAAGTTTTTGATGTTTGCATCAGACTTTTGACTTTCTAAAGCCACTCTAAATCAAAACATCATATTATTAAGCCCTCTAAAAATTCACCACAAATCAGTTTACAGATGACATTGATGTCTTATTGCTATCCATTCTTCCTGGACCATTTCTAACAATTCATTTTTTATTTTCCTGCAGTGCTGAAATATGGTTCACACCAGTATCTGTCCTTTTAGTAATCACCAAAGCAAAGCTTGGCAGTTGTCATATATTGCACTCTTGAGAAAAATGCTAGTAATACTCTGAATTGATTGAACAGAATGGAATCAGAACTAGCTGGCAGAGAAACCATTTAACTGATTTCAATTCATAAATCTCTTTTCTCCTATCCTATTTTAGTTTAGAAACTGCTAAATATCGCCATTATCTTGGGATGCATAGAATGAACCAATTATTTATAAAGATATTAATTTAAATAATACGTGATTGCATTCATTAATGTCCCATATGAGAAGGCAGCCTTGTGGATCGTACTGAGCAACTTTCATTTACGCACACTGAGCTAGAGAATGTATGTAACAGTCCTTGGCCAGCAGACATCGATTTGTTTATTTCCCCAGAGGTCAACATCAGGTACAATGGCCTTTGTTGTCTTAAAAATAAAGTGATTTTAAACAGAACTTTACCAGCTTTAAACCACAATCTAAGTCCTTGAGCATGATCTAAAATATGATTAGTAACACATGGCATCACTTACATGACAAAGTTTAATTAATCGGCAGGGATTCACTTAGTGTCTAAAGCAAATGCTGTTACTCATCATGTTTTTGGGAGAAAAAGAAAGCCTCACCAAGAACTGTAGTTCAGTCTTAGAGAATCTTGGAAATAGGGCTCTTAATTTTAAGTCCACAGAGAATGAGGAGATCAAAGGCAGATGGGCTACAGGTAAGTCAGGGGACAAATTTTGGGGCATCAAAGGCAGAGCTCTTGGAGAAGAGAGACTGCCAGCCCTGGTGAATGGAGAAAGAAATCCCAGCAGAGGCTCAGTGGGAAGTGAGGTGGTTTGTCCATCCACTACCCTCACCCGTGACAGTCTGGAAATCCCTGCTTTGGAGACTGAAACCCATAGTGCATGCTGCCTAAATGTTGCTAGGCTACACTGCCTCATCAGTAAAGTTATTTTGTTGTCCTGTTGCTGATTGCCTTGGTGCTTATATGAATCTAAAGAAAAAAAGCAGAGAAAGTAAAATGGTGTTTTTCTTTGTGACAGAGTGGAGGACTGTGATTTACATATTAATAAGGCTTTGTATTGTTTATTAAAAAGGGCTGTTTATCTGAAACGGGTGCAGGATAAATTCACTAAAATGGATAATCAAGAGACAAAGCTGGGCCTGAGAGAGAACTGAAACTTGGGGAGTTTCCTCAAAAGCAGCATTTCTTTGGGGAAATTTATCTGCATGTAAACTCATTAAATACCTTGTGCTGAGATTCTGGATCTTAAAATCCAATTACGTGTACCAATAATATTCAGCCTTCAGGACCTGAAAAGCCACTTTCTCGGGAAACAGAGAAGCACAAACACAAAAAATAACAGCACAATTCAGCATAACATCTGACGCTGCTTGAATTGTAAATCTCATGATCTGATACTGTACTGCAATCATTGGCTAGCACATAAAGCAATATATTACTGCTCAGTGGAACTTTATTGTGAAAAATTGGATCAAAGAGGTATAAATATTTGGCATATTGCATTGCCATCCCTTTTGCTCCTGAATGGAATGAGAAGAAGTTTCTTCTCAGCCTCAGGTCAGAAGTAACTATTAAGTCACCTGCCATGTAACAGGCCACAGACTGTACTTTTCTCCCCTTGTAGGCTGCAGGGTAGAAAGACAGTGATGTTGTCCTTCGTATTCTCTTTTCAGACCATTCCTTTTCTTTAAGAACAAGAAAATTAAATTTTTATTCCCAAGTGGTCTAAGTAAGTGTAGGAAAGTCTCAATCTAGTTTACTAAAATGCCTTCCATTACTAATATGGAAATAAAATAAACTCTCTAATGATATTGCCTAGAAAGGTGTGTACTTAAGGTGGAATCCTTAGTCATAAATTCTGTAGTGGAATGGTTTGGAACAGTTTTGGTCTGCTGATGTGGCAACCGAGAACTAAACAGGCAACGGGTTTACAGAAATTAACCAATGCTCCCCACCCCCAAAAATAAAGGCCCAAGAGAAAGGAGTGGTAAGGAATGAAAGAGTTAAGAGCAGGTATTAAGTCAGTGATTGTATCACCCAGGTATGTGTTATCTGAATTTCTCTAGACTGGTCTTGGATTCTGTTCCTGTGGATGAACCTCTTCTGTTTCTTCTTAAGTTAATTTGAGAAGTGAAGCACACAAAGTAGAAATGTTATTTTCAAAATTAAAACTCAAATAAAACTGATTTCTACTTTAATAGCAAAAAATTTTGTTACAAATTTGAAGTTACTGTTCCAAGACTGACTGTAGTGAATGTTTCCTTCCATCTAGCTCTCTGTTAATGCTTGACTCTCCTCCCCGCTCCCTTTACAAGAGGTGTATAATTTTGTCTCTGTGTGTAACCAGCTGTCTCTCTTGTTCACTATGCATGTAAGCTAGCTTATTATAACTTTGATTTGAAACCGTATCAAATCTCTTTTTTATTTATTCATCATTTTTCTTAGGATCAGTTCCATGAAATCCTTTCGTGTACAGCATAATCACAGTTAAGTGTTCTCGAAGAAATTCCCTGGCTGCTATATAAATTGGTTCATTGCCCTGAAAACTAAAGTGCTTCAGCCCATATGAAACACACCTCCATTTTTAACATATAAAAAACATTACCAAAAAAGTGAACACAAATATACTATCTGCCAAATCAACCCTCACTGAAGCCTTAACCATGAGCAAAGATTTTTTTTTTAAGGCATTAAAATTGCAATCTTTTCCTCAAAGGAGAATTTTGATTCAGTCATTTTAGAAACCTCTTTAAAACAGACTAAGCACAACTAGAACAAATCCTGTTGTAACATGATAGAAGGCCATCAAGGTTTGACAGCAGCAGGATAATATCTGTGAGTGTGGTAAGAAAACCTCATTACTGATAGAGCACCTCCCAGGCCATCGGTATCTCCACTATTTTATTGATAATCAGAAATTTCCTTCATCCTGAGCTGGTACAAAAAAACAGTTGAGCTCTCAGAACTGCTAAAGATATTAAATATTCTGTTCTTGACTTTCATATTATCTCATACTGTAATGTATAAATAATCTGAAACATGTCAGCCTTTACATAAATAGCAGAATCAATAAAATTCTTTTTCTTATCAAAATGAAAAACCTCAACACATTTCTGTTTAAATAGCAAAATGTACAGATTACTCTGAAATTTGGAAGCATTGCTGTCCACCAGTAAGTAACGATATCCCTGTTTTATCATTTCTGTGATGAAGCTTACATCGATTCTGATGTACATTCACATGTACCACCAGAACCTCAATGGGAAGTACTGAGCAAATTCCTAACATCTCGTGCTGTTTCCAGCAGAAATCTCATTTGTCAAGACAACAGGAGAAGATAAATCATTTTGGAATAACCTTTTGTTAGAGGGTCTGCTTGTTCTGATATTGTAAGTCACAATGCCTTTTCATCTGCATTGTTCTGTATTACAGATTGAGTGAGAGAGAATGGCCTGCATGGAATAAGCAACAAAATCTTTAAAATACCCTTTTAAGCAGCCCCACATAAGCTAAGCAACACAAACCCATTTTGAACTAATGGCTATTTTGAAGAATGTAACAGGTTCAAGATGTTTTATTTATAAAATAATTCGAGAATTAAAAAAATATCAACCTTCCAGTTGAATAAACAGAATTGATAACTTAGTCATTTGAGGATTGTCCTCAAACTTCCGTACTATGAATACATTCTTTACCAAAAGAAAAATCGTTAGGCATAATCATTAGGATCACTTTGTTTTCTGAAATGCTTTGAATGGCAATTTAGGAAGCAAGTAGGTCTCAAAAATTTTTTTTGGTCCTATACTCTAACGTTTATTTGTACTTCTAATTTTTACTAAGTATATTTATTTTATTAAACATAAATGGAAAGAACGAATTAGCAGAAAATAATTTTAAGAACCATGTATGCAAAATGTCCCTAACTATGCTATCGACATGAGCATGAGATTATTTAAAGTGAAACATGCTTGGGATCCAAATCTGCTTTCACTGTTTAGATTTGTTAATCTTCTTAATTTTTTCACTGACATATAACAGTTTCAATTCTGCTTCTGAGCACTGGGTTAGCAAGCACAAATGCACATGCTTGAATGTTTTTCAAATTCACAGTCATAAAATATTTCTTGTGAATTATTTTGACTTACACACATGCATCAGCATAACGCTTCAACATCTGAGTTGCAAAAACTTGTAGAAACATTTACTGAACTTAAGGTTTTTACTATGATAAAAACCTTGTGCAAATTTTAGGTCCTAACATAACTTAGATATATTATAAAGAAGGGAGGATATGATCACTGATTAGCATCTATCAGCAGTATTTCTGTATGTACACATACCTCAGACAACAATCTCCACCCATTTGCAGAACACCATTTTGTCGAGATTGTTTCCTGCCTCCACCTTTAATCTACATGGACCAGCCTAGAAGTCTAGGTGGCCGAGCCACAGGTATACACATGATCTAACCCAGAATGACTCTGGTTTTGTACCTGAGTTTATTAAGATATACTTTCCAAATCTGGGTAAACAAGATAAGGTTTGGTTAGAAAGAGACATTAATAAACCATTCAGCTGTGGCAGTCACTTCTCAACAAGAAATCATCATGCTGATTTTCTGTGACAGTCTTTGCTAGCTTATCATTTCCATCTGATCCAATATTCCTGGAGATTTACCTATAATCTATTAAAATAAATGTTGCCATGTTGTTTTCTAATTAATATATGTGAGGAGATGTCTGATAAACAAAAATCTTCTTATGAGTGCCAATATACTGTGGATAGCACAGAAACTAGATCACTTTTTGAACACATCTGTCTGCCTGTCCAATGCTGAGATATGTATCGCATAGTTCCTTTTCTTTCGTAACGTAAAGCAGCTCATTCATCCCTTCCTACCCTCATCTAGATGAATAAAAGAAGGTCCTGGGCATCTTAAACAACGCTTTTAGAACAGCACCTTTAAAATGCCACTCAGGATGAACACCAAATTTAATTATAAAGGTGGAGTTTCCAAGTGAGATACTATTCTTCCAGACAGCAGAGTTTCAAGTAACAGTTAATATGAAAATAGAAATACGTGCTAGACGACACCTAAAGATGTATGGTTGCTTCTCTCTCCAGCAGTGATGAAAAGTGTGATTTGCAAAGCACTATGTTGTTGTTATTCTGCCTCAGAGCTGACAGAGATAAAAGTGTAAACGCTTTAGAAATACAAAATATAGCAAATGTTTGTAAGTCTACCAACTTCTCATTTTTATACCAGAACACGATAGAACACATACCTTTCTTCCCCCTGTGTTTATGCGAAGTGGAGTTAAGAAGGGATCAAAAATCATATGGCTGGTTTCAATATTGACAGGTGACTGTCTTTTCCCAACAGAGCAAAGATTCCAAGCTGAGTTCACCAAACCCCAAAAGGAGGGAACTGCAAAATATAAAAAAGTGCAAGTTTAAGAAAAGTCTGGAAAGACTAGAGAAATACATGCAGGGCAGATTGCCAGATAATTAAACTTGTCATATTGTCTACATACATACACTGAAACTGAAAACATGCAAATTCATGTAGCCCTTGAAATTTAAAACTTCATATACAGAGACCAAAACATATTGTTTCATATAGTTTTGTATTGGGAAAGAAGGTTTGGGGTTTTTTCCCTCTTTTGAAGGTGCCTAGATACAATCCCAGACTCGATTACAAGGAGCTCCTTTGCTGTTAGTATTACAGAGTATCTATTGAGCAATGGGAATGTGACTCATTAGTCCTTATGCTGATTTTGCATACATACAATGTGTCCTTGGACTGAAACTGTTCCATTCTACTCAACTTTTTTAAAGTGTTCCTATTTAGTAGAATGCTTTAAAAAAACCCAGCATTATTATAAGAGAAGCTCACACATTGTGATCACAGAGATCAGGCCTGCTCTCTAGGCAGGTTCTGCTAATTTCTGCTCCATTCACCGAAACCTTTCTTTAGTCAAAGTTTTGATCTAAAAAAAATCTTGTTGGAAAAGACACACTCTGACAGTGAAGAAGGATAGTTCCTTCCTGTATGTGCAATGGCTTGGAACATGGAGGAACGCCCGACTTTTGACAAGCTGAGTTACTTTCAAAGATTCTGTGCCCCTAATTGGAAAAAGAAGAAAAACGTGATGTAACGATACACTGCTTCTCAGCAGGTAACTGCAGGCTGAAGGTTCATATTGCATCTAATCTGCAATTTATAGACAAGATTAACCTGAACTTCTCTTTGGATGCTGAAAAAATTTCTGACTAAATGAGTGAAGAGCAACTAATAAGATACACAAAGGACACATTTAAATTTGCATCTGCACACTTTGTCCCTGTCTAAAGTGTATTTTGCCTTTATCAGAATTATTCTGCAGTTTTCTGTAGCAGGTGGAAATTTCACAGGTGTGAATGTTGATGCCCTTTTTGGCTTTATTTTTTCTTTTTACATTTTGTTAAAATTTTTGTGACCTTTGAGCCTCAAAGCATTCTTCTAATCTACAAACTGCATGACAAAGTCTGCAAACCTAGGCTGGGGGAAAGAGGCTGAGTCCTCGGGGCAGGAGCACAGGTGTTTTGCCCAGAGGGTGGAGCTGAAAACAAGCCATCAGCTGCTTATAAAAAGCTTTTTGGTTGCTATAGCTGGTTGTCTGCAGGATTTTGCTGTGAATGCTTGCTTCTGCTTGCAGTTTTTGGCTACTCTAGTGGGAGCCATGTAGAACAGCCATTTGTAGTAGACTTAACCCCACTGGGAAGATATTCCTTGGAGGGGAGACAGGTGGAAAATATCTTCTGAGTAGTGTAGCCTCAGGAAAATGGCTGATCTTGGTGCGTGTTTTACTATTGCGTTTTATAGAACAACCCAGTTCTTTCTGCCTTCAAAGTTTGAGTGTACTCAGGTGTAAAACCTTGGCTGGGTTAATATATAGCTTCATGTAACTTTTCTACAAAAGTAGATAAACTCTAGGGTTCTCCTTAGGCTATTGCTTGCACAGCAAAACTTCAGCATGAGTATCTACAGAGAAGTGATGGAAAGTATTCTGCAGTCATTGAGTATCTACCTATTCCAGTAGTTCATAAGCCATTGGCCATAGATGTTATGTTTATTACAAAATATCTGAAAACTCAATTTTCAGCTGAAGCTGCTTCTTTGGGCTAGCCTTCTGTGCATCTACAGGTGCTGCTCATGCAGGTGAGCTCTAACAGCCCTGAAGGGATCCAGCCATAATTGGCATGTTACAGCTAGTAAAGCTTAAAGTTTCTTGTGTAAATTTTTGAAGTGAGCACGTGCTACTAATACCTTAAATTCACTGGTGAAATACCTTTTCTTAACACCTGACATAGACAATCAAATCAGCTTCTATGTAAAGCCCCAAATGGGTAACCTCTCTTGGGCTGTACTGCATGAAATCTATAAGGAGGGATGATAATGTAATGCTCTATGGCTCTGGGAAAGCAAAGAAATGGCTAGAATTGTGGATGCCCCCATCAAATTATGTCAGTAATCTTTTATTTGAATAATAAACCCTGTGTGCAACTGCCCCCAAAAGGTCAGACAGAAGGCCTTTATAATAAGAGGAGCTTCGTGTGGTCAGAAAAATGAACAGGCAGCATGGTCTTAAAAATTTCTTTGGCTCCTCTGTTTACCCTACTAGTCAACTCCCACTTCTACTGGAGACTTACAAGATTATAGAAGTTCCCTGAGTATGCTAATTCTTTAAAAATGAATAAATGTAGTGCCATTAAAAATGAAACAGAGCACACTTAATTATTTGTGCTTTTTCTTAAGAGAAATACCACAGGATCTTCAGTTTTTGTCAGAGAGAAAATACTTCTTTATGCAGAGGCCTAAAATAAAAGTTTAGGTTAATTGAGATAGGGGGATTTATCAAGGGAAATCAGGCTATGTTAGGGAAAATATTAAAAGGGAAATCTTTTATAATTTTAAAAAAAAACCTTGTAGGCAGGAATACTCTTGGTATTGATAAAACCAACTCTTTAGCAGGCTTTTTAAAAATAAACAAAATAGACATGGTAAGTAGAATAAAATGGTTTGTGAGCCAAACAGGGCAGTCCATTATCATCTTCAAGCTCGTACTACTTAAAGAATTTATGATGTAAATGGGATTGTCCCAGAAAAGCTGCACTGGAAAATAACTGCTATGAGGGGATGTTTTGTAATGGTTTTTTTTCTGATTTTGACAGGGAAAGCTTGCATTCTGTGCAATGCCTGTCACACCAGCGCATCACCTGAAAGTCAAGAAGGTGGAGCTCCAATACTGTGATGCTGTACTGCAAAGGTTAGACTTGTCACCCAGACACGTAAGTCTGTGTTGCAATCTTTGATTTCTTTCTAAATGCCTAGGAAGCTCATGCTTAAGAACTTCTCCAATACGTGCTTGTTGCTAGCTCTGTTATGTGCGGTTAGACAAAAAGAAAGTTCAGCAATCGTAAACTTACTCCAGTGATCAGAACGACTTTGTGTGTGCTTCAACTGAAGGTCAATTAAGGATGACTGACCTAACTGCACGCTTAAGTTAACTAGTGGATGGGGATATTATGCAATATTAATGTCTGATTACATTTAATTAAAGTAATTAGTGCTGCTGCTTAGATGCTCAAAGTAATAGAAAAGTATTCAGAAATGTAATGGAAAAATCCAAGGAGGCTTCACGTAGGAAACCAAGGCTTTAATTAAACACAAGTAGTGAATTAACTGTTTAGTCTAAAGAAATTAGTGTATGACTCTAGGAAAACACATACAAATATTCATTATTTTATTATTGCAGCTTAGCTAACAGACTAGGGGTTATGTCATTAATGAAACAGTATCTCCTTCCCCACAATTATGTTGTATTTCCATAAAAATCTAGCCATGTACGAGTGAGAATACGCTGCTGCTTTGTATGTGGACCTCTGAAGCATTTTTGACAGCAGCCTGGCTCTTGTGCTGTACAGGAGGTACTCTTGCAAGCCAGTTTTCAGGTAGCCCACACACTAGCTTACAATCTCATTTAACCAGATTCTCTAGCTACTGGTTCTTCTACCAAAAGTTTCTGTATACTGATCATGTCTATAAATCCCCCTAAATTTATGCTGAGAGCTGGTTTGTTGCAAACATGTTACATAGACATATGTGATGGTTTTGCTTGACCAATGTCATGTCTTCAGCCTTCTCATAACAGAAAGAAAATTGGATAAATTCAAAGTTTATTTCCTCTGTATGCTGGCACACTATGGACAACAGACTTGTGTGTGTGTGTTATATGGGGAGAAGGTGAGGGGGATTATTTATATTTTATACCTACGCAAAAATCTTCGACACCCTTAGTCTGTATCTTATTGCAGCTCTTCTTTTTTCAATTTACTGGGAACAATTTATATTGAGATATATGAAGATGCTCTAGTATCAGCATGACACAATAGAACGAGGGATTCTGATGGCTTTTACCAAACCTATGCATAACAACAGTGAAATAGCAGATAGAGCAATAAAGTAAGGACTGAATGCTATTCTCCTAGTGATGAGTACCAAGGATTTGCCTAAATGAATGCGAGCCTCCCCTCTCCAGAGAAAAGCAATGAGTGAACAGTGTCTGATAAGGATGCCCTTCTGTAGGTACAACTTGCAAATAAACATAATGGTACTGTCTACAGTGTGTGGTGATGGACATGTAACAGCCTGCATCCACGTTGTGGAAGGAGGCAGTAGTTTTCCCAGTATAGGATCAGAGGTGCATGCTGTGTATGATGTCTTAAATATTACTTGATTTTAGGAACAAAAAAATGATGCTGGATTCAAAATCTGTGTCACGAAGGGGTTGTGGATAGTTAAGCAGTGTCTCCAAATCACTTGCCTGGCTGTCAATGGCTTATTTATAAAGAAGTTTCTCAGAGTTCTACCTCATGCTCTCTTTCTGCATCTTGCTCTTAGCAAAGCCATAAAGCCTGTAGCTAGAATTGCTCTGAGGCACTTTCTGAAGTGATCCTTGTGATGCACTGACTGCAATAGTTTCCTCTAGCTCAGAAGAGAACAGATGCATCACTTGGGGTGGGGGGAGATGACTCCATGATTCCCAGCATGTCTGGCTCTGGGGACAGAGTGCTCCTGGGCGTTCATCTGGTAGCAAAGCTGTCTTGGGCTGTGTCTGTCTGCTACATTCTAGTCCTGGCTGTGTTCTCCATTCTGAAATGACGGTGAAAGACTAAAAGGCCAAGCCCTACCTGGTGAAGTGTTACCCCGTCAGTTCTCAACTTCACAATCTAGGGAGTTCTTAAAGATACTTGCATGTACTTGGAAATGTGCCTGCAATTGCAGAGTGTGGCTCTGCAAGGTTTCTACACCAAATTGTAATCTTTGTTTCTAAGCCATGACACATAAGAATTTATTTAAGATCAAAATCCTGATTCTCTTCCTGCTTTTCTCCTGATTTAAGGTTCTGATCTCTATTCTGTGCCATGACGAATCACTGGCAGGAGCCATTCTTAGTTGTTCAAAGTTTTCAAAGGATCCTAAGTTTCCCCCTCCCCCTACTCCACCCTCCTGTTCATACATTTGCGTTACCTTCCTAGGTTCTCTTATCCTCAATTCACAGCTTATGTTTAAGCTAACTTTTGTTAAAAGTGCTTAACCTTGGCAACACACATGACTTACTACTGCTCTAGGAACAAAAGCAAAGGGCAGGCAGGTTTCACGCATGGTAGGCAAATGATTTCCTTAATTTCAAAGTTTCATAACATCCAGTAAATATGCCCATATTTCTTGGTATGGCTTCCAAGTCCAGGGAAAAAACCAGTGGACTTTCTACTATGTTCCTTCTGTTGCCTCATGTAGGTAAATGAAATAGTATAGCAGCAAATCAAATAGAGAATAAGATATCTGGGAGAAAAGTGAGTTTAATAAAAGCTGCCATGCTTGGAACTAGATACAAGTGGAGATTATCCTGCCACCAATCTCCTGTCTACCTTGTGTGTCTCGCTGATCTGATGATCATGCTTCCCACACTGGGCACTTGGAATAAGTAGGACCTTAAAATAATGTTAGCTGTGCAAACCTTTCACTGAGGAAGCAACCTCCGATTCAGGTCTGAGTAACGCAGGGACTCTGGTTTATCAAGTAAGTAGAGAAGCGACATTTGGTATAATAGATATCACACTATGTTGAATTTGGCATCTTTATATTATGAAAACCTTTATGCAGTCCACTTTTGTGTATCCCAATGAGGAACTGTGTAAAAGTGAGGAAGCTTTTTAAAAAAGAACACCTAAATGGTAAAATGGACACTGGGATTTGCCAGAATATAAGCTAAATTTTAAGGTGGTATCTGTTTATTCTGAGCCTTTGTTTAAATAGGGCCAAGAAGCCAGCAAGCTTCAACAGAAGAATAAAGGAGGTGGCTAGAAATAAGAGAGCATCCTTCAAAAAATGGTGTCCAAGAAAGAAAAAATGAAAAGATGATAAACTCTGTCAAGCTAGATATAATACTAAAATAAGACAAGCCAAAAGAAAACACTAAAGAACAATTTGCTAAAGGCATAAAAGTCACTAATAACTTTTTTCAAGTGTATGAGAGGCAAGGATCCTGTCTGAGTCTGTAGGGCCAGCCGATGATCAAACTGTAAAAGGAGCACATGAAGGATAATGTAGCAGCAAAGCCGTATCAGTTCTTTTCCTTATTGCTTACAAAGGTGCCTAGGGAGGTTCCCACACAGGAGCTTCTTTCTGGGAAATGAATCCAAGAAACTGTCTCGAAATAAAGCATCAGAAAAATGACTTCTAGTATAAATTGATGAAATGAACAAATTCATTAGGGTCGGTCAGTACTCCAGAATGAATACCACAGCAACTTGAATTGCCAAAATCTTCACATAAAATCTGCATCAGTGTGAGAGATAAAAAGTAACAAGTGTGATCCAATTTTTATGGTGCTTAGTTTTATAGGTGCTTATTTTTCCCAAGTTATCTGCTACTGGCCACTGTCAATAACAGGAGATGGAGTTTAGTCAAGACAGTAAAGTTATTTCTATGCTGTACTGCGCTATAACTTCCTCTTTGAAGTTTGCTCAACTTTCAAGAGTACAGATTTTCTGAATTTAAGTTACTCGACTTCATGAGTTTAAACAAACGGAGTCAAGTTATTCATGCAGTAGATCCTTGTTTATATATTTAAGCTTTAACATCAGCCCTGGCAATAGCATAAAACACAATCAGATTGTATTTGTGCAGCAATTATTCTTGCCCTGTGTAATTACTGGTCCCTCAGATAAAATCTCAAGCTACTTTATTGAAGCTGGGAATTGAAACCACAGAGAGAATCAGCTATCTATGTACATCAATAAAGCAGTCCATTAATTATTTCCACCTACTCAACTGGAAGAAAATTACCATACTAATGCCTCTGGATAACCACATGACCTACTCTGCTTCTACATAAAAGCCAAACGTAAAGTCATAAAGGCTTTGAGAGATAAATCAGGGACACCAAAGAAATGACAGAGTATAGAATGGCATTCACATAAGTAATTGGTCACAGAAATCTCCAGACTGCAGTAATATTAGACAGTATCACAATGGTTTCAAATTTGAGAACTGAAAGTATTCTGATTTCTTTTTAAGAAGCAAAAAGCTGATAGCTGAAATATATCCTCGAGAGTAAGACAGCATTGCCATTAGTCAAAAGATGGTAAAAATATTAAAATTTTTCATCAATAAATCTTGAAACATATCAAAAAAATGAAAATTGTGAAGAACTCCCACAGCATCATGTTATATACTGCTAATTTCTTACTGGTCTATTCGAATGTCATCTTCCCTCTGTATGAAGGATTCTCAATGACAGGAAAAGTTCAACAACTGCACTGGTTACATGAAAAGAACAGAAAACTGAAGGGGGAAATGAGGAGTTAAGATTCTGGAAAGGGACATTCTTTCAACGAGTGTTAATTTTCTGCTATGCCTTTAATAGAGACATCCTGCAATAACCTCTTCACTTTACCTTTTAAATTATAGCTGCTTATTTCTGCCTAATTAAACATTTTCTTCAGTTAAGAGCATTACCTGGAAAAAAGTATTTAGCAATCACAATTAGTGACCTCTAACCTTGCAAACCTTTTGCGTATTTTCATCTACACATTTGAGATACCAGTGCAGAAAACGCTACCACTTCTTTCATTACACCAATTAAACCAGACTAATTCACTTTTATAAATTATGTTAATCTTAGGTTAAAGAGCGGTTATACAAAGGTAGGTAATTAGATTTCTCTGCCACACTGTGGTGAGTTAACACACAGGCTAAAACTATACAATCAAATGCTACTTTAATGTTTCCTCAAAATACGGGTCAACTGCTTTAAAGGTACTTACAGATGCATTTCATATTATCTCTTCTTTTTGCATTATTAATAAGTCAGGAGTAGGAAGGGGTATACCTATAGGCAGGGGCATATCCAGGTCCAAAACTAAGCAACTTCAGTAACAATCTGCTAGGGCTATTGCTACTACTGTTCTGGAAATAAAATGTACTTCTCTCTCTTGTTCAGCAGTCTTGGGAAAGCTGTCTTTCTGTGTGAAGTTCCTGCTGCTGAAAGGTTTAGCATAACTATGTCAAGAAATGGAAGTGAAAACAGATTAAAGGACAGTTTGGTTTAAAGGTTAAAAAGAAACTGGGATGTTTAGTGGAGTTGGCACAGATTGCTCATTAGGATGTCACTCTGGGGTAAAGGAAAGCCTTCTTGGTAAAAGCTGAAGATGGAAAAGGGCAACACCCTCTCCCTCTTCTCTCAACCCAAGACACTGAGCATACACGTGGACTGGATCAGTGCCTGTGTCTGCCATACAGTCACACATTTGGCTCCCTTAGTATGTCTGCCATGCCTGGGATGCTTGCATGAGTAACTAGCTGCATCAATTACTTGCCAGTCAGCTGGCAGTTTCTAATCAAGCCTGGTCAGTCCCTCAGTCATCAATCACCAGCAGGGTTCAACAGATTCCCCTTGAAGCAGGCAAAGAACAAGTTGGCAATCACAACTGAGTAAGTTTGCCTGACGCTCGTAATTTGGGGGGTGGAAAAGAGGGACAGTTTGGCCTGGATTTAAATGCAGACTGAAGGGGAAAAAGATTAAATGCAAAAAAGCTGCAATGGTCATTCTGCCCTTTAAACAGGGCTTTGCACTGAAATGCTGGAAACCCAGGTTTTGAGCTATTGCATGATCTCTGAAAGTAGCCCTTCTTATTCATGTTTCTTCATCTTTCGTTTTTCTGTTTGTGATGTGCTTCATGCTGTAAAACTGGGGACTTTGGCTGTTACTACTAAAATGAATGATTGTTCTGAGGCAGGGCGAGTGCGATCTATGGTTTCAAAGAAGATCCAGAAGAAAAGTGAAGAAAGCTTCACATAAATGAGATTGGAACACAGGGAAGTTGTTCAGAGAAAAGTAATTTGGAACTTATTGTTTTAAGGAAAGGGGAAAGACTGCTTATCCAGCAGATAACTTGAGCGCTCTGTTCTGTAGACTCAGCTTTATTTTAATGTCTTTGGGATACTATCGATCTTTTTGCTGAAAAATATAAATGAAAGAAGGAACATAAAAATTACAAAAGACAGCATATTTATTCTATCAGAAGTGCTCTTTCTGGATATCCCAGTGCTTCACAGCATACTGTTACTAAAGCAAACATAACTCTCAGGTCCTAAGTTGGAATTTAAGTATTTCTTGCCAAATTCAGTATATGTCTGCATCTGTTAGCACTTGCTTTATTAGGATGAATATAATGAGCATCTGAAACTACGCGGCATTAAGAGATTTGGTTTGGAAAAGGCAGGTACCGAGGCATAAGGGTTATGTGTAAGGATCATCCCGTAAGGGTTAACCAGTTCCATTCTCAAAAATATTTGTGTGTGTGACAGCAGCCTCTTGAGAATTACTTGTAGCGATGTACTACTTTGGGTTCCCACAAGACTCTTACAGCTAATGACAGCAAGTAATGCAGAAATGTCCTGGCTCTGCTGACTTGCAAAGACAAGCAAGGAGCAAGCACAGGGTTCACCACTGAGCGCTGCAGTTCATATCTGTAATGACAGTTCAAGACAGAAACACTGATGTTCTGTGCTCTGGTATTTTCTAGAGTAATCGGATTTCTCTGACCCCATTCCATAGGGCTCTGGCCCTGCCTGGGGATGCTGTTTCCACAGTTAGATTACCAAAGCTCTGTAACTTTGTTCGTGGAAAGGCCAGAAGTCCTTAGGACAGCTGACTAGATGCACTTACTCCCAGGCTGAAAAAAATTTATCTGGATAATACTGATCTTTTAGACGGTGCTGCCACGCCGCAACTCTAAACAGAGGCATTACTACAAAATACTTTGGGATGGGAAGAAACTTTGGCCTTTCCTCAGCTGTTACATCAAATTATTCAGCTAATGGCTGTCCAGTGATTGATCTCTCACTGAGTGATCTACTGCTTTTCCTAACTGCAGTTGCACTCTGAAGATCTGGTATTTCCAATAGGGAAGAATCTAAGTCATTGCTTCCTTGACGACACGTTCTACATGTACCACGTGGCACACAGCCTCTGCAGATAGGCTGCTGCTCTGCACAGAAGCCAGCTTAATTGTTATCTAGGAAACCCCACATATTTAGGGAGAATCTAGCTCTCTTGTACTGAGTGATTCAGCTGAAATACTCCTGGGATGTTTCTGCTAACCTGTGTGTGCAACGGGCAGAAGCAGAAAAGGCTTAGTGGTCCCTCTGACTCAGGATGAACCTGGCTGCATGGCAGTCCCGATAACTAAGGATCTTGTAGAGGAGTCTCACTTGCTGTCTTCTCCCTTCCTCCTGAAAAACAGTGTTTGTAACTTACTGGCCTCTACAATGTCTGGCAAACTCTGTACACAGGAATTACTGTCAGAGATGTAAGGGGATAGCTGAGTGCAAGGGTATTCTTGTGGCTGACGCCATGTTATGTGACAAATACACTGCACAGGAAATGTAACCGCTTCCTACCCAACAAATTCCAGCGTGGTCCATCAGCTGAATGTCAGGTGGTAACTAATATTGTGAGTGTAAGGCTGGTCATTATTGGCCTAATTTTCAGAAATGCTGAACTACATTCTCTGAATTCTCTGAAATTGAGTGAAAATAAGGAAAGATGGGAAAGGATTCACTTTTTCTTTAGAAACTGGGCCACTTATATAATCTGAAAATTCTATCAGTGTGGTGTCTAGTCCTGAAAAATCCTGTACAAACAACATAAATTCTGAGTAAGTTCTTAAAGAGGAAAGACACTGCACTGGTACAAGACTATCCATAAATCCCCTACAAGCTGGAGAAGAAATGAAATTATTTGTCTTCACCAAATGGCTAAAAAGTAACAAATAGCTGGAGAGACATCTCATGTTACACACATCTTTCCTCTTCAAACTCTAAACCTGCTTCTGTTTGCTACGGCTATTCAGGTGGGTTTGTCCGTGGTCCTACTGGCTCTTGTAGCAAATGCAAGGCAAGTATTACATGCTTACTCAAGTTTTTGCATGCCTATTATTCAAGCAAGTTTTCTGGTTTTAATATCCTTTATAAACTTGCCATTATTAGGGGCCTCTACTGTTGGATTAATTGCCATATGTGTTGCTCAAATATACTGCATTTTTTAATGACAAGGTCATATTTCAAACCTCTTGGTCCGTTAATGCATTCAGGTTTGAATTTTGCTGTGATCTGAGCTTCCAAAAAACCTTGCTGATCTTGCTGAGGCTGCTTTTGCACGGAGATACAGCAAATGAAACTGCTGAGTTCTGCTGTCAGTGAGGAAACATTTTGCAAATATATTGGTTTTCACAAGGCTGTGAAGGTTCTTAAATACTCACCTAAATGTGTATTTAATGATACCACTAAGTGTTTTCTCATTTACTTTGAAGTTTCTGTATTTGCTCTCAAATACTGAGGAATGTTCTGCAGCACTCCCATCAGACAGGCTAACTGGGAAGGTTCTCAAGCTGGTTTTGTCTGCAAATCAACCAACCCCCCCGCCCTCCAACCCTTCCTCCAATCCCCCCCAAAAAAAACAGAAGCGCAAGGGGAAGCAAGCAAATAAATACCCGAGGCATTGCTTGGGAGTGGAGAAAGGGGGGAGAGAGTGCTGGATGCGAGGGAAATAGATTTGGGCAGGAATCCACAAAGCAGTGCAGGGAGGGGGAGTACCGAGCGTGGAGGCAGCGTGCAGGTGAGGCGGGGTGCACGCTGATCCACTGCCATTCTATGTGCTTTGGGGAAAATGAAGATAGCCTGCAAGTTTCAGCAGCTACAGATTCAGCCTGTAGGGGCTGAAATTTATGTTGAACTTAGCACAGAATACAGATTTTGAGCTCTATTCTCGCATCCTTTTGCTGTCTAAATTTTAAATCAACTCTCTGCAAAAAATAGGTAAATATATAGACATATTTTAGTTACATTACAGGTACTAGATGTTTGGTGCTAAGGAATCAAAGTATGTAAGACCAGGACATGCACGATTTTTCTTTTTAATGCTTGAATTTTTTTAAGAAAAGGACTTCTCAAGTGCTACAATATATTATTAAATCAGAAGTGGCGAGTTAAACCATGCCAAGCTCTTGTCATCATTATTCCATCTGAAACTAGCCACCAAAGGGCAGATCATGTGTTCTTAAATGGTTTGTATGTTGTGCCAGGGATCTGAAATGGGCAGGACCTGATTAGTGCTTCCCCCAAGTTCAGGGTCTTCAATCTCCGTGTAAATGGCTCTTCGATGGATGGGGGGGAACAGGCGAGGGATTACATAAAGAAGGAGCCAGGGAAGGACAGCCATGGAGGCTGTGCAGTAAAGCAGGGCTATGCATCGCGGCAGTCTCCCAGCTGCTGGCAGGAGGCCAGTAGCTACGGGACTGAGCATCAGGTCAGAGAGCAGACCCACAGGACAGGCCGTTCAGAGAGGATTACTTCAAAACAGCTCAAGGAGACTGTTAGTGTAAGACAAAGTGCCAGAACAGTATGGATAGTCTAAGGATGGAGGCTAAGGAACTCTCCTCTGTGTTGTAGGGCGATGCTATCATACTCTGGTGTGACTCTGATATACTGCTATTGCTGCTTCTAATCTGATCGTGCCTGATCTCACTGTTAACACATTCATGTAAAGATGCAAAGAGCAGCTCCCCCAAATTACTTTGGAAGCTTCTAACTGCAGTCAAACGCACAACTCAATCTAGCCATTGAATCATAAGATCAAATTTGCTCTGAATGCATCAGCAAGAATTGATGCAGGTAACTGGCAAGGAGTGGATGCTCCCTCTTGATGTAAGATAGGGTTTGGAAATGTGCTGCTATGCTGTCATCAGTGCATGAAAATGGCAGTACGCCGCCTTGATGCGGAAAGCCACCAGGCGTTGCTGAGTTGTGAATGTCAGGTGTGTACTCAAGGTTAGATCAAATAGCCACTGTAAGGAGAACCCTCTATTATTTCCAACTAGCAACTCCCTAACTACGACTGAAAAGCTGTTTAGCACAGCAGTAATCTTTCCAGAACCCTTCCTTAGCTGACTGTTTTCTTAAGCTGGGGGTGTGTATGCGCATCTCGTACTAGTGTCAATCAGCACTACAAAAAATGCTGCTCATCTGACCAGTGCTGGCAGGTGGCACAAGTTTGTAAGGCAATAACCATGTGACATTTTCTTTCTGTGGCTTGTAATGACTTATTTCAGCTTGTGAAAAATGACAGTAGCAAGCACACTATTTATATGAGAAATACAGCAGTGTATGAGCATCACCCAATCCGCAAGGTAACCGCTCCACCTTGAAGAGCATCACAGTAGCACCCAATACGTTTTAGCAACACAGTGGAGAGACTAGTCAGAGGTGCAATCCCAGAATGCAGAATTGTAAAATCTCTCACAGGCACAAAGACCATAATCTACTTCCCAGTGTGTCACAGGGAGAACAGAGGGCCTGTAGCTCTAGAATGCTCCTGACAGCCTATTTCTCTCTGCCAGAGCCTGTAACAGCTCAGAAGGAATGAGCATCAATTGCTTCCAAGGGAGACATGTAAAAGATAATGTATGTTGCCTTTTTGGCAGCAAAGATTCACCGGAAGATAGTGCCTTGGAGGCTTTATTACTTGTGACCTTCACGCAGAACCGAATACATCTTATTTTCTGAGTAATTTCAGCCTGTGGATGCAGCATTTGATGGTCTTCCTAGCAGTAGAAGAATAAAATCACACCTTCCTTGAGACAAAGAGGTTTAGGAAGAAAAGTGTTAAATGGTTACATCCAGATGGAGTAGAAAATTTATGGCCATGCACATGGAAAAGGCTGCAAAGATGACTAATGTCAAAAGTACCTTCTTATGGATCCAAGCTCTTAAATTAACTCTGAAATTTATTACAAATATGATTTTCATATACACCAGGTAATAAAAAAAATCACCTAGAGGCAAAATCTGTGTGCTCATAATCACTAAAAATATCAGTTTAAGTTGACCTCTGTCACAGGCTTGCTAGTAATTATAGAAATCAAAATATGAACAGATTAATCTTGGAAATAGGACTAACTGAACTAGTTAATTGTGATTCCTTAGGCTTTGGAACTACCAGCTCTTAACCTTTCCTACCTAATTTTTTTCTGAAGAAAAAAATTCTTCTGACTTAAGTTCCCACTTGATTTTTCAGTTTTAATTTGCATGAGTTGAATAAACATACTGAGGTAAACATTCTCTCTGGCCCAACAGAGAAACTGTGACTGTCAAAAGCTCATTTAGAACTGTAACAAAGTGATTCCATACATTGGCCAATATCTTCCATCAGTGCCTCAGTCTGGCTTTAACACTAGCAAAGAATAAAATACTCCTTTTTAAACACAAATCATATTAGCTGATTTGAATACATTTAGTGTGGGTTGATGTGATTTCAATTTGTGCTCTCAGTAAAAAGTGAACGCAAACTGTTTTTCATGAACATAATGCTTATTTTTCTGTAACAGCCTTATGTGTTTTAGGTATATGGCAATGTGCTTTAGTATTACTTATGTGCTTTAGTATTACTTATGTGCTTTAGTATTACTTATGTGCTTCTAGTAGAAGTAATATCCAGAAGGCTTAGTCAGTACAGATTAGCTATCTTTAGTGTTCTTGCTTCTGTTTAAACTACTTCTAACACAAAGCTACCATAGCTAAGTCAGTAATCGTAAATCCTATTAAAACTGCCATGTACAAATACCCATTCACTATAGATGAAGCTTACTCTCAACAAGTTTTTCCAGTATGATCTGACCAAACAAAGAAAAGTAAACACCAACCCTACAATCAAAATTGTATTTCTTTCCAGTTTACTTAACTGAGTTCCTGCACTGTCCCAGGCAGACAGGAAATGGAATGATTTTTTTGAGACTTGACAGGACAAATATCAATTTTTTCTTTCAAGAAAAGCTTTCTCTTTTGATCTCTCACAATACATACATTTTCTGTCTGAGCTTTAAGAAAGGTTTTTCAAGAATCAAAACAATTCAGTTCCTACCCTGCTTTTAAAACAGCTGTAGAAATTTTGCTGAACTGTAGTGGTACACACTGAAATAAAAATCCCTCTTGGTTTGCATTCAGCTTAGCAGAAGAGCAACAGTGGTTTAGCAACTATAAACTATGTGCAGTGACTAAGCTTACTCCAGTCTACGAGCCTTTCTTCGACAAAAAAGACTCTGTTATGAGGGAAATGGGAAGTCCTTATTTTCTGAGTAAAAAGTTGAACATGAATCACAAGACAAAAAAAATTTTCTCATGGCTAGCGTTAGCAACACTGTCGTTCTGAAGTCTTAACTGTACTACCCAGCATTACCTTGCTATTTAATTGAGGTGCAAGTCTGAGTCTCACCATTAGGCAATTGTCATTGGAAGCTTCACCTACATCAATAGTGATGCTTTTTCTTTGTTCTGCACTATTAGCTGTTGTCAGCTAGGGTAACAGATATATCTATTATGCTGCCGAAGGAAACCAGCAGAGCAATATAATGACAATTCCTGGACTGCTTATAACCAGCCTACTACCTAATGTACAGAAGGAGTATTAATTTATTTTCTGTAGCATTAACTGTGGCCAATTTAATAAGAAAATGGTCTCCATACATCATTTCTTGGGACCTAACCCACTGATCTGCTCCTCAGTCTTAGGACGCGAAGTAACACTTTTTGCTACATTTTGCGTGTGAGATTTCAGAATGTAACAATGCCTGATTTGCTGGGACTGTGATTTTTGGTAATAATCACACTTTTGAAACCTCAGTGTGATGATTTCAGTGGCATCCTAGGTTGAAAAGGAAACAATTTGAGCCCTGAGTATTTCCTAAAAAGAAAGAAGTAGCTAACAACAGTAAACTAGCTGGCTTAGCAGAAAACAGTTTTACTCCTGGAGATTCAACATGGATGCCTTGCAGGTTTTTTGGTGGAAAACCATTCACTTCTAGATTATCTAAAGTTCCCTCTTCTTTTGTGTGTTTCAAAAAAAGTGGTCATTTCTTCAGCAAAACATTCTTCAACATGCTTTTCCCTCAGAAAAGCAACAGTTTTCAAGTTAACCCTTTCTTTTCTGGAGGAAACATTTTTATTAAAATACAGTTAGTGCTTGCAGTTAAGTACCTCCCTGAATTTGATACATTCTTAATACACATCACTTGCCAAAAGATACTAAATAAATTATCCACGTCTAATTCCAAATTTATGTTTAATATCTTTTACAATCCCTGAAACTCCCCCTCTTAACTTCTGCTTTTTGGCATGTTCTATTTTTGCTATGTAGCATGTAAAATCAAAGAGGACACACCCTTTCAAACAGAGGGGATATTTGTAGGTGGCTGAGAAATAATCTCTATTTTTGTTCATGAAAATTTGATTATAACAAACCACCTATTAGGCAACTTTTGATGCACCTTAGACTACAAAAATAAGTTTAAATGTATTGATAATAAATATATATAAATTGAAATTCCCAAGTTTGTCAAAAGAGTTCTTAAATTCTTCCTTCTTTTTCCTAGTTGTTGTTCTTAACCCTTATACATTTCTAAATTGTAAAGAAATCCTATTAAATTTTGCTTTAGAAAGCTTCCACAGGTCCTGAATTTGGCAATAACTGTTCTGGCCACTGACTCTACAGGAGCAGGTGGCATGAGGAACAATAAATAGATTTAAAATTAAGTAAGCTTCTTTTTACTCCTTAAAAACAAGATGATGTCAACATTTTGGGCTTAGGCTCAACATTAAACAAGACATAAAATTAAGGCAGTTTCCCCGAAACTTTGCCATAAGGTAAAAGCACCTTAGAGGCAAATATCTGCCACAGCGCTTAAGAAAGCAAAATACTCAAATCTTCACAAGCATGTTTCTAATTACCAATTTTACCTTTTGCCTTGACTTTTCCAGAAGGAAAAGAAATTGTGATTTCAAGTGCGAGAAAAAGTCCTCCATTTTGAATTTCTGAATCTGGGTGTGTCTGAATTTGGGCAACTGCATAAACTAGGCAAGCTTGTTCGAATATGTTCTTCATTACCAGAATGATCACCCCCTCTTAAATCTTTACTGAATTCTGTCATCTTTATCTGTCCATTATTCACCCTATATATAATGCTAGTTAATTTTAACACCAGCACTGGCTTGCATCTTGTCCTTTAACATTTACATGCAAACCTGTCAGTTCTTCACATTAAGATACATCTACTCTTTTCAAAACACATTCAGGCTGACTATTAATTCTACAGTCCTTGACTTCATAGGCAGTAAAAACTTTTAAATGGTAATTGAGTCATCTTTTGATGAGCTGAAAGGGAGAGCAAAGTATGATGTTGCCAACACTGTGCTGTTTGCTCAGCAGTAAAGTTTATGGAGTACTGCTTTATTCAGACAAATTATTACGTTCAATACAGGTGGTAGGTGGATGACACACAGTCATGATGTACAGAAAATCCATACCCATTATCTAGCAGCATCTTCTAGCCTTGAGATCTGTGAATTTACAGCTGACTTCGGAGCTACGGCCAACTGACATTTAGCATGGAGTCTCTGTGATTCCCCACATGGAGGGCATAAAACTCACAAGTAGAAAAGGCTGGCAGAAGGATCTATTCCTCTTTTTTGATAACTATTAAAACTTCTGACACCAAGGGTTTTTTTGACAAGGTTATGATTAAGAGAACAGATGGGGAAATGAGTTGTCTACATGTCCCCTCACTGCAAGTGCCATATTCTCTTTCGCTACAGTGAATTGCACGAGCTACTTATTTTGTTTTTAAACTGAGTGTGTCTGGATCACTCTTAAGTCAATAGTGCTATATTTGCTGCCAGCTTTTTATATCATTGACAAACATAACCACTGCTGAAAAACACCCTGGTGCAGTCCATTCATAACCAAGTCTTCTGTTTCCATTTTGAAATACTACTTGCATCAGCACTTTTCACATGCTGTATTGTCTGCTGACTTTTCTGATCAATATTTTATTTTGAATGTCACCAAAGTGTCTGAAACTTATAAATTGAATTAGAAAGTGGTTCTCCTTTCTGAGTTTAGTGCTTAACAAGGCTCAAAGCCTGAGTGCCTCTTTGTTAGTCTAAACCAGATTTTGTGTAGACATTGTGCTTTTTCCTTCAGATGTTCTTTGTCTTTTAAATAGAAGCCAAAAGGATAAAGTATGATTTAAACTTTATCAGAAGATTTAAACTATTTTTTTCAATGTGGGTGTAGCTCATTTTGTGCTCCTTTAAGAGATTAACTTTCAACACCTGCAAGGCACTTGAACGGTACTGAACCCCTGAAAATCTGCCACCCTTATAGGGGTTCTGACAATTATATTGGATGACAAAATACTTGCTGTCAACTTAGCATTCCATTATCTGCTGTTAAAACTCCTATAAAAACGTGGTAAAGGAGAAATACTAACTGTATGGAAAAGGTTCCAAACTGGTGAGGCTTTGTTTAAATAGAGTTGTGCTGACTTTAGGGGTTTTTTTGTTTTTAAAATATACCCAAGTTAGCCTTAACCATCTAATATTTTTTGGATGAATTGCTAAATCCTCAGATGGCACTACTTGGTGAGCATATATAGCATAAATATCGTTCCTCCTTACAAAGTACTTAATAGACCCAGTTTCTCAGTTCTTTTGAGAAATTCTGGTTGCTGTCTCATGCGTTTATGTATTGTGCTGCACTATATAATCCTCACTTGTCCTCAAGGGATTTGATGCCAAAGTCAGTGCTAAAGCTCCCACCAGAATGATACCACTTTGAATTCAGCCTCTGCTGGTATTTCACCTCATGAATTAAGGAACTGAATGGTTATGACACCTTTTATTTCCTTGGATTTTACATACTCCAGATGACAGGAATCATTTTCAAAAGACAAAGTAAAGGGTAGAATCTATTCAGGTAGAAAACAGTCAAGTGTGACTTGCATGTGCCTTTCTGCCCCCCCAAAACATGTTTCTGAATGATCTACAGTTCCAAATTCCTTTTAAACAAAATTTCCCTCAAACTTGTGTTGTGGGCTCCTGAAACTATCAGACCCTTGCTGTACACAAAAACTGTATTCCTCTGACATCTTCATTTCTTTTCTTCTGTTAAGATTAAAAAGAAATACATATATAAAAAAGCATGCTCTTCTGTTTTCTCTATAAGCTCATTTATCTTATTCTGATTCTTCTGACAGCTTGTAATGCTTCCAGAGCTTACATTTCAAAGAACTTTTCAGCAACTCAATCTCCTTCTGGGTGCCACAGTCTGGCCTCAGTTCACCCAGCTGAAACATGGCCAAGTGTTTTGAGGAGCAGCAGAGATTTATATCAGAAGTTAAAGGTGGAATAAGCAGCATCAGGCTGCTTCCCCGTTCAGCAGTTCTGTAAGGGTAGGCTTATGTCTTTGGAAGTTTCCTAGATGAGGTTGGCCACAGGTTGCACTGAATGACATAATACCAAAGCATCATTTTCTCAGCTTCTGCTGAGGCAGCCTCTTAGCTTCTGAGAATCAGATGCCTCAATGGCGGAGGAAAATATTTTGGAAATCTTCATTGTCCCTTCTCTCTTTCTGGAGTGAGAGAAAGCACAAGGAGTACTAGCAGCAGCAAATGGCACAATCAGGGTTGTTAATTGTAACTGAGGGCAAGATCCTTGTTATGCCTGGAAGAGCACAGACCAGAATAGAAATGTTCTCCACAACAGAAGCAGAAATTAATTTAGCATTCTTATTTTTCTGACTAATAGACATCCCTCTATGGCAATTTATGCATTTTATTAAAGTTAATACTTAAAACATTATGTGTTTGAAAGCACATGGATACACGATTTATAGTTCTTGCTCAACAACTTGAATGATTCTAATGACGTCATTGAGAAAGTGATAAGAAATTTAGCTTGTTCTACCACTGTACACTAATTAAACTGTTTAGTGCAGAGATCAGCATAAATAAGGAATTAGCAAACAATGATGTGAGCATAGGATGATTTGTAATATCAGCACATTGGTGCACTGGGCTCAGATACTGTAATTTGATTGGCAGTGCTTTATTAAGTTTTGGCAGCATTTAAGTAGACTGGGAGTGCTGTTATGAAGCTCAAGCACATTAATCCAAGCTCCAGCTCTCGTTAATACTGATGAGTGAAGGCAGTTAATTGAATTATGTATGAAGTACTGCTGATTAAATAATATTTCACTCCTTGCTATAGAATTAACTCTGCTTTATTAACAGCCACTGTTGTCTCTAATAGTGAATGTCAGAGGGACCTTTTCTCAGCCATCCACTTTTTTTTTAACCATCTGTTCAGGTTGCTTATGTATGTACCCATCTATTCCTACTTGTACTGCCCTTTGAAATAAATATTTTTGATTTTCCCAAATGTTGGTGTGATAATGGAAAACTTTAGGCCCTTATAGGAAAGGCTTCAGTGAAACTTTTCAATTAATTTTTCTCATTTAGAATAGACAAAGATTCTAGCTATTACATGAACATACACTTTTAACTGATGCCATCTCAAGACTGAAATACAGCATTAACTGACTATTTTCATTTTACTTTGTTTCTGATTTCTACTTTCTACCTTTTTCTACTGTTTTAAAATATTGCACATAAAACTAGGGGCACACTGTTAATGAGGGAGAGAAAGAAAAATTCGAGGCACAGAATCTGAGGCTACAAAGCAGGGCTTTGGAAAATAAACTAATTTCCTTTCAGGAACTTTGTTGAACAACTCCAAGAATTACTGTCCCCCCCAGCTGGCAGATGTTTACAATTAATCTCAAAGACAAGACACCTGAAATATCTCAGTTATTTAGCTGTTCAAAGACAACATGACAAAAGCTAATTAGGAAAGTGGCAATGGTTTAAAAACAACAACAAAAGCCTCAACTTTGTCAAGACATAAGGGTTACTCCCGGACCGTGTTGTCAGAAGGCCAATCTGTGTTCTTTCATCCTTTGCTAAGACATGCTAGGAGTTGGCAAAACATATTGAAATTATGTTCACTGACATTTGATACTAACATATATATTAAAGAATATGGAATACAGTATGCAAAGGGTATAAAATCACAAGCTTCTATAGTTAACAAATAATGATAAGCATTTTAAAATATGGAGGTCTGACAAAGAACTAATATTTTATTTTCAATGCAGAGGACACATAGCCCTTCCACAATCAGCCTTAAAATATTCTAAGAATAAGCTTTCCAGTGATGGGTCCTATTCCTGGCCATATGTAAAAGGTTTTCAGAGAAATGAAAGGAAACTCTGTACTGCAATGTCACAGTGAGAGAATACAGAAAATGTATTTGAATAGTAGCAGAAATCAAGGATGATTAAGTTTTAATACATATCAAAACACAAATGCAACATTTGCACTATTCTGTACTATTTTGTAATCTATTTATTTCATAGACAACTGAGGAATGGTCTTTTTAAAGTGTCTTTGGAAAACAGAAAGCCCAGAGCAAGTACCTTTGAATAGATGTATTACGATTATTTTTTTTTTTGCATTGCTTACACTGGTGTGTCCCCAGGAAAATAATTTCTTATAATTAAGTTGATGTTATAACCAGAAACAGTGAAGGAAATGCTTATAAAACATTGTTCAATGAAATTTAACCAGATATTTCTTAATTCAAACTGTAAGAATACCATCAGTTAGGATCAGAGGGTACCGCAAGGTCTCTAATTAAGGTCATTCATTGCTTTGACATAATTTTTCCCTTGGTATTCTTTTAATTATGATGTTCTAAAACAAAATTTCAAGAATGCAAATAATGTATTTGAAACTGTTTCATGATACAAGCTTACATTTTGATACTGCGATGTCTCTTCCAAAAGAACAATAATGATAAGTGAACTGCATATACAGTTATGAATAATGGAAATGGTCTGTGCATGGAATACTGAACTCCCAGAAACAGAAAATTTGAATTTCTTCCTATTTACCTATGAAGTCTTGTGTAATTTGTATCACATGCACAGAACTCATATGCTAGTTTGAAGCAAGTCCTTTCTCATGTGGGGATAAGACTTAGCCTTGTGGTAGGACTATTGGCAAGATTTAGGGGAGTGAGGTAAAAACAGTTGAATCTCATCCAAGGAGTAAACTTCTTCTAACTCACAGTGAAAGCCAGATAACAATCTCAATGACCTATTATGCAAGTCTTTTAATAACCAGAGAGGTGTCCATAACATTAGCTAGTTACAAGATAGGATTAACCTTGATTTTTCTTCTACTCAAATATGATGGTGCCATAGCCAGACTAAAATGAAAATTCAGCTTTCATAGTGCTGTGAAAGACAAAGTATCTTAATCAGCAGATGATAGGAGGTCCCTCTCTGAAACCATTGATTCTTTCTGTATTTTGAAGGATGGATTCAAGGAACCCAGAACAAGGACCAAAGGCAAGCATAGAGAAACTAGAGCTAGAAAAATTTGTTCTTCAAGTTAGAATCTGAGTCACTCTTGCATTGCACAGTTTATTTCTATTGCTTTGGTAGATATTTTGAGGAGAGCAAAGGCAAAAGACACTGGATGATGCAGTAACTTCACCTTGCAAAGTGCAATCCCTGTTGCTTGGGAGTGAAGACTTTCAGCACCAAGAACAATTGGCTAAGCCCATGTAAAAATGGAAGAAATGGTTACCCACAGAGGCTGGAGGAATGTATGTCCATAGAAGGCCCAGCTGGAATTTTGAACTGCCTATGAAAATATTGATTTCAGAGTCACAGACTGAGGAATGGATGAGTAGGAGGCTGATAGCCATCTGTGGAGGAAGCTTTGCTTGTTTCTCATGGGTTCCAAAGATCATGAAGTGCTGCCGAGCATGCCAGCTGGCCTGCTGCCATGAGGCTTCTCTGTTCCATCAAACAATCTCTGGGAAATTTGCCCATGAAACCAAACCATATATCCCAAAACAAGTACCACTTGATATTTCTTCATTCTGAAAGCTGATGAGGAGATTTTCTTTCCAAAGAAGCTCAGACCTCTAGGGCTTCCCTTGACTGGTGGTGTTTGGGTCATGGCAGGGTGAGTCTCAGGAAAGTTGTTGACAGTAGTACTAGAAGTGTTTACTTAGGACTTGGTGCCTTTTCTCCAGTCTTTTTGGCTTGCCTACATGAACACTTCCTCATGACCCATTCCAAAACTGAAGAATTTCTACTGATTTACATTGTTTTCCAGGTACTGAAATCTCTTCAGTACTGTCAGGACAGGTGATGGTTTCTCATGTTGACTGTTACCTTTCTGTTCTCTCAATCAAATAGGGCTATTTCTCCAGTGGAGAGAAATGGAACCCTCTTCTTGAAGAGAGAACTGAATCTTGAGGCTCACTATGTATTGTTTAGTCTTAGTCACATTTAGCACTGAATTCTCATTGAACTAACCAGATATGAACTTGCTCATAAATAAGGTTTTCTCCTAAGGTGTTTTTTCTCCTCTCTCTACTTTGAAGAAAGTTACTGGAAGAGTCTTGTTACCATAAACCAGCACAGGGTCCTGGTGTAGGCAGCTAGGCTTTAATCAGTTGATTAGCTATAGTACCTAAAAATTAATTTCAACAAAACTAGCTACAGTACCTACAAATTAGTTTCAACAAAACTGAGTGGCAAGAAACCAGACATTAAGAACTGCCCTATCTTGTGATGAGGCCGTGACAGTGCAAAAACACCACTGAGAATATGATTACAGTGGCATGAAATACATACAGGCTTCCATCACTGGTGCCTTAAATACCTGAACTCTCCTTAAGTACTTCCAATACCGTATCTTTTAGGAAGCTAGTTGGGGCTTTTGGACAGACATACTTTGGGATGATTTTGCAACGAGGCATTCTTATTTCATTTTATTTAGATATTTACAATCAGCTTGAATATGGAGATTGGAATGGGAGCTACGTATCAGTCTTATATAATTATATATAATATGCACCTGCAAATGAAAGGGTAGTCATTTCTACTAATCAATTTTTCTTTTTATACCTCATTACTATTATTTTGGTTGTGGTAAAATCCAAAAGCAATTCCCGGTATAAACTAGGGCAAATCTCAAGGAATAATTGTGAGAAGAGACTTAGCTCCACAGACTCTAAATTTAGAACAAGAAATACCTACAGAACACGGTGAACTCAGTAGGTGATTCATTTCCTGTTGAAGATGATTCCTAAAAGCTCAAGTATCTCCAGAAGGTCACTCCCACCTTCAGAAAACATACACAACAACTTATTTTTAGAGTTCTGTAGAAATGCCTTGCCCACGCAGTAAATTGGACATATGTTCTTGGATTTAGCTGCCAGTTTTGTGGAAGTTAAAAAATTCTGGGCTTACTGTTTTTACTAAATAAAATTTTCCATTTGTTTCAGTCAAAGCAAAAACCAATTTTGCATAGAACTGTTGCTCATGGACCTAGCAATCAGAGCAAAGTCTGCTGTTGACATTCTTATGCTTCATTGTGGGTTGCTGGTCCTCCTACAAGTACATTCCTAACTTTAGATAGAGCAGCTGGATGTTGGATTAAGTGTGTGCTAACTTGCATTGCTAAATCAGAGTGAAAATGGCAACTCTTCCTTTCCGTTGCTCTCCTTTGCACAATATGGATATGCTGTTCCTCTGTCCAAAACATCCTATTCTCTCTTTGCTGATTAGCCCTAGTAGCTCTCTGCTGTGTCTGCACAGGAACATGGCAATGCTCATTAGGTTATAAATGAGAGAATCAAATACCCAAACTCCTATGCTCCTTTATCAAAAGAATTACTTGCAGTAGAGTCAATACCAGAAATATGTAATAAATTTCTCATAGTGCACAAATCTAAAGTTGGCATGTATTTTTGTAGGTGAAAATAGAATCGAGCTTGTTTGTAGTTTGAGTGTTCAACGATTCATGTTGTGTTTGAAACTTAAAATCAGCTCAAATCCCCAATTCAGCTATCACTGAAAACATCATTTTGGGTGCAGTACTCTAGGTTATTTGCAAGTGGGAATGTACAAGCTATTTTAAAATAAGAGTATTCTGAAGGCACATGAAGATAACTAGAGCTGTGCATCACTTACAGCCTGGTACCCAAGTGTGATGAAACTACAAAGAAGAACAGAGTAAGAATTCTTTAGAAATTATTAGAAACAGGGTAAAAGTGCCAGAGACACAGCAGAAGTTTGCAAGATGACCCATCTTTTTGCATCTAAAAATAAGACAATAGGCTTTTCCCAGTATTGGTTGGCTGATATTATTGTAGAATTATATACTATCATCCTGATTTCCTGGGGCTTATTTCTAGAAAACCAATTTTATAAAAGCCCAAATCCTTTCAGAAGAATATTCACATAAAAATGTAAAACATTAGAAACTATGAAAGAGTGCATAAATAAGGTGACTGCCTCTTGACAAAACAGCGCTGGGAAAAAAGTTTGTGCATCTCAATGGTTGTTTCAATTCTTAAAAGAAACAATAAACAAAAAAAACCAACCTGAAATTATTTGTGCATCTTCAGGCAAAGATCTCTCAGTATTCAAGGAGCAATTTATCAATCTCCATGCATCATAAAAATCCGCTGAATTAAGCTTTGTCTTGTAGTATAATTTACATCTGCTGTTCTTTGACTACTAGATTAATTTCTACCATAGATGTATTATTTCCTGCTATTGTTACACAGCTGTAGGTCTTACATAAGGAATGCTATAGATAAACATTTTATATATCAAATGTTATATCAGCATGGATAGAGAAATTTAAGATCTTGGAGGCTAGTGAAATTTAATATTGTGATCTTCTCTGGTCTTTGCTATTTTGGTTTGTACTGCACAGTAGCTGGGTCTGTTTGGAGGCTTTGGTTGTTTTAGAGGAAGGAAATACAAGAAACAGAATTTGATCACTTTTTAGTGCAATGCCTAAAGATACAGCTATTCTGCTTATTCTTCAGACCAGGTAGGTTTGTGAGCTCCACCAGGTGGCTGCATGTCTCTGCTGAAGCAATGGAGCTCTCAGGATGAAAAATCCAACTGAGCTCATGAAAAGGCTAGACTAAAGTTTGATCATTGCTGTTATACTGAATTCAGACTCCAACAAAGCACAAATTTGGGCATTAGCTCGGACAGCCAATGAGGAGATGTAAATATATTTGGGATTATGTCTATTCATGATATGAAATTCTCTATGTATTTAACAGTTACTTTCATGCAAAGTATGGCAGGGAGAGAATATAAAATAAAGTTGTACTGTGAGAAGACTGCCAATAGCCATTTGGAGGTGAGGCACCGTATCATCTTGGGGTCACTGAAAATATCTATCACAAAGTGAAGAGGCAAGTTAGGGCGTGAAAACACACACCAAATTTAGAGATTCTCTGCATAAGGACACTCAAATCTGGTTCTGTTTGTTAAGCTTCTGATGCAAAAGGAAAGTACTTCACTAAGATATGAATTTTTTTTTGCATATTTGATGCTACAATATGGAGTACCTTGTGCAGTTCGAGACAGTTTTAAAAGCCACATCAGTAAAAACTAAGTCTCATAATCACAACAGATATGTACTGGGCTGGCCTGTCCAGTGCACTGTTTCCGACTGCAGATCTGGCTGCAAAAAAAAGCAAATATATCAAGCCACAGAACAGGCCATTTGGAGGGAAAGTGGAGCTTTCCTTTACTGACACAAAACAAGACAGAAGTTCTTGTGCCATTCTTTTTGCCTTTAATATAGAAAAGCATGACAAAAAAATTCATTTACTATCTCTCTACTGCATCAGAATTGTATAGAATGTGAAGAAGAACACAGCACACCTCTTCTACACCCCAATCCCACAAACATAATGTCTGCAGACAGTTCATGTTACGAGATATAGTGCACTGCTTCTCTACAGAGGCTGATATAATGCAGAGGATAGTATTCTGTAGTTTAATACAGTTTGGGAAACGTGACTGTAGGTGTGTGATCAGTAAGCAAAAATACATCTTTAAAATGCTTGTGAAAATATTTTCTTATTAAAGCCAGCTGACAGTATTCCAACAGCTTTGTACTTAAGAGCCTGCAACTAAGAATCCCCTCTTCTCCAATTATGAACAGCATGCTCCACAAAATTCTCACTGTAAATATATGGCCCAGCAACAGTATTATGTACTAAGTAGCTGAAGGTGTCTTTATGTACATTATGCATGAAAACCACAACAAACTCATGTTGCAGAACAAGGTCAAGCAGGAAATTGAAATTAAATGGCAGTATCTCAGTAACAGCTTCCTGAAGGGCACATTAGAAACAGTTTACCAGATATCCTTCCAGAAGGAGGCAAGAAACAAGAACGTCTTTCACTTGAACCCATTTCTTCTGCCTAAAATGCTTTAACATCATTGAACTTTCTCTGAATTTCCATTTAATATGCAGTAGGGTTTGGGAGGCGGCGGGTTAACTAATGCTTCAGTTATTTACCCCACTTTCAACCCCTAAGGGAATAGAGAAGACTCTTCGAGGGACTAAAGTTCTTTTTCAAAGATAATTTAGATACTTTGGAACTTTACAGCCAGAATTATGATGGTCTTGAGGCACTAAATGAATACAGTAGGTGCCTCCTGGGATCTTATCTTCTTGCCTAAGCAAGTTGGATGCCCAATTCCCAGAGCCTTTTGGGAGAAACTGTGTATCTTATGTACTTAGCTCCTTCTCCTTGGCCAGTCATTTGCATTTTAAAGCACTTAAATAGAGTTTGTAGATCTGGCCATCAATCTTAAAGCCACTGGGACTTAGACTGCTAAACCAATTCTGAAAGTGAAAATGGTTAGGAAAAAAATATTCTGTTTCAAACTGGACTTTCTAAATCAAGAAGTGTTGTTTATGAGACTGAGTAACTTTTTTTCTTCAGTATTTTATAATATTCAGGTTCTGGAGCTCCTTCATGTCTTTATCTTTCTAATCTAGTGGTGTTTTAGGCAGAGTTTTGGTGCAAAAACTAGGCAAATGGTAAAGTGCTTCTTATAATTAATGGATACAAATAAATATAAATACTTATGACTTGATGTAACAAGCTGGGAGAGTTTCTATGTTATCTTCTACAAATGTTACTTGTAGCTCTGTATCCTTCCTTAAACATGTATCTGTGCCTGCCCAAAGTACTATTAATTCAAAGGCAGCTGTGGAAAGAGTAGTTACAGAATCAGCAACAAGGAGAAACAATGGTAAGACAGATGGAAACCTGAGCATCATTAATACAGAAGAAGAGCTTCATGTCTTCCAATTCAGTGCAATTTTGCCACTTTAATTAGTTCTTTTCCTTTGGTCCTCTTTAGAATTCCATTATGGTTACACTGAGTTACAGGTGTAGGAAGAGAGTCATATCTCTGCACACAATTTTTATTTCATATCTCAACAAGTACATAATTTTCATTTTCATCTTTTCCCCCCCTTAATTATTTTTTTTATTTAAACTAGGCATAGAAGTTGCATGAAAAATAATGTAAAATAAGTTGGAATACAGTGTTTAAAAGTCTATCTAAAAATTAATTTGCACTGGACAGCGTTCTTAACTGGGAAACTAGATCCAAGCAGTCGACAGTGAGAAAATGTGACTATGGCCCTGAGACAGCCTGTTCGAGTGAAGTGGAAGGACTTCCACTGATTTCACCAGGCTCTGCGTGAGGCACCATCTTCGTACTACTTTACTTTCTAGAACTAAAAAGCCACAAGTCCTGCCACAAAGCAGTAAGCCCATAAATGTGAAATTACAATGAGCAATAAAATCTTGAGAGACTGGTTTCTCTATTACTTTAATTTATACTCCTGTTAACCAATTTTAGATGTACATTAAAATACCAGGTAATTCTAAAGATGTCAGTGTATGGATAATAGAGCCTGCCAAGGCCATGCAGTGTATGTTTCAGCCATATCCTATTAGACTTCATTCATTTATTTCTTCTTTATTTTAAGAAAGCCTAATTTAAGACTAGAAAGAAAAGCCATTGAAGATGCCCAGCTGCTGGATAGGAAAAGCAAAATGGAATCAGAACTCACTCCTGGGAAATGCCCTGACATGCAGTAGTGAATGGGTATTCTGTAGCCGTGGCCCATGTAGCCTAGTTTGAAAACACAGAAAGGTTGACTACATTATCTGAGATGCTTTCTCCTATGTCATATGCTGTATCCTCTGAGTCACACAGACCAGCTAAATCCTGCAGTTCTAAATTGGGACTAAAGCTGGGAATTAGCCATCATGTTGTAGAAGGGCAGCTGGCCCATGATATGGCTTTAACTGCATCTGATTGAGATTCGAAGGAGCAGCTCCTCTCAGAACCAAGCCTCCTGTTCATCCTATACCTGTTAGTGCTGTGGTAACACTAGCACAATCCCACGTACAAAGGTTTATTCTTTCCATTCAGTCCCTCCCCTCTACAAGAAACAAAGGATACAGTATTAAAACATGATATCCTCAAAAAGCACATTATTAATGCAACTGCAGTGTAAACACTCTAGAAGAGATGGATGCTACACTGTACAGCTGTGTAAGTAACTTTACTCCAGCTAAAAAGTTCGAAAGAGATGGTTTTAGATAAAACCGTTGTAGAAGAAATACAATCTTGTAAATATTGATTATTTTTTTTTAAAGAATCAGTTTCTGATGTCCTTATTCAAGGGATGTAGCACCTGACTCAGCAAGCAAATCCTACTATTTTCAATGGGACCTATTTTCAGACAAAAGTAATAACCTAGGATTTTCAAAACTGGCAGTGGCTGGCTTTTGTAGGGACTACTTCAGCCAGACTCGCTTTCTAATTAGTGTAGAAACAAAGTAACACCTGGATTTCAGAGACATTATCACAACGCGACCGAAGTATTTCTAGTAAGCAAGGACGACATATTTCATCTTCTCACAATCTGATTGAAATGTCAGTGCTTTTCAACCTTTGGGTTTGTTTTTAAACTGAAACACAGTGGCTGTGCAATTGGCTATTACTTGGCCTGCGTAAATCCACCCTTCTTCCTTCCTCACTTCTGAAGTTACAACATAGTATAAGATAATGCTGAAATTTCACTGTAAATAATCATGTAACGTTCTTCGCTATTAAAATGAGCCTTTGAAATGGAAAATCTGGTAGTGCACACGAAGGAGGTTTGCTAAGTTCACAGTGTCCATCCTGTTGCCTACTGTTGATTCTCTGTTGGGGAAGCTGCAGCACTTCATTTTAGTCAGCTAAAAGACACGGGTTTCTCCAAAGGATCTGCAGAAACATGTTTTTGCTTTTTTAATCACCAGCACAGGGACACTAGGCATACTAGCCTGATGACATAGGTAACTAAACTCGTTATTTATTTCTCTCCCAGCCTCCATACTGTTGCCTTGAACACACCTTATCCATCTTTCTTTACCTACATCCCATTTAGTATTCGTAAAATGACCTCTCTGTTTAAAGACCTTCATTCTTCACCTCAGCCCCCATAACTGAAACTCCTAGATATTAAAGACCCAGAGAAAAATAAGGGGGAGGTCATCAAAACATCCTGAAGAACCATCTCTGTGTTGGGGTGGAACACCTTATCAGCAATGTGCTCTGGTGTAAAGCGAACAACTTCCAGTGTAAGCTGGTTATTATTTTGTGCTACGTACTTCAATGTTTTTCTCTTCCAACCAGATACTGAAAGGCTGTAAGCTGTGATGTTGTCTACATGCACTTGTGAATTATAGCAGTGCCATTTGCACAGCTGTAGTTAACGACCTGTCAGGTTTCCCATTATGATGTTATGCTGTTATTTTCAGGGTTTATGTCCTAACTATAAAGTTGGTGACTGCTTGGTTGGGAAACACTAATGCATTTTTGTACATTTTATAAATACAAAATGAAAAAGTGCCCTAAGTATAAAACCACACTCTATTCAGAAAGGAAAAAGTGACAATTTAAAGTAATATTTTCAGTAGTAGAAAAGAACTCAATCAATAACATTCAGGAAGCTTCCTTCTTTGGTCAGAGTCATTAACTATAATGCGATTTACAGCTCTGAGCAGGGTCAGCAGGTAGCTGGAAATGCATTAAGTAGGTGACTGTATTTTATGGTGAGGTTCTTTGTAAGAGATAGTAAATCTCTCGATGACCACAAATAGCATGTGCCCAGAAATACCATGATGGGGTGATGCTATACGATAGCTGTATTTTAATGTGTGTAAGTAACAGCAGTAGAACTTCTCCAAATAATAATTCCACGTACTCATAGGCAGGTGGGCATGGTAAATGATGAGCATGGATTTTGTTCCTGAGTGTGTTCAATGGATTCACGGTTCAGTGAATTCACAACTGACCTTTTTACAGAAGTGTTACAAGAGGAGGAAATTTTCACTGAGTACAAATGAGTGGTTTCAGACTATCAAGTCAATAGCAATCCCCTAATTGAAGAGCCCAACTAATCCTACACGTACACAGACATGGTACTTCAGAAATAAAGTTCTTGCAGGCTACTGAATAAATACCATGATATAACAATTCTCTGATTCCATATTCACAATTTAAGTCATAGCAGTCTATGAGGAAAGTACTTGCATACTATATGATGTATCTACCTTTGGATAATAGCCTCGTTTCTTTTTGACCTCTTTCTCCATTAGGCAGGGGACAGGATTTTACAGGGAAGTTCTTTGTGAGTAACAGTAAAGCTTTCATTGACAACGAACAACAAGCAGAGTTACTCTATGTAACCGTACACAAAGTAGTGGTGTGATCTTATTTCACAGGAGTTTTTTTACCACAGATAAGGGTGTATGTGCAGTGACCATGTTCTCCTCTGTATGAAGTGGCAAATTCTACCCTAATGACACTAAATTGTACTAATGAATGAGATGCATGAATTGAAAACTGCATGCGGTATTAATATAAAGTCCTCAGTGCTGCTGGGTTCATCACCAATATAACAGGAATAGTCTCCCTGAAGTCACTAAAATACCCCAATGTAAATAGTCTCAGTGAAATAAGAGGTGGATTCCTAATTGATAATTGCAAACTGTAATTGTAGTACTCTTAAAATATCATTCTCTTCAATCAAAGCATTTTACAAGAGCATTTTTTGTAAGTGGGATAATGACAGGAGGAGTGGTGAGGCAACTCTTAGCGGCACTCACTGTCTCTATTTCCATGCTATACCGTGATCCTTTCCAGTTCTATCTCATCCCGTACAGACTTACGGGAGAAGTACCTAAGCAAATGTAAGCTGAAGCATTGTAACCCTTCTCTGATGAAGTCCAATTACATGCCACTACAGAAGAACATTATTAGGACAGAAAAATACTGTTCCTTGTTATTCTCAGTGACTTCTTTCTCCATGAGACACTAACTTATTTTAAACTATACAACAAAAATCTATAAAGAAAGGGGTTTTTTTTAATGTAGGGAGTGAAGACAGCTACTATCAGTCTTGTAAACACATGCACACAAACACACGAAAAGACTACTACCACAGGGTAATTAATAGCCAAAGCTCCAAGTCCTCTCCCTTACGTAATCAACAATGGCAGATGTCATTACTCACTTCCAGTTTGGATTATTAGCTTAGAAAAGTTCCTTGGGTCTCTGAGCAGCTACTAATTCTTCTGTCAGTTTTCTCTGTGCTTCAATTCTACTCCTCTAAGACATGGATACCTTAAAAATGTCTACTGCCAAAGGGTGACAAGGGCTACTAAGATACTATCTTACACCTTGACAGACTACTCTTCACATAAGATAAACTTCTTGAATATACCAATACATACACTCAGCAGCACCAACATGGAGGAGCCTTGCTGTCTGGCACTTAGAACTATCCCAAACAATCCTTCAAAGTAAGGAGCTTTCAGTTATTAATGACAGTCACGAACCACTGTTTCAAGTGGTTTTATACTTAGCTTGTCAAGAATACAATAAACCCCTTCCTATATATACCAGTTTCTATACTTGGAATGCCTTCCTTTGCTTTTAGATCACAGTGAAGAACCAAATAGAAGAAAGATTCCTAGTATTAGGCTTAGATTTTTATTCCAAACTCCAAACTTTTGATGCTACATCTAAGGTCCTGCACAGGAATGATCCTTCTTTTTTTAAGCAAAAACTTAAGAGGATGTGCTCATCATGGAACAATGAACCCTTGAAAGATCACACAGGTGGGCTTGCTGGGTTTTCACTTTTAACAAGTTCAAAGTGGGCTGGGTTAGTATTTAAAAAAACTAAATTGCATTACATTTGCAGAAATAGCAGTTACTGAACCAATAGTAACTGCAGGTCTTCAAGATTCTGTAATGACTAGACTCCACAGTATGTAGGACAGCAGATCTTTCGGATACTGCTCCCTGTTCTCCTGTTTGAGGATATAAATGCCCAAATGGTAACCACCATCTCCTAAAATTCCTTGTAGCTAGAAGCCATCATCCATGCCATGGTAGCTCTACCAAGTACAGCTGTCTCAAAGAATTAGTGTTACTTAATTGTTCTTTCTTCTTATGACTTATACTAGTGTCACTGCAAGGTGAACAGCAACCACTTCAGGATAGGGGGAAAGAAGATTTTCAACTGCATCAAAAAGTAATTGGAGCACTGCTATCCTTAAAATTGGCATATAACCTAACAGCAAGTGTGAGGTACAATAATTGACAAGGATCTGTAGGTTACTGCCTTGAAGGTCTTCCATATTAGCACATTCCTGAAGTAGAAGGGGGATACTGCTTGTGTCCTAGCAGGAGGAACCTACAGGTTCAGCCGGAGAGGTACTAGACAGCTGGTAACGCAGCAAGAGGCAACATGCTATCCAATGCAGTATTTGTTACAAAGGGAAGGCTTGACCTTTGCAGTGCCTGACTGAGGCTAGAAACAGACAGGAAGACAACTTGAATCATTTGGTCCTGCCATAATAATGAGGCAAAGTCCAAGATACATCTGTTACATGCGATTTTTCTTCTGTGGATATTAATCATAACTTAGGAGGAAAAAACACACCCAAGAAAGATAATTAGGCAGTTAAGGGGAAAGGGATCTGAGACCACTTTAGCAAAGAACTGTGGTCCAACCACAAGTCTGGCAAGGTTTAAAACTTTAGTGTTCTTTACTGTGGTTAGTTCAAATAGTTTGCCTTCTAGAATTTCTTTCTTTTGTTGAAGGAGTGAAGGAAGCTTAGGGGGGAAAAAGTATTCAGAGATCTGTTTGCAAAACTGTTGCAGCTACAGGCCATATGTAAGTCAGTAACTTACTCCAATCAAAAGGACTGCATAGATGGGCATTTAAAGGAGTAGGAAGGACCTGAAGACAAACTTTTTTAGTTCCACACTGGTGACCAAAGCACCTGTAAAGGATGATCCCCAATCCTGGGCTCCTTAGTCAAGTGAGAAGGGGGCTGTGGGAACACAATCACAGTGCCTCGAAGTGTTGTGCTGGGGAGAAGGTCCATGCACAGAGCTGCGCTCTTCTCAGTGCATTCCCTTCTGCCAGGAGACCTCCTCCACAGTCAGACTGCCCCGGGAAACTACACTGTGTGGTGTCCTGTGGTCCTGTACATCCTCCTCTGCATTGACTCAAAGTTTCGTTCTAGTCGTCTTTCATTGTTAAACAGAACTAATGGAGAAAGTGATAAAAAGCTGAAGCTATTTCCTCTGATTAAGAAACATTCTATCTATTACTATCAAGTATAGAGCATCTACAGACAGTAGGTTCTCTTTGACTGTCTTAGGCGTGAGCTTAGACTACCCACCACTGGAACATTAAAGGTACACAGGCCATAAATAGGGGAAGGAAACTGATATGACTAGGCCTAACGTAGTCCATCACAGCTTTTATGATGCAGTTTGACAACATAATGTGACTAACCTACGCACCCCATCAATCTCCTGGTTTTACTCCCTTTCCTCCTTTTTGTTACTCCCTTTTATTCCCTTTAGAAAGGGAGTTTTGAAAAACCTCTTGCTGCCCATCACCTTTGCATCCCTGGATAAGACATCATTCAGAAAGTTGAAGCAGCAGTTTTTCTTCTTGGCTTGAGAGTGACCATAGTTATTAATTCAGAAAACAGTCTCACTGAAAGCTTCTAAAGCTTCTAGGGAGATTTCTAGGTAATTCAAAGTCAGCTAGAAACTAGGAACCAATTAGAAGAAAATTGCCTGTGCATACTGGGAAGCCATGGCAGAAGTTGGATATAACTAAAAAAAATCTAGCATATTGCTAGTTAATGCAGCCATCCTTGTTGGCACCTTCTTCTAAGGGCTAGCCACTGGCAACAGAAATGGCCCAACTGAAATTACAGCAAACAGGGCTGTCCTATCAGCCAAAGTGGTTTATGTCTTTGAAGTTCATTTTGCACTTCTTACAGGGTAGATGAGAGTTCAGGATTCAGCTTGGTTTGCAACCTTGAGAGAAGGATCGCTACCAAAGTGTTGAAGACAAAACCCTTAATCCTGCTTAATTACTAAGAATTACTGGACAGACAGAAGACTGCTGGATGACAGCCAGATGAATGAACACTTTTTGTACTCTCGCCTGAACTTGCTAAGAATGTGCCCATTACACAAGCAAGGCGCCCCTAGTGCGTATCCTAGCATGTCATTAAATTGACCCTTTTGTTCAGCAGCCACTCATAGCATTTTCCTAAATGAATAAACAAATCCCATTTCTCACACAGACATCTTCACAATCAATATCAACTTTGATTCTTCTACTACTGCAATGGTTGTTGTTGAAGGAGAACATTACAGATCACTCAAACATGGTATCTTGCATTATTTCTCCATCTATTCGTGAAAGCAAGCAGATTCGCATTTGTATTAAAATCAGGTAAATTCATAAAAAACGTCTCAGTATTTTTATTTGCTTAAAGCATTGCATGATCAGAGACATCGATTGAGATTGTTAAATACACTTCTTGTTATAAAGAGTAAGGCATAGTTCTCTCAGTTGTATCACTGACTTGCTGGGGGCATTTCATCTCCCAGTTAAAACGTGAGTATCCATGTAACAGGAGCATTGGAGGCTTTGTCACAAAAATCCAACCCATGAAATCATTAATTTGGAGAACTCCACTTTCATTCAGACATAGTACCCATAAAATTCTTTCAATAAGACTGAATGTTGACTAAACCTGGAGACTAAGTTATATCACATGGAATCTTACTTCCTTGTGAAGATACAGTATTATGTAGAACCATAATCAGATCCTAATATGCTAAATTCCACTTTTTTCATATTTAAGTTCAGGGATAAATCAAACCTTTGAGGTGTGAGTCACTCTCTAACCAGCCTCTCTACGTTTTTATGGAAGATTCAAAATTACAGGCTCATTCTGATAGTCTCATTAAGTACAGCACTACTACTAATGTGAGAGTGTCTCAAGCTCAATGCTATAATTTGGTTACAATTCATATGAAGATGAGCAAATGTTGCCATATTTGCATTAGAACTGAAGCCATCAAATGTCTCCCTCAATAGTGTTCCTTTCTTTTTCCAAATTAAAAACAGTCAACTCATCTGTTCCTTGCCATTTTAAAATAATGAATTTATCAACAATTCACTGAAAAGTGAGACGATGGTTTTACATTTTAATTATAGTTAACTCCCATGTAAAAATACAAAAAACCCTAGCTCCCTTTCCAGTTACATGATGTGTAAACAGTCAGGTTTTGCAGAATCACCAAAGGAAGTAAGAAACCAAGAAAATATTTGGTACAAAATATATTTCCTTCAAGCTATCTTTAACTGACAACCAAAGCTGAAATATTATACATACTAGACTAAGTCTCAATCAATAAGTGAATGATTTCCAGAATCTATGCTCTATCACCCTGAAGAAATGAAGTGTTCCAATATATTGCTTTCTAAAAGAAAAACTGCTATTATTGTTCCAATAAATAATTATATATGGCTGGTTAATTCTTCAGAGTCGGCACCAGACTGAATGATTTTGAAGAGTGTGTGCAGACTGTTTAAAACACCACTGTAGCTCAGACAGCACTGCTGTTTTCACTGAAAAGCAAAATGCACCAGACAGTGAGTGATGCTGCAGCCTCCTGAAGTCCCAGAATAAGACCAGAAGAAATTTTAGAGTTAGTACAAAGGGGAGCAATGCAGGATTAGCAATCGGCAGTTTTATGTTTTGTATTATTTAGGCAGCCAAACTAAGTGATCACCAGTCTCAACGTATGAAATAGACCCCTATGTGATTGGAGGATGGCATAATACATGAGTTTTTCAGAAAGTTTGTTGTGGTTTAACTTGGCAGGCAGTTGAACACCACACAGATCCTCGCTCACTTGCCCCGCTCCAGTGGGATGGGGGAGAGAATAGGGAAAAAAAAGTAAACCCCATGTGTTGAGTTAAAGACAGTTTAATAAAACAGCAGAGGAAAAGAATAATAATAATAAGGGTAAGAGAATATACAAAATATACAAAGCAAGTGATGCACTAACCAATGCCCAGCCTGTCCCTGAGCAGTGATTGCTACCCCCAGCCAACTCCCGCCCCAGCTTATAAACTGAGCATGATGTCATACGGTATGGAATAGCCCCCTGGCCAGTTTGGCTGTACTCCCTCCCAGCTGCTTGTGCCCCTGGCAGAGCAGGGGAAGCTGAAAAGGCCTTGACTTGGTGTACGCACTACTTAGCAACAATTAAACCATCAGTGTGTTTTCAACATTCTTCTCATACTAAATCCGAAACACAGCACTATGCCAACTACTAGGAAGAAAATTAACTCTATCCCAGCCAAAACCAGGACAAGTTTAAGATGTGTTTGGGTTTGAAGTTTCATATCTCTCAGTTTCAGGCCATGGACAAACAGCTCATGGTTCTTAGTGACTTGCCCATCAAGGGTTATTTTTGGACATGTACATAAAGAAATTTGGTTTAAAAAAGCCCACACAGGAGAAACTAGGGACACTTGAACTGCCTGTGTGGGCCCTAACAAAAGCACATGGTGATAGCAGGAAGTTTAAAATCAGGTTTTGGCACTCATAACCAAGGCTGTCAATTGTTTCAGGCTTCTGTTTCCTTGTAAATCATTACCAAATCCATGTATTTCCTCTTTGGAGGGAGTGTCTCAGTGCTTCACAAACACTGCCCCTATGTTCCTTTTAACCCAGCATAGCTTTCCTAGCTGGTCTATGTTAAGGCATAATCCCATCAACATGATCTTTGCAAAAGGCAAGAGCAGCATTATCAAACTTTAGCAGTCTCTTCCCTTTTACAGTAAAATGAGTTGTGAAAGTAACTATCAACAGAGGATTTCTCATCTCAGGGAAACAGGTAGCCTTTGGTGTTCTGTAGCCAATAACGAATCGTAGTGGATATAGATCCATCTGGAATTAAGTTGGTTTACAACCTTTATCATAAGGAAGGAGAACAACATTATCTGTTCCTTCAGCAAAGTTCACTCGTTATTTGGTAGAGATGGACTTCCTCCTTTTAGCTAAGATTAGCACTATCACCTTGTAAAGTAACTTTAGACTTGGTATCATTCAGTAAGGGTCATGAAGACAGTGTCTTGTCTCAGGGCAAGAAACATTTATGCCTTCGTATTAACATGTAGTCCAAAGTTTCAGTAACAGGATGGAGTTTTGGCAAGTGAGTTCCGTGATCACAAATTAGATTTAACCACATTTATATTTTATGCTTACCAAAGCCCACTTTTATGATGCTATGAAAAAACCAGGAGCATTAGTAAGAGAATCAATACAATCAGACACACAATAGTATCAAAGGTTATGCACATCTATTTGAAGGTAATGTTATGGAATAGTTTGAAATATTATTGCCTTTGCCACACTGAAAATGTTTGTGCTACTTCAGTGACAGAACATATTCACAGCCACAGCAAAACTCGGCCAAACAAGATATAAAAAAAGCTTATTTAAATGTATTTTAACCCATCATGAACTACTTTGATGTTCCATACCAGAAAACATCTATGTAGTGAAAGTATGTAATAATATAGATTATTTGATTATTATGCAAATCACCATGCATAAAGAAAAGTATTCATTCTTCATCCTTGAACATTCCCTGAAGTTTAATTTGGAACCTGATTTGCATTCAATTAACATTTTAAAGCACTACTTTCTATTTTGTTTGCCTACATGATTTAAATTGTAAGAGCAATTCTTTGCTTTTAGAAAAGGTGCGAGAGTGTTTTATGCATCACTAGTCTATACACAGATCCAGCCACTGATGCACCTTCCCTCCTGCGCTTGACAACTCTGCTCCTTCACTTGCAAGGCTTGGCACTAAGACAGACCTGAGCCACCATTACTTAGTGAGAGAACCCATCAGTCACCATTGCTCTCTTCTCTGTTGAGCAGCACAAGAAGGGAAGTTGGGAAAGACAGTGCGATGGGCCTTGCACCTTATCTCTGCCTGCATCCTATCCTACCTGTGAGGTGAACATCAGTGACTGTAAGCCACTGTTCCAAAACATGTAATTTAAGTGGTGAATCCCAGAATCTGGGGAAAAAAACTGCGTCCAGATGAACATACTACATTAGAAAGGGATTTAAAATAATTTTGCTAAAATCTATCCCAGCGCATAGAGAGTCTGGGATTTGGGGAATGTAGTGAAGTATGATTGATTTTATGAACTGCTCAATGACCAATCTGTGCAGGCTCCGGAGCATTTGTAAGGACTTGACTTAAATACATCCAAAACAGAGTATTAAGCAAAAAACCTTATGAATGGCATAGTCAAACCTAGGCGTATTGTGATACACTCCTAAATGCATTCTTACACAACTATACATGAAAGAAGTGATAGTTCAAAGAAAGACAGTGACTTTGCTTTGAAGTAGGCAACAAGTATTCACACAGCCAAAGCTGTGACAGACAAACTAGCAACTCATCCTGGAGTGTTTTACAATGCTATTACCCCCAATTAGTCATCTCTATGCCTGTGATTGCTCCCCCAAGCAGCTAAAGAGCAGTATTCATGTCAATCATATTAGCTGAGATGCCAGTTTTGAACTGCAGTGACAGTCTTGGACAAATACTCCTTTCTCATATCTTTGGGGGTGGTAACTTCCAGCCCTGGGACAGGACAAGCAGCTGTGGAAAGGAAACATCTTAGCAGATGGCTATAGCTGTTTGCTTCAGTGCACATCAGTCAGCAACTTCAGCTAAAGCTCCTCAGACTGCCTCGCAGCTATCACCTCTCAGGTGCTAATTAGCATCTCATGCGAGGTCTGATATGTGACTGCTAACATTATGGATAAACTTAATATGCACTAACATATCCTTTGTGATGTGTTAGTCTGAGTTCATAACCATAAAACACATCCTTTAAATGCTTTAAATATGGTTTTCAAAAGACTCCAAACTCTAGGTGCTGCTGAAAAAAATTAGTTGTTTGTTCTGTAAAAATTCATGGGATTTCTTTCTTCTGCTGAGACTTACAGGTTGCAGAGTTGAACATGAAAGAAACATGACAGTCTGCAAGAAAGGTGCCCCCAGATTACTCTTGCTTTCTGCATGGCCACTACAGCAAGCTGTTCATAATTGTCCTTCTGGACCAATTCTTGAGGTTGTGTGCTAGGTTAGTCAGATATTCAACATGTATGGGTAATTCAGGGTTCTCTAAGCAGGGAGGTGTCTCTCCACACTAGACTATAAGGTCTTCCTTCTTGAAAGTTTGAGTCATGATGATTCCTCATTAACCTTCTAAGGATGTTCCCAAGCCCAAATTTCTCAAGGTTAAGCTTCTGGCTTGTAGATGTTGATTTTCACATGTGCTTTTCACAAGAATTTCAGTGCCAGAACTTGTGGGTCAAAATATTTAATCTCATTTGCCCCAGTATTCTGCTTAAGATAAATCAGCATTTTTGATATTTCGAATGACTGACAGATTGTAACTGTTGTTACAACAGTAAAAATATCTGATGATAGATCACATCTACAGATTCCTAGGAACAGATCACACAATGGCCAAGTAATATTTTCTAGTACTTTGAGGAGATAAAGATCATATAGCAATTTTCATGGTGTGCTTATGACAGAACTTGAAGCACTATTTTAGCTTATAATATATAGCTAATATACATAAATCAATGCATATTCATCCTAATTGCACTGAAAACATACCGAACAAAATAATCACTGAATGTTTCTGTATATACTGAATGAGGAATGTAATATCAAATCAGCTCCACAACTGAACAGAAAATAGAGGTTGCTAAAGGTGCCTGACTCCTAAGTGGAAGCATCTAGTCAAATGGAATAGTTAAGACCCAATAAAATAATTCTGTTTGAAAGAAAGAATAAAATAATTTACAGAAAGGGAGCACGAAAAGTTCAGGTCAGAAAAAAAAAAAAGCTTCTTGTTTCCAAAACAAAAATCAGCGAAACTTACATGTTAGGTTCACGTTTCAGTTAGGTTCCTTTCCTAAAATACTCTTAAATTTCTAGAAATGGGATTATCTAGAAGTGCTGCATCAGATAATTAAATTCATCAAGTTAACAGACTGCTTTTCGGTCCTCCCTTTCTCTTTCCTATACACAGAACACACACATTCACAAAGCTGCATCATGTTAGTATTACTAAGAGAAACCAAGAATGTCATCAAAGTGATTTCTTTCCTGGAAAACAGCCATGGTCTTTTGGACGATGTATTGACAAAAACCTTTCCACGCTTCACTGTAATGTGATGCTGGGTACTTGTGTACTTCAAATCTTTGCAATGGATAAAAAAAACAAACCCAAAAAATCTCCCCCAAACCCAACTCTATTAATTCCAGTGAAAAATATTTAATAAAACCCAGTACACTTACCTGGAACAAAGCTTCCCTGGACCACCTCCTTATAAGCCCACCAGCCTTCATGGATTTTTGGTGAATTTTGTTGAGCTAGAAAGAAAAAAAATCAAAGAAACCATAAAATTAAGGCAAGGCATATGAAATATTTAACGACATAAACTTTGGAAACTCTAAACAAAGTATCATCTTCTATAGAAGAGCCATTCCTCAAGTTCTGAAGTGACGTTTATTCAATTTATTGAATTTTGCTAAGCATTTGTATCTTAGAGGACCTTGTCCCTATTTCTCATACAGTAAAACATACTCAGCTTCTGAAGAATTGATCACTAAACTTAAAAATTCAGGTAGAAAATTAGGATCTATAGCACTATTGATGGTTTCTGTGCCATCCATAAATTCAGTATGGGATAAAAATGCAAAGAAAAAGAGTGCGCTCATATACAGTAGTCAATATCTGAGTCCAAGTTGATGGACTGAAAAGCAGTTTCTCCCCTTCCTTTCCCAAGTTCTCCAGTAATCTCTCACTTAGAATGGGAAGAACTGACAGAGTGAACCACAGGCAATAGCTGTGTCTATAACTGCTTCTCTCATCCCATGGGCTCTGAGTTCCAAAACCAGAACAGAAATGCATAACCCATAGCTTCGCAAATACTGGCTTATGCTATAATGCTGAGGCAGGAATATAAGTTTTTTCTGCTGTCGTCTTTGTCTGCGATGTAGCGCCTGCTACTTATCCGCCACTACAGTCATCCTGGCAGCTAGGCAAGGTACTTGATTCTGTTACGCATATGTGACATGCAACTCTATTACAGCTGTGTTTGATAGCACAGTGCAGTTACACAATGAAAGGTTTCTTCGAGCAATATTCCAAAGGCTGTAACAATAGAAGTCTAAGCTTTGGATAACGTTTGCCGCTGATGAGATTGTTGCTTAAATGACTTCTCTAAACTCCTGAAAAGCCAAGAGCAGAAAGGTCTTGATCAGTCAGTTTGCTACTCGTAAGGTCATTACTTCTCTTTGTCTTGACGGAAAAAAGAACTGGAGCAAATTTTGTGGTCAAAATGTAAAATCACTGTTAATTGGAAATACTTTCAAAGGGCATACAGACACACAGCAAGACAAACGTGCAGTTGATTTCCATAAGATAGCAGATCAGAGCTGATATGCAAGTATGGTCTGCCTTCACTAGTATTTTCTGCTTTCAATTCTTTTTTTCAATTCTCTTTCAGTGAGCTACAGAAAGCTCAGCTACCTTGTGTATCATTAACTTAAATTTTGGGTTGGTTTTGTTTTATACAATACTTTCAGTCTCTTGCACTAGGTCCAAGAATTTTTTAACATAAATATGCAGTTTCAGAAGATGCTGGATTTAGCAGCTTTCTGCTGCAGTTTCATTTCTAGATCACATATTATATACAAAAGACACAATTACCCTGGGAAAAGTTCCAGCAACATAATAAAAATTGTTGCTGTCATTAAAAATTACAAAGAGGATGTGACATTCAGACTAAAAAGGATGCAAGATGAGGACCATTACATACTGTTCTATGAGTTACAAAACAATATTTATGATTTAACTGACTGTAAATTGCAGAAACAAAAGTGAAGCTAAAGTTAATTGCACATACTGACAGAAGGACCAACACTCTGCTTGAGCAGAAATCCAGACACGCTAGTGTAATGGGGTATGTGTGGATGCAGATTTCTCCTTCCAGTACTGATGCTCGTACAATTAACTGAATGGTGACATGTTAAACTGAAAGGACTATTCCACTGTGCAGTCTTTACAGTTTGCAGGCAACATTACCTTCATTATTTTATCTTTTATACCATTGCCTAGAGAACTCAAACTGTGTATGGCTTTGTTGTGCTGGACTGCACTACACAAACATTTGGAAAATGGTAAATCACAACCCAAAATGAAAATATCTGAGCAGCAAAATATTCATAGCCAGTCTGAACTGCAATTTTTTGCATCTCAGCACTGGTTGAGACTTAACAGAAGTCCTGCCAAGATTTCAGGATGCTTCAGCAATAGGAGAGGATACTAATAAGCGAGTCCCAACAAAGCACAGCAGTCATTCTTCTTCTTAAAATTTACCAGAAAATTACATTGCATTAAAGTGCATCTTGTAGTAATATACACAGGTAAAACTGGTTCAGCCAACCAGAGGCAGCTGCATTTTAAAAGTGGGTAAATAAAGTACGTATGTAGATAGAGGCAAGTTAGGAAGACTTCAGGGAGGATGGGGATTTTCAAGCAACTGTTTACTGTCAGCATTCATAGAAACATATACAATTGAAAAATATATTGCTTTTGCCTACTCTGTGGCCAATCCAAATGATCCGTGCCAGGTTCAGAATCAAAAATAATCCATTATTCGGAGTTTAAATTAAACCAAAATCAAAAGAGGCTGGCCCTCCAGCTCTGCTTCAGTATGTTGCCCCAACACTTAGTAAAGCTAATTCCAAAAGGAGTATCAGGAAAACTAAGACTTTTGTCATATTTTTTCAAATCTGCTGCATTAGTATGGAACAGACTGCATGAGATGAACAAGAAAATTAGATTATCAAAGCTTTGTACTAAATAATTGGATGCCTGTGCAACTGCTTCAGCTATTAGAGAAGAGCATGACCTGTCATTGCTCTTCACACTCCACAGATACCAGATCTTTATCTCTTCAATACACATGAAAATGAAACACATAACAAGGAGTGCAACAAGCAAAATAAGTTGTTGTGCCATAGCCATGTAAAATATCTAAGGTAGGGCAAAAGCAATGCTGGGAGTCCTGCTGATTTACAGAAAACTGAGGTCATTGAGGAAATCAAGAGGAAAGGCAGGTGGTTGTTGTGAGAGAGCAGCAAGGGAGACAATCCCCTGTGCCATGCTCTTTCTTGAACCCTGAAACCTCAGTGGTTTATACCAGTTCAGGCAAAACATCCTGTAAAATAGTGCAGAGAGTGACTGAACACAGATTTCCACTCTACTGTGCATATAAGATCTAGCTTGGTGCCAAAGATTTACTCTGACGGATCCTACAGGGACTTTGCTTAGGAAGGAAAAATATTTATAAAGCTCTCATTTCTCTGAATGCAGAAGGAGGGGGTCTGGTAAGGCCGGGAAGAAAGTTTGTCTTCCAAAAGCTTCTCCTAAACCATTACTCAAATCTGTGTTATGCAAGTGGGCAAGAGGTCTTCTTAAAGGAGAAAAAAGCTGTTCTCTATTTTTGAAACATAATCAGACCCATAGCTGGATTAGCAATGGAACAAGGGAATATAAAATTAGAATGAACAGACATATGGACAGTCCTTGCTGGGAATCCTATCTGGGACACTTACACCTGATGCACGTACAACACAGGGTCTCTACAATTGGTGTATCAATGCCCATCTGACAGAATGGCACTATGCCTGGGTAAACAGGTTCAACCTTATGGCTCAGAAATTGTTGCCAAGGAAAAGGATTCTTCATATGTGGCCACCTCATGACACTGAAAATAGCAAAACTCTCTCAGCATCCTTCTTATTTCAGTTAAACTATTGTAGCTCTCGTTGCAATTCTCCCCCTTGAGGACCATAAAGAGAGACATGCATACTTCCTTTGTGGATTCTGACACTCCCATGTTCCTACGACAACACTGCAGCTTCTCCATGGCAGCTCCTTTTTTTGGCATGACCTGTCATGTAAGATACTGAGGAGGCAAAAGGTCTAGAAAGTAATTCTGTATTCCTAATGAGGATTAAATACCTAAAAAAATATTATGCATTTCTGATACATCAGATACTTCTGTTTTCTCCACTAAAACCTAGAGTATTCCTTTTGCTTCCAAGAAATATTGATGCTTCTGCAAGGCACCAAAATAAACAGGCCCAAATGAACAGACACTTTGCTGTTAGGAGCAGATTACCTGCACAAGTAGTTCTGCAACAGCAATGTTAGCATCAGCACTGTATTCTGCCATTAGAGACAGTCCAAAATGCCACGTTTGTCCAAAGTGCTAGAGGATATTGAATGACCTCCATTTGCGACAGCATTCTTTCCCTCGGTACTGAAATCACTAGTATCTGAGATTAGTAGCTCTGCTGATATAACACCACTATGTCAGATCTTTCACTGCAGCTGCTGTAGAGGAGACAGGATATTTATTTGGCGCTGATATGACGTGTGTTGCTTTCATTTTGTCAGATTATTGCAGGTATGTCTCATTGCGGAGCATAAAATTACAGGCTAAATTCTGCAACTCGTCGGCAATTTTAGTTTCTTAGTGGCTTCCATGTATGGGGAAACAGCATTGTACGGGATCATAAAAATGTACAGTAAATGCAAACAGCAAAAGATGCCAATGCCCTGTAAAGTCATCAGTTAACTATATCTAGCTTAGAGGTTAAAATGAGTAGGCTTATGTTTCAAAGAGAAGCCGCTGCTCAGTCAGTAAAACTATTTTAAAATATGATGCAGATACTCAAATGTCTGTACATAATTTGCAGCACAGAGGTCTTCATCTTGTTGGAATCCTAATGCTGGCATAATATAAAACACTAATTAATACAAAATATCTCTCAGTAAATATGCTTATTTGCAAGATATAAACCAAGTCATTCTACAATTACTTATTTACTTTCTATACTTAAATAAAAGATAAAAAGGCTTGTATCTGATGCCATTGTTTATGTCATTCACATCTGAGCAGAAGCAAAGAGTGGAATCCTGCCAGATCAGAATTCTCCATTCACTTTACTGCCATTTCACACAGATGAAAAATTCTAGACTGTGGAGAATCAGGCTCAAAGCAGTTAGGAAAAAATCTTTTTTCATCTGAATTTTATTGATCTGAGCTCTTCTCATTGCTATATTAATCACTCTGCATGCTTATCCCTACTCAACTTACATCCTAAGAGTCTTGCTTGTGATAACCTGGCTTGTTTTGCCCTGGCATTAAATACATGATAACATTTTTATCACTCTTACATCTTCTGCATAGTTATGAGATTAAAAAGAAAGTCAGCTGTAACTATGAACCATATAGCTCTATAATAAATTTAGTGCAAAGCATTAATTCATTGCTAATACTTTGATATGAAACTCACAGGAAAATGGCATAGTGCTTACTACAAGAAAAATAAATTCTCAGATCTGCTATTCCAGTGGTGAACCCTGAAAATGAAAGATATATTTATAAGGTATTAGATGCTGGTGTGACCTTCACCTATATCCACCCTTTGTGTCCCACAGACTACTGGCTTTATAGGCCTTACCCTCTTTCTCTCCCAGCTAGCAGAAGCTGCTGCTCAGCTATGTAATACTATTTGACTTCCCATTCAGAGCTCCATAGCTCACTCTGAGTAGCTTCATCAGTCTCACAGCATCTTCTTCAGTAATTGACAAGTAATCCAAGATGGCTGTGCCTTATCGCAGAAATTAAAATTAGAGGAATTTTCCTGTAGCATTTCAGAAGATCATGTGTTTTGATAAAAAATTAGCCCTACAGAAACAGTGCAGGATGGTTTCAAAAAAAAAAAAAAAAAAAGGCCATAAGAAAAGGCTTAATCTTTTTTGCTAAACAACATTTCCAGAATCTTAGGTAATATCCAAACTTTCTAACTATTTTAAATAGTTTTAATTGCTGTATTTTATACGGATATTTTGCACACTGTTAAACGCGAGGATGGGTTGCTTAAACTTTGGAGGGAACACAGGCTTACTCAATCTGAATAATCAGTTTCAACATCTTCAGTCATACAAGTACCAGCTTTTGGCTCACAAGAACAAATGCCCCTTAAAGCAAATGGAATACACATGTATAAAGCTGACCTGACAGCAGGGGAACTAAGCAGATGCAATTTCCTGAAGATTCAGCCCTCTATAATTAATGTTCAGTTTGTTTAAAACAAGTCTGTACATAATTGCAGTTATTATTTAAGATGTTTTTATGCAGCCTTTTTCTATTAAAAGAACCTAACAACACACACTTCAGGCACTATGTAAAGCATCATTTATAAGTGATAGATACAGGACAAGAAAAATTAGCCTGCTTATGAATATTGCAGCCTACATTGTATCCATCACCATACGATGAGGGAGGAAAAAGAAAACAAAGGATTCTAAAGGGATCAATAAATAAAATGCTTTCATCAGCTATGCCAGATTTTTTGTATAATGTTTTGCTCAGAAAACATGCAAATGCTCTTTCATTAAGTTAATACTTTCCAATTCCATAAATCCTTCTTCCACCATCCCCATGTGTAAAAGCTCCCACTGCTGTTGTGAATTCTGAACAGTATTCAACACAAGCAAAATGGACGTGACCTGTTTTTATCACGTCAGAGGGCAAAAGTAAGGCACTATCATGGGAACTCTGCTACAGCACAGAGACTTGACTATTCGGTGTATTTTCTATTTATTGTAATTTTGTTTTCTGATGAGATTCCAATTAAAAACCTGGGCCAAAGGGTGAGATTTCATACAAGAGACTCATATGTATGTTGGTAGTAGTGACAATGTGGCATAACATAGTAAACAGCTGTCCCTATGTAGTTGACTTCTGATGAGACCCACCGAGTGTCCAGAGTCACTGAAAGTTGCTTGAAGAGCCATAAACTAAGATGTTGACAAGTGCTTAAGCCCACGTTAGGATGCACATTCTGCTTACAGCACTCTCACCAGAACTCTGCAAGACTTGCGTAGTATGTAGCAATAACTCAGTGTGCAGGAAGTAAAAGGTATGTGTAGGGCTTGGCTCTGTTCAGCAGAGAGAAGGATCTTGTGCAGGTATCATTCTTGTCCCCTCCAGTCAAATATATTTGTGAATGTTTTCACTAAAGAATTTCAAATCTGCAAAGGCAAGGGATAGCCAATCTAAATGCCACTGCACAGAACTGGCAGGCAGGATGCCAGAACATCCTTTCTTCCTGTGCTATTAATCTGGCAGGTGACGGTGCACTTTCATTTATCTACCTGTAAGAACCGGCTTGTAATACCAGTTACCATCCCATTGCTCAAGAAATATTTAGCAGAATGGATCCCATGAAACTATGCTTATTAGGTGCGTGTAAGTTGTGCTTCACTCAGCTGTAGAAATATAATCAGTTAACAACTTCCTTGCTTTCTGACTCCTGAATACTATCAAAACAATTTAAATAAGCTTATGTGTAAGAGGAATCATTCCCAATGATGTTTGTGAAGAACATGAGATGAACATGCAAGACAACTGCATGCTATATCATGCTGTTAAAGGAAGCTGTATGGTTTTGGGTGGTGGGTCCTAAATTGTAATAAGCACTTTTCCATAAAGCATATATGCCCAATCATGCAACTGCTATTTAAGTTCTAATATAAACAAACAGAAGCACAGGTTGTATCTAAAGCTTTTAGTCAGAAAAAGTTAAAACCATTTTGACTTACTCTTCCCTGAGCACCTAAATACCCCAATGCAAATGATGGATTGCACTGCAGGGTGAATTACTTTATGTCACTGCACCCAATTTAACATGAAACTCTGGATACTGTTCCTAACTCAATTTGTAGAACATCAAACTTCCCTATAAAGCTGCTGTCCTTTTAATGTGACTAACACACATGTACAAGTGTTAGACCACATAATGCAAAAGGTAGGGTGTTCGCCCTCTCCAAGTATTTTTTTTGCTAACATGGCCAGAATACTAAGGCAGTGGTACACTTAATGTTATTTTATTCCATTTTTAAAGTCATACTTTTTTCATAATTTCTTTTTTCAGCAGAATTTCATTTCTGAAACTATTAAGAGACAGGGAACTTCTCTATAGCTCTCCATGTATGCTGTCTGGGAAAGCTGAGCAGCTTTGTTTGATATGAAAGAATGCTGAAGGTTCTACCTACAAATTACTATCAACTAGGGATGCAAGCCTCTGCTTCTTCAGACCCCATACATATCTATGGGATTCACATTACTTTTGAATGAGGTACGGTTCTTTTCCTTCCATGGCACAAGAATCAAAATTGCATCAAAGCTGAATTACTGCAAGAAAGCAAAGCAATTAAAGTAATGCAGGAGAAAACCACGTAGCTGTATTGCAGCAATTAGAAAATAATACTGATTGCAAGCAGTGTGGGCAACTCAAAGGGTAACATCAGAGACTCAGCATCTTTCATCTCAGTCACTGGTGGCATGCTTAGGGTTTCATGGGTCCTAAACCACATTAATACAATTTGGCTGTCTCAACGTTTTCCAGAGTCTTTGACGGGAGCCTTAGCACACACAGTAGCCCACTCTATGTTGTGTTAGACGGGGTAGTTCCTCTCCAATGAGTTGTTTAATCCTGTCTAGGTATAAAGTCTGAAGAGCTCTATAAAATAATGCAGTAAGAAGCAGCGAGATATCTTGTGATTCTAACTTCAGAATAGCTCTTACTTTACATTGCACTGAATGCCCTCCACTCCCATTAATTTCAGTGCGGTTTGGGGACACTCAGTAACTTCAAAGAAATGGCCTCAATATCCTTGAGCCTTTAAAGTTCAATACATTATTAATGCTAAATTAATAGGGCTTCCTTTAAAAGGAAACCACTAAGTTCCTTCCTCAGAAGCACATACGATACTGACGTCTCATCGGGTTTCTGACCCTAGCTGCTCTCTATGTTCTCTAAACAGAAAGTTACCAATCGATAATAGTACAAACAGTCGGGGCCTGTCCTGTTAGCTGCCACAGGCAGAATTTTTTTTTCTTTTCCCAAATCTTTGGCTCCAGGAAAGAGAAATTATTTCTTCAGCAGTCTTCCCATGAGGGAGCTGTGCCTAGAATTTAAGTATTCATCACTGCTTAGGCCAACTCAAGGGGAAAAAATAAAAGGTCTTCCAATTAACCTCAAGACTATTGGCATGGCATCAATATTAGGTACTTGATCCTACAAAACACACAGCAGCCTCAAATCCCACTGAATTCAACAGCACAGGAAAACTTGCAGCCCAGAATGTGATATGGAAACATTCTAAAGAGCTATATCACAGGCAGAGCATTCATAATGCTTAAGCAATACTATTACGAGCATTTTCCACATTCTTAACAAAGGGACAAACCTGAAAAAGAGGGAAGAAGGCTGCCTTTAATCTCCCTTGAAAACTCATCAGAAGTAGGAATGGCAATCTGTAGCTCTTGTACATACCTTACTCTGACTTCAGTCAACACCAAATGATGCACTTTCCTGAGACAGGAAGAGTCATTTTCTCCTGGCTGACATAGCTACATATAAGCAATTGCAGCAAACAACACAGTGTCATTCAAAAGCTAATGGCAAAGGGGAGGCAAAATTATTTTGATTATACTGAACTGGATTCAGAGACCTAGATTTCAGTCATCCTGGGGTTGACAGTCAGGGCACTAATCCAGATCATCTCACAGCTCACTGGACTACCTAAATCCTCAGCTCTTAAACCTTATGTCCTGGCGCTTTCTGAGATCACAAAGTCAAAAAATGTTTTTCTGGCCATATAATAACAGCTTTGCTAGCATCAAGAAGAAATCTAATGTCAGAGGATAAGCCAAGATATGGATCCATTTCAGGCAGTGGCATCATGACAGAAAATTGAACCCATCATGATGTGGCTTTATTGCAATTGCTCTTCACCATCGCCACTGCAGTTTATCAGTTTCTTAGCAATAGCTGGGTCTTGGTTACTAGACGTTTCCTAACAGAATGGGGAGAAAAAACCCAACAACTTTCTAGCTAATTTTTTTTGAATTGATAAGTGACAGCCTTTCTTCCAGTAAGTAGCAGTACTTTCAGTGGTGTTAAGATTGTGATGTATTTTTCAACATACTGTTTCAGGCTAAATCAGATCTTGACTTTCTCAGAATAATGTTTCTACATCATGCAGATTTTCAAAAGAGCCAAGTTTATGCATATTCCTATTACTATACATGGCAAGTAAAGAAGAACCTTAAATAGCAATGAACTCATTAAATTCCCTTTAAACTGCCAAAAAGGGTTAGGATCTGTGTGCTACCAAACAATGAGATGCCATGGGCTATGAAAAATTCCAAGGTCCATGTTAACAGTACAGGGTTTCTATGTAAGTTTCCCCCGCTTGCATTCCTGGAAACACTGTGGGGAAAAAAGTGTATATTACTGGAGGCAAGAAAAGGGACTGAGAAGGATATTTGCTTCTGAGATAATTGGGGCAAGTTAGAACAACTCCCAGCAAGCAATGATTCTTAGAGTCCCCCAAAAGCAAGCAAAGACTCTGGCCCTGCATTGTGAAAAGCTATGCAAGGTTGCAAAGTGCCATTATACTTACCCTCTATGTCATTAATGAACCCCAAATCGTTTAATAAAACAAATACACAACTCAAAATCCCATCAGTACTAAACTGTCCACAGACAAACATGAATTTACTTTGCATAAACTTAATTTACAACACAAGAGGCAGCTTAGTAAAGTAGAGAAGAAAATAAAATAGTCTTATCAACACCTCAATCTACTTAAGTCCCTGTAACCCAAGTGATGAAAAATCAACCCCTACGAATATATTTCATTACTATCTGTTTACCCTAAGTAACCATTACTGTTAAGGTGAAAGGTTATCCAAACCTGGAAAAAGTGAAGAAAAGCAGCTTTTTTTTTTTTTTTTTCAGAATTCTAAAATCAGAGATGGGAAATAATTGCAGAAAAGTTGAACTGCAGTAGAGGAACTGAGGAGCAGCAAGAGGGGAAAATCATTCTAGTCAGATCAGCTGCCAGGATAAGACAAGACAGATAAGAAAAGAACATGTCTTATTCATCTCAGATGCCAGCCATGTTATATTATATCGACATTCCAATTCATTAATTACTGCTTAGATATTACAGTGATGACAGCCATATAAATACCTGAGTGTAGAGCTTTTACTGGTTTATTTTGGACTATTTTCAAAAGGCATCCCTAAAATTTTTACTAGTTTGGAAGCTTTGCTTGTTTATCCCACTTGTCAGTGAAGATGGGGAACTTTTTTTTTTTTTTAACCTTGTCATACTCCCAATCTTGACAAGAGACAAATCACTCTCCTCGCCTCCCCCCACCATTTTTGCTTCCCTGCAGTTCTGTGGAATATCCCTTAGAGATTACTTCTATCATCCATCTGTCCATAGTTTTGTTTATCCACTGATCCTGGAAGAAGTCACACCCTTCCCCCTCTCTGGACTGAGTCCTGAGACAGCAGTGTTATTCTGGCACTCTGCTGCTATTCTGTTATTCCTATCCCAACCATCAATATTCTTGGCTAGAAATGATGCAGCTCTGTCTACCTTGGATGACTGCAGAGAGCAGCTTATCCTTCTGAACCCTACTAAATTTCTTGGCTTCTTGATGTTTGCAAAGGTGTCCCTATTCATCCTTCTCAGCCACTTCTTTAGCCATTAGTCAAAAGCAGTGATAAGCTTCTTTCCTCTCTCTCATTTAGTTTTGAAGTTAAGATGGAATATATTTCACGCTGGCTGTGATGCCTGTACCTGCTTCATTTTGCTGATCTAGAATGTTAATCACTTTCTAAATTATTGATGCAGAAATCCCAGGTAGAAAAAAAAAAACAAACAACAAACCACCTTCATTTGGGTATCTGCTATTCATAGCTTGCTCTCCCTGTCTTTGAGAGATGAGACTTTGGACACATAAAAGAAAAATTAAAAAAACCCCACAAAACAACAAAGGTAATAATTTAAAAACTGTATTTAGTTCAAGGGAACTGCACAGAGAAATATGCCACTGCAAAGATTTCATCAGGGATTTCCTAGCTTTCCTTCTTTTCATCTGTGTCATCCTGTTTCTTCCAAGTCAAAATCCACAGAAGTTTCAGACAGTCTTTTATTCTTGCCTGTAGCAAGAGGAAATAATTTTATTTTTTTTTTTTTAGCGAGGGCAAAACCAACTCAGGACTGGACATGGAATTTGTAGATTTTAAATTTCTGTTTCCGTCCTTATCAGCCTGGCATATCTAAAGCAGAGATGCCTGGTAGTTTCCAGTATCCTTTGAACACCAGACAGCATTGCACCTGTTTCCCAGGTTTCTTCCATATTTCATTTATATTTACCTCTATTCTAAAGACTTCTACAGGTCTACTTCTCTTCCCTTTGTATTGTTCAATGTGCCACCTTTGGTTAAGACATTGACTGAAAAAAATAAAAGAAATCCTAGGAGCTGTGACAGCCCTGCCTCCTGCGCACACTATGGGGCAGGACTTCTGGAGACAAGCTGCGAATAGGCTCATTCCAGTAGCTCAGCCATAAAGTCTAGCTGTCTACCAACTATTGTGTGAACTACTGAATGTGACAGCAGTCCAGAAAAACCTATCCATCAATAATACTAATTGCCTACATCATTTAATGTATAAAAATGTTAACAGTTGTCCATCTATTGATATGTATAGTTATTCAACTTTAAAAACACAACCACAATGCAATAGTACAAAGTAATATTCTCCAACAGCAGTAAGTCCAAGAGCCCCAACACACCAGCTTTCAAAATATCAGAAATAGGGGGAAACGTCCTTGAATTCAGGTCAATCCAGAGAAGCTTTGTTTCTTTCAGTTAAGATTCTTATTGTATTCAATTTTGATCAGTGAATGCTTCAAAGAACGATTCAGGATAACTCTGGCAAATTCATTGCTGTGCAGCTGCCTGAAGAACACACTACATACCCTGGAGACACAGACATCCCATACCTGATGATTCACAAATAAATGCCTGCTGAGTCTTCCACATATGCTGAGCGCTGTAGATGGGAACAGAGAACAGTGGGATATGCAGACCTATAGATCTATTCCATAAACACAGCATCTAACAAAAATCATGGCCTCCTGTCCTGTACCTGCCTCCTTCCCTGTATTTCAGCCTTCGCTGCTTAAGCCTTTGATTTATGTATGCAGAAAAGGTTGCAGGTACAGATGAAAAAGGCATGGCCAACCAGACTGCCCACTTCAAAGCATCTGCAGTCCTGAAAGGCAAGTATCAACCACATTCTGCTGACAAGTGACTTGTCATTGCCTTTCCTATGATTTGCCTGAAGTCACACATGGCATACGTATCCAGGCAGATACAGACTGCTCTGTCTCTCAGCAGGTCACGCAAGCTGGAGTACACAGTACCAGGCTAACTTGGCTCTATGGCTGTGGGATCAGATCCGGTTTGTGTCTGGGTGGTGAGGAGCACAAGTGGATAAGGAACAATTGGAAAGGTATGCAGAAGTTAGTGACAACGCTGATGGCAGAAGTCAGACTCTGTAGGAATTAAATTACTTCCAGTCCTTTGATCTTCCCACTGGAACACACTGAATTTTATGCATAACATCTCTGCTACTCTATAAACTCTAAGTCCACTTGAAATAACCTCCCGAATGCTAGATAAACTAGTCAGGAGGTTAGCAGTTTTTTAAAAAATATTTGGAATACTGAAATTAATCTAAAGCAAACAAACTTGTTTGTGTCAAAAAAAAAAAATTAAGAAAGTTTGACATTGGTCTCATAGACATTAAAATTGTCACAGTAATAGCCAGGAGAACCTGACTGAATTCTGCACATTTTAGTTCTCCCCTTCATATAAATGCCTGCCTAGCTGTTCATGAAACTGTACACTAACCACTAGGGAAACCCACTGAGGGCTGATGAATAATGCACACAAATCAAAGTCCACTGAATCTGGCTGGGTGACCACACAATTATGCAATGAACAATACTACTGACTCTGTAAACTTGATTTTGAGCCCTGTTAGACAGATGCTTAGGGTCAAAATTGGATGACGAAACTGGATGCAGGGAAAAGAACTTACACCAGGGTCCTTTATCCAGCTTTCAAGTTCATACCAGGCCAGGTTCACTGCGACTGGCATGCTACAACACCAGGTTTTCACTCAGCTACACAGGAAACTAAGCACAGTACCAGGAGATGTCAACTTATTTTACGTTAGTCAGACTGATCTCCACCCTTCCACACATGCTTGGAGTTGATCCAGCCACATACCTAAAAGGAGTCATGTGTTTTCTTAAATCCTTATGGCACTGTGTATGTGGGATCTGTTTGTTTTTTCCCCAACACAACTTTGTGCAGCAATATGTTGATACTGTGTTTTAACCTGGCAGGCAGCTGAACACCACACAGCCGGTCCCTCCCTCACCACCCTCCCTCTCCTCCCTCAGTGGGGGGAGAGAATCAGGAGGGGGGAAAAAAAAAAGAAAAAGATAAACCCCATGGGTTGAGATAAAGACTAATAAAACAGTAGAGGAAAAAATTAATAATAATAGAATATACAGAATATACAAAACAAGGGATGCTCAATGCAATTGCTCACCACCTGCTGACCAATGCCCAGCCAGTTCCTGAGCAGCGATCGCTCTCCCCAGCCAACTCCCCCCCAGCATGATGCCCTATGGTATGGAATAGCCCTTGGGCCAGTTGGGGTCAGCAGTCCTGGCTGTGCCCCCTCTCAGCTTCTTGTGCCTCTGGCAGGGCATGGGAAGCTGAAAAGTCCTTGACTTGGTGTAAGCACCGCTTAGCAACAACTAAACCATCAGTGTGTTATCAGCATTATCTTCACACTAAATCCAAAACACAGTGCCAGCTACTAGGAAGAAAATTAACTCTATCCCAGCTAAAACCAGGACAGCTGATAAGACTGCTCTCTCTTTTTTTTTTTTTGTTTTGTACTTTTTGCAGCACCAAAAAGTTGTAGAGGTCCTATGCTAGAAACTGTACAAAATACAAAAGATCATCTCAATCTAAGAACTTAAGAGACCCTATTATTTAGCTGGAGAACAGTTTAATCATGGCTGCACCTGCTTCAAACTATTCTACTGACCTTCAGACTTTAGGCCAAATCCTTTCTGTATGTGTCTCCATTTCGCAGTGTTTGACCATGTCCTGCCTTCATCTCCTGGTTCTCAAATTCATGCATATTTACGGTATTCTTATTGGTACCTCATCATACATAAGGAGCTTGAGTCTGTAACTCTTAGTAATGCAAGCAGTCCATGTAACTCAAAGAGTTTGCTTGTAAGAGTAAAGATTAGTAAGATTTAACAAGACTGACGCAGCACTCCACAGAACACAACATTTTTATAAATGGTGCTCTCATAGCATCTTATGCTAGGCGCATTATAAAACATTTAAACTGATAGGAATTATTCTGATGACATTCATATACATTCATATACATTCATATATTCATATACATTCATATACATTCCATATACATGGAAACATTCAAGGCCAGGTTGGATGGGGCTCTGAGCAACCTGATCTAGTTAGTGGTGTCCCTGCTCACTGCAGGGGGGTTGGACTAGATGACCTCTAGGGGTCCCTTCCAACCCAAAACATTCTATGATTCTATGAGTCTATGATATACGCACTAAATACGGTTCCAGAACAAACACAAGCTTTTTGTGACCCATCTGTATCACAGTCTTTCTTTCTGAGCAAGGATTTCTTTAACTGTGATTTCCCCAACTGCAGCCCAAGGTAGATATGAAGAATGTGGCACTGGACTTGTACTATTGCTACACAGCTCAGCTGGTTAGATACGGGGCTATGCCATCAGCAGGTTCACTCAATGGTGATAATATTTACTTTACAAACTCTTGCCATTTCTTCACATTATTTTGTGCCATTAGAAAGCAGCCTGAGTGTGTGGGAGATGTCAGAACAGTAAACAAAACAACAACCTCTGATATTAAGGAAGTAAGGAAGGTCTGTTTACTCCCAAAAAAACAGAAGACTACTCAAACAAAAATAATCAATTTGGGGTTCATGCTTTCTTAAAATTTGCTTTTCTTCAAAGACAATCCAATCATTCTCAATATTTATCCTAGCAGTCATAGGGCAATATTTATTCTAACAGTCTTTGTAGGGATAACAGAGGGTTGGCTTGAGTTGAAAGGAGATCTACACCCTTCCTTCTCCCCTGCCCCAGAAATAGTTCATAGTAAAAGAACAAATTTTTTCCTTTGGGTGGTATTTAATTAATTCAACTGCAAAACTTTCTGGTGAATTTGGCATGAGTAAAATGACACTTTGGCATGACTGGCATTTAGCAAACTATATCGTTACCACATAAGGACGTCAACATTTTCTCTCCTTTAATTCTTTTGGTAGCTATTCTACATCAAAGAGTGAAAAAACCACACGTAAGGTTTTGCAGACCATCCAGCTACATTACTGAGTACTAAAAGAAACAAAGAACAAAAAGACTAGGGATTCCATTTGGGAAATTAAGTCAATAATCTAAAAGTGATCACTAATCACTTTTCATCATATAACTTTAAAAAATTTTCAATACACAATTGTAGATGTCACAGATCAGAGGCTAAATACACATTAAAATGTTAGGCGTTAACCATTCTGTTGCTATTAAACACAGTGGTAATCCACAGATAACACTGCTGTAATTTGGGTAAGTGTCAAGGTGATCCAGAAGCTTAGGAAATTTTAACTTCTCAAAAAGCACAACAATTCTGAAATCATGTCACCTCAGATCTCAAGTGCCAATCTTTCTCTTCTCCCCTGAACAACTTTTCATTCATCCCAGGTTTAAAAAAAATGACAAAGAAATGCTAAAGACAGACTAACAAAGGAAAATATTAAACCCTAAACTCCAAATGCCTGCTTAAACAACAGCACCACTTTCCTTCCATCTGCATTTAGCCATATTCTTTAATTTAGCGTGGCATCATGTGCACAAGTGCTGTGGCAAAATGGGGTTGACGGTGCTAAGTGACATGAGGGACATACACTGGCCTGTTTCCTCGGGACAGTTATCACTCTGAACAGGCATTCTGTATTAAAGCTGCTTCTTCATCATTTAACACCTCCCACCCTTCTCCCTGGCACTGTTTCCCAAAGAAGTCAAAGTCTTGTCTGCAAACCCAGAGGCTCCACCAATTCATGTGAAGTTAGTCAACAGAAACTAGTACAGTACTAGTCAGGTTAGCATCACAACTGTAAACACAATTCCAACTATAAATCAACATAAATGAGGTCAGAATTAGCTTAAAATGCTAACACTGACATTTGCATTGGCTTTAATTAACATAATAAAAAACTGTCATAACTTACACTATTTCAACTTTGAGCATCCACTAGCTGTAAGCCGCCCTGCCTCACACAAGCCTGCATTAAGAACGGTATGAGATTTAGACCTGGAAGCCTCAAGACCCTCAAAGCAGCTTTTTCATTGCTTTATAGTTTGTCTGGACAATTATCTCTGTGGAATGCAGTGCAAAGCCCTACTATTCTGATTTGGCAGTAAGCTACGAGTCAGCTGTCTTTGACCTACCCAAAGAGCGTTCTAAACACTTAGCAGCAGCATCTCTTTATTTCTGTATAACAGTTAGTGGAAAACATTTTGAGATATTTGAGTAAAAGGTACTATAGAAATAGAAAGTACTGTTTAAATAAATTACATTTCTCTAGGCTTTGAATTAAGAATCACAGTCTAATGGATTAAAACATGACATGTTTTACTTACCTCCTACACATGCTTGTATCCTTTTATAAAAGGCTAATACAGAAATTCTTTAATAGTGTTCCATGCATTAGAAGAGCTAGATGGTCTATGATCATCAATACACAGATTAAGCAGCACTTTAGGGGCTGGATGAAGCCAGCCACCTCATTACATATGTCCCACAGTCACATTAGCATTATCCTACAGTAACATGACAAAAATAAGATTCATTTTAATGTTTGCTCTTTCCCCTCAAAAAGACATCAAAAAGACCTGTCTGGACTTCAGGAAGGAAAAGGTTTCCAAACTTCAGTCTAAGCCACAGTAGACAAGGAGTGCTGTCATTACAAGGCTATGATATCTCTGGGCATTGCTACCTTCTGTGCAGATAGCAAAAGCTGTCTTTTTAGGCATCTAATCTTCTTTCTCCTCCACTGCAGTCTGGTCAAATTGCACAATGACTTCAACAGAGCACTACCTGAACCCCGACCTGCACCGAACAAGTATGTAAGAACCTAATGGTTCTTAGGTTAGGTAAGTTAGTAGAAATTCAGGTGGAGCCACCACTTGGAAGTAGAAAGCTGAGTAAAAGAAGCGGACTGGTTTTGCTTTATGCTTTCCTTAAGATGACTATTTGAGTATTTTTCTTCCTCAGTCTAACACTTGGGACTGAGATAGAGAGAAAGGGCTGCTCCTTAGACTCTCAGTGCAGAAGAAAACCCTCAAAGGCTCATTAATTGAAGCCAACCAGGCAGTGCTGTGAAAGGCTACTTCAGCCGGTCTTCCTAGCACTTCAAGGTAAAAGTATCACAGATTTTTAGCACATGATTCAAACTCCCAAAAGGTTTGATCCCTGAACGCTCCTAAAGAGGTCATATCCCTTCTCCACAAATGTGCAAATGAATGCCAAAGACATTCTCTACCATTTATTAGCCAACTTGTAGCCCCAGTATACAATTTTTATAGTACTTAGACTTCCAGAGCATTTGCTACATAGAAACATTACTCCCATTGACCTGTTTTAGCCGTAACTGCTCAGCATTTCTGCAAATCAGGCCTCGGGGGAAACAAGAAACATGCAATTAGTGACCACCCTTGAAAGTTTGATTAAAGTGTGTTGCCAAGCAACACAAATTCTGGCAGAGATGGTGATGAAATTCTATTCTCTCAAGAAGCCTTAAATTCCTTTGTGACTATCTTTTCCTCTTCCTGCAATCCCCTCCTTCATTCACCGTGTCCCACAACCTCTGAAACAAAATGAGAATGTGCTAAATTACCACACACAACCCTTGCATAGGCAGTCATACTTCTGGTATTTCTACAGTGTTAGGATACCTTTAGATTGTGAGTGTGAGCCTCTCCCCTACTCTTATTTTTTAATAAAACTAAAAAAAAATTCTACCAAACAGCATAATTCTTGTACCTACCAAAGTGATTACAAGGTTGGGTCTTTCCTCTCTTTTCCCCATACCTAACTGGCTCTCAGACCTAATTTTCTCCTCTCTTTCTTTCTCTGCTTCTACCATTCCACAGCACTTCATTTGGGCGCAGTCTCCTCCGCACCAACTGTCTGCTCGCATTCCCACCCCAGCACCTAGCACAGCTGTCTTCACCCAGCCAGCCAGTCCCAGTTATAGCAGACACCAAAATCCAGCCCAAAGCACTTAATTTGATAAAGATGTAGGCTTTGTAACTTATTTGAAGCTAATCAAGGAAATCTATTTCTCTCAGATGATGACTCCATTTTTATCACACATATATGCAAATATATGTATGCGTGTGATGTGGTATACATCTGTGTACAAATGTGCATAATATTTGCAACCAGAAGAAATGTGAATGTAATTCATATGAAAGAAAAACAGCAGATCAGATCAAACAACCTGGGAAGAACCCACTAGATGAGATATGAGTGCTTCCTTTAAGAGTGGGTCACTGATGACCGTCTGGGAGTAGAAGAGGGGATATGCCTGGGGAAGTGCATACCTGGACCAGCAGTTGCAGCAGTAAAAAACAACTTGAGGAAAGGGGTAGGCACTGCACTCAGCAAGGACAGAACCAGGGGCCACAGCTTATGAGCTGAGCCCCTGCTTTTTAGCGAAGGTCCTAAAAGAAAGTAATCCCAGTGGGGGAAGACTGCAAAGCAGCGGTTAAGCTCTAAGCTCCTAACACCTGTGGATGCTTCTTGTTCTAGATCTTTCACACTCTGCCCCCTTCTTTGGCAAAGGGTTCTCAGAGCTGCTCCAACACCCATTATCCCACACCCTGGATGCAGGGGCAAACAAGTTTGGGAACTGTTGATCTGCAGCAATAGCTGCAAAAGTGTTGGAAAAAAGAGTATAAAAATATGCAGCAGAGAGAGATCCTTCATCTAAAACCTTGCAGCCATTACAGAGGCTTAGGAATCTCCTGAGGCAGAGGCTCCACTGTATTAACCTGGGAATAACATAATAATAATAACGTCTTCCCACGCTTGCTTCGAGTTGCTTTAGTACCTGCAGAGCAAAATAAGGCCCACATCTCTCATCTCTGGGAAGAGACAGCCTACAGCTAGTGCAAGATCAGTGGAGCTGTGCTGGCTTACTGTGCACAGTATCATTTAGGTTGGAGTAGCATCCAAAAGCTCCAATTAGGAGGAGAGCTCCATCCTGTCAGGCACTAGATGAACGCCTACAGTCATGCATGCCCTATCCCAGGCATAAGGGCAGGCTGCCTTCATATGCTTCGAATTGGGCTCTCCTTGAAACTGATCCTGAATCTGCAACTTTTGCAGAATGTAGCCGTTTGTTTACTCCACTGGACTGGAACATGAGAATCACTTTAGTCTATCCCTTGCAAAATGCAGGCCTTGCCAATACACCAAAGGATAGAACTCAAAGTCTAATGATAAGGTATAAAATATACCTTCATCCTCCAGGCTCTAAGTATTTGACAGGCTCATCAATTTCTGTCTATCATAAAAAATTTGATCTCAGCCCTTTAGGCTCAATAAATAGGACATTCATAGTTCAGACATCTTTAACTGCTTATAGAAAGTTGCTAGCTCCATCCAGCTTTTTCAGGTGACATTTTGACCTTCCTCTCCTTTTGGGGAAAAAATTAGGGGAAGAAGAGAAAAAAGAAGAGATAGTGTACATCCATCTTCCTCCTTTTCTATCCAGCATGAGAAAGAAATTGACATTTTCCTGGTGGCCAGTGGTAGTTTCCCGGTGGCCAGTGGTAGTTAATCTGCTCTCAAGTCAGTCCTTTCTGATGATTTCCTTGTGCTTTTTTTCATTGTGATATTTAAATGTTATTTTAGACAGCTTGTGTGTCTTCAACAATGCAGAAATGCTGAGCTAAATATGATATGAGATCCATACTGTCATTTACATCACAACTAATCAACTCTATGAGAGGGATCATTAAGCTCATCATAAACATATTTTAAAAAAAAAACTTTCTTGAGGCTGATAAACGAAGAAAATAAAGTCCAAGTCCCAAGTTCAAATGATGTATAAATTCCATCCTGTAAATAACAAGTAGAACATTCTCTTGAGCACAGTGGGAACTAAACCATAATTGTTGCCCTTCTTCAGGAGCAGCTATGTTAGGTAAGGCACGAGGGAAAGGAGGCCATATAAAACACTTGTAATATTTCAGCATCACCAGAGTTTAACCTGGGAAGGCTTTTACTGGAAAGCTTCCAACTCTGCCAGCTCTTTGTTACACAGTGGATTTTACGCCACAGCTGAAGACCTTCCAAATAACAAAACCAGGCAAAGGAAAAGCAGATTGACTTTTTGGCAGGAAGTCGATGTGCAAATGCTAATGAAATAATCTCAGTAAGCAGTCAGACTCCTCAAAGGTCAACAGCTACGTAGTGAAGAACTTCAGCATTTAAGTTATTAACAATTTTTTCTTGAAGGATTCTGACAGTTTCTGTGCTCTAAGTTAAGGGGTTAAAAAAAAAAATCAAGATTTGATGACTGAATGGTCAAACTCTCTATACCTCTGTCTCTGTGATTCTTCAGACAAAAAGACTGTCTTGTTCCTATGGAAGCAACCAACCTGATTCCTGTCTATTTAGGGCCAGAACCTAACCTAACCAAAGCAAGTAGGAAAGTGGACTGTCATCAGTGCTCTTTCTCATCTGTTTCTGGCAAAGTGCACTATGAAACACCCAATCTCAATGCTATCTTTCATTGCCACCCCCCCCCCCTTATAGCCTCATTCTTTTATCTGTTCTTCCACTCTTCTAGTCCACTCCTCACAACCAAATAGTCTTTATCACCCATACTGGTGTACTCCTGTCCTTTTTCTCTCCTAATTCAGAACGAAGGAATGGGTACAAGCAATGACAAAGGGTGAAGAGGAAAAGAAAATTATCCTCAAGAAAGAAAGTGGATGACATCAAATTGCCTAAACTTTGATGTATCTTAGCTGAAAGTTGCTTGCTGTCCCTGCAGTCCAATTTTGGTAGAGTGAAAGTCAGTGGTAAAACCTTCAGCAGTTTTAATGGGATTAGAAGCAAGACTCCAAGCAGAATTAAGCACAGCTTAGGTCTTCCAGTTACTCAGTGAAGCAGCTTCAGTTCCCATTTGTACCACTTTAAATCATGGACCACTGATAAAGTCTTGCACCTTTATGAATCAGGATCGGTCCTACTGTGCTACTGACAAATACAGTATCATTGGCACATTGATAATTAACACAATGACATAAGTTCATGCTTAAGGACACCACTTCTATTAATTGTACATGAAAGAGTATTTTGTCCCACTCTTGTTTGTACTACTTTCCATTTTCTTAAGTTGGGAACTTAAAAAAATCTCTTATTTTCTTGATGCTACTTTAGATGACCCCTTCATTTTGCAAATCTCCATGAGTGTAACATCTGCCTCTTGTAAATCACAAGTAAAAAAATGTGCATGTCAGGCAGGCAATCTTCTTGCCTATGCTGAGAAATTGTATTGGATAAATTTAAACTGGGTTTACTAGGTTCACTTTAGCCTCTTCCAAAGAAACAATCTAAATTAATACAAACCAGGTTAATTTCATCTTACCAGTGCCTAACCAGCTTTTCGTAGCCCTTCATTGAAATTGATTTATTTAAAATCACTTTTTATTTAGAGTTTGCTTTTAGAACATGAAATATCCCTCCCTAACAGAAAATCATAAACACACATACAAAATATTAAGAGAGATTACTGAATTTCCGTGCTCCACTGTGCCCATTTAGACCAGCTCAAACATAGACAGGTTGAAGTGTTTCCTTCTGTAAAAATGGTAGGGGTAGATCTCATTTCCACTTAATATACTATCTACTTTTTAGCTTCCTTATCCCTAACACAGGTCAACTATGAAAAAAATGTGAACTAAATCCTAACATTCTGTGAACCATGGAATTAACAACAACTTAACCTTTCTAATCCAACACTTCACTAAAGAAAAGAAAAGCTTAAGAGAAACAAGATGGGAGCACCCTATTTCTGGCTATATTGATGTGTTTGGGATTGCTAGTCAGATCCCATCAGTTCCAAATCAGAGTAATAAAGAAGCTGAAATGAGAATTCTTATCTGCTAGTTGGATTTCTGCATCTCTCACCACCAATTTGAAACATATGGAAAGTGAATTCCACACTGGCACAATGCCCTTTCGACTCGCACATCAAAGCACTGGCTCTTCAGACAAAGATACATTCAAGGTGAGAAAGCCTAAAAGTAACTTCTATATATCTAATCTATTTAAAGACTGTCATCACTGCACACAGGACAAAAAGAAGAGCCAAGCATTATAGAGAAAGTGATCTCAAGGAAAAGCAAAGTACCTCAGGTGACAGATGTAAATGGAGGTGGGAAAGTTAAGTGTTACAGATATATAGGTTTAATGTCCAGCATTAAGACATTTATATAAAAGGGAAGAGCTGTTGACTATAACACTACCAAAGCGCAAATATGGCAAGTATGAAACAAACACACACATTTTACTCAATCTGCGAGAAAGTGGCACACACCTGGACTTGGCTAAAATAGAAATATTTCATCAATGTATTTGCAACTTTACTGCTCTAGCACTCAAAACACACCGATAGTGAAAACTGCTCATGAATAGCACAGTAAGTTCCAAGCTTCTAAGCGCTTACGGCAGTAACATGGTCTGTTTCCCAACATCTTTGCAGTCCTTGGAGAGGTGTAGATGGAGATTTAATGAGCAATGCATACCATCTGTTAATATTGCCTTCAAGAGCAACTGAGAAAAAAACAGCAATACCAAGAGTGCAAGGGATGGCAGAAGCTTTAAAAATATGGACCATCAATAATAGGGTTCTCTGTGTATGATTGCTGTAAAAACAAATCCCCAAAAATGAGCAACTATATGTTTATTTTGCAACTGTTAAAATATTTAAGTCAGTCTAAAACCTGGATTAGAACTGTGCAATGAACATTCAGGTTAACAGAGCTAGTGGGCATATTACTTCTGATCAAAAGCCAAACGCAGCAGAATGACACATGCCAGGACCTGGTCCTGCAGTACCCATGTTCTGGGCTAGCTCCCTTCTCTAACAAACTAGAACAGATCTTTTTAGTTAGGCTGATTTACGTAAATACAGGATCTGGCTGCTTGTTAGTTTACACTCAAGCCAAGCGGGTAAAAACTGCTATCGTTCGAATAGAGTAGTATTTCTCACTTACTCAGAGGGGTTATAAATAACTACTTCAGATGCTAGACAGTGGACAGTCAAGCCCCTGGTCCCTGAAGTGTCTAAAGAGAGAAAGCTAAGTCTGACAGCGCAATGCGTGTTCAGCTACTAGCTACGGCAATTCAGCTGAACCCTGTGAAGCCATTCAGTAGGCAATCACAAATGCATTATAGGGATACAGAGAAACTACCTGGTGTCTCTCTACTCAACAAATGCTTCAGTTGTTTGCAATGTGAACCAGCTCAGTGGCTGGCCTAAGTGCCAGCTAAACATCAGGGTATTGTTTTCCACCCTGCTGTGGGCCTATAATTTAGACTCAGGTCTAAATCACTTGCCACATGCAGCTGAAGCTTCAAAGCCTGTCTATAAAGCTGCAAACATTAACTCCCTTGCGTTGCGAGTTTAATTAGTGTCTAGTTCTCACAAATCAGTCTTCTACAGAACATGACCTGAGGACAGGCCTCCTGTTCAGCAGGTATCAGATATTTCTATCATAAATAAGAAAGAGGTCACTTTTTCCTTTCAGTTTCACAGTAACTATTCTCATTGATCTATTCACCTCAGTAAATATGACTGTTGTTTTCAATTAGATGGTGAAGTCTGATTTCCTATAGGATAAGAACTGTATTTCCTAATAGTTGGCAGGACAATATCTTCACCTTTTTCATCCAGTCATATACGTTTCAGTCTTACATTAATATTTTCTTCTTCCTCAACAGAGCTTTGAGAAATTGCCAAAAATCCATTTAAATGCTTTGGGTTTACTTCCTTAGTCCCAGTTTTATTTGAAAACAATATTAAATCTGGAGGGAAAGAAATAACTGGAGGTCCATAGTTTGCACAATGAGTTACCTTTGGCCTACATCGCTTTGTGACAAGAACAGATGTAAAAGCTCTTTGCAGTCCTTAATCAAGACATACTATTACTGAGATAACCAGAAGGCAAAAGAATAAGCCAAGTGACCAGGGTTCAGAAACAGAGAAGGTTGCATGAAATAAAGGGTTTATTTTAATCGCTAGACTTCTCCGACAGAGCTGTAAGTCAATTATAAAGTTAAAGCCACGTTACCTTACTGTATGTTAGTATAAACATAGAGAATTCATTTGTAGTAATTTAATAATCATAAAATTTTATGGCGTACTGACCCTTTGAATCAGAAATGCATTATTTTTCAATTACTTTAATGGTTAATTTATACAAATCACAAATACAGCTTACTCCACTCTCCCAAGTGGATTAATGCAAGTACAGTTAAAAAGCAGAAGTATACTTTCCTATGAGTTTTCTGCATCTTTTGTGGTGAACGCAAAAGCAAAAACATTCTGCTTGTTTTCAGCATATAATGATAGGAATCAAAAACACATACAGAGCAAAACATAATTAGATGATAATTTAAGCATGCTTCCTATGAAACATAGTCACACTGCAGGTTAAAAAAGCACCAAAACATAGTTGTTTAGAGCCAGACTGTTGTCATTATTTATTCAATCAAAACCAATTTCTTCTTCTGCATGTCGTGTAGACATTGCGTAGGTCCACACCAATCTGGCAGGTACCAGGTACTCAACTCCTTTCATCAAAGGAACTAATTTTTAAAAGAATGTATTTTATATTCTTCTACAATTCAAAATCAAACTCTTATTTTAATACATTTTTAGAATGGAGTATTTCACAAAATTACAAACACCTGAAAGCTAAAACAATTCCAATTTGCAACCTTAAGCACAGAAGTGGTAAAGAGGGCCCAAAACACATATGTGAGGAGCTCCATCACTCTCCTTGCCTAACGTAAAGCTGTCCACTCAGATTAAATGCCCCAGAACTTTCCCAGTCACACTTAGATTTCTTCCACATGCTATTCCTTCTCCCCTAACTCCTCTGTCTCTCCCACACTGTACCGATGTAGACCTGTTAAAATTATCTTCATGCATCTTGTTTACAAACCACTACACTCTTGTGCCCAAATTCCCTCATGTCTCAGTAGATGGATGAACTGTTTACTCATTTCTTTCCTTTTTTTTTGGTACATTGTTTTTTACCTGGGGAAAATTTCTTACACCTATACTGAAATTAAGTACAGAAATTATGTCTAACTGTGCTAGATCTCTGTGAACAGCCCTGAGCCCTGAAACTCCAAATAATGTGCTAGTTTAGAAAACATAATTCTCCAAAAGCTTGAACAGCCATTTCACTTTTGGCCACATCTTCAAATGTCAGTAAAACCCACTTGAGGGGACAACCACCACTGTTAATGGCAGACAGACTGGAGAGAAAGAGTGGCTATTTAGGGACAGTGGCCACCATTTGTACCAAGGAAGTAAAAACAAGATTTAATTCCTATTGTTCTTATTTGACCTTCTACTAATGCCAGCTTGTATCTAAACATAGTAAAGCTTTCTTCATCCACATTCATTTAAAATGATACACTTTTGTTGTGCTATAGAATAGTATAAATAAAAAAGTATGAAGTTCACTTCCATTCAAGAACAGCCAAGATCACTGGCTCAAAGAGCAATACATAATAGGATACTGCTAACACCAAACATCAAGAAAGATAGTTAAAACCATTACAAATCCATATTTCTCTCAGTAACTTAACAATCTATAGGTTCAGTCAATTTAAAAGATCTAGGAACAGGGGTTTAGTAGATTAGTAACAACAGACCATTAATCTCTGCAGCCTCAGTTTTAATCCAGCAATGACCAAAGTGATTGAAAATCATTCTGACCACATGACCAGTAAAGCTCCTAAGCACGGCTCCCTCACATACCTGAATCCCAGCAGCAGAGGTCACAGTATGTTTCTAATGGGACTATTTACCAAGAGACCTCCGCTTAATACTTAACTAAACTGAATGCCAACATTTTTGGCAGAGTAATTCCACTGCACACTACCTCTGTGAACTAAGAGCTGATTTGAAGATTTTATTTTACACTTTATTTCAGCCTGTATTAGCAAAGCTTGCTTTTTTCCCTGGAAAAATTTCCAAAACAAACTTGTGTAAAACCAATACTTTTTTGTTTCTACATAAGATTTTAAATAAATGTGTAGGAATTGATGACTGTCATTCCAAGCAAATGCCAGATTATTTCTGTACAGTTTATATAATATCAGTGAAAGTTATATCCAAAACACTTTAAGAGTTTTAAAAATAATGCAGTAGTATTATGTCATATGCTATGTTTTTATATATAAGAATGCTCTGTTTCAAAGATTTTAAGTACTGGAGTATTCAATGACTAGAAACAATTCTTATGTTGTCCAGTAATGTAATGATATTATGTGGTCAAGACACTTCATCATTTGGTCCTCCACAATTGTTATCAGGATATCAGTAAAGAAGCCATTGAAAGGGAGACCTTTAAAAAAGGATTTAAATTCAGCTGGTTTTTGCTGTGGTCTGAAATAGGAGTCACAGGTTCTTTTTCAGGAGCATTAAAAGGAAGATGCTGACTACCTTGTCAGATATGCTTTTATTACTGCAAAGTAAGTATTTAAAAGCATAAAAACACAGTAGACACAGAAGGCCCCAGTTACATAGAGTAAAGAACTAAAAATGGGAGTTACAAGCGTGAGTTATGAGAGTTACTTGCTGGTGTCGGTGAAGCATCAAGCAGAGCCAAAGCAGGACAATGCCTGGAGGAGAGAAAGGAGAAAGTTTGCAGGCCCTGTGCCCTTTGGTAGATACAGCCCAAATACATAAATATGATGTAAATGTATTGTAGAGCTTTGTCTGGCCATTTTTATAAATAGTGCAATACTTACATAAACTTTCTTGCCCACGGTAGAAATTTATTCATAATACTGTATATGAAGCCCCACCTCATTTAAAAAGTGAGGCATTTTTCTACTGATAGATACTAAATATGCTATCACCTTCTCTCAGCAGTATAGAGGACGTGTTTGTCTTGTTTTGGTCCCAGACAGAAGGATAGACAGAACCTCAAGTATTTTCATATATCCCCCAGAAGAACTTTCCTATATCAATCTGACTAAACTCTGCTTATGCAATCTAGACTATGCCAGCTGCTTGCACAAAACTGGCATGAGGTTTCCCAAGCACCACTGTTGGCACCACCTGGTAAAGCGGGCCTTCCCTTATCACTCAACACAGCTGTGTGCTGTCCCTCCACCGGTCCTGCCACGCAGCCCCACAGCCCAGGTCTGTACTCGGGATGTCCTCTTTATATCAGGACTTGAGGTCTGATCAAAATAAAATTAAAATTTGTGCTAGAAAAAAAATGGAACAGAAATTCACACATGAAAAGCATTGTGTATTACCACTCATCTCTTGTTATTTCACTTTGTAGCGTTTTGGTTTTGTTTAGGGTCATCCAGGGGAAATCTGTTTACTATTGTGAAAAACCGTGTCTGTTTCATTCAGGGCATCCATCAAGTGAGAATTAACAAATTACAATCCAGATAATTTCAATTCTGATTGTACAGTTTCTCTTGCTATGTTAGTCATACTAGAAAAGTCCATATCTTCACTTCAGCACACAAAGAACTGATGTGATTTTACCTGGATAAAAAACTATTTTCTACACAACTGTATAATTTAATCAAAGATTATGAAAATTTCTGCTCATCTTAGATGGGCTTTTCCAAAGATTTTGTATTATTCATATATTATACCACTGCTACTCCTTGCTTCAGCAAAGCACTTCAGCACATCCTTAATCTAAGTTGTTTTAAACATATTAAGACTCAGATACAGCAAAACACTTAAGCACGTCTTTTAAGTTTTGCATTTTGCTGAATCTGTGTATTAATGTATCACAATAAAATCTAAAGAGGATGACTAAGTTTTTGGCTTACGAGTATGAAAACATACTTATGCTACCCAATAGAAATAAATCATAATATTTATTACTCTATTTTGCATCCTCTTCCACATTGAGCTAAATACCTGTGACTCTACAGCAAAGGCACAATTACAGACTGGGAAAGATGAATTGTTAAAAACTTGGAGAGAGTGCCAGGGGGGCTACTGAGGATAAAAATTATTCATCTGAAGGTAACTTTAAATCCCACTTGCAATTGCTAGCTGCCACATAGTATCCTCAGGATCATCTGGGCAAATGAGAGGAGACTGTGGAGTCCTCGTAGATTACTTTGTTTTCCAGCAGGCACAAAAACATACAATAAGATACTGCTTATAAATATGAATGTGAACAAAAACACCCACAAATGGTGAAGCCATGTGAATATACTGGAAAATAAAAAGTGGGAGTTACAGACATCATGGATGAAATGCCCTGGGGTGAGGATTTCACCCCCCAAAATAAATTCACATATGTGTACACAGCATATCCAACAACTGCATCAGTATGTAAAGGAGCCTGTTTGTCTGATCAGAGAGCAAATTTCAAAGAGAAAATTTGGGGCCAAAACCTCTGGTGCCCTTAACTTTCTGTTGTCACCTGCATCCATGCCAAGCGGATGCAAAACATGAGGCAGGCAAAGTGCTGCACTTTGAGGAACCTATTCATTACTCATAGTCACAATAAAAACATAAAGAGGCCAACTGAATGTATTTTAATAATTTAAGCAGAATTTAAATAACACACATTTATGGAGGAACTTTGTGTGGGTCTGAATCTTACCTTAATATAATTCTAACTCCTGGAAACCAATTTAATTTAAACTCTAATTGATGTAATTCTTAAATATACCATAATTATAGCTCATGATATCTTCACTGCTATTACTATGAAGAGAAAAAATACCTTGTAAGGCAGAGAGAGGAGGAGGAGGGATCCAGCCTCTGAGAGGACACACCAGGCCCTATTCTGTGACCCTGCACTCCCGGGGAAGCCACACATTTAAACACTGAGGATAAATCTAGCTGAAGCAAACTGCATGAAGTCAAGAGGCAAAGGAGCAGAAATGACCACAAACTCGCTGCTCAGCTGGGCTTCAGGTTCTAGAGGTTTAAAAATGGTTGTTTTATGTTTCTTGGGGCCAGACTGCCAGGTTTCATCATCCGCTGAATTCGTTGAGCGTGCCCAGCTGCAGCCGTGCCCTCCCCAGTCAGAAATCGAAAGGCAGGTTAGCATGTAGCTCACAGAAACCGTTTTCAGGAAGACGTTTCTAGAAGTTTGCAAGGGCAGGCAGCACCGCGAGGGCAGTCACCCTTCCTGTGGGGCACAGCTCTCAGTCCCCCAACATGAGGAGGAGGCACAGGAGAGCTGTGTGGGTCAGCCACCCTCCCGCCATCGCCAGGCAGGCCTGCCCCGGCCTGGTCAAGCTGGTTGTCCAGTCGGCGAGGCAAGGCGGGTGAGGAGCAGCAGGGCAGGAGGCTGAGGGCAGGTGAGGGGCTGAGGTTAAAGGCAGCTCAGAGCCGCTGAGGCGCCAGACATGGCTTCTCAGTTCTCTCCACAGCCTGACCCAAGGCTGCTCAGCTGTGCAGGATCAGAGCTGACACAGACAAAGCAGCCCAACCCCGGGGCTGGAGGACAAGGCTGGAGAGCCTGTGGGCTCGTCCCAGGGCCTGTCACTGCCTTCTCTCCTGACCCTGGCGCCACTGAGGACCCCTGCTCCCTCATTTCAGTGAGGCACTTCACTGTCTCAGTGAGGTGATTTAGTGTCAAACCCTGACCAGAGACAAAGTGTAAGCGTAATCCTAGTGCTGCAAGGCAGAAATGAGAGTGAAAAGGGACTGTAATTACTTAAATTGCTGCTGGGTGACCTTTCACATGATGTTTTACCTTAGTTTTTTCTTCATCTGTGGCCAATTCCCTAAACTGTTCCAAGCTTACATTGAAATTCATCTTTTTTTTTTTTTTTTTTGACTGAAATATAACGCAAAGCTCTTCTCATTCATACCTTTCATTCTTAGAAAAATCCAGACGGCACAATCCCATTCAGATAAATCCCCTGTCAGTAGCTGTTCACATGCTCCCAAGCAGTGGGATTAGGACCAGCACAGGGTCAATCAAACACTTTTTCTTTCCAGCAGTAGCAGCTCTTCCCTTCCATAACTGCAGCTTCCCACATGGGAAATAACACACCTTTCCTGCAAATGGTATGTCTTTCCACCTATGTATGAACAAACAGCTCATTCTCCATAAAATTTCACTCTCAGGGGACACTACTGAAGTATTGTTATCCTTTCCTGCCAGCAAGCACAAATCTTCAGCACTACCTTTTTCCTAAAGAAAGTTTCTTTTCTCTGCCATGACAGCAAACGCAAATTAATGCTCTTTCTAGGGGCCCAACTATGTCACCTTGCCAAACAAAATTTAGCTGTGGCAGTAGCAAGCTTTCCTGACTTGCTCCTTCAGTCACCCAACTGCCATCCTACTGGGAGTACAGCTATCAGGCAGGGTTTGCTGGAGGACATGGTCATTCCAACACCACTTCAAACAGTGCAGTTTTCCATAGTCACACATACCAAAAGACCTTTCTCTATTACTTGTTATATTTTTCTTTTATCATTAATAAGGGAAATTCTGCAGGAGTCCTGCTGTGCTAATCTTTCTACCCATGGCAGAACAGAAAAACTCCATTCTGATGACTATTCTTGAAGCAGAACAGGGCACTATAGTAGTTAACAGTAGGAAAGAACTTAAATTGGAAACAACCCACAAAACTGACAAGAAGATGATTTTTTTCAAAAACCATGTTTCCCTCTAAATCCATCTACTCAAACACTACTTGCAAGAGCTAGAGACGTCAACACATTTAGAGGGGGGAAAAAAGGATAATGTTGCTTAGCTTCCTCCTCCATGCACGTGCTTAAAAGCCACTTTGGACCCGTCAGTGCACAACTCTATCTGTTCCATACTTAAAAGCCAGATGACAAACATAGAATATTCTGAGCTTTATCAAGCTAAGCACGAATGATAAAGGGAGGAAGAGAGAATGTCAAAATGAACAGATAATGTTATGGATATTATCTCTATACTTATTTTAGTATCTTGCTAAAAAGTACATTCTAATTAGTTATTTGTGAATTACAGCTGCTGTGATATTTTTCTGGCAATAATATTACAAAAGATAAAACTGTGGGGCGTTTAAGTTTAGTACTAGTTTTACTACAGAAATACAGATGTTACAGACCCATGAATTTAAACTAGAAATGTTTTCATATGGAAAAATGCATCAAACAATGAAAGCATTTATTTTCTTTAGTTCTGACCTTTGCTTTCAATATGCTATATATGTGGGAACTGATTACCTTCCATTTTTCAAGATTAATAAAAGAAAATTAAGTATTTTAGGGCTGTAATCCTGGATAGGTTGTACCTGGCACTCCACAGGAGCAGAGACCTGCTATCCAAAGCTTTTCTCATTGCCAAGCTTTAAGTTTTTGCAATTTGTAGGGCCCAAATCTCATTAACACTAAAGCCATTTATAACATTCTCAGAGTTCCAAGGTCTTTTAAGTGGGTGTAAATATAGGTTTCCTTATGCCTTCTTACCTCAACTGCCAACTGCTAAGCACTGCATGAAAATGCTTCCCATATTGACAAATAAGAATTTTATACTTATGGGCACCCATGTGCCTATGAGGCACCCAGTACTTGTCTACATTACCAGGAAGGCTACCATACCACAGAAATATAGGTCTAAAATGTTTAAGTCCTCTATTGTTATGACAATAATAACTTGCTATTTTATCTTCAAGAAATTTCATTGGAAGACCCTTGACAGCTTTTCAACTATCAATGGTTAAACCAGCAATAAAATATTCTACTACTTTGAATTCCACTCTAAACAGGTTGGACTGCAAATTCTCCTAAATGCCAGATTATTATTATTTTCAAAAAATTATTTCTGATTTATTTACCATTAATGTTTCAATTTATCTATCACAATGGAATTTTTTTGCTGATACTCTCCACTTTTGCACTTTCTGATGGCATTACCATGGAAATGCAGTCACACTATACAGTGTTGCCTCTAAACAAGACATTTAAAATTTGATTCCTATTTTCTATGCCTTCCAACATGATGTATAGTTAAGATAAAAACAAGATACAAGCAAAATAACACTTATCACAGTATGTCAGTGTTGTCCATAACTAACTGTTATCTAGTTTTGTCTGCTGTTTGAGCTGGTAATGAGATAATGATAAAACAGTTTTATATCGTTTTCTATTAACAGCCCAGATGGGCCAATCATCCACTTCAGTCTCGGCCATGTTAAGTTTGGCCATAAACAATTGGTAATGATGAAAACAGCAGCTCCCTCCTCAGCTAAATTACAACCTTTCGACCAAGAAAGCAAGCAATTCTTTGACCAATAGCAACAAATAAGCAAAGCAGCCTTGTAGGGTAAGCAGGAATTCCTTGTTCAGTGGTATACAAGGAATAGTCATAATGCAAATGAAAAGCCATTTCAATCCTTGCTGAATTTAACATCTAGCTGTTGTAGATTTAAAAACTGTAGATTTCCAAGAATATCAGGGGCAAAACTTCTCTGTAACATCAGTTGTATCTTAAAGACTTAAAGAATACCCTTAAGCTAAGAGTGCTTATTTGAGTTGGGGTTTTATTCCTGGTTTTAATAATTTTGTCTTGGAGGCTTGGTATCTAGTGCAGTTGCATTAACAATGAGGCATCACAACAAGGCAAAGAGGTCCCTTTGAAACTGGGTGTCTCCATCACTGGGATTTGGGAAAGAATAGCAGTGATTACCAGGTTCTTTCCATCAGTTTACTGGATGGAAAATAGTTCAGCATAATACGTGCAAAACTATTCATAAACGTTCCCTTCTACTACCTTTACATAATCTAAAAATATGTGTGTTGTTTTGGCATTTTAGCACCTATCTGGTCACGCTCTAGCTGTAAAACTAACAATAAAAATAGAATGATGAAAAATACAGGACACAAAAAAAAAAGTAAAGCAGACATTTATAGGCGACTACAAGGCTATTTCCATAGAATTTTAAAGCAGAAACATCTTGACACCTTTTGGAAAGGCGGCAACATCTCTGAAGTGAGAAAGCATTCAAGTGCTAAGGAACTGAGAGTCTTTGGAGCCAACATATGGCCTCCATCCTGTGTTTGAATGTGAGCAGGAGGATTGAATCCACGTGGATTTTCAGTAACATCAACAAACTCCGTGCGGGCATGAAGGTTTGCCCACACACATGAAGCTGTGGAGATGGGACAAAGCAGGAAAGAATACTATAATGGATTGGATGCCAAAAGCTCTTAGTTACCAGATGTACCAGGCTGCATGTTACACCTTCCTATATGCCTAGTGATTACTTTCTCATATATATATATATATATGTGCTATGAATAATTCCATCCCCTAGGATATTACATTTCTTGCTTAAAAGTGCCAGAAAAAGCTATTTCTGTGACACTATTTGAGAATAATTAACTTTGTTTCAACATTTTTGTCCAAACATAACAATGAACCATTCACTGTTAGTTACTAATGGATATTGGAGCCTTGACACTCTTCTACAAGACTACTTTAGCTTGAATTATCTCGGGTTGTACAGTGCTAAGAGAAGAAGAGTTATCAGACCTTACAGACCATCATTCAACAGATAATTCAAGCCCTGGCATAATTTAGAGTTCCTATAGGACAACTCTGTGTTATGCCAGGTAATAAGAGCTGAGAGACTGCAGAAGCAGCAAGACAGAAAATGAAGTGCAAGTGTGCTCCAAATACGCCCCTAGCCCTCACTGCCAGGAGATGCTACATCAGATGCTCAATATACGGTGGAATTCCTTGATAGACAGGATTTTTTTTATACCATCTTAGTTGTTCACGTTACATGATTTATGACCCCTGTGTGCTGCCAAGCAGGCCAAAGAAGTTACATCATAAAAGGGATCTGCCCCTGTGTGACTTGAGGACGACAGCAAAGGATGAAAATACTTCCAAATAATAAGCAAGCTGCAGGGATTGCATGAGTTTCATCCATATTAGTTCCCACAAGCCACAACAGTAAGAGGTAATATATCAATTCCTAGGAAGCCACAGAAATGTTGAACATGCAGGTTTTATAAATCATTTTGTTGACGGATTAACAGAAAATGTACATAGAAATCTTCTTAATCAATGCCCATGACAGTAGCATTTTCTTATTTAAATGAAGTATCCTGCAAGGGCTTGAAAACAGCATCCTGTTTGTTTTCTTGAAATTGATTGTCAATATCTAGAATCACAAAAAAAATTGCTCATGGTTTATACAAATGACTGTGCAAGCCAAGGTGGCAGCCATTATGGGATCAACAACATCCCACCTGAGAACACTGATGCTAACTACTCTTTTATTACCCAGGAAGGAAATTTTAGACATCTTACCAACAACGATTATCCTCTTTCTATATAAACAGTATAATCCCTGTGCCATAATTATCTGTATCTTCAAAGGAACAACAACCAGAGAGGTCTTATTTCAGCATTCTATCTACAGGGCATCTTCACTTCCACTACCCTGTGTTCCTTCTATGCTGTAGTACCATTAGAAGGAACAAATCCTCAGAAGTCATAAAATGAATCATGACTATTTTTCCTCAGAGACTACAACTCAAAGGAATAAATATGCATCACGACTTAGAAAGAAAGAGAGGGCTTTCATTTCTTTCTAAAGGATAGAAATTGTTTTCTTGGCCCTTCAATCTGTTCTTATTTTTCCTTTGCATCTGCATAAAGAAACTAGATTCCCCTTTCAAACAAGCTATTTCAAGTAGCAAAAGCCTTAATTCACTATGCCAAGAAAACAAAATATTCAGTTTACTAAATTCACAGATAAATTATTTCCCAAACGCCAGGGCCAGTAATTAAAAAAAAAATTATTCCTAAGTCTCAGTAACATTTCTTCCAAACAAAGCAATCTATAATACACACAGGTAACTGACTGATAAAAAATGTTAGGTATAAAATATTTTGAAAATATATATGCCTCTTTCTAATAGATTAAATTACTTTCCATAAACTAAATCTCACAAACATTCGTGCATGTAAGACACAAAAAAGCCAACTGTATAACTTCATTATTTATTTTAAGAAACACGACGTAAGTGCTACATTCAGCATAATTCATATTTAAACTTCATGTAAATACATAGCAAAAGACAATGTGACATAATATTGAACCTATGTTTAATAAATAAGTTCACTAATAATGATAAACTAACTTAATAGTCTATTCAATTCAGTGACTGACATCATCCCTTTGAGCAGCAGCCCTTAATAGGCCCTAATCCAAATAACCACTGGAATTAGTAGGAGAGCCATCACAGGTTTAAATAGACACTGAATCAGGCATTTGCTGATGTTCAGGAAAGATCCATGCACAGAAGAGCAGTCTTGTATCTTCATTGCTGAAACAACTGACTTAATAAGAAAGAAAAAGAAGAAAAAAGTATACTACCACATTCCTTAATTCACCTCCCTGTAATTTGCAGCAGAGTGCTCAACTGGTGGGGTTTTTTTAAGTAACATGTTGTATGAATGACCAGTGCTGAAGTGCTAAAAATACTGTTTCTGGAATCCAGTGTTGAGGCAAACGTTAACAGGCTTCATTACACCTTCTTTTACTTACACTGTTATCCAGACATCCCAGCTAGATAATACGCTACAAAACATGGTGTAAAAAGGATGACAGAGGAAAGATACAAAGCATTAGTGCCAGTCAGATATCTACAGATCTTAATCCCTTTTACCAAGATGACAAATCCTAAGGATTCCTGAAAAAATAAAAAATCCCCAGGAAGGGGGGAAAAAAAAAAAAAAAGCAAGCCTAAATGCATGCACACATCCTCTGTGTAGTTAAAATTATTTAAAACCACAGCTTTAACCATGCAGCAAAAGCATCCCACCGTTCATTTATTCACTTTATTCCCCAGAAAAGAAAAAAAAAAAGATAGAAAGAAAACAGAGATAGAGAGATAGATATCAGTCTGTTCTCAGTGCTAGAGGGAGATGGAGAGCGATGAGAGCGCCTGCAGGACTGATCGCACTACCAGGTTCAGAAGCCTGGGTTCCCATGTCTGAAGATGAGAAAAGGAGGGGGGGAGATTAGGAAACACTGGCAGCTAAATGCGTGGCATAAGGACCTGCACAGAATGGGACAGCTTCTTTCTGTCTCAGGATATTACCGTCAGAACGGCCAAGAAAGCGAGGAGCTTCATTTTTCCATTCTCACTGTGGTACTTTAACAAGTGCTTAATTTGAAGAGAACTGGACAGGTGGCATATCATGCTGAGCTAAATAGATAAGTGTGAGATTTAAATGACAAGAGGCAGCAGGGTTTGTTGTTCTGAAGAGTGGGGGAGTGCATTATTCTGATGGTACCAATGGGCACAAGTGGAAGGTCATCCTGGGGTGCTGCCAGTGTCACCCGGGTGCCTGGTAGCAGATGGTGCCAGTCTGTAGGGATAAAAGAAGGGCTGCCATACCCCAGGGGCTGATAGCAACACTATTGGCTCAGGAATAAAAAAAGTTTTGGGGCAGGTGCAGGCAATACAAATTAACACAGATGCTGCCACCCCAAATGTCAGTCTAAGTGCCACCAGTCCAAGGGCTGTGAGGGTGGATCAGTCAGAAGTGCTGCAGAAACGTGGCAGGGGCTGGCACTGCCAGGGTGAGATGCTGCAGGGGCTGCTGGCAGATTGGGAGCTGGCCCAGGTCAACCTCCGCATGGTCCCATGGGAGCTGTGGGGCTCCCTCTCCTGAAGCACCTCCAGGCTGGACACCCAGGAGTCCACCAGGACCCCCACCTGCCCCCTGCAGTGCTTTGCCTGTGTCGCTTGCATTCCCATTTCCGGACTTACGCAATGACCTGCGGGCAGAAGCAGCCTGCAGAGAAATGAACAGCAGGAGACGCAGGCAGCCTGGGTCCCCATGGGGCTCCCTGAAGTGTCCCAAACTAGAGAACTGGCCACCTCCCCACTCCTGCCTCCTGCAACATAATTATTCCAGCATGACTGACATGACAAATTAACAAGGCAGCCAAGGCTTTTGCAGTAGAAGGGAGTGTTTTCCCCAAGAATAAATTGTTCCAATCCTTTACGCTAGACACCCGGCCGTGCCTATTCATTAATTGGACAAGCTCTGGTGACAACTGAAATTACCCAGCTTCTACATACTGGAGGGGAGAGAGATCTTTGCAAGCTTAAAAATGAGAAGCCTAAAGCTGGAATCCCAGCCACCAAGGAGCTCTTTGAATGGGGCTTTTTTTTTTTTTTAAATTCATTTTCAGAGCACAGCCATAGTAAAGCTCTTTTTAAAAGCAGAGGCACGTCCTTCAGTGTCATTCCTTCTTTTGCAGACCCTGAACTGTGGCACCAGAACATGACAACTCCACCAACGAACCGCAAACCTTTTAAGATCCACAGATCAGCCGAGTTTAAGAACTTCAGGAGCTACGAAATTCTGGGATTACTTCAATGTTGCGATTAATTATCACAAATCAGGTACATTAGGAATTATAACCAGTACACTGTGGTTATTTATTGCAAGCAATGCATCATAATTACGGCACAGGTATTGGAATTAAGGGGAGGGGGATTGATGTTTGTTGATTTCTGTCACGATCTACTCGCAATACATCATTCATGTATTCTTCAACTACTATTTGATTTGGGTTTAACTGTACCTCTTGCCCCTTGCTAAGGGGAAGCCTGGGAACCCTGTCCGGTATTTGTAACTCCCCCCCGCCCCCCGCCCTTTCTGTGCTAGCTGCGTACCTGAAATGCAGACGATGAAATTCGCTTGCAGAAGAAAAAGCACCTCCCAAACAATTTCCATCCTCTGATTCTCATGCCAAGTGCATCCCTCGGCGAAAAAAAATAACAAAGATCAATATCGCAGTTTGAACGATCCCAGCAAATTTCCTTTCGGACTTGCAGACTGTATTCCCCAGATGTGCTGACAACACATGTCCGAGCTCTCTCTCTGCACAGCTCAAGCGAGATCCCTTCCCTTCCTTCGCCCTCCAAAAAAGATCACGAAGCCAACTGCCAGCACTGGGCTCTTCCTCCACGAGCGAGAAAAAAATCCACCAGATTTCCCAACAAGACATAGACAACAAACCCCAACTGATCCGGTCCGGAGAGTCTCTATTCCAGGGCGGCCAGCTGCAAGTTAACCCCAAACTCCGCACGTCTCAGCGGGGCAGCGCCAGCATGCCGGGGGAGGGGGGGGGGGGGGGAAGCCGGCGGAGGGAGGGGGGTTCCTCTCCTGCTGCTACAAAATGAGCGGAAAGAGATTAATACCCGCAGCAAGGCGCTCGCCCCCCGCCCCCGCCCGCTACCGCACCTCCACGGCGCGGAGCACGTAGCAGCCGGCGCTCCCCAGCCCTGCCGGGGTTTCTGCAATCCCCGGCGAGCCCAGGCGGCTTTCCGCCAGGCGACTGCAGGGGTCGTTCTTGCCCCGCGCACCGAGCTGCCCTGCCCCGGCCGGGATGGCCCCGCCGCCGCCCCCCCCCGGCCCCGCGGAAAGGCCCCGGGAGGGGGAGGGGGGGCGAGGGCTGCGTTACCTGGGGCGCCCGTCCCTCCCGAATCTGAACTGCAGAGCCCCCAGCCTGCGAGCAGCGGGGGCTCCCGCGCATCGCCGGCCGGCTTCGCCAAGAATGCCAATATTTTAAAACTTATTTAAACAAGAAGGAAAAGAAAAACAAACACAAACTTCTCGCCGTTTTGGTGGTAGGGAGGGCAGCAAGAGGATACAGCCAAGAGTTAGCGAAGTACTTGCGCTGCAATGCCTACCTAACTGCATTCCCCAAGCCACAGTACTTCGGCATAGATATCCCACCCACCCCCACCCCCCCCAAAAAAAAACAACACCACCACACTGTCAGTTTGGGGGCAATCTCTTACTTACCCCCAAAGCCTCCTGCTTTTTATTTTTTTTTCAGCTCATCGGATCTGCCACTCCTGCCTGCAGTCCCCAAAACAAATCGAGGTCAAGCTCCGAGCCGCTTGCTGCAGCCACCTACCACCACCTCAGCTGTAGGGAGGTACCATAGCGCGTCGGACAGCCCCCTCCTCCCCTCACGCCGGCTATTTCCCCATCTCCCCCAGCCGCAGGCTCTGCTGCGGGGTGCCGCGGGCCGGCGGGCGGCAGCGCCGGGCACGGCGGGGGCTCGGCGCGGCGGCGCGCACGGGCGCGGGCCGGCAGGCGAGCGCTCCGCCGCGGAGGCGGTGCCTGGGCGGGCGGCGGCGGGGCCGCACCGCACCGCGGCAGGGCGGGCTGCGGCTGGGACCGGGCCGGCATCAGCGGGGAGGGGGGGGTAGAAAAAGCCTCCCTCCCGCGCGGCCGCCTGTCTTCTCGGGCACGTTCCAGAAGCTGCTGCTCACTTGGTTTAAAATGTGGGTCCAATTTCCCCCCCCCCCCAAAAAAAAAAAAAAGAGGTGCACCTGGCGCGAGGGGAGGTTAGGTTTCCCTTTCTGTGGAAAGGGGACCTTGGCGCAGAACGGCAGCGTTGGCAGAGCCAGGGGGCTGCGGGCTGGGGAGCTGCGCGGCGCGGGTAGGTGGGCAGGGGGCTGCCCCGGGCCGCAGTTCGGTCTGTCGTGAAAGAAGGGAGGGGGCAGGGGCTTTGGGCTGCAAACGAATATCCTGGCTCAGGGCAGGTGTGAAAAGGTGATCCTGCAACTGCTTCGACTGCGGATGCCTTCATTGATCACTGTAAGGCAGAGGGAAGGGGGAGGGAGAGAGATGCCTTGGGTCTCAAACTGATATCCCAGCTCTTGGCAGGTTTGCAGAGGTCATATTACAAATACTCCAGCGGGGGATGCATGCATAATAGATCGAACATAGGTTGGTTTATAAACAGTTCTCCAGCCTAGGGCATACTTGTAAAATGCACCTGTTTGGATTCTAGCAAAATGAGGATGCCTGGATCTCTGAATGGGGAAGGAGAGGATCTTTAAGAGAAAAAAAAAAAAACAGGGGCTAGGTTGTTATTTTCATCAGCTCTGAGAAATGTGTAGGAGTCATAGGTTTCAAGTCATCCTGATGCTATTTAATTGCAGTAGATCAGATTTCCTGAGTGCTTCAGAGCAACTGGATGGGACAAAATCATCAGTATTTGAAAGGAAGAATTGGACTGCAGGCACTCAGTAGTCAATGTGATTCTTTTTATTCATTTTGCTAGTTCTCAGAGTAGTGTAAGCGCTCCTTGCACTTCAGCAATCTCTGTGATGTTTACTCCATCTCTTCTCATGGGTTATAAAAGGACTCGGGATTTTAACAAGCTAATTGCCATCATCTGCCTAGTGAGAACAGTGAAGCTGGACACAAGGCACAAGTCATTCAAGGCTTTAGGGACAAATGACTTTATTTAGAGAATTCCTGTATTTTTTGATGGATTTTCATTAAACAGTGGGACTGTGCAGCAAGAGGGATTTTTTTTCCTTGACAGGATTGCAGAATGCTGAGTGTCATTTGAGGACCTAAGTTTAGGCAATTGAGAATTACCCCTCTTGGGTAAAATGAAATGCAAAGGATTTAGGGAACTTAGGCAGCCTGTGGGTGAGCAGGCATTTATCAGGTATGCTGTTATATAGATAGGCCTTTGGGCACTGAAGGAGTTGTCCAGAAGCACCAAACTAGTATAGATTTTTAAAGAGGTTGAAATATGATTTGCATCTGGTTCTTGAAAAGTTAATGAAATAGGACTGCAAGGAGTCTTTCTAAATCATTCCTTTAAGAACTGTTATGAAATGGAAGCTCCAATCAGCAGAAGAAACAATTATTATTGAACCCGAGACCTTGTTTGTTGAGTGTTCTGTGTTTTCAGTCATGCAAAATAGCATACGCAAGTCCTTTCTTTATGCCTTTTTAAAATCTGGCTTAATATCTCCTACTCTGGTTTTATAAAAGGCATGAGTGGCTTCCTCTATCTGTAGTATTTAAAGGATGCTTTAGGAAATGCTCAGTAAATGTTTTCACTGATGTTTACTAAACCCCTTTACTCAAATAGATGAACATTTTCCATGGATTTGACTGTAAATTCTCTTTTGGGCTTTCCCAACTAGTTTCTTACCATAACATCCCAACTCAGAACATCATAAACCCACAGACACCCTTATCTTTTATGCTCATATTTACAGGGACATCCTCATTCCTAAACTAATCTTGAAATTATGGCATTACACGTGGGAAAAATTAATGTCTCAAGCAAGTGAGATGACCTGTTGTACAAAGGTGTGTTGTCCATGAAGCCAGAAAAGAATTGTTTTGGTGACAAGAGAGAATGCCAAATCCAAAGTGGCAAGCTCATGTTTAATTCCTGTTGGAGTCAGTGGAACTTTAATATGAGTTTAGTGGCAGAAAAAATTAGGTAGTTGATGTTGGCTGCTAGCAGATAGCCAAAACTCCCAAATATATTAAATTTTGTGCATCTTTTTAGTGTGGTATGTTTATCATCCTCTTGCAAACCTTATACTTATTTCAGTGGCCTGTGATAAATAAGTGATTTGTGACTCAGACCAAAAAATCTATGAGGGATCAAAGGCAAACTGAAAGTTTTCTTCACCTGGAAAATACAGTAGTGACCACAGAAAACATGCATTTTTTTAAATCTAGATAAATAATAATAAGTTTATTCTGCTGTCATTCACTTGCCATGATGTTATTTGATTGGCAGTGGCCTTAAAGCTTGGGTTTGAAGTCATTATGGCCATATTGGCTGCTGCAGCTCCACAGGAAAGCTTAGTTCAATAAAGTTGAATGGATGTCAATATGGGCCTATTCCAAAGCCCACTGAAATCAATTGGAGCATTTCTGCAGACTTCGATGAGTTTTGGATCAGGCTTTCACTGTAGATTTTGGCACAGTATATTTGAATCCAAAGGAAATGGTGTAATATAGTAGGGTGTATTTGTGGTAGAAGCAGAACATAACTCTCCTGGGTACATCGGTGTAGTTTTAAGTTGAAAACAGACAAGAATGCTGGCTGCAGCATCAACTCTTTATTGTATGAGTTTCCATTCAAAACTCCTGTAACTCACTAAAATGAAGAGGGTTGATATTTGCTGCATTCGCGTTCCATTCATATTTATACAGTTGGCTAAACTTCTTAATCTTGCCAACCTTTAAGCTGTACTGAAGTCATTGGACTACTCATGTGCCTAGAGGTAAAAATGACTGCAAAGTGGTTTTAGACAGGTCTCTGAAGTGTGTTTGTGTATTTTAATTGTGAGGATTTTACTGCGGCTGGGATTTCTGTCAGAGGTTAAGAGTACCTACTGTATTAATTACAAGCTGGACACCTAGTTTCTTCAGGCCAGATTTACAGAGAACAACTTTTTGGTTTAGTTATGCAAACAGAGTTCAAAAAGTACTTACAAAATCCGCATGCTTAAAGGTTTTTATGCCAACATAACACATTTCAATTCAGTAAAGCAGAATTAAGGTTCGTACCTTCTCAGAGGAGCCAGCATTTTGACTGATTTGACTCAAAATTAGCTTGGATTGAAAAGATCAGTTGTAGAAATTGTGTTGAACTGGGCAACTTCTGAGCAAAATGGGTTGAACTGTGGCTTACCCTGTGTCAATGGAAGAGGTTGCTGCTATTCATCACTTCTGCACTGCTAAAGGTTCCCACTGATCTGGTACAGCAGCTTGCCTGTGCTCTCCCTAGCTCATTTCTGTCAAAATAAGTCAGATCAGCAAAGGCCTGCTATTGAAGTTGTCTGAAGCTTCTGGCATGTTTCCAGCAATTAAGCTGGAACAGTTCTTGCTCTTACTTGTTTTCCCCTGTCCCAGGGGCTGCTGGCCCCATGGCAGGGATGATGGAAGAACTTGTGAGTCAGCTTCCAGATTGCCACGGGGAACAGCCTAGGATGTAGGCATGAACCAAAATCAATGTTAAATCAAAATCAAAGAAAGAGCCAATGCTGCGGTTCACTCAGGTGGAAGAAAGCTCAAGGGTCTCCAAATCCAAACAGGGATTTGAAGATCATCCAGAACCAGCAATCTATTCATGTCCAGCTCAGGGAACTTTACCAATCTGTTTACCAAAACTGGAACCCTAACCACTATCGAAATGAAAGTGGTTGCTTGGAATAAATTATCATAGTGATAGCATTGAACCTTGTTGTCATAAATCACATAACTGTGACACTGTTCCTCTTTGTCTCAAGTTTATTATATATTTACACTAAAATTCCAGGTGGAACTTGCACTAGTAGTTTTTTATTGTGATTAACTGAATTGTTTGTAGAAGACAAAAAGGACTTTTGTGTTTAGACTGTACATTCAAATGTCTTCCCATGTAAGTTTCAAGTAACTTCAGATGAGGCAGTAAAATATAGTATGTTGTGAAAACCTACCACAAAAACTCTGTGCATTCCATGCAAACATTTGAAGCTATGATAAAGAATTACATACATACTTATTTTAAAATAAGAAGTAAAAAATAGTCTACTCAAACATTTGGTACTTATTTCCTGTATGAGGAACTCTAATCTTGGGGAATAAGTATGGGATTAGGAAAGAATTTATAGCCCTGATTGTGCCAACATTGACTGTGTGACTTCTGACAAGCTGCCTGTATCTCATCATCTTGCATTTATAAAATGGGCTACAATTTAGCAAGAAATTCAGTATGACCGTGCTAATAATTTGCAGTAAGAAAGGCAGTATTGACTTTTGTCATTTCAAGAGTAAGAATGGCTTATAAGTGCCTAGCTCTTTTGAGGCTATGTAACACCTCTGCCCCGCAAGTGATGAGGTAGTGCAGGACTGAGCCCGCTTCCAGCCCTCCCTTGCTCAGCTCTCTCAGTGCATGGGGCATGCTGCGTTGGTGGTCCAAGTCAGCCAAGGGTTCAAAGGCTCTGCTTTAGTGTTGTTGGGATTTCATTATTGTCAGAAGTCTGCTGCTCCTTACAATTTCTTATTTGTCTATGCCTGAACTTAATCCTCATAGTCATGTGTCTCATTTTCAGTTTTCAGGTAGCCCCACTCAAATTACAGAGATGCTTAAGTACCTTCTTGGTTCAGAGGTTAGACAAGTTAATATTAGAAAGCCACTAGCAACAGGCGAGTTGCTGAGAATGTAACTATAAATACCAAGCAATAACATTGCTGTTTAATTTCTAGTGCTCCTGTTCCATATATTGTTACTGCCATGCTTTCTTGTATTTTCTGAGAATGCTTATAAATAGTGCTGACCTCACTAAGGAAACTGATAAAAAATTTAACATATCATTGTAAAAATACAGCCTGTAAGAATCCATCAGTGCAATGGACATTAAGGTAATTTTTTTTATTGATGGTCTTTATCAAAACTCAGATGGAATTTACATTTTACTGGTAGAGATAATGATGCAATTTATTTGAAGTTAAAAACACCCCCCGCAAAGGAACAAGGGAAGTGACTGGCAGTTAACTATTAAGTCAATCAATGTGTTTGTCCTGTGAGTCAGTCTATTCATTATCATAAAGACTTATTTTCAGTCCAGATCCCTTTTTTCATGCCTGAACTCCAGCAAACAGTGTTAAGATACCAAGTATTTGTGAAATAGCATTCTTCTGATTCAAAAAGACATATGTAAACTGCAGTGATTTAGCTTTTCTGGAAGTGAGAAATTAGTCACAAAAGTGTTTAAAACATCATGCTATCTTGCAGTTCCTCAGTAAACCTCAATAGATTCTTTGAGAGTCATGGCAGCTTTGTGCCCACAGAATTAGGTTTTTCTGAGTAGGCATGTAGAGTGGGCAAACTGATTTTTTTGCTAGTATCAAAGTCACCAGATAAAATTGACTTCAGGTGGTGCAGTGATTACAGTCCCTGTAATATTCTTATTTCCCACAGCCGGGAGTATACGAGTGAACTTGCCTGTTAAAAATAACTAAAAAGATAACGGCATTTGGAGGGGGGGTTGTTTTTGTAATAGCTGAATGCAGTGAAGTCCAAGAGTGGTGGATGATGAGAAGGGACACATTTTTTTAATCTAGCTTTTGGCTTTGACTCAATTCAGAGACTCCGTGGTAAGTTGTGCCAAACTCCTAGTGTTCTGGCAAACAGGGGTGTTTGGTCTCTACTGATGCCTCTTCTGTGTCCCCTTTTGTTTATCTACACACTCGGCCTAACAACCACAGATGGGCTGCTTTAGCACACTGCTTGCGATTAGACCTTGCCTCAGAATCCATGCAACACCATTTCTGCCACATTCAAGACAACTTTGCTTGGTAAAAGGGAGACAAAGTTGCTGTCACGTACCTCAGCATGTCACCCTATGTTTCTGACTATTTCTAAAGCCACCTTGCAATACCTACAAAGCAGGAAAGAGAACTCCCTGCTTTCTGTTTTTCTGCAGTTTGAATTAATTAAAAGATCAAAAGCAATATATATATTTTGATATTGAGGATTCTTTGTCATCTCAGTCTAAAAGAAAAGAACACACATCTTGAAAGTTATTCTGATATGGATCTTACTGGTTCCTCATTACAGATTTTGACAGCTAGTTGTCACCTAGTGCCTGTTTAATATTATTTCTTATGCCACATAGAGTAATGGTGATTGTAATAGCAGATTAATATATATGTGCGAGTCAAGGCAGCTATGCTGTAAATTTTCAGGCTATGCTGCTCTCAGGGTGGATTGAGTTGGGAACTCATGTTTCCTCTGGGATGTAATAGGTATCTGCTTGCAGAGCACTTCTCCCATTGTGCTAAGATGCGCCACCAGGGCATTTGGTAGGAAAGAGGTAAACCCTGAGCATACGTCGTTTCCTGTGTGACTGCCCAGAGAGAATTGCAGGAAACTCATTAGAAGTTGTTCTCTCCCGAGCTTTGTGGTTGAACCTAAATGATGTATGTCTTGGAAAAAAAGTCATGTTCCCTGGCTTCTTTGTGTGTGGATATTCTTTAGGTTTGTGGACAGCGAGACACAATCTTGTTAAAATTTTTGCCTGTTTCTATTCACTGTTTTTCTTCATCAGTGCATGAACCATTTTGCTTTTTCTGGGAAATACAGTGCTGTATTTTTCTGTAATTACAAATAGCAATTAAGAAGGAAGAGGAAGCACACTTAGCAAGTGGTATCATTCTCATCTCTCTCTAGATTTTTTACATTTTGTGATCAAGGTTTTCTTTAAGCAGATCTTTATTCTGCAAGAAAATACTCACTTCTCCAGTATTTTTGTAGGCAAAAATCAGTTAATATGAGATTTCTGAAACCAGAGATTAATATGCTTATCTTAGCATTAGCTGTTGTTCCCTGCAACTTCTCACATGTTGCAAATGTCCATAAAGCATCAATTATGAGCCTGAGCTTGTTCCCATTAAAGTGAATGGGAGTTTCACCCTTTGATTTTTAACACATTTCCTTTGGAATTAAGCCTCAATTCAGCCTTTCGCCAGCTGGATAACTTTCATCACAAAAGTAATTCAGCAAATGGAATTATTCATGTGCTTAAAACAGACCATGCACTCAGGTTTTTTTGTAGGAGGCTTCCAGAGGCACAATGTCTCATACAGCTCAACTGCAGTTTATAGTCAACAGACTGCAATAGCTGCAGTCTGAATGGCACTTCCTCAGCTACAGTGTGAACTGAACTTTTGTGTTCATTTGCAACAGTTCAGAAGAATATAACCCTCTCCTAACTCCTTCCTCTAAATCCTCCAAGTTCCAGGAAGAATTACTTGTACTGATGCCTGGCTCTAAATTGGTTTCATCTCCCTCAGTTTTCTTCCATAAAACGGAGATACTCCTCACGAGGATGCAAAAATGTACCAGTTAATGCTTGCAGTAAGCTCTGAAGATAAATACCATGCAAGTCCTAAGAAAAGCTGTTACAAAAAGTCCACGATGGCTGATCTGCAAGTGCTATCAGTAGATTTGTGGGACCTGTGAAACTTATGCTTTGTATTTTTCTAGAAAGAGAGTGGAGGAATTGGCATCTAACACAATTCAAAAAGATGAGAACAAGCCCTCAAAAAGAAAATAAGGTTCTTCTGACTTTTAGAAATCTTTATAAACGTCATTTAGTGTCATTTTCAAATACCTTGAAGGGATCATAAAACTTTGCTCTTCTCTGATCATTGTACCACTTAGAAGAGGAAAGGTATGAACAGCCATAACCCTGGCACATTTTTAACAATACTCAGGACCAAAGGGGATTGTAAGATGGAAGCTTTGATAACAAAAACATAAAGATGTCATTGTCAACTATCTCAAAATATACGCGCTTGTTGTAAATGTCACATAAGCCTACAGCTAAGTGATGGATCAGAATTTCCTGTGTTTTCAAAGTGCTCCTGTTGATGAATACTTTTAACTCCTTCGTGAAAAAATTATTCTGTGTCCCACAATTTGCTTTCTGTCCTTGTGCTTGATACCACTAAACCAGAAAACCTCATTTAATATGAATAAGTTACAAATACAGTCTAGAATTTCAGTTCTACTCTGCCTAGAGAAAAAAAAAATACTTGGAAGATGTTTGGAAAAAACATGCAAAACACTTTATTAGCAATAGTATGAAATTTTCCCTCTTCATTAAAATGATAAAAGTGGTAATAAGTCGTAAGGTAAAGTAAGTATTGGAGATGTAAGGACAAACCTGTGCCCCAGTAGAAGTCTTCATTCAGTGAAGTATTTAAGCATATGATTAAAATTAAGCATTTGATTGTAAGCATCTTGGTTCAGCTCAGCATGCTGAGGAAAAAAAAAGAAAGCATATGACACTATTAAGAACATCAGGTACTTCAGGATAGATTTTGACCTCTTAGGCCCTGGCCTTGTGATCACTCATATTGGCTTGTGTCTGCCACCAGGGGAAACTGCTTCTGCCAGTGACATTCATGATTGCAGAGCCAGGCCAGGCCCTTTCCGGGAGCTGGAGGTCTCTGAGGTTTAAATGCTTGAGGATTGCCATCTTCTGGTACACCCAATCCCTGCTCCACGCAGTCTCTCACCGTGTGACACAGAGTACGTGCTGCTTGTTTTTCTATACGATTAGGTAAGTCACATGGGCTAGGGAGGGACGAGGAAGTCTTTTTTTTTTTTTTTTTAACATTTTCTGTCCATACTATTTCTGGACTTTGCTATTACTTCATCATCCCTTCTACATTTATCTTAACCACAACCAAGAGCCACCAAACCACTCCTCTTGTATAGTTCGCTCAGATAAATCTGCATATTTTTTGGCAAAACCATTGGCCATTTTGGGTTAGAGATATTTATACTATTTATGTGGCCTGGTACTGAATAGCATCAAAATAATAGTTTCTCAGTAGAGCTGCAGGTGCATGCAGGTGCATGCAGGAACCATGTATTGCCAAAATTTAAGGGCCTTAGGTGTTTGGAAAGAAACTTCATCACATATTAAAATCTGTAATCCCAGTAAATTAAAAGATAATTTTAAAATTACAGGCTGGTGGGCAGCCTAACTCGACTGTTAAAAATCTGTTCTATAAATTGCAAGTCATTAATAATTAGTATTACAAAACCTATTACATCTTTGATTGGGGAGAAATGGACTGAGGCTAGTATTACATTATTCAATTAGATTTAATTCCATTTGGTATGTGTTTTACTTTATCTCAAGTGCAGTCTGTAAAAGGATCATGGAAGCAACCATCCAAAATGTCAATTAATTTGTGTATAGAGCAAATAGCACACATTATAATTTCATCATATAGTACAGCTCTGTTGACTGATAGTGGAAGTGCTGTTAGACTCACTACGGTTAATTAGATTTCTTTATGCATTGTACAGTAGCATTACAGACAATCATTTATAAATGAGTTTATTAAAATTTCCATATTCATATAGTGAAAGCACGTTAAACTGTTTCTTGAATGTTTATGATATCACCTTTGCATACTTTGCCTCTTCACTATTAAAATGTAAAACATCACTAGGAAAATGTAAAATGAAGTAAAATCCTGAGTCAAAGTGGTCTATGAGTTAGCAGATCAAGTCAGAAGACCTCAGGGATCAGACTGGCCTGCTAACTGGTTAATAGGTTAGTAAAAGCCTTGTCTTTTCTAGGAGTTTATCTTCTGCTAGCTAACTTGAATTATATACATTCCCAATTTGTAAATATTAGTCATATCTATCTGAGCAGCTGAGAAGTTCAATATTTATTTCCCAATTTGCTGCATTTTCCACCACATTTCATTCAATCTGTTAGCACCGTAATAAATATATCTTTGCATTTATTTCCCAGCTTTTCTCATCTGTTTCTTCTGTTTACTGTATGCTCGTTAGGAACTCCTTGATATTACGATCTTGCCATTGTGTGAATTTCTTTCTCTCTTCCTGAAAGCACCGCTTGCCACCATGAAGAAAGCAGGTTCATAATTTGTATTTATATGGCAATATTGCTGTATGAAATACCATATAGAACATATTCTGTATTGCATATTATACAGAAATCATCCTTTTTAGAACCTTGATCACCGAACAAGTCCCCTTATCAGTACAAATGTCAATGCAAAAGTAAACATCGAGGTTAGCAGGGATATCTTTAAGATGTTGAGCAGTGAGTTCTTGAAAATTCTGCCTGCAACTGCTGTCCTGTCTGAGCTGAACAGTTCAGACACATAAAACAAAAAGGAATTGACCAACAAGTTTAAGTTGCATCTATTTATTTCAGTCATTTTCCCATGTGCAAAGCATCGTTATGTAAACTCACTGGCTTGTTTCCCCCAGAGATCCAGGAGCATGTGTAGCGGTTGGTAATTTATGGATGTAGTCAGGAATTACTTTGAAATCACAGTATTATGGGGAAAGCCCTGTAACAATTGAACTGAGCTGTAGTGACAAGAATTGGTAAAGAAGGCGACAACTGAAAGACCAAGGCAAGGTGATAACTTGTTGCTATTCTAGCCATGAATATTAATAATGCTACAGTAAGCAAAACATTTCTATATTTAGTCTTTTTTTTTTTTTTGGGGGGGGGGAAGGCAGTAGAGGATTTAGTAACCCTAATAGAAACATTTTTCAGTATGATTCATGCATCCAAATCCTTTGGCTCCTGTTCAGCAGTCCCACCTTTCTTTTGTCCCACATATTAAATATTTCATGCATGGTGTGGTTCAGCAAACTGCAAAGTCATCCTTGTAGATAGCTTTCTGAAAGATAGTTGGTAACATATTTTTATTACTAAATTTGTTTTAAAGAGTTGAAACATGTAGCAAATCTTTTGTTCTAAGTCCTCTCTTCTGCTCATTGATAAATGTCTACGATAGTATAGCACAGTAGAGCACGAGAGCCATGATGCTCAGAAGTCATTCAAGATGACAGATCTCCAAAGTGGAATAGGAAGTTGTAGAATTAACATGCTAACTCCTTACAAATTCCTGTTAGCCTAAGAAGGGATGACCAGGAACTCCTGTTGAAATGTCTACAATCAAATCCATTGTTATTGATTTTTCTGCACTGAGAAACAGTTTAGATGTGAGAACAGTGTTCATGACACACTGCAAACCAGATCCATACAGATGTTTAGGCACTTAAATCTTACTGGGTAATGGAGCTAGCTCACTGTGACTACGAAAACTGACACCAATTTTTCACTTAGGATCAAAATCCAGATTTCCAGAAATACAAATCTGAATCAAATGTACCATCTTCCTGCCTTATACTAGATGGTCTAATAATGGTATAGCACAAGTACATAGATGGGTCCTTTATTTTTTTGCCTGTACAAATGCAGCCTTGTGCACACAAAATGGGCATGAAAAGAGGGCATTTTTCATTACCTATCTAAGGTACGGTTGTAAAATATATATATGTGCTATGTGCACAAGCTATATTTACTTTAACAGAGATAAATCGGAATAGATTTTTTTATTTTTTTATTTATTTATTGCAAGTTCCTCACCAGATGATTACTTTGTAGACATGCCTTCATGGGTGGTATAGTATTAAAAGTACCCATAAAGTCATATAACATTTGCATGCTTTAATGTACTGCAAGACCTAAGGCCAATCAGAATAAGAAATTACCAACACATGAAAAACGATGATTTCTGTGACATTCCATGAGCCCAGCTCTGATTGTTGACTCGTAAAATAAATAAATAAAAAAAGTTGTCAGAAATCTCCCTCTAAAAGTATTGTGCCCTCTTAACTCTGGCTATGTGGACAGATGCATCCAAGAAGACAACCACCATGTGTGGAGGAAATTCATTCCCAGAATGCAGCTAGCAAGCTTTGGAAAAGGGAACCCATAGTGAAGGTTAACCTTAATGCTCCATTTTACCCTGAAATCTCTTCTAGACAGTGGCCTTTCAACAATACATTTCCATTCAGGTTTTAATTTTAATCTGAAATATTCATTTATATTTGGGGGACCACTTTCAAAAAGTCAAATATTCCATAGGGACAACTGGAACAACTGGCGTGGAACTGCCTGCATACAGATGCTGCAGGAGGGGAGCACCACTACAATATTTTCTGGCATGATAATTAATTACCTTGTTCTTTAGCAGAATTGTCAGATATGAGCCCTTAGATGCTGCAGGGAGCAACGCTTTCACGTGCATGATATTTGCATCACAAAAATATGTTTCTGTGAATATGCCTTGTAGAATTCATGCCTTTCATTCTTGAATCTTAATCCTGCTTCCTACAGATATTTAAATCACAGTTGCTACTAATAGGCTTCTAGCACTGGGTCTTATTCTTCTTTAGAAAGCAATGGCAAATTGGAAGGAAAAGAACTCTGAATTTTTTCATCAAATAACCTAGCTTTGCAGAACCAACCTGACTTTTGCTACCGTGCCATTTTTGCTCTGCTTGTTTGAGGCAGTCCCTGCAGCTATGTTTTATTTCTTCTGCCTGCATCGAAGCCTTTCTGGGTGATAGGCTCTGATGTACAAAGTTTAGCACAGTTGAGCCCCACCATCATTTGACACTACTTTAAGAAATATGGATTCCACTGCTGAAATTGGAAGTCCCATTGCTTTGACCTGTATTTCCCTGACAAATGCTTGGTGTGTGTTCTGTCTTCTGGCAGCATTAGCTCTTACTCGCAGACTTTTCCTGTGAAAATAGAGATATGCTGTGTTCATATGGGCTTCTTTGTATGAAACTCCAGGAGGGGGTGTGATGTAGACTGGGGTACATGGAGGGGGGTGAGAATAGGGCACACTCAATTGTGAATCATCTGTCTACCACCTGGTGAAGGTGTGCTGGCCCACTCTTAGGGGAAATTTATTCCCTCCTGGAGATACTTACCCTCAAATTGACCTCTGTTCTATGTCAGGAGTAATACTCCTTGTCATTACATAAATCTCTGGGGCATGTCATGCAGAGGGGCTGACTCAGTAGCAGCCAGCCTCCTGAAACTTTAAAGTCTGCATGGGGACATAGACTGCCACAACCAAAGGCTAGTCAAAACACCTGCTTCTCTTGGCTCCCTCTTGATCCTTTCTCCAAGATGCTTCTCTCTCTCATGTTTTTATTTTTAAAATAGTTTATGCTGCCAACTCAGATTCGTCAAGCTGGGCCCTTCCTCACCTTTGAATTCACAATAGTCAGGTTTCTTTTATCATCACAGTTCTTCTTGAAAAAAGGTCTCTTTCTGGCCACAGCATTACCAAGACTGTTATAATATTTTATAAATTGTGAAGTATAGTAGTTACACAGCACTTACACTGATATTCATCAAGAACTAGACATGACATAGAGATGATGCAAATGAAAGACTTGGTGGTTAGAGCACTTCCAAACCCCCTCCTCACTTTTGTCAGATTTAGGAACACATGACAGTAGGCTTCCATCAGAGAGACTAGAAAGCAGTATCAGACACACAACAGAAAATGGGATTCTGTGGTGAGGAAAGATAAGGATCTATGAAAATGATTGCAGCTAATGGGTTTCTCTTATGATGGTGAAGGTGGCTAATTAGGTGACTATTCTCATTTCTTCATTTATCCTTCTGTCCCCTTTATCCTTTGTATCTCATTGCTGCATGACCTTTCCCTTTTCCTTAAAGATGCATAACCCAGATATGGCTTTGTATGGTGCTCCAGAAGATACAAAAGAGATTAATTCCCTGCTGCTTTCTTTGAATTTCCCACTTTTTTCAGGAATTCGTTAATGTAGAACGTTTCTGGGAATCCCCCATGTTTTCTAGGATTTTCCCAGTCCAAAACCTTTCTTGACTTTCCCCAAAGCTTTCTAGTAATTCCTAGCTGTAGATTTTTTCTAGGATTTCACTGATCTAGAATCTTTCTAGGAATTTTTGAAGAGCTTTTCAGGTATTTCCCAATAGCTTTCCAAGAACTCATGGATCTGGTATCAGATGTTTATCATGTTTACCTAGGACCCCTGCTATGTTACCTAGAACTCCAATGAGGCATAGAGCTCTACTGAGATGGCTACCTAGAACCTGTCCCTTGATATCTAGATCACTTGGTATGATTACTACAGCCTGTCCCAGCACACCTACTTTTTGTCTTACAGTTTTAGGGAACTTTCCAAAATGCAATATGGTGGAATGAATGCTAAAAAAAGTCCAAAATATTTCCCATCAAGTACAAGGATGATCCCTGTACCTGGTTGATGGGAGAAAGACTATTAAAATTGTTGGCTTGACAGTTGGACTTGATGATCTTAGAGGTCTTTTACAACCTTAGTAAATCTATGATTCTATGAAAAGAGAGAAATTAACTTTTTTCTTTAGTTTACTTGTTACTAAAACTGGGGAGGACAAAAGCAAGGAATATTGCCAGAAAGGAGAATCAAATCAGTTCAAAACTATGAGATGTCACAGGACCTGGGTTAAGAACATCTCCACCATGCAGTGAGAATGGAGTTGCTGTTGGTAAATAAAGTACTGAGACCAGACCTGTAGTCAGAGCAGAACCACAAGCACATCTGAAAGGATAAAAATGGCATAAGTTCAAAACACATAGGCTTTCATTTCCCTGTCACTCAGTATGTGACTTGAATTAAGAGCTTACTCTTCAAGCCTTACGTTCTCATATTTTATTGAAGATGCAATACTCCAAGACGACTGAGTATAGTATCAAGCAATAGAAATAACACACAAAAGCACAGGAGAGGACTGAGATATATAGACAGAATTGAAGATAAAACACAACCATATTAAAGTCACTGCATTAAAAAATAAGTAGACCTGATTTTCTTCTGCATCGGAGCTTCCTTATGCCACTTTGTCAGAATAATGGGGCCATGAAGTGTGCATAACTGTAATTACTCCTGCTCCAAAGGTCCTTTAAGCTGACAGACTGGTACAAATGGAGCATCGTATAAATGAGAACTGAGTTCAGTGTGGAGCAGATTGCATGTTCCTCTGAATCCCAAATGCATTCTAAAATTTTAAGTAAAAAAAATGGCAAGGATATCTCCCTCTGTGGAAAACGTGTATTTCAGAGTCAACTTTTTGTGTGTAGGAGAATTTAGTTGGGCTTCACTGTACATCTTTACCCCTCATACAGGTATGGTCATCTATACAAAGCTGGTGAAAATGCTGCAAAATCATACTGTTAAAATTGTGTACCAACTTTGTTCAGCTATGACTGCAAAAGGGGCTCAGACTGTGATATCTTACATGATATAGATCAGTTCAGAGGAATGTCCCAAGATGCTAGAGGAAACTGAGCAAAAAAAGGAGAAACACAGTCCCAAAATAGTGTTAACCCTTTTTGTGTTCTAAAGGGTCTATGGCTACCATTCTAATTGATTCATCCAACAGTTGTACTGGGACCAAAGGATGCTTTAATGAGAGATTCTCTGTACGGTTCCTTTCTAGACTGAAAGGCTGGCCTTCTGTGGCAGCAATTCTTAGGTATCAGAAGCATCAAATACTGTGTGGAGTATGTTCTCTACTTACATAATAAATAGATGGCCAGGCTAGAAAGATGCTTTTAAAATCATGAGATTTCTCTAGGGGTAGGATGAGGTCAGAGGAGCTGGGGATGTAATATAAGTTTCTAACAAGGAAATTGAAAAGCAGGTGAGAGAAACTGCCTTTCAAGATTCTCCTTTATTATTTCCCTTTCTTCACTGAAATTCATATCAGGACAAGACCCACACAACACTTCGACAATCTCGTAAGTCTGCTACAGTATAAAATGTACTTCTCTGCTCAGGTGAATTGTACCTACTGTGTCTGTATAGGTTAATGAAATTTAATCCTCTACTCTTGATAAAATCCATTAAGCAGTGACCAGCTGCTTCATTTGCAATCCCAGCTCTGCTTGTATCTCCCCTTCTCTCCCATCTGTCAGTCAACAAGGTTTCTTAGGGAAGGTTTTCCATTTATTAGTTTGACTCCTGCAGCACTGCTGCTTTTGGATCACTTTGGAAAAGAATTGCTGTAAAATGCAATAAGAAGGAATATTGCTGTGACCTGATCGTCTATTTATTTTGGATTATTTTATTCTGGGAGCAGGCTCCCTAGAGTGTATTTGATAAATATAAACAGGGTTGTACCAATTATATACTATGTTGTTGGGAAAAATTTCCTGGCTAGCTAGAGCTCTTACAGTCTTACTGTCTTCTCAGTCTAAATACATGAGTGGCTGCCCTAAAGTCTTAACTGCAAACTTCACTAGGTAAATTATCATGATAAAAACATATCTGGGGATTTGGGGTACCCCCAGACTTCTGGCCAAATACAAACTTATATGAGAAGAGTTAACTAGCTCTGATTAGTGTTTATGGAATTTTAGCTTGTGAAATGACTGCTGAGCCAAGATGCACCCACCAAAATGCTGGTTCTGCAAAGCACTTAGTCATGATCTTAAGTTCTTTACAGAATTGGAGCCTGAGGCTAAACAAGTTTTAAATGAAAACGTAACCTTGACTGCCACATATAAATTGGTAAGTTATGTAGAGAAACTTTCATTATTATATTTTCATTCCAAAAATTCAGTGGAATTAGTCAAGAGAAGTCATTGACAGGTCTAGAGGATAATCCCTGATTAGAAATGTCCTCCCAGGCACATCTTTTGGTACTAGCCTAATTTTAAAAAAGGAGGTTTTGTGCTACTGAGAAATATATGTTCTTAACAACAAAAATGAAATTGAATCACATCCTGCAAAGAAGTCTGAGATCTGTACAGTCCAATTCTATAGTAGCCCTACCTAGTTAGAGTATATTATGCAATTGTGCTGTCTCAAAAGGCAGTGCTCATCTGCAAAACAGAGACAGCAGGAACAAGAACAGATACTTGAGAGTACTTCAGTGAGGAGAAAAAAAAAGGAAGTGATAAAGAAAATTCAGTCACTGCTTCTCTTTCTGCTGGAGAAATAGGAGAAATAGTGATGCTATGATCTCTGACCTTTTATTAAGAAGCTAGTCACTTCCAGAGGACAGTGATTCATTGCAGGCCACCTTATCTGCATTTGAACAGACTCACCCCCAAGGCATTCCTTTGTCATGTACTGTAACTACAGATGGCAATAGATTCCCTGTACTAGCAGAAATAGATTTATAAAGTTTAAAGTGCTACTTTATCCTATCTGCAATATGAAAGAACCTTTAATGAGATTTAGAAAATTATGGATAAAGTCTAGTTTTACTTTCATAATAAAACATGCATTGACATCTCTAACTAATGTGTATTGTCGCAATGTAAGCCTATAGAGAAGAAAGGGTGCCTTATTTGAATTAAGAATTGATAAAAGGAATATGATACTGTATTTGAAGGTGGTACAAAGGCTGAAATTTTCCATAGGAATAAGAAAGAATAAAATTTCTTTCTTGATCTTGCCAACTGTATTTTGCAAATCAAATTGAGGAAAAGTTCCTGCTTTAAATCAAACACTGGACAGTCGATGAGAGGTAAGAAACATTCTTTATACAGAATGCAAAAACGGTTCCACTCTGATTACCCTTTCAGACAAAGTTTAGTATGCCCTTACTAGCCATGATTCTTTGACTTATCCCAGTGAGAAGTAACGAAGAGGCTGAGACACCGTTTGTTTAAAAATCTTCTTAGGAAATGCTCAGTATCAATATACAATCCTGTCAAATATAACCAAAACAAATAATTGTGTCTGTGTGGTTACAGTTTGAAGGGGAACTTTTAATCTTGTAAATATAAGGTTGCTTTCTTCTTTGTCATTTTTATGACATTTATCTAGTTCCTTAAATTCTAGATGACTTTCATTCCCACCTACGCCTATGTATATTGCTTCAAAATTAAGTGTTGGGTGTAAACACAAATGCCCAGTGATCCTATCTGGAGGTAATAGCTTTGTTATTTCCCAGTCCTGATTTACAAATAATCAGAATGTATGTAAATTATGTAAATGCCATTGCTGTTTCTTCCTTAGTACAGGCTATTTCCCCTTTGTTCCTAGTCACAGCTGGTTAATTGTCACTATACAATCTGGACAGTTCACTCTCCACATGTAATTAGGGTTTCTAGTACAGTCATATTAAATATTTTATCAGACATAAGTTATACATGCATTCTTTTAATGCTTGTGACCTATGATGCATTATCATTAGCTGCAACTAAACTGAAGGACCTGGGAGTATCTCAGAACTCGAAGGTGCAGGTATGCTTCCACACTCTCTTCCTTTCCACTCTGTGACCTTGTTTCTGTCAGGGTAAAACCCAGACAGACAAATAGAGCAAAACCCATGACTTATTTCAGGAGTTTTCCAGTTTGGCTATGGGAAGACTATTCTCGCTGTGAAGTGTGCCTCTTTTGTCATTAAGATGTGGCGCCTAGAGAATGGGTATGACATATTGTCAGCCAGGATGACAGACCAGCAGCATGCCACTTCCTCTACATAGTCTTCTCTCACACTTCACTTTCCTGTAGTTTCTTAACTAGTGGATGCTCAGATTCAAGGGAGCTTGGTAATGAGTAAAAAGCTGTAAAAAACCATTTTGTGATTGTTGTATCTTGGATTCAGTACCTGTCCCAATAATCCAACTACAAGGTCAGTTTGTAGATTTTATTTTCAACAAAGCTACAAAGGATTGAAGTGCAGCTACCCTAACCTCATTTTTCTTATTCTAATCCCCTTACCACTTCTCAAAGAATATCCTCTTACAGATCACATTTCCAACATCTGCAGGACTTATTTTCTGTGAATTTTGCCATGTCACATAGGCTAATGTAACATCTGTGGGCCTGTTTGATTTGACAAGCTTAATTTTGATTGTCTTCTATACATATAAGGCTTTTTAGCATTCCATTTTGATGATTCACTTCTTTTCATAATACAACACGAAATTCTTAAATTTACTATGTAGATGTATGTCATACAAGTGGCAATCACTCAGTGCAAAGTCCGTTTAAAGTGATCTAAGAAGTGTGCTGGGGAATTTTCCTGATTGAGAGAAAATCTCTGCCATCAGAAAGCTGCTGAAAGTAGCTGTTTGCACCCACCCTTTCACCTGCTTCTAATATGCATGTAAGGAGATGGCTTATGTCTGGAGGACTTCTGCAGGGGACAAGGCATGAGAGTGTGGGATAGTCCTAATAGAGCAATAATCTGACACTCTTACTGGCAACAGGTAAAGCTGATTCCTTGTAGACAGCTGAGAATGTGGCATGTGCAGTTTACTCTCTGTTGCCACCCTTCCCCAGCTCCAAATATCTGCCCTGTTTACTTTTCTCCTGTTCTTCTCATTATAATATATTCCTTTTTGGGTTTGAGTCTGTATTTTGATTTAGTGGTCTCCTTGGGCACCTTCTGCTCTTGTGAGTAATCCTTATTCATAAAGAGCTCAGTTACAGGCAGGAGGGCCTTAAATCTAATTTTTTGGCATGTCTACTTGTATTTATGAAGAACTATTCTTGCGAATAAAGTTTTAGCTTGTGGTAAACAATGGTAAATAATGCCAACAACTACAGCCTGGTTCCAGCTATAGCAGCTCAAATAAGCTGAAAACTCAGCCCTCTGTCAGACACTGTCAGTTTTCTAATGTGGAAAACTAAATAATTCCATGATATTTGGAAACATTTCTCCCTCTAGCAGATTATGAATTTTCAAAGTGATGCTTAATTAGTCTTATTATTTATTAAGAAACTGTGGAAAGATATCATGGAACTGCTAAAGAAGGATAAACCTGAATATCAGAAACTACCTGGTAGCTGGGAAGCAGATAAAACAAAACTTCCCTCCTTTATCTTTGTGTGACAAAATACTTTCATCCCATTTGCACTGCACACCCAACATCAATATAGCACTATTCGGGTAACAGGGGACAGTGCAGCTACAAAGAATGTGACTGGAAGATCATAAGGAGTACCCATATTCCTTATTGTTCCTTGAAAAATATTGATGAAAACTGCTGGTTACGGTAACTTTTGATGTGACATCATAATAGAAGCACATTGCTATTAGTCTGTAGCCCTTTTCTTTAACTAAATATATAGAGATAGATATATAGATAGATAGGTATTTGATAATTTGTGTTTTCTGCCTCTCCTACTAGTAAGATAGTGGGTTTGGTTCTGGTAATTACTGGCTGCCTTCTCTCCATTTTTGGCCTTCTGAAGTCTGCCAAGTTCAGGTGACAAGCAATTGAAGAATGGAACAACCTATGTCATTATATTAACAGTATAGATCATGAAGCTGTCTGAGAGAGAAGAAATATAACAGACAGGTTGGGTTTTTTTTTTTCTTTTGGCGTAGATTTTTCTCCCATTTCCAAGCAATAGACACAAGAATGAGGCCCCCAAATATGCCATTTCCTCATAACTTCCAGTGACCCTTCACTGCTCTTTGGCCATTAATATCACATTTAAGAAAGGAGTCTTACTAGCTGGATGGTGTGATAGAAAATTAATACAATCCAGAATTCTTAAATTTTGAAGGATTACTGGGTGGTGTGATATATGCTATTTTAGCACTCATTTTCCTCTGGATATGCATAGCTTCTGGGCCATGGAAAATGCTCAGTTAGGTGCAAGAAAGGGATAGTTCAGCACTGTTGGACAACTGCCTGGCCCTTCTCCTTCTCCTTCTCCTTAGTTCTTCATCCCGCTTCAGGGGAACATGACATGAAAAGGCTCTTCTCTTCACAATGATTTTAAGGATGTTCACAGACTGCTCTTAAGCACTTACTGGGCTTTGTAGTTTAAGAGGAGCAGCATTACTTTAGTAGTATTTTTAAAAGTTTGCGGATGGGAGTCTTGCAAAGGAGCACTGATTTCATTCCGAACTCTGGTACAGCCTTGCAGTGTGACCTTGGGCAGGCCACTTAACACCTGTGTTCCTCTATTCCCTGCTCTGTAAAATATTGCTGATGCTTATCTAGATTAAAGAATAGCAGTGAGGCAATGTTCATTAATTATTGTTGGAGAGTGTTCTGAGATCCAATCCAATAAAAGTGTAGGATACAATGCTTTGCTCTTCTAGAAAGCATTCATTTGAGGAAGCTAAAGCATTATATCTTCCAGTTTTATGTGAAAAGAAAGACAACGAAAACACCACTTGGAAGCCTCATTTTAATTGGCTTTGTGTGGTTTTTTTTTTCTGCACTGTACCCAAGGCTAAATTCACAGAGGCATTTATAAAACATGAAAAGATGCAGACAGGCACATTATACAATTTGCATAAATAGTCTGGGAATCTGCTCCCAATGGAGTCAGACACCTAACATGCTTGGGTGGCTTCATCAGTCCCAGGGGAATGCCCACCTACATCCTTCAGAGGCTAATTTTCTCTGGCAGTCTAAGCTGCAAATTCATTATTTGCAATGCTTAACGATACAGAGCAAACTTTCAAAAAATGTTGTGAAGCCATTTTACCATACAGCTCTCCCTGTCATGTGAGATTTTTGAAATATCTTGCAATATGAAGTTTTGGGGTGAGTCACTATTAAAATACTGCCTTTATTTCTTTCTGCATATTAGTCCCATTTCATTTCTGAATGAAGATAATGTTAAAGGAGAACACCTTAACTGGCTCCTCAGATGTAGATCCTTTCAGTGCTATGACCGCTGAGCAGCCCGGACAGCATGTAGAAATGGTAATCCCTGATGGAGGGGATTTGCACCCAGTGCAGCTGGTCTGAGGATGACTGTACCAACTTTGGAAGCCCTGGTATGGTAGAGGGAGTAGTTGGGTGATGCTACGCTGGGACTTAGCGTATGCTGTTGTTAGAAGTTTTCAGTTTAGATGTGTGTTTAAAACAACTCCTGCCTACTCAACTGTTTACCAGTGCATATACAAGTCCTACAGAAGAGGCCCAAATCAATAGCTATAAATTCAGATTTGGTTTTCTATGTACTTTGTAGACCTATTGTAAGCTCTATAACCGTTTTTCTCTCTAAGCATCTCTCAGGTGCTGTTTTCTCTTGGAAATTTTGGCAATCTTACAAGGCATGATGATCGATACATGGCCATTCAGTTTGTCGTTGTCTCATCACTAGTGTGAAAACCACTCCAAGAAAGAATCAGAATAGCCTAATCTCTGTATTTCAGAAGAAAATATAAATCTTTTATTTATTCTTCATGAAATAGGTAGGTGCCCCCCTTGGATGTGCTGGAAGGAAATCTAGATTATTTGGATATTTTAAACATTAAAGCGTTTGACAAGTACTTTTGTATTTGGAAAACAGAGTGTATCAATTGTGCTGAGTTCTACTTCCTTCTGCTCAGCAGCATCACAAGGAAAAAATACAGGCTAATGTCACAGCCTGCGAAATGTAAAACTCTCCTTCAAAAACAGACCCAGGAGAGTGGAACGGTCAGTCCTGCATGGCCTTCTGTGCTGGAGGAAATGGGGCCCTGCTTAATAGAACAGAAGGTTTTGACAAAAGCTTGTGCCACAGTCATTGCTCAGTAGCATGGCAGTTACAGAGTTAATCTTCTGGGCCAGTATTTCCCCAGGTGCAAACCCATCACAGAGTACTCGGAGAAGAGGCATTGGGTAGCTGCCTAAAAGCTTTGATTGGATTCAGGTGGGTCCTGAGTGCTATACCAAATCAGAGGATAAAGCAGAACATGGAAACTGAGATGTTTGGGTCTGTATTTCTTTTTTAACTCTATTGAAAAGTTTCTATACTGCATGTATGGTATTTCTTTTTAAGTTGCTGCCTCTTTTTTGGTGTCCTGGCATGGATTTCTACTGCTCTGCTTTTGAATTGCTCAATGGGTAACCAGGAATAGTAAGTGAATTAATGGTTGAAGAATGCAAGCTGTTAAGCAGGATGTTTTCAGGGGAGGGGGAGGAGGGACAGCAGTGCTATCTAATGCATGGTCTTCTTAACACCTTATTGTTACAGATATTTTAAAAACTTCTATTCAGGAGACAATACTATTTTACAAGAAATCTGTCTTAGTGGTTGAGGTGTCCCATTAAATGTGATTTTCTCTGTAAATGTGTATTTTTACAGTTAAAAAAATGGTAAGCAAAATCTGAGAGTGCATGATTCAAATGGGTAACTCTGAATTCTGGTGCAGCATCTCAGAGAACTGAGTGTTTCCTTTGCATATGGCTGCAAACTGCCCTATGGTTGATCCTGTGGGAAGGTCCTTGTTGGTGCTCATGGAGGTTTTGCTAAGTGTGCAATTCACTGTGATGCTCTGCTTGTTCTACAGAGAGCTTGTCCTACTTGAAATAGGAAAAGGAAAGGAAGAAAAGCTTGGGGCGGGGACAGGGAGAGAGAGGTTAGATCATGAGGACTGCAAAGGCTTGTGTAGAAGAGTAAGCGAGCCTTAGTATTTGTGTGCATATATACGTGCACATACATAAAAAGGCTGTTGTGTCTTCCAGTCTTGTGAAGATAAGAAAAGCCTAACAATAGTTGCCCTGCTACTTTACATCCATTTTGCTTTGATGATTATGGGTTCCTGCTCTGATGTTATATTTTGGCAGTCAGTGAGTATGTGCATTTTCTCCCCTCCCACAACGTGCACTTTTTTTTTTTTTTTTCCTTTGTGAGATGTGCTGGGAGTACAGTGATTGTTATCATCCTGAATACTTAGTACCAAATTAGATGCTTTTTTTCCGGTCGCTGCTCTGAGCAGCAGCTGTCTTGGTTGGATAATAGCTTACTTTGTTTGATAAAGTTGGAAGAAAATGAAACAAACCAAGGAAAAATCAGTAATTCGCCCTGTAATGGAAGGGACGTGTATCTAGCATAGTTTTGTCGATACGCATACTGAATCATCTTATATATGACCAAATATTAGGTAAGTTCCTTCTGTTCTTACTCAGAGGTGTAGTTCCAAGTAGCCAGGAAGCATACCTAGAAAAGAGAGTTTAATTTTCCTTATTATGCTAGAGCTCCCCAAAATAGCTACTGCTAAATTTCTTAACTGGCTGCATGTGTTTGGATACTTGGTCTAAAAGAGGCTTTATTTTTTCTGAAAGTAGTACTACTCAAAATGGCATGGTCTGCACACCTCTAATTTCATTTTTGAAACGTTAGACATTAAAAGATGAAGGTCAGGTCTTGCACTGATTCTCAAATAAATTCTTGGGGTTTTGTTTGTTTGGTGGGTTTGGTTTTTTTTTTTTTGGTAATTTATATCTGCAATTCTTTCCTTGCCTGGGATATAGTCAAGATCCTTTGGGAAGGAGTGAGAGAGGATCTTCCTGAAGAAAAAAAATTGACAGAAAACGTTAACTTTGTCTGTCATTCCCTTCCTTCCACAGACAAGGGAACTGAGTTCCTGTAGTGTTTTGATTTCCTTCCTCTAAGGCTGACTAAGAAAGATAAACAGAGAGGTCAGCATGGTTTTCTGCTGAACTAATGCTGTGTACCTACAGGAGATGTCTGATGTGTGAACCCAGTGAGTCAACAGGACCAGATTTATGAATTCTAAAGCCTTTAAAGAGAGACAGTAAAAATAATAAAAATATCTTGGCAAATACCAGAGAGGAAAAAGATTATTTAAAAATACACAGGAATCCAAGAGAGGGTTAATAATTGCACTAGGTATATTAAGCTATGGTGTTGCTTTTTGTTTCTAGAGGAGGTGTCCTGACTTCTAGGATTAGCCTGGACAAGATGTGCTGCATTGAACCATCCTGCATTGATAGGTAGATGGCTTGGATGGGCTGCTGTAAAGTCTTACGAAGTTTTCCCTTTGAGTAGTGAATTTTTCTTGCCTTAAAGAAATAATATGTAGGAGCTTGAGTGGAATAGTTCTTCTGGAATCTTCAGTGTTGCTGCCCTCCTTCATCTATCTGAGCACCATTCCCTGCAATCTTTCTTCCTTTTCCAGGTTATTTTATTTAAAAGTTATTTTAAAACCTGTTGAAGTGTCAACTTCTGTAAGAAATCCTAGAGGCACATGACTTGACAGAATCCAGTGCCTACACAATGATGTAGAGTAAGGACTTTTTCTTTGTTCTTAGGTTGTTTTTTTTTTTTAACTGAGTCAAAAAAAAAAAAAAGAAAAGCCCTGAGATTAACAAGAGATCTTGAAAGTGTCAAATCTTTCTCTTGCTATTGTACTTTAGTTTTCCTCCTCCATGCTGGGGCTAAACTAATCAAGAGCATGAATCAACAAGACCAATGTGATGAGTGTCCAGCAAGTCATTAAGGATAGTGTGGTTTTTTTTCAAGCCCTTTTCTCTGTGGGTATACTTCTGGTTTAATAGTACAAATTTAAGGATGGCTGTTTGTGAGAACCGAAGGTGCCTTTTTTCTTTTTTTTCTTTTTTTTTTTCTTTAGGAAATGATTGCAGACTGCCACCTCCAAATCACGGTTAGAGGCTTCTGATCTCTGCAATATACACTACAGTGGCTTGTGACACTGCTTTCTCTTGTAATATAGGAAGTCATTTAACACGTGATAGTCCCTCCAGCAAGCTGGTGGAAAGTCTTCTTTAGCTTACAGTGTTTGGGAACTTGAGGTCTTGACTCTAAATGCGGGGATGATTCTAGTATGCAGAGAGCAATTACCAGCCTTGGAACCTGTCCAGAACAACGAGGCCAACAATGCTCCTTTTTTCAATAGTGCCCTGGTAATACTAATAACCAAAAGCTCACTGTTAATATATTTGCTGGGAGACATGCGTTCTAATAGGCAGCCACGGTCTTATACTTACTTTTCTCAGTTTCCATTTGAATATGTATGAATACATTTAACATCAGACAGAGCAGGTCGAACAGTGAAATTTGCAAATAGACATGTAGCATGGAGACTTATAGAACGCTTGCCTTGGTAAAATTGTAGCAGGTAAATTATGGGTGCTGTAGTGTATAATCTGTACTATTATCATAATTGCTATCTGCATTATCTTTTGAATGGAGATGAAAATATTTTATATAAAAGGATTAAATACCAGTATTTGTTGTACTATATTTAATACTTTGATACCTTTTAAGTACATTATACTGTAAAGAATAACTCAAGTGGAATTTAGATCAGTGATTGCTTGTGAAATGGCTGAAGATTGTGTGGCTGAAGCTTCTAGAACACTTTGTAAATGTAAGAACTTGAAATTGAATACAAGTTCATTAAAGAACACTGCTAATGAAATGATAGGATTATTGTTATCTTTTGCAAAATTGTTCCAAACTATGACTATTCTGCTGTCCTGGTGTTTTCTGTGATTAAATGACTTATGGCCAATTAGCTCCTAAGCCTCTGTATACCGTCCTGCTATAAACCATTTCCTTGTTTGTGTACTGGTGTGGTTTTCAGCTCTGTTGCACTTAGCAGTAGTCAAAGGAGGTGTCTTTCAGCTTTCTGCTTGTGAAGACCTCTGTGCCTTCAGCTTCACAACAGGCACTTGATGTTCACAGTTATGGGCTCTAAAATGAGCATAGGGGGAGATGCAGCTATGTGTATGGGATTTGCAGCTACTGACAAACAGGTCCTGCTGCATTTATCTGGTATTTTTTAGAAAGCCTTCTCTTGCAGTTGTATTTCAGTTATTTCTAACATCTAACCCAAATGTTAATACATTTTGATAAAGGGCTTGATCACACCTCAAAGACTGTATCTAGGGTTGTGGCCTTTCTGTATGGAGAGACTGAGCCTTGTCTACTGGTGTATTTTCCCTGGAATTTTCCCAAGGTGTGGTAACAGCACAGGGGTTCTTGGTGGGCATGGAAGACTGAGGCAGGACAAAAATGGTAGTAAATGACCATGGAAGCTGAAATGTTTTTACTTGAGCTGCAATATCTGGGGTTGACTTCTGTCTTTTGCCTTTGTTAGCAAGGGTCTCATGTTCATTTTGTATCAACTGCAAAAAAAGAAGAGAGGTTAAACATTTAATCAGCCACAACTGTCAGGAGATGTTAGATCAAGTTCTGATGTCTTGTGTGCTTCCTCTGATACCACAAATGTCACTGCCATGGGTTTTACTCATTCATTTGATGCTGTTCAGATTAATAAATTTCAAACTGGTCAGATAGAAGATATAGGAGAGAAATGTCTTGCCCTCCATGTAACCATTCAACAAAGATAAGAAAAATTAAGATAGATTCATAGAAACAGCTGATAGGGTTGAGATACTGTAGAAGAGCAGCACAAACTCTCTTTTGTTCACAGCCACTCTTCCAGTGCAATCCCAACAGTAAAAGCCAGAGTAGAGTATCTTCTATCCATAGAGAATATATTCTATCCTAAATTCAGTCTGGAAAATATCCAGGCACATGTGAATTTATGGACCTAACTTATTACGCTTCTGTGGCTCGCAGGGCTGCCTGAACTTGTACATGAAGATCATGAAGCAAGCAAGGAGAATTTCATGTTATCTCACCTGTGTCATGTACAGACCCACATCTATCCCAGTCCCACTGAAACTCTGAATGATGTTCTTTGGTTAGAGCCATGGAATGGTGAAGGAAGGGGAAATGTTGGTTAAAACACATACCTTGGCAGTTGGATTTGGTCTCTTGCTACTGAGACTGGGAAGTTGGGAAAGGCCTAGAGGGCCAAAAGCAGAAGTGATGCTATAAGCAACAGAGAAAGGACATCCTACTGTTATGGTGAGCCATCCCTTTTCTTTCACATGCTATGGCTACTTAGTAGATGCTGCCCACTGCCTGGACGAAGAGGTTTGTCTGTCTTGCTGTAGTTACGGTCTGTTCTACTAGTAATGGCTGGCGTGTGCTTGTGATAAAGCTCTTTGTAAGCAAACAAAAAGCATTTTACGCTTTGATTCACAGGATATTAAATCTTGTGTGGAGTCAAAAAAACAATTTGCTGTGTGGCACAGAATGACCTGTCCATCTATAGCTAGTGACCTTTATCCAAATGAAAAACCTTCTTACAAACATCTGCCTTAAATGAGAAAGATTTCTTGAAAACATATGCTGAATACTTAAGTCTTGGGAACTTGGGAATCCATTTTGATTAAGTAAGAATAGTTACTGTGAAGTTTTGGGAACATTTCTTTACCATATGATAAGCCACAGTAGAAACTGATAGGAGTTACCTGACTTTGGAAATTTTTGGATTTCCTTCCCAGTTTTGAGAGTGTGGATATGGCACACGTTTGGACATTGCTGCTTAGGTCTCTAAGGACTTACCCGGTTACTTACTAGAGGTAACAGGTATATAAATGTTACACAACAATTGGGCTCCTGAGCTTGAACAGGATATAAACAACTTCTATTAAGGCTGTATCAAAGCTTGGCTTTCTAATTGACTTTGATAGGCACTAATTCTTGGCACCTACTAATTTGGAAATGTGTACATGTTTGGTTTTTTTGTCTGGATAAATGGGTGTTACACTAAAGACACTGGGCTATGCCTGCATGCTTCTAGTATAAAGAAGGCTAATTTGTAAAACTGTCAATTGCCTAATGTGGAAAGGTTATAATTCTACGTATTTCACTATATTATCTATTGAAAAATAGACTAAATACATAATATAGCAAAGAAAATAAAACTTCAAAACTTCATGATGTTTCTTTAAAACTCATTAAATGATGATAAAAATCTACCAATTACTCTTACTAATTTAAACTTATGTGGAAGTGAATTAACGTGAAGATCTAGTTGACTTAAATTATCCAAATGTGCATTTACAGGTTTAAGATCTTATTTGTAGTTTGTTAGGCTACAGTTACATGTGAACTTTTTTGTTAGGTGAAACAGTTCCAGCCTTTTTCTTCCTCCTTCTAGGTGTTCAACCCTACCTTTCATGGTGGGGCTGTATGTACAGGGCCTTGGAGAGGTGGGTGGGGAAGGGAGCTGCTGCTCCAGCTGTTGTGAGCAGCACTGATGGCGAACGTCTAACTGTGGTCTCATTCTTTTTGGATCACTGTTTTACAAAGTCATTATGAAATGGGTAATGTAATTCCCATCCTTTACGCATTTTTTTTATAGAGTGATCACTGCAACCATAGCTGGCTGCATTTGGAATGCTTCACACACTTTTTGTTTAGTGTGCCTTTTTCCTTAGGCTTCTTAAGCAAAATGAATTGTTGAATACATTTGCATGCTGTTGTGCTTCAAATTATGTATTCACAGATTATTTTTTTTGTCTGCACACAACTAGTTGGGCGTAGATACTCTTTTTAATAAAAAAGTGGCAAGATTCCAAGCCATTGTTTTCTGCTTTTTTTTTAAAAAAAAAAAAACATTCCCGGTTGGGAAAAATTTAATAATTTCATTTCAGATGCTCAGTGATGACTTTGAAAACTTTGCAGGTAAAACACAAACTTTTCAAGTAAAACAAAATCCATCAGATCAACAATTCCCTGTGTGTGCATGTTCATTTTGTTTCTTTTCCTTTGTTATTGTATCTATTGCAAGGGAAGTCTAAAATGATTCTGATATTCCATTCATGCAGAAAACTGACAAAGTTCAATATATTTCAGTTCTTAAGCTTTGTTTATTTTCTTAATTAAGTCTCAGCTCTGGTGGAGTAATCTCTCTTGGTTTTGTGAGAGGAGGGTGGTGTTTGGAAAGCAGACAGAACATGGGATGAGCCTTAGCACAACAAGAAGTCTCCTGTTTTCCCACCTAGCTTTGAAAGACGCTTTGGCCAAGTATCTTTGCAGAGCTCTTCCTCACTGCCCTAATAGCCCAGTGGCTTAATGGTCTGCAGTTTAAATTCTTTCTCTGCCTGATTTGGGGTGGGGATTTGGACTTTGCTCTTCTGAATGAGCCATTCATAAACAAAATACCCAAGTGCTTCCAGTGAAGCTGTTCCAACTTGGATAATGTAGTTAAAACTGCCAACTATGAAGTGAGATGCTGGCTCAGAACATGCAATGTTGGTCTTGTCTGTTACAGCTTGCTGATCTACCCTATGCCTCTTGGACTAGAATACTGCATATCTTCTGTGGAAGAACTGGATTAAATAAACTTCGTCTTGCAGCCTTTGTCCAGGAGGCTTCTGACGCTGTAACAGGAACAGCCAAGTGGCTGTTCAGTAGCTCTGCCCCAATGTTTGGGGTTTGCAGATGTAATAGATTGTTTGACCTCTCTGTCCTAGAGATAACATAGTTCTCTGGATCTCATTTTATACTGCAAACTTCAGCAGAGTGTAACCTGTTGCTAGATTGGCAAGTCTTTGGCTAAAATCCTCCTGCAAAGCCATGAGGATCTTCTAGCCATTTCTACCAGTCCCAGCTTGCTCTCACTGTTGATGTCCCACAGCTCCTTTAGGCCAGTATGTCAGATGGTAAGATGTTCTGCTGCTTAGTGCTGACTTCCTAGTCCTAAAGCAGGTAGGTTTTTTCCTCTCCAGCATATCTTGCTCCTCTCCTGGATGTGGTAATGGAGTTAAAGCAGTAATCATAACTCATTGCTTTAAAGAACCAGATATGATCACAGCAGAATCAAAAAATGAATACTAAAACAGAGGCAAAAGGGTGAAATATATTACACTGATGACATTATGGCAACATAACGAAGAAACTGAAAGGCATAAAATGAGATCTTATATTTTCCTTAAGTTTAGCAAACCCATTCTTTTGAGCTTTATGGATGTGGTGAACATCAATAAGATTGATTAAAAAAGGCTGTAGAATGTTAAAATTATACCATGTTGCTTGCAGCTTCAGTGTTATTCATGCTTACAATGGGCCTTTACCTATACGCTGGTTTTAGAAGGGAAAATAATAAATTAATTGCTTTATTCTGTCTGTTTTTACCTTGCCTAAAGCTTGTCAACAACTTCTATTTAAAGATTGCTGCAATTGCCATTTGCATAGTAAAATCTGCTTCTTCAGCTTGGCAGAAACTTTGCCCATAAGCCTTCTTTCTCCTGAACAATCGGCTCTGCTTGCTTACAGCGTGCAACCTGCTGCTGTTTGATAGGAGCCATAGGAGGGCAAGTATAGCAAAAGGCAAGGTGTACCAAGGGACAGACCTCTCGAGGTGGCAGTAGCTTGGGAGGGGCAAGGGCGGTGGAACTAACCGTGTTTCAGCTGAAGGTGCCAGAAGCCTTGCTGTTACCGTTGTAACCAAAACCAAATCAAAGCCTGTGGCTGCTGTAGGTCACAAGGCGCTTTTGTATTTTGGAGGATGTATGATTATTTAAGCCTTAAACGCCTGTTTATGAGCTGCAAAGAGCTTCCACAGAGAATGATTTCCCCTTGACTTGACTGCATACCAGAAAAAGGAAATCTGATTTGCCTCGAACACATTTGTTCATCCTAAAGATAAGGAGAAAGACTAGAGATGTTGTAAGGTTGATTTGAAACAAAGTGAAGCTGAGGAGGAATGGTCAGGCTGTATTTGTGTTTATTTAACTTAACAATTGAGTTGTACTTCTGGGAGGCGAATGTTCACGTGGGGAAATGTGAGGGGATTAAAAAGGGAATTTAATCTTTCATCGGTTTCTCTGTGGAGCTGACAATGTTTGGGTAATTAAACTGTTTACCTACATTTTGAGTGCCTGCTGTTACAGCTGGATGTTGTCACCTTCTTTTTTTTTTTTTCTTTACCACTGTATAATTTACTGCATTAGCAAGTTGCTGAGACTTCACCTGCCTGCAAACACATCCACCCTTGGAACGGAGAGTTTTTTGTACTCAGTGCACAGGTGCTTTAGGGATCCATCCAAGGAGAAGGATCATTTTGATTCATATAGTATGTATATTTTTTGAGTTATTTCTTCTGAATTGTGCATTGGAAAGTAGGATGAATCCGTTCTCCTTTTGAATGAAGGAATACTTGGGCAATTGCAGTTCTGTAGGTAAACCAGACAAGCTGTTTCTTTGAAATCTGCTCATATTACTGAGTCTCTGACTAGTATAGGTAGCTCATAAACTAAAAGAGGACCATATGTGGTATTTTCTTCATGTATATGCTTTATGATTTTCTAAGGCTAACTTAGGCAATAGCCTTTCTGGATAGGAGGCTCTGTTGTGCTCCAGTCATGCTTTTTTTGTTGTTCAGAGGAAAGCCAGCCAGACCCCAGCTGGGAGGTGTAGCAGAAGCAACCAGGCAGGGCCTTCCTGGCTGTTTGCTTAGTATTTCTTTACTGGTTTTCACTTCATATACCACCTCTTTCTCCAGTTCTGTTTCACTTTGCTTTTTCTGTTGTGGTGGTTTTTTTTTTTTCCCCCCCCATTCCTTTACCCGATCTTTACTAACTCTTCCCTGCACCTGAGAAAAAGAGCTATGTTTCTCAGAGTCAGTTCATGTAATTTTATTCTCTTTACAGAATGTCTTCAGGGCAGGAATACTTCACTACTCTGTGTGCATCGCACAATAGTAGCTATTCATGACCGTCCCTTAAATGTGACTAATAAGTTTCATTAATAATATTACCTATTTCTACCATTGTCTTCATTCTGAATACATGAAGCGGTCAGTTTGACTTGAAAAATCAATAGAAAATTAATCCTTATTGCTCTGAAAACTCAAACATTAATTTCAAGATCTGCTTTTTTCAAAGGACTCCACTGCTTTCAGTTGAAGAAAAGCCCCTTTCAAAATGCCTGTCTGAGAGGTGGGCACTGTTTCACCTTTCCTTTTTCTTTAGTAGAAACAGAAGCACTCCCATACCATAGGAAACTTTGACTTCTGTTTTTTTTAATGGCTTTCACAAAAATTACACATAGATACTGTATCGCCCATGCCACACTCACTTGCCAGTGAAATTAAACTTTTAGAAATAGGCATAAAGAAATGAGATTTCTCCTTAGCTCTGAAACCAGACTTGTGAGCTTCTGTGGCATCTTTATGAATGAAAGAGCATCTGCAAAGCTCGTAAGCCAGAGTGGTGCAAGATGGACCAATGTATTTACTGATGCAGGGCGTAGTAAGAAATGTCTTGGAGATGTGAGTATTTCCTGCATGGTACATTCCTTGAATAATCCCAGAGGAAGAGTAGTGCTGAGACACTGTACCAGGCTCTGCCCCAGGCTAAGGAAAGAGGGGAGTGAAGCACAGGGCACAGAACAGTTCATGCAAAACCTGAAAACCAAACCAAAATAACCCTTTGAATTCACAGTGAATGTCTCGGGCAAAGGCAAACCCGAGCCGCCCAAATTCCTTTTTATCTCGATATGATGAGATACTTGCTAGGTGGCTTTTCGGATATCTCCTGTAGGCTCTGGGTGTTATTCCCAGCAGGAATGCTAATGCAATATCACTCTTGAGAAATGCCAGTTCAGCAGCATATAGGAGCCCTAGAATGCTTGAAAAGTGAACTAAGAGTTGCTGGCACTGTCTGGTGTTGATTCACATTGAAAGGGTATAATTTTTTTTTTTTCCTCTTTGGCATTAACTTTACATTATATAAACAGGGAAATCTGAGTTCCCTTCTATTAAAAACCTGCATGTATTTTTCATGCTGAGGCAGACTTTATTTCAGTGCTTGTTTACCAAACTCAAAGGATTTTTTTGGTCTGTTTTTACGTAACTGTTTGTGGTGTTCTACATTATTTTTTCCCTATCAAAAATCTTATTGAAAACAGTTCAATTATTCATTTCAACAGGCTTTGCAAAGCAAGAAGCAAAAAGAAAGGAAAACTTCTATGGAATGAACTGTAAATTTTTAAAAAATTAAATATACTTTTAAATTGCTCCTGGCAAAACAAAAGCAAAATCTACCAAACACACAAACAGTGTCTGAAACTTGAAGCTGAGCCTGTTCTTATTAGAGTTTTTTTTTAGCTTAACAATAACTTCTAGAACTTGTAAGAATAGCTGTTGTGGTGGGTTGACCCTGACTGGATGCCAGGTGCCCACCAAAGCGGCTCCATCACTTCCCTCCTCAGCGGGACAGGGGAGACAAAACGTAACGGAAGGCTCGTGGGTCGAGATAAGGGCAGGGAGAGATCACTCAGCAATTCCCACCATGGGCAAAACAGACTTGACTTGGGGAAATCAGTTTAATTTATTGCCAACCAAATCAGAGTAGGATAAGGGGAAATAAAGCCCAAATCTTAAAACCACCTTCACCCCACCCCTCCTTTCTTCCCAGGCTCAGCTTCACTCCTGAACTCTCTACCTGCTCCCACCCCTGAGTGGCGTGGGGGCACAGGGAATGAGGGTTGGGGTCAGTTCATCACACACTGTCCCTGCCACTCCCTCCCCAGGGAGGACTCCTCACACTCTCCCTGCTCCAGCCTGGGGTCCCCCCATGGCAGACAATCCTCCACAAATGGCTGCAGTTCTTCACGAACAGCTCCAGTGTGGGTCCCTCCCTCCCATGGGGTGCAGTCCCTCCAGAGCAGACAGCTCCAGCATGGGTCCCCGCAGGGCTAGGGCCAGAGCCTGGCCAGCAAACCTGCCCCAGCCTGGGCTCTCCAGGAACCTGCTCCAGCGTGGGCTTTCCATGGGTCACAGCCTCCTTGGGCACCCCCTGCTCTGGCGTGGGGTCCTCCCTGGGCTGCAGGTGGAGATCTGCTCCCCCGTGGGCCTCCCTGGGCTGCAGGGGCACAGCCTGCCCCACCATAGGCTGCACTAGGGGCTGCGGGGGAACCTCCTCTCTCCGGCTGCAGTTGTGCAGGGTTATTTTTCCCTTTCTTAACTTTGTTATCCCAGAGGCACTACCACTGTCGCTGATGGGCTCAGCCTTGGCCAGCGGCAGGTGCGTCTTGGAGCTGGCTGGCATGGGTTCTGTTGGCCATGGGGGAAGCTTCTGGCAGCTTCTCACAGAAGCCACCACTGCAACCCCCCGGCTACCAAAACCTTGCCGCACAAACCCAATACAGCTGTCATTTCAGCAAGATCCAGTTTAAGCCATCTGTGATTCAACATGGGCAGTGCCATGCTGATTTTATTTCTCTTATTTTAGATGGGAGAAGTCAATGATATATGTAGTTCTTAAACAACACTATGTACTTGCATTGTACAAAATATACTAATTAAGGTAAAATTATTCTGGTAGAGATCGTGCAGGCATGTAAAAGAGAGTAATCCTGGGAAAACAGAAGTCTTTATGAATACTTATTTAGATTTATTGCACCTAGAAAACACATTAGAGCCCTAAAACCCACCATACCTATAAAAGCAAATGAGCAAACAGAAACTGTATACAAAGGTACTTAAGGATGCAGAGGGCTACCTTCCACCCAATTGAAAGGAAATATGAGCAAAGAATTTTACACTCTTTCATGCCATGGTGGTGCTGATGCTTATTTGTTTCAGTTTCTGGGAAGACTTCTATTTCTCCTCAGGCACTGTATCAATATTCATCCAAGCTTCTGCAACTTACCTCCAGGACAGGAAGCCTGTTGCAGCAGGTTTGGTTTTGGTTTGTTTTATGTTTGGTGTGGTTTTTTTTTTTTTTTTCTAAATACTTCAGGGAAGCTATTTTGCCTTTACATTGATGAGGGCATTGCTCGGTGATTGTTCAGCAGCCGATCTGTGCAAAAGCTCAAAAGTTCAATTATTTCACCTCCCTTTTGAGAGAGATGATCAAAGCAGTTGACTGGAACTTGGGGAGCAGGGAATGCACCTGACTAGAGGAGGAAAAGAATGAGTGCAGACAGAAGCACAAGCAAATTTCCTTTTCTTCTTTCAGTTTGCTCAGAGGGTAGGGCAGAATAGGGTTGGAAAGTTGTAACCTCTGTGTGATGGGAAGCTCTGACTGACCGCTCTGATGTGGCCTTGAATCCAGAGGGCCTGACCTGAGCGCTCTTATGTCCACATATACCTGAAACCTTCTGTACTGGGATCAAAAAGGAAAGGAGAATCCTGGCTTTTGGGTCTAGTTTGTAAACAGTGCTGCTATTGTACAGGAATATAATCGCCTACTGTGAGCTCTGTTCTCAGTTATCAGAACATGGGCTGCCATGCATTGGTCCTGTTCTACAGAAGTGTAAGCTCAGGCTGTGTTACACAGTCATGTCAGGGTAAAACCTGAATTCTTGATGCTCCATAGCTTTTGTCATTTCCATCTGCTCATGGGTTTTAAGGACCAAGGGCACCACTACGATCATCTTGTCTGACGTCCTGCATACATAGGCCATATATTTCACATAGTAACTCCTGGAACCAGCCTATAACTTCCAGCATAACTACAGCATAAAAAGCACAACAAATCTCATAGCTTCTGCAAGAGCAGTTTCCAGATTTTAACTACAGTATCGTACAGATGAAGGATAAACCTCTTCTTCACAAGCAAATCCTCATCTAACTGTACAAAACCTTTCAAAAACAAACTGCATGTGCCATGCTATGCAATTGTTTCAAAAAATGAACCCAAAACAATTTCCGCAGTTTCTTTTAGAAATACCTGTGATTTTAGTAATCCTAACCCAGTTAAGGCGTCTTGTTTGGTTTTGGCATTCAATCTTTGTTTATTTCCCTGTGTGATGGACTGGGGGGCTTCTTTACTCTAGAAACTGTGTTTGGCAAATATTGTGGACTCTTGGCGTTTCTGATCTTCAGCAGTCTTATTTTCTCAATAGGGTGTTTTGGTTTTCCTCCTGGTTTGTTTCAGATTACACTTAAACTCTACACATCTGATGTAGTTTCATATCTGTTTTTTAGGTGGTAGCTATTTAATTTAAGAGAAGACTGACTTCATCTGACTGCTTTGGAATTTTACAGCTCAGCCAATTACTAGTTATTTCTAATAACAGAGCCTATTACTATTTTTCCTAATAATGGTGTTATATAGACATTAACAACTATTGCTTTCTGTAATGGCTTTACAATTTAAATTGCATGTAATTTAAGTTTACTTTATTATGAAAAATATTACCTTCTTTCCCTTACTCCAAACTGTATTCTAATACTTAAAACTGAACTTTTTGTTATTAAATCCTGGTGTGTTTCAGATGTTTCATACATTGTCCTCCCAAATAATTGAGTCCTCTATAGACTTAGTGTTCTCTCTACCATTCAAATGGTTTACTGTATTTTTTAGTAACTTTGAAGCGTTCTGTTTAAACTAATTCCTTTGCATAAATTGCAATCCATGAATATTTCACCATGATGAAAATAGACAAGTAGATCTTTAAAGGGGGGGATATGAAGACGAGCTGGGACTAGAATGAGCAGTAAAAAGTTTTTTGTCTAGTGAACAGCTGAGGCTTTAGAAAAATATTTCTTAGGGCAGGGACTAAGGTTCAAACATTTGGACGGTTTTTGAACTGAATATAAAAAAAGTACGCACTGGAGTGATCAAGACATTTCATTGAGATATTGACATTTTACATTTAGAACAAACATTAAAAAAATTTTATAATTTTGAAGTCTAAGTGAAGAAATCTGTTGTAAAATGTCAAAAGGTGACTTTTCAGCAACTTAAAAGCTTTTTTGGGGTTTCTTTCTGCCAGAACAGAAAATACATCACTATAAGAGAAAAAAAACAAAAACACAACTGTTTCTGAAAAATTATTTTAAAAATCTATACTTATTAAGAATTATTGAAAAATAAATGAGTAGCTCTGCTTGAGATGCTTCAGAAAAGGACTCTGACAAGATACTTGAGCATTAACTGAGAACTTGCCATCTCGCCTCTCCTTTGGCAGTCTGGAAAGAACTGCCTGTGTACCTTAATCTGGGATATTTTTGTACTGTTTTGATATTGTCTGCTACAATGCATGTGTAGCTCTTTCTCTAACCAAATAATTTATGTAGTCAGTTACTTAAATACTATAAAATACCAGACAATATCTTTACAGAATCAGTGTAATATTGCATGGGGAATTGCTTCAGCCAGAAAGAATTTCTCTTGAAGAGTCAACATTGCTAGAGGAATTTCTGATGCCTTTTTTTCTGCAACAGTGTACGGCGCTCAATTTAGCATAGGAATCAGCTCATCAAATCACTTAGTAAGGCAGGTGCTTATGTGCCGCTGAATAGGAGCTCTTGTCATTCTTTTCTTCCTTCATCCTCTTGTAGAGAAGCAGAAAGGAATTTCTCGGTTTCCCAGGAGTGTCGCAGCTGATGCCAATGCAACAAGCGTTGTTATTAGGGCGAATACTCATCATGTTCTCTCTCTCTCTCACATGCGTACAGGAATTGCAACAATCTGACACAAAATGTTTAGAACATCTAGTGTCTGGTATGCAATTATTTATTTTTACACTGTTGCTACCATGCATTTCAATCATGCTTCAGTGTTTTACTGATTCAGAGGTAATGTGTGTCTGAAAAGCTGAAAGCTATAAATTTTATGTTAATTGACAATATAACATCTGAATTTAGAAATACCTGGCAAGCATAAAATGTAAAACAGGATGATTATGTGTGATTAAATAGTTGACTTTTATATTGTATATTAGTCATGCCATCATCCAATTAAAAGGATAATGGAAACAATAGTGATTTTTAATTTTTAAACCAGTGTGGGCTGCATTAAGGGGATTATGGAGCTTTATGAAGTAGTTTGCATAATGTAATGATCAAGAATAGAGTCTGAGTCAAAGCTGAGCCACACATGGTAAATTAGGCAATTTTTAATTTCTCCTTGAGATAACTTCGGACTATAAATTTTGAATATGAAATTTAATGGAAGTTTCTACAAGTTGTGAAGAAGTTTGCAGAACAAGGTTGTAATTCATGCTCTTTTTCAAGGATTCTTTTCAGGCTAGACTTTGGCTTTGGCATGTGAGTACTGAGGTCAAGATAGCTGGCTGTGGGTTATGTGCTTTACTAGACTGGACTCTAGTCTTTCTTCAACTGAGGCTGATTTAAATAATTGTGGATACTCCGTGCCAATAGCTGCCACTATATTTTATGCACTGAAGCCTGCTCTATGCATTCTGTTGCTTATTACCATTAGTGAGCCTTGTTCTCCTAATTAACCTAATGATCCTCTTAATTTCATCTGATTAACTGCAACATGGGTAAAAATATAGTGATGTGGCCTCTGATAGCATTGACAAAGGCCAAAGGAGTTGGCTGTGGCTGTTCACCTATGTCATCGAAGAGCTTAGGGCACAATCCAGTGAAATTTGAAGCACTGTGGGAAAGGTGTTCCATTTCTCCCATTCAAAACTGGCAATGGCTAATGCAGTATCTTCAACGTAGTTCTGTTCTTCCCAAAGAATAGGGTATTTCAGATGTTAGGTTTTTATTGTGGTAGAGCTGACATTTTTATAGTAAGGCTTTTTGGTCTTGCTTGTATGAAAGTCTTAGCCCTTGCATTAATCTTGTCAAAGGCAAAATGTTTTATATGTTGCATAAAATAGCTACACATCTGTTGTTTTTAATAATGTTTGCACATTCAGAACTCCCTTAAAAAATTCATTTTATAATCCAACATTATATGCATCCTTAATTCTTCTGTAATTCTTTAAAATTTGTTCGAATTGATTGACAGTTTTATTCTGAAATTTCCTGATCGTTGTATTGTGTCTCAGGCATCGTGAGTGAAACTGGCTGGAAAAAAATAGGTTCGTACTGGTATGTTAATTACCTAGACTAAAAGATCCCAGTGCTCAGTCACATCACAAAAGAGAGAAACAAGCCTCTTCATTTTTAACAGGAAGTCCCTTAATGCAACAATAGATTTATAGCTTAGCTGCTCTAAATTCATCACTCGGAGTTTGGTGGTTTAACGCAAAGATGGTCACACCGGGGATACCTGGCTGCAGGAATGTCTGATTAGTACTCTTGGAAGGTGATGATTTAAACGCTCTCCTGAAGTTGCAAGGGAGACGTTTGCAAAGCACACCTAATGATATGTAGAAGTAATTGAAATGTAAAGCTGTTTTTCCTGATTTCCTATTGCAATTGACAGCCCCTTCCTTTTCTCCTTCATTATTGTATGTGAAAATAAGGAAGAAAAAAAGAGAATGGGGTACTAGTCTGTGTGAATTTTGTCTGAAGCTGAGACTACATATGCAGTGTAGAAATGCTCGTATGATAAAGACACAAACTGCCTGAGCGTATCTGTGCGAACAGTTACAAAAATAGACCGATGCCATTTTTCCACAAAGCTCTGTTGGATGGCAGGGTGCATTTTACAGAACCCTGGCTTGCAGAGCAGCGATACCACCTTCCCTGCACTTCCCTGGGCTCATCAGTAGATGATTGCTGTAACTTGGAGATGGCAAAGGACAGGGACATGAAGATCAATGTCCTGTGTGGTTTGTTCGCAGCTCAGATGGAAAACTTTTAAGTAGCCACAGTATTTTAAAGCTTGTAAGTGAACTATTCAGTATTATGGGGAAGAAATTGAACATGACTGAGCATGGCCTATTACGGCTATAGAAACCAGGTGAGGAATGAATCGCAGTCTAAAAATAAAGTGTTGCCTGAACATGGTAAGAGCCATGTTAGAGAAAGAAATTTGCAGAACAAACGATGCACAAATTTGGTGCACAAACAACTCCGGTCTGGCTGCAGCAGCTCTGGCAAAGCACGCCTTAGGAGAAGGGAAGTCTGTTTTTAATTTCATTTGTGAGACAGTGGGTCACAGCTCGCTAAACCATATGTGGTTTTTTTGGAGAGGGTGCAGCTGGCAGTGAGAGAAAATGCTTATATTTGCTTTGTCCTGTGGGCAGTGGGGAGGAGGGAGGGGAAGCTCTGGGGAGGGCAGGGGGCAGGCAGGCTGGGGGGGCAGCGGTGGAGGGCCAGTCTGCTGGAGGGAGAGACTGATCCCTGGGAGGGATTTGGGGGTCAGCTGGGGTCACAAAGCCAACATAAAGGAACGCCTGAAGGGAAGCTGTGATGCAAAGCAAGACAGGAGCGACTTGTTATCCTTCCTGGTGCTGTTGGAGGGGGCTGTTTCTGAGCCTTTTATTTACTTTGTCTCCCTCAGCAGACCTGAGACTTCTTTATATTTAAGGGCTTATCTTCTACTTTATTATTTTTGTATTTTGTAATAAAATGTGGCTTTAGAGACTGGGAACTTTTTCCTGACTTTTGGTCTGTCTATTTAAAGGAAAGAAGGATGGGAAACACTGTCCACTTCAGAGTTGTAGCTGAGTTATACCATCAGTCAGCCCTTGAAATGAACCTTTGGTACTGCAGGGGAAGAGAACCGGCTATGCGGACTGATATTCCAATATTCATTACTTTTGAAAATACATTTGTTTAAAGAGGCTGCTTTAGAGCAGCAGCGGAGATTTTGGCTTCCAAAATGGTATTGCCTGGGAGGTTTTTCCCCAGACAGTGGACACATTAGCTGCCTTTTGTGTGATGGACATCCTGGAAAGTTTGTTTCATTACTGTTGTGATTTGCACTCCTCTGTCTTAGCCAGGCATGGGCTGTAGTTTTACGCTTTCCCTTTAATCTGGTTCCAGTTTGGCATCACTTTGTGAGTAAAGAATCGGGGACATCAGGGCTTCTAGACAGTCCTGAGTAGCTGTTGACGCGATTCACCTCATGCTTAGAAAAATTCAGAAATCACCAGGGCACCGAGAATTTCTTCAAATCAGTGATTTCAAAGTCACGCCAACATCAAGTGACTTCAAAGCAAATGGGACTTGACCACACATACTCACACATTGTTGTGAAAACTGTATTTATAGGATTTCTCACACCATTCTCTTCTTTTCCCATAGCCGATAGAACAGCGGTCACCCGCAACACTGCTCTTCATACCATTTAGCCCCGTAGTAGGGCGGCAGGTGGTATGTGAGCTGTAGGGGAACTGAGCGGGTAGGATCTTAGAAACCATCATGTTGGAGGCACAGCAAATGGCTGACTTCCCACAATGAAACATTTGGGTAATCCATTGCCATCTGTCTTTATTTTGCAAACCCACTCAATTGGCCAACACATTCAAAATACCACTGCAACTTATTTCTCAAAGAGAATCTTAATAAATAAATAAATAAATAAAGCCAGATAACATTACCTACACATTTTTTCCTGTTCAAGTTGTAGATTTCTTTACGTTCATGCTACCATGAGGCTTTGTAAAATAGTCTTTGTTAGATCAAAAAAATGTACTCCTGTGGGAAGTGTAGAAGCATGGTACCTTTTATAAATGCTGTAATTTTATTAGGTACTCAAACTATTATAATGAACTGGTTCATCAGAGTAGGCTGAAAGGCAATGACTTGAGACTGTGCCATATTTATCTGGGTATGGGTGGTCTAGCACTTAGAGGCAGTGGTACCAGTGCTTGTGCTCAGCTATCTTGTTCCCTCCCTTGCCTACAACATGCACTAAGTGCTGATGTCTACACTTACATTATTGGAATGGCTCTGCCCCCAATTTGTGTGGGTTTTTTGTGGGGCAAATCCAGAATGGATGGTAGTAGCAAGTCAAACAAATAGCACAATAGAGCTGTCTGCCATTAATTTTTGGCTCGTCTGACAACCTTCTGTCTTGGAGAGTATTTCTGAAGAATTAACAGGGGCAAGGATGATAATGGAATATGCTGTTGGAGAATTTGTCATCCCTAAAGTTTCTTGAAAGATAAGCAATTTAAAAAGGTCATTTGCTCCAAAGTAAACTACTTTCCCTCGTTCTTGCTTAGCACTGTTCTTGCTTACAGCTTGACTGGCTGCTTTGCAGTGCACCGATGCATTTAAAAGAAGTTAGTTAGTTAACTGTTCTTTGCACCTTATTTCTGGTTCTTTCACTGTAACTGCTTTTGAATGAGAATTCACTGAAACAAGTGAAAGACTTCTGTGGCGGTGTAAATATGTCTGCTGATTAAGGTCCTAGAAAATTCCAAGTTCTGTGTTTTTCTGAGTTGTATGTTGTCTATACTGGGCACAGTTTCTCATTCTCCTCCATTTTCTTAATAAGCCATGCCCTAACCCTCATTCTTCTGACTTTTTTTGTATCATTTGACGTTTTTGAGAGGAAGTAATCTAAGGGAAGCTGAATGAGGATATAAAGGAGAAACTGGTTTGGGGAGTTTCTTGGAAATCACATCATCTCATTGTTAGTTTTTATGGTCTTTTGTTCTATGTGAGTTACATTTCTTAATATTAAAACTGTTGTTTTCTTCACAGGAGTGCTGGCAGCTATTTTTAAATGAGTCTGTCATTATTGTCATGTTCCTTCCAGCCACCTCCCATTAGTTCAATTACACATATCTCAGATTTAGCACTTTAGAATGTAAATTGAGTTACTTCTATCAATAGTAAATTTAATTTTCTTCATGCTCTGCTACAGTGTACAAAGTGCGCACGTCCAGCAGCCTTGCTCAGGCACACCCTCTCCAATATCAATGTTGGGCCCATTTTAAACTCTATGTTGACTTGTCTTCTAATGCTTCAAGTGAATTTTGCTAAGCTGCATGGGTAATGAATCTAACTTTACATTTCTAAGAAGGAGGAAAAAATAACTGATAGCAACCTTAAAAAATTCGCTGTTCCATGCCTAATGATGATACAGTGTTAAGATCTAATGCTTTTAAACCTTCTAGGAATAAAGTGAAATGCTGTGTGAATCTCCTGAAAAGCAAGGTAATCCCCTCATTCTAGCAGTGTCTGGGAACCATGTCTATATCTTTAGAATTTGCAAGGTACTGGACATTTAAATCTACCATTCCAACAGCTTTGAATCCTGCTTTTGAGTCTCGGTGGAATATCATTAGGAAAGAGGGGGAACAGTGAACCATGGGAGGGAATAAACTTTGGAAATTTAATCTTTAAAAATTATCAGTTTTAGAAGAACAGTTAACTTAAAAACTTTTTGTGGTTAGGTTTTTTAATAGAGCTTAAATGGAAAGAAAGCAGAAGTGTCTCCCCATAGCAATTTTCCTATACCACGCTAATGAGCAACAGCTTTATGAAGAGCATAGAACTGCAGGCGCTGCTTGCCACAGGTATGTGCTAGCAATAACCTGTAGTCCCAGGGCTATGAAGCACCTTGCATGCTTTTATAGGCCTGTATCTAGCTAGGAGGAGTACAACATTTTCTACTTCTGTTCAGTAAATTCTAAGCTTGATTATTGTGAGCAGCAACAACAAATTCAGTTGTGCTGTTTGTCAGATACATATGTGGCTGTTGTGTAACATAGCACATAGTCCAGTAGGTGAAAACAAGTAGACTGTTTAAAAAAAAAAAAAACAAAAAAAAAACCCAACACTCCCCAAAACCCCACTAAACCAGAACCCCGAATCATAGACCTGGTGCAGACTCTAGCACTGTTGAAATATGCAATGAAAAGCTTATTTTGTACATCTTGCTTTTAGACAGCTAGGGGAATTAATGCCCTAGCCTGAGGCCTCTGTGTTAATGACCCCTAGCTATGCAGTGATGAAAGGTTTTGTATATCAGCTTGTTCCCTACTGCTGAAATTCTTTGTGGAGCTACATCCTTTTATGCTGGCTTCTTTAAAACTTAAATTTATAAATGTATCAATCATGGGCATTCTCCTTTTTCATTCTTCCCTCTATGCATTGAAATGTGATCATACTTGAGTAGATGTTTACTGGGGAGACAGTCTCTTTTTAGAGTGATGGTTATGGAGTCTTAATTGGTCTGGCCATAGTGTGCTCTGAAGGCTAGGCTCTTCCCCATAGATACAAAATTATAAAGCAGACTTAAAAGAAGAATGATATCATGATTTTTCCAGCTGCCTATGATTCAGTAAATGTCTTCCTCATCCCCCTGATTTGGATCCATCATGGATCCATAGGAAAAACCTCCTGCCTCTGATCAATATTTCTGAGAAGACACTAACTTTACTAAAAAGACCCTAAGCTCATTTGCTTTTTAAATACAAAGCCCTTGTGTTGACACAAGGGTCTGGCTTCAGAATTGCTGTTCTGCTTTCTCGCTGGCTGCTTCTATCCTTTCACTTTTATGGCATTTTAACAATCCCAAGCCAGGTCCAAGAACAGTAGGATTGTTGAGTTTGCAAAGAATGCTGATCAAACTTAGGCATCTAAAGGCACCTATGCATGTCCCATGTGATTGAAGAAGGCAGGCATGCCCTGTGGATCTCTGACAGTGTCTTGGTGTTTGTATGAAGCAAATACTCTTGATGTAGATAATTAAGCATCTTGGGCTACATAAGCTCAAATCTTGTGGACTTTTATAGATAAAGATGCTTCAGAGCATATCCTGTGCACCGTATCCATTTATCAGTGTGATCATTGCCACAATAATAATGCGTTTGGAAGCAAGCTTGAATATAGGCTAGAGAAAACTGAATCTAAGCATGAGAAAATTTATAGATCCTAAGGCCAAGCAGGACCATTCAGATTGGCTACTCTGACCTCCTGTATATTGAGTAATTCATGTTTATTTTGACCTCATCTTATTTCCCCAGTAAGAATGACAGCTCGCTCTGTCCTTTACATCAGCTGTAGGATAGCTATTAACCTCTTTAACTGCTATTATGTGTAAGTTACTGGACTATTTTGCTATAGGTTAGAGTGCTGTGGAAGGCTGTGCATAACCCAGGGATCTGCTGGCATATCTCATTCTAACAGAGCAGTGCCCTAGCTACAGAAACTATCTGGTGAGGGGGATTTCAGGGCATTTCTAATCAACTTGTACTAAATGAGATCATTGCTTTAAATGAATCATGGCACAAGTACTAGTGCAAATCTTACAGGTGGGAAGTTATCTTCTATTTATTTTACAATCCTTAACCATGGTATGAAGATGGATTTAATTCTGAATGAGATTATGATTGTTCTTAACACCATTTTAATTGCAATCGTTCCTGTTGGAATGGGCAGTGGTGATTTTAAATGTAAAGTGCTCTGCTTATTGCGTATGAACACAGCTCAATTGATTTTTAAGTGTATTTGTGGGATGCTTTCTAAAGCACTGTAGGAACATTAATTCATTTCTGGTTATCACAGTTGTGCTTTTGAATACCATTTCCTTTGTCTGATCAACCTACAAGTGTATTTGCTTTATTTGTGGGGGAGCATAACAGCAAGAGGATGGCACTTATGTTACTTAAATGGAATTGCTGATCACCTGCCTTGTTTATTAGGATTCTAGCTGAGTGAACAATATTAACACTGGGGCTAATAAAGGGCTTTTTCATATGTTTAACTGGTAGTCTGCTTTAGTAGCTTATTTACACTTAGTTTGCTTGCATGAGAATCGTATGATGCTATTCAGACTCCTCAATCCTAGAAAATAAAATATATTGATTTGCTGACTGAAGTCAGAGACTCAAAAATGTGCTTTAATAAGGCCAGTTGTTTTTGCATGTTAACAAAATGACATGATAGGCAAAACAATCGGCAGTTAATCACTGCTAATGCCTCTGCCATTCAGATGGGTGGCGTTAATAGATGTTTTTGGAATTGAGCTCGTGTTGTCAAGAATTTCATATTAGTTTAGAAGTGATTGCAGAATTAAAGCAAAATGCTACAGGACTAAATAATTTTAGCATATCTGTTTTCAAGCTACAATATTGTATTTTCATAGAGGAAACACGTGACTGAATTGATTGCTCTTTGGTTTAATGTTTTTTGTAGAATAATGAATGGAACAAGAGATGGGGCAGGGGGAGTTATAGCTGAAAAGTTGCCTGATTGTTGCAATATTGTGGTATGGGGTTGTAAATAAGAGCTGGTAAGTGTTTGGACAAAACAGCATCTAACACTGTCCTGTGCACATACTCGAGAAGGACATGTATTTCTGCAGCTTTGCCTGCTCCTATGTCATCTTGGCTCCAAATTGCTCATTATCTCTATGCCAATTAGCCATCAGGGTTTGATGAATATTGTCAAGCCCCACCCACCCATGACAGCATAAAAGACTCCTCGTTTGATATCCTTTCTTTTCTTCAGCTACTGGGAATCAGATAATGCTGTTCTTTAAATCTGGGTCTGCTCGACAGCTTTAAGATTAAGATTAATACATGATGGATGTGTAAATTTGTTTCTCAGTTGTTTCAGGCTGCTGGCAGACTCAAGTAAAAATCAGTTTATATTTTGACAAGAATATGCAGACACAAGGTATTCCATGAAACATTCTAGATAATAGTTTCTGGAGAACAAGCTACAAGCAACTTCAGCCCATTTCAGCTGCTGACTTCTGTACATCTTTCTGCTTGGTCTGTTTACTCTTGAACAGCATGAGAGCCTGGTGGCTGCATCCTTGAGAGACCTGTGAAGAACGCCTTGTGCTTAGGGTGTGGCTTCTGCATTGCTTCCTGCTTCAGCTCTCAGGAGTTTATGCGGTTGATTAAATAAATAAATAGTTGTCATTTTAATCACAACTGCATTCAGGGATCTACGAAGAGGTGGTTTTGACATTTTTCACACCTCAATGTTTAATTAAAACATACTTGAAAACAAATAAAGACTTGGGGATGACATTTTACGTGAGGTTTTACCTGAGCTCTGTAATTTCTGATGAGCAGGATTAGAAGGCAGACTTTATGAAGCTGCAGTGTGGGATGTGGATTAAATGTTATACTATTTTATGGCTCTAAGACACCTGTAAGAATAAGCCATAGCAGAAACTAACAGAATAATCAATATTATAAGCAAGAGCTCTGGACAGTACAATCTAAGTTTAAAAAGTGATATGTATTGCTAAAATATTTTGAATGGATTTCATTTTCAAAGCTGACCCGTACACACCCCAGTGCTCTGCACGATCAATACCGTAAATTAGTATGCAAAACTGCCAGAAAAATGATAGATGAATATATAAGAGCTGTGAGCTGACAGTGTTATTGCAGCCTAAAAGAAGTGTGAGCTTTTCTGGCCGTTCTATATGGACATCTCTGCTGCAGTTTTAGGGCAAGTACTATGTAATTTGTGACACCATGCATTTCAATTAGGCTCCATCAACATTAAGGTGGTATTTGATGAAAATGAAGATTTTTAGTGTTGTCTGTAGGTGTCATATAAAGCGAACCTATCAAACTGTAATTGGAAGAGAAATGAAATCTTAAATAATTCTGTGTGGCATCTTCAATTATTTTTAGTAGAGGATTTTTCAGCCTAATCCATTTGAGAAAATAAAGTGGGCTTGATTTTAAAAATCTTTTAACAGAGATAGACTTTCTGCAAAGTTGCAAAGAGGTGCAAGAGGAGTACAGACCCTTACAGCTGCTCATCCCTCAGCATAGGCCAAAGGATGTTTTGCTTGTAAGTGGCGTAAAATGAGAGGCTGCCATGTGGTGATGGCAGTGTTTTAAAAGTAGTGTGTCTAGATAAAGCATAAATTCTGACACCTCTGAGGGAAGAAAAGGCATTTTTGCTAATCGCAGTTTGTTAAGGTTGACAAGATGCCTATAGCATGTTTTCATTTTTGCTATATTCTCACCTTTTGCCCCAGATGATTGACTGCGAGGCAAACTTGGCTGATGCTAATATGCACTTAATAAAATAATCATGACAGAATTACCGCAACACTGACATGTACCACAGCCCTCATCATGTTCTATGGAGTTTCTGATAATGGCCTTTTATACTGATGAATTCATAAATTATGATGTGAAATAATGGACTCTGAGTCTGTTTTACACTGCTGAAGCAAACCAGGAGTCTGTTGCTGTACCTGAGGACAGATCCCTGCCTGATTTTTAAATGGGTGTGGAAATGTTGACATCAGTGGAGTGAAATCAGACAATTCCCATCAATGTCAAGACCAGGTTAAGGTGGATGCTGTAAATCTTGATTGTGTCACTGGGTCAGAAAAATCCCAACTGTATTTCTGTGAAACCGAGGGAGAGATGCTCAACGAATTGCTAAAATGAAAATCTGGCAAGCCAGAAACTTGATCCTAGTTCTTTTTGACAGTTAAAGGGATAAAACTGGACTACTTTTCCCTCCTAAAGGAGAAAATGTTCATTGCAGAGCAGATTTCCAATAGCTAACACATGGCTGAAGCAAAGCGAGGACTGCCACACTGCTGATATAATTGCTCTGACTTGTGGCTGGATCCTGCTATGCATGTGCCTGAGCTCTACTTGCCACAATAAATACTATTCTAGTGGTCTTGTCTTTCTTGCCACCAGATATTTAGAAATGCATTAGATCAGTCCCTGAAGTGAGAGGAAGCAGATTGTAGCAACAAACTTGATGGCCAAGTTAGTAGATCTTGGTTTAGATGAGGGATCCCTTGTGTGGGAATTCTGTCAAATCTAACTCTAATCGTATTTAAAGTCTTCCTCTCATGGAGAATTTACTGCCCTCTTCAGCTAGGTGTGCCAATGACTAAGTAATATGTCATCAGATATGCTCAGAAACTTTCAGCATTTGACCTGCACTTACTAAAATCTGTGAAAATGTATTTAGAAAAGAAACAGTAAAATCTGCCCTTCAGCTTTAAGAGTTTACATTGTTACAGTCTTGCTGGGTTTTTTTCTGTTATGTTTTTTTGTGGCTCCATCACTTGTAGCTTGAAATGAATGACAGGTTTCTGATTTAATCCCCCTGCAACAAATACGACAATTAAAAATGCGCTTATACTGTTCAATATCTGTTGAATTTTTCACAACTGTGCATTTTAATCTGTTCTCTTATGGAGTCTACATTTTGATATGTATAGTACAATCAAGGGAACACATTAACATAGCCAGGGTGAGGGAGCACATTTACCCTGTACTATCATAATGTCTGTTGTAATTCAGAAAGCATTATCGTAAAAACCACAGCTGCACATCTAATTTTTTCATATCAGTCTTCTAGGCCTGATTATTCTTCAATTTATACTAATGTAAATTAACAGTAATACTATTGAACTCATTTGGGCTCTACTGGAATAAAAATGGAGTAGGACAAAAATAACTGGTGTTTGGAAATAATAGGAAAACTAAAATTATTTTTTTTAGAAATAAAATCCATAGATCTAAAATGCATTTGACGTGAAAAAAGGTCCTGGAGGTTAAATCAATAGATTTTTTTTTTTTTTTTTTGTAAATTGCTACCAATTGTTGCCATGTACAAACAAACATAGAAATGTGGTTTTTATTGGTGACATGATCAAGTATCGTCATTTTTAATAATATATGGGGATTCTTTTTGTTAAGGAATGTTTCATAATAAGGGATGCTTCATTTGGGCTACCTTTCCATTCGTGTGCTATGTGCAGGTGTGATGTGGTGGATCTTTGTTCAGTACAGCACTGGGTGATCCCTGCGGCGCAGAGTTCAGCCTGGTGGTTATGGGGCGATCCCAAGGAGCAGTGCCTGGCCGTGCTTCTGTATCGATTGAGGAAAATGTCTGCTTCTGCTGCCAGAAAGCACAGCGTGCCCAGACTTCATTTCTGCATCTCGTGATGTCTGCCTGCCTAATATGCACATCTGATCCTGTATGTCAGGCAAGCACTTTCTCCTCGTCCCTTCTGTATTCGTTTTGCTTTCCTTGTGTTTGTCTTCACTTCTAGGATTGCTCTATGTGCTTAGAGAAGTATTGAATTTAATTTAGGTTGCAAAGGCAGGACGGTGCCTAGCCAGAGCTGTCTTTTCTACCTAGTATTCTGCAGGGTGAGAGGGTCCCTTGCTGGTTTTTCTGCCTTTCCTCACCAGGGCTTTGAGGGCTGGAAAAAACTAACTCGGTGCTGGGGACCAGGTAACCTTGATTCCTTAATTGGATGCATACAGGTGGATGCTTGCATTAATATGGGCCAAAATTTCACAGACTCTTGTTAGTAGAAAACAAGGCCATTGTACCAACTGCTGGTACAAACTTACACAGGGTGCTTGTATTTGCTTGTGGCTATATGGCGAATATGCTGCAGTTTGATCTTCATACAGTTGATATCTCATATATTGTTTGAGCCTGATATCTAGATTTAATGTAGTGGAATTTAATTCTTGGGCAACTGCTGCTTTTTAGGTGGTTGCAAAATGACTTCCTAAAAACTCTTAGAAAAGTTACAATTAAGCCCATATTTACTGCCTGGTATTTTCACATTCCAGTGCTGGCTGTTCTGCAGAAAAATGTTTTATTTCAGCTTTTTGGGAGTACCTCTTCTGCATTTAGTGGTTCAAACAATAAATAAATTTTTTTTTATTATGTTGTAAAAGTACATGTACATTAAATCACTTCCTCACTGAACACCAGATTTGAAACCAGGTAGGTGGGTTTCTCCAGTGCCCTTTTATTCATGAGGGTTAAAAACCGGCAATCCACAATCGCATTCAAAAGCAATCCAGCTCAGTTGTCATGGAGACAGCGGGATGTTAGGGATCTGGATTATTAAAAAGCTGAACCACTTCCTTGTGTCCTTCCTCCTCCCTCTTCCCTGATCCTGAGATCCTCTGAAAGTGCAACATGCTCTTGAAAGTGAATTGCCTTCTTTAATATTTCTTTCTGTTGAAGGAATTTTTAAGTCAGGGCACACACCATCCCTTACCTCTGGGCCTTCCCTGCCTGTGACCTCGGGAGTTCATTCTGTAGGATGCTGTGGGTCTTAACCTACACATGCATCACCGGCAGCCAAGGGTGCTCAGTGCTTTGGCATTTTAGGTCGACTCATGTTTCTACACGATACTTCCAGATGCAGAGGCAGGGTTACACGCTTGTAGACTGTATCGGTGGTATAGCTTGACTTTTGTTTGCACAAAACCCTAATTCTTTTGGGATATATTGGTCTTTGCTCAAGGAGTGTATTTTTTTCTCCTGGCTGACTGTTGCCAGCTCAACTGAAGAATGTGGGATGGGCTTTACTTAATGTGATAAGGTTAAATGTTTAATGACATCTGTAATTAAGTTGTCATTAGCTCTTATTTGGTACCCTTAGGCAAACTTAATTTAAAGCTTGAATTATCTAGACTGCTTATGGTTGACAACAAACTGTAATCTTATATAAAAAAAATAAATGACTCTTTAGTCCCAAAGTATGACAGATGTTTTCCATGCATAATAGTGCATGAGGTGTTGAGGAGTTTAAAAAAAAAAAAAGAAAAAAGCTAAACCTGGGAGGGGGAGGAAAAAAGACCAAAACAAACAACCCCCCCAACTTTATTTGTAGTTCCTGTCCTTGAAAGATACAATGTAATCTTTCCTTATTTATTCATTCCGCTCCACTTTGCGCTCCCTGCCATTATGCAGGCTCCAGCAAAGGTGACCCCCAAGTATTCAAAACAAGTCTGGAGTAATATACTAATAAAAATTCATGTGGTGTTTAAAAAAAATTAAAAAGGAAAGCTCAAATCTTTGTTCAAGGTCCATTAAAATGTACAGATCATTCTGCAATACTTTCATTAGCAGGCTCCTTGCTCGGAAAAGGCCTGCCTATCGTGTGATGAATCCCCCACTGTATTATTGACTGTCTTGTACTCTCCAAAGCTAAAAGATAAAAATAATAATAATAAAAAAAGTAGTATGTTGGAAGAATAATAGCAGTTAAGTTTCATATGCAGTCTAGCATATGATAGGCATTAGCTTTTGGCAAACTCCATTTGACCCCGTATCATTTGGCCATTCAATATCATTGAAGGGGTCCATAACTCACACTGCAAGTAAATGAAAATGCTAGCAAAGGTCTACATTAGTTTTCAATATAATACTGGAGCCCTAAAGAGAACTCTTTTAGGGCAACCATGAAGAAGTAAAGAGCAACAAAAAATAGAGGTAAATGTGAACTTAAGGACTAGAATAATTTATTATGCCTGAAAACCCTTGTGCAAGAAACGATCATTTCAAAGGGGATGCTTACATTCTAGCAGATCTTTTCTCAGCTTTAGGGACTAAGGGACTAATGTTGCTTAGGAACAACCTGCATATTTAAACACTGTTTTAAACTAAAATACCACAATTCAGTTAATGAATGCCAAGCTCTGAAACTCTAATATCTGAACTACTACCTTGTCTAAAGGCTGGCTTGACTTGCAAGTGTATGAAAACACAAGAGCAAGTTCTCAACTGTTCAAGCAATCTGTAAGTTTATTTCTGTTTTGTTGTCTCCAGTGAAAATATTCCAACTGGTGTCATACCCTATGTATTTTAAGTACCATGCATTCTTTCGAGGCTATGTAAGTAGTTGGGTAAACTGAACTGTCACAGTTTGGTTCTGTGTCTCTACAACTCGAGAGTCTCTTGAGCTGTAGGTAGTAAGCATCCCTGCCTTTGAATCCAACGATCCTGGGTTTTATTCTTCACATTATTCAGAGTCAGTGATGAAGAGCTGCTTTGTGCTCAGTGAACTGCTGTGACTTCTACTGGAGCATTGAAAGGCTGAGAAATTGCTGTTCGGTCTGGGTGGATGATGGACTGTGAGGATGCATAGAACTATGGCTGTGCCTTTGGTGTAGCACCTTGAGACTATAGGGCTGAGATCTTCTGAGTCATGTAAAACCTGTTCAATAGCTAAACTGCAAGTATTTTAGTAAGGTTTGTGATAATTTTCCCAGTGGAGTCTGTAGGGGTCCACTCCGACCTCACAGTAATGTGGATCTCCATGGGTGCTGCTGCTTCTCAAAAGATAGCAAGATGGAATGTTACAGATGATGTGACTACTTGGCCCGTGATACCGTCCTGCTCAAACAGTCTGTGCCTGGCGTTGTATTATAGCTCTCACTGATTAAAGTGTCTTCTCAGAGCTAATTAGGTCTGTGGCAGGTCTTTCCTATATATTCAGTTCTCTTCCATGTCAGAACTGAAAAGGATCATTGCATCCACGAGGAGGGGTTTCAGTTTTCAGCTGGATTTGCCTGAATGCACAAATACTTTACCAGCTAATTTCTTTGCTGTGTTCTATTGAAGGTTTTCTAACTATTCAATAAACATATTAAGAAAGAAAGGAAGAAGGGAAATCTAGAAGATAAAGGGCTTAGAATCAGCTGAGAGAAAAACAGTCACTTGTGATAAATGTAAGGTAGTTTGTAATTGATCACAATATTGAATAATTTTACCTCCATTAGCTTTATGGTCTCCTATTACATGCTTTCCAATCTTAAATAAAACTAGAACCATGCAAGCCTTTTGTAAATAAGATCAATCAGAGCTCCTTTAAAGATTACCAAGATGATGAAGATATTTTTTCCAAGTATTGGTCTGCCACCCTACCCATACATTTTGCTGGAAAGTTAAGTCTCTGATTTTTTGCAATGGCAGTGGGGGGGGGAAACAGACTCTTTGGCTTTACCTTATGTAAAGGAAGTGCATAGCAGAATTTGATGACCTCTGTGTCTTGAGGTGAACACAAGAGGACTTTATAGGAGACGAAGTTTGAGATCTGGCCAGGCTTTGGTAAGTCCATGAATATGAGATCGGTATCAAAGGACATGATTCACCTAAAATGCAGACAGAAGTTTACTTTCTGAATTGCAGTTTTTTGTGTGTAGTTTTCTGCTTTTGTCTATGAAAGGGATGAGTTTTCCTTTCCTTTTTCTATTCTTGCTTTTGTGGCTGCATTTATGCTTCCTGCTTACCATGAGTACAGGTTTCAAATCTCATACTTAGTGCTCATTGCTATTATCCATTAATACAGTGGCACCCAATTCCACTGATTTTAATATAATTGAAGCAAATTAATTTTAATAACTAAAATCTGAACATTAGCATTAGTTAAAATGGGGCTAAAATTGCTCCCATCTCACATTTAAATTACTGCTGCTTTTCATAAATTTTGAAACAGCTGACTCTGGATTCCTACCTGTGTTTTGGAGGAAAAAATTTATTACTACTATTTTTTAACAGGGACTCATACAGAATTCTATCAGGGGCTGTAGTTATGCTAAAGACAAAGTGCAACAAAAAGGCTGACTGCTGCACCAGAAGCATACAGTAGAGAACATTACAGCATAATTTCCTAATACATAACTGTGCCTCCCCAAAGGGTGAAACACAGATTTAAATTTTAAAATGGTGTGAATGGATTGAACTGGAAAGAAAAATCAAAGCTTTGGCTCATTGAAATAAGTAAATTTTATGTCAGGTTTTGTGGAGTTATTTGTTTTACTGTTCTTGCATAAAACCCTCAAACTGCCTGATGCTAGAAGTATTTTGACCTTTGTTCCAATTTTTCCTAGTGGACTTTTATGCTGGTTTGGCTTGAAATTATTTTTTCTTTAATGGAGGGGGAGCCCTTTTCATAATCTTTTATAATGAGAAATAATAAAACACTAAAAATGCTCTTTTTGGTCTGATCCTTGCAGAGTCTTGTTGACGCAGAAGTCACAGACACTGTACACAATCAATGTGATCAAGCAAATGCCAATTTCTTGTTGATACATCCCGGTTAATATGGCTTTTCTATTTCCCTATCATGCACAAGCTCCTAACTAATTGGTTAACTATATCTGTACACGTGCTCTTAGCTACAATATGATTTGTTAAAGTTTCTTGTCCATGCGCACGGTCCTCTCCACCTGCGTCCTGCTTTGCTTTCTGATCTCAGTCACGTACACCAACTTTTCTTCTTCTTCTCAAGGTTGTTCTCATCATTTTCTGACCACAGGTGGCTCCCACAATGTCCTTGAGGCTTACTGCTCACAAACACAACTGGTGCATTCGGTCTGGATTGTTCACTAAGTGTCCTTGATTCTTCAGATATCCCACAGAGTCTCATAGCAGGCTGATGATCGTGTAGTCAGCAGCGATTCACGGTTCTGAGCCTCATACCACATACAAAAATAAGGTGGATCTCAGTTTGTCTCCTAATTCCATTCAAAAGAAAAACTGTTGACATTTCTAAACTGTCTTTAGATTTCATTGCCCCAGTTCTGTATCACTATAGGAATGCCCTAAGGATTTCAAAGCCTTGGCGAGCCCCCATTGCACTGCTGATCTGTGAAGGGTTGCTATCGGTCTGTGTTCACAGATTTTTGAAACAGAAGGCAAGAAAAGTTGAGACTTAATTCATCCAGCTTTTCTCATTCAGGCAAACTGGCTTGTCTGCCCGTGTCAAAGTGTATATAACTTGTTCACATTTAACAAGAAAAATGTTTCAGCACAGCTCTGCTTCTCCTCTGCTGTTTGGTATTTCACTTCTGTGCCACGTTTGTGGCTCTGACCTGGAAGGCAAGTCTCTATCTGCAACAAAAAGCTTTATGTCTGGCTGCTTATATTCATTTGGAAAGTTACAGTGGGTGAGCATATTAGTAGAACTGCCCTTCTAGAAAAACGCATTTGGTGGATTTACTCTGGTTTCATCTATCGTGACCTGGTTGATTAAGCAGGTGATACTCCAGACTTTTACCTGCAGTTGTGCAACCTGGAGTTGTACAGTCCTTTGAGGGCTCTGTTTTGACTGCAAGAATATCCTGCTCTGGCAGGTACTTGTAGTCCAAGTCTGGGGGGCCCTGCTGAATTTTACATCGTAGTCTTGTGGTTTGGAGAGATGCTTTTCTGTTTCTGTCATTCAGTAACTTTTCTATAAATAACTTTATCTCTCTATTTACAAAACTGCTTGCAGAAAGCAAGAAATGCACAACAGTGGTGTTGGTGCAGACTGGCTCTTAACTTGAACTAATGCTTGAGAATAACAGTGTGTTTCATCTCTGCTCAACTAACTGAACCATGTTAATCTTTTTTTCCCCCGCTTTCCTCAAATGTAAAAGGGTACACAAACTTTACTGAACTGTGGTAGAGGGGATCATGCTGGAGCAGATGATTCTTGGAGTGAGCATTCGAGTCCTTGCATATGAGAACTGCTAGCGCTGCATTAACATTAAAATTTAATGGTTGATGCGCTTATGTGCACGAAGGGAATAGGCTGACTCTTTAATTCGGGATAGTGAATGCTGTTAACTTTCTTCATGTTTATGAAAATTAAACTTTAATTATGAGGCATTTGTTTTGAAGTTAATTTCTTTCTCTTTGCTTTGCCTTTGTGCTCAGGTTGAGAACTGCAAAGTGAGATTACGTAAATTGTTTAATTTAATTAGTAGTCTCATGATAAATGTTCTGCAGAGCACTAATGAATGACCTGTGCCCTGACATTATTGAACTATAGAGCGAATACCCACGAGAAGAAAGTATGGCGAACTAGCAAATTTTCTAGTAAAAGCTGAAAATTAAACTCTCCTCTCATATAATTGTGTCTATGCAAATTCTTGCACTAATATAACTCTGAGAATCTGTTACTTGACAGGACAGGATGCTAGTTAACCTTTTTTTCCCCTCTCCCCTCAATCCTTCCCATCCTAATCCTTTGCATAGCAGAGCTGTACCTCTGAACTCCTGAGATGAACTGGGGGCGGGGGGGGGCAGGGTTGCATTACGTATTACTGCAACTTAATGAAAGGGTAACTGAAAATAATCTGAAAATAAAGGGTAACTGAAAAGGAGAGGCAGCTACAGCCATTGCCCTGGCTATGCTGGTAGCAGTTGACTTAAAGCAGCATTTCTGTGAATGGAGATTTGCCACTCTGAGCACAGATTGCTGGGTCTGTATCCTCTTCTAGTGTTAGGATTCAGATCTTAAAAATAGCAATTCAAAGCTGAATCAGCTTTGTATACACCAAATATCTTGAGGATATTCTTGAGGAGCAGTGTTTCAGAGTTTGATTGTTGGTATTTGCCCTAACAGACTGGGAAGTGGACTGTAGAGCTGGACTCGGAGACCTTCTGCTAAGGCTTAACTTAGCTTGATTTCAAACTTGTTTATTCCAAAGGGTGGGTAAGAAAACCCCTCTCATGACTCTCTGGGAATAACTATAAATATTTAAGATATTGGCAAAATTTTGTGGGTGAATGAGAATTTAAGCCATTTCAATGTACTGTCAATTCATTACCAATCATTTCTTTCTTATTTTTCAAACATAAATTCTATATGTGAAGCTTAAGAGAAATCGATACCAAGATGGAAGTTTTAATGTAGATCAAAGTAGAATACAATTACTTGAGGTAATTAACCTTTGGAGACCAGTTGCTAATAATTAATTTCTTTAATTGTATGAGAAGTTAATAGCAGCTTGTAAAGGAAATGTAAACTTTTTTAGATAAAGACTGCTAGAGCTTTATGTGTGAATATATGTCTCAAAATGTTTCTAATGCTGTCATCTATCTAGCAAAACCAAGCCATCTGCCACATTGGTTATGACAGAAACCTGTGATAACGTAGTTTCCTAAAAAGATTAGACTAATGAATTTTCATCCATATTGAAAGTTGAACGTTAAAGAGCAGAAAGCGTGTCCCTGCTTACCAGCATTTCATGAGCTGGATTTCTTAAATCCAGACTTGTTTTATATGATAGCTACTGTTTGGCATTTGGGTTTTGTTGAGAGTTTTTTATTGTTTTGTGTGTCTTTGAGAATTTCTGGTAGCTCAGAGCTATCTTGCTATCTCTTTCAGGGCTCCTGCCATACTGGAGATAACAGTGCTGATGGATAGACTAAGGAAGAATTTTATATGTCTTAATGACACATTAACTGAGAGTGAAAAAAAGCAACATTGTTGTATAATCTCTCACAAACATTTTTACAAATCTAATTGCATATTTTTTTTAAATTTGAAACGACGATATAGTTTAAAGACTTTCCAGCTTCCTACAAAGTGATCTTAGAGTTCCCCTTTCTCTAAAAGTATGGTTTCTAAAGACATCGCCTTTTATTTATTTACATCAACTTCTTCATTGCATTATCAAAAAGCAAAATGTGCATTACAGCTTGAAAGCAGCATACAATCCACTGATCAGAGAGGAGAATGAAATAGGGCTTTTGAACAGCTTTGCCAAGAAGGTGCAATGAGGCTTCTTAGAATTATCATTAGGTGCCAGCTTCATCTTGCTCTGAATTCTTCAAAGCAGCAGGACTGTTGTTTCATTAAAAGAATATATCTGCTTTTAAAGTAAGAGATTGTTAATTAAATGAAGTTTGCTGCCAAATATTGATAATATTTGAAGTGCAAAGTCAGGACTTGTCAAACAGCTTGGTGTGCTATTTTCTGGATCCTGAAGGCCTTCTACCAAGCTGGGCAGACTGTGGCAGTGCCTGCTTCCTGCAGGCTGGCTGGGCTCAGAGCCGTGCTCTGGCTGGGAGGTTAAAGGTAAATTGTTAAATCCATCGAGTCCAATGAGCCTCTGCTGAGGCCGTGGATGCTGGAGAGTGAGGAATACCAGCTGGCTCCATGACCAGAAGTCAGCTAATTTCACATCAGTGCTTCTCTGGGCTGTTAATGGAAATGCTGACATTTAACTACAGGAGTTCCTGTGCCATTATAACACAATTGTCACGTTAAAATGGTAGGGTGTTTTTTGTTGGTTTGGGTTTTTTTAATGGCAAACGTTTAGGTCAGCAGGCAGGGTTTTTTTTTTTCTGAAGTTGACAGTACGTATCTAGTCTAAAAGTTGAACTTGAAAAGAAAACACTGTCCAATCTCTAGTACCTGAAGCACCAAAAATTGAATAATCCTGTGTGTGTGTGAATCGCCCTGCACCAGACTAGATTAGCTTGGCTCTTACAACTAGATTAGAAAGCCAGAATGAACAAACCTCCCTGGAAGCAAACAGCTGAGGTGATGATCATGGTTTACAATTGGGAATTTTAGGACTTCAGTTTAAAACAGGAGAGGAGGGGGGAAATATGTCTGAGGGCAGGAGTTGGCAGTTGTCTAGGCAAGCTTTAACTCTGTATGTCTTATCCAGTTAATCCCTGTGACTCCTTGGCTCTTCTGCTACACCTAGCAGGTGGGTTTAATGTACTAAACAGCCCACGAGCAAAGCAGAGAGCGCTCATGGTACTAACAGCATAAACCAGCGCCCAGCAGAGTGGGGAACTGGAGACAGCATCATCTCAACATGATGCAGTTGTATAGCCTCAAACGGCACACTTCTGGAGCACGCTGCACAGTAACTGAATTAAAGCCCTTAAGCAAACCAGGCAGAAAATATAAATTAGCTGAGAAGGCACATATATCTGAAAAATCAATTTAAATCCTGCAAGGCCCTTGCCAGCAGGACCACACTCTCAGACTTTTCAGATCCAACAGAAATGTTCAACACAAATGTATTTTTAAGTACTAGTACTAAATAACAGACCTCTGAACCAGTGATCTGGAGTCTGCTAAATTATCCTCTATCTCAATAATGCACAATAGAAATGCTCATAACTGGGCAGTGTAAATGGATGTGACTTGATTACCATCTCAGCCCCTTTGGAAATCAAGTTTTGCAAGCCTTCATGTAGTATGGCAAGATAAAATAATGTCTTTAGCTAATGTTTTGCGTTAGCTGCTATCTGCACCATTGCTGAAAGCACTTGTGCCGTTCGATTAGGGTGTAATTCAAGGCATAAGGGAGAGGGGTGCTGGCAGTTACAAGATACCGCTTTGCTTATGCACAGTGCAGTGAGGAGTGTTTGCTCCCTTGTCTCTTGGCAAATGCTGAACTATAGAAATCATTGCAATAGTTATTAATCATTGAAAATCAGACGTGCCCCAAGCAAGAGTTTAACTGAACGTCAGAGCTCACTTTATTGGATTTAAACCCTGATGTCTGTGTTTTCAAAGTTCCAGTAAATTGCTCTTTAAATTCATATTTGTACACAGACATAGCATGAGCTAATAACTGCAGGGGCATGGATTGAAAGGAAGAGATTTCCAGGGATAGCATGGGGGAAGCTATCCATACCCCTGAGGCTTGCGCTCTGTGTACACTGAGCTCCCATCAGCCTCCGTAAGGGCACCTATATGCATGCTCCTTCCTTATTCAAACACATGCCCAATTAGGACCTGACCTTTCTTGTTACTTTTGCACATTTCTGGGTGAGTTCAGTTATTAGACTTTGCTTACAAAGTTTATTAGCATGCAGGGAGAAAAATTGACACCCTAGAGAAAGAGGTATCTGAAGCTGATATTGCAAAAAGTCTTCCATAATGAAAGCAAACTGAGTAATGGAAGAAAATATACTGAGGTGACAGTTTCCATTACTACATATTGTGTGAACTAACTTCTAGCTATAAAATTAAGGGTTTCCTTTACAGGCGCTTCTGGACAAGTACCATTTTTGCTCAGTTTCCTTACTTCTTGCAAAGGAGCCTAATCTTTCTGTACGCGGCATCCTCTTTCACATGATAGCCGTGTGAAAGATTACTAGGTGACACTGTAATGGTTATGGAAGCTGAGTAATCAGCAGAGAATGACACCTTCCAGTTCTGTGGACAGAAAGTCCTCACCCACACTAATGATAAGAAGAGAAAAGAAAAGGGGGGAAAAAAAAAGTTCCACAAGTTTCTAACAGTAAGACTTTGGAATTCTGGGGATAAAAAAAAGTTTAGAACTGACTTAATATTGAGCTTTTCATTGGGTAAAGATGGAAAGTGAAAATACAATGAACTTCAGCAATCCATCAGGAAAACTATGAAATAAAAGAAGTGCTGACTTGCCCTTTTCTGATTTGAGTAATATTTTGATTTCCCACTTGCATTTCACACCCACATCCCTATTAATTGCTAATATTTACTGACCCAGATTCTTCAGAAAGTATCTAATAAATGTGTTACAAAACCCCTACAATTTCTGCTTGTAGTGATGTGTTGGGCTTAATGGTTGTTCTCCATGAACTCAAGCGAATAGCTTGTTATGTGAAATCTCAGTCCAAATCAAAAATTTCCATACTTAGATTTAGGCGCTCCAGTGCCTATCCAAAGTGAGAATGCAGTGAGCCTGTTACCAATAGGAAGTGGTAGGTGTCTGGAAGTATCAGATCATAGAATCTTTGCAAAAGCTACTGAAAATGAAACAATTGTTGAAATAAAACATTGGCCAGAATAAAACATCTGGGCTCCTGTTTCTGAACAAAATGGCTTTGGGAACATCTGAAGGCTTTGGAGATAATTATTTTTGGTAAGAAGGAAACTACAGACATTTATGGAAACAGTGTTTTTCAATTTTTTTTTTTTTATTAGGGGTTCATCTTTCTTTTAGATCTTGGGATGACTTAAATTTTGAGGTCTTAAAAGCAAAGGAAGTGCAATTCTGACAATGGTGAATAGAGACATTAGGATGATGTAGTGTTCACGCTGCAAGAAAGGCACCCATTCCTGGAAGGCTTTCACTGCAACTTAGTAAACACTTTTAAAGGACAAATGACTGCAATGTGATGATCTCACATATATGAAAGTCTTGTCTATCTTTTTCTATTTTAATTGTTTTGGGGGACAGATGGACAGATGGTGATGTGGGGAGACAGCCTTTCCCTAGGCTTCAATGTTAATTTAATAAGGGTCTTAAAACGCAGACTCAAAGCTGTGTTTTCTTACACAGATCTCTTCGATTTCTTTTTAATATCCACCCAACATTTGAATTTCATGCACAACAGTACGTGCCAGCAACAAGCAGCTGTAAAAATGTCATTACATTATATTATCACCTCTCTTTTGAGAAGCTGTTTTATTTATGGCACTTTATAAACTGTTATTTCAAGAGAACGGCAGTAATTCTACAATAGGATCATCTAATCTCTACGGTCTCCTTGGCATGGCAGTGACGGAGACAGGCTTTCACTCCTCCTCTCCCTGTTTCATTTTAACAGTGAGTAATGCTGTCCAGTGTGGTGCTGAGTGGGCCACGGCGCCGATCCCCAGCCACCCTCCACCAGGCAAGAGTTTGCCGCAGAATACTACCTGCAGCCTTTATACTTGGCGAGCTCAACACATTTCTTTCTAGCTTTATATCATCATTTTATGCCAACTGAACAAATAAACAAATCTTTAAAAAGCCTTCATTGTTCCCTGCTGCCAACCTGGAACAATGCCAGGATATATTTGAAGAATTGCCTCAACATCCCGCTGTGAATTAAATTGAGGGCAAAGTGTGTGCTCCTCTGAGGTGGTAAACGAGAGAGGTGGGCGAGGGAAGGAAAGGCAGGCAGGGAATCCCTTGCTCCTTCCAAGTAGCCCAGTCTCTCCCCTTGTATCTTGCTCAGTTCGTGGTGCCCCCTCTCTTGTTCCACCTTGAAGAGTCCTGTCCAAGGGGGTGGGGGGGCGCCATATTTCCCCTGCCCCCAGTAGATCATGTTATATTCCTTTAGAAAAATAAGGCACATGTTCTTCATACTTCCAGGTACCTGAACATGAGTACAAATCATATTTACTAATTCATCTTAAATCATCTTATAAAATATTCCAGATGATTTTTAATTTATTTTTTTAATGGCCAGATAAATCTTTGTATTATGTTGGGTGAATTTCCAAGAAATAGTCACAGCTCCAATTCGGTATTGTCGGCATACCAATATAGTGCTCTCACCTTATTTCTCCTCTTCCAATTAATATGTGACACCTGGAATTACTATGTCATTACTGAAATAATACCTGATGCTGTGAGGATACTTGAGAAAAACCTGTGCCTTGGTTAGACGGTGTTTCTGGGAATATGTAGGTCAGGGTAAAAAGCATCCCAGCTTTAATAACACTTAAAAAATGGATGTAAACCGCAGTAATTTGGCTGGCGCTTGAGCTGTGGCCGTGGAGTGCAGATCTGAACACCCATAGCCCAGTCCCAAGCATGGACTGATGGCTGAGCTCTAACCAAGGCTTCCTCTGAGCCCTCCAGAGCGGCAATTATTAATTACCCAGTGTTAAGGGTAGAGGCTTTATATGGGAAGACAGGGTTTGAACAGTGATACCATTTCTTATTTTTGATTGAATAGTTAGAATGAAGGTGAGGGGGTTTTCTATTTTTTTTTTTTCTTTCAGGTTACTGTGCTTGAGGGAATTTTGACTTTTCTTTGGAATTTGGCAGTGTCTATTCTTCACATAAAATAATTAAAAACCTGAACATTCTCTTTTATATTAAAAAAAAAACCCTAGTCCATCCTATGAGAGTAGCCCTTTTTCTTTTTTGTTTATGCATAAATAGACAAAACACTATGAACAATGGCTGAGCAAGTTATATTTTGTTTCAAGAGATCTGGAGTGCCCACAGCTATACTTGACTTCAGCAGAAATTCTGTGTGTTCACTCCTTCTGAAAATTAGACCCTTTGTTCTTTTCCTAGAGCAATGACAATCTGTGTCTCAAAGGTAAAAATCACACTCTACCATAAGTGGTGATTGTAACAATATGCTTGTGTTTTTGCAAAAATTTAAAAAAAAAAAAAAAAAAAAAAAAAAAATTATTTTTAAAAACTGGTTTTATTTAACACCCCTTAAATTTTAAAATTTAAGCTTTTTTTTTTTTTTTTTTTTTTCTTTTCCAGCCAGTGTTCCTAAGGGGTTTTTCTCACGCTCTTCTTTCCTAATGGAACTGGAGTACAAAATGCATTGCTATCGTGTTTTCCTTGGGATCAGAAAGCATGCTTGCTGCTTTGTGGAGCAGAGCTGCAGGAAATGGGACGCAGACAGTTCTTTTCTTTTTTGGGTGCTTTTCCTTATCCTTACTTGTTATTGTTTCAGAATTTAAGAACGGGGCGGGGGGAATCAAGCCTGATGCCAGATCTCAGAAACATAAATTTAGAAACCTAAATAAATGTTTTGATTTTTCAGGTGTTCCACACATTTTTTTCAGAAGGTTCTCAACTTCTCTAAAAGCAAGTTGCATTCATTTAAGTGTCTAATGTTTGGAGGGGAAGAAGATATTTTCCTCAGAGAGGGAACTATTTCTTGGAAAGCAACATTCATCCTCTTGAGTCTCACTTACCTCTAGAACTCCCCCTAGGTATCCTTCTCTGGAAGCTGCTGGATGGTGAAAGTGTCTCTCTTACGCTATCGTTCTGTGGTAAAGACGGTTGTGTTTGTATCACATTTTAAATAGGGAAGGGTGAGAAGACCAAATCAATGTGTGTTTCAAACTATCTCTTGGTTTATCTGCAAGACCGATGCATATGTTTCAGCTTCTTATCTTCTTTGAGAAATTCTGTCTTTAGTATTGACTGGGTTTTCCTGATCTGTGTGTGCCTAAAGTACAAATACCTGTTAATTCACTAATAATTGCATCCTCCTTGGCTCGCTCACATTTGTTGTCAATCTAAGGGGATCGTGTATTTGGTGTTTCTTTTATTCATTCAGGTCTCATAAACTGACAGTTTCAAGATTGGCAGCAGAGCACATACTGAAACCCATGCTAAGGACAGAATACAGAGCCAGGGAAGAACTAGATCTTGGCGAGATTTACGGGACTGGGAAAGTCACCAAAATCAGTAGTTCTGTTAGTGCCCAAATCGGATACTGGACCCACTGGCCATGTGTGATATCTTCAAGGATGTGTTCCGATTACTCTTAAAATACTAGAATCCAGTAATTTTATGAAGCCTTTCACAATGGTTACAAATAGTAATTACTGTTGCTAAAATAATTAGGAGCATTTAGTTGAACTTTAATGGTATTCTCAGTGTAAGACTTGGTCTCTACTAGGCTCTTCTCTGGTAAATTCGATGTCTTTTTAATGGTAATCTGTAAAGTAAATGAACATTTCAGCGGAGGTCTGGCAGAATGAATGAAAAATTCAGAATAATCTGAGTGGTATGTTAATTGCTTGATAGTTACATTAAACTGAATGGCAAAATGGATGGTATTCAGAAGAGGAAGCTGAAAGTATTCTTCTGACTCCAAGATGGCATGTCAATTGAAGTTTTAAAGGCTTTCTAATTTAAATAATTATCTGTGTTAAATTTTACTGCCTGTCATCTTATAAAATCAAAGTAATGAACTTAATAGCAGAGAACATATTTGAAAACATCTTTGTTGGAGCTGGCTGAAATTTTAACAACTGTTTTTTATCACAAATAGCAATTTCACCAAATAAAAAATGTTTTCAGAAAGCATGTTGATTTTTCAGCACAATAAAGTCAAAATAATACCTTTAGAATTTCTTGCTTTCATTCTACGCTTTTTGAGATTACCCAAGAAATTGCTCGGATGACTTCTTAATTCCAGTTGAGGTTTTTCATACAGGCTTGATACTTTGAAATGACTGGCTTACCTGTGGAATACTGATTTTATTTTATGGCTAAGTCTAATCTTATTAATCAAAATAGTTCAATATGTAATTTGCTCTTTGGTGAAATAACCAGTCTATTTGACTAGAATTTAAGAGGTTTATTTTTTGTGTATTTTGTTTGAAAAATAAGCAAACTTCACTGCATGTTCAGGATTATTGCTTAGTAGTGTTTTCTGATTTATTTTTTTTTTCCAATATGGTAAGTGAAAGAAATTAAATTTCATTAACTTTGTTTAAAGAAAGAAAAAAAGAAATCTTGTTTTTTCATACCTGTTACAGCAAATTGGTTTATTAGCAAAAAATACAAAGAAGCAAAAATTTAAGCAAGTATTTGCCATTTTATGGGGGGAAAAATGTTAATTGTGCAAGTAGAATTATTCACACCAGAAACCTGATTGAAGTGTTATATTTATGCAATCATGATAAGAGTTCATAATCATGATTGTGCACGGCATCACAGGGGATAAATAAAAGCATCATTGGCTTTGTTGAACTGTGTAAAATATTACAAAAGGAGAAATCATTAAGTGAGATAAAGGTGTTCTTGGAGCCAAAGCAGAAGCTGCTTTCATTGTTCTTTGAGAATGACTTGCAGAGAGATGACTTTACAAGTCGATTCAGGCTGCTCTATAGCGCTTCACTGATGCAATTGATAAGCAGTAAATTTAAGTAATTAAAGTTCTCAAGATATGCAGGAGTTGCCATCTTGCAGATAACAGAGATACTACCATTGCTTAAGGTTATTTTGTTATTGCAGGACAGCCCAGAAGCATTATCATGACTGGCCATGTAGCTACTGCACTTCGTCGTTTAGGTACTCGCTATGTGTTTGTATCAGAGTTGTCCGTTAAGTTTTGTCTCTAAGCTCTGGCATTTCCTCTGCTCATAGATTTAATGGTTTTCCCCTTGTTTTTTTCCATGCTGCTACCGATCAGATTTTTCAGGAGTCCTTTTTCCCTAGACATACAAATCTCAAAATCTTGTCTCTTACAAGTGGTCGTAACATCCTAGAACAATTATGAAGTACTTTAACGTGCATTTTGCTCCAGTAATGCTGTTTACAACAGTTCCCAAATGATGCGGAAAGTTGTTGTGGTTTTTTTTTTTTTTTTTATGAAGGCTGCGTACCGGATGATATACTCAACCCTGCAGAATCACTAATATGGCAAATAACATGGCAGTGTCTCTACTTATTCATTAGCATAAATGAAGTGCTTTGTCAGCCCGGCAGGGTAGGCTGCACAATTCTCTTTAATGTCCAGTCAGACCCATATCCCAGATGAAAGGCAGTGTCCTCCTTCTTCCGAGTCCTTTTGTACATCTGTTGACTATGAGTTCTGGATTTTACCTGTCCCCAGTGCCTTGGAAGGAGAGGCAAGGAGGGAGGGAGAAGCACCCAGGAGCTTTGTTAATCTCTCTAAAGAGCAAATCCTGGAGGTTGCTGCAGGCTGTTTGGGACTGTGCAGCCTATAAGATTTGCACCTGACCACAAAGCTATAAGTATCTATCTACTAGTAGTTTTAAAATGCCTAACAGTAAGTTATAGCGCTTATTCTTCTTTCCTGTTTGACATTTGATTACTACCATTAAAATTAAGCTAACAAGCCCATGAATTATGTCCATTTGCTAGCTTTCAGTGCAAGGGAGATATGTAATATGATTTTGGCACAAAAGAAAATTCAGAGTGCAACCCTTTGGTTGGCCATCACCATTATTAGTTCATGCTACTTCAGCTGATGATTCTACCAATGTCTTCCTGGAGTACAAGATTTTTCTAGACTGTAATTAATAAGAAAATGATTGGGTATCCCAAACAGATGAGGACCAAGTCCCCAGAGTGGTAAGCAGATGTTTCACCAGCATCTCCACTGTTGACATCGTCTTTTTCTTTTTTCTTTCCTTCCATTTTGCTCTTGTTTGAAGCAACTTTTAAACACTGCCTTGAGAAACTCAGTTCTGCCACGTCATGTGACATTTCTTGAACTTTTCAGATCATTTCAGGTCTGTGGAGCTTGTGCCTAGTGGGACTTGTATGGAATTTTGGGCTCATCTAGTCTTTGCAGAGCAAAGCCAGTATTAAAACAAAGCTGCCAGGCTTTATTCAGTTGTACTGATTTGTTGTGAACTTCCGTTGGGCAACTCTGAAAGATGACACTTGTAAAGGGAAAACATAGCACTCAAGCAGCAAAAGAAAACCTGGCATCAAAACCACAAATATGTTGTGGCAATCATAAATGTCACTTGGTAAGTCCTTTGTAGGGGCTTGAAACCAATTTTCTTTCCATTTATTCTATTTACTTACCATCTTTCACTGTGCCTCATCATCGCAGCATCAAACACAGAACAAAGTTAATCAGCAAGAGATTTGCCTTTTTTATGAATGGAAATGAAATGAGGAATCTCAGTAAATTTCCCCCTCTCCTAATTGTGATAATTGGAATCTAAAAAAACATTAAAGCATAGCTCTGACATTGAAAGCTGTAGCTGAATTGTGCTTCTAGCCTCAAAGTGATTCTTTTTTCCTAACTCTTTATATTCCTCCTTATAGTAGCCCAGATTCCCATGTTCAAGCACACTCAGCTTTGCAAAGTTCAGGTTTGGACTTTGGTTGAGAACTTTTTAAATGTTTCTAGGTTCTTGTTGATAGCTGAATGATCCAAAACCGAAGTGAAAAATGTTGCATACCACTGCTCTTAATGGATCCAGACTAGGCAGACATGCCAGGTAATTTTCTCTGCTTTCAATCTATAAGAAAAGCAAGTTGCCCTTGATAGTAACGATCAAGTAATCAGTGTTTCAGCATCATTAGAATTATCTTATTTGTTGTTTTAATGGGAGTGCCTGTGTTACAGCATGTTTTGGTTTTACTGCTGGCCAGAAGAATTTAAATCTACTAACTCAGGGCCTTGAGGCATCAAAATTGTACTTTCTGTGTTGCGAATGAGCTGGACTCGGCGCTGCTGCAGTGAGGTAGATTTGGCCTCATTGGGAGTGACTGTTGATGCACCCCCTAAGTAAGCAATCAATAGTATCGATCTTGCTCGGTGAATTGTGTGCCGCTCACGAGGCAGTGGCACATGCTGCAGACTAATAGGAGAATGAGCCTGCTCACCAAGGTGCTGCTGACTTGAATTATGAGAATTAGAAGTGACTGATGTTGAGAAAGCTAAAGAATTAGCTACTACCCAGGTTAGTCCAGTCTAATCAGTGACTAAAGATGATGCTTGTACTTGCCTCTGCAGGAGCTGTCCTAGCTCTACCTGTGTCTTGCGTGTGGAGATGTAGGCTCCGAGATGATCGGTATCTTTAAAACTTTTCCACCTCAAGTGTGACAGCGTGAGCTGAGTTGCTCTATGACAGCTGTGGTCTTGCACAAATAAAACAGATAATAGACGTTGACAAACTTTCTCTTATAAACTGAATTTTCTAATAGCTTTAGTTGCTTTAATTGCTTTCCATGGGTACAAGGAGAGCTTTAGTATAAATATTAATGTTATGAATGAAACATGAGATCCTTTTATCTCAGTAGTGTCTTCAAATTCACTTAGAGTTTCCTTCTGATAGAATGATTGATGGGATGTCTTGTTCAGAACTGGACTGACAAGAAAAATTGTATTTAAGAAGAAATAGCATAATTTTTAAAAGCATTTAGCTCTTGCTATGTTGATAGCAAGACTTGAGCACATTTTAAATGTCCTTAAAATCCTTTCTAGTAACAGTTGACACACAATCTCACTTGCAGACATTATGAAAATTTCACATATTGGCAAATTTTTCCTTTTCTATTTCCTCATCCTGCTGCAGAATCCATTTTCCTTTCCATAAAAATGTCCTATTTATTGCAAAGCTTTCGCTGGGTAATTGAAACAATTTCCTGATAAGAAACCTCTAGCCACCTGTAATTCCTATGCAAGAACAAGGAAGAAATCCTTATACTTAAATACATTTTTGATCATTCTCTAGAAGAACAACTGACAATTATTCTTACTCATCCATGCACACAGTTTATATCTGACAGAATCTAACTGCTGTCACAGATAATACAGGATGCTGACCAGGGCTGCAAACATTTGCCAAACTAATGTGAGCATTTTCTCCAAAAGCCTGTTGATATGCTGGAATTAACCTTGGCAAAAAGTGACTTGTCCCGTAACTGCCTCTTATACTCTGTCCACTGGAGCAGGAATAGTCTGGGATTGAAGTATATAAGTGACATCAATAGTTTCAACAGAAGACAAATGTATAGGATTTTTTTCCAAAGTGGCTAAAGATTAAAGCTGCAGTTCCTAAAGTTCTCAGCTGAGAAATCTTAGGAGACTGTTTCTAGAGAGTAGAGTATACATGGCTCTGCAGAAGAGTAGGAGTATCTCAGTAGTCAACGTTAAAAGTCCTGGTCGTGGGTTACATCCTTGAAATAGTTCGCCATAACACTGGAGACAATTGGTCTGCTGAATCCTATTGTAGTGGAGCATGGTCTTATTCAATGGAGGGAGATCCTATGGAGCAGCACTCTATGGGATTTGGTGGATAGATTTCGTGTGGGCAGCCAGCGCCTACATCCCCTCCTCCACTGATGAGATCTTTTTGACAATTATTTATTTTCGACGGAGACTATTTTTCTTTTCCTAGGCAGAAGTTTTATTCCAACAGCACCTAGCTCCCAAAATCTAAATCTTACATGATCCATTCATTCCTATTTGACTAGGAATTACAAAAGCTGCATGCATGCATTTTTCCACTGAAAATAAGAAGTGTGACAATAGGATAATTATATTTTCAAACACTTCCGCATATGTATTAGTCATCCATAAGTTTACTTCAAGTTTAAATACTGATGTGTACATTTATGTCTGTATATGAATGTCCCTGAATGCTTGGGGCTTTTTTGAACACATTTCTCTTCTATGCTAATGCAAAACTCTGAAAAATCAATTCTTTTTAAAGTAGTATTGCTAGAAAGAATTATCATCACTGGCTTTAATGTACTCAGGAACCAAATGTAGTATCCTTAATCAGTCATAGCAGAAAGCCTTAAATAGGGTGAGAGAGATTTTATTTCACATTAACTATTTTAAAGTGAAAATCAAACTAAGGAACAGCTACTCAATAGAGTACATAAACTTTATAGGATAGGTCATGTGTCTTCTTACTTGTCAAACAATTTCATGGACCATATGTAGTCTTAATCGACAATTTAAGTGAGAGTGTGGCAGCATGTCTGATACTTTTTACTAAACATGATGAATCTGCTTTAACTTAGGTTTCATGCTCACATTCTGTAGCCTTTACATAAACATTATTTTATCTATGTTGATATCTCTACAGCCCCAACAAAAATTTAAAAAATCCATTTATTCAGGATCCTAATGAATACAGCATTATTGCAAGTACCATGGTGTTTTGAATTTTTATGATAGATTATGTATTGCTACAGCTACATGTAGACTTTTTTTGAAAAAAAAACCAACAAACCTGTTTGATATTAAAATGCAGAATAATTCAAGGTTGTTTCCTAAAGATGTGAAGCAGAAAACAATTTATACAGATGACAGTTAAGTAGAGGTACCTGTAATGGTGGGAACAGCCTTTTTTTGCTTTTTATGCAGGCCTGTACTGGCAGGATCAAAATTAACAGAATCCCTCCTGATACCAGATTGATGAAAATCAGAAACGTAAAAATGAGACTTGGTGCTCTGTTCCTTTTTAGAAGGTGTCTGCACCTCTCCATTGATTCTGCATTTTCCTTACAACTTCCATGCTTTCATTTAAAAATAACTTTCTCCTCCTTTCCTGCCAGGAAGTTATCAGCTATCCTTGTGTAAATCTGTGCTGACACGTGTTAATTCAACCTTGCTGAGAACTGTCTACTTTTAAATTGCAGTGGCAGCAAATCCATAAGCTGTAGAATTTACTGAGGGTCACATCAGTATTAAGATGCATCAGCACAGCAGTCGCAAACTCTGATCCCGCAAATGGCCGTGCTCACAGGCAACCAGCTGAAGCTCTGGAGAAGTTACGAGGTTCTTCTAAGGACAGAGCTTGAGCACTCATCCTCCTAGAATATCAGCATATTTATTCTGTGGGAATAAAGATCTGGTGGGAGCTGAGGTTACTGGAGCTTAATTCAGCTGTCAGGTCATATATGAACTACCTTAAAAGGCTTAGGGTCAATTTTGGAAGTGTGCAATATGTTATTTAGTACCCTGTGCAAGCATCTGTGGCTTTGGTCCTGTGGATCTGGTCATGTGTAGGGTCACAAACGTAGATGAGCATATAAACGAGCGCCGATGATCACACAGGTGAACCAATTGTACAAGTTGGCCTCTTGGCTGCCTATTGGTGCAAATAAAACAGATTTTAATAGCTAGCTAATGAGGCTTTTAACCTGAACACAACAAAGCTCTAGTGTATTTGCTACATCTCCTGGGCTGGGCGAGGTTATACATGGAGAATTAAAATAAGCCCTTGCCCCCCTCAGACTGAACAAAAGACTACAGATATCAAGCCGTGAACAAATGGGCAGTGAACGAAGAAAGGAAGCGAGGAGACCCCACCGGACAGCCTGACACAGTCAGTAGCTACCAGACTCGCTGGGGCTTTTTTGGAGGTGATTTTTGTCTGTGGCTGCTGTACAGAGACAGTCTAGGAAAGTCTTAGGAAAATCCTGTATGCAGCAAGATGTACAGTAGGTGGACATGTGCATATGTCTGTCTGCAGGTAGTGTTATGCAATGTGCTTTTAAAGAAAAAGAAATTATTTCTTTCTATTGTACATTGGCTATAATCTTTCTTGAATAGTATTTACTTATATAACAGTGGCCCTTTATCAAGCAGAAATAGAATAGGATTCTTTTCCTCCTTCATCCCTTGGCCTCAGATGGGCTTTTTCATATCCTTTAAAGAGTCTGTCACAGATTTTCACCAATGATGCTGAAATAAAGGCTAGATGTTTATAGTACATAACACTTGAATTTGTCCTTCATCCTTTTTGGGGGGGGGGAAAAACCCCAAACCCTTCACCTCATTTGCTATCCTCTGAGGAAGAAAGAGTATTTTTTTCTCAGTGGTAATGGTCCAGCCAGGGAATGTCGTTGGGCACCGAGGGATGTCAACATCACGAAGCGTTTGCTAATTTCATCAAGATTAATATAATCTTTGGCACTCGGTCCTAAATCATTGGTGACAGCTCATGGCAAAATGGGAAATATCACAGGGACCAATGAGACTTGCTACAGCTTTCCCTTCAGCAATAACACTTCTGACGTATTTATCTTAATTAGCAGCATCAGGAGAAAAAGAAAGAAATAGAGACAGAGAGAAATTCAATTGAGTTTGAGCAAGATCATAATTAAGAATGTGTTCACTGTACAATTCCAAATGTAGATTTCTGACAGAGAAAAAGAAACGCAATTCTCTGAAATGAAAGGCAAAAAATGTAATGAAGTTTAATGGAATATTTTTCATCATTTTTCTCATTGTAACTTATTCAGAAAGGCTCACATTCCTTTATAGTAAAATCTTCCTAAACAACAACAAAACAAGTAGTGTCATTGCTGACAGATGAAGTTGAATCATTCAGGTTGTTTAAGCTTGAAATGCCTTTAAAAATAAAAATCAAGTGGGTGGAATGAGATATAAAATATCCTTTTTCTAGATTATTTTATTATTATCCCATTGTTTTCAGGGTTGTTGACTTGTCTGGACCTCTGCAGCAGTAAATACAGGAGCAGCGTGCTGAGTATCTCAGCAACACCAGTCTGGCTATCCCCACTTTAACTGATGTATTCTTGTGAAAGTGAAAAGTGAAACAGGCTCAGATATTAATTTTTTTATTAGTGACATATCTACTTTATAATCCACCAGGTTATCACTAATAGTTTGTAAACATCTATAATTTAAAATTATTCAAATTAAAACCAGGAATCCCACTGCTTCCAAGTCGTCTTATTTTGCTCTTCAAAATTTCCATGTAAGTTTTGCTCATCAACAAATCAGTGCTCTAGAATGAGTGAGGTGTTTGGGCTTTTGTTTGGGGTTTTTTGGTCCTGTTAAAGAAATGGAACAGCCACAGAAAGTGTTGGAAAGAGCAAGAAAGCTACTGGAAAGGAGAGACTGGTGAAGGGCTGGATGAACAATTATGGAGGAGGAAGTTCTGCACCAAATTACTGGGAAAAGTGTGTTTTGAGCCTTTATAGAGGCATGAGCGAACGACATCCAATAGCTCAAGACATGTAAGATAAAATGGTTGTAAAAAGCAGCTACTGAAGGACTCTGCAATAATAATAGACTTATAAAAGTTTTTGAATTGCTTAGTCTGACAAATGCCTGTGCAAGATTAGGTACAGTTGCTATATACAGGCAGTGATGGGGATTGTTTAACGGCACTGTATGTACAAAAAGCACATTTATGGGTGTTGTAGAGGTATGTTGCATGTGTCCCGTGATAATTATTTGCCTAAAATACGAAAAAATCTGCACCCTATAGGAAATCTGAAAGTTGGTTGAAGGCCAACTTAGTGTGTAGCATTGCAGCTCATACCAATATCTCTGTTCCCTGCCTAACTGGATTGCTTCTGGGAGGTGAACAATATTAAAGTAATCTTTTTTTCCCTGCTGTCAACTGTATCAGGTGCATTTTCCCCTTATTGACAAGTATCTAATAAGCTCAGATCTGCTCACTTTCATCTTTTGGAGATACTGTACTTATATTGAAGGCCATTTGGTCTTGCAGATAGATTTCCCCTTCTGTTAGATACTTCGGAAGTGTAATACCCTGAGCAGCTTTACCTTGGAAAGCAGATATTCATTATTACAATTCACCTGACAGAAGAGCAGTTGCTTGCTGCAAAACCTGTCTCAAATTTATGCATGTAGCAATAATCTTTATGAAAACCAAACTTTCCCTGGGGGAAAAAAAAGTGCATTTGAGAATTAAATGCTTAACAATGTAAGTTAACCATTACTGGTAAGTGAACTGAGAATAAAAAAAAAACCAAACAAAACAAAACACAAAAAAAAAGGAGGAAAAAAAACCAGACCCAAAGCTTGCAGAAATATTTGGTTGCAGTGCTCTGTGCTGCCAGCTGGGTTTCAGCATTTTCAATTTGTGTGAGCAATGGAGAAACTTCAGGCTCAACCTATTCTGAATTCTCCCTGAATTCGAGCAGACTATTTTAGGTATTGGATTCAAGATTTTAGTAGTTTGTAACACCCTAACTGGTGGGTTCACTTGGTGGGTGTGAACAGAAACATTCTGAGCAAGCAGCTCAATCTCACTTAGTGAAATAAATTTTGAAATTAGCCACCTTGCTAAAAATGTATTTGTGGATAATCCAGAGTGTACCGTGACTCAGTATTAATCCCTCCTGAGGAAGTACAGTGGTCGACAACGTGCCACGGCTGCGACTAACACTATGGTGCTCCTGCAGTTGCGGAGGCTGCTGACCTTTTCTGGAGAACTCTCACCTTTGCTAGTGAGGCTGTGAATCGGTGGTTGGATGCCACCAACACTAATGCAAAATCTGGGTTTCAATCATTTCTGGAGCTTCAGTCCCTTCCAACCTGAGTTGTTGTGTGAACTGATCCACTGAAATTATGCACCTCCAATTCAGCATGGTTAAGTTATGAGAAAACACTGAGCAGCCCAGTGTCTTTGCTAAGGCTGAATGAGCTTCAGTGTCTTGAGTAAACTCAATGGATCGCGGTGTGTGGAGAGCGATGTACTGCCCTGCTGCTTTGCTCAAGGGCAGTTTCTGCAATCATTTGCAAATCCTGGAGCCATCCCTCTGCAGAGTGTGTCTCTCCGCTCCAGCCGCAATGGCACGGGCACATCCCGGGTGTGTTGGAGCTCTGCAGGCTGGGAGCAGAGTTCCGTACCTACACAGCATTGTGAAAATGGGGTGCCGTTGGCCTGCTGCTTTGGAATTCATTAGAATTAAATATTTAGAAAATTACCTAGCTTCACTTTGGTGTATGTCTGTTGTTAGAAATACTGGGAATTGTGAAAGGAAAGGATAGATGCTTGTGTGTATTTTTCCTGAAATATTTTCGTTTCTCCAATTTGGCATTTCTTTGGCATTTCATTTGAGTCTCGTCTTTCCTCTTTCATTACACTTGAGATTAATGTTCTCCTGTCACATACCCAAGTAACTTTGTTTTGATATACGTCAGTTTGAGATTAACATACAAAAAAAATTCTGCCACCTAGCAATTAGTCTCCTGAAAAAATTAAAACCTTCAAGACATGTAACAGGACTTAAATTTTTCAGTGGCTTTATCTCACTCTTCTACTAGAATAAACTCACATAACCTAATAGCTATGATTAAAATCTATTTCTTTACTAGAATGTGCTTCCATTAATCACTGCAATTTTCTTTCTGTTCTGTTTCTCAATTTGGGCTTTTTTTTCCCCCTTGTTATTGTGTGAGGTCTGATTTTAGTTAAACACCTGTTCAGTACTTTATCTGTAAAATTAGCTTTCCTTTAAAATGGTACTAAGGTCTTTAAGCCAGGTTCTGCAAATATCTACAAGAAGATGACTCTATTGTTTTCTCTGTTTTCAATGAACTATGCAGTAAAATATTTGCTCTCTTTTTTGAACAATTGGTATTTTGGTTTCCTGTATTTGATACAATGAGGGACATAATTTAAATTTGATTCCATCAGGATACTTCCCACCAGTCCAGAAGTAGATAAAGGATTCCGTATTTTTCCATATTACCCACTTCGTCTGGAACTGGCTCATCAACAATTACCTTTTCAAATATAGAATCTGGCACAACTGGTAATGATTTGAACCAGTTTCCTCCATTATTACATTAACATCTCAATTTATGTATGTTATTGCACTCTATAACAGTTTTCTTATTTCTGAAACTATTGTGTTTTATTTCTTATCTCTTTATTCTGGTTTTATTCTACTTTATTTTAATAAGTAGTGCAATACTTGGTTTTAATTTCTTTGTGAAACTTCAGTATTTCTAATTATAAAATTACTACAGTGTTTCAAGATGAACAAAAAATTGATACCGTATTTCAGTATGACTTACTGTGAGACCTAATGAGAAACTTGAGTGCGCTCATACTCACTAAAATTCTAATGCAGGAAAAAAAAAAGAAAGGAGGATAGAACCACATGACACAGTTCTTGACAGTTGTGGGTCCACTGGCTAATCAGGACTCCCCAGAAAATATTTGGGTTTCTGTTTCCCTTCAAGACAGACACTTTGAGGATTTCTTCTGTAAAGCACTTCTGGCTCAGAACTGGAATTGCTATGGAAGAGCAGCTGCTTTATGCCACGATTTTATTTTGAATAAACTCTGGTGAATGTGAGATATGGAGTGTAATGCACCCCATATGGTCACAAATAAATATTAACCAGTGATGTTAATAGGTACCTGCAGTCTGCTGGAGGCTCCACACTGCAGCTGTCTGTCTCATTGGGACAAGGCTGTGCAGTAGGCGGTGTGGATAACTGTGTACCTAAGTACAGAGACCATTGGTTTGGATTACATCTGGTGGCTCTACCTTGGTTAAGTCAGTCCATACTGCTTGATTATTCTTTAGTTTCCAGAAAAACAGTACAATCTTATTTGAAGGAGAGAAAGAGGGGAAGAAATGAGCCTAGTTTAGTGAATGTGGTTGTGTGCTAGTGGAGGAGCAGGGTGAGGCAAGCCTCGGGGCTGCTGGCCCCAGAGATGCCCCACAAGCGCTGCGTTAAGGGCTCCGGTGGAAATTAAAGGCACCGTAGGTCCTGTGCTGGTCATTTGCGCAGGGGTGAATTTTTCCTCTGGTGTGGAAAGGGGCTACCATAGCTGCTATAAACATATTTCTTATTCAGCTTCTGGTCTCTTTGTTCCTCACAGGTACTCCACGGGGAGCCTCCTATGCTGTCTGCTCTGAGAAGTGGAAGGTTTTGTGCTCATACTCAGTTAATTCTGAAATCTCAGATGTCATCTCCTCAGCCCATTTCCATAATTGCTTATGTGGAACCAAATCTTTCAGCCAGGATGGAAATGGCAAAAAAGGTAGGAGTTAAAAATAAACAAAAGAAAAAATAGCAACCCCCCCACACATTGTCTCTGCCTTCCCAAACTGTGGGTCTGATCCATTGCCTATGGGAACCTATGCAAAGATTTTAGTTCAATGTCTTTTTAGCCTCATTCCAGAAGTCATGATCTCAACTCATATGAGGTAAGAGTATGTGTTTTCCAGCACATTTTAATTAGCTGTGCTCTTCACAGCATTTTTAACTTATTTGTCTGTAGCTCTGCGAATCTACTGACTGCCCCACCTCAGTCAGGTTATTGGATTTATGTGGGTTTTTTATTTTATAAGTGATGATTTTCTGGGTTTTAATATTTAAATAGTCATTCTTGGCTCTCTGAAATTCTTCTACTTCCCTTCCCGTTCGTTTATGCTTTTCATGCGGGCTGAACTCCTGAGATCTCTTGTGATTTCTGGCAAATTTCCCATAAAGCTCTGTGACCAATCCCAGTCTTACCAGTGCGTTTATTGCTTTGGTGTCTGGTGGCATCAGTACAGCAGATAAATTATTTTCAAAGGGAACTTACTGGACAATATGTGGTTCAGCACCCTCTCTTTCTTTCATTTCAGGATGCTTTGGGGTCTTGTTTTCATTCAGGAGGTAGTGATTAACCATAGTCCAGTCCTAACGCTTTCAAAACCAAACCATTTTTATTTTGGTTAATTGATGGGCTGAACAGAAAGTGTCTTAATTTTGGCCTTTCTTTGAAGCCATTAAAGTTACAGGAATTAATTACCATATATGCATAAAATTGCCTTAACCAAATTGCATTTCTTCCTGGGAAGATTCCTGAGCAGATACCATTCTGTTACTGTCATTGTACTGTAAGGGCAAATGTTTGTACTGTGTTATCTCACCTAAACTTAGGAGTCTATAGTCTTGTTTTATCTCACACACACATTTATTATACATATCATGTTTGTATCTCACACACTTATTTATAGTTTCCTCCAGCTCTACCTTCCTTCTCTGCAGGGAGTGAAGAAAATACTTCTAAGCATGTAATGTTCAGCTTTCTCTGACATGCCTGGTTGTGATATATTAATTATTTTTAAATAACATTCATTAAAATTGTGCTTGTCCCTTCAAGGTTTTAAAATCAGCATCAGAGAAAATGAAAGCCTTTGTTTCAAATTCTCGTACTGATTATCTTCTCTCTAATTGACTTTCACTCCTTTCCAGTCAAGTTTTAATTTCCTCATGTGGCTCTATGAAGCTGTCCGTTTCTATTTTTCTTTCTTCTTCTGGCTTTGCATTTCTGGCCTACTGTTGTCTAGCTCTGATTAATTTTCATAGTCTACTGAATACTGTGCAGAGTGAAGACCCTAGGATGTGCCTATGGAAAAGTGACAGTTGAAGTGTGCCTTGCTTTTCAAGAGGTGCTCAGTGCTTCCACAAATGCCAGCTGGTACAGAGGCAGGTCAAGATTTATTTTCAAGGTCTCATACTTCGCAAACACTGAGTGACATACACGGCTGTAGTTCATGGAGAGATAATCTCCTCATCTTTAAGCAATCTCTATGACAGATGAATTTTAATTTTGTTAGTTTTAAACAATGAACATAATTCTAGATATTTTTACTAGTTTCAACTACAAACCCCAGAAAAGTTCAGCTCCCCATTGAAGCGGAGCATTTGTGTATAACTGTTTAGTTAACTGTGAAGATACCAAGACATAGTTTAGATATATTGAAGCTTTATCATGTCTGTACTGACAAGAATTTGATCATCCAGTGCTGTTTAATTGCCTGTCTCCCAAAAGTTTGTCCTGCTTTTTAGGTTACATTAATGGTCTGGCAGACGTTCAAAACTTACTGCATGTTTTGATAGGAACAACAAAGCAAATTAAAAACTCCAGCCCCCCCAAACCAAAACCATAACATGCAAATAAATACTTCATCAATATATTGTAAAAAAAGTTTCACAGATATATCTGATAAGTTTAAATATTTAATTATCTTTGTTACTTTGTATTATTATAAGGGGAAAAAGTAGAACCACCTGCAGACTTCTGCAGTGCTGTCTCTCAGATAAATCATCTTCCTTCAAATAGAAGTTTGTATTTAACACAATGTCTCTTACTCATGGCTCTCAGATCACGGTAGACATCCCTGCTAATGCTGACCTGTGTGACAACATCCCTCTGAAGTTCATTAGCTAAGAGCATGAAAGCAGACCAAGGCACAGTTTGAGCATAAAGCCAGCAGAGAACTGAGTTAGGTGCTTTGATCACTTTGCCATCTGGTAGTAGGGAACTTAGCATTCCTTGCGGGATGAGAAAGCTGTATTGCATCTCCTGCTACAGTATTTGGGCTACAGGAGAAAACCACTGTTGACTGAATGGAATGTTTAAAAAAAACATCACTGCCACACCTGAAAGTGTGATAAGGAGGAAGACATTTGTAAAGATGCTGAGAACTTACCATAATATAGTCAAAGCACCAGTAAACTGAGAGAAAAGGCTGTGTCAGAGAATGAATTAAATCCTCATTGTTGGTAAATATTGGCTTCATCAAGTACAGTGCAGGATGCAACCTCTCCTAGGCAGGGTTTTTTTTTTTTAATACTTTCCTCCACATGAGAAGGAGCTATTGTGTTCTACAGTACCTCAAATATATGTTTGCCAGCAGACTTTATTAACTTACTAAATCAGCAAGATGAAATAGCCACTTTGTTCTACTTAATTTAAAACAATAAAACTAAATAATAAAATTGTGGCTTCATGATGTAGTCTTATGTTAGATAAGAAAGTCTTTTATTCAATATTAGAATTTCTTTCAGCGGTATTGTAGTTTTGTTTACATCCATATGTTAAAGTATGTGACACTACATAAAGGTCTGTACATTTGATGCAGTGTGCCATATAATTAAATATTAAAAACCTTTGCTGACGTAACTAATAAGGTTATGAATTTAAGTGCATACAAGTATAGAAACTGAAATTTATTTTTAAAAATCCCACCACAGCCCCCCCTCCCCCTCTTCTAATTATTTAGGCTGCATCTATCATATATGGAGGTATGATAACTTTGATGAGAACATCAAGTTTTTATTTTCATAGATTCATACAGCTTAAAGCCCTACCTGCCCTCTTGTGTACTACAGCCATAGACTTCTGGACAATTTTGTATTAGGCTCATGTTGCCCATGTTGGGAAATGTAAATTTATGAATACAAGTTCATAAATTTAATGCAATACTGAGTAGCTATTGAGCATGTCACCATTAAATGGTGTTGAAAACAGAATTTAAAGAATGGGATGTCAGTAGGAGTGATAGATTTTTAAATCCTCAGCTTCAAAATCTAATCTGTCTTCTAACTAACTGGGGTTTCTCAGTTAGCAGTTTACTTCACAGTTGTCCATGAGAATTTCCTGCATCTTCATTCCTAGTCACACTAGCTGGACCTGGACAGAAAAAAATTGTTTGAAGAAATGCCATGGGTCTGTCTGATCTGACAGTTGCTTTGCTATTCTGCTGTGTCTGCCTGTAAGAATGAAGTAATTTTTTCCATCCTGTTCTTGATTTATTTTACATGAAATTATATTGATAGTCCCTCTAATTCTGCTTGGAGCTTAGCTGAAACACATAGTTGAATGGCATGAGGGAAGCTGATTTGAGAAGACAGACAAGGGTATGGGAGTCAAAGCTTGAGTTTGCACCATCCAAAGAGCCTTGATTTGACTCAGTCTTTGATTTCTTACACCATATCCTAAAAGCCAGCGAGGTCCCAGTCCTTCCTAAGGAAGCAGCATCTCTTATAGTGGCGTGGCTGTCCTTCTGGAAGGAGAAGACCTACCTAATAATTCTCATTCTTGAATTCATGTTAAACCCAACGGGATCTCTGGATGCCTCTTGCCATGTCAAGGAAGCGCTCAGCCTTTCAGGTGCAACTCTGAGCTCAGACACTTGGATTGTAAATAAGGAGGAACTTGTCAAATATTTCATTTTAAAGTGTGACTGTGTTTGTTATTCTCAACTCTGCGACAGATTTAGAATAGCAATTTTTTGAACTGGCAAAAGCTTCTTAGATCACCATCAGTAACAGAGTGTCAGTTCTAACTGTGAATTCAATGTCTTCTGTCAATTTGTGAAACAACTGTTATGTTTTTTTAAATATTTCTATGTTGTTTTAGTTGGGTTTTTTTTGCATTTGATATAAATGTCTTGAAAATAGAGATGCTTTGTTTTTTCTAGGCAATTTTTTTGTAATAAACTTTTCTATTGAACATGGATAGAGGAACCAGGATAGCTATGGTACAGGTTGCATCTCCATTTTCTGTACTCATCTGCAATAGATGTAAACAGATTCTTTGATGCTATCATACCATTTTTTGAGCTTAAAGCCACTGTCTATTATCAATAATCATAATGGTCTACACCAAAGCCCAAATGATTTGAGAAAATTTTTTAGCCAGAATCTGATGATTTTTTTGAGGGTATAGTTCCAGCTTTTACCTGTGCTCATACTTTACTCAATCCACCTGTTTTTCTGCCTGTACATGTAGAGAAGGCTGAGGTGGATACAAATATTCCCAAGTTCAAAGTTCTCTGTAAGACTATGAAAACACAGGTGCATTGTAGCTTTATTTGTTCTTGTCAATAAATATATTTTTGATAATTCTTTAATACTGCTTTTGATGCAGTAGTTTGTCATAAAGGCTGCAGGAGTTGAGACTCCCTGTGTGCTCTAAACCTTCTGCAACGTTTATGGAAATGGGGCTTTGGGTATGAGATCCTGTTGCTCTGAAATAGCTAGCTGTTGAGATTCTCGTGTTATTTTACTTTGCACAAAAGCATGCACAGTTAGCAGTTAGGTCTGCTATCAAAAGCTATGGAAGGGATTTTCTACCAGTACATGGCTAATCAAAATATAAAATACAGAATACTGAAAAGGTCACCATGGCAAACAGCTGTATTATATTTCACTGAATATATTAAGCATTGCATTTCTAATGTCTCATTCCAAAGACAAAGATTTTAATGAAACTGGAAAATGGCAGGAAGCTTTTTTTTTTTTTTTAGATGGCTGTGTGTTGCAAAGCGAATAGGCAGTTTCAAAGTCAGGTTGCCATTATGCATTGAGATCTTTCAGGCCACATGAAGTCTTACTGGAGCTGGCCACAACTTCGGTAAAATAGCCAGAGATTTGATTAATTCATTGCTATTTTATTCAAGTAAAATCATTAACACCTACTACTTACAGGAATTCCCTCGTTCTTCTTATTTGTAGTTTTCAAAATGAAAAATGATCTCAGGAACCACATCCCATACATCTAAACAGGAGCTTTGCTGTTCTTCATAGAGTTTATCTTCACTTCAGTGGGGTGATTAGTGGAGCATAATGGAAGAGCTGGATGGAAAATTGGATGCTTTTTACAGCTTCAGAATGCTGATTTTTGTCATGTTTGCACTGGCCACGTTTGCAGTGATGTGCAGTGTGCTTTCTGAATTTTATGAGTATGTTAAGAAATAACACAGGCTCAATGATTGAATTAAATGCCTTAAAGGGTCTATTCTTATTTGTGCTGAGATTTCACTGAATACAAAAGATACCAAAATTCCTTATTAGCAGTACATGGCAAAAGCATGTACTGTAGCCTGCTCCGGGACAACAGGACAGTCAGGTAGACTGATGGTCACCCTTCTCTTAGATCCACAGCCTCTCATCCTTGGGAGACACCTCTCCACGAACTGAACGTTAGATGTGCCAAATGCCACAGGACAAGTGACTGTCTGGAGCAGCAGCACGTGCACGGTAGGTCATAACGTGGGGTGGGGATGGAGCTCCTTACTTATCTGGTCCATGTGGTTGGCCCTGTGCTGGGATGAGTTGCTCTTAAGATGGATGCACACTTCTCCTGTATGGATAGAGGATCTGGATATAAGCCCTACCTTGCCCTCCGTTGCTTGCTGTGCCCAAAAGATTAGGTTAGAATCACTTACAGGTAGGAATTACATGAGTAAAGGCTTTTGGTGTAGAGTACAATACCAGTATATTGCATGTGTAGTTTAGCTTGTCTTTTTTCCTATGAATCCGTAGAGATTTGATGACGATGACATGTCACATTTAAATTAAAAAATTGTAAGAAAAGCAAAAATATTTTGGTTTACGGCTGTATTTGTAGCCTTAGGTTACAGATTTTTGAATAGAAAGAAATCTGCTGAGCATAAGTACTGTTATGTTAAGTGTCTGCTAGTCCATTTAAAAATACAAATCTACAGTACGCAGTTCCTTCATGCTAAAGATTCAGCTGATGTGGAAGTGGCACATAACATTTGTCAGTGTCTGTCAGATGTTTAATTGGATAATTTGTGGGTGAGCAGGGATTTTTTCTGAGTAGTGATTTGACATGTTTCTACTATATGTACCTCGGAAAGCCCCCCGTTCTTTAATTATGTAAGAGACTTGATTTTGTTTTGAGTAGTTCTGATTAAGAGTTCAGTCTATAGTGGCTGTAGATTATTCATGAATCAGCCTCACTCTTTTGATAGAGAGAAAATTGTGCCACCATCTCAAATCTTCTAGCAAATATTTCACATTTCCAGTCCTACTGGGACAAATGAAAGAAGCAAATATTTATTTTTCCTGTAAGTCAGAAAGCAGTCATGCTGCTGTGGAAGACGAGGTAATGACATGTGCTCCGTGCTGTTTGTCATGTCCCAAGCTCCAGGGATCCACGTTCTGCTCACTGAGCAAAAATACTCAGCAACGGATATGCCTGTAATTGTAAAGAATGAGGGATCATTTCCAAGAAAGATGAGTTTCAGCAAAGTTGGTGTGCTGGAATTACAAGCAGATAACAGCATATGTTTTTGCTTGAGTATTACAGGCTGGGGGGGTCCAGGGACCAGGGATTCCTGTCCCGAATTACCTTCAGGAGCTGCTTTCCCCTGCCTGCAGAGAGAGCCTGGGGCACGAGCATGGCCAGGCTAAAGCTGGCTTTGGTGGAAACCCTCCAAAATGTCCCCGCTAGTTTTGTATACTCAAAATACTTGGTCCTTTAAAAATAAATAAACCCCAAAGAAGCCATGTTGCAGTTCATTATGTGCACAGAAGATTCCCCTTATATTTTTTGTCTGGATATTGGTCTTTTGGGGACTGTAATGGTGTTAAGGGCAGTGTTCTTTGGTTTTATTTTCCTGTTGTAAACTCTGGAGTAGTTATTTCTGTACATTGTTATACAGCTAGTTTATTCAACTGACATTTGGAGCAGAGAGAAAGCAGGTGTGCTAATGTAGGTAGGATTATACATTAAATATTGAAGACAGGCTAGCATTCTGAAATTTGCCTCTTTGTGAGATTTGATGAGCCAAAACAGTCCACCCAAGCCTGATGAGGTTTTCTGTACTGAAAGGCTTGTTCCTGTGAAGCTAGTTAAGGACTAAGAGCACAGTCTATTTAGTGTGGGGTGGATATGGGTTTTTATTAATTGTTTGACATTTATTCTGTCACGGCTTTCCTGTACAATTATCAGTTTTTCTGATATTCATGATTTTTGAGAGTTTTCCTGAGGGCTTTGCTGTTGGAGTATAGAGGCTGTCTGCTTTCAGATTCTCCATCTTAACTTATGCTTCCTTTCTCCCCCACTCCCCCCCCTTTTTGGTTGCCCCCGATGTCCACCAAAAGACCAGTCTGGAAAACGTGGCCCAAGCCCACTGTAAGCCAAAAGCCTGAAGGGGAAAAAAACCCAACAACAATTTAAAACCAAACCAAACCAACCCCCTAGGTTTCTGGAGATGATACTGTGACAATTTTATGATTTGGGAAATTTTTATATACTTTACTTAATGTGGTTGAAAATAGTAATTTGAGAAATTTCTTATTTTGCTTTGTTTTTAAGATACCCACTTTTTTCAGTGCTTTTTCTTCAAGTGAATGGCCTTTTGATGAATTATTGCTCATTTTCTATTTAACCTGAGGTTTGCTGTGTTGTTCTGCTTTACCATCCCTCGCGTCTGACCAGTTCCCTTGACGTTTCTATAATGAACCTGTTTTCTTCGACTACTTATCCAGGGAATAAGCATTCTAAGCTGATACAGTGAGAAATGAGTGTTTGTTTTTCCTGCTCAGCTGTTAAGATGTGTATAGTTACCTATGCAGGTTTGTATAGTATGTAACTGTACTCTGTGTCTTTCTCCGATGCGTCATTGTATCTCTGTAGGCTGGCAGAGCTGTGAGGTGTATCCTTCCATTTTATTCCCTTTTCTACTCTATTCTAGGTAGGGGCAGTCTGATATGATTCTTCTTTAAATTAGTGACAATTTAAAATCCAAACTCGTATTTTCTCTTTATGTTTTATCCAGATTACTTATTTTACTGTGTTCATTACCGGGTGCTAGAACTTAGCAATTCACATTGCAAAAGAACTGAGAAGGGAGAAAAGATAAATTTATATGGAAATTATTAACATATTACTTTATAAATGAATGTTTTCATGATTTTGGACTAAACTTATGTATAGGAATTTTTAAAAATGTAGCACCGTATTTTTGATGCCTTTAGTAGGACAATTTTGTCAAGTTTCTTGAAAGTTTTAGGTGACATTTGAAAAAAACCCTTTCAATTTAATACAGACAAGCAACCCTTCAAGACATGAACTTATGTGCTTCACATTAAATAGATGTACTTCTTAAATAGAATGAAATATTATTTTTCATTATGTCAACAACAAATTTTGTAACTCCCTGTAATAGGAATAGATGACGTTCGTCTCGTAAATGAAGATCTGCACCGTGGAATATTAGAATAGATGCACTATTGCCTTGCTCCTGCTTGTTTCTTTGTGTGGGTTGAGTTAAAGTTCTCTCTGTTCATAGATTTTGATGTTCACTTAATATATTAATTTGTAGATTTGAGGCCTAACATTGTTCATCTCTTTTGCTATACTGCAGGCTGTTGTTTACTTGCTTTGGTGCTAAACAGTAGCCATGCAAGTATAATGAATGCATTGCCTAATCATTTCAGTGTAAATCATTTATATTCCAAATTAAGTGGCTTGAAAAAGAACTAATAACAACTTTTTATTTTTTTTATTCCTCCTGCCAGAGTCTGAGCTGTCATGACCCATCCATCCCAGAAATCCACCAGGCACCTGTTTCTTCCAGCTCAGTTCCTAACCAGAGAAGTCAAACATCTCTAATAAAAACAGTGATACCATCCAGATAAAAAATTTACATGTCATGAAAATTTAGTCCCATTATAATGTTGCTGAAGAAGACCTTAGGGTAACACAAGAGGAGGACAGAAAGTTTTTGCTTTCTTTCCATTTTGGAAGAAGCACATATATAAACTCAGGGTGTTAGCAACTTCCAAAAGGTCTGAAAGCTCAATAAAAATGTTCCCCTGCAGATTGGATGAGTCTTTGGGTGTTCAGCATTACAGTCCAGAGCCAATTAGGTAATGCTTTCACCTGCAGATAGTCTCTCCAAGTGATCTCTGAAGCCCTTTCAGATTCTCCTGGAACACGCTGCTACTACAACTGATAGTAATGAGCACTTACACAGTGCTTTTTATCAGTAGACCTGTAAGTGCTTTGCAGGGGAAATCAGTAACATGATGTGCACTTTTGCTGGGGAAATTGAGGCACAGAAGAGAAAAGTGGCTATTAAAGGAGCTGGGAGTAAGACCCAGATTTCTTGACTCCCTGCCCTGGGCTTTTTTGGAACTTAGCCAGGAAAATAGACTCTAAACTAGTACTAAACTAAACAAAGTCTTCCCAAGTCTCTTACATCAGCACGCAGTGTGAGGGATATCAGAACTGGGATGTTGTATCATCTCAAACCTATTTGTCTGGGACTGTTAAGTCTTGGTGCATAATAAAGGCAAATGAGACAGTGGCTTCCTTAGAAAACACTATTTCACCCAACAAAATGTTTCTCTACAATAGCAAAAAAGCAGGTTTTATTTCTGCCAAAATCTTTGCAACCAAATGGACAAAATTTATCTGTAGCCTGGCAGCCAATATGCATTATCCTCAGGTTCCCTGCTAAACTATTAAAATTAATCAGGTGGCAAACTTTCATTATGCCAGCTCTAATAAACAAGAAATCCAGGCTCCTAGCACGGGAAACATCAGTAAATAGAGCAGTACAATAAAGTGTCTGAGGAAACTCTCCAAAAGCTAGTCAAATCAAATTGAACTGCACATACACCAAACTATTTATTTTTGTATTGAGTCTTTCATACAGAAGTCTCACAACCTATTATATGCTATATAATAAAGTGGAAATGCCACCAGCTTGGGTGAGGCTTTGCTGTGTGCCCCTTGGCAGTTCCATTAGTGTTGATGGTGTTGTGGGCATCAGTGTCTATAGGTAAATTATAAGGAAGTTTTGTTCAGGGAACTTGCATTTCTTGTTAGATAAAGAAGGCTAGCCGAGGCCATTTTGCCTAGGAATAGCCTGGGACTTGACACAACATCTAGGAAGAGTCAGGAAAATGCAAGAAAAATTAACCAGGCAGCAAGAAGAAATGCATCCAGGGCATCACTTAAGAATAATAGAGTTAAGGTATAGCGGTCACAAGCTTCTCAGGTCAAACAGACCTGGAATGAGGATAGAAAAGCTGTAACTCTAGCCGCTGGGAGCTGTTAGGATCAAAGAATTTGCAGTAGGAGCTACATACAGCATCTTAAGATCAGTTAACTAATCTAGTACTGGAGCTCTTACTAGGTTAGCACCAGTGAACGGAAAAGAATGAATCAGGAAGCATGAAGCTACTAAGAGACCTTGAGGTAGCGTTTATTTTAAATGCCTGAAAATTTATGGAAGCCACATTGAGAAATATAACTGCTTCTCCAAAGCAAGAGAAAGAACAGGTTGCAGTTTTTAAAGGAACATGGGAAGCTAAGCAGCATTTTCTGTTGGTATTTGGACATCTAGCTTCCTCAGGCTTTTCTGAAACTCCCACAGAAAAACCTACTTAGGTCTGTGGGATTCCTGGATTTAACCAAGGTGACCAAGAAAGAGAACAGTCTGAGAAGATGCTCCAAAATAAAAGCTGCCTGTATGCATATATGGACTAGGCAGCTGCCTTTGGAGGCAACCGGCAGGAGGCTGGGTAGTCACTGTGCTGCCCGGTGCTCAGATGGGGGGCGAGGTCAGTAAAGTGTTTTTTTCTGTGTCTGAGCCTGGCAATCCTTTTTCCAAAGGTGGTAGGCTGAGAAGCAATGCATTTGTTTCTGGCATGCCTGGGAGGAAACTCATCTGTGTATGTGTGAGGCAGCCAATATCCACATGGTGGATTCAGACGGTCCGGGCACCATCGCCAAATCCAAAACAAGAGATCTGCAACACGGCGCTGAGAGATTTGTTCACTAAATTGGGATTAGGCTCAACAGCTGCAAAGTCTTTGTGGTTAGCACTTGGGGAATATCAACTTGCTGCAGATGAGGGCTCTCACCTGGCAAATTAATTTCCACTTTTAAATTGATCCACCCTAAAAGCTGCCTGGCTCTGGCTGTTGCACAGATCCCAGCGCTACAGGCAGGCACATACCGCTTTGTTGCTGGTTGCGCAGACTGTTTTGGAAATAATGCAGAAACAGCTTTAGTGTTTATTTAATGACTGATGCATTAGTAGGATGCATTTTTTCTGTTTCTCTCAGCACATGCATGTTTATTTGATTGTGTTCCTCCCTTAACATGAGTGTTAATGGAAGGTGGCGATTACATCGATCATCTCTGCTGTCACCCCTTGCTTTGAATCTGCCCAGGGTAAGTGCTTTTCCCAGACTTCTGTACAATCTGTTACTGGGAGCAGCAAATGTTTACCCAGAAATGCAGGACTTTCTCCAAAACAAGCTGTGAATTTAATAAAATCACTCACAAAGAGCAAGAAATCTATATTATTTTGTACATGGGACTTTTAGCCAGGACTTTCAGAAATGTAGTCTAATTTAGTCTAGAATTTTCTCTCTGATTTTGGGAAAGCCTCCCTATTCCCCCTCCCCTTCTTTTTTTTTTAAGTAAATGAAAGTGTCAAGGTATACTCTTGTGTCAGGATTAGCAGCTCAACATAGTGCTGTGCACCTCAGCAGGCAAATAATCAAGATCTACTCCCTTCCTGCAGCTGCGTGCTAACGAAGTCAAATAATCAAGTGCATAAATTAAATGGGGGGGGGGGGGGGGGATGCCAGAACTCCTCTACCTAGCCCCATTATTACTTGCTATTTTAAAGTCTAAGCATGCTGGAGATTTCCATGTTCATAGGGTTCGTATCAGGGGTTGATAGTCTGTCACATTCCCAAATCCTTCTTGCTTGTTATACATACAGGTGATGAGGGAACCTTTGAGTTTAATGCAAGGCTGCCCATAATATTTGCCCGTTGCATTCCAAATATGATTGTTTCACAATTCAATTATCTTACGATGTTTCTTGAATCTATTACATGGAAATAGAAGATGGAAGATAAAAGCAGAGGGATTATGATATGGATGAGCCCTGTAGGGCTTCCTACAGCTTTTTATGGCCTATTCAATAGCTCATGGAGGGGTTTGTGGGGGATTTTTTGCTTGGTGGGGTTTTTTTTTTTGTTTGCTTTTTTTTTTTTCCTTAAATACAGATGATCTTTTGTGTTAGTTGCAAAGGAGACTCTGACAGACGGGATGAATGAGCAAGTCATAAAGTGACAAATTAGGTGATTAGGATATTTTAGTTTGGTTTTGTTTTGGACATTAAACAAATTGAGTGGCTCATATTAAGAGACGACTGACTGTTGGTGTGCAAACTGTACGTGGTAGAAAAGACTGCACTTTATCTTGCACTATCTACTGGGCTTACCAACCGCGCAGGCTGACCATCAGCTTGTACAAGTGGCTTGGGAGGGACTTAGTGTGTGGGGGGGGAAAGCCATAACTCCCTGATAATTTTGTGCCTGAGCCTCGTCAGAAAGTTTTGTAAACTTGCCTTGTGGGGTAGACAAAGGAAGAAGTACCCCATAAAAAATTTATGAGCCCTAGAGAACATTCTCCTCAGGGGTGATAAAACAGGATCCAGAGAGTTGTGAGTGGCTTCAGGGAGAGGGAAAGTATTTGAGCTTCCCCTTGAACTGAAATGGTAAGATATTAACTGACACTGGAGAGCTTGTATGCACAAGTGTATCACAAGCTCTGTATAAAGAGGGAGGAGTTTGGGGTTTTTTGACTCTATATTTTTTTTTTCTGCTGCAATGAAAATGATGTACATGTTCGGAACACTGCAATTTCAGACATCAATTTACTCAGACCAATCAGAATGAATATGCTGGTCTGAAATGAAATAGTACGTGGTTTCTAAGAAGGAGATGTAGGCAGATTGGAAGCTGAACAGTTTGCTGGAAACACCTTTGTTTTTAGATGTGACTTATTTTGTCTGATCCAGCAGGTGCTATAACCATCAAAGAGCCACCTTGACAAGCAGGCTCTCCCTGAGATCAAACCATATGAACTTGGTCCTCCAATGTAAGGAAATATTCATTTGGTTGGCTGCCAGTTGGCAAGCCTTGAATTAATAAGTCTCTGTCTTCTGTGATAGTGTCAGTTCTGCTGCATCGAGTCCTGAGCAGAAATTCAGCCTAAGCAATGAAATAAAATTTGCCTGCAGACAAAGCACATGATACCTGGGAATGGAATCGATACAGACACGCATTCAACCTTGGGCAACAGTCTTGTCAAACCTCATAACTTAAGCAACTTGAGGTTTATGGGAGGGGCTGGGAGAGAAAACTGGTGGAGAAGGAAGCAAGGCAGATGGTTCAGCTTTAGTTGTGCCCCACTAGCATGACATCACGTTAAGTACCGGCTCTTAGGTACAGGATCACACTACGGTTTCTACCGCTATTTGACTGTGGCATCACTGCAGACTGGGAAGATCCTTTTGTGTTTGAATACTGGACTGGGACTTGGGAGAAATAAATTTGATTCATGGCTTTACCATGGGCTTCCTGTGTGAGCAGGCAGCTTCACAAGTTGCTGATGTACTCTGTGCTTCGGCTGTGAGGGGCAAATTAAAACTTGCGCTGCTCAGCTGGAAGACTTGTTGTATCTTGAAATAGAAGTTTACTATTAATTTCTCCTCTTTGTATTGGAATCACAATGACCAGCCCAAAGTACTGTTTGTTATGGTGGTATCAAAGCTGCCAGCCATGAGTGAGGCCCTAATATACCGGCAACAACACAAAGGGATAATAACATTCTCTGTTCTTCATGGTATTCATTGTTTTAAGGGCTTGTGTAAAGCAGAAAGTTATTCTGGTATCGGGTAAGGTGTGAATAAACCCATTCAGACCAGTATAGCTTCATGGGGGTCCTCTGATGCCAGATTAAAAGCAGCTTCTTTTCGCTTGTATTTTTTAGTTTGTTTTCAACAACTTCACTTTTTTGTAGGATTGCTATCAATGAAATATTTTAGTCTGATGTGATTTACCTCCATAAACTCAAGTGTGCAGAGTATTCTCTTAATCTCCTAAATTTCAGTATGTTGTGCAGCTGCTTTCTGTTTTTATATATATACACATCTGCTCTGTGACCTTCCAGAGCTGGCTGTATTCTAGCAGTGAAAAAAATGATTCAATAAAACCTGCTCTGTAAAGAACCTGAGATCCTTTTGAATGGCACGTGCTCTACAAATGTTTGGCCAGTTGTTACAGTGGGCTTTTGTGGTACGTGAGAGAACGACGAGATGAATCTCTCCCTCGTACTGGAAGTGGGGATGGAACGGAGGTAATGGTGGGGGTAGGTGGTACTGAAATGGCTCCCAGGGAAGAGAGGAGAAGGGTGTATCCTCTAGTGATGTAGAATCAGCTTCATTAAAGAGTTACTCCAGTTAAAGATCCAGCCCATAAGCTATTTCTCATGCCATGATTGATGTAGAAGCTATTTGCTGAACCCATTCTACAAATCTTCATTTTTATGATCAGTGGTTTGAGCTCCATCTATATTTTAATATACTTATGATATGATTAAAACATGAATTTAATTAATAGGGAGAAATTACATTCTTACTTTGTTAGTATAAGGACATTATGTCCGACCTAGTTCTGCATATATTAGGAAGGAAATAGGTAGGGAGGAGTATAATGCAGTAGCTGATTTTTAATATTTTGAACTGCTTATAGGGTGAGAACCATTCGTTCCAGTGATTATTTTGTCGTTGTTTACATATTCAGTTGCATCTGCTTCTAAACACAATGCACAGACTGACCTTAATTATTTCTAAGCCTATAACTAATAAGGGGTGTATTTTAAAAAGAAAACCCATCTGACTTAAATCAGTACATTAAATAGCAACATTTTAATTAACTCAGGAATACTTTCCCTTATTTATTGTGATTTATTTTTCCTCTCTTACCTGGCTCTTAAGAGCAGAAGCTTATGGGTTCCCTATGGAATTCTGTTACTACAGTGAAATTTTTCATTGAAATTTGAACAGGCAAAGCCTTGAGGGTACTGAAAAGTTTTCTGGCAAAAATTTAGTCTTTCCAAGAATGAATGGAAACACCTATTCCAGTGATCTGCTATATGCTATTCACTGTGTTTTTAATGCCTCAACAACTTGATTCAGATTTTCAAGTGTCTGTAGAGTTGTGTTAAGATATTGCTGCAATGCTTGTTTAATTTCACAGAGCAAATATATTCAAATAAACCATATGCACAATTAGGGAGCTTTATTTCTCTCTCTGAGATATAGCTAAAGAACACAATCCCAAGAGAAGGGAAATTCTCAGCTCCCATTGACTTATGTTGCTTCCAGGTAGCAAAGGCACAGGAACATCTGACAGCAAAAAAGAAAATCATTCAGGAGGTTGGAGTATAAGTAATTCTCAGGGAAAACTTGGGTTTATGACTGTCACATGGGAGGAGATGAGAAGAAAATAGTGGCATCTGTGTGGTTCCACTGGGCAACTTCTTGGAATTTCATCAATGGAGCATTAATGAGCAGAAGACATTGTTATGGCTGATCCCTGTCTCTGGAACCTGCTTATCAGTAGTTTATGATGGACCTGATCTTACTCCTACAGCAGTCAATGGCACTGTAACCATCAATTATTTCTTACACTTCTCATATATAAAATATCTCTGTACTTCACATAAGAATTAAGGGCTTATGAAATGTCCTGGGCTGACAGCCCTAGAGACTGAAATTCTGTTTATTCACAGAGTAGGCTGAGCTTAACTGAGAGTACTTCTGGCACTTCATCTCAGTGCTGCTGTGGTTAGACCCTCTCTACAGGCAAGCAGACACCTCACCGGCAACTTCCCTTCACTTACTGCAGCCCCCAGAAGTGCTAAGGCAGACCCCTTCTGGCTACTGAGCATTGTTATTTTTTCCTGGGCTACAAACAAGGGCAGATATAAATGAGTGTCTAAATTTCACTTATGACTAAACGTGTTCTACTTGTCAGCAAGAAAAGTCCATTACTTTTGTACGTATTTAGTCCTGTTTGGAGGAATTTCCTCTGCAAGGCCAAGTCTTACTGCATGAGAAGTTGAATTTTAAAGATCCAGGTTTGCAGACCACTGAAGAGCCCTCAAATGCTAATGAGTTTCGGTCGCAACCAGCCAAGGGCCCACTGGAAACAACGACCTCGGGATGAAAGGTTCAAATTCCTCTTACCAGACCTCTGAGGCCTCCAGTCACGTTGATGAATTTCTTTTCATGTTGGTTAGATATTAACTCTGTACACTAAAGACGAAAAACCTAAGCCATAGTCTGAGAGGCAGGAAAAGTATTTTAAAAAAACAGGGAAATATTAGTAACTTTTATTGGTATTTTAAAATAATAATAGTACTTCTCTAGGGCTGTAAAGGAGGCCATCTACAAAATGTTAAAAATCATAAACAGTTTAAATTGGGATTATATCCTTGGGGAAATCAACAGGAATTTATTATTATTTATTTAACTTGTACTGTTTCATATGAGGATATTGGTTCAAACAAAATTTTAAGCTAGACGCAGTATGCCTCAGTCCAAAAAATCATTCATCCTCTACTAATTCGCCCCATGACATAGAGTACAATGTATGAAATTTTTTTAATTAGATTAAAATCGCATTTAGGAATCAATTCATCTGGGGCTTTATAAGCTGCAAAAAATGCAACTGAAGCTCTAACATTTACCTGGAAACAAGGAAATGTAACTGTGTTTAAGAGACCGAATTTGGTGAGCATCAGTTTATATATAAGGATCAATATAATCATCAATTCTCACTGCTGATCCCAGTATGTTGATCGGTGGCACTTTAAGGAGCTGGAAGGCATTTCTTTCTACATAATGCAATTGCATAGAAAGAGTGGAGCACTTCTGTGGGTTAAAATCAGGTACTGCCAGTTCTAGCTGGATCGCATGCCAGTACTAACTCGCAGGAAGAGGCCGATCCAAAGAAATGCATTTTTCCACAATACTTGGATAGCAGTGTATTTAAAATGGGAGGTGCTGTTCAGCACCTTGCAGTATACATTCCTTATTTTTATGAAAATTTTGTGGTATTACATTGAGTGATATATATAGATAAGCCACCTTCTCCTGCAGTTCTTAAAATGTACTGAATAAATGGTGATACCTCTTCCTGGAACTTGAGCCTAAACCAAGTAAGATCCTACTGCCACTCTCAGGTAATGGAGTTCTTTTTTCCAGTGTTGGTGATGGGCACTAGTATTTCTGGCATGCTGACAGACCGTGATAAAGGTCATAACACTTGCTGCCTCCAACCGCCCGGTGACTTGAATGGGAGTTTCAAGCGCACAGTATCGAGCCTCAGCACGATGGCTTGAGAGAAGCGTGTCTGCTAATCGTAATTTCTGATAAACACCAGGTGAAAAACAACCCTAACGCTTCTGGGGGAAGGGAGAAGAGGGAGAGAGGAGAAGCTGTGTGCAATTTCTTCATTTCTGCTAATAATATTAATCCTTGCACTGTGTATTTTATCTGTGGACTTCTGATAATAGAGATGCAAGTGCCATAGCATAAGTTTAGGCATGGGGAAATGAGCTGATTAATCCAAGCCCTTTGATAGCAACAGGAACCAGGTGCATAACCCCAAGAGAAAGCCTGGGATTTCATTCTTTCCTGTGCTAATTTCTCTATAATCAAACTAAAACATTTTGTGACAATATGAATTTTTGAAAACTTGCTTGTAGTGATTTTGTTCAGCTTAGCAAGGAACACTGTTTTCCATTTTATTTTTCATATGTGTATATGTATGTATACACGTACATATATGTGTGTATATATAAAAATTGCCATTTTTCAAACTTTTCTTTAGTGAGCCATACTTTGTTCCAGGCTAATTAAGCCAGTAAACAATTCATTATAAATATGGTAATCCTCTAAGATATATTTAAGGCAGGACCAGGGCGACAGCAGGGCTAACGTGTTATGCAATTAAATTATACTTAACAAAAGTCCTTTAGATTCGCAGCCTTTATGGATGACAGAGGCTTGAAGATCCACACGAGTTGATTCCTACACAACCTAGTGTGGGTATAAATGCTATTACGTCACTGATTTAATCACATGTAGCTTGTTTTGTACTCTAAAGCCATACTTTCAAAGTTTGCTGCCAGTGCTCTCCCAGATTCCAATTGTTTGTCACTGAATTTATTGCAGAAAACCAGATTATTTTATCAACACGATGGGAAATATAACAGAGCTGTGAGTAAAGCTGCTAAAATATTGCCATTTTTCATCTGGGTCTGTCACGGAGCCAGCGCGCAGCTCTAACGTCCCTTCCCTCCCTCCTTCGCTCTGTCAGTCTCCCCATTAGCCCCAAGACTGGACACAGAGGAACAGTAAGGTTTGGCTAAATCTGGGGATGGAAAAGCAGAGAATTTTCATTCTCAAACTGTGAAACAAGCTTTGTCTCAGCTCTTGGAGAGTTCAGCAGCTGAGGCATGGCTGGGTGAACAGAAGTAAAAGGACAACCTATGGTTTCAAGCGAGAGACATCGAGAAAAAAATACATGGGAAATCTGTTGTGGCCATAGCTGGCACTCTGCAGTCCCTGAGAAAGGTTCTGGGTTTCTCCATTTAGGTTTTTTTACAGGCTGTGATATGCACCACAGCATTTATTTTCTCTTTCAACATGAATAGTTAGCTAACAAAACTACTGTTGAGTGGGTGCAGGATTGAAAGCACTTGCATTTACACAAATAACCAAAAGCTTAGTGCCTCAGGAGAGAGAAAATCAGCTTACACTAATCATCAGAAGTCAGCTAGGTAGGACTCTCAGATGGTGCATTTCTACGTCTGCTGCTGTCGAAATTGGTGGTAGAGGGGAACCTTTTAAAACCAATCTGTTTTCTCTTGCGTGCGATGTAATAGGAACTTTTTTTCCCAGTGAACAGAAAACTTCCTGGAAAAAGACGATAAATTTAGTAATTTTAGCTTCTGTGGCATATTATATATGTTTTATGATGACTGTACAGTGTTTGCCTACCCAGTTCTTCCTCTGTCTTTGAGGATTAATCTTTTTTATCCCTGGTTATAAATTCGTTTGTTTCTTTGGGCTCTTATTTTGTCAAAGGGTTATTCTGACACACTGCTGAGCTGAGTGATATTATCCCAATTACATTTTACTGATAATATTTGTTGTCTGATGCCTTCCATGTGATGAATTGCTGCCTTTCATTTCTGTGTGATCTTGCGTTACTCATAGCTAATTTGCACACAAATTATAATCTCCAAAGCAAGATGTTAATTATGAAAATCAGTGACTAATGAACCCTCGATCAACAAGGGATTAACACCCTAATCACTGAGAATAGGAATAGTCAGTGCTGGTGTGAGCCTCTAGCAACCTGTACTCGTTTCCCTGTTCATCCTGCATTTATGGACGGCCTGTGGGAAGTTCCTCAAATTCTGTGCCCCAGAAGGCACATTTCTATAAGGAAAACAGACTCCTTTGGGGTGGGTGAACCTTCCTTCTTGGATAATGCTTGTTTTATAGAGGGTTCGTGACAATAAATGCGATCATAGTATGACAGCAACGGTGCTAGAGATGTACAGAAACAGTTTTCCTGGTTAAGTTTGGACGCTCCTGAGAGTGAACCAGGTCATCTGTTAGGACTCGCCACTCCTGTGGACAGACCTGTATCCCAACAGGAGAATACGCCTTCCCAGAATTAGACAGCTAATTCATAGCAACCCCAGGATAGGGAGGATGTTGAAGACTAATTTATTGCATCTCTGTTATCTTTTTCTAACTGAGAGTTCAATTAAAAATGTGATATTATTTTTAGAAAGTTATTGTTAACTGTTCTTTTTAGCAATCACATTTTCCATTGTCATATTGTTGTGACATCTCCTATCCAGGTATGGCAGTTGCATGAATTAAGGTAAGTGCTGTTGTTCAGCTTGATTACAAGGAAACTGAAATATGCCCCTCATGGGTATTATCCCTCACGTTGCTAAATACAAAATCAACATAAAGCTCTGCTTGTTTCTGTAAAAGCGCTGTGCGCCGTGCTCTGAACCCATTTCGGTGAGGCACTGTAGGTCTCTTACTCCTGCTAGAGTCTGCTTGGTCCAACACCTCTTGGTGCTGCGCTGCTGTCCTTTGGTGCAGGAATTTTGCTGTGTTTTGGACTTCTGAGATTGCTGAAGTCTTTCACAGGATGCTTCAAATTCTCTAATCCAGCTGTCTCCAAAACTGGAAATGACTTTTTTGTGCTTCACCTGGGGAGGAATGCAGATAGCGTACTTCATAGGCTCTTTACAACTGCAGGCACGTGTCCCTCTCAGTTGTAAAGCATGACAAATTTACAATCCGGTTGCTAGAGCAGAACAAAACTTCTATAATCAATAATTCCATTTATGCCCCCAAAGTCACAGTCCTCACGTTTGTGAAGCACTTGGAGGTAAAAATAGAGATGAAAATATTGTGGTAAGTAATGTACCACATCTCTTCAAAACTCCTGTGACGTTATTTCCTGCCTGTACTCCTTGTGCCATGTTTAACATGGCCTGCATGCTCATGCCTCCCGTGCGTTGTTTATTTAATACCTGTCCTCATTTCACTTTTACAACTGCAGTGCCTATTTTAGACTTCTCAGAATCTTTTCTCCAAGTGGTTTGAGCCATGTTATTTTACATGCCCTACTTTGAAAACATGTGAGTCAAGAATGACTCAGGGTCTTGAAGAGTTAGAACATGGAAGAATAATATTCTTTTAGACTTAACGAGAAAATTGGCTGCTATCAACTCTAAGAGCATGCTTTTGTTTTTCGGCTTGTACAGAACGCATGGGCAAGCATCAGCTGGCCTTGTATTTTAAAAGAAAAATTGCACTTTCTGTATGTTTAGTATTTGTTTGACAACCTCCAACGTTATTTTATAAAAGATCTTTATGTTAAAGAGCACACAAGACTGAAACAACAGGTACTTGTTTCTTGTAATCTTAGATCTCTGTTTTGAATACAGTTGTATTTCCTCTTCCATATCTTCCCTCTCCCTCCCCAATTAATACAGCCGTGATCTCACACGGTCCCGCAGTCAGGCACTGACGATAACATGGGCATTTGTCTGGTTTTCAGGGTAGGACTGAGACCTGAACTGCGAGTGACTTTTATGTAAGTGTTGACTAAATTAGTTGACCCAGACTGCCCTGAAGAATGCTTCTGAGGTGCTCAGAAAATATGACCGTGTATGTGACATACATAATAAAAAGAGATTTTTGTCTCCTAGGGTTCCAGGAAATGAAAATTTCACTGTGACCTGATTAGAAGCCTACTTTTTTATTTAAAAGAAGTTGCAATTCAAACAAGCTTTGAAATGAATAAAGAATTTCATACTTTGAATTTTCTGCTTTCATTTTTGACTGTGTGTGGTTAACAATAGCTGGACAGACAGCAGCTGTGCAGTCGTATTCAGGGACTAATGGCTAGTTCGCAAGCTAATTTTTCGCAAAGAGCACAGAGGTATCGCTTTGTTTGTAAATCAGCCCCTGAAAAAGGCTGTGCTGAGTGAAGTCAATCATGCTCATCTCATCCCTCTGCTTCCCATCTGAAAAAGGAGGGAGTAGCAGCAACAAGTTGTTGCTTCCTCTCCGTGCATATGTGTGTGTCTACGTGTCTGTCTGCCTGTTGGTCACAGGGATGGAGCAAGGAACTTCAAGCTGTTCCTGAGTGCCTCTCAGTGTGTTTATCTTCAAAATGTCCCCTGGAGCTAGACTAGTGGTTTTGTTCCCACTTCCCACGCAGAATACGGGGTGGTCTGTGTAGTGTAGGGCTCTGAAGTGGTACTTGAGCGCGCTTCAGTACTGGAGGCACCGTAACCACAATGATTCAGCCCTTCTTCAGAGGAGCGGGGCGTGCTAACCTAGGCAGACCTATGCAATGGCATTGGTGGTGCTTAGGTGTCTCCCTCGCTGTGAGTCTGGGCCAGTGTGCAAAATGCAGCTGCTTCCCACGCTCCCCGCTCGGTACGTGGGTACCAGAGCATCCTCCCAGCTCTCCTGTCTGTTGCGGTCGTGCAGCCTGGGAACACTCCTGCGGAGCCTGTTTCTTTCTCCCTGCAGGAAAACAGGTCTCAGTTCCTCTGCTTCTTTCAAAAAAAAGTCGTTGTGCAGTAGCAGTGATTTTGTTGACTTTATGGGTTAGGTTTCATCTCAGTTTGAGTATCAGCATACAGAATCTAATGGCAGTATCTTTTAAATCAGTGGCTTAGAATACTGGTGTTAGTTATTCTGAGGAATAACCCATGGGTCCTTATGAAAATGTCATGCATTTAATTCATAATGACCTATCATTTTAGGACTGACTAGTCCTTTTACATGGTCAACTTGACATCTTAAAAGACCTTTCAGAAACAGTTAAGTTCTCACTCTGAAAATCAGTCTCCTAAAGTGGCTTAAGTTTTTCCAAAAGCTAGATGATTATCTTCAGAAGTTTGGGCATGTTTCTACAGATGTGCCCTTTTGTGCTTAGGTGGAGAACACTGTAGAGAGATAGCTACCAAGCTGAAAAAGAAACTAAGTAAAGGAACATATTACAGCTATTAGCTAGCTTCAAAAAGCATAACAAAAGGTGAAATGAAACACAAAGTGTTTTATAATACACAGCATTATTTCTTAGCCGGTCACGGTTATTTACTTTATAAAAGATGTCCTTGATGTGGCAAAGAAACCAATGGATTGAGTTACATATTTTTAGACTGTACCCTGTGCTTTAGTAGTTTTAAGAGAAACTATTGAGGAAGAAAGAGATGATGAGAAAACTCTTAAGCCAAAAATGAATCCAGTGCATTAGGATAAGTTAGCATGCCTCGAGGCATGCTTTTTTCCACAGGAGTAGGTAATCAAGATGTTCTGCTATGTGAAGTACCTTGTTTTAAAAAAGAAAAGAACAAGAAAAAAATTAGTCTGGGGAGAACATTAAACTTCTGCTTGACGTATGAAGGTTTCAAGGCAAGTGATAGGCAAAATTTATGTGATTAATATTCTTGCTTTCATGCTACACTCTGTGTCCTGTGACCAAAAAATTGGAGTACATTTTACACACCATTATGCAGCAACATAAGAGCAGGGTCTACATTTTTTTGAAAGCTTGTCTATCCACTCTTTGCATTTTTTATTCCTTTTATGTACTGCTCTGGGACATAAAAATACACCATATTCCCTCTATGGTTGTATAAATACTGAAGGTTAAATTGTACAAATGGTCTACGTCTAAACACTTGATATCAAATCTATGCAGCTTACTGAGGAAGATGCTTTAGAGAACTAAATAAATCTCTTCATGTGCATGTGTATTGATGTAGATATAACCTGTGCTTATACACTGTGTACATATAGGATCAGCCAGCTAGCAGATACTGCTGTGTCCAACCACGTCTAACTGAAGGAGGACACAAGGTTTAGAGCAGCAAAGCAGAAATGCAATGCGTGAATGGCTATGTAATGTTTAAAAAATACACTGAGCCTATCCTACCCTTACTTCAATAAGTAAGAACTTTCTACTTTCCATAGGAACTAGTTTCCAAGGAACTCCTTTTCCAAGGAACTAGTACACCAAATTACAAGAAATCAAGATCCATGGAAGTTTGACTTTCTCATTGATGTGCTTTGTTCAGAATTTGCAAACTTGGTTTTAGAAAACATCTTTCATTACATGGTGGGAGAGAAAACTTACACTGCAGCCATTGAGAAGAGCGTAGAGTAATAGCAAAATAAAATGCAGCCCATATCCATTCTGTTGAAGAAAGAAATCCAGAGTTTTACTGTTATATGAGTTACAGAAGTGTTCCTAGAAACTTCCCCTTCGTGGGAAATAACATGGGGAATATGTTCTTTAACACTTCTTGGTATTTTTTCTGAGAGTTGGCATTGGGTTTAAATGACAACTTCTCTTCAGTGCATAAATATCTAATAATTTGATTGGTTATCTTGTACTGATATATTTTCATATGTAAAACCATTTTGATATATCCTCCTAGGAATCATAATACATATATTTACGTTATGGAAGATATAAGCTGCTGCAGGACAGCTTTTTGTCTGCTTGAATATTACTATTTTTCAAAAACAGTTGCACACGCAAGCACTAAAAGAATTAAATTGCCCTCATTACAGTGGAACAGTGGTTAACAATTTTCATTTATAAGACTTACAATTTCAATGCTGTTAATAAATTGTGGGTAAAACATAACTGATTTCCGTTGTTTTACAAAGTAATTTGTATGCTTTTTTAAAAACAAGCAACTTTTTCATTATACTAATAATCATGAACAGAAGCTGACCTTAAAGTTATTTGCTTTCCTTGGTTATGGGTTATTGGTAACCTATGACTTGCAGTACACTAGCAGAGGAAATCTCCCTAATGCAATCATTTATCTGTACTGTATATAAAGTTGTATTTTAATTTGATCTTATTTTAATCAGTCCTTGTTATCAGATAAGGAGCAAAAGAGAGACAAAAATGTATAGCTCTTGGAAATGTGCAGCAGCGACGTTCCCAGCTCCAGCAGGAGCTCCTGGAGGGATTCCTTTTGATCTCATTTGGAACTAGGTTAAGGGTGTGTATGTGCATTCAGAGCTCCTGGAACTCTTGTGATGCTCAAAATCCAAATCCTACTGCAAGTAATTAGCAAATAAATCCATTCCCTCCTCAGCTAAAATATGTGGTGTCCATATCCGATAATTCAGGACTTGGCCTATCATTTAATCTTTTAAACCAGAATCAGACTGCCCTAATTGTGAGCAGCAGTTTGCTACAGGACTGGATCAGTAAACTTCAGAATATTTTGTACTTCAGCGCTGTTGATCCAGTTTGTCTGTATAAACAAGCCCAAGAATTCAGACTGAAACAGTAAATAAAAAGCACAAAAGTATTTCAGTATCTGCTAACTTCAAGCTGCAAAGGGTTTTCACATCTTGGTTCAAGAGGGGCCCTTACAGCTCCTGGATTCAGCCTGTGTCTTCTCTTCATAAGTTCCGACAATGCAGTCGTTGGATTGTGGTATTGAGATTTGGAAAAAAAAAAAAAAAAAATTCTACCTAATTTTGACAAAAGGGCTGAGGATGAATATAGCTGCTGAAGTAATTCAGTGCTCTGGGTGAAGTTTCAGGGGGAATTCCCTTCTCCTTTCCTCCCTGTAACAATGCAGATTCAAACACATAATTCTGTTTCATATGTGAGTTTAGCATGACACAAAATCCAACCAAAAAACCACAATGCATCTATGATTTATTTAGCTGAGATCAAAGACATACAGCTGCAAAGAATCTAATTAAAATTTGATGATGCAGCAGGCAGGCTACATCTATTATTTAATTTGGAGGTTGTGATCTTATACAAAATTAGCTTCCAGATTTCACTTACACTCTTGGGCTGCAAATATACTTGTACTCAATCATTTTGATGTGAACTTGAATCACCAAAATTTCACAACGGATCCTTAGATGTCCTATGTGGAATCTGTTGTCAGGACGGGAGCTAATAAATACCAGCTTTGGGCCAGCTCAAATATATTTCAACCACATGGTTGCTTAGCGCTGGCACAGTTCAACTTCTTTTGCTTGAAGGACCAAATCTAGTGTATCTTGAAAACATGACTGCCTGCTGAGACATGTTCAGGGTGGACACAGATACGGCTTTTGACCTGCTCAAACTACGTAATGAGTTTCTGAAATAAGCTTTAGAAAATTACAAAAATGTGTCTTAGCTTTCTGAATAATTGTTTGTTTCATGAAGCAAAGTGGCACGGAACTAAAGTGTCCTTTTTCTTGTTTCCCTTTTCTTGTTTAAAATAAGAAAAACTATGCCCTTTCTGTCATCCTGTTGACAGATCAGGTAAGAAATTACTAAAATAATTAATTTTAATGGAGAACTGTTACAAATCAACCAGGTTACGCAAACACTCCCTTACAAAAGTGAGAGTGCCTTAAATTGACGGGTTTGGCTGATCTTTGGCAAAGTACTTTGGCTAAGTAATAGCTCTGGCGATGGAACACTCTTTTGCCAATAGATGCGATTTACACACGTGGGTACAGTGTGCTCACCTAAGCAAGACTTCCCTTTGGTTGTACAGTATCCATCCCAGCCAATTTATAGCTCATTTAGATGTGTGATGCTGAAGCAAAGGTAGAATCTGGTCCAAAGGTAGAATCTGGTCCAAAAAGCCTAACTGTGATGCCCGGGGAGCCAGCTCTGTGGAAAGGGACCATCCACGCTCCCTGTAGCCTTGCACGTGCTAATTGTTTCCCCTCTCTCTACCATGCTTTTTGCCCATCTTCAGAATTATTATAGTTTCACATCAATGGTGGAATTTTATCTGAAGTTACAGAGTGGCAATTTTAGTTCTGGGCTGTCTGTGATTTAAGGTAAGTTCTTTCATTTTATAAAGAAGCAGCACTCACATGGCTAGGCACTGCTTTTAGCTCAGAAAAGGCCATCGTTAGCTGTGAGAAGGGTAGCTGCTGCTCGGCAGAAATTGATGTCTGAATACAGGAGTATTCCTGGTCCACTCATTTGTGCAGCTGCATAGGAAGGGTAAGATGCTGCTCTATAAACCAGCTCGGCATCTTTCAGGGCATGAGAATGGGAAAAAAAAATAAAAATCTTGCCTGTCCTATTTTAAACTGCAAACTTTTACTTACTCTTCTGCAGCAAGGATAGTGCAGCAGAAGGAGTAGCAGGACCCTTGGCTCTGAGGTTTAGGGAGGAGAATGAAAGTAGGCTGAGAAATATTGATCCCACTTTCTTTAATGCTTTAACTGTTTGGTCTGGGAATTTGTTGTGAAATACAGAAGATGTACACTGCCAGAATCCACAGGGTTTACTAGAGATTTGGTGTCTTCGCTAAGGGCATCGAGGGAGTCTGGAGAGAATGTCTGTCCTTAATTATGTGCTGAGATACTCCTCCATATCTCTCATTTCTTTTATGACCACTGAATGTGTTTGCACTTCTCTTTTTTGAAGGTACCCACTGGTCTAATTCTGGATTTCTTCAACTAAAAAACCCCAAATCAAACCCAGGTGTTAAGTGATACTGGGTTTTTCTTTTTTATTTTAATAAATAAGGTAGAAAGAAAGCTCTTTTTGCTGTTGTTTTGCTTTATTTCACTAGAGAGAATTTACCCAAAATGTATCACAGACAGAGTAAAGGAAGTTTAATTAATAGTATCAATAACAACGACAACCTTTAGATTTCAGTTTCACCTGCTTTGGTGTAAGTTTGGATTTGGATATGCTTGGAAGGTCATAGAGTTCTCGATGTTCAATGTGTCAAATGAGTAGAAGGCAGAAATATACCTAGCGTGGACCTGTGGAAGCTGCGGTTTTGAGGAGGGTTTTGCTAACTGGCAGACCACCCATTTCTAAGCGACTCTACTACTGGTGAAGTATCATGCAAATGATTGAAATGAGAGGTTTTAATAATGCAGAGTGGGCCTAAGACGATACATACTTTTGATTACTGTTCTGTCTGTTTAGGTTTTTTAATATTAAGCTTAATCAAAGAAAAAAAACAAATTTCAGTTAATGAAAGGAAAAAAAATGTGATCCAAATCTTTAGGGAGATATAACAGTTAATTGGATTTCAAGTACTGTAGCTACATTCTCAATGTTCCATTTTCTTTTCAGGATTACAGTTGTTTAGTTCCATTAGCCTTAATGTACAGGGTCAGCTTTTAAATTATACTGCATTAGTCTACTGGTTTCTTTTGCCTCATTCTTTCTCTTTCTCCTATATGGCTTCTCTCATGGCAATGGCCTGCCTTGCAGAGGTCACTTCTCACGGCCACGAGAGAGAACAGCCACTGGAACTGGCAGCCCTCTGTTCCTAATGATTCCTGGCTTCCTTCCGAGCCTCCAGTGTTGTCACTAAGAAGTCAGGGCTCGGGCTGTGACTCTCGACACAGCGAACCGAAGCTGCTACTTGCTCGTTACAATCCGCATTGACCAATAAACCGAGTCTTCCAACTGCAAAAAAATTTGAAGAACTTCAGTTGGCAGCACTCACTGTAACTTCTAAATACAAATGAACAGATCCTTAGGGTTTCTTTTAAATTCCAGATTAACTAAAGAAATTATTATGTGTGATGCTGAGATAAATCTATATTCTAGGGGAAGCATTTTCAGTGTTGGGAAGCAGAGGTTCTTAGGTAGGGCAAGTTGCCAGGTTGTTATGTTGTTATTCGCATAGGATGAATCTCCTTTCTTTCTCATTGACTGACATTTCGGCATGCCACTATTGTTGCTATTTGTGTCTAGAAAAGCAAATTTTAATGCGAGTTTAGCTTAAACCAGAGTTGCTAAATGTAGGTGGAATTGGGTGACAACATTCAAGTACCTATTGCGGCTTCCCACACAATGGGATTTGTTAAAAGCATTGACTTTCCTTCTTTGAAGCTTGTCGGCATTTGGTTTTGATGGGTTCAGGTAGACAAATACCAAGTACTTTGCCAAATCCAGTTCTTGACGTGTTTAAAATCTGTTGCGTTCACTGTGTTTGAATAGTGAATACTTCTTCCTTATGGAAATAAGCCATTTTTGTGGCGAAAAACTTGAGTAGCAGATTAGAATGATGTTGGCCATTACATTTGTATTTCTTGATTAATTGCAAAACAATGTGATAACATACATAGCATTTTTCTCACTTAATTCTACCCTTAAATTTCCACATCCTTAAAAGAAGAAAAGCATTGCACCAGGCTGACTAAGAGTAAACACAGGTAGCAATGAGAAGTTACAAAAGCACTGTGGAAGTGCCAATCTCTAGAGACAACATTTAGTTTACCGTAAGTTTTAAAAATGTGTCAGTGTTTTTCCTCTTTCAAAGAAACATACAATGCTTCAGTGAACCTGACATCTTTTGGAGCTGACCCTATTAATTATTTTTGACTTACTGTGTACTATACATCCACGGGGATTTGCAGAGGATCAAGTACACTATTGTCAAGGGCTTTTATTTCTCTTTTAAATGTACTTGTGTGTGTTAAGAGAGTTTACATGGAAAACTGTCTATTAGTGGCTGCTATGTGATAGATAGGTTTAGAGATATAAATGCATCCATTTTGAGGGAAAAACATGCATAGCAGATTAATAAAATGCACTGTAAATTTTGTATCTGTACTGCTCAGAAATTCAGACAGCATATAGAGTAGTATGCACAATATCTCATTTCCCTGCAGATCTTAAAAGAGTGACTTCTAAGGACAAGTTCTTCCAGTGGGAGTCTGGAATGCGTTCTTCAATGGAGAGGACCAAATTCTATTCTCAATTACACAAATATCACGTTTGAATTCCTACACTAAATCAGCTTGCTCTGCATTAACATTGCTGTGACTGAGAGCAGATTCCCTGCTCTGTTGTTTGCTCTTTGGAGACCACTGCCACCGCAGAGGTGACAAAGGGGATGGCGTGTTGGTTACGCGGCAGAAAGAAGGGTAATAACAGTAGGGGCGAGTAACGAGTTGAGGAGAAACTAACATAGATGCTGAGAAAATTCATCCTTGTTCTGATTCTTTTTCAGTCATTGTAGGGAGAAAAGATGTGAACGATAGGAAGAAAAAGGAAGGAGGCAAAACAATAAAAATGTGCCTTTGTGCAATGAAAAGTCATTTCCCCATTCGCCCACGCATGCACAGGGCTTAAGCACAGAGTGTATTGTTTCATGGAGCAAAAAAAATGAAAAGAAAGAGAATAAAGTAAGGGTTTTTTTTTTTTTTGTTGGGTTTTGTTTGTTTGTTTGTTTGGGATTTTTTGATGGTTTTTTTTTTCTTTTTTTGGTTGGTTGGGTTGGGTTTTTTTAGGGTAAACCCCTAGCTTCTCAATAATTTTGCTTTTGACAGAAGTTCAGCTGAGGGCTAAGGCTCCATAACAAAGATAGCCGCTACCCAGGATGGTTCTGAGTTTAAAGCCTAGAAAGGCAAATCTCTCCAGGTTTGGTCTGAGACAGGCCATGCCTGCATAGGAGCATTTGGTACAGAAGGTGGCCAAAAATACATTGAAAATTCAGAACTGCCTTATCATTGTCAGACAGTGTTTTCTGTTGCAGGACTGAATTTAAAAGAGAAAAAGGGGGCACAGTTACCCTGTTTGAGCCAATATTAAGCACTGTAACATCTGCTTTTTTTTTTTTTTTTAATTTTATAATTCAATTGACAAGTCGTGATGTATGAGTATTCTCAGTTGCCAAGAATGTAGGAGTATAAATGGGAGCATCAGTATAAATGTACTGGAACAAGATTGACTCCTAGAGCAATACAGGCTTGCAATACAGGCTACAATTGTACAGTCTGCTCTCTGCGGACAGTCTCTAATAAGAATTTTCCTATTTGAATCTGATCCCAGTATTGGATCACTATCTTTTAATTGTTCTTTTTTCCTCTGAAAAGCACCATTTACACCTCTGAACATTATGCAATTCAGCATTTCCAAGCAACCGACTGCTATAAGCCAAAGTGCTACATTTGCTAATGGTTACCTGTAGGGTTATTTGACTGTGCCAGAATTTCACCCCGTATTTAAAACAGCAGAGATCAATGATAATTGAGTACAACTAGAAGGAAAACATGGATTGTCAAGGGCATCTTCATAACCGGGAAACATGGAAATGGCACTGAAGTAAATGCGTTGTCCTTCTTGCAAGGAATTAGGCGATTCCCTTTGCAGGCCATACTGCAGGAGAGGAGGCGATGGTACAAGGTGATACCATAGAAGATGCACTAAGCCATGCTGCTTTCCGAGAGACAGCGGGTTAGCTGCAGTAGAGCTGAGTAAATTACAATCCCCCTGTTTTACACGTGTATGCTTTTTAACGAGCTCTACAGAGCTGACCAGCATTATGCTAGTCAGTCTTGTGAACACCTGCAAACTGTGGAGTTGAACAGTTTTTAACAAAGATGAAGCTGATGTGGATTGAGTCTGGAACAGGGAAGAGTTACAGAAAACGCAACGGCCAATCTGGGTTGTATTTTGTTGCCTCTGTTCTCTTCCCTTTTTGGCCACGCTTCTAAATTTCACTTAAGAAAACTAAGGTAAAACAGATTAGAGAACAGACTTCTGAAGAGGTGCATTTGAAATATTTAAATTAGTTGATGGATCTTCTCTGAATCCATATGAATCGATACTACAGCCACTCAGAAGAAATGAGCTATATTATCATCAATCAGACAGCTTCCCACCTAAAAAGAGATCTTGGCTAGATTATAAATTCCTTTTTAAACTTTTATATACTTCAGGGTTTTTCTCTGGTACTTGTCATAATTGTTGATTTTTTTTTAAACCAAGCATCAACTATCAGCAAAACATTATCATTAATACTATGCAAATCATTGTTTTAAGTTCAGTACCTTCTTTTAAATGAAATTATGTTGGCAGAAAAAAAATTCTTTATATTATTTTCTTTGCATTTTCCTGTTGGAATATACACAATTAATAATCATCAGTAATTAATATGATGGCTCAATTATTTGATTTCATTGATTTTGACTACTTAATTTAATTTGCCTACTTCATAGTATTCAGTAAGAAAATGCAGCTGAGCACCAAGAAGGTAGCAGTACTGCAGAGTTGCGTTACAATCACCAGAGGCTGGATCTGTTCTTTACTCGCTGACAGGGTAATTTTTCTGGCTGCCAACAGTTGCAAAAGTGTTTAATTTTATTGATTCTTTATGCATCCATTTCTATTATTTATTATATGTGAATCTCCAATGAGAGTTTACTTCTTATAAGGCAATACCATGTCACCTCTTTTCTTTACGATGAGTTTATTCATTCTGATACAGGTAAAAACATCTTTACCTGCATGTTAAAAATTAATACGTAGATTTTTTCTCAATAGTGTTTCCACCGACATATTGCTGTGCATCAGGTTTTTTCATAGAAATGTCATTAAGCCAGATAAAAGTTGATAGAAAACTTATAGACACCCATCCAACACCCCCCGCCCCCCCAAATTCAAGCCAGATGAACTCTGCTTAAGTCGGGAAGTTATCGATGAAATGTTGTTGGCCTTCTATATAAATGGCTGTTATTTGAAGTCAAGGCTGAAGGAGCTGAGCTTATTTGGCCTGGAGAAGGCTGAGAGGGGACCTCATCAACACATACAAATATCTCAAGGGTGGATGTCACAAGGACGGAGCCAGACTCTTCTCAGTGGTGCCCAGCGACAGGAGAAGGGGCAATGGGCACAATCTGAAACATAAGAGGTTTCAGTTGAATATGAGGAAGAACTTCTTTACTTTGAGGGTGACAGAGCACTGGCACAGGCTGCCCAGGGGAGCTGTGGAGTCTCCTCTGGAGATATTCAAACGCTGCCTGGATGATGTCCTGTGCGCCCTGCTCTGGGTGAACCTGCTTTAGCAGGAGGGTTGGACTGGGTGATCTCCAGAGGTCCCTTCCAATCGCTGCCATTCTGGGATTCTGTGATGCTGTCAGCTTTATTGCAGTGTAGGATACCAGAGCCTTACTACGTACACTTGTTAAGGCACTGAATGAGCGAGCGCATTTAACACGTTATCATGTCTCACTGTGGTTATGCTACCTAGTTTGTGCATCTGAGAGTGTGGTAAAAGCATGCCCAATTAAATCTCAGCAAAAGTTACTGTCCTTTACCTTAAGTGGGTTAAGAGCACATTGTCAGCTGAAAGGCCCTGGCTGACTGGTAACTCATTACGCCGTGTTAACCTGCTCGTTTGTCCAAGCCTTAACTTCCATCTCTTTTCCCTTGTTTCAGTGCCAAGATGAAAGCAGTTCTGAATCACTGTCAGAGTCCATCTGAGCAGCACTTCCCACAAAAGAACTGTAAATCCGTTGAAACAGAAAAAGAATTATTAACTAGAAGTTAGCAGTGCAAGTCTTTGTGGGAATTAGTAACTAATTAGCTCATTTTTTTAATTCATACAAATAAGCTAGCAGAAGAGCTTAATTGTAGGAATTCTAGGTAAAATGTGCATTTCAATATAAACGCTCTTTTAATAAATTGTGGACAGACAGTGGAACCCCACTGAAAAAGAACCTCTACATTTTCATGTTGAATCAGCCTTCATCTGTTTAAATCTTAATTCTAAGCTATAAATCATCTCATTTCTAGAGGAAAAGGAGACAACTTTGACCAGTTTTATCTTACAAAATAGGCTTAGAAACATCACTTTTACGTAAGAGTCAAAAAATTCTAAACTTACAGCAAATAGGAGAGAATTCATTGGAATAAAGTGTAGAAATATGTTGCCTATGTCACTGTTGAGTAAATGCTCAAAGTTCAGTTGTTGAATTTAGTAGACTTCAAATTACCCTGTAATTATTTACAATTTTCATTATACCTTTTATTGAAAATCTATTTTAAGGCTGCTTTTTTGGAGTGTATTTCCTGCCCATACTTTCTTTTTCACTGGATACACACATTAAAGGTCAGGAGCTAGAGCTTCAAGAAAGTATTTTAGTTCAGAACTTTTGCAAACAATATCGAAAGCACCTAAGTCATCAAACTCATTTCTAGTCACCATTCATCTATTTCAGTCCTTGTTGTCCCACACAGTTCTACTGACTTTGTTATTTTAAAATCTTTGAGGCATAAAATTAGTCTTAAATGTTGAGTAAGAATTAGATTCTTTTTTTTAATTGTAAATGTAAAAATGGTGAATCTCTCACATGTGGCAATACGCCAATCTCCAGCTTAGACCCTGCAAATTCTGCTCAGAATTCTTGACTCCATTTATTCTGCTTTGTTTTATCACCTTGGACAGCACGTGACAAGTTGCTGTACCTCTGTGGAGGCCATTCCTGGTTTATGAAAAACAGATGTGAGACAGATGCAAGATCTGTATGTGTGGACCATTTGTCTTCACATCCAGAAGCCCAGGAATCAAGCAAATGCACAACCGGCAGTACAGATAGAGACATTTGGAGGAACAGTTGCCCTCAGCACTAGGGAAAACTTGAAAATGTTTACAACTTGAGGATGTACCTGGGACTTAAAGGCAGCCTAGAAATGCATTTTCATTACCCCCGAAAAAGGAGAATCATTTCAATGAATATGTAAAATGCAAACACCATGACATCTGCAAGCAGAAGCTATGCTAGTTTCTCAAATTAGTTTAGGCTTCACATACTCCGCCCCCACCTTCTGTTTAACAAATGCATGCATAGATGATAGAAAAAATAAAGTCTACAGGAAAAAAAAAAACACCACAAACCAGGGGAATGAACTAATTCTCCTGTCACTCAAGTAGTTATAAAACAAGCTAAGCATATACTGAAGGTGAATGTTAATGACTAAGGAGGCAGACAGATGGTCCGCCTTTTCTTTAGGTGGTTCATCATACTGTATTATTCATAGAAAATTGTCTTTGATAAATGGATACAATATTAAAAAGATAATCAGGCAACATATTGGTCACCTTTTGATTGTGGTCAAGCAGAGGACATATGATGGATTTCTGCCACTTCAGGACTGCTTACAGATACGGGGTGGGCTGGTTTGTTGGTTTGTTTCATCAGAGGTTATCAGTATTGAACTCCACATTTGTTTTCTGAACTTAAAAGCAAAGTGTCATTCCGCAGAAACCATAATTTGCACTGACGTCTCATGTTCACTCCACAGTGATGACATTTTCTCCCTAACATAATGGCTGGTACCTTGAGATCACTACTACCAGTGCTGTTACCTCAAGGGAAGGTCAGCGCGTTCTGGATCCATCAGGACACGTTTTAGTGTCTCAAAGTACTCCGCCCACCATGTTCGTGTTTTCTAGGAGCAGGAATTTTTATTTTTTTTTTTGCTATGTTGAGTAATGATTAGAAAAAATATATGCAGAACCAACTCACCGAAGGAAACTGAAAATTAGCTGGCTAGACACCAGCTTCTAATACTGATATGGCAAAGGCATTTCGTTGCTCTACAGACAGAAATACAGTAGTGTCCCAGGAAGAAGCAATGGCTTGTCCCATGACATGGTTCTCTTCCTGCGCTCGACCTAACACAAAGCTGAGTTCTAGCTGCAGGTTGGGAAAGGCAGTCATTCCACTGCACCATTTTTCTTCCCTACACCAATTTATGGGTGGAGAGATTAACAGTGACCCACTTGGCAGAAGCTCCCTTCCCTGCAATATGACACAGGTCCCCTGGTTACTGCAGTTATGTAAATGGAAATCAGGCTTCCAGCAGACCAGTGCTCACGTGAGTGAGTTATACAAGTCTTGCAAGTACAAAAATGTAGGAGAAACCATTTGCAGGGATGATTTGTAGTTATACAGGCGGAAACCAAGTCAGCTTTTTAACAAACTCACAGCACCACATCCTTACGTCTACTCCCTCCTTGATTTGAAAAAAAAAAAGGAAAAAAACCCAACTCTGTCAACCCCAACTTGGCAGTGTCACAATTCTGTCTGTCTTCAGCAGTTCTCTGTTATTTACCAAAAATATTTAAATATTGCTGCCGCGTAGTGTATCACTTGTATTAGACTTCCTGTAAATGTGTAATATTGAGTCAAGCACACTGTGCCTTGAATTCTTCTATCAATTCACCGGGGTAATTGCCCAGCATCTCACGGGTGTAGATATTGCAATTGAGAGAAGTTGAACTCCCACAAGCTGGACAGTTAGATAGTTCTGGCCAATTTAATTATGCAAATGGCAATTCAGTTTCTCGGGAATATATTATCAGCATTACTTCAAAGACTTGCATAGAATTCTCTCCTATCATCTTTTTATGGGTTCTTTTTCTTTGTTGCACAAGTGAAAATGAAATATTACAATACATTGAGAAAATCTGGTGAGAAAATAAGTGAGCTAGCTACATTTGCAAATGCCGCCTATTCCAGCTAGAGGCCAGTAAGCTAGGAGTAAGGAGGTAGAAATTTTGTTCTTTCTTCCTCTCCTGTCTTGCACATATGCTTTTACAGAGAAATTCTGTGGAATTGAAATGAAAACAGCATTCCAGGCATTTTAAATCACATTGAAGAATTTAATAGAATGTCTAGGCTGTAGCATTCTAATATGTATAAAAAAATCTGTTGTAAAAGGAAATTTTCTCATAAAACCTTTCATTTTGTAGCAATGATTTCTTTACAATTTTAAAAGATGCTATGGAAAGCTGTAAGGGTAACGTAGCTAAAATATGTTATGCCCTTCAAAAGTTAGCGTTGTGAAATTAGCCTAGGAATTCAAGAATGGGTGGCATTTTGCACTCTATTGGAAACTTGGAAGTTGTATCCTATTGCTTGTGAAGTTCGAGGCACATGAAAGACTTTTTCCATGTTAAATTAAGGGTAATTGAGAAGCTCAGCACATTGATGGTCTCTCTAATGCAATGAAATTAAATAAATAGGAGCGTTTAGACAATTCTTTTACAAATGATTTCAACATTTTGATGAACTACCCTTCTCCTTCCCCACTTTTTCAAGCTATTGGTCTTTTCTTGGGTTCTCTAGGAGGAAAGTTGACAGCAGCACTTGAGTACAATGAGACTGCTGGCCAGATGATGTTTTGGGGCTGAAACTTTTCTACCCAGTGTCTCCTCCTCTGCCTTAGTATAAGACAGAAGCATGGATCTGCATAAACGTCTTCTCAAGGTAGACTTATCTCTGGGACTGGTTTTTAATTTTTAGAGTTTTATTTAATTAGTGCATAATTTCTTTCTGAAAGTGAATTCTTTGAGGTAATTTCTAATATCTCATAGAAGTGGACATATTTATAACTTCGGGTCTCATTCCCAAAGAGTGATGGTAACCATAATTGTAAGTGCAGGTCAGAGCTTATAACGTATCCCAATAGCTTTGAGTGTTAAAAAGTCATAAAATAGCTTCACATTTCCATTTTTATAGTACAAACACATCTTTCTACAATGCAGGACAGCTTGTAGGCAATCAACCTGTCTCATGATCTCAGTCAAGTAGTGGACTTCTGAAAGTTTTTTAAAGGGCAGGACCACAATGTTAACTCAGGGCAAAGAAGTTTTTTGCTGTCATGAAGCCCAGTTATATTGTCCTGCCATGGAGACTGAGCTGACTACAGCCACCTCTCTCATGTGCTGTTTTGACGGTAACCCATTTTTGGCTAAGAAGGTTCTGCCCTGAAGTCAATCATTAATACTAATATTAATTTCCCTTAATTTTAATGATGTAAAAATAGATTATCTAAAAACATTGTTTAAGCTCCTTCTTTAGTTGAGGAAGAAAAATTCACACCTCCAGAGCGTGAATCATGTCACCTAGCAAAACACCTATGTTAGTGCTCTCCATTAATTCTACAGAGAAACTAGATGAATAATGTGAACTAGGATGCTCTAGTTAGGTGAAGGAAATCATTCCTAAATGAGCAGATCTCTGTGCTTTGGGTAAGGCGATAGATAAGTTACTAAAATAACTATCATGTTAGCTCTCTAGAATTGCTCTCAGCCCACCTTTATCTTGATGTATTGGCTTTTTATTGTGGTTTAGAACCAAGAGAAATGAAGAAATATGAGGTAACTTTCTGGCATTAGATATTTAAAACAATAGAGCGAATAAGAGAGAAGTCATTTAACATGTGATTTGCATCAAGATTAAGTTCTGTTCCTTGACTTGTTTAATCCTTACTTATTTTATTGCTTTAGCTCAAGTACATATAGATGCAATTGGTTGGTTAGGCAGAGACCTGCTTGGTCTGTGTCTCTAGCGTGACAATCAGGTCTGTTTTGTCCATGTGACTAACGCTTTGCCTTTTTTTTTTTTTAATAATAATGAATAATAATTGCACAGTTTCTGACCATCAGATTAGTGACTAAGCCACTGGCTTCTGGGTTCTTTTTCTTCTCTGCCACTGCCTGCCTCTTGCATTCCTTTGTTTCTTTTGTCTACAGCTCATGAGACTTTTCAGCACAATGAATCATCTGGAGTACTCAAGCACTTGTTAGCTTTTAATCAATCATCCCATTTTTATTTATTAGTCCCTTTTCCATTGACACTGTATAGCATAAAGCCTTCCCCAGTCAGCTCGTAATGAAACCAGTAGGAACTGTGGATAATCAGTCCTTGTTTGAGAGGTAGTCACTGTCTCAAAGAATTGTGCTAAAAAAGTAATTATAGCCCAAACTGTGAAACTCTCAAAGGCTTTTACGAACACCCTATTCTACATGCACATTTCAATTTACAAGGTTCATTTGAATCAGTGGCTAAAAAGAATAATGCATCACATGGGTGAGACACCCAATACTTCAGATTTACACATTCAGTTGATTCCTTAATGTCACTGTTCAGTGACACCATCCATTTCTTCATTGTCTAGATCATTGGTATAATATTTTTGATTGAAAGACAGTTTGACACTCTTGCTTTTCCCCTACATGGGATTCTCTTACTATCTCATACTCCCTCTTTCAATTTCACACCAATAAGCAGTGCAAAACTGGGAGAGAAAAGCACAAAACTTAGTCTTCATGAATGCATGACTGAAAATGCTTTCAGTGTTTAAGATTCAGTAACTGCTGACAAAAGCTTGCTGGTGGGCTGCTCTCTAGCATTAAAGAACACAGCCTTTGCCATATGCATTGTATTGAAAAAAAATCTCTTCATTGTCTGGCAATTAAACCTCTTAAGCCATTGTTTGGTTATGGTATGCTATGGAAATAATGTTAAAACAAGAGTTAGAAGCCAAAAATCTGCATGCGATTTAAAGTAAACTGCATACCGTGTAAAGTAAATCACATGTCAAATAGCATTGCTGCCAGCCTTTAAATTGGCAAACATACCCATCCAGTTCCTGTTAAATAGCATTAAAAAATTATGCTCAATGAGAAGTACGCATGTTAATACTTTATGATAGCAGCTAGAACTGCCAGTCTTCAGCCTGAATATAATTTGCCAAGACTGTCTAAACATGGACCAGAGAGAAATAGCTCTCCAGAAAGGCTTACAGGGAAGGCAAAAAAACCCAGGCAGATACAGAGGTGGGAAGATAAAAAAAAAATTGTATCGGTCAGCATAGTAAGTAGTGATCTTCGCAGAGTAATCGTCTGGTGTCTGATTGCGGTCGGTTTAAGCACAAGCAGAAGAGTATTGAGCTGAGAAATTTTACTTTATTTGTTGCTTAGCAGCACAAACTTCAGAGGTGAGCCTACTCCTGTTTGAGTTACCCATGCAGGCCTCCATCCCTCAGGGGTCTCCCTGCCCAGCCCGGGTCCCTGCAGGCTCCAGCCCCTGAGGGCTCTCCCTGCCCAGCCCGGGTCCCTGCAGGCTCCGGCCCCTGAGGGCTCTCCCTGCCCAGCCTGGGTCCCTGCAGGCCACGGCCCCTCGGGGCTCTGTGCCCACTTTGAGCACGGAGTCTCCCCCAGAGTGTGTGTTCACAGTCCCTCACAGCTGTCGGTTTATTAAATATTTTTGCACAGGGAGACCCTTTGTCCCTGTGTCTGGCTGAAGCTCTGGGGTTTTCTGCTTATGCTGGTTTCGGATCCAGACGGGACCGGTTCCGGCGGGATCCCCCCTCAGCAGCCGCTGACCCCGCTTTTCTTCCAGCCTGCAGCAAGGGCGGAGTTTAAGGGGGTCAGCGGAGAAGGCAGTGACAACAGGGACTGTCAGGAGTAAAAATAGCGGGGATTACGAAAGATTCTGAGAGGCTAAGAGAGAAATTACAGTTGATTATGGTCAATTTTGGCAAAGCAATTTCCCAATGGCAAGCATTGTCACACTGTAAATACTGGGCTATTTAAGGCTTTTTTTTTTCTTCTCGCTTTTAAATTGGTTTTGCCAGTACTACCTTAAGTAGCATTCCCTTGCATTTGCCATGCCTACTTTAAAAGATATTAAAGGGAAGAACATAGAGTCCAGCAGTGACCAATTAGTACGCTTTTGCCCTACTGCTACAGTGCTCTGGCTCAGCTAATATGCAAGGTGCCATTACAGTGGCAGGCTGTATCCATGATAAAATAATCCACCTTTTGACAATTCCCTCATCTAATAGCATCATACAGTATTAGGAGTCAAAGGGAGAAAATAACCTGAAATTCAGTAGTAATTACTATGAAGAAGTTAATATTTGAGCTTATATTTTGCAAGACGCAGAGCGAGATTTTCAAGTCTTTTTATTTCCATCCTCACTGCATCATTAGATTAATATTGAGGGGATTTTGTTTGGTATGCATTTCAATCACTCACTGCTAGTGATGCTTGTGGTGAATACTATAAATACCACAACAAGACAATTTAGCTTTAATAGGCATATTTCACAGAGTGTGCTGACCAAGGTGGAAGGAATGGAAATGGCAAGAAGCGAAACTGCAACTGTGGATCAGTTTAAGTTGGTTTTTTTTCCTGCTGTGACAGTGCCAGGGACTGGCACTGAGACTGGTGGTGTTGTGACACGTATTGGTATGGGCACAGATCAAGAGGTTGTCCCTACCCTGCCAAAACGACAAATTCAAATAACAGAACAGACAAAGGGTCAGGGACAGTACCTTGCATAGGTGATGAACTGCAATGCAGAGAGATAAAATTACATGCCCCTTGCTGTCTGGACAACGATGGAGTATTTCCACTGCAAACTGGAGCCTGGTGCTGGGACACCTTGGCTTTCACAACCTATGCAAAGTATCCAAAGCAGGCCATGTCCACGTCTGCTTCTCAGAGAGAAAGGAAAGCTCATCAGTGGTGTTACGATTCAGAATTTATTTTAAGAGAAACTGTAAAAAATACCTTAATTATACTGTTATAGATTAATATTAAGGCAACCGGTGAACCATGGGACGATTACTTTTTATGGTTTTATCACTTTATGGTAATTTTTACATACATTTCAGCAGCATCCACTGGCCCCAAGTGTCATCAGGGTACCACTCCAGACAGGCGCTGAGTACAGGAATAGTTAACTGATCCCTTCTCTGAAGACCCTATATAGTAGCTACAGCGTGACATGCCCTAGGTGGGAGGAGGAGAAGAACCACGGGTTGATGAAGTGGTTGCCAACAGGTATTCTAGCAAAAATAGTTACATATCCTGGTTCTGGCACTTGCATATTCTACTTTCATGAATCGTTGCTCCCTAGTGAGTGAAACAACTTTTCTACAAATATCTTTGTCTCTTACAACCTATTTTTGCTAAAAAGGTTTCAGCTAAGGAATTGCAGTTTAGCTATGCATTTTTAAATGGTTTTCTTCATGTGGGATTATGTATTAGGCTGTTTGGTATCACATGATTCTGCTGCATGTCTGGATGACTTTAAAAAATAAAGAGTATAATGAATAATATGCTTTATTCAGTTTTTGAGCTAAATTATATGGTATGTTACAGTGTATGAAAACTTTGAATTTATTCATGTTTACATATATGTTCTGGTAGTATGACATAATACAAGCAGTGAATTCACCATTTCTATTCATAAAAAATATTATTAAGTCAGTCTTTGTATCATACAGCCAGCCACAGTTCTTAAGATCATTAATGATTTCTGATATTTATTTTACATTAAAGAAGAGTGAGAAATTATGGAAAGATTTTCAGTGGCAAAGAAAAATACAGGAATACGTATTGCAGTGTTTTTCAAGTGTACAGTTCTATTGATTTAAGCAACCTACAAAAGGAAAACTAAAAAAAGTGATAACACCAGCCCAAGTAGCTGTTGTATATTTACACTGAATTGCTCATTTATTTCTGAAAATTCATAACCTGAGGTAGAACTGAACAATGAAAGAGAAAAACCAGGCATGTAAAATCAATTGATGTGCTGGCTAGCTACCAGAACATCTTTATTTTCAATAACCATGTTCAACCATCTTTTATATCTATTTATCACTGAACTCATTGGGCAGAACAAAAAAGGTGCTAATGTTAATACCTCATGAATATGCACAGAAAATGTTCCCTTTTGGTTAAATATCAACATTTATACTAACCTTTTTGTTCTTTTGTGTTTAATAAGAATGACAGATAGTGGGTGCTGTGGGCTAAGACTGTTCATTAACATTGTTCTCTTGGGTATTCTTGACATTTAATTTCAAGACACACGTAAAATGAATGTAGATCCCATATTTAGTTTTTGCATATTAAGCATTTCTTAAAAAAAAAAAAAAGCAGTAAATGTAGGGCATATCCTCAAAAATACCATACGCTTTTTGAAAGCAGACCCTCATTTTTAGGGAGAAATCGCATCTGATGGTAAAAATGAATCCTCACAAATGCTTGCTGGCATTCAAATAGAAGATGGAAGTTCTAGATTAGTGTGCTCGATAAACTGAAGTACCTGTTCTGGCCATGATCATGAACAGCGCATCAACTTCAAGCCTACTTAGCCTACACACCTATTTTACGCCACAACAATAAATTTGGTATGCCATTTGGTGTGGAAAACCTCATGAACATGTGGAAAAGGCATGGATGGTCCTTCAGGGGTAGAAGACAGGAGGGGCAGATAGACAATGCCAAATAATTTCACATATTATAACAACTCACTTGTAGCAGTTCTGTGTTTGACGAATGTTATTTAAGCTTGTCAGTGTATTAGTGCAAGCACATATGTATGTCTGTACGTGTCTATATATTTCATGTAAGATGTGGGGTGTTTATTTGGTCTTTGAATATTTTGGTCTGTTCCAGTGCAATATCTACAAAGCATACAGCTACCAAAGCTTGTGACATTGAAGTTAACCCTGTTCATCCGTGTACAGAGACTACTTGTAGAAATACCATGGGACCTGAAAAGATACAGACCCCTTCCCATTCCATCAGCGGAAAGGTGTCATGCCTTGATACATGATGCTTGTAAAACACCTACTTGCAAATGATGTAACTGTCAGAAGCATAAGCGGGTCCAGAAAGTCCAGTTCTGTAGATGATGACATGCAGAAAGTAACTTAGGTTCCTCAGTCTGTTTTATGCAGAGCTCTTCCATAGTGTGGTTAGGTGTCACATACATGTTAATCCACTTTATCTCCACATCTTCAGTTTGATTCCTGGGGAGAATGGAGCAGTTCTCTGAGGAACACTGCAGGCCAGTCATCACCTGTAAAAGTTTATGTGTATCCCAAGGTCATTAATAATTTGCCTTGGCCCAGGAACCCCAGAATTATTTTTAGTGACCATACTTTAATCTCATATAGGAATTGTGGATTTCAACCACGTTTTCAAAAAAAGACTGGGCGTTTAGAGTAAGCACCGGTTTGCTCTGTATCTAATAGCTGTGCTCTGGCAAAATTACTGTTCTCCTAGCAGAGAAGATACCCAGCATTAGAAAGTCATCCTTATTGCCATAAGCCTTGTTTTTATTAGCTCCTAAGTAAATTTAGCAGATGGCCCCTGTGATGTAGATACTGTTACCTGTAATGCCTGATGCTGCTCTAGGGAGGAAGACTTGAGTTTTCTTTTCTGAAGTTACAAACTTGCATCATTACAATTATTTGAACAGAAAAGACTGGGAAGACTTCATCGTTTTTCTTTTTAAAGCACACATGTAGCTTGCAAGAATTATTTCTCTCCTATTTTTTAATCTTGGGTTTAACAGAAAGAAGAGTTTTGACAATGACAGTGTCTTATGTGTGGGCTTGTCTTGGTTGAATCCTCTTGTGTTCTTGCATCTGTCGTACAGTCTGCTAGTTCATATAAATGATTTTAAAACACAACCACAAGTGACATTGTGGTTTTAACTTTTTTGAAGAATTTAGATCTTGATTGGCATAAACAGTAGACTTATTTCCGATATATTGGAAAAAAAACAAAAAAGAAAACTGTATAAAGCACTTATAGGCAGGTGAACCAAAATTTCCTTAGGTGACAAAACATGTATTGTCTAAGTTCAAAGAAGCCACGTGTCATGATATTTAGATATCAGCTTTCAGTGATGCTTGCATTTTCAAGCTTCTGTGTTTGCTTTCTCTTGCAAAGCTCAGCACATTCTCTGTGGAGAGGAGTAAACATTACTAGTCTCATCCTATACCTGAGAAATTGAGGCATCAGTTGGTGACAGTAGTAGTCCAGCATCAAACATACTACTAGAAAAAAAAAAAGGAAGATTAATCAGGTGGTTGCCTAGATGCCTGGGTTTTGCTATCGGATTCTGAGGTTTATATCTGAATGACAACATCAACATTAGGTATTGAAACAGCCTTCCTAGAAACTGAAGCCAAATGAATAATGTTGTATGGGATAGAAAGAACAGCATTTTCTCCTCGAGCTCCCCCAGATGGTCTCTGTATGGACCAGCAGACTGCTGGTGTAACATTTAAGGTTGTGAGGTTCATAGAGAGTAGGACAACTTGAGGCTTACATGGGTTTGCAAATTAGTGATGAAGAAGAAGGGATGAGGGGAAAATTTTCCACAGAGAGAGTTCAAATAATTCGTCTCCATATTCTCTCTTTACTTCCTGTTCCTCCTTCTTCAAATTGCAGCTGAGATTTGGTAAATATACGTTTGTCATGAAAACGCAAGGGGAAGGGAGCAGTACTGTAACTTTTAAATTTATGGTAGAATTCTACTTAAAAGATGATAAAATATCTGTGCAGGGAGGAAGATACCATGACTGCTATATCCAGCAATGAAAAACAAGTCTGGTCCTGTCTGTGGTTGCAATGCTAAGTGGGTTTTCATCTAATGTGCAATCAGAGCATCCTGTGTGAAAAGAGATGCTTGCTGATGATCAAGCGGTTGAGAAACAAGAGTGCTCAGCAGGTTTTAAAGGAAATCAGGTGAAATCTTCTTCCAGATGCCACTGCTTCTTTATATGCTGTATTGCACTGATAGAATACAACGATGAATCATCTGTCATGTCAGTGTATGACAAAATATATTTGTGATGAGTAATGTCCTGAACACAAGTTTCATTGCACCACAGTAGAATTTATCCATCTTATACTCCCCTTGGCCTATACATAACCAAACCCATCAGGCATGATTTTGCACAGTGCAGAGGGACAGTATTGATCCTGTGTTAGTGAGATCAATGCTCCGTGGCCTCTGAATTACCTTTGCCATGTAGCAGGATGGAGGCTCAAGAGCCAGCTTGGATAGTCATCACAACCTGATGATCAAGCTGTGATGGGGTGGGAAACTTGACTAAAGGCAAGGATCCTTTGAAACAGAATAGCCGGTTCCAATGACTGCCCTTGATTACAGAGTATACAAGTAGAACATGAGAGGGGAGCTGCCTAATTAAGCTCTGGAGTGCACCAGAGCAGGAGCTCTTGGTGGTGAGATCCCAGAGACAGGCCAAGGAAGGACAAAAGGTTGGGGAGAGGCTGAGCAGAGCCTGGGAAGCACACATCCTGCATCAGAAGGAGGTGGGTGAAGCACTTTTAGAAGCTTATGCTTATAAACAGATTCATTTGCAGGGGCAGCAGGATCATGAGGATTACTTCTGGGTACGGAGGTTAGCTCTCTGTAGGCACTGATTTCTTTTGGGTTTGTTAATGGCTAATCTCAATGAGTCTCGCTAGTCTAACCAATGTTTTAGGTTTTGTTTTGTTAAACTGATGTGGAGAGTATAGTTTGGGAAAGGAGAGACTATATTGTTATAGATAGCTGTATTCTATGTGAAGAAAATGTTCATGATCCTTTTGGTTGAATCAAGTAACAGATAAGTATGTGAACTAGGGAGCGTCTTATGGGGGAAGGTGGGGAGGCGTTTTTAAAGTCCTCTTATTTTCTTAAGTGGTTTTATAGAGCTGCTCATAGGCCTGAGCTATCTATTCTTAAACAACAGTAGTTATTTTGCGACCAGCTCTCCTGCCTGTTCCTAGCAGATGCAGTAAATTGCTTTTGTACCTTACTTAAGACTACACTGGACTGGAATAATGGTATCTGAGTAAGGGAGGGCTGTCCTCTGCGGGCTAGCGAAATCTTATGTAAAGATTTGTGAGAGGAAATAGGGGCCATGCAATTGTCTTCCTTCAGCTCATTCAGCCACTCATTAGAAGAGGATTCAGAATTCACAAACCAGATGCAAATGAATTTTCCCAGGGGAAAAAGGGAATTAAAGGAAAAACTGGAACTGGGGGAGCAAGGAGGAGCCTGAATTTCAAGTTGTGCTCTCTACCCCTTTCCCTTGTGCCAGAGGCTGCTCACAAGACAGTGCATTTTACTCCCCATAGCTCAAGGCTGTGCCTGAAGGCACCTTTTAGTATTATCCATTTATACTAACGCTGCACACCTGAGACCAGCCACAATAGTTGAAAAGATTTCACAGAGGAAAATTCCTAGTCTGCCTGTGGTTAGCTAATAAAAAAAGAAAAAAAAAAAACAGCTGGTTGTGTTTATAAAGGGAATGTGTCTCTTAAAAGCAATAGTTTGCTGCCAACCATGATTAACACAGACTTTCAAAAGCAATTTTAAAAACAGTAGCATATTGCCACACCCAGCCTCCCCCCTCAACAAGCAGGTCGGTTGTGCATATTTAAGTTCACTAGACTGCCTGACACATCTCCCTGTGTTTTTTAATTATGCCTATTTAATAGTATACCTCTAGTTTAGCAATAGCAGAATATTAAATTCTGTGATGCTTCTTTGGAAGGACTTAATTTATAGTAACAAAATGATGGTGAAAGCTATCTGCTTTAGACAGGGTCCCTTTGATGGGGAAAAAATCAATCAGATCTCTTAAAAGTACTTTGACAGAAATTCTGAGAATCCTTTCTTGTGTTTCTGCTGCTTTCCTGAACGCCTTTACTTGGCACTTCTTTGTGCTTGTGCTGTACATGGGCGACTTGGGAAAGTCTCCTGTGTGATAGTGTTAATTTCTTTTTTTTTTAAACTACTAGAGACACATCTACCCAGTGAGAAACTCTTAGTATAGTAGTTTTGTAACTGAGCAACGTTACAAAATCCTGTGTTGTATGTAATGGCTGGGTTCCTGTCCCCTCTCTATATAAGAAATGCCAAAGTGCATAAACCTGCAGCTGCAACAAATCAGTCATTAAGATGATGGGAAACAACAGGTCAGCTTTGCAGTCCAAGCTTAAAATGAAGGTAATTCTTGCTTCAAACCTCAACAAGGTTTCTGGGAGACTGGTTTGCTAGTAAATACCATTTGTTTGTCCCCAAATAAGCAGTGGTACAAAACTAGTGAAGGTTGGCTGAGAGAACAGAAAAGGTGATGGCTGTGGAACAAAATGGTTTGCCAGACTTGAGGTTGGGAGTTCTTGGTCAGAATAACTTGTTATTGTTTCTTTTCCAGCTGTGGTAGCTTTGTGCTTTATTGCCATTTCCCCTATGCTATGATGAGCCTTAGTCAGGGCTCTGTGCTTATCCAAGTGCAGCAGTGTTTAAGGTTGTATGAGATAATAGGAAGATACTACTTCTCTTTTGTGGAGGTTGTGACTAGCTCAAATCTGTCACAGGTAGGCTTTCCTCAAAAAAGACCACAAACCAGAGAAACTTCACAATTTGGTTCCTCAAGTGTGTATGTGTAAAGAGTTTTTTCACCCCTGTGTGTTGAGGTTGCTAAACTGACTCTACCCTGTTAAATTAATTTTTTCATGTCTGCTCCTGAAATAATGTGAACCTTTCCTCTCTGATGTAGCACCTTTCCCCTGCCTGGAGCTCAGCTGCGTCTTACCACTTGGATGATAAGAGAAAAACAACAGAACAAATCCCTTTATGCAATGCAAATGTTTTCGTGCTATGTAGTAACTCAGGGCTGTTTTGATAGCAGGAAGGTGGTGGTAAGAAAATGACATTCTGCAACCCAGAGCAAGTTTGGTATCACTGCTGTTACTAAAGAATTGTGGTCTTTTACGTGGTGCCCAAAGCACTTCTCAGCCTTGCTGCAGTTTTCATAGGGATTTTTGCTACTAGTGCCCCTGAAAACAAGGTGAAAACTTAAAAACAAACAGACAAAACCAAAACCAAATAAAAAACCCTCAACAAAACAAATGCATAAGGAAAACTGGTTCCCTTTGAAGTCACTAGATAGGCTTTAAAGGACTTTCACTGTTCTCTGAAGTGCTGTTAGCAGAAACAGAAGAAAACAAATGGAAATAATAGTCTCAGCGCAGACCTCTCTGCATTATAGCTTAAAGTCAGATTTTCATTATTCTCAACACAGCAGAAAATCTTGGGTTGTAGCAAGAGCAGGATTACCTCGTTTTACAGCTGAACTAGGTGTAGAAGAACAGTGATGCCCTTTATCTGGTCCCTGCTTCAGCCCAGCTGGGTTTGTTCCCTGAGTTGTGGGAGTTGCACTCAGTCAATTCAGAATCCCTGAATTCTGATGGTTTTAAGGTGTGGTAAGAGATCAGAAGTAGTCTTTGTAGAATTCGATGTCAGAAGGGAAAGCTAATAAAAAGAAATGGATTTGAAGGAAGAATGTAAATATACTGGGTACTTTGAGGAATGCTGATAGGAGAACACTTGGCTCCTGATGAATGCGGTGTTGGTGGCGCAGAACTGTGCGGAGGATTAGTGGCAAGAACAGGTTAAAACTTGGCATGGGGAGAAAGAAAATATGTGTAAAGACTTGAAGGGGATGTGTGTTTGCAAGTCGAGGAAGGCTTTTTCAGTTTCACAGAAATGGCTGCACTCCTTAGGGTGGTGCAACCAAAGCAATGTTCATGAGAGGAAGTGGAGGAGATACCAGAATCCTACTGAAACTGCAGGGGATGTCCCTTAAGGTGAATATAGTTATACAAGCTGAGGATTATCTGGGATAATGAAGTAAATGAAAGGATCTCAGGACTTGCTGTTGCCTCCAAAATGACTAAATCCTTGCTGGCCTCGTTGTAAAAAAAAAAAAAAAAAATCAAACATGCAGGGGTGCAGAGCTCTCCTACCCCTTAAGGCAAGGGACATCACAAGGCCAATACTTTAGCATGACTGCCAGTCTCTGAGACATATAAATGGTATGCAGCTTTCCAGGATTCCCAAGTTACATGCAAGAATACTGAGAAGCAGCTATAGTGAATTCTTTGTTCTGAAGATTTGTGTTGGAAAGCTGAGCTTAAGACCTTGAGAAAAAGAGCGTAATGTAAAGCTGACTGGAATATTCCCTTCTCCCAGAGAATATCACATTTTAGACTTGAATGAGTATTCCACTACTCAGTTTAAACTCACAGAAAGTTAATGCAGTCTTTCTTCGTGCATTGGAGATGATATTTGGCACTGTGGTAGCTGAAACAAAATAGGTAGTTTATCGTTGTGTGTTTTTAAGAAACAACTGCCTCCAGTAGCAAGAAGGCAAAAAACAAAACAAAAAAACCAACAGCAACAAAAACACAAGAAAGTAAGCAATCTGATTATATTTTACCCCCAAACCCAGTATTTTGAAGAAAGAGGAAAAATGCTGTGTTTGGTAAGTGTAGGTGGTTGCCTTACTTCTGCACAGAATGAGTTAGGGAAAGCCACCTTGTATGTGTGCGGTGGCCCTCACACCATGTCTTTAATGTATGATTTTGAAGATGCTAAACGCCAAACAGGGCAGGTAGACTCCTGATCTAGGCACGTTACAAATCTAGGTGTGAATATACAGTGTTCTGCCTTGATGAGCTCTAAAGTACTAGCCTGGAAAGAGGCAGCTAGCTGTTTAGCTTGGTTTATGCAAAGAGTGTTTTGGGTGGAATGGATAGTCAGAGGTATTCTCTACTGCCAATGGCATTGGATGTTGAGTGCATCTGAAAAACCTGACTCTTTATTACGTATTCTTGCAAGACTCTGTTCCAGTTGTGAAGCAGAGCAACCTGATGACTTGGGGCTCAGGCTTCTTACTGAACAAGATGTTCCTTTTGCTGCTTCTGTTTGAATGTACAGCGTGTGATTTCTGTACAGCGGTTTTGTTCATTTTACTGAGCAAAGTAACTTTAGTGCCACATTAAATCCTACTTAGAGCTATTTCTCTGATCAGGCTCACATTGGCTGCTAAAGACCACAGGCTTCTAACGATGCTCACTCTGTAAATTACTTGCATCCTCTTTAAGAAAAATTATTCACCACTAACAAAGAGGCTCAGAAAACGTAACCTTGTATTGTGATTATATTTGTTGTAGAAATATCCCAATGTACCTAGACTGTGCTGGCTGAAAAGATATTCTAAAAATTCCTTGAAGCCACAAATAAACCAAGATAACCTTACTGCTTAATCAAGAGGTGTGGCTGACCCAGTGCTAAGCAGAGTAAGTAGAAATTAATTAAGCACTCTGAACTGTGATGTGCAGGTACATTTCTCTTAAACACCAAAATGTCTTTATTGCTGTCTGTATTTTATTTTTTAGCCTCTAGTTCTGATACCAAAGAAAGGAGACAAGTTTGTTATAGAAACAGACCTTGTCACGCTTTCAAAGTCATCGTGCCATTTAAAGCCCACAGAAGTCAATGTGAGATTTTTCTCATTGACCTCACCTACATTTTTACGTGGCTGTAAATTCAGTTATATGTCTAAATTTGAACAAGAAGTAGATATAAATACAGAATGGAATAAAAATAATAGATAGGAATGCTGAGAAATGTTTTGACTATAACCCATTAGAGGCCAGCTCAGAGCTCTTATAATCTGCATGAGTTTTGATTTGGGAGAAAACATTTCAAAAACACCTTAAGGGTCATTGCCCCTGCCACTCATGTGGTTTGAAATACACTATGACTACTCTTTATTCCTAAATTGCATAGATGTTTCTAAAATAAGACAAGTTGCACAGGCAATTACCTGGCCTGCCCATACAGCCTGCCTCTTAGGTTACCAGATTGATAAAATAGTGAAGATACATGCATCTTAAAGTAAATGTCATCAGTAAATTTCTGGCTTTACAAGGACTGAGATGTATGGAATTGACTTGATTTGCTTGAATTGTATGTGTAATATAGGTGTGGTGTACTAAAAATACAAAGGAAAACTATTGTAAGCACACAACTTGGCACAAAGGTCATCTTCAGAGGGTAGAGGCACTCCTGCTTTCCTAGGCTGCTGCATGATGGTGTTTTTAAAACGAGTCCAGCTGCGTTGCTTGCTAGCTGTTATACTTGTAAGGACATGTGAAGTTTGGTGTGCTATGGAGACCAGATACAGATTTTCCTTTAGCTAGAGACTCTCGTGTTGCTGGCACCCACTGTTTTTTCTTTTTGTCCCCAAGGCAGATGTGTACATTTAATTGGTAAATGCAGTACCTCTGCACCTCCAGACATATATCAGTGGACTCAAAGGTTCACATAAGGGTGGGTTTGTATCTGACAGCCCCCACCACTGCAAAAAACTACAGAGAGGGTTGCTGCATGGTAGAAACATTGAGCTGTTACCTAACTTTAAAGCTGTTCTGTTAAAATAGCTTCACGATTGCCAGATTTTTTTTTGTTTTGCTTTAGTTAAATATGTACTTAAGAGGTTGTTTTAATAAGGTTCAAAAAGAAAATCTTTCAGACTAAGGTGACTAAAAGAAACTCAATGTCCTAAACCTGATTCTCTTGATAGAACCAGTGTTGGTCTATTGACAGAAAAGAAACTGAAGAGACCTATGGGCTGAAAACCCTCAGTGCTGAGCACTGACTTGTATGCAGCTTGCAGTCAGGAGTTAATAAATGGCAGAAAAATACAAATTTCCCGTTGCCTGCTTTCATGATGAAAGGTTCAGTCAATGAATACTGGGGAAGAACTCTACAAGTAGAGAAATAATAAAACCTGCCTTGTCCCTGTGCCTTCTCATCGAGCAGTTATAAAACTTCTTACAAGCATTCCAATAAAGGAAAGTGTTTTATGGAAAGAAGGTACATCAATGACATGTTGTAGCAATTTTTGGGACCTCCTACCTCGCATGAGAAGCAATGTGGGGAAAAGCACAAAAAAATGCTTGTTTGAACTTCAAGTAAGTGATGGAGGTGGCTGCTGTGAATTAATCAGAGATTGGTACCACAGAGCAATAGGCAGGGTGAGGGTGCAGTTTTATCCCTACTATTCAGGTGAGAAACTAATATGCAATAACCTGTTCTGTGTGGGATCCTGGGCCTGCATACAGCTTCTCTAAGCAGCCAGAACCTGTGCTGTGAAGCTGCCCTTGCTCCCTTGCTTGTCACGTCTGCAACCCATTAACGAATCCGAGTATTATTCTCCCCTCTGTTATTCCAGGAATTCCCTTCAACATTTGATAACCAGCAATGCTCATCGACCTACTCCGGTAGTGCTTTATGTGTTATTTATTGGTCACTGAATGTGTCCTTTGTGGTTCTCTAATTTAATTGGATTTTTTCAATTTACCTTTGTTTGTCTCTGGTATATTGCAAACATAGTTAATTGCATGTGAAAGTATTCCTCCCAGGATAACAGTAATAGGAACTGGAATATTATGCCCGTTTTCTCTATCTACTTATCATACAACAGTGTGCTTATATACTGTGTACTGTTTTTATTAAGCACTAACACAGCGTTCTGTAGGATGTGGAGATGTGCTCTAACCACATTTTCTTTCTCTATTTAGATTAAAATTTCCTTTTTGAATATTGCCCTTCTTATTGTAGTTTAATCCAAGCTCACTCAGCTTTCTGCTCCTTTTCTCTTGTTTCCAGTTATGTATCTGAATGCTATTCCTTATACACAGAGACTAATTCCAATAGTGATTAGTTTGACTGGTCTACTTAAGATTCTCTGGTTTATGATTTTTATGGTACTTATGGCTGAACTTATTGGTAATATTTTGTCTTCAGAAGCATGGTCACCATAGTACTGTTGTCGATGACTTAAATTGCAATCTGTGCTAAATTATGGTTTAGGAGTTTGCAGTGGGCCCTAATCTATCCGTACATCTATGATGTCCTTAAGGTGCCAGATCCCAGATTTTGAGGCTTAGGATGTCCCTGTGACCCAATGATGTCTTGCTGTGAAATCTGAACTCTGTGTCTGAGGCAGTTCCATCCGCCATTTTCATTTGTGTGCCGTAGACCTTTAAGGAGATAGCTGTGCATCGTTTTCAACTGGAACGGAGAACATGAGCAGGAAAGTTATTTGGATGTATTTGATGTTATTTGCTGACAGATGTCTGTTTCTGCAGGGGACAGTCTCTGGTGTCTCAGAAGGATCATTCTTTCTCCACCCCCTTCTCAAAGTGTAATCCTTTTCCCAGTTATGCTATGAGAGAAAGATAAAGTACAATTTCCTGACAGTCCCTTTGGTTTTGCCTCAATGGTTTTGTTCCAGTCACAGGGTTAATTTGACAGTGTTTCATAATTACCTTATGAGGTTGTTAGGAGAATAGCCATTCTCCTATGGAAAATTGTGTGAGCCTGTTTTTGCTAGGAAGTAATTGAGGTAGGATTTGAAAAGTTGAAGGCTGGATTGCAAATGTCTCTTATTGGCCCTGAGTAAGTACAAACAGTTAAAAATTCTTGTGTGATTCTGAACTTAAGTCCTGGGAGTGGTCAGTCCAACACAACGTTTACTTAGGTCTTGGCTTGTGGATATGGAGTGTGGCTATTGCATATCTGCTACATTTGGATAAGAGTCACTGCTCTCACTTCAGCTTCGCTCCAGTGTCAGTGTTGATATGCTGATACATAGGAACTAGCTTTCAACTGGTTGATTCATGAGCTGTTTTCTAGTAGCTGCAGCAATGCAGAGACTTCTGGGTTCTGCCAAAACTACTTGGGGAAATGAGTAAATGCTCAGGAGGTTAATTCCTGTCAAACCTGGAGTTGGTGCAGATATATTGCTGGTGATACCTGTGTCAGCTGGTGTAAAGATACCTTAGAGGTGTCTGCCCTATACTGCAGCGCAGCAGTTATTAGATCAGTGAACTGCTACTGGGCGATGCATTCATGCTTGTGTGATGATTCCATTCATAGGCAGGGTATAAAAGGACCTTTCCATGTCTTGGGGAATAAATCTAGCTCACCCTGAAGCATGTCTGTGGTGCTTCTGAATCCCACCTACGAAGTTCCTCAGATATTGAGGGTAGAATAGAAATAACTGGGTGTTTTCTGGCAACGAGAAATGGTAATTTTACATAAATCTATTCCTTGTAGAGGCTGCATAAAAGAAAGGGTGAAAGGGACTGCTGTAACTAGTGATGGTTTGAACAAAGCTTTTGCTATTGCAAAGGGAATTGAGGATTGCTATTGTTAGACTAGGACCCTGAACTTCTGCGGAAGGATGTAGGTCAGAAGATTTTTGACATGAAAATTTCCCAAATGCCTCTAAAAAGCTGCACAGTGTTATACATTTGTGGGGATTCCAGCCTATCTTGTTAGGTGCTTGTTTAGTTGAGTATAAGTAATGGTATTTTAGGAAAACTTCAGGAGGGGGGTGGGAAATGTTTCTGAAAATACCTTTCTCCTGGTGAGCTGTTTCTTTATATTGATGCATGTAGATGTGCAATAGCCATAAAGAATGTAAGGCAGGCTTGGCAGTTGGTGCAGTGGGATCAGAATAGTGGGACAAACATCAGAATGAATTCACCTTTTGCCAGAAGGTGTGAATCAAGAGAAAAATATTATGAAACTGCTGTCAAAATCTGGTGGGTCACGGACTTGTAACATTTGTCGTTCAGCCCTTTTGGTGTTTCTAAATGACAGTCGAGAAAAATGAGGCAGAATGGTGCTTTCATGACAGGAAGAAAATTTGATTTCTTCTTTTCTGAAAAAGGGGTAGCAGGGTGGTGTAAAACTATGTACCACCAGGCACCTGCCTATGAACTGCATGTGCTAATGGCTTTTGAGTTTTTAGAATGGTATTATATAAAATGAGGAAGCCAGGTTAATGTTTAGACAGTTTGACTGAATCTCAGCACAGCTGGAAATGGCTACTGGTTAAATAATACCTATGAAATGTACAAAATATTAAAAAAAATCTTTCCTTAAGCCCAAGCATCACAGCAGCTCAGAGGTGATGACTCGGAATTAATTAATTTTTTTAGCAATCCTCTTAGTAGGAATGCCCTTAATCTGACAAATGGAAAGATGTTCATTACTATGAAGTCTTTCTATCACATGTTCCATCGGCTTCACGTGAAGAAAGGTCCGGCTTGGACCTTCCAGGAATTCTCTGAAGGTAGTAGATGGTGTAAAATAATTTTGTGTGATATCATACTCATAAACTTGTAAACCCACTTAACTTTGGTTGTAGTTGTTTTAGGAGTTTTGAAGACTTGGTCAATATGCCTTGAATCAAACATTCATAAACAATGAAAAGTTTTGGAAACTTTAGACTAGATCATCTACTTTTTGAGGGCTCAGAAATAAAACAGACTTTGTATTTGAGCCTGATAAGTAAGAAGGCTTTCTCTGAAAGAGAGCTTCAAATAACAGGCCCTCTAATCCAAAATAAAGACAAGCTCAACTCCTTTCCTATGCTGTGACCACCCTATTGATTGATTCCTAAGAAAAGTTTGCTTTGCCTTATTCACCAGTTCAGTTTAGATTGAAAATTGCCTGCTACCCATAGTTGGAAATATCTTTACAAGATTTAGGAATGTTTGTTTTAAGAAGAAATAGCAGAAATAAGTTTTTACTTTGTTCCAGCCAGATTGGCATAATACCCAAAACTACAGAAGATCAATCCCTGCTTTGAACTTCTGGATCTATTGATAGAAGGGCAGACATTTTATCTTGATAGAAGACAAGGTCAGCTCTCTTATAAAACTTGGCTCCTATGTAAATACAAATCTAAGTGGAACAAAGATTTTTTTTTTTCCTGATTTATGGTGTGACCCAAATCCTGTAATGTCCTTCGGGTCTGATTTAATGTTGGCACAGTCTCTGGGTTTGACTTTCCAGTTATTGGCCATTCATCAAGAAAATGGATGAACTTGATCTATTGTTTTCTCAGGTGGGCCACTGCTCCTACTATGTGCTTCACAAAAGTTCATAGGGATGCAAGCCAAAAGGAAGGATTTTCTCTTCATTTTTTTCCCCCTTTTGCCTTAAAAGTTTTCAATGTGAAGGGTAAAAAAAAAAAGTCAGGAGAAACAAATGTCTTCTAATGTTACCACCCACATGGACCAGGTTGACGATATGCTGAACCACAAACCCTTTGATGCTTCCATACAAGTCTAGACTCACCACTTTGAAGGAACCAGCAGGAAGTAGTGAAACAAAGAAAAAAAAAAACGAAAACTATGGAAAGATATAGGGATTTCAGAAATATCTTCTGCTGTCTTCTTTCTGAGTGCATAGACATGACCTCTGAATAACATGAAAGATACTGAAATGGCACATGCTGATTTCAGTGGTGAAAGTAAGAGCCACAGGAATCTGCTGGTGAAGTGAAACCGTTTCCAACTGTGCTCTTCAAAGGAATCATTAACATCCTGATAAATATGGACAACAATGAGGAGGCTACTCAATTTGATGCTTAGGTTGAATTGCCTAGGAAATTACCTGTTGCTCAACCTGGGTTTAATTATAAGCATTTAAATGATTAAGAAGTTCATTTCACTTGAGGGAGGGTGAAGGAGAGTTGGATGCAACCTTTTTGCTTTCTGTTGAAATGGTGATTGGATGCTCAGCTGCTGGGATTGGATGCTCAGCTGCTGGGATTGGATGCTCAGCTGCTGGGATTGGATGCTCAGCTGCTGGGATTGGATGCTCAGCTGCTGGGATTATTCCAGACGCTGCTATAGACAGCAAAATAGTAAGAGTGAGAAGAGTTCCTGCACTAGACCATGGTTAAAATGGACTATAGATTTGGCTGCTGGTATGCTTCCTTTATGTGCTAGGCATGTGACCTAGGGGAGAGAAGGAAAGAGGAGGAATATAATTTCAACCTCATTAAGGAGAAACCTGCTATGTCTGCAATTTGGAGGTCCTTCCTAGTCCCTAACCAAGAAGCCTGCAAAGCTCGGTGCTGACAGACTGCATATGTTTAAGCTAGTAAATGTTTTCACCTCCCACTGGCTTTATATACTTCAACACGGAGAACCTTGCAGTATTGAGCTCTAAATCAGTGGATGCATTGTCACAGCTCCCTGAATAGATGGCCAAGTTGTGGCTGAATTTTATTAACCTTGCCTAACTTTAACTGTGGGCCAAACTCTGCTTCCTTTGCTTCTGTAAATGATCCCTTTGGTTCCACTCATCTAAGTTACTGGAGTATTACTTGCTTTTGCAGTAGTAATCTACAAGAATAAATTAATTGCTTTTAATTAAATGTGAAGTATAGAAACCATTCGGGAAGTAAGGGGAGATTTTGAGACAGAGATTAAATACTCTCTAGTTATAAATGGAAGTTATATGCTGCACTGCTATTAAAGTTGGAGAAGCTGGAAATGAACTATGTTTTTAAACAACAGAAGCTAAGTGAAAGCATCAGTTATACTACAGTCATCTGGAGATGTGACAAACAGCAGGCTTTGTGACTGAGCTTAATGCATCCTGGACTTCTTGAGGTGTGAAGGCAAGGGTGACAGGCCAGCTCACCTGGACCTGCTTGGTGGCGTTATAAATGGCAGCGTGGTTATGAAGACAGACGGTCGGTCTTGCTAGGAATGACAGGGCAGGCAACTGCCCACAGCATTTCTGCTGCTTGCCACTTCCTCTTGGGATCGATGTTGGCTTCTGCCAGTTGGGTGTTGTAATGATCATGATTTGAGACCTTCTCATATGTGGATCAGGCTGCCAAAACCAAGCTAAGGTCTGGAGTTTGTGTCCTGGCTATGCAGGCGACCTATGGAACTCAGGCTGGGATTCCTCCTTTGCTTCCAGTCCTTTATCAGCCAGTCCAGATGACTTGCATTTCAGTTTGTTTAATACTTGAGGCTCTGTTTAAGCACTCTGGCAGGACTCAACATTAAAGAAACACGGCAGAGGTCCACAGATGGTGTTGTAGGATGTGTTAGTTGGGGCCAAGACACAGAAAAGCATTTAGATAGAAATTGCATCTGAAGCAAGCAACTACTTTGCCTGAAACTTTCTGGAAAAGATGTTTGAACTTTTTCTGCTGCTTTTAAAATGGTGTTAGTGTATGATCTGTTGTAGTACTCCTTCAGTAGCCTGGTAAATCTGAGATGACAAGCTTAGACCTCAGAGATTTAGGAACTGCACCATAAGAGATTGAAGGATTAACAGGTATTTTTGCAAAACCAGTTCTTTGACTTAACCCGAGGCTTGGATATAAGGTTCCTAAGGATTTGTGGAAGATGGCTGCATGAGGGACCCCTCTCAGCTGATCTGTGCGAAGTGGCAATGAGAATGTTCTTACCTGCTCATGGTAGTAGCTTAAATTGCCTTCACATGTTGTCCATGGAAATGGATGAAATATTGGCTTGCCCTCTATTAAAAAAGGAAAGCCATTAGTCTGGTGTTTTCTTGAATGCAATTTACCCTATTGCATATATACAGAAAGAAAAGCATTTGATCTGTTTGCCAATGCAATCAGGCAGGTGTTACCTGCTGAGTCAGAGCTTTACAATCTGTAGTCAAAATTCTGCGATAAGGAACATGCTGCACACAGATGGCAGAAGTTAATAGCCTGATCCTGCCATCAGGACACATAAAAGAAATTATCAGCCATAGAAGATAGAACAGTTCTGATGGCTTGGAATAGATCTGTACTGCCCCTGTACTTTGTACCCTCATTTATATAAAGCTGTTATCATTCTGCTACACTTAGTATTATTTTTAAGCTGGCATAAATAATTCCACAAGACTGAGGATAACAAGGAATTGCAGGACCAAGGCAAGGAGCCTGACTTAATCTTAAAAGGAGATGCTGCCATTCCCATTGATTTCATCTGTACTTAATGAAGCATATTACCATGACTAAAACAATATTTGAATCTGGTCTCAAGGATGATGTTGCCAAGCTGTAACACATAACTGGTCCCCAAGTACTTTTGTAATGTGGAAACTGGAAGTTCCCTTTTTTCATGTTGCAGGATACCTGCTGTGTGTTCCAGTAAGAAGGTTCCTCCAAAGCCTTTTCAGCATGTGACAATCCTGAGGCTGGTTATAGTGGCAGAAATTTTCCCTTTTGTGTGTCAACTACAATACTTTGCATTGGGGCATCACCTAGCTAGATCTCAGATCACAGCTATTTTAACTGTCTTGTGAGGTGCTTGTAAATAAATTATGATAAACTCTTACTCATCAGACACATTGAAGTCCTAGGCAAGCAGCTATTGAGAAGTACTACTATGAAGACATAAATACAAAAAAAAAGCTTTGCAATTAGGTAATGCCATAAAGCCAAGAGATAGCTTTGCTTTGAAACAGCACATATAGATGTCTGTTATGGTTGTATAAGGACATTGTGGTCACTGACATGTCATCATGAGATCGGGGTGCAATCCAGTGAATCTTCATGTTGCAAAACTCCATGAAACTTGCTTAAATGCCATCGTGTATCTTGGCGTGCAGTGTGCTGTGCAACAAGGAAACTTGGAAACAAATAGAAATTCTAAGAAAATAAGTAGTAACATATAAACCATGACATGTTTTAATATCTGCAGTGTGCTTGGTCTTACGAAACAACTAAGTGTTTATGTAGTTATTTTTGTCCTAGGGACAGGAGACTGGAAGGGAACACTCTAGTTCCCTATGAATGCATGAAGCCAGTGGAAAAGATACCCAGTCCAGAAGGATCCATGTCCATGCGCAACCTACTTAATGAGATAGCAGTATATTGTATAACTTCTAAATAGCAACAGTAATTTCACTTATACATGAGAAGGGACAGCTGTTCCTTTCAAAAATTACTTTTTAAAAAAATTTACGGTGTTAAATAGGTGATGAAAATATCATTGAAGATGGGCCTGTACCTATACTTTTAAATTACTAGTAAAAAATAATTATGGCAAGTTCATAAATATGATGAGTTAGCTTACGATGTGGTTCATAAGGTTTTGTAGCATGCTGAAGCAATTTAACTACATGTATTCAAGGGAAAAAAACCTGAGTTTAAGCAGCACTTTGTGGGAGCTGGAAGTCCTATTATAATACTCCAGTTTTCAGAGGATCCCAACTAGGAGTCAAGTGTGACTTTGTATTTTTGACTGCAAGGAGTAGCTGTGTGTCAAATGCCAGTCCCAGACATTTGCACCCCAGTAGTCTTCAGGGAGTGGAAGGAAAGGTTGTTGCCTGAGCCAGTTGGAGCTGGTTCCATTTCTACCTGGTTTTGCCCTTTGCCCAGAAGTGGTGGTTGTGTTGCCTGATGGTGTGTTCTTGTGGTACTGCCGTTGCTGCTGTTAATGGGAGCTGTCACCACTGTGCACAGTTTCATGTACATTGGGAGGAGAATGGGGTTGCATAGCATGTAGCCCTGCAAGGCTGGGTAATTTTTTACTACTTGTTCATTGGGTATTTTTGAAGGAATAAGTACTGCCACTGGTATGCAGGAATTTCTGCTTCTGTGGAAATGCTTGGCAGATGACAAGTCTTTTTTTTTTTTTTTTTTGTAGTATAGCCTTTATCCTCTGCCATGAAGAGGTTACACTGCAGAATTATGAATTCTTTCTTCTTGCCTGGAAGCTTGATTCTGAACCATCCAGTGTGCTGGCATAATTCTCTTTCTACTTCAGCCTGGCACTCATTGCTTTGCTAGTCAGGGTGCCTAGAATTCAAGGTCAAAGTCAGAGATGCTGGTGAAATAAAACTTTCAGCCTGGTTTTGTAAGACTAACGTTGTCCTCGCACCGTTAGCCAGTGCATGATAACTTTTGCACTAATGGGCTAACTTCAAAATTTAGATAATGTCTGCTGGAATGCAAGTTCTGTTAAAATAACTGTCAGTGAGGGCAGGCGAGGGGTTCCGTTAACAGTGTGAACGCTAACAGTACAGTGTAAGCTCAACTCTTGCTGGACGTGAGAGCATCTATACCCATTTGCTTCTGGTTATGCGTTTACTATGAGTAGAAATCACTCTAGATTACTTCCCCCTAAGCAGATCTGACAGAGGAGGATATTTTTCACTTACCTGCTTGTTCTTGCAAAAATGTTAGTCACTTTGGATTAAAGAATTGGATGTGTGATCAGTTCAGCTGTTTCTGGCATATTTTTTCCTCCAGTTCCATAATAGCTTTTAATGATGTTCCTTTGAAATGGCTGTGAAAAAGGTGTATTTAGTAAAAAAAAAAAAAGGAATTGAGTGAGGTGCTCACATTTAGATTGGGGCCAAATAAAACTTTGGGTCAGACAATCAAATGACATGAAGTTTTGGGTTCAATTGAGTAGGGTCTAAGAGAAGTTGATGGCTGTAGGGAAGCTGAAGTCCTAAGCAGTGGAACTCTGTCCAACCAGTTACGTCATGAAATCGCCAGCAGTGGGGATTTGAATCTTGAATCTGTATCTAAATATCAGCTGACTCTGGAATGATGGACCTATGTTTAAACTTTCTTCTGACACTGAGAACAGATTGGCCCATCTTTAAAATTGAATATATAAACACATTGTATTTTTTCCTCACAGTTTAGGGCAATGTGCCCTTATTTTATACCTGCTCTCCAGCAGTCTCATTCATGGACTGCTGAACCTAATCATGGACAAAATCCCATTGATACGGGTGGGTTTTTTTTCCAGCAAAAGTTTTAGTATTTAAAACATTAATAGATAATAAGAGAGAAAAAATTTCACTATGGCTGACTCCCTACGTTTCAGCATTTTCCCCATGTGATTTCTGCCATATCCACGTACTGGACCTCTTATTTCAGTACATTTTCCCCCCACTTCATCCTCTGGAAACTTGATAGCATTGTAGGTTCCAGGTACCGACTGCCAAAGACCAAGCTGGATGTAGAATCTAGAGAATCTAGGTATGTTTTTTGTCTGAAGCTTCACTGGAATTATACGGGTAGCTGGGAAGCCAGGTTAGACAGAAATCTTACAAGGTACCTGAAATATGAGGTTAGGGGTGGTTTCTGGGATAGAGCTAAAGTAGGGGGATGCAATGATGAGTGAAGCCTGGCATGTATTACAAAAATGAGTAGAAATTCAGGAGTTCCACCCAATACATGTGTGAGGGATATGTTTGCTCATTCCTAAGAGCACACTAATAGGCATCTTTCTGATGTCAAACCAGGCTGTGTTCCTGTTGGTAAGTATGCATGTCTGGCAACTCTAGCACAGATATCAGTCAGCCAAACAGATGTTCTCTGATAAATAACGCTCCTTCGTTTGAGCTTTTTATTTGAAGCATTTGCTTCACTGATACTTGTAATGCAGCGAGACTTCTATCGTTCTTGTTTCAATTTTTATTCCCCTTTCCCCCTGATGCTTTATAAGGTAGTTTGTCTTGTAATCCCTTCCTTATTGCTGGAAAATTGTCCATTTCAAGCCTTGATTCTACTATCAGCTATGCCAGATCAAATCCAGAGCTGCTACCCTGAGGACGAACACTCCAATCTGAGTACTGCACTTGTCATATCAGGGTTATATTCTGTCCTTTTTATCAGCAGTGCCAACCAGGAGTAAGTCAATAAAATAATTCTTAAGTATTGCTTTTCTCTTACTGGTTTTGTGAATTACATTGAGGTATCAGATTTTCAGCAAAATGGTCCTTACCGGAGCTCACAGCTGCCTGTGCTATTTGATTAATAAATGCTGCTGCAGGGAATAGCAACCTGCACAACTGTCAGCACCCTGGGCCCTTGTCAGCATGTTAACTGAAGTGCTATGTAAAAATAATTAGTCTGATTGTCTTGATTGCAAGGATTATTTTGCAACATAGATATAATATTATCACATTTTTGAAAACCTATGTTAGCCATGAAATTGCAAGATAATTTTGGTAATGACAGGGAACAAAACCTAAATTTTTGCTATTCTTCTAAATTGATGAGAATCTGACTTTTCCCTTGCCAATTACTCTCTAAATACTATGAGCTGTGTCTGTTTGGCTTGGCAATGCAATTTGTAGGTCAATTTGAATGAGTGCATTTGCTTACATAAAAATTAACCTTTTCCGGAATAAGCCTTGATCAATAAATAGGTGTTATTTCAACTTCTAAATGATGTAGCATATGAATTTTGTTTTGAATAAGGAATATATTGCAGAAAATCATGCTCTGTTCAGGTACAATTAAAAGGCAGAGCACTGTCATTTCTGAAGGAAAATATCAATAATTTTTTTTTGCACACAGGTATATCCTGGGAACTAAAAATACAGTCCTGTAATGAAACCCCTTAAATGGAGATAAAGTTGCTGTAATGTGGGAAATGTTTGGCTGTATTAATGTACAGTTCCCTAACTGTAGTTATCCTAATATTTTGCTATTGATTTCCCAGTTTGGGGCAAATTTTGTTCCAGTCACGCTTCTAGTACTTTTTTTTTTCCCCTGATTTTCATAGGAGTCATGCATCTAGACCATAAATGCAAAGTTAGGATTCAGTCTTTCAAGGCTTCATGTGTCCACTAACATTCAGTATGAGAACAGGCTCATTGAAATAAATATTTAAACTTGGGGATGTCAGTAAATTAAGCAAGTGCATATACATTGCTTGCAAGATCACATTTGTCCTTTCCATGGGACAGCAGATGTGCCAAGGTGAGATACTTGTTCTCAATGGATGGGGAGATAACAGAAACTTTTACCAAGCCAATATGTTGTATATGATGGTCATGGCAAAACTGGTGTTTCTGGCAAGAGAAAAAGAGTAGACTGGCGTTCCTCTGTTTAAATGGTAACTTTCTCAGGGCTGACAGTGAATGTGAAAGAGAGCTTGTAGTCCAGACCCTATGGCAGGAGCAGAAGTTTCCCAGGATGTGGGGTTTTGATTTGTTGCTCTTATTGTATAAAATATTTTAAAGTGGTATTTCAATGTATAGCTCTTGCATTGCTTTTAAAGATCTGCTCTAGCACAGTTTACACTTCCAAATAAAATAATGATTATCTATGTTTCTGCATTACATTAATTTTTCTACGAGTTACTGCAAACACTAGCAGAATATATGGATGGTATAATTACTTTAGTTAATAGCTTCCCCAATATACTGTAAATAGATTGTAAAATAGGTCAGAGAAATTGCTGAAACTTGAATCTTCAACATCCCTACAAAGTATCTTTAAAACACTTTTCTTGAAATCTGTGTTGTTTCAATATTATTTAGCTCACTGAAATTCTAGGCCTCTGCTCAAATGAGGATGCATAGTTTTAGTCCTGTTTAAAAACAGCCGTGCCACGCAGCTTGCACCCAGGACACATTTCAATGGCAAAACTCAAAACCAGGATCAGGCACTCTTGTAAAGCACTTTTGAAAGCTGGAGACCAGAAGATGCAGGTGAGTTTTCAGGCAGACATGGAATAATTCAGGAGCAAAACAGACCAGCTTAATGAAGGAAGAGAGAATGAATCTGTGTTTATCAACTTAATCATCAGATAATGAACCTTCTGATTCACAGTCACAAGGAGATGAAACATTACAGAGAAATATGTCAAGTGAGGTGCAACAGGAATACAAAGGCAAGAATACTGAGGGAAGATGTGTGTTTAAAAAGTGCAGAAACGAGTGAAATGCTGAGTAATTATGAAGCCAAGGATCTCAGTTTTTGTTGCGTTGACAACTTCTAGCAATTCACTAAAATATATTTTACTGCTGCTTTGCAAGTCATACTCGGAAACCCCCATTCTGTATTGTTATGGCACCCAGTGTAAAAAAGGGGCCTTACACAAGATAAATGCTAACACTAGATTTTGGCTTGATCTGTGCAAAATCACAAGAATTTCAATGAAATGGGATCCAAGTCTGCTTGGACTTTCACAGAGTTTGTCCCATCTTAGGTAGCTTACATAATTTAAGGTTTTCTTATGCATTCAAGTGGTGCCTCAGGATTATAAACGCTTGTTAGTGTTGTTTTAAGGGCATTTGCTATTTTAAAATAAGTTTTAAAGTGTGTCTTTGACTTTACCTCTTTGACAAAGCTCTTATAAATTTTCTTTCTCCATAGTGGTGTGGATGTTTTTATAACTTTAATGGCCCTGCTGACAGGGAAAAACAGTTCTTGGTAATACAGGAATGTGAGCTGAAGGAAACTAGCTCCCCAAGAGGGGCAGCTGATTAGGAGCTTTGCTGCCTTGTATTGGGGATTGGGCTACGGGAATGGGTTGCTTTCGATGCAGAAGATGGTATTGTGGTTCTATGTTAATTAAGGAATAGAGGTTGCAGCTTTCTGTTGACAGAGTAGATAGGATAGCTAGATTACTTGTCTGGAACATACACAGAATGAATACTGGTATTGTTTTGGTACCAGACATCTTGATAAGACACCTGCAAGGCCAAAATGTAATAATAGTGTAACCATGGTAATGCTGTTGAATTAGGATTGATGTAATGTTAAGAACAAAGATTGATGTAATATTAGATAAATAAATTTCTAACCAACACACTTAACATTCTTGGGATATACAGTTGGGTGCTCTGGCATATGATGGGCAAATTCCTGTTTTTATAGTGGCTGGCCAAACCTATTTACCTGTGTGCTAATGAAACTTGGTGGTAAAGACCTTTGTTTTCCTCTGCTTTTATATGTGTGGGATGCGACAGGGGGGAAGAAGGTTTGAGGCCCTTTGATCCTTCCCCTGCTTTGTGTTGGAAATTCTTGTTTCAGAGCCACAATAATATCTGAAATAATTTACAGCAACATACATGTGTTGTTCCAGGACATGTGTCAAGCCCATTCCTGAGTATAGATTCTGCTGAGTTGCCTTCTTCACTCCAGATATCCCATCTCTGTGGGACATTATCAGAGTCTTCTCATTAGTCATGGGTAACTTCTTTTTCCCCCAAAAAAGTAAGCTATAACAATTAAGCATAACAGTACTGGCTACAGAAAACAAACTCTTAATCTAATTTATATTAAACTATAATTTATTTTTCTAATAAACCTACTCTGCATTAATATCACACTTGGCATTTTATAGTTCTACCTACCTTTAGAAATGTAGCTTAATTAATCAAACACTCATATTTCTTATTTCCTGCTGCATTATTTGTTACCCCTTTGGTTCAGGGTACATCACCATTATTTACTTCTTTAATTAGCTCTGCATCATTAATCTATGCTGCTTCTCATCTTTCTTTAAATGGAGTAACAGTTTGCATTTCTGGGAGAGCATAACAGTTACAGCTGCTGGAGTTCCCTTGACATCTTACAGCCAATATCGTATGATGTGTTAAGATGTCTGTGCACATCAGTGCACATGGATACAGGATCTAAAGTCAGTGTGTTGCAGCCTAAGGATTTTCTTTAGTATCTAAAATATATTCATAAACAGTAGATAATGGTGCACTTACATTTATGCACAGTAAATAATGGTGCACTATCCCTTTAAAGCTACTTGAAGTCCATTTATCTTAGTCAAATTTGGGGTTTGCGTAAAGCTGAGCTGCCAAAACACTTGGAAAAGTGTGGTATTACAGACTCCACTTCGTCTAGCAGCTCTGTCGATGTCTGTTGCTGCAAGAAGTTCCAGCAATGTCAATGTGATGTCCAACCCAAGTGCCAGCTTCCACACTACCCTGGGTCTTATCTGCCCAAAGTTAAGATGGTGAGCTCTGCGCCAATGCGCAGTAATTTGATTTTTCATTCACTGCAGTTGGTTTGTAAGGGGTCACCTTATGCACACTAGGCTGGAAACCCTAAAGCAAAACACAGCCTATTTGAAGTCTAGGACCCTCTCGGAGTGCTACTCGTCTTCCATCTCCCCTTTTGCCCAGGACTGCTCTTCCCCTGGGAGCTGGCTCTTCATGCATTTATAGGAAGCTAGGCTCTGGGACACAAATGTCATAGATTTTTTTTCTGTATGTGAGGAGATTACGTTATCAAAATCGCTTCCTCCAGAGCCCAGCTCTTCTTCAGAGTCTAGGTAGGAATTTTATTTGTCTGAAGATTTTTATTTGGTGAGCTTTGTCCTTGTCTTATTCCTAGGTGACTTCAAAATGAGGAGACAGGAAAGTGGAAAAAAAAAATTCTTTTTTTTGTTCAGACAAGAGCTTTCCTGTAGGGGTCTAGGCATCCAGCTAAGCTCCTACCACGCTGGGTTATTTTAACGTGTAACTGCTGCTACACACAGTAATTAGGCAAAGGAGGCTTCTTGGTTCTTATTTTAGAGTGTGACAAAACTCCCCTCTTTGAAGCAAGGTGCACACTGCTGGGAAAGGGCTTGGTTGTACCTATGTGAGAAATGCAGAGCATACTATCAACAGCTTCTCACTTTTTTTTTTTGGCCCGTTAAAACTACACATACTTTGCAGAAAGAGCAATTTGATTTCATTGATTTGTTCTGAGATTCTCAAAGTGGTCTCAAGAGGATTAAGATGCGCAGTTCCCATTAATTTAAATTGGAATTACCAACAGTTAAATACCTTAAATGGTTTGGGAAATATCAGTTTTATTTTTTTATTATATATCATTATTTAGTGCAATTGATCTGCAGAGCGGGGAACCCTGAGTGTGGTGGGCAGGCAGAACAGTGTTTTGTGGTGGTGCCAGCTCTTTTATTTTGACAGTCCTGGCTTGATTTAGGGTTCGGGAGCTTCTGCATGGCTCATGATGGGAGGTGACGTGTGCAGTAAAAGCCTGCCCGGGAAGATCAGTCATGCTCATAGATTAGAAGAGCTGCGCTCTCAGCTACAGCAATTTCTTTTGGGCCGCGGTGAGCAGGCACTGCAGGTGGATGGTGCTGCAGAGCTGAGGACCAAGATCTATTCTTAAATCTCGTTTATCTGACCTAAAAGATCCTGTTTGTATTTGTATGTCAGAGAAACAATCAATTCCTGCTGTCCTGTCAGTGGTATACAGGACAGTCTGTCCAACTGGTACATTAGAAACTTTTGCTAAAAACCCCCCACTTGTGCCTGTTTCTTGCCTTACGTACTTTTGGGTGCTTGGCTCTTTTCATTTGCCTTTTGTTTCTAATATTCAGGAATAAAACTACAGAGACACTGAAGCTCTATGTGGAGTTTGCTGTAAAAGGGCAACGCAGTCGTTATGTTAATAGCTAGGAACTTTAAAGACCTCAATTATATCTCAGGCTTCCTGCATAATGTTTGGCAAATCATATGCTCTCCCTGTTTCTTACACATCCCTCACAAAAGTCACGTGTGCTCCTATATACATGAAAGGGACACTGAAACTGGTGTGCAAAGCTCTGACCGGAACTGGAGCCAATGTCTTCATTCCCAGATCTGTGGGAGTACATCCTTAGAAGTTAAGAACAGTATCATGTTATAAACATGTCAACATGATGCTTAAATGCGACAATAGCCAAATTATAATTTTTGCCTTTCAAGTAGAAGTCTGAAACCTTTTTAAAATGGAGAATTCTTAATAAAGAATATATTAAACCCAGCTTTTGCATTAACTTAGTGGTTCAGGTTTTAGATGGTCTGAAAAGCATGATCAACAGAGAACCAAAAGACAGCATTCTGGTAGAACTACCTTTCTTCATAAATTTACTCAAATAATCTTATCCCAGCTGAGTAAATTGTGTAAGGGGAAAAACATCACTGTGTAACCCACACTAGGAATTAGTGAAAAATTGTCTTGGAAGATTTAGGAATATTTTAAAATTGAGTTCTGTGTGAGCCCATGTTGACATACTCTTCATCTATAAATTATTGGGGGAAATGAATGGTGCCAAGCTTGGTCTAAGTAAATGATCAGAGTCCATGATTTCCACAAAAAGGTAGATATAGGCTGGAATCAAATTTTACATCATGGGTATGAGAGCACTACTCTGGGAAATAAGTACATTAGGGCATGCAGCTTTCTTAGCATCAGCTATTACATCCTTTTAAGCCGTGTTTCTGGTAGTACATTTCCTTCTTGAAAATTGGGAATTTGTTCTATTTTTATAAAAATGAGCTTATTGCAAATTGGCAGACTCTGCTGCGTACACAGCTTTCTGTGCCACACAGGGACCGCGGGGCAATTATCAGAGGCATCCATTGAAGGACTTGAGTAATTTGCCAAATGTTATGTTGTTTTCAGATAAAGCAAATAGTTTTAGTACTGAAGGGCATTTAAGTACTCTTTTCGCTTAGTTTATTTAAATTGTCTTGTTTCTACTATCCCTTTAAAAGCATTCCTCTGTCTACAGAGTCTTCCATTTTTATGTGCTCAAGCAGAGTTACGTGGCTTTAGTGTCTTCTATGAATCTGAGCATACGGGAGTTCATCCGAAGATGTAGCTATACAAGGATGTTAATTTAAAGGAGGAGGTCAGTTAGAGCTTCGTTAACAGTTTAAAACACAAGGTCCTCTCTATGAGGAAACAGAATGATGTTTCTGACAGCTCTGTACTCTCCTCTAAAAATAAAACTGTCTGATAAGAATGGTTTCACAAAGGTTTGTCGTCTTATTTTAGTATTTCATATTAACCTGCTGGTGCACTGCAGGACAGACCCATAGTCCTACCTATTGCCTGTCCAGGTCATCACAGGAAGACTGGAACGTGTCCCTTAATCTGCCTTTTATTCTATGCCTCCAATAATAATGTGGAGAATGTATACCACAAGCCTTTTAATTCTACCCTCTGCTTGCTTCTGACTTTATTTTTAAACTGTTCAGTGTTCTTTTCCAATGAGAATAAGCACTGCCACGTGTTGCATGGGTGTGAACAAGTGTCTCCAATACATACAAGCTGTTCCTTGGACAGTAGGGCTGATGATAATGCTTGGTTTCCTCTGGACTTGCCTCCCATGTTTCCTGTACCCAGCCCAGTCCCAAACCCTGGTGGTTGGTCAGGCATACACTGCGGAGCTGTTGGGTAGCTGAAACATCCCTCCCTCCCTTTTAGAACGTGCCTTCTCTGTCTCCAGCTGCTGTCTTTCATGAAGCTGTTAGGAATGTAACACCCAAGACCTCTGCTGCTTTTTCACGTGTAATTATAGTTGGCCAGGTTCAAAAGCCGTCGCAGAGGACTGGCAGACATTGTGATCCCATAAGCCTTGTTTCCTTAAGGAGCCCAGGCTAAAATTACCTTGCCATATTACATGGTATTGTATCACATTACTTAATGCATGTCTTCAGGAAATGATAAATGCCAGGCAGCTTTCATTACTTGCAGCACTAAGTGCGCTGACCGTCCTTGTTACTGCGATAGTGCCATGAATTCCAAATATTTCCTGCTTTTTGGAAAGAACTATATACTCTCCTGTGCTGCGCAGCTCTGCTTTGTCAGAAAGCTCACTTCTTTTCCTTTTAAGTTCACTTTCCTCTTCTGTTTTCTCTTGCCAGGGGACCATTAATTCTGTCATAACAGCGTACTTATTTGTCACCACCTCCCAGCTGGTTTTCCGAGAGGAGCAGGTCTGTTTGCTGAGGGAGGGAGGTGGGGAGGGCAGGGGGAGTGGAAGCGGTGTAAAGGCTTTCTGCTGTTGACTCGCTCTTCCCTTTTGCTACTGTGCAGAGAATTTTCCATGCTAGGTTCTCTACTCTGACTGCTTTATCACCTTCTGCAGCCAGCCTTACCTAATCTCGGCCTGTGTCAATCAATGATCCCTCTTCTCCTGCATTCATATCTTTCCTTACTTTCAACTTTTCACTGTTTTCAACACCACCTTGTGTCTCTACTGACAAGTGCTTTTGAACAGATGCCACACTGCACCTTGCCAGACCTGTTCAGAAATATGCATCTGGATGACTTTTCTGCACGCAAGAAAAAGAATTGGCATCCATATTTAGTCTTTCATCTATATATATATAAAAATGGATTTGAGGTAGTTTAAGTTGGAACTAAATGGGTGTGGCTCTTGTGAGACTTTGATTACTTTTCGTGGTATACAGTACTGCTGTTCATGGTGAAATTATAATCATCTCAGTCTTTTCCTGTAATTGCTCTCGCAGCAAATGTAACATGGTGCAACTGTGAAATAGTGCCTACTGTTCCTGAAAAGTTGAATGTCTAAGGGTGATGATGGGTAGGTCCCTTGCAGTGGTCAAAAACATTTGAATTCAGAGTAACGGACCCATGGCTGCTTTTTGGATTGTAGGGTTGATAGTGCTGTTGATTTCTCCCCACCACAATCGTACATGTACTTGCAATTTGTTTAATTACCTTTTTGATCTTGACCAAGTCCTCTTACCAGATTTTGATTCTGAAGTAAAACAGGGGAGAGATGCAGATGTTAATAATGAGTTTGGTCTGAATACCTTAACACAGAAAAGCAAATCAATAGATGCATGCTTCTCCCACCTCTTTTCAATTTTTACTTCTTGCTATATATTGCATTGATGATAGGTTTGTCTGGTTCTCATCCCCCCCAATCTTTCCTTTTTGGTATCATCTTTTCCTGGGTTTTACAGCTGTGTCTAAATCTTTGTGGTGTTAGGATCAGACTAACTCTAGCTACTGAGTTCTTTTAACACCACAATTTGAGAGCAGGATGAATGAATCCCTTCATCTAAAATAGTTCATGTTTTAACATTATTCATCTCTGGCAGATTGCTACCTACCAGTAGAAAGGTGGCTGGGTTGCTATATGTAAAAACAGCAGGCTGTGCAGCATGCCAGGTTTCATCAGCCTGTCTTGCACATAGGTCACAGAAGGTGCTTAAAGGCTTTGTGTACATTTAAATAATTTTCATTATCTTTCTTGTCACAGTTGATTCTTGGTCTCAAATTTACTTTAGCTTTCCTCACCTCTAAAGTTGTCCTTATCACAATGTTCTCGAGGGTAACAGAGGTGAATCCAGTTTCCTATTTTTCATCTTTTGTAATTTTGTCTTGCACTCATATATAATGAGTCATCATGGAAAAGGAAATAGCTATTGGCAAGCTGTTTTCCTGAAAAAAATAAAAAAACCAACCAAAAACCAAAACCAACAAAAAACCCCACCAAAACACCCTGGGCTTATTTGTCAGGTAAACAAAATGAAGTATGGTCAGCAAGCTGGGAAGCTGTTTATCTTGTTGTTTAGCCTTTGACTTCCAAGTCTGGGGTTCAGACTTTCTGGGAGCATTTTACTGCCATAGAATCATAGAATCGCTTTGGTTGGAAAAGACCTTTAAGATCATCGAGTCCAACCTTTAACCTACCCCTGCCATCCCACCACTAAACCATGTCCCTAAGCACCTCATCTATCCTTCTTTTAAATACCTCCAGTGATGAGGACTCCACCACCTCCCTGGGCAGCTCATTCCAGAGCCTGACAACCCTCTCGGTGAAGAAGTTTTTCCTAATGTCTAGCCTAAACCTGCCCTGGTGCAGCTTCAAACCATTCCCCCTCATCCTATCATCTGTTACCAGGGAGGATGTGTGCTGATGTGGCCAGTTCTTCTCCTGACGTGGGGGAAAAGTGAGTCTTGTTCACAGTACTGGATCCTGTATCTTAAGCTTATTCCATGTGGTCCTGTTTGGTTTTGAGTCTTGTTTTCTTTTATGTGAGGTTTTGTCCATTGCCATTCAGACGTGATCTGTCTTGAAATAATCAGGCACTAATGGCAGATACCTAAGTATCAGTACAGTCTTAAAACCTTGTCTACCATTTTATGGGGTGTGCTCTGGACCTCCTGTGCTGCCAAAGACAGTGCATTCTACTCTGGGATGGTGGTTTTTCATGTAGCGTCTTTAAACTGTTGTGGTACTTTTTTTTTTTTTTTTTACTTGTTTTCTGCCAGTAGAGGTGAATTATAGCAGAACTAAACTACCACCTTAAAATGAATGCTGAAAATTGTTGCTGTTCCTTTTTAATGATTTAATTTGGGAGATATTTGAGAGAGTGTATTTTATAAAAGCTCACCAGCCTAAGTTTCCCTTAGGCACAGAGCAGCAGTCTGATGCTCTGTGCTTTCTTATTGTGCTAGTTGCAAGATATCAAAAGTAATCTTAACACTGAAGGAGGCATCAAATGAGCAGAAAAGCCTTAGAGCAGTATGTTCACAGGCTGTATTCTAGTGCATTACGAACTGAATCATGGACCAATCTCAGGTCTCTTGAGTAGTTGAGATCACACTTTGGAATTGTTCCAATGTTCACAAAGCTGTTAATTTCTGATTAAATGCAGTAACGCAGGGTAAGAGTCATCCTTCATAACGTGAGGTATGTTCATAAGTCTGTGCGGAACTGAAGTCTCCAGGAAGGATTCCCCATGTCCCTGAAGCCCAGAGGAGTTTGCCTCAATGGATGGCTAAACTGGGATATAAAATACAGGCTGTAGTGGCAAGTCTGGCTTGATTGACTGACCATAATGGAAGGGGGAAATAATTAGAAGTGATTTGACTAGAGAGCAGGGGTGTTCTGAGGCGTGGTCTGAAGGTATCAAAGTCTGTAAGATGATATAAGCTTCATCAGTGTTTGACCTTTTTTGAGTGGAATTTAGAAAAACCTTGGAAGTCTAGAAGCCCTCATGGAAAACATTTTTCTACGAGATGTTTTTTCCTAAAATTATCATGGTGCCAGACATAAGGATTCTAACTCTGCTGACAGACAGAGTGGGCAAGCCCCTGTACCTAGAGTGATTGAGGTCCTTCAGCTGTAATACCTGGTTGTTTTTAAAATAACTTATTTTATCCCTCGTTTGTTACTTTTTGTGCTTTTCTAGAAAAACAAAGCACAAGCTTTAAATACAAAATCTTGGATTCAGCCTTGGAAACTGAGCACACGGCTCTCATGTGGAGCCCTGTTTAAGGCAATAGGGTTATTTGTTCATGTCCATTTGCATGGAACAGCATTCAAGATTGGGCATCAGTGTAGTCCATTAATCCATAAATAAGTGTTACAGATAAGTTCTCGGGTAAAATCAATGGTACTGTTCACCAGGGAAAGCATTACTCAATGACTCTAAATGTTCAGATTAGGGGCCTTGGTCTGGGTACCAAGTTTAAGGAAAAAAAAAAAAAATTTTAATCTTACTCCTGTATCAGCAATGTGGTTATGAGTGCTGCCCTTGAAGGCAGACAGCAGACAATCTGATTGCTTTTCAAATTGAATGCCTCACCTGCTGTTTGTAAACGTGTTCTTCTCTCATTTACCCTGTTACTGAACAAACAGTCATTGATTTCTGTTGCACATGTGTTTTAAAGCAGCAACAGCCAAGCTTTGACACAAATGCAGAGCCTGTCTGCTTAGTGAGGTATCCAGCTTAAAATTACAATCTACTAAAGAAACTGTAGCCAGGCCTTTTCATTGTTATTGATACTGCTAAAAAGGAAAATGAACACAGCTGAAGAGAACACTCAGGTTATTAATGCATACCTGCCCTGGAAAATGTGAATTTGGAAATTCAATGTGAAGTACATTTGACTTGGATATAAGTGAAGTATAACTTTACAGCAGAAAAGTGGTTAAGATTGTATTAAAGAGAATAAATTGCAAACCTACTGATGCCAGGGTTGCGACAGAGGGCGAAGCTTGTTCATTGCTCTGGAACAGGATCTGTGTTTTCAGTAAGAAAAAGGCACAGGGGATTTATCAAATGCAGACTTTGTATTTTGTAGGGATTGTGTATATCCTTAATGGTATGTATCTTTTATTTTGCTTGTTTTCTGTCACTTTTACAATGTTTCTTAGTTATATTGGTACAGTTCTCATGTGCATACTTGATCAGTTTTCCTGCCCCTGCTCCTTTGATTTTGTAGTGCTACTGGGAGGTCTCTAGCTCATCCTACCTGTTGTGTTTAGGTACTTACGTTGTGCAAAAGTATAATGGAATATAGGCTCCGTTTCCATGTAAGATCATTGCTGACACACAAGGCAAAGTCTGGGTAAAGGAGATTTAACAAAAAAAACCCCAGAAAATAAAGAAAAGCAGAGACTTTAGGCTGTGTTTTTCTAAGGAGGTCAATCTCCTTTGTATTATTATTGTTTTCTTTTAATTCTTGAAAGTACCCCTAGTAATTGAAATATGAGTACAAAGGAAAATTCTGCTTCAGGATGGGATTAACTCAAGTGCTGAAGTTAAGTCTCGTTTGCCTTCAGATTTCAGCAAATGCAATTCACTTAGCATTCTGGTCTGAACTGTCCTCTAATGTGGGTGCCCCAAATTTCCCTGTGGCTCTCCATTGCCTATGTATGCTGTCTAGAACTGGCTAATGTAATTACTACCTAGAATCAAATGCAAGACTCCTGAGCTCATCTAGTAATGAGCCATTTGTATCCTTGCGGTGCTTTAATTTCATAAATGACAGGATGCTGGTGTGAGACAGAGCGGTATGACAATATGTTTAATTCCAGCATTAAAGCATTACACTTTTCTGTACCTAGTTTCTGAGTATTTGCTGCTCTTCCTGACAATACTTATCTCTGTATCTGTCTGGGAGCAAAGTCCTTTTCAGGTGTGTCTGAGGAATGCCTTATATCAACTATTCCACGTGTTAAAGGATAAAGAATACTGTAGCATTTTCCATGTCTTGCCTTGGGCCATACGCCACATAAATGTCTTCACAAGAGAGCTACTCAGTGCTACTGATGTGACAATATATAATTAAGGCATGTGGAGTTACAAGCAGTTTTATCAAAGAATATATGACGGCATTGTACAGTTTTATTAAAAGGTGGACTGCATTCTTCCTCACACAACAGGTTAGTGCTTGGTGATTAATCACTTGCATTCAGAGGGTGTTACGCTTCTAGGGCCAAAATTTTTACAATCTTATATGTGTGGAAATCCACTGATGACAATAAAACCAGGCTGATTTACACCACCAAAGAATGGATTGCAGTTTTTCTCTACTTTGGACGGTTTTGTGTATTATTGATTATATATCCTCATTCAAATGTGTGTAGAGCATTCCAGCAGCTCTTGCTGCGAATGCACTGGCTAAACTATTTACCCTTTGCATATGATTCTGACTTCAACTTTTTCCTTGCTGGGAATGTTCACCACAGAGTGTACTTCACCCCGCCCGTCTGGACAGAGTAAATTCCTTTGAACAGTCTTGCCCAGGCACCATGATACTTTTCAAGCCAGCAATTTTTCCACAGAAAAGCAAAACGCATCAGCCTCTGTCCTTGCTGTGGATTATATCCAGATATGAGAGCAGATTAGATTTAGCCTAACTGGTGAGAGCCCTTGTTGGCACAGATTCACAAGCTTTATGCAAACATTTTAATTCCAAGTACTTCAAAATAATATATTCACTCATAGCTATGTCCTTTGTAATTATTTCTGTTATGGAATTCTTCATGGTTTGGACTGATTTTTACCATGCCGTTAGGAGAGAGAAAGGATGAGAAAGCCCTCATTTGGATTATAAAACAGACTGCAGGAATCTGAAATAAAACTTTACAGTTGCATTATCTTCTTTACTGTAACGCTTTCTGAAACTTACTGCTGAAACAAATGTCAAAACAAGCATTACTTTCCTAAGTCTTGCGCAAAGGTTAAAAAAAAAAAAAAGCAGAAGAGTTGAGCAGCAGGTCTGTTAAAGCTGCAGGCCAGCGCGAGTCTGGGCTCATCTTCCAGGTCTAGCACTGCTTGACCATCACAAATTGTTGCTGTTATAATGAAAATTAACACCCAAGATTATTTAAGTGTGTCTCTTGTTCCTTAGCAATTAAATACTGGAGTTTTATGTATATTCTTTAGACATGATCTATAGCTGCCACCGTTCCTGTACTGATTATGTTGGTGAAATTCAGTGTGGATGCTCGCTGGGGAATGGGTCAGCTGATGAGACTTCTCCGTGTACACTTACCTCCTGGGCTAGCCATTTAATTGAATCTAAAATCAATTTTCAATTAGTGGTGGTTTGGCACCTCATATTCGCTGTTAGAATTGTGAATAAAGGTAAAGAGAAAAGCATGAAAATCCATAATTACTTTTACCTTTATGAAATGAACACTAGCAGCATTAGGAAGAGGTGTGCTGAGTACTTAAAGCATTCAGAGGGATAGTTAATGCTGCAATGTCCAGAGATGCTCACCTTTACCAGCCTGGCAATGTGCTTGGTGTTACTGCATTTATCAAGGCCAGCACAGCTGGATAGAAATTATTTTGACTGCTGTTTGAGAAACAATGCATCCCTACATAATGGCCCCGAGGTTTAGGTTATTTTCCCCTCTTCAAATGGAAACAAAACCTCATGGTAGGTCAGTCAACACTTGCATCTTAAGCCAGCCCTGCTGCTGGAAAAACATGAACTGGAAGCCTCAAACTGAATTTTTCTCAATGAGAAAGACTTGACAGGTCTGATTTAGACAAAAATTATTTAAAAACCTACGTATGGCATGAATGTCTGAATTCCCTGGAGAATATAAGAACTACAAGTGGAGCTTCCATTAGTAGTTGTCTTCAGAGTTTCTAAGATCTTGTCTGTGGTTTTTCCAGTTGGTGGAGGATATCTGTCCTCTATCATGTGTGCAAGAGGCCTAGCCCCTCTCCTGTCAGTGCAGCTACATCACCTCGTTGCTGAGATCTGGTCAATAATTTTTGCATTCAGTTCCATACTGCAAGACTATTCCAGAATGACCATTATTTTGCAACCATTGCCTTTTAGGCTATTTGTTTTAAATTGTTGCAACATAAAATCAATAGAACCCAGCAGGGCTCAAATGGTAAACACTGAAAATGGGAATGCTGTTTCTTCTGCTAACCCTTCCATATGTGTTTTAATTATTTTTAGCATGGGGAATTGTGTGTTTCTCTTTCCCTAATTTCCAACAAGTTCTACTTCTGTAAACAGCCTAGGTGATTTTCTTTCAAGTGTTTCAGGAGAAAGTCTGTCCAGGTCATTCGCAAGGTTTTGGGATATATTTGATGACTAACTGTGGAGAAGTACCTGGAATGTTGTAAGGACAATCTGGATGGTCTTCATATTTAGTTACTTTTCTGTATTACCTAGAATCATAGAAGAGTTAGGGTTGGGAGGGACCTTTGGAGGTCATCTAGTCCCACCCCCCTGCCATGTGCAGGGACATGTTCATCTCGATCAGGCTGCTCAGAGCCCCGTCCAACCTGACCTTGAATGTTTCCAGGGATGGGGCATCTATGACCTCTCTGGGCAATCTGTGCCAGTGTTTCACCACCCTCATTATAAAGAATTTTTTCCTTATATCCAGTCTAAATCTGCCCTGTTTTAGTTTAAAACCATTACCCCTTGTCCTATTGCAACAGGCCCTGCTAAGAAGTCTGTTCCCATCTTTCTTATAAGCCCCCTCTAAGTACTGGAAGGGTGCTATAGGGTCTCCCTGGTTCCTTCTCTTCTCCAGGCTGAATAACCCCAACTCTCTCAGACTTTCTTCATAGCGGAGGTGTTCTATCCCTCTGATAGTTTTCGTGGCCTCCTCTGGACCCACTCCAACAGGTTCATGTCTGTCCTCTGTTCGTCAGAACTCGATGCAGTGCTGCAGGTGGGATCTCAATGGACTGTCCCATTAAAGGACAAATGGGCAGCATTAAAAGAACCAAACGAAGCATGCAATTCCCATTAGTAAATCACAAGTTATGAAAGTAATTCAATAATGCATGAAGTATGAATTAGTAAAATCTTTCAAGCAGCATTGTCTAAAAGTTGTAGATTTTCTTTTTTTTTTATTATTGACCCCATACTCTTTAGAATTACAGTAGCAAGAAAATCCCCAACAGTATCTGAACATGGAATCTTGCTACTGATCACCTACTTATGTGCCTCTTCCTTAGTTGTGTTTTGAAAACACAGGGATGGCATGGAGCACTGGCTGATCATGTTACTGCTGTCTGCATTTCTGAAACCGCTCTTATAGTTCTTAATGGCAGACTGTTGAATTTTGCTTAGACTTGTTAATCCTCTTATAGGTGCCATGATTCTGCTTCTAGCAGGACTTCTTCTGTGCTATTGCCGGACTTGAAAGCCTGCATCCTATCCTGCAGCAAATCAAATGCATTTGCAGTAAGCAGGGTTTTATCTCTTTGGTCTCCTGCCAATTCTAACAACATCCAATTTCTGTTTTGCTCCCTGGTGGGTGTTGGAGAAGCCCCAGAGCTACCCTGATTTAGTCTGACTGCTCAAGGCCCCAGGACTGTTCTGTGAGCAAGGGTTGAACAAGTCACTGGAGATTCCCTCCATTGTACTCACTCTCCCTTGGTTGTTCCCTTCATGCAGACTGGCACCATATCGATTCTCTGCTACTGGGATGGTCCCCAGAGAACGGACCGGTGATATGTAGCATGCTGATGTGTCAGTGTCCTTTGCTGTTCTTCCTACTCCAAGTCAAATACAGGTAGTAGTGGAAAAGTTGCAAGAAAGGTTGAATGCTCCTACAGATTTTCTTTGCTGTCTTAATGCTGTTATTATTGGCTAATACATATGATTTTCTTAGGTATATTGTGGCTACAGGTAGCCTCAATTTAGCATCCAAGCTTAAATCTCCTCCAGTTATGTCAAAGTTCAGTTCTAAGGCTGGATCTTGGTTTTCTGACTCAGCCCCATTTCTACCATTTGCAGTAGTAATTACAGTAATTCACAGCAAAAAGACCATCCGTTGTGCTGCAGGTTAAACGGATTTCCTGCAAACAGTCCTGTGTATATATTGATTAGTATAGTTTTATGTGGATTGTTTTATAAATTGGGGTTTTTTACTTTCGAATTTTATATTTCAAAATTTTTAGGTATGTGCGACAGGTCTAAGGAGCGAAGAGCATTTCTTTTTATTGCAGTTTCTTTTTAGACTTAGCAGTTAGGGCAGTTTGAAGATGAGATAATTCCTTTGAAGTCAGTGGTTTTTCACTACTGCATTGCTAGCTAAGCTTGCTGGGGGAGAAGAGGGAAAATAGGTGCCTATTGATCTTCTATATTCATTTTGTGTGGCTAGTGCTATATTTTCTTTCCCTTCTCTACTCCATGGACCCATAAGACTCTCCGTGGGTTTGAATTAACTGCTGTGAAGCAGTCCTGTTTGTACAACTGAAAGGGGGATGTTTGATGATGGCCCCATCCTACTGGCTTTGACAGGACCTGGATGAAGTCTTTAGCGCTGCAGTGAGTGAGTAACCTGCATTAGAGGGGTGGCAGCGTTAACGGGATGCTCGTGTTGAAACAGCACATCAAATACGTGGTGACAAAGATCAGCGAGAACGCAGTATGTCTAGGGAAAGGCAGCTGCTGTGAAGGTGCAGCCTTCACCATACAGATGATTTGGGTGCAATTTTATGGGAAGATGCCTTAAAAACAAATCTCCCTTGAAACCACTGGTCATAGAGAGAGAGAAATTTCTTGCGTATTTTCTAGTGCATCTCGACACTTCTGTGTTGCTCCTTGTTAACTCTTCTATGTCAGTGCTGCGGTTCTTCAAAGACAGAAAAGAATACCAGTCAATAAATCCTTAACAGGAGTATGAATTATGTAATACAGAATTTGCAATTGTTAAGGGGGGAAGCACAGAGATTAATGGGTCTGAGTACAGAATGCCGTAAAACCCAAAGTACCCTGAATCTTTACAAGCGAAACAGCATTAGCTGTGATAGAATGAATGTTTGCAATTGTTCCTACAAATTTCTGGATGTTTACTGAAATGTTAAATGGGCTTATGTGTGAGAAGCCATTGGCAACTGTAATTAAATTTTCCCTAAACATATACAATTTATGGCACACTTATTCTCTGTAATAAGTAAGACTTTAAAGGCTTAAGGAGCTTCAGATGAACTGCAGCAGTGTCTTAATAAGCTTCTGCATCTTACTGAGTGTTTCAGCTCTTTAATGACTTCTACTGTTATAAGTCTTCTAAAAGTTTATTTACCAATCTCTGTTTACATTAATTAGTATAGCTATTTCAAAATCAAAACTTTTACAGGCACTTTAGCTCAAGATATCTTATCCTTGTCTCGCTTTATCAAGTTCCTAACTGTATTGTTTCACACCAATATTGACTCCTGCAAGTAAAAATAAAAATGTATGTCATTTCTGTCCCTGAGCCAAATAGAAGGAGCTGTATGTAATGCTGTGGAGAAAAATCACCAAAGGGAAAACATTGCAGAGAACCTTCCATTACCTCTTTCAGCTAGCGACGGCAGATTAATAAATTTGTTGTATACCAGAGAACAGGCTGGTGCTGGGCACACTTGACAACTAGACCATACAGCAAAGTTGTGGTTTTTGTGCCTGGTTACAGCAGTTTTCTGGTGAGACCAAAGCTCTGTCAGCACAGGCTTGGTCTCTTCTATCTGCACCAAGGTTAACACCAGAGTTTCCAACATAATTTTACAAGGGGGTAGCTGATGTGAATTATTCCTCTCTTCTTTCAATGGATACAAAGATAAATTAGGAAGTTGTTTGCTGCCTTGCACCTGGAATATATATTCACATATGCAGGAAATCTTCCCAGAAGTTGTTACCAGAGTGCTGGGAGCTTGGTGTAACTGAGGTTTCTTTTATTTTACTATGTCACTTAATCCATATTGCATAGCTGGTTTTTCCTTCAACACTTTAACTGACAGAGCATTGTTATTCTCAGAACCTTCTCTGCCCATGATAATGCCACTGAAGAATAATCAGTCTGGGAAATTTGTAACTAGGCGTAATTTGCAACAGTTTTCAGCTCTGGCATTGATTATTGCTACTTAACATTTAAGGTTAAATTAATGCTGCGGCACACAAGAATTGGCATAATAAATAGGAAGATTGCCAAGCTGTTCTTTAGGTTCAGAAAAAAACTGGCCTGTGTGCACGTGAGCAAGTCCTGCAGGTTGTGCAACGCTGTGCAATATAGATAATAGTCTGCAAATACAGAATAGGCATCTTTATTACTCTTCTGGTGACTTCAGTATTTTAAAACTTATATTCATCAGAGACGGGATGTCTTGGATCATCTAATTCTACACTTGAACCTGACAGTCCTTTACAAGCAAGGACAGCTCAGCAGTGAATATTAAATTGTAAAAATAAGGAAGAGTTCTTGCAAAGGGCAGAATACATTGGTAATGTCATATGTTATAACCTATAAACTGTACCTGTATAAATACTTAAAAGGCTGTCAGGCTTTTTAGATAAAAACTTGATGTCTCCAGCAAATAAATCTTTCTAAAATGTTGACCCTCTATTTTTTTTTTCTTGAACCAGTTCAGCCATAGAGAAATCATGATCAGGCATGCTCTGTCAAGCTGTTATTTTCTGTGATAACAGGTGTTTTTCAAACTACTTTTACAGCTGTAGCCTGGGCATGGAAATACAGCGATGCATAGGAAAGGAGAGTGCAAGAACTGGAATGCTGTTAATCATCTATGCAGTTGTCTGAACAAGTGTCTGCCTCTCTAGTGCTTTCAATTATCACTGTTTCTAAAGAGAACTTACAGATCTGCATAGAATGCAATGTTTTGGGTATTTCTGGTAAAAGGTAAATCTCCTTTATTTTGTTCCCCTTTAAAACACATCATAGGTATTTCAGGACTTACTTATTTCAAGCTATCCAGGCAGACTAATGTTGCAATTACCAGCCATGGCAACTAGACACTATTGGTGCTACAATGAATCACTGTATCAATAACAGACTAACTCCAGCTAATTGCTAACTTTAATTGATGTTAAACTAAGCCCAAACCTCACTGTTGGTAAAGGGTTTCTGGACGCTGTAGCTGTAAGCCAGACCTAAGTTTGTGTCTTTACTCTTTGTCCAAGGATTTGTCTAATGAATGCTCTGTATCTACAGTGTCCTGTGGCAGAGTCCCGGAGCTTACCTGCATCTTTTGTGGAGGGGGAGAAAGCACCTCCTTTGCTCTCAGTCTGCATCCCACTACTCATTTGATGTCTCCCCCTTATGCATGTAGCAGTTACTTTTCCTTTTGTGATCCTTCCAAAGGTTTTCTGCCTTCTTAGGCAGGCCTAGTGTTAAGTAGTATCAAGAACTTCTGCCTCTTGCATATCTTAGGACTCCTCCAATGATGAGGAAAGAAAGAATGGGCATTTCCATCTTTCAGGTAAAACGCTATCAAGGAGGCCCTTACACTCAGCCTTTGTGAGGAATGTAGAGGAAGGGTGCTTATCCAAAGAAGACTTAAGCAGGCGAGAAAGAGTCGTTGTTGACTTTGACTTCTCACACAGGACCTGCACTGAGGGTATGAGATGTGATGCACCTTAGTACGTTGAGCTGATGGCTTTTTCATCAGTTACTACAACTCAAAGTACCCCAAAGGGATTCTCCACCTGGTCTCTGTTCTTTGGGAAGGCAAACACAGAGTAGTTAATGGCATATATATACACAGAGTTTTCCGTGTGTTGGTTAGGTGAGGTACTATGGGGACTTCTTGCCATTCTGACTAATATTTTATTGTTTTCTTTTGTACTCTTTTCAGCTTTCTTGTGTCTACCTCATGGATACCTTATGTTGCATAGGACAGTCTGAGCTCTCTGGGTCAAATATCTTTTTAGTTTAGTGCTTGAGCAGCACCTGAAATAACGAGAGCAGTGTTCTGGTCTTGCTGTCTGTAATGTACTACAAAGAGCCTGCAAGCAAAATAAGCTCATGAAATCACATTTTGCATGTGGAATATGTATGTTTTGGCTGGGACTTTTAAATTAGTTAACCTTATTTTATCTCTTACTGTTGCATAGTGAAATAGTCAAATCTTGGCATACAAAAATGAATAATGCCAATCCAGGGAAAGCAGTAAAAAGATATTCCAGAATTTTTCATTCTGCCTCACACTTCCTCAGCTGTAGTGAAGGGTTTACAAAGCTGCTTCAATAAATTCCCACTCTGGTAGTGGCTTGTATGGGCCACGCTGCCTGGCCACTGTGGTTTCTTCTTTTGACTTGTTTAGTCATCACCTGGCAGGACATGTTTAATGACCTACAAAAGGAAAGGGTTGAGAAATTCATTTGAAGAGCGAGATAACTAGTGCCCTCCAGGCACATACTGTTAAAGGACAGGACTAATGCTGCCAACATGATCCCTGTTTTTCTGTTACAGAGAAATTTAACTTTGAGAACGGTGTTACCCGCAGCAGCCTAAAGACAGTTAGAAGTATGTTGCTGCAATCTTTGGGGTAAATTTTCAGTAGTGGCTGGAAGAATGTACTATGTAGCTCAGAAGAGCAGCTTTGAGTCATCTTTATACTTTCCTTAGACAAAGCTGAAGGTGCTGAATTTACTCATCTTAAAGCTGTTTTAATGAGCTCCAGTGGTAGCCAAAATGGCCAGCAATTGACTCTTGCAGAGTCTTGGCTATGTCCCTTTTTCTAATCACAGGCATCCCAGACCACAGCAGTGCCCGCAGAGCTGGCCATTGCTTTGGTACGGCAGGAGGACACTCCTTAACTGCTCGTCTGGATAGCATTGGCTGAAAACAGTCATTTCTGCAAGAAAACTGAGTTTTAAATGAATGATTTTCAGATAACAGTCTTTGTGCATACAAGGCATTGACGAGAACGAAGAAATGTATAGACCAAAGCCTTTCTGACAAAAACAAATTGGGACAACTTCAGCAAAACTGAAGTATTGATATCTGGTTCCCATGCTGTTATGTTCTTCCCTAGGCATCTTGCTATGCAGATTTAGCAGCTGAATGGGAAACCTGGAAATGTCTGGGCAGATTGAGACAGAGTACCTACCTGGGAAGAACAGTTTGGGGCTGCTTTGGTTGGTTAGTGACAGAAGCTGGCTTATGGAGGTACTGCAGGTGGTGAAAGTGGTGAATGTACTTCAAAATTGTGAAATATGGGCATCTTTGACCACATTTTTGGTTGGATGCTGGACAAGGAGTTTCAAACAGTTACCTTCATTTTCCACAAAGGTGACTTTGAAGCCTGGTTTGCCAAAACATTTAAGACCCCACTACAACCAAAATCCATGTCCTTGCATGCAGGATGTGCTACATGACACGAAACACAAAGGCAGACTAAGTCTAAGGGATCTCAGGTGGTGCTCGGCACTGGTTAATAGAGTTGAACAGTGGCTCTGAAATGGAGCACCAGGCAATGTGTGTGCTGGGTAGTTTGTTAAAATAACCTGTGCTCTCTGGCTGTTCAAAGGCTGCAGTATAGCACAGCTGCATGATGGGGCTGGATTATGGTTACTTAGGTCAGCTTATTTCTGGTGTTTTCTGACCTTAGAGTGTTTGGCTCTGCAACCTTGCTTATGCTATTTAAACTAGGGATGTTTGTGTATTGTTTTTATGGGGGGTTCAATGGATAACGATGACTAGGGTTTTGTTGTTTTTTTTTTTGCTTGATTTTGCACACAGTTAAAGGAATGTATTCAAAGAAAGCTTCCCTAAATTATTCTTGCAACTCTCTGGCTTTAATTGGTAAATTACTTCTTGCAAGTCTGTGAGATGGAGAGTCTTGTTTCCTGGAGTGATTTGATTGGCAATTTAGAAATGATTTGTTAAACTGAAAGAGCGTATTTCATAAGATTAAATATGAAATTGCAGAACTGCTCAAGGGCATAATCACCCTGCTTTCTTCTAGAAACAGTATTGTGCTGGAAATATATACACCAGGCATGTTTTTGCAGCACTAGTATTGAAAAAAACCCACACTGATACGTTCCTTGGAGCTGAGAGTTGAGTATCCAATCCTTAAGCCTGTTCCCTGCAGCAAACCTCCAAAATTTCATTGTAAATAAAGCAACTTTGAACCATAATCTCAGCAGGTTTGTAACTGATTGGTCTCTATTGCACCCTTTAAAGTTTTTATCTGGTTAACATTAACGCTTTTAGGTTTCTAGCTTGTAAGCTCATCCTTTTTTATGTGTGCTAGAATCTACTAAATAGTAGATACCTGGCTCTAGTTGAGGGATTCTAAGACATCTTCGGCTTCAGGGATATCTGTGGCAATGAGTTCCACTCTAGTTATGTTGTTTAATTCATTATGCTTAAATATCCCTTGAAATCTTCTTAACACTTAGAATATATTTTTTTCAGTTGACTGGTGAAAAACTACTACTTTGGGGGTTTTGCTCTTGGTCAGATTTGGTTTTTTCCTGTCCCCTAGACAATGCGGCGTACCACTACAAAATTATATCCTTATGAAATTTTTCTTTTTTGCCTTCTATTTCAGTCTACTGTAATACTTTGGGTTGGGTTTTGGGTCGGGTTTTTTTGGCTTGGCTTTTTTGTTTCTGGTGGTTTTGTGTTTTGTGTGTGTTTGGTTTTTTTTTTTCCCCAAAATAGTGTGTGGAAAGGATCAGGAATCCACAACATGTTACTTTTATTTTCTATGAAATTCTGATTAATTTTTCAGCCATAAATTGATGATGAATTAACAGGATACCTGACAATTCACTGGGTTTTTTTGGAACAGGAAATTCTAGGAGCCATCACCTTACTCACTGTAGTGTGAATTCCAGCTTTCTCCCTCTGTCTGGCTTTGCACCAGACATGCAGTGTGGAGTCTAATGTCATAAATGCTATCCTTTCTAGTCTCGTCTCACCCTGATTTCCTCTTTTCTCAGCTGGCATAAGCACTTTCTCCTGTTTACAGTACAGATAAAGTCTGGCTATGCTGTAGTCATTTCACATAGGTCACTGATTCTCACTTTTCCCATCCTGTTTGACACCAACCTGAGAGAAAGGAGGACTGAGACATAAATACCATGTTAACATGGACATGTTTTTATTACTAGGGGTCAAGAATCAAGTTGTTAGGTTTAATATTCAGTGTTATTTTAAAAATTGTTTTCTTTGTGTCCCTTCAAAAAAAATAAATGTATGTCACATCCAATCTGCCAGATGTGAAGCTAGAAGGGCAGTCTTGATGTTAACCACTATGGGAAATCCATGCCTTTAATATCAAGGAGATCACAGATTCCTTTTTTTGTTGCTTTTCTTTTACTATTCAAAGAATAGAGTGGTATCTCTGGTGTGCAGGAGTCTACCTTTACACACTCAAGCCTGAAAACAGTGACCTGTAATTATGAAGGGAGATATCTAAAGCCAAATCAACTCTGGATCAGACTCCATCATGCAGTAAGCAGATTAATTTAAATAAGAGCTACTCATCTTGGGGATTTTTAGATTGGCTTACATAGGAGCTGAGTGCCATTCCTGCTGCTGGAAGTTTATAAGGAGCAACCTTTACAGCAAAGGCCAATATAAACCACCCAATTGCATCACCACGCCAGTCTGGTTTTTTTTATAATAAAGAAATCTCCTAGATGTCATTGTATTTCCATATGTGCTCTAGCAGAAAGGCTTTTTTGGTGGGGTTCTTTTCTCATTTGAACTTCCACTGATGAGCCTCTGTATTAAAAAAAAAAAAAAGACCTGAGAAAGAAAATGGCAGGTTGTGTAATGTTAATACTGCAGGAGTGGGCAGAACAGGTGAGTTCTCCCATTGCTGGGAGCACAAGTGGGGCAGGGACAAGTTGATGGAACAGAAATGGTGGAACAAAAATTGTGCTCTGTGAAGAGGCTCTGTAAGATCTCTTCCATATACAGAGCAAACTTGAAGCTGGGAGGGGGCAGGGCACAAAATTGCTGAGATGTTGTCGCGGAAGGAGTGAGAGGGAGGCAAAAATAATGTGGTTTATTGGTGTAAAACAGTGAATTAACAAAGGTCAGTGGTAAATGCGACAATAGTCTGAGATTCGATGGTAAGGTACACTTTGTTATTTACTGAACAGAGGACAGGGTCAGACAAGACTGTCAGGGAGACCCTCCCGTTGAGTCATGAGGTTCAGAAAAGATCCCCTTGCTTTCTAAACTCACTCAGAGAGGAGTCTAGGTGCAGCTGGATCCAATCCTAGTCCCCAACTTGGTCAACGGTTTATGTCTAAAGGATTATATATGCACAATTAATCCTTTATGTCACTTAGCTAAGATTTCCAAGTTAGCATGCTGTTAGTCACTTACCGAGAATCTGTCGTGGTAAGGAATCTCTCAACCTCGAGGAGTAACCTTGAGAGGCGTCCCTGCTCAAGGGGAGATCCTGGCGTGCAGCCCGCTGCTGTGCAGGAGAGCTCCAAGGGCTCTTGGACTGCTCGCTGTTTATGGGGGTAAGATAATTGGCTCATAGTCATATTTGCATACTGACCACTGTGCTTAGATGGGCACATTCCACAATAGCCCTTGGCTACTGCATTGTTATCTGTCTCCCCCCACACCCAGTGGGTGCATCCTTCAGGACCAGACACAGACCAGGTGCATCTATCAGCAGTGCCACAGGTGGTTATCAATTGAAAGAGGCCAAAGGAGGGAGAGTCAGAGACAAGGGGGGAGCACACTGCCACAGATGTCTTGGCAGCCAGGACAGGAGATGGGCCTTTTATCTTTTAAATAAAATGGCTGATACAGAAAGGCTGCAAATCACATAAGGCAAAAGATTAATAAAGGCTAGGGTGTCTCTAATGCTTTATACTATAGCTAATTATTAATAAACTATGTTTAATCTCTCTTACTTGACCCAACGGAGTCACTCACAAACTAAGGGTCTGTTAAATTAATTACATGTTCAGTCTCTGGGATGTCCGAGTGCAGCATCTCTACTGATCTGTTATCACTTATTGCTTGGGACCTTAACAGGCTTTATCTTGTGTTTCAGTAGTAGCTTAAGCATTGGTGTGGTGCAGCACTGTAGCTGTCCCCGGCTAGCCAGTTAGAGAAATCATTGATTTTCTTAAAAACTTTTGGCATGCTTTATGTACCCAACTCAAGAGCTTGCCATACTTAACCCTTGCTTGTCATGTTGAGACCTTTATCAAAGCTGTCTGTGCTTTTATTGACAGTAATGAAAGCAATGTATCGCTGTTCATTGCTCTCGCAGAAGCCTCAGGTATTTGATACGCTGTCATCCCCTGTCGGGCTCTGGTCCTAAAAGGCACCACAGTTTTAAAGTCTGTCAGGAACACTGCACTTTCCCTCCTGCATGGTAAATATGGAGTATTTACGTCTATAATGAACAGCGTCTTGTTCTGTGTTCTAGACTGTTACAATGATAAACAAGTTCGCATTTTAACTGAAAGAAGCGTACTGATGGAAAAAATCACTTATTTCTAGCATGGCCAATGTACTGAGGCTGGTGGAGGTGAATCAGTATCAGCACAAAATGCTGCTTATGTTAAGCCCTCCACTACTTCAATGTCTTTTGATTAAATCCTGTGTGAATTAAACCAATGGGTTCTCCTTGTAGTGTGGGTCAGATCTATGGAATTTGAGGGGGCTCCCTTCCAGGTTTTTATGCTGCCCTACCAGATCTCTACAGCACTGCCAGCACTCTGTGGATTTTGACAGCACGCACTTAAATGTGCACAATAAATGCAACGCTTTCTATTGCATGCCACAGACCTTTTCTGCAAGGGTCTATAAACGTGTTGCATTCAGGCCTGTGATGAATCATCAGAATGGCTGGGATAATGGTTTTAAAAAAAAAAAAAAAAAGCCTGTTTGCTACAGTTACTTTCGGCAGCAGTAGCTGTAACGCTGGAATACTTATTCTAAAATAATCTGGTGTATTTCATGTGGCTTTGGAAGATGGCAAGGTAAGCGTGCATTCCTGCAAAGGCAGGAAAAAGTTTGCTGAGAGTGCTTTTAATAGCTGTCTTTGCTATGGTATTAGCAACCACTCTGTAAACCTAGATGTAAGCTATGGCAAAATGTGCTTGAGGCAGTTCTCCTGGGTTTCTGCAGCTCCAGTTCTTAAGCGTATCTGGCTTTTCTTAAACCAGTGGGAGTTAGGTAACCAAAAACTTCTGGTGATTTCCCAATAACTCAGAAGTTTCTTGAAAACTTGACCCTGAGGCTAGAATGATATTTGTATGTCACTAAGTGGTATATTTTTCCCTAGCAAGGTATTTATTTACAAAATTACCCAGTCCTAATATATGCTGCTTATGCCTTTGGCTTTTTTGAACTAGATTGTGCTGAATCTCTGAACCTGTCAGACTTCCAAGCAAGGAGAACTAAAGATTTGCCAATTGCCAAAGGAAGAAACTTCACATAGGAAGCTGACTTTTTCCTGACTATCATCCTAACCAGTGGGAAAGGCAGGAAGCTTCATTAAAAGCTTGTTAAAGATACAGATATAGAAAGTAAGAAGAAAAAAACCTGGTTTAAGATTAGGGCAGAAATGAAGCTGTGCTGGTTTTGGTGATGGGATGGGAGTTGCAGGAGCTACTTTTCAATGTTAGGATTTGATGCCATCAGCTGTGGCATTTGAGTCACTGAATCCTTGGTCTCCAAAGCCACAGTCATTGTCTCCATCAAAGTAATTCTTCCATTTTAGCACGGTACTACTCTGTCTGCCAAACAAGTTAATATATGTTCTTCACCTAGTTTTATGTTGGATTTTTTTCCCCTGTGAGTTGTATCTGTGGTGATCATTGTGGAAAGCATGGAGAGCCACGCAGCTGTGTCACCAAGCCTTTCAGCCCCTGCTCTCCCTTCTGCTGTGAGGCCTGAAGTTCATTTTTCACCAAGTAGCTGTGGAGGTAAAATATTGTTTAACTGTGGCAAAAAAAGCCCCTTGAAACACCTGTGAAAGAGTAGGAAAATAATCCTGTTTTCTTTCTGTCTTTGCAGGCATTACCAAAATCTGCTTCTCCACCCTGTCCCTATATTCTCTCTGCTTAATGTCTTTATGTAGCCTGGGCTCTCCTGCCCCAGACTGGTGGGACTCTGTTTGAAGGGGCCATCCAGGCACTGCCAGATGGCTTCTTGTGGATGTTTGTATATAGAGTGTTTATACTTCATACTCCCACTGAGAACAAGAGATGGGGTGGATGTGTTTATTAAATCTCACGGCAGAAGAGCAATCCGTGTATTTAAAAATGGGTGATTATATTTCTTAAAGTGAGGAAGGCTGGTAAGATGAAGTTGGAAATAGAGGAGACTGCCAAGTCTAAGGCCCACTTCAAGTATAGATTAAAATTGGACATTTGTATGGTGTAGTATTCTTTGTTCATACGCTGCTATTATAAAAAAAAAATAATCTCAGACCACCCTAGTCAACTGTATTTTTTTCAGATAAAGTAAACAAACCAGGGCTCATTCTTGTCCTTCTTTTTAATGTTTTGTTAGGGTGAATGTACCACCTGAACACTATAGCTGGGAAGAAAAAAAAAATGTGTTCTGGTTTCCAAATTCCTGCTTTGAACAACCAGGGAATGCTGGAGGACACCTTGGGAAGGATGGATTTTATTGTATGGATCCCATTTTTGCTGGAATTTAGAGCTGACATGACCTTGATTCTTTTCAGGTTACTGCAACTCAATGTTTCAAAAAAAAAAAAAAAAAAATTCAGAATGGGATTCACATGAGAGTTTTTTTAGGTGTTTTTGGTGGGTTCCCTCTACCCCAACCAGGCTCCCTATTATAATTCTTAATGTGTAGAAACTCTTGATCTAGATGAGAGAAGTTTGTTCCTTCAAGACACGGTATAGGAATTGGAGTTTTCTGTGCTGTTGAACTGTTTATGAATATTTGCTGTAGAAAACCTGTTGGCTAATGGTATTGTTTATACCTGAAGGTTGCTCAAAGGCTAGCACAGCAGTGCCAAAGAGACTTTGATAAGAATACATTTCTCACATAGGGGTTGTATAGATAAGAGTCCTAATTCACCACTGAGACCCTTTTTTCTATGCTGCTGCAACCAGACTGAAATGGAAGAATACAATGGGGAATCTAGCATGCTATCTTGAATCTTCTAAAAGCCTCCTTGTTCCTAGTACTAAAGTTTCTCTCTATTGAATTGTTTTTCCTTGCAAAAATGTTGAGCTCTGCTAACATTTCTGAAGAACAAAATATAAAGTATTTTGTCCAGCATGGATAACTTGGATCGTTTCTGGAGATGAACTTGCAGCATCTGAGACAACACATTAGCAATAAAGTCTGTGTGAGGATTCTCATGGAGCTGAATATAATGAGATAGTAGAGAGGTGTTGCAGGTGGCTGGAAATAAAGCTCTGAGGGCTTAGCCTGCTTGGCACTTGGGGAGAAGGCAATGTCATCTTCTTGCTTTTAGCGTTGGATTTCTCATTGTGTATGGGATGATTTCAGTAAGTGCCAACAAAGAGCTATTAAATCTTAGCTCACCCAAGGGTTTGACTGTTTTGTAGGGACTTCAAAAGAAATTCGAAAATGAGGTATGAACAGAAAACTTTTTGTGTTATGGGATTTCATTTTGGCCCAGAAGCCATGAAACTCATTGCACCTTATTACTGAAGTCCCTGTGGATCTGATAAATAATTGATTTAAGGGGACTGTTCTTAGAGCAAAGGGGAATGGAACGGCAAAGAGGTTGGTGGCAGGTTTGCACAAATACATGAGCAGTGACACCTTTAGTGTTGTATTGATCAGTGCTGGTGAAAGGGAGAGATTTGTGGGGGGTCAGGAACTACATTATGAAGGGCGTAAAAGCCTCCTTGGCTTTAGCTCTGTGAGATATGGAAGGAAAACAAGCGGTTAGGTTTGAGGAATGACCAGTACTTGGGGAAATGTGGACCTTGGCATTGTACCCAGAAGAGAGCGTGTTTTGTTATAGTATATGGTAAAGGGGAGCAGGAGGATTAAGGGCTTTGAAAAGAGCGGCTGTGAAGCTGCTTAAATGAGTGGAAAAGAAGCTATTGAAGCCTAAGCCATTGCAGTTCTTTGCCTTGTGTTCTAGGAATGTTTGTCTGCTGCTGACCCATGTACAATATTCAAAGGAACCTACGGGGCAGTGGCTAGCTGTTCAACTCTCAATGCAGAGAGTGCCAAAACTAAATCTCATTGAAAATCTGGCTTTAAATGATGTTGTTATATTGCATATCTGTGTTATCCATAGCGTGGTTTTCTTCTCTCTGTGGATGAATAACTTGCAAGCTAAGACAAGCAAGTGATCTTAGCATCTGGAAACTAAAAGCTTCAGGGATTAGTCCGTTTGTAGCCCAAGTGTTAACATTCAGGACTTCCTAGCATTGCCTAGCATCTCCACTAGCAAAACAGAGAGGCATGCTGGATGGCTGCACTGGGCTGTGATAGAATGAGAATGGAAGAATAAGCTCTAATGTGCAACATTTGTTTGGTTTAGGTTTATTATAGGTAATAGTAGCTATTTTTTCTATAAGGGAATCTGAAAGTTTGTGCAGCAAGTAATCTTAGGTGGCTAGAAGTCTTGTTTGGATGATTGCCCAGAAGCCTGGAGCTTGCCAGACAGGCGGAGGAATCGCACAGGCCAGTGCCTTTCATGACATCTTGGTAGTTTGATTGGATTCCCTCTCTCTCCCTGGATAAGATAAGAAATTATGGATGAAACTCAGAATGGGATGGAATTTATCAAAGATTGGAGTTATGAAAAGTTCATTTTAAGTCTAATTTGAGGCAACTGCTCAAAAAAATCTGCAGTGCGGCTTAAAAATTCAAAGTAGAGACAAATTGATACTCGATTTCTTTGGCAAAAATTACACTAATCTTCATCTAGTTCTGAGAAATCTGAAAAAAACCCTGATATTCTACACCTATGGAGAGCAAGAGCTGAATCAGAGAAAGAAAACTGTAAGAGTAATATATAAACTAGCACAAGTTCAGTGTAGCTGACAAAGAATTACTGCAATAGCAATGGTTACTGGCAGTCAGCATCCTTCCCTCAGTCCAGTACTGTGCAGAATAAGTCTTTCTCCTTCACTTCTGGAGCACTGGGATCTGTGCATTAATTCCCTTATTCTCCTTGGATGAACTTGCCAAGAAAAATTTGCAAGAATTGAAACTAATAAGCAGAGACCCTCTTGGTGCTTAGAAACCTTCTTGCAGTTTTGTCTGAATTTTCTCTGTCCCTACACTGCGCTGTCTTGCACACAATCTCCCTCTCCATTTGTGCTTTGTGTCCTGCAATCCACAGGACAAGAAATCATCCCCTTCTTTCTCTTTAGTGTATGTACTCCTAGCAACCATTCACTTTTCTGAGAGCAAAAAATGTAGCAGATACCCTAACAAGCATCATACAGTTATTTGCTCTGTGTGTTTTGCCACTTTGAGTCTAGGTTGTATCATTGCTCTGTAGTTCATAACCTTCTTGGGTCAGGGACTTGCACTTGGGGACGTGCCTGTACAGTGCCTGACACAACTTGCCATCAGTCGGGCTTGGTCTTTAGGTGCTACACAAGAAGTATGAGTAACAGTGGTAATATGAAAGGAACCTTCTTAGCAGTTTTGAAGTTATCCAGAGCATCAACTTAAATAAAAAGTGGCAATAAATTTTCTAGTTTATGAACTTCATCTGAACTGAACAGCTAGGGATAGATAATCCAAAAAAAAAGCACATATTGTAACATCAGAATGGTTTTGATCCTGAAACTGGGACTGTGCAATTAATCTGGTTTCCCAGAAGCTAGCAGGTACTTCCAAATGTGAAATTATTCCACTTCTGCAGAAATGAAAGGATTCAAAAGATCAGCCTCAGCAGTTTCTGCTGGGACTGTGCCCAGGGTATGTCTTTTATTTTGTAATTTTTCTCAATTAGATTATTTTTTTCTTTTTCAAAAGAGAGGATGTCTGACTATTTAATCTCATCTAGTTCATTTATTGTTTTTATCCTGCTGAGCCTCTCGCTGTAAATCCAATAGTGCTAGCATAGCACAGACCTTGGTAGACCTCCTGGAAACTTTTGCACGTCTTTTCCAGTGGCAAAGCTTACTGGGGTCAGGATCTTTATTTTAGTTGTCAAGTACAGAATGTTTCCATCCCTATCTAAGTAGTTGGGAAGGATTTGGGTGGAAGACAGTGTCAGAATTGTAGATAGCACTTTCAAAATGAAGGAGCATTTTAGAAGATAACTTCTTGAAGAAGGTCATCTTCATCTGTTCTCTCTAGCCATTTGCTCCCTAGCCAGGTGGTTAATGTGGCTTTTTTGTGGGAATGCCCTATCTCTGGGGTTGCTGTAGCCATATGGCTCGCTATTCAGCTGCTTTAGGGATCCTCATCCAGCAATGGTGAGTGTATCTTAAAGTCCGTGTAGTACTGGTATAGCTGAATATGCACTGGCAAAAGATATATTGTTGCTTACTATCTGCTTTTTGAAGTTTAATGAAGATCATTAAAACTACAGCATGCTGTCGTTCTTTTTTTGCTGTGTGTTGTATCAAACAAGTAAACTAAGGATAAATCCAGACCCTGTGGAAATAAGTTGAAAGATTCCCATTAGCTGCTGTGAGAAGTGGATGGGTTTTTCGTGAGAAGCTGAAACAGCTATTGAAAACAAGATTGACCTCCAGATCAGGGTATAACTTAAATGTTCTGTGTAACTGTATCACCATCTGCTTTGAGTTCTGTTCACGCTGCAGAAGGTCACGTACAGAAACTTAGAGTAGACTTCAGAAGTGCCCTGCTGTCCTCTAAAGGAAAACACAAGGCATGGAAAGCAAAAGGTGCCTGTCTTGCCAACTGGATGCTGGTATAACTGGGGGAGATGCTTCTCAAGAAAATGTTAGGTATACTCTTGGAGCTGCCAAGGGAAGTTTTTATAGTCATCCTATTTGGGTGTCTATGTTCTTTTTCTTGTGATTATTTTAGAAGCAAATGATTCCCAGTTCTGAACAGTGAAACATGCAATAAATGTATCCTGGAATTAGACAGAAATTCTCTTACCACTTGGGGAATTACCAGTGCAATAAGCAGTAACATTGTTTGTTTACTGCTCTCTAATTTTCAAATAAAATGTTTAGTACATGAAGATCGCTGTGTTTAATAATAAACCGTAAGCAATCGCATATGTTTGGCTTGATGCTCTCGGACCACATTAAAAAATTACAGTTAAGCTTTGCAATGCATTGTAAGTTAGGAAAAGGCTTGTGATGCTCACTTCACCGATCAGGGAGACGCAGGCTCCTCTCGAGTGGCTTATTCGTTATGTGATACAAATCGTAGGTACAGGGAGCAGCTCTTGGATTCCTTAGCAGACTGCTAACATGCATGTTCAGGGTGCTGAAAATTAAAATCCATGAAAATCCATAAAAGTCTATAAAAGCTAATGCAATTAAATGATCAGAGCAGATATATCAGCAGTCTGAACACCACCTTAACCCAATTTTTTTTTTTGTTTTGTTTTGGGAGGAGGTGACTTTAGTATTCTCATAATTGTTGTGTTAATGAAAATGTTATTGTTGGCAATTGCTGATCATATGTTGCAGTGGCCCCACGGAGTGAATCTGAAACCCAGCGCCTGCTGGTGTATCAGTGGCAGAAACGTGTGTTTCCCTTAGCCCTAGTGATCTGGAATTCCCTTTTGTTATTCTGCCTGGGAATTGTTCAGTGCTACGATATGGGGATTAATAACTTCCATAGTTTTACAGAGGAAGGCTTCATGCAATCTAGATTATGTACAAAGACAGTCAGGAAAATAAATAGCAGGAATCATTTTCCTTTGATGGGTACAGAAAGGAGACGACAATCTTAATTTTTCTGCAGTTTTTGAAGAATTTCTGTTGCTGTATCCAGGTGTAATATTAAGGACAAAAGGGCCAGCAAAATAGCATTGTGCTAGTCTAAACCAGAGAGATTAATTCACAGATCTGCGGGGTTTTTTGGGAGGGAACAGGTGCAAAATGTTCCTTTTGTGCTATTCCTTCCCTTTTTGATTCTCTTCCTGTCATTTTTTTTCTGAGCAGGTTTCACATAAATAGAACATGAATGGAGTTGCCTGCTCTAATCCAGATGGGAGGATACAGAGCTGGTATAATTTTAATGTGAAAGATACTTTAGCTTTCGTTATGTAAATATGCATGTTCTTCAGTGAATAAGTGAAGACAAACTGGGAAGCATAGATGATAATTGTTAGTAGGGAAGGTGTGAGCCCTTAGAACTAATACACATGCAAGCTTTTCAATTTTGAACAGCTTAATATCGTAGATGGATTACTGACCTGATCTTGCAAACAATTACCCATGTGCTTAGTTTTACGCACTTCTGTCGTACTGGTGCAGGCAGTAGGTTAATCGAAATTTGGAGTAAGTGTACAATCGATAGATCAGATTGGAATAATGAAATTTTATGCTTGCAAACCACTTCCCCATTACTCTATATATTTGCGTCCAGCTAACTTAGGGTCTCTTTTATGAAATTGCTCCAATTATTGCAGGTTTGTCCCCTTCTAGCTAATAGCATCACTAGAAAGCAGGTGCAAAAAAGCGTCCTTGAGAATAAACTTACCCTAGAGAATGAATCAAAATTTCACCAAGGCATTGAGCCTCTGGAGTGATTTTTCTGCTGCTGTTGACAGAGTCCAGACTGAGCCAAATGGATGGGCTTGACAACCGTATACTTGTGTTGTGTGGTATTTACTAACCATGGAACACAGACCGAAACTTTAGAGGGCAATGCGAATTACTTTGAAAGAGGCAGGTCAGTGCACTGCTGAAACAGGCTTGAATTGTTATGAAGTAAAATATGCTGCGTGAGCTGGAAAGGGATTTAGGCGCAATTTTGAATAGCAAGTCTGTTGTGAGGGCTTGGATAGAGCTGTGCACAGGTGTGTGTATTCGTGTTCCTCATTAGAGGAATAAAATGTTCCCCCCTATTTTTAGCTCATTTATTTTTATTTTTCAGAACTATACTCTTCCTTAAAGACAACTCATTTTAGGGAATAAAAATGGCTTGGTCTGCACTTCAGCAGTAGCAACTCCTTTTTGTTTCTCAGGTAGCTGGGCCAGCAGTAATGAATGTTGTGTGTTTCCATGGCCCAAAATGCTAGAAAATCAGGTGATTAACCTAAATGAAAGGGAATGTGTGTTGTTTCCTTTTAACTGGTTGTCTCACATTTGCATAAAAGACTACGCTCATTACCTGTGGGGAACTTGAGAACAACTCCAATTTTACCAGCTGTGAAGATCATAGACTTCTCTCCTTTACTGACATGTAAGAAGGGAAAAATTTAAAATAGTACTTCTGTCTTAATCACCTTTTAAATATTGATGTATTCTCTTTATATGTATGCATCTGTAGGTACCAAATACCCTCAGTACCAATGATAATGCAGAGACTTTAGTTTATGGTAGGAACTTTCTTGTAATTAGAACAGGTTTACTGGTTCCTGCACATTCAGAAGGAGACATGATACTGCCCTACAAAGATTCTACAAACATCATGATATTGTCTTTCATTAAAATATTTATTAGGAAAAAGATATTTTGTCTTTAAAAACAGATGCTTGGAATTAAGAAGTCACTCAACAGCAGAGAATAACGATTGGTAAGTTTCTCCTATGTAGTGTTTTTCCAAAATACAGCATTTGGAGTATGCAGTATCTGCATGCAGCTTAGAGTGAAAGACTTATTAAACAATTACAGTATGGCAGACACCAATATAATTGCATTTACTTGATTTTAAAATTTACTTGTTTAATTAGAAATTGTCTTCTCCTGAACACGTCTGGAAGCTTTCTTATCTCTAGTCACTCTGTTATTAATAGTTTTTTAAACAGTTCTAGCATGCGATTAGCAAACATCTGAAAACATTATGCATATTTTATATGGCATATATAGTCACCCATTTATAATTTATAACATATGTTGCTAAAACATTTATTAAACATTGATAGCTGGTTTCATGTTACTACGCCTGTGTATTATAAATACAATAAAGTCACTCAAACATTCCCACAACCTTTCTATCAACATTCACTTATTGTTAATACTTTTGCAAACTATGGTAGTGTAAAAATGGCCATAATGTATCATAAATGATTTATGAAGTCACCTCCACCTGCACAGTTGTTTTTTAGGCCCTACATCATAAACCGTTGCTCAACCTCTATATACACTGTACCAATCTGCAAGTATCAGAGAGGATCAACTGTGCTTCAAGGAAATACTGGAGTTTTCAAAAAAAAAAACTTACTGGTAACCAAGTCCATTAGTGAGCTGTAATGACCTGGGCTTGCCTCTTTTAGCATGCTGGTTTGTTCAGCAAACAAGCCTCCTACTTTTCCTTGCCCTCGAGGGCTTTCTGCGTCATTTAAAGCCTTACCACTTTGCAACTGCAGGGTTTCTCCGGCTGTTTTTCTGTAGGGTAGCACTCTTTCATTTCCTGCTCTGGTTGCGTTATCGTGTTAGGCTCCTGCATGGCAGATTAGGGAGTAAACTGAGGTAGAAGTTTAAGCTCTTCTAGTGTAAGCTGGGCTGCTGTTTGGAAAAAATGCAGTGGGAGAGCAATCTAGTGGAGATGTGGCCTTGTACCTGGGTGAGAGAAGTGCTCTCGGGAGAACCTGAAGAGTAATGGACTGCTGTTCTCTTCCTACCACTACTTACCTCTTTAAACCTCTTAAAAACCTCTCACTATAAAATGCTTAAGCAGTTCTTGAAGCAGGAGATAGAGTCTAGGGACCCGCCCTTGCCACGTGCATGGGCAGTCACTCTTGCCTCCATCATCTTGTTAATGTGAATCAGAATTGCATGCACTTCTCTAGCCTGGCACTGCAAGATCATTAATCTTCCTTACTTCTCAAATTCCTTCAAATCTCTCCTTTAGATAGTGCAGTCTAGATTGATTTGTGGCCTTTGCCCATGTCCATACATCTTGATTCTGACAGACGGTTTTTATGAGCTCTGCTTTAATGTGCCTTTGCAAGTTTAAGTTGTTTTTGCTGCACTTTTGATTTTATGCCTGCAGAGAAGAGAGTGCTTCTGAGGCCTGTGTAGTAATTGTTAAATGCTGTAGATCTGCCTTAGTTAACTTGCAGCAGAACTCTTTTTATGTTGCCTTGGCATCCAGTTGTTTCATTACTGCTCGATTTGCCTGCTGTGATACCTTTGTGATGGTGAATGGGTATTTTGCAAATGCAGTCCTTGGGCTTTTGGATGTGTACGCCTCCCTTTTGAATATTTAAGCTGTGCCCCTGAATGGGTACTAGCCATTTCGTGATATTTCAAAGTATTATGATGGAATTCTTTGAGATACAGGTGGCACGTTACTATTTTAATAGTATTTCTGTCAATGCATTGACTACTACTGAGTATAACCCTACGGTTGTGTACAATTTAATCTCTTCCATTCTATGTGGTCCTAATCCAGCTAAACTTCACTGTCTGAGAAAGACTTTGCAGCCCTTACAGGTATATTAAGAGCTGGAATTTATGAAGATTGTATGCATTCTGAGAGATCACTGTGCCACTGTACGAATTACTTATCAATGTAGTACCAAACTAGACTAGAATTAGTAAGGGCCCCAAATGCTGTTTGAGACTCAAAGGGAATGACTTTGGTGCTGTGGAGCCTCCCTAGCTAAATGTAAATTAATTGTTCCTTTGTTTGTATCCAGCTGGCAATCTGTAATTTGCCATCCTGAAGGATTTTTTTTTTTAATTAAGCAGGAAACTTTGAAATCCTGTTAAAGACATAGTAAATCCAGGCAAGACATTAGACTGATTTTGCAAGCAGGGGTTTTAGTGTGCTTTCATGTGGAGTACAGAATCTGCAAAGCCACTGATTCCTTGAACAGATGGCGCCTGAACCATGCTGCAAATCGACCTACGTGGTTTCTCCAGCGTTGTACTGGAGATAGTTCTGAAGGACTATGGCAGGGAGTTTGGCCTATTCTGTAAGTATTAACTTTTTTTCTTTTTGGTGCTTGCTTGATGGATAGGATGCAAAGAACTGCATTATGGCTGTACTGGCTGATGCCACCAGACTTCATTACTTCATCGTTACTCTGTGTAACTTGATTACAAATGAAAGTAATGCTGTTACTACTCTGGCCTTAAGCACAGAAGTCAGTGTATGTGACTTGAGTTTGTGCACATAAATTATACATAAATCTGTTCCAGGATTAAGGAGGTTTGATTTTTAGAAGTTTTAAAGAGAAAAATCATAAAGGCTTTTAAAATTCGGTTTCTACCAAGTTCTTTTACAGAATCTCAAGGCTGAGGCAAGACATGAAAAATCCATAAACACAAAACTTCAGAACCAGAGCGTGGTGTGATGCAAACATCCTGAGGCAGTGTTCATTCTGAAGTACTCGTTTAAAGTGTTTTGAGTTTTCCCAGTGTGTTCAGATATGTAGTCTGTGCCATCTTTCACCTATTTGATGGAGTTTTAGGTGCTTACACTTTACTCTTTCTAGGAGGAAATCATTACCAATGAAGTTTTAATGTTAACTTTCAAACTACTTTTCTTGTATGAGAGAAGATAAATCAAAAGATGACCTAGCAAGGTCTGTGCAGATCTGATATGAATTGCTCACCCTAAAGAGCAGAGAATTTAAAGTTTTTAATAGGAACCTAGGAACCTTAGAGATATTCCGAGGTCCTCTGGATGTGGTCTGGCTGCTTTGCTTTAGGTGACCCAGCTTGAGCAGGGGTTTTGGACAGGGTGGCCTCTAGACATCCCTTCCAACATCAAAAATTCTGTGATATTTTATTAAGCCAGTCCCTGATTAAGCTGTCAAACTGATGCTTTATTCTAGCCTTACTTAATGAAGCATTTGCTTAATTAGGTGTGCTGAAAAATCAAGGTCCATTGTAGAATCAAGACTCTTTCCTCTTTGCATCTTTTTAAGCAAAAACAAATGAAAGTGGAGAATTTTGCCCTGGAGGTAAACAAACAGAATACAGGCAACCTCTGCTTCAAATCCTATAGAAGAAATGCAAGAATGCAAATAGTGGGAGCAGGCATTTCTCAACCTGTAATAATGAACTCTGAAGACACATAGGATGCTCTGGGGAAGAGGGCATGTATGTATGATTGCGTTTGCCTTGTTGGCAAAGTGCTGGGAAATTAGTGAGTGCATGGAACTACAAAGAAGTTTGGATGTTGCTTTATGATTGCTATAGCTGTTCTTGTTGCTGTTTTAGAAAATTAGAAACTTAAGTCCAAACAAAAGTTTCATATCAAACAGCATCTCCAGCAAATCGGGGAACCAAAACCCAGAAACACTGTCTGGCAGGCCTTATATGTTGGCCTTCAACCAACTTCTTTTCCAGTTTGCACTTCAAATTCAGAAAGGTTTTAGTACTCTTCTAGGGAGTGGATGGTATTCAGCTGCATTTCTTCAGCTAGGGAGGACAGCATGACTCATGTAAAGCATGGGGGTTTGGGTGGGTTTTTTTGGGCAGATCTGCGTAATAATGTGCACAATGTGAGGCTCTATAAAGCAGCAGCCCTTGAGCCCAAGCTCTTTCCATAACTGTAACAGCACTCCTCTTAAGCTAATAGGAGGAACTGCTGCGATTAAAACAGCAGCAGCCTGCTTTAAGAAAACCCTGGACTCAAGGCTGAGCAGCCATTTTGTAGGATGAAAACTGGCAGTTTTTCAGAAGGGTATCCGTGGTATATGTCTATCTGTCTGTATCACTATGGAGCATTTACAGTGGCTTCATTGCGCTTCAAGTTGACTTAGCATGCACAAGCATACGTATTTAGCACGTTTTCTCAAGCCCTGTTGTTGCAATGGCCTGTGTAAATGTTTTTCTAAAGCAATAGTGAATTCTGATTTTTAAAAACAAAACAAAAGCACAACAGGGGGATGACAGGCTTGTGTTCTCGGTGTGTGGCTGTTGTTAAATGAAGTACTCTTGCTCTTCAGAATTTTTTTCCCTCAGTGATGAGTGTCTCTAACAAGGCTTCACAGCTTTTGGGAAACTTCACAGCTTTTTACATGCTAAAACTGTAAACTAATTTACTTGTGTATTGCCTCTTTCAGCAAAGCACTTTGGCATAAGCTGAAGTGTAAGCATGTGTTTTTAGTGCTGAGGACAGTGCAAGCATCACCATATTTAAAGCAAAGCTTCTCTGCAGTGACGTGTGGGCTCAGTGACAACGCTCGAGGATAGGCAATGCAACACAAGCCAGTGTCGTCCTACTGTCTAACCCTTATTTCTAATAAAAGTTCTCACCAAGAGATTTAGTCTTCCATAAAAATGTAGCATTTTCAAAGATTTGGTCACTGCTACTTTGTAGTATGGTTTGAGGCTGCTGTGGGACTTTTAACAACAGTGCAGTGACATTTGCTGTGCAGTGGTGGATCAAAATAGCGTTGGAGTCTGAATCCATCCCCTCAATCTTAATGGGTGTATTTCAACTCACATTAGTAAATTGTCGACCAAACTCTGGGCAATTTCTTTCCAAAGCTGAAACAAACAATTTAAACTGCTAAATGACATTGCTGAATAAGCGAAAGTTATGGTCTCTTCTACTGTAAGACATTTTTCTTGTTAAAATGCTAATGGTAAAAAAGAACCTACAAAACTGTATGTTCTCGGTATTATTCTCTGTTGCATATTTGTTCTGCTAATTACTTGGGTTTTAGATAATATATTTTGTTGTGTTCTTTGTGTTTGAATTTCAGATTTTGTTTTAAGAGTATAGGGGGACTTTGTAGGCAGTTCTATAATTATGGGTTTGCTTGTTTGTTATCTGATAATGATACACACTTTCTGTTATGACTATTCTGTAAATTAAAAAGGTAAAGAACCTGACTTTAAATATGTAAGTAATGAGAGATTTATTTAAGTAGGATGGAAGCAATAGTGAGATGTGATGTGCAATAGATACTATAGTACTTCGTGCTAGAATAGTGAATTTTCTTTATAAGGGTTAGGGAAAGTTCATCTAGCCCAGCCTTCTAATTTGTTGAAAATCCCCAAGTACTTTATAATGACTCTACTTGTGTTGGTACAAATTTGAATTAAAAGACATATGCAAGTGCCAATTTTCTGAGAACCCCCCCAGGCAGCAATAATGACTCCAACTTTGTTGGAGTAGCCCTTTCCCAAAACACCATGGGCTGTACCCCTGTTAGTGCTGAACTGAGGACTTGAGAAACTATTGCTGTGGCGGGTGAGGTTCACTCCAGGAGAAGCCAGAAGAGCCCTGGTTGCAGGCATACAGATCACATTCATGGGCAAGGCATGAGCTATGCACTTGAAGAATGTTTTGTCTGTTGTGGTGGGTTTTTTTACCTGGGTGTATTGACACGTACAGGCTTAAATCTCTTGGTCCCTCGTCAGAAGTCTTCTATGTACCGAGAGTGGACAGATTCTGGGTTAGAGCCCCAAACCTATAAAAGACTGTAATTTTTTTATAATGCTAACAGTTTAGAAGTTTGTGTCAGAGGTCTTTCCTCTTTGTGCTGCATCTGTTTTGCTGTTGTGCTGCAGTAGCACAGAGAAGAAAAAAAACAACTCTTAAAGCCAGCATCACCTTGTGAAATCCTGTGGTACTGCTGAACGAACTTTTGTTTCTAATGTGCTGATAACTATGTGGGCGAGCAGCCTGAATTGGTGTCTTGTGAAAGGTGATGGATCCATACATAGCTTGGAGGCTGCTAAACTAGGAGAGATGCAACAATCTCTTTCTCCAGTTATGGGACTGCAGGAGGCAAATTAGGTCTGGTGGATGACACGGATGTTTTGCAGCAGAATAAACTTGTTTTAATGGCTATGGTAGATGGAAAGCAAGATGCTAATTTGGGGAAATGGGGGAAAAAGAATGCCAGAGAACTGGGCAAAAAACACCAGGAGGGGGCAGAATGTAATGAAGGTGCTGTGGTAGGAATGCAGACCACCTAGGTGTGAAGACACAAAGCGCTGCAGAACTGGGCAGGGCTGACCATGAGATGTTCATAACCATCTCTGGGGTATTTGGACACAGCTGTGACCTATCGGTATGAGTAATGTATCACTGTCCTGCTGGGTGTACTAGACATTGTAATTTTGTTTGATTAGAGCTGGCCCTTGGCAAGCTTCCAAATGCTGAATTTCTGTATTCAGCCACTTTTAAGGCCATTCTTTGTTAATTATATTTGACTGGCACATTGGTCACTCACTTCGCTGTGAGAGGTTGGGGTGGGGTGGGGAAACTAGGCTGTGCTGATGTGATGTTAAATCCCTTCATCCATGGGAGCTCCTGATGGTTTTGACTTTGTGACTGTGGCCTTGAACATCTGTTCTCTCCACCTTTGCAAAGCCAATACTCAAAGGGAGCTGCTGGCTCCTGCACCGGAGGCTTTGTGTACTGGAGTAGTTCTTTACTCCTACCTCTTTTTTTTCATGAATACAGACATCCTTGTAAGGCGGAGTGCTTTAAATAATCACCGCTGAGTTGTAAATGTTTATTTGTTTTGTCATTTTTTGACAGGTTATCTGTGATAATTTTGTTAATTGCCACTTGCAAGGAAGGATCCCACTTAGTCTTTTCTCTATACTTATTACACGTGTATAAAAAAAATGTCATTTAGCTTTGTACACATTTGCATGAAACACTGCTGTTGCTTTGTAGGAGGATTAGCTCTAACTGCTTGACAGGAGAGCGTGTGTTTATATAATGTGTAGTATTCATGACTATAAATACATTTAAACATCAGAGCCGAGTTGCTGATAATGCAGAGCTATCATCAGGATTCAGCAGGCTGCTCTGCATCTTGTAGGTTGGATGTGAGCGACGGTGCGTTCGCGCCATCTGGAACTGGCAGCTCTGGGTACCTTGGATGCTGCGAGGGGGTAGCGTGGCAGTGAGCCTCCGGAGGATGCAGCCCCTGCTCTGTTCTCCCACGTTTTTCACTAATGTTAGGGAGTTGTGTTGGCAAAAGCTGGAGGGATAGGGGACGTGGACCCAGCACCTCCTCTCTTCTCTTTCTCCCACAGTACTAGGTAGAGTAGTGGAGACAGTAAGCAATCCGTGTACAATTAGCCTACTGCCTCTCCATCTTGAGAGAGCTTGGAGTTGACAGCAATAAGAAAAAGTGCAATTGTAAGCTTATTTATTACATTTGTTAACCATCTGGGATATAAAGTCTCCAAAGTGAAGGAGCTGTCAGATTTCATTCTAGTTAACCCTGTGGAAACAGAAGACTTGATTTTAATTTCTTTCATCAGGCTTTCAGTTTAGTAACAACCTTGGACAAAAAGCAGTACTGATGGAATTTTTTTTTTTTAAATTTTTCTCTTGATACATCCACATTGTTATGGGACCTGATTACTGGCAGAGGTCACAGTGGTCAGCAGGGCTCCTGCTGGAAGGCAGGGGGGAGGAGGTCATCAAAGGGTGAGAAACTCTTCCTTGACTCAAGCTGTCAGGTGCTGTGAAAATGATGGACCCATAGCTTGGAGGCTGCTAAACTAGGAGAGATGCAACACTTTCCTCCTCCAGTTATGGGACTACAGGAGGCAAATCAGGTCTAGTGAGTGATGTGAATGTTTTGCAGGAGAATGAATTTGTTTTAACGGATGTAGTAGATGGAAAGTGAGATGCTAATTTGGCCTCTTGAAATGGAGAAAATGAATACCAGAGAACTCAGCAGAGACACCAGGAGGGGGCAGAATATAATGAAGATGCTGTAGCGTGCCCTGCAGTGTTGTGAGCTCTCTGTGAGTTTGCATAGAGAGAGAACATCCAGGATTCATCCTCAGTGTTTTCCTGAATAAGAATGCAAGAAAAAATACAATGCAAGAAGAACTGGCACAAATTGTGACAGTTTAAGGTACTAGAAATATAACAATGAATAATGCAATGGGAACGGTAAGCTTTGCTATGTGGCACTGAAAAAAACTTGCTTTGCTTTTTGTTTGTAACTGTGGAAACTGGGCTGTGTTCTTGGGTGTGGTGGTTGGTTGGTTTGTTTGTTTTTAACAGTTTAGAGCTATGTTAGCAAGGTTGAGAATTGGTGCTGCTTTTCCCCCTGGACACCAGCGAGCAAAAGTAAAGCAATTAAGGAAGAGAAATGACTTGAAGAGGGGAAAAACAAGCAAGAACAGCATCTCGCAGCAGGGAGACAAACTTTACAGTGGAGCAACACTGGCCCCAGTGGAGCAAATCCAGTTTAGAGGAGGAAAGTATGTGTCCCTGGATGCCGAAGGAAGTGGGGAGAAAGATGCTCCAGTGCAGGTCGGAGAGGGTGGGAAAATGCCAACATCGAGGACGGGACAGAGAATGTGTGGTTACAGAAAGCAGCTGTAGGAATTCCCTGTGAAGCAGGTTCATTACTTTTAGTGGGAATGTCTTGTGATGTACAGGGGCTTGGGCTCTGGCCTTGGAATACCCCTGTTAGGTGCTGAGCTCCTTCTCAGGAATGTATATGAGTTAGAGGTGTGGTTGCCCCAGGAAAAATGAATGGTGGAAACTGTAGCCCCTTGCAGTGTGGGAGTTGAGTGTTCAGCACTACTGAGAATCAGGTTGCTTTGGTGCCAAAATATGGATTTAGTTGCTTAAAATTAAGTCTGCCTGTGTCCCAGTTTCCCCATCTGTAAAATGTATTACAGCAATTTCAGCTAATCCTATTAAATTGTAGTACTAGTGTTTCACTATTAATATATCTACAAGGACATGCATCATGGTAACTTTACCCCATGGTGACTAAAGTGTGTGTAGTGGCACAGTATAAAATAATCAGAGCTTCTGGGACTCTGGAGCTCTCCTTTTTTAATTGGTTGACTAGAAAGAAATTATGCCAATTTTCTCCAAGTAAAGGTCTGGTCTACCCTCACCATGAGGGAGGGAAAGCAACCTATTTTTCAGACTAAGGGTTTTCTCCTGCCTCTCAACCCTGCTGTTTTAGGGTAACAAGCAAGCAGGATTTGATGAGAAAGCCTTGCACGTTAAACTTGTGAATTTTTTTTTGTTGTTTGTTTTATCTAGTGTCGTTGGAGGAAGGACTCGGGTGCCTTCAAAATGCAAAGACTGTGTATAATGAAAAGGCTTCCTGCTAGGCAAGGAAAAAGCTTCAGAGGTAATTATAGCTCCGTTTCTTCAGCATTTTGTTCCACTTAGTGTTTTATTAAACCTCTCACCTGATCTTTGGTGTGTGTATGATAAAAGGAAGTTTGTAGAGCAGCCACCTCTGATAGATGATATAATCCTTTTAGCAGGCAGGATGTAAAATAGATCCCATAACACATCAGGATTTCCTCAGAAATCTCTGGCAAGGCTAATTATTTTTTTCCTAGCCACTGAGCAATCGCTAACTCTCCCACAGTTACTAAGCTCTTCTGACCTTCAATATTTCTTCTAGACTTGTGCAGAGATTACACCTAGAGTGCCTCAAGGACACAGCACCTGGGTTACTGTTTCAAAACAGAGCTCCCCATGAAGGACGCAGTTTTTGACAGATGCAGTTTCTGCTTGCTCAGTGCATCCTCCAAAGACAGTAGCATAGCATGTCGTATTGCCATAAGAAAGAACAAAAAGCCTGTATTCTTCAGAGTCCATTATATTAATAGAAACCATCAATACCCTGTTGATTGCACTGGCAATGCAGTAATTACAATATATCTAAAATGTCACCATTGGAAAGGTTGTAGAGGAAGGTTATGTCACGAGTTTGTAAGTAGGTGCTTACGAGCACGCTGCTTGAATAAATCGCCAGACAATGGGGAGGGAGGCGGCGTGACCTGGAGAACCAGGTCTGAAATCCTGGCTGAACTTCCTAGACTGCTACTGGAGCAGCAGTAAAAGGCCACAGCCTACCTCCTTCATAATGTTTCTAACCTGAACTCGGCACCCTGATGACCTGTTAGTGGTCCATGTTTCAGAAAGACTGGGAGGAAAACCAATGGCGGGGGGTGTCGAGCAGGAAGCAAGAGCCTGGAGTTCGGAATCTGGTTCTGCTGGCTGAGTGTGGGCAAGCTGCCTTGCCCCTCTCTGCCTCTTCTGCATAGCCACATCCATTCTCCTCTGTTTAGGAGCTAAGGTTTAATTAGGGTAAGGTTTTCAAGTGTTCACCAATGTGTGGTAATGTTTTGGATGTCCAGATTTTTTCCAGTTATCCTGAATATGTTCAGCTCTACTGAGTGCTTATGGGTACTTGGTAATGCTGAAGATTAGACTTAAGGTCTCCAGAAACATTCAAAATCAGAACTCACTTGCAAAAATGTGAGGCTTAACCTTCTTGAAGTATTCATTGTTTAATAAAATTAATTTGCATTTAGATATCTTTACTGTAATTACTTTAAATTATGCACAAGGGCTGAAATCTTAATGTGATGGGCAAGTGCTGAGAGCTTAAGACTCAGGTCATATGTAATTTAGGAATGAATATTCTACCTCTTATTTTTAATAAGTTAAATGTTACCTGTTGTAGTGCTGTATTTGAAATGAGTTTTACCGGAGGCGAGTTCAAAACCATTCAATCTGCCCCGCCTCTGAATGAGGAGTTCCTGTGACTTGAAGCCTGCTCTCTGTTTAATGTTCTTCTGCTTCAAGCAATGACTACTGCTGGTTTCACCCTTCTCTCCCAGCACCTCCAGAAGCCAGGCGAGGGCCTAGAACAAAACAGTTGGGGTTCCCGGCACCACACACAGGTCTGGGAACCCCAGGGTTCCTTGTGAATGGGAAGCCAAGACTTAAAAAACCCGTGTTCCTTGCTGTTGTAGGCACATTGTCTTTTGAAACGTTATTGCCAAGTGTCTGACTGTGCCATTTAAATAATCACCAGAGCCACATTTCCATGCAGTTGACAGCCAGTTTCTTATCTCGGTTATTGTTATGGTTCCCCAACCAGAACTCAATATACTATATATACAAAATAATTACTATGAAGCAAAGTGTTCTTTTGCTTTCTTTGAGGGGTACATTTTTCAAATATCCCCTAGGTGGGAGTTTTACCTAACCCAGGAACCTTCAATGCTGTTATAGCTGTAACTGAAACTGCAATGATGCAATTAAATATTTAACTCATCAATCAGATGCTTTGTGTTGCTGTTTAGTTCCATCAGGAATACCTAAACTAAAAGGAAAAAAACAAAAGCAAAATACATGATAGGTCAATGCATGTTTTTCAGTTTGTTGGACTAGAAGCAGAGGAGGCCTCAAGTGAGTTTCTGCCACCAAATGTGTGCCTGTAACAAGAAGCCACTGAGACAGCATAGGGAGAATACAAAATCGTCAGCAATCTACAGTGCCTGGCACAATGTGGTCCTCTTCCGTAAGTGAAGACTATAAGCACTTCCTTATCTCACAGCACTAATACATGCTTCTTATAAAACCCATTTCTGATGCAGGGTAGAGCATTACAGCTGGGAAGCTGCGGCTGAGGCAGTAAGTGACTTGCTGAGAGTTGTACAGGGAACTTGAGCACAACTGGGATTCAGACCCAGGCCTCATAACTTCTAGAGGTTTTCTAGAAACTAATGGGTTGTCTTTATGTTTTGGTAATTGTAATAATTAATATTTTATGCGATACCAAAAAGTTCTGACGCTCTTGAAAACTATTCCAAGACGTGTCTGGGATCCCTGCTAAAATGCTACTATAGGTTTGTTATAAGTGCCCAAAATACATTTGCTGTCTAGCTGCAGAGATGGCTGGTTCCTGTAATGAAGCTGTTCTATGTATTCTGGAATACCTCTTATTTATAACTTGGTGGGGTTTTTTTTTCCCTAATTGGGGGAGAGTAAAGCTGGAGGAGATTCTCCAAAGTATGACACCATTCCGTACTACTTTTAAGGCCTTTATATTGCTGGAATCGCACAGTAAAGCTCCTGTGTAATGAAAACTTGAGTCACTCAAACTATGATATTACTTCTACCAAAGGTAATTTCTAAAAGTGCCAATACACTCAGTAGGGCACGATCCTTGCAGCTAATGAGATCTTTCCCTTCTCTTGCGTTTACCTGGAATTTTGCATTTCAGAGATGCTTCGACAAGCTCTCTGTAGAGACCTGATTTACCAGCTTTTAAACCAGAGACATATCCAGTCTTTGGTCTACTCCTTTTTTTTTCTCTGACAAAAACTTGCTTTCATTATTATTTGTTGTGTGTTTTCTTTAAAGTAATTCTTAAACTGAAAGTCCATGTTCTGCTCTTTTTTTTTGTAGCAATTTAACTGTTGTAACCTGATAATTTGTCCTCTTGTGTTATTTTTGTGAGTGCTTGAGCTCCCATTGCATTAGAAATGAGGTAGAATGAATGAATGGAGGCTCACTTCTCCCATCTCCTCTCTTACATAGTTTGTATGCGGTAACTGCTTGCAGCTGGATACTCCAGCAGTTGCTGTGTTTCAGAGGTTCTTAGGCTATCCATTTATAACTGAAAAGCCAGCATTTTGCTGTAATGCCAGGGAAGTGTATATCTTGCAATATTAACACTGCATGTGCTAGAAAGTTCATGCATCCTGTACCTTCTTTCTCTACAAGGACCTCATTTCTCTTTACTTCTGTCATATCGTGACTCCATTTTTCTGAAATCTAAGTGTTTGATGAATGTGGTGGGTAGGTATGTGTGACCCGTTACTGCTTTCAGGGCCATTGAAGGCTAGACGGGATCATTCCAATGTATCTTAGCATAGATTTGTTGAAGTCGAAAGAGCAGTACAAATTAAGCAAATGACAATCTGGCCCTAAAAAGTGATCCAGCCTGTTGGAGTGTTCTGGCTGATAAACAGGAATGATGTGTTTGTTTTCCTATTCTGTAAAGTCAAGAGCAAAGCAGGCTCTGCAGGGATGCTGAAATTGCTTGCAGCAATATTTTCTGTAATATGAATCCAAATAAGGGAACAGACAAGCCTTTCCATAAGGCTAACCAGCTTCCAGGGGAAGAATCCCTTTCTCAGACACCTTAGGTACGGTTTTACAGCAGGGGAATTTCTGGGGAAAAGCAAAGCAGCTGAGCGGTGCAGTCTCCAGTCCTGTCACGGTCTCGTTTAGAGTCCCCATAGGCAGGTCACAGCCTGCTGTGCAAACGGCTTCTCTGCTGCCAAATCCCAGCAAACAGTGTCCAGCGACAGCGGTTTCCAGAGGTGCCTGACAGAGGGAAGATGTGGCTAACTAAAGCGCAGCGCTTCACGTGGTGAGGCAGTGTTGGCTTTTCCTGCATTGCCTATGTACAGGCTAAGGGCTTGCCCTATATTTCTTTAGTAGTGTGACTGGGGAGCAAAGCCTCTGAGTGTTAGGTTGCAAAGACTTAAATCTGTGTCTTATTAGCATTTGTCGAGCTTACTCTTCTGAATGCTTTGGTTAGTAACACATGTCACTAAATCCAAATCGTGGGGAATTTTAACAGGGTCAAGTCAATGTTAGATGATATTGCCAGTCATTCAAAGTTCCTCTTCTTTTCCAGTGTCAACCTTTTTATACATTGGTGCAAGATGTAACTCTGTGCCTGAGGTGGATCCTCTGCTGGCTGGATCTAGGCTTTGTTACAGAAGTAACTGAGAAATAGTGGTAAGCAGACCTCACCATGTATGAAAAACATTTCCTATCTGTACGCTCTCACATGCTCTGGCTTTGGTCTGGATCACCAGGTTATGGCCACTAAGAATGACCTGCAGGAGTTAAAGAAATTGGAAGCTCATAAGGAGGAGGAAATGGTCTCTCCATCCAGTTTCAGCACCTCGTGGTGTCAAAACCCAATTCTTTGCATCATCTCTCAGGGGAGAGAGCAAGTAGCTCTCCTGAGCCTCTCTGCTAATTTTGGGCTCCTTCAGTTAAGAGCAAGGTGTCAGCAGGCAATTATATATCCTTGTTTGTGTGCCAGGTGTTGCATCCTGCTTTTGTCTTTGTTCTCGGAGCTGGTAAAATTGGATAACTATTTTATTTGTTGCTTACCTCATTGGGTAACCTCAAACAGAATATCCTAAAACAAGTGTCATTGAGCAAAGATAATACTAATAATGCATAGCGTTTCTCTAGCATTTTTTTATCTTTGAAGTGCTTTAAAAGCAGTAATTAAAAGTAGCAAGTGAATGGAGAAAAATGACAAATGTTCCGAGTGGTCTGATGCAGATGGCCAGTTCAGGGCTGCATCATGGCTGACTGCGTAACCATGTCGACAGGTGTCAGCCAAGTGCCACCGAACAGGCTGTCCAGAGCACAACTCCAGCTGCACATTTTTCACCTCCCTTGCAAGGCAGAGGAGGATTATTTCGGATGGAGAGAATGTCAGCCTTCTACATACTAATTGAGCTTGATAACCGGGCTTCAGTGACATAAAATTGAGAGATGTAGAAAATCCGAGTACTGCTGTGCAAATTGCTGCACATGGTGTTAGGGCAGGCCACCGGGAGTGTGTTGGTGCAAGCTGAGCCAGGCTGCCTTACCACTCTTCTCTAAATGTGTTTTCGCTTTTGCATTGACAGTTAATGTGCTGAGGATGGGTCCTTTCTGGGGTGACCCACTCCCTTTCTAAGCCCTTAGGTAGAAGGCCACACCAATACCTACATCTGATGGTATATGTATGTCCATGAGTAGCTGCTTACAGTAAGTGAGCAGCCTTAGTTATCGGTGCGTTGTTCTGAGCATGGCAGGTGTCTCCTTGGGCTTCTGTATGTATGAAGCTGGGATCAGGTCTCTGTTACATAAGCCTAGTCTCAGACTGTAACAGATACGAGGATATTATCTGTGCAGTCAGATAGGGGAAATAATGGGATTGAACTCTGCATATATTTTATAGACTTCATGTCATGAAGTTTGATTCAAGCAGCTTGAAAGGCCAGTGCCTGTCTTGGCATGCTAATTTTGATATGCACTACGTCTCTGGGGAGAGAGTGCATCTGTTAGCTGCTGCTTTCATGCTGACCCTGTCATAATCAATAAGAATAGCTCATTGCATAGAAACTATTTGTGCAAAGGACAAGGATATCTATTTCTTGTAAAATACCCCCAAAGCATTAAAATAATTTCCTTCTGTATTATGATCAATCATTATATAGCAACACATATAAAGAATATCTGACTACAAAATACTGCTATCTCTGATGATTCAAAGCTATCTGAAATGCTACCAGGAGACATAATTATGAATCTGATATAAATTTAGGTTTATAATCATTTCCTGCCAACACTTAAAAACAAACAAACAAAAAACCAAAACCACAAACAAACCCAAACAAAACCCAACAACAAACCAACCCTGAATAGTTTTTATGATTGCTGGGTGGGGGTGGAGTGTTTGCTTTAGTTTTTTTAAATAGTTTAATTATGTATAAAACAATTCAGAACCCTTTCACCGATGGTTTTTAGAACATAGATGCAAATTACCAGTTAAATTATACATACAGATAGTAGGAGGAAGATTAGAAGGTAATGGAAGTAAAGCTGAGACTTTTGAGTGAGACTATAAAAATGTACACAAACGCGTAATTTTGAGCTGCAATAGAACATTCCTTTGCAGTGTTTAGATATTTAAATCTCTAGTTAGGATTTTTCTATCTAACCTTCACTTTCTGTTCCAAAAATCTGAAGAAAGCCCTTTTCTCTATATTTCAATTTGCAGAATAAACACACACCCACACGCACCCCCCAACCCATCGATTCTGTGCCTTGCTCCAGCTATCGGGGCCACTCCCTTCCTAGAGCACTCCGTGAGTAATTCTCTCAATGTATCTCGGTAATGGACCGTTATTCTGAGACCTTCAGCACTGGGAAAGAAATACATCCTTGTGCAGTGGGCTAGCTCAAGATCGATGTGCCTCTTAAATTCTGAAAATAGGTCTCAAGTGTGCTATCCTTCTGTCCGGTAGGGAATTTTAATTCCCAAAGTACAAACTCCTCCTATTTGATACAGGGGTGTTACTAGAAAGCAGAACTCCAACCTACTTCTGGCTCTTCTGTTGCATTTATCGCTGTTCAGGCCAACAGAGCTTATTCAAGCCCCTAAGTAAGGTCTTGGCTTGGATGCTGTTTTGCAAGCAGCGTATGATCATATGCCTACAGGTTCCATAAGTGTTAGGTGGAGATGGATCACAGAACTCAGAAGTAACTCCTGAAATAGTTCATGTAGGCTGACTCTGGATTTCACGCTAACTGGGATAGTCCTTGGAGAATCATTTTGGGGAAAAAGAAAAAGCAAACAAAAAAACCCCAACCCCCAAAATCTATCATGGAATTCTCCCGTATTGTCTCATGGGAGAGCCTGTCAACTGCATTGCCATTTATTTGTGAACAAAGTGATGTGGTTTGTTCCAGGCTGGAGTACATGGACATGTTTATGTGCAAAAGCTGGACAACTGAGGGATATGAGCACTGGACTGAAGTAGAGAGCAGCTGTATGGACATGCCAAGATCTTTTTGCAGCTGTGTCTAAGTATTAAGTTCAGCTTATGGCTAATAACTGCAGCCTGTTAGGATCATCTATTATCTTTTTACACATGCAGTACCATTTACACTTTCCAGTCTATGTCCAGGAATCTCATAGTTATTAAAGAAAACTAGACAGCAGAACACTCAATTTATGTCATGTTCATTAATGGTGGCAAACTAAATGTATGTATCTAGGCTTGATGGAGATTCAGTGTTATCGAGCTTGCCTGTCTCTCTTCTTAAACACTGCTATGGTTAAAAAGCTGCTAGAAGAAACTGTCAGTTTGTGGCTGTTTGGTAGTTGTACTGTTTGTACAGTAACAGAACTCCATTCTTGAAAGGCATTTCTTCTCAGATTACCCTATAATGACCTCCTGTTGAGGTAATGACATATTTGGATGTCACAATATTTTGAAATATCTCCCTGAATTGTAGCATAATGCTTCTCAAATATTGCAAGAGAAATATTAACGTGGAGTGAGGCTACCAATTTCTGTTATGGCTGAACAACCTGAGAAGTTGCTGCTGAACTGGGGTTCCCAGGAGGTGAGGGCTAGGTTTGCCTCTACAATGTGTTGGAGTCTCTTAAAAGTCTGCAATTAACTTCCATTGGTATTTTATTGCTACAGGTATCTTCCCAAACTAAAACAGTTGCAACATGTTCTGTGGCCATTGTTTAGAAGTTGTTCTGCCTTTGCATAAGTCAGTTTTTGTTTTGTACGTTTCTGTATGTGTTCAGAGTAATAATTTCAATTTAGAATTCCCTCAGAAGTAGTACAAGCGTAATCTTTACAAAGCAATCACATTGAAAATGGATTGATTATTCCTATTTCCTAACATTTGCTGAATCTACAATGCTTTGCTGGCCCAGGAGTATTGGTACACTGGTACTGTCAAAATGGAGCTACTATGGATTCAGCTACACAAAATGTCTTCTGTCCCACCATACCTTTTTCTTTCCCAGCCTCCAGTCAAGAAAAGCTCAATTATGCTCATGACTTAAACTGGGAGGACTGGTGCTGGTTTATGTTGCTGTTGCTTTCAAAGAGAAGCAATTTTTTTGCTTTGCCACATCTCTGGGGGGGTGAAACTTCACTGCTGCTCTGGAAAGGCTTGCCTTGCCAAACCGTTCTGTCTGAGGGCTCGTGAGGCCATCAGTGCCTTTACTCTGCAGATCTTTGGCAGTGACATCATTAATGTCAGGGGACTCCTCAGATGGTCTCTCTCCATGGTACAGACTAGCAGAATGGCTCTCTGTTTTAAGAGCATAGAGGGTTCAATAAGCAGTGTCCCCCGGTGGACATCTGCCCACGGGGTGGCAGAAACAATTTATGGGTAGCTCACTTGCAAATGAACTACACACTTTGATCAGCTCTCCCTCGCTTGTAACTGCGTCCACATGGGTTTTGCAGGGATGTAGGAGACACATCAGCTGTTAGAATGGCACACTACAATTATCTTAAACAGGCCTGTTCACAAGACAGACCATTAATGCTTGTTGCTATATAGCTAGCTAGGCTCTGAGACCCAATAGATCTCGATATTATAGCGCTCTACTGTGTTCTGAAACTGTGTTGGATGAGAAAACTCCGTTCCCTATCAAAGTGTCTGAAAAGAAGGGGGAGAGAGGAATGAAGACTTGACATCGCTTTAGAGCTGAGAAAATACAGGGACTGAGACTTTTCATTGGTTTTGTAATTCGGTTTATACTGCTCCCTCTTTCATTTTTTCAATTGATTTTTTTTTTTGTTTTAATAAGATGTTTTGTCTATATTCCGCTATCCAACGTCTTAAACTTACGCTGTGTGGCTCACATTCAGCAGCGTAATACTCTTCCTGGCTGAATAAGCATTACACCCACAACTCAGTTACAGGAGCCAAAGCTTGTGGAAAAGGTATTTTAAAAAATACTCCTAGAAAGTTGTGGAGTCTCTAAACTTTATGCACTTTTTGAATAAGGGTAGTGCAAAAAATTGAAAATAACAAGTGATCACATATCATGGTGGAAAGGTTGGAGGCAAGCAATCATGAACAACGTAAATTTCTTTAAAGACCTGAATGATTTCTAATGAAAAGTGCTTCATGGTAGTTTGGCCGTACAAAGTGTATGGGGGGGCCTAGTCATGCTGTTCTGGCAAAATGTGATAAAGGACATGGATTATTTTTGCATTTGGTATGGGAATAATCATAATAAAACTCGAGAAAGCATTTTGCAAATATTAAATTAGGAATTATCAAAATACTCCTTTCAGGAAGGAAAGTATTGCTGCCTTGAGAAATTGCTAGGTTAAATAACTTGTCTAAAGCTAATGAAAATAAACAAGGGTCAGACCAGATTTATTATTGCAAAATGTAAAAGCAAATAATGTTTGGAGTTGCAGTGGAGCTCATAGCCCTAAACTCCTGTGCTGTCTAGGAGGCTTTGGGCTTGATGGTGGCTTCGTCCACAGAGAACACATCTTCAGGAAAGGTCATGAAGACAATGTCAGCTCGGTTGTCAGGGGCATGGAACTGCTGGTGCAGAGCAGAATACGCTGCAGTGTTGTTTCATGGCGAGACAACTAATCCGCACAAAAAATCCTCATGGAGAAAAAGCACTGGGGTAGACTTTGCCATACCAAAGCTAGATGGGCTCAACACCATTTCTGCAATCCAACTCTGATACCTGCGTTGTGGTGCAGATTGCAGAACTGCTGCTCTGTTAGGATTTACAGCAGGAGATCTGGAGAGAGTTACCCAGAGGGATTTGACTTTTTTGGCAGTGAAGATACAGGGAGGCTTTTCTGTCTCTTGGGGAGGCTTGGTGGTAGCAGTGGGTATAAATTAGTAGGTTATGAGAGTCTGTTACAAAACTATCCAATGTTAATCTCATTGGATGTATCTGTATTTAGAATTAATTGTGTTTCTGCTGATACAGGCTTGCATAGGAACTATGTTTGTGTACCTACTCATTTGCATGTTAATGGGGTTCTCCAGAGTTTTTCCTTGATCTTTAACAATAGGAAAGCCTGGCTAATTGAAATTTATTTGAAAAGGGTTTATTTGCCTCTTGGGCTAGGGACAATAGACTATAACAGCTGAGGAAGGCTGCAATGCTCATGTTAGGGAGTTAGACTTTAATACCTAAGCATACCCACGCTGGCAGGATGAATTAACAAAGGGGGTGAATGGTTTACACTGATCCTTCTCATGCTAACACCCTAAATTGGGTTTGGTCCAGCCTGTTCATGTAGTGACTGCTTCACAGCGGCTGAGGTGGGAACTCTTGATTTTTAGTGGAACGAAGGACCTGAATGCAGCGCTTTCCATGTGACATGGTTGTACGCTTCTGTGCCTGTTTTGGCTGGGATAAAGTTTATTTTCTTCATTGTAGCTAGTACATGGCTATGTTTTGGACTTGTGCTGAGAACAGCTTCTAACAGATTAATCTGGCTCAAGACTGTGGGAACAGCGGCGCACAAAGATCTGTCCCAGTTACCACCACTAACACCCATAAAAAAAAAAATTGAACATGAACATCTGAACTGTCCTTAAATGCCATACATAGAATAAACAAAGCCTGGGTTCAAATGTTGTTGATTCTCTAAATCCCTTTTTCCACTGTCACCTGGTGCAAGACACTTCTATCCAAGATCTTTGTGGAGTCTTGCATATGGCCCCTTGCTCTCAGCATGACTCCGGTCCAGAACTGCTGGGAAGCGTTGGTGAAGCATGACAGTGGCTGTAGCAGATCAACATACTCTGAGAATTACCTCTAGGCTGGGAATGTTGTGATGGCTCAATTTATCAGCTGCCCCCTTTGCCAGCACCATCAGTCAAACTGGAGCTGGAGGTCAGGATTTCAGTGAGGAAATAACACTTTTTGGGTGAATGATGATGATTATTTGTTGGGGGAAAGGGTTGTGTAGTTTTACTACTAATCCTCTGTGGCCTGTGTTTTCAGCCAACCGCATGAGAGCTGTTCTGATGTGCAAGTTTTGGGGTTCTTTGTTTTTAACCCAAATATTGTGGTTCCTTACTATCTAGTTAGTCACCAAAAAACCACTGCAGGGCCTGATTAACACTTCACTAATCTCTGTTTTAGAACGTACCTATGATTTGGTGGTCTCGGTCCATCTCTATGCAAATATTTAATTGCTGGGTCTTATATGGAGGTTTTTGATTGTGAAGAGTTCATTATATGACAGATAGCACATTTCCCAGTACAGAACAGAGTGTAATCACAGCTGAAGCACAGCTGTCAAAATAAAATTAACACAAAGTGCAGCTATTGCTTTAATTGTGTTTATATACTCGTTAACTCTAAAAACTTCACAGTCCAAAGTGGTTCTTCCTGCTGAGAGTGCGGTAAGCAATGGGCTACCACGCTTCTGTAACCAGAGTCCATCTGGATTTTGTCTTTCTGTCCTGAGACAGAGCTGATTAATGCTTCAAAGGGAGCATGGAGTTCCTAAGGTAGGGAAAACTAAATGTGACAAACAGAGAATACATCAAGGACAAGACTGTCATCCTGCCAACGGAGACGATGTTTTGGAGGTATGACTGTGGGTGCTGAGGTCACCTAAGGGTGCACAGAATGGTCCCAGTGCCAGTTTGTGGAGTGGAACTGGTGGGGTCTGCTCCAGGTGGGCTCCCGGCAGCTGTTGCTTTCAGAACCAATAAGCCATTAAGCAGCAAGCCCTCACAGATGCAAACCCGTTGTAAAACTAGCTCTGTTTGTACCAGCCAAGCGACTTTTCTGAGCCTTAACTTAGCATCCTCTTGTTTTTGAATACTATGACAATTCGTGGAAGGATTGGACCTTGACAACCTATGATCTTTTGTATTCCTCCCTACCCCCCAAGACTGCCATTCACTGCTGTTATTTCTAATGGGAGATGTAAAGATGTAAGGGCTCTACCATGCTGCACAACTGTACGATTTTCTGGAGCTTTTTGTAAAAGTAGGGGAAAGCCATAAAGGACTGGGAGACGCTTGGTTGGCCATATGTCTCCAAAAAGGAAAGAGACCCACAAAACATGTTTCTTGTGTCTGCAGACATGGATGTAGTTGCTGTGCTCCTGCAAGTTGCTCTGTCATCCACTGGCAATTTTGTGGGTTTTTCTAATCTCCTGTTTTCATTGTCCTTAAACAGAAATGAGCCTCTATATAAAATTTTAATTTATTAACTTTTAACACACTTAGGGTAAACGTTGTATTGTAATTGACCTTTCCCTCTGCTATTATTGGTTTGTGATTTCTTCTATTACAAATAACATTATTTTAGTGTATATATGTTACTATGTATATAAAGGGGTTTCTCATTGTTGCTTTCTTATTTTTGCCTTAAATTTCAGTTTTTCTTTTGTACAAAGTTCCTTAAAAGTAACCATATGTGTTCTTAGCATCAAATGCAGCAAGTACTGTTTAGGGAAAACTGGAAATTCCTTAATAATTGTTTCCATTTGTAATCTGGAGCTGTGTATTGTATCTTTTAAAGAATATTATTTCACAGGTGATGTTAGAAAGGGGAAGAGAGAGGTTTTTTTTAAAAAAAAAAAAGTGGTGGGGGTGAGGAACTGGAGAGAGAGAGGTATGAAATCCAAAAGCAGAGAATTAAATTTTAACTCAAGAACGAGTTAAGGCTGAGAGAGTTGGGCTTGTTCAGCCTGAAGAAGAGAAGACTGAGAGGGGATGTCATCAGCACATACAAATACCTTAAGGGTGGATGTCACAAGGACAGAGCCAGACTCTTCTCAGTGGTGCCCAGCAACAGGACAAGGGGCAATGGGCACAAACTGAAGCAGAAGAGGTTTCAGTTGAATGTGAGGAAAAACTTCTTTACTCTGAGGGTGACGGAGCCCTGGCCCAGGCTGCCCAGGGGGGCTGTGGAGTCTCCTTCCTCTGGAGATATTCAAAGCCTGCCTGGATGATGTCCTGTGTAACATGCTCTAGCAGAACCTGCTTTAGCAGGGGGGGGTTGGACTAGATGATCTCCCGAGGTCCCTTCCAACCCTTGCCATTCTGTGGTTCTGTGTAATGCTCAGTTTGAATTGCAAACTCAGAATTACTGCTCGTGACTAATGATCGGTCAGGGAGATCAGTCTGAGGGAAGCCAAATTGTTACTTGAGAAAATGCTAAATGCAATGTTGTTTAGGTTTCAAATTTTTTTTTCCTAAATGAAAGAATAAAGGAATTAGCATCTGGTATGGCACCATCCGTGCCTCATACTGAGCTAATTAGGGAGCAATTCAAGTGCTCTTTCTAATGTGAGAGCCTGGGCTTCTAAAACACCCTGCCTAAAGGGGCATGAGAATTGTATGGCTGGTAAGGGCTCACAGCTCTAGTTGAAATCAATAAGAATTGCCAGGTACCAAGAATCTCAAAAATGTGTAGGTCCTAGTATAGGAAGCAACTGACTGGATGATCAACTGGCAAAGCTCTGATGTAAGGTATGCTGAAGCTGACATCAACAAGCAAACTGCAAAACTGATCCACAGGCTCTTGCACATTGCAGGGCAGTCAGTGCAGTGCATGGAGGATGGCCAAGTGTTGTGCTTGAGGCAGGATGGTCACCAAAAAAAGTTGCTCCGCTCTCCTCTTTCTTCTTCACGTGTGATAAGTAGAACAGAATAGCAAATAAGCAGGTGAGAAAGCAAATTCCCACTGATGAGGAATGGCGATGGGACTTATTTGACTTTAATGAGTTTATTGGCGCCTGTCTCAGAGGGCAACTCTTTTAACTGAAGTACATCGTGGTCCTCAAAAAAAAAAAAAAAAAAAAACCCAAACCCTGAAAATAAAGGCAGCAGGTGCTGAGACTGTCCTGACTGCATGCAGACTTCAGCTTCAGGCTAGCTACAGTGCTTCAGTTGTTCATTTAGGCAATAAATCACTGCAAACATCCAGTCAGTCTTTGTAAAATATAATGGAGGAAGCTCAGTCTTGCTGTAATCGGCAGCAGTGATAGCAAAGTAAGGCACAAGAGAAGGTCTTAATGCTCTTCAGGTGTAAATCCACTGTACCATGTAAGCAAAGATGACTGTTTAGTAAGGAAATGCAAAATAATGTTCTAAGGTGGATTTCTTTTTTTGCTTGTCTCTGCACCTGTTTGGCAGGTGGTTTTGCAGTTGACTAGAAATGAAGTTAGAGTCAGCAGCAGATGTGTACCCTAAATATACTGAGATACTCTTAAATCAATCTTTGTTTTCAAAGTCTTTTGGAAAGTTGAGAGACAGAAATAGAATATTAATAGCCAAATCAGTTGGTAAACTCTGCCAGCACTTTAGAAGTACCCTTCACAGAAAGGATGTGGTAAACTTTAAATTGGTCCTAAGGGAGCTACACAGGACCATCATCAAATAGAGCATTTAAATGAAAGTGGTCAGGAATATAGATATCTTTTTTTTATTTTTTTTTTTACCAGCTGGAGCTTGGAAGCGTGAAACCCTTCAGAACGAACAGGTCTTGCTGCATGGAACCGTACCCTGTGCTGCAACTTCTTATCTTTGTTGTTGTTGTCATCTCTGTGGTTCTAAGCTGATTGCTTCTGTGTGCTGGAGCTTAAAGCTTGTAGCTCCTAAAGGATTCTTTTGAGTGTTTTAATGGCCGCAGTGGCAAGTTCCCATGCATTACCCTGGAATGCCCTGTTCACCTAGCATCTCCCATACATGATTTCAGTTTTTGACTCCTATCTTGCCCCTTAAAGCCAGGCTATGTTTACTTATCTTCCAACTTGTCAGGTTTTTATTCGACCACTTCTTTTTTGTTTTCTTACATGCTGCCCCTTCATGCTTTAGAAGTTTATCACAAATTTTCAGAGCTTTCTTTGGAGCTCTTCAAATTCTTTCTTGAAATCTGTTGCTACGATGTTTTATAAAATCTTGCACTTAGGAAGCCACTAGACTCTATCGATACCATATCCATCACGCAGACTAAGGCTTTGTCTGCCCTGCGTGGGGGAGTGTGGTACAGAGATTTCCAAGTCTCTGTTAATGCCAGTAGCTGTGTATGTTCACACAAAGTGTAGCGTCATGTAGAGAAATTAATTTAGGTCCAGTCACCCTCTGGCTGCTGTGGCTTAACAGGCAGGCCCTGGCTTTCTGCTGTACTCTGGTATTTCTTGGAGCAGCAGTTCTGCTGTGGGATCTAGAGCTGTTGCTGTTTATTTCTTTTTGCGATTTCTTTATTTACATGCAAAGCTTTTGCTCTGTTTATTCGGTGCATAACAGAAAATTTGACCCTGCTTAATGGCTGGAGGTTTGGGGCTGGCTGTGAGAAGCAAAATGAGTAAGGGGATTCTTTGGCTTCCCTACCAAGCCTGGCTTGGGTTCTGGACCCTGGAAGCTACTGCAGTGGAATGTCAGTGACATGCCAGGCAGGCACAAGGTTTAACTTCAGCATTTAGTTAATAATATGCTTTATCATATTTCTTCTTATTTAAAAAGAGGAAGAATAAAATAAGATTAATATTGCAGAGAAAATATTTCCCTTTACTAGAGTTTTAATTAAGTATTGAAGAAAAAAACATACGTTAAACTGCTTCTGCTTGTCTAGAGTAATGGATCTGGAAGCTGAGTATTTTTTCTTGTCTCAGTATATTAAGAATAAATGGAGGATTGAAAGCAACAGGAGTCTTTCATACAAGCATTTAAAAAGCCTCATAAGGGAGTTTTCAGAGGCATATCCTGCTACAAATTTTACCTTAAGTGTTTGTGCATCTATTCTAACAGTTGCTTTTTAATGTATGTTAGAGTTCATCTATTAAGCAATGGTTATTATGCATATTTGCACATGGTAGACAGTGAAATAGAAAGTTTGACAGGCTTGCTGTGACTGATTAAATTCTTTTTCCACTTCCATTAGAGTTCTCAATCTCACCTTGAAAATCTCATCCCACACCCTTGATGTGATTTTTAAATGGCATTTATACTGTGCCGATGAAACGCACTAACTTCTGTAAGCTCTGTATTTAATAATGAGACTGAGAAAATACTTGCAGGTAGTTCCTAGGAAATGGTAATGAAATTCCCGACAGAAGCATCTAACGCTGTCAGAGATTCGTGGCGGTGGGTCTACTCGCTTTTCTGCCTACATGTGAGAAGCAAACCACGTTATTTCAGCGGGACTGTAAAATGGAAGAGCCATTTTATGGTCACATGTGCATGGACCAGCCCTTCTGGTTTGAGTCCCTAGAATTTGATTAAATGAATAATGTAGAGCTGCACTGCTCATTTGGTAATAACATTTGCTAACAATGGCTGTTGGGGTGATCCTCACTGGGAATGCCAGGGTTAAATCGAAGAGGAGACGTAGGAACTTGCTGGGTGACAGTGGCAGTTCCCAGGCTTCTGAGCTGCTTTCTGCATTCACCACCTCTGCTCCTTTAGCTATCACCCCTCTGTTGGAAGAAAAAACTGCCCCAGTAGTGCTAGCAAACTGAGGCCTTTTGGAATGAACAACAATTTATCCAACTTAATGTTGTACTGGAGAACTAGCTGGAACACAACTTTAAATGAAGTGACTTTTTAACGTTTGTTTGAAATTTAGCTGTATCTGTGTAGTACCGAGGTGAACACACTTCACCAGATCTATAATCCCAGCGCTGGGGTATCAACAACAGCACTGAAGCATGTAAATCAATCCTGGACCAATTCCTAGATTTTGAGGTGCCCATCTTCAGGATCTTAGGGACTGACACTTGCAGAAGGCAGTCTTAGATCACGAAGGTATTTTTTAATGAAAATGTAGAGCCATATACACTGCTCTGGCAATTCTGCAATAGTCTACAAATTCATATCACTTTTTATTAATGGTTTCTTTGGAAATCTTCACCTTTTAGATAACCTCCCCAAAATCAGAATGTTTTCTTTTTCATGTTGCTGTCTCCTTTTTTTTTTTTTTTCTTGAAACAACTTTTTTTTGTCTTGCAATAGCTGTTCAGTGGTTTTGGTTAAAAAGTACCATTATTTTCAACATTTCAGTTTGCATTTCTCCCATGTCTTGAGCATACCCACAATTTAAAGTCACTTCAGACTGCAGCTGGCTGAGGGGGGGGAGAAAGCAAAACCAAGACTTCAAAGCAGCTGTTACTCACCCAAGTTTATCTGTAACTCCACTCAAAATCAAAGTGAGATCAAAATCGGAGGCAAATGACAGGAAGCTGTGGGACAACCAGAAAGCAAAGAATCTCTGGGGAAATGCTGGGAAGAAGCTGCTAGCAGCTTTACAGACGCATGGTGACAAGCCCTCATCCTTTGTTCAGCGGGTGATGCTCCACTGATTTCACAGAATCTGGCCGGATCCGTGCTTCTGGGAAGGAAAGACTTGCTGGGTGGCTGCAGCAGGGTCTGCACATGAAAAGAGTCGGCGTCCTCAGGCTCCCAGGCTCTCTCTCCCTAAAGGCACCCACTCAAATTTGTGTTTTAATTAGAACATATTTTGATCACATGAGAACCACCGTACTTTCAGATGTTGCAGGCTCCTGGAGCAGGGCTTGTTCCATTTCTTAGCGTAAAGGTTAGATGCAATGGGTCAAAGGCTATTTTCAGAGTATTTTTTTTAAAGTACAGAAGTTCTCTCTATTAGCTCCCAGTGGCCTGTGCAAGAAGTTACAGTGTGCTTATCACAAGGTCCAAGTCGTAGATGATGTCAGGATTTGGCTGTGTTCTTATACGAACAGAAGCTGTAGAATCCAGTGGAAAGAACTAGAAATACCATTATCTTCTCATTTTGCAGCCGACTATTGCAGATAGTGAAACTTATCTTTCCCACCCTCTTCTGAAGACCTACTGGAGATTTTTTTTAGCTTGAAACATTGCATCTGCTGGTTTCAGGCTTAACTTTTGTATATTTAGCTGGTTTTGAAAAGACTTTTATTACTGATTCAAAGGTCAGTTGTTCCTCCTCTCTCCCCTGACAACATGCTTGAAAAAAATGTAAACCTCTGCTAGCTGTAAAATTTGAAGTGGGAGAAAATGCAGATGTTCTGTTTATTTCTAGTGGTTTTTAACTCCTGTTCAGGGAGACAGGCAAACACAGCAGTGTGCAAAATGTGCCTAAAGCTACAGTTCTTTCATTTCCCTGCACAGTGCCCATAAGAAGAATTATTAAACATGATTTTCACAAGGCAGGCATTTGTTTTTTAAATCAGGATTGGAAGATACACTGGGGCTTAAGAGATTTATAGGCTATTGCCTCTTTTATAATTGTTTCTGTAAATGGGTGGGAGAGTTGAATCATTTGGCATCATTTGCTTTGCTGGAAAAAAGCAACAAATTTTAAACGGAGCTGATTTCCATACCTAGGCAAGTGATCTGTTATTCCTGAGAACACCTTGGTGTTAGGGTTTATTACTGCATGTGCATTGCTGCCTTTTCCACGTGAAAGAGAAAAAAAAAATACAGAGTAGCTCATCCTGTCAAAACTCTAGGATGTCTAAATGTCTTTGAAAATGTGCATTCTCTGTGCTTGAGCAGGATTTATATTCACAAAGGCTGTTAGGTCCTCAGCTCTTACTAATTTTGCCAGCTCAGTTGATTTTGCTGGTGCCAATTTGCCTGGCACCAACAGTGAACATCAGGATCCTGGATGTTTGTGTTTTAAAGACAAGAACTTCTTGCTGAACTGTTCTGTAATCAAACACATCTGTGTGTATGTACAAACTCATTATGCAAGTCTGCAACTCTTAGCTCAACCATTTTACTGCCTTCTTTCACCCATTTTTGTATATACGTGATATACTATAATGTATATATGTCTATCAGCTTGTATGTATACAAGCATATGTATGCATATATATACATATATTAAAAACCAAACTACTGGAAAAGAGAGAATTACTAAAAACTAATGCCTCCGCTGTTGAGTAAAGCAATACCATTCTACATCAGTTAGAAGTCCGTACAGAAATGGGCTTGTGTATTGAAACGCCTGTGTTCAGGAGGAGTTTGAATTAAGGCCTCATTAAATCTGCATCCCAGTTCAAAGGGTGTGTTCATATTAGTTTGGGTTTTTTTTCCCCATTTGACAGCCCTGAGGAGCAGCTCATAGGAAATTCCACAATTATAGGTGCAGGTTCCGGGTGACCTGGCAATGCCTGGTTCCCCTCTGGGCCAGCTGCGTGGCAGCAGTGAGCGGTGTCAGATCCGCACCCTGGGAGCGACAGGCGGGGAGAGCAGGATGGGGCTCATTTACCCTCTGGCTGTGTAAGGAGCCATGTTCTGCAATGCTACTCAGCTGGTGTCACTGCTGCAGGTGAGGATGTGGCTGAGCCTTGCGAGGATGCAGCACGGTAATGGCAGCTTAAATCGGATGCGGAGCACAGTGCGCTGAGAGCTGAGTCGCATCATTTGCATGTCAGCCCATCATTATCAGAATAATGAACCCAATTTTCAGATGGATCCTTTTCTGTTGTTTGTGAACACTTACCAGTATGAAACAAGGGTTTTGCAATGCCAAGACCTATTTGATTGTGATTTATGTTGTTCGTGATCTGGCCAAAGACACGCAGACTGGTAACATGGTTTCACTTAGGAGCCCACATTCAAAAGTTGAACACACTTCTTTCAGCCGGACTCATTCAATTAATAAGTGTTGTTTCTTATCTAAATATTTAAAGTGGAAATTAAAATTGCAATTTTACTTCTAATACAGAGTTAAATCTTATGTTAGGGACACCTAATGCAGTCAATGCCATTATTTTTGCATGTAAAGACAAATAGGAATTTTAAATAATTAACATTAGGATTTATTCACATTTTTCCCTGTGAAAGAGAACTAGTTTATGACATAGAGAAAAATGCATTATTCATAATTTTCTTAGAAATAAGAAAATTGGTATAAGGGTATTTGGAATGGACCATAAAATCTCATTAACAGCAGTGTTCTGAAACAGTCTAAGAGGAGAAATACATTTTGATAGACCAGATTAATACACAGCAGTGCCACAAAGTAAGCTATGTCCTCCTGATTATTTTTGTGAGACTTCAAGATATTGGTTACATTTCCTCTTGAAATGAATACTTAGTGAACAAAGTTCCAGAATAAGCCCTCCTGCAAAAAGTAGTTTGCAAACTTAAGCCAGCGAGTAAGCAGAAGTCTTTCTATATTAGTTTTTGCTCTGATGTTGTTCCAAACTTGACTGAGAATACTGTGGCCTAAAGTATCGTCCAGCCAATAAACCATTATGTTGTGAGCAGTTGTGAGTTTTTTCTCCAGAAACTTTTCAGAAAAAGTTTTTGTCCTGTGTCCCATGGAAAGCTGCTTTTATTGTATGCAGATACTCAATGTTTGAAATGTGAGGTTGCTCTCCTTGGAGGTACTTCCCTGGCAGAATGATAATAAAGACATTAAGATGCAGCATTAAAGTGTGCTTGTAATCTCCCAGTAAAATAATTAACTCTGCTAGTTTGGCAGTTTGATACAGAGCAAAAGGTCTATTTGAAGAATACAGTGTCACTAATTACTTTTGTGATTGTATGTATTGATATTCTGGTACGGAGTCAGAAGACAGTAATCTGTCAACAAACTGTGGTGCTGGCAGACTCCTGGGGTGAAATCTCAGGGCCCTGGAAGTCTGCAGCAAAAATCCCCTTTACTTCCATGAGCCCAGAATTAATGCGCTTGGGCAATTACGCTCTCCTTTGGCAGAAATCTGTTGCTCTAGAGCTAATTGCTGGACAAAATCACAAGACTCTAAACTAATAAAAAGCACTGATAATGCTAGGTAATAACTAGGAGAACAGAAGGAATAGAGTTGATATTAAAAGTGTGTTTAAGTGAACAATAAGATATTCACAGCTGAGGCTGAGGTAACCCTTGGCCCTTTACCTCACTGGCTTTTCACAGCAATGTAAATTGGTAAGTTTTCAAAACATGCTTTTAATAGTGGTTTAACACCAGCACTTTCACTTATGTTCACGTTCTTTAAATTCCCCAGCAAAATGTGCAGTGATAATGTCATTGAGGACATCTGTAGTTCAGCAGGAATTGCTCCATTGCTGCCTGAACTTGGTTTGATCTCTGAGTACAGATCATGTCATAAGGCAGATCATGTCAACTGTCTGATGAAATACTAAAAAGAATATTTATCTTTAGCTAATCTTAGTTGTTTTTCAAGGTCAGGCAGCCTCATGGTTTTGCAAAGCACTAAGAGGATGGCCCCAAGTTCATGCAGCATCATGAAAAGCATTTAAAAGGCTTTATTTTCATAAAAGCTACCTTCAGAAGTTGCTTATGTGTTAGCCCTTGTTTAAAACACTGCTATGAGACTACTCAAAATCAGATAACTGCTATCTATTTTTTTGCAATAGACTCTCAGCTTACTCTTAGGTCATTCTGTAGTGTGGGGCATATTCAAAGTCAGCTGTGTGGTACCCAGGGCAGTAGTGATGTGTTCCTGAGAAGCTCTCTACAGACACTGTTATAAAATAAACCCTTGTCTCACCCAACCCCAATATTTCAATGCTACTTTTACTCCATATGTTATAATTTTGACTTTTTTTTTTCCACTTCTTTTGAGTCCTCCTCTCTTTCTTCTCTGTACTTCTCATAAAAAGTTTCATATAATGGCATTTAACATCAGCAAGAGATGCTACAGGTAAGTGTTATTTTTAAATGTATGCTATCATGGGTTTTTAAGAATGGAAGGAAAAGCTAACTAATCTCATTAGGCTAAAGACTGAGGAGGAACCATTTCAATTTGGTATATGTACTTTCATTCCAGTGATGTATAGGACCAATTAAAAATGTTCTCTATAGCACAGCAGGCATATTATCTGTTGTATTAAACTTGCAGCATCTAGCTTAAATGTTTTGGAGAACCAATTTTAAGATCCAGAAGTCTCTAAATGGAAGTTCAGATGATAGGAGGAGATGCCTCAGAGGTGTGATTCAGGGTAGGTGTACTTCTGTCAACCCCTTCTCCAGGTCTAGGAATAGTAGTTTTGACCCGAACAGTTTTGTACAGGTCAGGTTGCTTTGGAATTGTAAATGTTGGATGAAGGATTTTCGCTGTTAGGCGGAAGGATTGTATTAGATTGCAGTTGTCTACAGGTGAATAGAGGCATCACAGAAGGAAAAACTAAAGATGTTTAAACACATTCAGAAAAGCATAACATGTGCTTAGTCTCCAGAAAAGGATCCAAGAAGGAGTGTTAGGTGGTGATGTGTGACTTCGAAACGTCAGCAAAAAGGGAAACGCAATTTTAGGGAAATAGGCTGCTGCATGTTCCTCAACATGGCTGCATAAAGAACATCTGATTCCTTAAAGTCTTAGCCTAGCAGCACTGATAAAAAAGAGATAATGATATATGCATGCATACATACACATAGATGCAGCTGGAAAATCAGTCCTTAAATTAACACAAATTCGGAGAAAAGTGCAGACTGTGTGTCTTGCAGGACAGTCTGAGTAATCTTTATTTTGTTTTGTACTTACAAATTTTGATAGCTTCTCTTTATCTCTGAGAGAAACAGAAATGCCAGAAACAAGAGTATTATATGCACTAAAAGAGAAAATGAAAAAAGAAAATGAAAAGGTTGGGAGGGTCAAAAGAATTTTCTCCATCTAGAGACCTTGGTAACTCGGGGGTGATCCCCAGGTAGCTACTTACGGCTGCTCTGTGCTTCTGGGCAGTCCTGAGAGTATGAGCCGTTATTACTGCTGTATAAATCTGAGCCTGATATTTAAAGCTTTTTCTTTGGAAGATGTAGGCGTCAGTCTCATTATTCAATCATTCTTATTTTTAAACAGAAGGAACTATTTCATGGTGGTGTGGGTTTTTTTTTTCCCTTTGCTGATTTGGTATTTGTAGCCTGTTAAAATGTGCATGTAATTGACAGTGAAATGTAAGGCTGTCTAAACCAAAATAATCATTTAGATAAGCTGTGTCCTCAAAACATTTTTTTCCCCATCTATTAAGAAAGCAGTTATTTGAATATTGCCATGTTCCTGCCTGACACATCCCTTTCAGCAGCTTGTTCGGAAGCGCTGTAGACACAACACAGTAAAAGCAGAACAGCTATTTTGCCATTTTTCATCATTGACAATGTAGCTAAACCTTCCACGAAAGCTCTGTCTCTGGAAGAACAGGTGCCTGACAGAGAAACTGCTCCCGACTGAAATGAACGGAATTGCTTTTTCAGATCTGTGGACTTTTATTAGGACAAAAATTCAATTTCCAGACATTTGCTGAGGGATCCTTCGTAACCCTTCCACTGCTTAGTGGCCATAAAGAAGCCTGTACTGTGTGGGTAGAAGTGATGCTTTTGATGGACAACTACACCTAAGCCTTCCTTTTAATTTAGGATGCACAGTGCTGGAATATGATTCCTGTATGTACTGTTGCTTAGGAGCTGTTTTGTTCAAAATGGAGGTCTTATGTCACCATAAAGTGGAAGAATTTGTTTTGTGCCTATAGCATCCCATGTACATTTTATGACCCAAAGGAGATAAACGGGAGAAAGGTGTGTAAGTCATATTCTGCTCTTCAAATGTGGAATGGTTTTATCTGCCAAGGAACACAAGCATGGATCTGAGAGTGGACTCAGACGAAAATGAGAAGCTGTCGCTCAGCAAGCGTACAGTACGTACCAGAGGTATATCAGCTACCAGTGTTTACAGAAGATTCAACATAATTTCAAGGGTTAGAAATTTATTTTCTTTCAAAACGCTGGGTCAAAGTTGATCCCTGTTCAATTCTGTAGGGTTTAGAGAAGTCACTTTGCTGGTACACTTGGCAGATCCTTGGGCTTGTAATCTTCGTGTGTTAGCTGTGACAGAGGAAGGGAGAAAACTGCTAGCACAAAGCTGGGGGAAGAAGTACCAGCACTGTCATTCACAAACTTGAGGCCAGGGTTGTCTCGGCAGTAAGCATGCTCAGCATCTTTCAAGAGCAGACCCTTTCAGTGTCATCCGAGTTTATAGGTCTTGCACAATTGAATTATATAAATAGTTACAAGTTACAGCTCTGTAAAATGCTAAACGTCCTTCTCAGGTTCCTGAAGGCACTCGGTTCCCATTGACCTCCAGCTGAACTAAATAAAAGTTGATGTCAAAGGGAGTTAAATGCACTTAAAACATCTCCTTCTCTTTGGGAAAGTTTTGAGCAGTAAGGCAAGCTCTTATATTGGATATCTAGTCTGGATTTTCTTTTTCTTCTTTTGCTTGTTTCTGTTTGCATGTGAATATATACGTACATACATATAAAATACAAGAGAAAGAATGAGCACCGGAAAAATGAAGAAATGTGGAAAAATCCTAGCTGACAAAAAGCACGTGTTTTCATAGGAAAATTGCTCATTGCAAATTATATACTCAACTCTGAGAAAGTTTAAATTAACTGATGCGTAGATCACTGATTTTCCTCATGAGTTGCAGAGCTATACTCCAGATGTGTTTGTCTTAACACAGCAAGGTCTTTGCGTTCAGTAGTGGTATTTGGTTATGGCTTTGCTCGTGTGACTGCGTATATATAGGAAACATAAAGCTGCCTCAGCGCTGCTTACCCGGGAGCCTGTTGCTGTAGGCTGGGTCTGTGCTGCTGGTGACTTCCCTGTGCGGCTGCTGCCCAGCCTGAATGCAGGTGGCATCCCTGAGTACGTGCACACGCCAGTCTGCAGGGTCTGGTGTGTTCTGGTGGGGAATGGGTGTACCAGGTAACAGCTGTAATGGGTACCGTGTACAAACCCACAGAGATTAGCTTTGACAAGATACGCGCTTGTCAGGGTTTATAAGATTAAGTTCTCAAGAGGGTGACCTCGAGCTATGGTTAGCACTGGAAAGTTAAAAGCAAGCGGACTGGGATTAATGAACCTCGCTCTGCACCTGCTTCTCTGTCACTTTTGTTCTAACACCCAGACAGGCTTGTTTTCGGAACCAAGTAATCCTGCCGTATAGCGATACAGACGCTCAGGAACTCACTCTGCATGGCCTGATGTGTTAAGGTGGAAAATCGCTGTGGAAATCTCTCGGGAGCAGCTTGTCAGGCAGTATTTTCGGTGTGGTGCAAGGCTCCCACGGCCGCCCATAGTGCCACCCAGGAAAGCATTTCCTTGCTGAGGACTGGCTTCGGGCTTTTGCTTGACTCATAAGGGTCTTGAATCACATCCAGCATTGCCTCCCTCTCTACTGATGCTGCCCAGGCACCGCTATTAGCACGGGTCCAGGGTGTACCTGTGTACCAATAGGCAGATCAGCTGCCCAGAGACACACCATAACATCAGTCCATGCCCGCGATGGTGCGGTCAGTCGTCCATAGAGTGCTGCTCTGGAATGATCAACTGCTTTCACACAGCCCATGCGCTTCTTTCATTTCTAAGACCAACTTCTTTCCCATTCTTTGAACACTGGAATTTCCCTGTGTATTTCTGCTGCTGTGTCATAGTCACTTATTGTGGTTTCTTTTTATGCCAATTCAATGGTCACAGCGCTTTTATTACACTTTATTAATGCTAATTTCTTAGATTGACTTGGTATTTCTGACTGCTGGTCCTCAAGCCCTGGTTATTTAGATTACCCACTGATTTAGTCTTTTCTGCTTGCAGTAGGTGATTTATTTTTTTTTCTGGCTCAGTCCCATATAATTATCACTCTACCCACATTACAAAGGGTACATTTTGCAGTTCATAATTCCAGAATATGTCACCACTAACAAAAGCCTGTGAAGCAGCAGGAATATTGAAATACGCTTTTGCTTGGGAAGAAAGTAATCTGCCTCCCACTACGTAGACCACAATACAATTACAGCTGGGACAGGGCTGTGGTAGAGCTAGACAGATGCTCCCAGTAGTGTCTTCAATGTCTGCAACTACAAATGCAAAACAAAAGGCACAAAACCAACAAAACTTGATGGGGACTAAAAAGGAACCCTTCAACCTAGTGGTACAGAACCCAGTAGTTGTCAAATGTGCTAAAAATGTGACCTGTAGAGGAGGAACCAAGGGTCCTTTTGAATGGATTAGTTGAAGTAAGTTTTATTGCTATATCTGAATTCTGCTTAGCTGGAAATACGTTCATAAAGTCCAGGAGGCCTTAGGGGAGGAAAGAAAAAGGTAAAAAAACAGACCGAGGGGGGGAAAAAAGTGAACATGTTCCAATTAGTATGTTAAAGGAATGCTCAGTTTTTAAAAAAATGTTCTATTCAGCATCTTGATAATTCTCCCAGTAAAAATACATGGCTTTTAGACTTTTGCAAGAGTTGCTCCAGATAATTTTTATCAGCAGAAATTGCTCGAGGAAATACATTGTAAAGTCTTCATTCATTGATAACTTAAGACATTTAAGAGAGCGAGGAATAAGATTATTTGATAAAATTGTTCCTCTTTTTCAACTTAAGGCTTTTAAAGAAATTGATTAATTGTTAAAAAAAATTTCTATCCCGCAAGATGTCATTTTTGCAGAATAACCCACAAGTATGACTTAATTTGTCTAGGGATATGAGGAAATGTTCACTTTCTAGCATGTTTTCAGTTGGGAAGAGAAGCTCATGGACGCACACTCTTAAAATCTCTAAGGGATGCAGAAATCAATAATTTTTTATGGTGAAATAAAGTGACTATACGGTATTTGCATGTAAGTTTTGTGTAGTCAAGTGACTTGCATGCCATTAATTATCAGTTTCTGAAAGTAGATGAGAACTGTTTTAGATGCTTAGCTTATCTGTCTGGGATGCTGTGGCCCATGGTACTGGGCTATGATATATCTCCTATCAGCTAGGAAAAAAAAAAAATTCTCTTAAAATGTTAAATTTCCCTGTAAAACCTGTGAAGAAACTGTTCCATCCTACAGTTCTCCTGTGTCCCTTTGTGTTCTGCAGTGCCCTCCTAAGGTACGACTTAAATATTGTTCAGGAGCTTCTCGTTCCAGTCATAATTAATTTTAAATGTTTCCCTTTGAGCACATGGACAAACAAACAAGCACCAAAGGAAAGTGATGTTTCAAAGGTGATTAACAGTTAGGAAGGGTCTATTTTATATAGGGAAGAAATTTTCTTCTGTTGCTTCGTGTGTGTGATCTTTGCAGCAGTACCGAGCTGCTGCCCTTTTTCTTCTGTTCAAAATTACATTTCAAGTCCAACCATGCAAAATCAATATATTTCAGTCAATCACATTTACAGCTTTACTTGATAGCACATGTTCTTCCTATAATGTACTGGGTTATCGCCTTCCAAATTTGATAGAGCCAAGGCTTTGGGATGAGATAAGAAATATTAATGCGGTGTGCAGTTTAAACAAATCAATGTAGCAATCTGCGCTGCACACCAGTAGAGTAAACAGTTGACTCTCGTTTGACGTGCAGCAGTCCCAGTACTTAGCCTGGCCACAGTTCCTGCAATTTGTTTTCATTTATGTTGAACCACTGAAGTCTTTTGCGCTGCCATTAGCACTTTGGAAGCATTAAGGAGGAAAGTGAGATGGATTCAAATCCATATAGGTACAAAATCAAACTAATCTTCTTTTGGAGCTGAAAGTGAAATTCTGAGAAGCTCAGAATTCTTCAAAGTCGTTTCTCCAAATTCATTGTAGAAATCATCAAAGCACTGTTCTTCTGCTTTATCTTAGGCTGAAAAGGAGAAGTTGCTTTTCCTGACAAGGCAGTGTATTTTATATTCCAAATACAATCCAGAGCTTGCTCAAACTGAGCTCTCATTTATTCTTCAGAGCTAGATATGAGAGAAGAATACGTTGTCTACGAAATGACTGCATAAACCAGCGTCTGTGGGAGAGTGGAGTGGAGCTGACAAATCCATCATTTGAAATTTGCCACACAACTATAATTAAATATTATTTCTTTAAAATAAACAGATTTTCTTGGAGTTAGCAGGAAAGCCCCCACAATTCTCTGCCCTATTTTACTTTCTGTGCATGTTGTCAAGCTTGGTAAATTTTTTAGCAGCTGTCAGAGTAAATTTATTACAGAAGAGGTCTAAGTTCTTGTGTAATCCAGAAGGGAAAAGCCCTGCTGACTTGGGTTTGCTTCATCTTTTGTCTTTACAACACTTGAAAAGCCTCATGTAGTTAAGATTCAGGAAGAGCAGTAGTTGAACAAAATTTTCCATCTGCTAAAGAAGAGTGTGTTTGTGTGTAAAATAAGCGTATATTTATATTTAAAAAATAATTTCCTAATAGATTTCTTTTTAACAAGTCTGTTTTAAGCATGTAATCTGCTAAGAATGTAAGCGTTAAAGCAAGGAATTGGAATTTGAGAGCTGAAACAAGCACACCGCAAACAGAACTGTTCTGAAATAATGAATATTTGCTTGTGTTTGGCTGAGGGAACTTGAACTTGGGAGAGGGAGGAAAGCTGCCAGGTCGGCGATCGAAGGACCTGAGGGTGTGCATTGCGTGAAGGCTGTGCCCCGCCAGCTGTGCAGCGAGATGGCATGCTGGATGTCAGCAATGCAAAGAGACCTCTTAAAGAACCATACATAATGTGGCACAAAATGAATAAAACCAAGGAAAAAAAATTACTGTCTTACAATGCGTTTCAACTTACTAACTATCCTAATTGTAGTGAAACTTTTGGGCACACAAAGTGAGCTAAACTTCATTCATGAATCTGTTTGCTCTGAGGTAGTTGGGACCGTGGCTTACCCCTCGCTCTCCCTCCCGCCCCAGAAAAGCCACTACCTTGCTCTGACAGGCAGCCATCTGGTCCATGGCTGCGAAGTCAATTCCTTGCTGCTCGGCAAGTCTGGGTCACTGGCAAAGCACTTCTGCGTTGTCACTCTTGAGAAATTAAAGTTAAGAGAGTACGGCTGCACATCTCGGGGAACAGCCAGGACTAGGAATGATAGCAAGGAACAGCAAGGGGCAGAAGGAAATTAGAGGGTTTTCTTTCTCAATTCATTTCCATAGAAAAGTGCATAACTATGCTCCTAACAACCTTCCCTTAGAGGAGTGTGTCTCTGTCCGTGCCTACCAATTTCCCCTCAAACAAAAAAGCCTGGAGTCCACTTAAATGAAAATAAATGTATTTTGAAAAAGAAATGCATTTTGGAAAACAACAACAAAACAAGCAAACAACCCCCTCCCACCCAAACCAAAACACCATGTGTAGAAACAAGGAGTAATTTAAACTCACGGGAATGATGTTTCTTTGCTCTTTGGGGGTTGTATGCGCAGCTCCCCACATGCCGACAAGCTCCTGCGCAAGAACGTTTGAGTGGGGTTGTAGCCTGCAGTCCCTTTGTCAGTAGAGAGCCCCAGGTCCTGGAAATTTGCTGACTTTAACTGAAGTCCCTTATCATTGTGGGGTTACTTCCTGAACATCTGGATTCCCTTTCTTAGCATTAATTACTTTTTTTTTTTAATCAACTTCAGCCTTTCATAACTTGAAGCCCATGAGGACTTCCCCCTCTGAATCCGTCTGTCTGTGATCATCGTGCCTGGATGGCTTGAGGTTTGCCAGTTTAGTTTTGCAGCAGGTTTAATTTACCTGAAAGAAAGATCTGCCTTAAACAGATTTTTTTTCTTCTCAGTAGGAGGTATAAATGAATGGGGGAACGGGGGATTAGTTCATCATGAAAGGTCGCATAATTTGCTATCCAGGTCTGATAAGAAGGCTATTATTGTTGTAATTTTTATTCTATTTGCTACATCAGGTTTTTTATGAAGAGTGGATTCCTATGGCTTCAGGTTAGGTTATGGTAGTCATTGTTATTCCATTTTGTGGGAAATTGTTATTTGCATAATATCTATATTTCTTTATTCTCTGCCTGTGTTTTCCAAATTTTCCTGGTCTTGCATAACTAACGTTATTGGTGTGAAAGATTGGCCTATATTTGCTGAAAATATTACCTTGATATACGCTTTAGAATATTTTCTGTGTTTGCAAATTATTTAATTTTGTGGGGGATGTAAGAACAGAAAATTCCCCCACTTCTCATAGTCTCCGAAAGAAATCTGGAGTCCTTAAGAAAAATATCGTAATATAGTTTTCTAATGGTCTCAATAGACTTACACTGTGAATATTTTAAAAATAGAAATTTTTATGCGGTAAGGTTGGAATTTGTTGAAGACTTCAGCAGTGACCCAACTGTGTTCCTTCTGAAGCCAGTGGAAAGCAGCAATTGATTTCAGCAGGAGCAGAGTGAGGCCAGCAGTAGGTAATCATGAAAATCGTACCCCAGCAGGAGTAGACCCAGGTTAAATACCGAAAAGCACCTAAGTGCCTTAGGACCGCCAGTCTCATTGATTTTATTTTTTTTTTTTTTCTTTTCAATAAGGATGAATTTCTTGTCTGTAACTATGTCCCTCTAGCACAAAGTGTGAAGCTGCACTTTGTTGTTTCTTAGGATTAGGTTGCCTTTCAGATTGGTCTATGAAGCTCTTCTGAGAAGGACTAGATTGTTCCCTGTTCAGTGTTCAGGGTTCAGTGTTTGACCCATAGCGTTAGGTCATTACAGCATCCGTCCTGGTGATTTAGAAACCCACACTGATTCTTATGCACTCTTAGTTCAATGGCACTTAGCACGCGAGTAAGTGCTGTCCAACATGAGGATGGGTGTCAGGATAATTAGTGTTCCTGCTTTTCACAACGCAGCGGTTCAGAAGCAGAAGGCAAAGTGGCACATGAAAGGTGATAAAAATAAATTTGTGCATCATCGGGATCTACAGCCTCAAATCTTCTAATCTTCCAGGCTGAAACCTGCAATTTCTTCTCATTCAAGATTCCCAGCGAAGTCACTGGGCTTATTTCAGCTCTTGAACAACTCTAGTGACTCTGGCATGATGAATGCTCATATCCAAACAGAAATTGAAGCTGCGGGTTCTGATTGGCATGAAGCTCCTGTGCATGGCCTGAGTGGTTTAAGGGGGTTACAGTAAGGATCCATAACATTCACATCTATACTCAAATCTTTTTATAAAGGAACAGGAATGGGAAGGACCAGATGGGAATGTGAAAAAGCACCCTTCTGATTTCAGTGTGGCAAGTTCGGGAATTTTGTACAAATAGCTTCCAGTGGAAATTTTATTTTCAGTTTCAGTTTTGTAGCATCTGACTTAAAGTTGCTGCAGTTTTATCTGTGACCTTCTTGTTTCCAGGATCTCTATAAAAATTTTCAGAACCACTGCTCCTAAGTTTCTCTAAATATTACTGATTTTGGCTCTGTTCTGGCTTAAGCCATTCCCTTACCCACATTTGGTTCCACTTTTGTGTTATCGGCAAATTTCTTTCCTCTACTTCATAATCTGTTTTCCAGCTATTAATGTATAAAGTGTGCAGTATTAATGTATAAAGTTATTAATGCATAAAGTATTGGGGGGGGGTGTGTCTTGATTGTCCCTGTGGCATCAGTCTCTCAGCTCTGTGAATCTCAAATTGCTTCTGTGCCAGCCACCTTTTTCGTATCAGACTAAGAGAATTTGGAGTGGAAGCTGTCTGAAATTTTTCCTTTTAAATAGCTCAGTTCCTCCTTAAATAAGCTGTGTGTTTGTGTAATATTTTTTTGCCTCAGGCGGAGATCTTGTGGACATTAGTTCAGATGCATAATATTCTTGTAAAGTAAATAAATTATCTTCACTTCATACATAGAAAAAGCTGAGGAGAAGCAGCTAAGACTGCCTAGGATAATGCTAGAAATCTGTGTAGATCTAGCATTTGAACTCTGCTGCTTGAATTTCCATCCAGATCACATTGCTTCGTTAATTATAACACCACCTAATCATAGATATCCAGCGTATCAGCCCAGCAGGACTAAATTAAAGAGAGAACAGTAAATTATTGTAGGTTTCCAGAAGTGTCTAGGTTTAATACATTAGGTCCACGGAAGGCTTCTGAGATAGGTTTATTTTCACTAAGGCTGTATTTTTAGGAGCTGTATGATGTTACCTTACGGTAATGAGAATCATAACTAACATCTTTTTGTTAATTAAATCACACAAATATACTTCATGTAGGTAGCTGTGGCACTTTTTCTAGGGATGCCAAGTAAAACATCCCTTGATGCCACTTAGGAAAACCTCACAGGTAGCGTAAGGTGTTGCTTAGGGACTAGGTACAGTCTGTTAGGGGTTGAGTCATAATTTTTTTCTTGGGTAGAGTGATGTAAATTGGGATAAGTCTTTGAAGTAAGCAAAATTGCAGTGGCGTTAAACTGCTCAAAAAAAAGTTTGTTTGAAGTTTGGTTGTGAGATTTCCTGAGTGAATTCCAAACTCCTTGCAGCTAGTAGCAAAACTTCCTCTGCCTTCAAATGCAGCATCGCTTCACCTCGGATCTATTTATCTGAGAACATCCAGAATGTTTTCAGCCATCACCGTCATCACTAAAACATTCTTACAGTGCCAGTGGGATCAATTTAGTGACCATCTTCAGGGATTGTATTTCATCAATCTGTGATATTATTTAATGTCATAAAACAAGCCTCATTCTACATTCTCCTCTGTTCTCTATCTAAAAAAAATATTACTTTCTGCTATTTCTTTCAGCACACTTAAACCTCTATATCCTGTTAAGTCTTTGATCACATGGATAGCGGAATACCTTTTTGACAGCATTCTTCCTTCAAGGCTGTATTCTTTCTTTGTGTATGCTATCACATATGTTCAGGAAAACTTCTGTTGCCTGTTGAGTAGAAAGGAGATTTATTTTTTTTAAACCTTAAATGTACCTCCATATACTTGATATTATGCTATTCAACATCTAGCATTTGTTGTTCAGTTTTCTATGTATTTTTATATGTAATAGAAAGTAGGTATTTTCCATGATAAACCAAGGCTTCTCAGAAGGAGAATGGATGAGGACTTTAAGAGTGGAGGACCTACCACCTATCCAGGCAGGCAGCATAACAAACTTATTTTTAACATGACCAGAAACTTAATATCAGATACTGAAAGAAGGGAAGAATGCATAGGACAGAAATTAGTAAGGTAGTAAAGCCTCAAGAGAAATACAGCAAATGCAGAAATGCAGACTGTGGAGACCCCTAGTAAATTCTTCCCTGTGTGTTCCAATGCAATTCTTAGTTGGCAGAGAAAGTTACTCTGGTGTTCTTTCTTTTTTATTTCTTTATATTTGGGGTTGCTATTTTTATACTAAAGTATTGTCAATATTCTCTTTAACTTGTGAAGTCCTTAATAAAGTGGAGATCAAAACCATAGCTAAAGACTTCCCAACCTGATAACTGATCATGCAACGTTCCCGGTGTGATACATGATGTTTAAAGCATCATGGCACGGATGGAGGAAAAGAAGCTTTGTTCTTCCTTTGTTGAATTAACCACTGCAATTTTAGTGAGTCTTAAGGTGACCACATCAGCTCAAGCTCTGTGATGCCATATGTTAAATGAAGGAGAGAGAAAATTGCAGTTTTGTTTGACAATGCAATTTTTTTAATAATTTTTCCCAGAAAGTAAGTCTTTAATATCTATTACATTCAGCCAATGAAGAGAAACGTACAGCAATCATATTCCAGCTACAGAAGTCTACAGGATGATCTGAAGAACTTGCAGAAATTATTTTATTCTGTGATATTTTGGGAATCTCTATTCCCACTGCAGTAGGTTGTTGTTGGTTTTTTTTTTTTCCTGTGGCTGTACCATTTGTACAAACAATTTGTAAACAGGGAAATAGCAAAATTCATCAAATAAATTATTCACAAAGGAATTATTCACTCGGCTCAAGTATTTCCTTTAAAGAAAACTAAAAGCTTTCAACTCGTATGTCTTGTTATGAGAACTGAAACATTGTTTGATTTAAAAGAGCTTTTTATGACAAAATAGACAAAAGGAGAACAACGCATATGACAGAGCTGCAGAGTATGATGGTTGTCAGCCAGTTGGGGTATCAACTTTTAGAAAAGCACAGCAATATACAAAAATGCATAATTAGAGGACTCAAATTCTGATGTCCTGAGACTAGATAGTCACCTAACATTTTCAGAAATGACTAAATGCATTAGAAATGCATGTTACTTTGAGAGGTGACCTCCTTATGTAGCTTTGGTGCATTTGAAAATGATGCTCTCATAGGCTAGGTAACAACCCTGCAATGGAAAGAAATAACCAGTGTGTCTTCCTGGTAAAGGTTTTCTCTATCTATAGTTCCATAATCTGTAGAAAAAGAAAAATATTGCTCACTTACAGCTTGATCCAAGCTCTTTGAAATCAATGAGATTTTTTGCATGGGTTTCAACAGACTTCAAATCAAATAATTATTTTACTTAAAAGCTCTTTACAAAATGTGTTTGACTTTCAAAATTAGCTTCTTTTCAAAAATCTTTTGAATGACTTACTGTAAATTTTATTTTTACCAGCATTCCCAAACTCATTTGTATGGTGACTGCCTGTCTGAGGCTATTTTAGAACTTGGAAGCAAAGTCAAATATTTTTACTTTCCCTATAAACATCTAATAGATGGCGATTACTGGTAAAAGGTTTATTTAATTAAGCCTTTAATTAATTTGTGTCTTTCCTTCCTTCTTCACATTTTAGAGCTTTTTAGGAGACAATTATGAGCCATACTTGGACTTGTCCAAAAAGAATTGTTGCTTAAAAATCAAGTATGAGGGGAAAAGCATATCAGAGGCACATTGCAAATACTTATAGATATCTTTATACTTTCTGTCCCAGAGGTAGATAAAACTAGACTTCCTCCTGCATGGACTTTCAGACCTATTTTTGGCTAACAGTAAGTCCTTAGCTGCTGTTGGCTCACGGAGGGGAAAATACTGAAGTAATTTACCTGCTTGTCATTTTGCCTGAGGGTTACTTCAGTGTAGTCACTCAATAATTGGTTTTGTTTATTACCTCTACGATATTCTGAAGCATTTTCCCCTTTTCCACAGTTATATGCACATCACATTTTTATGCGCAGTGGAATACCGGAGCAAGCTACAGTCTGTGAAGACGTGCTTTGCAGTATATTGTGAATAATTTACTGGTATAGGTCATGAATACTCATACACACATTAAAGAAAGAGGGAAATATATTGTAAAAGCAGGGAAAATGTATGTGCCTTAATGGTGAAGATGTAGGTTGACTTAGTGTTTCACTAAATTTATTTGCTTGGCAGTCATGTGTATGTTAAATGAAAAAAAACTTAAATCAGAATTTTAATACTGCCCAACCTATAGATGCCATTACAAGTCAAACATTTACATCTCTCCAAACTAGAGCCTCTAATATTTATCTGGTAGTGTGTCATGTAAAACTGGATTCTGTGTATTTGCTGGCGTTCCTATTTATTTTTTTTTTCAAGACAATTTAGAAATAACTCTTCAGTAAACAGTATTGCCTTTTTTTCCAGTGCATTAGGAATTTTAAAAGAAGATTTTAGTATTTTTGGTGTAAGGGAATAAGCTGGGGAAATGAAATTTCTTTACCTACTCCCTATACGGGACAAGTGCACTAACTTTGAGTACGGCTGAGTAGATGATATGTAGAGCAAACTGGAATACGCAGATATCTTTGCTTTACCTTTCCCTACCAGGTTTCAGTATAAAATTTCAATATCAAACATTTTCTACAAAGTAGAAGCACAGCGCGGGTGAAGTTCCCTATGGTGTTACACAGTGGTTTTATTCAAAGAGTTTTAAGGTAAAAACTTTTTAGAAAAGAAACTTAATGAAAAATTTAAAAACAAACATCTGGACTATCTATGCAGTAAGATGTTTTAATAAAAATGATACATTAAGAGGTAAATAGTCCTTTCATTTTAATAGCTTGGAAGATGAAAATATAATGAAGTGAGAGTATTTTTATGATCTTTTAGTTCTTCCAAAGTGTTTTATGCTTGATTATGGAATTATGACTCCTTGATCGGGGAATTTTGATTTGTGTATTACCTTGAAAATAATGAACTTAGCTATTGTAACATGATACACAGTCCTCGAAATGATAAAGCTCAATCCCAATCCTTGGAATGTTAGACATCACCCCTGCTATGGTGACACACATTGTTTTTTCTCATTTGCTGTCACACTAATGAGTGGGCTTTTCAAGTTGAAACTTGTTTGCTAACAGCGTGTGGTGAGATAAAGCCTTTCAGTTAGGGAGAAACATTTGGGTTTATTAATTCTGCTGAGTTCCAACAAGTCAAATGCTGAGGGTAAACCAAGAGCAAGATTATGAGTAGCAAATAGTAGAAACAGCCAATGGCACGTGTACATAATTTCATTTTGGTGGTTGATTCAAGCTTCAGCACCCCAGTTATTTGTAGTCTTTTTTCTTTTTTTTTCTTTTCTGGTTTGTGCATTCTTATTGGCAAGTAGTCAACAGATGTATCTCTACAGCCTGTTACTATCTGGGCTCACATATGGCTTTATTAAATAGCTGGTCACCTCAAAGGGTCGGGTCAAACAGAATTCCAAAGAATCTGTTTCTGCTTTTATGGGAAAAAAGGTTCTATCAGGTTAGGAGTTTTGAGCTGCCTTATTCAATAGTTTTGCTGTGCAGACTTTTTAATCTTTTATTTCTTTAATCTTTACTGTAGTAGAGCTCAGTCTTTCTGATAACCTTATCTTCCATCACAATGGGCCTATGGGAGTGTATCGCCCAGATAAAAATTAGCTGCATCAGTAAGTTCAGACAACTCTTCTCTGATATATTTCTATTGAGATGCAACTGACAGTGAAAGAGTAATATATGTACAGAACGAACTGATGGGATATGCTTTTTCTTTTGCAGTTGGACCCCTCACATTCTTTCTTGGTTTTGTATATTAGCTTATGATTAACCTGGCACACAGATCTGAAATATCTGCAGGTAGATTGACTAGTCTAATGTTTCTTCTGTACAGATCAACAAGTCATTGTTTTGGAGTGTATTCCATGTGTCCAAACACCCAGAGAAATTCCCTTTTTCTTCTACTTGTTGCATAATTCCTATCTACAATAGTCCTAGTTTTTTATTTAGGTTACTGCCCAGCTATAGTGGTTGTGGTCATAGAGGTCTAGGTTTCTGGGAATATCTTCATTACAATTTTTTACAAAGATAATATTTGTAAAAACAAATAAATATATATACATGCACACTGCAAGTCACTATGAAATTACCACTAGGAAAGCAAATGTGTGTGTGCATATATATATAAAAAAAAATTACAAGAGTAAGGCAAATGTATCTATATTATAAGTTATTACAGAACTCCAGCTAGTGAAGCACATATATACTTATGAACAGTTACCTGTGCACACACCTATAAATATATTAAGCGAGGTATTAGCAGTATGATACCTAGTAAACCGCTCCCAGGATTGGACGAATTAACGATGGAAAAAGTCTGACTTCAAAAGGCCGGATTCTGCCAGAGTCAGGCACATGCAGAGAGCTCCTGCAGAGAGGCTCTGTTGGAGGAGCTTGGGTTTGGTGGGTAATAAGTTACTATTTATGCCTTTTTGGTAAAGACACACAAGTGGGTGTTAAGACATCCGCTCCTGGAGTAGTTGTTGCTGGCTGCTGTTTTCATGGAAAGTCAGTTTGTTATCACAGTTTCTTTGTCCTGCACCCAGCAAGGTTTCTGTGTCCAGCCAGCTACTCCCCATCAAGGAAAGCAGCTTATCAGGGATGGCTTGGGACTTGGCTAAGGAGAGAGAACTTTGTCAGTATGTTTACTTGGGTCCCCTTTGTAGCAGCTTCATCACCAGCCAAACTCAATGAAAACAGTAGGCGTTCAGAACGTGGCATTCAGTGATCAAATTCCATGGGAGCTTGGCTTAAGAGGGTCATAGAGTTGTTTAAAAATTAGGTTAATTAATTCAATTAATTTTCCAAGACTTCATTTTTATTTTTATTTTTTTTATCCTGCAGTTCTAGGCATTGATTGATAAGATTGTTTAGAGGCTTGAAATTGTCAGTCCTGCCTTAAATTTCTTTGAAGTGCAAGTGCAAGATAAGATGGGGACAGAATGTGGCCTGGTCCTATAGCTGTTGTAGTATCAAATACTCCAGATATTTTGGTTACAGGATAATGTTTGAATTAGGGCCATGATGGTTCCATAGTAGTTGAATAACTTTGACAATACTTAAGAAGTTTAAGATGAGGACTTTAAGTAGATTAAAAATTGTTAGTTAAGGAAATGATTTTAACAGGGAATATATTTGGTCAAACAGGTGGTAGAACTTGGAGGAGGAGAAGACAAGCGTATGATAGTTTGGTGCTCCTGTATGGAAAGAAGGTACACTAAGTTTAAGAAAGAAGTTACTGATTTGACAGAAACATGACAGCATGTCAGGGGTCTGGCCTAAGCCCCTGCCCTGGATCAATGCCACTGGGAACAGAGCTTAAAAAAAAAAAAGAAAGGTAGAATTGACTGCCTGAGTGCAGGGAGGCCAGTAAAGCAGAGGTGAGGTAAAGAATTAACAGCGGGTCATGAAGTGTGTTAGTAGGCACAGAAACTGTAAGTAAACACCAAATGAGCCACTCATGATCTATTGCCCATGCAACTAATTTGTTTTTCCAGAGGCAGAGTGGAGGGATATTTGCAGCCTGTGTAAAGCTGTGTCTCTTGTCAGGATGAGGCATGGAGCATGCTTTGCTCAACTATCTTGAGCTACAGAACAATGTTTTAAAATCCCTGGCAGGCTTTTTAAATGCGAAACGGTGAGCTAGATAAAGTTCCGAAAGGGGATGATATCTGTTAGGTATGTAGTAAAAAGGGGATAGAATAATAGAAAGTAATGAGTCCTGGCAGGTATGCTTCTCTGTTTGCAAGAGCCAAATCAGGGCTGGCACGGATGGAGTCATTGTGTGGCACAACAGAGCTGTGGGGATTTCGGGAATGGGGAAGTATTTCCCCATCAAATGTACTTTTCACTCAGAAATAGGTAAAACTAAGCAGCATGAAATCTTTTGTTTGCTGTGCTCAGTAGCTTTGCAATTCCTCGGTAGCTCTCCTGCCTTCAGTTCAAGCAAGCAATTAAATCTAGTTTTGACACAGCAAAGTCCTTAAGAATCAGAGCCTCTGTATGCAATTTCTGGCTACAAATTAGTGCCATTTCATGTATTCTCTTTGAGACTTTGGGGGGTTTTGCTTATCAGCTTTGGAATGTTCTCTTCTGAAAGGTCATCTTTTGCTGTTGAACATGTCCATACATCCAGGAACACTAGAGAATTTTGAAGTGTGGCTGAAAGAGAAGTATGTTACTCTTTTTCTTTTTTTTTTAAACGAAGGAAGGAGTTGCCAAAAAGATACTTGTGAGATTCTGTTTAGACAAAATCCTAAATAGTTTTATGAGTTCAGAGACATTTCTGCAACAATATGATTAATTAAAAAGAAAAATTGCTTCAGAAAAGATAGCTTTGGAAACTGATTTTATCCCACTTCTGGTTACTTTTTCTTCAGTGTCAGGAAAAGAGATGGTATTTCATTATGTTCTCTCTCTTACTTCCAGATGTTTTGGTTTATGGTTTTTTTCTTTATGCTTCCTACCCTGCTGTTTTCCCCCACCTTAGACTTTTAGCATGTAGTATTTTTTCCATCAGGAGAACTGTTTCTTGATAGCAGAAGCTGACATCCATATAGCTCTCTTGTACAACTTGTGTCACATAACGTAATGCCTGGCTTTCCTTTTTATGTGTTTGACTTGAACATAGCTAGCAATAAATGTCTTTGAAATTTTGTAAATGTGTTGAAGTTATTCAACCTAAGTATCATTATCCTTCACAGGGAATTAATGTTTTCTTAGTTAGTTTGTTCCTTCTGCTTTGAGAAGAAAGCACTAAACCCCAGTAAAGATGATTGCTAGGTAGAAAGTATGAATTTCTGTGCTTCAAAATCCAGCTTTATCATAGGCATTAATGCCCGAATGTATCCACTTGAAGCAGAAAGATGTTTTTCCGCCACCCTAACCTCACTTGTTATCCTAAGAAACAAAACTGAGTAGGATTCATTGAGAGTAGTGAAGAAAAATGTTGTTTGCTTCCTTCTGGAGGCGTACTGATGTCAAACGTTATGAAAGGACACTAGTGATGAAAAAGTTGATAGTCCTCTGAATTTGTTTCTGAAACTGTCCATTCAAACACATTGCTAGAATGCAAGTGCATACAACTGAACACATAAATTATTCTTTCATCTGAGATTCATTGTTTTTCTTCTTTTTTTTTTTCTTTTCTGCCTTGCTCTAATGCATCATTCCTAATTAAAGGGCATAAAACTGTTCTTTTTTAAGTTGTACACAAAAAATATATAGAAACATCATTAGTGAAATGTTCGATTTTTATGGGCTTCTCTGTGGGATGCGTTCCCTCAGCTGATCACAAAAGCATTCACAGATGCAAGATGTAACTATTATATCCAAACCCCCTGCTAATGGATCTTAAATTTTTCTATAGCACCCATCACCATTACACTTAAGTCCTGTATCCAGACTTCCTAAGAACAGCATATTGTGTTTGATGGCTGCTAAGCTCCTGACGGGAGACATTTAATGGATTTTGCACCATACCTACTTGGCTACATAAAAATGTTTAATTATATAGAAATACTGGGTTTGGTTGTTCTGGTTTTAGTGATGCACATCTGTGTAGGCAGATGATACCTGGGAAAATAAAGCTGGCACACAAAGGATCCAACTTACTGTAGCAAAAAAAGAGCCTTCATATCTGATTCTATGGAGTAGGTTAAGCACTTGCTGTTTCTGCTGCAAGGAACTTTCAGCTTATCTGAAAGCCCAGGGTTAGAAGAAATAGTATTTACAAAGCTCCCCCCCCCCCCCCCCCACTCCCCATAGAAATACCACTAAGCTTTAGACCAGTTTGTCTTATGCATATAAGCGCCATTAAAAGAAAAATTGGGTGAAATGTATCATCTGTAGAGGTAAAAGAAAGCCTGGTTGAAGTGTTTGAGGGATATTACAAGTAGAATACAGTGGGGAAAAAAAGTATGTGGGCGTAGAGTGATCCTTGTAGGTTTACGCATCAGGCATGGACTTTTATTTTAGGTTTTTTTTTAATGGGATCGATATAGTTCTTTATGAGCTTCTTTTTGCTTTGTGGGTGACTCAGACACACTGAAGTGCTCCATTCTGATTGCTGCATCATTAGCAAATGCAACTATCTGAAAAAATCATTTGTGGTTGTGTATTTTATCATTCGTGGGTTTTAGAGGCTTTAGGCATTTTTTCCCCATGAAACCACAGAGGTTTCACAGTACCAGACAGTATTGGTGACAGCAATACTCCCTTGTCTTTTCAGTTAGTCCAGCTTAGAGGTGGCCTCTTAGTGCCTTGAAAGTTTCATAAGAATTTTCATTTTCTTTAAATTCAAAATGTATCTTTGGCCCATGAAAGTTATCAGATTGAGAACTTCTAGAGGCAAAAGAGCTCTACTCCCTATTGAGATATACATGTCTATATGTGTCTGTGTTTAAAGGCAGCACATCTGAGATCCTGCCTTACATTTCTGTGGTTTTATTCTTGTGTTACGTGGCAGCTAACTGAATATCTGTTACTGGGGGGTGTGTGGAGAGTCAGTGATCTGCAAATTGGTATTGATTCAAGATTATTTGCAGAAATTATTGTTCTCTGATTTTCTTTTCTCCTATTTTTAAGACGCTTGTATGTACGTCATCTTTCAGTCTGTTAGAGAACTCGAGAGGAAAAAATAGTTGAAACAAATTCTAGAAAATTCTTCAGTCAGTGGATCTCTAAGTTTTTCATTTGCTGTGTTCTTGGGGTTTTTACTTCACCAGCCACCTGACAATTCATGCTCCTGTTGACTTTTCAGGGGCTGTCATTGCTAAGGGTCAACTAAATAATCCATGAAGATCAGCCAGCTGCTGTTGTTTTTTAATTGTTCATAGATATGCCTTGCAGTGTTAGTTTACAGGCAATGTTTACACGTTTTGTTTGTTCTTTTAAAAACAACACAGTCCTGCATGGAAATGTAGTCTGAAAGGAAAGTGCTTGCTCTAATGGAAGTTTTTTTGAAACCACCTTTTACTTTTGCAGTTGTGTATGCCAGTGCTAAGCAATATAAATCCCTGCTGCTTGTGTGAACAAGTGGAGAATTTTCGTTTTCTAGAACTTGCACAAAGAAAATGCCTGAACTAGCTGCAAAGCAAATGAAAATCATGTTCCAACCTTTGCTCTGATCTAAAGAGATTTTTTTTTTTTTTTAAATTGTTTATGCATTGTTACCTGACTTTGAGACTGTGAAGGAAGGGATGTTCTGAAAGATACAAAATCATTCTGGCATAATCACTCGTCTTTTGGTTGCTTTCCAAAATCAAGTATGCAGCTTTTCATGTTGCAAATGAACCTTGTTTCAAATAGCTTAAAAAGAAGCTTTTGCCACCTAAGAAACTCCTACAGCTTTGTGCATTGTCTTTAATGAGAAAAGGGGCATGTTGCTTTTATAGTATTAGGCCCTCTACTAGCCAGGAAAAAAAACCTGTAAGATACGTGCAATGTTGTAAAGAAGATACTCCAGGTTTTGTGAAATTGCTTCTTTTTTCCTTCAAAGATAAGCAGTACTTTACCAAATAATTCTGTGAAGTTACCCATGTTTACCATCTAGCTCTTCATGTGGTTATCAAGTGGAACTGAAGTCCTAGGTACTTGCCACGCGCCTTGGACATCATTTGTGCTAGTGGATGCCACCCCGAAAGAAGCCCAGGTTGTCACTAGCTCGGATAAGGACAGGTTTGGAGTGCGTGGGCACCCTGGGATATCTGCATAGCCCTATACGCAGCTGCCCCTTGCAAGAAGAACTGTTTGTCATGTCAGTGTTCCTGATCAGCAGCACAAACCCAGCTTCAGTTTTCCGAGAGTGGCTGGATGACATCAGTGATCTTAAACATCTCGAGCGTTGTGACAGTTTCACGCCAGCTCCAGACTCCAGCTGGCAAATGACATAGCTCTGGTTTTATTGACCCCTTAAAGATGCTTGATGAAGCTGTCAGAGGTGAATGAGCTGGTTTCTCCCTCCCTTCCTCTCTAAAAATTTCTGCTGTACTGATGCATGCAGACCCTGAAGAGACCCGAAACACATTTGAAAGGAGTACTCTAAGTGTGATCAGTGAATACAAGCCTGTCTTCCAGTTTCCTTATGAATACTATGCGATAAAAGGAAAAGGGTGGGCCTTTTTTTCTTCCCCATTTCTTTCCCTAACAGCAATTCTTTGACTTTAGGAAGTGAAGCTCAAACTTACTTTATGCATTGCTTTCATCATCTGTGTAGTATCAGTCATTTTAAATATGCTAGATTTACATCTCATGTAAATAGGAAACCAAATCCAAAGCTAGAAATAGAAAATCTATTTCTTGCAAATCAAATTATATAATTCTTTCAAAAGGGTTAGACACAAAGTGGTAGCGACATTCTTATCTTAGTAATTTCCCAGGTTATCTCTTCCCCGCCCTCTCTGTGGCAGACACCATCTTGCTGACTCTCAGGATGCAACTGTGCTCAGAGGCAGAGCACTGGGGTTGGGACTGCGGGCACCCAACTTCTCCTCCAGCAAGAGCAACATCACTAGAAATGATTCAAAGCTTCCAGACTGCTACAAATCAGGAGAGAAAGGGGAATGAACCATTCAAAATGTCTTTGCTTAAGGCCTGATCTAAGCCCCAAACTATGTATGGGGGAAAAGAGTCCGATTAAGAATCTGCTCACGATAAGCATCTGCTCCCTTTGGTGCCAAGTGCGAGTCGTTTTCAGAGGCTTTTGGATCAGGCCCTAAATCCCACAGGTAAAGAATTGCAATTTGACTGTTATTATCAAAAGGATAATTCCATCTCATTGATGTTATTTTATTTAGATGGAATCACTGATAGGTACCAGCTGCTTTGCACCACTCCACAGGCACAAAGCAGCTATAAACCAGGTGAAGTTGTGTTTATGGCTGCAGGGCATTGGCAAGGTCACCCAGAGCATCCAGGTAGATGTGGTCTGGTGTTTATTGTGATACAGCAGTAATCAGAGATGCTTATGCTTATTCATCTCAGGGACACGTAATGTCCAGTTAATGGGAAACGGGCAAAGGGGGTGAAACCTTGAGTAAAATGTGGCAAGATTATAGCTTGAATTTGGTACATGCAGTAGTTCTAGAAACAAAAAACCCAACAATGATGGAAATTCAAATACGGGTCAAATAGCAACACCCCAACTCCCAATGGTAACTGATAGCCATTTATTCAAATAGTTATTTTTCTGCCTAAGGATTTACAGGTGGCAGACGCACTTTCTGTGTCCAGCCTGAGACAGATATTTTTTGGTTTAGCCTTAATTATTGAGAAAGACAGCATACTTTCCTCTGTGAGGTCTTCTCATTTTCCAGTATTGGTGCACTAATTCTTGGCAAGCTTCTTGTTGGGTTATGGAGCTGTGGGACGTGTTTATTCTTTCTATTGGAAGTTAAAACAAGAATGGATAAAACTGCTTCAAAACTTTATGTAGCTAACCCTATCTGCAATCCAGGAATGGGGATATATCTGCAAGCAGTGCAGGTGTGTCACCTAGCTTGTGGCTGTGTAGAAAAAAATTTTGGAAATTTAAAATTGTCTTTGCTTGCTATTTATACTCTTTTGGTTATCCCATTTTCTAGTCTGTGATCAAGGTAGCCTTCATGGGTGAAACAGCTTCTCCTAGGTTAAATACTTGCATTTGTATTGCCCATAAAATGAAGGAGAATGTTGTTCTGACTTAAGTCTCGAGTGCAGAGAAAACTCTTCTAATTCTGAAGATGCTGGAGTCCTGGTGTGGAACTTGTTTCTCTAGAAATCAAAATAAAAGCTTATTGGAAGGAACAGCTTGTTCTTGCTGAGAGAGAAATCAGTTCTTTATTTTGGCCTAATATATTGGCAGATGAGAGAGAGGCAGGATAACAGCATGAAGTAGGAAAGCTATGTTGTTCATATATGATGTATCGCACACAGCAAGGCTTTGGAGGATTTCCTTCTCACTTTTAAAACTTGTATCTTTGTTTTGTCCCACTTTAAAGTTACTAAGTATATTGACTAACATGGTGAGTATGGACAAAGAGGGATCAGGTAGCTTAATTTTCTGGTGTCTATGGTTAAGAGTTAAAAGTGTATTTTGCAGCCCCCTGAGAAGCCACTTTGTAATGTAATATTGAAGGAACATAACATCAGCAGGTATTCGTGCAATTTATTTTAGTAAAGAAATAGAACAGAGAATGCAAACTGGCTGTAGACCACATCATACTGGGTTTAAAACACAGGATTCACAGAGACGGAAAACATGGGCTGGATAGAATCCCAATGAATGATAACATAGGAACTATTTGGGAATTGAGGTAATAGTCATTGATATTCACCTACCACTCCACAGATGATGCTAACACCATGCATATTTTACAATGTTAGTAATATTTGGAACAACTTCCCTCATCCAAAATAAACTTTTATTAGCAACAAAACTAATTCTGCTCACCTTTCTCAAACAATGGTCCCATTAATTTATTGTGGAATACAGAATTATATCTTCTATGCCATGTTTAAGAATTGCTGCCTTTTGAGGTAACTCTGCCTCCAGCCTGGCAAGGTCCATGTTTGGGGTCAAAATGCAAAATAAAATGCAAAACAAGAGGGACTGAACACTTAAAGAGGAAATATGAAATGCTGAAGGGGTCTATCCTTCTCTGTAAGGAATTCTCCCTACAGCTCTTTCAAAGATTTTCTCATTGTAGAAATGGGTTTCAAGACAAAGGTGAGGAAGAATCCAGTTGTATGGAAGAGAGGTTTCTTTGTGATTCAGGTGCTGATTCAGATGACCCTTGGAAAAAAGACAATGATGTCCCCTGGTGAAATCTGGCTGGTTATGCAGGGGAAAGAGATTTTCTCAGGGATTTGATACTACAAGAATAATTCGTGTCATTTAAAATAACATTGTAATGTACCTTAATAATTGCTGAGGGACCTATCTTACACTTCATATGAATCCTTGCATGTTAACAGCACCGCACTGTAGGCTTACATAGATTAATTTTTCGCAGAGAAACTTCTTCTAGCTTGGGAATAAGGAAAAGTTTTCTTCCCAGAAATGTCTATAGAGCTGGGGAAGGTCGTTGGCAATGTGAAATGTGTCCCTGCTACGTGTCTGAAATTCTGCACAGTGTTTAAAACTTCTGCAATCGGTGACTTTTATCTAGAAGCTGCACACCTTCTTGGGGAGAAAGAAACAAATATTGTCCTTTTTTTGTAGAACACATCCCTTTTGTATTAGATTCCATTATACATTGAAAACTTTAGACTTGCTTTAGACTAGCAGTCTTGCAAGGAATAGAAACTATCCAAAAGAGACAGCTAGACTGTTCTGATTTAGGTAAAATATGTTGTGTTACAAGTAATTCTGTTATAAAGTGCTCAATCTGTTTTATCACAAGTTTCATTTGATTATTGTTTAAACCTTAGTATGTAGGTTTATATATATTTTCTGTCCCAGTTTTCACAGAAACAGATGGTATATGCCTGACAATCGATCTGTCCTGATGTGGCAGAGTAAACCGCTTTTATTATAGCAAAAAATTATTTAGAAAACTCCTGAGCTCACCCTTTTGTGTACAAAATTGACTTTTGGTGCAAAGCAAGTTTTATCGCTGCTTAAACTAGTATTGATCAAGCTATCAAAAATCATGTTACGGTTTCAGCGGTTGTTCTGGAAGTACCTACAAGAACAAGGTTTTCTGTCTAAATTCTGAAATCAGTCTTGATCCTGTGAAATACCATTTTTAAACTAATTTTAAACTTGGTCACTCTCCCAACTCTTTATAAAATAAAAGGATAATTTGAAATAATGTTGTCCTTTTTTAAAATTTTCTCCTCTGAAAATTATTTAAATGTTAGAAGCCCTTCTGCACACCTCCTTTTTTTTAAATTAAAGGTACTGCTTAACATTCCAGTTATTAAGGAAATCCTTAAGAGTAAATTAAGGGTTTGCCTAATTTAAAGCTTTTACTAAAATGTTCTGTGTAAAATCGAGATGTAGACAAACTTCAGGGTATTGCATATTTGGGAAATGTAATATAACAAAAGAAAAAAAAAGAATATAACCATGTTGAATGTCATAGCTTCAGAAAACTGAATTATTTCAATATTCCTTCAGGTCACAGAAAAAGGATCAGTGTATTCCCATTTCAGGAAACAGTGTTAAAATGAAGTTTTTATTTTTTACATTACTCTTAATGACTTTCTATCTCCACATGTAGGTAAAGCCCCCCGGGACTTTAATTTCCATTCCCCAAATTAATTCATTTGCTAGGAAAACTGAACTACATTGATATTTCGTGACATCTTGGACCCTAAATATGTTCATTAATTTTGAAAACTGCACTCTGACCCCTAGGTGCCTTAAGCAAAGAACAGGAACCTCTTCCAGACTGAGGTGTGCCACCAAAAAAAAAAAAAAGCTGTCACACACAGCTTCTCTGGCCTTCTGCATCTTAGATGGTTTGGTAGGCTTTTAAGTCTATCATGTACAGAAATGTAGTGGTGGAAACACTTTGGCATTAAGAAACAAACAAACAAAACAACCAACCAAACCCAAGTTTGGAACAACTTGTGACCTCAAAACCAGTTTGCCACTTGGTGCTGTTTAGCATCAAGAGTTGGTCAGCGGAGTGACACCGGGGCTGTGGGTGGAAGCATTTATTCCTAATGCAGATCCAGACTCTGAATACATCATGCCTGTCAGCAAATGCTTTTTGCAAGAAGACACATTGATTTTAGTGGAACTATCGTTGTCAGTTTGTGATCAATTAGGCTCACAATCCAGCATGAAAGAAGTAAATGAGGAAAATACATGATGTATAGATCTGTATCCTGTCTGGAAAACCTTGAAGCAGCTTACATATTTTTCTAGTACAATGGCAATGATTAAATCATTACATGTGAGAAACGAAAGCTCTGGCTTTTTGGAGTGAGAAATCTCACTGCTGAGAAGTATATATGGTTTTAATTGAGATATGGAGAGCTTTTAGGGTTGAATCTCTGAGGTAAGCTCCAGCAAGGCTGACTTCCAACAGAAAAAGTGGATCAGGGAAGAAGAGGGGTATTAATTACAGCTAAAATCTCTGGAGAAATCTTCTCCAAATCTAGATATAGCAAGGTAAGAAAAAGAAGCGAACTGAAGATGTCGTGATTTACACTACTTCAGGTTGTAAGGGTGATTATTTTTTTTTTTACTATATTAATATCATTAGGCAACTTGAAAAACAGTGATTTAAACACACTCGGAGCATTGCCATCAGAATCTGTTCTAAATGAGGCATGGATGTTGGCATTGTTATCTCTGAGCAATCGGTTCACACAGCCCTACCATCGGTGCAGTGAGAGGAAAGGTGGACACATAACCTGTTGCACCTTCTTTGGCAACCTTTAAAGTACCGTAAAATGTTTCTAATTTAATGATGATCTTCTATGCATAAATTTGATAATACTTTGGTATATTCATTAAAGTACCCATTTCTCATAGCATTTATTGCATGTGTGCAAATAAGTCTGTGTAAACCAAAAGGTACCTAAATGAGTGAGCTGATACCTTGTGATATTTTTCTATGCAGTTTCTTCTCTGGTTTTCTGCAATCTTTGCTTGTCTGTCTGATTCGTGAGGCAGGTGGGCTGGAAATCAGCAGAAACAAGTTGCCGTTAGCCTGTGTCTTAATTGGGGAATTCAAATGCAGATCCATACTTCCCCAAAACTGGGAGAAACTGAAAGTACAGCTGTGGTTTTTTAAAGGAACGTTAACAACTGGGGACCCTGTCTGATGGGCCCTTGCTGTGCTGTGCTTTCTTCAGGAGAAGGCTCAGTCGCAGCGGTAAACCCTGAGTTCTTCCATCTCTTTTCAAACAAATGCTTCTTCGGATTGGTAAAATTTTATGATGCAAGAACTGTAGATAATTACTGTATAAATATTGGCATAAAATAACCAAGTGCAATTTTAGCACTTGATTAATGGAGTGAGTAAGCTACTGGGATGTGTTAATGTTTGCAGATGTAGACCTTGAAACAGGAAATGAAATATATATTATCCAAATAAAATTAGTGGGAGAATTCGCATAAGAGAATTGTGTAAAAGCAGTGGGGAGCTCATGTAGCCTGCGTGAGAATTCCTGTTTATCCCTCAGAGCAAATGCAGACACCCAGCCTCTCACATGTGAAGGGATAAGTAGGGAATTATGCCAAATAGTGCCAGATGGAGATCTGCCCCAGAATTTTAGCTCAAGGAACAAATAGTTGAACTAAAAACCCATGCTTATTGTTAAGGGGAAAAGTCTGTGGTTAATGTATCAGAGACAACTTTCACCTTGATGTAAGATTCAATGCAAAAGTCGTGATCAAAGAACCTGCAGTAGATCACTCGGCGTGGTATTATACACAGCGGGTTGTTCCACTAAATTGACATCCAAATGACCTGAAAAGCAACTCTCTCTTGTCCACCTGCATGCCTTTTCCCAGACAAGTCTGTAGCCTCCAGATTTAGTAAGGGAAATATGCAAATGTTTGTTGAGGGGAATAAATGTATTCTCTGTTTATTTTCTGTACTAAATTGAATTTGTTGAAGATTTAACAGAGCAAAGCAGCACCTGCTAGTCTAATATTACATTAATATCAGTCATGCAGAGTGGGGGCCCTATTTAATGACTGGATCGTTGTTTGCCTGTGCTTGGTAATTGAGATGCAATGGTTTTACTCTGTGCTTTGCTACGGGGAGCTCTATGTTTTGTTAATCACTACCTCGTTATGTTTGGATTGTTTTTCAATAAGCTGTTTGATATAGGGTGTGACTGACAAATGGAAGAAGAAGGTTAGCCTGGTAATACATTTGCTCCTGACTTTTGGCTTCTGCAAAATCCACACAAAGAATAGATATTAACATCTGCTCTGCGGGGAACAATTTTGCTTTGCTGTTATATTGGCCAATAGGAATACCGGTGTGGCATGGTATGCAGCAATGTTGTGGGGTTTTTTAAATATATTTTTTTATGTTGGAAGAAAAATACTGAAGATATCTGATGATGTTTCTTTTTTTCCTCTGAAAGGGACAGGGGAGAAAGGCTATATCCAAAAATGCTAGTTAGTACAGTAAGAAAGAGGTAATTTTTAAGGTATTCATAGGGGCTCTGGCTTCTGCTCCTATTTTGTAGTGTTCTGTTGCAAATTTCCTTTAGTTTTCCATTTCTGAGAAGAGGGTTATATTTTCATGAGTTAAATCCATCCATAGTTATAAGTGCAGGGACTTTTTTTTTTTCTTTTCTTTGATTGGATAGTGCAGATATAGTCATGACCCTGATCTCAGTTGTAACCTCCAGGCGGTACAGTGGAAGTAAGACATAAGATAAAGACTAACAAAGCACCTATCAGAAAAGTTAAGCTGCAAGTTCTTTGGTAGAATGGTATTATAAAGACAGAGAAGAAAACTCTGTTAAGTGTTGAAAACCCAGTTATTTTTATTTCCATTTGGTCTCAGATCATAAATTAGATCTGGACCACCAGAACCTGCAGGTGTTGTCATTGGTTTGTTAGATGGGAAATTATCTTTCTTCTCTTTCTGAATCTACGAATATTTCTTCTCAATTAGTCCCATTTAATTTTCTTCAGTTATGAAACTCTGTACAGAAGTTCAGTTTTCTGAGAACTTCTCCTTGAAATGAGAACTCGCTGTACCATTAGGTATTTTCTTAACAGGACCTGCAACTGTTTCATCATCTAATATGAAGTGGGTGATCCTCTTGCAATACTTTGATGGACTGAGGTAGAAAGCATTTGGTACTATGGGGCTACTTACTCCAACATGGTATCCTAACTGCGTTTGGAAGAACATCTATTTAAGACAAAATTGTCTTGTTAGGTTTCTCTAGGGCTTGTCAGTTGTTTTTCTGATGCTAACTCTGTTAAGTGCTTAGGGCATAGGACAGTACAAGTATCGTGCCTGATTACAGGGAAGCTATTGAATTTTAAAATTTTTTAAAGATTGTACTCTCTTGTTAGGTAGTAATAAAGTTACCTCCTATTCCAGTGAATGCTGTCATTTAAGTAAGCAGTAGGGTGTTGCAGAGTGATGAAATAGTAATTCGTCTCAATTTTAAGTACTGTAGTTTTATTGTCTGGTAGTTTCCTTGTTCATCAAACGGTTCAAATGTAATGAGATCTGTAATGTTTCTCCCTACAATGCATTAAGGATAGAATTTACTCCTTTGAACTCATTGGAACTCTCAGCCAACATTAGAAATTATTAAGGATTAAAATAATCTCCTTTTGTACAGAAATTAGTCTCATGTAAAATGCTGAAGTCCATGTTTTACCCAACTGGTCAACTCAGTCGCAAAACTAAAGGTTTTTTCCAGTTTATGAACAGTCTAACTTTTGTTACATGGATGCATAAAATATACAGGTTTGAATAAAATAGTAATTTTTGTTTAGCATTCCTTGCCATAATAGTTTGTCCTCAGGTCAACCTGATCAAATTCTGCTCCATTCCTGAGTATACTGGAACTTTAGTCACAAGTATATGATTAATGGTGTAGGTGGAATACAGTTGTAAGCATTCTTGGTATTCAGTCATCACCAATGCTAGCTTGGTCTCTTGAAGCTCTAAAGGGCTATTTTACTATCAGACCTCATTAATGTAATAAAATCCTCTTTTTTGGGGGGGACATCCCTGAAATCAGTGTAATGTAATTAAAATGGAGGGGTGGGACTATTTCATACCTGTAAGACTATTGCTGAAGTAATCCCATAATACTAGTTCTTTGCCTTTGGTTAATAATCCTATTCACTCAGCTGTATGTGTCTTGATCAAAAAATTACATCAGTAATCAGAATGAAGAACAGCCCTGAAACTAGTGCATTTCTGGGTACCAGTGAAAAATGGTGTTGAAGGTTTTTAAAGATTTGTCTTGAGGTTTATCTATGTATTTCGCTACAACAGAGAGAGGACATGGGTTTATGGTAAAAATCCTTGATTGTGGAACATTTGGGTTCAATTCCTTTTTCCTTCATTAAATTCTTATAAATAGGCATGTAGAAATAACTGGCTACAAAGAACTAGATTTTTAGAAGTATTTAGTGCCTTAATGCAAATATTATTATTTATCATAATTTTCAAAGTTCCCATGCACAAAACTTTCATTTACTTCCATGCAGATTATGGCATTAAATAATCTTGAAAATCCTACTGATTTAATAAGATGTTCAGTTCTTAAAGGCCTTTAAAAGTGTTATCTTGAGTTTTGGAAACCAATAATTAAGCAATTTGTCAACAAAACTCCCAAAGGAACTTTCCCCTTTAGCCTTTATTAAAATTTAAGTCTCAGGCGCTTCTGAGCTTCTGTTTAATTAGCCTCAGCTTCAGATCTGTATATTTAAAAGCAAACAATAAAACAACAGTTTCTTCTTGTGCCCTGGGGAAGGGCAGTGTCAACAATTTTGGATCCCATCCCGCTAAGTTGCAGCCGCTGGGGTCTCAAACAGCGTGAAACTGAGATAATCATTGCACTTGAAGTGTGATATTAATGGATTATTCCTGCAGGTAAGCCAAGCATATTCTTCAGTGCACTATTCTTGGGGTATTTTTTCAAGATCAAACCTTTTGCATATTAAAGTATTAATCATCAACAGTAGAAGGATTATCAGAGAGGGGTAGGAAATTAGTTTTCAGCTGAAGATTTTGTTTTTAACAACAACATTTCAGTCTTCAAAAAGCTTTTTAAACAAATTTAACGAAAACAAATAAACCATCAAAATCAAGTGAAATCATGCTCTATTTAGCCAATTTCTCTGGGTTTATGTCAGATTACCAGAAAGGAGGTGATCTTTAATGTACTCATTTACTTCTACTCCATTGGAAAGTCCTGGGAAGTAAAAGAAACTCTTTAGTCTTGGAATCCAGCCCTTAAGCAGTGCTGCCCACCAAATGCCGAGGTCCTCATTCAGGGCTGGATGCTTTCTCAGCCTTGTGGAAGTCATGCAGGAAGCCCAAAACAAACTTGGTGATTCATGTAGAGGGAAAGAAAAAATAAACCCCAAATCCTCAAGAGGAACTAGAGTAAATTTCAGATTTTAATTACCATTGGGTTAATGAAGATAGCAAAGTAATAAGGAATCGTTTCCAAAGTCTGATTTAAACTACAAAACCCGAATTTCAGAAATATCAGTTGATAGCAAGAAGTGAATATCTTCTAGTCTTTGAAAGTGCACATATAACTCTATGTATATTTTATTCCTGGGTGTATGTTCTAAACTCCATAGACAGTAAATTCTAGCTCTGGAGCAGAGATGTCATATATTATAACACACATCTGAGAGAAATAGCCTCATAGCGCTCATTCAGTGGTAGATCAGACTGTTCCCATGAGAAAGGTTTAGCCGATTTGTTGGGAGCAACAAGCCATGGAGATTCAGAGGGCCAAAATATCCTTGTTTGTGATCACCAGTGGGTACCGATGAATGCAGAAAGGTTCTTGAAGTCGGCTGTGCAGGGAGGGTGGTTTCTCAATGGCCGTTGCTGTTGTGGCAGGGCAGCACACTGGGATGTCTTCAAACCATGGCAGAGGAGTGACGGGAGGAGGAAGAACAATCCGAACTATTTATTTACAGATAATGGGGATAATTTATTTTCTTTATAGTCCGTTTAAATTTTCATTAAACTTGAAACCTTTCTCTCAGGTCTGGATTACTACGTACTTAGAAGCAGCTCTGTCACAAGGAAGGGAATCACATTTCTATGGAAATTAAAACCAGATCTTCTATCCAGGATTAAAGCAGAAATACATCCTTGTTTCAAAGACTGTTACAGGAAATTGTCCTTATTTAAAGCTGTATTCCCAACCTTTTATGTTAATTACATTTTTGGGTGACAACACTATGAAAAGGAATTGTATTTTGAAAAAATATTGCTCTAATGTATTTGATTCACTATAAGAATTTACTCTCTGGTAATAAAAATTAATCCCTGCCTTTCTCTTTCCCCCCTTTGATAGCTACTTTGTATTTTTTGTCAATGTTTCTGAGTTGTTTTTTCTTTATATCATCTCTGTAAAGTAATTTGAAAGCAATGCAAGTATGATAATTTTGCTCATTTTGAAATTATTTCATGAAGAGTTTATTTCCAACCTGGCATGAAGCCTGGAGACAGACCTGGGAGATGAAAGAGCCAGTAAATTCATCTGTTTCCACTAAACTTTAGGTTTGAGTGAGAAGAAGGGAAGTTTAAGAACTTACAAAAATACAAAAAGTGCCTTTTGCTGCTGCCCTTAGAGTACTAGGACAAAGAGGAGTTGTTGGTTTGTTGTTTGTTTGTTTGGGTTTTTTTAATTCTAGACCTTTAGTTTGAAAATGTGATCTGATTTTTAAAAAAAAGTGATTTTCTGACCTGAGATCCAAACCTGTATCTCACTGCAAGGGTCACCAGTAAATTCCAAAACTCCCCTGGCGTGATTTGCTTTGAAATCACTGCTGCTGGGTAGCCCAGTCTCCAGTCGCTAGGCAATGGTATGAATATTCCCTGATGGAGGCTGCTGATTACAGTAATATTTCTGGTGACCACGTATAGTGGAGCCTCAGGTAGTGGGCCTAATGCAAAGCTTATGTGTGGCAGGTGTTGGACAATCTTCCCTTGTTAGCAATAGCTTCAGGCTCCAGAAATTGCACATGCTGTTCTGGTGCTTCAACAGATTATAAGTATTATATATGTTGCATATATATATATTGCAAGAAAAAAGCAACAGGGAAAGCGGAGAAATAAACTCCCTATTTATCAGTGTGATGGCTTGCTCTGAATCAGTCTAGGCTACCTTCTGCAAGGTGCTTGATTTCACTGAGAGCCCTCAACTTCAGTTACTTCTCAAGAAGCATTTATTTCTTCACTGGAGCAAACACATTACCAGAAATGCCAAAGAAACCTTTGGAGAGGGTAAAACGAGAGCTTATCTCATTATCAGGGCAACAAAATAAATAAATACAGTACCTTTTGGAGGGGGGAAGGAAGGAGGGTGGGTAATTATTTATTTAACTATTAAAGTGTGGAAGTATACAGAACAGAGAACCACAAAGCATTAAAGGCGTTGCATTTCTGATCTTTGGAAGCTTTCCAGGTGAGCACTGCTGTGCTTTTTAATACATTATCTTAACCTTAAGAAGAATGCAGGTTGTGATCGTTGCCTTAGGTAAGCTTTGACCAGATCTTTTCAGAACAGCAAATCAGTTCATTCTGCTGATAGCTAAAGCCTCCTGATGAGCAAAACTTGCAAGCAAATGCCTATATAAAAAGAACAGAAGGTACTATTGCTGGATCTGTGTGTTAAACAGCCAATATTCGTGCCTATGCTTATAAAATCAGTAGAAAATGGCCAAGAAAATTCCTTTTATCATTAATCCTGTGGCATGCTGTGTGCATCTTAGTGTCTTGCAGAACAACTTGCACTGTGTGGGCTCTCAGCTGAGGATTTGCTGGGGGATGGAGAGCAAGGCTTAGCACCATGGGTCTTTTTCACGTGGAGAGCATTATGTTTACTCTACAGCCTCAGTTACTCGTTGGTTGTTGGCTGATCTCATGTAGGTCCGGATACATTGGCATAAACAGGAGCTCTGCATCTGTATCTCCTCTTGCAAGCAAAGTGCCATGGTTTGGCCATTTTTCCTCTCTCTGCCAACCTGAACAGCTGAGCTGGCGGTGTGGATAACAACCTACATCAGGCTCAAAGCAAGTAGGGTGGAGAATGCAATTCCTTCTCTTCACCGTCCCAGAGACAGCGCTGGCAGTAAAACTGCAAAATACAGACAGGAAGAAGGACAGATGGGAAAATCCAGTCTCGGTTTCTTCCTCTGCTCTTCCATTTGGGATCCATTAGGGTAGTAACATAAACTCCCCTAACTCTACTGCACTGCCCCCGTCAGCCAGACGGAATTATTGACGTGGAAAGGTAACCAAGGAGAAAGCAAACCCCAGACTCTGCCACCTTGGCACCATCTACCATAAGCTTAACTTTGACCCCAGACTTGCAGGCTGCAACAGTTCCAGGTCCAGACAGGGCTGGTAGTTTGGTGTCCTGGCTGCCTCTGTAATTCACCTTGGCCAAAAGAGCTTGGGTTGTGGGGATGCTCTTGGCAAAAAAACTGTTTGGAAACCATGCAGTTAATTAGACCAGTGCCTGGTTTGTAATCGGGGCATGAGTGTGTCTGCAGAAGAGGGATAGTTCTGTCTGCTGACAATGTGGAGGATAATATGAAGTTCACGCTTACTGCTTGCTGTCATTTCTGATCACTTACTGTTTTCTAAAGCTGTAGTGACCAGAAGCAAGTGTCTTAAACATTGTTGTAGAAGAAGGGGGTGGGCAGAACTAAGGGTTGAGGGAAGAGATGGGGCAGCATTAGGGTGTGTGGTTATATGCAGCCATGTGAGCAGGTGCAATTTGGAGCTTGGATATAATCTCTTCAGGACCTTCATCGTCTTACTAACTAGAGTCTTCTAATTTTGTCCTCACCCTTGTACTTCAGTGCAACTGCCTGAGTCAAGGAGGCACAATCTAGCTGCTGTTGGTTTTTAGTGATTGACTTAAAGCATTGTTATCTTGGAAAAACAGCCTTTCCACTTCCTTCAATTGCTACAAATAGCTTTCTCTTAAAACCACTTTATTTTCTGAGAAGGCTAAGATGGTACTCTAGGAGATCATAACAGAAGGATTTTTGGAATCGGACCCTTCAAAAAGTTTGTGTTTTTCTGAATGTTTCCTTATGTTTCTTTCTGTGCTAGTTTACGCTGTTAAACAAATCGTTGACCTGACTTTTATGGGTATTCATTGTCAAAGTCAATAGCACTATAACGACAGAGCAGAATTGGCTCTTCCCCAGTTTCTTCTAAAAGCTGCAGCCTACTCCGAAAAAGCAATGAATAGATAGAGATTAATGACAGATGCCTGAAATAGTCCTGGTTTTCAAAATGATAGAAACTTTAATTAAACACTCTGAAAATTACTGGACAGAGCACGCAGGTAGAGGCATGCTACTGGTACCTGCTTTCGAAATAGAGTTTTGAGGTTGTGATTAAAGATATTGCTGTTGAATAGCTGTGCAGTGGCCTTTCTGCTTAACTTCCTGATGCTATATATTGAGAAATTGGCAATGATGGTCAGAGCAAGGTTTCTTTTATGACAAGGTTTAGATAAAAAGCTAGTTTCTCCATTATCATCTATTTGTAACTCCTTTCCAGGACTAAACTTTTATCAAGATTTACTGTTGCTGCCTCAAATGGAAGCAGTTGTTTGGTTACACAAAAACGCATTCCTGTCTTCAGGCAGCTGCTGGGGATTCAGTAAATACATGCGATAGGACATGCACTCGTTTGGTGGGAGTGTTCATAGAATAGTTTGAAAACAAGTTTTGCGTTCCTCTCGCTGCTGAAATATATTTACAAAAGTCTCCTTGAGCTGAGCCGTTTTTAAATGTTGACCTTGGAAAATAGTTTTCTATTTAAAATGACCTTTCTCTGGCAAGTGTGGCGAGAGAGAGAGAGAAGAAAATTTATGGGGCATAGGGAATGTTAAAAATAAAATAATTGCAGTTTTCAGCTCTATCTTTATGGGTTTTCATGTATGAACTTTCCCTAGTAAAATGTAGGGGTTTATTTGAAATATTTTTGCTGTGGAAGGCAATGATTCCTGACCAGCTTTATCCCCGAGTATGATATTTTTTTGTAAATAAATTTGTTGACATATTGAATTGGTCTTGTTGAATCAATTAAAATGAAATTAAAAAGAAAAAAACCTGCTGATAGGGTGGAAAAATCCAAGATGGTAATTGACTTACTGTTCTGTTCGGGGTAAAAATAACCTGTGTAAATCATACCCGAAGTGGTGAGAACTTCAGGAATATTTCAGTTTGGAGCCCTGGTTATTCCTCATCAAAACTGACAGCTGAAATATCTCTACTAATGCTCCTGGAATGTAATGGACTCTCCCATTGACTTAGAGAAATTTGGATCAATACTGGCTTGCAAATAGATAGGTCTCTTATTTAATTGTCTGCTTGTGGATGATCATAATTTTCTCATTTCTGCTATTGTTAAGATGATTATATTATACATATGTATCTTGTTTTTCTACAGCCTGTCACCTAAAATGTATGCTGTGACAATATAACTTGATTTGTTACCAGTAGTATTGACCATTTTTTAACTTCTAAAAGTGTAGCGTAGGTAACGTGATTGCCTTTGGACCTATGCTGTGCTTGACATGCTTACTGACCATGTTTCTGAGCATGGCAATTCTGACTCTTTTAACTAACAGTTAATAGTGGTTAACAGAAAGCACCATACCATCTTTTAGCTGCTTGCTTACCACCTGATAGCCATCTTCAGAGAAACTGTCTCTCAAAACAGAAATCGGAATTTGGATCTCTTACAGGATTCCTCTGGTTTCTCTTCTAGGCCCTACAGGAAGCTTTTTTTTCCTCTCCATGATGTTTTTGCTTCATCTGGAGTTTTGAGGTGAAACTCTGCTGTTTGCTTGAGGAAGGAGGATGCTGGGTTTTGCCTGCCAGTAGGAAAACCTGAGAGTATAAGCACTCATTCTGATGTTGCATAGATGCAAAGGGTTCCCCAAACATGCACAAGATTAGAGTCTCTCAGGCTTGGCTACCACTTCTGCTACCACTTATCCTGATTCACTGTCTCTGAGAAGAGAGTTTCCCAAACTTTTCAATTTTTATCTTGATTCACCTTGTCCCTGAACACTAGGCAGGTTTAATAGTAAACAAAGCAAAGATTTAACAAAACCAGAGGTCAAGGTTTTGCAGGCAATGTTGGAAACAAAAGATCACAAGTAAACGCAACATAAAACGCGATGCTGGTTTATACTTGGCAATATTTCATCCAGTCTGTTCTTGTATCTCTCATCTCAAATTCTCTGCCACAGCCTCTTCGTGCACACAGAACTCCCAGGTTCACGGAGTCATTTTCTTTTCTGGAGGACTGAATACCTTTTCTCCTAAACTAGGCACACTTGCATTTCCCTGGAGTTGGGGATGAATACAAATGTAAATGCCCTTGATGGCTCGGTGAAGCAAGGCATCTCGGGTACCCCACGATAATTCCCCCCATGACTTGGTTCATCCCTGTCATTCCTGTCAGAATGAACTATAAACACTGCTGGTTTTGTTCCTGGACCTTCAGCTTCTGGAGGCCTTTGTTCCCAGGCAGCTCTGTGCTTGCTGCCAGTCTGAGCAGTTTATCGTCTCCCTAGGCCTGCTGAGAGTAGCATTACACTCATATTAAATGTTAATATTGTTAAATTCATAGTTATATATACAGCTTGTGAAGCTCATGATCTTTGTTATGTTAGGAGCTTTTAAAAGAGACCATATAGAAAATATTTGTCATTAGGGTCTGTATGTGAAACAGATATCTAAGGTCACATTGAAAAAAATTGCTGGATCTTTTAAATTCTACAAAGATAAAATGCAGAAGAGCTTACATATTTGTGTTAAGATTTTCTGAATTACTGCTTTAGAAGCTTTAATGAGCTTTAGGTTGCTAACAAAGTAGCAAGCAGTATGATCAGTATTTGCAAAAGAAGGAAGCCTCTAAATTTTCTTTTCCTCTTTAAGATAAATATATGCAAGTGGCCTAGACAACCTTAATATCCATTTGATGACCTTTCAGTAAAAACCAGACTTGAAGCTTAGGTATTGCCTTTTATTCTCATCTTTTGGAACTTTCAGTCTTCAGTTTTTTCCTAGGCACCCAAACAATCATCATCATTCTGGTAATCTTCAATAGGAGCCTCTTGGGGTTTTGCACAGTTTTTTTCAGAACCATTTCTGTGCAGAAATGTGCCAGTCACAGCAGACCGTTTCCTTGTGCTGAGGAAGTATAAAGGTGACCTAAATGCCGAAGGCTGAAGCAGAAATGAAAGCAAATGGAAAATTAAGAACAGTGAAGCCACAAGATGGCTTCATGCAGGATGACTCTGTGCCTTGTTTTTCTTTAGGATTAACTCTGATCATACCTCCTTGGGTGCAACCCATAGTGGAAACCAAATTTGCACTGTTGTTGTTCTTCCCTTTGTTTGTCCCTGCCCTTTTTTAATGTGTTATTAGCTTGGACTGTGAGCTTTCAGAGGCAAGACTATTCTCTTGTTGCAAGGTTTGTACGCCATCCCTCAATATGGGTCTTTGCACTTAATTGCACTGAAAATAACTTTTAAAAAAGGAGTCCTGACCCACAATAATGAATCAAACTGTGTCATTAGCAGCTTTGGGTTGTGTCCTCCCTCAGTGGAAATGTTTGACCAAATTTTGACCAACTGTCTGCAAGTTTTCCTTTGAATTCAGCTGGTATCTCACTGACAGCAAGCAATGGGTGAACTTCTCTGGCAGCTTAAGCTCATCTTAATTACAGCTTCTCTGTTTCTGCTCAGAGTCGTGTGCTGCATGCTCAGCTCTGCCCCCGCTGCCTTCTGGCACTGGTGAGCATGTGGTGAGCTGGTTCAGGGAGCTGAGCGAGGCAAAAAAATAACCCCACAAAGGGGAGAGATTGGTGTTTAGCTAAATCAACCCCTGACCATCCCATCATACACACCTTGCCGGTGGGAACATGTGGTTGGTGTCATAGAGGAAAGGTGGGACCAAACTTGCATTGGCTTAAGCTGATTTGGAACAGCAACCCACCATGGAGGTGGAAGGACTTGAGCTATTCACAAAGTAATTAATGATGTCTCAGCACGTCACCCCTTACACTGGCCTTCCCTGCAACTTTGCTTCTGTGCGACCTGTTGCCAGCGATAGCGTAGCGATAGAAATTGAGGCTGTAGCTGTCACAAAGCAGCTTCACACGAGATACTTCTCGCTGCTTTTGAAGCCTAACTCTGCGGTACTATAGGCTAAAGCTTTGCCTATTGTAGGAAAAAAAGAAAGCCTATATTATTGCTACTTCTCTCTGCTCCTACTCCAGTAAATCACGTAGCCTGCGACAGTAGAAACAGCCTTCCTGGCAGAACAGAGCTCAGTCTATGGTAATTTACCCTGCTATGGGTACTCTGACCTCCCCACACACTTACCCCGTTTACTTTTTAAATGACCAATTTAATCAGGCACATGTACAATACAGAAATGGGTGTGTGAATATCTAAATATATGAGAGAGGGAACTTTAGATGTTTTATCTTTCATTAGCTAATAACAGCAGTAATGACCTCAGCAGCACAGGATGTCTTTTGCAAAATTAATAACCACATGAGGGTTAATGGCCCAAGGCGATGAACTCTCTCAGACAATCATTAATCTACCTTGATGATTATCGCTTCATTACTGAACACTGAAACCTCCTTGGTGTACCAGCGAATGCCTGATTTCAGCCCTCCCTGCTGATGTTCATAATGTGCCCTCTTATCTTTCTTCTGGGCATGCAGGAGAACCGGAGTAAAGCTCTGAGATGCAAATGAAGGTAACAAGCGTGAGAGGTATGAAACTCATTTGAATACGGGTTTGGAGAACATGTTTCCCAAATGATTATCTGTTTTCTGCCTACATATTAAATAGAGCTTTAAGGGGTATTTTTTGTTTATGTTTTTAAGTAGCTGTAGTCTGGGAAACAATATCATGGCTTATGAAGCAAAGACTTTCCGAGATGGTTATATATACGGGCTGTTTAATTGCTTGGTCTGTGTATTTAGATAGTGCCCCTTAGTACAGAGTCCTTGTTCTTCTTGCCAGGAATAGCATCCTGCAGCTCAGAGCTGCAAACGTTTTCCATTCATTGCTGCTATTGATCTGAATTTAGACCTGTAAACTCAACGTGGAGAAATGGAAGCTGAGACATCCAAAAGAGAATAGTGCATCAGGATATTTAGCACAACCAGCCCCTGCCACAAACAAATTCTCATGGCAACTTAGCCCCCTCTGTTTGGAATAGTCTATTTTTTTTTTTGGAACAATGCTGGCATCTCTAGAAGAAATGACCTCTGAAAGCACATTGTCTTGCCGGCTGTGGAATATAGAAACTTGCACAAATCCACATCTAGCCCTTTTTTCCTCCCTGTCAGCCTGTGACAGCTGTGCACATTAACCTTCAGAACCTGGGGTGGGGTTTTTTGCTGCTTTATCATCTCTTCTGCCAGGATTAGTTCTAGTTGGACAGTGATTAATATAGAGAGGGTGCTGCATAACCAGCTCAAATTTGGATAGGTAATTAGGATCTCTAGCTACTAGCTCCAAGTTAAGACCAGCTGCAGTTCATTTGGATTTTGCAGCAGCACAGGCTTGTTACAGAGCAGAAAGACCTGGAATATATTTTTAAAAATTTCTCTGCGGTAGTGGGCTAGAAAATATAAACTGTTTATGCTTATCTTGCTTTGGTTTTTGTTTTCCTTTGTGGAGTGTGGGAAGTGTAGCTAAGTATTATTGATGTAAAGAAACTGTAATTATCAGCCATTATGATTGAAGATGGTTTATTAGAGATGGGAGAGCTCTGTAAAACTCCTCAGGAGCAGTCTGATACTACACAAGTGGAGCCTGCCAGTGTTATGGGAGCTTAACAGAACACTAAAGTGTCTGTATCTCAGACATAACTGGGGATTGGGAAATTGCAGTTGTGAAAATTCATAACCTCAGTCTGCCAGGTGTCTTCCCTGCGCTCTCTGATAGATGGAGGCAATAGAAACCTTCTTACCAAGTCTTCATCCACACAGCTTGTCTAAGCTTTAAAAATTATTTCCTCACAATAAGCAGAAAAGGCAAAGAGCACCAGGAGCTGTAGCAATGATAGCAGTAATGGCTGTTCCGTTTTGCACATGGCTTTGTAGTTTGGGCAGTTCTTGAGGTTCTTGTTTTTCATGGAGATTGATGTACATCGGCATCCTGGACCTCCATCAACTCACTCTTCTGCATCACTGTATGATCTATTGATCATAAGCCTAATGGGTGGTCAGCAGCACGTTTGATGGGAGATTTTCTATACTGTGCTCTCTAGTGAGTACTCACTATGTGTCTAGCAATTACAAAATCTCATTCCATTACTCTACTAATTTACAGGGAGTGAAATTATAAACAAGGTGATTACTGAATGTAATTTATGGCCCATGTAATTATATAGCTGTCAAAGCAATGGATGCAGTTGAACTGGTTTCTGGGTTTGGTGGGGTTTTGTTTTGTGTTGTTTTTTAACAGATTAGGTCTGTACTTTTTTCCTGGTCTACTGAGTTTGTTAATTGTCCACAGATGAAAGTATTTTTATCCATTGCAAGATCTCCAACCTTCAATTTAAGAACATACTTGTAGCCAGTTATAATTAACTGCAGAACTGATGGGAAATTTTGCCTGTTGGTCTTGAAACCCCCTCAGGTAAATGAAAAAGCTTTTCTTTTTTTGCCCACTGGTCAATGAAGACGAGAATTTCAATTCACTGAAAAATAGCTAGGATGCTACAGAAGTAAATAAATTTTTTAAAAAAGTACTTGTCATAACTGTTGCTTTTGTAGAAGATCCACAAGCTGGCAGGAAATACGGCCATATGTAATGCAAAGAGTAAATCAGAATGAAAATACTGAACATCTGCTTTTGATAGGATTATTGACAGCCTATGCATAATTTTATGATGGATTAAGCAACGAATTTATGGAGACCTACATGGAATTGCTTTTCCACAAGCATTCAAGTAGTGGAGAAAGGTCATAACAGAACTGCATCTCTTCTGTTTGAAAACTCCCAAGTACGCTTTTGAAATGATGGTAAATAAATTATATTAACTAGCGTAATCCACAAGTAAAGAATTGAACCAGCATAGCACACAACTTGGTTTAATAACTAAGCAAATATAGAGGGGTTTGTTTAAAATCAGTGGGGTCTCGTCAAGTTATGATTTTATTCTTCATCTGTAAATTACACTATAGCGCTATTAATATAACTTATTTCAGAGAGGCCATCCGTTAATATTTATCATCTCAGTTTCATTAACCTGCAAAGTTTTAACTGGACAGAGGCGCAGCTTCTCCAGTTTACTGTATAATCCCATCTGGAAGTGCTGCAAAGGTGTAACAGGTCCGCTAACAACTCACCCCGCAAACAGATGTTGCTTGTGCAGAACGCCCCTGGAATCAACCATCAGGCCAAACGTGCCATCGTTCTTCTCAGTTTCCTTCTCTGCGTCGCGGGGCAGTGGATGTCCTGTGCCCAAGCCGCAGCGCTATGATGGCGAGCTGCTCTTGGGGCAGGTTGCCAGGCTGGAAGGAGGCCCGGAAGACAGGTCATGTGTCCTGCTGCCCTTCAATTTACCTCTCTCCGGATCCCTACTGCCAAGGGGAAAAATTCCTGAACAACCCCCCTCCCCAAACTGCTGTTACCACAGGCCTGTGGTTCACCTTACTGCAAGTCTGCTGCTGCCTGTGCAGTAGCAGTTAATTAGCAAACACCTCTTCCAGAGCTGAATTTCTAGTAATTGATGCAAGTATAAAAGAAGAAAATTCTTCTCTTGCTTTTATATCTATACCTAGTTCTTACCCATGTCTGTTTTATCAACCGAGGTGGTTTTTACTTGTCTGTTTAAGCTTGGGAACAGTTATAAAAAGATTTGAATGCAAAGTTCTGCTTGAAATAAAAATATATAAAAAAAGTGCTTGACAAGTAATTATGTAATTAGCTAAGTCGTTGGCAGTATAGACAAGTATAATTTCATTGTACTGACCGCAGCCTGTGGCTTTATTACAGAAGGCTATTTAGCCTTTTCATGAAGAGAAGAAACCAAAGTCTAAGACACTTTATTCTGAAGCTTGTAAAGCCCTTGTTATGCAAAAATGTCAGTAGGCGAGATTATATACCTTTCCAAAAGAAAAAGGTGGCAGTACTTCTGGGTTAATAACATCTACTGTGGGGGAAACTGCAGAAAAGTTTGGTGGTTTGTTTTTTTTTTTCTTGTGGTGCAGTTGGGTCCCACAGATGGAAACTGTGCTTTCAGACTGTAAGTGAATTAGTCTGTATACCCCCTAAGACTGGTTGCTGTCTGTGCTGTGTCAGCATAAAAGTGGGGAAAACTTAGGAGAAAAGAAAACAGAAAACAAAAATAGGCTTAAAAAGAAACTGCGGCTCTAATAATGCGGAAAGGCTCCGTTACCTCTGGTGGACTGCCCCCTTGATCCCACCTGCACCAGGCTTGGCATCTCTGGTTCCATGGGACTTGCAAGGGGCAGTCCATTGATGAAGTAAAAAGTGATTCGCTTTCTAGTTTAGTGTTGCCTCTTACAACAAATCTATGATTATTCTGAAGGACTGTGGACTTGCGTGGAAGTTTGAAGGCTGTCTTTCATTCTGGAAACTGGTTCTGTATTGCAGTGAATGCAGGCTGCAGACGTGTGCCAAAGCTGTAATTAATGGTGGCTCCATCAGCTATGTGTAACACAGCGCAAATGAAGAGAGATCTCTGTCTGTCAATAGGAATAAAACATTGAGAAATTAGTGTGTCTTAGCAAGGTTAACTTTATGCTCTTCATCAGACTACATCAATATGTTTAATTTTCTGAAAGGATTTTTAAAGGACAAAACTGTGTTTGCTTTAAGAATCTCTGCCTCTAGTGTAGCCTTTTTTTTTAATCTTTTTAATTCACATGTATGCCATGAATACAGTGGTAAGGTTTTGCATTTGCTTTCCTTCTAACAGGGGAAAAAAAATCCCATTTGATGATTGTGCTCATGGATGCACAATGTTTTAGTGCGTCCAGTCTAGTGTAGACTACTGATGAACGTTGAATTTCTGCAATATTGCCGCTCAGTGCACTAGCGCCTATTGCCCATGCAAGTGTAAGTAACTCTTGCTCTGGGGGCAAAAAGTTCATCTTGGTTCTCTTAGCACAATATTCCTCTGAAGTTATTCTAGCATGTCAATAATGCAGTGCTGCTTTAACTTCAGGCTAATTGTCACTGTCTGTACCATATGTCATACGTCACGAGAGGAAACAAGAACATTTGTCACCTACTCAAAGGAAGCTTGTGGCAGTGCCTTATACATTTTTTTTTTTTTTTTATTTACCTGGTACTTAACTCATTAATACCGTGTTGAATCACCGTTGGCTGCCATGCCTGCAGAAGGATCAAAAAATAAATCAAGGTTTTACCAAAAATACTGATCAGCCACCTCCTTGTGAAAACAGACTTTCATGGTCATTTCTGAGAATGCTGAAATAGCTCTTCTCTGACGTTCAGGATAACTGAACCCTTGTAGACTTCCATCCCTACCAGTAATGCTCCAGATGCATTTAACCATCTTATACGAGATCATTTTTATTGTGCTTGACTCTGATTTATTCATTTGGCTTGGGCTGTTTTCTGCTACCTTGGAGACTTCTGCCGCCTTCCCAGCTCTGTCCATGGTGTGTGCAGTAATAGTGCCCAGAACTGTCCCTGGAGCGCTGTGATAGTATGCGTCTGTAACCCTGCTACCAGTGCAGAATTAACAGGGTGAGTCTTTTCTTTAAAAAACAAAACCAAAACAAAAAAACAAAGACAAAACCCCAGCATAGGTAGGCAGGTGACGCCTCTTTAGAGCTTCCAGCTTGTTTACAGCGCGTGTCAGTGTTGAGGCTAAATGACCTTGATTCAGCTATCAAAACTGACACCCTGTGTTTGCTTATTAACATCCCACCTCTGACCTCATCTGTCTTACCTTCCATCTTACCTGCTTAGAGGACATTAAATACTGACTTAAGGAAATGCTTTAGTGTGGAGTTTTTAAATTAGATTCTGAAACAATCAACCTTTTAAGTAAACACTTTCTAGTGTACTTAGCTTCCCTGACTTTCTCCTGCAGGAGAAAGATTACACTCTGATTCTCATTTCTTATTCCCCTTTCTCCCCCCTTTTCCTAACATTAATACTAGCTACTAGTGATTGAAGTTTTATTGAGAAAGGCCTTTTGATGTGTCGCTTTATCTGATGAGGAAGATGGCAGAAGGTTAAACAAAACAGACAGGTCTGCTTAGCGTGTTCTGCCAGACAACTGCAGTATAAAGGAGCACCCTGTTAAGTGTTTTGTGTATGGAGCTATGTTTGCAACATCATTTGAACGCCAGTGTCCAAATCTTAGGCCATCAGCAGTGCTTGTCACCTCACAGAATGCTATAATGCCCCAGTTTTCAACAACAAAATCTGAGGGCTCTCAGTCACAGAAAAGAGCTGAACCTATATGTGAATGCTCTAGGCATGGAAGAAATGGATAAAGCGGAGTTAGGTGGTGTTACCATAAAATCAGTTTCTAAAATGGTCGGTATGAACCGTGAGGGTGTAAATTGCTTATTTTTGGTTTAGTTCCTTTGACAGTAGTCTAACCCATTTGCCTGCAGACTGTCTGCATCTCTTCTTCTGCAGTCTGTTACTCAGGGTCTCTTCTTTTTTTTTTATTTATTTCAATACAACTGTCTACTTTTCAAAATATTTCAGATTCAAATCTGTTAATCGTGTGAGTAATCCCTTTAGCTGACTGAATGAAGAACACTTAGATGAGTAAGAACAAAAAATAATAGCTGTTATGGCTTTTCTCCCAGTCTAGTCACTGTAACAGAGAATCTTCTGGAATGATCGTTTAGCAGAACACAAATGAGAGAGCTTAGTCCCAGGAGGAACTGCTGGAGACTTTGGTTTTCTGTGTAAGAAATAAGCTTGAAATTATTTCTTGATGCTTTTTGAAACTGTGTGCACTCCACTTTCCCTTTATTTTACTAATTTGGTGTGACTACTTGAAGTAGCAGCGTAGGTCTGCCGGGTCAAAGGAGTGAGAACAGTCTGAAATTCTTGAGAATGCAAATAGTTGGTCCCCGCCTTGCTGGGAAGAAGTCACTGCGGAAAGGTAGGTAGCAATTGCTGCCTGGTGTAAACATCTGCTGCCATCTCTTCCTTCTAACTGAAGAAAAATGAGCTCTGCTGCTGCCTTTGCTTTTGCTAATACTGAGTATCCTTCATGGGAATACCAAAGCATTCACAGACTGAAGAAAAAATGGTCTAAATACCTTCTGGCCTTAAAAATCTATGAATTGTTAAAGCACAATTTCATCTCCTAAATATATGGAATCAAAGATTATTGTTCTAAATAAGCAGACTTTTACAGACTCGTATTTTCATAGTACTAGAAAGATACAGTTAATAAACTGGTGCAGGCAGAATGGGCACAGAAGCATAATTTATTCTAAGAAATGATGATTTGGAAGTCAATAAACTGAGATGATAGTGTTCTACAAGTCAAAGCCAAAATCCATGGGCAACCATGACTAAAGGCATCTAGGCTTCTTCTGACTTGTCTTAAAAATTAAACATGATTCCTGTTCAGAATTCTTAGTTTGCAGAGATGCGTTACAAGTGCCCATGTCCTGTTTAATTCTTCTACTGTGGTCTTACAATGTGTATATGCCTTCTGTAAACTTTCTGCAGAGGCTTTAGCAATTACAGATTGCTCTGGTTGCCAAAGGGAAAAAATGGGAAATTTGGTTTCAGATTTCAGCCAAACTGAGTATTTTTAGGGAATAATGAAGCAATGAATTAATAAATATGCTGTTTTATTGGGTGATATATAATTTTTAAATTGTGAACCACTCTTCAGTAAAATTGCTTTGAGAAAAAGAGAGATTGATATTCCAGGGAAGGATTCATTCGCTGTTTTTCTGAAATTTATCAGATTACAGATATTTTTTTGAGCCTCAGTGTTTAGTTTTGGGGCAAACTTGGTACTCATTAGAAAACATTTTTTTCAGCTCCATGCAATGGCGCATTTTACTTTTTGGTGATGGAATTTATTAGTGAAAGACATCCTCTTCTGTCCCCTCAATTCGCTTGCTACTGAAACTCTCATGCTTTCTATAATCGTAACCTGCAGGGAGAAAAAAAATAGAACCTAAAAATAATTGGAAGTTGTAATTAATAGCAGAAACAGTTATAGTAAATAGTAAAAACAAGAGTAGGTAAAACTGGAACGTGGTGGGCGGGTTCTCAGTAAGAATGCCAGCATACAGTCAAAGCCCCTGCTTTTAGCTGGGCACAGAAGTAGGGTGAAGAGGAGGTACTACAGGACTCCCGAGATGCTTTTTGATAGAGAAGTTTGTAGTGTTTGGTAGTAAAAGAAGAAATGATACAGGAGAAAACCTAGTAGGCTGCTATGAAGTGATGGGAAGCTGTGTGATAAGTACCGGTCCCAACATTAAGCTCAGTAAATGTTAAGCATTCTGAAAATTTTTATATCTTTCCCCACTCTCAGCCCCACACTTCCCCCCCCAAAGTAAATTATGTACCATTTTCAAATATGTAAGGTTTATTTGTTTCTTTGTTGCCTGAGAATTATTATTTTATGGATGTTTAGAAGAAAGAGAGAGATTATGTCTTTCCAGCAGAAGTTGATAAAGAGATGTTTCAAATTATCTTGAGTTTATCTCAAAAAGAGCGAGTGATGTGACAATATAATAACACAGAATATCATTGTGCACCAGCAATCTGGTCTAATTATCGTGTTATGTCATGATGGATTTTGTATTAGTGAAGCTTCAGTAGCGTAGTGGCATGGTACAGGGAGAGCAGAGGAAAAAAGCTATTAAAATAATCAAAAAGTTGCTTGTGCTACTTATGTGAGAATGCACACATTAATTGCCAAGTAAATAGAGAGTAAAAAGAATATGATCCAAAGTCTGCTAAAGTTGTTGGAACAGCTCTTGGAGACCACAAAATCAAAGTTCAAGTTCATGGTGCTCTATTAGATCACAGTATGTGGACAACAGCAAGTGTGTCAGTCTGTCCTTCATCTCCTGAGCTGAGTCATTCTTGGTACATATTCTTTTTTTGTATATTTTTATTTATTTATTTATTTTGCAGGAAATATTGATTCTGCTAAACAAAATCGGGTATTCTCTAGTGCAACAGTAAAATTGTGTACATGATGTTCTCCAGTGAATAGAAATCTTGTGCTATCATTGGGAAAAAAAATCAATCCCATATACCTATTTTCCTTCAATGAAACCCAAATTATTAGTGTGAAAAATGACTGAGTCTGTATGTTAGAGGAGTTTAGACTGGGAGACCTTTTTGGCTTATAAACCTATCACTTATTTAAATAAAAAGTCTCTGCCAGGAAAAATTGCATTGGATGAAATAGTTTGTAGCTACAGAGTGGGACTGCAATTTACTGCCTGGCTGTGTCACCCTCACTTCAGCACTGAGAAAGGAGGAGGCTCATGTGGCCTGTGGGTTTTCCGGGGGACTTTTTTTCTCGTTTGGTTATAGATTCAAGGCTATTATCTTGGATGATGATATCTGGAATTTCACTGCTTGAATATCTAAAAGGCATGCTTAAATTACTTTGGGAAAATTATTAAGACAATTATGGGATTGTAATACAAAGTACCATAATTACACTTTAATGCTTCTTATCGATTGTTGAGCTTTGCACTTTGCCATAGCATAAACCAGTGAACCTACGTTTTCTTTGCCCACCGAGAAAGTTAATGCTTTAATATGCGTTTTACAAAGATAGTTTTTCAGAACTTAGCAAGTAGGAACTTCCAAGATGAAAAATTTATACTATATGTATATGAATACACACACACCATGTGTCTGTATCCCTCATCTTTCAAGTTCTTTCTCCATCTTCGAGTAGTCCAGAGTAGCGCTACTTGGAGGGGCAGACATGTTTATATGTGTGCATGAGGAAGGAACAAAGCTTGCCAAACAGGGAAGGGTGAGATGATGCGGGGGTGATGCTCGTACTTTGTGTGGCTAGAACGAGGCAGCATGCTATCTCCCCAAATTACCAGGATGCAGAGAGGGCGCATGCTCTTAGTTGAAGAAATATTTGCTTGGTGTTTCAAAACGCCAGCCATATCAGCTCTTTGGGGGTATAGTCCAGAGGCAGTTTCTGGATAGCTCTTTATAAACCAACAAGAAGAAATTCAAAGAAGCTGCTTCCAGTTATTGCCAGGTAACAAGTAAAACTAAACTCTCTACAAAGAATGCAGGCAAAAAGCGCACGTCCTTTCTGGCTTAGTTTTACAGACTAAGAATAATGAAGTCTCTCTTGCATCTATTTCAAAGACTTTCTGGATGAAGTTCTCTCACTAATAAAGAAAAAGAGCAATGTGCTATCACTACAAAAATCCCTTTGCATTCCTGTGTTTTCAGTGGCTGTTAATGCTGTATACCTGTATCCTCCCTGAGCTGCCGCTTCAGAGCATGCAACTCTGAGACAGCATGTGCTTCTACGGCAGATAAAAGGAGGTATAGCTTTGCTCCCCATCCCATGTACAGGAATCTTATTCCCTCTAGTTCTTGGTATTGGGAAGTGTTTGGTTACCTCATTGCGCTCCCTCAGATCTCTGGTTGAATTTTCTCTTTGCTCATTACCTCCAGCTACCTGGTAATGACAGATGTCCTCCTCTCCTCACTGGTATCCTTTCTGCTGCCATCTTCTCTATACTTTGATAGTGAATTTGTCCAATTTTAATGTTCTTTTTTTACAGCAATTTGGGCAGTGCAAGTTCTTGCACGTATCTCAAGACTTGTTAGCCTTGTTGTTAGTTTATGATCATTTTTATCTATGAAATGATGAGAAATACGAGAAAAGTTTTGCCAGGCATAAACAGAGTCTGAAGATTTGCATTCACATGCCTTTCCTTCCCTCCACGAACTCAGTTTTTTTCCTACCAGCTGCCTCTAGGCCTCGGAAGGCTCATATGACATTTGGATTAAGCTCTGCAATAACAATATTGATTGAAGTGTCTAACTGGTCAAAGAAGCAAAGCTGTCCTGTTCTGTAAATACTATATCATCATGTTATTAGTATCTTACACTTTAAGCTATTCTGAGGTAAAGTGGATTTGTCTTTCGCTTGCATATTAGACACGCACAGCCTTTTCTGTATCCGTCTGAGGGTAGACTGCCAGATGCACTTGCCTCTGTGCCATGTTCACCTTTCCTGTGGAGCTAGCTGTGAGCGTGCTGCCATCTCATGGCAGGCCACAGTTTAATTAGAAATGAAAAATGGTACGGATTAAATGAGTATTATTATGTAAATTCAACCTGCACAAAGATAACTAAAGAAAAAGTAATAATGCAGCCTGTGTTTTAAAACTTCAGAACATTCTCTGATTTCTGTGTAACAGATAATGAGACTGTAAGTGGCAGAACAATTGTGGCTGAACCTACTGTATATCCTTCTACATAATATTTTGTGCTTTTAGAAAAATTAAGGACCTTGACTACACAGTACTAATATGAAAGTTGTCTGGGATACTGCAGCAAATCCCACTGAACAGTACTATCAGCACAATTCACTCCCCAGAAGACGACCTTTTTTTGTTTTCAGCAGCAGGTACTAGTATACATGGTAGAGAAAACCATAATTAAATCTGTTAAGGTGACTTGTTACAAAACACAAATGTCTGAATACTTGATGGAAAAAGAAAACATTTTGTCTTTCTTTTCTGAGGGTAGATAATGCTATGTCTTTCAATTGTTGTTTAAGAATTCTTAGTCTGTGAGTATGTTCAATCATCTGACATTTTGGTGTTCAGCTGGGATTACCATTCTGCACCCAGCTCCGTGATATCGAGCTGCCATCATAATAGATGCATTAGTTCTTAAAACTTTGGTCCTTTAGAGTCTTCAGTTATCATCAAGGGTATTTTGGCACAGGACCCTAAGGGGAAGAAAAGTGTTTTCATAGTCTGTGTTTTGCTTTTGAGATCTCTATTTCAAGATGGTCGTTTGGCCAAATGGTCTTAATGTCACCATTCAGAAGACCTGAAATCTGGAACATTGCTCAAAAGGACCATCTAGCTCCATGTCCTGGATCCAGTAGCAGCCATGGGTGGGCTTGCTGAACTGGTAGCAGCTCTAGGAAGCATCTACCAGCTCCCTTGTGTTTTCAGGGTGTGATGGTGCTTTACAGACTATGCCAGCCATGTGGGATCTCTTTCCGCTCTTTCCATTTTATGTTTGTGGGACATTGACCTCACAGATTATAAAATCTTGACCACTAATTTGGCTTATCTGTAGTGTGTATCTGCTAGCCAGAGAAAGGAGGAAAGGATGACTGGTCTTTCTGAGTGATAATTTTTATAAGTCTTCACGGTATACTGCATAGCTGAGTTTCCACTTGAGATAGTGGATGGAGCTTTGTGATACCTAAAGTTATGTAAATTAACAACTGAAAAACCTCCTTAACCTTCTTGTAATTTAAAGTCTTAATGCATTGGCAAGCCTATGTTTCTGAGGCAAAAAATAATCTTGGTGTAGTCTTCCAGTAAAACATTTTACCCTTCTTACTAATATAAACTCAGCCTTTGAAGTGTTTGCAGGTAAGAGTAAGTTTTCTGAAAATTTGGTTTGCCATTCACTAGCAGAGTTTGTAGCTGTGTCTTGATACTTGCAAGTCCAGGCTGAACTCCTCAGCTTTGCACCTACCATTCATCTTGTGAGCACAGAATTGCTGTGCTCATCCAGACTGCACTTTCAGTTGTGGATTTAGTGCTGTCTGGCAAAGTGAGCATGGAGGATCAGCATGAATTGACTCATATTACATTGGTAGGTGAGGGACTGGTGTGCTCTTTCTGATGAATATTGTGGATAGAAGAGGGATTGTGATGCTGAATTCTTCTGTAATCTCTAGAAATGTCTAGGTGTCTGTTGCTTTATCTCTAAAATAAGGCAGTATGGTGGTTTTTTTCCCCTATGATGGGAGTGGGAAATCTTGATAATTCCAGCTTATAAAATGGCTTTCCTCTGGCCATTCAGTGAATAAGTTGGAAGGAGAACTTCTAGTCTCCTGTTTCACATATCTGTGCATTTTTTTTCTGTGTCATTTTAGTGGGGAAAGCATGAGAAAAGGTAATTCAGTATAATTATTTTCTTCCCTGCAATCTCCATGCTCTGAGAATTTCTCTGGGTTGACTCAGGTCCTTTACACACAGCAACTAGAAAAGCATGGCACTCCCCATAGAGTTTTCTGAGCTGCATGCTCATGTTGGGATCCAAGAGAATGCTGGCAGGCTAAGATTGCATTACAGAATTCAATCCATGAAATAAAATTTAAACCCCTCTAAATTTTGACAACTTATGTCTAAAAGGCATGTGTTTTTTACCTAAAGACCAACTCCATCAAAATCTAAGACTCTGCCACCTGTTAATAAAAGACTGGTGAGAATTGGGGTTTATTTTCTTTATTTAAGAAAACCCCATGCAGTCAATTGGATTACAGCCAGTGATATTACCCAAAGCAAAAGGTAATATAAATGCTGCCTACAACCTAAGCTTTGCCATGGGTGTTCTTGTTAGTGCCAAGCAGGGAGAGGTTTCTCTTAGTATGCTTGCGGTAAAAGCACCAGCCCCTAAGCTAACTCCCTCAAAATGAGAAGAAAAAGAACCAGCTCTGAAAATTTGCAATATTTGTCCTATGTGTCGGGTATCCATAGTTGCCTTCTTTACTGTTTTATTTGCTTTAGTTTTCCCTGAAATTCATGTCTTCTGTTTCTGGAGAAACTCAGAGAAAACAACAACTTTATTCAAAATAAGAGCAAAGGTTTAGGTGATCAAAGTGAGAGAACAGTTGCAAACCAGAAGAATAAGTGAAACAGTGAAGTCCTTTCTTGGATGTTCTTTGCTTATTTAGGAGTTTGGTGACGCGTCGTCTGTCAGTCTGGGATTGACTGATACAGTTTCTCTCCTTAAATTTATGTTCTCCTTTTGTTCATCATGGCATTCTTCCTTCCCTTCATGCTCCTATTTTTATCCCCAGTCTGGCATAGGCTGCCATGTAGGGCAAAAGTAATAAATAAGCTTTACTCTCCCCTTTCTCATGCACAACCTCAGGTTTAAGGCTCTGTCGTGTTCATCGTTTGGCACCTTAACTGTCCTCTGCACATTCTAGTATTGCAGGGAACATAGCTCAGAAGTACTATTTTCTGTATGTGCATGCTACTGTATTCATCGTCTTTCAATCACTTTTAATTCTTCTAAGAGGTCACAATGGCATCATTTTATACAGGCTGGACTTGGTGTAGACAGGGATTCTTACAAATAGCTTTTCCGTACCACAAGCCTCCTTTTATCAATCTTGGGGGGATCATGCTGTCACAGTCATTCAAACAGAAGTGTTCCTGCAACTTCCCTTTACTTAGTCTCTTTGTACTTTCTGTAACAATAAAAATTATGAGAGTTTTTTCATTATAGCTGAGGAGAGGAGAAAGTATTGTGGGAGGCAGTTGTTGTTCCCCCAGGATGCTGCCGTATGAATAAAAGATTTAGGTGCATTTCTGTACAATATTTTGTCTTTTTGTTAGATATTTAAAGAAAATCTATTCTGATTCTGATATACTGAATGAAGATATTGGCATTTCCCAGTCCAGCTTGAGCTAAAGAACAGGAGTTCTTAATGGCTTGCTGTCAGAGTAGTTGGCTATGCTCCTGAGGCCGTGGCCTGCCGTTGTAATTGTGGATCAAACACCAAAGCTTAGAGATAGCAGCAGATTCATGGACTTTATTACTTCATGATTATCCACAGTGATTCAACAGGCACTAGGAAGACCTGTACATCAATCCTTTTAATAGAAGCCAATTCTTTCTCCAAATCTCTGCTTAGTCCAACTGAAAAAAAAAAAAAAAAAAAGAGGCTACATTAGTACTGTTAGGGTTTTTTCTATGAAGACATTCTAGAACTAGATTACCCTGCATGTGGATCACAGTGTCATTAGGACAGCTCCAAGATTTGTCTTAACTTGAGTGAAATATTCCAGGTGGCAAGAATGGTATGGTGGCAGTGGAGTAGCACACACCAGGACCTGTCTTTACACCAGGCATTCCATACTTAAAATCATAGAATGGTTTGGGTTGGAAGGGACCTTAAAGATCCAACCCTACTGCCATGGGCAGGGACACCTTCCACTAGACCAGGTTTCTCAAAGCCTCATCCAACCTGGCCTTGAACACTTCCAGGGATGGGGCATCCACAACTTCTCTGGGCAACCTGTGCCAATGCCCCACCACCCTCATAGTAAAGAATTTCTTCCTTACCTCTAATCTAAATTTACCCTCTTTCAGTTTAAAGCTGTTACCCCTATCACTACGTGCCCTCTCCAGCCTTCTTCTAGAATCATAGAATCATTTGTTTGGAAAAGACCTCCAAGATCATTGAGTCCAACTGTACCTGTCTACTACTAAACCATGTCTCTAAGTACCTTTTCTACCCATCTTTTAAATACCTCCAGGGATAGGGACTTGACCGCTTCCCTGGGCAGCCTGTTCCAATACCTGATAACCCTTTTAATGAAGAAATTTTTCCTAATATCTAATCTAAACCTCCCCGGCACAACTGGAGGCCATTTCCTCTCATCCTATCGCTTGTTACTTGGGAGAAGAGACTGACACCCACCTTGCTACACCTTTCTGTCAGGCAGTTGTAGGGAGTGCTAAGGTCTCCCCTCAGCCTCCAGAGACTAAACACCCCCAGTTCCCCCAGCCGCTCCCCATCAGCCTTGGGCTCCAGACCCCTCACCAGCTTTGTTGTCCTTCTCTGAACATGCTCCAGCCCCTCAATGTCCGTCTTGGAGTGAGGGCCCCAAAACTGTACACAGTATTCAAGGTGTGGTGTCACCAATGCCGAACTTTTGTTGGACTTGACATGATGTCACGTGATATTGATCCCTACATAACAATCTAGCTCACATCTGTTCAACTCATATAACATGTATAATTTTTAGTCTGTTTTTTCATAAATGTGAATTTAAGAATTCTAGTCAAGTAGAGGTGCTCAATACCTCTGAAAGTTGGAAACCATTGTTCTATAGAAAAGTGGTATAACAAATTAAAAAAAAAAGTAAGTTGTAACTTCTCTATGTAGCTTTTTTATAAGGAATATAATTCATCCTATTAGAACATAAGACTTTTAAGAGTTCTGAAGCTGAACATAACACTTGAAAGAATTGGATAAATGGTGTCATTATTATATCCCTGACACTTTCAGATTCTTTGTATGAGAAAGACTATACAGAAATAAATGGAATACAATTCAGTTTATTCTTTTCCACTCTAAGGGGACTGTTTTGTCTTGCTTAGAAAATGGATATGTTACAGAATTACGACAATGAATACAGGCCAAGATGAGGGGTATAATCTGTTGTAAAAATGTGGAAAAAATGGGAAATTGTTTTAAATGTTGATTTTATCCACAAGACTGATTCTTTACTGCTTTCAAAAACTGTGTGGTTTATTTTCCGGGCAATTGTTCTGATCTTCACTGATGTTAAGTATGGGGAAGACTTTTCTTTTCTAGAGGTAAGGAACCTGCTGTGAGCAAAGCTGTCAAAAAATGTTTTTTGCATGGTATTGAAATAATTTGGAAAACCATAGGTGTGCAAATCTCTCCCCCTTTTGTTTTGTTTTTTCATTTTGTTTTTTTACAGCACTGGCTGTATGGTAAACAACAGAAGTTGACCTGATGGTAACCAGTGACAAAACTCTTGTCGGTTCCTTATGGTAGCGATTTCAGATGAGATGTTAATCCCAAGCCTCTAAATTCTTCTCTTTCCTACTGACCTCTGTTGGATCTTTTTTGATGTTTTGAGGGCTGGTTTGTGTATTCTTGGGCATGCACCACATGCACAAGATTTTCAAGTGTGTCGTAGTTGAAAATCACCTTCCCTAAGTAGAGGAATGAGAGATATTAGGAAATGAGAATAATTTTAAAATTGTATGAAGTATTAGCATAAAGACTTGGGAAGTTACAAAGAAAAAAATGCTGAGAGGCTCTGGGTCTTCCTTCTTTGCCTTCCCTCAGTGAAGCCCACTGTGTTTCTACTGCTTTTGAAGTCTTACAGACATAGAGTTAAGTAGGGTTTGGGCAGACCATTGCTAGGTTCCAGGATGGAGAGAGAGAGGACTGCAGACAGCTTTTAGGTATGCTGACATCAAGGCAAATTATGTCGATTATGTTTCAAGACCTGTGGGTTATGATTCTTTAACAGTAATAAATTGAGATTGTATATTCATGTCAGGCTAATGGCATCAGGAAAGACTTTAATATAATTTGCCAGCTGTATGCAAATAGTTCTACTGACTTCAGCAATATCAGCTGGGGGAATAGAATGTATAGCATATTACCTCTAATCTCACCCACCTCCTGCATTTCCTGCAAATTTTTATGGGGGAAAACAAGATCGCCTGAGGCCAGCTTGTAGCTGAATAGAACGGTGAAAGGAAGGGGAGATGCTAATAACTCACCCACACTTGACAATATTCAAATTCAGTGCTGACCCCCTGCCGTATCTATCACACAAACTATTCCTTTCCTGGAGCTCTGTGTAGCGAGAGGTTCTCGGCGTGGTTGCTCTCAGGAACCTGCCTTGTTACAGTGGGTGGCTGTCTACTGCTGCTAGTACCTACTTGCATATGTCAGAGTTTGTTCTTGCAATCCTTACATTTTCAACCTCATCGCCCTAACATCTTTTTTTGTTAAATTTATTGAAGGAAATTAGTGATCCATTTACCTTGCTCTCCTTGTTGAACTGTTTACTTAACTTATTAAAGAGTAAGAAATTAAACTTCTTCATTTGTGGTGGGCCAGTGAACGAAGTTCGGGCTGCTAATTAAATTATCTCTGTGGCTGTAGCTTGGGCAAGATAATAAAATGGGTAAATCTGCAGAGTTGCAATGAAATCTTAACCTTAGTACCCAATTTACCATAAATTAAGTGTTTGCCCTCTGTAAGTATTCACCTGTTCAGCATTTCATCATCACTGCTGTGAGCTTCCCCATTTTCACTCAGTACTGTCTTGGAAAATCTAGCAAGTCATTGCCGTTTTTTTAAGGCTCTGAAGTCTTCAGCAGACTTAAACCAGGCCCTTCTGTTTTAATCCACTTTTTTCCTGTGAGTATGATGAGCTGGCAGTGTTCTTCTCTTTTAGCTTTAAAGGAAAAAATGCTGAGCTATATGTATTGGGAATCAGTTATTCACCAACTTTGCTGACGATGCAATTTACCAATTGCCTGCAATTAGTCCTAAATTTTTTCTTTCCCCTGATGCTACTGTCCTGTAAATTTTCATCATAAATTCTGAATAAACACTACTAAAATCCCCTTGATAATAAGTGGGATTAATAGCAGCACAACCCAAATTACTGTTATGTGCTTTATAAATTAACACAAAGGTGAAAGATAGCGGAAAATTGCTTATTTGTACATGTGGGCTGATTCTCCACTGCTTTACAACTTATCTTGCCATTTATACTTGTATAATGTTATAATGTAAAACTAAATGGTGTATATTCCAGTAGTACCACTTGTGCTTAATTAATATCAGGACTCCATTGTGTTGGATGCTGTACAAATGCTTCATGAGGAGCTGCCCAAATTACAAAGAGAATATAAAGCAATGAACTTGTAAGCAGAGGCATGAAGAAAGACTTCATCAAAACCACATGCCAGATCAATAACAAAGATAGGGGAAAAGTCTATTCTGCTGCTCGCTGTAATGGGCCCGGGGGCTCAAGGCACAAAACTAAGTCATATTTGCACTTTTGGAAAGAGTTGTATATGGTCACGTTGGACAGGAAGGTTTTAAATTTCTACAGTAAAGATAGCTTCTACAAAGCTGTCTATTTTAGAATAGTCCTTCACAATTGTATCCAGTTGAGCAATACTCGGTCAATCTTCGCTATCAGTTTCTTTCATACCATCTTAACAGCGGCCTCACAGGCATTTATTTCACTGAGAAGTTATTTCAGGCATTCTTTAGTCAGAACATTGTTAAGTGCCCTCAATTCATACAGAAAAGAATTTAGAAAGGTCTTTTTCTGATATTCAGAAGTCAAACTCTTTCTGCAAAATGCTTTGTGGTGTTTTTTTTTAATGAATGCAACATTATTTAAATACTAAGATTATTTTTTTTCTATTAGACCCAGCGGTTAGAAACTTTGCAATTCCTGCTCTGAAGGATAATAGTGTGCTTTTCTCAGTTCAGAACTTGGCTTTATAAACAAACAAACAAAAATCTAAACAACTTCCTCCAAATCAGATGCTTTGAGGAATGATTTCCCACTACAAATAGCTCGTATGACATGCTGGAATGAAGAAAGATAATGTAGGAAAACATAATTTCTCAATGTAATTTCCTTTGTGGATTCTTCTCCTGCCAGTTTAAAGATACCCTTGGTCATATTTGCAGCTGATATAAACTGTCACATTGCTAATTGAATGTGGAAGTGCCACGTTAAGATCTGGCAAGCCCAAACTGATTTTTAACTCCTTGTACCCATCTTAATGAAAATGTGTTGGCAGCAGCATCCCAAGAGTGTCCATAAGAGAGATCCCTTTCTGTTTTCCTCCCAGGAACAAAATACATGGGGACTTTTCTGAGGTGGTTTTGAGTTAGTAAAGCAAAACAGGTCTATTCTTACAAAGAACTATGGAGTCTCTCTCACACATACTGATCTCTTTTGCTGTTTATGAATAACAATCTTTAATAATACTATTAATTCATGATCCGTATGAAGTATTCCCTGGGGTCTCAGTATTTCTGAATTCTGCTTGTCTGAAAAACTTATCCTAGTTACTGTTTCAGAGTAATTTTGTGTAGGCTGGTAAAGAGAATTTGGTCTGCTGATGGTTTTGCAGTTCTTTTTCAGTTGCGCTCTTGGGTAGCATTTTTGGAAGCAATGAACATTTTCTTTAGTCCTTTTCTTGTAGGAAATGGAAGCATCATTATTGATTTTGGAGGAATCAGGTCAGCTGATGCTGAGCATTTGGGAATATTCCTCTGTCTTTTTTCCATACAGTCTGGTATTTCATTCTCCTTGCCTATGCCAGGTTATTTAAGTGACATTTATATACCATGTCAGAGTACATTGCAATCACTAATACCTCTCAAAAAGCTTCTGCTGTCCTTCCTTTCTTCACTTTTCTATGCATAACAAAGGTACAGGGATGATGATTTATTTGCTAACCCGTTACAGATATTGGTAGCAGCAGTACATTGAAAGCAGGTTTTCTAGACGCAGCCTGAAGTCTCAATCACTGCATCATACTTTTTCTCCAAAGACTGAGTCTGAATGTGACATTAGTTCAGGATGTTTTTTCCTGTGTAGTTACACTGATACCTTCCCACAGCCATTTCCAATGAAAGGAAGCTTGCAGATCACTGCAGGAGATGAAAATTACTTTGAAATATCTGAAGCTGATGTCTCTCCACTCAGATAAACCTAAGTACCGTCACATCTCAAATACTTAGTATTTCAACTGCCTAATCAAACTCTTAGTTCTTACCCAAAATGAGAAGAAACAGTGGTGTTTTGTCATTCCTACCCTTGTCCAAATGTAGTACATGTGGGGAGAGGGGGCCCCAGTGTTTGACCTGAACATACTACTGAATAAATGAGCTGAGTAAGAAGGATTGAAAGTCACATTTGAAATAACATATTAAGTATATTTAGTGTCTCTTTAAGCACTTTTTTTCACCTGAAATTAAAGTATAGGTGCTAGATCAAGGTACTTCTCCATATGTTAAAGGAAGCATTGGATTCTCTGATCTCAGTGGTGATTACCTACAAAATATTAGCATGAAGGACTGACTGTTTATATTAGACCATGAAGTTACACAACATGTCACACCAAGACTGGTTTCTTCTACTGAAACATGACTCTAAGGGATTGTCAATACTGGAAATAGTTCTTGAATAGCTATTCTAAAATAAGTATGAAGGCTTAAGTTGCTATTTGAAGACTGATTCTCCATGAAGTGTTTTTCTTTTAGTGAGACTGCATAATTTGGTTTTGAAATCCTTCCCTGCAAGAGGTTTCCAATCAATGAACTCTGTCCTGTGGGCTCTCTGTATGAGGCAGTGTTGCATGCAGAGAACTTGCTGGATTGGGTCCGTTATGTCAAACTTCCTTCCTCTCACCTTTCAGAGTGATTCTGAAAACTCACTTACTGCACAGAGCATGCTGGCTGCAAAGACCATCCCACGCTGTGTGCTTTCTCTCTTTGTAATCTGCTTAACTATATTGAAACAGCTTGCGTGCTCCGATTACAAGCCCTCTGGGGTAGGGACATTTTTTGTTACTTGTTTTCCTCAGCTCGCCTACCATAGCGTTCCTTGTTCATCTCTTTTGGAACACAGTGTATGGTACACCAAAATAGTATTATGTTAAAAGAATTTGAAGTTTTGAACAAGTGGACAAAGAGCTTTGATTTTCTCATTTTCTTGTATTTTGAATCACTTACTCTGTATATTGAATCACAAGACACATCTGTCTGATGGGAAGGCCTCAACTATGTCTCTTCTATGAGTTCAGAATTAAAGTATATTGTATTGCCTTGCGCTGAGCTGACGTCCTGAATCTAATGCTAACACGGCCTCTGCTGCCTCATGCAGTGTAATAGTTACACTACGTAACATCTTGGGTGGCAGATTTCAGCCTTCCTCTTCCTGATGAGAAGGACACACAGTTATTTGGTGTCTACCATAACACAGTCTTGCTTGTATTGCGATTAGTTGCTCTAAGAATGTAAGGTACAAGAACATGTTTTATTACCTTGCAGTAGCTTGGATCATCATTTTGTCTAGAGGATATGTGTTGCCACACCATTTCAGAATTAAGTGGACTCTAATGTAGCTTTTTTTAATTTGTATTTTCTTTGTTTTCATGCTAAGGAACTGCATCATGACTGTAGAAGTAGTGTGGATATTCTGGTTATTAAAAAGCCCAATAGTATACAGAATGTTTTTCTACACAAGAAATATCCTCAGATCTGATTTTGCACCCTTTGATGCATATCCGTCTATGAATTTAAGCTGAGGGACCTCTTCTTTTCTAGTCTTACCTGACACACTTTAAAGGAATGGCTTTGGTTTCAGCTGGCATCAGATAAGATTTTTTTTCTATTCTTGTATCTTGAAAATAAAGTTGGTATGGTTTACATATAGCAATATTTTCAAATATTTAAATCTCCAAACTTCTGAAATGTTAGTATTGCTGTAAATTCATACAAAATGACCTGAAATATTTTTTGGTGTATAGAAGGTAACAAGATGTAATTACGTATAGCTGAACCCAGAATAGTTTCCCCATTGTCCATTCTGCTAAAAATGTGAATTGCTTTTCCCTTCGTCCCCTTTCTCATTCTTTTTTATTTCTTGAATAAACTATTTTTATTATCTTCTTAAGCTTTTTATCTAATCCTATTCACTGGCTTTACTGTGCCCATTGCCTAGTCTTTTTATGATGGCTCTCCCTCTTTCTAAAGTCTTTTATTAATGCAGCACATATGTATATTCTTTCATTTCATTTCATTGTGTTGCATTTTTTTCTTGCTGTCCCCTTTTTCTCGTCTCCCACTCATTGTGATAAATACCATTTTTGCATTCTGTTTGTGAATCTTAGTCTTCACAAAAGGCAAAGATCCCCATTTGACATCACAAAGAGAATGTCAGTGTTTAAACATCAAGGGCTTCATTTTGTAAAGGTTGAGAGTGCTTACAGTCTCCAGCAGTTCCACGCTGAAATATAGGTGCTCACTTCTGCAAATTTGGTCTGTCTTTCTTTATTTCTAGCTGATAACAAACTGAAAATGAATGCAGGAATTTGCTGAATAAATGTATTAACCATTTAACGAGTCTTCAAAACTTGAAAATATCAAATGAAACATCTAGATAAAATCTTGAACACTTCTTGCTCTAAATTTTCCCCAGGTCATGTACTAGTCCTATGAAAATACACATAAATGTCACCATTAATTTTAAAATGAATAGATGTGAGCTGCAGATACCGTTAGTGCAAGAGTTGGAGAGTTGGTCTTTCTAGAATTAGCAGTATTATCTTCTGCCAATACATGAAAATGGGGAATGCCCTTGGTGTCAGGTACATAGAATTTGTCTGGCAGTGAGCGTAGGGCTGCTATGCCCTTAGAGTGGGCCTTGATTAAAACTCAATCATGTAATCTGTTGATGGGAGTCATAATGACCTAGTCATAGACTCTAATAACACAGCCACAATTCTTTGTAAGGACTATTTTTCTTAAAACTTCCACTTTAGCTGCTTTGTCCTTTTTTTTTTTTTTTTTAATCCTGAAAAGTCATGGATTTCTAACATTGCTCCAGCAAAACAATTTAGCATATGCTGGACTTTGAGCATGTCATTAGTCCCGTTGACTTTGATGGGATATAAATATGTACTTACCAGCCCTGGAGATGAGCAGATTATTAGCTGCAATACAGTCATTTCCAGTGTTGCATTCTGGTAGGACCCGTAACAAGGCCAAGACTCTGATAAATGTAAATAACATAATAGATATCAGCAGATGCTTGGGAGTTACAGAGAATGGCGAGCTGGGATATTATTATTGAAATATATCTCCGGCTTTATTCCTGCTGAAATATTCTGTGTGCAATGAGTATTTACTGTGGCAGTCTTTGCCCTTGAGCCCTGCCAAACCCCTTCATTCTCCTGCTCCTCAGTGCTTGTGTTTTCCTCCCAGACCTGTGCTTTCCTTGAGCAGACTGATCAGTTATATCAGTAATAACACATCTGATGCATTTTCTTCCTCAGCCTTGTAGGTCGCACTCAAGTTATGCTCCCGTTCTGTGTGTGGGTTTTGCTTATCCAAATGAAGGTGCTTTATTTCTGAAAAGACAGGTAGTTATTGTAAATCCATCCACAGGAGCTTTTTTTTTTCTTTTAATGATACCTGCATTAATGAAAGATTTGTTTTGTGTATTTCTTACTATGTAAATGCATTAGCAATTGTGTTTTTTACCTCAGATTCCCTCACTGTCATACACTTCATTAATTCCACACGTCACATTCTTTCCAGCTTTATTCTAAATTGCTGTATCGTTTACGCAGATAAATTAAGTTGTCATAGAAGCTTTGCTAAGTATTTGGTCTTTTTGTACCCTTTGGCAATATATTTCTGATTTTTAAATAAAGGCTTCTTTTTCTCTTGTGCTCTCTGTCTCTTCTTCTAATAGATCGGCTCGAACTAGTTGTCGTGTTATGAATAGGTATTTTCTCATACTGAGCTATATGGAGAAGTATGACAGGCCCCCAGTTTGAGACTCCCTAATATAGTAGAATCTAGGGCCAGGTAGTGGGGGAAAAAAGGATTTTCAAGCACGTTGAATTTATAAAATTAGTTTTCCTTGATGTTCTCAGTTAGCTGTTAAACCTATTCTCTACAGTTATTAAAATAATGATATTTTTTGCTATTGACAGAAAAGGAAGCCTGTAAATATTTGAGCAAATAGGATTATGTGAAGAATTAAATAGCCATCTTTTAGGGCTTTTTGATTTTCAGTCTTCTTGTTTCAAAAGGTTTTCCATCTGTTAAGCTCTGCTTCAGGAAAGCACTTAAGCACATACTTAAATCCATCAGTACAAGGAAGACCTGTAAGCCTGGATTTAACTAGATGCATATTTCTGAATCAAGGCATTAAGCTGTTTGCTCAACATGCAGAAAATTCCATCTTTTTAATCAGAGTGCTAGTGTACTTCCTTGCCAAAACGCGCTGCCATATATAAATATTTACTATTGAATGAGCTGTAGTACAGGTGGGAAGGTATGTTTTCTTCATGGGAAATAACAATTTGGGATGTAAGTATAGCCAGATATTTGGTGATGGCAAGAGAAAGACGTAGTGCTTAGGGTCTAACCTTGCTTTCACTGACTTTTGCTAGGTAATAGCAGATTAAATGCCACCGTGACCAATTTGCCATGGGAATTAATAGGCGTGATGACACAGAAATCAGTGGGATCTGCCTCACTTGGGATCCGTTCTACCAGCCTTTCCACAGTGCCAGCTGAACACAAGATTTCTCAGTGTATGGTGCAGGGTGATGTTCAGTGCTGCTCTGTAGCACTTTGAAATGACCATTGGTATTTCATAGAGAGAAAGAGGGAGCTGCATTTAACCACTACTTGACATTATTCCCTTAAGAATATTGATGCAGAAAAAACTCAGTAAATAACAACAAGAACAGAAAACCATCCCAAAGAGACAGATTTGCAAAAGCTGCTTCATATGCAATGTCCAGTAATGAGCTACATGCATGAGTGGTCTCAATAACAGTAATAAACCAATTCTGCAAAACACAGGGCCGTCAGGGCCGGGGAGCCATGAACTGTGCGTAGCCCCCAGAGCTGCCACCGGGTGCTGGCGGCCTGCAGTGCTTCACCTGTCTCCAATCTGCTTATTTTGGGCAAATTCATTCTTAGATACAGGAGCCAAAGGCAAAGAACCATTACTGATTTATTCACAGTGGTGTTTTTTCTGGCCTGGATGTCCTTAAGAGCAGCTCCTGGGCAGGTGGGCCTAGGGGAGAGGAAGCCTGGAAGAGCTCTGCATTACCCACTCGACACCCACGTACGACCAAAGAATCTTTTTAGAGGGATTTTCTGGTGGTTTGTGTGTTGGTTGGAGCCTTTTGTAATAGGGTACGGGCATGGGAAACAAGCACATAACAATCTGTAAATGTTTTCTCACAGCTGATGTCATTCTTGGTTTCTGCAAGGTCCTCTCTCTTCTAGTCGTTGTTTATTGGTCTCAGTTTGGGACTTCTTTTTCTAAATATTTAAAAGTCTGGCTCTTGTGTGCTGTCACGAAACCCTGATCCTGGGCAGGCTCTTATCATCCCTTGAAAGTTGAGAAAAACTGAAATCTTATGAGAAATAGTTGAGTGTAAAGGTGAACAACTCAGTGGAAGGATAAGCAGCCACTAAGCTACTCATTTTCCCACTGCTTTTGGACTGGCTGTTCTGTTCTTCTTATTTCTGCTTATTTCTTCTTTCTGAATAAATTAATTTGTGATCTTGTATCTCCTCTGACCGCTGTAAGTGCTTGGAAGAAGAGGGAAGTGTAGGAGAAAAGAGAGGAGGGAGGAAATGTTGCTCTTCTATAATAAAATTCGCTTTCTGAAATATTGCCATCAGTTTTGTCCAAGGTAAATGATTAATCAAAAAGTGAAGTAAAAAGGAGACCTCAAATTTGTGATTCTGCCATTGAATAAAGCAAGCAAACCCCCTGTATTTCTTGGCATTCTGGCTTGCAGCACCCCAGGTGTATCTGGAGCCACAAGCAGTCTACGAACAGTTTTTGTGTGTAGTTTTGATGCTGTAACAGGATTAGTGGGAACTGGGAGCTGCCGTACCCAGAGTTGTAGTTGTGACAACCTAGTAAATTTTAGATAGCAATTCTGCCCGGCCATCCTACAAGTTGCCCGTATCACAGATCGACCCGCCTGATGCTGGGACTCCTTGGAACGTCCTCATCAGCGTTGGGCAATGAATCATCCTGAGCAGCGCCTTGCCCCTTCGCTCTCTGAGGTATGCGACGTCTGCCTCGGTCTGCGGAAGATATAGTTGTGCAATGTATAGGATCAGGAATTTTGCCTGTTCCTATCTAATGAGGAACAGCGTTGATGTTCCTGTTTTATTCCTTGCTGCAGCTCTTACCCAAATGAAAATGAACACATTAAATGGTGTTTCCAGATATATTTTACCAAATTTCATAGCATCAGAGAAAAAAAAAAAAAGGGGGGGGGGGAGAAGAAATAGAAGCCGCTTAAAATGGCTGTTGTTTTTGTCTCTTTTTTAACAATCTAAGCAATTAGCTTAAGAAATTACTGGAAGCCTAAGATGACCAGATTATTTGTATTTGAAAGTCATTTCTGAAATGACGGTTTATTGGCAGAAGACTGATACCTTTTAGATGTTTCCCTGTAAAACATATTTTACTGTGACACCTTATAAATATTAGAACAAAAGGCTTTGCAGAACAAACAGATCTGAAACCACAGAAATACACAACAATGATTCATTTCTTGTATCAGTCATTCAATACATTATTAACTTCCCCGTGAGCAGGAGATGCGTTATGATCTATATGCCCTAGGAGCAAAAGTCAAAATATTCCCAGAGCAGCAGAGAGGAATTATTTTCCAAATACTGGTATTGCATCTATTTGCAAGGTGTCTAAATGCAGAAATCTGAATGCATCTGTATTCAAATCTAGAATTAGATCCAACAATATACCCCACTAAATTTTCCTGTGAGGTTACATTCAGCTTCTGTTACAGCTTGCCAGCTTTATTGGGTGTTTGCATTGCAAGCGGAGGAGGAGGAGTCATCCCAAAGCCCCACTGGCCTGGAATGTCAGGGCAAGTAAGACTTTTATTTTTTTTTCATTATGAAAAGGAGAAATTATTTCTAATAATGTAACATATACTCAACTCCTTTTATTTTTTAAATTGAGCATGGAGCTCAAGAAACATCTGTGTTGCAATTTAATGACACAATTCACTCCTCCTTTTATTTTTATAGGATTAATTAGCATCTAAAAACCAATTTTTTTTCTTGTTGCAGCCCTAAGCTCAGCTTATATAGAACCAATTATATCTCTGCATTTCAGTCTGTCAGAAGCTCGTGGCACAGCAGTTGTTCTTAGGGAGGTCAGCAATGGTAATAAGTTGTTCTTAGGGACTTTTTCCGCTATTTGCATTTTGACAGTTATTGTGCATTGTATTTATGCTGACAGGTCCTGTCAGCATCCACACATATTAAACCACCTGTGTCCTTATTCTGCCTGTGCAGAATAGATTTGACACTCACGGGGACCTGCGTAAGTAAAAGCACAGTTACTTGCGTAAGTGCAAAGTAAGTGTAGAACGTATGCAGCACCATTTAAATTAGGTAACGTTGTTCTTGTTTTGCATCAGTGGAAAGACTGTACAAAGTACACGTCCAGGAACACTTAGGGCCGCTCTCCACTGCTCTGAGTGAAGCTCCACTCTGTAACATACAGAGAGCATTTGAAATTATATTGGTTGGTGTTAATATGTGATAGAAATCAACCAAAGGTGGACTATTAATGGGGCTCTGATTTGAAAATTCTGACACAATGGTACCTGTTGCCTCTTTGTTCTTCATCTCTGAAAGTATCCACCATATGAGCTAGGCTGGAGTAAGCCTTGGTGCTATGATCCCTTCTGACATACAGAGCTCTGAAATGTCATATTGGTTCTGTTTCTTGTGCAAGTATAAACCATAGAGTGTCCCTAAGCAGTTTAGAAGTTACATCAGAGATTGCAGAAAATATAAATTTTAATAGTGACTTCAAGACATTTGCAGGTTTGGGTGAAATGGATATTTGGTAAGGCAGTCATCCAAAGGTTGGAAACTTAGAGGACTTTCTGTAGAGCCGGTCCGTTGTAATGGTCTGGGTGAAGAAATGATCTTATCTATGTGGAGTGAGGATGTTCAGGCCATTGGATGATCTGCTTTCTTGCTAAAATCTGTATATGCCTAAATAATAAATTCCATTTGAAGTGACCATCAATAATTATGCTATATGTGATTTTTTCCACTCTTTAGTTATAAGATGCCACAGTTTCTTCCAGATACCGTGGTTAATTACAGACAAGTTAATTATTCCTCAGTCATGTTAAAAAAAAATTATCTCCAAATTGGAAAAAAAAAAATCCATTTAAAATGCAAAACTGAAAGAGCAGCAAACCTTGGTAAACTCCAGAATGGAAAGGCTGGAGAAGATTATTCTCCCCACCTCATTATTGTGGATAATTGAAACTGCACTAATTATCAAAAACATGAATTCAGAAAAGCACATTTATATTTGTCCACCCCCTAACCCTGTTTGTCTTGGATCAAGCTACTGCATTTTGTCATAAATTATGAATTTTCTGAAACAGGGTCTGCATTTGTATCAATTCTTACAATGCAGAACAGGTCCTTTTGATCCTTGATGCTGGCATCTGTAGTTAGGAACTGTTGCATCACATCACAGTGGCATTTGTAACTGATATAAAAATATTGTAACTTAGATCCTTTCTTTTATAGCTTCTGATCGTCTATTGCCAGTTAGATGTTATAATTGTGCAATATTTTTGTGTTGACTGGAGGAATTTTCATTGCTTGTCCCTAGGAGAACAACTTTCTGATTTTGCCTCCCAGTAGGCTGGAGAGGTGCGCACCAGCTGAACTGTCAGCATCGGGCAGCAATGCAGTCTCACGTGTAGGGCCAGCTTAGTTAGCAGCTGCTCTTGGACCTCTTCCACCACAACCAGAGCCCTACTCTTAGACTTCCATACTTTTGGGAGCAGGTAAAAATGCTCTCAGAAAAACAAGGAACCAATGTGTATGCTGGGACTCGACCCTGGAGAGTGGGCACCTGTGGTCAATAGTTTTTGCTGAAATTCTGGCTGTGCTCCATTTTTCTGTCTGGTACTTCAGTTTTTTCCATGTTTCTGGGTCTCTTGAGATTCTTCCTTAGTCTGGTCTCCCCATTTGCATGCTGCAGACTTGAGCTGTTTCTCTTGATTTTCCCACGTGAGAGGTCAGAGTTAGAATCAGTCTGTGTTAGAGTAAAAATTTGGAAAATGTGGACAGACATGAAGTGGTTTTGTTTTGTCATCAAAATTGAGCAATTCCAATGACCACTGAGACTTTTTGGGTACCAGCCTATTTGACTTATTCTCTCCTCACTAGGTTTCTTGAGAATTATTTTGAAAATGTATTAATAACAATGTCAGCTCCAGCCATCACTGATGGTTATAATGACAAAAATGTGTCATAAAAAAAAGCTGAAAACTTACTTCACCTTGAGATTCACAAGGACGTTTATGCACACATTCCCTCATCTAAAACAGACTATGAATCTCATCTTCCAAATTTGTTCTCACTGCACACAAGCATTCATGGAGAAAACATTTGTAGAATGCTTGGAACGACTTGGCACATTTCATATAAAGAAAGAAAGTTGGGTCTCGTTAATTACTCCCAACAATGAAGTCAATTAGAGAAATGCATCTTGTTGGGGATCTGCTAAGATTCTACTTAATGGCTCATTACTTGTAAGCAAGCAGTCTGATATAATTTATAGTGCCGTGTAAAATAGTGAGTGAGATGGAAAAGCATATGGGAGAGTCAACTGTGCTGTTACTAATTTTCATTTTCTGTTTACTTTTCATGTTTTTGGTAAAATGAGTTCGCTCTAATATGAAGCTATATTTAATTTGCCCTATCTCACTACTTCTGTCCAATAAACAGATGATGCAAATTCTCTTTTTACTGTGTTTGGCTAAGTATGTAGGACACCAGGTTTCAAGAGCCTTGTGTGATTGCCTGACGGTGCTCACTCCCTAAATTAATTCCTTGCTCCTTCAGTTATTTCACACGCATTAAATAGAGAGAGAGGCATTTGTGAATAAGAACTGCACTGATGCCTTAAGGACTCGCTTCTCATTCCCTTCCTTGGGGAAGGGTGTAAGTCACATAGGTGATGGCTTGTCAGGGCTGTTAGCAGTGAGGAAGAATGGGGTTTCATTCCCATGCAGGCACAAGTAGGTCATTTAATTTGTACAGGGTCAGCCTCTGGGTGATTGTTCCCTTGTTTGTTCAGGCAGGGCTAAGTAGGCAAAGGGCACTGCCTTGTTTGGCTATTGCTGGCTAATGACTCTGCAGGGATCTCGCAGTTATTAAAACCCTTTGTTTCCCTTTATCACAGCCTGCCTTAATACTTTCTGTCCAGGCAGTAAACTTCTCCATTACTTTTTGCTCCATTAGATTTTCTTGTGGTCATTTGCAAATAACTGGGTGGTGGACAGACAGATCCTTCTAAGCAGCGGCCAGCCCTTCCCTGAAGGCAAATGGGTCTCCCAGTAAAGGAGCCTGTGTCTCCATAAAGATGTAATGGTGACTGGTGGGGACAGGTCACCAAGAAGCCAGTTACCAGCTGGAAACTTAAAGTCTTCTTGAGATTTACCTTATATGTAATACCTTTGCACTACAGGTATTAAGAAATAGAGCTTAGGCAACTACCCTGGTATTTGGGCAGTAATTATCCTGAGGAGTTCCAGGATTGGGGTGCAGTATTCACTGCCATTACTGAAAAATAACATGGTACTCTGTCTTGCTTTAGGAAGGGTAGTGATGCTTTAAAATGAATGGCTGCTAACAGGAGTAATCCTATAATCAGGATAATGTTTTATACACAAGACTATTTTTGTACAATGTCACTACAGTAAATGAGCCTATTCTGATAACATTGAACAAGTACCACAATTTTCCAGGTGGGCAACTTTGATTAGACATTGGTCTTTTTCTTTGGGAACTTAAGGTTCTGCTAAACAACATACTGTGCTAAATTATTTAGCATGTTGAGTTTAAAATAAACTAATTCCTCTTTATAAATACTTTCCACTGTATGCCCAGAAAGACAATTTTTCTTTTTGTCCAGCAGTGAGGGGTTATAAATACCTAAATACTGAAGTACTCTGTCAAAATACTGCCTTGTCCAGCACTATAAAATTGAGAACATTATGAGTTTTTGAGAGGTATCTTGGGTGTAAACATACATGATTAGTGTCATTTTTTCACCTGTTTTATTGAATTTGAGTTGTTGGGTTTTTTACGTTTTGGAGCAAAACCAGCTCAGAGGTGTGACCACATTTTGATCTCAAAGCCATGAGATCTGTGGTTTCCAGTACTGTTCTCCATAACCGCATTCATGGTGAAGAAAGCTGGGTTGCTGGATATGACTTTCACCCAGCTGGAGCAGACACCTTCCTTCCTCTCGCAGAAATTAGCTGTCTGGTAATGTGGAGCATGCAGGTGCAACTAGACCAGTATGTCTACAAACTCATCCAAGCTCATGCAGGGATTTAAATTCAAGATCAGTCACTTAATTTTGCCTGAAGTCATTGGAAATGTGGAAATTGGAATCTTCCAAATGTGGAAGATTCATAGTCTGGAGAACTTACATTGAAGAGGGCAGCTGCTCAGCAGAGTGCAGGGAAATCAAAGAATTAGGCATGAAAATACATATTTTTAATGTTTGAAAATATATTTCCATTTTCTTTAGCAGCCATAATCTTCTTACTTGATAAAACTACTTTCAGCAGTAAATTCTAGAGATTACGAATTAGCAGAATTGTGCGTGGCCACTGACTGAGCAGCAGTCAGATGCAGTGACATCTAACCTCCGAGAGCAACCAGAGCTGCCAGAGCTGAGCATCACATGCATCATGGCAGCATCTGAACCCACTGCATCGTCTGCATCCCACAGTTCTGCCTTGTGTATATTTAATAGGGCAGTGTACTTTCTGATTTTGCGGATCTGTGGGAATCTGTTCCCGCTGCTCTGGGCTCATGTCGCGTGTCAGCATTACATCTTAATATGCATGCATAAAACACGCCTATATGTGCGCTATCCAGTTTAATTACAGATATGCTCAAGGTCAGATTCATCATTAGTTCCCTTCAATGTTTTGCTGCTTTTTCTTTGTGCATTATGAGTATCATTTTCATGGCTCAATCTGTAAGATTTTGCTTCCTGAATTAACATCTGAATTTGACATTTCCTCGATAATAAATAGGTAGTGCTATGATGAAAGTACCCAGGAAGGCTACATTACATTCTCTTGCAATTTATTTTAAAGACCCGTGAAGTGTGTCCTTCTTCCCAGGCAGAGCTGATGCTATTCCATATAGCATATTTCAGTGCTTTTAAATCCTCAGGGAAATTATCTTTTAAATTACTTAAGGAGAAAAAAATAAAAAGGCAGCATGGCTTGACACTGAGGATTAACTGCTCCTACATAAGTTAATTTGGTTTAAAGATGTGATACTTTCTGGATATTGATTTGGATATTTTAGTTCTATAACTCATAAATTATAGGCAAACTTAGTACTTTATGAAGATAGTTGGCTGGATATTAAAATTTTAAAAGTACTTATGAAATAATTGCTAAAGTCATAATTGCCCTGATATTCTGGAGTTTTTAAAAAAACGGCAAAAGAGAGAGTAATACAGGAAAAGTGGAAAATAAATCAATTTCTAGAAAGACCAGCATCATTTGTTAAAGCAAACAAACAAACAAATCCCCCAGTTGGGGCACACCATCTGTGACTTTGTTCTCTCTCCTTTGTACATGTTACACTGAGTCTTCTACAACTGATTCCAAAGAGGCATGGGGATATTTGGCATGTAGGCAGTTTAAATCTGTGGGATATGCAGCTGTGGGAAAGTAAAATAAAAAAACCCCTTACATCTCTTGTAGAATCATAATCAGTAATCCTTGATGCCTTTTTTTACGTTAAATAAACTTTTTTTTTTCCTTGAAGATTTAGCTTGGTGTTCAGTGAAAAGAGTGTGCATTTTCAAAAGGTAAATAGATTTTGGGAACCAGTAATGCATTGGCAGTGTCTGTAGAGTAAACAATTTCATGAAAATGGCTCTTGATAATGTTAAGTAGCTACTGACAAGGGAAAAGCAGAATTCTGCTACAAAACATATTCATATCTCAGATTCAGTACAGACTTTTGCCTAACTGGCAAAACCTTTTCTCTAAAAAAAACCAACCCAAAACACCAACAAAAAAACAAACTTAAAAACCAAACAACAAAGAATCCCAACAACCCCCCCCCAACAAATAAACAAAGAACAGCATTTTTTATATCTAAAAAAGTGTGGCAGAGCCTTTGAAAAATGTGAACCCCCAAACTCTGATGAGGATGGCACATGGAGTTTGGCATCTCTTAGGTTGCCAGTTGTGGGGCGCAGTGGGTTCATCTGCTCAGCTGCCACTATCCCAGCTGTGCCTTTGTACCAACAGAATTTTTGCAAACTACTGGGGCATCCTGGCTCTTTGGATGTTCTGCCTGGCTGGAAGAAGGGCTGCGCGACCTGGCTGATGAAGGGTTATCAGGGTTTTCCTTCTGAAGAGGATGCTGCTGCTGACAAACAGAGCATCCAGCCAGGACGCGCCTTTCAGGAGGGACTACGGGAAAGGGCTGGCAGCTGGCAGGGAGCCCCAGAACTGTGTACCTGTTATTTTCTACCTTGCAATGATTCTGCTGCTTTTGCAGTCCCTGTGGAAATGAAGTTCAGCTAATTAACGGTAATGAACACCATGCTGTGAGGAATGTTGCAAATAAGTGAAGATTTGTAGAACAGATTCTAAGACAAATAGTCGTGTTTTTCAGCAGCAACAGAACGTAGCAATCTGAAGGTTTCTATAGTTATTAGTCTGTCTGTAGCTGCTATCACTCCCTCTTGCTTTGTCACTTATATTACAATTCTCCTATAATGAATAGTTGTAGTCGGGTTTATTTAGCAGAAATCTGTTGATCACCTTCGATTTCCTCTGTGCTTCAAGAAGGTAGAGCTTATGGTGTGCTTGTGCAGAGGTTTCACATCTCAGGCTACTTTTCTACTCTTTTTTTTAATTGTCGTGCATAAATTACAGCTGATCTTTCATTTGCAGATTCTTGCCCTGGAGTTCTGTAGTCTCCTACTGACGTTTTTTGTTGCTTAGTTTTGAAACACCTGTCACTTTCCCAGGAATTATTTCAATGTATCTTGGTGGTTTTGGCTTCCCAATGGAATTAATACAACTTTTTTTTTTTTAATGAGAATAATTATTTTTCTGTCTCTGTGTCATTATATTTCTTTTGCTGAAATGAATGTGTCATTAGAATTCCCTTCAAATAAGTCATAAGGGCGTGCCAGATATTCTGGGTGATATACAGATCATGAATTAATAGAATAGTGCTAATTAATTTCTTCTTTCTAATTTTCTCCTTTAATTCCACAGTATTATGTGAGCAATTGTCAAAGATTCCAGATCTTTTTGAGATGCAGTGACTTTATTTCTGTCACTTTAAAATATGCTACTGTTGTTAGAGGATGATATAAGGAGATCATGTTCAATTTTCTGGAATTTGTCAGTTGATACAGTTTCTGAAAGGAAATTTAAAGCAAAAAATATTAAAATCCATAACATAGAAAATCTTTAGTTCTTAATTATTAAGAAAACTGGCAACTTTTTACTGCTTCTCTCTTTAAGTCCAGTGGGTCTATATGGTCTATTACGAACAGGTAACAGAGATATGAGAAGGCAGTAGAATTTAAAATAAGCTCTTTAAGCGGACGTTGTCTCCCCAGCATAGCACATCCTGCGCTGTGGTGCTTTAAGCCACACCATGACTTCAAATACTGAGAAGCTGAAACCTTTTTCCACAAGTGGATTTAGTGGAGAATGAAGGGGAACCTGGAGGCACCTTATGCATTTTAGCACTGACCTCTTCTCAGATTGTCAGGTTTTGGAGTGACGATCTGGTCTCTTTTCTCCTGTGAAGGAGATAGGAAGGTAAAATAACAGTTGATATTAGTCAAGTTAGTCAATGCACAGTTCAACAATACACACTAAGCTGATGAACGTGGAGTATTTTTCTCTATAGAATCAAATCTAATAGGATTCCAATATATTAATTAAATTAAGTAAAAATTGGATACTCCTTGCAGTTTAACGATTGAGGCTGCATCAAATGACGTTGATCTGAGACTAGAAATGACATCTTTCACCTTCATTTTATGCTTACATTTCTCCCAGTCGTAATTCATTATTCTCACCAGGAAATTGGATAAAATTTATTTAAGAAAGAACTAACATACAAAAATTCTTTTGTGAAAATATTTCTTGTTCATTTTCTCACTTCCTTTCTTCTCCTTTAGGGCCTTAATGACAACATTGTTTATGTAACTTCTGATATATCTAAATGTATTGTGGCTTTTCTGAGTTTCCACCCTTCCATTGATGATCCTTTTTCATGTACCCAGAGAAGGCACACATCATCATTCCCTTTCTGTCTCCTATGCAGTCAAATAATTTGAAACAAGCATTTTCTTCTTAACAATTCTATTGTTGCATTCTATTATTTTCTTATTAAAATAATTATGACCCTCTACTATAATTACTTTCTTTTTTCCCACCTAGGCTTGTTTAAATAAGTACCTAACACTCTACTTTCAAAGGACCCTTTGTTGCCTCACTAAAGGTTTTGATTCTTTTTTCTTTTCTTCCCTGTAACCCTATCCATTCACTTTCAAGTTTGTAGTTTCTTTGCTCTCTTCAATAATTACATCTTCATCCACCAAACTTTTCTTTTTCATTAAAGAACCTGGAATCACTGTGATTCCGCCATGAAACTAAGCTGTTTTGCATATTTGGTCTATTTCCATTTTTGTGTATTCTGTATTCATTTTCTTTTAAGGTAGCTAGTATGACAGAGCTTTTCCGAATGCTCTACAGCCCTCAAATGTGAGGTCCTTGACATTTTTATTCTGTTTGAGAAGGAAAATTACATTGTTCAGAACACCATACTCAAGTATCCAATAGCCCATTTTAGACCATCTATCTTAAAAACAGAGTTTTTGAATCAACCCCTGGCTCAGTGAGACTATGTGTTTATGTGGGTTAGAAGAGCTCTGGTACATTGAGTAATCGGTTCTACGGCATTTCCTACCCATTGCTTCTACTTGAAGTGCTGAGACTTCCCATGTTCCAGGAGAACATGCTGCTTCTTGCAGAATGATTATCCTAGTAATTCTACTTCAGACAAAGCCTTTTGACCTCTAGGGGGGTCCCTTCCAACCCAAAACATTCTATGATTCTATGAATAAAATGTACTAAGAAGGACCACTTCTGCAAACAGAAATTTGTCTTTGAGACAGAATTAAAACAAAACAAAACAAAAACCAGCCAACCTAGAAACACAGTGGTTCTGCTTATCATGTAGAAGCTTCCTCTGTGAAAAATGGAAACTGGCTGAACCTACACACTGGCTGTACACGTAGGACCACCTTACTTGCCCGCTAACTGTTCTTTGGTAAACCACTACAGCTCTGAAGCTAAGAATTGCAGTGAAAATGTTGTAACCCACCTAATATGAGGATACAAGTCTGAAGACCAGCCTCATCATGATAGTCTTACATCTTGCCAATTAACTTCAGATGCACTGGGTGAAAATAGTACAATTGAGAGCACAATAGGAGAAGCAAGTGCTATTAAACACTCTAAAGCAACCAGAGGAAATATGTTAATCTGTAGAGATGCTCAATTTAATAACGCAAGAAGATCAAGCAGAAATAAATTATTAATCTTTTATTTACAACCAGAAACTGTAATGCCAGTGTGACTCATAACAGAGTCAAATATTAGACTCCACTCCTAGGTTAGTCTTAAAGTAGCCAAGATTGTCCCTTTTTGGCTGTAGGCTCTGGATTCATGCTGCTGGAGCAATCGGGTGGTTGTCAGGCTGAGTGCTGGGTGTATTGAATGCTGGCTCAGACTGCTGAAGGACAAATGCTGTTGGGGCCATGCAAGGCATTGTATATGGGACAGTATTTCACCTGTAACATAAATAACCCAAATTTTCTTACTCTGTGTCTTTGTTCAAATATAATTTAATTCCTTCTTGATGAAGTTGCATTTTGTTACAATTACAGATACCTTGCAGCTGGGTAATACTGAGATTTCACTGTGTTAGAAACATGAAAAATTCAGGGGTTTGTATGCATCCCAGGGACCATACAGCAACACTAATGCAAAGCAAGGATACTTCAATGAACAGAAAAATTACTTTTAATAGAAAATAAAATACGCAGACGTTAGTTTCAGATGATGCAAACAAGACATAGCTATTCAGGCTGGCAACTTTGTCCTCTAATAATTTAATGGTTTATTTTATTTTTGATTGCTGTTTTGCAAAATGTTTGTCATCAGTTCTATAGAAAAGACAGAAAATCCAGGTCGCCTTCGTTATGCCGTATGCTGAAAGAGAAATGCTCTTCCCCCATCACTTTCATTAATGTGCCTGATACCTGGGAAACCTCAGGTAGTTTTGCAGGCTCGTGTACTTATGCACTGAAAAGTCCTATTGACCTGGCCAAATCCACTGCAGTGTCAGCAGTGCTCTGAATAAAAGCTAAATTCATTTTGAAGGACTTCTGTAGGTCTCGATGACTGGTGGATACAGTAGGTTACAATTGCTGGGCTGTAGTCCTGCTTTTCATACTTATTGCTATTTTTTTTTTTTGCAGTAGTTGTACTTCAGGTTTACCCATAAAAAAAAAAAAAACCAACAACAAAACAAAACCAAAACCCAAACCCAACAACTCTATATAACTACTTGCCTTCCTGTTCCTAACATTTCTTAAATAATGATTCTATGATTTCTGCTATCCAGGGAGAGGGAAGATTGAAAGGAATTGTACACAAATTTTCTGACGTTCGATTCAAGGACCCCATTACTAGCATCGTATGGTCACTGAATGACCCAAACAGAGAATTGTGGGAAGGAGAAGATGAATACGGTAACCGCCACCCTCTGAAAGAGTGAGGCACTTAACAGTGTCTTCTGGTACATTAATGGAGTCCCTCCTGCCTTGTATAAGAGAATGCAAAATTCAAAAGTAATAGAAATGCAATATAAATGTGTTACAGTGACACCGTTGATAACACTGCCTGTAAAATTTAAACATACTGTGAATGGCTTCAAATTAACAGCTCTTGGAACCGTACCTTGTAAAACTCACTCATACGTGACTTGATTTTATTACATTCCCGTTGCACATGCAGTGCTGAAATGATACATGTGAAGAACATTCATAGTGGAAAAATGAATTATTGTGTGTGTTTAACAGGTAAGATAATGGTGGTTAAGCAAGGTAATTATGATAATCATGGTGTTAGAAAGCTGTGAATCAGTTGCTACCACTGCTTTGCATTTCGTTTGAACACTTCTCCATGAAAGCTGTCTTCAGCAGAGAGGTTGTCTGGGCGAGGGTGCTAGGGGCAGGGGAAGGGAAGATGTGTACTAGGCGTTGATTAGATGCCTTTTGCATTAATGCAAGTACACTTACGTGGAGGCACTATGCATTCTCGGGCTGCAAATTTAACAAGTGGGGCAGGTAAACAGATAGTTAACCTAACAGCGAGCAGGACTAATCCTTTAGCAAGGGCAGGAATCCCTGTAATGAATAATTATCTAAGGACAATCTCTTAAACCTGATTTAATTAGGATATGACCCGGCCTGTGTTTTACTTCCAAAATAGCCAGATTGGATGTTGTGGAGATTATTCCCATCATCACATTATCTACATCCAAGGCTTCCATTCTCAGTGAAGTACTATATATACTGATCATCTCTTTGGAGAATCCAAAGAATATTAACAGGGCCCATCTTCTGAGATAGTGGGAGATATTTTTTTTCCTTTTCTCTTTTTTGTGGTGTAGTTTTTGTATAATAGCCATAATCTTTATTGCTTTGTGGTATATAGTGCTTGCCATAAATGGCTATCAGGATTGATTAAATGCTTCAGCTTCAGTGTGCCTCCCATAAAGGGCTATCAGGATTGATTAAATGCCTCAGCTTCGATATTTAATCAAACTCACCAGCTGTCGATTGCTGTATACTACAAAATCATGCGATTATTCCTTAAATGCGATGCAATAAACCATATCATTCATAAATCAGGTACAGTATTATATACCTTTATATCTTCTTTTCTTCTAACTAAGGAAGAAGAGTGTGGGCAATGTTGACTGCTTGTGATAGTTTTCTGCTGTAATTTTGAAAAGTAGCACTACATAAAAAGTATTTTCTTTTTCCTAACAATTGTGTGTGAAAGAATTATTGTCATGTCTCTACCAGTTAAAATCAAAGATGTGTTAGATTAAACCCATAAAAGGTTTCAGGATCACCAAGGATTTTTTTTTCAAGATTTTTTTTTTCTGTTTTGCTGTAAAACTGCCAGGAAAAGACTAATGAATCAACAAATCATTGGAGCTTGTTGGCTGACTTGGGGTGTACTAGGAAGCCAACTTTCATCTTGCTTGAGCTAGCTTCTGAAAGTGGAAGTTTGGCCATGGCGAGTCTAGAAAAACGAGTCATTTGACAAGTGTGTTAATTGGGATGTCTTGAAAAAACACTGCGTATAGAATGGGATAAAGATAGGGAGCTGAACAGTGTAAACACCCTGGTTGTTTTCCCTGCTAAATACTGTGGGATTCTGTTAAGCTGCTGAAGTGCTTGCTGAACTTTCCTCCTTTTGCTTGATAGAACAAGCCCACTTGACATTAGTAAATCAATGAACTGTTCAGACTGTCCAAATAAAGTCCGTGGGACTAAGTACATGCCTACTGTAGGCATGGTCCTCAGTTTATATCTCTGAGCCATCTGAGCTGTTGTCACTGTATTATTTCTTGGGATGAACGATGCCATCACTGTTGTAACCTCTCATTTTAGTGGGGATAGCTGTGAAGAAATGCAGGAGAGATGCCAGTATTGGCCTCTATGCAGTTGAGGACGTGGGGATCCTTCTGGGTGGGGATGCTGTGTAAGTGTGAGCATTTGGAAACTCAGAAAAATTGGTCTGAAGAATGGTGGTAGACAACATGTGATAGCATCTGTGCTAGTCATCTGGTCTATCTCAGATGTCTGCTTTAGGACAGGGTGCCTTGTGCCTTAGAAGTACCACTTTGTTTTCACTGCTAAAGGGAGCCCGGACAGTGAGCTCAGGGCAGATGCACACTGGCATCAGGTGACTCCTACCCTAAATACCTTTAAGGGAAATGGAACTGGGTGGAAAGCACATATTTCTCTCAAGAGAACTTTTGGAGATTTTTGTAACTTGGAAGTGAAAAAAAATGCATTTCCCTTCAGAAATTTTTGCTGTCTCTTAAGAGGAGCGGGGGGTTTGTTCTTTTCAGTCATCTGAGAAACTAGACACTGCAATAGCATTGGAAAAAACATTTGAATTCTCATGTGAAAAGGTAAAAACATTTATTAGAAGCAACATTTTCCTGTAACTTAAAAAGAAAACTATTTAGAAACATAATTTTTTAATGGGAAAATGTTAAGGAACTTTAACTGCACCTATTGATAAATCAGTAGTTATTTTGGTTTTCTGGTTATCTTTAGGCAAAGCTCAAAAACTTTTAGTTGAATTATCAAGAAATATCAGACAAAACAATTTAGAGGAGATAATATGAGTTTTCTGAATTAAAAAGAGAAAAAACGAGGTAGATTATTTATAAATGTACTCTGTATGTTTGGCTCGTCTTCTTTTTTTCATCCACATATTACTGCCAGGAAATAAGACTGCATTGATTTTCACAAGAATTACTTTGTGTAGTTGATGTTATCACATGAATAAATGGCTAAGTATTTGTTCTTTATTTAGATTTCACTGTGCTACAAATGAATTCATAGCTCATAATTTGCATTTTCTGGAAATACCTGGTGGCTCAGCATCAAAATATATTCAGCAAATTCTCCAGGCTAATTGGTAAACAGGAAAAACTAATTGTAGTTTATATGAACATAATTAGGCTAGAAGCAGAACCATGATCTCCGAGTTACGAGGAAAAGAATTGCCAGTAATCATCACTGTCCTTGTACATCAGGGTGGCCTGATGTAAGTTGTCCTCGCTCTGCACCCAAATTCTCTCTGGGCTAAACAGGAATCATGCATCTAGGAGGACCAGGTGGTGTCTAAACAAGTGGGAAACATCAGCATCTCTTCAGATGTCCTGCTGGCCTGGTCTGCTGCCGAGGCTCCATCCAAGAGTAATTCAGCAACAGGAGTCAGTGGCTCCACGGGGGATTTGATCCTGCAATACTTTGTTAGCCTCTCACTTTATTTTAGCATTATTGAAGGCCAAAAAGCACTGTGTTCTGCAACGGGGTCAGAATAGAGACCTCTGTAAAAGGAGAGGGAATTGAAAAAATAAGGTTACATTTGGTGATCTTTCAAAAAGCAGTACATGTTAGCTTATATGTGTTATTGGTGATGCAGTAAAGACGATATAGGCAGGAGGTAGTATCTGAAAATAATAATGAAATAGTGAAAAAAATAAAGAAAAGTGTAACTGAGCAAAGGAAACAATAGTATGAATTGCTTAGTGCTAAATTAGCAGATTTCTGGACAAGTAATAAGGGATTAAATCCTAAAATAATGGTGTACTTTGTGAGATTGGGAGGGTGTATGTAGAAATTGTAGGAGTGGGATTTGGTATGACTTGTACTTTCAAACCGAAATTGGAATATCCTAGCAAAACACCGGGGATTGAAATTGTAAATGACAGAACAGTTCAAATACCTTGGTATTTGTGTAGATCTAATCTCAGCTAATAACTGTACCCCATTTAGGGAATTGCTAAATTCAAACAAAAGTCATCCTGATTAACTGACATTCTGTTGTAGTGGAGATGAGATAAAGAGTAGAGAAAAATGAAGAGTATATCAGCTTTAAAAAAGAAGTAGCTGACAAATACACTGAAATATGTTTCTTTCGGGGAGAAATGCAGTTCATTCTACTTCTTCCAAGGGGGGTGGGAAAGCAGGCGGGATGGTATGCAGCAGGGGGCAAAGGGGAACCGACTGAAGGTGATCATTAGGATCCTACAAATAAAAAGGGTAGAGAATTAAATGCTGTAACTTAATCCATGTGCCAAGTCAGTGTTGGAGCCAGGATTAATATTCTGGGTTTACAACAAAGCTATACTACCACAGTTCATGTCCAGACACCTAAGATTCACTAGCTGTTAATAAGGCAATTCTTTTCCCTATCTCATCCCGCGATACACCACATGTGTTAACATGCTGGCAAGCGTTAAGCCCATTAGTTTTCTGTGAGCAGTAGGTAGAAGATAAACTGAAGGTCATATTCTTCCTTCTCCCCTGTTACATATTGCGGTGGCATGGCTTTGGTTACCTATATCCTACAGGCCTGTGTGGGCTTAAATATATCTATAAAAATACATGTTCATATTTTTGTGTGACTGCATTAATTTTCCAATTACTGTCTGCAGTATTACCTGACTCTATTTTAGAGTCCTCTCTCTTACGTTTTCTGTAAGCATCATAAGCATGTGCAATAAATATTAGTAAAAGTTTAATTTAGAGTTAAGAAAGATTTATTTACAGTGTTTTGTAATGGTCTTTCCTCCTTGAAATATTTTGTGTCATGAAGTGATTTTTGCCTAAAGCAGAGTTATAGAAGAGAAGTACTTTTTGCTTTAACACATTTGCTAAAGAAGCAATTTCCAATTGAGGAAGCACTATAAATGCTTTTAGAAGTCTTTTTCTTATTTTAAACTTATGGGATAAGTTGAGTAATACTGTCAGTGGTTATCCAGAGTATTAATTATGTATTCTTTGGGCAGGGCTTTGGTTTTTTTCTTTTTGCGTGAAAAATAGCAGGCTGCTGGTATTGCAGTCTAGGAAAAAGGAGAACTGTAAATAACACTTAGTGATGTGCTTTTCTATGTAAAGTTGTTCTCAGGTAATAAGGCTAGAGAAGATAAAACATGTTTTTCTAAAAAATTTAAGGAACACAAAAGCGCAATTTGAATATGTCTTAAAAAAATGTAACTGCTTTTCAAATGCTCGTCTTTTTAAAAATAAATACTTAGATTATTTTTTTTTCTGGTGGAAATTAAGATTTTTGTTTAAAGAAAGGGTTAAAGTACAGGTGGCATTTAAGGCTGTGTGTTAACGTAACTATTTTAAGCCATTGCTGAGTTTCCCCTAGGCCCGTTGTCAGCTCAGTGAACATTTGAGGTAACCATGTAAGTCGCTTTTCCTTTGCGGTATTTCTTAAGTAAGAACAAATCACAAGCGTTATGTAGAGGATACAATACATTACATTTCTCAATGTACGTTTAGACTGAGCCTTGGGAGCGAGGGGAAAAAGGAGGTTAACAGCCTATTTTTACTAATCTGAAGTTTGAGAATATGTTTTTATTAATCTCAAGTCAGTGAGTGGTGTCTGAAAGTACAGCTGTAAATTCTAAACTTGCCCTGGGCAGAAACAAGTGTGGCTGTGCCATAGTACCATGCTTCTCACCAAAGGCCTAAAAGCCAACCAACCCTGAAATAGCTCTGGTCTTGCATCCCCTTCTAGATGCCTTTTTTTTGTTGTTTAAGTATTTGTAAAAACTGTCTATTTCACTACAAAAGTTTGACTTAAGAAAATATGTGAATAGTTGTTCAGGCATAAATATAGTTTATCAGTATTTAGTTTAAGATGGATTTTACTTGATTTCATCCATTTGTTGCTGTCCAAATCAAAAAGGTGTAGGCCAAGGCTATTTCCAAGAGAAAAACTACAAATAAAATTCATTAGCACAAATTGTTGAGTAGTTTTGCTAAGCAAACATGGTTAATCTCTCCATGTTTATTATTTAAAAAATTAAAACAGTAAAAATACATTTAGTTGCAAAGTGTGCAGCATCATTCAGCAGAGATAAACTGTGTGTCTGAAGGTGTACTATAAAGTGGAGCAAGCCTATTTCCACATTATGTGATCATATGGAGATAATTTACTTTACCACTACATTTCCCCACTATAATTCTATTACGTTTAGGGGCTCATTTGATAACACTTATCTGTCTGATGTTAAACTGGGCATGACATAGCTAGTCCTGCAAAACTGTAATGCTGGAGTGGAGTTTACCATTAGTGCCTAGAAAACTCAAAACAGTACGAACCGGTCCTCCTTCCTTTGAATTCATCAGGCATTAGAAATACTTTATCAAAAATACCAAGGAATAAAAAAGAAAGAGGACTGTCTAACGTCTGTTATATGAATGAGCAAAATAATGGATCTGTAGAAACAGGGTTTTTTCATTGCTTAAAGATCAAAATGAATATGAGGAAAGCAGAACTGAAAAACCCATGTAGTATCTATAAAAAGACATGAGAATCCTTATGTCCTAGAAAGTAGTTGGCTTTGGCTCTCACTTGTTCAGAGCTAATGGGGTGAATGTGTTACTGTAGTCTTCTGTCAGTGTTGTGAATTGTGAGGAGCCTGTTGTCCCCATTTTATAGATGGAAAACTATAAAAGAGAAAAATTAGTATTGAATAAAAATTAAAGAGTTTATCCAGCTTAGGAAAGAGGTGAGCAAGGAAACATTCTTGAGTTCCTAAATTCTGTGTTGAAAAGGTGCTTTTGATGTTTGGTTTTGGCATAGGAGACACCAACGCTGCAAATATCTAAGGCAGATTTTCAGTACTGAGGTAACTGAATTGAATTTTGAGGCAGCATTAATTACATGTTGCTTCACCGGTGACACTGGATATGTAGACATCAGGCAACCTCCACGTCATAAAAGCTGTGAAGTTTGGGGGTTTTTCAGTGTCCTACCAGAACTTGCTGCAATGTTATAGGTCTGTAGAAACACATATGCGCACCCCGCTGTGCAGATCCCTGCTAAAACTAACTGTATTTCCAATCAAGAAATCCCCCATAAAATAGGACAGAGAAGTTGCACACGCATGTGTTTTAAGGCTGACGTGCTCTGGATGTGTTGGACTTGCACTGTAGAACGTCTCTATGCTATGCACACACTGAAACCAAATTGAATGTGCTGAAGAAAATGGGATATGTGGTAGCAGAATTAGAGTCCATCCAATTATAATTGCAGCTTTAAAAACCTGGGGACCAGGGTATAATTTTTATGAAACAATATTTTTACAAAGATATTTAGGCCATAATTCTGCAGTAGACTGCAAGTTGGAGAAGCTTGTGTTGGTTTGGCACACAGGCTTTCTCATCTTCCACTTGCTTAATGGATTTAGAGGTTATTTTAATAATGCAAAATAAATACATGTTTAGTGTTTTAAAATGTAGCACCTATTGGCATTTGTCTTAATAGTATTTTTTCTAAATATTTAATGCTTATTACCTTTTTGTTTATGCATATATTACCTTGCTACTTATGGTGGTACTAGACTGATTAAATTTAATGAATTATTGAAGAACACCTGCAGTGTTTTACATACTTAGCCTCAAGAGATGAACATTTTTAGAGCCTTAATAATAACTGTTGAGTGTAGGATATACAGCCACCTAAAGAAAGGTAAAGGGACTTAGTTCTGTGAATGTGAAGAGTTGAGTATGCCCAAGGATACAAAGAATCCCTTGTCTCCCAGTGTGGATTCCCTTACCCTAGCTTTTTACTAGAGTGCATATGTGGAAATATGGAAGTTACCCATTATTCAGATATTTTTGTTTATATGTTGGTTTGGAGTATTATTAACTTAGTGTCCAGTTTCTCCTCTGAGGCACCTATACCTTATGTGAAATCCCAGCATTGTCACAACCTAGTCCATGTTTGCATGTGATGCTTGGATCCCTGAATTCCCATGAAATTCCCAGTCTAGAGTGTTCCCTCACTCTTCTGTTTTCCCAGCGTGGAGTTTCCTACGTCCCCCATTGCTTCCTTCACCAAGGTTTCCTACTCCCTCTTTAAAAAGCATCCTCACGTTAATAAGGGCTACAAGGCTTTGCTTGCTTTTTGTGAGCTGCCTTCCCTGTAGGTCTCCTTAAGCACAGTCATAGATAGACCTTTAGGGCTGAATGTAAAAGGAAGAATTTATAATTCCAGAAGGTGAAAGAGTTCCTGGGGAAACTCCTTCCCTTCTCCTTTCCATCCTTTCTTCACCAATCCCATAGAAAAGCAGATCTGAATGCCTGAGGACAAAATGATCCCTCAGCAAATGGCCTTGGTGGCTTCCGAGAAAAGGTCTTGTCAGAGCCAGCATCCCTGCTCATCCAGCTGGGAGTTCTTGAGAAAGAGGGATAGGAGTGGACTCTGCCTGGCAAGGACCAATTTTAACCACTTAAATCACTGCTTTTAATAATGTTTCTGCAGCCTCATTTAAAATTAGGAGCAACGGAGGCCTTTTTCAAGCTCTATAAATAGTGTCATTTTAGTGAGGAGTGCATGACATGACTGATTCTACCGTATTTTCTTATGACTGAATCTTGGCTATATGGAGAAATACACAGATAAATCAGTTAAGGTTTCTTTGTTTTCCTCCATTTCTTCTTACTAATGAGAAGAGTTCTTTTAGTTAATTGATAATTTTCTAGCTGACAGTCACACCAAAGTTCCTGGTATGAAATGCTAAAAGAAAAGAATCCTGAGTGAAAAGTAAAAAAACCAATAATAATTAAAAAAAAAAAGTGGAAACTAGCTATATTTTGCTAGATAAGTTATCACCATGATTTGGTCTCTAGAGTTTACTTCTCAAATAAATGTGAGACAAGTAATTATGCTGTATCTTGAGCAACAACTGAAAAGAAAAAGAAGTAGTGCCACAAGACTGATTCTGCCAGAGTTTTCCTAGGCAAACAGAAAGGAAAAGAAACCTGAACCTTTTGGATAAACACAGGACCAAATCTTCAGATCGCACTGCTTCAAGTAGTTGCTTTAAGCTCCAAGCAACTATAGCAGAGTGAGTATTTTGCCTGCTCGCTCTGTGAGCTGTTGAATTTTTGGATGATTTCTGTTTCTCCCCTGAAACACCATCAGTTTAGAATTCACCCAGTAAACCAGGAAATGCCCTACATGAGTTGGGATGATTTCCCAATTCACACTTAATAAAGTCAATGTGGCAAATGGTGTAAAAAAAAGAATTAGACACAGCAAGTGTTGTTAGCAATTTTTCCGCACTGTACAATTGCGGAGATGTTTTTATATTCACTGATCAAAATTCCACTTCTGTGATATATTAAGTTCTTTCCATCACTATTCACAGTTGACTTTAGCATGTTAATGTGACTTTAGATGATGGAGGTTAAAGACAATGTAATACTGCTTGTACTTGTATGACAGTAGTTTTATACTGAGGTGTAAAATGGCCTGACTCCACAGTCTTGAAACTGGCACCTTAAACTTAATAACTGGGGGCTGAATTTTCTTTCTTTGGCTGAAATGTCACCTCCAGACCCTCACACATAGATTTATTTCTACCCTTAAAATTCTAGAATCACATATTACTCTTGCTTTTCCGTCACCTTCACACATGTGCATTAAAGTGTTAGAAATTCAGTGCAAATTCCTTCTCCTGGGATTATACTGAATGGTGATATTCAGTTACTGTACCTTGATGTCAGCCTGACTTTGGGGGAATCTGCTCCCTCTGCGTGCGCAGAATACCCAACTCATCTATTACCATGAGGATCTGAGGAGGAAATTTTGCCTCCGATGTCTGGGTGCCACTGGGATTTCTCATGCTATGTATAATGCATGATGCAAGTTGCTGCAGTTTTTTCCCCTCATTTTAGTCAATAACTCTAATCCTTTTGGCAAGACTTCTGCAGCACAAATACCTATGAAAAGACTGTGTACTGACACTTAGTAATTGCTAATGAGGGGGTTATTTTTAAATTTTGTGGTGGAGGTACTAGGAAGGCTCAATGAAAACAGTTTGCATTCATGTAAATAAAAGGCCAGTTAAAATGGAATTTTGACCATTGGACGAATGTGGTGTCAGATTCAGCCTGCTGTGCGCAGCTAATTAGAGTCCAGAAGCCATATTCTTAAGTATTTATTGAGTATTCTTTGAGCAAATCATAGCACTTTAATGGCAGCTCACGCTTATAAAGGACACTGAGTAATTTTATTCATTTAACAATAGATTCCAGATTCTGCCTCAGAAAAGATAGCTCAATTTTTTTTGTGAGTAGGTATCGTATTCTGTATGCTCCAAGATAGCAAAACTAAATAGTTTTCAACAAAAGATTAATTACCTTCTTTTTGCAGGCACAGACCTGATGGATGTCGTGCATCAGGTATAAGATTTCCAGAACTGGGCATGTTCACAGCTGGTCCTGCTCCCACCCCACTCCCCCAGCCCACGTGCGGGATGGAGCTGGGTGACCTGACCGCTGAGACGGTCGCTAGCTGGGGCAGGGACAGGGTTAACCTCCTTGGCTTCTCCTCTGCTGCATGACCCAACAGGCTAAAGCCCAGATGAATTTATTAGAGCAATCATTTGTGAAGTTCAGAGTAAAGGCTCCAGAAAATAATATCTCTCTGTTTTCTACACTGCCTCTGTGGTGTTGGAGTGCTTGTTCTGGTATTTCCGAGGAAGGCATCATTGGATCCTGGGTTAGAGAGGTGACAGGATAAAAGAGGCTTATTAACTTGCACACATCCTAAACTGAAGCAGAAAGTGGCAGCCATTTGAACAAAAACAAGTTAACATCTCAAAATGACAAAATTGAGTCAGCTTTTTGTAAAATTCAAAGTCTGAACATATTTCAGGATAAAATTCTACTGAAGGAAGGATTGTCTGGAAAATAAGATCAAGGGTTTTAGTCTACAAATGTGATGCCTGAAGAGAATAACCTTATTGCTGTCTAGAAAGAGGGGAAAAAAAAACCCCTTAAGGATATGTACATCTTACTCATTAAAGTAAATGAGACTACTTAATATCCAACTGCAGCACAGCTTTACATGCTGGCCCAGTTTTAGATGCTGGAATCAATCCCATTCCAGGTAATGGGACTACTCATAATACATACTCAAGCATAGGGTGAAGCGTCTGCAGAAGCAGGCTGTAAATGAGGGAGCAGCTCTGCATGCTTAAATGCTTGCAAGCTGGGCATCCATCTCTCCCTAACTTGACAAAGCATTAGTTTATTAAACCAAATTATTCACTAGTGAAGTTTAAGTTTTTCTGAATTTCAGAATGGACTTTCAGTCCAAAGGTGGTAATGAGGGAAATAAAACTACATGAACTTCAAGTATTAACAATTCCCAGCACAGCTTGAAAAAAATAGGCCTGGAAATTCACCTCTAATTATTTTGAGAATTGATACTGAAACGTGTGTAATCTTAGTCTAAAAGATTTTTTGGTTATTGGTAACAGTGCGTTGGGGGTGCTGGTGTTTTGGGTAGGTTTTTACTGTGAGGACCAACGAAGCGGTGCAGTTTCTGGGGTTTTAGCTTAACTAAGTGTTCGTAATTATAATAGGACGGTGTGCCAAACTGGCTGTAAGGCGGCCTAATTAACGAAAGGAATTCCCCACCTGTTGCTGCAGCCAAGCCCGGTATCTGCAAACTGGGATTTCCCCTGGTGAGTCTGTTTTCAAAGAATTGCTTCATATAAAAGGAGGTGTGGAAGTACCAGCCAGAACTTTGGTAAACTGGAAGGTCTGGTAAGGGGATTTCTGCATTACTGCAGAAGCAAATATGCTGAAGAAGTAGCAAGCTGTAAATTGTGAGGTGGGCAGGGGGCATATACCAGTGCTGTAACGATATCAGTTATGACTTATAAGCCCTGCTAAATGATGAGCAGTATCACTCTTGTGATTTAGAAATTAGGCAGGAGATCGCTAAGGTAAGAGGAAGCAAAGGGTATGCTGAACCTCTTGGGGAAAGAACAGCTTGGAGAGAGGCTGAAGGAAGGGAGCGAGCTGGGAATTGGCTTGAAGCTTTTTGTAGGACTGAGTAGATTTGAGTAAATGTTTGGTAGAATATTTATATTCAAAGGATATTTAAATACTTGGTTTGCATGCTGAGAACTACTAATTTTTACGCTTCCAATTTCACAAGAAAGGTGCTCAAAATGAGGAGCTGTTTTTAAAAGCACTGACCAATGTTTTTCTTATATAAAATCTCAAGGGCTAAATGTTGTCATTAAGTGTCTACAAGCTGACAACTTCAGTAGCTGGAACTAGGGGCTGTAAAATAATCAAGACATTAAATACAGAGAGGGAGGAAGAAGGGCTTCTTTGGGAAATGCCAAATCATGTTGCTTCACATTCTGGCAAAATAAATGTAGTTCTTGTCAAAATTGAGTATGAGCACTCAGTAGGTGCCACATAGCATAGTTGCTGCCTTTCATGGAGATTTATCTGAACTGACGTGGTGTTTGTTAGCTGCTCCAGCTGTGCTCTGCACCTTGGGCCTGTAAATATGGTTCATAACGATATATGCTGGGTTGTTTGAAATAATTACAGATGTAGTCCACCTGGAGTATTTAGATTCCCTGGTCTGGTCTGGGATGATGAATTATTATTATTTCATCTCAGAGTTCAGAAGTTTACCTGGGTAGCACATGCCTGTAAGTATTCCCCTGGCCTGGACCACAGAAAACACGAGTTCTTTAGTCTCTGGTTGCTTCCTTAGGAGCTCAAGTAGTTGAAAAATGTTTTTTTAAGCTCTTCAGGTATCTTGTTCAATCCTTAGTGCTGGTCAGCTTCACGTATAAGGGGAGTTCTTGGATTTATTTTGGACTGAGGTTCTGGTAGGGAAAATAGCAGGAGTTTGGATGCGAATGTCTCCTTCTCGTTCTTCTCATGCACTCTCAAGAGGGAAAGGAGAGAGGCTCCTGAAATTCAAAGCAAATATAGTGCATGTGTCTGATGACCAAAATCTGCAGACTTGGGTATGATGCATGAGACCAGCTCATGAGCATATATTCTTGTCTGTTATCAAAGAGACAACTAAGTGTTGCTCTTGTTCTTTCACACCTACATCTTCTGTCTCTGCCAAGATATGTTTCCTTCATTTGTGCCCTTATTTAGCATGCTGTCCACCTACTATATGCATTTTCATTATGTATTTTAAATGAGCAATAAAATAACCATTTACATAATGAATGCATTTATATTGATATTATGTTATATAATTTAGAGATGGCACTTAATTATAACTTGTTTATAATTAGGTCTCTTGCTATGCCAGCTAGCTCTTATGTGATTTGTAAAACTTCAGGAATAGTAGAAAAACATGACTATTTGAACGTGAAAATAAGCTTTGGCATTGCCTTTTGTAACCCTTTTGTGCCCATTTCCATTTAACTTGGGGTGTTCCTCTTTTACTGGGATGAATATTCATGGTAAAGACTTAGAGTATTTGGTGGTGAGGATACACTGCAGATAAACTGCTGCTGTTATCGATTTTAGTTTGGATTTAATTTGCTAGTTGTTTCAGATCAGGAGGTAGAAATGTTTGGGAGGGGGGGTTGCCTGTTTTTTAAGTTGGTATGACTGAACAAAGTGCAAATGCAATCATTTGGGGATTTTACCTCTTTTAAAAGCTTAAGGCTGAAATGTACACATGCCTCTGAGAGATTTGGGCATCCAGGTATCTTCTAAGTTTCTATGACAATCTGAGGTTTATTTTTATGATGCCACTGATTGTCATCTTATAAAATCTCCCTTGCGATGCATTAAACAGAGACTAAATGATGCTAAATTAATAGGGATGGTCTTAAACTCAAGATTTCAGCTTTGGAGATAACTAATAAATTTGAATATCTCACTGTTTTAAGGAATCAAACTTGAGACCTTTGAAGGAATCGTTCATTGGCGCTCACCACCTTACAAAATTAAGTCTTTTTACAATAATGCCCAAAAAGTGCTTCCCAAATTAGTAAAAACTATTGGAGTGTTCAGTCTACGCTTTCTGCATGTGCTACTTCTTAACTGGAGTTATCACTGAGGGCAAGCAGCACTCTTGTTTAGAGGGGGAGATAATTTGAGGTTTCACACATTAGCTATTCCCAGTTTGTTTATCTTTTGTTGAAGCAGTGACCTACTGTATCTGTCTTACTGAGTGTGGTTTCCATAGAAACTAGCTGACTTGTAGCATGTTTATGTTCTGACAGCAGCCCAAAATGGTCTTTAACTACATATTGTGCTAGGGAGAGCAATAGTTCTGCTGAACATCAGGAAGGCTGTCGATGGTCCAATACTGAGGTTCAGCATGCTGGAGCCTGAGAGCTCCTGCACTCCCTTGCTGAGACTGTGGCCGATGGGTTGCGTGAAGATGGTCCGTATCAGATGTGTATATATACAGAAAGCTGAGTTTGGGCTGACATGGTGGAAGTTATTTTTGCAAAGGTCATAAACACAATCAACAATGAGAGATAAAGCACACCAGGAACTGCAACTTCCAGGAGTTATTGCCAATTTTGTTGAACTGAGGGGCAGCCATTTTTCACTGTCATGGTTTAACCCTGGCTGGCAACTCAGCACCACGCAGCCACTCACTCACTCCCCCCACAATGGGACGCGGGAGAGAATCAGAACAGTAAAAGTGAGAAAACTCGTGGGTTGAGATAAAGGCAGTTTAATAGGGAAAGCAAAAGTCGTGCACGCAAGCAAAGCAAGGAATTAATTCACCACTTCCCATGGGCAGGCGGGTGTTCAGCCATCCCCAGGAAAGCAGGGCTCCATCACGCTTAACGGTTACTTGGGAAGACAAACGCCATCACTCCAAATGTCCCACTTTCTCCTTCTTCCCCCAGCTTATACACTGATCATGATGTCATATGGTATGGAATAGGCCTTTGGTCAGTTTGGTCAGCTGTCCTGGCTGTGTCCCCTCCCAGCTTCTTGTGCACCTGGCAGAGCTGAGAGCTGTGAAGTCCTTGGCCAGTCTAAGCACTACCCAGCAACAACCAAAACATCATTCTTCTAGTACTAAATCCAAAACACAGCACCATACCAGTTACTAGGAAGAAAATTAACTCTGTCCCAGCTGAAGCCAGGACATTCACTGAAAAGGTGAGTTCTGTTTTCTTCATCACATGAGGTCCCTTCCCTTGGGAAAAATGCCAATGCAGAAAGCATATTTTGGAATTAATTGTGATCTGGCTCTAATTCTTCTTTTAAAATTGAATAAAGCAGGCTGGTCCCTTCAGGTTTCCCTTGGGAAAGCTAAGACACTCCTCTTCAGTTTGTACACCCCCTCTTCTGCTTCCAGTAGAAAAAGATCCATGTTGTAATGTCTATGACTTCTCTTACAAAACACTTTCTACAGAGATAGACTGGAGGTGCAGACATAGCTTGGAGACCACCCACCCATCTGGAGAGCATGCTTCAGAAAGGAGATGAAAACATTTGGAAAGGTCTGCTCTCTGAAGTCATTTTAGGTTTAAAGATTAATGTTGTAAAATCATGGAAGAAGTTTAGATATTCTCATAGTATGAGATGGACCTCCATGTTTTAACAATATAGAAAAATAGCAGGTATATATTAATAAATCAGTTCAGGAAAAAACAACTGAAGGAGGTTACTCTAACTCAAGAATTTTCCTTTAATTCCAATTAATTAATTCACTCTTGGATTATCACAGTTTGTTTTCTGCTCCAATGCACAGCTGTATTTCTGAAGAGACTGGGCTTTACTCTTCATATAGTACAGACTGTCCTTACTTTTGCTTCCACTTTGTAAGATTTAGCTTATTTTTTATGGTATCTTAAATGTTTTTCTGGCTTTCAGCTTCTTTGTTTGATTTTGATTGGAACAGGTTTCACACTATTTTTCTTTTAATTATTATTATTTATTTTCTACCTGGATGAGCCTTCTGATGGTCCATTATTTCTCAATTGATGGTTTTCACAAATGTTCCTTCTGGGAAAAGATATGCTTTTTTTTTCTTTTGTATTTTTTTTAACCCTATTGATGAAATAGAATAAGAAAATAGAATAAGGAAAGAAGTAAAAATATTTTTTGTTTCCTTTTACTTTGAATCGCATACAGAATCGAAGTGTCAGTTGTAAGGGAGCTCTGGAGGTCTCTGATCTAACCTCCTACTCAAAGAAGAACTACCGAGTCAGTGCTGGTTTTATCTACCCAAGTCTTGAAAACCTGCAAGGGTGGAAGATATTCATAGTAGACATCTTAAAACTATGTACCTATCTTATTTGGTATACTTAGAAGTCCCGTTCAGTTCTTTTTGAAGTATATAATTCATAATTGTTGACGTTATGCATTTTCTGCACTCATCTTGTTCAGAATCATTCACAGGAAAAAAATTGAAAGCCTTATTGTATATAAGCTCTTGGAGAAGTTTAGATTTCTGAACATTGTAGCAGAAATACATTTTTATTCTTTTCTTGAAGTGGAAAGAAAGGACTCCTTTGGTGTTAACTGAAGATCTGTATTTTGTTTCTAAAGCTTAAATTTGAATACAAATTCAGAAGAAATCAATCTCTCTCTCTCCTTAAACGTGCTCTAGAGAATTATGGCCAAAATCCACAGCTAAGATATGCCTAACTCTAGTGGCTTATTTATTGCTTTATCGATTAACATTCAGACAACAGCAGCACTAGTGAAACACTCAGTTCAGTTTTCCATCTCTTTATTTTTCTGTCTGTGGATTATCCTGTGTATAATCAGTAGAAAACATCAATTGTTCTGGTATCTTGTGTCTCAAAGAGCAGAATCAAGTTTTTTGGCTCCTTAGCCATACTTCTAACATATAATTTCTATACTAAACAAAAAATTGCTGGAAAAGTTATCTTTTCCTTAGTTTGGTTTATTTGAAAGATACTTCTTTTTTATTCAAACAAAATATCAGGTGTATGGTATTCCAAAGAATTAAGGTGCAAGAACAAACCGCCAGATAAAAGTGCTGTTTTGAACAGATTGTAAAGTTTTGATTTGGTGCAGTAGCATTACAGGTATTGGTCTGTTAGAGTCAGCACATATAAGAATTTGCTGAAGACATGTTCTCCTTAGGAATAATTGCAGGAACAGAAGAGGGCATTTGGTTAAAGTTAATCACGCTCTCTCCCTTATATCTAGCAGTCTGGAAGGAGTTTCATAGATGAATGAAAGTGAGAAAGACAAATGAAGCTCTTTCGAGAGTTTGCATGAAAAGCACAAACAGAACAGGTTAGACGTGAGGTGGAACTACATACTGCCATGATTTTTGGTCTCTTCTCTGGATCACCATAATGGAACAAAGGCAATTCTCAGGATTATATTTGGATATCATATATGTAAAAAAAAAAAAAAAAAAGTATTATAAAATTGAAATTAAAATGTGCCACAGAATTCAGCTTCTACCACCTTTATGGTTACATCTGCCCGGCTTGGAGAGATCCTAACCCATATGCATTATGTGCAGTAAGTCTGGGGATTCTCTCTCTCTTTCTCCTTGAGAGGGCTGTAGATGCTAAGATCACCATCTTGTATACAAAGCTTTTTGAAGGATAATCTTCTGTTCAGTATAACTCTCAAAGGCACAAGCTCCATTGGTAGCCTGTGTTTAATGTGTGCAAGATCCAACTCCAGGCAAGTTCAATGAGAAGTCGCCAAGTTGCAACTTAAAGCAGTTGCTAGCAGAAGCTGTGCGGAAGGTTCAGGCTGACCCCAGGACTTAGTTGATCACAATATATTGAGTAACACTGGAAACGCAGAATCTTTTCCTCTAACTCTATGCCATGTTGCATGCCAAGACCTACAAAGCAATTCCTGGGCTTTCAGCAGTCTGTTACAAGGTTCCACATAGCTTCTTCTCATGCTCCTGAAGCAGACAGTTCCTGTATTCTTTTTGGTAAGAAAGGGCCTGCAAAGCTGGTTGCTTTTAGTTAGGTTGCCGTGCTGGCTTTTTGATCAGTGGGGGTACATGCAGGACTAAGAGTGAGCATCTAATGGTAGCACTGAAAAAAGACTGGAGCGTAGCAATAAATGCATGATTACATGGATAAACGCTCCAAGTCCTTGTTAGCCGATAACAGTGTGATGCGGGACTTAACTCGCTTGAACAACGCGGGCCTGTCACTTGAGTGGGATGAACAAATTATACGCTGTACTTGAAAAGGTGAGATACTGTGTTACACCCCAGGTAATGAGGGAAAGATATAACCGGGCTGTTGTTTAACATGTGCCAGAAGTATTTAAACAGGGAGACCAGAGGAAGCTTTCCCCATTGACCAAAAAGTATGGTGTGGCAGGAAAGAGATCAAAGAGTCTCACTGGCTCATTTTAAAGACTGTGAATTAGCTCTGAGCAAGGTGTTAATTAAAAAACAATCTGGAAGAAAGTTTCAGGATTTGCATTTTGCAACAAAACTTGACTCAAGTCAATTGAGAAGTTTATCTTGGGTTAAGAGAATTTTCCTATAAGCCTGGCTCGGTGTGTGTTTCAAATAAATGATGCAAAACAACTACCAGCAAGGATCAATGCAGTTGTCACATCAAAACTGCACTATGTGATTTACATTACCTGGCACTGACAGTAGTCTGATTTATCAGAGTAGCCCAGACATAAAAGCCTCATTCTGGAGTTCCATTTACAATTTTTCTTAACATCTGTGGAAAATACTTTGTACCTTTTCTCCCTGTCACACTGTCTTTTAAAAATATACAAAGCAGAAGACTAAATAGCCAGAATTGCAGGGGAATTTTGAAGACCCAGTGGGTCTTAATTTGACGGCCTGTGCGCTGTCTCTGCTTTCTGTTGGTTTTGTGATTGGTCTATTGAGGAACTTGCAGTTCTCGGCGATGTTGGTGTCAATAGGGACGTGCTTCAAGAAAACCTGTGAATTTCATCTTTATTTGAAACCCAAGGCCATTTAATTAAAAAGATTTTATCTTTATCTGAGTCAGTTATAAAAAATACTGGCAGCGAGCTAGCATGACCGGAGGGGCATCTGGTCTGCATTGTGTTCCTCACAGATTTCCAGTGAGGTGCTGAAGAAAATTGCTGGGTTCTGCTGGGGTCTGGCTCTCTATAAGGAAGAGAATGCTCTCTTCTGCTCTCTCTGTATCTTGATTCTGAAGCCACTAGGAATTAGGTGAAAAAAGAAACAGGGATGCACTGCGCACTGGATTTTTGAGGAATGAATAGTAAAGCACTTACAATGTTCAGAGGGTGGTACAGTAAATATATTGAAAAAGAAAAGCTGGTAGGTATTGCACATAATTAATACAGTTGTGCTTTTTTACCATTGTTTCTATGGTGTATCCATGCTGAATCTCGCAGGAGGCACCTCTTTTCTATTAGCTGAATTTTAACGAGCATAGCTTCCCAACACTGCGTGAGATTTATGATCTCATCTCTCTTCCAGTGTCTCTATAATTAAGCAAACCTAAGGGTAAGATTTAGTCAAATGATGCCGAAATTAAACTCATTCCACATCTTCTGAAAGACTCCAAACTTTATTGAAGCCAGGATATTGAATGTTAACGTGCTGCATTTTAGCCTGGTTTATCTTTCCTTTAAGGCGGATGGAAAGAAATAATTTTTAGCACTTCTGAAAAGTAACGGATCGACAGCAGTAGAAAACAGGTCCCCTGTATATGAAGCCTCCTATGTATTATTTAGGATCCAGAGATGCTATTACATCTTTCCATCTTATTGCTATGCTTATTGGAGCATGGTATTAATGCATTCTGCTATAAAAGACTATGATGTAAAGCACTAGATTAACTTCAGAGCTTGTAATCTGTTCACATGCTTTATTGCTTCAGTCTGAAGTGGCTCTAGAGCTTCTTCCCTGCACCATGAGTCTGTTGATTTCGCAGCATCTTTAGAGCTCAAGTTGGAGTCCTTTTTCCTGCTGCTTCAACATGTTAAATGGTTGCTGTTATTGCCAGTTTTATTACCATCTTTAGTATCGTTAGGATAACAATACCACCTGATGAAAGTACATCATAGCATTGCGATGGGCTAAAAATTGTTGCGTTTTAGCAAATGAGTAAATGGGATTGTTCATTCTTTCTCTTTTGGGAAGTAAGGGAAAACCTCCTGTGCAAAGTGCTTTGAGATCTGCAAATACAATGTGAAGCGTACATGCAAATTGCTATTTATAAATATAGAAAATGCAGGTAACTGAGTGAAGTACAGAATTGCTGTAGATATTAGAATAAAGAAGCCCACATTTCATTAAGTCAGTCAGACAATAAAAGTTCTGGAGGAGGCTAATAAGTCCATCCTGCAGAGATGTGAGTCACCATGCGTTGGAGAGGAAGGTTTTAAAGTGCTGATAGGTGGCATAATTTTGAGGAATCAACTGGTGAGAGTTAACAGCAAAATTATGGCTGAACTTCTCAGAGTGGCCACCGTGGAGTTGACGTTCCCACTGTAATTACAGTATGCAATGTAATTTCTCTGACTGGCTTTGAAAATCTTAGATTCTAAGTGTATATATTCCCTTCTCAGGCATCATTGTAGCTACTCTGCTTTTATTTTTCCTTTTTTCCCTGGTCTTCCCTTGCAGTTATGCTGAGTCGGTATGAAATATTACACAAGCTTATCGGTTTTAGGGAAGTCCAGTTTATGTATGATGCTGAATCCGGAACATTACCAGTAACTCACTAGCAGAAACCTAAAGTCTTTTAGCAATCTTTGCTATGGTAGAAAATATTTAAAATAAGCACTGCAGTAAACTGCTGATTATCACATTTATCCTAGTACTAATGTATTAGCCTTCTGGGGCTGTCTTTTACTGTAACAGCAAACAGCAAGGTTTTGTTCTCTTCTTATGAAAAAATTGCAATGACACTAGGTCTGAAACCAACTGAAGATCTTAATTTGATTTTGATTGGCTTAAGGAGGTTGCTGTGGTTAAAAACTAGGAGTTTCAGACCAAGAACCCCTCAATTTCACAAACTTGCAATAAATAATGCCTGGAAATACTAGAGGGACCCAGTGTGCAGGATCTGGCAGTTTCGAGTAAATGCTGGATTCGGAGCTCCTTGTAGTAAGGAGGTGTGTTTCCATTTCATTTTGTAGAGGTGCCAAAGGGAGAGCGGAGCAGTCTCCACCACCTGCAAAGCTCAACTGCAGTGGATGAAGAGTGGCCAAAGTTAACTTGTTACTTCAGCTTTAGATTTAAGTTCCATGGTGACTTGGTTCTGTGTGTTTGCACAAAAAAGACAAGAATTGTCTGCAATCGAAGCAGGATCTATGAGATATTTCAGCCTATCTATTTCAAGGGAAAATAGAAAGTGTAAAAAAACATCAGCACGATTCAGTTACTGGTGGTGCTGCATGTAATACTCTGATTTTTCTACCTCAGATGGGAGTTAGCTGCTAAAGTATAAAAGCAGAAAAAAATAAAAGGAATGAATAGTAGAAGTCATGGATATAACTTAATAAAATATTGTCATCTATATATCAAAATTTTGAAAGAGGTTTGAGACAAGTCAATATGAACTTGAAGACTTTCAGCTCCACAGTTTATTGGAATATGGAGCCGGCCACTAAAGGAAACAGTGGCATTAAAGAATTCCAGTACTGGGATGTGTCTATGCCTGAAATGTATAGCATGCCCAGATCCATCTGCTAACATCAGATTGGGCTAACCATAATGGTATTACTTCCAGAATTGAGAAGCCTATTGCATCGTGGGTTTTTTTATTTTCCAGGACTTCATGATCCTGCAGCACATGGGGTGAGGGACACGCTACTGAAACTTTAATGTAGATTTTTATACTGAGTTTATGACAGCAAAATCTGCAGTGAGGAGTTGCAGCTTGCCGTTGGGCATCCTGCCTTCATGTACCCACAGGATCCTTTCAGGCAAAGGGGGGTTGATTTTTGTGTTATAATGAAAGAAAATAATTCTTGGGGATGTTAGGTGGTGCAGCAAGTTTGTTCCACCTTCCCAATGCTCCCTTCCTGCTTGCCAAGGAGCCTGGGAGCTTGCAGAGCTGTTGTACAGTAGAGCTGGGTTGTACGTGAAAATGTGGAGGGAAGCAGCAGTGTCCCATGCAGTACTGTCCTCTCCCTGCTCCCACCACAGCTTCTCCTACCTCCTCAGAATGGTTTCCAAGCTCTGTTTGGAGGACAGGGAGGATGACTGTGTTAAAGTGATTAGTGCTCTGAACACCATAATTGGAAAACCAGTTATCAGTTAACAGAATGCAGACACTCACAGGACTGAACCGAATGGAAATTAAATTAATGTAAACATTATGTTTCTGGAATTATATTAAAATGACTTTTTAACTTTCTGCACAAATTTTCAGTTCGTTATTGCCCAAGCAACTGCGTTACTCTATAGCACTGTACCAGGAACAATCTTCCCTGAGATGATGCTTCCTCCAAGTGATGGGCTGGAGGTGGCTGCCCCAGGGTTCAGCTCCGCGGTGGGCAGTGTAGCAATTAGGAGAGGGGCAACAACTGTATTTGAGGGAAAACTACTCCAGCTATCTGCCCTTGTGAGGGTACGGGTAGAAAACTGCCTCTATTTTGACCTCCTGCTGCTGTCTGAAAGGCATGACAAACTGAAATGGACACCCTGATCATATAGGTAAGGAAAGCAATTTTTCATGCAAGGGAAACACCATAAATGATTCATAGTACCCATATTTCTCACGGTTATTTCCTGTGGGTGTAGAGAAGCAGGGATTAGAAATGAATGGCAATGCTTACTGCTCATAAGGGGTTTGCCTGGAGGTGATTTTACTTCTTTAAGCTTTAAAATTAACTCTATAGATGCCAGTCCCAAGAGCTAAAATCTCAAAACTCTCCATGAGCTTCGAATATGTAAGACAGGAAAGAAGTGCAACAGGAGGGAATTAAACACAGTAAGAAAGTATTTTGTAACAGGCACAGAGTGTTTGAAAAAGGACGAGTGGTGCAGCACTGGCCTGTGCTGAGCTGCTGCAAGTGCTGAAGAAAGAAGTGGTTAAGACATGGGAGAAAACTATAAAAATAGGAGAAGTTGTTTGTGTTCAGCAGAACTTTTCCAGATGACATCTGGCTTGGGAGGTGACGGATTCCATGATGGCCCTTCAGTCTCAGGGACTGCTGGCGGGTGACAGCTCATGGTGGGGCACAGGCGGTGAGAAATCAAGGGCTAGCAACAGGATCCTGGTAGAGTGATGTGGAGCCTGTGGGGTTTGGGGTTATTTGGTTTGTTTGTGAAACAAATCTCTCACTCAATCCTGTTTTCAAAATGGCTCAGTCTCAATAACTGGGAGACAGAAACACAGTACCAGGGTGTGAAATAGCTACCCTGCTTTGCGATGGTCTCTCTGGAGTGACAGGAGCTGAACTTTGATGTCACTGAGATTACTCGCATACCTAACCTTCTCTTCACTATACCTACCTGCAGGATCAGGGCCAGTAGGCAAATAGTATTTTGGTATTTACATGAGAACAGAAATTTTACATTTTTTTTTCCCCCCAATGTTATGTACAGTCTGTGACACAAACAACACTTAAGCCCAAGTCTCCAGAGCCCCACTCAAGCACTTTAGCCACAGCATGAATCCTATTTCTCTGTAGTGCAAGTACAGTTTAAATGCAAAACAATACACGTGGGGACGGGTGAAAACTCTGTCCTTAATTTTAATGGAGATTTATGTGGTATAATATAGTTGATATTGGACTATCTCCTGAGGGAGAGGAAATATTGCCAAGAATAAAAATGTGCAGGAAAAAGATCATAGATTCTATCAGTGAGCAATTAAGAGCTTTGCAGACTCTGTATGTCTTTCTCATATATCTGAATGAGAAGTACATGATATATTAGTTATATCTGCCCAGACTCCATAATCTCTGGGAAGCTGGGTACTGCAGCCCACTGTTCATTTAAAAATCCTTTGATTTCAACTTTCACTGTTTAAAAAAGATTACATCTGTCAAGTAATGAGAAAGTACTGGAAAGTATTTGAAAATGGGCTTGTTTTTATAATTTAATGTGTCAATGAGTTTGACATTTGTAATCAAAACCTTTTTCAAAGCATCATTCAACCCCGTCCTCCCCGTCATTCTGTCTGTCAGCACCAGAAACCCACTGGTTTTTGCAGTATTACATTTCACAAGACCTTTCTCAGAGAGGTTTCATCATTCTGTGCAGGGTGTGTAATCAGCAATCAATAGCTGTCATTTGCTTTGGTAATGTCTTAAATCTGTCCAACCAGCTGGCATTAAGTATTTTTTATTGTGCTAAAAAAATTTAATTGGTATAATTCTCAGTAAAACCCCTAGTAGCCACAAGGGTTGCGTTATGGCGTAACTTGTTGTATATGTGCTCACACACAGTGAAGTCCCAATGAAGATGTCACCCAAATGCATTCTTTTTTTCGGTAAAAATTTTAGACCTAACTTTCCTCATGCCTGCATTTTCAAAAACCGTTTTGCTGGCACTGGAGAACTCTGCACCATTCAGGAATAGCTCAAGTTCAGGCAGGCCTGAGAGGTCTGTGTTTAAAGTTCTGTTAACTATAAGGCAGATTACATCTAATCTAATTTAAATACATCTGTCTAATTTAAATATTTCTTAATGCTGAGCTGCTCCACAATGGTTGCACATCACTAAACATGCAAAAGGAAAGGTTATATATGTTTATAAGCTGTCCTGGTTATATCTGCTGCACAGGGACTGTAGTCTTGGAAAACCCATCTCAAAGCAAAGCTTAAAGCTGAAATCCTTCTCTGTAGGGATGGAAGTAAACAATTCTTTTTGGTATCTCCTTATACTACTATAATTCTTGACAGAATAGCCTTTTTTTCAGAAAATTGGTTTCTAACGGGATGAACCAAACTGCTTTTCTTATATTTTTAGGAAGTGCATGCTTTAAGTATGATTTTAAAATAAAACAAAAATTCAGAGGACTTACACATGTGAAATTCTAGTATATACTACTTAAATTCTGCTATGCCATGCTATTTTCCCCTAGAGAATAAGGACAAGAAGTGAGACCAGTCCCAATATTTGGGTTTATTACAAAATGTTTAGTGGTTGTTGGTATTTAATAGTTCTCACAATAAGATGATTTCCAAGATTCTGAGAGTACTGCCTAAATAATTAGAGAAGTGCTGAAATATCTCCTGTAAGTGTATATGATCCATTCATTTGTCTTCTCCAGAACCTGAAGACAGCTCTGAATGACACTTTAGGTGTTGGTCCTTTAGGGAAATAAATACGAGCTTGCCTGAGACAGCTATATGTCTATAGTTCAGTTTTACATTTACATTTAATGAAGACTTTCTGGGTGAAATTCTTGTTCTAGCAAAATGTGTCCTAGATCTTTAATAACCACAAATAGCTGAGATAGCTTTTTTTTTCTGGACTTTAATCCATCTCCTTTAGGAAAGATATTGTTGGTTGGTTGGGTTGTTTTTTGCTAAGGTTGAGTAGATCATTGTTTTATGTCAATATGAGTGTAATGCAACGGCTAATGAGCTGTTTGTTGTATTCTAAATTATGATAGCTTTAAATTATTGTTTCACATGATATTTGGACTGCTGGATTTAAATAGACAGACAACAGCTTATTTGTAAGGGGCTTGCCCCAGCATGGGAGAGTCCTTGTGTAAAGTAATTCATAGCAGACTTTTAAAGTCTCTTTTGCCACTGCAATACTAGAACAGAGGCTCTAGGTAAAGGAAAGTAGACGTAGCCAGAGAATGAGACAGAAACTGAAAGCGAATTCATCTCAACTAATCCACGCTGTTATGTTTTTCCCATTCTCTCATTCATGCCTCTATTGTTCGCGTGCCACATGTTCAATGTCCAGTGTGTAGAGACATCTAGAGCAAAAAATCCCATCAGGCTTGGGGGGAAAAATCTTGATTACCTTCAGTAAATATTAAATGGTTTTGGTTTGCTTGCTTTTTTTGGATATTTTTGTTTTGTTTTGTTTTATGCATTCTCCAGAATATTTTCAGTATATTAAAAAAAAAAAGTAGTTACATTTTGCAAATATTTTATCTGAGTGATTTGATCCAATGCAGAAAATCTGAATGAAATCACATGTTCCCCTGAGTCTGTTTTCATCTTTGTAGGCCTTGATCTTAAAAAGGCTTAACTTCACATGCTGTGCTGGTACTTAAACATAAATAATCCTGTTGATTTACTGTGCTTATGTATGCGCTTAGAGTTTGGAAAATTAGGGCATTAATGGTAACACATGCTTAGGATGGGATTTAATCAAAGAGCTGTATCTATGTACCAGAAGATAGTTGTGCCAAAATCACGACACATGCTGGCAGAGGAGAATGTGTATTTCTTTTTCTTTGTAGCTCTTGCCAAACAGCAATGTCATTTGCAAAACGTTAATTTGTTTAGTGCCACACTTTTGTTTCCTTTCTGATTGATTTTTCTTCTTTTTTTTTTTTTTTAAATGGCTTTGCCTTACAGTTGGTGAAGAGGCTGGTTCAGGTGTATCGCACCAAGAAGTGCTCTGGTGGTGCATCATGCATAAACACAGACAGAAAAGTAATGAAGCTCAAGGTTAGTTTATTGTATGCAAATATATGAAACTGCTGTGGCCTTCCTTCAATTGCTAGGTATTTCTGTCTTCTAATACAGGTTATCTGTGGTCAGTCAGAAACCTCATGAGAAATTTTTGAATAGGTAGACTGACAATAGAAATGACTACAAAGAAGTCCGGATGTTCACAAATTGCATCTTGCTGGTGCTGCCACTTACAGAGCTAATAGAAATGTCAGTCATGGTAGCTGGCAGGATAGGTTTTATTTAGGGAAATCAGGATTTCTGAAGTCTGTTGCTTTTTCCATCCCTGCTATGCTCAAACTTCACCAAACAAAACCTGTATTAAAAGAACCCCATTGCATAGCATGAAGTAATTGTTCTTCTAGGACAATAGGTCATGACTGCCCTGGTGGAGAGTGGATATTCCCAGTGACGGTCCTGCTCCAAAATCAGAGCTCTCCCTTTTGCCTTTCCTGTTTCATATCTAGATGTCGGAGCACAATTTCTGTTCAGAAGAGACTAGCAAATTTTTGATAGTTTATGTTTCCTGGTTTGGGGGTCTGGCTTATCTTCAGACTGGAAAGAGAGCTTGCTTTGTGATTTTGTTTTGTCTTTTTGGTTAAGACCCAGGAGAGCAGACCTTTTTAGATAAATTGAGATTTGCTCTTAGTTAGACTAAAATGTCACTTGCCTGAATTATGAGATTTAAAGAGCTTCTAAAATAAAAGTAATGAATGGTTTATCTGTTTCAAACCTGTCTAAAACCTTGTTGAATTCCTCTGGGTCTGATTCTGGATTCCAGTACTGCCTTTACAGCCTTTGTCTTAATTACATTTTAAAGGAGAAGATATCTATGCAATATGCTTCTCAGTAATGAAATTCAATGGAGTATTGCTGGCAATGAGTTTTATTTTTAAATGTATTTGCCATGTTTAACTGCATTTTTTAATTTTTTATCTTATCCTAGCCGCGTTTTACTCTTTTTTTTTTTTTTTTTTTCCTTTTTTTTCTTTCATCTCTCTCTCTTCAGTGGTGGTGTTATTCTGTGTAAACAGGATAGGAGTCTGAAAGGCTCTGGAAGTTATATCTGTGTTTACAGGAAAAATCACAACTTATCCATTCTTCAGTTGAATAATCCATTGAAATTGCAAATGCTTTTCAAATGATCTAGTTGAATCTCCAGATGTTCCTCTAATTGCATCCAGAAAAGCTATATTCAGTCACATATAAATCTCCAAGCTCATTTGAGAAGCCGAGGTAATTTATTAATTCACCTGAATTGTTTCTTCCACCTCTGAATTTAATCTGATGAAAATTCAGCTCTTTCAGATGTGCCTTTATTTTTGTCCTCTAGGAAAACAAATATTTGTTTGCATAGAAAAGCTGCACTTAGCTGTGGTAAATGGCTTCTTTGAATCATGGACAGAAGCTTTATGGGACTCCTTGTGATTCCAGGGGAGTCTTATTTTCGTTTACTGCCCTACTAATCATAAAAAGTTGGCAGTCACTGGAAAGCAAAGTGACTAATGTCACCTCACTGTTCTTCACACCACGGCAAGAAGCATATTCCTTTGATCCAAATTGCCATTAGAATTGCTATTCAGATAATAACAGTCAGAGATTTAGCTTAGATAGTAGGAAAAAACTCCATCTCTAAGGACACATGAGGACTTGCACAAATAATGCAGAGCTTGTTATATCTCTTGTACTGGAGTTTAAAAAAGAGGTTAGACAAATATTTGAGAAAAGGGTGTAGCTGGCCTTGTTTTGTGGTAGCAGCAATTGCCAGGATGACTTCTGGGAGCCTTACGCTGCTTTATATTTACATGGTCACATGCTGGGTATGACATGGATTGGACTCTGGGAGATAATTATCTGGCACTTCGTAGCACCGTGGTGTTCTGAACTGACCTGCTTTATGTCATGGAATGGTTTGGGTCATTTCTTCTCTAGGTACCAGAGCACCTACAGCTTTCTCAAATGCTCCTACTGCAATAGGATTGCATTTATGTATGGCACAGCACTGCTTTGGAGTGTGTTCTGCCAGTCTGCAATCACCCCAATGACAACACAAAGCACGAATATCCCTTCTGCTGTCGTCGTGCTGTGGTACAAGGTACTTTTAGAGTGGTAGAGACTACAGTTTTCCCTTGCAGGAGCTTGGATTTAACACATTCAGAAACAACTGAAACTATTTGTGTGCTTGTTCCATGGTTTTAGAACAGAATTACTTTTGCCTTGCCTATTTTATATTGGCTACATGTACAGTGCCAGCACACTGAAGCTTCAGTTTAATTCACTCGTCCTCAAGAGGAGCATAAAAGCTTGTATATTGAGAGGCCAAATTTGAAGTGCACTCCAATATGAAAATACTTTATCTTTTATGCATAAGCGTAACACTGATATACATTCAGCGAAAATATTGCCGTTTCAGTTGCATTTAAAGAGAATAAAACACTGGAAACAGTCACAGACATGACAATCACTTTCCCCTACTTTCTGATTTAATGTAAGCATTGGCTATTGAGAATTAAAGCTGTTGGTACTTTCAGCGCAAATAACTTGTAGGTTAGGTAATGCATTATTTGACGATTTATTTGTCTTGAGAAAAAAATAGAGCGTTATTTTGAGAGGTAAAAAGAAAACTAAAGCTGTTGGTTTTCAATCTGAAATGACCACCTCTGCATTTTGATGCAGAGGAAACTAATTATGGACCTGTGTTCAAAAAAGGAGCACTTCAACCCATGTGAACACAAAATGTTCAGACAAGGTTTTTAAATAGGATTCTAGGAGCTGATGAAAGCATACAGGTGTGTAATTAAGGCTAAAGAGGCTCAGAGCAGCTTTGGAAAGAGAGAATGCTGCTGAGCTCCCAATAAAAAATGTAAATCTGCATGTCAAAAATAACTTCTCCTGGTTACAGTAGCCCAGTGAGGTGTGCAGATTGAGTTTGGGTGTTCCTGAGATAGCTGCCTCTGTAAACGAGGGAAAAGCATAAAGTTTTCCTAGGATATTGAAAGAAATGAGGAGATACGTATTTAATCAAACTTTTTTATGCCATTGCCATGATTATTTTTTTTAGAGAGAGCTTATCTAAATATTATCCTTACTTCTGAAATAGCCTTATCACCAGATGCTACAGCTGAAGAGGTGATGGTGTGCATCAGATCTATTTCTGCTGCACACAGCATGTACTTCAGTCAGTTATTTGCAGCAGTGGAGGTAGGATTTTAAGCTACTTTCAATAAAATATATTCTTGGGCATCTTGCTGCTGGCCCATTTGTCTTGTTACAAAAGGTCTGTTTAAAAGCAAAAAATCAAAATAATAAAACACCACCAGGACTGCATTTAAATCATCCTATATTTAGCACTGCTAGGTTTCAGAATGGCATCAGAGAAGCCAGGACAGTTACCTACTGACATTTTGTTTGATAGAGAAATGAAAACAAAAAATAGTAGTCTGTGCTGCTAGGAGCTGATAGTGGAGTCGCTGGGGGCCTGGGATGTATACGAGAAGGATAAGAGGAAAGAAACAGTTTGGTATGATTTGGGGTCCTTAGGGCAGCCACCAGAACATGGACACAAGAGGGAAAATGGTGGCTAACGCCAGTGGGGTTACAAGAAGTGGATTTTTAGTCACGTGCGGCATCACCTTTGAGTTACGAGGCTGAAACAAGCGACACTGGTACAGAGCCCCATGGGAGGGGGAGGTGGGGAAGGGAGTTGGCTTTTGGGCATTGGTGTGGACAGGCAAGAGCAGGCAGTGCCGGCTGTGGTGGTGTAGCCACTGAACCTGAGGGCTTGGTGTTGCCTGGTCATGGGGCTGATGACGGCCATTAGCTATTTGCCGGCCATGGAGAGGCTCCCTATGAACTGAATGAATACTGTTTGCACCTTGCTTGTATTTGAAACTTCATGTTACATTAATGCAAGTGGGTTTGTATTGGTATTATCAGCCTGGAAGACATGATGGGGGAAACGTGGAAGAGAAATTAGCTAGAAGTAGCAGAAGGTTGTGGTTGTGCTGTAAAGGGACTTAGGTTAAATGACGGTGATCAGCTGGGCTTTGCGCTTTGAACTCAGGTTGCAGACAGGCTAATGCCCTGTCCCACAGGCTGGAACCCGTCTGCTCCACTCATCTGGACAGCAACCGGCGGTGATCTGCCAGCCTGCAAAACTGAGTGATGTGTTAACAGATCCCTGCAGGCTGGCAGCTTGGCTTTTGGAAACCATGAGTAAATGACTCCTGTAGGTGCATACCTACTGCATATAGGGTATTCCACAATGAGAGGATTCTCCCTACCAGCTTTCCTGTGCTTGACTGATTACTGAACTTCAGTGAAATATGTGAACCAGGAGCAGACCCAGTTAGCTATAGTGCCTGCTTGGGTGTGAACCCTAATCTGCCTCTTAAAACTGCAGTGGCACACGGCGTAGACGTGCTGTTCCTGTGCAAAGCAGCGATGCTGCGTGCTCCCTCCATTTTGGCATTCTTGCAAAGTAGTGTTGTTGCTGCAAAAGTTCTCCCATTTTTGGTTCAAATAGCAGGTCTTTGGCTCTTAGCCTGAAGACTTCCATCATAGTTTTAATAAGTATAATCTGAGGAGTTTAGAATCTATGAACTAGCATGGGAAATAAAGGGTAATTCATCTTGCAGTCAGAAATGGCTAAATGTCCCCTCACAGCCAGCTTGATCGCTCTTTCTGGCTGATACACGAGGTTTCGCTGCTCCCCAAACACAAGGCAAGACAGATGGCAGGTGGAAACAAACACCAATGTGGAGCATCCCAACACTGCGATCGCTGCAGTGGCTCGCACAGCCACATTCCGGGCTGCTTGGATTCTGCACACAGGGGTTCCTACATACCAGTACGCGTCCTGTGTTCTGGCTGTGCAGGGAGAGGACAGATCTGCCCCATCTCTTCACTTTTACTGCAGTAATTGGTGTTTTTATTTTCCATATCAGCAACCATTTCAAATAATTAATTTTCCCCATAGTCCCCGTGAGATTTGCTTTCAGTCCTTTCTAAGTCGTGATCATGTTATATTTCAATGAATGTAATCTGTTGTTATATGTTACAATCACTCAGAAGTACATTATTGTAGCCCACAGTATGTTATCAGCTGTGGAATAAATAGCTTTCAAAAGGCAACACGTGTTACTGTACTGTTACCAATTTGAAATCAAGAACTTGGATAGTCTTAAAATTTCAAACCAACAACATATTAACATATTTTTCCCCATACTCATCATTACTTGGCAAGATTCAAGGTCTGGATTCCATAACATATTTCAGTATTACTTGGCATGTGCCATAAATTACTAAGAAATTAGAGTTTGGCTTCGATAGGGAATAGATTAACAGATTATTTATATCATAAGAGTTTACATCTGCCAATGAGTGAAGTGTTTCAGAGCAAAAAATCGTAGTGTTTAAATAAGGTAAACAAACATGTTCACAGGTTAAACAAAAAATAAAACCAGGACTAACTGTATTCTGGTGTGTTTTCTTATGAATATGATGAGACATATCCTTGCATGTCTTACCACATTGATAAAGGAGCTGCTCAACATTTTATGAATCAACTTTTTATAGAAAAGCTTTATTTGACAATTATCTGTCCCAAAATGTTGTTCTCTCTCTCTCAATTTGTTCTACCATATTTTTCACTGGCAATAGAAAGGCAGGGGAAGAAGGGTCAGGAAAGAAGGTGCTTTTCAAGAACATTTTGGTTATTCATGAAACTAAAATTATTTTTTCCAAACCCAATATGAAATGTTACTGTAAAAAAAAAAAAAAAAAAAGACAGTGAGCCTCATTGAGAGGGATTAGCAGGGCTAAGGTATGTACGCACTGCTTGTTTGCATCAGAGCGCGTTTAATATATTTTGAATAACACAATTTTTTGTTGGAAGCATAAGACATTTAAAACCAATTTTATAGCCTTTCAAAGATAGAGTAAATTCACCTTACAGCTTGGGTCTGGCAGTATATACCCCATACAATGCTTGCCCTGAATTTGAGGATTTACATTTTAGTTCCTTAAACAGTTTGCACAGTGCAGCCACTGCAGATGTGTGCTGTGCAAAAGAAAGAAGTTGGACAAATTCTTTTGATGTCTCCCTACACTGTTACAATTCTTGACAGAATAACTGTTTATCAGCAAATGAATTCCTAAAGGAGAAGCAGCATATTGGATTTCTCTGCATTTTATCTTTCACGGAATATAGCAGAATCATCAGTATACACATCAGTGGAGAGCAGGGAGGGACCTAGTGAGCTGAGAGCTAGCTTGCTCCAAAAGCCCGTCTTCTTATAATTAAAAGGTTAAAAAGTTTTTAGAAGTCACAGTACTTATTTTTCCCACAGAAGCTGATACACTGATATATTCTGTTGCGTGTGGAAGATGCCTGTCTAAAGGAATAGGCCCTTCTGCAGTAAAAAAATGTGCCAAAATTAAGGCGGCACAGTTAGTTGCTCCATGTGTGTTAATGCTGAGGCTTTAAGGACACCAGTTATTTCCAAAAATCTTCCCATTACATGTGAAGGAAATTGTTCAGGAGTGAAGTACTCCCCCTAACTTATTATAGGCTGTCTGTATGGACACAGGCTTATTCAAAACGTATTTCTCTTCTTTCTTTTGTGGGCAGAGCAGTTCATTTGCATGTGTACTTGGAGCCATGGCTCTCGGTGTGTCTGGGAGTGTCCAGGTGTGTGACTCGAATCCACAGCTGCCTTTAGCTATGAAAATTAATGAAAGGTCTGAATTCCACCATAACAGGTTGCTTTGCTAGTTGATCCTGTCTAGGACAGGAAGGATGAATTAGAAAACCCTCAGAGACACTTCCAGCTCTACTTTTCTCACCTGTTCCAAGATAAAAGCTATCTCTTATCATTGATACTCATTGCCTGATTTTATTTTTAAAAAAATGTCAGATCTTTTGAACCTGCTTGGCCTGAGGCCCAGAAATAGTTCTCAGTGGCCATTTCAGTACACAGAAAATTATTATAATGTGCATATTATAATTCTGCATAATGTTACTTAAGCTGAGAGAATTTTAGACATAATTTTTTGCAGCAGCAGGATATGAGAGATTGCACTGTAGTCACTCACCTTTAGAGGCTTCTTTTTTCTTGTTCTCTTGATTTATTTTTTTATCCCCCTCGTAGAAGGTAGTTATGAGGAAGCAGAGAGAGCGAGATGGGAGAAAAATATACTGTAAACTCTTAATAGTATTTTTATCTAAACTCAATAAGTATCTTGCCAACATCAGTAAAAGCTGACCTATGTTTTCTTGTTTTGATTTTGTGATCTTTTGATGCAAATTCACCACAAATTTCTTCAGAAAACCTCCTTGTGGCTTGTTTCTGTAGTATTACAACAACAAAAAAACCCTATTGTGTTTACATGCAGCGACCTACAAAAAAAAAAAATAATCTTGCCTACCAAAATGTCATGGGACTACAATGCCAGTAAATGCTCATCACGTGTCCCAGCTGCTAAAGACAGGTATTTTAATTTGACTTTGTGAAGTTTGCTTATTTGCTTCCTCAGTCGAGCTATTGTTTTATAAATTGCTGATCTATGGCTTTCTTTACTGTTCTTACTGGATATCCTTACAGAATCATGGCGCTGCCAGCAACATGTCTGCATGCTGCAAAGAGAGAACTCTTGTTCTTCTAGTTGTCTCTGCTGTAGTAGAGTGCCCCAGTACTCCAAAATTGTTGACAAATTATTTCACAGAATCATAGAATGGTTTGGGTTGGAAGGAACCTTAAAAAGTCATATAGTCCCACCCCCCTGCCATGCACAGGGACATCTTCATCTCAGTCAGGCTGCTCAGAGCCCCATCCAACCTGACCTTGAATGTTTCCAGGGATGGGGCCTCCACTACTTCTCTGGGCAACCCCTTCCAGTGTTTTACCACCCTCATTATAACACATTTCTTCCTTATATCCAGTCTAAATCTGCCCTGTTTTAGTTTAAAACCATTACCCCTTGTCCTATTGCAACAGGCCCTGCTAAGAAGTCTGTCCCCATCTTTCTTATAAGCCCCCTTTAAGTACTGGAAGGGTGCTATAAGGTCTCCCTGGTGTCTTCTCTTCTCCAGCCTGAACAACCCCAACTTCTCTCAGCCTTTCTTCATAGCAGAGGTGTTCCATCCCTCTGATCTTTTTTGTAGCCTCCTCTGGGCCTGCTCCAACAGGTCCATGTCTGTCCTGAGGTCAGGGCTCCAGAACTGGATGCAGCACTGCAGGTGGGGTCTCAGCAGAGCAGAGTCGAGGGGCAGAATCCCCTCCCTCGCCCTGCTGGCCACGCTGCTTTTGATGCAGCCCAGGATATGGTTGGCCGCCTGGGCTGCACAAGCACATTGCCAGGTCATGTTGAGCTTCTCATCAATCAACACGCTTGAGTCCTTCTCCTTTGGGCTGCTCTCAATGTGTTCTCTGCCCAGCCAGTATTTGTGCTTGGGATTGCCCCGACCCATGTGCAGGACCTTGTATTTGGCCTTATTGAACTTCCTGAGGTTCACATGGGCCCCCACTTCTCAAGCCTGTCAAGGTCCCTCTGGATGGCATCCCTTCCCTCCAGCATGTTGACTGCACTGCACAGCTTGGTGGTGTTGGCAAACTTGCTGAGGCTGCACTCAGTTTACTGCTGAAGGTCCCATGTTGTACAGCGCAAGCAAAGGAGTACTCTTTGCATGCTGCCTTTTCTGTAATTGGTGGGTTTAGTGTTCTGTGCATGTGGCCAAATTGCTGCCTGAGGTGTCAGAAATTCAGAAGTCTCTGGATTGTTTATCTGCAGTGCACAGCTAGGAAGCCCTAACTGATGTGTTTTCAACCTCTGTGCTGTATATTCCAAAGCTGATAGCATCCTTAAAAAACAAAACAAAATAAAATGAGGGTCCAGTGTTTGCATATGTCATCTTTGCTCTCAGTCGGGAAATGGCTCGGTTCAAGTACATTCAGGTGCCCGAAAGTAGTGTTTCCAGATATCTGCCTAAGTAAATAATGCATAGGAAATACAGGTGAGCATGCCAAAAGCTTTGCAATCGTGTGCCAATTTGATGTGTCCTCTGGAGAACTAACCCTTTTGCCTTTTGTGGTGGACTTTTGCAATGGCTGCTGACAAGAAACTGTTGCATATGGCTGTGGTGAGAGTGAATGAGATGCTGGGTGTCATCAGCTGAAATACAACCAAGACAAAAAAACATCTTCAAGACACTTGAAAATGATGACAGTTCACACATTTTTCTGGGAAGGAAGGCTACCAGGAATTTAGGATAAAGAAGGTTTGGAGTTTGAAGATTCATTTGCATGTCTTGTACTGTCGAGCCTCAGAAAAAAGAAAAATCATAGCATGCGTGCGTTGGGCTAGCTGTGATACTGTGCATATTTATAAGCTGAAGAGATAGCAATCAAAGTTCAAATGTTCCACAGAAATACCACTTCAAAACACTGTCAAGGAAAACTGAAGGACAAGGGAAATTTGTGACACTTTATGGTACTGGCAAATTTAAAGTAGCTGGAAGGTTTAGAGCTAGATGCTCACACAGTATATAAATCATTACTTTCAGTGGTGCTCAGACTCTTTACATCAGCAGAAATTTGACCATTAGACTACAGGTTATTTTGCTTTCCTAACTTTGGATTATTACCAACAAAAATCTTATTGAGGGGTCACTTTAAAAACAAACACCTTGCCCCCCAAACCCCAAAGATACCAGAATCTGTGGGAGGCAAGGATAGGCAAAATGGAACCAAGAAAAGAAAAACAAATTGGAAGAATGGAGTTAGTGCTGAGTTTGAAACAAGACAGTAAAGAAAGAGAAGGCTGCTGGGGAGAAAAATCCATTACTTTTTTTGCTATCTGTCAGGAAGATAAATCTTTCTCTTTGGGGTAGCATTTCGGCCCGGTGCCCCCCTCTCTGTTCTCATTAGAGGCACAAAGCCTCCACTCAGCACCAGAGGCTCAGTACGTTTCTCGTCTCCATCCTCACGGGCAGTTGGCTCCAGGTTAGTGCCAGAACAGCACTTGGATCTAAAGAGGCTGGTCTGAAAATATCAGCAGGGATTTGAGTTCAGGTGTTGTTCTAAGTCTCAGTCCCACCTGGGGGATGCTCTGAAACGCAGGCTGCCTGCAGGGTTCGTCGTACGTGGCTGCATGCAGAGCTCACATTCCCTGCCTGTGGTTCCTTCTCATGTTCTTCACTGATTTATATCAGCCTTCCATTTGCATATATTTAATTCATTTTTTTGTTTTTCCCGTGTATTTTATAAGAGAAAATACTTCCAGTTTTCCGGAATAGAAGCAGTTGCTCTGGCAATAAGAGCAGGGAACCAGCATCAAAGCTCCTTCCGCTAAGACCGCCTGATTTTTATTCTCTGCAAAACTGCAAATGTGGATTTCGGGCATATTTGTTGGCTAGCTTCTCTAACGTTCACTGCAGCTGCACAATATCTTTGCAGTTCCTCTTGCACACACTGATACATACCTACATCCACGATGTGAATGAATAAGTGTATCTGTGGTCCATGCAATTAAAAATGAATGGCCATGTAAAAAAGATACTGGAGTTGTTTCCATATGATGGTGATATCCATAAAAATAGATCATTGCACAGTAAATGGTCTGTTTATAGATGTAGTTTTCTTTTTACTTTAAAAAGCCAGTTGGCTGAAGCACATTCCCACCTCTACCACCTGCTTAAGTTATTATTATGGTATTTTTTTTGTAATACTGAACTAACATTGAAATACAAATATATTCTTTATTCTTTGAAGTTTTGGCACTTATAGGCAGTGGTTATGTGCCTGTGTGGGTGTCTGTAGGTGGACATTGCTGTGCAGCTGCTGAATTCACTTATTAAAATAGTGAGAGGGAAGTCCTGGCTCCACCAAAGTGAAGGCAAAATTTCCATTACCTCAAAATTCATCCCACTGTTGGTGGGATGAACAGCTGAGGCAGCTTTGACTCATCTCACTATTTTTTTTTTGTTAAATGAATCCCAATTGTCTGCCAGAATAATGCATTGGTAATGCTTTGATAGGGAGTTAATATTACTTTTTCTCGAGGAGCGAGATCGAGCTGCAGCTGGCTGTGAGTAGTTAAGGCAAGCAGAGAACCTTGTCCTAGAATGCTTAGATTTTTGTCCAAGGGCTGAATCAGCCATGAAAGCTGGTTGAAATCTGGAAAGGAATTATTCCTTTAGAAAGAGATTCATAAAGTATTGGGCCTACTGGGACTGTCGAAGTTTTTTAGGAACTTTTTAGAATGCCAAGGGGAATCCAGTTATTAATTTAACAAGAATTTTTACAAAATGCCAAAACAAATTGGTATTTAAGTTCAGTATAATTTCTTCTTTGCTCACAAGGAGTTTTTAAGTTGAATAAGCACTCCCAGGAGGTTTCAGAAGAAAGAAACAATCAGTGGAGAATGTATGTTCCCAGAATTGGAGTCACTTGGTGATGCTCGTTCAGTGTTTTGTAACAAATTCAACAGCAGAGTTAGTTAGGAAAAAAACTCTGTCTTGAAAAATGCATATACGTTACTGTTTGGCTGGTTGATAGTAATAACCATTAACAGTCCTTGTACTGTGGAATGTTTGTGTTTCCATGCCAGAGGCTAGCCTGCTCGTGCTGCTCCTCCGCGGGTGTGAGTGGCGGGAATTCCTCACCCCCAGCATGCAGCTGGGTGCGTGGGGTAAAGCAGCGTTTTGAGCCTCAGCTACGTGAGCCAGTTCAGTTTCCCTCACAATATATGCTGGGTTTGATGCGTATGTGCTCACATGTATAGGTAGTCAGTGAATATCTCAGGAAAAAAAAAGGTGGTTTTTATATTTGTGCTCTGATGCTCTCTCTCTTCTCTATGGTTTGCCAATGCCACTGTTTGTTTAGTCAGATTTAATGGCTCAAAGGACAGGATCGCTAATGGAAGCCAACACAATAGGTTTCAGCTTTATTGTTCCATGCCCCTCAATTGCCAATGTCATTGCCAGCAGAAAATCTTTTGAGCTATGTGAAATAGCAAATCATTTAATTGTCTCAGTGCATAAAAGCAGCGTCATGTGATAGAAAATGTCACACACGTTTGGCAGAGTTAGCTCTTTAAGAATGTCAATATTTTTTTAAGCAAAATACAAGAAGATAAGCTGCTAGGTTTTGTCTAGTTCATTCATACAGAATATTCTAATAGTAAATCTACTCCTTAGAAGTGAAATGGAAGTTTCAAGAATCGAAAACTTTTCAATTTACTTGTTTTTATTTTTGTGTGCTGGTCTCTGTGGATTCTTCAGAGCCCTCCCTGTTCACGTGTGTGTGTAAAACATCATGGACTGGGTACCCCCGCGCTGGCAGGCTGCGCGCCTTGCTGCCGAGCATTTCTGCCACGGGAGCTTTCTTGCTACCACTCTCTTTTAGGCACATGGACACTGGCAAGCTGTGTTTAATGGACCCATGCTAGCAAATACTGGTGTGGTTACACCGAGTACTGCCTTTGCTCTATTTTTTTTTTCTTGCTTCTCTTCGAGCACTCGGATGGCTGTCTCCACACCAGTGTCATACGTAGAGATGGCGTAACTCAATTAGCATCACTGCAAGCATCAAAGTCATGATGTCTATGGGCGAAGGTGTCTGGGCACAATATCAGGTTTTGAGTTGTTTGTTTGGAACTGGAACCCCATATTGCTGGTGCAATACATTGATGTTTGTGCCTTCAAGATGTCACATCGGTGAAATGCTGTGCAGTTATAAATGTTACAAAATAGAAGTTCAGCATTGCAATTGCAAGTGAGACTAAACTTCCAGAGTAACATGCTTATCCCTGGGAAGATAGATCATAGAATCATAGAATGGTTTGAGTTGGAAGGGATCCCTAGAGGTCGCCCAGCCCAACCCCCTTGCAGTGAGCAGGGACACCTTTAACCAGATCAGGTTGCTCAGAGCCCCATCCAACCTGGCCTAGAATGTTCCCAGGGATGGGGCCTCCACCACCTCTCTGGGCAACCTCTTCCAGTGTTTCACCACCCTCATTGTAAAGAATTTCTTCCTTATATCCAGTCTAAACCTACCCTGCTTCAGTTTAAAATCATCATCCCTTGTTCGGTCACAGCTGTCCCTGCTAAAAAGATTGTTGCCATCTTTCCTATAGGCCCCCTTTAAGTACTGAAAGGCTGCAATCAGGTCTCCCCGCAGCCTTCTCTTCTCCAGGCTGAACAAGCCCAACTGTCCCAGCCTGTCCTCATAGGAGAAGTGCTCCAGCCCTCGGATCATTTTTGTAGTCCTGTAGATCATGTCAGAAATTCCACCAAGGCTGTCTCCTTCCTGTGAACAGAAATCTGTCTGGTGATCAGCATGGATTTTGAGAATGAGAAAATGAGAATATTTTATGTTTACATTCTTTTTGTCCATGTATTGATGTTTTATTTCCACTCAACTCTCGTGCAGGAGTTGTCAGTGAATAGAAGATTCTTCATCGCTTAAGCGTGTGAGAGTGTATTCATACATTTACTTACAAGTTTTACTACACCTCGTCAGTGGGTGCTGAATTCACCGCAGGCATAATTCCAGTAATGTTAGGGAATTCCTGTTGGACAACAGCGTGTATGTTTGGAGAGTGGGTGAATGATGTCCAGATCTATTTGTGGTCATTCACAGGTTGTGTGTAAGTAAGTCTCTTCTTTTGGCCTTTGTGTACTGTCCTTGTGATTTCCTCCTCTCTAGAGTGACAGACACAGACTTCAGGAGGGCTGTAGGTTTCTTTTTAGATGCCATAGCAGCATAAATTTGCCAACACCCCCCTTAGTGTTCATTGCATCAGAGTTGGAAAGGATGCTAAATCCCTTACTGAGGGCAGAGAATGATGATTTGAGTAAGAGTCCTTTGGATTTCTTCCTGCAAAAATCTGAAAATTAGCTCTTAATTAACTTGATTAGAATATTCTTATTAGAAACAATCATATTATCACAAGGTTCGGTTTAAGAAAAAATGTTTCATTTTTGGAGATGTGTTAATTTTTCCTCCTGCTGTCATTTTCACCATACTTTGATCCTTATCTGCTCTAGCAAATCAAAGGTCTGGTTTTGACAATAAATTAATATTTTCTTTCTTTTTTTTTCTCTCCCTGAAGCATCTAACAAGCCCCATTAGAAGTAATCTTCTCTTGTTGTTTACACCAGTGATATTTTTATTTACTACAGCCAGGAAGTCAAACGTTGCAGAGTAATTCCCGTTTTGAGAGTGCCTCTGACACTGGTGTTTAGATTGTTTCAGCTACAAGACAGAAGTCGCTATGAATACATTGCAGGGCTGTGAATGCTCGGATTCATTCACTATTTGTGACTTCTCTTAGTTCATTATAATGTACAGTAGGTTCTGACTTGCCAGCTTTTAGAAGAGGCTATCAGTGTCAGAAATGGGAACAATTCTAATGCTGCATCTTTTAGGGATCGTGAGGTTTGCAAACAGCGATGTGTGCACTAAAAACAGTCGGAGAAGATAAAGGGCCATGTTTTTCTCTGCTCAGCTTCATTAGCTCATCGGATAACAAAATGAAGCATCTTTTCATCATAGAAATGTTGGTTGGAAGGTGCTTCTGGAGGGCTGTAGTCCAGTCTACTGCTCGAAGTGGGGTTATTGCCCACGCTGCATCAGGTCAGTCTTGCCATTTCTGAGTCTTCAAAGCCTCTGCAGAGGTAGTTTCTGCAGTCTCTCCTCTTGACCTTTTCAAAGGCTATGCTACCCTCTTGGTAAAAATCCTCTCCAGCTCATTTCCCCTGTACAGAAGGACAAGAGTGCCATAGAGCGTTGACTGTGGAAGATCTCTCAATTTGGGCAAAAGTCTCTCCTCTCGCAGCCCTTTCCTACAGCCACCTCCTGAAGAAAGGGCACTTTTTTTCTGTGGTTTTTGACAGTTGTTTAACCAGGTCCATCAGGCAGGAGAGCTTAACACGAGCATGGCTGTTTAGTACAGGGGGGCTCTGCTGAAACTGCAGCTCAGAGCCATCGCTTCTCAGCAGCTGATAAATTTTGCAGTGCTCCTTGTGAAAGCTCACTGCAGAAAATCATAAGATTTTCATAGACCATTAAAGCAATGCTGTAGCAATATATTATTTAGTAAACAGGCTTTCGTGCACAGTTCGCTTCATATTGTCATCACACACTTTAGTTCAGCTTTGAAGGGTCCTTTTTTCTTTTTTTTTTTTATTTCTTATTTAAGCCTGGGTATCTAATAGTGATGTCTTCAGCTATTTGTAAACAGATCTGCAACCACAGTTAAAGGGTGACTTTTTATGTAGAAGCACAGCACGCATTTTTGCCAGAAGTTTCAATCTCCAATAGGTAGCATTGACTCCCTACTGTGACAGGCACAGATGTGCAGAAAAGAACTCCTCCCTGGCTCAGGAATTCAAAAGCTCTCGGATACAGACGAGACTGGCTTGACTCTTCCAGTTTCCAGACGGTGTGTTTGAAATGTCTGCAGCAAATACAGTAAGGCATGACTTTGGCATCACAGGAACTGTTTATTCGCCGTGGTTAGGAATGATGGAGAGGTCAAAACAGGAATATATGCGGGCTGGTTGATGTTTGCTACGGAACATTCAGAGGCTGAATTGCTGCGCTAAGACATAGAGATGGGCAAAGTGTGAAAGCTGTTTATTGCTGGAAGTCCTGCTGGGCCAGTTGTTCTAACAGAAGCTGTTCCTCTGGATGCAGCAGTTGCACTTATGAGAGTATATTGTGAACGAGCATATTATTTATTATTGAAAGAGCTTAGCAGAAACAGTGAGGACCTGAGTTTTAGATGCAGATATATTTTTTTAAAAAAATGTGTCTAGAAGAGGCCCTTAGGCTTACTTGCAACTTATTTTCAAAGGAAGCAGTGATTAAACCATATGCAGCTTTTTGTATGGTGTATTAATCTCCTTGAGCTGGAGATGAAAAAACATTTCAACGTAGAGATGTCGTGTGTTTGCAGACACAGCGTCAGCACTGCTGAACAGGACCAGCACTGTCACATCGGGTTTGCCTGACCCCGACGGCGTTAACGCTGCTCCCGATGAATTGGCTTCCAGAGCCTCAGAAAAGAAACCTTTCAGAAATTAGGGACAAAGTGAAGTATTTGGATACAAAAAACAAACATCATTTGAAAGTCAGTATTTAGTCATAGCTTGTCTTTGTGCAGGCATTCATTTGTTTTTCCCCTGGCATGTTTATTTGACTGCTTTGCAAGGAATAACCATGACCTGCTTCTGGTCTTTGACTGACGGGATCCTTTCTGCAATGCTTTATTCAGAAGGAGTTTCTGGAGCAAAGGTGGTAGGCAGCATCTGCTGACAGCATGTGTACAGTAATTGTTATCTGTAACATCAAAACCACTTAGTAGCAGACTTGTTGGGTGAAGAACTTTCTACTCTGCTCTTTACAGCAGCGAGATGATCATTATTGTGTTTCAGAGCATGGCAGGAATTTCTCCCAGTATCATATATCTGTGCAGAAATCTCCTCTTGGGTGCTACTTGCATGAATTGACTTTGTATTTAAATTGTATTACCGGTGTGCTTAGTTAGGAGAAATAAATGAAACAGCGCAGCATATCGCTCAAATTTTAATTTTGGCTTGAGTATTCTGTTTGGCGCTGCTAACAGTCTGTGGTCACAAACGAACTGAAAGCCAGTATTTTGTGATTAAGTTAACAGTAGTAACTTACTTAATGGTCTCAAAGCACCATCCACTTGACAGATATGACAATTCTGGGATTTTGACGTCTCTATATATATTCAGGAGGGAGTTGAAAAATGATAATCATAAGGACTCATTTCTGAAGAGGAGAAATCACACCGGGAACTGGTGTGTTCTTTTTAGAACTGGGAATTGCGGGCTGAGGTCTGGAGATGAGAAACAAAACCAGGCTGACATTTCAGATTAGATTCTCCTTTGTTCTGAATACCTCACTCTGGGAAATTTTGTTGAAAGGAATAATATTTCTTGAAATGGAGATTAATTCTTGATATTTATCTGGATTTAAGAATTTTCACCCTAGATCTTAAAGGAGAGCTTTTGTGAAGTTATACAAAGAATAGGAAAATCCATTTCTAATGTTTACTTTAGTGCAGAATGTTCAGTAACCACTTTCTCCGTAACTCTGACTTGCCAGAGTTTAGGTCCGGCAAGCACTGTGCTGTCAAAGTAACAAATCTTATTGATTTCATAATGCCTATTGTGTCTTTGATGTTATCTAAATAATAATGATTGTGAGCAAAATCTGTCACCTTGCTGTCAATTTGATTCTTCCAGAAATTCTAAAATTAACACAGGCCACCAGCTCTAGCTCTGTCATGAATGACAGTTCACTGTTGTATTTGGTTTACCACTTAAGCTTTTAAAGCATAAACTTTTAAGTCTATATGTCATGTGGTTTTCGTGCCCCTCTCAGTCCCCACCCCCCCAGGAGAACTCTTGGATTGTATTTCACCCCAAGCAAGGTCATTTTAATGTGGCTTTTTTTCTTCCAAAATGGTTTAATCTTTGAAAAGTTTACACAAAAGTTCTAAAACACATTAAGAAGGTGTGTTTGTAGAGGTATATTTTGTAGCTGGGAGAAATATTTTCATTGTAGTGCCAGTGAAACGGGAAATATTGGTATTACTGAACATGGTTCATTTTTCTGGTGTTTATCTCATTATTAACCCTGGGACTTTCAGTCATTCTGTGGTCTAGGCAGGCAAAGCAAATGCATTTCCAAGGTCTCAGAAAACATGAGACACATCATCTCTTGGGACTTGTGATAATATCCATCAGTTGTCTTAGTTGATATAGGAAAATAAAGGGCAGGCTTCCATAATCCCCCTGTGATGGTCAGTTGGCATGTGATTTGCTCTGATCTTGCCATTACACTCACCTCTTCCTCACAACTGCCGAAGTATTTTAGCTTTGCACCTTCATATACATAGGAAGTCTGCACGTATATTCATATACAGACATGTGTGCACATAAATATGCACAACTCCCCCTTATATATTTATAAAAAACATATAACATAGGTACATGGGTAAAATTGCTGTCTAGACATAAGGAAGAGATGAGTCAAATAACAAGCTTATATATCTAAATATGGATAGAGGATTAGACAGAGCTCTTGGAAAAGAGCTCGTCTTAACTGGAGGCCTTAAGATGTTTCTACTGCTGGATATCACCACGTTCTGGGGGAATGTCTCTGAACTAAAAAGCTGTCATGTGCCAAAGTGAATTTTTCCAAACTTATAATAAACAGTTTCTAGCTAACATTTTGTTTTGGGCTTTAGATAAAACTATGCTGATAGGTTGGTAATTTTTATTTTTCCCTTTGAGGGGAAAATCTCTATCTGTAGAAGTGCTATAATCTCTTGTGGCATTCTATACAAATGTTTTTAATCTATCTGCTTTGAGCGTGTATTACCATTTGCCAGTTATTGCAGCTTCAGTGAAAAGTCTGAGTGTTGTCTATTCACCCTGTACCGTACGAAGCAATTACCTTCCCATATTAATATGTGCTTGTAATTTTTCTTTTTATTTTCTTTCTCCAAACATGAAAGCAAACACTTTTGCCAAGGCAAAAAACATTCCTTTGTCAGAAGCTCTTGTAATTAACACAAATAAGCAAAGCCAGGCCCTCTTTGTTTGATAATGATGGATTTATAGGTGGAGTGTTTGCTCCCTTAAATAGGAGGAACTGGAAGGCTCTATGTGGAGCTCCTGTGGTGGCAAAGGGAGGCAAGGGGAGGTAATTTCTTTAACTGCACTTAATGCAGACAGCCCACGGCGCGGGGAGTGCTGCACAACTTGCCTCCAGAGGCCACAGAGATAAAAAGGGAAGGAAAATACAGTGGGGGAGAGGAAAAAGGAGGGGGCTTGCCTTTGTTGTGCTGGTCAGAAATTATCAGTGAACAGGCATGTCATGCCCTTCTGCCATTTATTATCCTTTTAGGAATCTGAAGTTTCACATGATGTGTTTTAGCTTCCAGGTGCATACAAACTGTTGCCCCACCCCCTGCCTATTCTTTTATTCCATATTAACGCTCTTTGGGTTTATAATGGGTTCTGTCCCTCGCAGACTGTGCTGTGTGACTGGCAGGAGCCCGTCTCGGTGACCTTTCCTCCCAGGCTGTGCTTTTTTGTAAGGTGGAACAAAAAATTGCGGGCTGGTTGACTGGCCCCTTGCTGTGGGTGGTCCCATTTTATCCTTTTTTTGTACATAAAAAAGCTACCCTTGTGTGAACGTGAAAAAGCTACATCTTGTGTGGATTCACTGCCAGTTTAGCTGATGAATAATAAAAAAAAAGTATTAATTATATGACTAAGGGAGGGAAAAATCCAGATGTTTCGTGAATTACCAGTAGGGGAAGAACCAGCCTGAGGAAGAGGAGAGTTGACTTAGGCTGAACTTTGGAAACGGAGGAGACTTAATGAAGGAGTCCAGGGAGTTTCATTAGTATGTTCTAAAAAAAAAATAAAAATCATATGTCCTGTATTGTTGCATTATCGAATGTCTCACCTGCCCTGAAAGATCTAAATCTAAGGAGTTTCTAAAGCTTAGGTGCTGTTCTGGAACAGGCTGCCTTGGTTTCCAGCCCAGCCTCCTGTACGAGCAGGTGGTTCCTCTATGCAGGAGCAAACTTCTGCCTCACTGATTTCGTAAGCACCCATCCAGAGTGCCCAGGAGCTCCAGAAAAGCTCTCCTTACAGAGTCAGCCTTGTTTGCATCTCAACTGTGTGTGCTTTAGGACTTTTACACTGCTTTTCTTTTTTGATCATTATTTTTGCAGTTCTACCGTCTGCACATTTTATAACTTCTGTATTAATAAACTCATCTACTTTAGCAACTATTAATCTGAGCATTTGGAAATCACTATGGATATTGCCCATTTGCTCCTGAACATTTTAGGAATCATAAATGTGACATGATGTAAATCTGTACATGAAATATTACCTCTCACATAAAATCTGCATAGATTTTTTTGCCTTGGTTATTTCACAGCCTGCTCTCTGTGGTCATTTCTGTATCATCAATGACTTTCTCTTTGCCCCTTGAATATAAAAAATTCTACTAATTATTGAACAATCTCTCTAAGTTAAGCCAAATAAGGGCTTAATGACTTTTCAGATTCAAGACTTCATCTGCCTAATATTTCATACACATATTGTAAATGCTGTTCACCTAGTTGAAATATCGTGAGAATGTCCATAAATTGATGTCATTTTCTCTTCCCATCTGTAATCTGGAAACAGAAAAAATAAATTACCCTGTATGCTGTTTTTTCTGTTTCATTTGAGCACTACAGGTAGATACTTTTTTCCCCCCTCTACTCTAATGTATCAACATGCTTTAGCACCAGAGATGTTTTTAAGTTGATAACCTTAATTCACCTGTGATTATTATGCTGAGTAAACTCCAAGAAGTTTAAAACTTGAGATAAGCACAGACTTCTGCAGGTGTTTAATCCAAAATATTTGAGTCTAGGGAAGGTCTCTAGGATTTTTTTCTCAGCCAGAAATTTCATAACAGGAGTTTTCTGTGTGGGATAATTCATTTCACAAATTGAACCATTTAGAAACTTTTAGCAGTCTTGAGGGGAATTAAAAAAAAAAAAGACTTTTTGTATCTGCTTTTAAAGTTCTTGGAGGAGGGACAAGATGGCATAGATCACCAAAAAATGTGGTTGTCTAGGACAGAGGCCATGATTCAGTTTACCTACTGCGTCTCAAAAGAATGATGATTGATAGACTGAGTGCAGCTATGTTTCATCACTATAAATCTGAAACTGCAAATAACTTTGGCTTTGCAGGGACTCTGCTATGTTCTAGACTTTGAGCTGACAGAATCATGAGGCTGCTAAAGTGAGTGGACCTGTGACAAATTTACACCAGGGCCACTGGGAATAGAGTTTGACTGAATATTTCTTAAAAGACAATAACCATTATTTTCTATTAGCATTTTCTACAAGTCTCCAGGTCTTTTTAGTATAGTATCCAATTATTAAAAGAATTTGCTTAGTGGCTGTGTGTCATATGATGGATTAGTTGATGATGTGATGGCAATGTTTCTGATCAGAGTTAATGGTAGTGTCCTTCACAATGTCTTTTAAATGAGGTCAGGAAAGTCTTCAATATACTAAATATTCTCTGGATTCTTTTGCTTTGATTGGATAGTGAGATACAAATGGGTCGTTACTTTCTAGGTGAACTTAATGCCTGTTATGATAGCTGCACATAATGCATTACATTAATGGAAATACCAACAGACTTGTGGGACTTTAGGCTGTGTTCTTTTTGATAGGTGCCGTAACATTCGGGGGATGTTGTGATTGATGCAGTATCAATAACACTGCTGACTAACCTGCCTGACTTATTTTGCAACCGTCCTAGGGAAATAATTTTGTGGTTAGGACTCAGTAGATGTGGAGGAACGTACCTCTCACCAAAAATTGTTCAAGCCTTGCCTTCTTGGCAGAAACAGGGGCAAACAGGTAGCCATAGTAGGCTGGAAACATTGTCCATTTGGGATTACAGAAATAATAAGGTGAAAAGTAAAAGAACTAGTCAGTAACCAAATCAGGTATGCTAAGGATCATATAATGTTTCAAACGAGAAAAAAGATGAGTTGGCATTTCTGGTAATTTGTATTATAATTTGCTAATAGATGTTCTTATTTTTTAAGTCCTGCTAGTCAGATTATTTTGACAAGCCATTATAACAAAATTTCGTAATATTCTTAAGATTTGAGACTATTCAGTGGTATTACTGTCAAAATTTAAAAGTTAATTAAGATAATTATGGGTCTAGCATAGGAGTCTCATCGTGGGAAACAAGCATTTGTTCAGATTGGGTTTGCAAGATTTTTATGATCTTCACTAACAATGACCAAAGCCAGCCTGACTCTGACCCTCAGTACTTGTTCCACTTTAAGACTAGAAAATCTGTTCTATTACAGAATGGGTGATTCATGATTTTGTTTAACCCTATTGTATTTTTTCCTATTAAATTTTAGAACTCCCCAAAAGTGAGCGTGATTGTAAGTGGCAAAACTTCCTGCAGTAAATGGGGAGGACCTGACCGTTTCACAGACATGAGATTGCATCCAAATTCCTTTTCAAGTATCCAGACAAACAGGCTTTCCTTCCATCCTTTCCAACGGGACTTCAGGTAAGAAATGGATTGCATATTCTCTTGGTCCAGGTGATGAAAGTATGCAACATCTGCCTGAGTGATTCATTGCACAGAAATGATGGGCACATAGGCAAGGTCAGCTTCTGCAGAGCTTTTATTTAAGCAAATTCAGACTCCTTATTTCTATTGTCCAAACAATTTTTGCATTTCTCTTTGGTAGCAGTGTCATTAACATCAGGGGTTTGGACCTGTTTTTAATTTTTGATGCTGAAAACATTCTTCCAGTGGCAAAGTTAAAAGTAGCTGAGTCTCTTGGCAAAATCTGGCTGTAGTGCAAGCTGAACAACCTTGATGCGTCTATAGAAGCTCTGGCTCGTTACTTCTGTGTGCTCTGAAAGGCGGCGCTCCTCCCCATGTGCTTCGTGACCAAAGCATAGCTTTGGTCACGAAGGTAAAAGGAAGGGCAGATGTTAGAGTGTTTTCTGTTCAAAATAGGGTGGTTTTATGGTAAAGCTAGGCATATGTTTAACATAGCAATTTTCTAAATGTTTCTAAGCTTCTTCAGAATAAATTTCTACTAATGCCACTTAAAATCCAAATAAATATGTATTGGAATGATTGGAGCTGAGGATTTGTAGCCTTCCTAGAATATCAAAGGCGTGAGAAGAAAAGGTTTGGCTCAGAGGAAGCCAGGGCAGGGAAGAAAGGATGCAAACAGACGTCAGACTAAGTACAACTTTCCAAAGTGAAATCCTGCAGGTCAAATTAGAAACCTATCTGTCAAGGTATTCTTATCACATATAGAATAGCTAATTTAAATACCATTATAAAAAGTTAATTAAGCATAATCTGCAAAAACCTGAAGTATAAAACTAGAAGACTAAAATTAATAGTGTAAGAATGAGATTAATTCAGTTTTAAACTAATGGTTTTTACATGATATCTTCCATTAAACCATAGACTCATTTGGGGACTGCAGGATAGTAAATTTTTATCAGGATTTAATTTTTTTTAATTTAGAGCAGAGCTCTGTAATAACATTTACCATGGAATACTCAAATTAGGTTAATTACGTGTGTCAATTTTTGTTCATAAATCATTTTTAAAAATAAACTTGGGACACAAGGTGGGTAATATACTGCATTAGTGATAATGTATTTCAGAGTGGTGCTTTTATTTGGATGCAGCAGAAACTGATGGTGCTGTTCATTATATATTTGTAAAGACCATAAAGTGGAAACAACATAAGATTTGATGAGATGTCCCAGGATTAAGCAGGGCAAGTTCTCCTGAATGACCATGAATCAAATCCAGAATACAGAAATTAAGTTATCCCTTGGAAACGATGTACAGAACACGACCTGCCTGTGTTTCTTTACAGTGATTGCAAATAGCTTTTATAGGAAAGCAAATATCAGTCGTTTTTCATCACCTTTGAAAACCTTTTCCAAGAGCGTGGGCATTCCAAGTAGCGTTCTTCAACAAGTGGATAACAAAAGGGAAACCTTTTGAGCGGCAGGTGTCCTCCTGTCGACAGGGTTGGCTAACCAGTGGTTCATACAGCGCATTCGGAAAATGAATCGATGCACCGAAACGCTCTTTTATTGAAAGACTTTTCATTGCTGACACAGAATATGTGATGCTTTCTACGGTGAAGGTATGTGCAGACATTACTCTCTTTTTCCAAGCACAGATAACTTTGTCTTAAAAATCAGTTCAGTTGCCAAGTGATTGCAGTGCTCTTTTCTGCCACCTTATTTGCAAATCTCAAGAACTTAACAGCTAGAAAATAATTAGTTAAGGGACATCGTAAACCTTAACACAGCCCACACAGTAAGCACATTGGCCTGAATGAAATCCTTGCAGCTGGCCAAACCACATTTTTTTATGTGACCCAGAAAAGGAGAATTTGAATGGCTTTACGTTCGCTCCGTGTGGAGAAGTCAATGGTTCTACCCATCGAGTAGCTCAGGGCAGGTTCAAAGTCCTCTGCCTTGCAGCTTGTAGCCTCAGGGGCTACTCTGGAAGATAAGGAATATATGCTGTGATATTCTGGTCAAACAGCAGTTTTCGCAGGCCAGATGCCAGGGACTGGGAGGAGGGCTGTTGCATGACTAAGCTGGCAATGTTTCACCAGAAAATAAGCTCATCATAGTGAGCAAGTCAGGAATTTTGATAGAAAGGGGTAATAAAGCCAATTTAATGACCTGTAGTAGGAGCAGGAAATCTGATGTATTTTTCTGATCAAACATAAAGGAATATTTATTTCCTCACAGAACCTCCTCTGGCCTATAGTTATGAAAGTGAGGTGTGGGATTTGTCAGCATGATTTCTATATTGGAGTACATTCTTTCAAAGGGTAACCATTAAAGTAGCTGGACTGGGAACCCAGCAGTGCTGGCAACTACAGTATGATTTTGTCAGATATGGCAGCTTCTGAGAAATCTCCAAGGTAAATTCATATTCTAATAGAAGGAGTTCAGTGGATCCCCAGAAAGTAGATTTGGTATCTTAGTCATCTATCTATTGATTTATCAGCTTTATCACTTGAATCTTTTAAAAATCTAATTTTATTTAATCCACCTATTTTTTCAACAATCCTATTGCTGCATTATTGTAGTGGGGAAGCTGGAATTAATAAATGAAATGGCAAAAAGGAAGAAAGTTTGATTTTATTTCATTATTTTATTTATTTTTTATTTTATAATATTTTCCTTTTATTCTTTGCTCCCACTTGTCTTCTTAGTACACTAAAAGAGATTGTTAATTTTTTTTTTTTTTTTTTACATAAATGCTTGTACTTAATGAGACGATTGCCAACACCCAGCAGAGGCCTGATTTGTCTGTGCTTTGGGGGTAACTCCATTAACTGCAGTGAGATTGCAACACCCATTTAGGAGTTATGGCTCTAATAATATTGTGGAACGTGCTTTTGGGGATAATCAGAGAATACAGATTTGTCTGGGACAGAGAATGTGTGGCATGCAGAGCACGCGTGCATAAATACATGTTCATACACATGTTTTCGGTGGGGTAAATGGACATAGAGGACAGGATGCTGCTGGTTTTGCAAAGGACCCGACTGTATCCCGTGTTGGCGGATGAGCCCCTCTGAACACAGGGACCCCACCATTTCATACCAGTCAATGCTGGGAATTTGAAACAGTGGGTGTGTAGGGAAGTCATGTCGTGTTCCCGCCACACAGGATGGTGTAGGGAAACAGTCTGATGTAGGGAAACAGTCTGACTACTAGTACGTCACAGCACGGACCTGCTGGCCAAAATGTTTCTGGTGGTCATGTCGGTGTAGGGTTGAGGAAGGAAGCATCCCTTGCTGACAGAGCCTTTGTACACAAAATCAGGAGCTGCTCCGTACACAGCAGTATCACAAACCAGAAACTATTCTCTCTCTGAAGACACTGTCCAGGGCTTTTTTCTTCCATGGCTCCCAGGTGGCACATCTCTGCGTCACTGAAATGTCACATTACCGAATGCACGCGGGTTGTGCTGTGACACAAAAGTGGCGACTGTTGATTAATTACGAATAGGGTGATTTTCTGTGTTTCTTTGGTTCTCAAATTGCCTGAAAGTCAGTGAAATGTGGGTGGCTAGCCCTCTTGGGGTAAGACTGCACTGAAATTTGGAGATGTGCTCATGTCATCGGGGACAGCGCCCAAATACACTTTCATTTGGCTGAGAGTAAGAGTGAAAGTGTACGGCACAGGCTCAGCGTGGTGGCCTGCTCCCGCCTGCATCCTGAATTCCTGGAGAGCTTGTTCAGCTCCTGCCCAGCTTCTTGTCATGGTTGCTGTTATCTCCTGAACTGGTTCATCTAAAGTCTGTGCAGATGTGCCTGTGCGTGCTGCACTGAAGACTGTACGCTTACCCCTGGGCTCCTAGGAAGAGCTGGTTAATGATGTTTATTCCGCTCAAAGACTCTTTAATTTAGCCAGCAACAGCATAATGTGATCCAGTGTCTGAAAATGAGAGTTAAAAGCATTCAAGTTGGAAATAAAAGGCCAGCTTTTAGACAGTGAGGGTAGTTAATCTATTGGCATAGTTCATCCAAATAGTAATTTCTTTTTCATGTAGCTATTTAAGAAGGGTGTGTAATTCTCACTTAAAAAAACTCCTGGAATGTCTCACTAGTAAAACTCCTCTGTAGTAAAGGAGCTACTACAATTACTTAAGGAACTTCAGGCCCATAATTCCACTTCAGCAGTCAGCGGTAGGGCTTTGTGCAAGGAGGCACACACAGTACTAAGTGGCTTGTGGCAGGCCAGAACATGGACCAGGTTCTGCTCTTTGTCCTTTTTCGTCTGCTACAAACAAGTGGTAGGTTCTTTGCAGGTGTTAGCAAGCTGCGTGGTTTTATTTTCATCCTTCAAAACCCCAGTCTCAAGACTTTTGTGCAGAATCCCTAAAGCACTGCTATTTGTTAGAACTTTCATTGTGGGAGACAAGGAGGTGTGTGTTCCTCTCAGCTTTTGCCATCGGAGATTTATGTTTGTGTTTATTGAAAAACTCTTCACTAATATGAAGTGAAGGTAATTGTATAAAAAAAAAAAAAAAACCTAGTCCCCAATTTTTCTACCTCCCTAATGCTATTTTAGAACTAATACATTAATGTATTTACTTATGAAAGAAATCACTATTTATATTGTTTCTCACCTTTTCTTACCCAAACCTTTCTATTTTCCATTTATTATCTCTCCTTGTAGCATAATGCTAGCTGTTTGTCAGATACAAGGCTTCACTGCAGAAATAATATGCTATTCATTACTAAAAGCCTGATAATGGGTAAAAGATCAGCCCTATCTGGAAGTGGTTTTAGCCTTGAAGAGTTGTGATCTTCTGTAATGGATGCTTTTTATGTTATATAATGTGCCTTGTCATATTTGAGAAAGGGAAACAAAACTTAATTTGAAGAAAAATGTTCCTTGGATATGGCATGTGTGTTTCCTTGAGGTCATGAAGCTCTGGAGCAATACTGACATCCAGAGCATTCTCTCCAAAGGTTATGTGCCTTCCTCTTCCTCCCCACCACCCTTCATCATTGTTCACATGGAAACTCCCTGTTTAGGCTTCTGGCCTCTGCTCATGTTTCACATGTCCTTTTTGCTCTTACCTTTTCAGTAACCTACTCACCAGTCTCTTCTTTTTGATTTTGGAGCTGTTTTCCAAATTGTTCCCTATTTTTGGCGAGTAAACGTAATCACACTTAAGTTTGCTTGCTTTCTCCCTCACAATACATACCCAACACATTTGTATTCCGTACCTACTAAGCTAAATTAGATTTTATCATCTTAGGATCAGGTTTTTCTACTGGTTCATATGTGTTCATTGCAAGCAAAATTCTGCTGTTAGGTAGAACGTTGTGAATAGTATTTATAAATTGGCTTACCTGATGCAACTTTGCTTTGCATGTAATTCATCTCATTTCACCACCAAGTTTCACAGGACCTGGCTCCACTGAAGCCAAAATCCTGCTGTCTTCGGGAGAGAGAATTAAATCCCAGTGTATCTTAATAAGTCTTGAATGAGAAGTAAGATCCAGGCTGGCACTCTGTACAGGGATGTCATCAGTTTCCTATATTTTTAACTCATGTTGAAATGTGCTTTTTGAACACACCTACGTGTGCACACAAGCGTCAGTCCAGTAGACTTAGGAAGGAGTTTTCCATTTAGAAGTAGATCCGAGTAATGCAAGATTAATGAGATCAATTTGTTTTGGTCTTTCACTGACTTTCTGATTACTTTTAGCTCTGGCTAGAATCCAGCATGGATAATTACATTCTTCCTACCTAATTCCCCCTGTAGTTTCAGTTGCATATGGCATTCTTTGGCTCCTGTTGGGTTTTTGTTTGCTGGGAACTATTAAACTGTTCTACATTTCACCCCAGAATTGGCTGCATTTCAATAGCTCATGAAGTGTTTCATTTTTTGCATTGTTTATAAAGCACCTTGGGACTAATTTGGATTAGGGGTCCCACCTGAATTGAAGAATATATTATTTCCATCCCTGACATCCTTCATAACTTTTAGATCTTAGAATTTTACTAAATATCTCTCTATAGAATTGCTAGGGTTGGAAGGAAACTCTGGAGATCAAATGGTTCAACCACTTGCTTGGAGCTAGGTCAGCTACAATAGGTTGCTCAGGACCATGTGTGGTTGGGTTTTTCATATTTCCAGGAATACAGACTTCACACCCTCCCTCAGCATCCTGTTGCAGCCCTTGACTACTCTCAGTGTAAAAAAGTTTTGTTATGTTTAAGCAGAATTTCCTGTATAACATTTTGTGCCCTTTGTCTCCTCTTCATGGATGGGATATCACTTCAAAGAGTCTGTCTCCATCTTCTTTACTGTCTCCCATCAGGTGTTTATACGCATTCATAAGATCCCATTGAGCCTTCTCTTCTCTAAGTTAAACATCTCTCAGCCTCTCCTCGCACGTCAGATACTCCATGCCCTCAACCATCTTCATGGCTTTTTGCTGGACTCACTCTAGTTTGTCCATGTCTGTCTGGTCCTGGGGTGTCCAGCTCTGGACACAGCACTCCAGATGTCCTCTCCTCAGTGCTGTCTAGAAGGGAACAATCATCTCCCTCAACATGCTGGCTGTTCCTAACGTAGTCGAGGGTGCCATTGGTCATCTTTGCCTCAAGGGCACATTGCTGGCTCGTATTCTCAGTTTGTGTTTTCAGAATTTTTAAAAGGGTCCTCCTCCTTTTACTCAATCTTTCACTTCTTTTTGCCCTTTGAACTGTCACAAAAATGCCAGCTTTAGTTTAAAACTTCTTCATTTTCAAATCTACTTGGTATAATCACTGTAATAAAGATTATTGTGGTGGGTTGACCCTGACTGGATGCCAGGTGCCACCAAAGCCACTTCATTACTCCCCTCCTCAGTGGCACAGGGGAGAGGAAATGTAACAGAAGGTTCGTGGGTCAGGATAATAATTTTGCCAGTTACCATCGTGGGCAAAGCAGAATCAACTTGGGGAAATCAGTTTAATTTATTGCCAATCAAATCAGAGTAGGGTAATGAGAAATAAAAAACAAATCTTAAAAACATCCTTCCCCCACCCCTCCCTTCTTCCCAGGCTCAGCTTCACTCCTGAACTTTCTACCTGCTCCCCCCCAGCAGCTCAGGGGGACAGGGAATGGGATTGGAGTCAGTTCATCACACGCTGTCCCTGCCGCTCCTGCAGTTCTTCACAAATGGCTCCACCCTCCCTCCCACGGGATGCAGTCCTTCCAGAGCAGATGGCTCCAGCATGGGTCCCCACGGGGTCACCATCCCAGCCAGCAAACCTGCCCCAGCCTGGGCTCCTCTCCCCACGGGGTCACAGGCCCTGCCAGGAACCTGCCCCAGCATGGGCTTCCCATGGGGTCACAGCAGGGGAATCTATCCCAAACCAGAAGTTTCAAAAACCATGTGAGCCTGAAAAACTTTGTTTTTTCCTAGTACTTCTTGTAGTATTTGAGAGTTTGCATAAAATGCTGAATTAATGAAATAAGGTTGCAACTGGACAAATTAGTATTATGGTATTACAAGCACGGAGAATCAAGCTTTCTGATGACTGAGGTTGTACTATTATGTCGTTTTAAGCCTCAAAGGAAAGGGTTTCAATGGCGTGAAGAACTGATTAAAAAATAATAGCATACCCTATAACACAGATAAAAAGGATAACCTAATTAGAGCAGTGTAAAGGCGTTTGGCAATCTGGCATTCATTTCTAGCTTGGCTGCAGACTTTCTGAATAACTTGCAGAAGTTGTTTATCTTTTCAGGTCTTCATATCTTTATCACTAAATTAAGGAGGAAAGACATTCCTGGATGCTTATTCTAACCCTAAAACAGGGGGAGGGGGAGTCATCTTTATTTTGCAGAGGTGATCCAGAGGGGAAAAAAAAAAATCTTCTAATTATCAGACCTTTGAATGTTACCATAGTAAAAGCAGTAGGTACATATACATTTAAAAAAATAATCTAGATGCACAGTTAAAATTTGTGCAATATGTGCTTTTAATTTTTTTTTCTGGTTAAGCTGCAGTTGCCCTTCATTTTAAATAGCCTGTGTCCAGCTTCATCATACTGTACTGCCTACTTGAAATGAGAATTTAATTTCCAGCTCAAATTCAGGGAATAAGTGGGGAATTATATCTGAATTTTACAAAATGAAGGAGCAAGGGTTTTCTTGGAATCCTTGTGTAGACCATTAAATGGCAGTTATAAAACCAGCATAATAAAATGAAATTGTGACACATTTCTCATTGACATGCATGACAATTTCTGCAGTTTTGTTGGAGTTGAAAATTCACTTCCAAGGTGCATTAATCTCTAATTCACCTATGGACTTTTGCTCCTGCATTTCAAATTGCTAAAAATATAAAAATAACCATTTTGGGTGTGTGTGTGTTATACACTGTTCCTTATAAGTAGCTCTAGAAATGCTTTGCCTAACAAATTAGGGTCTTTACCTGTTGTTGGGTTGGGGTTGGTTTTTGTATTTTATCAACATAGAGTTTATAATTAGTCTGGTGAACAAATGTGTCCACAGGTGTTTTCAGCACATACCTGTGAGGATCCCTTGCTGGTATTAAGCTCATTGGCATCCATGCAAGGATATTCGTCCTTTGTTTCCAGTTAAGCTCATGGGAAACTTTAGACATAAATCCCACAGACTTAATTCCCTACCCAGATCTGATAATTGATTTTTCTTCTTTTTTTGGGGTATGTTCAGTATGGCTGAATGTTGCTGACATAGTACCTGCTCCATACTTTAGAGATCTTGGTGAGCTTTCTAATTTTAAAGTATTAATATCCCATCTTTTCTAAAATGTAGAACTCGATTAATTTTAATAACATTAAAATAATTTTGCCAAATCTGGAATTCTATTCAGGACTCTAGGCTGCAAAGCTTTAGATAGGGTCCCAAGGTTGAGAACTGAATCTGAATCTTGTTGAGAAGTGAAATCAATTTTTAACAGAGGTCTCTTTCCACAAGATTGTCCTGATCTGAAGGGTAGTGCTATGATTCTTGCAGTAAGTCTACAGTTATTTGAAAGATTAATTAGTTTCCCCCCCTTCTAAAACAGACAAAAGTGACTATGAAGGCATAAAACCTCTAAATTTGATTATAAAGTAGCTTAAAAAGCTGATTGTTCTCCTTAATCTCTTCCAACAAGTCATGTAATGTTTGTGCTGCTGCTTTTTATAAGATCCACTTCACCTCCCTGAGACAGGAATGTTACCATCTTTAAAGCTGATGTCCCCAAAATATCTTACTTTATTAATAGTTTCTGTCACAGATGGTGACAGGAATGGCATTATGTCTCTGGCAGTACTGGAAGAGTTATTAGTACACAGAAAGTTAGCGCTTGGAATGCTGCCTTCTACGTGCAATGTTCGTTTAGGATCTTACTGTATCCTCTGTTGGAACTGCAGCAATTACTGTGGCATCATTCCCAGGTTCGGTATTCACAGTATTCCCTTCTGCAGGAGAGTTATTTTTGTATCCCAGTGGTGATTGTTAAAACAGTGATATAATTTTTCTCTTGATGATCACAATTTTCGTATTTCAGTTTGGTTCACTAGGGCACTGACCCTAAAGGAACTTTCCAGCAGGCTCAAAAGGCAGATCTTGTGCTATAATTGTATCCCGTAATTTCTTGGGAAAGCCCCAGTCGTCCGATCTAGACTTCGAAACTTCACCTGATTTCACTTTAAGTGAATCAAGTGTGCCTGACTCACAGTCATAAGTACGTCTGTATTAAGATCCGGCTAAGGCCATAACCCCACTTTGTTGGCTCATTACAGATGTGCAGCAGGGTTTATGTGGTGGGTACTGGACGATGCATGGTCTCCAACAGTGTGCAATGAGAAGGGAGTTTAAGTAAGAGCTTCTTTCAGGTATCACACAGAACTGTGAGACAAAGTGTCATTTAACTGAGTTCACAAACTATGAAACTCAAGAATTGTTGTGAATTTGTAGCCAGGTACCTTGTGTTTGGTAATTTATTGAAAGAGTTGAGAGGCTTGTTAACATTCCTCATCAGAAGACAGACAAATTCCCTCAGCTCTATACACTGAGCATGACGCCATACGGTGTGGGATGTCCCTGGGGTCAGTCAGGGTCAGCTGTGCTGGCCGTGTTCCCTCCCGGCTCCTTGTGCCCCCCCAGCCACTCGCTGGTGGGGTGGGGTGAGAGGCAGGAACAGCCTTGGCTCTGTATGAGCCCTCCTCAGCAGGTACTAAAACATCCCTGGGTTACCCACGCTGTTTCCAGCACAAATCCAAAACACTGCCCTGTACCAGCTACTGTGAAGAAAATTAATGCTATCCCAGCCAAAACCAGCACATCTGTGAATTTTCTCCTTCCTCAAGTTTAGTATCCTTTAAAGCCCTGTGCGTACAACACTGTTTGCTCTCCAAAGAATGCTTCCTTGCTGTTTGACCAAGACATGTGCTAACTAAAGCCCTTCACCTTCCTTGCCAAATTAATGACTACTTGTGACTGGTGGCCTCATCCTTTTGTGTTGTGAGCGGTAATGGCTGGAAAAAGTAGTTACTGCCTTATGAGAGAAGCCATTTAATAGGGAATATCACCCATTGCAACCCTGCTTTTTATCTTCTGACTGAAGCTCAGAGATTTAGGCTTGTTTCTTAATAGCTTTGCTGTAATCCACACTTGTCATTGTGATGTGTATCTAGGAGGCAGGTATTAAGTATTAATAAACCTGCTATTTAGCTTGGTTTTGCAAGGTAGAGGAAATTGAGATCCTTATTTGTCAAGGTATTTAAAAGCGTGTTAGAAGTCCCATTAAAATCAGTGCAACTACTCACATGCTTAAAGATAAGGCTTTATCAAGACTGAGACTACTGCTCAGTACTTGACAGAATATAGCCCTAAATATATTGTCTCTGTGTTTCCACATGCTCTAGATTTGCACATTAAATAAATCAGTCATCCTTACAAGATTACAGATCGTAATAAAGCATTTAGTATCTAAAAGTCTTCACTTTTTCATCTTACACAAGCATCATGAAATCTTAATGTTATTAGAGGTTAAATAATTTATGTTGCTTGCATAAGAGAAAATGGCATAGAATACCCATGGTCTGTGGGCCTGAATTTCTAAATGTCTCTTACTGACAAAAAATAACATGTATTTGGATCAGGAAAATGTTTTTTCACACCCCCACCCCCCCACCCCCCAAAAAAAAAAACAGACCAGAGCAAAATAACAATATAAATCAAGAAGACAGTTCAAAGAACAAATAGATATTGCTGCAGAAGTGCTCAGTTATTTTCCAAAGTGACACTGTTTTTTTCCATGCAATAGTAGCTTCATCAGTCATTAAGAATTACACAAGTACCTGTTCATTCTTTCCTTTAAAAAAAAAATGCATTGCATGCTAACTGAAATATATGTGAACCAAGATTTAATGGTACACCCTACCACCAGCTTGTTTGAAAGATTTACAAGAGAAGTTCTCTCACTTACTCAGGTAGAGATCTTACTGATTCTGCTTCAAGGTTGCAGTCAGCAACAAGGCAGGCATTTAGACACAAGGCAAATGCAGCTTATAGATCTGCAGTTGGGCTGAGGAATTCAGAAAGTCATAGGAAATGTATGAGAGTAGCTGCCTAAGCAGATAGTTTAAATCCCATAAATCATGCAGCAGGGAAACAAAGAAAGGAGATAAACCATTCCTGACGGGTTTTTAACTTGCTGAGTCATTTCCTTACGTAGTACTGGTTTGGTTTGGGGTTGGGACTTCTATTTATTTTATTTACTTATTTATTTTGAAGGCATTCCTCCAGAAAATTGTATTATGAAACAGTAATGCAGTGATTCAAGTTAAATTCCAAACAGGCCTATGATTTGGGTTTGGAACCGAATTTTCCCAAGATCATGAACTTAGACAGGGTTCCAGTTTGGGGAGATCTATAATTTAAACATCAGGTTTGTTTCTGAACACTGAAATTGAAATTAATCTTTTCTGCAAAGTACCACAAAAAGTCTTAAGCCCACAAATAAAGTAAATTAAGAATAAAGAAAATTTTTCTCTTACCCAGAAAAACCTTTTTGCTTCTTTCAGGGCTTGTGTTCACAGAATCACAGAATGGCAAGGGTTGGAAGGGACCTCGGGAGATCATTTAGTCCCACCCTACTTTTAGTTTCTCACGTTCCAAACAAACTGTATTATTTGAGTTTTGAGTCTACTATGCTTGGTTGTTTGTGATAAAGATAACAATTCCTGACCGTACACTTGACTGCTACAAAATAACTAAAGCTAATAGATTTGAATAAGGAGAAAATTAATTATGTTATTTACCACTTCTCATTAAGGGCATTAAAACAGATGTGCATCAAGGAAAAAAAGATTAATTAATAGAGGCCAATAAGTGCAATGTTTAAAATTAAAGCAATTTTTAAATATTTACTTGTGAATAGCTTATAATGGAATATTTAATTTTAAAAAGTTACCAATTAAAAAATCATGGTAAGAAATGAAATTAATGCTGACGACTACCAGCAATTAAAAGTCTAAACCGTAAGTCCCATCTGCTTAATAAATAATCCATCAGAGCAATGTGGTGCAAGAATTTGAATGACATGATTTTAAGAATTTAGCCTTCAGCTTCCCTGCCTCTTCCTCACTGCTATCTAAGTAGAAGGTATAATGCTGAGGCAAAGCGATACACAGACAGTTGGAGAGAGCTGCATGTGTGGAGACCAGAAAATTCATGAGCAATTACTCGGTTGTGGCGACAGGCAATAGATGCTGGGAAATTGGCCTGCTGTGGTGGAGAACGACCAAGTAAATGGGTTGCAAGACCATGCAGCAGGATAGCAGGGTTAGGTTAACAGCTGGACTTGATGATCTTAAAGGTCTTTTCCAACCTAAACGATTCTATGATTCTATAGAATCTTTACCTCGTGTTGCAGCACGGTGTTTGGAATGGGCTTTGTCTGAGAGTGTTGCATTTTGGTGTATGTACCAAAAGGTTCCTGTTGATCACATCTCTTGAATATAAACACATTCTACAGATGAAGGCACCAAACTTAAAATTGTTCAAAGCTGTGAGGTGGTCTTCAGCAGCAGAGGGGGGGGAAAGTTCTGTTGTTCTTTCAGCTTCAAATCAGCTTCCCTTTACTTTTCTGTCCACTCCCTGGTTTAAAAAAAAAATAAAATTAAAATCCATATATTTATTCAGATTGAATGGCTTTGTATTAAACAAGAAAGTTTTCAGCTCTGTGATAGATGCTGGGATGCTCTTAGCAAGATATCAAGCTGTCTTTTTATTACTGAGAACAACTTTCATGAGGGAAGTAGAATGAAGTTAAATTGTGGAACAGGCTTCGGTGACCTGTTGATGGGTGGTAGCTAATAATAATGTGGTGAGAACAAGTTGCTTTTTGATCGTTTGCAGGCAGTTGATGGAATAGACTCAGGGTGTGGGGTTGCAGCCTATATTTGAGTAGTAACAGGAGCAACAACTTTTCCATGATGCCTGCATTAGTTGTAGAAACCCAATTCCTCCTGAGGGTAAGTCTGCAATGTAAGCACAGAGTTTCAGGCTGTTTTACACAAAGTTTTCTGTTTATGTTTTTTTCCTGCTCCCTGACCTTGGACAGGAGGTTGGAGTCAATAAAGTGCGTTTCTCTTTTCTTCTGCAAACACTTCAGTGTTGAGGAAGGTTGGTTGGTTGAGCTTTTTAGAACTTTTTAGGTTCATTTTTTAATTTTTCATTCTATGAATGTTTTCCAATTTGACCTCTCAGGATTACAGTATTAAAATTTCCACAACAAAACTTTTTTTGATATAGCAGTTGTAAAATATTTATAATTGAGGGATTATACTTTAGTGACTAGCACTGGAAAATGCACTCTTCTTCAGGTAAAGGGCATCCCTACTTTTCTGGTTTTTTCTCTGTCTCTAACAATTAAAATTCTCTCTAACTCTGCTGAGCAGAAGTATTCCCTTCATGTTGTCCCTGCTCCTTGCAAGCCCCATCAGGGTCAATGAAAACTCTAGCACTTAATGCTGTGAGTTTAAACAAAGCCCAGGCTCATGAAAGCATCCCTGTCCCAGAGGCAGTAAGAATGGACTTGCGTTTAAACACAGAAAAATAATTTCATTGGAAATGTCTGAGACTTCCCACTAGCTCCAGCTCTCACAATGGTTAAGTGTTTGGCTGAATTTTGGATCTAGTAGAAGAGAGTACTCCCAAAGGTTTCAGTGGTTGCAAGGCCAGGTACAACCTGATTAAGGTGAGAGGCAGAAGGGTAACATGCTGGTCGAGACTGTAAGATCACCTTGCAGTCTCTGTGAATTCCCACTGGTGTCAAAAGCACCACATCTCTCCATTGCATCAGTGCAGGTTCAGCTAGAATGAAACAAGCCTTCAAGGCTTTGGCCATGTATGTTGCTTATTTTTTCTTACTGGAATGGGAATAAACGCTTTGAAGGAATAGTTTGACAGGTAAGGTAACACCACTGAGTGATAGCGTAAGGGGTAGGTGGCTGGGGTTTGTTTCCATTTTCTTCCTTGAAAAGAATGGGGATGGAGTTTAGTAGAAACAGGGGAGCTTTTAAATATAACATCTAATATGTGATTCACTATATGGCCTCAAATGCTTACAAAATATATATATATAATTCAAAGTAAACAAACCCAACATGATTCACGGTGTTCAATAACCGCAGTGCAAGGTCAATTAGCCTCAGTACAAACTGCAAATACTTTCAGACATATAAGAGAAGCCCTAAAAAAACAGCTCACGAGCAAATCGAGCAACGTAGCTCACAATTCCGGCACAATTCCTGAGTCAATGCCAAGACTTTCTGAAAAGTTTTGGATCTGGCAGAAAAATAAGTCAATTATTTTGAGCGAGCAGTCCCTTCCATTACTTTTCACACTCCAGTGCCTTGCCACTGTTTAAGCCACTGGGGCTGGGACAAAGCGTATTTCAGCTTTTGTCAAACCTTGGGGGCAAGATAACAGGTGGCTTTTTCACCCTATCTTTGTGCATTTTTTTCAGTTGCACTCCAATTCCCAAATGTGGTTTTACCATTTCAGTTCTGATGCAATACGATGCATAGTTTGGTACATACAATACAATGGCAATTACAGTAATTATTACGGTTCTGTTCCTGTGCTGAAATCTCATTTTAGATTGGAATCTGAGAGCAAGGGCAGAAAATATATGCCTTTTGATGGTTTGTTGGCTTTATTGTCTGTGACTAGTCAACCCAGTGCTTGAAAGAATGGGAGATTACTCTGTCAGTCTTAATTTTGGTCAGAAACCAATCATAGCAGAGAAGCATTTATGAATGGATGAGCAGCATCAAGCATCAATCTTTGTTAACAGTTTATCAGTGGTAAAAACAAGCCCCTGGTCATGGATTTTAGCTGAAATAATATTGAGATTGAAGCCTGCCACAGTGGAAATACAAAAGTAAAAAGAAATTGCTATTAACATTTAGAGGGAATGAAGAACATGCACGCCGGCATGACGTAGATCCACCAGCCATTGCAGTAAGCATTAATTTAGCTTTCTGCAACACTTGGGTAACTCGGATATAAGTCTGGTGTAGAAAATAACATGCACATCGCTGTTAACCCTGCCTGCTAAAATGTAATAGCAATTCTTTCCACTAACTTAACTGACTGGTATTAGGTTATTAGATGCAGACTGCCGGGATGGTGCGACGAGCAGGTCTGTTGCACAAACTGTTAAGTTTAAAAAATAAACACATTTTTTTGTCAACATCTATTGGAAATACCTAAAATGTTTTTTGAGCTATCACTTTTCTGTGTATGTATAAGTTTGTGGGGGTTTTTTTCTGTTTTGGGTGGGAGGGGGTGGACTTTCAAATATCCACGTTTCCATGAAAACAGGATTTCAGTCATTACCTAGGGACTAGAACACATCTATTATTCTATCCAGCATGAGCAGGGCTAGGGGGTTGTTTATAGCATAGAGGAAATGAGAATAAGTGTGCGATGCTTTGATTTAGGGACACGAGAGGAGGGGTTGGGCATCTGAGGGCATATTTTATTTTGCAGAATTATTTCAGGGTACAGAGGAGGAGAGAAGCTATTCTAAACTGAGAGTCTAACTCTGTAGCACTGATTTCCACTCCAAATTTACTGCATAGTTCAATTGAATGTCTCACTGTGAAGACACCAATGTGCTGGATCTTCATCTTCTTGAAGGCAGCAGAAGCACATGTCCACAAAGGCCAATGCCCACAGGAGGTGATTTATTTGGTGAGGGGAGAAGGTGGAAGAGAGAGGAAAAGGAAAACATGACTAATGTTGCCAGATTTTGCCCTCTAGGTCAAGTAATTACACAGAAGTCTTGACTTCCTATTTTTCTAGCTGCACCTCTAATTATCTTTCTTCCATTTAAGTATGTTTGTGTCCATTACCATGAAAGCTGTATTCTAGAATATAAAATCATAAATTCTTGGTACTGCTCAGAAACTAAAATAATGCACTTCAGCATTACAAAAAAGTGTGTGTATATATATATTTTAGATAGAAACCTGACTTACAAGGTTTTGAATACTCAGTTTGGCAACAGTTTACTAATTTTGGGATGAGAGACCCTCTGAAGGTTGAACCTAGAGCTGTGCCCCAGTTAACCCAGGAGTGTTCCCATTTAACCAGTGCCTGCTGAGATAGTCTCTGAGGACCTACTTCTGAGAGTTGTCCAGAATCTTTTGCTAGTTCAGCCTCAAAAGAAGGTATGCAAAGAAATGCTAAGTACCTCCCCCAACTGGTCTCTGAGACTGAGTTCAGAAGACATCACTTCTGATATTCAAAGGGTCGGGATTAGTGGGAGGGAATAGGGCAGAGCAGAAAGAGTGTGTGCAATGCAAACAGACATGAGAGCAGAAATACAGCCATGAGGAGAAATTTTGAAAGTGAGAAGAAATGAAAGCTTGATCTTGCTAGTCAAAGAAAAGAGGAGTCAATGAGGAGATCTGAGGATTTCTATAGACTTCCCAATCTTCAAAGACTTTAAAAAATATTAAGGTGGGTTTTTTTTATCATTTATAACATTATATGGAAAAGAGCAGATATAAAAAGCATTTAGGCATGTACAAAACAAAAACATTAAAAAAAAATCCAAACAGCACCCAAGGTCCTTCTGAAAAGCAGCCCACCTCCCTCAGATAAGATGACAGGCTGAGTTTTATCATCTTATCCAAGATGAATAAAATTTCAAAATTCAAGCCCAGCTCAGTGGCGATTTAGAGCAGGAGGGCAGTTGTTTCCAGTGTAACTGTGAGACTGATAACTGTCAAGTGACACTGATGAGCACAGCCCCTTGGAGAAAAGCTGGACGTAGAACCTGAACATTATAACAGAATATCCCTTGGCACACTAAACAAAGCTAAGCTAAAACTCTCATTAGCATGCCTACGCTTCCCTTTGGCCGTTGACATTTCTGATCCCAAGGGAGTTATAATGAAACAATATACTGCAAACTGCCCCAATTTTGTTACTGTTTTTATTGCTAATGCTATTTGGAAGGAAATTGTGCTTGACCTTTAACTGGGTAAGTTTACAGTCAGGTCTCAAGGAGCTGACAATTAGCATCTAATCAATAAAGAGTATCATTGGCTGGGTAGTCCCTTTCCCTGCTCGGTTTAGACTTTTACTGATCTACAAATGTCTGTAGTTTAAGACACATCAAGGCCTTGAAGGTGGACATCAGTGTAGCAGCAGAAAGCAGCGCTGCTCCCACTCAGCTGCCCACTTGACCGTTCGGATGCAGGTGGTAAATGCTACTTTCAGTTCTATTGACTTTTTTTCAGATGCCTTACAGGAGAACAGGGTTTCCAGACTGTATTGGTGCATTTTTCCTCTGAAAAAACAGGCTTGTGTTAGGGAGACAGAATGTGAACAGTGCACCCGTGCTACAACTCACATTTTAAAATGAAAAATTTATTGTGGTAAATGATAAAAACTACTTCTGCACCATGCAAGCTGTTGCCACAATGTCATTGTGTTCGAAAAAGTGTGATGAACAGCACTGGGGGAATGGGAATAAAAATCTAGAGCCTTCACTCGTGTGAACTTAATGAAAGTCTAGGGCATTTGGTGTTTTGCAGGCCTAAAATTCTTAACTGCTATGGTCTAGATTTCTCTAGATTGATATTTTGATGGTAATTGTCCCTGGAAAAAAACCTTCTACCTCTGAAGGTTTTTCCAATGAGTGTAGAGCCTGCAAAAGGGACCCTACAAAACTGATCCTACACTGCTCCTTCCAAGCTGCATTATAAGTAAAATGCTAGAAGCATTGGGGTGATAGTGTGCATCAAAGGAGATTGCTACAAAAGGAACACACAAGAGGTATGCAGCAAGCTAATGGAGGGCTATCTAATGGCTTGTGAGAATAAGTAGCGTTGTCTTTAAATTGCTTGGTTCAAGCCACCACCAAAAACCTTTCTGTGCTATGAAAATGTCCTTTCCATCCCATGAGGTCTCATATGTGAAGTACAGGTTTGATAGACTGTTGTTTATTGGTTTTAAGCTAAACCGTAATTGAACATGGTGTACTGCAGTTTTAGATGAGAGGTCAATCTAATTGCCAAGTAATTGTCTGAAAATTACATGAACAATAAAACATAAAGTTGTACACTTTGTAACATGCAGTGTCAGGCTGGTAAGAAATGTTTTTACATTTAATTGACATTTAACAAAATAATTACAAGTCCTTCGGGATAATTAGAACACACACTGTATTTGCAAAGTGCTTAAAATACTAGTTGACCTTTAGTAAGTGTGTTAATCAATAACAAACATATAACTTGCTATTATGCCAATTAAATGCCTGTGTATTTTGTTCAGATATTTAAAGGTGAAGGTTAAATCATGTTAAATCATTACCCTCTCAGGATGGGCATTTTGCTCTGATGTGTGGCTTCCAGAGAAAGCATGCAAAATACCTTGTGAAATGCCCCGGGGATCTTCCTAATCCTTTTTAAAATTTACAGAAGGGGTTTTAAAACCTTGTACTCCTGTGAGTTGCACTCACAGGACTCATTCCCAAGATGCATACTTCTGAAGAGATGATCCTTCTTGCACCTCTCTTTTGTCTTTCTGAAAATTTTAACGAATTTATGTTAAAGTATGCGGTGGTTCTCCAGCAGCGTCTCCCCTATTTGTCCAACATCCAGAGAAATATAATGAGGTGGCTGCAAAATTACCTTGGATGTAAGGCCTCTTTCACCAAAGAGATGAATATCTTCTCCTGAGATAGGAATATTATGTTTAATACTTGCTAACAAGTTAATAAAGTAGTTAGTGTGGGATTAGAAAATACTTGTGTTGCGTTATGCTTTTCTATAACACTTGGTGCAGGACCTCAAAGGTAAAAAGCAAAAATACTTGGTGCAAGCAAAAGTTGCAGATTCTCTGCCAAATTCAGTGAAGTGGCTAGAAACAAGAAAAAGAGAGGAAGTATTATTTTTCTTTCTGCTTTTGTAGGAATTTTTCCAACATGTTATCTTTGCAAAAAAATCTGTTCACAGTGCAAGTGATCTAAGAACAGAACCATTACTCCCGTGATGTAAATCAGTATTACCCCACTAAGCTATAACCGTTCTAACATGTTGAAGATCTGATCAACTGTATTTTAAATAAAGGTGCAGTAAATTAGTATGGCCATTCTCTTTTTCAAGAGTAATATGCTTCTGACTTCGCATAAAGGTCAATGAAGTGTTAAATTGTGGGTGATTAAATACAGAGTGTGAAGTAAATGATTCCAAGAGCAAGAATCAGTGAGAAGACAGATATGAATGAGGATGCAGTAAAAATAAGGTAGTCACTGAATGATGACACCACCTTCTGATATGCAGAGTCCAAAGCTGTGAGGATTTGAAGAAGTAGTGACACGTGTACTGGGGAATAAAATCAAACAAAACTCTCTCCTTGCCATGTAATTGAGGCTTCTATGTAGTCATATGAAAAGTATTTTGTAATTTTCAGTATTGACACTGTACCTGGAACTGATATGCTTAGAACCGAAACTTAGAAAACAGGGATCAAGTCGAGTAATTCAGAACTACCTTTTTAATATAATCCCTAGGCCCACTGCTTCCAGGTAAATTCTTTTTCATAACAGTATGTTTAGATAAAGGCTTCTAGTCCTGCCTTTATATTGCTATCAAAGTGCAACTAGGCAAGATGCTTACCTTAAATTTGCTAAGAACATGCAAATCAGAGAGGATATTTTCCAAGTAGTATGTAAATTGTAACCATTGTAAAGCAATTTTTGTTCAATTTTTGTTTGGACTATATTTACTAAGTAAATAAGGAGCTCCCTGTTTTCTTAACATCCTGTGGAGTTCCCAGTTAATACTGGAGCCGTTTGGGTCTGAAGGTTCCCATGTTGCTCCAACATAAGTTTATGACTACGTACAATTCCTCATGTTCACTTTTAATATCTGTCCATTGCATTTTAAAGCATGACACAAAAAATCAAGCAGACCATTTATGTCTACATTACCCATGTGAAATAAAGCCTTATTTTGCAGATACTGTCTTCTGAATAAAACATTGTTCCCAAGTTGTAATCTAATTCCCCAAGAGGTAAACAGGGAATTCTGCAATGGAGTTGATGAAACTGAAGTCAGACTCACATCAATAAAAACCATCCCTAAATATTCCCTAAAACATTCTTAAACTTGAGTAGTATACCTTGGGTTTAGTATACACAGGAATAGAGATTTATAGTCAGTGAGACGTTGATGATGAAAAAGTTGAGAGGTTTTATGAGCTCTGAGGCAACAAAATGATAAGATATCAGTCAGGCCATTTGAAATAAAAGCCTAGAAATCACTCTCAAAGAGGATTGTTGATTTTCCATGTTAATAATTGATAAAATAGTGTACAGACGTCTTAGCTGTAGAGGTAACTGCCAAAAGCTGTGAAGCTGCATTAAAATATACTGCATTGCTTTTCTTTAGAAAAGTTCAGTTTTCAGAAAGACTGCTGATTCCAACATTGCTGATTTCCATCACATAAGTTTGGGGAATCTTTCTCACCAGTTGAATTCTTTCTGGTTGATGTGAAGTTTTAAAGTGTGACCTCCCCCTCCGATGCTTTATGCAGAAATAAGCTACTAATGATCCATTCATGAAGCGGTCCCAGGCTGATTTGATCTTTATGGAGCAGTGGTGTGTAAGATGGAACACAGTACTCCAGATGACATTTCTCTGATATAGAGTGGCTTTACAGTTTTTCTATCTGCTCCTGAAATGGATGATATTACATTTGCCTTTTCTGAGCTTATGGGAGTCCCATCGCTCCCATTTTCTTAATGCAGCTTTGATACATCTAGAAGAATGGGTAGAGTGTAGAGAGAGGAGATGCTGTTACCTACTGGTTGCAAAACTTGCCTGTGGAGCTTGGAAATTTTTTCCATAGCCTGTGAGTTTCTTGCATGTGCTTTTTGGCAAAGTATAGGTGTTAAGGGCCATGCAACTGCCATAGACCAAAGTGTTCTGAAGCTGCAGAGGGAAAATATTGTTGAATAAGAATGTAACTGGGAGTAAATCAACCGTAATGGGAATTCAGCATTAATTCTCCCTTGCACTGAAGATGCAGTGACTTAAGAGGAAGAATTTCTTCAATCCCAGGCTAAATGGTGGTCAAGAAAAGCTGAAGGAATTTAATATGCCAGAAAAAGATCAGTGGCTGCTTTAATATGACTTCATGTCAGACTTCTGTTTAGTTTCTACCTAGAAGCTAAGCTAGAAAAGACAAAGCTTCCTTTACAATTCCTTGATACCAAATGTGCATGTGGTGAAAAAATTAGGCAGTTCTATCAAAATGAGTAGAAGTATTGAATGAGGATCTGTCCCAAATTTTAAATGTCCGTCACTATGAAACTATGTAGTCTGTTATAAGAGCCAAAGGACCTTTTACAGCCATTTGGTTCACCATATTCAGGAGAAAAAATTGTTCCCGTCCTGAATCCCGAGGGAAGGGTTACCAATAACAATTAATCTTTCCGTAGTTTCTCCAAGCAAAAGTACCAAGCCTGCAAACAAGGGGACAGTTTCCTTTTTTAAATGTCTCTGCTACTATGTAAAATTTTTATTACTTTAGTTACAAGAATTAAGTCCAAACTGTTGTTCTGGATTCTAGCAGTCTGGTTTTTGAAATATAACAGGTGGAGTTCCTGTGTTGGTTCTGTCCATTATTCACTGAGATCCATCATTTTAAATAAATCATGTCGTAATATAGAGTTCAGATTAATGTGTACTGATACCTTCTGCAGTAATTATTGATACTAGAATTAGAAATATTCTACTTACCCACCCACCCTTTGATTGGTATCACTAGTGATTATTTTATGTCCTTTATTTGCATCGCCATAGTTTCTCCTAGCTTATATATCCATAGGGTGAGGTGAACATTAAAAGATTTGAATAGTAGGTCCAAAATGCAAATATCTGGTACACTGTCTTATATTGCTCATATTTCCTTCATCTGCCATGTGGAGGGCCATTGCATAGCCTATACGCTGCTAATTGCTAATAGATAGTACCAGTGTGAAACCATAATTAGTTGATTTTATGCTTCTGTCTTGTGAGTGATTTGCATCTTGTACAGTGTATATGTTTCTTTTATAAATGGTCTGAGATCTGTTTTCTTCCCTGCCTTCGTTCTCTCACTTCAACAGTTGCTCAGAAACATCACCCAACTCTTCCTTTCTTGGGAAGATGGCAATTATCTCATTTGAATCCGCTTTCTCATTTACACTTTAAGAGGCACCTGGAGGTAGCAAACAAAGCTCACATGTATTTCAGCTGCAATTATAGATCAGAACCACTGTCAGGTGATGCTGAGCATTAACCGTACCCTTAAAGGCTCAGATCTTGTGACCCTTTGTTGTGCAAGTATCGCGCTCTGAAAGAATTGCTCTGCTGTTTTCGAGGGTGTTACACCTGTCGGCTGTAGAGACCCAGCACTTTTACAGTAGCTTGTAGAGAAGCAAGCTGTACATCCCCTTGTAGTCTGAGTTACCATTTTTCACCTTGTGATGTGGCTGATGCCAGAGTTTTCAACTTTGTCAAGCTCTTGCTGAGGGCAGAACAATGAGGGCTGCTGGGGGATAGGTTCCTGAGAGCTGGGCAACAGCAGGTGACTGCAACCTTCCTTTATGTATAAGCATTTTGCTTTTCATAAACTCAGCAGTATGGCTGTCCACCAGTCTGGAAATAAAACACTGGAAGTCGTGTCAAATGCTTATGAATTTACACGAAAATTAGTTTAGATTAAAAAAAAAATAAGTAAATAGATCAAAAATGGGAAGTGATTTGTCTACTCTCTTCATGGTAGCACAAGTGGTGCTTTGACATTTGAGGCATCTCTTTGCTTGTGGTCTGGTAGAGTTTGGGGTCTCAGAAAGTTTTTCAGACTTCAACTTGCTGTGGTGAAATACTGATGAGATTAAAATGCACATGCAGGGGTTTTTTTAGAGATCTTATCTATTTAATGCCCAAAACCATTTAACAGGGTAAGTTTGCTGTATATACAAACATGGCACTTTACTGAGTTTTTGAGTGAATTTACTACAACAAACAAATTTACTTTCTAAGTTGTAACATGGGCTCTTGGAGGCTGTGACTTCTTCGGGTGTCAGCTTTGACAAAAATCTCTTTTACTGCTTGCTGTAAATAAATACTTGTTAACTCGCAGCATTATTTGCAACTTGAAAGGTATTTCTTGTAGAAAAGTTAAGGGCTTTTGAGGTTTCTGAGAGCTTCCTTAGAAGCAATCTAACCATTGCATGGTCAGCTGTCCTGGGTCAGCGCCAAAGTAACTTGAAATGCCGTGGAAAGAGTTCCCTGGACTCAGGTGGGCTTTGGGACAAATTCTATCCGCAGCTATTTCAATCCAGCTTGAGGCTTGCCGGTTTCATGGGTTTATATGTAAATACCTGGGAGGATGGGGCTGACCTGATCTCTGGTGGACCCCATCAAAGGTAATTGTACTAAGCGAGGGATCTCTGATTCATGATCCAGCACCACAAAATGCAAATAGAAATTGTACATCTATCCTGAACTGAGCCTCTGGTGCATTCACTGTGCACCAAAAGCCTATGAAGGGCTCCAGAAATGTACCCATATGTCTCACAATAGTATTAGGCAATCAACAAAATTAACCTAGGTTCGCTTTCATTAGAAAATATTACCTGATCAGTATGCTTAATTTCAGAGCTGCAAATGTGCCTGCCAGCTGTGACAGCCACCGATTCCTGACATATCAATTTGGTCATACACGGCAGCTGAGTAGATGTTTCAATATAGATTGAAATGAAATAAGCCATTGCTGAGTCCAAATTACCCTTGCTTTTCGTATTTACACTGGCCCAAGCTCCAGGGCAAATTCATTGTTGAGTATAAAAAAGAGTGAAAGCTTCAAATGTAAAGTTTGTTCCCTGCTTTGCATATTCAACTCTTAGTTTAAATTCTACCTTTTCCACAAGGCATATATTAAAATAAATGAAAATATATTAGGTCTGGTTCTCCTTTCAGTGAGATAGATTTCACAATTGTGTGGTTCTAATGCTTGCAATAAGGGCTTTGCTGGCTCAAATTGTGTAGAAGGAAAATCAAACCACAAAATATTTATAATCTTTAAAATTGTACAAGAAACAGGCTAATGGCTCACAAGGATGACTGAACCAACGTAATAGCCCAGAAAGCGTTCTTTGGCATGACTTTTTTTTTTTATTATTTTATTAAAGCAAAAATTTTGGTAGGCCTTACAAGGTTTTGGCCTATTCAGAAACGTACAGCAACTGTCTTTTTAGGTCTTCCATAAGGAAAACATGTATTACAATTGTTTTGGTGAAATTCTGTGAAACTGTAGATTACACTGCAGTTATGTGTCAAAGACACTCTCAACTAAAATTGCAGGAAATAAGATATGAAATGAAAAGCTAAGCCTGTTCCAGCTGTAAATATATGGATTTACTGTGAGAGTTTCCTTTATGTCCAGCAGATGTCAATGTGGTGATAAACTAAAGCACACTGGGAGTGAAGAAACAGGAGTGTCCACATTCAAAATAAAAGTAGAGCAACTACTCCCAAGTGCCAGACTCAGCCACATGCTCTCAGCACAGTGGAGCACTCATTTCATTTCTTTGGACTCTTCTCCAAAAAATGGTTTTGTTTGTCCACATACAGTCAACATTGATTTAACTGCAATTTAAAATGCTTCATGACTTCTGTGATGTAGGACATGGCTTGGCTTTTTGCTTTCCACTTCTCCTCATTCTCAGCTCCTGCAAATCTGATGGTCTGTCTTTTTTTCCCCACATGCAGAGGAATTAATGGAGGCTGTTGTATTAGTGCTTTTCTCCAGGGCTTGGCAGGTTTTCTCTCCAGACTTATCCAGGGAATTACCTGTTATGCTATTTGTTGTGTTACATGTTATTTGAAATTATTTATATTGGAGTGACTATCTCACTGATGTTAATTATGTAGGAAATGGGAACAATGGATGGTGGTTAACACTTTGTAGGTGGATAGCTTGTCCTCTAAGTAGTTCTTCTATTTAGTCTTTTACTGTCATGTTTGAACACTCCATTGATTTCCTTTAAGTTCATCATATTGTTTAGCTGGTTTTTTAGTCTACTGTACATGATGTTTGAGTATTGCTGTATTGATTTCCCAACAAGACATTTTAGTTTCAAAATATTAATGACTCAAAACTACAAGTACTGGTACATATGGGGTTTGTTTCAGAAAATCATTCAACAGTGGCCAAGGAATAGAAAACCTTTCTGCACTTCTCACCTTTTGTTTGGAAATGTTTATCTAGAACATTGGTTTACAGTAGACTTCTTCCAATGAAGGAGATGGAAACTGTCACAGAATCAGTTAGGAACTCAGAATCGGTATAGGTTACCTTAAGTGGAAGGTGTAGGCAGCTGTCATCTCTGTCATGATTCACTATGGGAAAGGCTGTGGTGAGGCCATACCGTACATGAAAGCTCAGAGCTTGTCTACCACAGGCATCCAGCAGGTGCTAATAATTGTCACCTCCACAGAAGTTCAGGTGGATTTGGTAGCTGTGGCAATGACTCTGAGGTACTTTCCTCTAGCGGAATGGCCTTGTGCTATTGTTCCCAGTATTAGCAGAAAGTCTATACTTAGCTCAAAGTCTTAAAAAAAAAAAAAAAAGGAGGTGATGTTTTGTTTTTAGCATGCCACATCCGAGGCTCTTTTCTTAGCAGTGCTCCTGCTTGACTGAGGCAATTTGTCATCTCCTAGAATTTGAGAGCCACAGTGGACTTTCTCCAGTGTTACCCTGTCCCATGCCTGTGCTTGGATTCCGTGGGGAATAACTGCCAATAAATAACAAGAAAAGAAGTAGTAGACCTCCCTCCCATTTCTGTTTCCCTTACTGCTGACCTCTGCTTTCTTAGATGAGAAAGTGGTGATATGCACATGTAAGAACAGTTCTCCGCTGTTGAATATTTCATATGAGTTTCTTGTTGAAAGATTGATTTTTTGCCACAGCTCTCTGACTTTATTTGTTGTCAAAATGAACATGCACACTATGTTTTGGAAATGTAAATATGAATATTTGCTCTTTTGTCTGCTTTGGAGGGCTTGGACTATGGCATGTCATGAACCCCTTTTTCTAAAAAATCTGAAGCTTGCAAGCAAAGAAATTTTCAGGTTGAAAAATTGCTATAATTCCTTTTCTCACACCCCTATATTGTATAAATTTTTATAAAATTTTCTTTAAAAAAGATTTGTGTAAATTTTTACAGTCTTAGACCAACGTTTGGAAAATCACACACAAAAGTAATAAGATACCATAAGTTGACACAATATATTATAGAAGATACTCATAATAAAATAAGACTTTTGTACTGGCTTATGTATACCAGTATTTGTGTATCTTGAGATTTTTAAACCTGTACAGTATAGTTATGTTTTAGCATAATATCATACTTTCATTACAATATAGCTGTTTTGCGTAATAATTTGTCTGACACCAGCTATCACAAGGGACTAAACCAGGAGAAATTCTATTACTTTATATTATGAACACTAGATTTGATTTTTATTATAGTCTCATAAATGCATTAGGCCTGAAACCTTCTGTAATCAGTTTTGTTCTAAAGTGATCCTTAAATCATAGTGCATTTTAGTTACTGATTTTGTGATGACCTCAGCTTTTGTGTGCTGTTTTGGTTACTGACTGTAGAAATCTGAAAACATTAGTAAGAGGAGCTACTCTCAACCGTGGTCTCTTTATTTCCTCCTTCAGCCAGCCTGATGAAATTTTTCTTGCTCCTCTCTGGTGCATTTGGGAAATGCATTTGACTCAATTCACAGCCAGTGGGTCGGTTGTATTGAATTATTCAAAGCATCAGTCATGGGGCTGTGTTTGTACACATTCATAGCACAAGTGCTGTCCCTTAAAATTCAGCCTCAGAAGGTCCCTTCAGAAGGGCACATTACTACAAGGACCATCTCTGAAATGTTTTTTGTGACTTTCTGACATGACAATTCAGAAACACCATTTTTGAACTGGGATCGCCCGCCATTCAGTTGGTGTCCCTCTGTCACCGTCCAGTGACCCAGAAGTGTTTGTTCTAAATTTTCCAATGTCCTTGATGAAGGTTTTTATAAACTGCCTTTCTGTCCTGGCCATTTGGTGTGAGCGGAAGCAGCTTCCTGTGCTGCCAAAGCAGGAGTAAAGCCAGGAGAGAGGCATACTGTGGCGGTGAGTCGGGCCGTAGGAGGGTATGAACCACATCGTGAGGTACTTGAAGTGCTGCTCTTACCGAAAGAGAGGCCCCATGCATCCCCAACTTACAGAGCTGTAATTGAGCATACAACCCCTGGGGCCCGCCAATTTTCCAATTATATTTTAAAGAGTATAATGTGTGCTTCAGAAGACTGTCTTCAGCGGATACTCACCTTCGTTGTACCCACCACACCATGCTAAGAGGGGGGACTCTAGAGAGTCAGGGGAGGATGCTGCACAGACCCTGCGGGACCACAGGCAAAGCTGCTACAGAGGTCGTTAAGGTAAACGTGCTTTAATGTTGCAGATGAGCTTGTAACTGGCGGTGCTACTGATTCAGGGGGCGTTGTTTTTTAAAACAGGTTGCATGATTGCAAATACCACGAATCATCTTTCTTTTCAAAGGGAAAAAAAAAAAAAAAAGCTTTTTGTTTTTCTCTGTGTTTTGGCATGGCTGCTTGCTCTTCCTGGATGTTGCCAGGCCAGCAAAGCCCTTTCTGTGCACGGCACAGGAGGGGGCATCGGCCAGCACGTCAGCGAAGCCTGTGCAGCCATGCTGCCTGCAACAAGACGCGCACGGCGAGGTAGTGCACCACGTCATCTCACGTTGGAGAAAAGTTATTTACTTGTTTGTCCTCTGTTAGTCCTCAGCTGTTAAACATAGATTATTTTTTTCCTAGTAGCTGCATGGAACCTGGGGGGCAATATCCACTGGGATCTGTCTGCTGACTTACATCAAATTTTAGTTCCAAATATATTTACTGTCACTTCTTTTATATGGGACTTGTAAATCTTTTCCTGTAGAAACAGTGTGGAACTAAAGGTCTAAACTTTCCCTTTGATGTCAGTAAGAACTTCCCTGCTTAGTTGGACTGGACTATGATATTATACATCCACTGGGAAAAAAACTTGATAATGGGTTGCTAGAAACAGTACAGGAATTTTTAAATTAAAATTTAAGTGGGCATATTGATAAGCTGCTATAATAGGCTATGCTGTAGGCTTGGGGGAACACATGTAAATATATATAAATGATGAAATCAAAAGTATAAGTCCTTTAGATATTCCCATTTGTGTGCAACAGGTTTTGTAAATCAGCTATATATGCGACTTAAATGAGCTAAGGATGCCATATGGTTTCACTGTGTATCCAAAACACTGGAACCCTTGCTGAGGAAATGGTATTAAGGACATTTTATTCTTGGCTTATTGCAATATTTCTTCTGAGTGGGGAATGCGTTTTGAGCTCCCCTTGAATGTTGTCATGTTGTGCTTTCTGGAATTGAAACAGAATGTTGGCGTCTTCCTTATATATGACACCCACGGGGGTTGATGGACAAAAACCAACCCAACCCATCCTTTTGGGGGCGGTAACTATTCTGTCTCCTACTAATGCCTCTCCTGTCTCTCATAAAGTTGGGATTTTAAAGATAATGACTGAGAAGTGTACAGGGAGAGCGTTTGTTCTTTTCTGATAAGCATGTATTGTAATCAGCCCACCTGGTCAGATCCTTTTGCCTTCACTTTTTTAAAGTCATTTCCAGAATCCTTCCGTATTTCAAGATACATAGATTTTTATGTAACACCCTAATACTTTCACATATATGTACACTTCATCAATGTTTTGATATACTGATCGTCATGATTTTGTGGCTATAATGAGATTAGTCCTTCTTTTTCTTCCTTACTGTAATTGCTGGATAGTATCAAGAATGCGATCTGATATAAATTCGCTAGCTCCAAGGATACAACTGTCTTGTGCGATGCCACAGGGGTTAATTTAATTCCTAAACTAATGTAGGCTCACTGCAAAAAAATGCTTTAACTGAGGATTTTCCAAAATAGTGATTTCACACTAATATGGATTGATTAACACTTAAATGAGGGAAATGATAATTTTGTGCATTAGGGCTCTGATATTTACAGCGTATCATATGTTGTGTGTTTTATGCTCTCTCTAACAACTCTATACATTTTCTGTTCTACATTTTTTTCTGCATTCCCAAACAGCTGAATATGCTCTTTCTTATTAAGAGTCAGTATTTCAGCTGCCCACTTTTCACAGGGCAACAGCAAAGGGGAAGAGAGAGAAAAATAAGAACAAAGAACTTCCACTTGTGTAGCATCTTTCGTCTCGGTCTCCAAAGCCAAACATCATCAGTGAGATAGGACTGTTGTTTTTATTTCTGACCTGCATTCAGGCTACCTTTTCTTGTGATCCTGCTCAAGATAATTAGCAGAAGGAGAATAGATGGGTGGCCAGGAAGAAGCAAGCTTAGATGTCAGCAGCAGCACTGCTGAGTACTTCACTTTCCCCTCTCTCGTGAGCAACCTTTCCTGGAAATGTCCTTCTGAATGGGACATAAAATCAAGAGTCCAAGTCATGTTTAGTCATTAAATATCCTACAGATCTTTTTTCTGAGAGCCAGATTCCATCCCATTTCCCTCCATTTCAGCTTCTGATGTTCTTCCACAATTTAAATGAATACAGTATTCTCCCTTCCAGGCCCTAATTAACATGCAGTTGTTTAGTTCTGTTGCGAGGTATTGAAAAGCCTCTGATCTCACCTCGAGAATCAACTGTGCTTCTTGCATCTGTGATGCTGCAAAGCTTATTCAGGTAGCAGAATACTTTTAAATCTTTTGCTTGATAGCATGATATTTTCCAGCCCTGAGTCTGCTCTTGTACCAAAATAAATCAGGATCTGTTCTGTCACAGCAGTTGGTTTTTCCCCCATGACAGTTTCAGATCAGTGTATCTGACCCCGTGCTTTCAAAGTGGTAATGTTAATTTTTGCACAGATAAACCGAAGTGCAGCAGCTTAACTGAATTGACGCTGGCAGATGTTCCAAGATAATGATGGTGTTTGAATACAGCGCCGACATCTTCACCTCCTCCCCTCTGTCCTCAGAAGTGATAGGAAGAAGCACAACGTGTGCTGATCAAACCTTTCCTCTGATGGGATTGTAGGTAATGATATTGTCGTTACCATTACAGGCTCTATTGATCCAGTTTGTCAGATTTCCACCTTGCTTTGATTTTACCCAGTGCGATGAGACACAGAGGATGTCCCACGCCAACCTGAACAGGCTGACATGCCAGACTCCACGCGCCGTACAAACGGCTTGCGGAGGTTCTTCCAGAACAGGACCTGTTCTCCAGCCTTTAAGTCAGACACTTGTTTTCTTTCACATTACATAAGCTTACACCGTCCAAACGACGTTCCCCTTGGCTGGTGGCTTTTTGTATTCACAAAGGACCAGCGCCTTGGTTTCTCATTTGGACGACTGATCAGGCGGCTGTTGCGATGACAGCAGTAGCAGTGTTTAAAGTTGACATTAGTTATGTATTTATAAAAGAAACCAAGACAAAAATAAATGGCATGTAATTTTTCAGCCCTTTCCAGCCTGATTATAATTTTTTTCTTATTCTGCCTGCAGTCGAACAACAGCCTCAGGCTCTGCTGCAGCCTGTTACCCAGGGCTGGGGCGATGCAGCCAATTTATTAAGTATCTTAGGAAACCTCAATAATCTCTAATCACAGAACTGCTTCAGACAACTCTTTAAGAACAGCGTTGTTCATATAAACAGTGTCACTAGGGCTTATTATAAGTTTGTGTACTTCGCTGATCTTATCTTCCAGCTATCATGGTGCTGAATCTTATCTTGCTGGTGGTTTTAATTCTCTTCTCCCTTCACCTCTTATGCTAAGCATGTAAACTCTGTGTGGTGAGAATGATTTTTGTATGGCTTATGTGTACTACTCCTGCCATCAGGAGCTCCTGATCCACTGGCTGGGGATTGTTGACTTTACCGTGATGTTGCTGGAAAATACAAGTTTTAATTCACATCAGTTTGAGTAAAACATGGTGTAAAAAACCCCAAAACCATCTTTGCATGTGGGAAGAAGTTTAGTGATGAATTTCCTGAGGATCTGTTACTAAATTTCTGCTCCTCCTTTATTTGAAGGGAATAAGCATACCTGACTTTTTTTCTCGTCTATCACATTATTAAAATTATCTCTAAATACACTGACATTTCAGCAACAAAGTTATCAGTGTACTTTGGTATGGTTCATGCCGTGGGTAGAATACAAGTACAGAGAATCCAAAAGAGAAATGGGGATACTCTGCAGTTCTGGAGTATGTGAATATGGAATATCTGAACACCTGTTTCTGCTGTTACATCGGAAAATAAAATAAAGCAATGCAATGTGAACTGGAAGGAAAGTGTGACAGTTGCTCTTGGGTTAAAGAAAGGGGAAAAAAATATGTGTGAAATCATTTTGCCATCCCAAAAATGACAGGGAGGAACATTATGAGCATGGTCTCATATTTCCCCAGTAACTAAATATTGCTTTGGCTTTATTGCTCAGTTGACTTACAGAGAATGGATTTGTGGTTAGAGGAAAGTCCTTTAAAGCTGCAACTAGATTAGGTTTTTTTTACCAAAGAATTTTTGATTTAAAAAATGGCTTGAAGCTTAATTCCATTTTTTAGAGTTCTTTCTTCAGTCAGAATTTTTCAGACAGTTTTCAACAAAAAGTAGAAATTAAAATAAATTATACACTAATGTTAGTTTTGCTCCTCTTTAGCTGCATATTTTTAAGTGGAGCTTGAAGGCAAAAATAATTAATGAGAAGATGCATATGTAAAATGAGTTCAGAAGTACAGAAACCCTGGTGTTGCCTCAAGGAAAGAGAACTGAACACGATGAGCTAAATATCAACTGTTTTACTGAAAAAATTTAGGTCTTAAATTCAGACTTTCCCCTTCACCCTCCTTTCTTTCAAGTCACCTTGTTTAAGATAAATCAGTTGACCAAGATGGAGTTTTCCTGAGTGATTTGTGGTTTGAAATAGCCAAGTACTTTCAGACTTCCTCTTTTCATTTCCTTCAAGAAGTCTGAGCTTTAAAGTGAATCCTTCTGTCTCGGAGCAGAGGAAGAACAAACCCTTCTGATTTGAGAGCCAGGGAGATGGTCTGAACAAATCGTCAGCAGCTGTTGAAGACATTGATGTGCCTCTACTATCACAGGAACCTAGACCTGATCAGCCAAAGTGAAACAAAACAACCCCCCCCAAAAAAAACCAACCAAAAAAAAGAGAGATAGAGAAATCACTATGCAAATTTTGGGATGCAAGCTATAAAAACTGAGAAATTGTAAAGATTGAAAACAGCTGATGAGTTGTACTTACCCCTTCCTTAAATCTTTATGATCCCTGGGCAATAGATGTTCTTTTGGAGAGCTGCACACTATTTGCAAATTCCTGAACAGTTGTGAGAGCAATTGGAAGCTTTGAAAGAAACTTTGAAAATGTAACCTTTTCACTGAAGATAAATCCAGTCATAGCTACATATTTCATCTCATTGGTCAGACAATGTAAAACGTGATTTTTTGCAGGCTGTACCATGTCACTCTTCTTTGGAATAATGGGAATTGAAAGCAACCAGGAGCATTTCTCTGGGCTACGAATATATTGCCTCTTGAAAATGTGAATAAAAATTCACATCTTCCTCTCAGATTCTTGTTCCTATGCCAGCAAAACATTTGCTATCACAATAGAAAAGAGTATTTTATTTATTTTAGAGCATGGTTGGAGTAATTTTTTGCTGTCACAACCAGTACAACCATAACTTAAACTGACAGTGCTAAATACTGTGGTAAATCCGAAAAACAATTCCTTTGTTGCTTGATAAATTAAACTGGCCTAAAATAAGAATCACATTCCAAAAATGTGTCCAAACTATGAATATAAATTTGTCCAGAATCCAAAAATGCTTAAGCAGTAGGCCAAATACTGTTTTTGTCCACCTCTGACTTCAGTGACACATTTTTCCAGTAGGTTTCGCTGGCGTAATGAAGTAATTGAGATAATAAATCTTTCCTTTCATACTCGTCGGGCTGAATATTGGAAAAGATTGGTTGTGCTTTATATGTAGCTCCTGGTGGCCATGTGCCTGTAGAGTGCAAAACTTTATTGCAGGCTGCACCTGAAGAGTGACTGAGGTCACCAAGCATATCGAGGCTCTGCCAGTGGACACCAGTGGAGATTCCTCCAAACCGGGGTCAAATCTTTCACGGCAATGCGTAACACACTTCATCTGCTAGTCTTGTATTATACAGGCTTAGCCAAGTTCTCCCCTATGCTACCCTCCTAAAGTGGTGATTTGAAAAGAATTTGCAGTGGAGAGGGATGCTGAAGTCCCACTGGGGTGGGAATGCTCCTTGCATGGCTTTGCTTTCTGTTAGGCAGCCCAGACTGGCACTGAGCCAGCTCCTATGTCAGACTGAAATTCCCCCGGCCAGAGGCACAAGTGAGTGTCTCTGGTGTCACACGAAAGGAAAGGGTGAAAAAGGAGAGTGGCAGAGCAGGGTGCTTGCAGCACCCTACCGCTGTGTGAATCAGGGCTTGCTTGGAAAAGCCAGGACAGGGTGTGATGAGCAAAAAGGCGTCTTTGAGCGGTGAGAACTCCAGGTGATGTACTTGAGCAATGAGCCCAGAGGCCCCAGCTGCAGACTAATGTGAGCTGTTCCTGCAGGGAAAGAATCAAATAGGAAAACAACACTGCTTAAAGTATGCTTTTGTCATCCAGAAACACTTAAGCTGCATGAATAACATTGCATTTGGTGTGCCAAGGGCATGAATAACTCCACATACTGAAAAGCAAGTGCTGTAAGCTTGGATGATTACCAGTGTCAAGACAGCAGGCTCCCCTAACTATTTACAATGGAGTTTCACAGAAAAAGAGAGGAAGAAATGTCCATAACAAGAAAGTGGGTCAGACGCACAGCGAAAAAGAACACAGAGAACAAGAAGCAGAGAGCCCACAAGCTGCATCCCAACAGCTCTGAATCTGGGGACAGAATCTGTGTAAGCACAAATGTCACTTTTCTTCCCCTCAACAAAACCTGACAGACCTCCTGCGTTGCTCTAAAGGACGCTTGGCTTGTCCAGCAGCTTTGTTAAGTGCGGTGCCATAAATGCTGCAGACAATGCTTCAGATTCCTAAAGCTTGATTGCTGTCAGCAGCAAAGTGCTTTCTCCTGTTAAGCAGGGCAGGTTTCTGACCTGGGAAAATCCTTAATCCTGATGGTGACAGTTCCTTTCAACTGCCTGGGTCAAGCTTAAAATAGTATTTCTGTGAAGAAGAGAGTTTGACAGATGAAAACAAGGCTGCTCCTCACTTCTTTGTGCCTGGTGAGCTTTCACTTTATTTTGTTTAAAACATAGGAATGGCCTCCTAGCCTAGAGCTACCTGTCTCTCCGCCATGGAGCAGTGTAAAGACTGCTGCAAAAATAAATAGGGTGCATGTATTTTGTGCTCTGGGTGCCAAGTTATTTTGTATGCAGACCTAGAGCACTCAGGAAATTGAGGGTTATTCCATAGTCCAGCAAGGGAAAGAGATGGATGAGACAAAGAAAAAGCAGAAGTGCTGTAGAAAATACAGGTGAAGAACTGTCCGTCCATCTGCCACAACTCGGATGCCCTGGGTGGGCACAGTTTAGGTTATTTTCTCTGCTTGCTGCCCACTGTGCTTGCCCTAGCCTTTCCTCCCTGGGCAGAGTTGATTCTGCTTCTCCCAAACATCAGAAGGATGCTTAATGGTTGTAGGAGGCTCTGGTTTGATTCTTTCTTGTGCCACAGGCTCCCTCAGCAAGTGAGGGCTTAGTCTCTACTTCATGCTATCCTTCACCTGTACACTGTGCAGACTTTCATGCTGCCCCAACAGGGGTCTTGTGATGGGCACCTAAGCAAGTGATCCCCTGAGTGTGATTCAGCTGTTGCTCGGTCATGAGCTGCCTGCAGGTCCCCTGCCACAGGCAGCCCTCCTGCGGGCCGCCGTCGAACCCCAGCGTCCGTACAGGCTGAGGTTCCAGGCTGAGGTCTAGCCAAAAGCAGTTGGCTTACCATCTTCTCTACTGTAGGGTGCTTAAATCTGCAGTGGCTTGTCTCGACGCCGAGCTATAGATCTTCATCTTATCACACGACAATTATGCAGAGACTTTGACAGCTCGGTATTTCCCGTATTTCCCATATTCCCACATTTTCATTTTGTAATTGAAGAAAACTTATGAACCTATTAGCAAGTTGTTGTTTGTTTGCGTTTTTTGTCTAGAAGTTATGGCCTTTTGATGGATGTGTTATGTACATGCTGACTGATTAAATATGACAGTAAATGAAAATATATTCAATAACACAGGCTTGGGATGTCAGCCAAAGTATTTGTGAAAAAACCCAGGGATGTAAGGGTTGCACTGTACCCTGCAGCAGGGTCTGTAGTTCCAAGAGTGTCAAGTTCAAAGAGCCAGTCTCCGCAAAGGGTTTTAGTGAAGTCAGACCTACCAAGGTTTGGCTTCTTTGGTACTAAACCTGCGATGAAAACTCTTCCTAGGTGCTTCTCATAAAGAGCCTGATTTTTGTCTCATTTTTTGTTTGTTTAGGTTTTTTTAGTAGAACAAATGACAGTACGGAAACCAAGGCATGAAATGCCGGTGAGCCCCAGCACCTGGTGCAGAGGGGAGGCTCCACTGCTCAGCTCCAGTCTCTGCCGTGGGGTGGCCAATCCCACCAGTTCCAGTTTCCCGCAAGCTTTTTGTGGTATTAAAGGAGTAGTTGTGCTGAACCATCTTCAAATAAAAAGCAACTTGTTCAGTTAAATCCTCTGTCTTCCTGGATCACAATCATTGTGGGACTGTTGCTGAAGCCTGTTTACTAACCTTGAGTTGATGCAAAGCGTACAAATCCAGCGAGACCCCTTCTACCAGGGAAGCTAAAGGGGAAGTGTTAATGCTTTCACTGTCAGACTTTAAGTGATTTCTATCTATTTTTCTTTCATACAAGCATAGTGAAATACAAACACAGGAAAATGTGATGTCAAATTGCAGTCTAAGATCAGGATAAGGAAGTTTTTACGAGTTTTGCGATACCTTACCACCTGCATCCTCCCCCATCTCCATCACCAGCAGTCTGCAGAAAGCTTTAAAACCTTTGTAAGCAGTTGAAATCTTCCCACAGCACTGTTTTACATTTTAGTTCCACAGGTCCCAATTTTGCAAACCTGTTAAACACGCACTGTGCATTGAGAACGATCCCAAAGTTCTCTGGTAGGGATTTATATGCAGGAAGAGCAGCTCCCTTTCCCATTGAAAAGCAGTCACCAGCTGAGGAAACAAAACATTATACTCTTGGCATTTCAATGTTATAGGTTGGAAAAGGCTTCTGGGTTAAAAAAAAATTCCTTCAAGAGAAGGGGAAAAAAGCTTTAGTCCTCAAGTTACAATAGCAAATGTGGACTCTTTCCATCCCGTTTAAATGAGAGACGGCAGCTTCACTGGCAGTGACCTGGATTTTATTTTGACAGGCAGATATGCCCATATTTTGAGAAGCGCTCCTCTGGTCAGCTTCTAACCATTGCACCCTCCCACTGCCCAAAGAGCCGTTGGCTTTCGCAGCTCTTCCCCCCTCATCCCTATGCAATCTAATTACCTTAGCCCATCGCCAGTGAGGAACAAAGCTCAGTCAAGGCTCAAACGTAGCGGAAAGAGGAGGAAAGTCATAAAGGGAAAGTTAATGGCCCAGCAATCCCTATTGGGAGCACTGCTGAAATGGGCTCCATTATTTCTGCCATATCAATCACATCTTGCTCAGGGAATCTTTGATGGTTTCCTTGTTGCTGCTCTGGCTGGGGAAAGATCCAGGTGAAGAATCCCCCCAGAGCACAGCTGCCTGGCAGAGGGCTTGTTAACCAGGGACAACCTGGGATGTTTATCCTAGTGTCACCTTGTAGGTCTCATCTCTGCTTGTTCAGCAAAGTAGCTCCATCAACATCGATGCCTGTGGAAGTAGTTGTTCATTTTAAATTAATCTGCGCTTGAGTACTGACAACTTGTTTTGGGTACAGCAAGCTGGTCAAAATGCTGTTGTAGAACAAAAGGTTACTGACAGGAGTTGTATAATGATATTTAAAAGTACAGAGTTTGGGCTGATGTTCTTTTTGGAGGTTTACTTTTGTGCTTACTTTTCACTCAAATAAATTAGCTTCTAGACCAGTTGCAAAGATCACTTTATATAGATTTATTGGACCTGTTTACACTTAAATGGGCGAACCGGGACACCTATGGATGCTAACGTATTTAGAAGGTAGTTCTTGAATATAAACATGTAGATTTGTTAATGCTATGCACGTTTTAAATCAAGTAAAAAATAAAATCTGTAAAAGAATTTTCCTGGGTATTGCAAATGTTGTGCAATCCAAGCTGTAAACTTTGCATCAGAGATTCTTTGTGTTTGTAGGCATGCTGTCAGAGAATGTCTAAAATTTTGCAAATAGTGATATATCTTTAATATATCCAGCTACTTGTGGTTATTTTGAGTATTGCGGTTAGATAAAAACAGTAGTACAGAATTGTTTTCTGCCGTATCTTGCTTGGCATGAGCATGCTGAAACAGTCAACCATAAATATGTTTTGTGTAGAATTCTGCAATCTTGGGGAAAAATAACATCCTTTCTAGACTGGTTCTTCCTGAGTTATTTCTGTGTATTTGCGTTAGTTATAGCATTCAGGTTTAGATGTTTCAATACAGTTCTGTGCTCATAGAACTTGATGAGACCCATATTACCGGTTTTTTTAATTTGACTTCCACTCTAAAGCCCTAATATTTGCAGAGATGAGTATATACTAATATTTGACTACAAGCTTCACTTTCTGGGGCATGCAATTTGGTTTCAGTTTGGAAAATGCCTTTCCTTGGTTTCTTTTTCCAGCAAGGAGTGTGAAATCTTCTGTTAAGTCATTAGGCAACTGTGGAGTCTTGGGCTGTCCTCTTCATTGCTGTGTATGTTGGGTAATGATTGACACAAATACAAAGTAAAATGCATTGTTCTGAACCAGTAACTTTATACTCCTATAACTGACGATACAGAGTATAGGGAAAGGGGAAAATTTGTTTCCTACTATATTGCAGCTGACATTTGACTGGTCTGAGACTGAAGGAAAGCAAAGAGGAAAGGTCACTGTTAATGATTCTTCCACTGAGAAAATGTAACCTGGGGATTTGAATGAATGTTTGATGCAGATATTCATTGCAATGTCCCTGTGCTGCATTGCAGCCCATGCAGTAGACTGAGCATTATAAAGCAACTGTAAAGGTGGCACTGTGAAGAAATATATTTGATGTGTCTTAATGACTTCCAGATCAAATTTTCTCAGATTACAAATAAGTCATATTTTTCTAGCTGAAAAGCACAGACAGCCAATAGATGATCTGGTTGTCCCACTAATTATCTCTGCAGGGCATCACCCTAAAGTACGTAGCCGAGGATAGCTATTCAGCATGGTACCTGGCGGGTCTGCTTTCCAGCAGTGCTTGCTTAGAATGCCTGATGTGATTAGGAACACAAACTCGTTCTGTCAGCCCACTTGCTCCTCTCTCTGTGTGGCCACAGGTCCTGCCAGGAGCCTGCCCCAGTGTGGGCTTCACGTGGGGTCACAGCCTCCTTCGGGCACCCCCTGCTCCAGTGTGGGGTCCTCCCCGGGCTGCATGTGGGGATCTCCCCCGGGTCCCTGGGCTGCACCAGGGGCTGCGGGGGAATCTCTGCTCCAGTGCCTGGACCTCCTTCTGCCCCTCCTGCCCTGCCCTGGGTGGCTCCAGGGCTGCTCCTCTCGCATGTTCTAACTCCTCCCTCTGGCTGCAGTTGTGCGGGTTTAAATGTGTTTCCCAGAGGGCTAACACCATCGCTGTGGGCTCAGCCTTGGCCAGCGGCGGGTGCATCTTGGAGCTGGCTGGCATGGGCTGTGTCAGACATGGGGGAAGCTTCTGGCAGCTTCTCGCAGAAGACACCCCTGTAACCTCCCCACTACCAAAACCTTGCCATGCAAACCCAATACATTGGCTCACTTTGTGAAGCTGTTTTCCTCCATCATGAGAAAGTCTAGGTGCTAAGTCTGGGCAAGAATGTAGAGGGACAAGTAGGGGAATCACCGATTTTATCACTGCATAGAGCTGTCATGCTACCATTTTATCAATGCAATACCCAGCATCTCTGTGTAGTTTCCATTTTATTGCTGCCACTGCTAAACAACTTGGTGTTTCCAAGTGAAGATAATTCACACTTATACTGTAGAGAAATTCATAATATACTTATGAATGCGGAACAATATTTGGAGCTTAGGTGCATAGAGAGACACGGGGGAAAGTATCAGTAGATTGCCTGTTGCCACTGTGACTGTAGTACATCTTGTTTAAAAAGATTGAGAGGATGGATTTAGTAATATAAACTGCTGAAATACGATGTTTAGAGTGGCAAGTCATCATGAAAATTAGAAAATATATTTAGCCATTAAAAGGGCACTGCCTTTAGTGTATTATATTTTTAGACACTCAGTAAGCCAGGCACACACTTGCCGTCTATTCCTTGACATTTTCATTATTTGAGTCTGGTAGTGGACATAAACATTATTGCAGAATAGCAAACCAAAACCAAAGAAACCAACTCAATTTACCCTTGAGTTTTAAGAACTAATATTTAGGCATATATGAGGGGAATAATGACACCTTGTTTTATGTAATTGAGTCATAACTTTCTGGGAGTCCAAACAACAAGCTGTTTGGCCGGTGGCAGGGTTTCAGCAGTAGTGCAGGGCCACCCCAGAAGACCACAAAAAGGGAAACCCTGAAGTACTGGAGACCATTCTGAGGGCAAGACATGGGATCAGGCATCAAAGCTTGCAGGAGATGAGCGTAGCCTGAAGGCGTTGTTAATAGATTTTTGCATCTCACAGTGACCGCTTTCCCTGCTATCCCTTCGTGAAGCGAAACTTACCTTTAAAGCCCATGAACAAGTCTGGCACATGGGTGCCGCCTGACCTATGTCGTGACACCAGCAAGAGCTACAGGAGAAGAGACGAAGCGTTAGGAGGCTGGGTTGGCCATGGCGTGGTGTACTGCAGCCCTTGGAGGTCCAAATCCTGTGGATGTGGCTGGGGGAGTATTGTGTTTCTCATGCTGCTTATCTTACCGCATCATCTGCGATGCATTTGGCTACATGAGAAAAAGAAATACATGGAATGAAATTCAGATTGCCATTAACTTCTTTAAAGTTTAATGCAATAGGAATCGTACCAACAAGAGCAAATTATAAAAATCACCCATCCCTGACTTTGATGGATGTTCCCCTCACAAACTCGCCACATACTGTTTTATGAACTAGATTATTTGCCTAAGTCATCAGGATATGATTGATTAGAGAAGCAAAATGAGTATATAATCACTTGTACATATCTTGCTTACTACAAATAAGAAAGTTTTGTACAATTTATTAAAAGCTGATTAGATTAAAATAAATTGTATAGTTGGAACCCTGACAAATGTTTCTTTTGTATTGCAATACTCTGTGGTTAAACGGCGTTAGCAGAACAGCCAGCTGGGGACTGGCTTCATGGCTGCTGCAGCTTCCAGAACTGCGCTGTCAAATGAAGCCACCCAAATGCTGGGGCGGGAATTATTTACTGTATGAGTGACTGGGAGACAATAAGTAAATTCCATTTTCATGTCTATTCCATGCCAACTACTGATACCATCAGTAAAATAATTATTCCTTTGGGAAGGAAGGAAAAGTTCTTTCTTGCTGAGTTTTGTAATAAATGAGAGAGACAGGATTAGTGGGGTGGAAAAAAATCCTAAATTGTAATTTTTCAGAGCTTTGAACGGAGAGCAATTTTTTAATGTAGACATCCTTTTTAAAATATAAATTTCAAGTTTGATGAATATATGCATGTATTTTATTAGAGTGTGTGGAAATACAAACCTAAATAAACTGTTTAATCTGAACTCTGGGAATGAAGGTGGGGCACATTTGTTCCTCTGTCCCAAAGGTTTTGAGGTATGTATTTGATCCCCAAATGTAGAACAAGTATTGAGGTGATATAATGTAACTTGTCAATTTTAAGAAAAAAAATGTGGTCATACTAAGAAAAAGAGATTAAACACTATGAAAAAGGAAACTTTATTGAAGAGCTGTAGATTTTAAGAAAAATATGCTCCCGAGGTATCCAAAACTGATTCAACTTAATCTGTAACCAGTCCTGAGTAAGAGGGTAAAATCGACTCTTGAACGCTATATGAATAAAAAGCATCTTTGGGCAAGGTCCTGTCTTTATCAAAGTCTTACAAACCGCTCGATTCACTTTCAAAGATCAGTCTCTCTCCCTCCTCTCTCTCAAATTGTGAATGATGGGAAAATGAATAAGAGAAAGCCTTTATTCTTTAGATAGAGAGGAAAGATTGCCACACTTGTTATATTACTTAGCATGGTGATGGGCACAATGTAATGTAATAAGTGATGTGATTTGTCTTCCACCTCGTAGCTGGGGGGGGGAATGAGTCACATATTCCCAAAGTACACCCCAGCAACAGCCTTATCTCCAAAATGAACTTGCCATTGGTATCTGATGCCTAGATATCTCCACTGTAGCAGAAAACCATCTCGTTGCAGCAGATCCGTGTCATACAAAGGAGTTGCAGTCATGGAAGTTAGCAGGATTTGAGCCAGTACAGAAATAGGACATGGCATATGTATTTCAGCTTATTTTTTCTAATGGTGACTGAGACAGCATGTAAACAGTCCTGAAAGGGTGAAGCGTTAATGACTGAATTTACAGAGGGTCCCCATATTGTATGAACACATCTTTCGAATGAAATTAAAATCACTTCGTTTTAAATAAAAGGGATAATTTAATTTTAGTAGACCTTGTTCTGCATGGCATGGTGGTGGGTTTTTTAGCAATATCAATAAATGTGTAAACTCTTCTAATGATACGTTATCTCCTATTTTCTATGGGCCTATTTTCAGCAGCAAAAAAAATACAGTAGTGTGTGGTGAGAACTTAAGTAGTTTTAATTGTATAGACTTATTTGTTAGCTTTAGATGCAGAACAATTTCTAAGCATGTAATTAAACTTACGGGGACTGATAGCTACTTACTTAAATGGCTTAAAATTAAGCATGTGCTTTTGTTGATTGATGGACTGGTTAACAACTAGGGTACTGCTTAACCACCGAGCTGGGTGCAGTCTTTGAACAGGACAGAAAATGAAACAATATGTATAAAGGTGCGATGGTCAGGGTGCGTTAAAACCCTATTTATCATCAGGAAATTATCAACTGAGTTATTGTTTTAAAATAATTTTTAAATTCTTTTTTTTTTTGATAGGAGAGAAAGATACAGCAAGCTTTATTTGGTACAGTTCTGTAAAATGTCTACCCGCTATCCATTATAAAGAATTCCGACTTGTTTCATATAAAAGACAGGCTTATTAATGTCTCGGTGCTGCAGATTGACACAACACATCATTAAAGCTCAGACATAGTCATTACCCCGTGCTACAGTGCCTGGGCTTATTAATATTTTCAGCGCTATGAGGACACAGGAGATGTGCCACCACTGCACACATTTCTAAGCCTTGTGATGGATTAAAAAAAGGATGCCTAGATACAAAGCCTAATAATACTGTGCTGGCCTTTTTTAAAGCAGTCGTCTTTCAACATTCAGGGAGATTTTTCTATTGTTCCACTGAGCGTGTGCTAATTAAACCGATGGGAGGACGGAGAGCTAATTGATGGCAGGATGGGTCTCCAAAAGTACTATGCTGAAGGGAGTGATATTAGATTTGCTTTTGAAAGCTAAAGTTCTAAGTTCTGACACGTGCAGATCCAGTAGACCATGTACTCAACTGGAGCCTAATCCCCAGAAATTCAGGACTGAGGCTCCCAGTGTGTTACAGGTTCATCTTGTGATTTCCAGCGTACGTACTGGAGAGCAGAGAGGATGGAACGCATGAAGTGATCTCTTCTTCCTAGACACTCAAACTCAGCGTAATGCATATGGCCACAGGAGACTGCAGATCTGCTGTCTCCTGGGCGCAATGAGAATTGTGCGACTGTGTGTCCTAGACCAGTCTATTGGCTTGGGAAATTTCTCTTTGGACTCAACTAGACGGGGCAGGTTGGACATAATCATACTGTTGCTCACATGCAGCCTGTGAAGCTAATAGTGTTGGGTAACAAGTTCGTACCGCTGCGCAGTGTAGTGAAATATATATGGATATACAGTACATATACTGCTGTGACTGGGGCCCACACAGAGCTGGCAATGGGAGAAATCCTTGTAAAGAGGGATTTTAGTGGCTTAGCTGATGCTATTCCTTACCTCAGGATAGATTTCAGCCCCAGGTTGGTTTAGGTAGAGCAAAGCGGTTGCAATGAGGTTTGTGACTGTGTTAGAAATGTCTTCTAGACTGAATGAGGTAGCCAGAAGGGTTACCTGCTGTGCTGGTGTGCACAGAAAAGGTGCGTGCATGGGGACTGTGTGTGCCTTCTGCCAGCTTGACTAAATACCCTCTCTATTTTCAGTTTTGCTCAGAGGCAGATGTCTTTAAAATGCAGGTGCAGATTTTTGTCACCAACATACATGAGAACTCTGGTCCGGTGTTTGGCTCAATGAACTCTTCTTTGGTGCTACAATGGTTTTATAATTGTTATTGACTGAATTATCCTTTTCAATACTTAATCTCATTGTATTTTGCTGACCAAGGCAGATGCTTTAGCCATGCTCTTATCCCTGATGCTTTCTACAGATACCTCTTGAGTTTTCTGTATTCTCTCCTTGCCTGCAGAACAATCTTTGATTCTAGAAGTTTCATGCATAAAATGAATGAGAGAGTAACCTTGCCAGTGTGGAATAGAGCGAGAACAGAGCCCTGAGAGGCTGGAAGTGGAATTTAGTCACCCGACCTTTTGCACCAGCTTCTTTTGTTGCATTTTGCAGAGCTTAGAAAATGACCGAATATACATTCTTTCTTCTGAGCTTTGCATGTTATCTTTCCAAATAGTTCCTCGTTTACTGATACATTGTAATAATTAAAATTCATAATTGGCATTATTTATTCCCTATTCATAGAGGCTTGCAGGGCAATATTCACAGGTCGGTAATTCCACCCTACTGCTGTTGTGCTGTAGTGTTGTGGTGAAGTCAGTGGACTTCTGTTGTTTTCTACTAAACATGCACCCTCCCATAATGGGACAATATTTTTTAATGATGAGTTGGTTTTGTTATAGCATGATAATTTCTTTTTAACTGGATGGTGTGGACTTGCCACAGGATCATGTTATAGTTTCATTGTAGCGGGAAATGACAAGCATGAACCAAAACCACTTTCCAAGAACCTCTTTGAGAGGAACTGCACCAAAGGCATTTTGGCTAGCACATTTTGGCAGAGAAGAGGAGAGATGGCTCCATAGAACTGGTATTAGCTACTTCCCAATTTTGTGAGGTAAAAACAAAGCAAGTGAGAATGAGGGAAAGAACGAGGGAAAACCAGGAACAGTGTAGTGGGATAAATCATACGCTGTCCCAGGCTGCCATCCAGCCACATGCAGAAAATGCTTCTGTCTCACTCTGTGAGACCACCCAGCATCCTCAGAGGAGTTGTTCAGTTCTGGCAATTTATGATGTCTGGAGCTCTGAAGGTCCTTGACTTAAAAGGAGGGCTTTAAAAGAAGTGTGGGTGTGAGCTCAGAGATTCCCATTAAGCGTCTTGCTGCTTCACTTCTCTTTCTGCAAAATAATAAGTTCTTGCCTAATGCACCATTTAGCTAGCATTTCAGAGAGACCCAGAGTAGTTAGGCATCCAGCACCCATTGACTTTCCACCTTAGTTATTATACTGGTTAATCCAGATCATTTGCATCAGCATTGCAAAAGCAATAAGCTCCCCAACTCAACGGGTTACACTGCTGTCAGTGTTTATTGACTGGTTGACAACTTCAGAACTGTTATCTATCATGATTCCAACAGCTCAGCAGGTAGTAAACGTTCTCTTTAGTATAACATATTGAACAAAATTTGTATGCAAGTCTATTAGCAAAGCTTGTAAACACTTGACTAAACTATGTGGCTCAATTAGCAAAGAATAATGGAGCAATAAGTAAAGTGTGTGCAATTTTATCAACACTTTGCAGCTCAGTGAAGTCCCCAGCATTATCAGGAAAGCATAAAGAGCAATTGTCAATGTATCTCACTGAATATTTGCATATTGCCTTTGACAAAATCACAAAGGTATGTCAGTAAATCAGAAAAAAATTATTAACGGCATCAGCACAAAATTCAGCACAGCCGGTGCATATATTCATTAATTAGCAAACGTGTACTACTTGGTTAATTAAAAATATAAAAATGTAACATCTGAAGTGTGCTATCAAATTATGGAAACAGCAAGGCTGAACACTAACATACAGTACACAAACAGGTCCTTCATGGAAAGTATATATACAGCACAATTTTTTAAACTATGTAAATACGAACACACTTTAAATACCGGTCTATAGTCAGCATGTGAAATGGATGCTGCCCGGAACTTCTGTATTGGACTGCCGCTCAGTTTGGGCTAAGGTTCAGACAAAGATTTGCAGACATAAGATTTTGGTTCAGCTGTGTCAAAGCATTGGTAGCTGTCCTTAGCATTTCAGCTTCTTCCAGCATCTTCAGTTGCTTTTACAGCCACGTTTCTTGTTTTCATCCATACAAAATGTGGAGGCAAAAATCTGTGATACATAAAGCTCTATTCCATCTTGTGCTGATGCAAAATAGTTCTCTAAGGAGCTGTGCCGCAGTTTTGTGCTGTACTGTTAGAAGTCCAACAGTCTCAGCAGACTCTGCCTGTTGGAATGAGGCTTAGGGGTGTGCCAAGACAACCAAAGGAGAATGATCCATGTCCACCACGACATCAGGTCATGCACAACATGTGGCTCCCTGCTGAGTGCTGTACTGAGGTCACTGAAGGAGGGAAGACAGGGTTATTATATTCTCTTTTCCCTCCCACCTACAGTGAATCTGCACCTGACTTTCCTCTTGACTACAGAGGTCAATGCCAGCCCAAATATGTGTAGGTATGTGACGAATCTTTCTCAAAGCACATATGAAAATGAAGGTGGCGTACATTTCTGCATTCCACAAGTAACAATCAGTAAAAAGCTGTTCTTGGTGCTCCAGGAAGAATGTTCTTGGCACCCTGAAAGCCACCCTCTGCAGTATTGTATCTGTCTCAGCTGCCACACTGAGAACACCATCAAAGAGACAGTTTGGGTTTATTCTTTGTCAAATTTGAAAATAAAAATCTGGATCTGGAATAGTGTAAAAGCTATAGCACTATTTGAGACTTTTGCAATAATTATGGCAGTAAAAGATATCTTAGTAGTATCAAGTATTTTGAATTCAAGAAATTTAAAGACTGGATCATTAAAGGGTTGTTAGCCACCAGGCAGCTGGTAACTGGAGACTTCTGCTTCCCTTCAGTTTACTCCTCGCTTTCTTTCCAGCCTTACCTGGCTCAGGCACTGGAGAGCGTTGGTCCCAGTAAGAGGGGTGGCTTCAGATGGTGATGTTAGATGGGCTTGGGATCGCTTTCTCCTGTCCTACTTCCTACCATACTCTTCTCTCCCAGCCCAGTTTCCTCTACCGGACTCTCCTCTTTAGGTCCACAAATTCTTCCAATACTAGTGGGAGAGCATGACAACAGCTTCTTTTATGCTAGGTAGGTGGACAGAGGGAGAAGAAATTAGCACAGTTCTCATCCAACCCTCATCTCTTCTCTCCACTGCTCAGCAGACAGAATGAGTCCTGCCCTGGACAGAAGTGCCAACAGGTACTGAGGGCTGGGCATCTGATAACTGTGGTACAGTGTAGCATTTCTGTACATTCTGCATGGCAAACACTTGTACCCATGGTCTGTCATCCCTTCTCCTGTCACAATCACTGATGAACTTACCCGTCGTCTTTAAGAATGACTATATACACCATTAGCTGTTCTTTGTTGATGCTATCTATGAAGACTTCTATAGAAGATGTTCTGTAAGTGCTGTATTTTTCTGCCTGATGGCAAGAGATTACGAGGGATAGGGTGAGATTAAAAAGAATATTTGAAATGCCTAAATCTTGTGCTCTTTGAAGAGATGTCTTTGTGCCTTTGAAGTTTACAAGGGTCTTAATGCAAAGCAATGTCTTCTCACACAAAATCAGATTCTTTAATGGAACTTTAAATCTAGAGAACCTGTTAGAGGCTTTTGTATAAAATGGTATTCTCTTGGTTTTGATATCTTTCCTTTAAAATATAATTTTTTAAAGAACTATGTACTGATGAAGAACACATGAAGTTGATCAATAGTCTCTCCTGGGGTGCATAAAGCCTCTAAAATTGATCTAACAGCTCCACAAGGTGATTATGGGTAGGGAGGTCGATACGGTATCTTGCCAACTAATCTTCAGCTCTGGAGGGTTAAGTTAAAGTGTGCACACTTCAAGCTCAGTATGTATTCATTCACACGGACACATTTTGATCACAGTTATTTTTCTGAAGCATCATTCTTGTGCATATAGGAGAAATTATATCAAGTAAAGACAAATGCAATAACATTGAAATCGTTAATGGTGTAGTCAGTTAAAATGGCAACCATCTTATAAATATGTTACATGCTAGCTTTGGAATGGTTCAGAAATTACTCCCTTTGGCCCTTTACTAAAAAAAACTTTTTTATTATTTTTTCAAGCAGGCATCTGGCAAAATGAAAAGGATTGTGGTGGTTCTGTAGGTCAAGGTTCAGCTTTCATGATTCTGGATGCTCTGTTTAACACCTTAAAAAAGCCTAGTTCTGAGAGTGCACCTTCAACCAAAATTATGATCCTACTCATTCAAATAGGCTTTCTTCTCCCATCTGCAAAGCTCCCATCTTTCCTGTCAACAGCAGATTCCTAGTTTGAATATAAATTCTCATGGTATAGGCTAATTGGCAAGCAATTACCTCAAAATCACAGGTTAATTGTTGTAGGGGTTTTTTTATTAGTGACAGTAAAATTCTTTATTTGCCCTTGGAAAATGAGGTTGTAGAGGAAGGCTTGGACACTTGACGTAACTGTTCCCAAAGATTTGGACCAAACAACTAAAACAGAACATTTCATGATTTTGAAGTAGATCTCATCGTATTTTGAGCTTCTGTTTCATATTTTTGAGTACTTGGATTTAAGTAATTTATTAGCTCTGAGTGAAAAAGATATCTCTCATTTCTTATTTGGGAATGGCTTTTTCAGCCCAAACACCATCTTGTAGGCTAGAAGACAACAGGGAAGGGAAGAAATAAAAAACCACAACCAATCCACAGGAATAATGCATCAAATTTGCCTCCAGGTTGTCTCAAGTGAAGGCAACAGAATTACACCAGGAATGAACCTGACCCAAAGTGTTTATTTTCCTCCATGGCTGATGTTCTTTACTATTTATGAGTGAACTAAATATTACCTCAAACAAAAGGGCAATATCAGTTGCCAAGAACTGTTAGTATTCAATTCTGTGGTCCAGGTAGGGAGAAGTTTGTTATTTCATATATCACTCAAAACTTAGTGTATAAATTTAGGAGACTGCACAAAGGTGAAGAGCAATTTTGTCTATATATTTAAAGAATTTGGGTTAATACATCTGTCATACAATAGAGAAGCAAAACACTGGTTATATCTATGGATGCTTTCTGTTGTGGTCTAGCATACAGAGGTGTGAGGTACACAACAGAAAGCCATAAAATCAGATCTCAAAAATGTATAGTCAGGAAATTACAGTGTTTCTGTTGCTTTGATTTATCCATCATGACACCAAGGGTGCAGAGTGGGCTGAACTTGCACTGTACTGGTTGTGCTTTGGTTTGGGTTTTTTTTGTTTTGATTTGGTTTTTTTACTTGGTTGTTAATGACAGCTAATGGTACTGCAAGTTGGGTTTGTGACGGAGATAAAAACAATGGGAGGCTGGAGTGGCTGACATTCAGAAACACATACCCATGTTCATCTCTTTCTGGAAAGAGGGTTGTTAATTAGAATTAAAATGCAAAGTTCATGTGTGCTTTCTTTATCAATGTTGCAACAAAGAGCTTCATTAGGGTCTCAGTTAGTCAACATTATATTTATGGCCGACTATAGCAATGTAAAAATTACGGTAGCTTATTTATGTATTTCTGTTCTCTCTGGAAATATAAATGTATTTGTTGAACTCTTCACCTGGTAAAAGCATCTTATTGTCAAAGCAAAAAAATTTCCCTTCTTCAAAATTTAGGAATGTTAATTGTGGAGGTATACAAACAATGAACGATTCTGGTCATTTCTATCATCTCACTGTAACTGGAGTGGAGGAAAGTAAATCACATTTGTAGTAAGTCACAAGCAACTGCAGTGGATTTATTACATTTTTTTGCTTTAGATGTGCATTAAAATATAAATATTAAGCACAATTCTGAAAATCGTAACATCTCAGAGAATCTTGAATGATACTAGTTTGGCAGCTGTACAGAGGCCGTGGTTGTTTGTTTTGCTCAAGTTCAAAGAAATTAGTTTAAACACAAATACAAACTGCTTTCAAACTACATCTGTGGAGATCATTTGACATTTATCGAGTACTTCATGTGGTACTGCACTTGTGATTTGCATCATCTTGTCCTATTTCCACGGATTGGAAGCATCAATACAAACCTTTTTTAGGGTAAAAGAAGTATGAGTGTGTGTGTATTGTAAGGGACTTTCCTGATGATCTTGTGGGCAAGACACCTCTCTGGCTTTACACCTAATTGCACTGGGAACAAGCAGCTTGGATGAGAACACCAGTATCCAAACTTTTGCAATGTTTTCCTCAGTAATTTATAATCTGTTGGCAAATTCTACGTATTGCCTCAATGTCAAAGCACAGAGATGTGAAAAGAGAAGCTGAGTAGCTATATAAGCCAAGTGGCTAACTGAGTAGAGAAGACAAGGGTTTAGTATAATTTCAGTTTAAATGTCAATAAACCACAAGATAAAAATCGATAGGAGACCAAGCATCCTTAGTTCTGCTGATTACAGAACTGCTTATTAATAACAAGATGGTCTAAACACCAGGTAATGAACTGGCAATTTTCAGACCATTAGCGACTACAACCTGGGCTGAACAGCCAAAATACTTGGCACTAACAAGCTTGCATCACCTGCAAATCAAGCACTGAGTGGAATCAGTGACGTACGATGGATGGTAATAACCACCATGATTTTAGTTGCAATTATTGCTAAGAAAAAGACACAGGTTTGTTAAATTTTCCATAGTTGGCTATTTCTTCCTCTGGTGGAGATTATGAGAGAACGTAAGGGCAGGAAAGATGCCATACTGCCTTATCGTGGCATTGGGCGTCCACGTTCTTCAGAGAGGCAAGAGGTCTTTGCAGTGCGCATTTGCGCTTGTTGGATTTTCTGTGATTGCAGCTATGGCTTCAGATACACAACTGAATGTCCATTCAGTGCTCTACATTGCGCAGGAAAAATATGGAATTGCCAGTAGTTTTGCAGGCAACAAAGTCCATGTGTCTTCTAAGAAACTGTCTTTAAAGTAGTAGGTCAGGCTGTTTTAACTTACTCTCTCTTAGAGATCATCCACGTTCATTGACATAAACTGGCTCCTAGACAGAGGCCAAAGACCTTTATGCTTTGCATGTCTCACTTTAGCCTTCAAGACTGCAATTAAATAAGATCTGGGTGGTATTTGGGACTCGTGCACTGATGCTGCCGTGGCTGTTTTCTCTTTATTTATTTTGTGGTAGTCAGATGTGATTTCTGGTTACCATGGAGCTATGTAAAAGGTTGCTGCTCCCAGCATCTCTTTGCTGCTCATCACTGCCCTCCTGAGCTGGGCTGAAAATGACTGGATGTACCTGAGTGACTTAGGATCACGCTGGTAGGACAGAGGGCATACATGCGTACAGGTAGGCTGGCAAAACAGTCGAGCTGCCCTCAGCCTGGCCCAGCAGCAGCTGAACAGCCCTTATGACTTTAGTCTCAGTTCCTTGTTTCAGCCACCTAAGGGAGCCAGCTCATTTCTAGCATGGTATTTCATGTGGAAACAAAGTGGAGAAATGGAGAGAGTGCAATATTCAGGCTTCATTCACTCCCCTTGCGCTTACAGAGAAAGTCGTTTTCAGCGGCCCCATCGATAAGGAAATTAGAAACATTGCTGCTTATACTCTAATGCAGAGGTGAACTTAACTCCTAGTTGTTCATCAGTTGGACTGTCAGGTAACAAATTTTACATATTTATCCAGAGCACTGTATTCCCATTTTGTTGAACTATATGGCATATTCACATGTGTATATTTCAGTTATTCAAGCTTTTGCTCAGCAATATCAAGCCTGACTATACCCAGCCAGAGCAGGGATCTGTCACGCTGCATTAGGTGACTGTATTTTTTATGATAAAGAGAACAAGATTCCTTACGGACACAATAAACTGCAAGAGAGACCTCTAGAGCACTATGCATCTTCAGGCTAGCGAGCTTTTTTCATCATGAAGCCATTAAGTGTGGCATTAACTACAGCATATGAATGGGTACCACAGATTATAGCCATAGGAGGTACTGAGAATGTGCCCCCTCTTACATTGTTTGTAGCAATGCACTCATGTTGTGACGATTTATGTTTTCATTACGGAACAATTCCCATAATAACAGGCATTGAATATGGATGCTTAATGTTGAGTACAGGGGGAAAAAATAGAACTACACTTTGAGTAATAAGTTTTGATTGAATGAATGGCTACTTTATAAACTTTCATTACTATGATTTGGTCTGAGGGAAATAGCAGCTTGTCAGAATTTTTCCAATGGAGAATTTAATCAACAGAAAATGACGCATTAGGAGAATGAAAAGGATATCAGCACTGTTCTGCTGGAACCCCGCAGCTTTGCCTGCCTTTCTAATCCCTTGACAGCTTGGGTTTCCAGGGTCTTGCCCCCTGTTTCCTTGGGCTGCTGGTGGGATTATTGTGGTAGCTGTGCTGGGAGCTTTCACAGAGCCCGCAAAAGCTCTCGAGAGCTTTTTGAACATTCTCATGCAAAGAGTGATGTTCAGTCATCTCCAAGCCACGAAGACTGGCACTCCTAAGTGAACAGCACTGTTCTCCATGGGACTTTGCTAAACCATGCTAAACTTGAAGGCTGTCCAAAGTCAAGCTGGTTTTATGCACATGGTTCAGAGCATGTTTAATTGCTTTCTTAGCCCAGTGGCACTTGGCTGCACTCAGTTTGTATTTATGCTGCCTATGTATAAGATAAAAGTGTTTTTACTAGGAAATTCATTGGTATGGTGTCATTTTCAGTAGAGATGTGACTTTGAAATAGTGTTGAAACATCACCGTAACTCCACAATCTTCTAGTTGTATCACTACAATTTAAAACTTTTCCAGTAATAATATATAACATAATAATAACATATGTAATAATATATAACATAACACTAGTCAAGATCTATTTTCTTTATTTAGATGAATAGGGTTTCGCTTTCTTGTAAAAGAAACCTGATTGCCAGGTAGGTTTTTGGGATCACATTTTACCCCTCTGATTCAACAACCCTCTCTTCCCCCTCTCCTCTTTCTTTCTTTCTTTCTTTCCAGAACGGAGAAATTGCAAAGCTAAATCAGATTCTTCATCTTTCCATTTCCTGGAGTTTGAGCAAAGTGGAAAACAGGGAAATATGTTTAAAGAAAAATTAAGTTCAAATCATAGGAAGCTGCTGATATTCCCCCAACTCAAAGAGGCCTCGTAATATATATTGGTAGAACATGTGGGCAATACCTATATACGTTCTGGGTTTTCATCTTAATTTTTCTCTTGTGCAATTCTACCACTTTTTATTCTGCCTGTTCTTTCTCTCTATTTGTATTTCACCCCAGGCTCAGTCATCTTTGTTTCAACATTATTCTAGGATTGTCTCCTTTTTTCCCCAGTTTTTTTTCTGGTTGAAAACTCTGTTTTGAGGTGAATCTTTTTACCCACAGTGTTAAAGCATTTTGAAGGATCCTTCCACATCCAACCCCAATCCTAAATCTTGATAGCAATTTGCTGGTAGCTTGTCTTTCATTTGAGTTGCTAAACGGCTTCTTTTCCCTTCTGTAATACTGGCAATTTTTCCCAATTATCCATCAGTTTCAGTAGTTCTGTGCTTTAAAGTTGAACAGTAACAACTTCAGCCAGCACACTGTATTAAATTATTTGTTCTGCTCTCCTAATAAGGAGACTGTCAGTCTACAAACTCACAGGAAACGTACAAGTCCTATATATAACCAAGGCTTGGAAGTTTAGGCTTAGAGTGCTTTTGATCTTAGAACTATGGGTCTAAATACGTGATAATATAGGGTCATGCAGATAAATTTAAGAACTCTTTGGACCAATGTATTGCAGAATCTACAGCACAACTGGATACCACAGCACAGTGCAAACAACAGCTATAGAACTACATGTGTTACAGGACCCTCGTGGTTTTTGTCCAGGTTCAGCATAGTTTTTAAATTAGACTTTACCTAATAGTTTCTCCCATTTCTTGAATTGATAGTTGGCTTCACTTTGTTTATGTTAATCATTAATTGTATACAGTTACCACTGCAGCAAAGCTATGCAGTCAAACACATTGTAAGTAAAAATCTACAGTTTAGGTGGCATGTTTTTCCATCTTAGTGCGTGTCACCTAGAATGTATTGTTGTGACTGCAAGTATAAATTCAGCACTTTATATACATCTGATGAGGCCTGTGTCATCCCAGGATAAGTGTAACGTGACATGAGTGTGTCTTAGCTTGAATTCTGTTTGGCTGCCTAGAATATTCTGTAACACAAAATCTTTTTTGTCTCTGGCAAGAAACCCTAATCAAGGCGACATGCAAATCTGGTCGCTGACTTCAAGAAAGCCTAGACTCTGGGTATCATTCTGAGCACAAAGGGCAGCTTCTCTGCTGGCATAAGCTGGAGCTGCTCAGCTGAAGTAAAATATTTAAGATGCTCATTATGTAGTTGCTCACCTGTTGGGTACATGACCCTCTCAATCACTGCCTTCCTTTATCTGCTTCTCTGATTCAAACAGCGGGTGTGATCCTGCACGCTCACAGTTGGAGTTGAGCTCTTCATGCACCTATTGCATATGTATCAGTGAATGATGCTGCATATTTGCTTTCAGCTATGGAATTTACTAACTTGCATGGAAAAATAGCACCGTACTCTAGTGGTACCGTTCTGTAAAGAAGGCAGCTGTTTTATTTACTTGCACTTTTCACGGAAATTGCTTATACAGCCTAAATAAAATAACATTGGCTATTAAGACTTAAAACTTGTAACCAGGCCAAATACAGAAAGATCTTAACAGTTTTATCTGCTTATAGATCTGAGAGAGAGATACAAAATGATTTCTTCATGGGCTTTGATAAATTCCTGTAAGATTTGACTAACCTTTTGAGGGCATCGTTCTGACACTGATGACAGACAAATGTTATGTTCCAGTGGGACATGCAAATCCAGTGCAAATCTTGCCAATCAGGACAGAAACTGAACGTACCACATAGCAGATGAATGTCTTAATCAGTGGCCTCTAAGCCTTTATTCCGTGACTCTCTCTTGCATCATTTCAAGAAAAACCCTGAAAGATCTCTTTTGCTTTTCATTTTGGAACAAAACTAAATTTCCAAGTTCACATTGTTCGCAAAAAGTCTCTCTTCTTTTCCAGCCGCCCCTCACAGCCACAGCACAAGCAATACTTGCCTGATCAATATATTTATTTTCAAGAGTGGCTTTGACATTCAAAACTAGTTGGAACAGAGCTGTACTTTAGCACTTCCCTATCAAGTTAGGATTTAGGGAAGAGATCAGGACATGTGAATGATTGTTGCTAAATTTAAATTGTGCATAAACAAGGAACCACATTTCCAAGTGTGCCATGGTCAAAGTTTTCACATTAATAAATTTAAAGGCATATGAAAACAAGGAGCTGATGCCAAGAAACACAAAAGACAAAGCTACATTTCCAGTACGTACGTCTGGCCAGGCCACAGGGTATCTTTGACGATCCACATGTAGTTTAACTTTCTGTGTGTTAGGTGATAAATTCTCTGCAGCAATGGCAAGATACTGTTCTAGCTATACAGAAATGTTCTTCACAGAGGCAGCTCCATTCATCCTGTTTTTCTGAAGCGCTGCAGTATAAATAAAATAGCTACAAGGACAAGCAGAAGAGGAAGAAAGGCTGGGACTGTATCCCATATCCACTTGCACTATCAGGTTTCTCATGAGAGGTTTCACACTGGTTTCTTTTTGAGAGTCTCTGCTTGTGCAGTGCTTGATAACGATGTGCTTGAGACCCCTCTTTCACTTAGGACAAAGCTCTTTCAGCAGGAACAGCAGGAACCAGAATGCTATTGCTCATCTTTCCCAATAGCATTTCCAGCTTTTGAAGTGTAGGATTTAAACCCATCCTTCAAACACTTGGAAAAAACTTCACTGGTCTTTGATGAGCGTATCTTCAGGTGCTAGAAGGATTCTTACTACAGAGTGGTTTTAGGGCCTTTTTAAAATCTAGAACCTGAGGGCTGCTATTGATGTGACTGAAGCAGTCTACGAGATCAAGCAGCTAAAACAGACGAATCTCCTCCGCATGAGCTCATTCCTACATCCTCACCCTGCTTGGAAACACACTCTACTCTTAAGCACTGAGGAAGTATAATCTCTAAACAGAACTTGATCAAAACCCATTTGTTTCAAAGTGTGCGTGTTGTGCTCTATCAGCGATGCTGTAATTCAGAGTGACTCGGGGTGTCCACGTGGACCACAGCTGTGACAGCACACCGGCATGGTTGGAGCCGGGAGCTGTTGGAGTTGTGAGCAGAGACCAGAAGAACTGAGCTGGTGCTTGGGCAGGTAGAGTGAGGGTGGACAGAGCAAATCATTCCCCACCAGGGCACCAGGCAGACCTGGGGCATGGCTACTCCTTTCATGACCTGCTGCTGGGGTGGCAGAGCCTGGCAATCTCAGATTAGCCTTAGAAGAAAGACAGACGGGGCTAGCAGTGGTCTCAGTTTCTCCGATGTCCTCGTGGGATTAGTGTCTAGGGAAGTAGAGTAAGTTTTACCTGATGAAGCTTTACCAGTGATAGGTGCGTAACTCCCAAGTCAAGTTAAACTGACTCAGTTACAAAAGTACTTGTCCGCCTCAGGACACCTTTCCTTTCCCATCCTTGGGTGAAGTCTCACAACCCTCCAAATTATCACAGCCCGTGTCAAAAGTATTTCCATGGGAGAGAAAAATTGCCATGCAGTTCTCTCCTGAAACACGCACTTCAGCTTTTGTTGATAAAACTTTCCCTATAAAACAAGTCTTCAGAAAGTTTGGCTGGTTAGCTTTTGAATTCTGCTTTTTCAAGGAGATGTCTTCCTTTCTGGAAAGCATTGGCTACTTTTTTTTGGTTTTGGCGGGGGAAGGGGGGCGCTCCCTACATGTATCAGCAGCTCTTGCATAGAGGACTTTGATAACCTATGCACTTCTTTGAAAATATATACTCCATCTCTTTCTCACCTCCTACATCAGCTTTCTTTGTGACAGAATGACACCGGGCCACTTTTTGTTCTTATCCTGGCCTTTTTTTCTTTCAAAGGATGTGGAGCTTCCCCCTTTTTCTTTCTTTGTGTGCACATCCCATTCATTGGTCTTTGGTTTTGTCTTTGATGATTTATTGATAAATAGAATGTGTCCTGTTTCTCTTTACAACCTTGATCCTCAACCAAAACACTACAAAGCTAAATAAAAATCCAAGCCACAAGAAATAAACCCAGAAGACAGGAGCAGACAATAGGAATGGAGAATGTTCTAATAATATTTTTTTTTCCCTAAATGCTAACTATTGCCCCATGCATTTTTATAAGGCTTTTTTACACCCAGCGTACTGCGACTTTGACCATGAGATAAAATGCTAAATAATTTCTGTTTCAATTACAAATGACTGGAACTTCCTTTTCTGGTGGCCTGAGTGAAGACAGATGAATATTCACAAAATATTTATTCATTTCTTTTTCTGCTATTTAATTAAGGGGGTGATCAGTGTCATAAATTGTGACTTGTCAGTCAGATTCAAATCTTTACAAAAAATTAAAAGCTTTTCACAGCAATAAAAATGGTGAAATATCCAAGCTTTCTAATGAGACCCTCTGTGCAAACTCTGTAATAAACACACCTTCAACACATTCTGACCTCTTCATTTTTCATTGCAAAGATTAATAATAGGTAGCTTAGCAACGATGCTGTATTGTCAGCACATGTTAGAGACTTGGCAGCATTCAAGGTCGATCTGCAATAAGCTTAGATTGAATGCCATTAGCTAGATGCCACTTTGCCTCTGGAGTTTATTGCTGAATTCTTATTCCAGGAGGAAAGGAAAATACCATGCTGACACAGTTAATGTTTGGACCACAGCAGAAAGATCTGGATCACTTACATGACTCGTGTATTGAAAAAAAATCCCTGTGATAAATTATATTTTAACCATTTGAAAACTGAATTTATTATCATTTATTATTGAGTGTTGAGGTAATTTCTGCATGGAGTAGACATTAAACTGCATGCAGTTATGAATGCAATGGTTACATTTTTGATTTGTGTGAACTAGGGTTCAACTAACAACTCTGAACCTGGAAAATCGGGTACGTTTGCTCATCTCTTGGCTCACTTCTTTGAGAAGCTGTCTCCTCTGGGAAAGCAAGATCCACAAAATTATGTTAGTGCCTAAAACAGGGATGATGTATCTATACCCAAAATTTTCAAACTCAAAATCCCTCTTTAGCTACCACCTAACACAAGTGCACCATCGGATAAAATCTGTAAGTGGGCTCTGGGGCAATGGTGGATTTTGCTGAAAAGGGGCAACTGTTAAACACTGCTTATGGAACGGTTCTTAGATCTGCAAAGATGCTGAACACAGGAAAAAACCCAGTCCACTCACCTTCATGGCTGCACATGAGATGCAATCAATAAGTACATGCTTGATAAGTAACCTTCCCCTTCAAGAGATCTGAACGAAGTAAACTTTCATTAACTTCTGAGGGCAGCGGGATTTCACCCCAAAACTAAGTCTGAAAAACTACCAAAACTCTGGAAAGCTATATGGATCGAACCTTTGGATATTGAAATGTTGCCAGTCACCAAGCTTTAAAGCCTGTCATGATCAGTCATACATGCAAAGCTGCACAATTCTAGGATAGTTTTCAAAACACTGAATAACACGAGGCAAAGGGTTGGAAATTTCTTTCTGAAGCCTGAAGCTTTAAAATGCCATAACATTTGACACCTGTCTTTTGACTGCTCTCTGCTCAGCGATGGCATGAGTTCAGTCATTTCCTATGACTTTGGATGAGCTGTAATTTAACTGCATATTCATTTTTTTATTGCTACATAGCACTTAATATTGTACATCTCTGAGCATTTCTGTTTCCCCCAGTGCCTATTTTTTCATTTGGTTTCATGCATGAGGTTCTGTGTGGCTCAGCACTGGAGTTTGCAGGCATGGATGGTGAGAACAGCAAATGTATTCTGGTGCACGTTTTCAAGCTACCACACACAAACATAAGTGACCCGTGGGTCTTTAAGATAACAAGTGCTATGTAATTTCCTTAAAGTAACTCGGTTTCTTAGTTAATAGGTAGAATCAGAAAAAACATGGAGGGATTTGCAGGAGTCTTCACAGTTGATTATCTCCATTGTTTGCAGTTGTTCTGAAGAAAACAGAAAGTAGCAGAAATAGAATAGTTTGACATTGTGAAAGGAACACAGATAGCCACGTTTTCCCTTGTAATTTCCATGTTTCCAGTGTAGGGAATCACTTAATAGTGGAAAAAATTAGTAAGAAAAAATCAGATCGATACGACATTTAGCATTCCTGCTACCTCATGGTTAATAGCATGGGTGAATTTTTCTTTCCCTTGAAAATATTTATACTCAGTAAAATGTCATTTCTTGTACTTGTGATTAGAGAAAATGCAATTTTAAATCCAGATCTAATGCATAATCTTCTAATAAAGTCAACTTCTCCCACTGTTCCCATACTACAGCCACCCTCTAATTTGTTTCTTATTAGGCTATGGCATCACTAGTTAGGAGTAAAGCATTCAGAAGTAAATCAACAGATCTGAAAATTTTTAATAATTACTCTTTAAAAAGATACAGAAAGTTAAATTATCAAATCACAGTTATGCTGCTTCTCTATAATTTCTACACCAGAATTTTAATAAAATTAAACTGCCCCCTCTGTTTTCTTTACATCTATTAATTTGTACCCTGAGTAGTATGTCCCAAGTGCACTTATCATAAATTGGTTATCTGAAATCATTATCACCAAAGGAAATCAAATCAAAGTTTATTCTAGCTACTCATATTATATTTCATATTGTATATTCCCCGTAGACTTGATTATGAGGCTTGAAGTCTCTTGAAAAGAAATAGCTTTTGCTGGCTGGCAGTCTATCTAGCTTTCCTGTTGTGGAATCAAGACACACAGTAGCAGTTCTTCAGTCTTTATGTGGCATTCAATATGTTACGTACAGGGAAAAGAATCATAATCAATCAACATGCAAACTATTGCCTCCTTTGCTTAGTCTTCATATACACCAGTCCCTGCTTAAGATCACAGCATAGTGTGGGACCTGGCTTTGGTCCCATTTATTGATGCTTTGTGGCATGATCCTCCATCAAACCTAAAAAGGCCCATAGATTGTAGAATGCTCTGAACTTAATTCCTTGGTTCTACCCCAGGGGAATTGCCTCTGTTGAATTTCTGCAGATTGGGTCTGTGCTCTTTGGGGGATTCTGGAAGACAGCCCCCACAATGGGCAACAGGTAGCATGAGATACTTTACGGCCTGACTCCAGATTAATCAACATAATTGCTTATATTATGTTCACTGAGTAAATGTACATACAACGTAAGAGAAACTATTAGTTAAAATGCTTTTAAAATGGTTACAAGAATGTCCATATAGAGGGATGTACACATAGGAAAAGATTAAATGCTTCTGTCAGATTTGCAGAAAGTACTGCATTTCAGTTTTGAATTACCACGTTGAACCAGTCTGTTACTTCTTGTCTTAAGATTACGACACCAATGTCCAAAAGAAGCACAACACCATTGCAACAAAATTAATGTTTTCAGGATGATTACAGATTAGCTACAAGGCCATTTTCACCACCGATGAGGTGGGGACTACGCTATTTACACCTCAGCTGCAAATTAATTCTGGGGAGGGATTCCAGGCCAGATGCATAGAGGAGTAATGACAGAGAACGGAGCTGCCAAAACTGTTCAGATGTAACCAGTCCCAGGGGAGGAAACCAGGAGACAGCAATAAGCAAATGAAGGAGGGGTGATCTGAGCTGCCCATCAGAAAAATAGGAAATGCACTTTGCTGTCAGGGCTGATTTAAGTGCTAGGCTTGCTGACCCACCAAAGGACCTTTACAGCAGCCTCTAGTGCTTTGAAATTGCGTGTTCTCCTGACCTGCTGTGTAGCTTTGGCCAATTGAGTTTGCTTTGTCTTGTTGAAACACCTGCAGTGCCTCTTGCCACTCTGAATGTTGTCTGCTTTATACCCAAGTTCTGTGGAGTGGGGCCCCTCGTTCTTTTAAGGGGACTACCTGGCACCGTGGGGTCTGGGACTACCGCACAGAGCGGGTGCTACTGCAAGTATTGCTGCTGTAATTATTAAATAAGAGGACTTTGAGAAATGACATCTTTTTAAATTGATCCTCTCTCAAATGGTATTTGATTTTAATTATTTTTATTAGAGCTTTCTTTTTGTGTAGTTATTTCATAACATATACGTTTACTTTAGAAACTTAGGCTCATTATATTCATTACTAAGGGAAAAATATGTGAGGAAAACTTGAATTCATATGCTTTTGTGTTTTGTAATGCATGTTGCACCTCTCCAAAGGAATATATTCAACGTGTCTTGCTCAGTTTTGCTTTTGCTTTAATCCCTTGGGCCTTAATATCTTATTAACACACAGTCTTAGGAAATTAATGAGGATGTGCAGGGCCTTACAGGTCGTTAGTTCTACTCTTGTGCAGATTGACAATGCTGAAAAGCGATTGTCCCTATGAAGAATATTTAGTGCCCTTTACGTATGGATTGTATCAGTGTCATCTGCCGCATCTGTGACAGACATGAATTGTCTTCCCCACAGCACCCAGGAGGCCAGATCACTTGTTGCTTATTATCTAAAGCAACAAAACAGTGAATAACCTGGACTGGAATTTGGGTACAAGTCAAATAAAATGTTGAACACTATACGCAATAATAGTAATAATAATATAACAAATGCAGCACTCTATGAAATCGCTTATGGTAACAGAAGAGGAGTAATAAAAAATAGAATAAATAGGCAGTTAACTTCATAACCACACAAACTATTCTGCATTATTTGTATATTGCTTTTCCCAGTGTGTTGTGATAGCAATAGCAAACTAATAGTGATGCATATTATAAAAATAACCGACTGCAGAATGAGCATCTGAATTAAATTTTTTCCAAAAAAATTCTTTTTTTTATGCCTTTTAAAAAATGTTATCGGTTGTCAAACTGATCATTTTGAGGAGTATATTCATAATTTAAACAAAACTTGGGAGTGGAAATATTCTATCTTTAAAAGGCACCCTACTTACTATTTTGAGGTTCTGGTTAATAACTTCAGGTCATTCGTATTTTCAGTGCTTTGCTGCAGATAACATTAAAAGCTTTACTACCAGAAGGTGGTGAGTTATCTCCCTCCTGACATACTGAACCCCACGTGTCAACAGTTCAGCATCCACAAATGGAGACACCTGAAACTAGCATTCACTTTAGCAAACGTTGACCTTCTGCTCGTGTATCTCCCTAAAGGCATTTGACTGAAGAATTCCTACATGAGACATATTGCCTAGGGATTATGGGCTAAAATGTCAAAAGTGCCTGAAAAACTTATTGCTAGTGCATCTGGGTTTGATGAGCTAACTTTAGACAGCCAAGGAGTCACCACTCCCCAAAAGAGCGAACTTGCAGGGTCTGCAGCATGAGTTGCAAGCTTATGTAGTAACAGCTAACGTAGATAGTCAAGGCCAGGCTACAATAAGAATAAATAGGTAGAGTTACAAGCAGTTGTAAGTAGAATTAAAAAAATGTCAACAACCCTTCCAAGTTCCTTTCCTTTCAAATCCTAGAGATTTGCCAACTATCATGTAAACTGGTGGAAATCTCCTGCAGAGATTTTTTTGTTCCAGCCCAACATCTGTTAGGGTCTTCCTTGCTAATTTTTGGACAACACATGCAGGTAATACTGAAGCTGTCTGACACTTGCCTGTTGTGTGGGGACAGGTCCTTGGTTTCTTGGGCTTTCTCTTAAGTGTTCCCTCCTTCCCTTTTTTGGATGACTTATCTGTTTAAATCCTGGTTAACCAGCACAAATAAGTGCTGCTTTTTCAAAACACGAAATAAAAGCTCTGTGGGGGTCTCATATCCAGACTGGAGAGCCAGATAAGTCAGAATCTGAAACAAGAAGTAAATATGTGTTGTTATTTCATAAAATCATGGTAGCTTTCCTTGATTTGCTTGTACCTATTGGCATAATGGGGGGAAAAAAGATGTACTGTTGATATGGCGTTGTCATAATTTTTCTCCTCTATCGCTAGTAGTTTAATTGATCCCCTGCTTTGCTGCAGTTAGTAGGCAATCCACTTGTATACATTCCTCTGTGGTTATGCCCAGTCATCGTCTTCAGCTGCATAAATTGGCTAACTTGAAAACTGCTGACATAGACCTGTCATGGTCTTTCCCTTAGCTTTATAAATTATGTTTTCCAGGTGAAGGACATTGTGTTAATGGACATTCTGTACATGCCTGCTTCACTTCAGACTGTGTTGTCTGAGAGATGTGAAAACTCAAAGTGAACTTCATACTGTTGAACACAAGCAGGGAGAAAGATAACAACAACAATATCTGAGAAGCCCTACAGTATGAACGGAAAGTTAATGTAGATCTTCATCACAGACCTGTATCCAAGTCTCTTTGTTTATATCTTTCTTACCAAGGAATGAGCAGGGAAAATGCTATCATTAATTTTCAAATTAAATGAGCCTTATTATTAGATTCTCTAGCCACTTCTGCAGTGGGGTCATCTGTATGGTTCATAAGGTTGGGCTGTTGAAACACCTCATGGAGTACGGAGCCAGGCAGCAGTTTGGTTTAGTAGTAAAGATTGAGTACAAAGCTCTGTCTTATCCCTGGATATTAATGCAGGGAGAACTAGATTAATCCAATGAATTTCTAAAAGTCTGTACATCATAGAGTTGTTCTCCCTTCTTTGCCCGGTTTTCTATGACAGGTCTGTGTAGAATCTCTGTACGTGTTTTCAAACTTAACTATTTCTCTTCTGTTGTGTTGTTTCATTTTCCTCCCTCTTACACAGCAGATCGGACTTTGGCCCATTAAGTTCAAGTAGAGGTAAAAATGAAAAGCGATTGGATGCAATATTGCCCTTCTTCACTCCGTGTAATAAATCTGAGGTAATTACTAGAACAGGTGAAAGTGGAGTTTTCATCCCCTGTGCATATCCTTTTAATTTAGAAACCGTACCAAATGTAAAAGGGTTGAGGGAAGCAGAGTTTAAATTTAATGAGACATTTTGATTTCAGGGTCTCAAATTTTGTTTCACTTCAGCTACTTCAGTGTTTTTGTTGGATAGTAAAGCACTGCTGTGTCACTGGAAATTAAATGCTTTGATAACTTTCCATAGGGGAGATTGAGGAATCTGATAAGTTATCATATTTTTTTATTTTTGTAAATCAGTGTTACCCAGTGGGACAAAGATCTGTAGGAAAGCTCTCAACCAATTCTGGTATTTACCTGGAATAAATAGGTTAGGCTGCACTTTCAGACAAACCTACAGCCAAAGTAACCCAACTGAGTTACAGTACATACTTCAGAGCTGCTTCAGACTCTCACAAGCACAACTGCCAATGAAATCTAGTCAAATAAATCCATTTTTTTTTCCTGTACCCTTTCACCACTATGACACAGTCATCTTCAACGGACATACAAATTACTGGGTTCGTACAGTTTACAATTACCTTTTCTTTTAAGTAATTAATTGGCACTTGCAATAGCCAAATTTGGCTCCTTTATTATAAAGCTTGAAATAACCCTAGGTATTTTGTCTGTTATTCTGGCTTCGTTGCACAGAGGCTTTGACTGAAGGCTGCTTCACATTATTATCAGATACTCAAAAGACCTGTGTTCTCTGTCGCTGCCCCGCAGAGAGCACAGATTATTTAGGTTTGGGGTTATGGTTAGAAGTCACTGGTGAGTGAGATTCAAGTCAAGTTGGAAAGTGAATGCTATTCATTTTTAATATGTTAAGAACTAATCAAATTGTAAATACATGAAGTGGTATATGCTGAGTTGACTTTTTCCCCCTATTGATCTACAGCCAATTTATAACGTGCTTTGAAGTAGCATAGTTAGAAAAAATAAGGAAGTTTAGGTCATCTGGAAACATCTCTTATCAAAGAGGTGTAGTATTTGGATTCATTGGGAAACCCACCTGTTTTTCCAGTATTCTGATGGTGAAGAAGTGCCTGAAAACTTTTATATAATGCATATGAGTGATCTCATACTTGAATCTTGAGTTCAGAAGAACTCATTCAGGCACTTCTGTAATGAGATTTTGCAGGACTTTTATTTATTTCTTCCTACGATCATCACAAGTGACCTAAATTTGAAACAGAGAGAGAGAGATGAGTTTTAATTTCTATTCTTATTTTCACAGCAGTATGGGTGTTCATCGTACTTCATAGAATGACCAAGTATTAAATTCTGCTCTCACTTGTGCAGCTTTTCATTTGGAGCAACTTCAAGGGAGTTAGTCCAGACCTAAACATTACAAGTGCAAACAGGAGAATTTGACTCAGTATGGGTTTGAATCTGATTTCAGCTGTGGTTGTCGACGTTGTAGCTCTTACTTGATTCAAAACCTTGGGTTAAGTGCATGAGCTGTGTGGCAATCTCCTTTTCAGGTGGAAATTATTGCAGGACCATTTAAATAAAGTCTTAATCAGGTGCCATACAAATTCCTGATTAAGGTTTTTAAATAACAAACCTGAAGTTAAAACCATCAGGGCATAAGAAATTCCCAGAGCGGTGAATACAAAATCGTTAATCTGAACCACTTTTAATTTCTACTTGGAATTTGTTAGTGGAGTGGTTAATTAAATTGTGGTCCTGCTTTTAGAAAAGTATCTGCTGTGAATGTACACTCATTTTTTGCTAATCAGGAATGTTAGGCAATAGTACTCACAGAAACAACTTCTCATTTAATCTTCGAATATGGAGTAAAAAAATCTCATGGAAAAGATTTGCTTTCACTACAGCATGAGGACCAAGAGGAACATCAGTATGGAAGTCCCAGTGCATGGCAAATCACACAATAATGAAAGACTGAATATGGGGGTCAGGACTGAGCAGTGTCCTTCCATACCCTTACAAATACATTTAGCTCCCGTTTGCAGTGGTATAAAGCAGGATAATGGAGATTCAGTGGAGGGATGCTGATAGAAAAGCAAAGTAAACAAGGTCAGAATTAGGACCATGAGTTTTCTTGTGTTTCCCTTCTATTTACCAGCTGGGTTTGCTTCTGTTCCCAACCCATTTGGTAGAAGAAGCTGTCACGCCAATGTAGTAGTCTGATGCTGGAGAGAACCAAAGCAACACTTTATATCTTGGGTAGGGTCTCCTGTATTTTCAATGCAGGGTACACTCAGGCATAAATAAACTGCAGTTTTATTGCTGCTAAGGAAGAAAGCTACTGATCACTGGGGCAGGTCGATGGGGTTAGTTGTTTTGCTGAGGCTACCTGTATAATCATGTTGGTGATGAGCTCCTAGGAACCCAAGTCCTCCTGGGAGACAGAGCAGATAAGGCACAGCCTTTAGGTGGTAAAGCTGCTGCTTCAGGATGAAAATAGCCTGGCCTGGAGGCATCATCTGGAGGAGATTTAGGATTCTGTGAAACTTGTTAGGCATCTGAAGAGATTAGGTGTTAATGATCTTTGGTGTTATAAATATGCATGGGAATGTAGATGAAAAGCCTGTAAATTACTATGTTAACTGCCTCTTTGCTGGGCTCTGGAAAGACTCCTATGTTCATCTTCTGCTACTCTTTTCAAGACTCTTCCACACGTTTACTTAGTCTGGGGATGAATTCTCTCCCACACAAGTTTGATTGGCTCCTGTAAGTCACTGGGGTTGAAGAGTGCTGTTGCTATTTGCAAAAGGTGGGGTATCCCGCAGCACAGAATTGGGCCCCACCAAGCCAAATGAGATGTTTGTGCTGGCAGAGGCCATACCTTCACCGCTGATTTTTCCACTGTGCAGGGACATGTGCAAGCACAGTGGTGCAGCCAGGATCAGTACAGGCAGTCTCAGCATCATCTCCAAAGAATCACAACCTCACGGACACAGTGACTTTTTGTAGGTTTTGGAGTTTTTTCCTAAATTGAGACTAAGCAGAGGAGTACCAAATGGAAAATGAAAATGGCTTTAACAGAATGTAAATTAAAAAAATTGGAGGGAGGGAGACGGGATTCCCTGGGAAGAACTGGTAGTTCACTGCAAGAAAGCCCTAGAAGTCTTGTGCTGCAGGACTTAAATCAATGGGAATGTTGTCAGCTCTGGGCTAATTGCCTTTTCTCTGTGTTCAGTAAATGTGCATACCCTGAATTTTAAGCATATATTTGGATCCACCTCTCTTTAACAAAGCACTTCTGTACGTGTTAGAGTTTTTGTAATGTGAGGCCCCTGTGAAGTGCCTACTGCGACAATTCCAGTTTAGTTAAAAAGGGGTGAGAAAGCTCAGCCCATCTCAGGAGGTTCCCAGCTACTCTTTACAGGAATGTCCCTGTAGCATGAATTAGGGGATTTCTTAAACTCTCCATGCAGCTAAGAATTAAGATGCTTATATAGGTATTTTTACATATTCATTAATTTAAGGAAACAAGTTCTTTACAGCAAATAAACACAGGGTATGTGCAATGGATATTACATTGCTTAAAAAAGGAAAACAACATAATATGTTGTGTGTGTGATTGGAGTATCCCCAGTGCTTATTTTCCAATTAAGTGAAAAACCAGAGAAAAATAGAGAATATATAAAAAGAGTATCTCTGCAGTCACATCCAGGATATTGGTAGAAGCAACTAACAATAATTTTTGTCTCACAAGAGTATTGTGAGAATTAACTCATATCTGCAAAAATGCTTTTAGTTCTGGGATGAAAAACCCTGCACAAATATAAAGCATTTTAATATTTTGAACCAGTCTGGTAAAATTTCTTTTGCTATAATCCCATTCCTTTTCTGAAATTACTTATACCAGAAGGTGGAAATAACAATAAGGTTTTTAAGGACATTGTTGTTTGTTATATACGAAGGAAGTCACTGCTTGCTGTAACTAAAAATAACCTGTACTGGTGAAATGCACTTCTGCATCTTGACCAGCACCTGGTTCATTGAAAGCTGATGGGTTTTCACCTCCAAAGGTTAAAGATTAACAAATGTCTGTAGGCTCACGGCAAGACAAGTGATCGTGGTGGCTTTCAGTGGCACTCCCTGTCTTGAGCTAAAATCTGTATCTAAAATCACTTGCAAATCTAGGAGTAGGAGTACAGAGCTGTATAGAGCTTAATGCATAGATGTAGGGTTTCTAGAGCACACCAAGAAGCCGTTTTTTGTATTTGAAACTGAACACAAAGAGCCTGTGACTTTTAATCCATTCTGCGCATTTCTTGCAGAGGAGAGTGATTAACTTTACTGATTAATTAGTGAGCCAAAAGAGAAGGCGCATAGAAGGGAATGGAAATAGAGGGGCGAGAAAAGTTGCTATACATATACAGCAAAGGAATCCTGAAAGCTGATTCCGGAGTCAACTTTAATCTCAAAATATTCTATGTACGGATTTTGCTGGATTTTCCATTGAGCTGTAATTTACTCTTCCAAATGCTGTAGCAGCAGGATCTGGCGATGTTAATGTTTTGCTTCCAGACGAATGAGCCATCAGGCATAGCCTGTGTAGTGGAGCTCTACAAGCAGCATGTCGTACGTGTGGTGGGAGAGCACGCTGAGAATCACAGTGATTGGGGAGGAAGATTTTAATGTGAAAAAGAAAGAAGTTCAGGGTTGGAAGGCAAGTGTGACAGAGGACCTGTATCTCTACCTGTGGTCTGATTTCAAGGCACAAGGAAAATAATTGCTTCGGGAGTTTAGCAAGAAGTCTTTACCGAATATGTTTACGGACAGCAACCCTTGTCTGTGAGCACTGGTTTCCACTTATTTGACATGTAACTATTAATCCTCAGTAACAAGTATCAATAAACCATTCTCTAGAGAAAGCAGTGAGTCTGAACTATGCAGGAGCTGAATAAATCTGTTTTGATAAGCCAGACTTGATGCCCTGGGACAGGGGAGACTTGACAAGGCAGGTCACTGGACACAGCAGGAAGCTGGTGTTATCTGCGTGGGGTTGATGTGACAGGAAAAAAAACCCAGTACTGAGAGTTAGCCAGAGTCTGGCAAGGGAAGGAAATGATTCAGTGGGTTTATCCGTGTCAGGTGATGCACGGAAGGCACAGGTGTAAGGCTGGCTTAAATCGAGGCTCTGTGTAAGGACTGTTTTTCCCTAAGTTCTTAATGTAGTTTCCATGGAAGTAGATGAGGGTCTTTCTGGTTGGTTAACATTAGGACATTCTGGTTGGTTAAACATTAGGACAGTACTTGAAATCAGTTAAAACACAATGGGTTTAGGCTTTTTATGATACCTGATATGTGACTTTTCACACACAAGTCAGGATTTGACAAAAAATCAGAGATCAGTGATGCTTGTGTTGGTCTCTCAAAACTGCACACAGAAGAAAAAAAATGAATTATCCAAATACAATTTTGAGGCCTGAATGTAGAAATATTAACTTTCAAAGTGTGATATAAAGTAACTAATCTTCTAGAGAGTCTGTTGATATGATATGACAGTGCAGAATTTTTATCTCCTCAGTGAGTGATATTTTGCATATGAAAATTGCAAACGCAATATGTTTTTGTCATATAAAAGAGAGTTAATTTTGCTCACTACCACAAGGGAAATTTTGAGGTAATTTTGTCAACTTGCTCTGTAATGAAATGAATTTGGGGGCTCCCAGGCTTGGTAGCTTTCTCAGAAGAAATAACACTCCTTAGTCTCACTCTGAAGGTTGCTGGCAACTATAAAACCTATAAATACTTTAAGCGGTAACATTTTAAAAGGTTAGAAATGAGCCATGAAGAAATTGGCTGCTCCTTTCTCTCATTTCAGGAACGTGAAAGAATAACAGGAAGGGGAAATAGGAGAGATTACTTGCACACAAGCAAAACCTAGAGAAAACTAATCCAGCTCAGAGCAAGCTGACTGAGTTTTAACAAAGACTGCGACTAAATCATAATCATTTTTGCAAGGATGGGTGATACAAGACACTGGCAGCATGTAGGTATCACATCTGTCTTGAATGGCTGGTTCACTGGTGGGTATCCCAGTTTGTATTGCATCTATCCTATTGACGTCTGGCAGAATGTCCAAGGCTGAAATCCAGCAGCTGTTTTGGAAGGAACCAATGTTGTGGAAATGTTAGAGCATAAGACGTGGGCTTTTGGACCAGAAACAGGCCATCATTGCAATTCTTGCACATAGCTACCTGTCCAAAAGCAAACTGCCTTTCCTTCTGGGAAGCCCGTAGCCCGTGGAGAGTCTTGAAGCCTTCCTCATGGCCTGAAGTTCCCAGGCAGAACTGGATGTGGTGGGATTTTGCTATTTTAGGAATGTAGAAGCTCCTTGCTCATACTGGAGCCCAGCCAAAAGGAGGGGTTTGTCAGGATCTGCACTGAAAAAAATGAGTATGAGGCAGTATGGGAGGCACAGCACTGGTGAGGCCAAGACCAAACGCTCCAGCACTATTTGCCCTGACTGCTTCCACATTTCCCCTGGAAGCTTGGGCTTTGTTTTGTGCAGCTTTTTGCTGTGGTGAGACGCGCTATAAAAAATTCTAATACACAGATGGGATGAGGTGAGGCCCAAGTATTTCCATGCCAATGCTACATAATTTCAGGCAAATTAAAGTTTAATGATTTGACTTATTCAAGTTTTGTAAGCCACAAAGAGAGCACACTAAGTGCTTAATCTCTTTGCTCCGTTGACATTAATTAAACTCATCTGCAGCTTATGAGTTTTGGTGAGCTCATTACAAAAACATGCAAACAAAACTTTGCTCATGTGGCTGAATTACCCTGAACTCCCCATTTCTGCATTTTCGCTACTTTATGTGGCCTTGTGAATAAACAAATTAGAAGAAAGTGTTAGGCAAATTATTGCAATGAAGGTGTTACTTAAGTTGTGATTGATTGAAGGGAAGAGTGGCTACATTCTGACTTTCATCAGAAATGTGTCTTTGCGCAGAAGTCCTGCTAGGCATGAAATGAGAAAGCAAGCATCCTGTTTTCATTGTCAAACGCTGGATCTCAGGCAACACTCTTTCCAGAGTCTGCATCTGATAAATTATTGGAACTAGAGTGGCATTTGAGGTTCCTGGATAAAGAGGCAATAAAAATATTTTCTATTTGTTTACACTGAGAAATATCATATACTGAACTGTCAAGTCTGAAAAATTGATGCTTCTGACTTCACAAATATTCAGCAGCCTAATAGAAATGTCACATGTGTGCAGTTTTGAGAGAAGAAAAGAAAAAAAGAAAAGAAAAAAATCAACCACACAACAAAATGTTCATTTATTTTCATCAGATTTGATTCTCCCTTGCGTAAGTGATGGATCCAAAGACCAAGAAAGTTTATAGAGGTTTTTTTCTTCTTGGTTTCAGTGATTTTTGATTAAGCACTGTAGAACACTAGGGCTGAGTAGCAGCTCTTTTAACACCACTAGTTCTTCTGGCTGAAAAATTGGTGTCCCGGGGATTGCGATGCACATCATTAAAGGCAAGCAGCTGAAGCTGGCTTTCAGCAAGTTCTAGTGTGAGGAATACATGGGTTTGGTGATCAGGTAGAACCATCCTGGCTGTGATGGTTGCCTTCACACACCCATCCACTGCTCCTAAATGGCTTAAAGGCAGCCTGACTCCCTCCCTGCTTCTCAGCCGAGATGGGGCCGTGCCTGCCCTGAGAAGGTGTGCGTGTTCCTGTGGGTGTAAATGCCACGCGAAGGTGAAGGTGGGTAAGGTGTGCAGCTTGCAAAAATGTTTACTTGCCATCTGGCTGCCAGGAAAAGCACTTCTCTATGGAAACTCCATGGATAATGTGCAAGATTCTACCCCTGTTCACATGCAGATTGGAGAGTTGTGTAAAGGGTGGCGGGGGGAGCAGTCTTCTATCCTTTCATTATTTTTAATTTTTTTTTTTTTGTAATTTACTGCTACTTTCCACTTTAGAAAGGAAAAAAAAAGTCACCTTAATAGTGGGAGGGTTCAATGGATTTCTCATATGTTTAGCTGAAATTGTGGTGTATTAAATTATAACAAGTACAGATTGCATGTGGGTGGCAGGGAGGAAGGGTAAACATGCAAACAGTAGTAAAAATGGGACTTTTGAACTGTAGGGTCAAAATCTGGGAATGCAGAAACTGGGTCATTTTGATCACTGTGGATACAGAGATGGTCCTGAAGAGGAACATCAGCAACCAGTGGAAACTGGCATTTTTGCCTTGCTGCCAAGAGCTGCCAGAGTTGGATCCTCTGCAATAGTCCCATGGCTCTAGATATCACGTGCATACAGTCATATGCAGTGAAAAGACAAGAAAAAGGTAAAAACTCTGGAATTTAAGCCTGCTAAGTTAGAAGAAAAAGTCTCATTCTTGCTTCTTTCGATTTCTCTGAAAACAGGCTTCAGTCTCTAATTTCTAAAATGGCACAAGCCAAATTGGATCAGTTTATGATGGTCTTGTTTTCTCTGGTAATAGCTTAGGACGGATTATCCTTTGGGCAATAGCTGTGTTTAGGTTTAATTATATAATTAGAGCAAATGCATGTAAATCAGATAAATGGGACGTAATCAGTTATAGGATTTTGTAGCAAACATACACGGTGCATGTGAAGTCTATGGTTTTAAGGTTCATCTAATGGAACTGTCAGAAAGCATTATGGATGATAAAGCTGCAGCTTTCAAGACCTGGTTATAGGGAACAGGAAGAATTGGGAATGTATTAAAAATGTAGACCTCCCCATGGCTGTTTCAGCTGATGGTTTGGAGGGGGCTGGACCAGTCGGTGCATGTCCTGCTGCCCTGAAAGCAGATGAAGGGATTCAGGTTTTGGGAACAAAACAAATTGCAGCTGAGGACACCCAGGATTTTGGGGACTATTTATTTTCAATGTGCCATTTCTATCTCAGACTGATGTTTAATAAACTAAATTTCAAAAGGAGTGTGGTATCAGAATACTGAGCTAGGTTAAAGTATTCGTTTCTTCTCTGAGGCAAAAGTCATTATTTTATCTAGCCCAAGCAACCTGTCCTATGCACAAAGTGTCCCTGGTCGTAGGAAAGGCCAAGACAGCAAAACACTGGAATAGAATGCAAATGTAAAGAATTTTGTCTTTATTCAGTCCTGAATACCACTGTTCCACATTTATGTTAACATGGAAAAAAGACTTGAAATGGATTTGAATCTCAGGGTGCAAAGAAGCCCTGTTATTCTTTACACACAGGCTGAGAATTGCATTCTCACAGGAACTTGTTTACATGGATGCCTGTTCTGGTCTTTGACCTAAACTTGTTCTTAAATCTTATGGACTTAATAGGAATTAAATCAAAGCTTACAAGTTTAGAAATTACTGTCTGTTTAACTGTTACTCATTTGCTGAAAAAATAAATCGGTCTTGGAAAAAACAACAGGAAAAGAAACTGGTCTTGGATGAATGGATATTGTTGCGGGATAATAGTTGCTGATAGTCTGTAACTTTTGTTCGTGCGAGCTAAATGGTACAATTTTTAATTACCATAATTCTCAAATCACTGTAATGGATTACAGGATCTTTGTGTTGTTGAAAATCTAATTCCGTTTTTTAAATTGTTTCGGTGGAAACTTGTGAGCAGCCATACTGTCATTATTCTGTGGTTCTTTTGAATAGCATTGAGATTTGCAGGAGGGAATGAGAGTGCTGCACAGATGAGATATTGTCCTGCTACAGTCATGCTATAAATAGCTGATTGGGTTGGCTTTTGTTTGCGAGCTTGGGTTTCTAAATTGCAGCATTGTTGGTATTCCATTCTCTGCATGTCGATGGCTGCAGGGACACGAGAGTGTGCAAGGGAGTAACAAATGTCCTCGCACTACGGAGTTTGCTTCTGAGTCTCCATCTGAAAGAAGGTAATCGCTGTGCAGTGGTCTCTGGAGATATCCCTGGCTGACTCTCCCCTTGCAGGTAAAGCAGTGTAGTGTTCTTAAAAAATACTATATATTACTCTTTGAAAGAATGTTCTAAGTTGAAAAATGGGTGCCTTGGAATTTGGGACTATTGAAAGGAAGAAAAGAAAATAGGAAAGTTGATTGAGGCGGGTTATATTGAACTGCCTGGAAACTCCGTGGAAGTAGTGCTTTTGAAAAAACAGCAGGGGTACAACAGATAAATAAATCAGCAGCAGAATTTCCAGCAACTGTCAAATCAAAAGCAGCAGTAAAACAGAAATATACAGTCGGTATCAGTCTGAATAAGCATTTGTTAAACACACCAAGGACAGACAGACAGTTGTGCGAAGCCATAAAGAGTGGTATTTTCAAAAGATAATTGCTCCTGTTAATATTAGCTGGTAGTTAATGCTCTGTTCTGTTGAATATGGCCATTTTAATCAAATGAATAAGGAAAGATCACCATGAAACCATTTTTCAGGAAAAAAAGCAGTTAACATGTTAGTTGTGTTTGATGGAGTGATACTGCCATCCTTTTTTCATTGAGTTCCCCATAATGGAGTCTGCTAGGAACTGAGGCTATCGAGAGGTGACTGCAGTGTTTAGAGAATTATCAATCAGACGGGGACCTCACCTGGCCATGCACTCGTTGGGTACTGCCGATAGCTGAAAACATTTAGTTTCCCCACCACAGATATTTTTTCCAAAGTCAGCAGTGGTGGATTCTCTCAGTTCAGTCCATATGGCTTTAGTTCACACACAGAGTATTGCTCCCAAAGTTGCTCTTTATTATTAAGATTTTGGAAGACGCAGATTACCTTTGCTGTGGTTTAACCCTGGCTGGCAACTGAGCCCCCCCAGCTGCTCACTCACTTCCCCCCCGGTGAGATGGGGGAGAGAATCAGAAGGGTAAAAGTGAGAAAACTTGTGGGTTGAGATAAAGACAGTTCAATGGGGAAAGAAAAAGCCATGCCCACAAGCAAAGCAAAGCAAGGAATGCATTTCCTCCTTCCCATCGGCAGGCGGGCGCTCAGCCATCCCCAGGAAAGCAGGGTTTTTGTGTTTTCAACACAAATCCAAAACATAGCCTCATACCAGCTTCTATGAAGAAAATGAACTCTATCCCAGCCAAAACCAGCACACCTTGTAGATCCATACAAATCAAATGCCTGCTACAGGAATGACGATAAACCGCAGAGGTGTTTAGTGACCGCCTGCAACAAAGCTGAATTTAACAGAATATTGTCCAGTACCACGTGTGGATAATGGACAGTGTCTGTGACCAGTCTGTGTCCATGATCAGGTTTTTGAGTTTTCCAGGCCATTAACTCTGGCAAGCTGCCAAGAAACTGGGTGTTTCCTGGGATGCAAGCAGGGACTTGTGAGATGGGTTTGAGCAGTGGTGAAAGGACAACATCTGGATAACAGCTGGGGGGTTCGACCACTTCACCTGCTAGTGAATTTGGAGCCATATTTTATAAAAATTAATGTTAGCTGGATGAACTAATGATATTAGACCATCTCTCTGTAGTTTTTTTCTAGTGACTCTCCCTTGTGCAGGGCATCTCTTAACATACTTGCTGTAATTTCTGCAATTCCTGTAACACGGCAGGAACAGCCCACCCGAAATGCTCACAGAATAATCGTCCCCAGTCCTCAGATGGGCTGCTTTGATAAGCATGCTCATGGCGTGCTTTTGAAACAGAAGCCAACAATTGCATACTGCTGCTACCTTCATGACACGGGGAATATTTTATCAGATTCTTTTTAATGTACGACTTCGTTTTCTCATCTGGGATTGCATCTGATAAGGACAATCTAAAACTTTCTCTAAGAGTTGCAGTGAAAATCTATGGAGATGTGTGCTTCCCTGTATGAAAAAATTATCTAAAAATGTGCAGCTTCTAAAGGCAAGCCAAGTTGAGAGAAGCTGTGGTACCAAACGTGCATCATCAAAGTTCACAGCAGTTGTGGCTTTCTTTTCCTTTCTCTCATCCTTTAAGATACTGAAGCAGCACACTTCAAGGGTCTAACAAGAAAGAGACAGATATTCCCTTTTTGTGCAAATCTGCTTGATGCTTATGAACACTGTTCATTCTAAAGCCCCATTAAGATACTCTCCTAGTGGTGTGGCTCTGATGGAGGAAACCAGAATGAATTCCACAGCAAGGGGAAAAAAAAAAAAAAGAAGGAAAAAAAGAAAAGGCATCTTGCAAGTCTGTCACTCCAAAGAACACATTATATTAACATTAATTAACACATCCTGTTGAATAGGGTAAATGGATGAGATTCTTACATGGAGGGGAAAATTGGCCAAAAATTAAAATAGTACAGCAGAGACATAGGTTTCCCTACCAAAAGTTGCCTGGCCCTTTGGAGAGTGGTCCAAAACCCAGGGTACTTCAGAAATCCGTCTCCTATGCAAGGTGTGAGTTAAGGAACTCACAGTGAGATCCACTGAACCTTCCTTACAGAAAGGTATTCAACAGGAAAGAAATGAGGGATTTATCTGACGCCTAACCTCCCACTTTAGGTGCTGTAATAGCTATGGCATTAGGATAAGTTTGGACTCTCTTTTGGACTTTAAGTTGATATTTCTATCACAATGTTCTCTATGTACAGGTTCCTTAGAAGATGTGCTTGCCAAGATTTACAATCCGTTTATAAAGTAAATGTGTACTTGTTTATTTGTGCAGGGACAGTTACTCATTACACATCTGTAGCCATTCATTGAAGATGCGTTATACCTGGCTCTTCACAAGAAAAAATGGGTACTTGTTCTGCACCCAAAGCCTACAAGAAAGTTTACAAAAAAGGAGAGAACAGGCAGATTCAAGCAGATGAGCAGTAGGACATGACAGAGTATTTGGTCAGCGTCACTCAAAATCACAGACCTTAGAAAATGCCACTTGTGAAAAACGTTGTTTCAGAATGAAACATCTCCTTTTGCTCTCACATTAAGATACACAATGAATAGTATAAAAACCAAATTGAGATGTCATTTCAAAACACAGAGGACTTATTTCACTCTTGCAATCAAAATGTTTGGGTCTTATTGCTTTGTCTTGAAATGAAATTTGTCCAAGTTTATATACCGTGCAGAATTTTTCCATTTTGTAGAAAGCTCCTTTGCTCCAGAAAACTAATAACAGGAATTTTTCTTGTTGTTGCCTGTTATAATCTTGATATTTCAGGATTTTATCATCTCCCTGAGAAAAAAAAGATGGGACAATACTCTGATCACCATTAGGCTATGAAAATCAGGTGTAAATGTACAAAAGTCAGATTATTCTGGATTTCAAATTATAAACCTGAGGTCATGGTTTGATTAACTTTAATGACTGACTTATGCTATTCTTTTGGTGAGTTTTAATAGCTTTTTGTGACTAATCTTACTTTCCATTAAAGCATGTATCATTGGGAAGAGGTGGCTCTCTACATATTCATAGTAATACGTAAAGCAGCCTCTTACCAGTTTAGAAGAAAGTATTTGCTGTCGTATTTTGCATATGTGGCAACTAATGCAACATAGTAGTTGTGCTACAAAAAACATGGCTGAGAAACTGTTAAAAACAAGAGTGTTTGAAAATGCCAATAAATTACTGCCCCATCCCTGGAAGTGTTCAAGGCCAGGTTGGATGGGGCTTTAAGCAACCTGGTCTGGTGGAAGGTGTCCCTGCCCATGGCAGGGGGGTTGGAAGTGGGTGATCTTTAAGGTCCCTTCCAACCCAAACCATTCTATGATTCTATGAAATGCTAGCACAGAATTAGTCATGCTGGCCAGAGCAACAGATATATACTCCCATCTGTAAGGTACTTTGCTACAAAACAACTAACTCAAACTAATTGGCCACATTATACAGTGTTCGTATATTGTGAGCAAGGGCCTGAATCTTCGCCTACAGCCAGTTAGCACCTATTTTCTATACATGGGTAAGTTACCAAATTTTCCCACCCAAAAATCTACTTCACAAATCTCATGCCTCCTTTTAAACAATGAAAGAAAAAAAAACAAACCAGTTATTTTTTGTTCAAGGCCCAGCTAATGTACTTACTTGATTCAGGCAGCAGGTACGTGGTCTGGTGTGCGTGATTCCTGTTAAGCATGGAGGAAGGATGTGCATTTTGAGACCTGCACAGCACTAGGATTGCCATAGATAGCAGCATTTATTGTGAAGTCAGGGCATCCTGGTGTTTCTGTCCATGAAGATTTTTTACATTTGCAATGAAACGTGAATTTGTAATGCTATTCTCTAATTTGCCGTAGAGAGAATCAGACCCTGAACTTTTATCAATACTAATCCAACTGACTGGGAGTTCACAGACTTCATTGATAGCAAATTCTATGAAAGCTAATAAAGCCTTTTCCCTGTGTGTGTCTTAAAGCTCAGATTTAGAGTTCATCCTCAGTATTCTGGTTTTATTTGGTTTTAAGAAAAGTAAGATTCAAAGGTGGATTAAGTTTTGTCATGACAGTCTTGAGACTTGATTTTTCAGTAACTTCAGAATCTATAGACACGTCTAATTTATGGTTTAGCCACCATGGCAATGCCTGCCCTTCTGTGATGGAAACTAATAGCATCTGGGGTTTTCAACTGCCTGTAGTACATGTCAGAAACGTGTCTTCACTTTAAACATCCACAAAAGTGTAGTTTCTTCAAGGGTCATATTATGTAATTACATGGTTTCCTTCTTCACATCAGTGACAGACATAGTTCGTTAAGTTTTATTGATGTCTCATGGTAGAACATGGGGCATTGATGTGTCTGTGTCCTTGTAGCTCAGTCTGATTTCTGAACTGTTCCTGGGTACCCATTGCAAACCTCACCAGGCACAAGGCTCAGGTTTTTGCTGAATATCGGAATTGACCTGTGGGCCCCTCCATCGCGGTATTGCAGGCGATGCCTCAGAGCTGTAGTGAAATAGGCAATTGGACAAACGATAGGAGGTGGGTGCATGTCAGTAAAGGCATTCCCACTCTTCCAGCATCTGCTAGGATGATGTCACCATTTCGCCCTGTGATTGCGTTATTGGTTAAGTACAGTATTTCCTGTGTCTGTACCTCTCCTTTTGTTCCTTCCTACCTAACTTCTTTCCCCTGGATGTATGTAGTTGTTATTCCAGTAGAACCTTAGAGGCTTGAAACACAGCAGGCACCCTACTGGTTTTGGTAGAGTTAATTAAGTTTCTCTGCTCTCTCTTTTTCAAGTGTTTAATACCTATTAAATATGCATTATCTGGCACACAAGAGCCCCTGGCAATGATGCAGGACCCCAGTGTGGTAGGTGAGACTGTTTTCTCCCTGCTTTATAAATTCTGAGTAGGTGAGCTGTTATGGGATGGCAAGGAACAGACTCAATTTTGGTACAAGCACTCAGAGAGGCGTGCAAGTTAGACAGAGTAAGTCTGTGAGATCCTAGCTGGGAATGCATTTCTCTGGCAGTTCAGTTTGAAAAGGTTATTACTCTGGGTCGTCTTTGGTACCTGTTCCACCACTGACCTAGAAAATACAGTTTAGTGCACATATAGCATTGGGGAAAAAAAAATCTTTTGCAGAAGTGACAGCTTACATTCTATTTCCATTGGAATGGCAAGGTGGAATTTTCCCTGGTTTTGGCTAATGTAAATGGTTCCTAACATATAACTACTGCTACCAGAAAAGCTAGGTTCATTTCTGGCAAAAATAAATTAATTTGCAAGTTTAAAAATTCTAGTCTTGAATATTTAATTCTGTTTGCAATGCTTTCCTGCCCCTCAAAAAAACCCAGAAACAACCAAACAAAAAAACCCCACCAGCCTGAGAAATGCACCAGGAGAATGTGACAAGATGTTTGACCTGTTTTCAGAGATGGTTTTTAGGGATACAGTCAACACTAGAGAATTTTCAGCTGGAATGAATGAGCGTCACTCAGTAACAATATTATGAGGGGGGAGCACAGGTAATTTCCCCCTTCTACTCTGGGAAGATTGTTTCCACTTTTCAGATCTACCAAGCAGACTGATTTGCACCTTTTTTTTTTTTTTTTTTTATTTATTGCTCTCTGCTGTTGAACATCTGTGAGATGCAGGTCCCAGCTTACAGCGCAGTGAGTGAAGCTCCTGGTGGCTGTTGGAAGGGCAGGAATGTGCTCTTCTACAATTGTCTTTTAAACTCAGTTCATGTTCGTTCTTCCGTCCTGTTGGTCCTGCAGGCATGCAGACCTCGTTTTATAGAAAAGGATGCCCTCCTCTTGGCTTTCAGATGCCCGAGTCTCTGCAGCAAGCAGGGTATTGTCAGAGGCCCTACAAAATTTCATTTGCTAAATTTTCTATCCTGTGGTTCAACACTCAATTACCCATTTCTTTAGTTTTGTGACAGTCACATCTAAAAGTTCCCACTGAAGTCAGTGTCCTAATAACACACAATACTAGATAATATGTTAGAAATTCCTGAGGGCCACTGCCTAGAAGAGCTTAGTAATTAAAGAGACCAGGGGTGAGTGAAAAGAATAGGGTAAACTGAAAGAAAACTGGGATTTGATGCATGAATGACTGCTGATCATTGTACTGAGAATTTTAACTTCGACTTCTTCAATTTAGTTATATGACCCTTTTGTAATCTTGCTAAAGTAGATATATTTTTTGAGGACCACGAGGTGGTTTTATCAGTGCTCAGACTCCTAACTTGCCCAGCACAACAAATTGTTGTCCCAAATCAGGATCCACACAGGGGCCCAAGGGACTGTAGTTTATTTATTTATGTGTTTCTTCCTGCAAATACATTTGACAGACTGGCATTAAGTGGCATGAGCGAAACAGTAAATGTTTCACTGTCGGATAAAGTCAGGGAAAATAAATCTATATTTATGAATTTGATTTTGTTTATCTTTCTAGCAAAGATAAATATATTAATTTGTGCAAATCCAAGAAGCGGTAAATAAGAATGCAAGCAACCTTAAAAGGTCAGGCAGAGTATGATCCAAGTAAGATTTTCTGCATCGTATCTACTTCCTTCCTAATTGGAAGGGTAAGCAGATACCATCCTGCTGCTTTCTTAAGTATTTAGGTGAAAACATGGTTGGCTGTGGTAAAAATATTACTGTCCTAATGATTGCAGTGCAAGCTGGAATCTTTAGAGTGTCTATGTCCCCTGCACATGTGATATGTTAACTTCGTCTAAACATTTGTGATTTCAGTAATGGGGGGCAGAATGGTAATGCAAATACTAAACTATATGCCTGCTAATATATTTATTTTCCCAGAACAATAAATAGGCATATCTTTTTTTGCAGTACTTAGTGGATGTTATAGTTTTGAAACAAGCTCCAGCTACCAACAGAAATGTCAGTTAGAATTTTGCTGGTTTTGGTTAAATCTTCCATTGTGTTCTTACTCCTCCATGACTCAATGCTGTATGCTGACTGCCATTAACACATCTTTAATGGCAACCTTTGGAGACAGGCATGGGCATTCCTGGTCTGTGACTATGCCTTTGGCAAAAAGAATGAAAATTACAGGTCCTGAATGACAGCCTTTTTTCTGCTGATAATATATTAACTTTTTTTTTTTTCCCATATGTAGCCATGTGTATGTCCGTATTGATTTTTTGTTGCTTTCTGACTCGTTCTGTGTCTCTCCCCTCCTGCCCATTGCAGTGCTGCTTTTCACTCCTGGCTTATTAGGTTGGCTGAAAGATAAAGCAATGGAACGCTGCCAGCCTGGGAAATTACAAGGCTGCTTTTAGCTTCTCCTGGCATACGCTCTGAAAAATTTAGAGGAGGAAATAATGGCCTTCCGTAAAGCTCACCTGAGAAAGCCTGCCACGTAGAAATGAATCCACAGAATGAAATACTGGAAATGCCCAAGGAGAAGGCACAAAAGGACTCAGGCAGCGCTGTGGAGAGCTAGATATCACTGCTTGGTAGACAGAGGTGCAGGTCTTCCTTTTTCTTTTTTTTTTTCCTCGAAAGATTGATTCACTGGCTACGGCAAGCTGAAACCAAGTTCCTATACTCTGTTCATAACCCTGTACAGATCTTTAGGTGTAACTGCTCCATTTATTTTAACTGACTTACATCGCAGCCTGTGGATTGCATTCCACGGGTACCAGGTCCTCATGGATCTCCCAGAGTTTGTAGAAGCCAGGGGCTGACTCGCTCCTTGAGATGCATGTATCATTTGGGAACCTTCTCATTAGGAAGGCAAGTGCCAGAGCCGATTTGCAAAGTCCTTTCACGTAGTTATCAAAGAGAATATCCTGAGTAAGTCTCCGTGTGGGCTCTTGAATTAAAAACAAACAAAACACTTCAAAATAGTTATCTGTCATGAACGCACAAATTCCAGCCTTGTCAGAATTCCTTTTCTCCTGGATGCTGGGCCAGCTGTAGACATGCATTTCAGTCTGCCAGTGATTGTATGCTCTATCCTCTTTTCTTATTCCTTCTGAAGATGCGTGTTAATGAACCTTCTTGAAAAGACACAGAGGAGGATAAAAGGCCAGGGCACTGGGTGGAAAAGCAGTACAGATTGGAAAAGACAGAAAGCTTATTTAATTCTTTCTTTTCCTGATCTCAACTCCCTCAAGTTATCTTTAAAAGGATGTTTAAAGCTTACAGTTAAAACTCTTCTGCATTTAACTGTAATAATTAAAAGCAGCTAAGGGACCATTCAGGTCCAAAGGGAAAAATTTCAAAACTCATTTCAACCACTGCTGGTCATGTGTTTGGGGATGGATAGGATCTTGAGAAGAGTTCGCAGCTGCCTTTTTACCTTGATTTCTTTTTTTAGTCTGTTGTGCTTGAATTTCATTTGTTAAGACTTAAGGTCTTCATCTTCCATCTGTAGCTTGCCAACCCTCTGGATTTTAAATGGGCAGTAATGAATCTTAGTAGCACTAAGTTGAGCTTTGTCTGAGGATGTAGTTTTATGACTCTGCCAGTAAAGGGAAAGATGTGGATTGAGAAAAGGAGCCGGGGATGTGGGAAAAGCAGAGGGATGGAAACAATCTTGATTAGGTCCTTAGGAAGTGGTACTGCACTTTGCATGCTACTCACCATGTGAATCACTGTCCCAACGGGATGCTCAGGATTGACTATTCCTAATGAGAACATAAACCCAGGTAGTCTGGTATCCTGCCTACATCACTGACTAATTCCAGACATTTTAAAAGGACATAAAAACCCTATAATGAATCTACTGATTCTGTAAGGGAAGGGAACTGCTGATGTGATATTCTAAACACCAAGATCTCAGTTGACATAATTAGTGTTCATTCACAGCCATGCTTTTCAGAGTGGGTTGTTCAAGTATCTTAAAGGCAGATTGAGACTGTTACAGGTGAATGTCTTTAGTTTCTTCCAGGCTAGATGGAGGTCACTGGTCTAATGCCTTCTGGTCAAGCTGAAATTTTGATATAGTAGTATCTCAAGAGCTCAGTTTATTCCTGTATCACCTTAGACCTGAAGAAACAGGAAAAGGGTAAAATATTTCTGGACAACAGTCACTAGAATATGGCATACAGCTAGAGTAGGGGCTAGAAATAGGGCCAGCCATGGGGTTTAGGAACAGGGAATAGGGGGCAGCATATTCACAGCTTATTCTTTTCCTATTAATCTCCTAGAAATAGGATGAGGTTGTCGAAAAGAGTGAGTGATTTGATTTCTTCTGGTCATTGCTGCAGCTATGGGTTGAGACAGTAGAGTACTATTAAGGTTAGGGTTAGAGGCAATGAGGCTCTGATGAAGGCTGAGATGCATAAGGGTCAGCATTCCTGTCAATATGCACAGTTATCAGATGACCTGATCTTGAACCTGTATCCTTAGCAGAGCTGCAGTGAGCAGACTAATATCTAGCTGCACCCTAGAAAATATTTAAGCTCATTTAGCATTGGCTTCAATGCAACTGCTTAAATACCCAAAGTTGAGCTCCAGCTCAAGTGGTTTACTGGAGTGTGACCTGAGGTATCAGAATCATCTAGAATTGCCAGGGAAACCCAGCTATGTGTTTTGTGGGGTTGTTCAGTATGAAACTGCCTTCCCTATTAACAGCAGCATCTCTTGGAGTCGGAACATGCAGCACAGGAATTTCCCTCCTGAGCTGAATTCTGTACTTCAGTTCTCAGCTGGTACAAAGCAATATGTGATTCTCATTAACAAAACACCTTGTGTGTTATGTCTCTCAGTAGTTAGTATTTGGAGGTAAAATATTACTAGAGAAAATGCAGTTTCCTAATTCAAATACATAGATAATATGTAAATTTTCTATTGCATCTCTGAACAGGGAATGTCCACAGAGTGGCTGAGGTTGGGTGGGACCTCTAGAGACTGACTTGACCAGTTTTCTGTTCAGAGCAAGTTGCTCAGGACCTTCTCTATTTGGGTTTTCAATTTCTTCAAAAATGGAGGCTCCGCAACCTTGCTGGGCAACCTGTTGATGTTTTCTGGACGTGTTAAGGCTTTAAACATAAATAAATACATTAATCAGTACTTTAATTCCTTGGAAAACAATGAAGTTAGAGCCGGCAAGCGTTTCTCTGAAGTGCTTGTTTTTCTTGTTTGCATTTTTATACGATGCCTTGCTTAGTCATACTACTAAAAATATCTTTTCAAAGAGCGGTATACAATTGCTCAAATTTATAAAAACACAGGGAGCTCTGTGTCCAAAAAATAAAACATAGGAACCAACAGGTTACTTGCAGGAGGCTGCACTGCTGAGGCTTTGGGAGCCAGCGCCTCTATGAATGCATGGCAGCGCATTGCTTTTTAGTTGTTCTGTTCAGTCTTAGGTTATTCCGCAGCAATAACACTGCAATTTAAAAATTGTGCACTGATCTTTTCCACCAGTGCACACAGTACAAATCTGCTGAACTAATAGTAGCTGAGACAAGGCAGTTCTGTAGGTTCATCAGCCCACTGAATCACGATGCTCGGTGTTTTTCAGGTACTGTCTCTTGTGTATGTTGCTAGCATTAGAGCACTACTAAGCCTATGTCTTTATTGGACCTTTAGCTTGCACAGGTTGTTCCTCATGCCCAATTTATCACATAAATCACCATTTATGAATAAGTACAGCCCTCTCGCCCAAACTGAGTGGGTTCTGAAAAGGCTTGATCATTGCAGCACTAAAATCCAAGTGAGTTGTTTTAGTCACACTATTAATGTAGTGTGTAGGGATGCAGACAAGTCCCTTCAACTGCTGATTTCCTTCCAGTGCCCTCCAGCTGCTCCCTTACCTGGTGCTCAAAAGCTTACACATGTGGGGTTTTCTCCCTAGGGTTTTATGGAGCTGAACAGTAGAGCACTGAGCTCACTGATGCGCAAAGCAGCAGGGCAGACCCCAGCAACTTTTGTGGGTCAGCTTGGCCATGGCTTGCCTCCAGGCTTGTCTGCTGCTCAGCCCTGAGCTACTTGTCCAGGGAAGGCCTCAGTGAGCTGCAGGAGCAGCAGCAGCTCTCAGGACCTCCCTGCCTGCTAAGGGAAGTAACAGCCTTTACACAGAGCTGCGGGTGGATGCCAGAGCACCACGGCCTCGCCCAGGCGCTCCCTTCTGCTGCTCTGCAGTAGGCAGCGGGCTCACAGTGCACTTTGCCGGCCTGTCCAACACGTCTCACGCTTTCTTCCGTGCATCTCCTGCAGGCAAACTGCTGATCCACAGCCTGGCTAACAGCCACAGCCCCTCTCCCTGTTCAAGTGCCTTGATATTTCCAGTGGCAAGAGTTGGGGGGGTTGTTCATTTTATACGTATACACGGATCATAAATAATGACTCACTAATTCCAAGGGGGACACCAGTGTCAAATCACTTCAGCTAAAATGAAGTCAGTCTCCCAAGATGCAGACAAATGGAATCTCTAAAACAGAAGCTTTCTTTGCTGGGTCCCTATGCCAGTTATACTGCTTATGTATTTATACTGTAAAATACTGCAGGCAAGGATTACCTCTGCCTGCTGTGCTTTGCTCAGTACCATACATCCCGCTGTCTCTTTATGCAATAATTAATAATAAATCTTCTAGTAATCTGGTTACAACATATCTTCAGTCTTACTTCCACTATGTGTGAGATAAAACAAACTAACAGATGATTTTGATGTTCCTGAGCAGTGTTAGATGTTTTGGGTTTTTCAGTCACTTCAATATGGAAAAACTTGGCAGGAAATCTGGATTATATGGCAGAATATGTGTCTGTGTCTGCTTTTGCTGTTACACTGGAGTAACCTAGGAATAACTTTTCTGAAGTTTTGAGACTTTATATATAATCTCCTTAAGGCAGGAATCTTCTCAGGTAGCTACGTATCATCACACAGGCAGTGAAACTACATAAATGCTAATACCGAGCTCTTTGTGGTTACTTCAGGCAGAGTATAGGTCTTGTAAACTATTTAAACAGCACCTCATTAATCACCAGTATTAGCCTGATGTTAGCTGTAAGTGATGCATAAGCCTTTCCTGGGCCTCTGCAAAACGGTTAATGTTAACTTCCATGAAGTGGCTGGACACCATACATTGCCCAGGCATTTATCATAAAACATCAACGTGCTATTAAAGCAGGCAGCTCTGTATATGGAGCTCTCCCGCCACCTTTTCTCCAACATCCCACCAGAAGGCTTGGAGCTTTGGTTTCCATCCGATCCATCAGCCAGCACAGGCTGTTCTCCTCCTCGTTCCCCTTTTTGCACATTCTGAACTGTCCCATTTGCAAAATTGGGGAAGCTTGAGGATAGGTCCTGTTTGGAAACAGTGCACATCTGCTTTGGCATCTTATTTGCAGGGATTGCCAAATGCCATGCCTGCTTGCCTTGGATGGATTTTTTTTTTTTTGTGGGAGAAAGCAAATTTGTGTATTTGGCTGGCTAGGAAAAGAAAACACTGCATTTCTGAATGTGTATATAACCGACACTTAATTAGCGTTATACAGCCTTCTCATTCCTTCCTTGTGCAGATGCATGTATACCAGCACGCATGGATACAGACAGGGAGAGAAAGGGAGAGAAAATGAAGCTGACTCTATCCAGAACCCTGCTGTAAAACTGCTATCCTAGTATGTATACAGTTTGTAATTTAGGAAACTGTTATAACCAGAGTGAGGTTTAGGAAGGGGTATTTCCAGAGCTCGTAGTGCTGTTTGCATTTGCTGATTAATTCCAAATGAGGGCAGAAGCACTTAAAGGAATGCTATAAAGGTACATTTTCTCTTTTCATTTAGAAACGTAACATCTGAGAAGCGTTTATTAGCAAAACATCAACTCTATCTGCACATTTCTAAATGGAATATTAGAGCAACTGAATTTTAATTTTCATGTCTGTAATTTGTTAATATAATTACTGTACAATACAGTTAGGTGCTTTCAGATCTTTCAGTGTTAATTAAAAAGCTAATAACTTGAAAAGCTATAAATACTGAGGCAGAGGGGCTAGTGCTCCAGGCAGTTAATCCGTTATTTGTCATTTACTAAAGATCCTTCTACTAGAAGGCCAGGTTTTATACTGAGCATAGCACTTTGTGACTCGACTCCTCCTTGCTCCCTGATAGATATTCCGACCGCATACAAGCAGTGCAGGACTGGATTCCCTGGCACAAATCAGCATATTCACAGCTAAACACAAGCAGAAATCAGAAGCGATCCCACCACTTCAGCCCATTAAGTTTTCTTCCTTCTCTGCTCTCATCTCCTCCGCCCCATCCAGACCTACCTGCCTATCCATGGATGGGCACGATGCGGAACAGCCCTTTTCTGGCCCCTTCTGAAGAATCTATACAGCTGGCCGTGGAAGAGGGGTTGTAGCTTGTTATGTAGAAACTTTCTGAAATGCTATCAACCCCACCAAGAGCAGTGGTGTGTGTTTGTCAGAGGATGTATCCTTGCAGCTCATCGCTGCGGCTGCAGCTCTGATGACCAAGGCCAGCAGTTCTAGGACATGCACTTTGATCAGTGCTGGTTAGAAATGGTTGAGGTATTTACATTTTCAAATTTGGGGAAAATTGTCATGGTTTCAAATTAAAAAAAGGAAAGCCAATATTCAGAATTTCTTGCTGGATCTCTACTGATACGAGTCTCCTGAAACAACTCATTGGGGTTCCCAAACAGCACGTGCTTCACTGGGACTGCCCAGGCGATTAAGATCAGTTTGCACTGCTATACTGGTGTAAATCTGCTGGCCAGCATGCACGGGGCTAATCACAGCTACAGGAAAAAGTACTCTGTGATCATCATGCAGTGTCTCGAAGTAGCATAATTCATGCCTCTTTCCTGCAAACTACTTAAATTCTGGTAGGCTAGAACAAGAAACACTTTTTTTCTATGCAGTGTTTAGTCTTTAGTCAATGGAAATGGAAGAAAGATTTTATTTAAATGTAGTAATCCTGTTTCTAAGTTAACCTTGTCTGGATATAGCCTGGTTGTAATAGAGTCACTCGTGATCTATGTTGGTAGGAGAGTAAAGTGCTTTGCATTAAATATACTGTGGTCTAGTGCTGATTGTTTTAAATGTTCTAAAATAAGACATATTTTAACAGAAAATAGGCTTGCTCTTCAGTTATATAAATGAAGCACAAACAAATGAGGCTGTGCTACCTCACAGAAGGGAAAAGCTGTGTTTTAAATTCTAATCAGAGAGTAACATTCTGGTAGATAACATACACAGCCAGCTACACACACACAGCACAAAGCAGCTGCGACTGAGGCAGATTTTTAAAACAAGCCAGCAGGAGAAATGTTGGAACTGGGAAACAACATTCCCTCTTACCAAAGAAAATGCTTAATGGTGTACCTCAGTATTGTTTCAGCACATAGGCATTTACCTAACGGAAATCATTAATTCTGCCTAGCATTTTTGAAGAATAGCTTGATGATGAGCTTCCTAAAATGCACTCAGAGGAAGCACTGCTTTCTGCAGTCAGTTCAAATTGTTTAATGTTTGTCAAACTTGAATTGCATTTGAAGGATACATTGTGAGTAATGGATTTTCCTGCTATTTACACATGGGCAAGGCTGCACAAGCCATTCCATGCTGCAGTTTATGGCACTGCATTATGTATGAGGTGGGTTTGCAAGCAGATACATAAACACAAAAGGGGGGAGGGAAGAAAAACACAAGAAAGCAGATTCGCGTATTGTACAATATACGACTGTTAGGAATAATTCAGAAAACTTTTAAACACTCATGTGTGCAAATATTTGGGACTGTAGCTCTGCAATGAGTTATTTACTGCATGCTTAGCAGAGAACATGGCAGCTTTACCATGAAGCAACGCCTCCTTCTGTTGGAATTAGCTTATGCACTTCTGTTACAAGACACCGACCATCCCAATAGCCTTTATCAAAAATGAAGGGTCATATCCTAAAAAGAGCTATGCTCTTTCACTTCTCATTGCTTTAAAAGGGGATTTTAGGTGCTAAGTCCATTTGTAAACCTGCTGTTCAAACTGTTAAGATGTAGGTGTGTAGCTAGTAAGAAATGCCAAATGGCTAAAAAGCACCCACCACACATTGATTTTCAACAGGCATTAGGGTATGCTCTGCTTAGGGATTTATTGGTAAATCCGACTAAGCTACCCCCCGGGTAGTCAGATAACTGTGCTCTTCTGGCTGTGAGCACTGACAGGAGGTGTTTAACACCTCACAAAGCTGGATTCTCCCAGGCTGATTGTACATCTCTTCCTCAGTAGGACTTAGCTGGTCCAGTGGGGTCTCATTCAAGTCAGCTCATTCCCTCAACGATGTCAACAGAAGCGTAAAGGCTGACAAGAGCCATTGCTCACCCCTGGGGGTCCACAGAGCTTACAGTCTGGCACTGAGATAGGACTAATTAGAATAAATTATCACTTCAAGTAGGGAAGGGTATCAGAATTTGGCTCTTTGTCACTAGTTAGGTTACTGCCTTGGAACTTGGCATCCCTATAGCTGGGAATCATCACTCTGTTGACCACAAGACATTGGCATCTTGTCAGCACAGTTCCTTGGCTTTGAGAGTATCATCTAGATTCGAAGGGTTCATTCCTGTTTCTTTAAACCTCCCAAATGCTGTGCTGATCTGAAGGTGATTATGGCTTTCCTGGATGAGCTGTCATGGAGAGCAAAAGCAGAGACAGCACATTGCAAACCAGAGCTAATATTTAGACATTCTGTATCTGAATATGAAATCCAATGGCAGAATCTGCGATGTTCCAGGGAGACTGTCTGAACATGGACATGTTGTTTGGGTATAAATTGTTGTTTGTTAGTTCTGGAACAAGCTAACTAATGATCGCTGCCTTGGTTCAGGAGTCAGAAACATTTTATAAAAGAGATTGAAAGGGACCTGACAGCCATTTCAGCAAAAGATACCAAAGCTGCTTCTGCAGAGATACTTCCCTCACAGCACATGATACATCCTAAATATCTATAATATCTTTAGAGGCTGTTTTGATTTATCACCTAGCATACTGTATTATTACATGATGCACTTACAGCCTGCTACTTCACATAAGACTGGTTTAATACTGAGCACGTACACAGCCCTTTATAACAATTAAGTTTTGTGAAGGCCATGACAGATGCCAAAATGCTTTTCTGTGATTTGCATAAGATGGGTACAGACATGAAATACCTTTCCCAAGCTCACTGATTCCCTTTGGCAAGGTTAAGATTAGAACTCAGGGTATTACTCCCTTCCCATGCCTGTTACCAAATTCACATTTCCAGACCACGCTGCCCCTCCTAACAAAGAAGCAAAGAGAGGACTCCACAGGCTCTTCTGCAAGCTCTAATTCAGACCCCCAGAGGCTCCTGTGACTATCCTCAAATGTTATGTCCTTAACTCAGCAGGAGAAATAAACTTAAACCTGCACAAAAACATTTCTAAACTATACCTGGCAGGCTGGATGCCTTGCAGTGCTTCATCCCTTCCGCAGGTTGGAATTACTGCTAATATACCTTAAAAATACTAGTCCATGGTAGAAATAGATTAATTCTAGACACTGTTAATATTGTACACAAGAGGATGAGGATTGATAGTCCTTGTAATCTCTTATCTAAACATAGAAGGGCTGCATATGCTCTTCATAAAGCACCAAAATCAATCATTATAGTGGCAGACAGGTAATTGGGAAGCAAGCTCCTACTTAGGCAGATGGAGAGAGGATAAAAGCCTTCAGCAGTTTTTTGCAAAAATTACTCCCTTTCTCCGCTTTCAAATTTCAAAATCTAAAGTGAGTCACTCCATATGTGAGCACTCAGGTAGGTAAGCGTGACTTCCAGAACTGCAAAAACCTTGCATTCCCCACAACCTCAAAGAGCACGAAGGTATCCAATACTTCAGGTAGAAAGACCCTGAAACATGGAGGTGCCCGAGTTAAATGTTGATTGCTTGGTACCTGACTGCGAGGAGGGTGGTTCAGAATTGTAGACCCTGGTAAGCAGTGAAAAACAGATATGTCTGCATGGCTCTAAGAGTAGGATCAGATTTTAATTAACGTTTGTTAAGTCCTTTGAAATGTTAAGGCTTAAAACAATTATACGACTGCACGGCTCCATAATTTTTTTTAATGCAAGTCTTGTAAAGGGGATCTTGGAGCATTTAAGAACAAGTCTGTTTACACATTCAGCCAGATGAGGGTAGTCAGAAAGATTCAGTAATTAGAAAGAGTTTGTTACTAAAAGCTTCTCCATGTATTAAACATTAACAGAATGTTTCTAACTATGAATTAGACCTAACTAAACTGTTGTATGAATTAGCGGTATTCACTCTCTGATTTTCAGATTAGTTACATTAATTTTAAATACTGCTTTCTGCCAGGAAGAGACTAGTAAACACATAATAATAAAAATTGACTGTGCCTCATTAGAACACTGAGAAAAGAATATATCGCTTTTTTTTTCTTTTTTTTGGTAACTCATTGTAATCCACAACTTTCATTGAGTTTGCTGGAATTTATCCTCTTTTATAATGACACCAATAATTATTTTTCTTTGCTTTTATTACTTCATAAGATGAATGAAAGTTGTTTCCGTTGCTTAGAGAAGCGCAGTTTAGCTCTAATCGAAATCTATGGAGCTGGCGATGGTCCCATTCGCTATACAACATTATGCAAGTCCTCTAGGCCCCTCAGCATGGTAGACCCCATCTGTGCTTTTCTACTTACGGAGCAGCAGTTGTTTCCCTTATCAGGGCTTGTGGTTTGTTTGGGGGGTTTTGTGTTGAGTTTGGGTTTTTTTGGTTTTTTACAAATTGTGATCGGGATCTTGGTCTTGCAAGGAGTCTGTGTGTGGGCGGATCTGTGCATCCATACAGCTCCCATGAAGTGTGAAATACAAACTGCTATTTGCTCCATCGCATTTCATCGGAATGCTGCGGGGTTTGGCAGAAAGGACTGGTTGTCTGTATTAACGTTGCAGGTTGCGACCACAGCTTTTTGCACGTAGAGCAAGCTGACAGCTTGGTAGCAGTGGAAAAGCAACAGAATTGTGGGATTTTTGTGGGGTTTTTTTACATCTTGTGATAGTAAAGCACCTTCTTTTAATAGACTGTGCGTTATATCTTTGCTGCTGCACATTACATTTATTCTCCGATGACTCGTAGCAAGATTGCAAGTCCTTTACTTTCTCCTGTAATATGTTAGTATTTTTAAAGAGTACAAACAAAAAATCTCAGGTATGTTTGCAAATTATAAGAAGGGTGTTTGAATAAGTTACAAGGTTTTTAGCTTGTGTTAGAGTTTGTTTCAGGGCATCTTTGTAGATGTTTATCAAGCTTTAAAGACTCTGGAAACAGACTGGTCCCCTCCCCTCCCTGGAGACACTGTCCTCTTCCTTCCCTTTCCTTTCTAAAACGGCTTTCTGTAAACCCAACAGAAAACTCACTGAAGAAAAATAGGCTTTTTCTGGAAATATTTACACGCTGTTTGGCACAACAAAGTCCTGATTTTAACATGAGGTTTTTAGACGTCACCTTAATGCCGGTCAATAAATAACCATCCCTAAAAATACCTGTGGACATGAATCTTGATTAAACCCCAGCATCTGGGTCTGCAGCAAAATTTCATTTTGACAATTCTTCAATTCTAATCCAACATAAACTTTTTGATATATTACTGAATAACTACCTCCTCCTGTGATAACAACTCAGCCTTTTCTGTCCAGATACATGCTGCTCTCCTCCAGGACGCTGCAGGGAAGTTGGGGCACTGAGGCAGTAATTTCATGTTAATTTACTACTTGGGATCTGAAAACCAGATGAAATTAGCATAAAAATATCCTCTTCCTTTGGGTCCTGATTTAAGATGGTGCTTGGCTAGGAGGACTGGAAGGGGGCTGTGGTCTCTACATGCGTTTGGGTTGGCCCGGGAAACGGCTCTGGTGTCACAGGGTGACGGTGGGAGCAGGCGGTTCCCTTCGCTCGGATGGGGGCTGTGCCTGTGACGTTCCACATTGGTCAAGGACTTAAGCACCTCTCTAAGGCAACATGCGTGCAGGCACCCTTGTACTTTATGAAGAGGATTTTACACTTCTTTTTTAAATTACTGGTTAATTGTTCATAGTGCTGGTTTAATCTCTCATTTTCCCCAGCTGTGTTGGATGACAAAAGCTGCTTGTAAATGCATAGCCATCAAACCCATTCAAATTTGTCAGAGTTTAAAACATGTAATCTCGAGCCAAGTACAGTCTTTTCTCCTTTTTAAAAGCATATTCTTTATGAAAGAAGGACTTGCATAAATGTTAGTTCTCTTGTGTACAACATGGTTACTTCAGCCAGTAGATGCCAACATGAAGAGGGAGCAGCAAGGCGCTCCTGGGAGCGACTTAGGGTGCAGTACTTCACAGGATGGTGCTGTTGGAGTAAGGCTGAAGGCTGGGAGCTGTTACCTGCAGCAGATGTGAATTACTGCACTGTCATTTGCAGGCTTGGGTGTCTTATTAGAATTATAAAATAGCCCTATGCAAATGTTTTTTAGAGATGCAAGGGCAAATAAGCAGATATAACTGGGGCCACACCTCAGCTAAGGATCCTAAAGTCTTAAACAGCAGCAAAGTATTGCATCAGAAAAGTAAAGGAAAAAACCCTGGGTTGGTTTAAATTGATGAAAATATTCAACTATGAGTGCATTTGAAATGTTTACTTTTAGTCGCTTTGTCAGTCAGCCACCTCATTTGCCTGCTGCAATCTCTGCAGAACTCCCCTCTTCGGTTTTCTCCTAGTGTCATCTCTTTCAAGTGCAGAGGCAGCTGAAGTCCCCATAAAACGAGGGGTTTGATCATCCATGTTCTGGGATCTATCCATTATATAAATGACTGAAGCAGATGCACAGTATTGCCGTTTTGAAAGGTATGCTCTAGTTTTGAGTACCTGGCTTTGATACTCACGGTGAGGAATTTATACCCATACCTGAAGCAGAACACACTGAGGTCTGCAATTATCTGTAGCTTCCAAAAATCAGGCTGCTTCATTTCCCATTAAAATACTAAATCTGTGGGCTAATGGCAGGTCAGCCATTATCATTACATATATGACCTGAAAATCGAAGCCGTCCCCTCTAAAACCAAACATGCTGATAGATCCAAGTGCATTCTTATTGTTATAAAAATACTCGTGTTTGACCAGATGGGCTCTCTGTAACGAGTAGTTAGTGGTTTGTTTAAGAAAGGACAATTGATGAGCCCTTACTGTGGAAGAGGGGCTGGGATGTAGGCTGAGCTCCCGAAGAACTAAATCAACTTCAGGTTGTGCGGCAGTGCCAGGCGAGCAGAGAAGCCTGGGGTGATCTAATGAGCTCAACAGCTGCTCGGTGTCAATTTGCAACCATGCTATAAAAAAGCTAATTTGATGTTTTGTCTCATGCGGGATTCATATTTAAAACACATATTTGGATATTTATGTTCTCCAGAACGCTTCTCTAAAAAAGGTCAAAAAATTGTGCCTGATCAGTAGCATAATTTCTGAGTTTCTTTTTTGGCGAGTTACACTGTTGGCAATTTGCAAGTTTTGTAAATAAACCAATGTTTAACAATTTTATCTTTCTGTTTACTTAGCATATGGTCCAGCCATGAGAAATACTGGCATCTTTGGCTCCTTTTCGGGTCAGAGGGTTTGAAGTGCGGTTGTCTTATTTACTAAGTATATTATCATAGGTCCAAAATGATCCTGGCCCCACACCGAGGTTATATTAGCTTTTCTATACAGGCAATGTGCAACCGATAGTATTTGGAAATCCCCTGTTTTTCTTCAGTGTTTATTTGGGGTGAAAATTTGTATTCTAAGAGCAATGGAAAATAAATCTTGATCTAACTGAAATTTGGTGGCAACCTTCAATCAGTTCATTTCCTTTAAAAAGTCATCTTTCCCTGAGCACCACTGTAATGAGCCTAGTAATAGTCCCCAAATTAGATTTCTGTTATGGTTATTTGGGGCTATTTCAATACTTCTATGAAACTGAGTCATCTTCTCTTACAATGATATCACTAATTAAAACCAAGATGAGCAACTGCTCTACACAGCTTGGTGGGTATGATTGCAGAGTTACTCGAGCGCGTGTTACAGCGTATGTATCCTCTAGGAACATCAGATGAATAAAAGTTGTTAAGCTATCCAAGAGTGAATGTCAAAGTCCTCAAGCAAAACTTGACTGAACTCTGATGCCTGCCTGAGATTCTGAAATGTCTCCAAACATTAAACAGAAAAGGCAGTTTGCCACAAGGATTGTTTTCATTACATCCCTCTGGCCCGTTCATGGGATACTGCTGCAGCCTGCTACTCCAGGGTAGTTTGGCCTCCGGATCTGACAAAAGAATTTGAGCAAGGACTCGTACCAAGAGAGACAATGTTTTCATGGAAAGCTGAACAAACCTTTAAAATCACAGCTTTTCTCTGCCCTATATCCTTGGCGCTCTGTATTTCTTCACGCTTATCTAACGGTGTACATGGCAGGCTTTTATCTCCAAAATCTAACCAACAAGTTGCTGCCATTTTCCTACTCTGCATCCTTCATCAGGCTGGCGTTTTCAGTCGGAGACCCAAGAAATAGATATCTCTATAACAGTGACATGATTTCCCCACAGAAAAATGTTTAGAATTACATTTAAAGCGTGTTCAAAGTCATGAGGATTTAGTCAGTCACAAGTAGCTGAAAGCAACAGTAGTAATGGTGCCTACGTCTCCAGAGAAAAAATGTGGATATTAATTGCTCTCCTTCAAGAAATTATAACACATCTTCATTGGTGTTTTGGCTCCACAGGAAGGTTGGTAAATAAGGACACCCAAGATCCTCCTTACTGTTAAGTTTGGGTGATCTCAGACTGCCTGAATCCATCATTTTAAGTTACCAGTCAAAAGGCAAGAATGAATGGAGACAATTAAGTAGCTTCTAAATAAACCTTCTGTATTGGTTTTATTCACTTCAAGTTCATGTAAGTTTATCAGTATTTCTTCAAGCATTCTTCTGAGGGCTATTATGGCATTTGAATATTTATGGAAACAACAGTCCTCGTCAATGAATGTCTGAATCTACCTGCCAAAGTGAACCAAAAATCTTACGTAAGCCAAGATGTTAAAAAGATTTTCCTGTATCCAGAACTTTGAAATTCTCTATTCAGGAATCCAGATGACTGAAAAACATTACAGAAATGGATTAAAAATATCATCAGCTGTTCCAGTTATCAAAATGATGTAAAATTCTTCCTTGTGGATGCAGATGTACCCACTGCACTCACATTGCAACTCTATTTTTCATTCATTTTCTGTTAAGCCTGTTTTTTCTCAAGCAGGATTTCAAGGCATGCAAAATCTTTTAAAAGAATTCCAAATTTATGTTCGAGGTAATTGAAAACAACACGTTATTTTCTGCATTTCTGTGTGGTCACTGCAGGACGAAAAGGCTTTCCAGAGTCTCTGCGCTTGTGTCACTGCTGTAAATTCTTGTGCCACTGGCATTAGCTTAACACAACGTGACTGATCTAATTAGACACAATGTGTCACAGCAGCTGCACGCCAGCCTGGAAACTCAAATAGGCCTTTTCAGGTGATGGCAGCTTTATATGTTCCTTCCACCCACAGCTGATTAAAAAACGCATATGTTTTCACCCTTGAAGCTGAACCCCTTCCACAGCCCCACAAGGGCCACCCAGGCCATTGTGGCATGGTGCTGGGTGGAGGCAGCATTGAGCCCCATGGGACCCCCTCGTGGCCAGGGGCAAGCTCCAGCCCTGCCTGCCCCAGCCAGGGGGACACCCCTACCCCACAGCTGCAGCCAGGACACAGGGAATGGGGAGTCTGGGCACATCCAGTTGGGTACCTACGTGGAGGTCAAGCGCAGGGATGGACATATCCACCCGGCACTGGTGATGGAGCTCCATGAAAGCACTTCCAGCATCACTGTGGAGTGGCTTGAGAAAAGGTCCAACAAGAGCAATCCAGTGGATCTCCAGCTCATCTTTGCACTTGATCCTCACCTGGCCCCAAGGAGCAAGTCCACGATGAGCATCAAGGCCCCACTGTCAGCAAAAGGAGACCAGCATGGAAGAGCCCACACCCCATTCAGGGCTAGCAAACTCACCCAGGTCCTGAGGGACTCATTTATAGGGGAAAACTCCAGTACCTGTATGATTGCCACTATCTCTGCCAGAATGAGATCCTGTGAGCTCACCCTTAACACCCTACAGTGTGCCAACCTTGTGAAGGAGCTGATGGTGAATTTAAATTCCCTTGGACAGCCCTGTCAGGAGGTGTTCAGTTTCCCACATCGGCTGAAAGACATGAAGAAACCCTGGACTATTCAGAACTTCCCCAGGATGGCTGAGTTACAGCTATTTGGGGTTCAGGCAGACAAGGAAGTCTTGCCCCAGTTATTTACTTTCAGTGCTGGGGGGGAACACAGAAGAAAAGAAAAGAAGTGGATGGGCAAACGCTTATGGAGGAGCATCAGGAGTCCCTGCAGTGGTTGAAAGTGCTCTTAGAAATGGCTGGGAAAAAGACTACGACATAGATTTTTATACTGCACAGTTTGAATCAGTCCTGGGTCAAAAAATTGGCATCCTTACCGAGATCCAAGAAAAAGTCAGATTATTCTGGTCAGCTCTTTGCAAGGAAGAACAGGGCAGTAACTAGAGGGGCATGAAGAGATCCTGTACACTGTAAACTGCACCGGAGACCCCTGGACCCTGAAACTGCTGCAAAATCAGAGATGTTATGATGCCATTGCATCAACTGCTCAACAACTTAAATGCTTAAAAAATCTTAAATAGTGTCTGCAGGGATATTCTGGTTGGTTTTTTTCTTGAGGGTTAGACATGTAGGAAAATAGCAGAGTGTTGTTTCCAGGCATTTTTCACTGTAGGAAGTAAAATTGTGAAGTTGTGAGGATCAAACCCGTAGGAAAAGGCAAGAATTTACAGAAAACATATCTCACCTCATCTGGGCAGGCTTCCTCTTCATGCCTGCAATATATATACACACACACACACATATATATATGTGTACCTCCGTTGATGAGGCCTGCTCCAAGGTTGTGCGAAACTGCGACAAAATGAAAAGTCGCGTTCCCAGGGTAGGAGGCATTTCGAGTGATTTAAAAAGGCGTTAGAGTGCAAAGCACTGTCATTTCTGAGCATGACACATTTGGGAAATGAGGGTTATTTTGTCATGGCATAAGCAGCAGCTTTTCTATAGCATCAGCTCCCTTTTTTTCCTCTTTCCCTCTCTATTTTTCTTTCTTAGCTATGTTCTCATGAGAACAAGAAAAGAAAAAGATGCTAGGACCTGCCTTCATAAAAATCAGACTAAAGATCTTGGCAATTGCCTGACCACAGTGGGGAGAAGATACGCCTGCAAGGTTTGCAGGGGGAAGCGGGGGGACTCAGTGCCCTGTATCAGAGGCCTAATGAGAGGAGATTTGCCAGATCAAAGGGTCAGAAAAGCTGCACCCAACAAAACACCCTCTGATAGCGCCTGTCAGCGCGACAGCGGCGTGCAGGGAGCAGCACCCCAGACTGGCGCTCCATCCCTGATGGGGAACCCTGCAAAAACTGCGCTTGGTACAGAGGTTGAAGCATCAGGCACATACCTATGCTTACTATTCAATTTGGAAATTAATTAGTATAAAATATTGAAAGGATAACAAATAAGTGGAAGAAATGAAACAGTATAAATCATACCTAATTAATTGATTATAATCTCCCTCCATTTCCTCATGCCATCTGAGCGCTCTCTGGCTGTTGGTCCCATCCACCAGTTTATGCTAGTGAACATTTTAAGCATCTGATAAGTCTGATGAAACCAACAGAAATTTGGTTTCAGCCATGAAATTGTGGGACACCAAACATTGTTTAAATGCTGGCCATCTCCTAGTAATAATACGCTGTGCTTTTCAGCTTCAGTGGACTTCACAAGCATTTATTTACTGGCACCCTGCTTGTTTTGCTATTCCTAGTTTCAGCAGCTCGTAGTGTTCAGGGATGCAGTGAGACATAGGTACTACTTGCCAGATTAAGATACAAGTGTGTTGTTTCCAGCGGGGATTTACCATGAAAGGGGTTTCTTCTTTCTGAAAAGAAACTTTGAGGTTGCTTCCTTAGCATTTCTCTTAGATTCTTGTGTTTGGGGTGCTGGACATAGTTGGGCAGCAGGTTGTGAAGCCCAAGTACCCCACCATGGCACCATGGTCCCTTGCCTGGGACTCTGTGGCAGGTTCCCTTTTAGCTGGGTGTAGGAAGTGTTTTCCACATAAGACACATGATATATTCACTCTTGTGGCTGCCTGCGGTCCTTACTCCAGGTCTAAGTTCCCACCGTTCACGTGCTCTGGCCGTGCATTAGCTATAAATCATGAGCATGAACTGTTCTGGCAAAAAGGGCTATGAATTAATTGAGTTGGGCACAGTTCTAGAAACACAGTTTTAATGAGCTGGAACAAAGTCTTATCAAGGCGGGGTGGTTTGCAGTGAGTAGGAAAATGGATTTTATTCTCTCTTTGTTTATACGCAGGCGTTCAGGAGGCTGTTTGCAGCTAAGCTCAGAGGGTGATTCATGAGCACACCCTACTGCTTTCTAAAGCAGATGCAAAAGGAATTAACCAAATTAGCTTTTTTTTCCATTTTAGTGATTACGTGAAGTGTTGATTAACCTCTTTTCCTTCTTTGACGATCTTCATTTACATATTTCCCTTTGCTTTCTAAACATAAATCCTGTGTATATAGAGAGTGCAGAACCCCTTTTTCCTATTACCCGTACTTTAAGCGTGACTTTTGCCTCGTTCCCATGAGTTTGTAGCCACAGAATACCCCTTTGTATTTTGGGTTTGGAAATGTGGTTTAAGTGTGTTTGCATGAGTCCACAAAGCCCAACCCATAAAGGTTCACAGATTCATTCTAATTTTTACTGGCGAAGTCATGCTTTGTAATGAAACCAGAATCAGATAAGTGTGCTGGGTTTTAGGTTTGCATTGCTCTGGTGACCATGAATGTTCAATTAAATAAAGATCCCTAATTAATTATAGTGAGGTCAGCCATTCACTTAACCTGTTAAACAACTGAAACACTTTTATGGGATGCATTTTTGTTTATAACTGATTGTAGCTGAATGAACAAGAAAAGCAACCACTGTATAAATAGAACCTGGCTAATCTAATCATTTAACACCTGATAATTAACCGTAAATACTGCTGTTCTGTTATGCTGCAGGGATTTAAGTCTGTTCTCTTCCTACCTGTGCCATTTCTAGGGGAGATTTCAGTGCTAGTGAGACATTATACCTAGGAGCTCCAATACTTCATATGCCTCTGCCTGACTTCAGTGCTTCCTAAGGACTGAACATGCACACTTAGAATCTCCTCTGTCAACAAGTAATAGTAGCTCCATTGCAACTGTATATAGATAGACAGACAGACATATATCCATGGGTCTAATTTTCCAGCTGCTACCTTTGTCGTTCTGAGCTGTGAACAGCTTTGGCTGTAAAATATATTCTTATTTTCCACACTTCTCGAGCGTTCGCCAGTTAATTTTGTCAGAGCAGCGCTGCAGTGCCTCTGTAGTTGATTCAGTCTCCGCTGAACTCCTTGTTAGGTTTCCTCATCGCTTGTTCCAGCTCTTGCGTGTTCTCCCCGTGCAGTCCTCAAAGGCTTGAATTCCCTCCGTCTAAAGCAACTGGATGCCCGTGTGCTCCCTTGAACAGTCAGGACAGTTCAACCCATAACAAGTGCGTCAGCTGAAAAATAAAATTGATTCATCCACTAGTTTTTTTTGAAACATTCAATTGCTTTGCCCTCTGCTCTCACATCCACTTGCCTTCCCATCTACTCCTCCCGTTCAGACTGCCTTTCTAGCTGTGACTCTCCCTACCAGGCAGTCAGCAGTAATATCGTAGAGTGTATCTTAAAATCTTTCCTTTCAAGATTTCTGCCAGCTTTGCCAGCTCTCATGCCTCACAAAATACAGGGTTTTTTTCATTCCTCTTGTACCTTCTAGAATTATTTAATTGTTGGGATCGTACTTTTGGGGGGGGGATGTTAATTAATCTTTTAGGCTTCTTGGTAGCAGGAAAAAACTTGGAAAGGTACAATCTAAATGTTTCTAAGCTGGAAGACCATGCTGAAAAAAAAAATATTTACAGAAAGTTAATCTTATGAATTTTGGAACCAGAAATAGGATGTTTAAAAGCTTGACTTTGGCAATGCTACTCTGCTTAAATCTTCCTGGCTCAGACACATGCGATCAGGCCTGCGCAAAGGTGACCCCTTATACCTCTGATAACCCGGTGGTTCGTTGACCATTTGAAGACATCATTATTCGGCTCTGTTTCTACAAAAATCTAGGGGAACGATATCAAGGGCTGAGCTCAGGTCTCAGAAAACCCACAGCTTAATGTGGGTTTCAGAGAGCTCCCCAGGGGTGTGCAGCAGCTAGGAGGGGAGGTGGCCCCATGCTGCTGCAGGAAGGGGAGAGCTGGGTGAAAGAGGCAGGCACAAGGGTTGCTAGCTGGGCAATATGAAACCAGTCAGGTTCGACCCCAGCAGGAGCTCCCAGCTTCCCAATCTGCAGCATCTGGAGTCTCCAGTTCAGTTCTGAGGTGTCAGTCAAAATGGGAGCAGCAATGAATGGATCAAAATAATCTGTACCCTGCAAAGACAATCTGGGAGAACAAGACGCCTTCTGGTGCTGCCTCTGCAGCAAGCAGTATGCAATTTGCTCGATTTAGCATCAAGTAAGCATGGCTGAATTTAGCCCTGTATTTTTTCGCTTTATTATTATCTGAGTATTACAGCTCAGCCTGTTATCAGGAGGCTAACTTACAAGGTTTTATTCAGATTTTTCTCTGGGTTTCTGCTCAGACAAAGCCCAAGGCAACTGGGATTTTCCAGAGTAGAGAATGACTGTTGTCACTAATAATAGCTTTAGTCAGCAACATATGTTTAGTGATGCACATCAATATTTGTACTTTCACAGATGCTAAGATTTTGCATTTTTGATGTCGTTGTGTCCAGGAGCATGCTTCATCTTGGTGCTATAAAAGTACATGTAAAATACTGAATTTTTATACCCACATTTCCCAAGCTGAAAGCCTGTGGCTGAAATTCCTCTGTGCTATCAGGCAACGTTACGTTGCAAACCATACCATTTCCTACTTTGTACCAGAATCCTGTGGTCTTTGAAATATGCGCTTCAGCTGTGATTTACAAGGTATTTGTATCATTTTCCTTTTATTTTTCTACAGAAGCGGGTAATATCTCATAGGGTATGTTGAAAGACATTATGTTTTGAAGCAATTCACCTGGTATTCTGCCTCCCTTGCTCCTTTAACGCTACAAGGAATATGTGATGGAAACAATGTTGTTATTCCTCAGATTGTTCCTTGAAGTTTTCTCTTGTTTCTACTTTTATATTGAGTCATTCTTCTTCTTGTGACCTAATCATTTCCTCAGCAAGAGACTGGGATGTGACATGCAAGGAGATGATTTCAAGTGAGGATGAAAAAATACACCAGGGAAGAGGAAAGCTGAGATGTAAGGGTCCTGTTTACATGCGAAACTTGCAGTAGTTAGGTAAATAAGCACAGAAATGTTTAAATCTGCATCACAATTTTGGCCAAATAGCAAGCACAGTCTTGTCTGCAGACTAGAAAGAAAATTCCTGGCAATTCCCTCAGGCATTGGACTGGATGGAGGGAGCTGCCCTCCTCATTTTAATACTGTTTGGGGTTGGTTTTTTACTGAGTAGTTGTGATCAAATCTGCATGGTAAAGGTTTGGCATTTATGTCCTTAACATTGGTGGTTTTGTTTGAAAGAACACCTATTTGTGTGTGCAGTTCGGGTGTCCTCTATCCAGAAATGATAATTGGTCATCTCCACGTTCTGGATGAAAGAGGTTCGATGAAAATCTACCATCTGCTTTTCTTATTTTTATAGACTTAGGTTTTGCTTGAATTAATTTATGTCTTCCAAACTCATGGTAAGAAGCAAAAAATCAGGAGCCTCCTCCTTGCTACTGACTGAAGCCAGTACCGTGTACCAAAATGTCCACTTTTTCTGGCTAAATCAGTTGGTCACAAAGCAGCATTTTGTGTGTTGTGTTATGGCTACAAATAGGCTCCTATGACCACTGAGCACAGGCGTTTTCTCTCAGTGTACCGTGTTCTTGCTATCGAGGAGCAGAACAGTAGCTGGTGAACAGCTGCTGTGCGATAACCTGCCTGGTTTCCTCTGTCTCGTCCTGAAATTGATGTTTAAACTCGTTCTTATTTGTTAGACTTCACTGGGTTTGCTTATCACCTGGGAGCTGACTCTGCACAGGTCTTGCTCACAGCTGAGCAAAAGGGTGCCGTGCTGGTCTGGAGTTTCTTACATTATTTGCAGTCTGATTTTCATAATTTTATACTAATTTCAAGCACCATTAAGAACCTTTTGAAAGAGGACATTAGAGCTCAAACTTTGCTTGGGTAGTTATTCCCTCCTTCTGCAGCCTCTCCCTGTCTTTTGCTGCTGTGGGATGCTACCTGTGGCACCCCTCCCTCATTTCTTGTCTCTCGACAAACTACTGCTTATAACCTGATCCTTCCCTTTTGGTGAGTTCGTATGTGCCATCCTCCATGTAATCATTCCAAGGAGAGGAGAGAAAACACAGCACCCTCCCCTTTGAAAGAAAGAAGTCTAAGCAGAAATGTTGCCATCTCTGATATTTCTGCAGTTAAGATTCCCACATCCCATTTTCTGTTTCTCCCACTCCTGGTAACTTTTGGGTAGGGGTGCTATTCTTGTGTCACCAATTTGCATAAAGCCATAGGAAAGTATCTTTTTTTATTTTGTTTAAACTGGCTTTTAAAATCTTTTAGAATTTTTGAGTGTAATTTGATAGGTGAAAAAAACACAAGGAAGTGCAGGATTAATGTTTAGAAAAGCATCGTGTATCAGTGAGTGCCCTGGCTTTAAACTTTTGACTTAGCAGCTTTATGCAGTGGAGGTTGAAACTACCAATAACTGTAAATATAACCCATTTTTATTGGCATAACAGTGACATCTATTGTTCGATATTATATACATCTGTGCCACTCTTTGCAACTGCCTACAGGTATTGAACCGATCTTTCTCAATTTCATGAGACGCAAGGATGCAAAGTCAAATTATTGATTCAGAGAATTATGTAATAACACGTGTAGTAATGCCACTGGACAGCTATGAAAAATTGAATCTAATTCGTTTTGTCACAGCCTAATTTACAGATCAGTGTGGGCTGATGCACAGAGAGAGGTGCCTCCTGTTTCGGAGAGTGTCACATGTTGCTTTTATGAACCTGCACGCCAGCCACACTGCTGGCGAGGCTGCGGCGAGGCGGCCTCTTCCACACCATGGAGAGTCAGAGGCTGGCAACACCCAACAGTGGATTCTCCCAGGAAAACTGCCTTTGCATTGACCCACAGCGCAGCTCCAGAACATCTGCCCCTCTGCAGTCCTCGGCCCTCACCGAGGGAATCCCAAATGTTCAATCACAGGCACAGACACAGTAGGGAAGTGGTGTGGGCAAGCAGTGAAAAACACCATTGGTTGCCCAGAGAGGTAGTGGAGGCCCCATCCCTGGAAACATTCAAGGCCAGGTTGGATGGGGCTCTGAGCAACCTGATCTAGTTAGCGGTGTCCCTGTTCACTGCAGGGGGGTTGGACTAGATGACCTCAGGGGTCCCTTCCAACCCAAAACATTCTATGATTCTATGATTTAGTTTTCACTGAGCATTTGCTGCAAGGCAGAACCACAAACCCCGGTGCTGGGTCTTACCCAGGCCACTAAAGCTGAACTCTCACAAAACAGCCCCGGGGGGTACGGGGGCTGCAGCACCTGGTACTTGCTGCAGGTATTTTCAGGCCAGCTCTTGCACTGGAAACAGAATTCTGAGGCATCAGGCCAGGGGAGTTAAAAGAGAGTTACTTTTCTTTAAGGTCTTTCTTTTTGCCCTCTTTTGATTATCTCTTCTCCCTCTCTCTCTCCTTTTAATAGAGGATACAGAATTCAACCAGGAAAGATTTTAATATAACAGTAATGAAATACAGGGGCTATCTAGTGGGTCAGACGCTGTGGCTGATCAGACTTTCTGATTTGTGGGCTAGCACTCAAGGGAACAGCAACTGTCTCTTCCACTGCCTTGTCTACGAAAATGTAGCAGAAGGCTACGTATGATCATTACTATTTTATGTGATTCTGAACGTTAGAGGAGAAGTGGAGAGAGCAGAGCTATAGAAAGATACTTTTAATAATTTTAATGTAATACCGTGTTTAATTCTTATAGAAGCAAACTCTGGATGTGCAATTACCCTCAGTAAAAATATTTGATAGTGGTAAATGAAGCAATATAGTTCCCTTCTTTTTAAGCCCTAAGCTTTAATATAAGGATACAGAAATCTAAGAAGCGTGGGTAAAGGGAAGACAGCGCCTATAGACCACGCTGCGAAGACAGCACTGAAATACGTGCTAAACATTCAGCTTGCGCTGAGTTCACTGGTGTACATAAATGCTCTCCTGAGCAGCCATAGCGCATTCCTCCACTGAGGATATAAAGTCAGGCTGTGTTGTGTAGCCCACCAGGCCTACCGTCATTTGAGAGAGAAACAAGAGTAAATACTGTCTTGTCCTCCACGCATCCGTACATAGATGGACTTTGCCAAACCTCCATTCAGCTGTAAAGGCTGCAGGATGAAATATTCATATTAAAAATCTTGGATTAAAATCTGCGTCTCAAGTTTTTCATGCGTTGTTCTCCCCGGTGATGTCAACTTGCATCTAATTTCCTATGTTCAAGCCTCCCTTTTCAGATGCTCTCCACATAGCAGCACCCAGCTGCAAAATAACAGCAGCTGTGTTTCCAAGGGCCTGTGTTGAACTTCTGTGCTTTCCAAAGAGAGAGAAAAATAAATGTTATAGGAACAAGTAACACAGATTTCATAAATAAACACATTCTGAAGGTCTCACTGTTCCCTCAGTCAAGAGGGAAAAGGAGTGCGTGTAATGAAAGCTCTGAGCATGTGCAGTGTCTTAGGGGCTGGAGATGCAGACGTGCACCACAACCCCGCTGGGCTAGATTTTCTGAGGTGCAAATGTTCACAAAAGCAATGAATGATGTTCTCTGTCCCAAAAATTCACAATTTCATGGGTGAAGAATTAAGAGATCTAGTGGCTATAAGGAGCAACTGGAATGCTACAGGACAGCAAGGTGAGAGGTTGGCACCTCCGTCTGATGCTCACTGCCCGGAGAATGCCCAAGTCTGGATCGGAAAATGAACCAGGGGCTGGAGCTGGGGGGAATGTGAGAGAAAACTCAGAGCGTAGGGAACAGGCACGACCCTGGGACTAAAGACAAGCACTTGCCAGAAAAGACAGACCCAGTCTGCGGGAGCTACCCGCAGTGCTGATGGTGCCTCTGCGGCTGGTACTTTTAATCTGCTAATTTAAAATTAAAGCCTCAAAACAGGCAGTGCACCATGCAAGAACCCTAGAAAGTGGGGGGACAGGGAGATTTAGAGAAGCTGTGTGTGCCCAGGGATAATGGTGTAGCTCCATGAGCACCAGTTTGGATCCAGCTGAGTGTGTTGGTTTCTTTTTGGGGAGAAACATCTTTTCTTTTGCCCCCCAGATTCTTTAGATTTACGCAGGTGCTTCCTTCTCCACAATCGTAGCTAAAGCTGTCACGGGCATATGTGAACATTGAGCAACAGCATCCCGACCATGGTGCTTAGGGGAGATCCCTGGCACAGGAGGAAGGTCCTTTGCCTTCAGGAAAGCTGTGCAAAATTACAGTGCTTAATGGGGGCCTTTTCACTCCTGCAGTCTTTTGGGAAGGCAATGCCCTAAGATTAGGCAATACAGTTTGCTAATAGTTTTAAACATGTCCTGCTCCATCTGCACAGAGCTTTTTGGAAAACCTAGCCCACGTGAGAATCAAGCTTTTCTTTGCTTTTTCTAGCTTACACATTCTGGTATTTGCACCGCGGGTACTGGTGGGACCAGCGGCTGGAGCGCATCATCCCCAGTACTGGCGATGAGCCCACCGGTCCTGAAGGTGAGCGTGAAAGAGGGACAATTTTTTTAATTCTGACATGTGGCAGAACTAATGGAAATGATGGGGCTGACAGTGACTCTTGAGGATAGCATCGCTGACTCGCAGCGCTCTCAGTGACCCAGTAAAAGCTGAGAGTTGGGCCCCGTCCTGGCAGAGGCACCACCAGTTTTGGGTGGATTTTCTTCAGATTCATCTCACTGCAGAGCACATTTTCTCCTCTGGTGCAGGTGGGCACCCAAGGCAAGCATCCCTATGAGCTTCCCCCGCAGTCTGTGTCCCCAAGCTGCAGAGGGGTCAAGGAAAGAAGATGCCTGGGGAGAGGCAACCAGGTTTGCAGCAGGCACAAAAGTAAAGCTGCAAGATTTTTAAAAAGACCTGAGGGACATGGGAGTCTCTGTCACACTGAAATTCAGAGGGCGCCGTGCTGTTAATTCCCCACACGTACCCTTGAAATCCCAGTGCTCTGTATTTATTTATTGTCTCTGAACTTGCATCCCTTTAAATTGCAAAAGCAGAGAGTGAGTGATAGTAGGTTCTGAAAAATCAGCGTTAGCAACATGCAGGCAGCCTCCAATCTGAGTGGAGGGCAGTAATTTATTATCCATTAGGTGATCTGTCAATCAAAAAGGACTAACAGAGCAATAAACTTTGAAGTGATCTGTGGAGCTCTGCCCATACTACTAGCTGGCTATCAGAAAGGTCAGGGTGGTAAGATGGATGGTTTCCTCTTCTTCAGACACTCCATCTTTCTGGTGACATGTGCAGCTCTCTCTCATCAAGCAAGATTGTCAGCTATCTCCTGTGGATGAAGTCAACTCCAACCCAATTTCATATTTTACTGTTTCAGAGGAAAGAATCCAAAGTTTTTATGTTTTACTGAAACATTTTCAAGTGAGGACAACAGTCCCTGTTGCTCCAGAGGTGTTGGAAGTGAGCTGCAGCTTTCAGTGCCAAACCCAACCTACTCGCAAGCTGCAGGGCTCCCACGGTGGTGGCCAGATGCCGATGCAGTGGAGCTTCAGGAAGACTTTGTCAGGGAAATCATTCTCTTCTGTTGCTCCACTGTAGTCAGTGGGCCAGAGCCTAGATTTAAGAACTCTTACCTAGGATTTAAGGGGTGCAAGCTCATTTCTTGCCTTCACCCGATCCATCAACCTGTGGGCTCCTCCAGGGTAAGGCCCCGATCATCCTTCAGTGAGAGCTGAAATTCAGAATTCATTAAGCCAGACAGAAAGCACAAGAGATTCAGAGACACCATCCCTGAGAAATGGGAAAACTTAGATTTTGGTCCAAAATGGCTTCAAATATTTCATCCTACACTCTTTCCAAGTAAAACAGGAACATTCCTGGAGGCAGCGAGTAACATGTTTTGAAAGGTTTCTCTAAAGCAGGCGCAGAAGCTTTCCTAGCGTATTTCCAACAGACTACCCTAAACCGACAGTCTCGCTCCTGGGTGGTCAAGGATCCATGTTTCTTGATCAGACTTTTAGCTCGTTTGAGAGCTCTCTCAAAATGCACTGCACCAAGCAGCCCGGAGCACACTTGTGATGGGGAATTGATCCACGCTCTGACGCGCTCTCCGGCTCCATCCTTCCTTCTTCAGCTCTTACTGCACGGACACTTGTTACCAGCCTCTGGCTTGCAGCTACAGGCAAAGGGAAAACCAAACTTTCGAGTCCCTGGGAGAAAACTGGAAATGGTCCCAGCCTCAGATTCCAGCCCAAAATACAGTTCTGGTATTCCCCATCCTTATTGTCATTGCAATATCGTGCACATGTTTATTTGTCATACTCTAATAAGCTGTTTGTGAACAGCTAGCTTGTTTATTCTCTAAGGATAGATTAGAACAGCCAGTCTCGTCCTGGAATAAGTGGAAGTTGAATTATTTATTTTCTTTTCTTCATAAAAAGCTTATAGCATGCTGGATGAAAAGTCAGAAATAATTAAGAAAAATGCTATGCATTCAAAGAGAAGGAATAGACGTAGATGAGCTGAAAGGACTATCGCTGCTGCACCATTCATGCCTAACAGGTCTCAGCTGGTCTAAGTGTAGTCTTGGGATGGGAAGGGAATATATTTTGGTGTTGCAGCATTCAGGCTGGAAGGATGTAGTGATTCTATGTGAGTCTGTCATTTTATCTGAAACAATTACTCATGTTCACTTTCAATAGCAGTACATAAGCTTCTGGATAATGCTTTTTACCAGTTGTGGTGGTTTGACCCAGGCTGGATGCCAGGTGCCCCCCAAAGCGGCTCCATCACTCCTCTCCTCAGCGGGACAGAGGAGAGAAAATACAACGGAAGGCTCATGGGTCGAGATAAGGGCAGGGAGCAATTCCCATCGTGGGCAAAATAGGCTCAACTTGGGGAAATTAGAGCTGGTTTGTAAGGTACGAACTAACATCCCTTTAAAAAAAATATTGACTCCTGTTGCTTTATTGATATTGGGTTGATTTTACATTGCCCAAATACATGGTTAGATGTGTCAACTTAGAAGCATTACATATACAGAAAAGTCCTTAAATTAAGATTCTGATCGCATGTGGAACAGGATTTTCTGAAACAGATTTAAGGAAAAAAATAGATTTCAGGGACTAAATCTTCAGTAACCCCAATTGCTGGAATTCCATTTGGGAATAAATAGCCCAACAGGCTTGCTTCAGTTAAAGAAAGAAATACATTAGAGTAAAGGTATTTTGAATTTAAAAAGTAATCTCCTTTCCCACTTCAGCACGAACTAAGTCCATCCCATGTAATCATACTTTTTACTATATACATATCTGTGATTGCTCATAAAAAAAGATTCCCTGGGTTTAAAGCCAATTGCTGCTCATGTTTAAACAAAACTGCTATTTTACCTGAGAGACAGCAGAAAATATTCTTCTCAACCTATTACCAAGCCCTTAGGGTTTAATTAATGGAAGAGAAGTGCTTTGAGATCATCAGATAAAAGGTAGTTTACAAGTGTAAATACATGATGATCACTACCTTGGCTAGCCTGCCCCAGAGATGTCTGGAGTTAAAAGCATGAGCTGCTGCAGCGGAGGGAGAAGAGCAGGGCTGGGTCGGTGGGGTTTAACCCCTCCCTCCGTGGTTGCCACACGACAGGGACCTGTAACCCTTGGGCTACACAAAAGTACTGTTATTTCTTGCCATAGGCAGAATCCTATTAAACTCACTGGGCAATCAGATTAAGCACCTCCCCTTGCATTTGCACATTTTTAAGGCTAAAATCTTACAGAGTATTTCAGAGCTATGAAATACATGTGTTTTGCTAGAGCTGAGCAGAATCCAGCTGTTTGAAGAGGCAGGGATTTTCCAAGTGCTCCGAGGTAGTCAGGTTCCCAGCCACTACTGAAGTTCACCAGATACTAGCCCTAACCTTCCTGGAGTCCTTTGAAAATCCTGGATGTCATAAAAAATGATTTATGAAGGTTTAGCTTCTCTGGGAATAATAAAGCATAGTCTGGATACCTCAAATAGCATCCACTTACAGCTGGGACAAATTCTTCTGTTTTTTCTTTCTAAGGTAAATCCTTAAAGAGGATTATATTTGACGCTCCATAATTTATCATCACTGAACTGCATAATTTACCATTCTAAAATTCATTAATTACTTCACAGGCAGCGTAATATTCTTTGACCACCTTCCTGGACATCCTTGTGCTGGTGGTTTCTTTAAACTAGGTCAGTGAAATGTCCTCTCAGTTGAGGGTTTTTTCTTTGAAGCAACCTCACTAGAACAGCCTTGAGTTAGCATAGTGAAATGTATCTCAGAACATAATGTGTAGCAGTATATGGGAAATAAGATTCATTGACTTAGCTAGGTTTAAAAAACTAATCCTTGTTCCCTAAACCTTTGATGAAACATTATTTTAGCTTGAAATGTTATGTGGCATGTAGTAATTCTTCCTTGGGTATAAAATTTTATTTCTGCTTCAAGCCTGTTTTGGAAACCTTGGCACTTTCAGCTTACTGCAGACAACTGCCACAATATAAAAAGTCCTTTGTGATATTGGAAAGCAAGGTGGCCCAGTGCTGTGTGATGTGAAAATTCATTTCATTATAGGAAAGAACAATATATGATAATTTCAAAATTAAAACATTATCAGTGCTGGAAACATGGAGGTGAATCCTCTGTTGAATCCAATATTTAGCACAGAGAACTGACTGACAGATTCAGAGGATTGCGCTCATCCCAGGTTGCTTGGAAATCAAGCCACTGCCGTAGGTTAGAAGACCTGCTGAGAACTGGTTCAGCTTCCAGGAGATGGACACACCAACCTGTGGGAAGGCTGCACTCTGAAAACGTCATCTCCTACAGTCATCAAACGCCCCCTCCAAACAGCAGCATTGGCAGTCCGACCAGCTCAACATGGACAAGAACCCATCCCTATTTTAGCTGAGCTAGCACCTAGCAGTTTGATCTACTGATCTGCTTACAGCAGATCATATTTCCTTGCTTTGGAAACTTATGCTCGTTTTCTAAGTTGAAAAAAACCAACAACTTAGAAGCCTGCAAGCTGCGCATTTTGGGAATCTGTTAAAGCTAATACTGTTCTGAATGCAAGGTTGGAGCTTTGGAGGCCTCTCTCTTCTTGTTTTGGTTTTATTTCCCGTTAATTTTTCGGTGTCGCCTATTTTTGATTTGCAGTCAGATGTCCTAAACTCCAGTACAGGTATAATCCTTATTACCATTGCACATTCTTATTTAATTATTTTTAAACATCCTGACCTGTTATAGATTAAAAGTCACGAATGAGGTTAATGTATAATTAATGAGCAAGGGTGTTCATGATGACAGCTCAGAATAATGATGAATGAGCTGAACAAGCAATCTGACGAGCTGTCCAAGGTCAAATTGCACATGGGAGTGTTAATGTTGCCTGACACAGCTTTATTTCCTTCTGATTTCCTATTTTAAACAGATTTGTTATTCTTACAGAGCTGTTAAGCCATTTAAAGGGGTGGGAAGATGTCCTCTGACCTCTAAGTAAGGAGTGCTCCTTTCTGATAGTCCGTTATACCATCTGCCACAAAGTACCAGATCCAAAATCCACTCTTCTCTCTTGAAAGATATCCACTAAGTTCAGAAGACAGTTGATTGGGGTGGAAGGGAGGGAAGAAGGCAAAAAAAACCCCAAACCTCAAAAAAACCCCTAATTATCAACTCAAAGAAAAAAACTTTGATCCATTTCCATACAGAAAATATTCTATTTACTGAAATAATTAATTACTGACAGACTGCAAACAGCATTCCTGACTGATTTTTGTAGAAATCCCAGCTTTTCTGATACCAGTGGGAGTCTCGCTGTTGTCTCCAGTGAAACCATGACCAAAATCCCGTGTAGAATAGTACTTGACTGGTGAGCCCAGTAAAAAAAATGTATGTTGATGCACAGCCTAGCCCCATAGTTTTAATTAATGTTGCCAAGGTACTATCCTGTAATCCAAGCCCCACAGTTGCAGGAACACGCCACTGTAATCTGTACCTTATGTTTTACAGCAGCAGCAATTAATTCTGCTCTTTCTCCTTACTCAAAGGTGGCCTTCTTCATCGGAAGCAAGGCATTCTGGATGATGGAGAGAGTGTGTTGGGACTGCTGGGGAAACTTGTGCCTGCTGCTTTCGGGGTTTGTGACACCGGAGCATGGGCCAAGCCTGGTAGGTGCCTTGAAAATGGGTCATTTCTCTAGTTGCCATGTTTTCTATACAGTCTTAATTTACACTTGTCTCAGGGAGGAAGGAAAGGTTTTCTGTCTCTCTAATTATTTGCTATGTACGTGGCTGCTACTTAATTTATCTTCTTTGGTAACTTGTCAAAGTTTGTACTCCTCTCTCAATCATGCACTGAGTTAACTGAATGCTGGTACACACCGTCTTTCTGCAAAAAGGGTGCTCAGTGTTATGCAGTATCAAAAGGAAATAGCACAAAATGCTTGAAGAATATTTTTTCCTAAAATAGTTAACTAAGAAAAAAAAAATAATCTGAAACTTGTCATTCCTACCACAGACACTGCCCAAGAAACATGCAACCAGAGCCAAAGGGCAGCCTGTGAACACGTTACACAAACACAGCCTGGTGTAAAAGGGGTCTATGCGTGACTGGAGCAACCCCTGGCCCACGCGTGTCCCCATGGAGGGCAGAGTAGTCTTTGATCCTTCCGTCTACCTGTGGTACCTTGGGGATGCAGTATATTTCTGGCCATCAGAGATTCTGAACATTGAGATGTTTCAAGCCATTCAGGAACATAAACATGAACTTCCTCCGATATTAAAAATGAAAGAAAAAAATCCCATAAGCTGTAGACTTCCATCAATGCTATAAAGATTGTGCTGATTTGCTTAAGCAAAAAAAATTCCACAATGTATGAATGCACAATATGCTTTTATGTAGTATGGCAGAAGAAGAGATGACTTATAGTGTGTATCTGTTTCTTAGAAGGCTGGGATCACAACAAAGAGGGTAGACAAAGGCATGAAGATCTGTAACACCTATTGGTATGAATCTACTGAACAGAAATAATTAGGGTAAACTTAGAAACACAAAATAATGCCCTGGATAAACTGTCACTTATAATCAATATGGTTTAGGCTGAATTAGCATAAATGCCCAGCACAGTATATTTGGAAATTGCTTTCATTTTATTACATTCATACGTTCAACTTTTGCCTAGGTGAAGATGTGTTTAACAGGACATTTATCTGCTGATGATTGCCCATACATAGGATTAAGGCAAGCTAGAAACAAAACAAAAAATCCTTTTATCTCCCACAGCGCTAGAAGAACAGAGTGGCATGTCACCATGCAGACACACGCTGTGCCTATGTAATTTTTTTAAAGTTAAAAAAGAACTGAAAATGAACAGAAATGGCAAAATGCAGCACTTTGTGGCATTACGTATGCTATATAAAAAGAACGACCCATTCAAGTCAATAAGAATATGTGAGACCTGCCTCAGCCTGGCACTTTTTCAAGGAGTGGGTCCCTCCAGATCAGGCCACCTAGGCAGGAAAGTGGCCGCAGGGTTCGTCTGACAGCCGTCATCGCTCAGGTCACAACACACAAGACAACTGACCCAGACCCTCTTCTGTAGTTCAGGAGCGTCATTTAGCAAAGCAGATGAACACGCGCGTGCCTTGGCTTCCACAGGCACTGTCATGGAAGATACCTGCAGGGACTGCAGCTCACAGATCCCAGCACTGCTTCCCAATTTCCCATGTTTCTGTTAGAAGGACAGAGGGTGTCATTGCTGCGTGGCAGGGTAAGGAGGTTGCACGGGCAGGTGCACACTTGACTGTTTCATGCAGCGTTGCTGAGGATCCAGGAAACTTTCCTTTGTTTTCTGCCTCAGCAGAGACCAAAGCCTTGATCTCGCCTGGCTGCAGAGCGGTGCAGAAATGAAGGCGGGAAGGAATTGAGTTTACTCTGCATTTCACAGCACTTGCTGTCACTCCGATAACTTCATAGATATGAAATTTTGCTTGGAATAAAACACAACTGTGTCACACATCTGACATCAGGGACTAAGTGCCCAAAATATATTTCTTATTTTCTCCTGCTGGATTTTCCCTTTTTCTTCCTATACTTTCTTGCAGCTGCTAGGCTCCAGACTGACTCAGTATTCAGGTTAGATAAACCTCACATGTTCTTCTTTGAAGGGGTAGTGATTTATTCATGTTTATTGTTCTATTGCAGTACTGTTTCCACTATTGGGGGGGGACGACTTTTCTAAGAGAAAATATTCTTGAATTCTGGCAAATTCTGAAATGTGAGTGAGTTTAACAAGCAAACATTATTAATTCTGAAGACAAACTTTTCCACCTACTTAGGAAAGGGCACTTCCTCAGACATGATGTATTGTGATTTCTAGATGTGCTTCAGTAAAGACTGATCCAACAGCACCCTCCAGGCACAAGATTTTCCCTTCATTGGGATGAGCTGGCATCAAGCTTGTGTTGGTAGGAGGAAATAAGAGAACACCTGTCCCACTGGTACAACCCCAGCTGGCGTGGGTCAAATTTAAGCACTGTGGAAGTCACAATTGCAAGAATTGACCTCCATAAGCAGTAACACAGGTGCCTGAAATGGGAGAAAGAGATGAGTTTGGGGCCTGAGGGGGGTTGTTTTTGTTGTCTTTGTTGTCTTTGTTTTGTTTTTTGAAGGGGATAGAATCAGTGGAACTGTATTGGAAACCACAATAAGCAATGTCCCACTTGGAGAAGACAGCAGCATTTTTAAGGTGTGTGGGCTATGTGATATATATTGTTTGCTAATTAATCAATTCTGAGCACAGTTTTAAAGAGGTGGTTTGAAGCTGTAGAAACCTAAATGGCTGATCTATACCCATCCTTCTCTCCTGTGCTGCCTCATACAACTAGGAGTAAGCTCTTACATGTTAGATGAACACACAATGTATGCATGAAACCTGCTGCCCCCTTCCTTCCACTTAACACACATAAACAGCCAAAGATTGCTTTAGACCATAGAGCAAGAAGCAAATCCTGCAGGCTACTTCCCTGCAGGGGTCCTTCTCTGGAGACTATCAACAGGAAAACAAGAAATAAGTGAATATTCCAGAGTATATCCTTAGGCTGCATATAGGAGAAAGTGGAGGAGGAATATTGGGTTTCCCTTAAATTTTTTTTATGTGAATTGCTTTTCCAACATGTCAAGAGGCCCTGGATATTTTTGAGATGGGACGCATGAGGTATGCTGTAAGAATTTTATGATTGCCTTTACAGATTGGTCAAGCACATGCTAGTCTTGCATTTAGTGTTGCATATCTATTGCTAGTATTCTAGCTCCAGGTAGGGTGTGTCAAGCTTAACCAAACTTCCTGTCTTTATTTCAGCTCAGAAAAAAAAGCGCCACTTCAACTTTTATAATCTCCAGGAAAAAAAAAATCTATTTTATATTCCTCCCTGCTATCCTTAACCCTGCACATCTTCAAACTTAATTTAGTGTCTATCTTCCTCAACTATCTCTTATACAGTGGTCACCAAACCAGACAGAGCAGATTTCCCATAGGAGTTCATGTACAGGCTATTGGACTACTCTGAATCTTTATCTACGTTTTTCTTTCCTGAAGTCAGAACAAATTGACCTTTCAGCCTTCGGTCTCGATGGGGAATCACGCAGTAGAAAATTCAGGCTATGAAAGAGCCTCCTGTAGCCCGAGGTGCTGACCGCTAGCCTCATTGTGACCTAAAGACATACTTAAAGTCTACTAAGACTGCCCTCCGCTTCCTTGGAGATACCTGTGAAGTACATGACGGGAAAACAGAGGTACAGTGGGATACTGAAGAGACATTCACCAAACCCACAAAAGTCTTTCTTTGTCTTCAGTAGAAAGTCCATCTTCTTATCATTAAAACCAGAGTGATGTGCACCTCCCTTGGTTAGAGTTCTGTCTGCCACATGCCAGCAAGACAACGTTCCACCTTTTCCACATGAAACACCTACAAACATGGAAATAACTCAGCAGGAAAAGAGGGGCAAAGGGAGAACATGACCCCTACAGACCAGACACCCCTCTGTTTGATGCTGCAGGTGGCCTTGCTGTATGGCTGAGGTGGTATGGGGGCTGAGATGGGGAGCTGTGGTCATCGGGGGGCGAGAGGCTGGTGTGCTGGGGTGGGGGCATTGGGAGTTGGTGTGTCGAGGGAGCCGAGGGGGGAGAGTTTGGGGTGCGGGGTCAGGGGCGGTGGGCATGGGGTGGGTGGGTGGGAGCGGCGGGGCGCAGGGCGTTGTGAGGGCTGTAGCGGATCTCGTGTGGCACATCTGAAGTGGCGAATGCCTCTGGTGCCATGGCTCACGGGTTCGAGATCCCCTTTTACCCGCGGGCTACCTGCCCAGGGGCCCCGCACATCTCCCTCTTGCTCCAGCGCCTCGGCCCCACGCAGGCCACCGCTGCACGGCCGCCTCTGCCGCCCGTCGCCCTGCTGGGGGCAGCTGCAGCCCGCAGCCATTCTTTTTTCCCCCTTTCTCAGCCCTCCCCATCCCACCGGACAGGCCAGGCAGCCACGGCCACGAGGGCCGGCTGGCTGCAGCCCACGCTCGGCCCAGCAGCACAGGATTTGAGGGAAGGCTGGCCTGGCAAAGCAGGGCAGCACAAAGGAAAAACAGGGCTCTGGGTGCACCTGGAACCTGGCAACAGCTCCAGGCCTGCGGCTGCCTTCCAGAGGCGGGGCGCTCGAAGGCTCAGCACGCCCCCGCCATGTGCCCCTACTCTTAGGAGAAGTCTCCCTCCCTGGCTCTTGCACCCAGTCGCCTGTAGCCTCTGCCGTTGAGGGAACTTGCTCAGGAGAGGGGGCTTGAAGAGGGAGAGGGAGTTTACGGTGCCTACGGCATTCTCCTGCTTAGGGAAGCATGCCCAAAGGAACCCAGCGCGCAGCAAGGAGGAGCAGGCCAGCCCCCAGCCTGAGGAAGGAAGGAAGGAAGGATGGACGACAGCCCTGGACTCGCCAGGGAACGCTAGCACCCCAGCCCCCGCACCCCCTCGCTGAGAGCCTCCTGTTCTCTGGCCTCGCCGAGAAGGAACTGGAGCGAGAGCAACTCGAGGGACGCCGCAGTCAGGAAAGCAGCCGATGAATGATGGCGCCAGAGCATCAGCACTGCTTTGCAAAAAAATGGTTCACGGGGGTGTGCGTTAAGCAGCTGTTGGCCAAGCCACGCTCCTGCTGAAGGCTGGAAAGGGGTAAGAAGGAAGCGTAAAAGGGGCCTTTGGGGGCCGCCTTGTGCACGGGAGCGAAGAATTCCTCTGGGCGCGGTCTCCCTTGGGGGCCAGCCCCTCTGGTGGGCGGGCAGGGTCCATCTGGGAAATGGTGGTGCCACGGCAAGGCCCCGCAAAGGGTCCCGGTGTCAACGGTCAGCCTTGGTCTGTGTGAGCAGAGGGAAAGTTGTGAGGAGGCAAAGCAGCGGGCAGGGGGGAGCATGGCGGAAGGGGAGAGGCCGTGGTGGTGGTGCTGGGTGTGTGGAGGTGGCGTCGGGCGTGGAAGGGCTTGCTGTGGGGGGGGGGTTGGGTCAAAAAGCCTGGGCCTGGGGGTTTGAGTCCCCTTTTACCCGCGGGCTACCCGCCCAGGGGCCCCGCACATCTCTCCCTTGCTCCAGCGCCTCGGCCCCACTCAGGCCACCGCTGCACGGCCACCTCTGCAGCCCGTCGCCCTGCTGGGGGCAGCTGCAGCCCGCAGCCATTCTTTTTGCCCCCTTTCTCAGCCCTCCCCTCCTGTTTGCCCCCCTTTCTCTTACCTCACCCTTTTGGGTACACATGGAATCCTGCACCTTGAATATTTTTTTTTACACGTGGTTCTTCCATCTTTTTGTCTCCTAGATACAATACTTTTTGCTGTGTCTTGCTTTTTTTCCCACCACCACACTGTCCTGCAGCAATGCCCCCTTCAGCCCATGTCCCACTCCCCCTGCATGCAGGCAGGGCATCCATGGCCTCTTGCCAGTGTCTTGGGCAGTGTCTGTTCCCGGGCTCCTGCAGATTTTTTATCAAGTCAATGTTTTTCTCACTTTTTGTGTTAGATTTAGAAAATGCTTACCAGTTAAGTCACAGGGCCACTGCCAGGAAAGTGTGCCAAGGATTTAAAAGGCCCTGGTCAGCTCCTACCATCGTCTGCTTTGCATTTGACATCCTAACAGCTTCCTAATCTCCATGTAAAGTCAGTCCTGAATATTTTTGTTCTTATCCATCTGAATAAGTTTCAGATGGGAAAACACTTGTATGTCTAATTCAGGTGCTGGGAGTTGATGCTGGCTCTTCCAGCTCACTGCCTGGCTTGTTAATCAGAGAAGTAATTAACAGACTGGAGTGCAAAGCCGGCTAACGCTCACCCACGGAGCGAGGAGGGTGCCAGAGCTTGCAACTGCACAGGCAGGAGGCAACGATGATTCTGCTGTCTTTTTTTCCTAAGTATATTTGCCAGATCCTGGGCTCTACCTTGTCAATATAAGCTTGACTTCTAAGTAACACTTTGAGGTGTTTTTGTCATTGATGCTATGAATATTTGCAACAGCCAAAATAATTTGGAAAAGCCCATATTGGTTAGCTATCAAGGTCACCTAATACGCAAAGGCTTTGGGAAGCCTTTGGTCAACTGTAAGGAAGGTTTTACAATACTTTCTGCATTTAAATATGGATGAAAAACATTTCAGGCTGTTTTAAGTAGCATTTGTAGTTTTGCAAATAATATTCCCGTAATCCAGATTTAATGTTAGGATTTCAAGGAGTTGAAGCAAACAGAGATGCAGACAAAGATGGAATTGCTTGTCAGTGAAACTACTTCCCGTTAGAAAACCAGACTGAATGTTTTTTCTTGCTCTTGATACTCCGTTTTGAGATAAAAGGCTTAAAGCCCAAATTAGACAAGTACTCTGTTTGTTTGTCATCCTTAGCATTTGTTCACACAAGCTATAGAACACATGCACACAGTATTTTGTTTTATTATTTATTAAAAAGTTGCCTTTTTGTGCACACAGGAAAACTACAGCTCACTTGTCCAGCAACAATATCACCCAACCTCAAAGAGTGGAGGTCAGCTGGAAATGACACGCTCTGAAACATCCTGCAGGATGCTGGGAAAGGTGGAAAAAGGGAAGGGAAGGGAAGTAAATTTATATTCCTGGTTGGGGCGGTGGGACGGGCCCTGGCTGCAAGGGCCCCGAGGCCCTGCATTTCTGGCAGGGGGCTGTGAGACAGTTTTCAGTGTATTGTAGTCCTCCCTTTAAAAACATTCATTGCATTTAGAGACAGTACAGACCTTGCTGCCTTCCAGTCAACTTTGGCCAGACCGTACATTTGGCCATCAGCCTTCTCTGGCCATCTGAGCACCATCAGTTTGACTCGCAGCTGCCATGAGGACACCAGTGTTTTGGTGGCAGGAGAGATGCGCATCCAGTTGTGCGACAAGGCAGTGACTGCTCCATATAGCCCCCCAATAACCTGAGTAAGCTCATCCTTTACAGTTCAGCTCCAATTTAATGATGAGAGTTTGAGGTCCCTGCTAGATTTTGTGATTGCTTAAAGAAACATTTTCCAAATCAGCCCCCTGATGGTTTTCATTTTTCCATATCTAATGAACATTGCTGCAGAGTTTATTTCTCAGAAATATTTTAAAAGTTCCACTATTCGATATGGAAGAAAACCAAATTTTAAAGCTTTGGAAAGTTTTTGTAAAACAGAACAGTCATTTTTGGGCCAGCTGTACTTGGCAGTTTCTGTTCGTGTCAGGAGATGCTGAGCTAGGGGGTGGTGCTTGGCAGAGTGCTGCAGCAAAGCTCGTCTGGAACACCCTCATTATTGTCCGTGTTCTGTTCTCTCACTAATTTCATCTATTAAACAAATAAGTGAGTGAATATGCCAGATGAGGGGGTTTTGTATGAGAGGATCTTATCCTAGCATTGCCATCTTTTAGTGGTAATTATGCAGTCATACAGCTGTTGCCTACAGGCAGGTTTGGAATAATAATTTTATAAGGTGTATAAATCACACCATAAAAATAAATAGAGACAAGCATCTAGTCAGAAGACAACAGAGTAATAAAGCTAGGGATCTGGATTACAGAACACCTTGATAGGCTCAGATTACAGTCAGTCCTGACTGTAATTGTGCTATGTCTTTACATGGTTGCAAAATCAAGCGATTAAGGCTCTGGAGCTTACAAAGAACTACACATGTGCTGAAGTGTCCATACCATGAGCAAGTCAAGTAATTTTTTTTTTTTTCCTGCTCAGATTCACAGTGCAGAATGGGGAAAAAATCGTGATGCAGAAAGTCAAGTAGATGTGTCATGTTTTGGAGGATAAAAGCAGGCCAGCATGAAAGCTTGGAGAAACCCAAACCTCACACAGTCCCAAACTCACGAACTCTGCATGCAACACTTAGCTAACACATTGACTCATACATTTGGATGAAGATCCTTCCCAACATATGGTCTGAAATGGGTCTCTCCTGCAAATTTCATGGAGTTATTTTCTTTATGGCTTTACTCTTCTGAAGCCTAGTAAAAATGCCTGCTCTCTGTTTACTCTGGCTATTTAGCAATTGTGTGATGTTCATGAAACAGAAGCAGCACATAATTTTTATGGTTTATAATATCTCTCCTCGGCAAAAAGCTGGCCACTTAGAGGAACTTTCTTATCCCAGGATGCTTTTTTGGTGATGACTTTTTGGCAAAACCAAACTGCTGCAGCCTGAAGGGAGACATTTTGTAACTTCCTGACTTCTCTCTTCTTGCTTATGAGCATCCATAACTTCTATTGCTTGTCTTCCCTGTTTCCCCTTTCTTCTTCCTGAGGTGATGATAGGAGATAAATGTCTAATTTTGGCTTATAAAGCTGCCAAATTGCAGGATGATTTTGTTGTGGGTGTTCTCTTTTTTAAGAGATAATGGAGGAGACTGCATGTGGAAAAAAAGACGTTTGTGTCAGTTTAGCATTTAGGGGAGGTGTAGAAAGTTCATGGATATTTTCCATCCCCGGGTTACAGGTCAGATGTGTTTGTACCACACAGATACGATTATAGTATCCTGATGTTTTTATTTAAAACCATGGGACACTACCAGAAAGATGTAATAGTAGACTTTTCATTCAAGTCCACTGTAGTTCCACTAAAGTCAATGGACAACCACTGATTAAAGGGAAAAAGACAAAGGAAAATCAGGAGTCTTTTTGTTTAACTGCTATGAGAAAACATGTTGTACATCTGAATTTTAAGAAAAATATAAATTAAGTAGAGAAGGCAGTTGAAAAATTCCTATGATTTGGTTGGGGAATATGGAAAATGGGCATGGATGAAGATTGTAACCCTTATTTGAATGACAACTGAGGTTACAGGGATAAATATTTATAGGAAAGGTGTGAATTATTTATATGTGTTCCAAGATAGCGGAGTTTAATAGTGTCCTTTCCCTGGACTTGTTACACTGGAAACTGGGGGTCGCATGCACAGTGATATGGTATCTGATGTTAGAGGATTTGTGTTTGACATGAAGAGACTGCATTGGAGGGAGGGGAGTGGCTTCACGTTTGAGTTTGTATTCGAAATAGGTGCAAAGGCCAACAAAAGCGCACAGCTCTGAGTAAAGAACATTCAAGGCCACATAAATCATCAATCTAATGTTATTATGCTACAATGGCAAATTACGCTGGTTTTGCCTCTGCAGTTAAACAGTGCAACAGATGGCAAAGATTTGCACAACCAGTTAAAATTCTTGGCAAAGCAAATTTTTTGAATTTGTAGCTGAAGAGTTAGTTGAGATACACTGGAATATTTGTACCAAATGGGGAAAAAAAAACCCCAACTTTTTTTATAATCTCTCTTCCACTTAAAAAATAAAATTTGACACATTTGCCTAACAAGCAGTGCTATTAAACCAGCAGTTTCCATTCATGCTTGCACTGTGGTGGGGAAAATTGCCAGCCTCAAATTACCTGGGAAGCTGTTTCCAAAGGGGAAATGCATAGCAGGGAGCAATTACACTGGTTAGGTCAGCTCAGGAAAGCCGGCAGTAGGACAGACATGTCGTATTTGGCTGCACAAACCACCAGTCTTGTTCTGTTACTTATTTACAGATCAGTGGTTCCCAGATCTGGCACTCTGAGCCCAAAAAGTGGGAAGGAAGGTTAGGCCATATTCCTGAAAGGGAATCCACAAGGGGAGTATTACGGAGATGTCTACTCTAAATACAAACTAGTCTATATCCTTATTTCTCGTCTTTAATTCATTAGTGTGTTATAGTCATACTTTACATTACAAAGACTGTAATTACATAGTAGTTTATGTTAAAATTACAACACAATTTCAGTGCATTTTAATACATAATTATCTCTTAGTTAATAAAGTTGAACAGTTATATGTTTAGAGTCCCTTAAAGGAAAATTAATACATGTACTATTAAAATCCAGGTATTATAACAAAACCCCTTTTGGGTAGTTAAGAAGTGAATACAAACCACCATTTAACAGCAGTGCGATTTCACAGTTATGTTACAGGACATGATGCTTTGCCAGTTGTTTTCTGCACTGCACTTGCATGTACAGAGCCGCAGGTAAAGCAGCAAGGATTGGGACATGGGTTTGTTCCTGCACTATTTTTTCTGTTTCTCGGGTAGGTTTTTCAGTGAGTGCTGAGCAGCACATCCACAAACTTTATGAAAGGTGCTGGGGAACTTGGGGCTCAAATGCTCCTTCATGCTGGTGCCTTGTTCAGGTAACCCTGAGGGAACCAAGTGGACTGAAAAAGTCTCCTGTCTCTGGAACACCTCTAGCCATCAATCCTAGCCTGAGCAAGGGCTTGGGTGAGGACTGACAGTGGGGTTTGCAGGACTGTCAGGCCTCAAGGAGTTTCTCCAAGGAAGATTCATGTTCAGGGTCCTGCCTGTGCCCCCAGTCAGCCTGCATCTGGGCTAAGGGACGGGGGCCAAGGATGAACAGATGTGGGGGACATGCCTCCCAATGAAAGACTTTGCTGTAAAAAATCTAGAATACTTGTCCTTGGGTTCTTTGGTGGAAAAAATACACTGTTATTCCTCCAAGGGCCATCAAACCTAGCTCCAAGCTGGGGCTGTGTTGATGGCTCATTTCACTTTGATTTTTCTTTTTTCGTCAGTAAGACACTGCACTTCAGGGGGAGGGGGAAAACCAACCTGAAGATAAAACAGATAATATTTGTTCATTTCTCTACCAATTTGCCCTCAGAAAGAAGAAAGGTGAGCAGCCCAGCCTCACTTGAGATAGTGATTTTTCAACACTTTTGATAAATTTTTTACAGAATTTCTCTCCAGGTTCTTCCCTATGATTCCTCCATGCAAAACAACATTTTTAACTTCACTTGATTGTGTGCTCTGTGCTCCTCTGTCAAACACGCCAGCACATGCATCTACCTAAAGGATGCCAAGTCCTTAGTGACTCAGGCCTGGATACAGCTGAATTTAAGAATCAAATTCCCACCAAAGTCAATGTAATCTCAGTATCAAAAAGATCTTTGGGACTCTGCATCTGCATCAGAGTATGTTCCTGAGATAAAAGACTGAAGATGCTGCCTTGTAATATGGTTAATTAGGAAGCAAAACTATTTTTTTAATACTGTGATTAATTCATTCCAAATTTGGTGACCCTGTAACAACACAGAGAATTTTCCTCGTTAATGTCTCTCATTCTCTCTGAGTCCCCACAAGGGCAGGCTGGTGATGTTTGACCTTTAATTGTACCTGGCCCTTCTTCCTGGATTTATGTGATGCTATGCTATAGGCTTCTTTTATATTTGTAGCTGTAATAATTGTTGAGCCGTAATTTCCCTTTGCAGATAAGCTGTAGGTGTTTGTAATTTGGACAAAAAGTTACTAAAATTTCCTCTCTTTTGTTTGATCAGAACAGCTCCTGATATTTGCTCAGCCTTACAGATTTCTACCTAATGCTTGCCACAACCCTTAAACGCTTCTCAGCACTGCTGCTGAGATAAAAGAATAAAGTTGGTTTTCCTCAATCATCTATTTAGCTACAAACTAGTGATTGCCACACAACTGGTATTAGTTTTTAGGTTTTTAACATACTCTGTGGATTTTCATCTGGTATTTTTGTTGTCTCACTGAGTAGCTGTGACCTTACATAGCCTTCTACTGAATATGCAAAGCGTTTCCAGCTGTATTCTGGCAATATAATTTAGTAGAAAAAAAATGTCAGTTTTAATCTCAAATACACTTTTATATTCATTTTTCATGATGAATTAAGCTGATACTTTTCCTAGTATCTAGCTGCAAAATGCACATGCATTAAAGAAACATTTTACCTTTGCAGTTGAAAATAGTCAAAATAATATATTCAGAGTATTTAAGAATAAAATAATTTTAGGCTGCTTATAAAAATCACTAAAGCTTTCTAAGGCAAATGTGCAATTGGAATTCTTCTCTTTTAGTTTAGAGTTTAAAAACCTTCTGCTGCTTTGTATCACAGGATCTCCCAGTGTACTGCCCTCAAAAGAACATCCATCTGTAAATGGCAGAACAGAAGCTGCACATTTTCCCCTCCTTCACTTTAATTGTACATAAGGCTTTTTTTTTTTTTTTTTTTGGTGACTGTTGCCAGAAGCTGGAATAACTTGATTGATGGCATTACAGAAAAAAAGTTTCTCAGGTTCATATGCAATCATCTGGGTCTAATATGATCCAGCTCAATTTCCAGGAGAAAATCTGATCCTCAGACTTCTCGTGTTCCATTTTTATTACCAACTTGCTGTGTAAGGTGTTTCTCAGCAACCTGGCCCATTTTCCTCCTTATTTGATAAAGGTACTGTTCTTGACATGTTCACAGGAACAAGTAGGGGAAAAAAAAAACCTCCTCAAAACGCAAAAGCATACTCAGCTGGACAATGTTTTTTTAGTATTGTCATGAACTTCATAATGCACAGCTGATTTCTCTAAGGATACGTATTCCAGTTAATTTGAGATCTTCCCCAAATGTTCAGTGCTATAATTGGGTGTTTTGTTAAGGACAGAAAAAAAAATAATGAAATGTACACCCAGCAGTTATCGAAATGAGCAGATATTCCATGACAACAACATTTCTTTTTGATAAAGTAATTTTAGAAGGAAACTATTAAAACTGCATTCTTGTGCAATTCAAGAGATAGGCTGAAAATAGTTCTGTTATAGGTTTGACTTCTCCAAATTTACATTAGTGCTTAAATCAGTCTCATTTTTGCTCGGAGAAGGGGGACATCCGTTCTGTCTGTTACTTTTTAACTTTAAAAAAACTAAAAAATGATCCTTCTTTCGATCAACTCATAAAAAAAAATGGGTCAGAAACAAGTCATTATTTTTCTTAGGGTTGAGTTACTTGAGTGAGAAAGATTAAAAAGAAATCCTCAAACCTCTTATCTGCTCTAAGTGAGTAGCAAGATCAAATTAAACAATGTCACATAGGAGGCCCTGGGGAATAAATTAAGGTCAGCACACTTGTGAATAATTGATTTAAAGAGGGCACAGAAGGATGTTGCTGGCCACAACTTTCCCAAAACAATGAAAGCTTCAGGGGCTGGGAGGTGGATGTTTTGTTGCTTTTCAAAGGCTTCTTTGATGGGCTTCCTTTTAGGAAACAAGAAGATGCTGAGAGGTAAGTGATTTCTAGTGCTTCTTTAATGACTGTGTTTAATTTTCTTGGTAAGTGCTTGAAATCTGAAAGGGGGGGGAAAAAAAGGGAGGTAGATGAACAAGATCAATGATTTTTAATTTTCTCTGATGTCTCTTTGGATAAAAATTAAATCTCCTGCAGCTGAATCTGTTAAAATAGGAATTGATACTGCTATTCTTCATCCTGTGAGACTTTATTTACTACGTGAGCAGAGAATCTTTTTCTTATTATGGCAAGGCTTCTATTTTTAGCCTTATTTCCTAAAGAACCAATACTGAAGATATCTCTTCCTTTATCCCTCGCTCCTCTCCTCAATGATTTGAGCCCATTGAGTTCAGCCCAACTGATGGAAGGGTAGGGCTGTCTTGGAGGCGATTAGTTGTTGGGGATTTCACAGGAGTGGGTGGTTGGGTAGAAACTGCTGCAAGCACTCTTCTGAGGAAGAGGCTGCATGGAGACCTCAGACCCCTTTCTAATATAAAATAATCAGGACAGACAGAGGTGTTAGGAAGGCTCCAAATGCAGGGAGAACCTGTAATTGGAGCTGGCACCTTATCAGACCTCAGGACAGCTATCCACAAGGTACGGGTCCAGAGCACTCCAACCCTCTTTAATGCTGATGCTTGCGGAGCAGCCTGTTTGTTCTGTAGCTATAAATGTGTGAGTACTTTGTGTTTTCACAGTTTTGCAGAAAGGCTTCTTGCTGTCCCTTTCTGTCAGCCTTGTTTTGTGCAGGTTGCTAACAAAAATTCAAAGCAGGATTTGAAAAGAGTATGTTGACACAGATGAAGCATCTGACTCTGGCAGTGAGAGGGAGGCTGGCTCGGCTGCCTGAAAGAGGAGAGACCAGATAGGGGCTGAGGGATTGATTCCTGGCTCACAGGTGGCCTCCCCAACTCCTCAAAATGGTCTTGTGAGCTTTTGCCAGTGTTTCCCACAACAGAAGACACGTTAAGAGTACTTCTGAGCTGGGAGGAGGATCATGGAACCCTTGTTGTATGCCAACTGACCTGAAGCCATTAGGGCCTTTGGTCAACCGGGGTTGAATTTGGGGTTGCTCTGGGCTTCGTTGCAGGGATGACTCCACTCTCAGCAGTCCTGGCACTAGGGAGAGAGGAAGGAGAAAGTCCCTGAACACCACTTCCCTCCCCCCAAGTGCATGGAAGTTGCAGGGGCTGAGTCCCTCCAGCTAGAGCTGGATAAAAGGTTGGAAGCCTTTGTCCAATTATTCCTGGAGTTAAAAAGAAATAAGTCTGTTGTAAATGGGTAAAACTCTCTGAGGGAAGGAATAAACTAATAAGTTTGGAGGCAGAAATGCTATCCGTGCTTTAAAGGCTGGGACATTTTGAACACCACTTAAGCTAAGTTGTCTGTTTTATAATATGAGGTGGTAAATCTCATCTTCCTCACAAATTAAGTCCATGCCCTGAAATCTGTGAAGTAGTTAGGTTTTGAGTTGGGTCTTGTTAGGTCAATAATCAAATAGTATCTTCATATCTTTTTTTTTTAATGTTTCGGAATAATTATGCTTATAACCATAAATATTAATTTCTGCTCAATATATATGCACTCTGGAGTCCCTAGGTGTGAATAACAATATCTAATTGCAGAAACTAGAATATTCATTAAATTCTTTCAGATAATCTTTAGATGGGTGTACTAAGATTCAGATATGTGCTAGCAGGAAGGTTTTCTGCAGAGCTGTGAAAGGCTCTTTGAAGTTTCCCTTTAGCCAGGAGGATACCACAATGTGCAACTGCTAGCATGAAGGAGGAAACATTGAAAAAGGCTTTGTGTGCCCAGAAACTCTTTATCATGATGTACCATTGCAGATATGTTTTATATAGTTAATTCTACCACCCTAACAACTCGATTAGTATCTTAAAACCAATATTTTTCAAAATCATTGCAAGTTGAGCAACACTGACATAATAACCTTTATGTTATGATAAACCAGTACTGTTCTAAAAATGATGTAATACGGAGTTTTGCTTCTTTCTTTGTAATTACCCTAAATCTCCAGAAACTTTGTGTACTGTGGAAAAAGCAAGGTGAAATGTAGACATGGCTATGTCCACTCATTTGCTGCTTAGCAACAGATTAATGTACCTTTTTTTTTTTTTTTTTTTTTTTTTTTCCCCAATGAGAGCTTCCTGAAATCATAGGAAATAAACGGGAAGGTATCTACAGGAGGCAACCTATGCTATCCCTTCCCTCAAGCCAGGATCAGCTATAAATATGTTACTGCTGACTGATGTTTGCCTTGGCATTATAATGCTATGCCACTTTCTTTGTATTTATAGAAATATGCTACTTTCTCATTTGCAAATGAAAAATGCATCTACATAATTAATAGACTCAGTGTGTGTTTTGTCTCTCTTTCTCAAGTTCAGCTTCCTGCATAGTAGAAACTTGTGATGAATCATACAAATTTAGGCACTTTATAACCTCTGTTTTCAAACTTCTAAGGGTCTTGTCTGAGGATCAGCAGGAACCTCCCCAAAGAACCCTCCCAACGTGTTCATATTTGCCAAGCGGGTGAGTAGGTTAACTCTCAGAACAGTCAAAGGCTGGTTTGTGACTTGGTGAATACAGCACAGGCAAGGCAGTGCCTTCAAAGCTTGTTTCAGGGATCCAGAGGCCCACACCACTTATTGTCTGCTCTACATTTGGCAGTCATGCCCCAATTGTCGCAGCTGATGCATCTTTAAGCAAGATTCATTAATACATCATTTATCTGCTTTTCCTGCTGGAAGAAACGTTAAAGAAAAAAAGATGATTGTGTTGTATATAAACCAGAAAAAGGTTCATTTAAGACATAGTTAACGCAGTGCAGGCAATGTTAAGGAGAACATCTGCTAGCCAGGCTTGGGTGGGTTTTTATCCCTCCTTCCTGAATCTGCTAACAACAACAGTTACCTGGTTTCAAATTGAGATGCATTATGAGCGCCAGGCTGGTTATTCATTTTGACTCGTAGTCACTGTTTACTACTTTTATTCTATTCACAAAAAGCTTTTAATTTTTTCTGTGAATATTTTTGCTCAAATCCAAGCTTGCCATACTGAGTTTTGTGCTCTTTTTGCTGTTTGCTGCTGACTACGTGTGTGTGGTAGCATCCAACTGGTTAACTGAGTCAAGTGATATTATTTCCGATTTCTGTGTAAATGCCCAAAACTTTTTTAACAAGGGAATAACAAGGAGTTAGTAGTGAATTAGCAAACACTCTTGATCCCCCAGGAGTATCTTTGTTTGCATGAGAATATATTCATACAGGAACAGCCACTCCCCAACCATTTGTGCAAACAAAAACATGTTCGCTTGAATATTCATGAACAACAAGGGGCACAAGCATGGCTGAACCAAGCAGCTGCTCAGAATTCGTACAACCTCTTTGTAAACACCGTTTTGCAGTATTTGACCAGCTCTAGGTACTGCTGTCAGACAGGAGCACAAATGAGCTGAAATGCTGACAGTAGTAATAGCAGATTAAAAAAAAAAAAAGTATTCAGTGGTACATTTGCATACTTGTTAAATCTTACTGTGTATAAAGGCCAGCAATGATAATGAGCCTAGTTCAACATTTTTTGTCTTTGATGATGAAATACACTCACGTAATTACACATCGCCTTGGTTAGGCACCTTGTCTCAGACTAGTTTTGCTGTCTCATCTCTTCAAATATTTCTTTCCTTCATTATCTTATTTCCATTCTGCAGTCTTGAATGCTGGAATAAATTAGTTGCTTGAAAATTGATCCTGTATTAAATATTCTGTTTGATTTCTTAATTCTTTTTTCTCCACTGGTGTCCATTCTTTCCAGCAGAATGGTGCCCTCAGACAGGAAGTGCAGCAAAAATAATCTTTTTAGCCTGTGTTGTCTTGTCTGTCTCTTGTTCAGTTCCCCGGGATAGTGCTGTCTGTTCAGAAAGGCTGGTATTTTAGCTGGAGAGAAGCAGAATGGGGCTCTTTATAAATGGGCAAAACTTTCCAGGCTGGTGAAGAAAATGGCAGGGAAAAATAAGTCTTTGAGGGTTGTGGTGAATGAAAAGGATTACAAGTTTTGAAGAGTAGCCTGGAAACCGTCCTAAATTTGTTTTTGAACTGCTGACTTCCCAAACCAATTTAGTCATTAATCCATGAAGCTAAATAGACTTTGCTGCTGCTTATGTCTAGGAGAGTTGTGGAAGCTCTTTTTTTTCCTTTTTTTTTTTTTTTTTCCTTTTTGTTTCTTAAATCTGCATGGAATCACTCCATCTGCTGGGGGTTTTTTTTTGTGCAAAAGTGCAAATTAAAAGTGTTTTCTGGGATTTCTAGAGCTCTAAGTGAAAAACTATTTGAGATTTAAATTAAATTAATTGGCTCAAATTGAGCATATCCTAGTTTCTCTAGTATTGTACAAACAAAAATAAAATTAAATATTGTTACCCGTGGGATGTGACATGATTCAATAGGTATGATGCTGACCTAAAAATGGGAAGGCCTGTGTTTTAATAGTTGCTCTGCAACCAACTTACTGTGTTAGTTTGTGCAAACTGTAGTTCCCCCCCCCCCCCCCCCCCAAGTCTAGAGAGAACTGTAATTAATTTTCTTGGGTTTATGTGGAGCTGAATTAATCATATAATTCTCTTTCTCTGCATGTATTTTTTAAATAAGTACAAGACAAGACACTGTGTGCATCTTACTTGTGATCCTTCCCCCCGCTTTTCAATCAAGTCATCTCTGTTCTTGCTCCAGCTAGACTGTCCACCTCCCGTTGAGCACTCTGTGGTTTTTGATGTTGCTCAGTTACACTGATACTAATATTATGGTAGCAAGGCAGATTCAGGAGCTAAGCAGTTGAAGATTATTACAAAATAATACAAATAAGTTGGTTCTGCTTATCTGGTTTCCCACATTAAGTAAACATTCTTGGAATTATTCAGAAGAAGGTGGAATACATTTGGAAAAAAGTGCATATTTGCATAATGCAGCAAATTTCTCGGCTCTTGTGCACCGCTGAATGTAGATGAGGTATTCATTTGAGAAGTTTACAATTCTGCATCCATTCTAATGTCTGTTTATAATAAATAACTGTGAATGTAGTTTGAAAAGAGGAAGGTGATCTCTGCAGCCCTTGGGCATTAGCTGCTACCAGCGAGATACGTTTTTAGCGCACTCTGTTTATATTGAAATTAGATGTTTGCCATGGAAACCTATGTGTTACAATATACTGTCTCCTTCTGAAGCACAGGAAAGCTTTCCAGTGAAAACCATGAATACACCATCTAGTGCTTTTTTTCTGAAATGACCAGTTCTAAGTATGATTTCTTCATATTTCTGATTGATTTGATGAGGATTGCTCTAACTGATCAGTTTGTGTGGAGGACGGGAACCCCCATCTACAAAGCATTAGCTTCCTTTGAATCCTCTTTTCTCTCCAAATTCCAGGCTTTTCCATGAAGGAAGAGCCTGAAAAATATTTTGGAAGAAGTGGATCGGTTTCTTATTGGCAGAAAGAAATATTTTTTTTCCTTTTTATTTTGATTTTTCCATTAGATGATGCATAACTCAATATTAAAAAATATAAACCAATCAATTTTCCATTTGAAAAATATCAACATGAGATGTTTTGGTTTTGCCTGTATGTTCTCTTTGATCTCTTTTATTTAAATAAAAAATTCTAGGGAATGTCAAGTAATTTCTACAAACTGGGCTTTTACTTTTGATGGCCCTGAACATTGTGGTATAATGTGATTCTGGTTTTAGAGGAGTTCTGCTCACTATTGTATCCAAAAGCCACTTGCCAGTAACTGGAGAATTGCTTCTCTTCTTAAGGTCAGGCATGGTGTGTGAATTCCAGCAGCTTCATCCTAAAAAAGAAAGGTAGCATTCACTGCGTCTGTTCAACAAAGTTGCAGCACTTATTCTCCCACCAAAGGGTTTCATCTAAAACTGAGACTGTTGCGCAGCCGGAGGCAGCGTTGGACATTACTGCTTCTTTAGCTGAGCTTGAGTAGGGAGGAATGAGCCTGGGCGTGCTCTGGCTTTGAGTTGTATGTGATGGAAATTGCTGGTTACAGGTATGAGTTTTTCTATACCTTTGTGGCTCAAAGCAGGCTCTGCACATATTTTGCTGTTGGAGTTTATATTCTAACATATGTCAAAAACGCCTTAGCAGCTATGGGCTTGGACGTTTTATATTTTGCAGAAATTCATTAGAACACAAAACCCCACCAATCACATCATTCTCTTTCTTCCCCTTCCACTTCATGTAATAGAAAATTAAACTATTGGGGAGTGGGGGAGGGAGAGTTGCTTTTCAAAAGAATATAAATTGAAACAATAATAGCACTTTTTTTTTTCTTCTTTTTCTTTCCCTCACTCCCCTCCCCCTTTTCTCATTTTTTGGCTGTAACTGCCTGAGAGCACCAGTCTTTTGGAAGATACCCTAGTGGGTCTTATGTTCTGATGTCCTGTGGATATTCTGTAGCTCGACAGACTCTTCTCTGAGCTGTTTAATGGACTCCCATGCTGGGATTCTATCCCCTCCTGCACCCAGATGACTTTTTCTGAGAAACAGTCAGCCACTGTGCCTTGCCACAGGACTTCTTGCAGGCTATGATGCTGAGCTTAATAGCGTGCAAGAAATCTCCTTTGTCAGAGGTGGGACAGGATACATTAACCTGGACCCCTCTGAGATCATGGTAACCGGGCTGCATGTAAAGGCGTCCATCTCGACATCTAGGTTAACATTATTGTATCTACTCCTGTATCTGCTGGTTTATACCTCTCGTGTCCTTTTTGAAACGTGTTTTTTTTTAAAGATATCTCAGTAAATGAAGGAGGAAATGGGGCTTGCTGCAGCCAAAGTGGATTAATAAATTAAAGCACTAACTCTTACAGAAAGCAGTTTAATAACCACCGTGGCAGGCATTGCTAACGTTAAACCCACTTTGAAGTCTGTTATGTAGTTAAACTGGGATTTCACATTAAAATAAAAGTTATTTACATTTGCATATGCTAGCCCAGCTTTTGTTAACAGCGCTGGAAGATTAGATGTAAATGGTCTGAGACCAGTAATATAAATGCAATAGTCTGAAGGCATTTCTCAAGGAGGCTATTACAAGACTGGGGAGGAAAAAAAAGTATTCAAACTCCTAACCATGTTCCTATCATCCAAACCATATTTCCAGATGCCAAAACAATCTCAGCTAGCAAAAGTGAAACTCATTTGCACAGGCTTCCCATTTGCTGAACTTGCCCAACAAGACACTTGATACTGAAGTTTACATTTTACAATAAAAATTAGATGGAATAATGCAAAGCTGTTCTTGATGTCTCCTCCCTTGATGTTTCTACTTCTCTAATATCAGGTGGTTTAACTAGAACATCTGCATTTTACCCAAACTCTGGACCGCAGTGCTGTTCTGATTACTGCTTGGGGGAAAATAATTCCTGGAAGTACTGGGATTTTAAGAAAATAATGGGTAATGTAAGGAGACTGCCAGATTATTTTCCCATTTCAAATCTTGGAATTGTATTGGGCAAGATGGACGGGCTGGATTTCTTGTCTGTTTAGGCTAATGCTTTTACTTACACCCAGATTCAGTCTCAGGTGAGGTATTTGATTTTAGGCATCTATATTTAAGAATCTAAATTAGCAGGTCAGCCCTTACTAGCAGTGTGGGATCAGTGTGAATCCTATGTGGAGGCATGGACCTCTCACTGATTTTGAGAGGGAGCGTGTGTTGTCATTATAGACAGTCTGATTAGCAGCTGGCAGGTAATTGTGGAAGCAGTTACAATATTTTTTTTTCTTCAAAGCCTTATAGAAATATCAATTTATTCTTACAAAGGACAGTCAGGATGACGGGGACTTTGGGTCATATTTTGACAATAAATCATTTCTAGTTCTAGGCAACCTTTCATGGCTTTCCCTTTGCCTACTATGAAAAGCTCAAGTAATAATACTGCTACTCTAGAATTAGACTTACTCTATTCTCTCTTGCCTATCAGCTGCCACCTTCTAGAAAAAAACAGGGATGAGTTTCCATTCTGAAAACAGGCATGATTTTCTGCAGGATTTTCTGATTTTTGAGGCAAACCAGAATCTTTAACCACTTTTGAACCACATACCAGGTTCTTCATTCATGACCAATCTCAAATGGAAAGTCATACAAGGCTGATTCTTCTTTCAATGGGAATGAAGGATTATTCCACTAAAGATAACTTAATTAATAGAAGTCTTTTGCAAGTGAGAATCTAGTTTATTGTCAGGAATGAAAATTAAAATGAAAAAATGAGAGCAGATTCTTAAAAAAAAAAAAAGTCAATTAAGACCCTTATAATCTAGTTTTCAGAAGCTCTTCATCAACAAAGCACTTCTGGGCTTCACTGAGAGTCACGGGTCCCCAGTGCTTCTGACAATCAAACCTCTGCTTTTAGCCTTTAAGCAACTGTCAGATGTATTTTTGCTGGGTCAGATTAAAATAAAAAAATCAGAGGGAATTTGTCTCTCATGGATAAGCATTGGAAATATGCTACTGATTTCCCTTGGGGTTCATTTGCAAAGTCTTAGTCTCTGTGTTATATTCTGGCTTTAAGTACCTAAAATTACCCGTTTCATTGGCTATTTGCTGGGTGTAAGGTGAAATCTGATATCTGAAGCACCTGAATAAATTGAATTTCTTATCTGTGAATTTGTGGAATTTTTAGACTGTGCTCCCCCCCCCCCCCCCCCATGCACTTTCATTATCAGTGTACCTTTTTCTGTTTTGGGGCTAGTTTGATTTATACCCCTACCCTATCCCTCAAAACATGTTGTAAAGCATAAGATACAGCACAGTTCTCAATAAATACCTTGATTGAAATTCTGAAATTAAGGTTACTCACATACTGTATGGGGCCTTTGAATAGCATCGGATGAATAGCCCGGTGATTGATTCTGATCACAATCCACATATTAAAGAGTTTTGCAGCACTCTAGAATTTCACAGGAGCTACATGTGTATCTGTTCCCTAAAATGTTCATAAAGTCAGACCTTGGAAGAATAGTTAGCTTGAATACAAAGCAGCAAACTGCAGAAAAAGTGACTGTTTGGGTCAAACTCATTCTGTATTATACCAGCATGAATCTGGCCTCACAAAAGATGGAGGCAAAATAGAGGATTTTGTCCAAAATTTATTGGAAGAACATTTCAAGCCAGATCACACATCACACATCTATATCCAATAATCTAATGCTGTATGTCTCTGAATGTAGTATCTGTGCCACCTTCATTAGTCAGTTCCCTAAAAACCAGACTACCGATGCAGATGGATGCCCATTCCTATAAAACTCCTTCATGTTACAACCTCACTTTGTTAGTGGAAATCTCTGGAAAGTGAGGGAAAAAGGCGTGATAGGCTTGGGATTTTTAACAAGACATGAAAATGTTAGTGCCTGGTTCCCATCAGGCATTAGACTTATTCTGGTCTTTTGAAAATGACAGGCTAAATGCAGTTATGCTGCTTCATTTTCTGTTTGTCAAACTGAAAGAATTTCCACCTTTCAATTGTCAAGAGTGGTGATGAGCTCAACCAGATAAATATGTGTGGGAATTCTTATTTAGTGGACCCTAACTATATAATGCAGCGATAATGTTTTAATAGTTAACATAAAATATAATTGTTGCTCAGCTGTTTTCTGAAAGCAATACATTGCAGGAGGGTTGTCCATTTGATTAAATCAAAACATGTTTTAAACATTAATTTGCACTAGCTGCTACTGGCTGGAGAGCACAGCAGCTGGTATGGAGCATTTTGACAATATCCTTCCATGGCTGCTGCAACAGCTCTTCCTGACACTAAACCCCTTGCTAGCTCAGCAAAGACGTCAACACCATAGAATCATAGAATTGTTTAGGTTGGAAAAGACCTTTAAGATCACTGAGTCCAACCGTTAGCCTAACCCTTCCATTCCACCACTAAACCCTGTCCCCAAGCACCTTGTCTACCCATCTTTTAAATACTTCCAGGGATGGGGACTCGACCACTTCCCTGGGCAGCCCATTCCAATGCCTGACAACCGTTTCTGTGAAGAAATTTTTCCTAATGTCCAATCTAAACCTCCCCTGGTGCAACTTGAGGCTGTTTCCTCTTGTGTCCATCACAGGTCAAATACCAGGTAACTCCTGTCATAATTCCATGGAATGATTTACCAAATTGGATGGTTAGAACTAAAGCAGCTGGATAATTAGAGCCACCATTAAATGGCAAGGTGACATATCTTGCACAGAGTAGAAGCGTTCTTGTATGTCCCTCTCAAAATAGGTTTGAGTCAAGTTCAGTGAGCTAATCAATTGTTTGTATTTTAAGAATATGAAAAGGTATAGGGAAATTCTAGTTTCTACGACACATGCCAACATAATTTTTTATTAATATACAGACATCAAGGGGAAGCAAATTATGCAGTGAGAGAAACATCTTTCCTGGCTTTCTTCTTTCTTTGATTTTCTGTGACCATGAGTTAGACTGGAGGCTCCCACAGGTCAGGGACCCTGGGACTAGACTCTTAGTCAAGCAAAATCCGTGTGAAGTGTTTGCCTGGCTCAAGAGAAGAGAATATAACTTGACTGTATAAGCAAAGAAAGAAATCATAACTCATTTGAAATCTTGACACTCAGTTAGTGATGTTTCTCCTGTGCACTGTTGCCTCTGTGTGGCAGCTGAAATAAGTAGAGAGATGATTAAGCCCCCGCTATGGTATTGCCTATATAGATGTCTGATTTCTGCCACTTGTATCTCCTGTCACTGTTCAATCCCTGCAGTGATTTCTTAGAGGAAACTTTAGCAGAAATAGCAAAAGCACCTCATGGCTGGCCTGCTGCAGCTGTGTAGTGTGGCTGCTTGTAGTGTGACTCCCAGGGCACCCTCCTGGTTCATCTAAGCAATTATTTCTTGATTTTCTGCTAATTCTATGTTAAGGAAGGAATTTGGGGTCCAAAGACAGAGTGGACAGATAATCAGTTCTGTGTTCAGCTCGGTGTGTTTCATGACAGAAAACAAGAAAAGGGATAATAATACCATCCCCCTCATTTTCTGCTCTGTCCCCTCTTCACTTATAAAACTGAAAACTTTCAAAAATTTTCTTACGCGTATATGCGCATTAGTACCTTTACTGACTATTTCTCTATAGGAGGGTGCATGCTGATATCTGAGCACATATTAAAACATGTTTTAAACTTTTTTTGTTGTTGTTGTTGTTCTTCATTTTAATTTGCAGTAAGTCCTACTGCTTCTCATTTCTCCTTCTTGGCACTTTGGTTGCAGTATTTATCAGCTTTAGCTAAATGATAGCAATATACTGGAGAAAGAGATCCACTAGTCATATTGATCCTCCACTTCTTCCCCTGTCACTCCTGGGGGATGATGACAGAACTGTAGCAAAATCAAATGGTAATTTACAATTGTCTTTTCAGACCATCTCTGCATCAGTCTTGTCACATATAGAATGTCCGTAACATTTTAAGTGTCCCAAGTGCCAGCCTCCTTTAATTTACCTAAATTTGTGCAGCTCACAAGATGTTTACATATAAAAAATAAAATTAAATCAGCATCATCCTTTCTTTTAAAAAACAGAATTTGAGTCTTCTCAAGCCATATCACTCTGTCCCTAACACAAGGTAGATGGGAGAGAGTTGAAAGGAAACATACACATGCAAAGGATCTCCATCAAGGACAATAATTTTAAGAGCAACAGGGATTGGCTGTAAATGTCTCAACAACTACTTAGAAAAATGGTAGAATTCCTCTATTAATCCATGGCTGGCAAGAAATATCCTAACCATCGCTGCTGGCACCAAGAGCAGGTTCCTCCGTGACACATCATCATTCCAGGAAATTAACAGAACGAAAATAAGAGAGATGATGTCAGAGCTTAGGGACCTGAAAGAAACTGAATCCAGTTTCCTCTCATGCTTGTGTAATTAAGTGAAAACATTTCCCAATTTTTTTTTATTTCAATCTTAGATGCCCTGGAAGCAAAACTGCTTCCTTGAGAAGACTAAAGTTTCCCTGGGAATTAAAAGAGTGCACATGAGTATGGTATGCAGAATTTTTGAACTCATTTTTTCTTAGCAGCTAATGGCTTCCCTATAACTATGTACTTCTCCTGTTGCAGACAGTAAAAAAAAAAAATTCAGTGCTTTGGCTACTCCTCACCTAGTTTCTCTCTCCTTATGACGAAATGGGCTTGAAAGCCAGGAGAAGTTATTTCATATCACTTCTCATCTCATGCTTTTTGAATCATTTGGTTCAAAAATTTTAAATATTTGTCTAGTTTCTCTCAAGAAAAAGGACTAGAAAGTTAAGGAAAAGTGGTTATTGTTGACCATTTTTTACCTAAAGTAAGCCAATATTCTCATGTTTTAATTTCCTCAGGTCAAGGAGTTTGAGAAACAAGAACCAAATATCACCCACCTGTGATATTCATGAGTTGTCGTTTCTTTCAGTTCTTAAAGTTGCATCTCTTCATTTTACAGTATGTTGTTAATATACATATAATGTATACAGTATGCATTGATTGTTTATCAGGGAAAGAAGCCTGTTCCCTGGAATGTCTTCAACATTCAATGCATTCAGGTACTGTTTTACAAATAATAGATGTCTCTGGCTTTGGGTGGGGGTTAGTACTTTAAATTGTCGATATGAATGTAAGGAATTGTTGCCTTTAACAGACAAAAGAATGTAATTCCTACCAGCTTATTTCTGTAAGTGTTTCTGTCAGTTTGGTAGGACTCATTCTCTGACCACAACTCACAGCCTCTTTGCTTTATGGACTTCTGACACATACCTTGAGAAGTGAGGCAGAATCAACTCCAACAGCTCTTAAAAAGCTTTATTCTGAGAATGGAAATGTTCTCCTCAGGTGGCATTCCTCTGGAAGATAACATGCACTGCCAGAACTGCAGCTTTCTGTGGAGAGACGTACAATGAAGCTTCAATAACATACAAGCACACTTACAGTTGCATGTGGTGCAAGTGGTGTATTTATGCCTGGTCACTGCAGTGTTTATACAGAATTATTTACTTCCCTTAAAAAAAAAATGAAAAATTAAACAAACTAAGAGTATTTCTTGGGGGTTTAATTTCCAGTATTCCCCATGTCTGTCACAACAGCATTTTTTTTCTCAGGCTTTTTTTTAAACTATGATTTTGTTGTGTTCCTCTGTCAAACTGAAGCCTATAATCTGCAATGTGAATTGGCAAGTTGCCACATAGAGCAGATGGACTTGAGCATGCTTTTGCCAAGGAGCTAGCATGTGCACCAAGCTCTGTGCGTGTGGCATCCATTTCCTAACCAGAACGTCAAAACAGCTGTCTGTGAAGGACTTTCGCATCTGTACTAACAAGATCTGCCAGAAGTCCTATCATTTGGAGCATGGTTTCTATCTGAATAGTTTGAACAGTTTTAAATGTGCCCTAAGCTGGAGCAGTGGTCTCTGAGCTCTGTGTGATTCACACCAGTTTATAGGAGAATAATTCTGCAGGACGATGAGGGTTTGTGTCTGATGCACTTCTACCTAGCTGTGCTCACGAAGGTGCTGAAGAAGTGAGGGGAGGGGGAGTTAGATCTGATTTAGTAACCATTTTAGAGTGGTTTCAGCAATTCCTGGCTCTGTCAAAAAGTAAAGGAATGTAAAAGCCATTTGGATGAGTGGGGAGTTTCAGAAGATTTCAAGGGAAACGGGTATAGCCATAGCTGGTGCAAAGGGAAGGTGCATTATCAGCAACTGGCAGGTCCTGGGAGGGAGAAAGCAGAGTATTCCTGTCCCATGATGCTTCTGAGCCTCGTAGGAAGCAGCTTCTTCAGTCACATTCCCTGCAATTTTATATAAGCTAGCATGCTTGCCTGCTTGGCCTTCACCTTCATTCATGGGATTGGTTTTAACAGTTGCCCCCAATTTTTTTTTTATAGGTCTTTTCTCTTAATGAATAAACAAAAGTTGGAGATCACATTCTGAAAAATATTTTTATTTCTCCATTTTATTAATCTAGCACTAGCTGTCTGACCTTTTGTTTCCCGTTACAAATAATCACTTACATTTTCTCAGACATTACGAAACGGATGTAATAAAGGCACAGCACTTGCCCTTTGGAAGAGACAAGAAACCAGCCATTTCTGTCTGTAGCTGCATCTTGCCAGTGAAGTTAAAAATGTTTTGGAATCTTTTCCCCAATAAAAGTTGAAATAATTGCTCTTTTCTGGATGGTTTTTTCCTTATTGTTCTAGTGCTTTTACTCTCAAAGGCCAAATGGCATTTAGAATGATGAATGTTTTGCTTCCTCTTTCCTTCCCTAAAATAGATGACAATAATGTCTACTAGAGATTTCTGAGATGACTAAAAATGCATTTTTCCTGATCAGTTTTGCATTAATTTTAAACGGCCCTTCTTGAGGTATGTAGCAGATTGCCAGGTCACGTGGTTTTCTTTTTCTCTGATGGTACTCAATCCTGTAGACTGGGAAACTGAGGTTAATAGTTTGTAGTAAGATCAACTGACTATTGAGATCCGTGGGATCAAGTTCTGTGGCATAGTTTATCCCACAGCAACAGCATGGACTCTTGAGCATTCTTCTACTAAACATGTGAGACGTGTCCTTGTAGCACACCTTTATGTTTGGGAGATGTTAGTAGTCATGAGGGTCCAAAGAGTTTAGAATGGCTTACTTTATACTGTTTATTTGCACTCCCTTCTTATTTTGAAGAGACATCTCAGATTCTTAGGTATCACTTTTCATTCCTACTTTGCTTATGTTCCTTGTCTCTGTAAATCTCCTGTCCTGGCTTTGACTTTACATAGATGTAGGGTGACCATTAAATTGATTTGTATTAAAGTGAGGGCTAGCTAAATGCATTGAGGCTATGTCAATATGTTGAAGCTAATACAAACCACTTGTAGAAAAAGTAACCTGAGGGTGCTATTAATTTTAGATTAAGAATGCATCAAGGAATGAAGGCTAATCCATTAAACTAGAATTGTTTTGCTATGATTCTAATGTAAATCATCTGAAAAGTAAAGATATTAGCAGCCACTAAGCAGTTTCACCAAGATCAAGCCAACGCTTGAGAGATGTCCTCCTTGTTCTTGCAGGTTTGCAATTGTTTTTCTTATTCCTCATACAAAATTAATCAGTAACACTGGAAATAATTCAGCTCTAGACCAAAAAAAAAACTCCTTTTGAGACTCCCCTGATGTCTACATAGAACTTGCAGAAAAATGCAGAACTAGGTAATTAGGTACAAGAAGCAAACACTGAAAAAGTAGTAATAAAACAGGAATTACTTTTTTTCTTTCCTAACTATTATTGCTTTCTACAACAACAGGTCAAAACTACAGGGAGGAGTCTGACTTTTAAGTCAGAAATATCCTTTAAATTTTTGCAGTTATTATGCATTGCTTTTAACTATTAGAGTGCATCGCATACAAAGAGTTGTCCCTATGTGCCTCTGCCTTCATCTTTGAAGGTAAGAGGCAGTCACCTGCTCAGGAGTCTGCAACTGTAGACCCCAACCTTCACAAGAACAACTCCTGATTCCCCCCCTTTTTTTAGGGAGAGATGTTTTTGTGAGGAAGTCCTCATTTTGAATATATTTTTTTTCTTTTATCAGAGTATTTATAGCAGTTTCCCTTCCATTCCAATGCTACAGCATATTCAGGCATAGCTGGGATGAGGCTCCAAACAGCCAGTGCCTTTGACTGGGCACAGAGGAAGCGGTTTCCTTGGTAACTGCAACCCCAGAAAGGTCCCAAAACAGCACTTCCACCTGCCTGAGATTTCTTTTTAATTTAGGAGTTTGCACATCGGCTTTGCATGGAGAATTGGGTTCTGTCTTAGGGCTTTATTCATAACATAAGTTGCTTACAGGAATAATGTAATTTTTGCATATGATTTTACACTTTGGATTGACTGACTTACCAGAAGGATTCTTGACTTATGTAGTGACAGCAGATAGTGCAGTAGCATGTAGGGATTCAGGAAGGACGTACAGCACTTCAGGTACAGAAATTAAAACACTGCATGGGAGAAAGAAAATCTGTCTAAAGAAGAATTAGCTTGCTCCTATGTCTATGTTAGAAATTATGAGATCAGGGAAACTGCCAAACTTGCATCTATCTTTGGGGTTTACTAGATTTGTTAACTTTTAGGATGAAACAGCCCAAGAGAAGGCCCTTGCATAAGGAAATACTAAAAGCGGGTGATGTGACTCTCTCAGAGGCTGGGCTCCCTGGCCCCTCAGCCTCGCTAGGTTCACACAGGGATGGGTGCTTTCATAAAGAAAGTCTCACTTCTGCTTCTGAGGGCAGTCGGAGCAGCTCCTGGCAGTTTTTAGATGGTTAATGTGAGGTTATTGTGGTTTTACCAGAGCTCGGCTCCCTTCACCCCCATGTAGCCTGAGGTGCCCCACGGCTGTCTCTCACCTGGGGCCTGCCTGCAAGGTCTATAAGCTGCTTCTCCAGAGCATAGGAAGAGAAAAGGAAACCCCACTGCTGGTTACTGGAGGGTTTGAAGTTTGGTATAAAAACATCTGCCATTGGAAGGGTCAGAAAGCAGCTAAAGGGAAGGGCCTGTTCTTGCAGCGCTGTGCCACTGCCACAGGCGCCATCTTGGGTTGGCAGAGCTCCCCTGAGTCCCATGCAGGGCTGGCACTGGGAGAAACTGGGGGATATTCCTCCAGCCTCAGCGCCTCCACGATTAGCAAAGTCACAAACTAAAAGGTACCATGAATGCTATAGTGGCAATCTGCAAGATTAGACTCTCGGGAGACTGACCCTTAACAGCCATTTCATTTCAAAATGCAAATGCAATTTAAAAGCCCAAACATGTTTACTCAGCTCTTGGCTTTCAAATATCATCAATAATAGCCACATGTGAAAGGAATTGAGCTTGTGCTTCTCTCCCAGGTTGCTGTGGAAATGCAGGGCTGGCTCCTGAAGAAGAAATAGCTGTGCCACCCAGGTGACACCAATTACCCCCAGCCCAGGCCCTGCCGAGCAGAAGGAAATTGCAAAGAGCTACAGCAATAAGGAGCTGGAGCTGGGGCAGCCTGAGGTAGGTGACCTGAGGGAGAAGAGGTGAAGGAAACAGCCTTTGAACTCCAAATATAAGTGAAAGCAGAGCATTAGTTGCATGGGCAGCAATGTCCAGGTGAGTAAAACTCTTTCCATGGTTGTGAGGTAGACTTTGAGGATAAAGGTGAAGCCTGAAATCAGTGTTTTTTAATAAGATGGATGTTCCTCAAAGGTACATTGCTGCCTTTCCATGTGGTGTTTTTAGTTTAGTTTTGTGAGACTGTCCTGCCAGGGAAGCTTTCCTTGGGTGTGATGGTGGTGTCACTTGGTGCATCTGGTGATGCCTGTTTCTGCTGTGAAGTTTTTGGGATTTGTGTGCATGGCAGTGTCTCTTGTGGGGACTAAAGCCTACCAGAGCATGTTGAGAAGGAGAGGCAGGCACCACCACTTTATTTGCTGTTGGTGTCGGGCTCCTTCTTCAGCTTGTTAGCCTTTCCTAAAGGTCTCTGCTGTCCCAAGACCATTTTTCTGGGTAGATTGTATGTCACCTTCTGATTTATCAGTGCTGAATTTCATAAACAATCATGGTGGGGTTTTTTTTGTTTGGTGGGGATTTTTTCCCCTCAAGAGATGTGCCTGTGCAGCACACAGACATTTAGATCCTGAGTAAAGGGATGTTCAGTCGGTGCTGCAACACACGGAAATAAAAACAGAAATCATATTCTACTGCTTTGCAAAATTGTGTTTGTGTTATAAATCTCTACCTAATACTTCTGTTTTCATGAACTGCACCGGGAGAGGGGCTGTTTGTGCTATTTAGCTTTATATATTGCAGTCAAAGCAGACAGGTAGCCCCTCCAGCAGCTCTGGTGGGTGCCTTGGAGGCATAGGTGCTAACCGAAGCAGCTGGGGGTGTTAACTAAAACTAAGCACTGTGACTGTCCTTCCTCCACCTGAGTTCCCAGCAGCTAATTAATATTTCTTGAACCTGAGTGATGAGGTTCAGAATGCAGCTCTGTGCTTAACAGGGAGAAGAAGAAAAATTCTTCACAGCTGCAGCAGCTATTTCAATCCCTCTTTGACAGAGCTTTTTTAATATGACATTCTTGTCTCCCTGGCAGAGATGGATCCCGCTAGCATGGAGATGTATGTCGTGTTGTAAAGAGACATTGTGACCTTGGCTCTGTTGTTATTATCCCAATAATTAATATGTCACTTACTTGCTAAGACTTCACAGTGTAACTGGTTTTTCTGTGAATGAAATAAAGCCAACCCCAGAAGCAGGTTTCCACAGCTTCCAGACTTAAGTGTGGGGGGAGGGGAGAAGTTTCTTGTCATTCTCTGAGCACAGGCTTGGAAAAGACTCTAATACCCAGTGGAAATGCTCTGTCAACAGAGGAAGACTAATGAAAAGGAAGAAGTTTCCAGGTATAGCAGGAGTCAGAGCTCTGTCAGCTTTCCAAAGCACTAGCTTGATTAGTCTCTCCCTTCCTGGTCACCTACATAACAACATTTATTAATTTCATATAATGCTTCAGTGAAACTCATGAGTCCTCAAGCTAAATACTGGCATATGTGATCTCCACATATTAATGTCTCCCTGTGGTTTACATGTCACTAAAATGCCGCAAACCTGCTGGGTTGCTGGGTTATATATATGAGAGAAAATAAATTGAAGAAAATAAACCGTGTGACAGCAATGTAATGAGGAAGCAGGCAATGATGAGCCTAATGGGAGGGTCAAACACGTAGCCCAATAAATAGAGGGGAGATGGCAGTGTCCCCATCAGCGAATATGTGCATGTAGTTATCTGTTTCCCAGCTGAGCCCCTGCGCAGCTGTGGGGGATCAGAGGGGCCCATGTGCTGTTGCTAGCTCTGCCAAGGGTAAGAGCAATCGGTCTGAGCTCCTAGTGCTCTGCTTCTCTGGTGGTCAGGCCCCTGACTTCTCTCTCTTTCATTCGTCCTTGCCAGAAAAGCAAGGAAGCTGGTGCTTGAGCGGAAAGATGAGTTGCTTGCCTGGTTTTGTCTGAGCTTGCTTCCCACACTCTGCTGCCAGTCCTCCTTGCAACCTTGAGTAAATTGCTTGGGCAGTGATGTCCCTTTAGGAATTTTGGCTGAAGGGTGTTAGGGATCAAGGTTCCCGCTTCTTCCTCTTAAGGCTGTGTTTAGTAGGGACCTTGGTTTCTAATATTAAAATTCCTCAAGTTTCTTGGAGTTTTGCTTCTTAGTGTATAGCGAATTCTCCTTGTGGTTGAGCTGGTTAGTGCCTAGCTTGGGTTCAGTCTTTTTACTGATGAAGTTGCTTGGCTGTCATCTTATTATAGGGTTATAGAAGTTAAACGTTACAGTGGTGTGGTGAATTTTTTTATTTTTGAGGTCCTCTCCCCCAGTGCTGAAAGTGCAATAGCAGTTACCAACACAGCCATCTTTTTTGTGATATCTTAAGGAGTGGATGTACTTGGTACTATCTGTATATAAGATTATGAAGATGTAGCAAAATAAAAATATTGCTTCTCTGCCATTTAGGTGCATTTCTTAAGATTGGGATGATGAGAACTAATGAAGGACAGTGTCCATCCTCTACTTCTGCTCCATCTTGCATTCATACTTCTTAAATGTCAGAGATAATTTCATATATAGGTTTTCAGGTAAGGGCTGGCACAGTGACAGTCCCCCTTGAACGGATAGGTGCATTAAGGAGCTTTGCACAGGACCTGAAATTTCATGTGGCAAGTGGAATGCTAATCTTGCAACATGTGTTGGGAGTTTTGTTTGTTTGATTTTAATTTTGTCTTTTCTGAGAAACAAGGTTTATATAAAAGCTTTGTTCCTGTAAGTTGGCTGTGCATGGTACATGTGTGGATTTAGTCTTAACATGAGTATATCTACACTGGTCTGTAACATGGACCATATCTCCCACTTTCTAAGGAGAGGTCATATTGGCCGAGAGCTAGAAATGCATAAAGAAGTTGTCTTCCAAATTTCCTTGTCTCTTAGCTTTATTACGATAACAGTGTAAACAAAATTGATCTGAACTCCCAGTTGCTGATTTCATCACTGTTGACTTCAGCATTTTTTAAAAGCTTTTAAGGCAACTAGATGGAGGCTGAAATTTTAGGCAAAGGATTTTTATCTCTTTGCTACAAAGCAGTTACTGTTTGTGGATGCTGCAGAAATGAGCAGCAGTGACTGTGCCATGAGCTGCAAGTTCTTTGCTTGGAGTCTGCTACCTTGAGATGACATTGTGGGATTTTCTTCTGTCCCATGTTGACTTGCACATAAACACTTTCAGACAATGTCTGTGTAGAATTGGAAAAATAATGAATTAGAAGTGTCAAATCGCTTCCACTGTTGTTAAACGTTAATGATAATGATGTTACTGTTGCAATATTCTTATTAAAAAGACTAAGAAATGTGAATGTTGCATTCTCTGAGTACATTTATGAGATGTGTGAAAGCAGAGAAAATTATAGCAGGTAATTTGCCAATTTGCTTATTTCTCTTTTTAGATGCTCCTATTTTTCTTGTAATATTATCTGGTATTTCCTACCATTATTGGGTCCTTATTTTACATGTGTGTGTACACACACATATGCACTTGGTAGATAATGCATGAACCCAAGATCTGACAGCAGAAGACAACAAAAAAAGCAAAGAGACCATGATCTCTAACTCGCAGGAAGGAAACTGATGTTTGGTGAGAATAACTCAGTTGATGTAGCAATTTCCAAAACTTTGGAGTCTGAGGTTCTGTATATATGCTTGAACCTTGTAGCATCTTAATCTGAATAGTTTCTAAGAGGACAATAATTGTAGCCTCTAGCTATGATGATAATGGACATCATAGAAGTACCTCAGTGGAAAAGTAGATCCTATATATTGTGATGATGTCATCTGAAGGTTGAGTAAATGAAAGAATCTTAGTGTTAAATGGATGAAATAGAAAAAAAAAGTCAAAATTTTACAGAAATAAGATGAATGACGTGGCAAGAGATGCAGGCCATACCCCATGGGTCACTAACAGAGAACAAATTTCCTTTCCTCTTGCATTTAAGTTACACTGTGAGAGCTCTTTGCAGTCAGACTGCTGCCCAGTGTTTCTGCTTCTTCTGTTTGTTCCATTGTAATCTACTCTGGTCAGTGTTTGAGTTTTAACCATTCTATTTCTGCTCATCTCTGTACAAGAAGTCTTGTGAAATTATTTGCTTCATATGGCGTACTCGCATCCTGCTTGTGAATGCCATGCAGCATAAAGGCAGAAGTGTATTTTTAAACCACAAGAAAAATTTTGTTGAAATATGTAAAGCTCTTGAAAACAAATCCATTATATGGAAGTAAAAGCCATTAAATCAATGCTGTGTTCCTCTGCTTATAATTTCTATATATCTTGTACTGATACAGAGATAAACATGATTTTAAAAGCCAACAGATTCATGAGCATTGTGTGACAACCCAAAATATCTGTATATTACAAAAAGATAATCAACAGATTGATAAGCCTGCCTGAAACAGTTGTCTTGCAGTAGTATTGAATTTTATTTTTTGCACTGGTCAGTGTTTTCTGAAGGCATAATTTTCCAGTAAAGCAGAGTTGTGTCATAACCAGTTGTTGGGCTGCTACTTCTTATGGCTAAGGAAGAAGAAAGATCTGGTCTGATTGTATCTCCTAATTAGCAGGGAACTTGATCTGAGTCCAGAGGTTATTCATAGGAAGCCAGTCAGGCTGTCTGAATGGAGAAATTGCACATCTCAAATGACCTTGGATTCATACCATGCTTCTAGTGACACTGGTCTCCCCTGGCTTTTGCTGTGCCATATTGTGGAGAAGTGTTGTGGAGAAAAGGTGTCGGCTGATGAAAACAGAGGGGAGGGTGCAATCCTTTAACTCTGGTTTCATTTTTTACGCATTCTCCAATTTGGATCTCTTCATTCCATCCTTCAGAAGCATCCAAGGAGGTGGAAGACAGATTAGCACATGCAGTTGCTGATTGCTTGAGTTCGTTAGAAAAAATGCATGTGCTGTAACCCATAGTGATTTGTCCATGCAATGGCATTGCTTGGAACGTTGTAGAGTTGATAGAGATCAAAACAATGTTGACTTTGAGTCTGTTTTTAGTGCTGATACCTAATTTAAATAAATACCAGATGGGGCCGAGGCAGTTTGTCTAGGTAATCACATTATACCCACTCACGCAATGCTGTACCATGGCTTCAGCAAAGATATGCATGGGAGCATCCAACAGCTGGGATGCTTCCACAGCAAGGAGAGGCAAGGCAAAGTGGGAACAGAGGGAGACAGATGTTTCACCCCATGCCCAGGATTTGGTAGAGCCTGGAGAAGCTTTTGAATGTCTAGGAATAATTAAAATTAATTCAAGAAATATGCAGGTAAAAATTAAATGCTTGGCTAAAAATTGCACTTCTGTAAACACCAAAAGAAGTGGCTGGGAGCTTCTGATGCCTTTATTTTATAGCAGTAAAAATGGAAAAGGGAGTTCAACATAAATTGAGAAAAGACATTTAATTAGTAAAAATCCAACTAGTAGCAAATCAGTCCAAATAATGTATTGTAGATTTCTTACTTGTGAGGCATCACTATCATAGAAATTTCATTAAACATGATTAGTTTAATTATTTTGTCCTTAGTGAAGAGTGCTAATTAACTTGGCTATGATAAATATGCATCTGAATATAATTTTGAAATCCCTACAGATCCTAATTATTCTTAAAATCTGAGGTGTAGACCTTGCTATAATAATCCTTTTTTAAAGTAAAGATTTCTTCAAGGGTACCAGTGATTTCAAAGGTAACTTTTTTTTTTTTTCCTTTGGGGGGGGAAAAAAAAAGAGGCAATTTTTGATCAAAACCTGAGGTGAAATTATGAGGGCTCTGAAAATAACCTTGAAGTGTGTATCTTGTTCCTAGCCATGGATCCTGCCTATGAATTGAAGCCAAATGAAAATCTGCAAAGGAGGATTGGTTAACTGCTAACCATTGTAGCAGCTTTGAATATGTAATCAGTTTGTATATAAGAATAGCATTACTTACGCTTGAAGGTAAAAAGGAACAATATATGGCAAACCCTCTTAAGCATACATCAGGCCTTAATTTGGGCCCATTGTCTTGTAATCACAATGGAGTGAAGATGATCCTCCAAAATCATTTTAAAATCCTGCATGCGTGCTGTTCCTGGTGACTTGGAGTTCATGGTCTCCCTGACTAATGACTAGATCTATGACTCTCTTGAAGACTGAGTCAAGGGGGGGATGAGAGAGAGCTTTCTCTGAAAACTTTTTATTTTAAGCATCTCTTTTGGTTTATTGCTTAGAAAACTTTTACCAGAACAAGCCTTCTTGCATTCAAATAGATGGGCTAATGATACTATTGGGTTATCTGTTCTATGGTTTCCTTTCTTGGCTTCTTGACAAGCGTAATTATAAAGTAAAGTAGACGCAATTCCTTGATGTGAAAATGAAGTTAAGGTGTGCTAATTAAAAATGGAGTCAGTATAGGTGTACAAAGGTGTTTCATAGAAAAACCCAAGTAAATCTATTATTCAAATATCTTTGTGTCAAATTATGTTACTTCCTAATCCTTGACCCTGTCAGCTAATCAAACAAAAACATGCCTGTCTTCTAATTAACAAAATAATTTCCCTTGTGGATACAGATGTTCCTATAAATCTAAGATAAACACCAGTGCAGTTCAAGTTTCTGAAACTCGCTTTGGAATACTGAAATGCCGTTGTATTAAGTGTTTGAGGAACTGTTACTCAATCACTTGAATGACTCATGCTTTTTTTTTGGTAGTGAAAAGGAGTGTTTTGCATAAATTTTAGTATCCATACTAAAAATAATGCTTTGGCCACACTGTGGCCAGGAAATACTCTCTGCCCTCAAAATGGGATAATTATAAACTGAAAAATAAGAGTTTGATTTTTTTTTTTTTTTTTTTTTGTCAATGATCTATCACTAGAGCCTCTTAAAGTTGCAATAATACAAGGGACATGGAAAGAAAAAGGATATAAGTGCCTTGACTTACAATGGTAATGAGTACAACAGTTTGCTGGAGTAGCTGTAAATCAAATGTACTGTAGCTATAAAAAACCCATAAGACATTTGGATGTGATCCTGGACTGCTTCTGCAATATAGAAGCTGTGCATACAAATGAGAAGTCATCCATATTGTATTATGGGGAGGACTGCATTATTAAAACTGGAAAGACTATAATAGGAAGTTGGTTTTGGAAAACTACTGAAGCTGAGCCTCATTGTGTTGGTGCCAATGTAGGGCAATTACATTTGGGACAACATCAATATCAGTTAAATAGAGGAAATGCAATAAGGAAGGAATGTGTGATCATTAGGAGTATAAATTAAATTAAATTCTGTAGATTGGTGGACTGTATACTTTAACTTCATTTTAGCCTGATTTCCCCTGCGCCCGCCCCCCCCCCCCCATTTGTTTAATTTTGTGCTTTATTACTTTTAACCTTTTCTTCTTTCTCATGGTCTGGCTAATGCTTATGACAACTTTATCCTGCATACTGAGCTTAATAGAATTCTTTAAACAAAGAAAGCTCTTGGAGTAGACATTCAAAAAAATCAATGTAGCGTACATAACATAGGGCTGAAAATTAAGGAAGATGGACAGTGCTGAGACTGAACAGATTGCTAGAAGCTCACCTGAAAACAAATTCTTTTGGGAAAAATATTCCTATAGATTACGGTAACGTCTGGAACTTGGAGGACCTGCATTCAGTTCCTGACCCTGTCATGTCTTTGTTCTCCACTGCTTCTGTAAAAGCAGAAAAGCCTTCTTTCCTCTCCCCGATTCCTATGTATGCCTTCTCTAAGTCTTTAATCATTCTTAAGTGGGGTCTGGCTTTCAGTGTGCAGTGCATTTAATTAGCATTCTGATTACATTTGAAGTCTACATGTTAATTCTAGTGTTTGTAGTATTGTAACCACTGGTAATGGTAATATTAATGGATTTTCTCACCTGAGCATTGTCTTGGAATAAGGCTGGGACTGCATGTACCTAGTCTTGTCTGGGACGATCTCTTCCGGACTGGCCATAGGCTAGATCTAGCGGGGGAAAAAACTATAAATAGGAGCATGGTGGTCTGGATTCGGTCCTCACCTGTGCCTCGCTCTGTGACCTGTTTCCCTGGTGATATGCCTCAGTTTCTCAGGATGTGGGTGCAGAATAATAGCTCTCGTGTGATGCAAGACCTGGGTGTTTGCTAAGTGTCTTGAGGCCTGGAAGAAGACTCCTTAAAAGTGTGATGAATTTGTAGGAGCTGCCTTATCTCCCAGAGACCAGTTAAGTGTCATAGGTGCTTTGGGTAAGCTTCTTATTTCCTTCCAGTTCTTTAACAAAACAAAGGAAAAAATCCATTAAGAGAAGGAGACACTAAGAAAAAGGTGGAAGTTAGAATGTAGGTGGCAGGAGTTTGACTTGAATGTATTATAGATTAAACGTCCATAAATCATTGCAGTGCTGAATGGTGAGAGGTCACACAGATGTGCAATTCCTGTCAGAGAAGTCCAGGAAGAAATCGACATGTGTGGCCATAGAGAGGGGAAGTATAAAAACTCTTGGCTTGGGAGTTTTCATCTAGCTTTGTTGTAAGTTTATTATTATGCTGCTTAAATGCCTTAGCCAAGAGAATGGTCCCCGTTGTATTAAACTGCACAAGTACACCTTGCCAAGCAGCTCTGCACATTGGAAACCTTCCTTTAAATGAAAGCGCATGTCGTGAGGAGAGTGGACAAAAACTAAAAACAGTGTTGAGAAGGTGCTGCAGCAGGTTAGTAGCAGAGATGATGCTATACCCATTGAGCCACATTGCATCCATAGGGTTTGGTTACTGCATCAGACAGCCGCCCAGGCCTTCCCTGCAGCTTGGCCCTATGATATACTAAGGGATACCCCCCAGAAGCTGTGAGTTTGTTTATTGTCAGTTATTGATAGTCTTTGAATGGAGAATGGGCAGTAATACTGCATCACCATCAGGACAAGCCTGAATGTTGGATTGCCTTATAGCAACATGCTGCTCTGGAGTACATCTGTGTTTGTGAATTGCTTAGGCAGCGGGTCATAGAGCAGATTTATAACACAAATGCATGGGCAGTTTAACATAAACCAGCATAGCTGAAAGAGGATAATTGTGAAAGAACAACTGTAGCCTCACCATCTTCAGACCTTTCAGCCCCAGGGAGTGCAGAGATGGAGGCCAGGATAGTAGGCAATAATTGCTCTTCCTTGGTCTGGCTTTTGCCAGGAAGATTTGCTGTCTGAAAGAACTGATCCGTTAAAACTCCATGCAAGAAGGATCTTATAAATGTTCGGAGGCTACATTTGCAGTGCTTCTTCCTGTAGCAAGCAATAATCATCCAGAGTTTTGGTGAGTCTTGTCATATAATGGCCACTGTCTTACCTCAAGGACTAGGAGGGAAATTTGCCTTTAGATCCATCTGTTCGTAAACCAGTGGTGATCTACTGGTCATTCAAGTTCAAGACTTGTCTGAGTAAATGAGTTAATGCACAAATGCAGTATTTACTGCAATGCCTGTTTGCTGTTGGTACTAGTTAGCCAGTGTGGGGGTCACTTCTTTTCTTTTTTCTGTTTCTGCTATCCTTGCAGTACTCCAAGGCAGGTAAGGTTATTTTCTACTCTGCTTTTTCTCTGATCTGATTTGAACAGTTGTCTTGAAGGTGGAAATTCACACTATCCATCCAGAAACCCACCCAACCCTAGCAAACTTTTTTTTAACACATGCATACAACTAAAACAGCTATTTAAAATTGTTGCAATTGAACATTCAATTCATAGATTAGTATGTCAAAAAGTAATTGTTGGAATGTGTTCCTGTTATGTCAGATAATGTCAGTCTAACTTGATTTAACCATTAAGCCTCTGTTTTGCTGAAATGATGGCTTTTGAATCTTTTTAATGTCTCACATTTGGAAAATGCCAATAGACAAAAGCTTGCACTTTACAGTGGGACATGTGAAAATATCAGGTGTAATATGTAGGTGATAAATTTGTTGGGCTCTTTAACAGCTTTATTGATTTTTTTTTGGTCTGGTGATATTTCTGTCAGGACGAGACATCTAATCCAACTTAAAGTGGTGTTACGTATAGCCCTAGCAAAAATAATCAGAAATTCCTTATCTGCAATAAGTATATTTATGTACTGTGCTATGCAGTTTGGGTACTGTTCTCTTCATTACGTTGGAGTGCTGAAATACCACCCCCTTCCCCAGAGGCTAAGTGAATGTTATTGGTATGTTTACTTGCTCTTTCCATATACGTGGCACCCACAGTGATTAATGGGAGCCATGTATGCATTAACCCCCACAAAACACTACTTCCCAGATGAGTGGAACATCTCAGAGTAGACAGCGGAGGGCCAGATTCTTCTCAAGCTTTTTTTTTTATAGATATTCCTATTGATTCCCTCCTGTTCGGTAGAGACAAAGGAGAGCTGAGACCTAGCCACTATGAAAGTGCCCAGAAGCAGGTAAACTCCCCAGATTGTGTTGTAAACTCTCAAGAGACTCCTCCTCAGCTTTTTCTAACGTTTAATCCTGGCTCCAACTTGTTGGGGATGGCAGGTTACAGCAGGGTTTTCTTTTACATTTTGTTCTCCTGTAACACCGGTGGTTCTATTCCTCCATCATGTGTTGTTTGAGCCCGATGAATGCAGAGCGAATGCCACCAGTGGATAAGAGCATGTCAGGGTTTATCTTTTCCTTGTGAGTTCTGTCAGTGATGGCAGGTATGCAGGAAACAACAGAGTTGAGTGCCTGTGGGTCAGCGTGGTGGTATGGGTCAGGATCTTCTCAGACTTGATGTTGGGTAAAAGCAGGCAGAGTTGATTTCTGGAAGTCAATATAATGGTAATATCAAGTTCATAAATTCCAGTCTACCTGCCACACGCTGTCTTTTTTTGCTCATTATTAGTAGCTGATTTGTTCTAACAATTAGACAACCTCTAATTCAGTCTGTGCTGTATCTGACAATGCTTTCTTCCATCTGCCTATTCTTTAACAAAAAATATAGGCTTATCTCTTTCTTTCAAATTCCACTGATACTATTTACTACTTGAAATAGCATTAAGTCTCCTGGGCCTCCTTATTTTCATGCTCGAGCTAGTTGGCAAGGATGGATACCTGTCATGACTTAACACACACATCAAAATAAAATGAAATGGGAACTTTGCCATTTGTCAGTTTGAACACAGAGTCATTCTCATATACAGTTTAAAGAAAAAAAAAAAAAAGGAAAAAGAAAGCTCTCATCTGCTACAGTACATAAAAGAAAGTATTATTAAAAAACGCTGAAGCTTCATCCTTCTTGCTACCACTTCTGAAGTGGGCCAGAACAAAAGCTGGCATCTCATCTGTGGAGTTGGGTACACACAGAGGGAGCGCAGCGTGTGCCTGGCTGCTGTGCACCCGCGCCACGATGGCTCGCTTGGTGGAGCTGCTCTGAGCGTCTGCTTTGGTCAGGATACAGCCCCCCCTGAATCCTGACATCGCAGAAATGCCGATTCCTCCAGACTGAATGTTCAGTGTATGTGAGCAAAAATAATTAGAGAAATTAAGGGAGCAGCAATAGGGATGCTTTGAAAGGAATTTTAATAAGACCGTTACATGGCCTTTCTAAAAATAAATAATTGGGGGGAAATCTTTTGGCAGTTTATATATAAATTCTTTATCACTGAGAGGCTATATAGGTGTTCTGCTTGCAGTGGTGGTTGTAAGGAGGAGAAACAAAAATGGTATTAGGACTACCAAATAACTATATAACCTGCAGAAGCTGAAATATTGTGTGGAAGTAAAAGTGATGTGTCCAAATCGTGAAGAATATGGCAAAAAGAGGAAAATCTAGAATCTCGGCAGGGAAAATTGAGAAAGAAGGGAGGGAAAAGCAGTGTTTATCCTAAATAATAAGCCAGTTAGGAGAAAAAAAACATGGAATTGTTCTTCAGAGGCCTGTTACATGCAGAAACAGTAGAAAAGTACAAAAATACATATTAATATAACCGATATGCATAGACAGTGAGCAAATATCCACTCCAAAAGATGTTGATCTATTTGAATGTCCTCTTTGCAGTGAGTTGAATGTTGATGAAAACGGGAGCATAAATCTAGGGGAAACATGCGAGAGAAGGAAAAAATACAATGCGTTTATCCAATTTGTTTGAAACCTGCTAATGACAGTGGATGGTTCTCCCTGCAATGCTTTTGGTAAAGCAAAGGAAGTGCCAAAACTGCTTTGTATAAGTGACTTGCAGCTTTGGATTCACGATCCTTATTCTTCTCTGATGTGTGCAGGGTACAGTGAGCTGCTTGTCACTTAAACCTTTGATAGCTAGGCTGAGGGTGTTTCTGAGGCAGACACTTACAGTCCAACTTGCTGTGCTTTACACAAAATCCCTGGGTGAATTTCTGGACAACACATTAAATGTTTATCAAAGATGATCTGTCACTATGGTACTTGTGTGGTCCCTAACACTGTAGAATTGGCTCCTGTTGTGTTTAATCTTCCCAAGCCTGTGAAGAAGAGAAGCATTATCAGATCTTTATTTATTGATGAAGGGTCTGCAGTGTCCCTTGAGCTTCCCTAAAATGCTCAATCTGCAAATGAACCTGATTGTTGCAGTGCAATGCCTAATGTTGGGCATGGCTTTGGACTCTGACACCCTGTTCCTCTCGGCAGGATGGAGGGAGGTCCCCTGGGATGATGTACAGCACATGGGAAGAACTTGGCATCTTGGTGTGGAAGTGCTGAGCACTGTGCCCAAAATGTGACCCAGAGGTGGAATAGTGTTATACTGCTAATGACAGAGAAAGGTAGAGAGTTTCTGAGAGGAGGGGAACCTTGATTTTGCCCCAAACCTGGGTGAATACCCAATTTCGAGTCTACCCCAATGTGAAGCAAGGCTGTTGATGTGTGCTAGCTGTTTGCAGAACTGAGGGTGTGTTTGCTGAAAAGCAGAGCCCTCTTCTGTTAGCTGGCACTAATGCAACAGATTTTACCTTTGTACATCAGCAATTAGACGGAAATATATTCACAAACACTGAGAAGTCGTCCCTCATCAGGCAATGATGCACATATACCCTAATGCATGGCAGTCATTTTATTACTTACCCCTTAGCTCCTCCAAGAATCTAACCCTCAGTATTCAATGCCAGTATTTTTGGTGTTACTGTTAGTATTCTTGGTGTTACTGTTTGTTTTGCAAGAAGCTCAAACTGTGCCTGTCCCTTTTATGAATTTGAATTGTTAATGTGAACATTTGAGCTCATTATAGCTCTGAAATGTTTCCTTTGTTACCAGTAACTGACAAACCTGCGCACACTGCTCAAAAACAGTAAGTGCTATTTCTAGGATTGTATTTTGTTCACTGCTGTGCACAACAATATGCTCTTGCCTTCACTAATGAAGTTTTTCTTTAATGAACACAATTAGAGCTAGGCAAACAATGCAAAAATATTTTACATGAATATTCATCTGGAGTCTTAAATTAATTCCCTTCAGTTATGTTTGCACCCATTCATTGTTCCCTTTTAGTGAAATTTTCCAAGATTCAATCTTTGATGCTTGAGTAATGAGGGGGCAAATTAAGTTTCAGCTCAGGGGTTACCCTTCTAATGTTGTCTAACTTGGTTTTTCCTATTGGTACTTGCATTTCTGCAAGAATATCTGGGAGGGGGGGGAAGTAGTGTTGGACAAGAAATATGCATCTGGCCACTGTAAAAAATGAGCTTGGAGGTGAGACCCAGGCAACATAGAGCCAAAAGCAGGAATTTCTGGAGGAGAAAGGAGGATGAAGAGGCAGGTACAGCTGGTTACTCCGACAGGATGACAGCAGCTGCTGAGGACAGGGCAAGAACTTCAGGTACTGTTGCTGCTGAACAGAACCCTGATCAACGCACATATGCACACAGTACATTGAGTAGTAGTACTTCAGATTTCATTATTTAAACAGAAAATAAAATAAAACTCTAAACTTCTGGGAAATGCCACTAAATAATCCTAGCAAAGAAAGCTGAGGGGTTAATGATCTGGTTTTAGATGTTTTACTGAAGAGAAAAGCAGCAGCAATTAAATCAGTTATAAACTCTTTGCTAAATTCTAATTACATTTAGCAGTGTGAAAGAGCACAGAGCCTCTGCTGAGGACTGCAAGTGGGTTGTGGAACCTTTCATGTGTACCGCATTGGTGCAGACATATCCTCTGGGAGCATCTGAAGTCTCAAATCATGTCAGGGCTACTCGGTGGTCCATGTGAAGCCTCCAGCTGGTCTGTGATGAGTGAGGATCTGTCTGCATCAGGGAAGAGGCAACTGCTACAGCTGATGTTGGTGCTCGGATTCTAAAGGAATCTCCAAATGAGGCAGATGATATGCAGAAATTATAGGAGTGGTTCTTTTTCCTCCTCTCATTCTCCCTCCTCAAAGCACAAATCACAGCTTCAGTGTTAAATTTCCATGAAATTTCAGTGGAGAAATGGGATTTCTTTTAAATTCTTACTTCCTAGTGTCCCCAAAACTTTCCTGGTCCTAAAGTTTATCCTAGGCTGCTCAGAGGCTCCCTGATCAGGAGGAGTTTAAACTCACTTCATGCCTGTACTGTAAAAGTTTAGTGGTTAAATCAGAAAACAAATAGATACAATAATCAAGATTAGGAGAAGAGGTTTCCTGGCCAGCTTCTCTGCATGCTTCATAAAGACAATTTAAAAAAGCAAAATTATCAAACATTTCCAAGGCAAGTGGTCACTGCTTGATGCCCAACTTGGTTCCTTTTTTGGAGTTTGAGGGCTTGGGATAGGGAAGAATATTGAAAGATAATTGTGAAGACCTAGCCATAAATAGAGAGAGCTGTTATCTTGAGGGCTTTAGGAATTAAAGCTTAAAGCCAACCAGCTGATGTATAAGCCAGGTGTGTAAAAGCAGATTATTATATATTTCATGCAGAAATCTCTCACAAGGTCATTTCAAGTTGTAAACCATTTGTGGGGTTTTTTTCATTCCCACATAGTTTCTTTCAGTCTCCAAGTTCAGAGACATTCAATGAGTAGCCACGAGAAAAAGATCTTTTATTTTGCACAGTGTGGTAACTGAAGAGAAATAGAAGAGCTTGAGATAGTTTTAGATTTCGGGGTACACAGCTGCAGAAATCCTCTTACTGCAGAGACATTATTAAAATGAAAAAGCCCCAAAGTCTTCTAAGGGCACTGCATAATATGCTGGTATTTGGTTGTGGTTAAACTAGCCACTTTTTTTTGTTTTTTTCATTATCTAACTATGTGGAAGCATGCATCTAAATCAAAAAGACTGTTGCAATCACTTTTAAGTGTTACTTAGATTACAACCTTGACACAAGCTGGCTTAAAGTTAAATGCTGCTGGACTGTGCTGTCTCCAGCCTGCTCAGGACAGAGTAGTTAGGGGGGGAGATGTTGTCTGTGGGGACAGTGGGAGGGGAGCACAGGCCAGCATGGGTTAATTTTCTCTTTGCTCATATAAATCCAATATTATTGTTGGGGGTACCTGGAGATGGTGTAGCTGCAGCTGGGGGGCACGTTGGAAGTGGAAAAAGGGGTGTTGTAGAAAAGGAAGATGTGCTGTCTACACCTGTGGGCCTGAGTAAATGGCGCACTTAAGCATGTGTTGCAGTTCATTTCTATTCAAGAAAAGCTTTTAGGAATGCAAATGATGCCACCTTGAAATGCATGGCTACGCAGTTAAAGCTGCTCCCTGGGAAAGGCCAGCTGGCAGCACTGGGGGGGGTCCCTTCCCTCCTGCCAGCCCCGTCTCTGACTCCTCATTAGGCTGCTGGAAAACTCTGCAAAACTCAGATCTCCCCTGTTCTCTCCTTGGTTCACTGCTGCCTCAGAACCGGTTGCTAAAATCCTTACGGTTTTACCTAATTAATGTTACTAACTTGGATCTGGTATGAGCAGACACAAGAATAGTAATTACCTTCAGTAGTGCTTGTAGAGTTTGGGTTTTTAAGGGAAGGATGGTGAGTACTCTCATGTAAAACTTCATGAGGTTCCCCACTGACAAAGGCTTGCAACTTTGTGCATCAAGAAGTCTTTGTGGTTGATAACGGTCCCTTTTTTTTTTTTTAATGATTTTCAGTTTCCTCCGTGTTAACTCTGACCATGTTTCCCCACTGGCTCCTTTTATCTCTGTGTCAGTAATGTATGCTTTCCAAGGGCCTTTTCCAAATGCTCTTCCAAGGTCCAGGTTGAATATTTGGAATTAAGATTCACTTAATGTAAAATACTGAGTATTTACATCATAAATAGTTCTTTATGTTTTTCCCCTTTGGTTCCCATTTGAGGATTTTTGTACTAGTTAGCCTTTCCACTCAGTGCCAGCTTGTTGTCAGAGGGCTAATATTGAAGCCTCTTGTTGAGGCAGTTCAGTAAAACAGTGGGAAAAACAGAAGTGGTTGACAAAATGCACTTGAGCAGAAAGGGTTTTCCTTGAGATTTTCTTTTAAATAAAAGCTCCAGCAAATTTATTGCTAGATCAGTAGCTGCTCTGAATTATGTTCCAGGAAAAGTGACTTTTTAGAGTCCTTGTTGCCATAATGGAAAATCTTTTAAGAAACAGATGCACGTAGGCTGTTTTTCATAAGGGAAATATGTATTTGCCCTCAGTAAACTCCGAGGGTTTGTACTGTGTTAATTATAAAAACAAAAGGACAGGATCATGGGTGCCTTACTAACACCTTGCTCCAACAGAGTATTTAATCTGAAGCATGACCATCATTATTCAGAAGCTACAATTGCTTGTTCATGTGCTTTGCTATAGCAGGGGCTGAGGCTGATGATGATGGGCACTGTTGAAAAGCTCTTCGTACCCCTTTCCAGCAGAGAGGTTTTAGACTATTGCTTCTATAAATTAGCATTTCTGCATTCTTTTGTCACTGATGCGTTGTGCTGGCTGCTTTGTTTTGAAAGGAAAAATAATCAACCAGCCTGGCATAGTGACGGCTGCGAAGGTTTGTTCCACAAATTATAAACAACCAGTTTCCCATCTTTGACATATAGCATCAAAATACGCAAGGCATTAGTAACTAATTACCACTTCTCTTTTAACCATTCAGTAAAAGATGCAAGCTGTGACTGTTGTGCCAGTTTAGCACATAAATACCATGGTAGTTTGTACACCTACAAATCACTATTTGTGTAGTCCCCTTTGTAACCAACAAACATTCGTTTTTACAGGCGTTTATAAAGCATGGGGCATGTCGTTAGAGCAATGTGAATGATAAATAACATAAATAGCAGAATGATAATGATACACTACTGTGCACTCAAACTAACAGCTAAATAGTTCATCAGAAAGGCCAGCTAAATCCCTGGGTTTAGATTATTTCTCCCCCTTTATGCGGAAGGACTCATAACAACTGGAAGGTTAGAAGCTGTATTCCTTCTGGTGCTCCAGTGGGTAGGTTGTACACCAGCCTGACTGAAGTAAACGCTTTTCAGGTGTTTCTTGGCAGCTTGTGGGGTTTGTGCAGTGTATGTTATTAATGCAGATTTAGAATTTTGGGGGCTGAGCTGAATGAATCAATTTGCACTTTCATGCAAATCAAATCAACTTTACACAATTTAGAAACCCTAGCTGAGCCATGGAAGTTTTTTAGAGCTTCTCTTTGTTGAGCAAAGAGCAGCTATAATTCTTGTCACATAGCAGATATCTTCTGTCCCTTGGTGCCCCTTTCTGTCTTCTTCCCACTGAGATTTGTTATGGGAGCCCAGCATTTATGAAAGATGTAGTCTGGGGAAAGAGATGGTGTTAGTTACTTTACTCACTGCTCAGTATCTTCTGTATATATTCTCCTAACAGTGCTTGGAATTTACCAACTTTTGTATTTGCTGTAATCCAAACCTGGATGCTGCTTAGTTGTGTTGAGTACAAACTAGGTAACTCTTTGAATTGACAATTATTTTAATGCCATGCATTCTCTTTTGAATGAGTCTCATGACCATTTTTTTTTCTAACCACCTGTCTGCCCTGCCCCTGTTAATGGCTAAATAAGCAGATGTGTAAAATGATGTCTGGTTTGCAACAACAGGTGAAATTTTTTCCCTTAACGCAAAAAGTAGTGGTTTGCATGGGAGTCTTTTCCAGAGCTGGATGAATACTGATCTCTTGTCTTTATTTTTAATTGAATTTTAAACCCAATTATTCTTCTTCGTTTTTCTGCACTCTGTTTTGTATTTACCCTGTCTAATATTTTAGCACGTGAATTAATTGGTCAACCACAATTGTTCTTGCCCTTTGTAGTGTATCCAAACTCATAATCATTTCTTACAGAATTTCAGGATTTGTTCCAAGTGACACCTCTCAAGCATCCATCCTTTCATTTTTTTCTTCTTTCTTTTTTCCCCAAATGAACTTATTTTCACACAAAGGCTATAGGTCATAACATAATTTAAAAAATAGCTGTCTGAAACAGTAAGCTTTGAGTGTTTATAATAAAAATTAAACCCACAAACTTTTCCCATTTTTAATTCATACTCAAGTGTCTGCAATGGCTGCTGCACTTCCTCTAGACTGGAATTAACAGTGCATCCTTATATACCTAAATATTTAAACACTTTTAAATATGTACATATGATTTTTTTACAAAATAACAAACTTAAGTTTTTCCAAGTCTGATCTTTTAGGATTTGGAAGCGGGTATCAAGGGATGCTAGATAACTTGTCAGTCTAGTCAACACAGTGCCCCTTTTAATGTCTGGGTAAGGATCAGAGCCAGGAATTAATTGGTGAACAATTCCAGTAAGAAGCCATGCTGGGAAGTCTGTGACCTGCTCCTGGACGATGTGCAAAACACAGCTGCAGATGATTCTCCTTCTTTCCCATCTGCCTTCTAAGTGGTTCATGCAGTCATTAGCATGGATTTCTCCAAATTCTGTTAGCGCGCTTCCCCCCTCCCCCCCCCGCCCCCATTTTTTACTGTTCTTTATGCATCATTGTAGATTTTCAGATATGTATCAGGGTTGGCAGAGATGCAACAAAGGCACCTTAATTAGCCATTAGTGTTCACACATTTTATTTTTTTTGTAGTTTTACCTTGCATGTCAAAAACCACAGGCAGGGTCCTTCAGGATGAAGTAGTTCAGAGCTTTCAGTAAGGGTCATGCTTTGCTATTCTGCCCCCTGAATGAAACTTCTTTCCATCTCTCTAATTAACACACACAGATTTACTGGAAAGATAGTTTCATAAAATTTGGATTAAGTCACTGGAAGATGCCACAGACAACTCAAGCAGTCTGCCAACAAAAAGCATTTTTATTCCAGCTAATTATTTTTTAATGATACGATTAGTAATTGGAGCTCACTGTACACTGCATACTCCAGATAAAGATCTCGGCAAGTTTTACATAATGGTAATGTGAAGCCTCATAATACATTTAAGACTCGGGTGAGTGGATTTCTTTTATAGCCATTTTATACACAAGTCACACCCAGGTTAATGCACTAGTTCCAAATCAAACTCCATCAGAACCACAAGCTTGAGCTTAAAGGTCATCTGGCTCCATGTCCTGTTTGCTGTTGGCTGTTTTACTTCATCATTTCGTTTTGTTCCCCCAAGGTGGTGGTTGCCATGGTCTCCCAAGGACTTGATGCACCAGTTTAGTCCTGTGCCCTTCTCCTGTGCAAGAAGCTGCTGCTTGAGATCTCTGTGCTCTGGCACCAGCCGCCTCAACCCTGAGTGAGCAACTGCAGACAGGGAAGGAAATCTTTGCATGCAGTCTGCCAATGATTAATATATACTGCTTCACCCAGAAACAAACAAGAAGCAAATGAATCGTGATTTTGCAAATTGTTAAGCTGCTGAGGGAATAAAATGAAACATAAGCAGAGAAATGTGTTCTTAAACTGCATGCCTCTGCTTCGAGTGCCAAGTGGCCCGGGCCGGCAAGGGGTGGGAGCACCTGCGTCCCCCAGATATCCAGTTGTTGTTCATAAATATCTCTGCCTCAGCAACAAACCATCTTTCTGTGCTCCAGAGCAGCAGCCTTTATCTTCACCAGCTGGGAAAACCTGTCCCATACAAACATGTTCATTCAACAAGGGGGCTGGGCTGCAGATTTGTTTGGGGTTTTTTTTTTTCCCCCTGTGTTTCAAAATAGTCTTGTGCATTTTTAAAAAGAAAAAGCACAAGCATTAAAAGCTCTGTGTCGCCCTATGCTAATTAAATTTATGATTAGAGCTGATGACAAAAGCCGAGTCTTGTACAGTTTTTGAGGGGAGGTAGGACTTGGTTGGGACTGAGGATGGGAGAAATGACTTGTCTACTTGAAAAGCTCTCTGGCTTTTCTACAGGAAAAGCTGCTTTCCAAAGTACCAGGAAAATCTTTAGGGATAAGAAACTCAAGCTGAGTACAGGAGAAAGACTTGTTCAAGGACTGACTTATGTATCTGGGACTGAGAGTGTGGTTGAGAGGGGTCCTCTGTTTACAACAGAAGGACTAACTTGGAAAGTAAGGACCTGCTATCTGCCTCTTTCTCAGTGCTTCCTGAAGGGGGGAAAAAAATTCTAAAACCAGACCACAGTCCTGCTCAGTTCCTTTCTTCAGAGATGCTCTGACCTTCTGTTCCATGTCTTCTTTTTATTCAAATTTATGCAAAGATAGAAGTTGCAGTGCATGAATTTACTAAGCTATTGTCCCTTCCATGTAGAATAACCTTCTTGTGTTCCTATCCAGTTCTTGGAATTCAACTCTGTACTTTTATTCTGTGGTCAGACTGGCCTCAAAGCAAGTGATTCTCTAGCAATATTCTGGTAAGACAGGCAAAGATGTAGTCTACTGCTATTTTTAAGATATTTTCAGTGTTTGAATCTCTGCATACAAGAACAAATGTCCTTTTTCAATATCTCTTGTAGAGCTGCTTCAACTTTTAGCTTTTTTTTTTTTGTCCTTAAGTCTTGGGCAGACATTCACATATACTCAGACGGAAAAATATGTAGGCTTTGAGATTTTGGTTTTGTACTCACTGGAAAATGACATTCAGTAGTCATTAATTCAGAAAATTAAATCAATCCATTGTTAAGCTATGGCTGCAGTAGGTGGTTTTCCTTGGTTGTTAAATTGTTTTGTACATCTCTGTTGCACTTGAAAGATAAACTATAGGGATAAGATTTCTGCAATGTGTCATTGTGCTTAACTACTTTTTACCTTTGATATAAAACAAACAAACCCCAAACCAAAATACAGTAAAGAAGCAAATCAGCTGGTACAACAACCACCCTTGGTGCTGATCCCGCTGGCTGTATGACTGTCGAAGGGACTGGCTGCACCGTGACTGGCATGTGGTACAGCATAGACTCTCAGAAATGGTTTGCTTTGGCGTTCTTGCAGCTTTGGTGTCAAGAGAGCAGGTGGTAGGGCATAGTGTTCATCACTGTTTTTTTTTTTTTTTGTGGGTACTAAGTCACTTAACTATATGATTTCTGTTCCATAGTATTGTCTGCAATGATCTATTGGTTTGGGGGGGGGGTGTTTGGGTTTGTTTGTGGTGTTTTTTCTTTTTTTTTTTTTTTTAATAGTCTTCTCTTAGTTGTGTGGGCTGCTGTACAAGTCTGTTATCTAGCAGATACCTCGGATGTTCCTGTCTCCTGGTTTGTGTTGTCTGTTGTACGCTAATGCAAAGTGCCAGGTCAGATAATGAGACAAGATCAGTGTCATGTGCAGCTCTGAAGTGACATTAGATCACTTCACGGTGCTGCTAACTAATCTCTACTGCTGGAGTCTTTTGCCTTTCAGCCAACTGTGAACATTTTCTGTATTGTCTGATTCAATTTCTTCCTAATGTAACTGGAATTTTTACATTTGTCCTTACTGTTTGCTTGGTGTCAATTGAGAGAAAACCTGGTAAAGAATAAAACACATCATAACTTTTTATGGTGTTTTCCTATTTCTTTAACTCTTTGCTGCCCGTTCCTTGAGGACAGAGTTGACAGACTTGTAGTTATAGTAGCTGGAACTTGCACTGAATTTGAGCCAGCGGTTTTTGGAAGTCAGTGGTGCATTTGCTGTCTTGATGGTTGTGGTGCATGGTACTGAAAGTATCAAAGCACTAACTTTTGTGTCTCAGTCTAGGCATGATGGTATTATCTGATGTCCGTGTGGACTGCCTGCTGTGCAAAAGGTTCATGGCATATCGAGATCCTTCTTAATGCAGCTGCCTGGCCTGTGCCTGCCCTATCTCCCATGGTTCTAATGTAGGTTCATACTTCTTGGCAGCTTTTCTTAAAACATATGAGTAAGCTTTTTCCCTTTTATCTTGCTATGTTCCTGATTACTGGTCAACTCCCCTAGACTAAGGAGCCATTAAAGTTAGCCTGGGTTTTTAGAAAGGTACCCATCCATGATATTAAAGAGCTTTTGGTAGCATTTTACAGGCCCATGCACAATAAGCCTTAGGACACTTTTTGCTTTATGTGATCTTTGTGTGAAATATGTCCTCCCAGTTATCATAACTCGCATTTGCAGTACGCATCTACCTGATGCTACCAGAGAAGACCTAAAGAATAACACCTTAGCCTTAGCTTTTCTGCTTGGGGAATAAAAATACAAACACATGAATGCACTCCAGAAGAAGTGAAGATCAATGGGTTGTGTCACACAAAACTTAGAGGTTGTGTTCCTGCTTTTTATGAGGATTGAATGCATAGCAACATTTTTAAAATTCTTGGCAGGTTTCAGTTGCCATAGTATTACTGAAAGGTTGATATTTAGACAGGAAAAAAAATGGACAAAACTGGAGCACATGCCAAAGGATTGTGTCTTGGATGTACAGCCCAACTGCAGACCAAACTGAGGACTTGTGTGCTTCTTGGGTACAGAGCTACACTACACTTGCCTTTAGAAAAGCAGCAGCACAGCGACATAGTAAGCTCTTAAAAAAAAAAAAAATTCTTCAAAATGAGTGTTTTGATATCAGGAAGCTTCAACCCACATCTTCTATAGAAAAAGGTCACAGCAAGTACTGTTAAATATAGATCCAGAACTGTGTGAACAGAAGCTTTCTGTGCCTAACCGGGGCATCAACACATAGGCTGGAAGCCAGGGATGTGAAGCGAAACGAGTTAACTTACACTTAGTAAAGCCAGATTTTAGTTTAGTGCTGGAAGGCAGCTTGCCCAGCACTAGTTGGGTTTTAATTGCTCCATGTTTTTAAAGCAAGCAAATCTTTTATCTGTGATAAAAATGGACTGAAAATGTCAACTTTCTTGAAATTAAACAGCCTGTCTTTTCAAACCTTTTTTTGTTCTTGAAGATGTATTCTTTTTTCTGTTACGCCAAGTCCAGTTCTCATTAGTTCCTATGGAATTACGCTTGGAAGAGAAGGGCAGATTTGACTTCATGGCTATCGTTATTCTTCGCTCTGCAATTACCAACACAGATCAATCTAGAAAAAAAACACGTACCTACTTTAATTTTCATTAACAGCTGAGCTATACTGTGTTTCTAAAGGGAACAAGGCCTAGTAAGCATGCTTCTTGTCTCTCTCTTCTATTTTATTTTTAAAGTCACTTGAATACTATAGACACCTCAGTAGGTAATCAGGATATCCTTAATTAGAAAATCTACTTAATTGGGACATCTTCCTGAGAACTGAATTAAGCCTAGTGCTATTTAATTATACTGCTTAGGGAAGCTTCAGTTTCTCTTATCTACACTTCCATTGACAGTTTGTTTTGGAAACTCTTCCCCTACTCAAAATACTGCTTAGCTGGGACAAACCCTGTCAATCAGGGTGAGTGGATGCTGCTCAGAGGTTCTCATCAGGCAGCCTGCATGGTTGCCAGAGAAGCTTCTTCAGTTGTGTGAAACAGGATCCTAGGCTGGACCTGGCCAAGGTAACACTCAGAGTTGTTCAGAGAGCCCAGAGCAGGGTGATGAAGCACCTCAGCTCCCAGAGTGGCTGAGACTGAAGTATTGTACAGATGTGTCTAACTCTGGGATTCAGCTGTGGGTACTAATACCCCAGAAGCACTATAAAAACTTTACTGCATAAGCTAACTTTTTGGTTTTTTAATACGGTTCCTTGCCAGCTAAAGCTGTGTGGAGCATATCATAGTACTCCTTGATCTGAGCTTTAAATTGGATCAGAAGGTATATACCTCTTTGATACATAAACTTATTTTGAAATCCATGCCTCCATATTTTTCAAGGTTGTTGATTATGTCACAGTATGATAGCACGCTATTTGAATGGAAAACAGGGGGGAGGGAAAGACTTAGATGTATCGCTTCTGACACTAAAGCCACACATACGACAGTGAAAAATGAGAATTCAAGCATCGGTGCCGCTGCTAGAATTAATCTGTGGTTCACAGTGTGAACTGTTGATGTGTGATGACCATGTATTTATGCTAAAAATATGTCGTTGCAATAGAACGGTGCTTTAGTTAACTAGGTCCATTTTCAAATGAAAGCATCAAACTTGCAAATCAAGCAGGTTTTTGTTAATTGCTGTATTTTAATGTCTCTTCTAATAAAAGATATTATCTCTCTTTGCATAACTCAAAACTTTAAAAAATGCTGAACTAAAATGTCTGGAATATCTGCCAGCGTTATGACTTGTTTTTAAAGATGCGGTGCCAAAATAAAATAAATCTGAGCTTCCCTCAAATTATCACACACAAAGATTTTGTTGGTAGAAATGTTATTTGTTAAATGAGATGTACATGCTTCAAACAAACTTTTTTGAATAAGGCTTGTGGCATCCCTGCTTGCTTAATTTCAGCAAAAAACTTTATTAATGTGTCCAGTAATTTATATATTTAATTAACTTGCATTCCCTTGCTCTTTAAGGGCAAGCTTTTTAGTCTGTTTTGGCTAAAACCCCTACGTTTAAAAAGTTCACATTTACAAATACCAATGACTCAGTATTTCTAGCATCGTTATTTGCACTGGAACTCTTGTTGCTCTTCCTCTCCTGAGTGGGAAAGAGTGATGTTGTACAAAAAACAAACACTGCAACATAGAGCAGGTGCATAGAATCAGAAAATAGGAAAGATTCAAGACTGGTTATGCACAAAAGTGAAGCCAATCAGTCCGTTTCATTTTCTGGGGGAGAGTAACATCATAGCAAACTTTCAATTAAGTGCAAGAGTTACTTTTCTATTTTAACAGTCACTTTTGGTACATGGCTGGTGTAATTAGTGACATACCTGGCATTGTAAATCCTGGCATGAATAATGCGATGAATGTAATGCCTTTATTTCAGCCTTCCAGTTGCAATACTTGGCTTTTATTCTTAATGACTGCACAAGGTCAGGCTTTGTTAGTGCTTTGTATATCAAACAGATAATACTTCTCGTTTTGAAGAAGAGATGTCTAACTGCACTAAGTACTAAATCCTAAGTTCTGACCTTAGGGTTCTATGATAGTCTCAGCTCTGCAGTTGGGGGAGACATGCAAAGGTAGATGTAGACAGGTTTTATAGTTGTCTGCTCCTGAGCCACCTGCAGGAGCTCCCAGGCTGATAAGAGATGTTGCTGCTTCCCCACATATCACAGAATGACAAGGGTTGGAAGGGACCTCTGGAGATCATCTAGTCCAAGGCATGCTCTAGCTCTGTTTGTTTAAGCATTACCCACCATTAAACCCTGCTTTGCACCTCCCCCTTACACATTTGTGCTCCTCTGTAGATCTGTTCCTGGCTGTTCATGTGGGTTTTGGAGGTAATTGTCAGGAGCAGCCTAAACTAGTATAAACACTGTATAAACTGGCATACAACTTGCCAAAGAGCAGATTGCAGTGAAATGAATTAGATTTCTAGTTGACTTAAAACTTGCATAACTGCTGAGGATAAACAAAGCTGAAAGTCAGACTTGGGTCTGTGTGGTTCCATTTACCAGCAGCTACCTGTGAGCACACCCTGCCTGTTGCAAGACATTTCTGTTGATTTTTCATGGAAATTGTCCCATTGATAGTAAGGGCTGTCCTGTCATCATGAGGTTTGAAAAGTAGCTTGAAGTACATTCAGCAGCAGGCAAATACTTAAGCTAGGCAGTCAGCTGCATTGGTCCATCCATCTTTAAGCAGAAAACCATATTTCCCATAATATTTGAGTGAAGCTATTAACCAAGCTCAGTGCTTTGAATTACCTTGAAAAGCAATCTACCTTTTAATCCTTTCTTTCTGGTTTTCAAAAACAGCATTTAATGCCCATTTCAGAGATAAGCAATTGCAGCAATTTCTTTGGACCTGGTCATATTAGGAGTCCATTGAGGCAAAATCCTATAGCAGTGCTGGAGGGAAGGGGGGTTGGGGAGGGGGAGGGAACAGCTGGGCTCAATCCTTAGCCCAGGCTCCATGTGAGCTGGGGCAGCTTCTGCTACTGCAGTAAAGATTTTTGGCAATCACAGAGCACAAATGCAGACTGGATTTGACTAATTGCATCCTTGCTTATGCACAAGTGGTGCATAATAGATATTTACAAATCAGGCTGCTTTTCAGCCATCAACACAATCCTGTGTTTGGAAGATGGAGTCCTGCTAATTTCATTTTGTGCTCTAAAACAAGAATGAGTAAAATGAAATGAGGTTTAATACTGATTCTGTGCAAATCTTTCCATTGTAGATTGCTACAAATGAAAGTAGTATATGTAATCCCATTCATATGGGCTTCATGGCTAAGATCTGAAACAGTTTTATACATTGGAGCCTGTAATGCTAGGTAAAACACATGTCTGGTGCTCTAACTCGAAGCAGAGCTTTGAATGGATTTTGGTTGTTGAAGATATTTCTACCACTGGCTTGGGCTGTGTTAGTTGGGGAGCAAAAAAGTCTTAAAATCTGTAGGTTTAGACCTGGTTCTGCTAGTTAGCGACTCTGCTTGTTCCACTGGAAATGTTTCTGAAAATTAAAAATTTTTGAGATATACCATATTCCGTACGTGGTTGGGATGGAGAAGGAGACTGAAATTCTTCTTATAACAGAGTTGTTATAATTCCCATTGGTGTATTGAAATAGGACATTTGACTTCATCAGTAGCTACTTGTAAGGAATTCACAGGAGTGGCAAAAAGAGGGGAAGGAGTTTCCTTTCCTGGGATATTTCACATACTGTTTTGGAAGAAAAGAATTCACTCTGACAAATTCCATTTCTGCCTTTGTTTCTTATCTATGTGTTGGGTTGGGAACGATGCGTCTCACCTTCAGAAAGAATTAGATATCCTGATAATGAGTAGCACAGTATACACGATATTACTTGACTTCATTTTTTTTTATCCATAAGGATATTAGAAAAGACTAGCTATTAAATTAAGTCCTTGAGGCCATCTCTTTTATTATTGTTTTTCCTTCCCTCCCTCCTGGTGTACTGATTTGGTTGCAGCCTTAATTGGGCCATTGGCTTTTTTTGATAGCAATGATAAAATCCTAGAGGAAAGGTAAAAAAAAAAAAACCAAAACAAACACACACAAAACAAATCAACAACAAAATCTGACATATTAATCTTAACTATTTGCTTGAATCTCCACCAGAGCTGCTTTGGTGACCCTGACAACTTCTCATTCCTGTTTACTTTCTCTGTATGTTCAAGTAATCAGGTTTGATTTGCACGAATACCCATGAAAAGCACTTTTGCAGCTGGGTAACAGACGCTGCTGTAGAACACAGGACAGGGACGCTTTCCAAGACAGCAACATCATCTCCTCTCTTCTCTGTTCATGCTCAGATTCTTTCTCCTTTCTTCTTGGTCCCATCCCATCTCTTCAAATTTTAGTGACCCCATATCACACAATTTTTGCTCAGGAAATAACTTCTATTGAAGGCATAAGAGAGTCTTGCTGTTGTGGATTGCCCTTTCCCCTGTTACAGCGTGTGACTAACTCCCCTAGAACAGAAGCCGCTCATAAGCTGTGGCGGCAGAATGGGGTCCCGGGGTTTAATCCAGTAACTCAATGCATTGTTATTTAAAAGGCTTTTCTGTAGAGGGAAAAATGTTTCAAAAGTTTAATACTTTGTAGAGATAAACTCTTCCTTTTAAAGTCATCGTTGTCTTGTTCTGATACATCATCTCTGAAGAAATAATTCAAAACACTTTTATGTCCATCTCTGTGCTGCCTGCAAGTGAAATAGAAAAGCAGGCTCTGTGCTCTAATACTGAATTCAGAGTAGGGACTTTTGTGAGGTTAGGGCTCACATCTGATTCTTTTTTTCCCCACTGTTTTTGTCCTCTGTGCATTTTTTTCCCCCCTTAGTTTATCCTTACATTATAAGAAGTCAGAGCAAACACCAAGTACCCTTTTGAGAGAAAGAGATATTCAGCAAGGACTGATTTAAAGTAACAGCAGGTAGTTCTGTGGGGAGCCATGGAGCGCTGCTGGTCCTGCTCTCCTACCCAGAGACAGCAGTGGTAATCTTAGAAGGGGCCAAGCACCTCCATTTCCTGAGATCTTGTGTTTAAACAAAACCAAGCAATGGAAAAAACGAAAACCAAAAAAATCAACCCAAAAAGTTGTCTCAAAAGGAATTTGAAAGCAAAGAGAATTAGTCCAATACATGATGAAAATGAACATTGTAATTTTAGTCCATTATATTAAACTGATGTTTCATGCACGTACTGCTGTAACCATTAAAAAATAGTTAAAGCAGGACTATTTTGAAATCCAAAAGGGTTTTATAAAAAATAAATAGAACATGTCTTTTTGTCTCATTTATTTTCAAAGGAAGTTCCATGCAGACGCCTCACTTAAGGGGAAGAACGCTCTCACAAAGCTGATTCCCATTGAGATCCAGGATGGTTTAATGATTTAAAGATCACGCTTTTGGTTCGGTGGTATCGACAGTGCAATTGAGACTGCCTGACTTGAAAGGGGAAATGAGTTATTATACTTATTCTTATATGTCTGTCTCCCAGTCTGACCATAGATTCTGATTTGACCAAAGGAATCATTTTTGTGGCATGGATATGCAGCATTGCAATGATGAGTCTTCTGCCTACCAGACTGCCTGAAATTCCGAGCATCCTTGAGTTTCAAAATAAACTGGAAAGAGTTTTAGTTTTCTTTGTGAATGGCTGCGGCCAGAGGTCACGATTAGTGGTTTGCAGGCAAATGAGCAGCTTTCCAGTGGGTAAAACAAGCAGAGGATGGAGTGAGACCAAGTCTGAGGAGTAAAATCTTTATTGAGGTTGTGCATCTTAAAATTCACAGCACCTAAGGTCTTGTTTAAGACTGGGCAAGTTTCCAGTGAATAATGGACACTTTGTCTCATTTTGCAAAGGCAGCAGTTCCTGGCAACCACAGAAAAAGGAAAACATCATTGCATTTTCAAACCATGTTTTTCAGACTTGGAAACTGAGAGCTTTTAAATTTGATTGGGATTTAAGGACCATAGATGATGGCTTTTCTGGCCTTTCTGCACTAAAAGCTTCCACACACGTTAAGCTTTGAAGGCTGCAGAATTTCACTTTAAAAGCTAAATTGCATTTAAGTTGTGGGGGCATATAATAGCCCACAAAAAACTAATGCTGCTATTTTTCTGCTGTTTAAATGCCAGCCAGCAAAAATCTGAGCCAGACACTTGTGGATCCACACTGAGCAGCCCAGTCTTTTTTTTTTTTTTTTTTTTCCTTACTCTTGGCAAAGTACAACTTTCTCACTGATTTGCTAAGAAGAAAATTGCTTTGGGGTGTAATCCCTAAACAGAAGACTTAAGCTTGTTCACAGTAACAGCGTAATTTTAATTATCATAGAATCATAGAATGTTTTGGGTTGGAAGAGACCCCTAGAGGTCATCTAGTCCAACCCGCATACTCTATAGTTTACAAACATTGGTATCAGCAGGCCGTCCTTTAGAGTTTCATCCATGAAAATGAATCCTCTTGTGTATTAGAAAAATATACCGGACAAGGAGGTAATTGCAGAACACTCCATGTCTTCAGATATGGGTGAATATAAATGGATCAGGCTTACAGAAGTCTTGGAGTGTGGGGCTGCTAAACTAAAATTCATTGGGATGCACTTGACAATGTCAGTTGGAAGTTTTGCCACACGAACTTCTGCACATTATTCTTTCATAAGGGTATGACTTTCTTGTCAAGCACAGAATACAAGTAGAAACCTCAATATTAGATGCAGCAGTAGGTAACTTAAATGTTTAATGTGCCCTTTGCATTTCTATCAGTCACCTGTTGGCAGCTGCAGGCAGCCATTCAGGGAGGGATCAGGACATGGTATAGCAGTGTTTGATGAGCTCGGGGGGGTGTGTGAGGGTGTGAGTGTGCTTTGAGAAGGTAGGATATTGCCAACCCAAATCATTGAAGAATGAGACTGATCTCCCTTTCTATCCCCAAATAAGTTTGGGGGTTTTTTTAAACTGTAACTTTAAAAAAAAAAAAGCGATGGGACTCTGCTACACTTTAGGCTGGTTTTGTTTTATTTTTTTTCAAGGTACTCTAGGAAGGAATGTACATAAAACTAACTAAACAAAAATACAGGGATTTAAAAGGTTGGAGGCTCATAATGACACTCTGAGATTTCTATGATCCAAGTTCCCATTTCTTTTTTTAGGCTAATATTTTCTTAAATTGTTGTTTTCTGAAACCTTGCGGCCAATCGACTCAATTGATAGCTATTAGCAAGAAGGGAACAAAAAAAAGTGGGGTTGGAAGGACCATTTGATTTTGTGCAATTAAAAAGGTCTTTTTAAAAGTAGGCAGCAGTAGAGAGTAGTTTTGCCACGCTCCCACATATTTCTATTTTTTTATCCATCCATAAGTGTTTTTTTTCTGTTTTAATAGATCTTTGTTATGTACGTCAAATAAATGCAGTCCATGGAGACCCTCCATGTGATACCTCTATTCCTTATTGCAAACTCCTCGTCTCTATGAAGGGGCATCTTTCTAAGGCTTTAGAGCCTCTTCATGTCAGAGACTGAAAGAGCACTGATAAATTGGGTCAACGTTTCTGTTGTGTATTTGAAAGCAGTGCATGTATATTTAATATCTTCTAATATTTGATCTTTTACATATATAGCTTAGCTGAATTACATGATATAACTCTCATTTGATGCGTGAGTCCACTAGAGCTCACACTAGATACTAATCTGTGTTGAGATCAGGTTAATAATGCATACAACTTCCGTGAGACATTTCTAAAAGTAACCCGGGATGTTAAAAGGGTCAGCCTACCTTCCTCTCTGAAGCCGATTTTCTCTGAAATAATGAGCTGACACCATTTTGAGACTTGTTCCCAAACCAGCCTGTGTTGTTAGGTGCTGAGGTCCAGCAATGTATTGGGGGTAAGGACATTGCTGCTGTGTGGCTTGCCTCAGGGCCTGCTTAATTTAAAGGGGGAACTGCACTGAGAGAGTGGGGGGGATGTGAGTGTGCTGTAAAAAGGCAATACATTTAGCAGTAATCCCTGTTACTAATTTCTTATCACATAGGTCCAGGTGCTGCCCTAGCATGGCTCCATTAGTTACTGAACATGGGATAGGGCTGAAGCCACAGGTGCTCTGTGCGACCCATGGGACAGCCTCTTTGCTCTGGGTTTCAAGCACGCACTTCAATAACCACCAAATCCCCCATACGTGCTTGAGGAGATGGTGTTCGATGTTCTCCTCCTGGCAACTCAGGTGCGGCTCTGAAATATCTTCTGCTTTTCTGCTGCCTAGGTGCAGTGTGACAAGGAAAGAATGTTTTCCACTTGGATACACAGGATCCGTCACACTTTCCATTGCAATGTCCTGTTCCTAGCATGACAGTGTTAATGAGAACAGCAGATGACAATTAAACATTCAGGTGCAATCAATGTAATGAGGAATATGAGTCAGAATTGTCTCTGTTGTCATTTCCATCATGTTAAATTGCCAGCCTGGCATCTCATATGCCTTCCTCTGATGCTGATTCTGAGTGTTAAGGATGAGGCTGATGGGACCTCCTCAAGCAGCTGTTTGGAAATTCTGGCTGGGAAGCACTCTCCCCACAAGCAATATCACGCTCTGCTCAGTTTGTTAAATATATGGTGAGGGATTTACAGGCTCGGGCTAGACAAGATTGGCAGTGTAGAGCTATATCATGCAAAAAGAAGATTGTGCCCCCAGAGGTAGTAATCGTTTCCAGGGTTCTGTGGTACAAAAGGGTGCTGGGTACACGTTTCCCTGCAGGGTACAGTGGCTGTCAGCCAGCGTGGAGTGTAGAGTGAAGCGTGCTTGCAGCCTTTCTTATGCCCTTCAAACAGAAAGGACACTGTATGAGCAGGAAAAGTGTATATTCCCGTCGGTGACACCACCTTCAGTTGATTTCTTGATGTCAAGCACTGGAATGGGCTGCCCAGGGAAGTGGTCGAGTCCCCATCCCTGGAGGTATTTAAAAGATGGTCAGACGAGGTGCTTGGGGACAGGGTTTAGTGGTGGGATTGCAGTATGTTAGGTTGACAGTTGGACTTGATGATCTTAAAGGTCTTTTCCAACCTAAACGATTCTATGATTCTATCCCAAAGATTGAACTGTTCAGTTCTCCAGGGATAGACAACTTCTGCTTCATTTATTATGGACTTGCTCTGCCCATGTGCCAAACTGACCAAAGCGGTGGTAGGCCATCTAAAAAAAAAAAAAAATCTCGCTTGAACTGGAGTATACATTTGCGATTGAGAGGTTCTACCCAGTAGCTTCTCTTTGCTCAAAAAAATCATTTGGGAAAACTCTGGACCATGTGCAAGCACCTACCCTTCCCCTTTGATTTGGCAACTTTCTGGGGACTGACATTGGTCGGTAAGAATGAATCATATGAATCCAGTTCCTCATGTAACACTCCTTATTACCCAAGAAATATTCGAGCACCAGGGTGCTGGGCAGGCTGTTGTATTGAATTGGTCTTGTCCTTTTGCTGTTCTCACTCAAGTAATCAAGCCTCAAGTGAGTATGTGCATTTGCCAATCTATGTGCTGCAAAAACACCCGTATAACTGTGTTAAGAGGAATACTCTGTTTCATTACAGGTTACAATTTTTCTTGGTTGCTAGCAGGTTTTTGCTGAAACTTGAAAATAAGGCTCTCAGAAATTGCCAATGTGGGCCCTGCTGCTATATCTTATTGTCCTTCCAGATCTTTCCTTGAATATTAGCTGAGTAATAAGTTGTTTAACAAGGTTGGTAATGTAAATATATCCCTTATTCCCATGCAAACAGCCTTGAAAGGAAAAGTATGAGGCAGTGAGAATTAATAGGAAGGCAGTATCATATGTGCTAATTCCACTTTATTTCTAACTGTTTTATTGAAAAGTCAGTGAGCTTTTCATTTTGTGACAAGGCCTGTGACTTGGCAACATAACTGGTGCAAACTGGACTGCCTGGACAAGCTTGATATTTAAATAGGATCTAACTCTGGGAGGTAGGAATGTTGCACTGTGCAGAATCTAGTTTTTAAGAGTTTTTGGAGAGGTCTGAAGGTGAAAAATTTCCAAAAGTGCTTGGTGAAGCACAGGGTAATGCCAAGTTTTCTTTATGTCTAAGAAGAATTTAAAACTGAAAGGCACAAAAATAACAACTCCCCCTTCTTCATACTTTTCCTTTGGCTCTGATTTCCACAGCTGTGACTTCCCAGCTGCCCTGGCTTCTCTGAGACCTTCTGAGCCCTAGTTCATGCTGAACTTCAACCTTGAATTGAATCTGTGTCACTCCTTGTAGGAAGGGAAGGAAAAAAATGCATAAGTGTTAACCATGGCCATAGAAAATGCCAACTGGGGATGAAGCTTAAATATTAATCTTTCAACAATTAAGTGGCATTTGTTCTCAGGCCATACAGGTAACCGTCCTGCAATCACTCTACCCAGTAGGCAATGTGTCTGCTTAATTTAATGTCTCTGCTTGATCATATCTCGCTTCTGTCTTTGAGCTTTCCCAGCCACCCCCACAGTAACAAATCTAGTTCACCCCTAAAGCTATATGTACAGCGGATTGAACAGGTGATATGCTAAACAATCCCCTTTGCTCAAGGTGGAGGTACAGAAAGGCTGTTTAAACCATTGAATGCTTTTCCTCCTTTTCCTTGATGTGTGTTTCTTCCTTTTGTTTTGCTTTTCCCCCTGCCCTCCTGCAGTAGATTACTTCTAACTCCCCATCCCCACTGCCTGCTACTTCTCTTGGGGATAGTGAAATGCCTTCATCCCCTTTTTGCAAAACCTCACTTGCAATCAACAGCCAGCTCCAACTCCTCTGAGAGCACTGCTGCTGTGAGAGCTAGTCCTGGCCTCCTGTGGGAAGATTGGTTTTTGGCAGGGTCACCAGCCTGGCCCAACTCACTGTGCAGCTGTGAGACAGGGGAAGGGGTGAGGTGCAGACCGGTAGAGGAGAAGGCTGCCCCAGAAGCAGAAGTTTAGTAACTCAATCAGCTTACACTGAGAGTGTAGCTGCACTTTTAACATATGTTTAACTACATGATCCACTGTGATGTAAAGATACCTGAGCAGGCTCTGAATGAGCTGCCTTCCTCATTTCTTAAGTCCCAGATGCAGTATAGCTCCATTAGCATGGCAATACACCTGAACTAATGAGTTTGGGTAAAGCTGATGCTGCTATATTGCCTTCCCTTCTGGTGCTAGCTCATTTCCAGCCAGCTCAGATGTCTCTTAAGTGCTGTTTTGCGTGATACAGATAAACCCTAAATAACCTGTGCAAGGCAAGCATGGAGTCCAGTAAGACACAGGTGAATCTCTGTTTCCTGAGCTGTCCCTCTGATCACCAGACTAAGCCCATTAACCTCTAATATGGTACATTGTATATATATGTTACTGTGTGCAGCCATTGTACTACTTGTTGTCTTGCCAAAGCTTTTGGAGGTTACTGCTCTGAGCAGAAGGAAAAGGTCTCAGGTAGGAAATTCTGAGGCTGAAAGAAGAAATGCATCTCACTGCAGTATCTGTTCATTTTAGTTGGAGGTTTTCTTTTTTCTTTTTTTTTTTCTCTTTTCTCCCCCCTCTCCCCTTACCAGATGTTGAGATGTTGTCGTTCCTTAACTAACTTGAAAGCCTCAGGTATTCAATGCTTCTCTAAGCTGTAAATCTGGGAAACCCCTTTGGAAATAGCAGCTACAATATGCTAACAATGACTGCATCACACAATACGTTGAGATGAAAAGGAGATCATTTCCTTGATCTCACTTCAGAAGACTGGCATGTCTCTTGGCAGAACTCATTTGGATATTGCTCTCTGTAATTAAAGAGTGTATCATCATGCATACAGGGCATGGTTGAAAGAAGGTCTCTGGGAGGCTGAATTAGAGTTGCACAGACAACCGTAATTTTGGCATTTCCTAGTGTTCAAATACTTGACTTGCAGCTCTAATAGTGTTTCCTTTTTTTTTTTTTAATTATTTACAAGCCGTTTCCTAGGGGAATTGATTTTCTTGTTTAACTCTGGACTGCTATCAAGTAACATGTAATTCTTGGTCACATAAAACATTGGCAGGGTTGGACCTACATGTCACTTGGATTGCTAACAAAGCAACGGTGGCTGTAGGTTGCCATCCCATGACTGGACCCGTGCTAATTTGAGATAGGCACTTAGCCACTGGGTTTAACAGATGGTGAATATCAGAAGTCAGGAACCTTGGTTTCTGTTTTTGGTGCTGGTTTACTCAAGCTCTATATTCCTTTTTTTGTTGTTGTTCTTTTGCTTTTTGGATTATGAAAAAGTACATTACTTCAAGAGCATTTTAAGACCAGGGGTTACCAGCTTCTTTCATTACAATACACTCCTCCCAAATCTGGAAGAGCTATTTTAATCTATCACCTTCACACCGGGCTTCACACTTTAAATCTCTATCTGATCTGTTTATGATTATTAGTGCAATCAGCCCCCTTCCTTCTTGGATTAATTAATTAGAATAGTCCTAAGGACTTTCTTCTGGAGGTACAAAAATAACTTGGGGTATGTAGAAACCAAGGAAAAAGAGATTCCAGATCAAGGCGTTCTACACTCCAGTCATATCATGTTCACGCATTTACAACGTATATAGCAACTCTTTCTATGAGTAATACAGCGTAATAGTTCAATGTGTAAGCATCTGTGTTTTCTCAGTTGCGATATGTCTGAAAATATGTCTGCAACATTGTCTCTATTGCCTTAAACAAGAGGTATTTGTCTGTACTGTGTTGATCCCGTTGCCTATAATTTGGTGGTTGGTTTGTGCAGTCCTGTCTTGATGTCTCCTGGTGACTGCTGTTAACATCACACCAATGATTCCTAGATAATGTGAAAACACAGAGTCATTGCAAGAAAAATAGCATGATGGAAATGCATTCAACAGCTTTATGCTGCATTTTTAAATCTAAATTCCTGAATAGGGGTTTCATCATTTCCCACTCGTTAATCAGTGCAGGAGCAGGGTAAGGGGGGGAGGATTGAGCTGAATTGGGGGCAACATGCAAAAGGTAGTAGAGAGGTCCAGGAGGTGTAGGGCTGCTTTAACTGAAATCTAGAGTTTAGTTTTGCCTAATGTTTTCAGTTAGGGCTTTTTAGATTCCAACATATGAACAATACAGAAAAATAATTTTGAACACAAAGACCATCCTGTTATCTTAATAGTTCAGTGTAAGGTAATGTAACATCTTCTACATCATTCCCTTTTATCATGTGTAATCAATGTTATACTTAATGCAGCATGACTTTTCAAGTGATTAAGGACCTGGTGGGGACATTAACAATGTAAAACTTTATTTGCATTTACATTAATGATTTTAGAATGAGAGTTTTATTATATTAATGAAGGCTGCTGAGAGAAGGGAAAAACAAAGCTGAAACTCCCCTAATGTCTGTCTTTAATAGAGTACTCTCTGCTCGCGCTTTGTTGACATAGGTGCTTATTTGCATAAAGGAAAATATGGGCATTTGGAACTATTAATTATTGAATGTCTGATGTACTTTGTGGTAATTACTCGATTAATTGAGTTATTTTAGGAGGGGGTTTACAGAAATGTATTTATTTATACAACAATTCAAAGGGGAGGGAAAAGTTTTTAAAATAGCTGCATATGTATCATCGTGTTACAATATCTCAATAACAAAATACGGGATAAAAATACCTGTGAGAGTAGCTTACCTTTAGGCAGATGTATCCAGAAATACCATGAACTGCTAACCCTGCGCTGTGCTGTTTCAGTGAATTACAAACCTTTTCAACTGGAAAAGAAAACTTGCAAAGGGAGAGCAGAGCATTGGCTCTTAAGTCCAAGCATTGGCAGGACCTCCCAAGAAAGGGAACAAGCCCTGGATGTGATTTCTGAAAAGCAATGGTGGCTGGTTATTACTGCTTCTAGATGTTGCCTGAAGGAGAAGCTTACCAACAAAACAAAAAAAACCTGAATAAAATTAACTGAATTACTGGAATGGAGTATGCGTCTCTTGAAGCAAACTTTACCTGATACTAGGCAACCTAATAGCGTAAGAAATGAAGAAGTAGCTCCACTCAACTCCTTTGATTTTTTTGCAGGGCAACTCTGAGGCTGCCTTCATGTAAATACCTATGCCAGTAGTTTGCCATATTTTCACAAGATAGTTCTCCCAAATCTCTTCTCAAAAGTAAGAGATCAAAACCTGTCATATTTCTTGTTGCTATGTCAAGTATAACCCTGGCATGAAAAATGAAGATGTGTTAGCGGAAGAGAAGCCCACTGAGAATGTAATAATAGATTTGATTATTTAAGGCAGAAAAATTACAAAACCTATCCATATTGTTTTCATTCTGTCTACTTAATGGCTTTACCTAAACTCTCTTGCTTTGATTTCCCTCCATCTCCCCCAATGGACTAGCACAGTTACTACCAGCAAGCTTCTTTTCTGTAATTTCTTCAAATGATTGGTTATAGTAATTGGGTTTCTTGGCAGACAGCCCTAAAAGTCAGCTTGCTGTCAAGAGATTTAATTTCATTGCATCTTACTCTAACACACATGATGTGACATGTATTAATTAGGAATGCTATGAACAGAGTTTGGGGAACTAAGGATGCGGTCAGGCATTGTGGGACCATAAGGCTCCCCAAAGAGCTAGAGGTTTGTAGCAGGAATATCTCGACAGAAGCAGATAAAAATATCAGGTGAGGTCTGCCAGAACCTCTCATTCTTGAACAGCCAGTGCTGTACGGTAAATAACTCGGGTGATGCTGCTGGAATAGATGGTTCAATGGAGGAGGTGAGTGACGTTAGGTGGGACTGTGGGAATGGACTGGGATCTGCAGTGGCAGAAAGCAGGACCTGGAAGAGAGAGCCCCCAAAGTCCAAAATCTTTTGAGGTCTTTTCCTAACAGCATAAATCTTGATTAAAGTACAGTGGACTCCGAAAACAGTAGCTCAGCTTCAGCTATGACATATATGATTTATAGCTCTGAATCAAGTATTCTCTAGGTATATCTTCCAAGGAATACTAAAGTGAAGACAAGGATAAGAATTGAATTCAGAGGTATTTTTATCAGGCTTTAGAAGACAAGAGACCCTTGCAACACACCTGAATCTAAAGAAAGTAATTTTCTTGGCCTCAGTGGATGAGAATCCTCAGGTCTCAAGTTTTTCATAGTTCTGCACATAAGAAACAATTTTAGGCAGCGTATGCTCAGAATAAGTTACTTGCAGCATAGAATCACTACTGGACAAAACGAGTGGAACTCTGGAAAGGGTTCTGTTGAAATCAGTATTTCCTTTTAGTGAAGGCTGATTTTTAACACAGTGAGTATTACAACAATACAGCAGCAGGAAATAATTCCCTAAAAACTGGTTTAAGTAGTCTATTTCAAACTACAAAGATCAGTAGTTGTGAACTCGCAGTACCCTTTAATTGGTCTTTGTATCAGACTGGTTCTTCAGCAACTTCAGCAACAAATTCAACAATTATGAAAATCTTACGTAGGAGTCTTCCTGCACAAGTTACCTGAAACAGGTCACAATCCAAAACTTTAACTTTTCAGTTTAGTGAGAGTAAATATTTATGGTCCTGGAAAATGCATGTTGTCATTTCCCATCTACAGCTCTGTATAAACAGAGCATTTAAGTGGAAATGCAAATGTTCTTTCTTCTGCACTTCTGTGAATACCTGAAAGATATATAATAGCAGAGCTCATTTTTTTCAAAGGATTTCTTGAAATCAGTTTAAACTTCTCTAAAGATTCGAGCAGGAGGCAGCTGAGAAGAAATGAAAAAGAGTCATGCCAAGGAAATTACATTACTGTCATTGTTAATTTGCTTTAAATAACCATGAAAAGAAGTAGTCTATCTCCTCTTAAAATTTCCCGTTGGCTTACAACCAAGTGGTGAACATTATATTTTATAGACTCTGACATGGAGTCTGTGTTTAAATATTTATCTTTTGAACAGCTATGTTTACAGCTAAAACCTTCCTCCAACTTAAACTTTAGTAATAACGTGATATATTCCTCTTCTGAAGTTGTCTCAGGTGAAATTATATTAGCAGATCAGGTGTTATGAAGTTTTTCAGATCTCTCAGATTATTTGCTCAAATGGGTGCAGTACTTTAAAGATCAAGGTGAAAATGCATGTAGTAGACTACATTCACCCTTGCTTGTAATCTTGTTGGAGCCACTTGGACTTTACCATGCAACACTGTTCAGTATCGACAGTATTGCATATAAGCTTCACTGCTGGGTTTTGAATGAATAGAAGAAATCATTGTCTTATCGATGTCCTGTGAATTTGCCAGCTTCCAAAGCCTTTTTGCAGGCCTTCCCATTGCCACTCTTGTTGCGGTGTTCACGCTGATGCTTCAAAGCCATCAGCTTGGCACTACTGACAGTGTGGATGGAGGGCAGGCCACTACTGAAGTGATCAGAAAATACATGGCTGTGCTTCTGGCTAAGAGATAATTAAGTCAATAAGTTGAGCTTGATTTTTTTCTTCTCAATATTTTTATTTTATAAACTACAAAATAAATATGAGTACCAAGAATGAGCAATCAGAATGCCCTGCAGCGTTTGCCAAATAAGAGGAGTGCTTTTCCCCCTGTACCATGTAAAGGAGCCTTTGAATTTATTGTGTCTATGATTGTGGTTCAGGGAACATGCTTGAGCAGGCATAAATTTTGGTGGAGAGTCAGGTGGGCCTCATAAAGATGCCACTAGGAAGCCTGCAACTCTTGAGTACTAAACTTGTTAGTGTTATAATACCAAGGGAAGATATAAATCTGTTTTAGGTGCCGCATCTATCCCATGCGTATGTAGGTTTGTTTGCCACTGGATAGTGCTGTTACAGTGTCAGCCATAATGAAATCAGAAAAGATTAAGCAGGATAACATTTGTTTGAAAAAAGGTATCCCTGACAACTACATTCAAAAGAAGGGACAAAGTACAAGCCTGGGAGTGTTGGGAGGTCTGGCGGGATGTGGCGTGCTTGGGGCAGCAGCAAGGGCAGGGATGGCTTGACCCAGGCCATCAGTCATGGGCAATGTGGCAGAGAATGGTGTAGGAAGACAGACCGAAGTCCTTCGTGATTCCAGGTCTCCCTGCTTCAGGCAGCCTTTGCCATCTGAGCGTGGGCTACAACTGCAGATCCTCAGAAGCAGCTGGGGGACTGTATTTAATAGCTTCACCTGGAACAATGAAATCAAAATGCCTTTTCAGACTAGGCTTCAAATTCTGCTTTTGCATGCAAAGGCACTTTTCCCGGCTGGGGATGTTTAAGGACAAATAGCTGCAAGATTTTTTTACGCATTTTTTTGTTAAAGTGAATAGTTGTGTTGAAACTGCTAGGTGATTTACAGTATCAGCATGTACCAATGAACTACTAGTTCTAGACATTAGGAAAAGCTTCTTCACTGAGAGGGTTGTCAGGCTTTGGAATGGGCTGCCCAGGGAGGTGGTGGAGTCCTCATCCCTGGAGGTATTTAAAAGAAGGATAGATGAGGTGCTTAGGGACATGGTTTAGTGGTGGGACGGCAGGGGTAGGTTAAAGGTTGGATTCAATGATCTTAAAGGTCTTTTCCAACCGAGGTGATTCTATGATTCTATACTCTGAAAGCCAAGCCCTTACTTTGCTCCAGGTTCTTCATCCACTGTTAGTGAAATAAATTGATCAATAGCAATTAGTCTTATTAATGGCACAAATGCTAGCCTTACACTGGATAGGTTCTGCAGGCTTTGTCTGATTGAATTTATTTGTGTCCTCCTAGGTTAATCAAATATTTCAGAGAAAGGTGATCAGAGAATACTAAATTCTTTGAGTCTATCAGTATTCTGCGCAGCTGTTCCTAGCTATCCAAATCTACTTGAGCTGATGTACATGTATTACATGAGATATTTCTTGTCCAAGTAGATTTTTATTTTTTTGTAAATGCAGTCTTCTTGCAATTAATAAAGCTCTTGGTAGATGCTTTTTGCAGGAAGCAACGTCCTTCACAGAAATACCAAAATAATTTCACAAAGAGAATTTAACACATTAGGAAGATATGGAAGAAAAAAGCCAGCCTGGTGCTCGAAATTGCACTAAGTAATTTTTCTTCTTGTGTATTTTTAATTTAGGTATTTCTGAATTACAACCCAGTAACTATAAACAGATCTTTCTAAATGCACCATGTGCTTTTCTCGGATCTTGAAAATGCTATTTTACAATATGTCTTTAAATTGCAGAAATATGTCAAAGTATATTTCAAAATAAACAGTTTATTCAATAACTTCTGAGAAAAAAAATTATATTTCCTAGATAAGAATATGTGCAATTGTTCCCTTGCTGACACCTCAGAAGTATGACATTTTAAGGATTGTAAAGGTGGAAACTAAATAAAAGTCACTTTTGATTAGAGATATGTTTGCTGTGGTGGTGCAGATAATTTTGTAGAGGAAAAGCTGCACCTGTTTTGTTCAGTGCAGAATTTAGAAGATGGAATTTCATACCACTAATAAATTGCTAGGGGTGTGGGAAAGTTTTTCCTAATTGCAAGTGGCACTTTTGCTTTTGATGGTCAACTTTCTAAAATAAAGTGATACCATGTAATGTTATTCAGATTATCCTTTACATCCCAGCTGCTTTAGCCTGTGCTCTGCTCTGGCCGGCCAGGTTTTACCAGAGTGTAACCTGAAAAAAACACAGTTGGAATTTAATAATCCATCCTGGGCTTAGCCCTTTTAGTTGTGCACAAAGTGCATGGATGGGAGTGTGGCTGCAGGATGCCCAGGAGAGAGAGGAGGGGCAGGCAGGGGCTGTGTGTGTTGTGTCCCAGTGAACACGTGCCTAGCCCCCAGTGTGCAGGGGGTGTGCTGGACCCCCGTCCCAGTGGGGACTGTCCTGCTCTCTCTGCCTGCTTCAGGGCTGGATGTGGGATGGGTGGGATTATCTGGATCTGTGGTTTAAATTCTTAGTTGAGCTTTAGCAGTTGAGTAGTGGTAGTGACAGCAGTCAACCCCAATCCCCCAAGCAGGGAGGGGTTAACAACACCCACCTTCCCCTAAAAACATCCCTGATGCACTTTCTTATATTGCGAAAAATTCCAGCCAGGCAGGCCAGAGGAGAGCTGAAGGTTCGCTTCCCGTTTATCAGGGAGAGGAGTGAGACTTAATTCTTTACTTTTAATAAGTAAAAGTTAAGTAAGAAAATAATTTTATTAATCTCATTAAGGTTGCTTTGTTTTAACAAGCAATAAAAATTATAAATAATTAAAGAACCAGGGAATCCATGTGCTAGTGGGTTATTAATGCAGGCCTAGGGCACATTGTAAGTCATGATGTTGAAGGCAAATTGACTTTAACCAAAAGGCCTGCATTTTAATTACTTAGTCATCCCAGGCCTTTTTCTTTTTCTTGCTATGATAATATCAACTTCTTCGTTTAGTTTTGCTTCACATGAGCAAACAAGTATATTTTGGGTACAAACCCCCCTTTGAAAATCTGCAGTATAGATTTTAATTAAATTTGTGGAGGTAGTCTGCTATAGTCCCTAGCCACAGCACATGGCTTTTCAGCTTCAGCGTACAGAACTTCAGTTTTTTGGAGCACACACCAGCACCACCACCCCTCCCTGTCCAGTCCCCGATTATGATAGACAGTTTTCATAGAATCATTTAGGTTGGAAAAGACCTTTAAGATCAAGTCCAACCTTTAATCTAACCCTGCCAAGTCCACCCTAAGTACCACATCTACCCATATTTTAAATATCCCCAGGGATGGGGACTCGAGCGCTTCCCTGGGCAGCCCGTTCCAATACTTAAGAACCCTTTTGGGTAAAGAAACTTTTCCTAATATCTAATCTAAACCTCCCCTGGCACCACTTAGGGCCATTTCCTCTTGTTCTATCGCCTGTTCCCTGGGAGCAGAGACCGACCCCGCCCTGGCTCCCCGCTCCTGTCAGGCAACTGTAGGGAGCGATAAGGTCTCCCCTCAGCCTCCTCATTTCCAAGCTGAACACCTCCAGGTCCCTCAGCCACTCCCCATCAGCCTTGAGTTCCAGACCCCTCCCCAGCTTCGTTACCCTTCTCTGGACACGGTCCAGCTCCTCCATGTCCTCCTGGGAGTGAGGGACCCAACCCTGAACTCAGCATTCGAGGGGCAGCCTCCCCAGTGCCCAGGACAGGGGCATGGTCACTGCCCTGCTCCTGCTGGCCACACCCTTCCTGATACAAGCCAGGATGCTGTTGGCCGCCTTGGCCACCTAGGCACACTGCTGGCTCATATTCAGCTGGCTGTTGACCAACATCCCCAGGTCCTTTTCCGCTGGTGAAAAAAACAACCCTGACACAATTGACCTTGGCCCATTGATCCAGGCTGTCCAGATCCATGCATGGTGTGTTAAACAAAACCACTTTGGACAAAATGCAATACAAGACTTCTGCCTGAATAAGCCAACTAGAGAGGAGTCAGGTTGTCTTTAAATGTGTACCTGGACTATTCATATTCACTGCTTCTTCTACTTCTTGGGCTTGGTCCTCCCTGAAGGCCTTCCAGACAGCTCAGATGTAGCCCTGGGAAGGTCAGTGGGAGGCTGGTGCAAAGCACAAACCTCATTTAAGCTCAGTGTTGAATGCTTAAGCATTGCAAAGGCCTTGTCCTGTCATTGCACCAAGGGCTGAATTCCCTTCAGGGTGAGAAATTCCAGACTGTTAAACCAAAATGCTGACTTAGCCCCATGGAAATGTGTTCTTGCAAGCCTTGCATTAAGATACACAAATGGATTTCTATATGGGTTTGAGTAGCAATAAAGCATCAGCTCTCATTAACTGGGACCTTAATAGCACTTGTGACTGGGCGCAAATGAGATGCATGTTTGTGCAACAAACACGTGGCTTTTGTGGAACGCTATTCTTCCTTGGTACGTGATGTGATACTGTCTGTAAATTTTGGTAACTTGGGTGGTTTCAATACAGAAATCTCTGAAGAATGGAATTTGTAGTGTATTGGTTTGGGTTTTTTTTAACAGAACATTCTGTTGATACTGCAGGCCAATTGCCGCTAACTTTTCCTGAGATACTTGAAATATATGTATTTTGTATGCATCCTGTATATATTTATATGTATGCATTTAAGTGTTGTAGCACAAATATTAATCTTCCTTGTGCTAACCCAGGTCACTGCTCTCATTTAATATATTATCCTGATCCACTTGAACAGCATGACAGGGAGCTGGACAGATTAGCTTTTGGTGCTGCAGCCTGACGCAGCCTTAATTCATTTGAGAAGAAAAGAAACATATGAAAAGACTTCAGACTCTTTAAAACTCAACTCCCTCTGCAGCAGCTAGACTTGAAATAGTGGCTCCAGCTTTTAAAGGGAAAGGGGGATGCTTTTCCAGATTACCTCTGGTCACTATTGCTGTGCTGTCACTGCAGCTTGAAGGCACCCATGGTGGTGTTTTTATTCTCCATACAGTGTTTGGCAATGGATGGTGTGTTTCCAAAAAGGTGCTGCTGCTTTTCTTTTCTTTTTTTTTTTTTTTTTTTTTTCTCCTTGTAAAACTGTCACAGTGCTCACAAATCTCACAGCCACATCTATTTTTTTTTTTTGAAGTGTCAGTTTAATTACATTTGAGAAACTCAAGGGAAGCAAAGGGGAATGACTTTCAGGAAAGCATGTTTAGGTGGGCTCAGTATTCATAATTTAGGTGTCAGTACATGCAGAGAAACATCTGGCTGCTTCATTAAGGTACGTACACAAGAAATTAGCTCTTTTGAACACCTAGCCCTAAAATTCACATACCATGTTAGTCTTCATAATTTTATTTTAACTTAGAAGGCAAATTTGTGAGACCTTCCTCTCTTCTTCCTTTCTCTCTCATAGCTGTCCCCAGCGTTTGGAGGCAGTGAAGCTGTCCAAGTTTTATGGTACGTAGACTAAGTGGTGAGATTGTGGAGGTTACCTGTCTGAAACAGATACCTATTACTGCCACCAGAAGATTCCCGAGTGGAGTAGAATAAGCAGGGCTGAGTCCAGCTAAACAGTCTCTTACAGAAACGTTAAAAAAAGAAGTATTTACAGTTGTAGCTAAATAAGGGTGAGTCCTCCTGTCCTATGAAATCGGCTAGGGAGTTGTGGTGCATGCGCAGAGGAGAACTTTCCCTTCCTCCCCAGGGGTGAAACCCTGCAAGCATCAGGATTGCTTCCCTTTAGCTGTCTCCAGAAAGAATTTGGGAAGAGCAGAAACCATGGAATACTCCTCAAGCTAAAATGGGAGTCTAGTTCAAAATTAGTAGGACCCAAGATCTCTTACCAGCTGCAGCTAAGGGCAGATCAAAGATAGTACAGCGGAGAAAAATAATTTATCTGTCATAAAGACAGACTGAAACTCAGTGAAGCAGCTCAGAGAGAACTAGAGCAGCGGATAATTATCCTGGAGCAAAGTTATAAATGGAGGAATGATGGGAAAAGTTACCATGAACTGTGATACCAATAAAGAATTAGAGTGTTTAAGCAATATGAGATGGCAGGTGGTGCATATCCGGATAAGTATAGCGTGCCTCAGGTAATGCTGTGAAGTGTCTTGACAGCAGGTTCCCATTTAGATTCTCCCAGGTCTTACACCTTTATCTATCAATCTCAAGTGACTTTAATCGCCCAAAAAAGCATTGCCCAGAGTATCCTTTGAAGGAACTTGAGACAAGTGATTAGAACAGGGAATCTGCCACTCAGAACCTCCTGTGCTCTGCTTCTGTTATCGGCCTAAAATATAGCTTTACCCATAAAAAATGGATGTCATGGTGTGCAGCTGTTAGACTACTTCAACTAGCCAGGTTAAAGTGCCAGTACATTTTTGTTTAAAATGCTGCATAATAGATGAATGTTTGTGATGGTTGCACCATAAGACTGTGTATCTTTACCAAAAACAAGCAATAGGTTACCACAGTTTGAGAATATATATGTGTTGGAGCTGCATCGCAGTTTCTAAGTGCAGAATCAAAGAGGAGAAAAGGAGGTAATACTTCTCTTGAGTGTATCAGGCTAAATAAAATAGGATTCTTTGTGAGTAAGTGTTTTGAAGATGTATTTATCTAAAAGAAAGGACGTGGAAGACCATCTAGAAATATGGCAGAAATGTGTTTAGAATCTATGTTTCTTCTGCAAAAAGGAGTTTACTCAGCCTACGCCTGAACCATGACCCTGGTTGCTTGGCCAGCAGTACTGACACACATACAGAACAGCAAGCAGCTGTCCAGCTCCCATTACAGTTCCTTAGGAACAGGAACCTGCTTGGGCTCTGAGCTTCCTTTGAAGGCCTATATACTAAAACCTTTTTTTTTTTTCTTTTTCTATCCTGAAATCTTATACTGTGCTACTGCTTCTAGACATCTTGCAGTTAACCACAATGCAAATTAAACCCCCTCCTCTCAGTGCTGTGCTAGTTTAATTGCTGAATGAAGACAAGCACCTGACAAAAATGTTAGCAACGTGACTTGTACCAGACGCAAAGATGCTTATTCATTCAGATGAGGCAAGATTTGTAATTAACGGAAGCAGATTTGATTGTGTAGGCCGCTCAAGCTAGCGTCTGACTCAAAATGTCTTTGCAGAACAATAAAGCCCTGCTCTTAACTGCTGAAGATGCAATCCAGTGAATGTACCCAGTGAAGAACATCTGAAGGCTTGCACTAGATACTTTGTTAGGTGGGTGAGAGTGATGCTTGGCTCTCAAATCCTGTGGCTAGTTTGGCGTAACTGTAGGTCCATGTGGGTAAACAGGGTTTCTTCAGCGTGTATGCAATCATTGGTGCCGGGCAGTGTGGGCAGAAATCATCTCTGTGTATGGATGGTTGAGGCTCCTACAACAAACCACAGTCCTGCAGTCAGGACTCAGCACTTCAGACCTGATACTGATGTTAAATGGAGTGATGCTTAAGCCAGGGTTTAGGCAGAAGCGAAGCAAAGCATAAATGGTGGCTTGTCGCTGGATATCAATTCACAGTTCTCACAGGCAAAGAACGATATTCTGGGAAAAACTTGCATGATTTCCTGAGTTTGACATTTTCCATGCAACAACATTCAAAAGACAGCAATGAATCATGGTTTTGTAACTTTGCCTCAGTGGAGGGAAAAACTGTTAGAACTGCCTTAAAAGAAAAAAAAAAAGTATTAAAGTATTAATACAGAAGTGGCAAGTGGCTCTTCTAGAGTTCCCTTCGCTTTATTGGAGTCATCACAGCCTGATAAAAACTTGATAACAGACAAATTGGTAAGTGAATTGGATAGATAGAGATCCTCTTTACTGACATCCTACAAAGCTTTAAAAACCCTCCCTACTTTAGTCTGTAATAAAAACATCAGTAGAGATGCACAGGCATTGCAAAATATATCTAAAATGGGGTAGACTGGACTATCTCATTTTTCTGAGGTTCTAGGAAATCTACATACTCATATGCATATTTTACAGCTGTTTTGACAGCCAGTACACAAACACACAGAATAAATAAGCTATCAGCTAAGAGTATCTCTAGACATTGTCATTTTCATTTAAGCTTGCTGATGATACACAAAATAATCACAGGAATATATTTACTGAAAATAATGCAGGTTGCTATGGTATATTATAATATTAAAAGCATAAATTCCCTCATGTGGGGAAAGGACTGCAATATGCAAAAACTTCAGACAAGCAGGAAAAGCTGTCGCTATGTTTGCCAGTGAAAATGTTTCACCAAAAGGGTGCTGTATTCAGATGCTTGATTTCACATATAGAGGGAACTGCAGGGGCAATGTAATCTCTAGAACAGAGTCCTAGATGGTTTGCACTTGTTGCCATTCATTCCCACTTTCCAAATATTAGTTAGTCTTTATCTTATGATTTTTTTTTCCTGTCTTATCAAGAATACTTGAAAGTGCTTGCATTGCTAACTTGTTACTCACAAAACAGTCCGTACTACTACAGAAGATTCTGATATTCCCAATTAATATCTCTGGTGTAAACAATTATTCACTAAAAATGTGCAAATGTATTGAATGCTGAAAAGACTTTATAGAAAGTATAAAGTCGAGGCTTTAAGGAGCACAGTCATGGCAGCAACATGGCAGAGCAGAAAGCAGCTTTGTGCCTAGCACAGCAAGGGGGAACTCAGCTGGAGGAATAGCTAAGAAGTATAAACTTATTTTTTTAATAAGGAAGTAAATTGTTTGAGAAGGCTTCCTTAACAGGGTAAAATAAGAAAAGTTGCATGGGATTCAACGATGCTATCTTTATTCTGATGAGATAGAAGCTGTTTTAAATGTTGGCACATAAGAGGATAAATTAGTGTATAACACCCAGGAGACCCAAGGATATTGTTCTGCCTCCAAAACATTATTAATGTTAACTTATAATAAGCAGTATATGTTTTATCAGTTACAAGGAACGTCTAACAAAATGCCAATTCCATTCATAATGTGCTCTAAATAATTGAGAAATTCCATAGAAACTAAACTAAATTTCTTAATGTCCTGCCAGCTCATTCTATAACTTCTACCACAGCAATATAAAGGTGCTATCAATAAAGCTTTCATACTAGTGAATGCACCTGTATAGGGGAGGGGAAAAACATAGAGCTGTTTGGATGCCACTAAGAATGTAAATCTTGCTTTCAGAAACGATTTAAGGTGACAAATCACCCTGACATTTAGTGCAGTGTTACCTTTGCTACCTGGCTGTGGGCACGCAGAGGTGTTCCTCTGAAGTTAGCAGGGGGTGCAGGTTTGCAGCACACCGGCTGTTCTGTGGCAAATTATCCCGTGTGGGATCTTTCCCGTGATTTGTCTTATTCCTCCCAGAGGGAAGCTGCTCCCAGCTGTCCAGCTGCGCCGATGGGGACAGGAGCAGCCTGCAGCCGTAGCACAGGGTTGCTGGCAGGTTTCTGCCGTCCCTTGTGCACATGGGTCACCTTTTTAAAAAAGGAGTGTGAACTCACAAAGCAATTGCTTTTAAAAATCCCCTCCCCTCCACCCTTGGTGGAAAAGACTTTTATTTCCATCTTTTTAATGTTTGTTCCTGTGCTATTTATGAGAAGTTGTTTTGCAATCTCAGTACTTAATTAACCATAACTACTCTGAAATGTGCATCGTTGCCCTTTGCGTGGGCTATATAATACACAGAACAGAACATATTGAGCTGCTTCTGCAGGGAAGTTGTGCCGGGGATGAATCTGGCATGAGGCATGCAAACCAGAGAGCACAATTTCCAATGGCTTTGTGTTCCCCTTGGCCGAGGCCAACTGTATGAGGTTCAACAAGGCCAAGTGCCGGGTCCTGTACTTTGGTCACAACAACCCCATGCAGCGCTACAGGCTTGGCGAAGAGTGGCTGGAAAGCTGCCTGGTGGAAAAAGACCTGGGGGTACTGATTGACAGCCGGCTGAATATGAGCCAGCAGTGTGCCCAGGTGGCCAAGAAGGCCAATGGCATCCTGGCCTGTATCAGGAATAGTGTGGCCAGCAGGAGTAGGGAAGTGATGGTGCCCCTGTACTCGGTGCTGGTGAGGCTGCACCTCGAATACTGTGTTCAGTTTTGGGCCCCTCACTACAAGAAAGATGTTGCCTTGCTGGAACAGGTCCAGAGGAGAGCAACCAAGCTGGTGAGGGGTCTGGAACACAAGTCATATGAGGAGCGGCTGAGGGAACTGGGGTTGTTTAGTCTGGAGAAGAGGAGGCTGAGGGGAGACCTGATCGCCCTCTACAACTGCCTGAGAGGAGGCTGTAGCAAGGTGGGGGTCGGCCTCTTCTCCCTGGTAACAGATGATAGGACGAGGGGGAATGATTTGAAGCTGCGCCAGGGCAGGTTTAGGCTAGACATTAGGAAAAACTTCTTCACCGAGAGGGTTGTCAGGCTTTGGAATGGGCTGCCCAGGGAGGTGGTGGAGTCCCCATCCCTGGAGGGATTTAAAAGAAGGATAGATGAGGTGCTTAGGGACATGGTTTAGTGGTGGGACGGCAGCGTTAGGTTAAAGGTTGGATTCAATGGTCTTAAAGGTCTTTTCCAACCAAAGTGATTCTATGATTATTCCCAGCATGATGGCCTAGATTTTAAGTATACCTGTTAATATTACCTACCAGCTACAATATGATGAATAAGAAATCCAGTGGTGGTTTTTAAATTGCCATGCAGTAATTAATGATTCATTTAAAGAAAAATGTGTGATCTTCCCTTTTAATTTTGGTAGAGGAACACATGGCTGTGACTTAATTATTTTTATTTTTCAGACTATTTCATGTTCTATACCCTTATAAAGCACTTATGCTCCCTTCAGATGAAAACACCTGTATATGAGAAAGAGATTATTTTTTTTTAAAAGCCGAAGAACATTTCTTGCCCATAAAAAGAATAAGGAATATTATTTAAATTTCAGGTATGGCTTTGAACATCTTAGCCGTACAGTGAGAGGGCAGCAAGATGTTTGTGTATCCATTGCATCTGCCCTACCACACCACCTCCTCCAGCCTTACTCCCTATGTCCCTTTCAGCCTCCCTGCACTCCCTGCCAGCCTTCACCTTCTTCATATCTGCACCTTGGAGCCAAGAAAGAGAAAGTAATTGTTGCAGACAGGTTTTTACTTATAGCTACGTATTTGGATTTTTTACTGCAGAAATTTATTGTTGCTTTATGTTGATTAAATTAAAATGATTGGAGCCCAGTAATGGCTGGGGGAGGATTTTAAAAATTTGTAGAAGAATGCAGGTCAAGTGAGGAAGAGGGGAAGAGAATGGTCAACAAGATCAACAAGATTTGATTTTTTTTTTTTTTTTTTTTTTTTTAAATACGTAAGACAGTCTTGGAAGTGATCTGTGTGCATTGGAGGTGATCAGGGCAGCAACTGAACTGGCCAATAACTGTGACAAGGCAAGATGTGAAAAAGGCGTTTTGATGCAAGGTAACCTTATGTTCAAGATTATCCCACACCTGGCAGGCTCAGAACACAGACTCCGTTTCCTGGAACATCTGGCTATGCCTAGGAAAAGCACGCAACACTACATGGCCCTTTGTCATGATTTGGTATAGCAGCTTCTAGAGCTGCATCTGAGAATTTTCCACTTAGCATAGATTCAGCAGGCAGTCAACACACATGTAAACTCATCATCTGCAATGTGATTTTTTTTTTTGTATCTTAAGCATCTTACTGTAATTACTGTACAGGCTTTTGACAGAATAATTTTTAAAAAAAGAATAAAACTACTGGACGCATTTGGGGGCACTAATATAATAGTATGAGGTTGATATTAAATGCACAAACATCTTAGTAAACTGAAAGCTTTAATTCTTCAGTTGGATAGCACAATCTGTTATCCTAAATTAAATTTCCAAAGGAGTATTTTTTTCAGATATTACATACTTCATAGCTGACAGGGACACTATCTAATTAGCTATTTATATGCAAGGCATACCAGGGGATAATTAGAAACATGGATTATGCAAAGGCAATCAGACTGACAGAGGGCAAAGGAAGCTAGCATATTAAATCAAATTTGTATATATGCTTATATATTTTATCATGTGTCATTTGGGTTGTATTACATTAATACTTCATTTAATATGTTGTTACGCATGTTACTGTAATCCACTAATTTGTAAATTAATCATGTGCTCTCGTAAAACCAGTGTCTATTGGCCCAGTAAATCAGTTAGGCGTGCAGGAAAAGGTTTAATTAAGGTATGTATGTATTCCACCCCTCAGGAAATGCCCTGTGCATCTCTAACTGTGTTTGCCTGTGTTCAGATACAGGCTTTATGGGTTACTGCTGTCCCCAGCACATCTTACCACATACTCAATATTTGTATTGCCAAAGCAATGGGGAACGCACTGTGAAATGCGTGGGCAGTGGCTGCTGGGCCAGCCAAAGGGAGGGTGAAATGTGGAAATGTTCTTTCCTCGAGTTACGTAGAGGAGACGCACGTGCAGGTGGGAAAAGAGGGTCATTTGCTGTGTAAGGATGTGTAACTTCGCTAGCTTACGTAACTAACGGGAGAGGTAGGCTCCTAAATTAGCCGCTCTGAATCCCTCTGTGAAGGTGGTTAATTTTTTAGCACTGACTGTATAGAAAGTCTAAGGGGCTTGGCCAGCCGGGTGGTGTTAAATGAAGGACAGATTGAATATCTTTCTCAGGGGTGCAAACAGATCAAGTTTTCCCCGCTTTGTGACCACCTCAGTTAAATGTTATAATTGAAGGGTCATTCAGGACATGTCAGGCCTACAGCAAATACACGTATACCTACACAAATCAATACAAGTCTTGCTAAACTTTTAAAAAGTTGGAAAATTTAATTGTTTCATTGGCAATTGGCAAGTCGACAGCAGAAATAGGCAGAGCTGCTGAAATCTAGGTGATTCCCCTACTGTAAGGCTAAAGGCTATGTCGAGTCTGCTTTACTACCTTTTATTAAACATTCTGAAGAAATTGTCTCTCCTTTTTAGGGTGAAAGGAGGGTCAATTCTTTTAAGATCTAATTGTAGGAAAATCATAGAACAAAATGAAAGGATGCATGAAAGCAAGAGATACGATTAATTGTGTCTACAGCACCCAGGAGACTAGTGGCTTTTGATCTGGGAGGAAAGAAGAATCTGTATTGTATTTTGTCCTGAATGACACTTAAGGTAAACAATGAATGAAAATGCAATTTTAGGTTGATTCAGATCCATTCCTTTGGAGGAATTCCTGTTGTTCCCTTTAATTTTCTTCTCTTCTGATAAAGTGTGGTTAAGCACTTAGGGATTATTAGCACTGGATCTTCAGTAACCATCAGCAGCTTTTTATTTTTTTCTCAGGAGGAGCTGATGTGATCATATAGGAGTCTAGATATGGCTGATGTCACACTTGCATTTGAAAAGCTCCTCAAATAACATTTCCTCCTCCTCAAGTCTGAATAGTTCTAATCTATAGGGACTCTACACAGATATTTGTGAATTTGGGAGGGGGACAGCAGAGGTTCCTCTTTATAGCTTGAAATTCCTCTGATAGCTCGTACAGGGAAACTGGAGCAAACCTCCAGCTGACCCCTCGTGGGAACTGGTGGTGTGCTGCTTCTGACGTAGTGTGCTTCCAAAACATCGCTGACACTCCTACTATTCATACTGTAGCCCTAACTGAAGTAATTTTACTGGCATATGGACCTTGGCATAACTGAATGCAGAATTTACCTCCTGGACTTTTGTATGCTTTTAATATTTATTCATTGGTCTGTAATAGAAGAGTATTTGTCATCTTAACTGGATTTCTGGATGAGAATCAATGGATCATTAGTTTTAATTATAATATATCAGTGTCATACTAGTACAATTTATTTCTAATGAAATTAATGTCTGTGATATACTGTACTGTCATCACTAAATTCTTCATGATAACTATAAATATCAAACCTTGTTTTCTTTACATTATTTACAAATTGATTTATCCAGTACTGTCTAATTAAACAGGCACCATTTTAAAAGTGATTGCCTGTTAATGTTGGATGAGGTACAAATGTACTGGCCCATCCAGCTCTGAGAAAGGAAGATGTAATGTAGCAAGTAATATATAGATCATGTGTGTGGATAAAGGATTGCACTGGGAATCAGAAAACTGAGTTTTGTTGCTGCTACTGATACTGCTTTGTAGGTTATCTTTTTCAAAATCATTTGCATATCAGCATCTTTGTCAAGTTGCTTTCTTTGTGACATTGCTTGATATAAACAAGAAAAGCTGCTATATAATAGATATTGGTTGTTGTTGTTAATAATAACATGTTTCACATCAAGCATGTTTTACTGGATCAGGCCTAGAGTCTTCAATAACAGTAACTTCCAGGGTAAAGCCTTAGACATCAAGCTACCTGACTGTCTGTAATGATTGCCCTCAGCTTCCATATCCTGAAATTAAACTATCTCAAACTATTTCACTTCTGCGGATGACAGCACGAGCAAATGTCAAGACAAATAGACTTAAGTTGATAGCCGTTGACAGACAGATAAACCAAAACTGACTAAGGGTATAATACGTCATTATATTACTGTCTCACAGATGCATGCAATTATTGGTTAATAACAGAAAAAAATAAAGCAAGGTTAATAGCTTGCATGAAATGAAACTAGCTAGTATTTTTCTGGTTTAAGAAAGCATTTCTCAAGTCCATTCAGTGCTCAGCTGCAGCACTGCTTATGCTCACACCAGAGACTAATCCTTATGCAACAACAAAATTTAGGATTCACAGCAAAGATTTCTTGAGAAGGGCACATACAGGAAGCATCCCTCTGAAAAAATATCAAATTAGGCATATAATGAATCGGGTTTTTTGCTCCTGAATGGGAGCTACTAAGAGAGAATCGAGGTTGTTTGAGGGTTTGTTTATTTATTTATGAGCATCTCTTTTCAGTCCATTCATAGCTAGGAGAGAAGATGGCTGTTCACCAAAATGTATTTGGACAGAGTTGGGTAAATTATACCTTATGCCATATAATCAATGCTTTTGCAAGTCTGGATGGTGATGACACTACAATGATTCATTGGCAAATTCTTAACTTCCCTCTCCTGAGATTAAGGCAGTGAGACCACTTGTTCTAATGAAGTTAAGCCTGCCTTTGTGTTACAGGACCAGGGCCTTACTTCATAAACATACTGGGGTTTTGCTATAATTTCTTTGATTTTCATTTTTTATCACTTGTCTAGTTTAAAAAAGTGACAAAGTAATTAAGGCATGCACATGCATGTGAAGTAATGCTTCAATATTTGCAGCTGAGCATAAGTTACAATCAGTTACAATCCCTACAGAAGGCATTTTCAAAGTTCTACGACAACTTGTGTCCTGTGTCCCCTGTCCCGTGTCCATCCTGTCGTTCGTGTCCGTCCCTCCCCCCAGTTTAATCAGACTCAGATTGAAGCTTAAACTATTAAACTGCAAAAAAAGAAAAGAAAAAAAAAATCTGCTGGCCACTGGCAATATGCAAACAAGCTCTCCTTGGATGGTGATGTTCCCTTGTAAAGGAGTGTTGGAGTGTTAAAGCCAACAAGGATTCCATGTGTAGAGCAGCAACTTGATGCAGCCTCTGTGCATCCTTTAGCTGGAAAATAGCAGTTTCCCAGCTTCTCAGGCAGAAAGGCTCTCTTACTGCAGGCTGATGGCTAGCCTTCAAAATGACTGCATTTTCCTGTTGTGATGCCTACATCTGTAGGTGCTCTGCCTGTAAGTAAGGCAATGTTTGAAAGTCAGTTGAAGGTAATTCCCCCAAGCAGTCTTCTAGAACTCCAGAACCTACGTGAACATCTGGAGGATCAAGTGACAATGCTTCCCCCTTCATTTCTGCAGCTAAAAAAATGGTCATTTCAAAATCTTTGATTTACTCCAAAGTAACGTGGTATTCTAGTCTAAACACTGCTTCTTTTTAATGAGATCCATTGTTAATTTACTTGCGTCTGAATCTTGTTGCTCATAGTTTTCTATTCTTGAAGGCTAATTAATTTTAATATGCTCTGTAAGAATAGTTCTATCTTCTTCACTAATGAAATCTTCACTTGGATGGCTCAGAATATCCAAATCACTTTGGCAACTACAGATATGGAACAAGGCATTAGTATTGTCCATGTTTATTTCCCAGCTCTTCCTGAGAGAAGTTTGCAGCTGTTCTTTACCAAGGAATGGTGAATAGTACACACTGGTGAAATGAAATATCTGCCTACATGAGAGCATCTCCCTACCCTTTCTGCCTGACATGTTTCTATGACACTTCATTTAATGTAATTATAGGGTTCCCTAAGAGAATCCTTCCCTGTCTGACTGAATGGAACTGGGGCAATGGTCCTGTGGACAAAGCCATCAATGTGTGTCTGGAAGTGTTTTGGGAGACAGAAAAATGCAAGGGCAGCCCATTACTGTCACTAGGGATATCATGTATAAGTGTCTGAGACCACTGGCAGGGCTAGCTTTGTGTTTATGTGTGTTTTGTGGTAACTAAAAAATAGTTCTATAGTTTCTGAATTTCTGTTTCCTTGAAAAGGGGAAAGGTGTGTGTTAAGTTCATGCTTGGAAAAGTTTGGTAACTGCTAGAATTTCTACATAATTTTCCAGGAAAAGTTGAAAAGGTAGCTCCTCCACTTAGGATCATAGAATAATCCATGGGATCGTCTATACGGCACTGGGCTTGCTGGCATCAAATGGGAGCCAGCTTTCTCAAAAGGGGAAGAGGGTCTTTGTCCAGGAGCTTGCGGGGCTCATTGACAGGGATTTAAACTAGATGTGAAGGGGGAAGGGGAACCTATTGGGCTTGCCAGCAACAGGCTAGGGGATGAAACGCAAGGGTTAGAGGGACTGGGGGCTAGTATGAGCCCTCAACCCGTTGCCCAGCAGCGTGCCAGGGGCGCTGCAGCGAAGTTGCAGTCTGGCAGAGGTGAGCTGGAGGCTCCTGAGGTAGTAGGAGCCAACAAGAAAAAGCCTGGGAAACACCTCAAAGGAAACGAAGGGTGTTCTGCTATGAAGGTGATGAGGCCGACAGCTCAGATGAGATGCCTCTATACAAACGCACGCAGCATGGGAAACAAACAAGAGGAGTTGGAAGCTATGGTACTGCTAGAAAGCTACGACCCGATTGCCATTACAGAAACTTGGTGGGATGAATCCCATGACTGGAATGTAGCTATTGATGGCTACAGGCTGTTCAGAAGGGACAGGCGAGGAAGGAGGGGTGGAGGCGTTGCCCTTTACATCAAGAAATCATTACAGTGTGAAGAGCTGACCCTGAAGAATAGCCACGAGCATGTCGAAAGCTTATGGGTAAGAATCAGAGAGAGAGGCAACAAAGGGAACCTGGTGGTTGGTGTCTACTACAGGCCGCCAGATCAAAAGGAGCCGACTGATGAAGTGTTCTTCCTCCAACTCCGGGAGGCTTCGCGCTCGCAGGCTCTCGTCCTGCTGGGGGACTTCAACCACCCCGACATCTGCTGGAAAACCAACATGGCAAGCTGTAGGCAATCCAGCAGGTTTCTCGAATGCATTGAGGACAACTTCTTAAGCCAGGTAATAGACACCCCTACCCGAGGGGATGCGATACCGGACCTGGTGGTCACCAATGCAAGCGAGCTCGTCGGAGATGTCAAGATCAGAGGCAGCCTGGGCTGCAGTGATCATGCACTGGTAGAGCTCACGCTCCTGAGGGAAATGGGAGGAAGAAAGAGTACGGTCAGGACTCTGAATTTTAGAAAAGCAAACTTCCAGCTCCTCAAGGAGATAGTCAGAAGGACTCCCTGGGAAACGGTCCTCAGGGACAGGGGAACAGAACAGAGCTGGAAGATCTTTAAGGAAGTGATCCACAGAGCGCAAGAGCTCTCGATCCCTAGGTGTAAGAAATCGGGCAAAGAAGGTAAGAGACCAGCGTGGTTGAGACAAGAGTTACTTGTCAAACTAAGGAGGAAGAGGGAACTGCACAGGCAGTGGAAGCAGGGACAGGCATCCTGGGAAGAGTATAGGGACGTGGTCCGGTTGTGTAGGAATGGAGTCAGGAAGGCCAAGGCGCAGCTGGAGCTAAACTTGGCTAGGGATGCCAAGAATAATAAGAAGGGTTTCTACAGGTATATCAGCTGGAAAAGGATGGTTAAAGAAAGCGTACCCCCGCTGATGAGTGAGACCGGCAAGCTGGTAACAGCAGATGAGGAGAAGGCTGAGGTACTCAACACCTTTTTTGCCTCAGTCTTCACTGGGAACCTCTCTCCCCACCCCGCCTGAGTTGATGGATGGCATGAGGGGGACTGGGAGGGCAAAACCCCTCCTGCTGTAGGAGAAGATCAGGTTCGTGACCACCTGAGGAACCTGAATGCACAGAAGTCCATGGGACCTGATGAGATGCATCCCAGAGTCCTGAGGGAACTGGCCGATGTAGTTGCCAAGCCACTCTCCATGATATTTGAAAAGTCATGGCAGTCAGGTGAAGTCCCTGGTGACTGGAAGAAGGGAAACATTGTGCCCATTTTCAAAAAGGGTAGAAAGGAAGACCCCAGGAACTACCGCCCTGTCAGCCTCACCTCTGTGCCTGGGAAGATCATGGAACAGATCCTCCTAGAAGCTATGCTAAAGCACATGGAGGCCAGGGAGGTAATTCGAGATAGCCAGCATGGCTTCACCAAGGGCAAGTCCTGCCTGACGAACCTAGTGGTTTTCTATGATGGTGTGACAGTATCAATGGACAAGGGAAAACCAATGGACATCATCTATCTGGACTTCTGCAAAGCCTTTGACACGGTCCCCCACAACATCCGTCTCTCTAAATTAGAGAGCTATGGATTTGATGGGTGGATTGTTCGGTGGATAAGGAACTGGCTGGATGGCCGCATCCAGAGGGTACTGGTCAATGGCTCGATGTCCGGATGGAGACCAGTGACGAGTGGTGTCCCTCAGGGGTCCGTACTGGGACCAGTGCTGTTTAACGTTTTCATCAATGACTTAGCGAGATCGAGTGCACCCTCAGCAAGTTTGCAGATGACACCAAGCTGAGTAGTGTGGTTGACACACCAGAAGGACGGGATGTTATCCAGAGAGACCTGGACAGGCTGGAGAGGTGGGCCTGTGTGAACCTCATGAGGTTCAACAAGGCCAAGTGCAAGGTCCTGCACCTGGGTTGGGGTAACCCCCAGTATCAGTACAGGCTGGGGGTAGAAAGGATCGAGAGCAGCCCTGCCGAGAGGGACTTGGGCGTGCTGGTGGATGAAAAGCTGGACATGAGCCAGCAATGTGCGCTGGCAGCCCAGAAGGCCAACTGTACTCTGGGCTGCATCAGGAGAAGTGTGGCCAGCAGCTCAAGGGAGGTGATTCTGCCCCTCTACTCTGCTCTGGTGAGACCTCACCTGGAGTACTGCGTCCAGCTCTGGAGCCCTCAGCACAAGAAGGACATGGAACTGTTGGAGCAGGTTCAGAGGAGGACCACAAAAATGATCCGAGGGCTGGAGCCCCCTCTGCTATGAGGCCAGGCTGAGGGAGTTGGGCTTGTTCAGCCTGGAGAAGAGAAGGCTGCGGGGAGACCTGATTACAGCCTTTCAGTACCTAAAGGGAGCCTATGGGAAAGATAGGGACAATCTTTTTAGTACGGCCAGCTGTGACAGGACAAGGGGTAATGGTTTTAAACTAAACCAGGGTAGGTTTAGACTAGATATAAGGAAGAAATTCTTTACAATGAGGGTGGTAAAACACTGGAACAGGTTGCCCAGAGAGGTGGTGGAGGCCCCATCCCTGGGAACATTCAAGGCCAGGTTGGACGGGGCTGTGAGCAACCTGATCTAGTTAGCGGTGTCCCTGCTCCCTGCAGGGGGGTTGGACTAGATGACCTCTAGGGGTCCCTTCCAACCCAAAACATTCTATGATTCTATGATAATAATTTGGGTTGGAATGGACCTTTAAAGGTCACCTAGTCCCACCCCTACCCCCCCTTCTTCTCAAGAGTTACAACTTGGGAAGATGGAATAGAAATTTTTAGAAAAAGTAATTATTTTCTTCCCATTGGGAATGGGAAGCAACGCAACATGGAATCCATTTAATAAATACTCACAATTAATATTTTTTTGTTTTCTTTGCAGTACATGAAGTTCTCAGAAATATCTCCAGCTTTGTCTTCCTAAGTTTCACAAGAGATTCAGGCAGAGCAACTGTGAAAAATATCACTGTATGAACAGTTTGTGATGCCTCCTACTCCTTGCCCCACTGTATGATCAATGCTGTATCGAATGCTCCCCTGCTCCTGGTCCAGGACTGGTTCCAAGTCTACTAATGCTGGAAATAAGTCTTGCTCTGAACTTTATGTTGCCTGGGACTGGCACTTCTCTGGCAATGCTGTTACTACTGCCTGTCGTCCAAACCAAATGAGGAAAACAAGGTAAGAATCATGACATTCATTCTTGTTGCATATGTATTATTCCTTCACTTCTATATACAAAATATCCTCTCTAGTCCATTACATTCATCATGTATAGATGTACTTTGTTATGGTTGATAATCTATTGCTTTAGATACCTGATTATTGAGAGCAAGGAGTGTTGACATTTCTGTTTGGCAAATGGAATTTCCTGCTGTTTTCTTCCTTTTCTGCTTAGGTGAAATATTACAGCTTAATAGATGGTAAATTAAATGTCAAATATAATTTGGCATCGAAACCATGAAGTCTACTTCTGTCCTGAGAGCAAACCTGACAGATGCCTTCGTGTACTGGCTGTATAGTGAGCTATACAGGATGATACATCATTTTTTAATATGTCATCACAAATAATTCAGCATAACTTCTTTATGAAAGTTTATGATTTTTGTAAGTGCTTTAAAAACAAACATCTTTTTATACAGCTGGTAAAGTCAAGTCCTGGAGCTTCTTCAGGAAGTGTGAAGTGCTTGGGTTCCTAAGGTGTTTGATCAAAACACTAGCATGTGAAGCACCCATAATTCCTTTTTAAAAATAGAGTATCAGCAAAACAAGGTACAATAGGAGAGTGATAGCATGTTTAAGAGGACCCCAGAATTCTCTACCTCAGTCTTACTTTATAGGAGGAATAAAGCCTAACCAGAGTTGATTTTTAATCTGCATCACAAAGCACATCTTAACTTTTTCTTTTTACTAACATGGCTTCCATAAGGCTGTCAGTGATGCATCTGCAGGTGTTGCATCACATCCTTGTGTGCACATGCAGACGAACACCTTAAAATGTCAAAAAAAAATAGTTATTAAATTGTTAAGGAAAAAACCTCAAACCACCCATAAACTGAAACCTCGGTGTCATAACAATGCTGGTAAAACATAACCAATATTCCTAATGAAAGAGGTGTCCTTCTTGAGGAAGAAGATACACATTGGGATATAATTGACATAGTGGTTGAAAATCAAGCACATGGTCATCTGGTGAATAACTTGCCCACAAATACGTTTGTAACAACAAAGTAGTGCTTAAAATAATGTCTGTCCATGCAGAAAAATGTCAGCAAGTGTCTGAATCAATAGTGACATTTAGAATTGCAATAAACTACACAGCCAACCAAAGTCATCGTATCTGGGTAGATCATAACAAACTTTAGTCATAGTGGACTCCATAATGTGCAGAAATCCTGAGCTATCTGAGTCGACGGCAGAAATGATTTTTCTTTAGCCAGTGTTTATTTTGTCATTGTTTTCTCAGCCTCCTTAAGTACATGTCAGCATTGACCATTAGAGAGATAAAAGAGCCTGAGCAGATCAGTATCTGGCTGGAATGCTGTCTTCAGTCTTTCAAAAAAGAGATTAAATTTGTATGCTGGGTCATTCATGCGGTAAATACGATGAAGGAGGAAAGCAGAAAGTTTTATATAAAATTGATAGTATTTTCAGAAGAGAAACATGGGAGTTAATGTATTGGATCAGCGCAGTGGCTAGGTAGTCCATAGCTGTCACAGATGGGGTTTAAACCACAGGCTTCAGAGGCATCCCAAACAAAAGGCAACTGTAGTCTAAGGAACTCTAGGGGGAAATTTTGTCCCATCTTCAAAGACAGAAAAAGCTCTAGAAATTTTCCCTGAAGCACAGGAGTTTATATGCCTTCTAAAGCATTGAAGGGCTGAGGTTTTTGTTTTGGATTTATAATTACAACGCTTTTGACATTCTTGCAAATGTCTTCTCTCTCTATAACTCCTCGTGAGCTTTCAGCTCACAGATACAGAGTCAAGAAATCCCACAATCTGACTTTTCGTTTTTGCCATCAGTTTTGAGAATGACATCTAGTGCTGCTGGAAAGAAGAATGTGAGCTCATTAGCTTTGTTCCCCCTCTGCAAAATGGGTGTAGTAGCACAGTTAACCATAATAGTGTTTGTCAGAATATTCATGTCCTCGATACATCAGCCACCTCAGTTCCTAAGCTATGGATCCCCACCCAGAGGCAGAGGGAAGCAAAGTGTGTTGCTCCTGAATTTATACATCAGGTCAGTGGCAGCACGAGGAGTACAGAGCCCTGCTCACCTGAGCTAATAAGCTGCCCATTAGACCTAAGTCTCTGCCAGCCACCGCTAAGTGATAAACATGACAAAGTCTATAACTTATCCAGTAGTATGCAGTAAAGCACTGTACTGTGTGGTTCTTTAATCTCTGATTTCTATATTGTGTGTGAAATTAACAGGGGAGGAGTAAAAGCAGTGAATACAATGCAGGCATCTGTGCTGACAGATCGTTAATAATCAAAATGTAATCTGCCAAACAAACATAATTAGGGAGAGTCAAGTCGGTACCTTTTTCTATTTGTGTTCTTTCTAGCTGCCTAAAGGTGATTGCTATACCGAATTGCATAAAACACATGCAGATTGATATTTCCTGGCAATGTATTTACATAAAAGGAAGTTAAAACAAGAACCTTCCCCAGGAAGGCACTCTGTGCCCAAGACCGTATTCGCTTTCATTTTAACTCATTCACTTGTGACTGAATGGGTTGCTCCAGCCTTGCTTACAGTGACTGATTGATAACTCTCCTCCCACTTGTGAGGATGTAACATAAGAAGCTGTGTAAAGTGGAAGAAGCTTTTGAGGTGTCAAACTGGCATGAGAGAAAAATCTAGTCCCTGATTTGAAGACTGCTGCACGTGTTTAACCATCTGTATCTCTCCAAGAAGTGAAGGTTGCTAAGTGACTGGTACTACTTGTCCAACACTGAATCAACCAAACTCTTTATTCCTGCCTCTTTCTGCTGCTGACATCAGTTGGGTGTTGTATGAGTGGGTCCTGAATATGCTGATGTGTGCTAGTCACGATGCACACAAGTGAAGCCAAAACTATGCTTTGCGCATAACTTCAGTCCATAGTTTCCCCATAGATTTTCTAAGTGAGTTTCATGGCAAGCGTAGCTCGCTCTCGTTATGCTAAACAGCCCTTCAACAAACACCTGAAGACAAGCAAATGGCTCAGTAGGTGATGACAGTGTGGGGGCCAGGAAGTTCTGTGTTTCCTTAATAGATGGTCTGGGAAATGGTACAATAATGTACTGTTGCTAACCAGCAAAGGCTGTTTCCTAAAGTAATATCGATGAAGAGAATTCCATTCTATTCACAATCAGCTCCATCCATATTATAAATGGTAAGGCATATGGCTACGATAAGGACTTTATATCTATATTCCCAGTGTCACGGTATGCGTTACAGGAATGCTTTGCATTGGCAGTCGAGTGCAGTAGCTAAATAAAGAAGGAATGAGGATCCGACTGCTCCTAGCTGTGCCATGTACACATGACCTTGTGTTGTGCACTGGAAGTATGAATGCAACAACACCTGCCTTGCTAAAGTGCTTTGAGAAGTCCTATAAACAAGTAGAGTATTAATACTCCTTATCTGGTAACATACAAACAGAGGTTTTTTTTATAAAGCAGTAATAGAAGAGAATTATGTGCATATATTTTGATGAGGTGATAAGATGTGGCTGCTTCTCACTAAAATATTCATAGCTAGGGGTACCTTTCCCATCAAGTGGCTATAAATGCTGATGTAATGGAGTTCGAGATTTACTGTCTTCCCAAATAGTTTTGTACAAGGTTTTTTTTTTTTCTTGGTTTGCAGCTCATCAGGGGATTGTTTTTAAACTGCAGGTGCAGGTATTTGCAATGCAAACCAGATCCTCAGTTACTCAGAGATGGTATAAAGGTGGCTGTATGTGAAAGATCTTGTAATAGTTGACTTTGGGAGAAAATCGGGGTTGGGGCAAGCTGGGGATTCTGGAGAGGGATTAAGATTAGGTTGAATTTAGAGCTGGAGTTGAAGGCAGCCCCAGGAGCAAGGGACTGTTTTTACTGGCTCTGAACTGGAATTAGCTTAAATGTCCGTTGCAAGATGTTGACTCTGAATGAGCTAAAATTGAAGCCATACACTAGAGCCAGGTCCTTGTGCAAGGCTTGTTGATGCTAATGTCCAGTCTTTTAGTTGAAGTCATGTGGTATGCGTTCTTAGCCTGTGTGCAACCTGTTATGAGACCTGTTTTGAGATTGCACTTGTCAGTTATGTCTAACCTGTCATTTATTAATCCACCAGGTCCATAGCTCCTAGGTCTTTTTATTATTACCTTTTTCTTCCTTTAATATGTTAAAGTATGGGACATGCTGTGTGGAACTGCATTCTCCAAGAGTATATCTTTTCCTGCTTCCAAATGGCTGGTAATCCGAAAGCGTTTCCACCCTGGTTTGTTAAGGTATATGTACGGTTATGCTGGAGTGCTTTGAATTAACAATTTCTCATAAGAAACTTCTGAATCTTCTTGAACCTGTAGCCATGGCTCTGTTCTTGATTTTGTCCAACTGTCTCCACACATGTTCTTTTCCTTTAGTATTTTCTTTTAGTGTTTGTCTTCTAGTGTTTTATTATTTAGCGGACTGCTTACTGTTCACCTGAAGTGTGTATAAAGAATCTGGCTTATGGGAATATCTTGTAATAAAATCTACTGTGCAAAGAGGTCTTTTGACAAGGGTACAAACCAAGAGTGGTAGTTTTTTAATCTCTAATTGTGAAAAACAGGAGAAGATAAATTATACAAGCAACCGTATCTCAGACCGCAAAAGATGACTTGAGTTCTGTGAAAGAGATTTTCTCCGTCACACATGATGTATCTATATTCTAAAACTCCAACAGTGGCTGTCTGCAACATTCCCCACAGCAGCATAGAGTTCAGCTCCCCTCCAGCGTTAGAACAGCATTTGCTCCCCAACCTCATGCTGCTGCTGTGCACCCTACAGAAAGTACCGTACAGTGGATGGCATGTGGTGGAGTGCAACATGATGAATCAAGAGAGCAAATTGCAAGACTGCTTCTTTACCCTCCAGTTAATGAGCAAACAGGCCAACATCTCTTCCAAAGGCACATTCATTATAATTCTAATTAGTAATATGTATAAAGTTGATTTGCATACCTAAAGGAAGAAAAACTCCCTCTGAGAAATGCTAGAATTACCGGCTTAGGAAAAATAAAAGATGATTCTCTGAAGCAAATCTCATATTTTTCTGCTGCAATTAGCTGGGGTTTTTAAAATTGTTTATTCTAAGCCTTTAAACATCTTTTAAAGTATCAAGTGGCTGACTTTGTACTTGGAATCAAAATACAGCTGATTTCAAATCAAAAGAGTTTTAAGATTCTCCTTAGATCCACCAAGTTGTTCTGATGATGCACATCTTTGCGCTGATGTTATGTCAAGATAAACTGACAAAAAGCAAACCAATACACTTATTTTTATATTTCTCTACATTATGAAGCATACAAGGGCAGATAATCTGTCATTTGGTGTGTCTGAAGTATCAAACAGTTTTTCATGTTTCATAAATAATGAATAGTAGGAGTATTTGTTAAAATAATATTGCAGGAAAAATCCCTGGCATTCACGTAATGTCTTGCATGCTCAAGTTCTTTACAGACATTAATTAAAGTTGATTTGAATCAGTAAAACCATATTGAGACAGATCTATTAAACGGCCTAGAATGAATAATTATCATATTGAAATTATACATACCAGTGTTTCAAACTGCATTGTAGGAATGATATACATGATCCATGGCTATTAATAGTGTTTACTGGACTGAGCAATGCTCCGAGTTCCAGTTCTATGTAATTAAAACCTGGCACAGAAAAGAAGAGTGGTGTTATAACTGTAGCTGTTTGTTTTATGTTAAAAGAGAGATGGAATGTTTAACATATGTTGAAACAAGTCATATTTGTAATCCAACATGTATTCAGTGTTTTAAAGCAAACGTGTGGCAGAAATATGTCTAATCTAATTGCAAGTAACTCAAAATTCAGCGGCAGAACTGCAGATTCAAGCAGTAGCTCTAGAAAGATGTTCAGAAAACTACTTGAGGACGATAATTTCCTTCTAAGCTTTTGGGTGTAGCAGTAGTCTTTAGTCTATGTTTGACAGCCTTGGAAAGCAGGGTCTTGTTCTGTGGCTAGCATTGTGGAGCTATTTTCATACAAATATGCTGTTTAGAGGTATGACTTCATTCAAATTATTTAGATATTAAGTGCTTTTCTGAATTTAGGGCTCCTTTTAAACCTTTATTCCAACCTCACAACTGAAATGTTGCACACAGTGTGCATCAAAATTCCCAGTGACGAAGTTCTTCCAAGGTATGATGGACTTCAGCTAAGATGTTGTGCTTTCAGAGGGAAAACAATAATTTAGCCCATAGTATGGTAGACAAAGTGTGTTTAATTTAGAAATTAATGTGTGTGTATGTGTACATATGCATATATAGAATAATCCTTCAAAGGTAAATGAAAACACAATCTACTAATGTGCTGCAATTGCTCACGTTCTGCCATGCACGATACTAATCCTTGTTCTAATACATTTTCATATACAACCATTGCTTCACCCACTGATCTGTGATATATATAGTATATAGCTTCTAATTTTAATATAATACTTGGGGTCTGAAAATCCCTGTAAATCATTTCCATTGTTTCTTACCAAAAAGTGCAAGCATCTTTGCAGGAAGTATAGGTGGTTGTCTGCATCCTGATTGCTGGCATAGGAGATCATTTTCTAGCTTTGCTAGAAGAAACATATTGCTAGGTCATTTGGTTGGTTTATTCAGGAATATCACTTGAAGTTAATTTTATCAGATAATATCTATGAGAAGACTGAGTATTTCTTTTCAAAAAACCAAACAGCACATAGACCAAGCCCATCCACAGCACATCCATATTTATTTGTCATAGTGATGCGAAAACCAGGAAGCAGCTAGTGACTGAGCCATCCTTCAGCTGGACACATCACGTATTTATCATTATTATGAAAATGTGGATTGTTGGCCAGTGAATACATTTCTGAGTTATCAAGTCTTGCACTGTTCATATATTTGTAAAAGGGAAGCACCAGTTTCTCAAGTTATACTGGTCACCATCACCACGGTCTGAGGCTTGAAGTGGCAGAGAAAGTAGTAAGATAATGTTGGCACTGGGTACAAGTTTGGGAGGTATTGCCTGTCCCCTACAAGTGGAGGAAGAAAGAATTAGCTGAAATTAGGCTGCTGTTATTCTGAGTAGCTTATCAGGTTTAGTCCTCCATGAATGGCTTTTATTTTTATTAGCAGACCATAAAATGTGACTTTTGTCCTTCCACAAAAAGAGGCAGTGCCCAGGTCACAGTCTGTACAGCAATGCAGTTTAGCAAAGGCACTGGTGAAGCACAGTTGTGCACTTACAAGCTTGGCATGTGCTATCCACTCCTTTCTCATAGCTTTTATTAATTCAGGGGGGAAGAGTACAAGTATTTCTAAAACAATATTTTTTTTTCCTATACATAACTATGTAAAATGCATATTGTGATGAGAATAAAGCTAAGAAGCTGGGGACTGTCTAAGACCAAAGGAAGAGGAATCTGTAAACAAGCTCATCCAATATATTGTCAACAGGAGACACAAATTTATGGTGAAATGGCTTTCAGAGTAGAAACTATTGGGTCCTCTTTTTTTATCTCTTCTTTGGCAGAGGAATGATTTAAAGTGAACTTCAACTCACATTTCAAATAATAGATGACAGGAGCTCATCCATTTCAATATAATTCATTGCACTGCATATGTATGGGGGAGATTTTAAAAGAAAACTAGGGAGTTGTATTTCCAAGTGAGCCACTAGGTTTTTTAAACATGGTATTTCCTCTTCGCTTTCCTTCTATTAAGTTTATTGGCTTCCCGGAGTAGAAGACTGCATTTTTGTGTTAGATATTGCTCTTTGTCTCATGCCAGCTCTAGAGCTAGGACTGCAGTGTAGAGTAGCTTTTTTTTTGGTATTCTGAGTGTTGTTTGATAGCTTAATTTTTGTTGGTTTTTTGTTGTCATTGTTTCTCAAGTATTAGTTTCCTGCTTTATTCACATAATGTACAATTCACTTTTCTGAAAAGCTGTCAGTGCTCAGAGCTCTCTCCTTCCACGTATCTGAAATACATGAACTCTAATTCTCTTCAGTATCATAAAACTGAAAGTAAAGTAATTTCATTGATTTTTTTTTTTTTTTTTTTTAGATTTCAGGGTGGGGTGTTTGGGGAGGGAATGTTCTTATTGATCTATTTGATTTGAATCCTGGATAATGACATTCCCTATTGAAAAGATTCCTTTAAGTGTTTGAGAATCACAGATGCAAGGCTTCCAGGAAAGCCAAGCTGAGGGTTCTGGGTGCTTTCACAGCCCAGTACTCTGCCTGGGAGTAGAATCTGGAGCCTTAAATTTTCATTGGGGGCAGATGGTCCAGACTGAAATACTGGACATGGCAGAGGATGACTGCCTCACTTGAAGCGAATCAGAGGCTGTTCGCAGGTTTTTGTCCTAATTTTAAATGGATGAGCTCCCCATCCTTTACTTCAGAGATGCTTCAATATGATTTGGACATGGCACACCAGGTCCTTAATGCATATGCTGCATGTAAACCAAAGCAGATGCTAGCATAAAATGTGTCAGAGTTGCTCTAGGAGAAAAATCAGTCTTTTGTGGTTCCAGGCAGTTTTCCTGCATGAACAGAATGTTTTATTTTTGGAGACAACTACTCTCTGACATGAATGACAGATATGCTTTCTTTTTGAAGGAAACAAAGTGTGTAGTCAGTGTTTTACTTTCCAGTGAGCTACAAACTTATGGTGATCTTCGGCTGATGAAAGCAAAAAGAAATTATTTTAAAATGATGAGGGTCAGGGCATTTTGGCACAGTGGAATTGAATGATACTGCTGTCATAAATTGCTGCACATTAGACTTGGCTGGAAACGCTTTCATCAAGACAGTCACAAAACCAAAAGACACCAGAGTAAACAGCAACTGGGGACCTGGCAGTGAGTGAATCTTGGGGCAAGCAGGATACATGTGCCAAACCAGCTTAAGTGACACTATTCTCTTCATATCCATTTGTTATCACCTGTTCTTCTTCTTAATTCTGCTTTCATTCAATTAATTTCCCTGCTCTTGGGAAAAGTCACATTTAATAATGCTAACCTGTACAGAAAAGTATATGATATTTATGAAAGCTCATGAATTATTGGCATAATCAAATTGAGTCAACATTGATCATGGCAAAAGGCAATTAAATGTACTTGCCTTGTGAAAAAATCAATCTCAACTGAGGTGTTTTTTTTTTTTTTTTTTTTTTTTACATTTTGATGAAAATTAAAACATTGAAGGATATAGATTGAGGATCCCATATTTCCCATCTATAAAGTCCTATACTTCTTCATAGAGGTAGTGTATGTCAAAACCCTAGAAATACAAGAGATTTTAAAAGGACCTCTGGGGTTAAAATATAAATTCAGAAATCCCAGAAGCTTACAATGTGTTCAACTTGTCTAACTCTAGTGGAAGTGTCTTCTGTTTCCTTTTTGTCGTTCTATGGGAACTGATTCGCTGTCTGTAGGGAACATATCCGTGACCGTCACAAGATGTTCAAAATGTGATGCCTAGCATGGGTAAAAGTTCTTGACACAAGGAAATACAGATTAATGAAAATTTAAGTGTTTCTCAGGGATACGTAGACTACTTCTAAATTTGAGGCGGAAAAATGTGTAAGTTAGTAGATGCAGCTTTGTCATTGCATTTCCTCTCATTCCACTTGGACTTTTATATATTTTCCCTTCTTGTTATCCTTTCAATTAAATGTTTTCATGCCCTCAGGACTGTATCGCTGACAGTTTCTGCTCACCTGAAAATTTAAATTTTGTGTTTTATTCTGATCTGATGCACAAGTTTCCTTCCATTTTTACTGGAATGAAAGTTTTAATTTCCAGTTGTGGTCTGGATTTCCAAATCTGTTTTCAATTTTTGTGTGATCAAATGTATCCCAGGGAAGATTGATCTATAGCACAGCAACTGCTTTGAGAAACCACCAACCAGTGTAAACCCATTAAGATGTTGCAAATACTTTCTGCAGTAACCTTATGAGGATTTTTTGCCTTACATATGCCTTAAAAGATCCTATTTCATGAGCTAAGTCCTATATTGCAGCAGTCTTTATATCAAACTCCTTAAAAAAAAGTTGAGCTTGGAGGAAATGAGAGAATTTTCCTAGTGCTGCCAAAGGAAGAGTATAATGCATCTTCCCTTGAGGTCTCGGAAATTTCTGGGCACACATAAGCCACATACCAATCTTTTGGCTACAGAAAAGAGCATATGCTGCTTCTGTATTTTTTTAATCATATTTTTGTCAATGTCTGCATTTCACAGTCAACAGACGCTGCAGAAAGCAGTCTATGAACATGTTTATGTAGGTAAATTTGAAATATTTCAGGTATTTGTGTGCAGCTCCTATTGATGCTAATGGGATTTGCACACACAAATTTCATCACATCAGAATGGGAATACATCCCTTGCTATAATTCACATTCTCCTTTTCATTTGGGATCTTTTTAGATTCACCCATTTATAATTCATTCTCCCAAACTGGCTTTGAATCTCAACAATGGTAACTTGAAAAATTACATGAATCCATTTCAGGTGAATTAACCTCTCTTTTCCACGCTGTTGGTCCATGAGTCAAATTTCCTTGATAAGATACCATTACTTGCACTGGCTGGTAATAGCACTAGTATTTTTTGTCAGGTTTAAGATTTCTGAAGCATGTATTTTTAAATTCAATCTGGTGGTCTTATTTTAAAAGTGAATTTTTAATTATTTAGCATTTTTTCCCCCTAGAGACAGAGCCATAGGAATTTTAAAATTATTATTATTATTATTGTCAAATACAAAATGTCTTATGTGTGTCTCGAATAATTTTTTTCACTGCTCTTTCACATGTACACTTATTTCTTGACTGTGGATGTGATCAGAAGTTGCCTGGAGTCATTCATTTGAATGAGGTTTGCTTTAGGACTATGGATGTGATTATTGGCCTGTGCACACCCACCTTCTGCGTACAAAGTTGCAGGAAATGAGAGGAATCCAGGGAAAACCCAGCAGTTCTCAACTCCAGCCTCTTCCAGAGTTTACCCCACTCCAGCTCCTGACAGAGGGTGTAAGTCAAACCACAAGGAGAATTAACCATGGGGGATAAAGGCCTACTTTTACTGTTGGTTCATCAGTAGTTCCTAAAGAAGTCAATCTAGAGCATATTCCGAGTAGGTGTCAGATAAAAATGGGTGGGGTTCCCCCCCCCCCCCCCCCGAGTACACATTTCCCTCCAAAAATATATAGTTACAGCTGGGAGGACTCTTGTAATTTTGTATAGGCTTATAACTTTTGAGGTACTGAACAAATGCAATGCATCTATTATAAAAGTATTCACATCATCCACATGCATTCCTAGTCTTGAATGTAATACAATCCTAAGGGTTTTTTCTATTTTTATATCAAACTTTGCTATTCTTCCATGTCTTTCACATCCCTCAGATCTCCTCTTCTTCACCTTCCTTATTTGTTCCAATATCTTTACTCTTTCCCCTTATCTTATCCCCCTATTCAGTAAAGTTAATCCTTGGGCTGGTGAACTGGTGTGCAGCAGGGGAGCTGCTGAGGGGGCTGTACAGGCGTAGACAGACAGATCATGCACAGCTGGGATGAAGTAGCACCGAAGTGTGGGATTTCCTAAATTGCTGTCTGAGATCTGGGCATGCCGGCAGCCTCATCAGGTTGGCATGTTATTGGACGCATACTGGAACTATTGTACCATACGTTTTTTGAAATAATACCAAGAAAATCAGTTTGTAGCTTCTGCTCCTAATACCACTACTTCAGGGGGATGTGTTCTGTTTAATCAGGTAAAACCCCTCGCTCCTACTGAGTTTTCATTTGTAGGATAGAAGAAAGCAGAATGAAATGCATAGCCATTAGTAACTACATGTACGGTAATATTTTCAATTTTAGTACTGTAGCTTGCAAGCAAATCTGGGAGGCGTGGAAGGGGTTTACATAGGGTATGATCCCAACAGTTCATATAATTAGAAAAAATTAACATATATTTCCATTATGCTGAATTTTTCATTGCCACTCTTTTAACAGCCTGTATTCTAAAGCAAACTGAATTTTATAATTGAGCATATAAATGTAGCATTATTTCATATTCATGTTATCTTGATGTTTGTCAGAAAGATAATTTTAATTATGCAAGCTGGTATTTGTTAGCCTTTCGAGAGCATTCCTTGGGTGTCAAGCCTCATTGTTTTTCCTGCTGCTGTTTTCCTTGAAGGAAAAACTCAAGGACTGCATGCTGAAGGACATATTTTCTGCACTGATAGTAGTTACATTTCTCCCATACACCAGAAGATACATTCCTACGGAATTGCTCTTATTTTAGGTGAAGAGCATCACAAAATGAGAGAAAGCAAAGCTACATTTTTTTTCAAAAAAGAACATGGGATGAGCCAGGTTCTTATCATCATGAACTTGACAGTAGTGTCTGGACTTGGGTGAAATACCTGGAAACTACTCTCTAATGAGAAAACAATGTGATTTGCATCTGTTTTGAAAAGAAGCAATTGACCACCACGTGATACAAATGTAATGTGCGCATCTCTTCTGCAACAGCTTCCATTGCGGTACAGAATGGCTGCTCATCTCTGTAAGTGAGACAATTTCTTGGTTATTTCAAGGTGTAATATAGTGAAAACAATTAACTAGTTAATTTGCTACAGTTATTTTTCTAAAACAGATTTTAAACATTTCTTGTCTTGTTGTTACAGAAAAGAGTAACTTTCCTGAGCAACAACTAGTCAGGCAGTCTGGTGATAGATTTCCTTCTTCTTTTAGTGTCATTTCTCCTCTCCACTCAAGCTTGCCAAGGTGTTTGATCCTGTAGCAATTACAGTAAATGTTCAGCGGGTTTTTGGTGAAGTAGAGCAGTGTGCTGGGTTTCACTGTTCCTCACCATTTCTGCTTTTAAGAGCATCCCACTGATAGGAGCTGGTGCCCCTCCATGGTGCGGAGGGACCAGCTCTGTGAGGGCTGGTGTAATTTCTGTATTGACTTCAAGGTTTCCAAAGATGGAAAGGTTTTCATTGTGGTGAGGATCTCTCAAACCTTCCTATGGTCAGAGATACAAAATGGTCGACCTGAGTAGTGCTGCATCTAGGTTATCTACAGGGGACAGGGGGGCTGGTATGCCTGGAAACTGCCCTTTACAGCTCTGTTTCCTTTTTCTGGTATCCCCAGGAAGGGAAAATGCTAATCCAGGGGAAAGACTCTCTGCGGACTGTGCAAGGCTACGTAATAGTAGGGGAAAGCAAGAGGATCCCTTTGCAGAAAAGGCCAGAAATGACAAAGAGGAACGCAGAGACTAAAAGGCAGTGTAAATACCAGTGACATATTAAATATCAGGTCTGGAAAACAGTAGCCTGCCTGTTTTGCAGTGTGCCCTTTCTGGACCGGAAGGGATGCATCAAGCTTTCATGTAAAATGCTGAGCTCTCTTCTTTAGCAAAACTCTAGCAATACATAGATCATTGACAAAGTCATGAGACCTGGTTTAATGGTCATTGAGTCTGTCTTTCATACACATGTGGCTAAGCCATTTCCATACGGCTGCAGTCAGTTTCTGACTTGTCTGGCAGGTTAAACCAAGTGAAACAAGAACATGAACTGGGAATGAGAATGTAAATGTGATTTCATGGCACTGTGATCAAGAAGATACAGTTCTTTATTCATATAGGCTTGAGAGAAGACAATGTCAGAGGAATGAAAACAGAAATACCCTCATATTTGTTTGTGTAGTAATGTTCCACCCTCATCCAATATCAGAACTGCTGTTCCATGCACCAAACCACACCTCTTGATTACTGCAGACAGGCTGTGTCCGTGGAAAAACGCTTCCATGTTCTTGGGTTTTAGTCACTCTTCTAAAAATAAACTTTTTTTTTGGTTTGTTCTCCCTATAATTATTATTAGATTTAAAAACTTTCTCTATGAACAAAAATTATTCCCTCACAATTCATTCTAGCACTAAATATGTCAGTTTCTTCAAATGTAGGATTTAAACATTCATAAAGTGTTGAAAAGTATATTTGGGCTATTATGTGATCCCTTAAAAATCTTTTTGGAATACAAGCTGATTTTCAAAATACTGCTTTAGTGATGGGAATACTCAATTTCTTTTTAAATTATTGACATTATTTTAGGGGTGCCAAAACTCTTGGCTGTCTAAACTCACTGTCTTAGGTTCAACTGCAGCAAAGGTCGGTAGCTAGCAGACATTGCTACATTCTCAGCTGCTGAATATTTGCATACCATGGGTATTGTTAAATGGGCCTTCTTGGTATGGGGAGAAAGGCAAGACCCACAGGCAGCAGGGAGGGCAGTGCTGGTGTTGGTTTGAGCCTGCTGGAGCAGATTGCCAAAACACAGAGGTCGCATGCATTGGCTATGGCTGTGGTAGGGGCCTTTTTGCCAGTAAATGGATTAGCTGAATCATGACTCGGTGGCATTTGTTTGGGTCATGTTCTTTGCAAAGGGAATATTGGAGTATACAAATCTCAGGGGTTGTTAGGCTGTTGCTTTTCAGTCACTAAATTCAAACAGAAAATGGTTCTTTTTCAGCCCTGTGCAATCAGGACTCTGAGTGTACCAGCTTTCTAATCTGGAGATGAAACAAGCACTCCAGATTATTCAGAAACAATAGAGACTCTGATTGTTTAATACACTGATAAGAATGTGTTTAAAAAATAAATTATCTACTAGCTGCTGGGATTGCTTGAAATTCCATTAAACACTAATGAGAGAAGGCATCGCAGACAAATTAATAAACACCCTATGCACTAACCTAGAAAACACCAGCCTAAAACCTTTGATGCTAAACTGATTAAAATGAGAAACATATTTCATGTGAAACTGCTCAGCATATTTCAGTGTATTAATTGAGGCATAATGAAAACTGAATATACAGCACAGAAAAGGAAGAATACACATTATAAAGTAGACTGTAGTCCTGCAAAACAGTTGTACACAAATGCAGCCTTAGTTTCATGCATCTGAGTAACGCCATTGCGCTAGAAAGAGCATAGAAAAAAGAATATATTGAGACTTTAGTGCATTTTGGTTGGTAAAATCAAAGAGGGGGAGGTTTTTTTCAGTGAATTTGTGCATGTGTTATAAGATCATAAATTCTTCATAAGTATGAAAAATCTTCCAGTTCTGCATCTCCCATTGGTTCTGAGGTAGGTTTATAAGATAACTTGCACTGGAAGTGAAGGGAAGGTTGAAGGGAAACAATGTTGGATTTAAAAGACAAATCTCATGTATTATACCTTGCTTAGAGAAGCATAAATTAGGAAAGAAAGAAAGAAAGGAGAACTGGTTGCAGTAAAGGACAAGGAAGATGCTGATGCATCTGTCCAAGGCGTTATGTGCGTTCAACACTTTGTTGCTCGGTGAAAGCGGTTGCCATAACAACCATCATACCTTGCGGTAGCTAGAGATGACGGAGATATAACACATCTCCTAAAGAACCTCAGTGACAGCTTGTTGCACGGCAAAAAAATCATTCTGTGCATGAGGAGTCCCAGCCCGGATCACATCGTCTGAATCCTCGTGCAGAGAGGAGTCCTGGGCACAGGTATTTGCCCCTCTTTGGCAAAGAGGGAGGCTGGTGGTCCCTGCACTTGTGTCTCTTGGAGGAACGTAGCTGGGGGAGTGGGGGTAAGCTGGCAGGCAGGGAAGGGTTATCTTCTCCCATCTGGAGCAAATGAGACTGTGGCTCCAAAGTAAGTATCTTCTGCTTCCATGAAATCTTTAGTGTAGCCATGGGTGGAAAAATCAGCTAGTCTGGGCCAGCTAAAGAGCTGTGAGAAAGAAGGGAGGCTCCCAAACTAACTCAGAGTCAGAGCTCCCTCCTGGACACTTCTAACGCCCGGTGCCCTCCTGCACCTCTCCTTCATATTGCTTTGGCCATCGCAGCCTGCTCAGCAGGGAGCTCCCTGCCCCTCCCTGGGCCCCTGTGCAAAATCTTATTCAGGCAAGAGCCTTCCCTGAGATCTTGTGTACACGTGCAATGATCTTAAGCGTGGGTTCTTTTGCAATAGCAGCACTTGTAGCATTTGGAAGAGGTCTTTGGCATTCATGTGTTCTGTTCATCAAAAGTCTGTCACCTGAAAAAAGTGCTGCTTTGTGTTACACTTCATCCAATGAGAAATATGTGCAGAGATAGTGTATGATTTAGTATAGTCATGCCCTACAAGTAAAAGTGCCATCAGATCGTGATACAGAGCACATGAAGTCTGATTGAAAATCTTCCATGCCTACAGTTGTCATTATCTGCGGTGACAATCTTGCTGGCGTAGAGAGCCAGCAAGCAGCATGGGAAGCCCCTGTTCAGGCGCTATATGTGCTATGAATCATGGCCATTCAAATTTGCTATGTATTTGTGACCTATGTATAAAAAGTGGGCCCTAGTACTAGTAGCTATAAACTGAGATCTTTCAAATTGGTATTAAAAAAAAAACAAACAAACAAAACCCAAGGAAATACCACAGGTTTGTGTGTGTATGTGTATATGCATTCCTTTATTTGTATTCAGTTTCTAATTCTTTAAGTAGTGTTTGGGCCTCTCTTTCTGTGGGACTAATTTGAACTAAATGATATGTATCTTTAAACAAAAGTGAGTGGTCTCAGTTATCTGTTCGATGTCAACAATAGGGGGGTTCAAAGTCATTGGTTATCATGAGGCAATAAATTCACAATCTTCATCTCTGCCAGATTCGGATCTAAAGCCTCTTTACACCGGTAGGAATCTGTGAATTGGTCTCACTGGACATTACAGCAAACTAAATAGCTGCTCCTCCTCATGTTGTAATCATTTTTGACCGTTGTTTCAAAGTTCATATTTAAATATATTCTTCCACAAATGAGAAATAATTTTTTGCAGCATTTGGAAAACTGGTATAAAATATGTCTCTTGTTGTCTGTATGGATCAAACCTGCATTGGTGAGGTGTGACACAAAGCACAAAGACTTCTTTCGTTGAAATCGGTAGCAGCAGGAATAGCCCGTTTTTCATTTTTGATGGAAAGGGAAGAGGAATAAACACTCCACAATAAAAAATAAAGCAGTAGAAATTAATAACCTGCACCCCAAACAACAAGTGAATACTTGGAAGTGTCTGAAAGCAGGATTTTCTTCTGGTATTCATGGATCTTATTTTTTTCTTGGTGACGGAAGATGGTAATATTTAATGGTGCTGGAAGTTCGATTTTTGGTTAAGTAATAGACTTCACTTCAGATTTTGCTATTTTAGGTGCAGTATGCTATTTATATAAATTTAATAGGTGTGTTAGTCATAAACAAAGGATTTCTGCATCTTCAGTTACATATTGTCATCAAATAGATTGCAGAGTAATCATACTCTGTAAGATGTGAATTTACTTATTCTGCGTTGATTCATTTTTATCCTCAAGACTGTTCACTGTCTGGAAGACAAGGAACTAAGTGTGTTTTAATATTTTGAAATAAAGCATATAAATATTCTGGTAAGTATGATGTATGCTGTCCTGGTTACCGCATGCTTACCCTTAACCAAGCTTTCCATATGTTAATTGAATACTCCCAACAACTCTCTGTTGAAAGATATCATGAATGCCATGTATTTTGCTAAGAAAAAAATTCATTTGTGGTAAGGTACAGTATAAATGTTACTGAAATATTTAGGGAAGATCACAGGATATATTAGAACTGAATCCTCCTGATTTCAGACTAGTGGAGCAGAGGGCTTTGAGTAGTAAAGGAACCGAAAGAGTGGTGTAAGTGTGGTAGAGAATGCTTATCTGTGATGACCAAAACTCCTTAATACCCATGTCTGTATCAGTTTTTATTTGTGTTGACTGAATCTATGGAAAATGAAGGCTTTTTTCATTGGGACTGCTTTGTGTCATCAGTAGAGGTAGCTTCTGAGTACAGGCACATTGATTTAGACAAATGAAAAATTGTTGCCCAGTTTTGCACCTTCACCCAGTTCTGTAGGGACAGTTTCTTTTGGAAGGTTATTACACCTTTGGTTATCGTTTTGGTATCATTCTTAATGTTTCTGTGGTTCTGTTCTTGATTTGATGAAGCCAGAAGCATAGGAATGCCATGAGACCAGATTTATGCAATATGCAAAGCTCTATTTGAAACCCAGAGTGTATTTTAGCCTTTGGTTTGGATTCATCCTAGTTTGTGCTGGAAAACTGAAACAAGAGCCAAGCCTGGACCCCTTATTCAGGCATTGTCATTATCAAAAGCAGCACAAAGTAAGGACACAGATTTGGTCATTAATGATATATTGGTTTCCTTGCCAGAATAATGCCATAAAACCCCACGGTGTGGAACTGACACAGTGTCTCAGAGTACATAGCCACCGACATTGCAGGGCTCTCTGAAACAAACAGTCGTCGTTTTTTTTTTTGTTTGTTTGTTTTTTTACATCTTTCTCATTAACTTTTTAAAGCCTCTGCTGGCTTTGTGGGCTTATTGCAGTGAGTCTGAAATGGTGTATGAAATAAGAAAGGAAAGGCAGGTTGTACTCCACAGCCACTACTGCGTGGTGTTGGATGATGTTATACCGAGCTCATAAAAAGCCAGGACAGGTCTGAGCTTTATAAGAAAGAGAAAGGAAACTTCACTGCAAACATCTTATCGGTGCTCCTTCTCACAGTGAAACTGGCTGGGATTAGTGATTGCCCTAGCGCTGTATTTTGCTGTGTTTTCCCTGCTCCTTTCAGCTGGTAAATTCTGCAAAGATGGACTTTCCTAAGCTCGTGCCTACCCCAGGATGTTACATCCATGCCGAACTGATACCCTGTAGGGCAAAACTTAACTCATGCGCTCTGCCAATGTCTTCATGCATGATTTTGCCCAATTTATTTAGGGCAAGAGTGAAACACTGCTTAGCAGGAATAGCCCTGTTCCAAGGGTGGCTTCTGGTTTATATACAGTGACTTATCAAGCACAAACTCTACTAGAGCTCATAATTTATTTTGTAGTTGATTTACTTGTTTCAAGACTGCTTTTTCTTTTGTTTTGTCTCTTATTTCTCTTCCATCCATTTCCCACACTTAAAGTGGAGTAAGGGGACAGCTTTTTCCCACTGATTGTTCAGCTCTGTTGGACTGAAGGACCTTTGAGACACGATGTATGCTTTCTTCCAGCTCTTAACGCCATTTTGCTTTGCAATGTAATACAAATAATAGTACTATGTATGGCAAATAGTTTTACATGGGAGCATGGATCGTTTTAGATGTCATTCTGAAGAGACAGGTGGAGCCAGACAAAAAGCTAGAAGGCAGATATAAAAAGGTACTGTAGAAAATTAAGGAAAAGAGGGAATAATATGCATATAACAATTTGTCTGTATTCCGTTTCAGTCTAGATCTTATTGATCTGTGATGTTGATATCATAGTTCAGACTCTATCTGAATTGTAATTGAGCTCATTCACGTGTTTTTGTCATGTTTTTTGAGAGATGTTGATTGAATGTTAATTTGGTTTGATGTGGGAGACAGGGAAAGCAGAACATTGGTAACAGTGAAAAGTTCAACCAAAATGCATTTCCTTCCAAAATAATAGACATAGCCTCACAGCTATGCAAGTGCAGCTAGCATTGGTGGATGTTACAGCAGCGATTCTACTCTCAGGCTTTATTTGCAGCAAGATAACCCAATTAAATTAACAAACTATGGTGGATAAATGCACACTTGTGTGGAAGCCACACTTCTTGTGCCCATTCCCTTCCCCACATACGAGAAACCAAAGAGTACTCAGCAACCCCACGTAGGAGATAAAGTAATGCACTTAGTGCTAAAGATGCTTGGTCCAGCATGACCCAGCAGGTCTGCAAATTTGGGAAGTGGAAGGGAAATTGTAAAGCTGGGTTAGAAATGTAGTAGCACAGCATGAGAGGAGCCCCTCTAGCTGTGTAGAACAGGAGTTCTTGTCATTTCTTATTAAATACATTCTATGCATCTGCATGAATCATCAATCAGGAATGTTTCTTTTATTCTGGTTCCAGATAGCTGGCATCAAAATTTACGTTTTAAATGAAAGAAAATAATTGTGGATAATCCCTTCTAATTCAATTTGAGTTTTAAATCCTATTTTTCTCTAATGGTATTGGCTTTATAAAAAAGTATGATCGAAGCTTGTAAAATAAAGAGAGGATGAAGTGAATGTAAACTTTGAAGAAGCCTTATTATCTCCAAATAATTTTGCATAATAATTTTAAATAGTCAGATGTGCAGACTTTATGCCTGTTTACACAAATTAAGTCTGCAATTCATGCATGGTCACAAGTGGGCTCCAAACCCTTTACGAAGTCCAACATGATTGCCTCCTGGTCCTTTTCATTAGCTGTCAGCAGGTTGTTGCAGCTAGGTTAGAAAAAAATGAAGACCTTATTCCTCTTTTCAATCTGTAATACTTTTATCTACTGCGTGTATGTGGTACTTAAGTCAGTTTAGCACAATTTTAAAATTTTATTATAATTGCAGTAGGTGAAAACATTACTGTCAGTACTGGCACACTGTACTTATTTTGTGAGGTGCTGAATTTCTTCAGAAGACTAAAAATTCACTGAAATCACCCAAGATTGGAGGCATTAAGGCCTGCTGTATGCAGACTGCATCTGCCCAGTCTCAATCCACAGCACAGGGCTTTCCTTTTACCATTATCACTTGCTCTTCTGTACTGTGCTTGTTGGCACAGGGAGCAGCACCATCTGCTTCTCAGAAAATGATGTGTCTAGGCATCCTCGAGTACCGTTCAAGAGATCCTCAGAAGCTGTGTGGATTACAGGTCCCTGCATAGCTCCATAGCGGGGAAGAAGCAAATTAAGCCTTCCCAATGTAGAGTGAGTCGGTCAGGCTGCTCCCAAACCTGCCGGACGGCTGCGGCAGCATGTGCTGCACAGGTTTGCTGGGGCAGGCTGCCTGGTGTCCTGTGTGAGGGGCACACGGTGCCGAACGGTGCTGCTGGGCATGGCCAGGGCCTTCCTGATGGACCACAATGGAGCAGATTTTCATAGTACCTTAAGCAGTCTTTGGTATAGAGTTCATTTTTCTCCCTACCGATTTCAAACAGAAAAGGTTCTTGTTTAGCTAATTACAGAAGAACAGTAAGTCAGGAGATGCTCCTGATTTAAAGTGGTCTTGTTAATTGGGTATGAATAAAGAGGTATTGAATCTCCTTTACTTAAAGGAGCATGGACACGTGCGTTTCCTTCTAAGGTAATAGGTAATACAATTAGATATAACATATGATGTGTGATCATATATGTAATCATTTGTATATTAATAGAAGCTCTATTCAATGTAATTGATCAGTAGATTTGATGAGGTTTGGCAATCTCTTTTTGGAAAAACTATGCTACTTCTTAATGTGAGATCTGTAGAGACTTTGTTTTCTTTTTAATCTCTGGCAATAACATCGCCATCTTTCTGTTTGTACCTAGCCTTTATTGCTGAACCTGCAGATGTGCTCCAGATGCTTTCCTGTGAAACCAAAGTAAGTTAGGGACATGATCCAAGGCCCTGGAAAGTCAGAGGGTTTTTTTCCTAGCTAAGTAGGCTTTGGAGTAAGCCTCTGGTGGGTAATTTGGTCAGATGCTTGTTGAGAGGTGCTTCATACCCTGAACCCGTTGCACTGTTGTCTGTCCTCAGGCTGCCTATTAATTTTTAGAAAGAGTTTAAGTTGTTGGTTATTGGCCTATAAAGCTCCTGGAGGTTTGGGAGCTGTCTGAGACGACTCCTAAGTGAATCTGCTGGACTGGTGATCCAGCGATGAGGCAGGAGAATGAGTGGTGTTTTCCAGGCGAGATACTCAAGATTTGAAACTCCCTATAGAGAGTCCACACGTTAGGACTCCACCTGGGCCAGAATAGCCTGATCTTTTTGAATGTGTCAAACAGTGCAAGGGGAATTTATACTTAATTGGGGTTTTAGAAAGGATGATGGTTGAGAAGTGTTTATTATAGAGTGGTAGGGAGCTTAGCTGATTCAGAGTGTATTTCCAGTTTATTATGTTTGAATCCAAAACGTGCTGAATTGGTCTTAATACTGCTATAATGTTTTGACTCGTCCTACGTTTAAGTGGACACGCACATATGAATACTTAGAGGTTGACAGGCACTTCTTAGTAAAAAGTAGCTGTCTGTGTGTGTGTGTTTGGGTAGGCAGGGAATTTTTTCTAACAGAAAGAATCATAAATTTCCCCTCTTGATCAAGGCATGAAAATATCTGCATTGATTCCCTTGATAAATGTAGGCTGATTTCCTAGCAATGCACAGTCATGATCATTTCTGGTGTATTGCCATGACTGTACATTTAAGTTGTGAACCTGTATAATAAATATAGTTTGAATCTCAGTGTTCCTGCCAAATCTAGTTAAGCATGTGGATGATTTGCTGACACATTTCAACAGCAGGCTCTCAGGAATGTGTCCCTGTAAATCCTCCTCTGTTGTTTGTTTGGCCAGTGATGCTGTTTGTAAATGGGATGCTACTTTGTGCTGTCTTGTGATTGCTCTTCAAACCATGATACGTTTGCTCAGTCTTCAGCTGAAGGAAACAAGCAGCCTGGGGAGTATTTTATAAGGCAAGATGTATCTCTTCAATATTAAAGTTGCAAATCTGTAAGGAGTGCAAATATTCTGTCGCTAGGATGCCAATTCCCTTTTATGACTCCCTCAGTAATTACAGAGTAATATTTATTACGGAGCAGTGTACTAGGGAATAAGTGGGGGCTTTGTAGATGGGGACCAAAGTGAAGCTAAGGTGTTTGATAACAGTGAGCTCATGAATGTTCCTGATGTAGGACAAATTAAGTGGAGATGGATTTTAAAAGCCATCTTGTGAAAAAAAATGCATAGTCAAAAGCGTTTGCAACTGATGCTGATTTGGGATGCAGAGCACAACTTGTTCCCCCTTGCAAAACTGGCTACTGCTTCCCTGCTGCTCCACATGTGTTTCCTCTGGCATGAGGAAATCGCATTAAATGGGCTTGGGTTTCCATCAAACTGCTTTGACCTGATAGGACAGTTGATACTGAAAGCGTGTACTTAGGTTATAAACTCTTCAGAGTTTGGATACGATGACTTTGCGTAGGTCAATCCCAGCACTGTGGGACTCTTATCTCTGACTCAAGCTTCTAGGCACCAACACAACCAATCATATCATCTTCCATTTTACTGGCATAGGAAATTTTTAAGGCAAAAGAGACCATTAGGTTATCCAGTAAATGCACTGGGCTGTTACTGTCCTCCACAGACCCACATGGACGAGGATGATAGTGCTGGACTGCGGATGGAAAAATCAAACTCGGGTCACACCAGTACAGGCCTAGGTGCAATAAACACCTTTTCTGAGGGATAAAATCCCTTCTGTGTAGTTATATTTACCTATTGCCACTGACCTGGGCTGGGATTTCTAGGTCTTACGAAAATACCAATGTTATTAAAACTGGCTACAATCTTTAGAAATATGTGCTGTGAAAGTAGGCAAAAGCTAACTGTATGTGCCCATCATTGATAGTTTTCCTTTCCAAAGGAATCTGTACAATGAAAATGTAGAATGTACATATTTTCAAACGTGCATATCCATTCTATATACAAACTTGTATAGTTTATATATATGCATTTTATGTTTTTATTCTGTGCATGTATAAGTGAGTATATATACATGCGTGTGCATGCTGTATTTTTTCCTTTTCTGAAATTCCAGCACTGTGAATGTTATAAGCTTTTTTAAATGAAGTTAAGACCTTGAGCAAAACCAATAAAAGCAGTTTAATCGAAAAAGAAATTTACTAGACTCTTATGCCTAAATGCAGAATATCACAATTTTTCATTTTTGCTTTTGAATGGCATAAATTTGGAGCGACAGCTGAAAATTTCAGCCTTTGCTCAGAACTTCCTGACAAACCTCAAACCATTAATATTTTTCACTGTTTAATTATATTTAATGTTTTAGGACAGACTAAATTAAATGGATATAGTAAGCTTTTAAAATTCATGGATGCAATCTCATTTTAGTAAATGCAGGGATGGAATACTGCCCTAAGCTTCAGCCTCTGTACTAGTACTTCACTCTGAATATCCATGTCCATAAAGACAGCAGTCTTATTCCCTTCCTTCTATAATACATTAATATTTTATGGAGCAGAACAACACAGAGTCAATAGACAATTTCGTATTAAGATCATAGTGACATAAAGCCCAGTACTTGGCAAGCTTTTCATCTCCAAAACCTCAAAAGCCTCCTGCCCGCCCATGATTCAGGTTAGATCTTGTAGCTACATCCTTGCTGTCTCGCAGGGTGACTTTCTGCAGGGAGATGGTGGGAGCATGCCTGGCTACCTATAAACCAACCTGCACACTCAGGTATGCATGGTCCCACGTGCTCTGGCAGATGTATTGCAGCCAGGCGGGAAGGTCTATGCCACCAGCAGTGTTTTGGGTAGTGGAATGACTGCTAATGAAAGGGAAGAAGTTGCTTATCTGGGCTACTGATATCAACATGATGTGAAATGCATTGGGCTGTGTGGCTGCATTTATAAACACAATTAACAATGCTTAATTAAGGACACTTAAGGAGAGGAGGAATTACTCCGAGCTTTGAAGTGCCAGGTAGTTTACAGAATGGAGCTGAGAATTTGGATCAACAGGGCTGGAAATGAATTAGACTCTGCAACATGCTGTATAATTGCTACAGATGCCTGGGTGACCTGACAAGCCAGTCAGTCCCTCAGATGCCTCTGAGGAGTCTGCAAGTTGCAATGGTGAGAGAAGTAGATTCTTCCCTTTCCCAGATTGAAAGGGAAAGTGTGTTGAAGCAGAGGACCAGTGCACTGCCACTGCCCTGCTTAACCCCCAGTTAATGCCCATTTTGAGAAATCGAGCAGGGCGCAGGCTGTCTGCTAGTTCTTTTCACTAGGATGAAATTTTAGCCAGTGCATTTAACTCTAATTCCTATTTATCTGATCGACCATATATAAGAACATAGGAGCTATACTTGGGTTGGAGCAGGGGTTTCAGTATCTCAGGTATCCAACCTTTGACAGAGCCCAGTAGCAGACACTTTGGAAAGAAATTCAGGATTCCGGTAAGAAGGGAGAGAGCACCGCTGGTGCTGCATTTGGCTGGAATAGAGTTAATTTTCTTTATAGTAGCTAGTATGGGGCTGTGTTTTGGGTTTCTGCTGGGAACAGTGTTGATAATAGAGAGATGTTTTCGTTATTGCTGAGCAGTGTGTTTTGTCTTCCCAAGTAACCATTAGCCGTGATGGAGCCCTGCTTTCCTGGAGACAGCTGACAACCTGCCTGCCGACAGGAAGTAGTGAATGAATAGCTTGGTTTGCTTTGCTTATGTGCATGGCTACCGCTTTACTTACTAAACTGTTATCTCAACCCACGAGTTTTGTCCCTTTTACTCTTCCGATTCTCTCCCCCGTCCCACCCAGGTGGGAGTGAGCAAGCGGCTCTGTGGGGTTTAGTTGCTGGTTGGGGTTAAACCATGCCCTCGCAGCTTCCTTCCATGGTACAATGTTCTGTTCAGATGAATTGAGATATTTCACTAATATACTTTTAGCTATTGAACAGGAAAATGACATGGAGAAATGAAAGGTATTTTCCTGTGCTCAGAGAAGGATGCTTACTGCAGGCAGCATTAGAGCGCTCCATTTCCCTGCTCCCCTTTCATCCTGGCTTTCTGCCTAAAGCACATGGCTCAGTAAGCTGTCACAAAGACAGCAGCCCTTTTATTTTGCAAAACAATCCACAATTGTTGGTTTCAATTTGATCTTTGTTTTGCTTTGGTGTTTTTCCTCCAATATTTCCTCTCTGCCACTGTTGGAGGCTTCTTTTCTGCATGTCTTAACATTTTGGCCTCGGTTGTGGCATGTGTGTACCATGATTGATTGTGTTCATTAGGAAGGTTGACTGTTGTTTGTTTCACTATCAATAGATATGTTAGCAAACAAGATAAGTGAGGAACAGCAGCCTTGCTACAGTAATTACGGTAGGTTCAGATAAAGCATGTAGCATTGGAGCCTCACCGTAATGAATCCTTGTTGATATGAAGCAGGAGATTCATTATAGATCAGATGTTGAAATCTTTCCACAGCCAAATGGGAAGAATCACAGAAGAAGAAATACCCCAGTTCTTTAGGGCAGTCTGTGTAGCATTTCAAATAATGAGAGCATAGTTAGTGCACGGCACCAACTTTTAGCTGAAGCACTTCTTTTGTGGATCCAGGGACATCAAAGTGTCTCACAAAATTGGATCAATTTTGATGAAGTCTTCTTATTGGAAAACACAGCAGCAGCAAGATATATTTCACTCCAGCACAAAATCCTTGGACAGTGTTTCTTACACTGTCAAAAATTAATTTAAATTAAAAAAAATGTTTTCCAGGCACCTTTAATGTTCTTCACTATCCCTCCCACACTCTGTTTCCTTTTTTTTTTTCCCCTTAAGCCTGGCTCAAGCATCCCTCATGCCTATTTCTTCATCTCAAGCTGTTTCTTTCCACTGGCTCCCTTGTCCTCTCCTGCTGAACTGGAAAGAGCAATTGCAGAGAAAGGGCCACTGATCCCAGCATGCTCAGAAAATGTCTTTGCCATACTAACAGCTTTGGACTTAGCTGTGCTAACCAAGCACTCTCACAGTCTTAAGTCAGCCAAATGGGAACAGGGGTTTTGTTTTGTATTAAAAAACACAGGAAAGGGCACATCCCCGCCAAGAGACTGACCCCTCCTATCAGTTTCAAAGCCCTTTTCTCAAACATGAAGGCTAGGTTGGGTTTTTTTTTTTAGTTTTTGTATGGCCAAAATTTTGATATTTTCCCCTTCCTAGAAACAACTGAACCATTTCATGGAAACTCCAAATATTTATATCTTGACCTCAGAACATGATCTGTCCAGTAGAGATGAACTTTCTTAGAGAAATTATTTTGGTAGACTCTGGTTTTACAGACAAAGGACTAAAGAAAGGAAGGACATGCAGGGAGAAACAAAATGACTCTGATACTGAGGTTTGTTAAGCAGGAGAGTATCTGTGGAAATACAAAGCTGAATATGGCAATTTAACCACAAGAAGAAAAAGCCAAGAAGTGTTTGTGTCATAAACAGGTTGGCTTTTCAAATCTAAGGCGAACCTCCCATTCTGCATCTTTTTCTGCCTTCAGTCTCTCATCTGTAATATCGAAAAGCTCTAGGAAAGAATTAGGACCTTTCCCAGAGGATGTGAGGGAACTGGGATCCCCTTGTCCTACATTGTGAGGATCAGAGAACCTTTTAGAGGTGATGAACTAAGTCCTGGTGCAGTGAAAAACTCTTGTAACAATCAAATCTTGTCCAGTTGTAGCTTGTGGGTCTATGTAATCTCAAGCAGTCAGATGTCCGAAGACTTTTTATACCCCGAAAGGAAACAAGCAGCAAGTTGCTACAAGATATAATTTGAAGAAGCATAAAACATTTGTCATGATTTTAATTAAGTTGCTCATTATCTGCCAAACCTACCCCAGGTCAGTGTTTACCTGGTAGCACAGGGCTTGTTTATACCTGCAGCAGATGATGTAGCTGTCTGTTCCTGCATCATTTTAACAGTTCCTAATGTGGCTGGTAAAGATTTGTAATTGCACTGATGCTTTAAAAAGCCATTCTGGAAACTATGTAACAAGAATTTGCAGTCCTACATGTTATGTGTGCCACGGGAAGTTTTTAAATCCAGCAGGCAGAAGAGAGAGTACCTTAAAATAAGTTATTTTAACACCAAAGAGGCTCTTGGAAGTTATTTGTGATCATTATCCATCTATCTTACCTCAAGCATCAGTTTCTGCAATGAGGTGCAAAGAACAGGTGAAGAAGATGAATCTTAGTTACCTTTGAAGGGTGGGGAAAGTTTCACAAAGAGGATTAAATATAAGACAAATGAGAAAGCCCACTGAGAATAGATTTACAAGCTTTGAGTATCTACACCAGAGGTGATAGGTGAAGTGGTAGAAGTTATTTTGCCTTAATTGAGACTCCCTGATGTCACTGCAGACTCATTTAGATTACTCACCCTGTCATACTCCTCATGTAGGAGTGATTCTGAGGGACCGTAGGTTGGTACAATGGATATACTGAAAAGCCAGAATGAAAGATGTATTAGAGGTACGTTATAACTTTAAAGATAGTCAACAATAATGCAGAAACACCTTATTCACAGCATTATTTGTTGTCATCCTAACTTCTGAGCCCCAGGCATGCGGGTGACATCAGCTTCGTGTTAAAAGTGTTGCAGAAGTATGTGGCGTGAGCCTGTGAGTTAAAATGAATGAGTCTTAATGAGCCCAGAATGATTGCTTATACCTACATACATGTGGAGTAAGAGCGTATAAATCAGAGTTGTCGTCCCGGATTTCCTTGAGTACAAATCAAATCACTATGTCCTGAAACACAGGGAAGAGCTATGCTGTAGTGCAAGATGGAGCAGGAAGATATAAACAGTATCAATGAAAGGGGGACCCATGCAATAGTTTAGAAAAATCAGTAGTTACAGTCTTAAACTTGAAGTCCAGTGGGGCTATCGTGCTCCTGAGGTTTATGGGGAGACAGGTAGATGGAGTGGGGTGGGTAAAGTTTCCATCACTATTTTTGTGGGTCATCATGACAAACTGAAGCTGCTGAATATCTGTGTGTAGAGACTACTTGAATTACATGTTTTATACAGGGAAGTATTTTATCTCCTGTCATACTTCATTTAGTTTTACTTAATATTTACCTAAACATCACTTTTTGAAAGCAAAAATAATAGTCATATTAATATAAGCCCAAAAATTGTTGACTGCTTTAACTTCAGCTCTAAGAATTTAAATAAATAAATTTATAGGATAGTTTTCCTTTGTTTAATGGTTTAACATGGGTAAAACATTTGTTATGACTGCAAAGGAACTGCTCTGGCACCTTCAGCAGCATAAAAGATTGACTCAGGAGAATAAGTTGCCCAGAAAAGCAATTACATAGCAAGTCACCCGTCACTGGAAGTTTGCAAAGAGAATATGGTTGACCTCACATTCATAGCGACAGGTTTCTTAAAGAGAGAAAAACAGAGTCCCAGCTATCCAAAGGTCATTCAATTCAGCGGTGAATGAGGGCTGCTTTGAGGGTGGAAGCACCTGTAAAAACGGTCTGTCTGGATGGAGAGCAATGTCTTCTGTGTGGGGAAACCCTTGGGTGACAGTAAGTCAGTGAAATGCCTTTAGTATCCACTTGGGTCTCCAGCAGAAGCACCGTGGTTGGAACGATGAGGCTGTATCTGGAAAGTCCCCATGCTTTCAGTGGCCTCCAAATTAAGAGGATGACATTCTTCAGTTTTTTGTGTGTATCAGGTATTTGGATGACTGATGGACCAGAAAGGGCACAGCAATACCTCCATTGACTCTGTGTACCTCTGTCTTTCTCTCTTGTCCTTTCTCTGATTTTCTGAAGTGGATTTGAGCTCTGTAGGACTATACTACTGCAATTATCTTCAGCTCTGGCTTGAGGGAATGAAGCTCTGAAGAAATAGCTCTGTATTGTAAAAAGATGATCTTAAACTGTAGTACATGGCATAATTTCTGCAGCAATTTCAAAATTATGTATCATCAAATGCCATGTCACGTCCCTCATAATGGTCATTAGCAATTATGTCACATTGAATCACAGGAAACATAGTGAATTTGGTATTAATAGAGCAGAACAAAGTTTTTTCTGGCTTATGAGTCTTGTTCTTTAATCTCTACAACTGGATGCTGCTGTTTAGCACTGGCAGGGAACCTTGTTTCTCTGTAGCTGTATGCTTGCTTTTAGTTTTAAGAAGACATCAATTCTAGAGAAAATTATGCATGCAAATGTGGTAATTTATGCAGGACAAGCATGTTATCTATCAAGACCAGCACTCCTCTGCCTTGTGTTCACAGTGCTTGTAAAATCAAGATGGCAAAAGCCCTGGTGTGTGGCCACGTGTAACCATTGACCAGTCTAGCATGGCTTTGCTGCTGCAGGAAAAACTGCTATACCGTGAGGAAGAGGTGCCAAATCTCGTAGGCTTGAGATTTTTCTAGAGCAGTGACTATGTACTTGCATTGGCAAGAACTAGCCTGACAAACAGACATGTTTGTCGTATCAGCACTCCTTTATTGCCAACTTGCAGAATACTTTCGCAGATGCCAAGAAAATAAATACAAGCTGTCTGCCGGAGTATTCAGGTAGAAGCTCGCAGACTGCCTCTTCTGTGCTATGGTGACAGTGTTAGGGAGGGAAGAATCACATTTAATGGAAATGCTGAGAATGGCTCAGAAATGGAAACGGGAAGGAGAGTGAAGCATCAGCACAGAGTGGTCATTGCCTAGGAAAAGCATTACATGAAAGGACACTGAGAGGAATGAGCAATAAGAAAGACCAGAAAACCAGATTCCCACACCCATGCTCATGATGTCAGGATGATGGGGAAAAAAAATGAAGCTTTTGTTTTTGTTAAAGCCCCACCAGTCGTTTGATTAATAAGGACACAAAAAACAAATGGCAACACAATCTAAATACCACCCCAAAGAGAGGGGAACGCTTCTTTTTATTTTTAAGTGTCCAGGGATCTCAACAGAAGCTGGCATGAATTCTTCTTGTCTCAGTTTTCAAAGCTAGACTCATGATGGGAGTGTTAAGGTTTTTGGGTGCCTTTAAATGTATGCTTTGTAAACACTGTCTGCTCGACAAGCTTGATCTGTTGAGTGATGAGGCACTGATTTGGTGTACATGCTCTGCCTACAGGCCAGTGCTCTAATGATGTTTAATTATCATATATAGGGAAAATAAATGCAAACTAGTCTAGTAACGGTTTGTTACCACCAAGCTTTAACTGGTTGACATTGGATATCAGCCTGGCTACATGGGAATTTTTCTCCTCATGAGGCAAACCTCATTTAGGTTGTTAAGTGGATGATCCATTAAGCAATAGATGTTGTGCAACAAGTCAGTTGAATCTCACAGAAGAGCAGTCAGTTGAGTTGGTCAGTGATTTCTCTTGAGAATCATGTAAGGTAAACCTAGTTGAAATTGAGGTGAACCCCTCTCTCCTTTCAATTTGTTTGGATTTTCTAAGAATTTTCTCTTCTGTTGACCTACTGTGAAGTTAGAAGTTCTGTAGAGCTAATGATATCTCTACTATTTTAAAAAGTAGCATGGACAGCTTTTAGCCACATTGTTTATTATGAACTTCGTTTCCTATTTGCTGGGGTTTAAGAGCACCTCTATATCCCACAGACCATTCTCTCTGAAAACCCAGCACGACAAAAAAGGCTTCTAATTTTAGACCCTCCAAATTGGTGACATGCCCTCAAAACACAAGGATTTGATTGGCATGTATCTTTAATGTAATATAATACACATTATGTTCTTCAAAGAGCTTCTTAGCCTACTTTCTGGCAATGTTGCTGCTGTGTTTTTCTATAGCTATTTTTCTTTCTTTGTGTTACTTCTAATGATCTCATGTAAAGCTGGTCATTTTACTTTACCGTGAATATAAATTATTTAAAAATGGTGATGATTCTGAATAAGAGTCATACTGAGCTCCATAAAGTATCTTTCTTTCCACTAAACCCCAGTCTGCAGCTATTCTTTGGCATAGGCTGTGCTTCATGGAGGTAAAAGATAGATGTGAGATTTTGTCAAATGACTTAAAAAAATCCAATACATCGTTAGAATGACTCTAATATCTTTACAAATTCAAAACACTGTTGTGTTGTGACCTTTCTCATCTTGTTAACTTGTTTCTCCAAAGTGTTCTGACCTTAATATAATGCATTTGCTAAAATGTTTTCTCTAAATTGTCAAACTAGTGCTGTACTCAATTCTGTCTTAATGGGTCTCTACAACATCAGCCAGCACCTTTTTTAATACCACCATTACAGTGGTATGCACAAGCATCTTCAGGTTTTTTCCAAAACTCTGTCATTTGCTATTTTCTTTCAGCACTTTATCATTATTATGTTGTTCCTTGTTAAGATCCTGTGCTGCTACTTAAAGAACTTTTCTTTTTCTTGTCTTCATTTTTATGAAAGCGGCTCATAAATGTCACATTCCTCTTTCAGCAAACCATACCTGCACTCACATATGCCTTTTTCATTTTCTGACATGGAAGAAGTTGTGCAATTGTTATATATTTTTCATTTCCAGATTCCCTCTAATTAAAAATTAAATAAGTAAACAAAAATCAGAATCTGCCTTGAGATTAATTCTGGTTTTGCTTGTGTTGGTTTTACTGCAGTGTCATTCAGTTGATGTTGGCTGAGTTATTTCTGATTCATATGAGTGTAAATTCATAATTAGAACCACACTTTGAGGCCTCAATCCAGCTAAGCATTTAATTCCCTTATTCTCCATAACAAGTTTATGCAAATAGTTTCTTGGTTGGCTGGTTGTTTTTGTTAATGAATGTGATGCAGGGCCTGTGTGTTAACAGGCAGCTGTTTGTTGTAGGGCAGCTTCAAAATGCATTGTTAGGGGCTCTGGGCAGAGACAGGGACCTAGAAAGGCTGCATTCAGCAGCCACAAACCATGGTACCCTGTTAGCTGTCATGAAGCTAACAATTTTGGCCAAAACTGAGAAGAGAGAGATGGAAAGACACTCACTTATTGAAGCATGTGATGAGTAAGAGGAGAGGACCGTTGTCGGAGAGACAACATGGCAGCAGATTCAGAAATACAGGATGTTCCAGAGATGGAGTTGAGGGAAATTCTTGAAAGATTTTGAAGAAAAGTGGATGAAAAAAAATACTTTCTATACTTTATATTCACTGGACATAGTCTTTTATTTAGCCTTTTTTCAGTGTAGTGTTTACATTTGGACAAAATAATTCAGGATTCTTGGGTTTGAGTAGCAATAGTCATTTGAATCGGAAAGGTCACAGGCGCTCAGGGTGAAGGTCTGGGTACAGAGCTCAGGTGGGACTACCCAGTTACAGCAGTTGGCACAAGGACTGCGGACTGGTACTGAACGGATGGCGTGGCTCTTCCCAGGCAATCATACAGAAAGATAAACCCATCCCCTTGGCTTTAGCCATGGCCATGGCCAGGCCATGTAAGAAAGGCTGAAAGGTCTCTAAGGCATAGTTTGGTTTGTAGTTTTGATGCGTGTGCTGACTGAAAAACAATTAGTTAATTAATTTTTCTTATCTACTATCTGTTAAAATTAGTGTGAATATTTCTACTTAGATTTGGCATTAGCTACAGGACTCTGAGGCTGGGGCTTGAGTCTATCTGTGGCATTCATCTCCAGCTCAGGGTCACCTCCCATCTCCCCCAGCTCTGATAGCTGCTTCTTTTCTTGCACTCTGCCTTCCTTCTCTGCTCAAAACCTAATAGCAGAGATAGACATCGTCTCCCAACACCCACTGATTTTGTGGAAAGCCTCACCAAGCCCAGAAGTAAGCTGCTATAGCATCCCAACAAGGCAGAAAATTACACTACAGTGCTTAGCCTGAATTTAGCCAATATTGAAGGCTGATCTCTTGAACAGCACGTTAATCCACTGGTTGATGTGGTTACTAGTATAATTTTATTCCTCAGTCAAGGTTTGTTTCTATTATTTGATGACTTGATTCAGTGTTGTTTTAAATCCACTGAGGGATGAGCTAAAAGAATATTATAAACATGCACCTTAAACTGATGCTGTAATTAAGTTCTAGAAGAACAGCCAGATAAACCATTCGTGCAAGGCACAGATGCTCTAGTTTCAAAGTAATTTTTGAGGATAACTATTTTCTTCTCTGCATCCTGAAGCAACGGCTAAAGCAAGGGTTACAGCCATGAACAGCATGCAGTTCCCTTTCAAAATGCTTTAGACGTGGGTTGCACTATGTGGTTGATTTTTGTACAGAAGTCCCTTACATGTTTAAAAATCACTTTCCAACTCATAATAAGCTGCCCTAGGTGACCACGAACTAAATTACGCAGTGCAAAAATTAACAAATAAGGGAGGCCTTTGATGACATTGTTAGGAGATCGGCGTTTGTTACCAGTGAGCCCTCCTAAGCTCTGCATGCTTCAGATAAAAGCATAGGAACGGCTGCTGCCTTCTGGGAATGAGCAAGGAAGGAGCTGTGTTGCCACTGTCAAAATGCCTCTGTGGTTGACAGGTTCTGGAATCTAAAGAGAATGCCATATTTGGGGGGCTTTGTGGTATCTAGTTATTATTTAAATATTTGGATATGAAACTAAAGTCTGACAGTGAGCCACAAATTAGCAATTCTGGTCATGATTGTATCATCTTTTTCTCCTCTGTATTGAATTTTTGTATAAATTAGAAGAGCATTTGATCCAAGATACACTTATTATTCATCTGCTTCTCACAGGCTTCTCTTTTTAGTGACGTACTCTTGGGCTTCGAGTTAAATGTGTAAAATAACAGGGACCTGCTGCTGGGGTGTTTTATTTGAAAGTCTATGACTTTTGAAATTCATTCCCAAATTAGTAGAACCTACTGAAATGCTACGAGGTTGGAGGATATAGGGGAGGTTTTCCCCTCTTGAATTTATGTTGCGTATCTTCTTGATAATTGAGTGCTGTAAAGGTGCTGTGAAGCCTTGGAGGAGAGAGGCGTGCTTTGGGGGACAGCTCCCCAATTCAGCCAGGGACTGAGTCATCTGGAGCAGGTACTGCTTCCTGTGGGAGGCTGCCAAAATGGTGCAACCTGGGTAAGCCGCTTCTGAGAAATAAAGATTTTGGAGGGATCTCTCGGGACTTAATGAATTTTAGAGTAAGGTTTGAAGGTCCTTTTAAAAATTTTTGGCTTTGGTCCATAGTCTATCAGAAGGGAAACTTAAGCTTGCCAGCAAAATGAAGTTCAAATCAGATTGGACCTAAGGCACTGCCTGAGGTGGGAACCCAAGGCAGGAGCTGACTGTCACGATCCTTCCCGGCTACTGCACTCTGAATTCCAGGTTTTTTGTATGTTCTGTTGCGTGGGCAGCTTTCCTCGGTTAGCCTTTCTGTAGCTGCGGGAGGTAGGCAAAGTGGGGATGAGGTTGAAGCAGCCATAACCATTACGGTGGTAGATGCACTGAGTGATGTCATTACTTATAGTAATGATGTATAGCTCATGCCAGAACTAAGATAAGGTTTGCAAACACTATTTACATTTAAATACATGGTAAATATATATTTCCGTACATTTATGCTACCAGGACCGAAGCCAAACACTGTATTCATTTCCTTGGTTCTTCAAATCCTCTGATCTGCTTTTTGTCAAAACGTGTTATTAAATGATGTACGTATTCACACGTTATCTGACTTTCCGACTAGCTACAACAGGAGCTTTAACCGTCTTGGCAGCATGAAGCTAAGGCTAAAACTAATACCATATGACATGAATATGTATAAAGACATTAAATTCAGCTCTGGTAGGGGTTTTTTTTTGTGCTTTGTTAAAGACTTCAGTGTTGTGGAATAAAGATTTTCTTGCGGCAACTTTTCAATTTATATTTAATTGACTTTCTGTAAAATCATCTGCATTTTCATATGATTTTTTTTCCCTAAAAAGCAATATGCACATTTTCTGCATTTTTCTAATAATATAATAAACAGTGAGTGTAAACCAAACAAATATAAAAATGAGACAGATAGGAGCACCTATTTTTAGAAATGAGCTACTTCCAATTTTCTTATTCATTTTGTTTCTTTTTTAGCAGGTCTGATTCTTCAAGTCAGTTTGTTTAAAAATCGGCAGAGGGTAGAAATCGGTGACAGTACAAGAATGATTGTTTCTTACTTACTTGGTAAATAACAGGCTAATTAAATATAATATAAAAAAATCAAATAATAAGGAATTTATTCCTACTTGGGCCAGTCAGTCTGCAACAGAAACAGAGACTAGATTTCTGTTCAAAAGGGATAAAATGGAAGTAATTTCAGTACCAGAGGTGAATAAATAAATGCCTGTGCTATCGGGAAAGATAAATTTCCCCAGTGGCATTGCCCACACAGGTGCACATGTGGTTGCGCACCCGAGTCATCCAACCGCATGCGCTTAGCAGCACATCTACACGTGTGCCCAGGCAGCCTGGCCGGACGAATACAACTTCCTCACCCAATATATTGATCACCTTTGCGTCAATTTAGTCCTAAAAGATCCTTTTGTCTCTTGAAGTCTTGTAAATAAACAGAAGTCTCTGGTTTCTTTATTCAGGAAAGCTTTCGAGCTCAGAGTATCAGCAATGGAAAAGATTCAGCTGGAATAGCAATAGATACCTCTTTTGAATTCATGAAACCTTCCCTTAATGAAATTTGTTCCAATATCCTGAAAGTCACAGGCTGTAGCTGCTTACTGGTAGAATAGGCGGCTGCCCTTCAGAGGTTTTTATTTTAATGATCTGTTGCAGTGAGCTTTAAGGGGTTTGGTTCTCGCTTATGCTGGAAGCAGGATGGTTAGAAAGCATGGCCGTGAGCTGGTGAGGTCCTTAAGGCATTCCTGCTCCTGGGCAGACCTGCAGAGCTTCACCTTCCCGAGCAGCATCTGAGCAGAGCAAAAATTAGGGGCAGGGTTTTGTAGGAAAACAGTAGCTCACTCCTGTTTAGGAGAAAACAGTTTCTTTCTTCAGTCCTATACGAGGTACCACCGCAGGAGAGCAAAAGTGACCCTCAGCAAACTTTTTTTTTTTTTTTTTAAATAAAATATCTACGTCAAAGCTTCAGCTTCACCTCCAGTGAAGCCTAAGCTACTTTCCTACCAGGAGCTTCCCTATGCACCCCTGTCAGTGCTTTCTGTTCCCTAAGGCACATGCACGCTCCCTCTCCCACTGCCCTCCTTTGACTTTCTCCCAGCACAACACAGAGCACCTAGTATCTTATTCAGATGGTGAGTAAAAATATGAATATTGCATCAGGTGCCTACAAAATGAGTAAGTAATAGAAGAATCTGTGTATGCACACAGAGAGCTCATTTGGCATTTACCAGGGACTGGGCTAGAGATGCTGCAGTTGCTTCATAAGCATCTGTAATAGTAAGTGAGGGGGAAAGGAAGCAAGAAGGGATGGGGTGAAGACTCAAAACAGGCTTCAGTTGCAATCAATGGTATGGGGAAGCAGTTTGGTGAGATGATGGTACTCCAGTCCGAAGTAAAAACCTCAGTGATATGAAAAAAAGCAGTTTTCCTACTGTGAAAGAATTTTTTTTCAGTATAATCTATGATCATCTTCCTGTTTGCTGTGGATAATATCTCTTACTGAGATGTTAATCAAAAGAGATTTTACTAAAACTGAGCTTTCTGAAGTGTTTACTTCCATTGTTCATTGTGCTTTATTAATTAACCAAAGAGAAAACAGAGGAAGCGTGTCACCCTGCAGGGTCATATATATATTACATTAGAAAAAGGTTTGTTATAAAGAGGTTAGAAACCTTTTTTTTCCTGATTGTCAGTTATTTGGAAACTATATGTAGTAGCTCTAGAAATAAAGGGGATGATTACATTTTATAGGCAAGAAGGGATTAATAAAACTCATAATGCTCAAAGAAACAGCTGTTTCTTTGTTCTATAGTGCTTCTAAACCCTCATCTAACGTGAGTGAGTCAGCTGGGAGACGCCACTAGTGTTAAAAAAGAATTAAATGGAAAAGTAGTGGTTATTATTTGAAAACAATTATTCTCTAATTGTGCTTTGAGGGGGGGGAAAAAAGAAAGAAAACGGCTGTTAAAATAATTTATAATTGGAACAAAGTATAGAGTAGGAAGAAAATATCTTCTAAAAGAAAGACTTCCTAATCCATAAGCAGAGATGAAGTGACAGCAATAATGTTTTTATTAGTCTGTTTTGAAAAGGCTACATTATTCACAAGTGGCATTGATGCAAGCGAGTGGAGTCGGGCTCCCTCCTGGAGCTGCCGGCGCAGCGGTGGTGCGTCATGGCACGGGGCTGGGAGGGCAGGAAACTCCAGCTGCATTCCCAGCTTTGCCATTCCTCTGCTCCATCACCTTGGAGCAAGGCACTGCATCTCCTCAAGCCTTCTCCTTACCCCTTTATCCTTCACACTGTTTTTTTGTTTGGGTGGGGTGGGTTGGACTGTTGAGCATCCAAAGAAGAGACTCTTTTGATACATTTCTAATGCATAGCTTCAACTTCAGTTGTTGAGTATGGTAGAAAATAGTTACTGGCATTTCTATGCCTTTTTTTTTCTTTCTTTTTTTCCCCTGTTACCCGGAACATTCATATGATTTTGCTGGCTGACTGGCAGAGGGAGAAAAAAGAGTTTGTATCTCTATTATGCACTTTCCATTAAAAGTGCGTATCTTTAATAGTTATGGCTTGCAGTGACCTTAAGCCACATGATGTAATCCTTATTCAATTTTTAATAAAGGCAGAATTCCCATCCAGTTTGAGGGTTGTCAATGTGAAAGAGATGTCAAGATTTATCCCATTAGATTATAAAATATTTTGCCCTGGTGCCTTACATTCTTTCAATAATGTATTTTAATGGTATCTCTGGAAATGCAGAAATGCTCTTTGATGATTTCATAAATTGATGGACTTTTCTATTAGTCTTTGAAAGGAACTGTGATCCCATAAATACCTCTACATTTACAAATGGTCCCTTCATAACTTGTATGCAACCTTCAGAACTCGTGTGCAGCATGACTACTTTTACACCTTGTCCTTTTGTTTAGTTTTTTTTCATTTCATTTAACTTTTCCAACATACCTCTCTGGTTTTTGTTCAAACTAAACAGCCAAATCTGAAGCATGGCAGTAAAGGCGAATAAATCTCTATTCCTAAATTTTCTAGGGATTTGGCATTCAGAAACTCACAGGCTAACCTCATAAGAAAACAGAAGGGAGGATGAAATCAATAAAATCACAACCAGCAGTTTCATCGATAGCCTGAGAGCCAGGGGAAGCACTGGTCAAGAAATGACTGCTTCATTCTTTCCATTTTCCAGCTTCTTCCCTTTTCAGTTGCCTGTAAAAACTTGCCAGAAACTAGATTCCTTTTTTTATGGATGAAGAACCTGACATGTTTTGTGTAATTGCAAATTGGGTTCAATGTGCGATCAGGTTATAGGACAGTGGTATATTCAAAAAGGTACTGGGTTTCCCTCTTTCCCCCAGTGGTCACTGTCTCCATCTATTTATCCCTTTCTAGACAGTACTGCAATGTGGTACACTTCTTAAAGTTCACTCCCAGAGAGGTTGAAAATAAATGAAGAAGACCTTCTTGAGGCTGAAGAAAATAATTTATTAGTCCTTAGGGCTGAAGTATATAAATTTGGAAGGCCCTCATGGGGCTAAAGAAAATAAATTAAACCTAAACCAATGCTATTTCAGGGACAAAGATTTATCATTTGGAGGCATGTGAGGGCTATGCTCGTATTCCGAAGTTTCATAAGGAGACTTTTTGCTTCTTCTCTGTAAAATTCATTCAAAATGGATGGTTCAAAAATACCGAGCCCGCTCTGAATTTCAAAGTACCTGCTGTTTCCTCACTCCATCTCACTCCTGGAATAAATTACTGTCCCCTCTTTCTGTGAAATTAGGCTGCTATGCCATTTCCTTTGCAGGATATTTTGCATAGAAAAAGTAAGTTGTGCTATTCCAGCTCTAAGGCCGAGTGGCAGGCAGATGTGCTTATTTATCATTCACTCTCTCTAGCACGCTATAGGAACGTTCTGATGCAGATGATTCAGATTTTCCCTTGTCACCAGAAAAACAGAGATTTTTATTTAATTTTGTAGCAGTCATAAATGGCTCCTTGTCAGTCCAATGTATGTGATTTGTCTTGGAGCAGAATATGCTGGGAACTGGTCCTGTAGCAGACAGTTCTGCTTGTGCTCCTGAGCTGGCCAGGCTGGCAGCAGAGAAAGCAGAGATCTGGTGGGGTGTGGAGAACTTCGCATCGAACCTTTCCTGTTACTCTTCTTTCAGATACAGCCTGGAGTCAGGGAGCTGGAGGGATTATGCAGATCACAGAAGTTTTTCTCTTATCTCTGTCCCATAGCTTTTACGTTCCCCGATACTGCTAGAGTGGTAGCAATAGATGTTTTGCTTCCAGCAGAGAGCTTTATTGGCTGCCTTGGGATATTTCATCACTTATATCCTTCCTATGGTTTGATAGGAGAGAATTTGCTCTAGAATTTTCTGTTTTCCTAAAGAAAATTTAATTTCTACAGTATTTAGTTTGTTGATGGATGCATTTCAGCATTGTTGATATTTTCCTCTTTTTTTTTAACCTATTTTATGGAAAAATAAAATAATAAAAAAAAAAACACCAGCCCCCACCCACCTGCCAAATTCCAGAAAATTCTCTAATCCACAGGATATTTCACCTAGTGCAGAGGAGAGAGGAGGCCACTAGGCTCAAGTTGGATGTGCAAAGTGTCCCTGGTTCCTATCTGCTCACCCTGAGAAGCTGTATTCCCGTCTGTTTGATGTGTAGAGGAGCTCCAGCTCTAAGAAGCTGGCCTAACTGCTCTAGTATTTCGAACAGTTATTCCAAAGGAGAGGCAGAAGTGAGTTATAACGTACAAGCCCTGGATCAAACAGTTCAGCGTTTACTTTATTCGACCTTCCAGAGTGAGAGTTGTGTTAAATCAGTTCTGCAAGACACGGCAGCCCCAAGAACATGCCTGGAGGGAAGTCAGAACTCTTTTTTGCAATTTTGCCTCTGGCTGACAGGTGTAAAAAGTGTTAACTAATGAAGTATTCTAAATGGGTAAATAAGAAAGAAAAGAAAAAAAAAAAAAAACAACCTAGAAAGCTGCCCATCAAGCACAGGGTGAATTAAAGCCTTCTACCTGCAAAATTCAGTTTCTTTTCATACTTTGGTGTTGACTCTCTGGTCAGCATATAAACCAGCTTGTGAGTCCAGAGCAGTAGGGAGCGAAATCCTCATTAAGTCCCTCATGCTCATGTTGTTTTTCTTCTGATTTTAAATTTTTCCTCTCCCCCGTTGATGTGTGCTGTCAGTACCTGGAGGGTACAGAATTTAATATGTTACTTTCAAAGCTTTACCTTTGCTAATGTACGGATCATGTCTTCTATAACCCCTAAAAATTACAGAGGGAAGCCATACCTGTGGAACAAGCCCCAGCTGGTTTCTCCATAGACTGAATCTGTAATCCCAGTGGTGGTTCTCCAACAACTGGGGAGCATACTGCACCACGGCGTCAACCTCCTCCAGAGCCTAGTTTCTCTCTCACCTCGCCTCAGAGACCAGAGCCAAGGCTCCCGTTGGGTTTGTGTCCAGTTATTGGGTGACTCCACCTGCCTGCTCCTCTCTCAGTAGCAGCAGAGTGCCTCATGCCTTCAGAGATAGGAGTATTTTTCAACACTGAGGGCTGCCCCCCCATCCCTTTCCACCTGAGAAGGTTATCACCCCAGCTACCCGTCCACCACCCCACTGCGGGGACCTCTCTCAAGTCAGTGGGTCACCTGAACTCTTTAGGGGTCCTCATGGCATGTATGTATTATTTAAACTTCTTCAGCTAACCCAGGTCACTGATGCAGCCAAGATGGCAGTTTATAGAGAGCAGCTCTCCCATGGGCAGCTAGGACGGGTAGAGGCTGGGCTGGGCTCTCACCCCTTGAGCTGGCACTGCCAACAGAGCTATGAACCGGCCCTGCAGTCCTGGAGCAGGAAAGACCTTTCTCCATCCTCTCTCCAGCATCTAATATGAAGTGTCAGAAATATTCCAGGTGACTGAAACAATTGCAGTAAGTTACACTACAGCTTTGGGGGTTGTGGACATTCCTGTTTGCTAAGCTCTGAGGTTGTATTCCATGTGATGTGAGAAAGAGAAGAAATGTCCCTGTGACCAGAGAATGTATGGCCTGTGCAGGGGACAGAGGCCTGGGAGGACTCAGGAAGGTTCTGCCTTCGTGCTGAAAGGATCAGAGTCAATAGAAAAAGCCAGAAAAGTGCTGTTTTCCCTCACAATAGCATTCAGAAAAATTGTGTCACACTAGCAATGAATAATTAAGCAAAGCTGTCTCCCCTCAAATGTGTCACTTTCTTGCCCGAAGGAATTTTCTATTATTTTTCAGGTGATATCAATTAGATTCACCTTGAGTTATGAAATGTTATATAATGGAGATGTCTATATTTCCTACTCTAGTGATACACCGGAGTTTGGTTTCTTCAAACATTTAATGTAAATTGACCTTTGGGGCAATTCAGGAATACTGCAGGCCAGACGATGATTTAGTTTTGTGAGTTATCAGTGAGAGAAAACATGTTTATGGTCAAAGAAATCTTGTAGTCTAACAGCGCGATTTTACTGTATTTCACATATATATAAAAAAATGTAATGGGTCAAGTATTGCCACTTAATATTTTGCATGTAGTCACAGAAAAGGAAGCAGTCTCTACGTAGCTGTTCCTCTTCTCATTCGCAGATATGGAGGGTACAGACAGAGTTTGAGCTCTGTATTTGATAGGAAAGCCAGTGCTGCATAAGCCACGCAGAGGGGAAGCAGGACGCGCTCAGAGGGTGGCTGGCGCAGCTCTTCCGAGCAGCCCTTTAACCAGCCCAAACCATTACCTGCGTCTTGTTTTGCTCCTGCGGAACTCAGAGGTTCTGAAAAAGAATCAAGAACCATGACATGTTGCTTGAAATGGCTGCCATGTCCATTTCTGACATTGGCTGAAATAAGAAAATAAGTTTCCAGTTTCTTGTTTTCCTGACTCTACATTCATCCTGGGATGTGAAAGTCAAGCTGATTTTTTCCTGGTTTGCATACTGTTGCTGCTAGTGATGATGAATTATTTAGTGGGAGCTAAATGAATGAGCCTATTGATGAGTGCAAATCAGAGAAGAGTTTAGTTAACTTTCCAGGAGCTTCACTGCCCTGAGGAATTGTATGATATGGAAGAGAACTGGCCAAAAACCTGTTGTGTTGAGGGAACTCACTATTTTTGAAATCTGGTTTTGAGCAAAATTTTCTAGTGGGTGAGACATTTTTGCCTGGGTGTGTTTCTGAAAACATTTATACTATAAGGTAGATATCTCTCTTGCTGTAAAAATCAGGAATTCCTCATTCAACTTATGGAATATTGTTGCACTGAAGAGGATTAGAGCATTTGACTCATTAAAACTGGATGACCACTGTAGCCAGTTGAAGCTTGAGTCCTGTGATTTGTTTTGTCTATGCAGAGTCCCACTGGAATTGGTGTCTGTGCACACTGGTACAGTCTACTGCAACGACACCAGGGTTTGGATTTCCAGAAAGAGCAAGGGATGTTGCATCAATGGAATTAATAATAATCCAAACGAAATTTGGCCAGAGCAGCAGGCTGTTCTTGTTCCAAAGACTGCCAAGAGCTTTCCACTACATCTCCTTATAGTGAGTGACAACAGATACTAAACATTCAGTGACACATTTCAAAATTCAGCAATAACGCTTCCATCTGAAATTCCACAAATACTAGGTGATTTAAAACCCAGTGTTTTCCTCTGTCTTGCAAACTCTTGCTAATGCTGACTTTCTCCTGCATGCACAGCTGATTTATATGCATTGGCACAGACAGATATGTAGAAAGGGAACTCTTTTTGTTCAAATGGAAAATAAGACCGAAGACATTCTTTCTGGTTTTCTAACATGACCATTAGCAGAAGTTACAGCTCAGGAAAAAGACTTTCCTAGTTTGTTTTTTTTTCCATGGGTCATGCCATCCCACTTGTCAGATCTGCACGCAGGTTTAAGAATCAGGACACCTATAGTCAGACCCCATGTTTTTACTATTCTAAGGCGTTAAGTGGTTTCTTTGCTGTACTTCTCTGCCTGAAAAAAATAGTGCAAATACCTTCATCTGCTGCTATTTGTCCATTGAACACAAATAGCTTAGCTTCCTCCCAGCCTTGTATTTATTACAAAAAGCATTCAGCCAGACATCACAAAAATTCACTTAAAATTAATTTGCTCTCCAAAAAAGCAGATGTATGTTTAGCTATACAGTTATGCACTAGTAACCTATAGGGCAAAACAAGCTTTTGCCTTGTAAGATAAGATTCCTGCTGTTATTCCTCCCTCTTTCCCTTTCTGTGTTCAATACTTTCTGGGGATGCACATTGTAAAACCTACAGAAGATCAAATCTCTCCCAGATTTGGTTTTATTATATAAAGGCAGTGCATTCAAATAATTTGTGTCATGCTGCTACCCTGCACTCGCTTGGCATAATCTGCTCCAGAAGACATTAACAAAAGCACAAGTGTGACATCTATTGACAGCAGAAGACTCAGACCCAGCTGGCAGGAGGCTCAGGCAGCCTGTTTGCCTGCAGCTCCCTGCAGCAGGAGCAGTGGAAGGTCTGTAAGAGCCCGCTCCGCTGCAGGGCTCATCTCGGAATGGTATTCGGGCAGAGGTTTACAGCAAAAGGCTAATGTTGGTTTTGAGTTGCATGTGTTTTTCAGATTCAATTTAACCTAGGTCTTGCACAAATTTCTGGAGGAATAATCTACCTGGGACACAAAAGATACCAGCTCTGTCTCAGAAAATCCTTGAGCTACAGACTGCTGCAGGAGTGCAGCAGGGAAGTAATAGTTTATGCTGGTTTTGTATGATGTCCATATGCTCTTCCCTAGGCGTCTGCTATTGGCTAATGATTAATGCATCCATCCCTGGAGGTCAGTGCTTATCAGCATGCAGTAGCTCTAGGAGTACCATGGTTATCTAAGCTGGAGCAGCCTAAGGAGCCATAACTGTTGTAACGAGCCATCTGCAGTTTTGCTGTGTGTTGGCCACTGGCAGAATGAGGATACTGGGCAAGACAGACCTTTCCTCTAACTTGGTACGGCTGGTCTCATGTTTAAGCTGAGTTGTAGGAATGAACGTTATTTACAGTGCTCACAGCACTTCTGTGTTATAGACACTGGAGAGCTAACGTTTTGTCTTTTGATGTGGCTAGAGCAGGCTGGTTAGAAGTGCCAAAGTGCCTAACAGCAGGCCCTTCATTCCCTGTGCTGTGCACAGAGAACTTCTTGAAGTCATCTTTTGAAATTTCCCTAAGCCATCTTGCCCTTTTTCTAGTAGGACCCAGGTTTTCTGGCAGTGCTCTTAATTTCTGACAAATCAAAAAAGGGTATTTGCACTTCAAATAGCTAAGAGTTCTCCTTAGATACAGTATTTACAACAGGCAGAGAAGCAGTCTTCTCCTCATGGTGATCTCAAGTATCAGACTTGGATTTAAAGGCAAAGTTTTCCCTCCTTCACCCAAGTTCAACTCCTGTAATTCCCCTTCCACCACAGACAGCCTGCTCTGTTATAAACAGCCCTTGCTCCTGGCCTGACAGCTTCTACACAACAGTCACCTGAGTTTGCACAGGGAAAGGTTTTTTTCAAAAGCATTAAAGGGCTATAAGCAATCAACTGGGAATTAATTGGCAAAGGCTACTCACTAAGATCACTGACACCTCTTGTGGACCTTTAAAGGGACTCATATGCCTTTAATAATTTGAATATTTCTGAAAGTAAATCACCTCTTGAACTGTATTCTGCTATGAGTTTTCTAATGTGTAATTCCATTGGCTTTGGAGGGGTGACTTGCTTTGTGTTGATATAAGAAAGATTGCAATCAGACTTCTTATCTCCAACACAATCTATTTTTGCTGAACCTTTGGAAGAGATTCTTAAGATGGATTCCCAGTGTTTTCAGTGGAGATAGCTTTGAGATGAATATGTGAATCTGGATAGATCTAGAGATTTTAGACCTCATTCGCCATTACTTTCCTATCATCAAAGGGGTTTGGATCTGAGCTTAAGCTTTGAATCTTAATTTAACTAAATTAAATTATTGTCATTAAATATTAAATTTAACTTAAAAATTAGATACATTTAGATTATGAAATAATAAAAAGGAGAATGAGCCCAGCCTGGTAACCAGGTTCTTCATGAATCTGAGAAAAGATTCAGTAGACAACAATATCCTGGTTTATTTTAGCCTGTCTATCTGTCCTATACCTTAACACACTCCTCACCGTCTGAGTGCCAAAAAGCTTCTGTGCTGGGGCAGTGGGCTGTTATCTTTCCCTTGAACACCTATGAACAAAAATACATCCCTGTCCATGCCGAGGTCTCCCTTTGCACCAGGCCTATGCAAGGAAGTATTTTAATTATTTTAGCCCATTCTAAAAGACAAGAAAAAAGGCCTAATTCTGATGATCTCCATGAGCAAGGAGCACTGCAATTTTCTTTGACTGAAAACTCTTCTTTGGCATTTGAAGGCTTCACCTGGACTCCCCTGGCAAGAGCTTTCCTGGGTTACCTTTTACCCAGGTGTTCCTGAAATGAGGCAAGCTTCCATGCATGGGAGCTTCTTTGTATATCCTCCGCTTCCACCCATGGCAGGAATCCAGCTGGGATTGCTACCTTTTACAAACTTAGGTGCAGGAGTTGTTCCTCCATCTTCAAATCTAATGCATATCTGAAAGAATAGAAAAGAAGAAACCCAGAGTCAAAGGTACAGACAAAATGTCTTCTGTTCTCTCTTTTTCTTCTATGTTTCTGATTTTTAAGAAAAGGAATATACTCCTTCAGTAAATTGATGCGCGATGAAAATTTACATGAGAGAACATGGATAAAATATGTGTAATTTCTAAATTTGCCAGTTTTCTGAGCCCCATATGTTTAGTACCAAAATAAAATGATAACACAGGGGAAATTGGATGATAGATCCAGGACATGGGGGGAAATATATGGCTATTAATTTGTAATTTTGTTTTGCTAACTTGAGACAAGAAGGCTTTCTGCACACTAAATAATGATGGTATTTGGAGTGATAAATCTGAGCATCCTTGTGCTGTCTCCTGCTGCTGAATAAATGTGTTGGTCTGTTCCAGGCTAACAGTTCTGTTGATGATTTTAACTAGGCTGTTCCACAGAAAACCAGCCTCTGTCTCCTTAGCTCTGCTGAAATCCTTGATGAAGCATGAATGGATCCCTGCCCGTGCAAGAGGAGCGGAGTTAGGCTGTCAGGATTATTCTGCCTAATGTGTCCTCAGTCCTCCTTTGCTTGGGAGATTCATCCTTCTTAAGATCTCTGTTCTCCACTACAGCTGGGCAGAATAAGGTTAGCTCCTGCTTGTCACTGTATCACTACTCAGACATACCCTTCTTTCACCTGAGAAAACTCAGAGCAATAGCACTCATTAACTGCTTACATTAAAGCCTTCACAAAAGCCAGGTTGGAGTGGGAAAACTCATTTACACCTGATATAAGGGGATCATTAGGTAGCTGAACGATTACAAGAAATGTAAGGCCACATCAACCAGGGAAGAAAATACAGGCTGGCAGGAGGATTCCTGTAAGTCTAGGAACTGTTAACTCTTTATGTTGCTGTGTATGCAAAGGAGGGGATTTTTTGTTTGTTGTTGGGTTTGGGGAATTTTTTTTCCCCTCTTAAGTACCATTTTGTAATTCCTAGCAACTGTTGTAATGTGCAATCATGTGAGTTAAAGGACAGACACAGAAGTTGCAGAGGTGCATAAACTGGATAATTGCAAAATAATCTTGTGCTGCCTTCGTCATCTGCTGCTTTGCAGCCTAAAGTGAGTCTTTTAATAAAAGTAATTCAGAAACAAAGAGTGACCGTGTGTTAAATTCCTTTGGGAGAAAGCAGCAGTGGCCACAGCTGGGGCTAGCAGTCTCAGGTAGGCAACGTAGTAAATGTCAGACCTTGCATTAAAATAGCACATTTTAAAGAGGCAATCACACATGTTGTCTGCCAGTAAAACATTTATTCAGGGGGTTTAGCTATGCTTTTCACAGAGAAAATCTGTTCAGATTGCTCATAGGTAGGTAAATAGGATTTCACAGCTGTTATTTTGGCAAATTAAAGGTTGGTGGCATTTGGTTAATTTGTTGTCAGATGTGACTTGTGGGAAGGTGATACAGCGATGGCAGAGTAAAGATCATTATGAATCTTTCCAGGCTTGACCCTTGTTGCATGATTAGTTATGGTGGTAGGGACTGGGCTTATAACCTTCCAATACTTCTTTCCTTGTTTCTTTTGTAAACCCTCTGTTGACAAGCACTTGAAGTATCCTGTAACACATTGTTGTGTGTACATACACAGTGTTCATCATGACAACCTCATTCACAGGATGACTGTCCTAATCTTTAGGTTATTGAAGGTACCTGTCTATGTTTTAAAATACAAAGGCAGTCCATTCCCAGTTCTTTAGAGGAGTGGTTGCAGAATTGTTGATGCCAATCCCTTTAGCACAACTGGAGGTACCAGAATCCTAGGGAGTGGGCAGGACTTTGGTCTGTTGCTCATCTTTGACTTCTTATTATACAGGTTCCTTCTGAACATATTAAGCTGGTACGTGATGAATTTGAGCACCCCCCTACCTTTGCTGACTTGGACAGTCATCCAGGGTGATCATATGTCTTCTGAGACAAGTCGTATATGAGCAAAGAGAAGTGCTCAGTTGTATACAGATATTCTGGTGGTACGGCCTTGTGCCTCAGGCCTTGAATTCTTGGTTCTTCTAGTTTTATGGTCAAATGTTTGAGCCCAGTTGAAAGTGAAAGCCATAAATTTAAACCATCCAAAAGAACAGAGGGAATAATTGTAATAAAAATGAGCTGATCATTTGAAAACATGCCAAAAATACACTCTACTGTCTGGAATTCATTTGCTAAGATTTTACCATAATTAGAGCTTGAACATCCATTAATTATACTGAGTTTATTCAGAGTAAGGTAATCGCTGCTTTTCACAATTACTCATGAAGGATTGTAATTAAAGAGCCCTTGCCATTCTCAGTCAGACGCTATTAAAGGGACTTGCCCTGCATTGAGAGTCCCCTGCTCAGTTTTGCTTCCACCTCCCTTCTGGCAGTGCTGCTCAGAGCTGTTAAAAAGTTGCTGTGGCAGCCTTTGAGGGAAGGCTGATTCTGGTATTTTTCCTGTTTGTGGTATTTTTACCTTGGTTTGAGATCTTTATTTTGCAAGTGTTACTTAAACATGAGTTGCTCTAGAATTAATATGTTATGGGGGATAGGGAGAACAAGCCTAGAAGTGTATTTTTATTCTGTAAATTACCTACATTTAGAATTTAATATATTTTATAAAAGCTATAGCTGTTCTATGGATTTTTGAAAACTCAGTAGTGCTATGTAACATTAGGAAACTCAGACAGCTGGAAAACAGGTAAAACTTTATTTGTGATGACATGGCTATCCCTAATAGAAGAAATTTGGAAGAAGTCATGTGGGGAAATCACTATAGAATTCTGCTCTGATGAGTTTACTTGTGTCTTCCTCTGCAGCATCTGGATGCTGTAGAAAATAATACGTTGGACCATGTTTTTTTATGTCTGTGATAGTTCCTTCTTTTCTGAAGTTACTGGCTCAAAGTGTAAATTGATATTTTTGAACTAAAAACATGTCTGAGGTCTGCCTTGAGCATGCTCACTAATTTTCAGTGTGATTTTTATGGTCTTACTGAAGGTGAACACTTCAGTGTTAACTATTGGAAAATGAGGCACATGCTCTGAGTTTGATACATAGGCACTCTCGTTGTCAGCAGAGACAGACAGGCAACTCCAACAGAGCTGGTGAAAGTATTTTATTTTATTTTTCCAGAGCAGAGACAATGAAAAAGAATCCAGGGCACCATCCCTGTTGTTGAATTAACTCTGACATGCCATTGATACAGCGTGCTCTTTTCTTAATTTCATACCTCTGCTAGTTCGCTCACTAACTGCATTACTTTCAAGAAGACATTGCAGTCTATCACACCCATAATTCTCTGGCTGGAGCGCCTTAAGTACATATTTGCATTGTTCTTACTGTAATGAGTTCTAAAGAGGACATTGTGGTTCAACATACCTGATAACATTCAGTCAACAAGCCATAGATAAAAACCTCTGAATGCTATGAAATTGGATAAAAGATCATAATCATTCCAGGTCTTTTGATTAAACTATTCTTAAAATAGCAGGTTGCTTAGGCTCAAGCCTAACAGAGCACAGAGGATCAGGACAGTGCTGAGGCATGAACAGAATTGCCGAGGATGATACAATTCAATTATTTTAAGGAAACTGAACAGTAAATGAGCAAAATGGCAAAGTTAAAATGTTGTTCTGCAACAGGAAACAACTGGTTGCAAGAGATCTCTAACAGTTTCCAGTAGTGTTGCAAGTGGTTCTGCATTATTCCTGTGTTGCTCACATCCCTGTTGAAGTCTAGATCTGAATTCCCATTACTTCTGGTAGGGGCCAAATTTTCTGGGGCAATCTATGGAGAATGATGCTATTAAGTATAGCGAAGGTGTCCAGATCTAGCTGTATCTTCTTATCCTGCAGCTACTTTGGAGTGGTGTGTTTTGGTATTGGTTTTTCTGAACTTGTAAGGTACAGTACTGTTTATGGTTGGTTATGCATTCTTTTGGAATGATATGCTCTGTAAATTAGGCTTCATGGCATTACTTGAATCAAAAGTTGATGTGTGAATATTATTATTATTATTAAGGTGATGGTTAACACTTGCAACCATCTAATATTCTTTCAGTTTTCCTTTGTCTTTGGGGACACAAACAGAGCCTTGAAATGCAAAGGGGAGATGATGATGAATCAGCCCAAGAAAGGTCCCACGATACTGCCAGATCACTTTGACAAACCCCAGAGCCTATTACATCATTTGGACAAGTGTTGTCTGAATATTTGAATGCTTTTCTGAGACAACTCCCTCAGGCAGATGAATGAGATTCAGCCATGACTACCACCGAGTCTGATTTGCTGTCATTCTGGTTGGAAGCAATAGGAAAGTCCACTAGAAATAACAGCCGCAGCATTATAGGACCAGGGGTAGATTAGAAAGGAGTTATTACTGGCACCTTCTATTCTCTCTTGGCCCACACAGCTATTTATTATTCACTTTCCTCTGTGTCTGAATTTATCTGATGACTGACATTCCAATACAAATTGAAATTTAAGCTTTAGATATATATACATAGTTGCCTCTTCAGGCTGAGGCAGTGTGAGTTAATGGTTAGTCCCTCAATGTCAAACAGAAGAGGAGCCAGACTGTGAGGGAAGAAAGTGGTATTATATTTGGCAGATGTTCTCAGTCTTCACAGCAAAGACATGACACTTACAGTAAGTAGAATTTCCCACAAATTAATGAAATGTTCTGCAAACTTGCCTGTCTGTCCTTTTAAGTCCTTGAGGTTTTTACACTCTGAAAATGATAACAAGCACTGGAAAGTTGGAGGCCGGTTAACGTTGTCACAGGAGAATAATATACAATGAATTCTGTCTAAATGAGCACCTGATATAAAAGACGTACAATGATAAGACTAAGAAATCCATATTCGCTATCCACTGCTCTACTCTCCAGTGGTGATGTTTATATGCAGATAGCCACATGAATGAATATCTTATGAATAACTCAAAGTCAGGGAGAAAAAACCAAATCCTTCTGTAAATAGATAAAACAAATTATGAGATGTCTTTTAGGATGAACTACTTTGAGTGCATTGTACTTGAGGGGTAAAGGGGGAGTTCAGCATTTTGCAACTCTTACAGAAATGAAAGGGGAGAGACCTTCCCCTTTCCCATTCTCATATTGAACTTTTTGTTTCATATGACACAGAAAGGGATTCACTACAACTTTGAAGTAGAAAGTATAATGTTTAACCTGCTGTGTCATCCCCATCCATGATCCTAATGAGCATAAAACAAGCCTTGCTTGTCCTCATTGTGGCCATGGAAATCAGGTTCTAGGGCAGCTGCTAGGTTTTCTCTAGGTTTACAGAGGAAAGAAAGAAAAGCACTTGGTCCCATGGACCAGCTACTGAATTTAATAAAGACCTTTCCTATGGTCCTATGAAAGACATAGGGCTGAATTCACTGCTTTCCAATGATTAATTGAGGAAATACCAAGTTTAAATTGGCTCATTGCTTTTGTACAGAATGTATTGTCAGCTTGCATGCTTCTCTTTAGCTACTGACAACAGTTGCATGGACAATTTTGTTTTAAACAGAAAGAGGCTCAAAGCAGTTGTTTAGGTTGCAAAGTCAAGCACACAAAAATGCACCAGATTTAAGTTTCAATATGAAACTTGAGTTGTGCCTCCTGGTTACTCCCTCCTCTTCCCTGAATGAAGAGGTGTCCTGAAGGGGGAGAGGGAGTTATTGTATTATTCAGGGAATAATACAATATTGCAAGCGGGAAAATGAAGGTTTCCTCACAAATTTACTCATCTTTTTTACATGATTTTCATACCCAACAGTTGTACTGCATCAGAAGACAAAAATTCCCCTGCTATGCCCTCACCACAAGTCAGCATTTAAAGGAAAATGTCCTTGTCATGAAAACATCATTCTGCTTGGTCTTCTCTTAATGAGCGGTCATTAGCTGCAAAAGTGGAGCTAACACTCCAGTGGTACCTGCTATACAGATCAGTTAATTATTTGAGCCACTTCTCCCACCCTCTCTCACCTGGATTCCCCTTAATTCAGTAAAATCTGAGCAAGTCATCCAATACATGCTCTCCCTGTAGGCTTTCAGATCTGGGGACCACATTTACCTTTTGATCTCCACCAAAGAAGCATTTATCTAAATTTAAAATTAATTAATATCACGCAGCTAAATCTGAACCCTGTGGATTAGATTAAAGTTTATCCAATAAAAGCAGAAAGTCTGATCCTCTGAATATAAATGACTGCATCATCTGCATGAGATTTAATTGAGAAAACTGCATCGAAAAGGCAAATTAAATACCAAGAACACAACAGATTTTCTACAGCGAAACACCGTGGGAAGTGAAAAACCATCTGTACGGAGAAGAACAGAATGACATTTTTGCATCATGTCAGCCAGATAATATTTTCTCTTTCATGCATTATCTATGTTAAACATTTTGATAAGACAGATAAATTAATGTACTTTTGCCTATCACCTGACATTAGTTAAGATGAAAAGATTATTGCAAACTTAGAATGGCATATGAATTTTAAATGGTTTCAAATTTACATTATTTCTCTAATCTTGTCTGTTTTGAGACAGACAAAAATGCAGATTGTTAGGAGTGCTATTTAGAATTCCTATCAAACTTTAAGTCTAGGAAAATAATTCTGGAACCATGGGTTTGCACAACTCCAAGCTTTCACACCATTTGTTTCCTAAAAAAATGTACCAATATAATTTCATTAGGACTTCCAGTAAAATTAACCCCACTGATAATAAATATATTTAAAAATTACATTACACAGCATATGTTTCAAAACCTCAGAAATGCTGCCATCTGTTTTTGCCTGGATTCCGAAATAGCCACAGTCAAGCAATACTGTCAAAGCCCTGTAGCATCCATATGCCTTTAAATCAACAGACAAGTTTGAACCAGGATTTCCAGTGCCATATGGACTAATCTCATTTTCTCATTGTTTCAAACAAAACCAGCACTTTGGGCATGTGTGTCCTGGTTCCAGGTTCACAGGTAGTTCAACAAAAAAACTCAGCACCCAAGTCACTGCTGCTCACACCTGAGGATTTTTAAGGTTAAAGAGCAACAGAGGGACCAAAGACACGATATGCACTGAGGTACTCAACAGGTTTTGAGCATGTTGCTAGAGTTTAAGGATATTTTCTCTAAAACAATGTGATATTAAGTGGTTTTTTGCTCCAACAGTAGCTACATCTTTGGAACTGACGTTCCTGAGATTAACTGGGCTCTGTTTAAAAGGACCTAGACAAGGTGCTGCTCGTTTTAAACAGCCATTAATTTCTGTGTAACACAGTATAACACACACCACACAGGAAAACTGGTTAGTGAAAATAGCTCTGTTTCTCTAAGCTGTCAGCATGCCTCTGGAGTCTGCAAAGACTCTGCAGAGTTAAAAATAATGAACTGAGGTATCCACACAATTATTTATTTCCAAATTGGTGAAGTGCCATTTTCTTCTCAGTTCAGGAAATCAACCTCCCCGAAAGCCAGCTTGCTCTACACAAAATTAATAAAGCAGAGCATGCTGGCAATAACTCACACATGTTTATTTATGTGTGATGTCTCCAGCTAGAAAGGCTAAGATGAAAAATTGACTCAAAAGGCTGCACTCTGAGGGGATTTACTCCTAGGTTGGGCCCATTTTCATGTTGTTTAAACTCAGAATTGATGGAACATGAATCTCTTCTGGAGCCTATAAAAATTAAGCTCTTTTATTATCACCTTTCCTTTTTTTATTCCATGGCACCCACCTAACATTTTCTTTTAGAAAATAAGGTGAAGAGATTGGCCATGCAAGTTCTAAAGGAGAAGCAAGGGGAAAGAGGTGATGAGGGCTGCACGAGGAAGTGTTGGTACTGAGCCCAAGAAATAGTTTTCTCTGTGTCTTTTCATTAAAGTTTTATAAGGTTTAAACTGAAGTTATATTCATGTTAAGTGATGGTGAAATTTTGTCCCAGCATACGTACTTGTGTGGACTGCAGAGCTTTGTAAGACACCTCTCAAGCTTGTAGCACCTCAGTGTCTGATGAAAGCTCCCCCAAGGCAGGTCTCCCATGGAAGTTAAGCCACAGCCTGTAGAGCTTGATGAAGACAAGTGGTGCAACAGGGCTGAGGTACTCCACAATTAACTCTCTTTACCAGCTTGATCTAAATTTGATGTAAAGACAGGGTGATAGAATCATTTCCCTGAGATACCTTTTCTGCTTTGTTGTGTTTACCCTCACCCTATTTTTCTCCTTGGGGAACACACATTAACAACAATCCAGTTTGTATGTTAGAACACGTCTGTTGTTCCTGTTTCTTCACTGATGGCTTTTCATTGTCAGCACCATTCAGAATATAGGATTTAGCAAAATTTTAGCTTCAAATTGGATTCAAAGCAGACATACTTCCAGAGTCGACGCGCCTCTGCTGGGTGCTGCAGGCGCTGAGCCATCTGGGGTGCTTGACTGTGGCAGGGTGCTGCCCAGGCTGTGCCAGCAAAGGCAGCCTTCTCTGGGGAGCCTTGAGGATTTCAGGGGGCAGAAAATTGTCTTCAAAGGTAGAGAAGTGAAGGCATAATGTTTGATGGTATCTTCCATGTAAGAAGGCCCTGGGCAAGTGTGGTCTTACGGGTACGATAGCCATGTAGGGACTGATGCCCTGGGCACCAGCAGCTCTCTGCCTCTTGATACTGGGGAGGGAGAAACTGGTAAAGAGTGAGCGTGAGCACTGCAAAAGGTATAATGGTATTAATTGGGGCTCAGAGCGGATACTTTTGGGGACCTCTGCAGTCCTATTCAAAATAGGGAATTCAAGTGCTATCCTACATGGTACTTCTCAGCTGCTTCTTTAAATCATTAGCATCAGTCATCAACAGGAATGTCAGCCCATACAGAAAGTGTATTTCAGGGTGCAGACAGACAGCATTTCATAAACCTTCAGACTGCCACCCTCTTCTACTTGTGCCTTCCTTAATTACACTGAGGACTTGAGTCTTTTATCCAAGATAATCCCAGCTGACTGCTCTCTCAAAATCAATCCAGTTCATCCAAAATTATCACCCTGCCAATGTTCCTAAGTGTAAAAAAAGTTGTAGGGTTTTCATAACCTCGGGGAGAGGTAGTATTGCATGTACCAGGTCTGACCCATTTTGACTTTGAAATGTGTCCTTTTGAAAACCTAATAGATGCTGCTGTAGTCGTGTCAGAAATACAATTTCTGTGCAATAGAAATAGCTCCTGCTTTGCCTGTAGCTACGTAGATGGAGACATTCAGAGGCAACATTCACATGTGAATCAGGAACCGAATATACGGCCACTTCTTCAGCTCAGATTGCTGTGGCTGGCCTCAAGTTTAGCGCGTCTGGAAAGCACTCAGCAGCTCATCTCTCCTCTGCTTTGCTGGGTGTGTTGTCAGGTTTATCTGTTTGGCAGGAGGTTTATTCTTTTACTATCAGTAAACCTGAGAAGTACCACAGGTGTCAGGCTGGATTGCAGGATTTGCCAGGGCGTCTGTAGCCAGGAGTTAAGAGGATGAGGAGCAAAGCTGGCAGGAGTTAATGTGCGACTGAGCCGCCAGAGCAGAAATGAGCTTGGAAAGAACAGTGCCTGTTTTCTGTCTGGCTGCTGGGCGGTTGCAAGTCTCTGACCAATTCTGTTCTCCTTTCATTTGAGGAAGCCTCGGGAAGTATTTTGCAATGTTTCATCAAACCGGAGATGCACAAACATTACTTCTAATAACTCTTCTCTGTCTGGAAGTTTTTATTTTTGTGCTAGAGGTACCTGGAAGAGCCTTAACAAATGTTAGTATCTTGTTATGCTACATAATGCGGTGCACAATAATGCCTTCATCTGGTCTCATACAATCTAAATAGAAAAGAAACCCTTCTGCCCCTTTTCTGAAACAGGGAATGGGCACAGGGAGCATGAGATTAGCCAGAGGCTATGAAAAAGAGCCCAGTACAGATAAGTCTGAGACCAAGGCCTCAGTAGGGGATATCATACCTAACTAAGGATAAGAAGGCTGTGAATACCTAATCATTGAACGGTGGAGTTTCCTGGACCTGCCTGAAACCAGGATATGCAAAGAACCACATGTATGTATCGGGATTTTCTTTTAATTAGTTTTACTCCAGAAATTCGGTCTAGCTTTTGGGCAGAGGCTTTGATTTCTTTTTGAACTGAATTCATGTGATTGCCAGGAAAGGCAGTTCTCAGTTCCATTTTCCTTGAAGTCAACAGAACTACTAACTTCAAAAGCAGAAGCAGGCCCCAAATTAACAGAAGTCATGCAGCTCATTTGCTACCTCCCTGACTGAAATTACCATTGTTAATGCACTTCCATTGAGGGGTTGGACCACCGTTATTGCTTAGTTTCCAGGGTTCAGTCCAGTTAGGAGGATAACTTAACACCAATTATTTGATAGCAAGTGAAATGAAAGTCTAATTTTCAAAAATCATTACTAATTTCTGACATAGTTTTCAACTCTTCCCTTATTAGAAATACTGTCTTTCATGTAGTTTCCTTTATAATGATTTAATCTCTGCAGAGAAATTTAATGTATTCTCTTTGATACCCTCCCTGCAAGTCTCAATCAGAATGCTCTCACAAGCAACCTTAGACTTCAGGCTTTAAAAAATCCTTCAAGTCTTTAACACTGTCAAGGTGTTAAAGATGCGTTTCTTGGTTTGATACAGGTGATGCATCACTGAATTGTGAGCTTTATGGAGTGCATTTTAGTTACTGTTTTCAAATGGCAGTGATTCCTGTTGCAATTCTCAGGCCAGATTTCAAGCACTGTGAAACCTGGAGGCTTCAACATTTAGAAGAGTTACAGAGTCTTTTGTTTTGTTAAGAGAAGTAAAGTGAATGGAAAATTAGAATTAAATTGGAGGGGACATCCCCATCCTGAGGGATGGTAGGGAAAACCCTACATTTTTAGAGCACGTCCAGATACTTCTCAGTTCAGCAGCACAATTCAGTCCTGTGATAGATGTAAAAATTTCAAAGTATGGAGAACGACGGGGAAGGTGCTGATTCTCACTTGCCTTCCTTTATGCGGCATCCTTCAGAGCCAGCCTGACCTTCTGCAGTTCTTCACAGATAATTGAGTCATGAATATTTTGGTCCTGTGATATGCCTGAGCCTAACAAATGAGCTTCTTCAAAAACCTCTATTGTTAATGCATTAAGGGAACAAATCCAGCATAATATCTCTAATTCTCTTAGTGATATCAAGTGCAGAAGTACTGGCTAACCTACTCTTCACCTTGCAAGCCTTTTTAATAATATTGATTGCTTTTTTTTTTTCCCCTGGAAAACTAGGCAACTATTGGATGAAAGGCAGATTGGCTTGTGTGCTTGTCCCTGTTTTTCTAAATAGATACTGAATTAGCATTGGGTGTTTTAAAAAATTGTTCCAAAGTTGTTCCTTTTCTTATAATTTGGGCTCTGCTCTTCTCTTTCCCTAGTTTTCCCATCTGATCTTCCTCCTTCAGTATTCAGGGTCAGTTATGGGTAAACCTTTTCATTATGTTGGGCATGATTCTCCTCCTTTCTGTTCCCAGGAGTTTGGGATGAGCTTCATTTATCCTAACATTTGCACATAAAAATGAGATGTCTGCATTTTAGAGAGCCAGACTAGGCCAGACTCTTTTTATAGTCAGTGGAGAGAAATAGATAAGTAAAATTTTGCACAGTCCTACTGTGTCCAGGAGTATGCTTTAGACTGTAATGTAGACATTCAGGAAGATTTAATTGCCAATCCTGGAATTTAGCCAGGGTGAGGAATTGATGGCCCCATACTTACCTTAAATGTGCTGTGGAGCATTAAAGATAACATGTGATTATGGCTTTCTCTTTTGTCTCAGTTGTTCCTTTTTTAGGAGCCAGGCAGATGTTGCAGGGCACGTTTTGTTTCAGAGGTGAAAGTGTTGCCTCCTGTAAAACTGGTATCAAATGCCTCTCAGAGCCAGGAGCGTGAACTGGAATGCGGTCTCCAGTAGCATGGACCAGCTAAGTGGTAGATTAAACTGCTTCTCTATTTTAGCAAATACACCGGATTGTCTGGTCTGGTTTATGCTTCACTGCTGTATATTCTGCTGGAGCAGTTCTTACCAAGGCTGTGCACAATTCTGTTATGTGGCACAGTTGCTAGCTTGGCCCCTTTTCATGAGCACTTAATTAGCTTAAATTTAAAAAAAAAAGAATGAAGTACTTGAAGGAGAAATCAACATTTGATGAGTTCTGCCCCATCCAGCAGAATTCTGTTCAAGATATTAAAATGCCACTTCATGGGTGGTTCTTCTGGCAGCCTTAAAGAGGATTGAGCACAACTGCTTTGAAGAAAACAGATCATGAACTTAGATGACAAGCTCATGTTGCATTTTTAGCAAGAACCTGTCTGAAAAAGAAATGTTGAGTAGAGTAAGAATTTGCTACTCGCTGTGTTCACCCTGGTATTTTCAGATGCACTTGCAGAATTTCAGTGTCATTGAGCCCAGGTGGGCAGATGGACTATTGCTCCTGTGAATCATTGACTTTAATTCTCCCTGAATGCATTCTGCTTTGTAGCACCTGGCTTCCACCTGACATCTCTGTGAGTCAGGAAAAAGGAAGGAAATCCCATTTGCCAATAGATGCAATTATAATTAAACATTTTTAAAAGACATTCAAATAAATCAAGTTCTGTATTGTTAGTCAGCTCAAAAAACTTAAGAAGGAGGAAAATATTCTTGATTTTGACAAGGACATGCACAGGAAGGTTTACATATTTTAGATATTATTGCTGACCTTGGATCTGAACTGTGTGTTTGCTGACAAAGATTAAATGTGTATGCTTTATGTATACTACTTTTATTTTTCAATTCAATATCTAGACAGTTAAAAAAAAACCCAACAACTTAGTTTTAGGTATTAGAAGGGTAAGATATTGTGACAGTGTATACTCAGCATCAATACACATAGAAGATCAACTAATCTAAGACTTCATTTTGTCATTTCCATTTGGATGCTTAAAAAGTTTGGAAAATTCACACTCTTTTAGCTTGTGGGTGGAGCAAAAAAACCTCATATTTTCTTCCTTTCTTCCTAACCTCTGAAGATGAGATTTGGAATCAATCTTTCAAAAAATCATGGGATTTTGTTTCAGGTTCATCCATTTTAAAAAGTCTTAGTATACTATACTTTGGTATTGTTCCTAAATAATATATCCATGTTTCTTTGCTACAGTTAAAATAAGTTTTTGTTCTCTAGTTTAAATGTAGAAGTGAGCCTTGGTGCGATTGTTGTAAATTTTTCTGGTTTAGTATTTGTATTTGGCTTGGTAAGGACACATTTCTGTGGCCTCTTCCGCCAACCTGGCAGAAAGGAGTTGACAGCATTTCAGAAAAATGCAAAGGCCAAAGTTTCTTCAGGGAACGCTGCCTCTTTATTTTTCTTGTTATTCTAGGTTGTCCAAAAGCAGCATATTTGAGCATCTCACATAGGAAACTTCTATACATCTTAGAGCACATAAATCCTGAGACCAGGTCAGTATCCATATGGCTCCACTGGAATCATCAGAGAAGGACCTGTTTTCCAGTCTTCAAACTGTATAAATTTGAACAGGTTTGCAGATCATTATTCTGATAATCCTTCCCAAAGGAGACCTCTTTAAAATGGCTTTATGTTGCTCTGCATTCCTTGTGGCAGTCTTGGGTATGAACCTTCCTGCCTCATTTTTCCTGTCAAGAAAAATAAGTGTAAAACAAGGGTGATGGAAAAGCATCCAAGAAGGGCTTCTGGTTGAAAATCTCAGTGGAGACACTGGAAACGCAAATCCAGATTTGGCAGCTGTTCCTGGTTTGCATGTCCAGATACGGGCTGAATAATTCCTCCAAGACAAGTAGATAGCATCTGATCATCCCATGTATATGAAGCCTTAGAAATGCTTCTGTCATTCAAATTTTCACAAAGGAAATATAATTTGTGTTTATTTGTGCACTGCATAGACAGATGGAAGCACAGCAGGTAGATAAATACTGACATTCTCTTCTATGAATACCTTCAAAAGAAAGGTCAAAGGTAAGACAGTGAGTAAAGTGAATGTAGATTAGGCAGAACATCTGTTGAAGAGGGATAGTACGGAAAATATTCATTGCTTTTCAAACAGAAGTTCTGCTTAAAAAAATGTTGATGGGCATCTGCTCAATTACAAATTCCTTGCCATCCGTAACATTAGTCTTTCGATAAAATTAAAAAAAAGAAGAAAAAAAAAAAAGAAAAGTACAATTAATCCCAAGAGATAATACACTCCTTTTTCCATAATACAATACCAGAACTTGGTAGGACTAGAAATACGAGAGGGTGGCTTAGCAAGTATCTAGAGTACAAGGGTGGGGCTGAAGGGCACTTTGGGCAATGTGAAAGTGAAATGGCAGAATGGAATAAAATCCTGACTCTGGGTAGATCTGGCTGTTGGCTGTTGGCAGTTGCCTTGGTATGATGCTCCCAGCAGGGCATTGCCCTTCTGCAGCAGCAGGACAGACCTGACTGTATTCATTTCACACCAAAAAGAAAATCAGCGACGTGAAATGTGCACAGCGTTCACCCCTCCTACAACTGCCCTGATCTCAGTGAGCTTTGGAGGAAGAGTGAAATAGGCTATTTTCCATATTTTTATACGAACAAAAAATCCTGCTAACCAAACTGAGTCTGCCCTCTCTTGAACTCTCCATTGATATTGTAGTTCTCAGGATTGATTAAGTATGGTCAAAATAATCATTTCACTTTCATCGCTTTGATGTTCCATTTTTCACCAGTCTCAGCTATTGATTTAGCATGTTCCCCGTTCTGTATTTTTATTGGACCAATTGTTTGTAATGGGTGAGTAAACAGATGTCAACCCAATTTAAAGATAGTGGGAAGAGGCATGAATGGCACTTGAAAATCAATAGGAGAGAGGTAGAAAATAGCCATTTGTGCTATGGAAATTCTTCCCACAAATCATTCCTGAGTCCAGATCAATTTGTTCCCATTGGGAGACAGAACTGTTAGAATGAACGCTACCTCAGTCAAAAATGATCCATGTTGGCTGGGCATTCAAATTAAAATTCTGTGGAAATGAGAAGTGTGTAAAATCCCGTGAAAACGCAGCTCTTCAAACTATTTCTTGTGCTGAGCAAGCAAGTCCTGATACTGGTGGTCTAATGAACTGAAAAGACAGAAAGGTTATGGCCCAGACAAACTTTCAGGTAAACTGATATACATATTTACTCCAGGGAGTTATTTGCATATAATGTTACATACATATTTTGTATGTGTCAAACAGCATTTAAAATCTCGAGAGTCTTGTAAGGCATAAATAGCCCCATCTCAGCCTCACTGCTGCATACACAAGCTCCTAGGAGAATCACGTTCCTTTTAGATGACTGCCTTTGCACAGAGCTAATGCAGGCGTTATTTACGCTGCTGATAATCAGCTTCAGGTATGATCAGAGCTGTGCGATCCTCCTCCTCCTGACCTCTTGGCCATTTGATATCAATATGAAAATGACTGCTAATATTATAATGAAATATGCTAATAAGGTGCCTGTCAACCTAGAGCAACCTGTACATCATTCCATATATGACTGCAGCTGTCTGAAGAAGTTAAACAGTGGTAAAGAGATTGCGGGATATAAATAGGCAGGTGATTCTGTAATACTGCTGTGCTGCATTTTTCTCCCTGCTCTTTTTGCTAAGCACCTAATGACTTCTGAATATTGAGAATTAAACAGAAAGGATTTTTCCATGCATACGTGTGCGCTTGTGCACACACGCACACACACACACAGACAAAACCATCACTTTTAGTTTGATACTGAACTATGACTGGTGCTTTTGGTGATCTGCTGATTGGGACCTTTGTGATGATGTTAATGGAGTATTCTCCTGTTTTCTTTATATTTCTAACCTGCTAGCAAAGATTCCTCCATACACTTAGCATTTATAACCCTACCTTTGCAGGGCTGGGGGATGTTTGGATTTCACTGTATCCTGCAATTTAGCCATTTCTACCTGGGATCCAGAGCACCTTCTCCAACAGCCAGGGATGATGTCTGTGGGTGGGAAGGCTGTCTGATGGCGCAGGTTGCCCTCTGGGAGGAAGTCACTTTTCATGGAGCGACGCAGAACAGAAGTATTGATTGCACAGCATCAATAACATCCTGCCACCTTTAAAAACAGCTGATGTTTCCATGGGTTTAAGTGGCTGTACCTTTCCTGCTTTGTTTCCTAACTGCTATTATTTTCAGACACATTACCATTTTTTTCCCCAAAGATATAATATCTAAAAATTCTCCAAATTAAAGACTTCTCTTCTCTAAATTACTGTCTGATATCGAGGACCTGATAGCACTGGAGAAAAATCTTTGCTCTTAAACACTTCACGTACCTGAAGGGCAACTTGTTCAAAGACTTTCCCTCAATTGCCTTCCCTTTTAAAGGACTTGGTTTTGCTCGAGGTTCGTGTCCAGCTTCAAAGTCTCTGGGTGCCTGTCCCAGTCAGGGCCCTGCCTTCAAAGGGCTCTGCTTGCTATGGCCAAAGGAGCTTAATGCTATGACTGGGGAGAAGTGCTAAAACACGGCTTTAAAATTTGATGCTGGTCTCGGAGATTTTATTTCTTTTTTTAATCAAAGCTTCTCTCAGATAAGCATGTCTTAAGAAAATCTGTCTCTAGACCGTGCTAAAGAAGGGATACAGCCTGGTATGTTTTTTTTTTCTTCTCTTTCTCTCTAAATATCTGATTCAAAACCCATGAGACATCTCTATTTGCTATATCATGTATACAAATATTTAACACTAACCATATGTTTCTGTGTTTTCTTGAAGCCTAAAATTATTTCTTAAATCATCCTTCCTTTTCAACTTCTATGTTAAAGTGCCTTTTTGGCAGCCTAAATTGCTCAGTGTTTAGGTGAAATTTGTTTCAAGAGAGTCTTTATGTGTATTTGCTATTTACGCTTCTGAGTTCATACAAAATAGTGCAGTGTGCAGTATGGTGACTTGTAGTGTCTAGGACTTCTGTGTAGTCCAGAAATGATCTGATTCAGCTCAGCATGCTGGGCCAACCAGATATGTCTTGTTAACTTCAACTCAGGAGTATAAGGGGACAAGTGTTAAAAATTAAGGGAAATTAGAGAGGGACAGTAGATTCTGTAGGGAAAAAATGGCCTACTCGATGAAAAGGCAGGTTCGTTTTATAGTTGTTATAAAAGTTGCAAGTAAAGAACCCCTCCGGGTGGAAGCTAGACGATAACCCATTGTGTAATGAGTGGGGTCAGGGCTTCACCTTTTACCAATTACCTGCAAAGAGCAAAGACTTCTTGCAATGAATAACAATCATAAATTTTGCCAGTCTGGAGCTGCGCAGGCAAGTTGCCAGGAGCTGCAGGGCTGAACCTGCTTTACATAAACACTCAGCATTTGGAGATGAATGTGCGTGTGGAAAGGTGAACAGCCTTGTTTTGATGCAATTTTAAAGTCGTGTTTCTAGCGGCTGAGGGAAGACTGCAACAGATGAAATGAAGAAAAAAGGATCCAGGCAAATAAAAGCTAGAAGGAGAGTATAAAAAAAATACAAATAGAAGATGGGTGGAAAACTCTCAAGCTATAACTTCATTCTTCTAAACATAATAAGCCTCTGATTCTGAAATTCTGTAACAACTGTCCAACTCTGAGGAAGGACTCTGTAACAGGCCTTGTATTCTGCCCATGATCTGTAACTTAGATTTGGAACCATTTCAGTATCTTTACATTTTCAAACCACTCTTTAATTGAATAGAAAGCCATCTTATTTTCTGAGATCAACATGACACATCAGCAGCTTGAAATGAGTTGTGAGCTTGCCTGTGGAAAAAAGATTCTTGTCTGAAGATATCAAATTTAGATACAACCTTGTCGGCATTATCAGCTCGTGGGAGAATCCAAATCCTAAACTTGTGTGAGTGTTGGAGCACCTCACAGTATTTTCTCTCAGGCAATCACATTACGATGCATAATGGAAACCCTAATGATATAAATATTTAATTCTTATAACTAGGTTCTAAACAGTATAGAAATGTTGGCATAATTAATTTTCAGCCACTATCTTTTTTCTTCCCCTTTCTAATTAGTAGAGTACGGATGAGATGCTACTGCATAATTGATAAAAACTATGTTTTTAATTGTGTATAGATGATCATTCTTACATAGTTACATCAAATGAATTAAGTGTCATTGCCTTCTTTAACACAGCTCAAGGGCTAGAGAGGATATAGCTGTAATTTTATGCTGGCAACAGAGTCATATTAATGCTCGTTGCTCTTCATCTGGAGACATCAAAGACCTTTGCAAAGCTGCATGGGTTATTCTGCTTCCATATATGGGGTAGAACTCACATTCTTTAATCAGGAGATCATTCAATCATGAGATCAAAATAAGTGAGTGGTGTTAAAACCCTCAGCCTGAAAGATTTACACATATAGGCAACAAGCACAGAGCTCTGAACCATGCCTTATCCCATATAAATTGAAATGCTCCTTATTCATTGGTAATGTAGGATGTCCAGGCAGATGGTAGAACTGATAGACATGGTGTTTTCAAAGACACCAGTAACAGCTTTGCTCTTTGGGACAGCGACTTGCCCAGACAGACCTTCCCAGCTATCCAGAGCTGGGAGAGTGACAAACACCTTAACCTGAATTGGAAAAGCAATATTGGCTACAACAGGTAGGTATCAATCCATATTTACTAAAGAGAAAATATTTGGAGAACTAGAAAATATCAAAATTGGTCTTTCCTAGTGAAGGATTTCAGAATCCACACCAGCTTTTTTTGATGTGGCTTGGAACACAAAAATAATGATTTCTTAATTCATCCACCAAGTTGAAAAATCAATTATTGCACTCCTCAGCTCTAGTGAACTGTTTGTTCCTTAATGTAATGGCAATCGTCTTCCAAGCAAATTAAGTCCAGCACTACAGAAAATAAAATATTCATTAGAAAAGTTATTAGAAAAATAGATCAAATTATATTGAGGCAGTTTATTTTCTGTGTTCCTACAAGGTGCTTGTAATGCTATGTCGCCTGGTTTTAAGTAACATCAGGACAGACCTTTGCTGTTCTAGGATATGTTTCCCATCTTATTCCTGGAAAATCCCATACTGAAGGTAAAAGCATAGACAGTGGAATTGATCCTGAGTGACCTTTGCTAGCTTCGTCTTGGGAAAGAAGATCTGTAGTGTTGTGACAGATGCGAGGCGAGGACTGAAAGTTGGATTTTAGTCCTACAGTGTGTCCTGATCGAAAAGCAACATAAAAATTCTCTGCCTCCTGACGAAACTATGGAGCTGCATATCTTTCTGAAGGATGGAGGAATTGCTTAATACAGAAGGAAATGTGATGAATCTTCTTGCTCTTCCCTTCTGCACAAGCTTGTGGCTGCTTTGGGTGGTTTTTTCCCCAGTTAGGGAAAAAACTCCCCAACAATCCATAGTAGACCAACAGGCAGTATCTCCCACCCTGCCAGAACTGGCATCTGGCACAAAGAACTTTGGGCTCTTAAACTTTAATTCACACTTAACACCCCAGAGATGTCAGTGGAAAGTCAGGGCCCTGAGTACATCTTAGGTGCCTATATCCATTTGGGGAAGTCTTGCATGAGAATATGGACATCCTATACTTCTGGGATCTTTTCCCCTTTCTTTCTGAAGATGTGATTGCCTTTAACCTACATGGAAAACACACCAGACTCCTCATCATGGGGAGGTCCCATCCCTGGAAACATTCCAGGTCGTTGGACGGGGCTCTGAGCAACCTGACCGAGTTAAAGGTGTCTCTGCTCATGGCAAGGGGGTTGGACTAGATGACTTCTAAAGGTCCCTCCCAACCCATTCTATGATCTGAAAGCCAAAGTCACAGTGAATCTTGGCTATAATGTCTTCTAATTAGAAGTCATCTTCCTATTCAGAGCACGGCTGCCCTGACGCTCCCAGACAATTTTCACTCATCCAAATAATCCTGTAGATTAGTGTTAAAGCAGCAGCACAGAGTTGGTTCTTGGAAGCAAAACTGGGTTCGTTTGACAGAATTTAAAAAATAGTTATTCTCTGTGATCTCTCTAACTTGCAGGGAGAAGGGGGGGGGAAGCAATTACCTTATTTGTGTGTGTTCATATATTTTGGCTTTTCCTTCTTTCTTTACATCTGGGAATCTGTAATGCAGCTGACAGTGATTTAGGGTTTTTAAAGTGTTGGAACTAATCTCTGCTTTCCTGGGAATTTCAAGATATACATTGCCCTTGTGCTCACTGACCTAGCTAGCTAATGAGAAAGAAAAAATATTTTCTTTATTATTTGGAGTAATAATGGGCAGCATCTGAATAACTGTTAATTACTGCAGACAAGCTTAGCTCATGATGAATGTAAACATTGTCTTTGAATATGAACTTGCATTTATCACAAAGCAGAAAGTAATATGGATCTGACCTGAAAATAAATATTTGTAGATTAATTAGTGACCTACTTGCAGATAGACAGAGCCATCGTCCAAGTTTTAATTTTTTGTAAGAAGTATTTTAAATTTGTAGCAGTTCAGCAACAGCTCTCGGTTCTCATTCTGCAGGATAGCTATTGAATAGAAGAAAAAGGTACTAATTTGGGCTTTAGATAAACAAAACAGGTGGAGGAAATTCTTTCTAGAGATGAGACAGCCCTTGATGTGAGCAAAGTAGGCAATACCATTATGTGTTTTAGCAAGCTGGGACATATCAACAACCCCTCTCCATGCAGCATGGTTTTAACAAGAGGGTTATCCACTTCTGTCACCACCAGCAATAACCATCTTCTCTTATTAGCTCCTTTTAAATGTGCTGAAGAGACATGGAAGGGTCTGTAGCTCAACACTCCAGTTCAAGGAAGCATCCCTGTTAAGAAGGGTTCTTGAATGCATGCTAAAGTTTAAACACGTATTTAAATGCGTTTCAGGGTGGTTTATAGTACACAGTAACTGTTTTCCTGCCTCAGGGCTTTAATTAGGAAATGATAGTGAGCATCTGTGCTTGCTGGCTGGTGTAGGAGACTGGAGAGAGGGTAGGAAAGCATCATACAAATAACCAGGGATAGTTTGGTGGTTTTAAAGGGTTGAAGATTTAATCCTCCAAAGATGCATCTGTCTTTCTGATGTGTTCATCCTCTCATTATGAAACAACATACTGAAAATTTGTAAGATATATTTGATCAAAAATCTTTGACTTTGACTGGTTTACATAAGTATCTATAGAAAGGAGAGTGCTGCTAAAAGCCAGTGACTTGAATTGTAAGACAAGGCGAAGCCTCATTTGTAGGTCCATAAGATGGTTAGGCCAAGCAGCTCACTCCACATGAGATGGAGACAGGGCTGGCACGTTTGAAAGCAAAACCGTTGTTTCCTAGCTTATTAGTAAGAAAACCCTTAAATGTTGTAAGGGCAAGGCAGAGGTTTAAGCGCTCCGGTCTTGGAGCTGGTACCTGTGCTAAATCCACATGCCCTTTTGGGGGACCCACATCTGGCCTCAGTTTGATCTGTAAAACATTCAGTCTATGTCATGCTGTGGAAGATACTGTGCAGTAGTGCTGAAATTGTAAAAACAGGAGAGAGATAAGCACACCACATTTTTCTGTTGTAAGCCCCTTAAGATCACTGGCAAAGAACCTACTTGTTTCCTGATGAAGTATTGCACATATGTTTTGCCATAATTTTTGTTCTCACATTTGAAAACGGGTAACAGTGACATCTGCCAGCATGTGATTCCCTTTTTGTCTCCTCTACCTCAGATTGCATCCATACAAAGTAAAATACTTCGTGCATTTCTGCTTGAACTTGTATGGCATCTTTCTTCACATAATTGATAGACATGGATATTGTGAAGACTGGTTGAACAGCAATGGTAAACGGTATCATCAAAATTCAAATAGATCTTTCCACAGCTCTTAGCCAGTTAACAAGAATAAGCTCTGTTAGCAGAGAGGTGAAAAGAGGTGCAATGCATGCCTTATATCAAAGGAGCTTTTATCGTCTCCAGAATTTCAAAAGCAGCCATTTCACTACTTACATAGTGTACAGAGTTTTATCTCTCCCTAAAAAAAAAATTCTTAAAAAAAATCAAAGAGCCAAAGATCTCTCCAAAAGAAATGGTACAATATTTTCTTATTGACAACAAAAGCTAGTTTGTGCCCCCGTTCATCAGCGCAGTACAATGAGGAGTCATTCTTCTTTCTTCCCTCTAGTCAATAAGGGGGGAAAGAAGTTCAATAAGAGCAGCATTATAAAAGTCAGCAAAATCCAAATGTTGATTATTCTTCCCCCCAGTGTCGAATTGCTTTTTGTCATTGCTGAGGATTTAAATAATGTTATTTGTGCTCATGGAGTTTTCATCAGTATCTTCACCATCAGTACCTGCAGCTTCAGGAGCAAGGCAAGGAGAAAAGGTGGAAGAAATTCCCCTCTCTCCTTCTTTCCCTTTGGTTCTCAAGCTTAGAAGTGCATTTCTAGAAACCGAGCTGAAGACTGTCTGGGCATGAACTCCGTGTTCTTCCATTATTAGTATGATTTAATGTTCCTAATATGGTGACACTTACAGAGCTCAGGTTGTCACCCATCGTTTGAGGCATTAGAAGGTAGCCCCTGTCCTAGAGAGTTTACAAGACTAAACGTTGCATGAAGTTTAAAACATATACGTAGATGCAATTTTTAAAAAGAAAGAGAAAAGGGATTTAGTAACTAAAATAACAGTTGTTTACACCCAAGCCAATTTGACAGAGAGGTATAAGGCACGATAAGGGCTTCTGCAGAAACTGGCACATGCTGAGAGGAGCAGGTACTGCCCGGGGTCAGAAGATACCGGCTGCCCTTCCCACCTGCACCCCTGGCAGAGCAGAGCAGAGCACCCAGTCTGCAGGAGCACCCAGGGGTCATGGCGCTGCCCAGCCGGCCACGGTGGCTGTGGCAGGGAGCGGGGGACAATGCAGGCAGAGGAGGTGACACAGAACACAAAAGCCACTGGGAAATGGATTTCATGTATTGCATTGCTCATGAAAAAACTTTTTTTATATAGTTCTGGCAGCCACTTTTTAAGATACTATTCGCTGTTACTTTCATTTATGCACCTGCTTACAATCTCCAGCTGCCCAGATTATATATGACCTTACAGTCTTCTCTCTCCTCCTGTCCAATACCAAGCATTTGGCCTTTTGTTCTGGACTTTTTCTTGCCTTCACTACTTTCCTCCATTAATCTATTTCAGTACTGGTTTTTCTTCCCTTAAGTGCAACATTTTCACTTTCTTGAGCGATGGATTGAACCTTTGTTTTTAACAAATTGGGTTTTATAACTTCGTGACTTTTCAGTAGTTTTTAGGGAACTCTCAGATGAAAAAAGAGAATTTGGGGGAGATGAAGAGTGAGTTTCATCCATCTCTAGGTTAAGTGAGACAAGGGATGAGGGAAATACCTGAACGAGCTGTTGCAGTAACAACTGCAGCCTACAGCCTAATTGTCTCTTTGGAGGCAAAATTGATCCTAAAGGCTTATTATTGTACCGATGCTGATAGTAAATATAACAGCAGGTCTGGGTTTTAATTTGGTTGATCTTCTTGTCTCTGTGAGAAAATTTTCAGCTTCTTTTTTCAGCTATGTTTTTATTACTTAATTGTCTATTCTCATTAGTACCAATGCTCTTCCATCTCTTGAAAGCTTCTTTAAGGTTGTTTGGTTTCAGTAGGATGGTAACAGCTTCCTGAGAATAAATTTGAGCACGAAGCTGCATATTTATGTATCACTTGACTCCATTTCCAGTCCTTCTCTGTGGTAGGGGGGCCTTTCTGAGCAGGCTTTGACTAGGCTGAGGCGCTCAGCGTGTTGGTAGTCTCCGCTCCCCAAGGCCTCGAGGGAGCGTAAGAAGCAGAGCATGAGCAAAGCCTGGGGAAAAATCAGGTAATCTGTAGATTCCCAAAGTACAGAATTGCAAAGGAGCTTAAAACTTCCTTCCCTGCTCCTTCCTTATCACTCTCCCCAAGGGCAGTAACAGAAGAAATTAGAATAAAGATTAACAACTTTAAAGGGCGCGCTTAGTGCATATGCCAGCTGATGAAATGAAACGAAAGTTGCTTTTAAGGTGATCAGCAAAGCAACTGCCCAAAGCCCTACTAAGCCAAATTAGTTCATGGAACAAGTTTCCCACTGGGCAGGTAGGAGGTAGCTGCAACCTCAGAAATTTAAGGCTGGTTTATCTGTTTGGCAGCTTCTCCTGCAACACTTGGACTATCAACCAAAGCTTTCGCCTTTTCCTTGCACTTGTCGGTGTTGGCTATAGGTTGAATGCATTTAAATCTTTTGGGTTTTAATACTTTTGATCTCTTCTGAAATGTTTGGTGTGATCCAAGTCTGTCAGTGCTGATTGTAGTAGGCCTGCCAGATTTTTTCTCTCGTTTCCTGAGCAGTTGTGCTGTGTCCTTTTCAGTTTGCACGCTTCTTTTGGAGTTTGAGTGGCCAGAAAAAAGCAGGCTCAGGAGAGGAAAAAATTCCACTTTGATATATTTAGGGACTAGTTTATAGATAAGTGATAAGGAACTTGCAAATTGATCAGGATATCGTATAGATACCACCCCAGAAAAGATATCAAATGAACAGACTGAAATAAGTCCAAACCTAGGTATGTTCTGTAATTACCATTCTGTATTCATTATTCAATAAAGTAATAATAGCATTAATAGCAAATAACTAGTACTGAATTCACTGGAATCTTCCTTCCTCCCTAGGACTTGAATTTCTCTACCTGAGTCATTCCTTTTATCCTTCCTAAGGAGCTGCTTGACTGACAGCACAGAAATGTATATTCTAAATAGTTAAAAGCAGTTGTCATAGCATGTATCTGCACTGCGCTAACAACGAATACCCAGAGCTGCACTAGGCAGGATCGGGGGCTTCCCTGTTTCAGGAGCTCTTCCAAGGCTGATAACAAAAGAGGATAATTAAGGCTGAAGTCTGCTGGCTGCTGCTATAGCCCAGCCCTGCGTGTCACATACTGCCCTACGTGATGGGTGGAACATTAACGGCTCAAAACTATACATCACCGCAGGTATTGCATCAACAAGGGGTAAGGCGCAAGATCACCCGGAGGGAAGAAAGAGGTGTGGAAACAAACAAGCAAAGACTTGAAGGTTTAGAAGCCCCTGGAGTAAATGAATCGCCTTTTCTGAAGTGCGATTAGCAATCAAGAGAAGACAACCTGAGCAGCAGAATTGTCGTCCCTAACCAAATGGGCTGTCACATCATTTAACTCGCTTCTTGCTGGCAGCAGGTGCTCTGTCAGAGACTGCAGCCTGAAGAAACAAAAAAAGGGAGAGAAATAGCAGACATTTGACAACTGAAATGATGCTTGCTGTATTGCCATTGTCCCTGAATTTTGAAAGGCCACCATCAAAATATTATGACTCCCCAAATGTCATAATTACAGTATCCCAGCTCATGCTTATGTTTAAAATCTTTAATGTACTATAATTACATCTTCAGTGTGGATCAATTATCTCAGAATAAGGAAACAAATTACCATCATTATCTCCAATTATTCTTTACATTTTCTTCCATGCTTTTTTGTTTTCTGAGTTTCTTTACTAGTGACAAAAGTGTAGTTCACATTCATGCTCCTTTGTTCTTCCTTGCCTGAATATATATTTGGCAGCAAATCATCTGTCAAGCAAGGAACAGTCCTTCCCTTTGCTGTTATTCCCTAGGTCTCCTTGTTGGGCAACTCATTACTTTCTGCATATTCAGATAGGTTTATTAGAAGTACAGCTCTCAAATAAGACCAAAGATTGGGAGCAGATAGACTCTTTTTAATTTCTCACGTTCCTCACTACAGTACTTACTTCAAATTAACATACGCTATATCCATGAGAAAAACCTGGGTACTCGCAGGAGTTGAGTTTATTGTGACAGTAATTCACAGGTCAAAGCTCACTTCTGCACTGATGTGACAGCTAATGGTTCCTATTACGTGCATGATCCATGAATTATAGAGTAATGTGTTACCATTCCACTACAACTATAAAAAAATCTAATGAAATTAGCACTTTGAAAAAACGCATTAAGCTACGGTTATAGTTAACCTACAATCCACTAAAGCAGAGAAACTCAATTTTTTCATTTCAGCTGTATCTTGTGATTTGATCATTGGAGAAAATTCACTGTAGCACCACGTACAGTGCTTCTGTAGTCTGCGCTCCCAAAAGGAAAATCAGTTCTTAAAACACAGTCTTGGTAGCCCCTTTCACCTGAATTATTAACTTTGGTCTCCAGGACAATTTATCTGAATAAGATAAACTAGATTATGTGTGTTGCTTGAGATACTGTGAGAAAATTATTTCCTGTGTGATACTGATATCTTATCTTTTGGGTCTCAGCTGGAATCTGTGAATGAAGCCAAGGTATCCAAGCCTTGCAAAATTCTAAGTTAGGATATTTTTTTTAAGGTGATGATTTTGCTGTAGGGATCATGTCTTATTTCTTCTGAATTGGCCAAGCTTACTTCCAAAATACTGCACTGAAAATCAAGGTTCATACAATAGAAATTTCTCCTAAGAAAGGCTTATAGTGGTAACTCTTGTAAAACAAATCATATCTTCCTGCCCTCCTCTATCCATTTTATGAGGTACCTTTCCCCTTCTTATTGCTTTCTCTTCTGTTTCTCACTCTCTCTGCTGCACACCAAGGCAATAAACTACTGAGGTGCATGAGAAAAAGGCAAGTGCTTCGCTCAAAATTGCATTCAAACCTGGCTGCTGCTTGAAAATAGTAATTTCTATAAACTGTATTTCAAATTAAAATGCTAAAGTGCTGGAGAAATGGGGTGTGGAAATACTTAATTTGATAGCAAATTACATTTATGGGTTGTGAAAATGATGTCTTTTAAAAATGGCTCCCAATGTTCAGTGCATACCTGTTTTAATTACCCAGGTGTGAAAAATAAAAAAAATTATACTTTGTTGGGAACATTTCAAGGACTGCTGATGTCAACAAATGGCAAAGCAGCATCGTAGACCCAGCTGGTGAGTGGAAGGTTTTTCTTAACTGTCTAAACAGATTTACTCAAAACTCCTACAAATCCAGAATCCAATACAAAGATTAAAGCTGTGCTTTCTTGTGCAGCGTTTTATTACCCGGTGTCACAAGGCATGTTTTAAAAACCGAGGCAAAGTGGAAGATTTGGGGAAATTATTAACAGCACTTTTGTTCTTCGTGTTTCTCTCCTGATCTGTACTCCTCTGGGTGACTTGCAGGAGAATTTGGTACGCAAAATGACAACAAAGTTAACGATGAGCACATTGCCTGGATTTAAGCTGTAATGCAGGCATCAAAAGCTGTGGTGATGTGTCAGCTCTTTACTCCTGAAAGTTAACTTCCTCCCATTACTGATCTGAGCTGCAGCAGAACGCCCAAAGCCTCACAGAGAACCGGGACCGCTCTGCAAGAGAAAAAGGGTGGGGTTTTTTCTCTTTTTATGAAGCTTATAACTTCTGGTCTAGAATGTTCTTTAGTGAATTATTTCTTATGATGGGCGGAAATCTGATAGACCAATGATCTCTGTGATGTCCTGTTATGCAGTTTGTCTGCCATTGCATCTGGCTGTGCCCATGGAGCCATGGCTGGTTTGCGGAAGAGAGCAGAGATGATGTGAGCCCGCTGCACCTGTCTGGCACAGGCAGCCAGTTTGCTGCAGGGAACAATTTTAATTTGATAATTATCTAGGAGGCCTGGAAATGTGGTATCGGGTAGGCTCGGGAATGCCAGGGTCTGGCTTCCACCTCCATGGCAGGGAAAAGGAAATTGCTGGAATTGGTTTTTTAGGAACATGAACTGCTTTGTGGCTCCAGCATCAGGGCTGACTGGTGACATCTTTAAAGGTCTTTGGCATTCAGTACCTTCTCCAGTCAGAAGGTAGTTACCAGCATTGAAATGACTGTCCTATATTAGGGTCATAGAGAACAATCACATTAGAGAAGAGAGGGAGAAGCCAGGGAAAACCAGGCTTAACCTGACAAATCTCTCTGTAATGAGCTCCTGTTACTTCAGGGATGAATCAGGCTGAAGGCACTGGTGTTAACGCAAGTTTTCCCTTATAACAAGCAAAATATTATTAAAAATTGTATGCATTAATGTACTTCAGCAGCCTCTGTTTTCTAGTGCTCGGTAATAAGGGCTGCCAGCCTTTCCGAGGAGGCTGAGGGTTAAGTGTTTGTCTTGGGGAAGTTTCCTGAGAATAGTTGTCTAATAAACACTCGGTGCTGGAGGGGAAAACAAGTGATATACGTTGCAGTTCAGCAATATAATGAATTAGTTAAAAGCAAACAACCCCAAAACAGTAGATTGCCAGGGCTGGCCTGTTTCTGCCAAACAATATTTCTGTGCCAACTTTCCAAATGAAGCACAGCCAAAAATAGGAGTGCAATAACTCATCGTGAAGGAAGAAAGCTATTACAAGGGAGATGAAACAGCAGCAGTCTCTCACCAGTGACCCTAGATTATAGGTCTGATTCTCAGTCCTTCAGCTTGTGCAGTAACTTACACCAGTCCTGCAAACCATGTAGGATGCTAATGAGTAAGAACAGCCTCATGCCACTCTGTGTAAGTGCAGAGCTGGGACAAGTGGGCAAGAAAGAGCTGAACTCAGTGTTCATTTGGCTCACAGTAATGCTGTCATCGGTGGAGCCAGCAGAAGTGATGGGCATATCTTCCATGTACTTACAGGTTTAGTGCCTTTGCTTAGTGGGTGATACAGCATTGGCACCGTTTGAGTGCCATAAGGAATACCTGAGGCGTTTTACACCACGGGATATAAAGTTGTCTAAGGCAAAATAGGGCAGGTGTAAAGGGTGACTTCTGCAGTCTGCTTTCCTATTCTGAGTCTGCAGCATTGCTGGATCTAGTGTCAGCAAATTAAGGTGAAATAGGAGAGGCATTGGCCAAACACAGCTCATTTTAGTCACCCTGCCAAAGCCAGATGTCTCCGTTCACTTTTTAACAAAGAAATGCCCTGTTATGCCAAACAACTGAAATAAGATTCGTCCGCAAGATGAAATTCAACTTATTACACGCCTGAGTACTCATTAGAAGAGGAGAAGGTGATGCATGATTGCTGCTTGCAGTGTGTGGTTAGCGAGGAAGAAACACTGGTACCTCGATAGTGGGCAGGAATGGCAAACATCTGCTTCATTTGCAGTTTCACAGACACGCAGGGTATGTCCTCCAACATCCACGCTCAGAACCAGGTTGTTCTGCTCATCAGACTCCTCTGCGCCACCTGGATTTGCTGAGAAATTATTTTGCAAGGGAAAAAAATGGAGGGGAGGGAGGATCATTATTCAGTTCTCCCTGGTGGATAATACCCATCTATACGCATGCTGGAAAGGTCACAGAAATTGAAATATGAAGGTTCTGCTACAACGTGATACACGCAGCCAGGCTCCTGGGTCCTCATCTGAAGTTTCACAGTCCTTGCTAGGCCTACTGAAATTGAAAACTATTACGTATGTGTGGAAATAGAGGTTACCTTGGGAATTTTAACTAATAATAATATACTGGAGTTAAAATGAACTTAGATTGCATTTCTTTCTCTTTCCATTCTTTTCCTTTTTTTACAGAGCGTTATTCTCCCTTAGTCACAAAGTCATTACTGTTGAGCGTTGCACAGAGAACCTCTGCTGCAGGAGTGAACTGAGGAGAGAGGCCTTATCAGAGAGACAGAGGCATCCCTTAATTTGAGGAGGCACTTGAAATAATCCTTTGAACATATGTTTCATGACCACAGAGTGCCAAAATTTCAGCTGTTTCCCTTAAGTTTAGATCGCTCAGACCAACACACCCAACTCTGAGGCACTGGACATTGCATATTCCACTTCTTCCATGGCTTTAAGTAGAAGAGTTTTCTAGCACCGTAAAGAACTGGCATTTTTAGGACCCTGCGATGGGTAGAGGTCCTCAGAGAGTCCTCAAAATCCAGTCCTTTCTGCAGAGAAGATATCCAACTCCTACCCCTCATGATGCCCTTTTCAAGGGTATTTCCTAGGCATTGCTACAGCAGGACTAACCAGGTTTCTGGCTCCTTCTGTGCTATTGTAGCGAATGGGTTACAAACAGGGGCTGAACTGGTGGCTGCCTGACTGCCGAGGGCTGGATTTCTTCTCTTGATTCATCCCTCGAATGCTATATTCGATATGAAAACCAACCTGGTTGCCATTTCCTTGGTACATTGTACATCTGGCAGGTACTTTTTGTCAAGAGATCATGATATCTGTTCTTCTACTCTGTAAGCAATTTTTTTAAAACAAAAAAAAGTCCATTTGCCCTCCAGTTTTCACTTTGGTTTGCTTTGTTTTTCTACATTTATTCCTACCTTCACCATTAACAAAACTGAGAGCTGCAGGATGTGAATTTTAATAGAGCCCATGTTTTAATCTGCAGGCATCAAGGGAGGCTGTATTTCTCGTACATCTTTTAGTGTTTCAACTCCATGCAGAGTGGGAGCTGTCCGCGGGGCACGGGCTCTCCCCTGCTCCCCCATGGGCATTAGCTCATTGACAGCAGCACTGTAATTAGAGAATGCCAAAAATCATACCCCTGGGCTGCCAACCTGCCAGGAAACATCAAACTACTGTGTGTGCAAAAGCCAATAGTAAGCTGCTTAGCCAAAACCACAGAAATTGGCATCGTATTCTGTCGCTTCAGATCTTTACTACTATTTCACATGAGGGTGAGCAAGATTGGGAGAAAGTTTAACAAGCTGCCAATTTCTTTCCGTACCTCCTAAAGCAAAACTGCATTTCCAGACTAAGGTCTGGCCTCTGTACCCAGTGGTGTAGGGTGCAGAGCGGGCACTGTACTGCTCACAACAGCACACTGGGATCTGTCCTGCTTCTGTTTGTAATGGGCTACACCAGCAAATCCCAGTTTAGCCCCTGGGAATCTGTTCCATTGTACTTAATTGAAATGCAACATGGCATGATAGGGTTTTTAATTGTGTTCCATGTCTGAAAACAATAGGGGGAGAGAAGGAAGGATGATCCATACGTTGCCAGTAAAATATTAATGGCTCTGAAGGAGTGTTCTTAGGGAGCTACCCACATGTCTATCCTGGCATTTACCTCCACCAGGGCGTGGAGCGGAGCATCAGAAGGCAGAACCCTGCGCTCCCTCTCCAGCTCTGCAGTGGCTCCTTACAGAGCCATGGGCAGCTCACTACAGTGCTGCTGTGCTGGAAAGATCATTCCCATGCTGGATGGGAACTGTAAATCTGAATGCAAGCTCTTCGTAGTGGTGCCTGGACTCTTCTCATGGTTGTAAAGTGATCCAGGACACTCAGGTGTGAAAGGTGCTATGGCAGCTGTCACGTATTTTTACACGTATTTTGCCTTGCAAGCAGTAAGGCAGTCCCAAATAAATGGGAGAAACATGAGCAGAATTAGGAATTACCTTAGAGATGACACAAAACTTGGGCGAAAACCATGACCTGTCTTGAGTTGGAACTACCCTGAAGGAGAGGGGATGTGTCATATCGCCACTCCAAGAGTGTCCCTTAAAGGTGTTGTCATGGTTTAACCCAGCTGGCAACTAAGCACCACGCAGCCGCGTGGACATTATCCACCCCTTATTCTATACCATTTACGTCATGCTTAGGTCCTACCCTTACAATGCATTCCAATTAATCACCACCACCTTCCCATTTTGATATATATATACACAGATAGCATTCCCTTAGTCTATGGACCATCCCTCTAAAATGTCCATTGGGTTCATCTAGTCCATGGCTTTGGGCTTCATCTGTTGTAACAGTCTTTCAGGGCAGGAGAGATGGGGTCTGGTGTTGGGTTGTCGCATGCTGAAGTCAGTTCTGGTTCCATCCGCTGCACTTCTTCAGTTTCGTCAACATTCATTCTTCTTAATCTGGGTGATTCTTACTGCTATAGCATTGATAGGACATACTGCAATAGTAGAAATGATGACATACTGCATTATACAGCAATTAACATCATACAATTCAGTTCATTGGCTATTTTCACCCAAAATCAAATACCTTGGAGGTACACATTGGACTTCCCCATCCTTCCGCATCACCCACCAAGTAGAGCCAGGTCCTTGAGCAAAAGCAATCCCACGGATGGGTTTGCCTTTACCTGAGGCAGGAGTAACCCAGACTGTCTTCCCCAGCATATTTTTTGCATGCACTACAGGGACTTTATCCCCTTCTACAGTACATAAGAGGTTTGATTGGGCAGGGCCAGCTCGGTTGGCAGATCGTCTAGTGTTGACTAACCAGGTAGCCTTTGCTAGATGTGTATCCCAATGTTTGAATGTTCCTCCACCCATTGCTTTCAGTGTAGTTTTTAACAGTCCATTGTATCGTTCAATTTTCCCAGAGGCTGGTGCATGATAGGGGATGTGATAGACCCACTCAATGCCATGCTCTTTGGCCCATTTGTCTATGAGGCTGTTTCGGAAATGAGTTCCGTTGTCTGACTCAATTCTTTCTGGGGTGCCGTGTCGCCATAGGACTTGTTTTTCAAGACCCAGGATAGTGTTCCGGGCAGTGGCATGGGGCACGGGATATGTTTCCAACCATCCGGTGGTCGATTCCACCATGGTGAGCACGTAGCGTTTGCCATGGCGGGTTTGTGGGAGTGTGATATAATCAATCTGCCAGGCCTCTCCATATTTGTATTTCAGCCACCATCCTCCATACCAAAGAGGCTTTAACCGCTTGGCTTGTTTGATCGCAGCACATGTTTCACATTCATGGATAACCTGTGCAATAGCATCCATAGTTAAGTACACCCCTCGATCACGAGCCCATCTGTACGTTGCATCTCTTCCTTGATGGCCTGAGGTGTCATGGGCCCACCGAGCTAGAAACATTTCACCCTTATGTTGCCAGTCCAGATCCACCTGAGCCACTTCAATCTTAGCAGCCTGATCTGCCTGCTGGTTGTTTTGATGTTCTTCAGAGGCCCGACTCTTGGGTACATGAGCATCTACATGACATACTTTTACAACCAGATTCTCTACCCGGGCAGCAATATCTTGCCACAATGCGGCTGCCCAGATGGGTTTGCCCCTGCGCTGCCAGTTGTTCTGCTTCCATTGCTGCAACCACCCCCACAGGGCATTTGCCACCATCCATGAGTCAGTATAGAGATAGAGCATTGGCCATTTTTCTCTTTCAGCAATATCTAAAGCCAGCTGGATGGCTTTCACCTCTGCAAATTGACTTGATTCACCTTCTCCTTCAGCAGTCTCTGCAACTTGTCTTGTAGGACTCCATACAGCAGCCTTCCACCTTCGATGCTTTCCCACAAGACGACAGGATCCATCAGTGAACAGGGCATATTGCTTCTCATTTTCTGGCAGTTTATTGTACAATGGGGCTTCTTCAGCACACACCACCTCTTCCTCTGGCGATATTCCAAAATCTTTGCCTTCTGGCCAGTCCATGATCACTTCCAAGATTCCTGGGCGACTGAGGTTTCCTATTCGAGCCTGTTGTGTAATCAGTGTGACCCACTTACTCCACATGGCGTCAGTTGCATGATGTGTAGAGGGGACCTTCCCTTTGAACATCCAGCCCAGCACCGGCAGTTGGGGTGCCAGGAGGAGCTGTGCTTCAGTACCAATCACTTCTGAAGCAGCTCGAACCCCTTCATATGCTGCCAATATATCTTTTTCAGTTGGAGTATAGTTGGCTTCAGATCCTCTGTATCCCCGACTCCAAAAGCCTAGGGGTCGGCCTCGAGTCTCCCCTGGTGCTTTCTGCCAAAGGCTCCAGGTAGGGCCGTTCTCCCCGGCTGCGGTGTAGAGCACATTTTTTACATCTTGCCCTGCCCGGACCAGTCCAAGGGCTACTGCATGCACTATCTCCCGTTTAATTTGTTCAAAGGCTTGTCTTTGTTCAGGGCCCCATTTGAAATCATTCTTCTTCTGGGTCACTTGGTAGAGAGGGCTTACAATCTGGCTATAATTTGGAATATGCATTCTCCAAAAACCCACAACGCCTAAGAAAGCTTGTGTTTCCTTTTTGCTAGTTGGTGGAGACATGGCTGTTATTTTGTTGATCACATCCATTGGAATCTGACGACGTCCATCTTGCCATTTGATTCCTAAAAACTGGATCTCCTGTGCAGGTCCTTTGACCTTACTTTGTTTTATGGCGAAACCGGCCTTCAGAAGGATTTGGACTATTTTCTTCCCTTTCTCAAAAACTTCTTCTGCTGTGTTGCCCCACACAATGATGTCATCAATATATTGCAGATGTTCTGGAGCATTACCCTGTTCCAGTGCTGACTGGATCAGTCCATGGCAAATGGTAGGGCTGTGTTTCCACCCCTGGGGCAGTTGATTCCAGGTGTACTGGATGCCCCTCCAAGTGAAAGCAAACTGTGGCCTGCACTCTGCTGACAAAGGGATTGAAAAGAAAGCATTTGCAATATCAATTGTGGTATACCACTTGGCTGCCTTTGACTCCAGTTCATATTGAAGCTCTAGCATGTCTGGCATGGCAGCACTCAGCGGTGGCGTAACTTCATTCAGGCCACGATAGTCTACTGTTAGTCTCCACTCTCCATCAGACTTTCTCACTGGCCATATGGGACTGTTAAAGGGTGAGCGAGTCTTGCTGATCACTCCTTGGCTCTCCAGTCGACGAATCAGCTTATGGATGGGAATCAGGGAGTCTCGGTTGGTGCGATATTGCCGCCTGTGCACTGTTGTGGTGGCAATCGGCACTTGTTGTTCTTCAACACTCAGCAACCCCACAACCGAAGGGGTTGTTGTCCTTTGAGAGACCAGGCAAGGTAGACAGCTGCTTAATTTCTTCTGCCTCCAAGGCAGCTATACCAAAAGCCCACCGGTACCCTTTTGGGTCCTTGAAATACCCTCTCCTGAGGTAGTCTATACCCAGGATGCACGGAGCATCTGGGCCAGTCACAATGGGGTGCTTTTGCCCCTCATTCCTGGTTAGGCTCACTTCGGCCTCCAATACAGTCAGCTCTTGAGATCCCCCTGTCACTCCAGAAATACAAATGGATTCTGCCCCTATATGGCTTGATGGTATTAGAGTACACTGTGCACCGGTGTCTACTAAAGCTCTATACTTCTGTGGGTCTGACGTGCCAGGCCATCGAATCCACACAGTCCAGTAGACCCGGTTGTCCCTTTCCTCCACCTGGCTGGAGGCAGGGCCCCTCTAATCCTGGTCACTGTTGCTCACTGTTTGTGTGTATGAGTCAGAAGATCCTTCATCACAATCAGAATTAAGATCAGCCCTTCTATTTTGTCTGAAAAAACTACAGTCTTCCCAGTCTCTGGACAGTTTCTTGGAAGAGCCCCCTTTTGTGCTTGTTTTTCTTTGTAACTCACGTACTCGTGACTCTAGGGCCGAGGTAGGTTTTCCATCCCACTTCCTCATGTCCTCTCCATGGTCACGCAGGTAAAACCATAGAGTGCCCCGTGGTGTGTACCCTCGATATTCTTTTTCTTGAGCAGAAGGGCGCTTACTTCTGATGGCTGAGATACTGGTCTGTACAGGAGGGGAGTAGGGCATACGCTTTTCGAGTCATTCAAACTTCTGGGACAGTTTCTCCACAGCCGAAACAAAGGGGGAAGAGATACTTTCTTCATATTCCCAGAGCTGGCCAGCCACTTCATCTACTGTTGGTCCCCATCCAGTTTCCCAGCTCAGCATTGCCCATGTGTTTGCAAATGATGTTGGTGCGCTCCGTAACAACTTCCGCCACATGGGTCGTGTGCACTGGACACTATCTGGATCTTTGGGCAGCTGGTCATTGTCCAGGTCACTATAAATCACCTCCAGGACAGCCAATTCCCTCAGGTACTGGATGCCTTTCTCCATGGTGGTCCGTTTACCTGGGCGACATACGACATCTTCCTTGAAGGGATATCTTTCCTTCATGGCTGACAGTAGACGCCTCCAGAGGCTGAGGATTTGTGCCCCTTTTCCAATCGCTTTGTCAATGCCCCCTTCCCTAGAAAGGGATCCTAGTTGCTTGGCTTCCTTACCCTCGAGTTCCAGGCTGTTGGCCCCATTATCCCAGCATTGGAGTAGCCAGGTGACAATGTGCTCACCTGGACGATGGCTGAAATCTTTTCGCATATATCACAGCTCACTCAAGGATAGGGATCGGGTGGTTTCTGTCTCGTTTATGAGCTCTTCCTCCTCCCCTTGTGATGGCACCGCTTTTTCATCCTCCCTTTCTAAACGAGTTGACTTTCGCTTCCAAGATTTCTTCTTTTTTATAGGGGCGACTGATACTGGCACGGGTTGGTTCATTGGTTCAGCCGCAGTGCCTGTGGCCTGGGTTGGAGTAGCCGCAGTGCACATCACTGGGGTTGGAGTAGCTGCAGTGGCTGTGGCCAGGGTTGGAGAAGCTGCAGTGGCTGTGGCCAGGGTTGGAGTAGCTGCAGTGGCTGTGGCCTTATCATCAGATCCAGAGACTTTCTGTTCCCTTTGGATGTATTGAATCTTGTTGAATAGGGCTCAGTAAGCATGGGCCAGGCCCCAGCACATTGCAGTGATTTGTGTTTGCCTAGAATTGCCAGGGTGACAGCATACCTTTTCCAAATATTCTACGAGTTTTTCAGGATTCTGCACTTGTTCAGGAGTGAATTTCCAAAACACTGGAGATGCCCATCGTTCTAGGCATTTACCCATACTACCTCAAATACCCTGCCACTCATAACTATCCAGCCCTGGGGCAGACATCTGGATGGTATTATTAAGTTGCTTACTAACTTTGGACAAAACTGAAACAATATTCCAAATAGATATCAATAGATATATCTTAACTATCCAAGGATGTTCAAGATACTGAAAAGTTATTGTAGTGAAGGAGGAAACATCATCAAAGAAGGCAGAAAAAGTGCCATTCTGTATTTCCTCCAGAACAAACTTTTCAGAGTCCCATGTATAATTGCTAGGTGGTACCCAAAGTGCAGCAAAGACTTCGACATGAAACCCAAATACCAGATAAAGCTCGAGGTCATTGTTTTAATAACAAGTTTCCCAAGCAAAACATGTTTAGTCACTGCAGAGCATAACAAACTGCAAAAACCAACACCAACTTTTAACAAGTACAGCAAAGGAGGGAGCATGGTGCAGATTGGATAAACTAAGATCGAGAACAAAGGAATCAAATTGCGACCCACAACTGTTTGACAGATATGAATTCCTTAATATTCTCCAGTTACTCTGTCGTTATCTCAAGCCCTTCAGCCCCACATTGGGCGCCAAAAAGGACTGTTGTGGTTTAACCCAGCTGGCAACTAAGCACCACGCAGCTGCTCGCTCACTCCCCCCCCTCCCTCAGTGGGATGGGGGAGAGAATCGGGAAGGAGAAAAAGGTTAGAGCCGAGGGCTGAGATAAAGACAGTTTAAGAGAAAATAATAATAATAGTAATAATGAGAATGATAACAAAATATACAGAATATACAAAACGAATGATGCACAATGCAATTGCTCACCACCCGCCGACCGATGCCCAGCCCGTCCCGAGCAGCGATCAGTACCCGAGCAGTGATCACTCTCCCCGCGACCGACCGACCCACCAAACCCCCTCCCGAGCATGACGTTATATGGTATGGAATAGCTCTTTGGACAGTTTGGGTCCTAGCTGTGCTGTACTCCCAGCTTGTTATGCACCTGGCCGAGCAGGAGAAGCTCAAAAAGTCCTTGAACAGTCTGAGCACTACTTGGCAACAACTAAAAACATCAGCGTGTTATCAACATTCTTCTAGCACTAAATCCAAAGCACAGCACTATGCTAGCTTCTGTGAAGAAAATTAACTCTATCCCAGCCGAAACCAGGACAGGTGTGTATATGATGAACCTAAGGTTAACTACATTTGTATGCTGACTGGCTAAGTATCTTAAGTGTTTTTCTAGGTAAGTACTTTCTTCAGGATTGTGGTTAATTGACATGCTTGTATTTCGATCTATGACATCTTTTACATCTTCTACGATTCTGTAATCTTTTACAGAGCCTTTGCAAGGTCTTTGTGCAAACAGAAAGATCCAGGATGAGTTTATGCAGCGTGTTCTGCAATCCAGAACAGAGATTTTCATTTTTTTCTTTTTTTTTCCCTTCTGTCTGTATCCCTGCTGTTTAGCAAGAAATGGTAGAGTTAGTCACTCACGTAAAATTAAACCAACTTTTACTCATCCGTCACTGAAATGCAAAGGTATTCTGAGCTGTCTGTGGAAATGCACCTAAGATATTAGGTAAACGCTACAAATTAGATGTAAATGGAATCAGAGAAACAGCTGTCACTTCTTTGGCTAGCTGATTAATTTTTTTCTGAGTCATAACAAGCACATTTCAGCACGTTACGCCCATCAGACTCTTTAAATACCGACCGCGGTGGCTGGCGCTCCTGCCTGCCAGTGGGGGTGCAGTTCCTTGGGGGCGAATTTTGGCCAAATTCGGACCCGTTCAGCTCTCTCGCACTGTGGCAGCACTCCGCGCTCCCCCCTGCGCCGTCTCTGGTTGCGTTCTGGAACGAAACGTTCGAAGCTTGGGCGGGGGCAGCCCCTGGCTCCGGAGCCCCGGGAGCGAACCCCCCGCCCCCCCGGGCTTCACCAGCCGTTCCTCAGCCGCCCCAGACGGTCTCCCCACCCGACCCCCTTAAAGCGCCCCCCAGCGACCGCTCCCTGCACCCCCGGCTCCTGCCCCGGGCTTTCTGTGTGAGCCGGACTCAGAGCCGGGCTTGGGCGAGCGAGATGCTGGGCGTTGTGTTGGTCCCCGCACAGGGGTGGGTTTCCCTGATGAGAAACGCCGTCTCGCTGGAGTTGCTTTCCTCAGGGGAGTTGCTTTCCTCCACCTCTCCGTGCTCACCAGCCCCTTCTGGGGCTTTACAGTCCAAAAAATGGAAAGCTTGGAACCGTGTCTCCCCCTCTTCTCCAAATCCTCTCTCCAGCAGCAGTGTCGAAGCCATTGGTTTGAAGCACGGCTTCCTAGCTGAGGAGATCCGCATACCCTAATACAGGTGCCAGCATGTTCAGCCTTCCTGGCTGCCTTTCATTTCAGTGGGAACAGGGGTTTCTTTTTGACTGGGCTGTAATTATTGAATTAGCACGGATGTCAGCAATAGTATTTAGGTGACATTTAATGGGTTCATTCTGTGCCTCGCGAAGGGGGTGACGGGGCGGCTGCCGGTGTACTCAGCCACTGCACGGCAGCCGGGTCCTCAGCCAGGAGCTCTGCGACCGGGGTGCACAGGAGGAGGGACTGCACTTCAGGTGCTGTCAGCATGTGGCTTGCAAACTGCTTTAGGGCATTAGTGGGAAAAGATACTTGCAAATATAAAATATTAACTCGTCTTTGTTTTTAATAAACCTGATTACTCTAAGGGAATAAATAATGTTTGTTATAATGTGACTAAGTTTGTCGTATTTCCTGAATTAATTTTATGAGTATCTGTCATATCCCTCACCTGGGAGACCACTGAATATTTTATAAATTCAGTATTTCTGTAATATTCAGATTACTGTACCACTAGTCCTACACCCAATGCAATATATATATAAAAAAATTAATAATTCTCAGAAAGCTATTTATTCAACAAATCTAAGCCCAAATTCCACAGAGACTTAGGTATACACTTAACATTTCTCAAGGGAGTAATCCTTTTGGATACAAAGTCAGTATTTGCATGAGTGAATGTTAACACGTTCAGGGTTTTCTCCTTTTCTGATATCTTACCTATTTACATAATACTACAACCTTGAATTAGTTAGATGACTGATTCTTTGAAAATTTTCTTTATTCCCTCCTTTGAGCAGACCGTGACTAGCCGAGCTGTGATTTGGGTTGGTTGGCTGCAATAGCTTAGCTGTGATCTTGCTGGTCTGTAGCAGGATAAACACACAAACAATTCTAACAAAAATGCTTGCATGAAGTTTTTTGTTTGGTTTTGGTTGGTTGGGTTTTCTTGTAAAAGCTCACATGGAAAGGAAGGTAAGCCATTAATTTGCCTTTGGTTGAACACAGGATAAGGTGTTCTTCTCCCACCCTTTATCTGGCTTTCCTAGCACACATACTCTGCAGTGGAGACATTCTCTCCTCGTATAGGTTTTGTATCCTACCTTAAGCCTTGATTACAGAATTTATCCTATAGCAATAATGAGATTTTGATATTGGTTGTCTTTCTCTGAAATTCCTCTTCCTGAGTACTGGCAAGAAGTGAGATACAGCAGGGTGACTGGTGGAGACTGGATTAAGGATACAGGCATCAAAATGATCATGGCAGGAAAAAAGCAGGAGGATGTTGGTATCCTCTGGCTTCCAGTACCTGAGGCTGCAGTTTCATGACTGTGTTAGGGCGATCTAAGCACAAGCTGCTACTGAGCCATCGCCTCCCTTGTGCCAGGGCTGGCACCTGGGTGCTTGTGTGGGCAACTCAGACCAGGAGCCATCCCAGATGAAAATTATTAAAAATTTTAAAAAAGCAGAAACAGTGGGGTTGGCTTACAACAGGCATGAAAATACACCCCAGCTCAAGTGTCCTGGATCACTGTCTGAAGTGGCCTGAAGGCCACAGTCTCTGTAGGACCTGGACTCCCACCATTGCATGCTCTGGGTTGTATCCAAGTCACACAACTGAAGTAGATGGTGTGAGACCCCTGTTTGCTGCTATTAGTGTACTGGGGCTCCCTTCAGAGTTAAGGAAGATGGGATGCTGCACCTCAGAGGCTAGGCAGAGCAAGAGCTTAATTTAGCTGCTCAGATTTATCACCTGGGAGGGCCTATCTGCCTTTATTAACCGTAAAGGGGAGCCTAGGGAGTTTAACCTCACCAGGCTGGCAGTAGCCCTTGTGAATCCCCACTATCTCTGCATTGCTTCAACTGATGATTTTTTTTTTTTTTCTTTTTTCTGTGTCTTGCAACAGTGCAGTCACTATTTGTAATGGAAATAATGCCCTTGGAAACTGCAACAAGTTCTTGCAAGACTTAATACCAGGGATGTAATGGAGATACGCAACCACAGCACGTGAGCAGGTGCAAGACAGGAAAAAAAACCTTCCCGTGCTACTATGACCATGCTATTTACTCTCCTGCATTGTTGTTTGGATGTGAATATGGAAGATATTTATTATGCCCTTCAGCAAATATTGTTCTCGTCAATATTTACGAGTGTATCAGCTATAGATTAGCAGTATTCATTCTCTCTGGAATAATGTTTTCTGTTCTCACTGGAGAGCCTTCAAAAGGAAGATCTTTAACCTTTACTAGCAGCTTTTTCTACCCTTTTGCCTCCCATGAGAGAAGAAGATCATCTGAGATTTTATTAAATCTGTGTGTGGGAAACTCAGGGGCAGCCAAAACACCATGCTGCTGCTGGAACAAATTAATCTTTGGTGTAAATCTACATTTCTGGAAAAGGCCTGTTAACAGAATCTTGCTATGGAAGTCCTTAACTATCCTATAGAAGCTATGTCTCTATAAAATTACAGGTCTTTAAAATGTGCAATGGAATTGCACTGTTGGGTATCTGACCCACCCCACGGTATGAAAGTCCTCAGTGGCGTGACCCCCGTCCACTAAGGAATGTTGGCGGTCTGAAGCGTCCATGGTATTCCTAACATCAGGCTCCAGACTTAACGCTGTCTTGAAAACAAGAAGTAAAATATCCAGAATCTTCAGGGTTAACTGCAGACCCATGTCTTCAGTTTTCTTTCTTATTTGCACTTTCAATGCTGAATTTGAAGGGGAATTAAATATAAAATATATCTTGTTATTTAGCCAACACTTTAGTATGCCAGTGTTAACAGCAAAATACTGCTCAGGGAAGTGCTGTTTGGATGTGTGTGTGAACTTTTGTCCAACATGTAGAGGTGTTGAGATAGTTTAGGAGAAATAACAGTAATTTTCCTCTCGGTTTCGTTCCAGTGGTTTATTTCTACAAGTTATGGCATAAGTTTCTTCAGGGGGATCTGAAGAGCCAGATTTATAAAGGGAATGGATAATTTCATTGCAAAAAGACAAAACTAGCATTATGCATGTTAACTTAAGGGTAAACAAATCTCATGCTTCAGGGCACAAAATGATTTCCTATTGGGCTCAGGAAAGATGTTTTTCTCCATGTAAAGCATTGTATGGTTGGCTAGACATATTACTAAGGGGTTTATTTATTCTTTTGCTGCCCTCTGAAGCATCAGTTTAGGAAGCTTCGTTTTAGGTTATGCTAGAGGCAGGCTGCCAGACGTTATAATTTTACTTAGCAGCAAGAGCATGCACTATAAACTTCCTGCTCCAGTGGACCTGCGATGCCTGTAGATGCATAACGGAGTCCCGCAAAAGCAGGCCAGGCTCTCCAACCGTGTCATTCGGTACTGCTGGGTCCCTACAAGGGTGGAGCTGCTACTTTCTTGTCCACAGGAAAAGAGATGTAGGATTCATCCAACCCATATTCCTGCTATAATACTACTACTCTTATATTCTGCTTCTGGCATGCAAGCAGTTACTGCAAATGCCTAAGTTACCAGGAGAGTGGTATTCAACCATGCCGTGGTGTCTGCCTGCCATACTGTCCTGGTTTTGACTGGGATAGAGTTCATTTTCTTCCTAGTAGCTGGCATAGCACTGTATTTTGGATTTAGTATGAGGATAATGCTGATAACACACTGATGGTTTAGTTGTTGCTAAGTAGTGCTTACACCAAGTCAAGGACTTCTCAGCTTCCCTTGCTCTGCCAGGGGCACAAGAAGCTGAGAGGGGGCACAGCCAAGACAGCTGACCCCAACTGGCCCAAGAGCTGTTCCATACCATAGGGCATCATGCTGAGTGTATAAACTGGGGGGGAGTTGTCCAGGGGGCAATATCTGCTGCCTGGGGACGGACTGGGCATCGGTCAGCAGGTGGTGAGCAATTGCACTGAGCATCACTTGTTTTGTATATTCTATTACCATTATTATTATTGCTTTCTCTTTTTTTGCTGTTCTGTTAAACTGTCTTTATCTCAACCTACATGTTTGACTTTTTTTCTGACTCTCTCCCCTATCCCACCAGGGTGGGGGTGTGTGTGAGCGAGCGGCTGGCCCAATGTGGAGCACAAAGAGTTGAGGTAATGACAGGTCTGACCAGAGCGTGTTCACACAAATTTGTTATAATAATTCCTTATATTAGTTTAGTAGTCACTGGTCACAACGTTGATGTATGTGTTCTCAAAGTTGTTGTGCTTTTTTCAGAGTGGTGTTATGTATCACCTCACTTGCCGTATATTCTGTTTATCATTATTTATGTGCTGGTTATGACCTCTGGGAGGTGGGTTAAGGTTATCGTCTTTGCTGTACTGTGCAACACTGGCTTATGGTATAATCAAATTATAGGTCATGAGACCAATCTCATATTTATACTCAGCACTGCCATCACCTCTGTACTTCAGGAGCCACCTATCAGAAATTATTAATAATTAAACTCTTTCTCTTTGGAGACCCAACCTATGCAGGAGACACCTTCCTCCATCTTCCCCTTCTAAACACAGCACTATAGCAGCTACTGAGAAGAAAATTGACTCTACCCCAGCCAAAGCCAGGACACAGGCACATCTAAGTGCCCCAAACCAGCTCCCACAGATGAAGCATGCAGTTTTGGGTCAACCTTTTCAGCTGAGGGCTGGGAGCATCCCACCGGCATCCTGCCTGCTCTGGGCAGGGAAAGTGCCTGTCGCTGGTACCCGAGAACGCCCACGCGCTACCTGGACTCGGGCTTTGCCCAGCCTTCTGTGCCAGCAGTAATTCAGCCTGTGACTGTAGCACAGAGATGGGCAGACATAAAAGCAACTTTGAAAGTTCCCCCAAGAACTGCCTTTGTATTTGATGCCTGCAGTCAGTTTTCTTTAAGGAAATGGAAAGAGAGAGAAATAACTCTAACAGCCTTGGTAGTTTTTGCTTCTAAGTGGGCAGCCTACATCATTTGGCAGAAACAGAAGGAATCCAAATCTGTGAATGCAGCAAAAGCCACAGGAATTCAGATCTATGTGGTCAGGAAATTCACTGACAGGAACGGGAAAGCTTTCAGTTAAAACATTCCCATATACCATCTGAGCTCAAATTCAGTACATGTGTTTGTCGTGCTTGTTTTGTAGAAGTCACCTCTTCTCTCCATGCCTGTATTTTGCATCTGTAAAATGAGGGTGACAACACCACCTTTGCCCAATTTAGGATGCAAGCTGCTGTGGCCTGGGGCCATTGCTTTACACAGAGGGTAACACAGTATTTGGTGTAGATAGTCACAATGCTTTCCAGACTGAAATGGTCTTGTTGAGAATAAGGCTGAAACATTTTTGCCCCATTTAAAGTGTCTGGGTTTTTGTTGTTGTCTGTCATTTCCTCTTCTCTCTAGCCTGACTGTTATGTGTTCGAAACCTCTGACAGTTCCATGAGTTAATTGCAACCATCAGACTGGGTCCAGCTATTTTGTAATGATCTGAATTAATCTGCAGAGGGAGGGGATGTGCTGCCTGTAGATCACTGGCATTTTGTTTGGGTGACGGATGATGAGTTTGACAGCTTCGTGTCCCAGGGTCTGTCATGGTGAGGATCAATCGTGTTGAGCTGTAACGAGGGGGCCGGGGACATCTCCATTACTGCAATCTTGCTGCCACCGTTCTGCAACTTGGCCAAGGCCATCGCTTCTCTGCACCAGTTCCTGCAAATGGGGTCAATCAGGCTACGGCTGTGTGACAACTGGAGTAGGGAACACAGCTCTTGTAGGCATGGCTGAGCTACTTTGGGTGAAAACCAGAGTTTATGGCAACTTAAGCTTTACTGCTAGTTTTCTGAGTTTGTGAAGGAGCTGGGGTGGTGATGGGACATCAGTCCATGCTGAAATGTATGCTGACACATTTTCATGCAGACTGGTTAGATTAAAGCAAGCTCATGTGCATCTGGGTGTTCACCCCTTATAGCCTGATGTAAATTTTTTTGTTCTCCACATCTCCATTACGACTACAGGAGTCTTCCTAGGGCCATGTAGACATATTAGGCTTGTGCAGGATTCAGTTTGCTCTGGACCCCTGGCACAGGAGGAGAGGATGTCCTTTGGCATGAGGGTGGTGCATAATGATGAGGAAGATATTTCCTCATGCAGATGATGTCTGGGGGATTTAATACTGCCCGTTTCCAAATGTTTGCCCTATAGTTATCCCCACGTTCCACTTGCTGCACAGCAAAACTGGGATGATCTGGAACTGGAAAGGATTTGGCTTGAGAATGGAAAATTCAGCGACATGTAACAGGATTTGCATGCTACAGAGGGAGGTGGCCATGAAATAAGATCAACAGCTGCTTTATTGTGAAGCCACTGGTGGCTGAGAGAGACGCCTTGTTTGAAGGTTAAATGGGTTACCTTTTTTTATTTGAAATACATGTATATTCTGCTTGAGGCACTTTTGTTATCATAAAACTACATATATTTTTTGTAGAGAAGGTAGAAAGCTATAATTTCCTGAAATTTAAAACTTCTGAAGAGCAGCAGATTGCAATTTCAGGGGCACCTTGTCCTTAATAGATACTAATACTGCATCTCCATTGAGAATTGCTCTTCAAATTAGAAATTCAACCCTTAATCTTTCAATCAAACAGCACTAAATAAAAACAGCATTTAACTTCTGCTGTCACTCTTCCTTGAAATACAAGATAAAAAGAGAAACCGTGTTGCTGGAGCCTATTCCAGAAATTCCACGTTACATTGTCAAAGCCTTTTAATGTTGTAACATGAGCTTCTGAATTGCAAATAACTGGGCTTAGAAGTAATTAAAGAATTCCTACAACACTTCAAGCAAGGGCTTCAACACCCTGTACAAAGGTTACTTTAAAACAGGCTGCTGAGATAAGTAGGAAATTGAGGAATAGGAGGTAAGGTCATCCTTGGAGGAGCTGTATTATCGCTTGCAGTGCAGCTGAGGCCACAGACCCCACCAGGACTGGAACGTCCTAGAGCACAGCGTGGTATGAGCATCAACCTAAAAGTAGTTCCTGCCTTGAGGACCTTGCGGTCCACACTCACAGCAGGACACGGGGGAATTCCAGTCACCAGTTTTACAGGTGGGGAAGTAAGGCACTCGGCAAAACTCATGCTATGAATCTACAGCAGGAATTGTGCTTTCCTCATGGAATTACTGGTATGTTAATCACAAGATCTTGTTTGTTCTTCTGCTTGTGGTAAAACTTTCCCGTATGAAAGCGGGGAACTTGTAGCCTCTGCAAATCAGCTCCTTGTGTATGGGATTAAAGGTATCCATCAGTAGATGTCTACATGTCAATTAGCTGTCTAGGCAAACTTTATAATCAGTTGTGGTAGCTGGGGACTTGTAAATTTATCTCATCTTACTCTTTGCTACTAGACTGGACTCTGTAGCAAAAACTTCAAAGTGAAGTTCCCTTCACAACTGCTGTAAGCTGACTTAGAGGGCAGCTTTCCAAGAGGCATTCCGTTCCTGTGCGAGGCCCCTCTCTTTTTGAGAACATGCGTTTTGCCACTACTAGCAGTGAGAGATCCTCGCAGTCCTTGGCACAGACCAGGAGGCTTTCATTCCTTCCCTTAGTAGTTCCTGCTCAGGAATATGAGGTAATGTCTTCTCCACAGTGGTAAAATGAGGCCATAAATGCAGCAGATGTGCCCACCAGGAAATAACTTAAATGCATGGAAAATATCAGAAATCTAGATGTGGAACAGCAGTTATGGTTAGAGCTCTGCAAATCTTCAGATGTTCCAGCTGCTGCAATAGCTCCTGCAGTTTTGCCACAGCAGAGCAAGCTAAATCAGCTCTGACTTGGAGCTACTTTATGCCACAAATCAGGGAGGAACTTGGAGAGGTGTAGAGGCAGGGGTCATGGTGAACTTGTCTGCCTTCAGCATAGCTTGGACAGAGGAGAAAATTGACTGAATACATTTTATCCTTTATCAGGCAATGCTGTGCTGGATTCTTTTGCATGGAATTAGTTCAGTATCTAAGAAAAATAAGCTCTAAGATGCAAATGTCTCCCAAGGTAAAAATTTACCTGAAGGGGGAGGGAAGTCATCAGGTCAGAAACAAATCCTGTCTTTTTCTTCTGCCAAATTTTGACAATAAAGGATTCTTGCAGGAGATGTCAAACCAACTTTGTATTTGACTTCATTTTGCAAACATATGGAGAATGCTCGGTGTATGATAGGAGTTGTCTGGAAAATGCTGTTCCAGGAGGATTAGGAAGCAATGCACTGTTGTGCCATGTGGCACATTTGGAGGACATTTGCTACCTGCTAATGTGGATTGCTTGAGGAGTCCATCCCAGGCAGGCAGGACAGCTGCTGGGAGGGCAGGCAGGTTTGCAGCCCAGCACTGGGCTCTGTGACAGTGTAGAAAGCTTTGCTTCTTGGTTGGTTTTTTCACATATTTTCACCCAGTTAAAAAAACAATGAACAAAGCAAGCGGTTTGAAACACTTATCACAGGATCCACATTCTAAGCAGCAGCGCAGGCAGCTTTTTATTAATAAAGGAACTGCTGTTGCAAGTAGAGTGTGACTGATGCAGGGTAGAGACCCGCTCCCCAGATTTCCAGTCAAGGATAGTGGGAGTTCTCAAAACCTGTACGTGCAGTCACAACAGGGAGTGTTCAAATTTTGTTTATTTTTTTCAAGATGACTTCACAGGTGAGTTACAAGAACTGCCATTAGGAGCCGGGCTGGCCCCTGCAGTGCGGCGTGCCATACGCGGGAGGTCTCCAGGAAAGGTCGGGCACAGTCACGCTCTCTGGCTTTCTGCAAACCTCACACTATTTCTGTGGTCCGAGTCCATAGGCCTTACCTTGGGCCCATCTTTAAGTTCCCTGGGGCAGGACTGGCCTCAGCAGGGCCATAACTTCTGACTCCCGCCTCTAACTAGTGTATTTATTGATTTCTCCTTTTCCTTGACATGATTTTAAAAAGTTAAGACCCTCCAGGGAAGCAGCTGTTGAGGTCTTCCCCCTGAAAGAACCCTTTCTTCCAGTTTGCAAGTACCCACAGTAATAGCTGTTCCTTGTTAGCGCTGAGGGCTTAAATTAGTGTGGTCTGGATCCTTCAGGGGCTCACACATCATCAAAAGCATTTCTTCTGTGCTTTAATTTTTCCTTCTTCAGTATCCATGTAATAGGCTCTGGGGGCAGACAGATATAGCATCTTTTGTGCTGTTATTGGCAAGGAGATTCAAGTTGAGATTTGATTTCCAAAATGGAAAAGTTGTTGGCTTGTCTGAAGATTTATGAAGCAAAATACCCAAAAGAAAAATTAGATGGCTCCTTTGCTCGTTTCTTCCAGACTGCTCATCCAGTTCATCCTTGCTGTTGTAATCTCCCTTCAAAGTACTCTGTTATCTCCACTGGTGTCTGCAGAAAGTCCCGCTGCTGGTCCCGAGAGCCCTAGGGGTGTCTGTGGGGAATGGGATAGTTACCCCTGCTTCCCCCCGTGCCAGCAGCTGCCAAGCAAACTTTCCACGAAGAGTTTTTACAAAATCAGGAGGAATTCTTTGTCAGTGGCAATGAATGGAAGAAAAACAGCCCCAAAAAAACCTTTTATCTGAACTCCCTCTTACTCTGCTGGTCTGGGGCAGTGAAACCAGAGCTTGGATGTTCTGGCTAGAGGCATGGAAATTTATTACATCTGCCATGTACGGTGAGTGCAATTTTCTGGGAGTCTGCTGCGTGCTGAAAACAGCTCCATCTTGGTTGTGCTCCAAATGTATTGAGAGAAACCCACTGTGCTTTGTCATTGTACTTACTTCTGCGTTTCACCATCTAAAAATAATTTAAGCTGAAAGGATATGAATTTTGTTTGTGGATGGAAAAAAACATAATGGTTTCAACTGCTGTGATTTTGGGGAAACAAAGATGACAATAACTTAGAAAGTCAGTCTGCCTGTTTTATCTATGGATTCAAGAAATGTTTAAAGCAATGAAATTTAGAGCCATTTTCCCATCACTTACACCTAAACAAGTGAAGTCAAAGGCAAGTATAAATCAGTGCAGAATTGTACCAAAGAGTGTAGTTTAAGAAAACAGAAGAGACTGGCAATTGTCTCAAAGAGAAAATTGCTTTAGATTTAAATTCAGTAACAGAAGTTGGTGGGAGTTTGGTGGAAAGCTTTGTAGTTTTGTTGTTAGCTTCTGTTCTTTTTTCTTCTTTTTTTTTTTTTTTACCACTGTAGCAACTCCTTAGGAAGCAATATATACTGTAGATGAAGCTTGCTGAACTGGAGAATGGACTATTTCCCTGGTGTCTCTGAAAAACTATGGAACAAATTGGACTGGGTATGACAAGCTGCACAGTGTTATTTTAGTTGCTGCAGATAACTGAATTTCTCCTTCTAGGCATTAAGTGTCAGTAGTTCGTGTATTAAGACCCATATCCTGCTGGGGGCCACAGGAGTGTGAGTGTGCAGGATATCCCATGGAGACGCAGCGGTGACCGGAGAAACTTGGGATTTATTGCTGTACCATCCCGAGCAGGGGCTGCCTCTCGGGGCTCTTACATGAGCAAATGTGGCAGTTTGTAGCCAAGAAAAAACTTCGTTTACTCTTCTAGTCTGTGTGAGTTGTCATCTGTTTAATACAGATGTAATTTATTTGTACAGGTCCGTCACGGCGATAGAGGCAAAGGACCAGATTTTCCATTGTCCTGGACCAGAACGGTTTGTCAGTTAAGTGATACTCTTGGGATTTACTTTTGCATGGGATGCTTTCTCTCTACATGTGTTACGAGTTGTGCAGCTTCTCCAGTACTTGTCTGTGTACTAGAAAAAGAGGGTTATTGTGCTTGGGAAGGAGAAAGCCTAGTGACTTTGAGCTGGGGCTGATATTAAAAACATCTGGGCTCTTTTCCTGCTGCTGCCATTGATTTCTGGTGTGACCTTGAGCAAGCAATTTTGTACATTGGTCTGAGCAAGTCTATGGGGATGCAAGCCAGCTCCAAAACCAGCAGCAAGATAGCCATGCAAGGGTAACAGGGCTAATAAGCCCTGGTTTCTTGGACCTGAGTAGTGCCTTGACATAGTACCGTGCAGCGGGCAAAACTGCTGGCAGCAGCTATTAGGCACAAGCACATATTCTCTAAAACCTTTTTCACCATGCTCCATTGCACAGTGCAGACATGTCCTTCATCTCTTTGTAGCTCAGTCCCAGGTTATTCTGCTCATCTTCTGGTTTGTTATGAGGGGGAAGTGAAAAGGTAGTTAAGTGTCTCGCAAACGAGGGTGAGGGGGAGTTAACAGAAGTACACGGTAAGAAGTACCAGAGAACAATTCCCTGCCCCACTCTTTAAACTGGGCTCTCTGAAGACAAAAGGCTCAGAGACCATACTGGAAGCAAGGCAGGACTTTGTGAGCAGCACTTTGAAAATTAATTAAAATCACTCACAGAAAGCCCCCTGGCCATATTTATAATCATACCATTGGTCTGTTATAGCACCAACAGTGTTTAAAAGGCGACACATGTTTACTTGTGCTTAATAGTTGCCTCCGGCAATTTACATCTGCTAATGCAAAAATGGATAAACTTGTCTCTCAAATACCAGTGACAAAACCTGGCGTCAACTTCTTTAGTACCTAAACACATGCAGGATTTTATGAATTGAGAACAGCGTATGCCATTTCCAGGCATGGACTGCAGTAAGAGTGCAGCCAAATTTTTTCTTTATTGCACCTTGAAGTACTATTTCATTAGCGGAGGAAGGAACAAATTTGCTTTTTATCTCTTCCTCTACATTGAATTAAATCAGGTGCTTTTAAATTATGGACCTGAAATTACCAACGCTTTGGACTCACGCAGTTTCCCATTAAATGTGCTAATAGTGAATTATGTAGTATGTATTATTTCAGGTGGATTAATACATCAAATCTGTCTGCATTCATTTACTACCTCCTTAACAGTGTAAATGTATTTGATCTGGGAGAAGATTTATATGTTTTATGTGTAATGGTGAGATGGCAAAATTTCTTGGCTCTTTCACATATGTTTGTGTCTTTTAGAATGTTTAAGGTCGAATAGAACTTAGTGCCACATCTCTCACCATGTAAGAGTTGAGCACAAAATTAAATATTTGCTACCAGAATCTACCACAAAAGTTAGCTCCATGTGCAGTGTTCAGATAGGACTGTTTGCTCTGCTCTTGAATTTGTCTTAAGGGTGGGCTGTTGTTTGAAATTTTTTTTATCCGCTGGACTGTGAGAATTTCAGTTCATAGTTAATAAGAATACTTGTTCTCTAAGTAATTTTAATTTTTGTGATCATATGTATTATGCTAAAAATAGCTTCTAATTAATTTCAAATTCAAAGGCCTTAATAATATATAAAGTGCAGTCCTGACTAACTTCATCTCGTGTAAACAAGGGCTTATCTCCTGGATGTACACCAGCCACAAGCATGGGTGCGTGCGAGTCCATTCCCTTTTTGGGTGATCATCTGATTTTCCTGGCCTACCTCCAAACACGAGTGTCTCATTTTGTACAAGACCACAAAGAACCTGGCCCACAGGTATTAAAGCACATGCCAGTGTTGGGACAGCGCCGGGACCTGTGCATTGCATCACCTTGGCAAATCCATGCCCGGTGAGGAAAGTGGAGGAGCTTGCATGTTCCCTGAGCGTAGAAAGTATCAGTTTTACATGATGGTTAGATGCCAATGCCAGAAGACAGGGGAGTAGCAAAACAGGAATGAGTTTTGCAATGGTTTATACTTTGTTTGTCTTTATTAACTGCTGCTTCTGAAACTTTTAACAGCCGCTCTGGAAATTTGGTGGACAACAGGGAAAAGTGGCAAGGATCATAATCTTCTGAAGGACGCCATAAAGATGAAACTAAAACTCCCACTGAATTACCTTTCTCATATGCAGACACATTGTAATAGAATTAGTAATTCTCATGATTCACCAAAATGACAGTTTCTTGCCCAGAGTGATTTAATGGTATGGTGGTTCTCTGCCACCTAAAATACTGGATTTATGAGCCGGCTCACTAACCGAAACTCTGTAAGCTCCCATTTTTTAAAACAAAGATCCTTGAATAATCTAGGCTGGTTCTCTCACATTTGGAAAGAATGGTGGAGAGGTAAAATGAGTTGCATAGAGTAGACCTGCAGAAATGTTTCTGACCTGAATATCCTTCTAATAACCAGTACAGCCACCACTATGATATCAAGGCATTGGAGAGCTGTATTATTTTTTCATTTCTGTCTATAAGAATTTAATCAAAAAATCCACTGGAACTTATTTCCTTCCTCTGAAGGACTTCTACCAGGTGCTGTTAGCCCAGCTTTATCTCCAGAAGGTCTGTTACAGTGTTATAAAAGACTGATGAGAGGAGGGAATTTTCCTACTAAAATGAGAATAAATCATCATTTTTCATTCTGTAAGACCTGCTCATACAAATGGGATACTGCTACAATACAAAGAAAAATTGCTTCTTGCTACTGCTTTAGTCACCAAGTCCAAATTGCCTCTGGAAGTTGCAGGTTGAGGCCCATCCTCCCAGTGCTTTCTTGGGCTGAGCTCACGAGCTCAGCATGCCAGGCAGAGAACAAAGTAATTTCCTTTTTGCAGTTGCAGGACTCTAATGGCTGTAATTGGAAAAAGCAGCATAACGGCCAGGGTTGTAAAAGCCAAACATAGCTTCAATTTTAGCAAAGCCTGAAGTTGTTAGCGCAAGGGCTTGTGCTCTCCACTGTTGAGCACTAAACCAGGATAAAGGGTTGGAGCGTCAGGAAGGCGAAGGGCCCTGAGCTGGAGCCGGCTCCTTCCCAGGAGCCTGGGGAGGCTCCGCTGGGACCCTGTATCCCTGGGGTTTGAGTAGGGCAGGGGCACTCCAGGGTTAGTTAAAGGAATTTTGCTGCAATGTTCCTCTGATAGCAGGGAGATGGATTCAGTAACTCAGGAGGCTCCACCTATCTCCTATCTCTGGGACTGTTAAAGGGACTGAGGGAAAGTCAACATCTTGCCTTTAGTTCCTGCCCGGCTGCAGACTTTGAGAGATCCTGAATACAGGATTCCAGCCCAAGCTGTCAGAGGTATTTCATTAACACAACAAGCTGTTGAGTTATTCGATATAATGAACTTACTGTCACTGTAATGGCCACACCATAAAATGAGAACGGATTCAAAAAACATTTTTTCCAGTGGAGATAGGTCTTAGATTGAGCTGAGATCACCGTCTGGTTGACAAGGAGCTCCTTTAAAGTAGCTTAATATCTGTTAGACCTCTGAAGATTTGGGTACAGAGTTGTGCAGGGAAAATCTGGCAAATTACCTTTTTCAAGAAGCAGAGACCTTTCTTACTTCTTATGAGGTTTTTCTGGCCTGTTTGTATTCCCTCCACTGCTGGAGCACATCCACCTATTGCTGAACGTATAAACACACTATAAACAGTGCTTTCACAGAAAGAGCACGATGTTAATCCAGGAACTAAGAATGAGGCTGTGGTCTTTGTAACAATGTCTTAACTTTTATTTTGCAGTAAATATATGTCCTAGATATTGATTCAAGTTTAAAGCAGGTTCTTTTATATTCCACATACGTACAGCCAACATAAAATCTAATTGTGCTAACACTGCATCTATTATGACACAATAAACCCCTTACGCTGTGTATTGCATTCAGAATTGTATGTGGGACTTGCCTGAACTCAAGGTTTAGTGAAATCATTAACCATGAAAGAAAGGAAAAAGGAAATGAAAGGCGTGGGTTGTCTTTCCCACCTGCCAGATGCTGGTCGGTCCACTTCTCAGTGCCATGGCATCCCCTTCAGCAAAGTGGTACAAGCTATCTGACCTCGTATGAGCATGTGGTACAAGTACAAAACAGTGATGTAAAAGTACTACTTATCTGCAGTGTTGTATCTAAGAGGGACTGTGAATTCATTGTGGTTTATGCCTGTGTTATGTTTTATAGCTTGCCATGTCATATGGATGCTTTGCTGAGTAGGAGTAGACTGAGACTGCAATATATGAGAAAGCCGTATATGAACATCTTCTCTATGTTAAATGGAAGACCAAAATAACGTATGTCCCAATGCTTGTTTTTTCAAATACCAGCTCTCTACTTATTCTAGAGTAGCAAAGACAGCTTTGCAGTGTCCTCCAGCTGAATCTGATACACAGGGCAAGACCCATACTGTCAGAAGGATGCAGTGTGTGGAATTCCCCCTTGTCCTCCAAAGAATTACAGGCTATGTCTATGTCCCTTGGAAAGTCCCACTGAGAGACTGCAGGGTCTGGGAACCTGGCATGAGGCTTCTTCGCTGCATTGCTCTTTCTGAGCTGTAGGATAAAATTTGACATAGGATAATCTTTCCATAATCATCTTAGCTGCAGGAGATGTTGGGGAAGGTTACATTGATGTGCTGAACTAATGTGGAGTCAAGAAACAAATGACATGGGCACTGACTCTTATCATCATTATTCTAAAATAATGGAACTAGGAACATTCCGCTCCTTGTATTTATCCACTTATAGAACAGATGTATTAGGGAGACAGAGGAATTTCCCCGATCGTGCAGTAAAACACTCTTGTGTACACGGTGGTGATGGCTCCAGCGAGCGGACGAGGCTGCCCAGCTGGGTTGCACAGAGATGGATCAACTCCCTCTTCTCAAAGCAAATAGCTAATTTGCCGCAAGTGTGCTGAGAAGGACGGAAGTATAAAGCTGCTGTTGTCAGCTTTATATTGTCTCACATAAAGTCTCTTGTTCCAGGAATGTTACATAAAAAGGCCAGAGCATAAATTTATAGCTGCCCAAAAGCCACTCTGCCCCGGGAATAGCCATACCCGAACATTTCATGTTCAATCAAAGAAATGAAAACTACTTACCATAGCAACCTTGGCATCACTGATAGCTCTCAGGTAGAGAATGTCTCTTCAGAGGAAGAAATGTGCTTTAAAATATTTGTATGTACCCACAGGTCAGCTTCAGCCCTATGAACTGGTTTGTAGAGATCTTTGAAGTCTCAGTCTCTTGGCCTCCATCTCGTACTTCCAGACAGCAGAGCTGTGGGCACAATGTTTCGGTCTGCCTCGCTCTTTAGCACCCCCTGCGTTTTGGGGACCATTGATCAGCAGTGTCTGCCGCAAGCAGGTGCAGAACGGGCACCACGCTGCAGCTGGGACAGGCAGGCATGAACCCATGCGCTGCCTCTTGAAGCGAGGGTCTCTGCTCTTAAGAACTCAGAAAGTACCAACATGGATTCAGACTGGCATGCAGGACATCACTGTAGACTTTCCTCTCTCTCTGAAAGTACTGAATTATTTTATAATGTAATATATCCAGATATGGTAATGAAGAAATATATCTTCTAGACTTTTGCCCTTATTCCTGGTTATGGACTTTTAAGCATTCTGTTCGTGCTGCTTCAAGGACGATATTAGCATGCAGCTTACTTCACTACAGAGCCGTCTGCAAGTGTTTTCAGATGTGCACCGTTATAAGGAGCTTCAGCTCAAAACTGTGTGGTGTTCAGGTCTCATTATTTGTTTTCTTTTGGGTTTTGGTTTGGGTTTTTTTTTTTCCCCTGAGGTGAACTGAGAATATTTTGTATTTGAATTTCTCCCATTCTTTTTGTTGAAGGTATAAACTGGGGAAAGAAGGAGGCATGAATCCAAGACCGGTCCCTTGTGATATAAAAACTCATTCCTCCCTCTGGTAATCTTCCAGGCAGCTGCTGCCTAAAATGCCCAAAGAAGAGTCTTTAAAACAGGCACTGAGAGCTGCCCGCTGTGCACTGCTCAGTGCACGGCGGCTGTTGGTGGGAAACCACCCCAGACACTCTGGGAAATGGGGAAAGCGAGGGAGAATCGTTATTTTGCTGTCTGCTCTCTGTCTGGCTGTACTTGTTCAGTGGTGCCCCAATGATGTTGGCATCAATGTCCTACACACAAATGGTACCAGCAAAAGCAGTAGTGGAGAATCCTTGGCATTACAGAAACAGGAAAGGGGCTGGTGGGGTCTCCCTGACAGAGGTCAAAGTCATCAGAACAGGGACTTCTGGCATCTGACTCCTCTTCCTCACACTCCTTCAACCTCTCTGCATCCCTGAGAAGCCATTTCATCCCTCACGCCTCCTTCAAGCAGCTAGTGGCACTTCCTTCTTTTGTAAAGCCCTTTGGGATCTTCTTTTGAAGGAATGGGGTATTATTCTATGATGTTACTGAGGGTCAGTTATATTTTCAATTATGTGTATGTGTCCGGTCCTGTTTTCTTCAGGAAGCACTTGGAGGCAAATCTGCCATAACGTGCTTCCCTCAGATCACTTAACGGAGCATCGCAGTGAGCTGAGCCTCTCTGCAGGGCCAGCAACACGTGCCACCATCTGCAAGTGCAGGGCATCATTTCCAGCCTTCGGACATCTTGTGTTCCTGGGACGCAAACAAATGGGCAGTGGTGGCCACAGTGGCTAATGATGTTGCTGGGGTTTTCTCTTTTTCTCCACTTGGCTTGAATGAGTCTGAGTAAAATCAGACCTGGCTGAAGCACAGACTGGTCCCAGGTGATGAGAAGGTTCCCACTTTCCTTTGGAATGACAGACAAATCTAGAGGGCTTTTGATATAGGAAGGAATTGAGGATCGCAATGCCTTGGCTCTGTCGTGACTTGCTGTGTAACCCTGGGCAGATGTTACTGTAAAAAGTAACAGCGCTCTCATTTCATTATTCTCCCCTGTAATGTGCAGCCTCCTTCCTTTCTTTTAGGTGTTGCAAATAGTTATTAATATTTATAAGCTGCTTTGTTGTTTTCTGATAGAGACAAAATTCCAGTGCAGCAGTCACCTGCAACTGTCTTCCAATTGTGCTTTCCATAATTAGTGTTACCGTGCTATTCCCTAGACCTCCCCGATACCATGGCAACATTATTTAATTGCAGAGTCAACTGGCCCGCTCCTGAAGATAGCTACTGTGCGGTGTAGTATGGCTTGACTCCTGTGTTGATGCTGGTCTCATTGGTATCAGGGGTAATTTCATGTTTTATTCTAAATCTGTAATAATTATAATTTCAAATTATTAAGCAAAAACTACTGAGAAAGGAAAACAAGAACAATTAACTTCTCATCAATGTCATGGCTAAAAGCTAGGCTTTCAAATAGTAAATAGCATAAGTGGGTTGTAATTCACTGTGCCTTAAGAGATGTCACAGGGGAGCACAATTCTAAAGACACATACAAACAAGAGGCTTTGGGACTCCATAAATTTAATGGAAAAGTCCCATTAGTTTCAACAGGAGAAAGAAAACGATGGTGTGTTGGAATATTACTAAATTAATATTAAGTGGGGTTAGAATATTACCTATGCATGTTGCTGACACTGGCTGGAGTTAAGCAGTTTTGCATTAGCATCAGATAATTTTTTTCAGTAGCATCTGCCTTGCACTAGCCAGTTTTCCTCTTATTCTGGCAGGGAAGATGTCACAATGATTATTTTAATGTTATTTCTCCTTTCTGGGGCTATCAGGTTGTGGAAGCAATTACTCTATAGGTTGCTTTTGCTCACTCTGGATCAGAATCAGCCATCCCCATTAGGTATAAATGTGCATACATGGAAATGTTGCAGACAAACTCAGCCGAAGACAGAAAGCCAGCAAGGAGAATTTCAGCCCAAATGGTTGAAGTCTGGCAAAGTTACTAACAACAGAAAACAGGGGCTTGTAATGGCAGATGTCAGGCAGTTGTGCTCATAGATATTGCTACCTGGCCTGTCTAAGGTGGGTATTTTATGTAACCAAATAACAAGATAGGCATTATTTTTCTTTTCACTCCCGTTAAGTGCTGCGCTCTTGCAGACACTTTAATGCGAATTGACAGGAAGGGGGTTTTCCACCCTGTTCCAAATTGTCTGAAATGTCATTGACTCTGTGGAGGGGGAAAAGGAGAAAACCCTTCCCCCAGTATTTGTGGTATATTTAAAGGGTTATTTTCCTTTCTTCGTGCCTATCTCAGGACTGCCTTCTATTCAGACAATGCCAGCTCTTCTGCCTCTCCTGATCTTCTGCCCAGAACACGGTGTTATTTCAGACAGACTGGGAGTTCTCCTAATTAAAGTAGCTGTTTTATTGGAGCTCACATCCAGTTGGATCCCACATAATTTGGTCAGAGAAATTGGAACTGCAGGGAAACACTGAGTTTCTCCCCACTTTTCATTTTGGATTGTCCCTCCCCTCCTTTCCATAATATTTTAATCTGACCCTGATTTGACCCAGTATAATTCAGCAGGAACATATGCAGCACCTTGTTCTGCAGTTCCCCATATGGCACAGTGAGGGAAGGAAAGCTGGTGCCAATTGCAGATCCAATTATAGCCAAGCAAGGTTGCTCCATTATTGCATTTGAAGCCATAATTAAATTTGCTAACCGTGAAGAGGTGCCAAACCTGCCATTTCTTTGGAATATGGGACATCTGTTTAGTGCTAATGCTAACATGGGATTTGAGAGGAAACATCAAAACTTCCATCAGTTTCTGCTGTTTCATTTCTTCATTAAAAAAAATTCTTCCAGTTAGTAGCTCCTTGGTTTCAGTTTTACATTTCTTGAGGCACTTCTAAACTGATAGTTGCAAAAGCTCTGGCTCCTGCGCAAGCCAGGTCCCTTCTGAAAATGTATAGAGATGCATTAGGGGAGTCCTGTTCCAGAGCTAATATACCCCGTGGTGTTCCGTGTGTGCACGTTGAGCTGCCGCAGCTGAGCGGCTGCTATTCGGCCGACTGCGCAGGAGCTAGCGTGCTCTGCCTGTGTCCATGCTCCCGGTCCTTCCTAGTCGTGGCTCCTTAATAGATTTTCTAATAAATGGTGGGGGGCGGGGGTTAGCATCTTTAAGTGTGACCAAGTTTTGCAGTCAAAGCAGCCTCACACCATTTGCTTTCCCCTGCTCCACAGTGTCGCGTGGCCTTGAGTTTCTCTGTCTTGCTTGCACTCTGCCCTGCCTCTGCCCAAAGCTGCCTCTTGCCTTTCCCAAACGGCAAAACCATCCCTAAAGGCATAGTTACAACTGCATGATTTTTGGGTGAATTCAGAAGCTCCTTGCTGTTTGTTGCTAGTGCCACCTCACACAAGTTCAGCGTGGGACAGGGTTTCTGATGGGAGACTATAGAAACCCTTACGCCACGTGGACTTGTGACGCCTTTCACTGCAAGCACACGCTCCACCAAATTACTGTGCAAAAAGAGAACTGTATTTTTCTTGCATCTGGCAGCATTAGAAAAACGTGTACTTTAAAGTACCTGAAGTGTTGATTTTTCTGCCATGTGATGCATTGATTTCATTGCAACGCGAGACAGGTTTTCTGCCCTTTACAGCCTGGAGTCTGTGGTGACTGGGTATACGTAGGGCTGGCAACCTCTGTGTGGCTGAGAACAAACTTCACACCAAAGTTGGGGCCGGGGTGCCATGCCCCTGGTCCCATGTGAGCAGGGTAGGGAAGAGGATGAACAGTAGCAGATGCAGAGTAATGCCAATATGCGAAAGCTTTATGTGTATTTTAGTGATTGAGAGAAACGGGAGCAGCAGTTACTGTTGTCAACAACCAGGCACGGCGAGGAGAGTTGGCCCTTGGCATTTCAGCATCCAGGCCTTTTGTGTGGGAGGTAAAGCTCTGTGCTTTGACACTCAGTTCTGACAACACTTAAAACAGACTCGATGCCAGTAACTGTCTTTACATTTTTCTTCTTCCCATGCTTTTTACTTCTCTTGCAGTTGTTCAGAGCTGAGATTACTCACTCTTAAAATGATAACACAGTTTGTTAAATGGAATGTCAAAATACATGGGGGAGGTGGATGCACGCTCTTAGTGTATTTTTCCCCCAATAAGTTAATGTTTTTATGAGTTAATGTCCTTATTGTTAATATACAGCCTGGTTATAAAAAATGAAAATATAGTAAGTCTGTGTAGGAGGGAGAAAAAAGCAGCAAGGTTCAGGTAAAACGCCTCTAGAGATTCAATTGGAGACAGGATGATGGATTCAGCCATTCGTTCCCAAAGTATATAATGGCTGCAAGAACAGGCACTGAAAATATTATAAATTAAAACATGGATTTCCATTACTAACTTCAAATGGCAGTTGAGAAATGCGTGAGGTTTAGGGTTGAGAGTGCATATGTTATGATCTGGCCTATAAGAACACCATTTGCTGCTGACAGATATCAAAATGCAATGCAATTACAGTTCTAATCAGACATGCATGTTTCATAATTGTATAACTCTTCCAAATGCATTTTTCCTCTTAGGGTTTGAGAGAGAGTGCGATGCAACCTGCGACCCAAGAGACTGCAAGACTGAGATATATTTATGAGTACTTCTAAGCATGCATTTGGCTGGCAGCCTCGGAAGTGAAAAATCCCAATATCTGGTGGTTTGGAGCACCTGCCTGGAAAGCAAGACTTCATAATTCTCATCTTTCCCTTCAGTGAGTGGTCCCACAGACAAACCAGGTAACACAGGCTCCTTTTACTAGCCAGCTAGAAATTCTACTTACCCACCAGGGTCTGTGTAACTAAACAGCAGTTTCTAAAATCACCGCATACTCTTTACAATTCTTTTCAGTGTTAGAAAATATTTAAAGACTACAACAAACAAAGAAATGGTGCATCACTGGCACATTACTGAATGCTTTTGTGAGTAAGGTCCGAGCAGGAGTTCGCTGAGTTTAGAGTGGGTCTTTTGCCCTGTCCTGTTTCAAGACGCAGCGTCACAAACACTCATCTGTAGTGGCTGATTTCATCCAAACCAAAAGTTTTCTCTCTGCCTCTGCAAAAAGCTGTGCAAAGCTTCAGAGCACTCCAAATGGTTCAAATGAATAATACTTTGTTTTAATTGCCCTAGCCCTTACATACATTGCTCTGAAAGCTGGCTACATGATCTAATTCTTCTCTTTACATCGAGACATCTGTGTAGAAAGAGTCTTTGGAGCTGGATACATAACTCAGTTAAATTGTTGGTGGGATGATAGACCAAGGCCAACGCTTCCCTCTGTTCATGTCACAAATTCTGTTTTGTTTTGGTTTTTTTCACTTGTCAAAGCATTAGAAGAACACTGCTGAGGAAAAAGACTTGTACACATAGAGGCGGATATGAGTTTTTGTACAAGGACATCTTCTGTACCGGTGAAGTGCAGCTGATGCTCTGAGTGCTTGCAAGGACATTTTCAGGTAAGCAACATACCTCTGCCAGGTGATCTGCTGTTCCTTGAAGGACACTAGGCAATTCTTGATTTTTGAGATGATATTTAGTTTATAATAGTATGCCTCCTCCTGATCACCACCATCTAGAAATCAATCATGTAACTTAATTCTGGACAATCAAAAGGTATGGTTTTTTTCCTTTATTGGAGATTACATGGAAGCTTGAATAGAATTCCAAATGAAAGAACATAAAGGTTTGATATGACTCCTCCTGCTTAGCCAGTGTTTTGTAATTTGGTTTCCATCTTTTTTTCATATCTCTGTCTTCAAATTAGTTATTCTGGATAAAGAGGTAAACTCTCCAAGTCACTGAATTTTTGGTACTTTTGAAAAGATTTTATGATCCAGATTCTTTCATGATCCCAAATAGTTTTATAGCATCTCATTTCTTAGGATACCTCAGGGCATTTTCCAATTCAGTTATGCCACTGCAAGGATATCTGTAGTGAATACAAACCCACTTTGGCTGCTTGCATAGCCTCAGAGCAGTGACATTTTGCACTGTCTAGCTCCTGCCTTTAGATATTCCATACCTACTCTTCGATATCGTCTCTGAAAGAATTCATGGTTCTTTGATGTGGATTAATAAGAGACTAATCAAAACACAGCAAAATGTCTATGGCTAATTCATCCACAGAATATCAAAAGAAAAACGATACAATAATGCTATTTATATTACAATCCTTTGAAATTCAGTCAGGAGTTACTATGGCTTGGCCTCCTGTGAGAATAGGAACGGATGTCACCGTCTGCTACTTTTAGGGAGCTCCTTTCACTCCTACGTGGATCAAATGGTACGTACGCAGCCCCAGGTGTCACTCAGGGTGATATTATACAACAGCAGGGAGGGCACTGGAACTTGGATGCAAAAGGCTGCAAGGGATTTTCATTTTTTAAACAACCCTGTAGAGAAGACAACACACATGGATGTTAACGTCCAGTCCATAAGTTTGGGCTTTCCTGCTCACCAGACATTTGTGATTTGAATATTTGTTTTATGGAACCTCACAAAGTCTGTGCCAGTGCCAGGACCTAGTGCAGTGTCAATGCTTCTGCACTCTCTTTTATAGTACAGATTTACAGCATAGGTTAGCTTTCGAGGCTTTTCTTTACTTCTGACGGCTTTCATTTTATTGTGGGATAGTCAGGACTTTGTAAATCCAGGGGTACACTGCTGAATGGAGTTAAGTTTCTGGGGATATTTCTAGCTTATGTGACTTTTATGTGATTTCCTGCAGTTGCAGGGAAGTGGCTCAGCGACCTAAAAGATCCTTTCCTGTCACTAAGACAAATGCTTCCGTATTGAATCTATAATGTTCCAATTTCATATAATGAATTACTGATACCAGCTTGGCATAAAACAATATAAAAATATGCAGGAGGACAAAAGTATAAAATAATATACCAAACAGCAGTTTTCCATACCCAGTTTCTTTTATTTCCAGGACATTTTGGGGTTCTGTTTGTGGTTTTGTTTCAACATATATTAATACATGTTTAGAAATATTTTACAAATAGAAATTCTATTATTTGATGAGCTTGACAAAGTAAATAAAGGAGGTTTGAAACATGCATGACTTTGAATGGCAAGGTACCACCGAAGCGAGGTTTGGTGTGCGGTTCTAGCTACAGTTTTGAGATCTTTCAAATCTGCTATTTTACCCCTCAGATCATTTGTTCTAATGTATCCATTCCTCTGGTGCTGACTAAGTGAAAAAAGCAAAGGATTATACACGCTCTTAGTTAACCTGGTGTTAACTTCTGAAAGGGCTTTTTGGGAAAAAAAACCCCACATTCCTCTTGTATTCAGGCTGTAAACTCACGGTTGCTGTCATTCTGCAGCATTGCAGCTCACTTGGGTGACACATCTGAGTACCCAGATCAGCCCTCGTGTTTTAGCTGTTGTGCAGCTTCAGGGAAAAAAAAAAGTAAGGTCAGTCAAGGCAGTAAAATGTCTCATTGCAGGGAATTTATTATGTGGGAAGAAATGCTGTAAATATGCCAGTTTCCTACTGGACTCTCGTGCTGATGGCATTAGTTTTTAAAAAGTCATTTCTAGTGGATCCTCAGGGGCGCTAAAGGCATTGACCTACAAAATGAATGTATATCTTGCTTACAGAGGAGTTTTGGGCAAGTTTACCAGGGCAATTGGTGAGGCTGGGTTTTCATGGGTCTATTGGGGCAGAGGCCCATTGAGCATTGGTGGGATTTGAGTTCCCAAATCGCTCTTACACTTCTGAAAATTCTGCCTTGTACTCTGTGGGTCTAGTCACATAGCAAGGTACAGCTGTGGGCAAGTGAACTTCAAGTGCTAAAATTTCCACAAAACAGCTGTCATCTTTTTTTTCTCCCCCCCTTCTTTTTCAAAGAGCCTGGCCTTAAAGAAGTATCCAAGTCAGCAGATTGAAAGGGATTGTTCACAACAGAAACTCTAGGAGGAGGAACTTCCCTGAAAAAAGCTGTGCTGGGAGGAAGCGAAGTTAATAGTTTTTTATCAGCACTGTAACAAGGCAGCAGTGGTACGCTAATTTACTGTAATTACCAGTGCTTGATGAGCAACCCAACACTATATCAGGGAGGGTAACTGTCCTGAGCCTTGTGGCCATTAAGGATGTAATTTTTAAAATAATTTTTGGGTTTCAGTCTTTTGGCTTTTTGATGCCACTTGCTTCCCACCAAGCCAACCCTGCCATACAAGCACCACGCTCACTACCCATTGCAGGTTCCAAACAGGAGCCAAACTTCAAGGCACAGATTCCTAGAAATTAAACTTGAGTGTTTCAGCTGTTCACAAAACTACAGTTGTTTCATTTAAAAATAAAAAAATCACCTAAATGGTGGAGCAAGAAGAACATGAAGCATGAAGAACCAGGTCTTCAGCTGGTATAAAAAGATAGAGACCATTGACATGTGTCACTGTAAATGTCATCTGAAGCTGAAGTGGAATTACAGCCAAAACACTTCCAAGTACTCACACAAGCCTTAAAGAGTAAAAAGTAATAATTATTTCCAAAGACCTTTCTCTTAGGAGAATCTTTAATTTGCCCATGACTTTCTGTATATAGGGGGTTTAGCTAATTGCTGAAGTGATGTCAACATTCCCTAGCAAAGAAACTTTCAGTGAAGTAGTAAGAGGTCTGCAGATCTCATCAGCATCATGACTGGCGTCTTCGGACAACGGTGGCCAGTGCATGCTTCAGCTGGAGAGCCTTATCTCTGGCACATCAGTTCTTGCAGGTTGCAAGGGGATCTATGGTCATGTTTCAGCAGATGGCTTCATCAGGGGGTTTGTTTTCACTTGGAAGGCAGGAAACAGAAGTACCTTGATTTAGTAGACAGCACTGCATGAGGAACAGAGGAACTTTTTTTGTGAGATTATATGTTCTGGACTCTGGTAGGTATTGGAAAATATTATCGAAACTTTGCAAAATGGATTATCCAAGCTTTTTATTTAATTGCCTGACTTTTGGGGAAAAAAAAAATAATCCTGAGAACAAGTAATACCTCATTATACCAAGTCAGATGACATTAGAATAAAATTGATGTGATGAATAATATCAAGAATCAATTTTTATGCTTGGAATTCATTTTCTGAACAGTGATCCACCAAATGTTGCTATAATTAGCTCATTCCTCATAAACATCTTTTTTAGGGCTGAATTTACCATACAGTTACAGCTCCACTTTTAAGCGCTCACCATCATCAGCTGCAGCCGGAATTTCAAGAACTCAGCTTTAATATTGGCACCAAGAATGCAGCTAATGCAATTCTAGATCTAAGAAGGAGCTCAGTGTATTCTTTTAATTTCGGCTGGTCCTCGCTTCTTTAAATAAAAATGAAGCAACTTGCGGTTTGTTTTCTGTGCTTACTGGTATTCCCAGGACCCTAAACTAAGGCCTGAGACTCACGGGCACAGTCCTGTCTGTTGAAATGGGAAGATGCCACAGGTTTTCTCACACAGGTTTTCTGTGAGCACCTCAAGATGGAGCACTGATTGCACATTCTGCCCCCATGCTGTCTTTGTCTACAGGAGCTAGCATTTGGGGTGTCACTCAAAGTGAACTTTTACTGCCCACAACAACCTATTTCTGTAGCAAAGGTCAGATTTGTTATCTATCAGGATGTAGCAGCACAGTGGAATAATGAGTTGCCACAATGAACTGGCCTTTTTACCTTCTGAATGGGCTTCTAAATCAAGCAGGGGGAGCATTGACTGAAAATCATTGGGTCTGTCTACTTGAAAGGTCATAGTCTGAAATACTGCAAGATAATTTCACCCTGGTTTATACAGAGAAGCAGTCTCTGGTACAAAACCCACCACCTACATCGGTTGTTCAGTTCTCTGCCTTCCTGGGATTTGAGATAGTAATGGGAAAAAAAGACTACTTGGATCTGTCACAGACTTAAATTGGTCAAGGAAAGAGAGAAAACGAGAATGGCTTGGCTTTTTTATTTATTTATTTTGTGCTCCACGGCAAAATCCACCATAGCTTGCAATGTTTTTCCTTGGAGAAAGCACATGCTTCCTTAAAGGCCAAGTAGAGCTGCCTTCCTTGGCCAGCATCCGAGCTTACCACAGCTGTGTGTGGCCAGTGCGTCTTTCCAGGCCTTGCTTGCACAAGTGGTTTATTTCATCTTGCTCAATACTCAGTTAATTCTACACATTTCCTTCCAACCTTACTTCTCAGTCCTAAGGCTCTTCTCCTTACACGCCTCAGTATTTCTTAAACACAGGGCTGCGACTTCCAGTGTAGCCCAAGAAAGATGCAATTTGCACATTCTCTAGGTCTGTGACAGCAACCTTTGGTTTTCAACCATCCATCAACTTTGCCAAATGAAGATGCGACATCCTTAGGAGCTCAAAAGCAATACTTAGCATTATGCAAGTAAAAAATAAACATTAGTAACTGGTAAATTAAGCTCTTAATAAATACAGCTGCTTCTTGATCTGTTTTGGAAGGGTGTTTGGCCCTTGGCGTATGGATGAGTATCCTATATTAGGCAAAAGCATTCTCTGTCTTTCCTCTAATTCCCATTTCTTTTGCAGATAAGCCAAAGTTCATTGTCAGTTGCATTTGAAAGAAAATTCTGCTGTTTAAGTAAAGAATATCAGTCTAGACAGAGTCCAGTTCTCTACCTGAAACGGGCTTTGCACTGCTGTGTTATTTACCTTTATGATGCTGCATCAATACACCCAGCTTTTTCCAGTAGCCATAGAAATGTTTAGTTTTACTGCTGCAAGACCATGCTATGATTTGTAAAATATTCTGAGCTCCTGGACCTAAGATTTCACCTGAGTGCATTTGTCGTCCTGATACAAATCCTTCTCTGATGGAAGGCAATTTCACCTCTTTGGTGCAAGAGGCAGAACTTTTTTGGCTACTGGTCTGAGGCTGCAAAGCAAGGTACTAAGAGTAAACGATTACCACAGGCCTTTCCATCTTCCCTATCAAAACCCACCAGGCATCTCTGAATTACTCTTTTTCTTCACTGAATACAGAGCAGTGCATAAAAAACCCAAAAGCCAAAACCACATGTACCCCATGAAAACAAAACAGAGCACTCCATGTCTCACACAGCGCTCTCCAGGGGCAAGATGAAAGAAAAAGGAATGAACCATGTCTGACAGATGTTAATGAAATGCAGAGACTCATTTTAATGAAGCACTGGGAAGGGGCCAGTCTATTGTAGTTAGCACATTATAAGCCAAAAGGAAAAAGGGAAGGACACAAAGAATTTGATCTCTTTTCTAACAAGTAGCATCCTTTAAGGATGTTTGGGAGAGTTTTGTACGGTCGTCACAGGGGGCATCTTCAGGGACACAGAGGCAGGAGCCTTTGCCCCGAGAGGCAGAAGTGCTCTGATGACAGTACGGTTCTCGGGCACCAGCACAGCTCCATCCAGATCTGCTTGTGAAATCCTCCTGATGACAGTACGGTTCTTGGGCACCAGCACAGCTCCATCCAGATCTGCTTGTTAAATCCTCCTGTAGCTACTTGGGCAACAGTTTCAAAAGGTCAGTAAGCACCACAAATGCCAAATGACAGTTCATGAATTTGGTTCAAAGAAGCTGGCTATATTTTTCTCTGTTGTCCCACTGTGAATGCTACCCAAGCAGCTTAGAGTGATGCTGCAGAGCAGCTCTTCCCAGGGATACCCCAACAAACCTCCTTCCTTTCTCTGCAAAGGCATCAGCTGGTGGCATGGGCTGCTGTTGCTTGCAGCAATACAAGACTGCGTCTGGCTGCTTTGGACTAGATTTTGTGTTGCATGCAGCCCACTTTTGTTTCATCTTCCATCACCCAGAGAGATTACGATATTTAAAAGCATAACATTTGAAAAAATATTAGGAGGAATAAAATATTAAACTAAATGTAATAAAGATATCAAGAACCATGTGAATGAGGTAAAATGCTAACTTTAGATATTAAAAAAACCCAAACAAACAAACATGTTTTAGTTGAGGGAACTTGTGGACCCGCAGCTCAAAATTTATTCCACATTATTATATTAACTTCAGGATTTAAATTTGGCTTTTGTTCCAAGTAGACTCCTTAAGGAGTTGTGGCTAATTTTCAACATATTTAAGAGTGCACACTGAGCCATCCCAAAAGAGTAATTTCATTAATTGCTTGGTACTGCTGCTGCTTGGACTTATAATCCTTTTTTTTAAATTACAAAGAGTATTCAAGCCAAGACATCTTCCCTACATGCAGCGCCATAAAAGATTACCCTCTGTGATTCTGCTGCTGCTGTTGACACAGTGGTCCTCTGCAAATTTCACGATATTTCTGGAAAGGGATCTGTTTATAATACTATTAATGTACACATCATCTCTACAAGCCTTCACTTTAAGCTTGGTTAAATAGCCACATTATTAAATAGTAATTCCTGGTGCTGGAAAAACATCATCATCCCGTGAGAGAAAAGAGGAAGAGGGAATGTTTAAGGCACTGACATTTTAAAGCTAATTTAAGGAGGATTTATCACAATTGGAAAAAGAGATAATGAGGGATATATGCAAATTTTCTGGCTAATAGTGGTCCACATTCTACCACTGTCACCAAGCTGAAGCATAGGTTAGAAGGGCAAAGTCCTGCCCTGCCTGCAAACACCGATGTGATGGCCACGGCACAAGCTAAGCATCTCCAACATTGCTTCCCAAAGAATCAGCATGAGAGCAGCTGCGAGTAGTATTTAATAGCCCAAGACAACTGAAATGTTATTGAAAAGAATAAGAGATTTTCTGTGGCTTAAGGCAGTATAATTAGCCCTGCCTTCCGCTCTGGTTTATCTGCAGAAGAAATACCTAGGACAAATTTTATTGACTACACTAGTGATTTCTGCAAAGAAAGGTTTGTGAAAAGGTGAATGCTGGCTTAAGTCTTCATGATTAAGAAGTTGTTTAAGTACCATCTCACAGGCGTTCTGCATCTCCTGCTAGAGCTGCCCATCTGTCTCTATTGAACACATCGGAGTGCAAGTACCAAATTCAGTGCCGTCAATACTCGCAGGCTCCAATCTCAGGCCTGCCTTCTAAAACTTCGGGTTCCTAGTCCCCTTTTAGTGATTACAGAGGCATCATTCTTGTCCGCACTAAGACCGGGGTTTCCCTGTAAAGCTAAAAGTGTGTGTGTATGTGGAGAAATCAATGGGTGAATGGAAGGAAGAAATTAAAGCAAGCAAGGAACACAGACAAAATAGTAGGGCTCTTGAGCTGTCTCCAGAAGCGGCATTGGTATTATGTGAGAATCGCAGCTATGCTTGGCAAGAGCTGAGCTGAAATCCACATCAATGGTAGGAAAAAAAAAAGAAAATTGGGCTATGGAAAGCAAGCCATCTGACGGATGTGAGAGAGGTGGATATCTGAGAAGGTTAATCCTAATAGAGAAGGCAACAAAACATATGAAGGGAGTCTAATGTGTGCCAGTTTCCAGGAAAAAACATTTTTAACAGCCATTCTGCTACAGCAGCAAGCTCTAAGTAACGGGCAAGCACTGTCAAAGATTTGGCTGACTAGATCTTCTCTGCAGCAATACAAACCACACTGCTTATAGAAAAGAAATTAGAATAAAATTCTGATGTTCCAGATTTTATTGCTTTTGGCTAGTTGTAGCTGAAGGTGAGACCTTGCAGAGGACCTCTTTGGGGTCTGGGGATCCATGTGAAATGGTTTCAAGGTCTAATGAAACCCCTGGGTAGATAACCTAAATATAGGCAAACAATTCAGTAACTTTGGTGTCGGTGTTAGCAGCGGGTTTTGTTCAGTGTTCTATTTGCTGTGTGTTTTTCTTGGGATCCTGGAGAGGAAATACCAGGATTTTTAAAATACATTAGACCAAATTTGGAATACTTACTTTATCCATTGCCTCCATGTGGTAAATTAAATTTCAGGGCAATCTGAATTAGATTTTGGAGCAAGTAAAAGGGTCAGCCTGAGGGTTTGTAGCCCCATCAATAATGGAGCTTGTGTTCTAATATGAAATTAATTCAGCACATCCTGTTTTACGTGGATAATTTAACACAGCAGCTTTCAAATTTGCTGAGACTGAAGGCTAAATTCTCAATAAGTCATTTAAAATATTTTTTAAAAATTGAGATGTAGTAATTTTTCAGCTTACCTGACTCACAACTAGGTTTTGTGCCAAAACTTCAGAATAGAACCACTTCACTCCCTTTTAAGTCCTGCACTATTTAGAGCCTGTACTGATTATTTTTTTTTAAGTGCAGCTATAAATCGTTTGTTGTGACGGATAAGCAGGGCAGCAAGAAACACACTGTGTCTTTGCAGCTTCCAAGTGTGCTTACTGCTATAAAAACCAGCTTGATGCAAACTTAAACCCAAGCTGCTGCTGCAGACTCTTAGCAGGAAAGCCCTCAGAGGAAGAAATGTGCGTAGATGAAAAGAAGAGTTGATTGAAACAAGCAGGTCTGAAATTAAATGCAATGTTTCTGGTCTTTGTTACAGAATCAGGAGATGGTTCCTTTCCATCTTGAATTCTCCAGATGTCTCTGACCTTATTCTTCTCCTGCTGGTCAGCTGCTTGGATATATTTTTTTCTGTGCAATCTAGAAATTTTTCAGGAAGGTTTTGGTTGTGTTTGTGCGATATGGTAGATTAGATAAAAATTCTGTATGTGTTTCAAATACGCCTCAAATAAATTTAAAACTTGAAACAGTTTGATCTTTCTTTACCTTTCTGTATTAACTCTATTGCTAAATTCTTCTTGTTGCTCTACTGAAGCTGAATTTGCCCTTTCAGTACTTCTGCAGGACTAAACCCAGGAGTAAAGCAGAAGCGATATTAATCTTCTTACACCAAGGAAGGAAAACAAGGGTCTGCCCCTGTGGGCCCATCTCTAGGCTAGAACTGGAAGAGCTCCCCCTTTGGTTAGTGCAGTTCAAACTTGTCGCTATAAGTGGATTTTTGGCAGTCTGGTCTCAAAGCCCATCCCTGGCTGCCCCTGCAGCCTCTTGCAACTTCAGCTCCTGTTCTGTTGGGTTTTTTAGAGACCCTCATACCGTTCTCCTCACCTTAGAAATGTTCAGTACTGCACTCAATTACACGACTAACGTCGCACAGGCATGGTTTATTTCTTCAGAAAATACCAGGAGATGCGAGTCAGAAATAGAAGATCACTTGCTGTGCCACAGGAAAAATGTGGTAACATGAATACAATCTTTAGCTCCTTTCAAGTTTGTGAGATTTTCCCCTCCTCCTCCATCCTCCCAGTCCCACAGCTCTGTAACTGTGTTGGGAATATTAAGAAAAATAGGTAAGCAATATAGTGCAAATATTCTAAAGGAAGCACACAGATATTGAAGTCCCAAATAACTTGGTCTTGACATAAAATCCCCACCAGGGGAACAAATCCAGTAGTCCTTATAAAGCAAGGGTTAATATACCGCAAATCTTGCGGAACAAGATGTCCAGTCCTACAGATGTTTTCTGCTTTTTGGTTATTTCAGTTGTTTTGTCATCAAATTAGCTCTCTAGAGTCAGGGTAAAGATGCAGATGTCTTGGGTATGTTTCCATGGTGCAGCAGAGATCTCTGACCTGCTCTGTTCCACCGACGCAGACCTGCACAGCTCCCGTGAAGCCGCCAGCTCCGGTCCCAGAAGCAGCACATAAGCTGCATCTGTGCATCGCTTGGCACACGCCTCGGGCGTGCTTCTTGGCACGGGCTGGAAATGCAGCGAGGCTCTCTCCAGTTCCAAAGCCAAGCTGGCCCTGGACTTGTACTGATCTCCATGTTGACTGATTTTTAGACTCTTTGTTTTCCAACAGTTGCTTTTTATTCTGAATTGGAGCATTTTCCTGGCTCTCGTGAAATAGGGTTGACTTGAAATATTACTTTTAATTCTAGCATTTTTCTATTCGTAAAGAAAGTCTTCTAAATAGAAATGTGTTTTGAAATAAAAAGTTCTCTGATTTCAAACAACATTTAGAGGGCAGAGAAGTGTTGAGCATTTGATAACCTATGATTCATTCTTATTCCCTAAAATCTAGGGGCTAAAGTCATCGTTATTTCCATAGCACCGAAAGACATTAACAAGGGCTGAAAGCAGGTGGAAAATACTGCATCACAGCCTGCTTTATATTAAAAAAAAGACAAGTGCGTATAATCAAAAATCAGAATAAAAGGGACAGAATTCACAGCTGTAGCGAGTGGCAGGAGATGTGTACCCAAGCCCTTTTGAGCACTACATCGCCGCTGTGCCGTGCTGGAAGAGGGGCCACGCAGGGTTGCCAGAGTGGGTATGACCCCGTGGGACGGAGCCAAAAAGTCTTGCTGTGATTCCAAGAAAGAGTGAGGGGGTCTTCACATGTACTATCACTGTTCACACAGATAAAACATGTGGAGATGGTTTCTTTCGCAAATGTATATTAATCAAAATGGTTCAATCTGCAATATATTGTAAACAAGCAAGAAATATCAGGAATTTCTATGACTGTGTGCTGGCCTGCTGTGCACAGTAAGTAAATCTTCTACTAGATTTGACTTCCAGCAGGCGTCTGCGAAAGGACGTGTCACTGTAACTGTGCACTTAGTTTTGCATAGCAGATTTGTGCCTTCCTGGAATAGACCTGCTAGTCAGCAACAGCATCTGGTATCAGCAGAAAGTTCTAACCAAATACAGTATTAGATCAATCTGTTCATCCTAGAAGAATTTTAGTTCCTTTTGCTGTTTCTATTTATGGGGCGGTTGTTCTTTTGCCACATACAGCTCGCATAGAGATACAGAGAAAGAAGCAGAACAAATCAGCTGTTATTTTTAGTTTTTCATTTAAGAATCTATGTTACTAAGTCATTTAAACATATGCCTAAACTCAGCTGGTTTTAATAAGATATAGCCACATGCTGAAGGCAAGTAGGCACATTTTTGAAAAAAAAAAAAAGGATATTTAAGGAAAGCACCTAATGATATAACGGTGCCTTTTTTTGAATTTAAGAGGCTTCAGTTCAATGCACAAGCATGGTATTAAACTTCTGAGATCAATCTGGTTAGTTCTCTCACATGCTTCAGACAGACAGGGAGAGACAGCAGTCTTGGTTGTCTATGTTTTTATATTTTCTAATAGCAGTGATCCTTCAGCCTCCTGGCCTGGCCTGACGCCTGACCCATCCGCTCCTGCAGGCGTAGTGTGTGTATCTGGATAACAGAGTTCTTCCAGTTCCACACGGAGCTTCTGTGATTGTTTTCCCCAGCATATGATACCACAGTTATTTGGGTGCTCAAATTTCATGGCCAGTGGTCACCTTCATGAATAAAATTTCATGACAGTGGCCTGTCTTTGCCAAGCTGAGCATGCTGTTAGCCTGGCTCCACTCTATAAAACTACAACACGTGCCGTACAGTAGGTTAATGATTGTATGAGTGAAACTACCGTTATCTTCCCAGCTGAAGGTTATCAGCTTTAACAGCATTTGCTGATGTCCAGTGGACCATAAGCCATATTCTAAGAGTACTTATCACTTTACTGTCTTACTGCCAAGGTAATTCATAAGCAGTTTGGGAGGAAAAAATGTGAGCAGGGCTGAGGAGGACACATGAAATTTTGGAGGGGGAAAAAAAGTATTAGGCGATGCTAACTCATCAAAATAGGCCATGAAATAGGCCATAAAAGACATGAAAGAATAGGAGAGGCATCATAGGGGAAATAACTACAGCACGATCCACGTCAGTCTGGTACATACCTTTCGCCCGCTCCCAAACCTGCCTGATTTGAAGCAATCTTTGACATTTGTGCTCCGTTAGAACACTTCTTTGCCGAGAGATCACTGTACAGTTTTACAAATATTATTGAAGTTTCACACAGTGTCTGTGAGGTAGATCAGTGAAGTTATCTCATTTTTTCAGATGAGTAAATTACAGCATAGAGAGGTGAGTGATTTTTTTTTTTCTTTTTCTTTTTTCCCCCGAGACCACAGCAAGCCAGCTTTAAAGCCAGAAGCAAGATCTCAAGTATCCTGGCTCCTTCATCCTGGTTTTACAACCTGCACTGCACTGTCTCAGATTTAGCAGAGTCCTGGTAAGTAATTTTTGTGCATTAAATATAATTTCTGATTATGAGTCAAATGTTTCTATACTTGGTGCTAGTCCCTAATGCCTTTAAAGAGAAGGAGGAGGTGCTGCTCAGTAGGAATGGAGTTGCTAATGTTCTGCCAATCAGCCTAAAATATTCTTTAGTAGTCAGTGCCTGTTGTTCTTTACCTTTATGCCAGCAGTGTAAAGAAATATTTGGAAGATCATTGGTAATACGAAAGGGTTGAAAAGTTTTCCATGTTACCAAGCTCATGGATATTCCATGATCTCATGTGATGCCTCATCCTGAAGGAAAGCTGTGATTTCTCATGATTAAAATAGTCCACACCCTTCCATCCACAGAGTAGGAACTTGTGAGCATCTGAACTGTAGCTCCTGTGAGGTACAGCAGTGCTTCCCACAGCTACAGAAACATGTATTGACTGGAAAGATCGCATTTTGCATTAGATGAAGTACACATTAAGTAAAACATTTTTATTTGGGAATGTAGATAAAGAAGACCAAATGACTGTTTATTTTTAGAGGTTTGATTGACAACATCATAGTCCTAATCAAAAAGAAGCCCCTAATAAGTATCTTTTTAAAAAGCAAAGGGCCAAGCACTAAGATTTTCTCGCTAAAAATATAAAATCAGTCATTCTGAGGAATGTCTATTTACAGTCAGTCACTAGAAACATAGAAAGCACTGAAAAAAATTACAGGGGAATAAAGATTGACTGAACTGAAAGCTAAATATTAAATATTAAGTGTTCATAAGAACGAGGGGAATTACAAAGGGCTTGCCAAACTCTGAATTGTCCAGAACGATTGACTGAAGCAAGAAGTTAAACATTCTCGGGCAAAGTATACTAAATACCAGCAAAGGTCATTACTGTTTCCTCATAGGGTTTAGCTCTTTCACTTTGCAATTGAGCTGGGTTTTTAAAAACAGTTTCAGTATGCAGACGTAAAGGTCTAGGTCTGTGTTAAACAGAGAGACTTTGAAACCAATTCCCCCTAACAGTTGTTAATGAATGCTAACAGGTTATTAGGATGTTACTTGTAGCAGCTTCACTGTTTGATGCTGCGTGTGAAGGCTACGCCAGCCACGCAATGGTTAAAGATCAGAGGTTTAATTAGCCATATTTTACTGGACATGCCTTTAGGCCTCAGAAATAAAAGGAATTAAATAAGAACAAAGAAAAGATATTTTTTTTGTCTTCCGCAGGAGCAGCCTCAGGATCGCAGCCTGCCCGAGTGCTGTGTGCTGTATCTATGCCGTTGCACCTATTACCATTGTGTTGCTGTTCCAGGCTGTGGCAGTAGAATTAATTTCTTTTATTGTATCTGTATTCCGTTGGCACAGGATTTACTAAAAAAAACTAGAACTGATGTGAAACACGGAGAAACTAGTGGTCACTTTCCTGGTGTGTAGGTAAACATCATCTATATTCAGAAGCCTGCTGACAATATTCCACGATATTCCATATTTTCCACAATTGATCTGAGCAACAGGAACAGCAAGAGTCTAACTGCAGCTCAAGTACCCTGTTCACAAGATGACGGTGCACTGTTAACTGAATTAAAGCTAAGACTAAGCACTACTTGTAGCTTATTACCATTCAAGTGAGACCAGTTAAAAAGTGAGCACCAATTTAGAGCTAGTGACCTTGAGCTGAGAGTGTTGTATTATCAGATGCAGCTGAATATGGATTTGGCTCAGCTGAGGGGTAAGGCATGAACTCACAGTAAAGAAATTATAAGTAACACGCCACTGCATGAGAGGCTCCGTCTGCCTTGCTTTCAGCCCTCATTCCCCACAAAATCAGAAAATTGATGGTAAATGCACAACATCTTACTGTCCATGGGTGGTTAGAGAATTCCAAATTGAAAGGGGCTGAGGTTATTCTTGCCTAGCAGATGAAGCGCTAACTATATTTCAGTGCATTTGTGTATAGCAATGGAAAACATAATTTATCTGGGATGTCAGGAATGACATTGCTTTTCATTAACCTTAAACAATGTTATGAGGCTTTGCTCTGCTACTATGTAGGTACATGTACTGTCATTTTCTGTGCATATATATAGATACAGAATTAAGACAGTGGTGGAAATTCCTCAAAACCTTGCTAGGAGAAACCTGTTAAGAGCTTATAGCAGGTATTTATTTTATGTTTTAAAAATTCAATAGACTCCGGTTAATCTGCCCTCTGGTAATCCACTGAATAGTGATTGAGCCAGACACTGAGCTGGTGTAATGTAGTGAAGCTCTTCTGAAAGCAACAGTCAGGCTGCTACTCTAAGATATAAGAGTCTTAGGCTCAATTCCCTAATTTACCACAGATCTCTTGTGTAACCTTGGGCAAATTCCTTATATCTAAAAAAAAGGGTTTACGGGATCAAACAAATTGATATAAGAGTCTTAGGCTCAATTCCCTAATTTACCACAGATCTCTTGGTATTAGGAAGGCTCATTAAATGGAATGCAAAATAAAAACCACAGTGGCTGGACACTAAGGAGGCACCCTCAGCATCCTCATGTAATTTCTGTATGGTATTAGGAAGCCAATTCTATGAAAGAAGGCATAGTCCCACATATTTCCAATGAGAATCCTCTGGTACTGTTTACATCAATAGTGGAGCACCTGTTTCTTACTGCTCCTGAAGAGAGCTGTGAATTAGGGGCCAAGCTATTCAGTTCAGTCATGACAAAAGAATTTTTGGGCAGGCACGGAAGCAAAATTTTCCAGTCTCTGGTCAAGCCACAGCTGAGAGCATGTTTCAAGCATCAGATCTCTGGAAGTAGGCATCAAAAGAGGGACTTCAGCGAAATTAATGACTCTAACATTTAATCTTTCTATTGTTGCTTCATGACTTTAATATGGAATTGGAAGGTAAATGCATTAAGGAGTATAAAGCGTTCGGTTACTGTAGCAGTGGGGACCATACAAGTACCTGAAATTAATAGATGCTGTCATTTCGAATTGCTGAGAGTTTGAGCACCAGAGTGCATTACAAGTGAGTATGGTGGGAAGGTTTGGGCTTCTCAGAGTTAATAGTCTGATCTCTGATCCATACAGGTAGAGCTGTCTGGGGGGCCATCATATGGAGATGTGCGGGACTATAAAGGTCTACCCTGCAGACAAGACTGCAGAATAGGCACCTTCGTAGCATCGAGGCGAATGCAGGATGTAGGTGCTCTGTAAGCAAACAGTCAAGTGAGCAGCAATGTCAGTGCCCTTTCTGTAGCTTTGTGTTTCAGTTCACGGTGGAAGAAATCTTTATTATAGACACAGTTCCAGGAATAAGTGGATGGAAAACATTTTGGGGAACAATTCTGTCATAAGAAAGGGTGGAGAAGTGGGCCTGGTAACAATTTGTGAGGCCAAAAGGAAATGAGAAACAAGCAGGAGAAAATATTAAATCAAATGAGAAATGTATGGCAGGCCCTCTGTGAAATTAGAGAAATGTTTTGGGGCAAATTTTGCAGAATTACCACAGGACAAGTATCTAAGGAAGGCGAGTGTGTGAGCATCCATGTAGTACATCAGGAAACAAGTTTCATGCTTCCCACCTGGAGGATACTGCTTTGACAAATGACATCTCACCACGAACCAAAAAGTTATTTGTTCTCTGTTACTCTTGATGTTGATAGCATTTTCTCCAGCCTCATCTTCTCCCTCTCTTCACATTTGACCAAGGACAGGTATTGATATCCACTTTGACTATTCAGGAGCATTTTCTGACACTAAATCTCACTTTGAGAGAAGCGTGGCAATTTACAGTTGAGTTACTTATTGCTGGATCTCAAAAGCTCCTTTAAGCAGGACTGCCAAAAGACAGTGATTTGTCAAGTGCATCTGCGGGAGCCCAGCATTGTCCTTAGTGAGGAGAACAACCTGCGCTGAGCTATTGGCAACTCCTGGCATTGGGCTTTGCGTAGAACAAAGCGTGTACGGGAGAGCTCCAGCCGTCTCAAACTGGTCCTTCTGTATGAGATGAGCAGAAAAGGCAGAACCGGCATATTTTCCTTATTCATCGGATGTGCTGTTAAACTGCACAAAGTCCCTACCAAAATCCGCGTGAACTCTGCTAGGCATTCCTCCCTGTCTCTGTAACAAGGACTGTTCAGGCAGGGAATTCCTGTCCAAACTGGTGGTCCTGAGCAGGCATTTGCACCACCCAGCCTGGGTGTAACGAGTCACTCCTTTTGCCTCTCCCTGTGACCTCTGATACCTACATCTACAGGCAAGGCAAATACCCGTGTCCCTTCTCCTCCCCACCAGGGCTGTTGTTCAGTCTATGGCCAGAGCAAACACGGACCGTGGCAGTTCAGGAACTGAGTTCAGGTTTAGCTGGATCCTATCTGGTTTCACAAAGACTGCTTTTGTGCTGGAATTCAGCAATGGTTTTCAGAAAGCATCAGTGCAAAGCCAAGGATTATGATTCTTCTAAGCAGAGAGGTCAAAAGTATAACTCGGCTCTGAATTTCATGCATCTTTTTGGGCAGAGCTATGTGTACAATTTAGCAGTCTTTCTATTCACAAGATCAGAAGTAGGGAGTGCACATAAAGAATGTCATTGCAAGGAAAAATTAGTGTCCTGAATTAGTAGAAAAGATGGAAGAACTCTTGCTCATATTCAGAACTAACCACAATTAGTAAGCAGCAACAGACCTGGTGTAGTACGGGAAGACCTCTGACATATTGATCATGACGGAAAAAGCAATTCTTGGAGGCTCTTCCTCACAGCTGTTTTCACAACAGGTCAAATCATTTTTATACTCTTCTACTGCATGAAATATTTCAGTAAAAAATTCCTACGTTGCTGACATTGGTGCATTGTTACCCAGTGATAGCTGTGGTGAAAACTCAAGTACAGACGAGCTGAATTTCCAGTTTGCCTACAGGACATGTTAGAGTGAGCATGCACAGTGCATCCCAAACTGTTCTCTGCTTTTGGAAATAGCAATGGGATTCCTGCTGTATGTGAACTGTACCTTTTGGACGTAATGAGAATTGTTTCACACAGCATTAAATTACTGGTAGCTGCATGGTTTGCAAATGCCAGTGCTCCAGCTCCCTGTGTAAAATGTACTGCAGAGAAACGTTTGCCAAAAACATCAGTGTGGAGCTGCAGCCAAAGCAGTAAGTATATTTTGAGGTTTACAGCTCTTCTGAGCAGAGATTCAGAGATTTTTACCTTACGTTTCAGAGGAGCAACCAACAATAATTTCACCCTGCTCCATCGTGATACAGGGGACATACCTTCTGCAATTTCTCTCCTTACTGAACTTAATTACAGTGAGCTCAGGCTCCATGACCGGTCGCTGTACAACCTGTTCGGTTTATATACACGCTGCAAAATCCAGTGAACTGCAATGCAAGGTAAGAACTTGAACTCCATGAGAAATGTGTGTGATTCCCCTGCTCCATGGTACTTGAGGCTTAGCCCGACGCAGAGGTGACAATGCCATAAATCTCCATTCAGGCCACATGTATTAATCCATTAGCACCAACTGTGCAGGAGCCCCGCGGGCCGGAGCCACGCGCACTGGACAGCAGTCACTAACCTTGCAGAAGTAAAAGAAATCCAAATGCTTTCTTCCTTAGAAGTGGGCTCAGTCCAAGTGCAGGCAGACTTTGTTTCTGTGTTCAGATTAAGAAACCAGATGAACGTTTCCCTCCCCTAGCAACAGGGAAAGATATTCTTTAGCTTTCATTGAGTTACAGCATTAAACCTGCATTTATTTGTTTCCTCAGTTAACTGGCAGATATATAGCTGAGTCTTTCCATTTAACAAGCTGGCAATATTTTCTGTACATCCTCCTGTAGGAACTACAGTAAGAAAATCACTGCCTTTGAAGTGGGTCTTTTCGTAGGTCCCCATAGCTCTGCTTCACTGTTGGAAAGAGGTTTTGTTTGGGGGGGGGTTAACTTCATGTTAGCTCTGAGGCAATTAATGTATGGTAAAATCTACAGCTGGTGGGGAATGTTTCCAACAAAACACCTCTGATAAGTGAATACTGATTTGTCAAAATCAAAACTGTTCCTGGGAATCTGTTTTCATTCAATTCTGGTTCTGAAATTGTTAACATATCCGGGTCTGCATTCTCAGAATGAAAGCTAAGGGGTTTTGGCTTTGAATAATTTTTGGATTGACTTGGATGAGAAGAGCAGTTTGAACTGTCCTTTTGTTAAACAAAACCCCCAAAACTCTAGGGAAATCCTAACATGGTCAAAACACTTTGTCCTTTTTTATACGACCCAGAACGGCTCATTCAGAAGGATTGTACCATAAGTTGCATATGCTTGTTCGGTTTAAAAAACAAAACAAAACACACAAACCCCGTAACATTTCCTTCCCTAGCAGAAAAACACCAAACCAGAGACAGAGAACCCGTACCCAAATGACTCTCTTTAATAACCAACTGTCCACTGGAAGACTGTTTACTCAGTTCAACTAAGAGACTGTGCAAACCATCATGATAGATGAGACTTGCTGAGACCTTAGATAAAGACTCCTGTGGAACAGCATAATTGATGGAGAGCTCAAAATTGTGGCACTGGCTGCTGCTTGTTTTCCTTAAAATATTGACCTTCACACAGCTTTTCAGGCCATGCCCGTCTTTCCTGTAATGCGTTTATTTGATGTGAGCTAACATTTTCTAAGCTGCTTTGTCAAGTGATTGAAGTTATTAGTAAAATTATGACAATGTTTGTTGTCCCTTATAATAAATGAAAATTAGTCTTTTACTTTATGTTATATACATGCTCAGTTTGAGTAACAATAATTGTAGCGTAACCAACTAATGCCATCATTTACCTTGGCATCATGCAGAGTTTTTTAAACTAACAACATAAGAAAACGGTGGATTTTCTTTTTAGAGGAAAGAGGAGTGACATGAACCCAGCAGAAGCTATAAACCAAATTAAGAACACAGATTTATAAGCTTCTTTACCTTTAAAAACTAGACAGAGCAAAATCTGTTGCTATTGTTATTTTTATCCTGAGAAGTCACCCTGCGCCACAATATACTAAGTGGTACTATGTACCCTGCTCACTGTAAAGCAGCTAAACATCCATGAGTCATTTGTTTAATCATTTCTGAGTTTCTTGCCAAGCACCTGCCTTTTAATTTGCTACGACCAACCTGAAACATCTGTCAATTTTTTCCCCATGAATTAATAACTCTGTAATTAAAATCCAGCAGAGACCTCAGCTGAGACTCCTGGTTAATTAGGACAGGAGATAGCCATGTGAGCGGCATGGCATTACATTAGTTGGAGAAGGCTTGGATTTGAACCAGGGCTCCATGGATGACATGGAGCCACCAGCCCATGATTTAACAATGAAGTTTTTGGATATTTGTTCCAGTAGCCGGTACATCTATTTGTGGGCAATCAAATACTGCTGAAATTATTTAATCAGGATGCACTGCCTGAAAATGATTTTATTTAAATGCCTACTTTTAAAGGATCTGCGTTTAATTATTGCTATTCTCCAAATAGGGAGAAAAAGGGAAACATTGTGCCCCTTTTCAAAAAGGGTAGAAAGGAAGACCCTGGGAACTACCGACCTGCCAGCCTCACCTCTGTGTCTGGGAAGATCATGGAACAGATCCTCCTGGAAGCTATGCTAAGGCACATGGAGGCCAGGGAGATAATTCGAGATAGCCAGCATGGCTTCACCAAGGGCAAGTCCTGCCTGACAAACCTAGTGGCTTTCTATGATGGTGTGACAGCATCAGTGGACAAGGGAAAACCAATGGATGTCATCTATCTGGACTTCTGCAAAGCCTTTGACACGGTCCCCCACAACATCCTTCTCTCTAAATTGGAGAGCTATGGATTTGATGGGTGGACTGTTCGGTGGATAAGGAACTGGCTGGATGGCCGCATCCAGAGGGTACTGGTCAATGGCTCGATGTCTGGATGGAGACCAGTGACGAGTGGTGTCCCTCAGGCGTCCGTACTGGGACCGGTGCTGTTTAATATATTCATCAATGACTTAGACAGCGAGATTGAATGCACCCTCAGCAAGTTTGCGGATGACACCAAGCTGAGTGGTGCGGTTGACACACCAGAAGGACGGGATGTCATCCAGAGAGACCTGGACAGGCTGGAGAGGTGGGCCTGTGTGAACCTCATGAGGTTCAACAAGGCCAAGTGCAAGGTCCTGCACCTGGGTCGGGGTAATCCCCAGTATCAGTACAGGCTGGGGGAAGAAAGGATCGAGAGCAGCCCTGCCGAGAGGGACTTGGGGGTGCTGGTGGATGAAAAGCTGGACATGAGCCGGCAATGTGCGCTGGCAGCCCAGAAGGCCAACCGTACCCTGGGCTGCATCAGGAGAAGCGTGGCCAGCAGCTCAAGGGAGGTGATTCTGCCCCTCTACTCTGCTCTGGTGAGACCTCACCTGGAGTACTGCGTCCAGCTCTGGAGCCCTCAGCACAAGAAGGACATGGAACTGTTGGAGCGGGGCCAGAGGAGGGCTACTAAAATGATCCGAGGGCTGGAGCACCTCTCTTATGAGGACAGGCTGAGGGAGTTGGGGTTGTTCAGCCTGGAGAAGAGAAGGCTGCGGGGAGACCTGATTACGGCCTTTCAGTACCTAAAGGGGGCCTATAGGAAAGATGGGGAAAATCTTTTTAGTAGGGCCAGCTGTGACAGGACAAGGGGTAATGGTTTTAAACTGAAGCAGGGTAGGTTTAGACTGGATATAAGGAGGAAATTCTTTACAACGAGGGTGGTGAAACACTGGAACAGGTTGCCCAGAGAGGTGGTGGAGGCCCCATCCCTGGAAACATTCAAGGCCAGGTTGGATGGGGCTCTGAGCAACCTGATCTAGTTAGTGGTGACCCTGCTCCCTGCAGGGGGGTTGGACTAGATGACCTCTAGGGGTCCCTTCCAACCCAAAACATTCTATGATTCTATGATTCTATGAAATGCTAAGAAAATGAGAAGAAACGGTGCTGAACTAAGCTCTTGCCTAGAGCTGTTTTGCACTTCAAGGGGCAGTGGGAGTGTCTCAGAGAGAAAATCACCTTCTTGGTAAAGGCCATACCTGCTGCTAATGTGCAAAGGCCAAGGATTTTAGTTTCTTCCAAGATTGTTTTCTACACCGATAATTGCAATGGTGTCCAAATAATCAAGATTGTTCCTGGTACTGAAAATATCAGGTTGATGCAGGTTGATTCCTGCAGCTTTTGAAAGGATTCCTATACCACATGCTTGATATGTAAGGATTTGGGGATTGGTTTTTGGGGTTTGCTTTGTTTTAAAACGGCAGACAAAAATATTTGTTGTTATATCACATTTCAGCACACCTATAGATGAAAACATCCATCTGAAGACTTCGTCACTTGTCAGGTATTTTTTTAATTTTAAAAAGTTCAGCAATTAATGTCACAAAATTTTTCAAGCTTGTTCCTTGGAGGCAAAGAAATTCGTATTGCAGCTAAGAGTGAGATATAAAAGATTTTTTCATGAACTTCAATAATTTGAACACAAAATTAAACTAAACCCGTAGCACACAGTAATATATACCGTTTGTAATCTGAATGTCCTGCTGTGTACCACAGAGGAAAAAAGTGTCACAGAATCCCAGAATGGCAGGGGTTGGAAGGGACCTCTGGAGCTCACCCAGTCCAACCCCCCTGCTCAAGCAGGCTCAACCAGAGTAGGGTGCACAGGACATCATCCAGGCGGGCTTTGAATATCTCCAGAGAAGGAGACTCCACAGCCCCCCTGGACAGCCTGTGCCAGGGCTCTGTCACCCTCAGAGTAAAGAATTTCTTGCATTCCTGTTCTAATTGGGCAATTGTGGTTTACTACTGGCCAAATTCACAAAGGATCCCCTACGAAATAAACTTCAAATAGCCTCTGACGTAAAGAGATGTTTGGCCAATTCGGATATTCTTCATTGTCAGCTGAATGCAAACCAGTTATTTGCCATTTTCCTTTGCAGACAAGATGATAGAAAGTTCTCAACTTCTCACACGTTAGTTTGCTGTAAATCTGAGTCACACCTTATTTTCCATTTTGAGCTTGCTCTTTACACAGCAGTATGTATACATAGCAGCCACATCCCATTCATGGGAAAACTACCTACAGTTCTTGTAATTTAAGATTTGGGGAGGTTTTTTTCTTTCTTTGTAAGTTTTCCTGTGAGATTCAAGCAGAGGATTCTACCTTCCAGTGGATAAGGTATATTTAATAATTAATCTCATACAGGAAAGTTGAGTCAAGACTCTCAATATTCTGCAGTATAATAACGATTTCATTTTTTCTTTATAAATCTAGAATCCATTGCAGGAAAATATGCCTCTGGAGAGGAGCTGAGGGAACTGGATGATGCATCTTTGTCTCTGAGAAGGTGAACTTGAGCAAAGGCTTTGGTAAGTTTCCTGAATACACAATAGAGTATTTATCTCCAGCCTTGATCCAGAGAAAAAGGATTGTCTCCTGAAAGGAAAGGGAGAAGAGGCAGGAAAGCTTTTGGATTATCACCACATCGTGAGGGTAGAACCCCAGAGGGAAGTAATAAGTAATATATTTAAAAGAAAAAAAAAAGTGTGAATAGACATTAAAAACTTATTTTTGAGAGAATTTACACTCCCTCATCCTTAGGTAAAACAAGGTACACATGGGTTTAGTTTCAAATGAGCTGTAACTCTCATAGGGTGTTGTTAAAAAAAAAAAAAAAAAAAAGTGTTTCACTTGGAATTCCCAGTGGTTTAGAAGGGGGAGAAATACAGATTTGTCCAGCTTCACCTGAAAGCCCCAGGGCAGTGACAGTGTGCTTAGGCTGTGTGGTCCAGGAACTGCAGCCCAGAACCGAGTGAGAAAAAGTGACTGTCATCCACTCGTCAGGCCCGAAAAACACCCCCCCCCTTACCCTCTTCTACCTTCTGAGCGCTTTGCATTGCATATACAGAGATATTTTTTTAAAAAAAATTTTCAAATTACAAGAAAGCATTACAATGCTAAAGAGTTGCATCTGGACCACACTGTGTACAGGAGAAAACCCAATATGGCTGATGGGGTATTTTGCCTTTTCCATAAACCACCCTTCACTTCGAGTAGCCACCCTATGAAAAATGAGGCCATTCATTGAACACGATTGCCCTCTGCAGGCCACAGGCACCTCCCTCCTTCCCCGCGATGTTCCCCTTTTCTACACAGGCAAAGCAAATACACTGCTAACCTGACGGGGATTGGATTTTTTTTTTTTTTTTTTTTAAATAGAATAGTAATTACTTAAATAGATATTTGGGGACAGCTCTTTATTCTTAGTGAGGCTGGGTCCCAAACATTAATTTAATTTGCCCAGAGAGCTCCTGATGAGGTTTGCTGTTATCTGAAGGCAATGAGCTAATGGAGATGATGCAGAAGGGATTTGATTTCGCCCTCTGGCTGTTTGTTCAAGTTGAGCTACGGCACAGGCCCTAACCAGCATCTGGTCTAATGAGTTACAGTGAGAATCCCACTGATTGTGTCTTTGTTGTACTGGATAACAAGGAAGAATCACACTAAAATAGACTTCTGGTGAAGGCTGAGAGTAAATGCAGCTCTCGGGAGATGGAGGAGGGAATATTTTGCAACTCCTCACCTAATCTCTGCTGAATAATGATCTTTGAAGAAGTTCTCTCCTTTTTAAACTAAACCAAAAATCATCACCATGGTTTATAATTTTCATATACCAACTAACAGCAGGTACATGTCAATATCATAAATCAGTTTATGAACGTGACAGCTTGTTTAAGTATTTCACTTAGTGTTGTGTATGCGATTCATTGAAAATAGGACCAAAGACTAAGTAAGTGTGTGATTTTTAAAAAATTAAATTAATAATATAATGAGATAACTCTGAACTTTAAAACCAGCAAAACTAGATTGAAAAAATCTCTGCATAGCCATAGCAATTAGGGACGTGATTTTGTATTTGTAATTTGACATAGCAGCTTCAACAAAATCTCTAGTACAAATAAAATTACACTGACAAGCCTGCTTATGTTGGTATAATACGTTAGCTCGAGAGGCAGATGTAAACTATGCCACTAAACACTTGCTTCAAAACATTTTGCAAAGACATATTGAAAATGTCCCTTAATAATAATAATTAAGTATAATATTATATCTGCAGTAATAGTAAAATTGCAGGGACTTTGATCACCGACTCATAAATACTGAGGACTTCGTCCAAAGAAGGCTGGAGAGGCAGGCAGGCTTGTTTCAAGAAGAACCTGAAGCCCACCAGGAGTTCATAGATCTAGACCTGTAGTGGATTTCAATGAGTAACCTTAATCAGTACATTCCAATGAAAACAGGCTTCATCCGATTTTTTCCCCTGAGTAGCTCAATAAAATATGTTCTGGGAAACAAGATCTGACTCACATTGCAGGTTTAACAAGGGCTAATTTAAATAGGCCCTTATTTTGGTTTCAGTGTTAAAGAGCAAAATAAACACCTAAGTTTAGAGGAAGCCTTTCAAAGTTCTGCAACAAAGAATAAATAAACAAATTCTGTTTTAACAGATTATATCCGGCATATAACCAAATGACAACACTAACAGAAGTGTGGACAATTGAGATGCGTTCATTAGAAACAGTCTCAGATGGAACCTCACCGAGTTGTATGATGAACTCCACCCGTTTACTATAGAAAGAGTAAGAAAAAGACTCGGCTCCTACGTTCATTGTACACGATCAACTTGCCCAAAAGTTCTTGTAATAACTTGCTTATTGTAGAAATACTTGCAGATACACAAAAAAGTACATTCTTCTCTAGGCTTTATGTTAAAGCCATCCAGCAGATGGGGCCATAGAGTTATAATATACGCAAAAGAAAGTTAAATGAGTTTATCCTAGGAAGAACTTTTATAATCAGTGCAAATACAGCTTCAGTTAATTCATGAAATTCTAATGTCAGGCAAATAATTTATTTGGTTGTATCATGTTCTGACTGTATGACTGATTAAGCTGTACTCAAGTGCTAGTTAATGTGATTCCATATTTGTTTGATACTGAAATAATTACAGCTCTCAGTCAACAAAACTTACAGCTGAGGTTTTGATTGTCATTCATGCCACATTTGTTTCCAAGTATTATATAGGTCTGGGATACAGTCAGACTTGTGATGAAGTGACACAATGGATGTCATGGATAGTAACTGTAGCAAGAAAGTCCCACACGCGGAAATGTGTATGTGGCGAGAGGAATGTGTCAGTGGTTCCTACATAATATGAAGGATGACTTTATGAATGTAACTTGTATGCGCTGGGGTTTTTTTCCCTTGCTACTTTGAGATCTGTGCATCTGTTCCTCTGAAATCTGTGAAACAAAAGAGCATATGGGTTTGAGAACACATGCACGAACATTGCAGGAGCAGTGGTCAGCCCCGGTGATTTCATAGCGGTGGACGCTAAAGTTTGAAATGTGTCTGCACACAGTGCGCGGTATGGTGTAGCAGAAGCTGGCACTGGCGTTTGCAGTCTTTTAAAATAAATGAATTGTACGTAATCAATTTAACAAGCAAACCGCATCAGGTATCAGTTTAAAAGTGTACATTCTATTTTGATGCATTTGAAAAGCCTGATTTTCTGGGGTCTCGTACCTGAAGTGAAGGTCTTAACACTTATATCGTAAAGCTGATCCTTTAAAGTCAGTTCTGCTATAAAGAGTTCTTCAAAATACCTGAAAAGACAAAATTACCATCTGTCTTCTGTGCCATTGCACAGATCCATGGGGGTGAATGCTGCAAGGCAGGGTTTTTTTTTCCCCCCCTTCCACTAATCATAGGTGTCCAAGTCCCGGGTGCCAACAGGCAGGTTGGCGCCCCTGGGTAGGTTCGGCCCAGGCGTCTCTGAGCTTTGCCTTTCGAAATGCCAAGTTTCTCGCGCTTTCAGCTGTTAAGTCCCATTTAGGAGACGGCTGAACTCGGAGTTTGCCAAGAGCGGGAGCGTCCCGTCGCACGTTAAACGCTGGCCGAGGAGCGGGAGATGGCAACGTGGCTGCGTGATCCCGCCTGAAGTCACTGGGCTGCCGGGGGTGTGCGCGGCTCGCCCGTAGCGGCAGGCGCAGCCAGGGGGGGCCCGGGGCGCGCTCCAGGCCCGACCCCGTCCCCGCGTTACCGCGGCCCCTCCGCTCCCCGGGGACAGACGGGAGGCGGCCCCGGGGGGGCGCCGCCGGGGCGGCCCGCCCCAGCCCGGAAGGGGCGACCGGCCGGCCGGACGGGACTGGGCTGCCCCTCAGAGGCTGCGCGACCCTGCCGGCAGCGGCCATGGCTTTCGGGAAGGCTCCGAAGGACCCGTTCGGCACCGCCGTGGGCAGCCTGGTCGGTGAGTAACGAGTGGGCGCCGCGCCCCGCCTGAGGGGAGCCGGGGGGGCGCCGCGTCCCGTCCCGCCCTGCTGCGCGCGCCGCCTGAGGGGCCCCTTCCCCCCGGCCCGGCGGGGGAGTCCCCGGCCGGCTGTACAGCGGCTCCCCTTGGCCTTTCAGACCGGGCGACGTTTGGAGGGCTGCAGACGGAGGAGTGGGGACAGTTCATGCACATCTGCGAGGGGGGGGGGGGCCCGCAGAGGGACCGGCAGTGCTGTCACCTGCCCCCTTCCCCTGCGGGAGCTGCGAACAGCCGGGTTTCCATCACAGAGGTAGCACCAGCGTTGCTTGAGGGCAGGGCAAAATCGAGCAGTTGGCATACGATGCATATGTAAAGTTGCCCCAAACAGAATAGCAGCAGGGAGCAGGTACCTTTGGTTCCTAGGGAAGAGTTCTGCCTGTCTCGGTGCCTGTTGCTCAACCGTCAGGACTCGTAGAGATTACGCTTCTAGGCTCTTCCCGGCAGATAAGCACTAGAGCAAGGTGATAACATGGGTTTCTCACCTGAATCTGACATATTTCATGTAACCTGTACCGCTTGTCAGGCTGAACAGGTACCCTCATGCTCTGCAAAACCCAGCCTGGAAAAAGACCTTGAGCATTTGTTTGCTTACAACGCTGTTTAAAACTTCATGCTTTTAACTTAATCAGAGTTCCCCACTGCAGTTTCTCAGCTAACCCACATCACAGCAGAAGAGCGAAGCACTGGCTGGGTTTCTGTTCAGTGGGATCCATCGTATTGATATTTGTACCTGGGGCTCCTGGGACAGAGGTGGCCTCTTGCTCTGAATGGCCACATACTGGTTTGCCCCGCCACTTGCTGCTTCGTGCTTCCTTTTTCCCCACCTGTAAAAGAGGGAGAAGGAAATTTTTTCCTGTAAGACCTGCTTCAGCATTACATTGCAAGAACTCACTGCAACCGGTGGCACATTTTAAGACCAACTGGAGAACTTTCTCCAGGAGAGTGAGGTCTGCCTTAGTTTCTGCACAAGTATCTTCTTTTGTATCAGGTTTTTTCCTTCCTTTCATTTTTTTGGGTTCCACACTCTCACCTGTGGCTCTTGGAGCTTGGAAGGTCAGTAATAACTCCCTTCTGGTCATTGCCATAAGCAACAGCACGCTTTGACTCTCAGCGTTCATTTTTCTGGGGATCTTGTATGCAACAGAGCTTTTGTTAATAAACTACTTCCTCCTGTGCATAGCTTATGCTTGCAGAGAAACTCCTTATAACTTCCTCATAGGTAACTATTATGAGTTACAGTCTGTAACAGGATACTAGGAGCAGCAGAACTGCTGCATCTAATTAGGTAAATGGTTATTTTATTGTAATATCCAGCTCCTGACCAGAGCATTTCCAGATGCTTCAGAGGGAGCAAGAAGCAGGAGTGGAATAGTAGTATAGCTTTCTGCAAGGGAAAGTTTTCCTCTCCTGTCTTGTGCTCCCATCCATCACTTCTGGTTTGACTTGGTGCTTTACTGGTATGACTGGGTATGGCAAAATAGAGAAATCCCTTTTTTTTTTTTTCCTGCTGCAGTACAACAACATTACAAACTGAAAAATATGGTAATGGTAAATGTCCACGTAATTTCACTGACTTTGAAATATTTTCAACAAAGGTTTCTTTTTTTCTTAGCGAAACGTTGTATTGCTCAATCTTACATTCTAGAGAGATCCTAAAGAGACTTTAGGACATCTTGTTTTTGTTGATGAGGAGCACTGAGCGGGCCCTAATAATTGTACACTATAGATAGCCCATATTAACTAGGCAGAACTGTTTCCCATATGTGATAAGCTAGATACCATCTTCCACCCTTTTCCTCATACGTAGATAGTTAAAAGATATGGAGTGTATATATAGACATTAACATGACTAGACTATCTCTGGGGTGGAATGGGTTGTCCATCCGTACAAGGTAATTAATCAGATGAGTTAAAGCATCCTGCAATTATAAGATTGGAAGTTAGCCAAGACACCCCTACTCCTGTCAGCACTCCCAGCAGAATATTTTTTAATTGCATCATACGTGAAAAATAGGTACCAGTCAACTCTTGATACGTCTGGCAATTGTTACTCCCTTTTGTAGCAATGAAAGCCAGGTAAGTAAATCTGTACGCAACCGTGAAATAACATCATTTTGGAGGGGACTCTGCAGAGGAGAGTAACTGTTTCCCTGCATAAGTCTCTGGAGTAATGCACGGTCTGCAGTAACAAACCTGATTTCATTGCTTTGTTCCTCTAGCTCAATGCTGAAGTCAGTTTGCTGAAATCAGTGGGGCAATCGCTTGAGTTTTATGTGGGTGTAAATACAGGGATGAATTTGGTCCCGTATCCCAGGCTGGTATTTTTAGTCTAACTTCACTGGTAACTTTCTACTTAATTTCTTGTCACAGGCCTAAAGATGCAGTTAAAGCACTAAAGAAAAAGCTTTCAAAAAACTGTAACCATAAGGAAATCAGGCTTACCCTGTCTGTAAGTACAGCTATATTTATTTTAATTAGACATTAAGAAGGAAAACATTTTAAACGATAAGGCGGCATGCAAATTATCACTGACACAACTCTCCGGGATGTTTTCTGTCTTTGTTGTTTGTGTGTACAGCACTACCACAGTGCAGATCAAATGGTCCGCTGGCATTCCATAGAGTCCTGGGTGACGCAAATTCTTAAATTTATTCTTGCTTTTTTTTAAAAAAAAAAAAAATCTGTACTACGTGAAAGTAGCATAGTTCTTATTTACTCCAGTGACTGTCCCTCTGCGAGTGCCCCACCTGTTTGTGAATGATACAGGGGCTGGGATATTACATAAAAGCTACATTTGACCGTTCTCTTATCTTGTAGTGCTGATCGTAGTTAAACTAAGCATGGTATGCAGCGTGATGTGACAGTGCGACACGTCCTTTGTAAAGGAAAAATGTTACTGCGTTTACATGAGAAACTTGAATGAAAGGGTAACAATGGTGAGCTAAGCAAGGGAGCAAGACGCAGGGTAAGCCACGTAAGACTCAGATGTTACGAGTGAAGGTTGGAGCGGCTGGGAATTTCCTCATCTGAGAGAACCTGGCCTCCAGAATCTAACAGTGTTTCTGAACTATCCCAGAGTTTGGAAAGTGTAGTGATTTCAGTCAATTTAAGAGTTACTGGAGTATGTTAATATAGTTCTCTGTTTTCCACGACACTGGTAATGTAGGCAGTAGCAGGAAGTTCCTGACACTGTCCTAAGTCCAGAGTTCCCCACTTGAATTGCTCTTGACTAACAATAGTGCAACTGTGAGAAGAATCAAGCCGTTCGTATTTGAAGTTGTTAGGGATTTGTGTCTTTCATTATTTGTCTAGAAGTATTTTCTTTACCATTTCCTTTTTTGAGGTTGTAGAGGCCTGTCTGCATTATACTGTGAGTACTATTACTCATGGGTTTGGTATTTGTTGTGCAAAATCATTATCTATATCAGTAAGTGCTGAGAAGCGATTAAGGAAGATAGGTGATTGATAGTGTTCAATTGTAGGTCACTTAGCAATTGCCCAAGTGTCTTCTGACAAGTTAGAGGTGCAGGTAAATGTGTTAAACCGATGTATACCTTCAGCTCCCTCCATTTCCACACTTCTTTCCTGGCTTCCTCCTCCACTGTCTCATGAGTCACCTTTTTGTGTGTTCTGTGTTTGCATAACAGAAACACTTGGTTCGCTCTGTAATTGCAATCCCTGTATCAGATCTGCTGTCTTTCTCTTTAAGTCTTTGTGCACCTAGGTCCTTTTCTGAATGTCTGACACAGTCAACTGGAGTTAGGATAACCCAGTGCTTAGATTTAGGAGCCTTTCTTTGGGTATTTACTCTGCAGATATACCCAAGGTGACGCTATAGTTTATCTCTTAAGAACACAGAAGTGGGAGAAGGAACTTGTTTCAGGCATATCCAAGGAAGAGTTCTATCACGTTGACCTAGAAGCTCACTGTATTTGCTCGTAGATGGGGTGTATAACAGGTTTCAGTTGTGCTCGCAGTTCAACGCGTTCTCACAGTCTCTTTGCTGTTCGAGGCCCCTTCTCCATGTCTGTTCTCATGCACTCACATGTACACAGGTAACTGCCCGCCAGGCAATGGCATCCTTTTGGCCCAGTTTCTGTTTTCTGACTGCAGGTTTCTTCTCCCTGAGTTCCTTAATCTTTTTTTCTTTTTTTTTTTTAAATAAGTGCCAGCCTTTCTTCCAACCCTCTCTCTTCCTACTTTTGTTCTTGTGTAAGGTCTTTCATCCTGTGCCTCTCCCTCTGCCTCTGGCTCCTTTCATTTTTCTGGTTTTCTACCAGGACTGCCATCAGTTTAGCATGTGTAAAACCTGTCCTTTGATGACCTCATTGCTGACCGTCTACGACTTCTAATTCCTTTGTTCCCAAATCAGTCTTTCTATATGCTATATCTTCTGGTTTGGGTTCTTGATTGCCTTAATGAAATTGTTCCTATTTCCCATTTTGAAATGCTTAGATTGGAACAGCAGATTATTGCAAATAGAAAAACAGAAATAGTTTTCAATTCCTAAAACACAAGCCCCCCCTCTCCCTGTGCAATTGTTATCTCTTAAAAATTGTTTTTCTCCCAAATTTCTACAAAAATAAGGGTTCTTTCTTGATGAACTGTAAGTTATTGCCTGTGTTTCCTACAGTAAATGTGGTCCACCAGCTTTTGAGACTTTACATCAAATTGTCTCTCCTACCTATATTAGATACGACTAAGAAGGCAACAGATCTGCAAGTCACTTTTCTTTTGAAACGTACTTTGGTCCACTTTTATTTACTCAACCTTGTACTTGTGAAATTTTTTCTAATGAAACTGCTGAAGGAGCTTGTTCCCAGAGAATACGCTCAGAGCGAAATGTGAAAGTCTTCATCTGAAGTAGCACGACTGCACAGGTTAGCCCTGATTCTGTCATCAAGACGTGTTAAATCTCAACAGTGTCTTCCTCCTCCTGGCTCATAGAGGCTTATTTATTTACTTGGAGGAAGAAGGGTGAGTGCCAGCTGTATAATGGGTTGGCTATGGCTTGACTTCATGTACTCTGATCTACTGAAGTTACCTGGTGCTTGTGAAGTCTCGCAGATCGAGGTGTATGTGTGTCAGGCCATGAAGTTGCTTCATGCAGTCTTTGATAAAGCCAAGAAATCAGGCTTGGCAGTGGTGATTTTGCAATCAGAGTGAAGAGGATTAGAACTTTTAGGCAGGAATCCAATTAAGTGTGTATGTGCTATTTGACTTCTTATTAGTAACAGACTTTGAATACGTAAACTCTGTTTATGTAGTGAATGCTGAGACACCTGTTCAGTCTCCATAGCTCTCCCTTGGTTTTGTAAAGCATTTACTGCAGTGCCACAGTTCTGATGCCTGTAAAGCCTTGGGAACTGAACAGCACGTGAGGAAGTCGTTTGCTGAATGTACTCCTCTCTACCTGTGCCCACACATACACTCTTATATACAGAGCAGTAGGCAGAAATTTAAGATGGAATTATTGTTTCATTTCTGCATTACATTGTTCAAAAATATTTTAAAGGAAGTCATTGGTTAGATTTAAATTTTGGAGTTTGGGGTTTTTTTTCCGTTATGCTTTTTTCATGTTTTTTTCTTTTAATATTCTGGAAGTTTCCAAAGGAAAAATTTTCAGTAGAAAAAATTTAGCATGGTAAATGTGGCCTTCAGATTTTCCTTTGTTAAATTAACATTTCAGAAAGCAGAGGATCTAAAAAACAAAAACATGAGGAAGCCCTCCAAGTCTTCAGTAAAAAGTCCTACTCAATTTTATTATGCTTTATGATATATGAGGACAAAGAGAAAAAGGACAGGACACTGAGTGGCAGCAAAATAAATCCGTATTTCAATGTTTTATATATACATACATAATTTGAAAAATTCAAGACTTCTGAAAAACGCATATTTTTGAAATGCAGAATCTTGGTAAAGTCTACATAGCCTCTACACTGTAATTGTAAGTGATGAATGGCAGCTGAAGAAGCTGCTCATACAGATTTATTTTAAATGCTGGCAGTTGGAAATCGTGTCTTGCTGTTCAAAAACTCTACTGGATAGACATTGGTATATGTTTAGTAGACTAATCCTGGAGAAGGATTAATGACTTGTTTCCTCTGAGTCAGAAATATGAAGAAGCAAACTGTTCATCTGTGTTTTCTTGCGTTCACCTTAGGTCTGAGAAGTATCCATCACAAACTACATCTGTTCATTACAGCTTAATGGACCGTACCTGGCTGCTTTAGATGAGCAGATAGTCCTACTGAATTCTGAGTGAGATCTCTATTGATAAGGAATGTAGCTGACTTTCTGTTATCCCCACCAACTTCTCCCCTTTTTGTTTCTGCCTTACAGTTTGTCTTCACCTCTGTTCAGATGCCTTTTATCATTTTAGTTCTGTGTTGCAGTCATGCGAACCAAAGGCCTTTGATTGTGCAATGCACCCTCCTATTTGTTCAGGTCAAATCTCTTCTCAGCTGGATGTCTGGTACCAGCTAGCCTGGAACATAGCAGCTCTGTCAATTCCAACAGTTCTGAGGTCCTGCCCGTCATTTAGAGGCAGTTTCATGGTTTGGTTGAAGTTAATTTGCCCGTTCTGTTATTAAAACATGTTTCTGTTGAGATTCTGTTGTGCTATGTGTAGCAGTGGTTGACCTGGCCTCCTTGGACCTATTCATTCCAATGGAACTGCTTGGGAAGGTGAAGTCCCATTCGCAGTGATAAATAACCGTACTGAAATTCTAATGAAAGGTGTTATTAGCATGAAAGCGGCTTGTTCATGAATGGTCCTCTAAAAATAATTGAGTCGAATTCTTCTTTTCCTTACACCAGCTTAGTTTCTCTCTGAGTGGGCTGTACTGGCATAATTGAGTGGAGGATCTAGCCCATTAGTTCAGTATTTTCATTCAGAGGGTAAATACTCAGTCCCCTAAGTAGGGGATTAATAATAGGGAGTAGCATACCAAATTTCCCATGCACTGGGTTGAAAATGTTTTACACAGACCATCTTTGAAATATTGCACAGGCAAATGACTTGGCTTATTAGCATATGTTTCATGTACTCTTTCAAATGAAAAATAATGATTCGAGCCAAGATTTTTTTGTAATTATCTCCAGGTTAGTTTTTTGCACAGCAGTCTGCCAGTGTCTCTTTGTTCTACCCTGTTTTCATTTCAGCGATGTATTTTCTTCTGGTTTTAAACCTCTTCTCCCACAAGTTCCTGATCACACTGGGAGAAAAATCCCCAAGTCCTGAGGCTAGAACATGAGTTACTAAAATGATTTCCACACAGTCAAATATAGTCTGCTCTGAATAGGAAAGTATATTTAACCTGCTTTTATCAAGATTACAAGAGGATCCTTTAAAATCTGTGTATCCTTTTGAGAATATACCCTGTCTGTTGCATGATTCGAGGGAAGCTTTGTCTCGAGAATCATGACACTTTGCAAACTTTTGTTCATTTTTACCCTTTGCTTTCACCTTTCCATCTTCCCTCTTAAACTGGTTGAAGAGCAAAAAGCACAAGGGTGACCGTTTTTCTCTACATGGGGCATCTTAGTCCTGTGGTCGATCTCCAGATTTGAGCCAGACAAGATGAGTTCTATTCCTGATTCTGCACCTGATCTGACTGACCTGTTTCCTATCAAGACTTGTACAGGCCTGATTTCAGGTGACTGTGACATCGTGACAGCTTTTGATACCTCTTCTGTGAAATGGGAATTGTAATCAGCCACCTCCAGGTGTATGAGGGAGAAGCACTATGTCATTATCCCATACTGCTATATTTGATGGGGCTTGTTGCTTGCAGGGATCCTACTCTGAGCGTTCCAAGCAGAGTTTTGGAAGTAGACTTCTTTTGTGAAGGTGGATCTGACAATTGGAACAATTCAGCTATTCTGTTTCAAATCAATGTGACCTTTAAAACGCATGGAGAAATTGTACTCTGAGTTGTTGAATTTGTTCTTTTCTATTTTTTCATTAGTCTCACACTTACAGGGCAGATTAGAAGACAGACATTTAGTAATCTTATTTTCTTCTTTTGTAGAGCTCTTCAGAATCTGTCAGACCAGGGTACCTATGTGCTAGGCAGTCAATTAATTCTATTACTGAATCTGTACAAGTCGTTTTTTAAGCTGTGGACAGATTTCATGCTGTTAAGGTACTGTATGTTCAGTAACTGCTATGACATGGAAAAAACTGTAACTATACTTCTCTGTTTAAAATAGTATAACTCTGGCTAACACATCTCATTTTGTATTGCGTAGGTGTAACAGTGCATGCAGTGAGCTACTCTTCCCCTGTAGTAACCTCATCAGACATTCTAGTGAGATAGCTGGCAATAATCTGTTCATATCCATTTGTACTCCTCCCCATAACACCTTGGAACAAATTAAACAAAAGCAGTCAAGTTGCATTTTTTTCCTAGTATCTGTGTAACAGAAGCTTTTTGTGTGTGCAGCTGCTTGACATGTGTATAGAGAACTGTGGCCCAAGATTCCAGTCTTTAGTTGTGAAGAAAGATTTCTGTAAAGACAAGCTGGTGAAACTACTGAATCCAAGATACAATCTGCCGATTGACATGCAGGAGAAAATCTTGACCTTTATCATGGTAAGTCTGGAGTAAACAGTGTTTGTGTCTCTGCTATATGGTAAACATTTAATGATGCAGCCCATTTCTGTACTGTAGCATACTCATGGGAACCTCTTCCTAAAGCAGACTTTATTCTTGCTGCTCCTGCTTCATGCAGGAGTAGCACAGACTGGAAGACAAAGGGAGACAATTGGAAAACTGTAAACCTCCACCTTTTATATTCCCCTCCCGGTCTGTGTATGTGCTCCCTTTGTGGCTGCACTTAGCAAGCAGGATGAGAGGTAACTTTGGAGATTTTGTGATTGCTGCTGCTTTGAATGGAGTTAGCTGGAACAGATGGAGGGAATGTCCTGCCTTTAGGACCACATGTTTTAGAAGTGCTTGTCTGACCCACTGACTGTCCATTTCTGTCACTGTTCCTGTTATTTCAAAACTAGACGTGGGCCCGAGGTTTCCAAGGAATGGTGGATGTGAGTGAAGTAAAAGAAGTTTATCTAGAATTGCTGAAGAAAGGAGTGGAGTTTCCATCCTCAGACACCAGCAGAGGGGGACCTAAGGTGGGGATACTCAAGAATACTTCATTAACCATTGTGAATTGGAAACAGGATGTGTTAATTGTATGAGCTCTGTAGACAAAGAGGGTGTGTTTGGTTTGGTTGGGTTTTTTTTTATTTAAATGCTCCAGGGCAGAATATGACCAACCTACTTAAGCATGTGAGCAGTAATCAGTTTCAATTATAACAGCTAAGATAACAACAAAGAAACTCGGCCTATATAATAGTTTATTTTATTTCAAGCCAGAGATTAGTGGATATGTTCTCAAAAAGGAAGCATCTCTCTCTTGAGACTTTCAAAGTTTGTAAAGGATTTGGGTACGCTGTTTACCTCAAAATGAATGAGAGCAGAGTGCTCCAAACTTGTCAAATTCTGAAAGCCTCAACTAAAATTAGTAAGATTTTCATGCAAACCTTGTACTCTTCAGAATTATGAGCATTATCTATTTTTAAAATTAAACCAAGAGAGGTAGAAATCTGTGTGAAAAGACTATTGCTGATCTATCTCTGCAGCTGTTTGCACAGCCTGTACACAATACATGTTATTTAAGCATATATCATAGGTATCACTATGTAGCATTTAGGACATTAAGTATAAGTATGGCTTCAGCATTGGACATCAGCTAAAAATACAATACATATTTTAAAGCCATTCTTTCCAGAATTTTTGTTCTTTTAGAATAGTTTCCACAAGAGTTTTGAGAAGTGTGAAAGCCATCCACCACTGGGTGGAACCTTGCAATTACAGAATTAGATGTCTATAATCAGTGTAGACAGGAATGATTTAGATTTATTCTGAGTTTGATTTGATGATTGAATAGTGGAGTGTACAAAAGCTTATGTATTTAAAGGTTGTTTGAACAAGCTGTGTAGAGAATGTTCTCAATAGACAATTTTTTTTTTCTCACCAAGTACAGTAGAGATGATTCTGACTGCTACATCTCTCTGCCAGTTAAAATCAGTGGCAAACCTTCTGTTGATCTCAGCAACAGCAGACCTGAACACAATGTTTAGCTCAGTTTCTAGGAAGTGAAGGGCTTGAAGCGTGTAGTCTTGTGCAGGCTGGATTTTGGATTAGGATTTTTTTTTTTAATAGAAGATGGTTCAAATCCAATGCAAGTGAAGCTTTCTGCAGATGAACTGTTCAAGCTTTTCAATCCAGAAGGCCTTTGTAGTTCATCTTATGCAGAGACCCAGACTTAACCCCACAATCTTTCCACTGCTTCCAAGCGTGATTGTATTCTAAACTATACTTCATTATAAAATTACAGTGGCACTTTGGGAAGGACTCTTGGCTGTTAGATGGCTTAAGAGCTCAAGGAGTTAGCCTGTTCGCAGCCGTTCCCACTTTATCCTGCAATGGAATTTACTTGCAAACCCATTTAAAAGATACCTGAATTCCAAGCCTCATTTCATTACAAAATAGCCATTAGATTTATTCTTGTAATTAGACCTTGAGCAACAAATTCCCTGGGAACATTGATTATGAGAAAGCTAATGCCCAGTTGTCTAGTCTGACAAAGATGTTTTGTAGCTCTCTCATCTGGATGTCTGCTTCAATTCTTTTGTTAAACTCAAGCTCTGCTCTTTTTTCTTTCCGCAGACTTCATCTCAGCCTTCTACAAAGTCATCACCGTCTTCTGCTAATCCAGTAAAACATTCTTTACTGCCTCTTCCTACCAGCCCAACACTATTGTTGACTTCTGAGCAGGTGCAGTACTACAGGTTTAGAGGGGGGAAGGTCCACTTGAAATCATAGAATCGTTTAGGTTGGAAAAGACCTTTAAGATCATCAAGTCCAACTGTTAACCTAACACTGCCATTCCCACGAAATGTACTTGTAATGTGTGATTTTGACAACCTAGGTGCATAGACCACTGGAAGGGACCGTCAGTTCAACTCGCATGGTTCTATATTTGTGGGTTTAGGTTCCTTCTCCTGAAGATGTTTTACATGGTGGTGTGCCAAAGCAAAGTAGGCAGAAGTGAGTTCAACGAATGCCAGGCTGTACCCCAGCCAGAAAGTGGAATCATTTACTCAAATATGAGAATATCTAATGATCTCTTCCGATGTTGTTATGCAAATCAATAAAAGTTACTTCATAGATAAGTGAGAAAGCCAAACTTAGTTTTGCACAAGGCTTGTGTGAAGAGACTATTCTAAAGAGCAGAAAAGAAAGGAGAGTTAATTTCCATTCCTGCTTGGCCTGTAAGTAACTAAAAAGAGTAACAGTAACATTAGTGAGAGGGATTAACTATAAGGAAAACAAGTACTACTGTCAGATTTGGATCTTAGTTTGATTGCACATATAAAAGCTGAGCTAATTCCATTCATTTTCATGGCATGTCACCAGAGTAAAATAATGTTAATTAGGCCCATATTATACCTAATGGGGAAGAAAGCACATATTAGAGGTAAGAATTACTCTGCTCACTCCGTTCATCTACACAATATTTTGTCCTGTTGAACTCAACAGATTGGGAAACTGTACAGTGAACTGGATATGGCAAAAGTAAATGTGAGAGTCATGTCATCAATATTAAAAGAAAATGTTCCTGGCTCTGAAAATCCAGATGATATGAATCTTTTACAGGTATGCAATAATTCACTCTTAGAGGCTATTGGTTTGGTTTGGCCAAAGTTGATTTTATAATAAGCTGTATTCTTTCTTGTAACATCTGGATTCAGATTGCCAAATGGAATGCAGCAATAGGTTTCTACCTCTGGTTTTGTTCAGCTTTCTCCTGTCCCCTTCACCTTCCCCTGACATCTAGATAGTCAGGAAAGGACAAAACAGCTTGCAATGCAAATTTAAGCTCTAGGGAATTCCAAGGGCAAAGGAATTTCATAATGGAGTGTTCTCTGTTAAGCATGTTCTGTCAAACAGCCCTGAGAACATTCCAGTTGAACGCAGTTGCCTTGTGGGAAAATAGATGATGACACAGTCTCTCTCTCATATCCGTCCGGGAGTTTTCAGTGCTCTCTTTATTATTACCAGTACCTTAAAGGCAGACTAAAGGCCAGTGAAGAATATGAAGCATTGGTTTTATGTGCGTGACCTCACAGATTGGGAGCTTGCTGTGCTATAGAAGAATCCACATGCTCTTAAAGCATAGCCTGAAGGAAGTGTATTGCAATAGTCCAATTTAGATTTGACGGTGAACATGCAGACATTCTTCCTTCTGTGATGTCATTTCTTCTACTTGCTTGCGCTGTATTTTCTATTTTAGAAATTAAAAATGCAGTATTACTTTAGCATTTCAATAGTGACCTATGGCAATGGACACTTTAATATTGCCTGCAAGAATTTAAAAAGCTTTTATCACATCCTTCTGTTTCTACACTTGCCTTTGAACCTCTATGATGAGGAAGCATTTTTGGTAGTTTGTCAGCATTAAATGTGTTGGAGAGCTGATGTAATTTTTGCAAGCCTTTGGTGTGCTTCTCTTGCCCAGTGGAGAATTTTTCCTCTGTTCCAAGGAACCCTTGTTGGGTGCTGTTGGTTTGCCTTCAAGGTTGTACAGTTCAGCTGTGTCCGTTTATGGATTGGTTCACAATCTGGTCTCTCGTCTTTAATGACAGGCAGAGCTGTTGGTCTGGGAGAACCAGATAGGAGACAGACACAAGTGCTCAGTGGGTTTTGCTCCCCTGGAAATTCCTCGCATCTCCAACACCATCTCTTTTGCAGAGATCTGTGGAGCTCTAAGTCTAAGGAGGAAGGGCCTGTGAAGCAAGGATCTGAGCAGAGCGGACTGTAAACACAGGCAAGGCAAAAAGCTGTTGCAACAGATTGCAGAGGGCTTGCTTTGCCTGCACTAAAGGATTGGATATAGGTTGTTCCAGCAATGGACACCACCAGCTAATCTGTGGCTAATTCTGTGCACAGTGCTTTACTTCTGTAGTGGTACTGCCATCACACAGGTTGCCAAGGTACAAACTGTCCCTGATGATTTAACCAACAAGTGAAAGATACCCCAGGCAGGAGAATGCACTGGTTTAATACACTCAGCCACCTCTGTCCAGTCCATGACCAGGTGTCTTTGGTTGCGAAACAGAAGTATGTCTTTCATTTCCTGTCTCCTGCTGTGGCCCTGCTGCATGTGGGCGCACAGATTAGGTTGCCCACAGTAAACCAGTGGATTCTTATTGACACTCCCAGTAATAAAATTGTTGGCAAAAGTTTCGAGGACAGGGTGTGGAGTTCCCATTTGTGGGAGAGTGACTAAAAACTCATTCCTTCTATGTTAATTTCCCTGCTGTTCTTTCTGTTCTTTTTCCCTGTGCACTGAGTAGTATAAAGCATCAAGCATGGCTTAGCCTGTTCTTTTAACAATGTTTAATGTTCTTTATTATTTGTAGCTCTACCTGATTGTTTGGATTGGGCTTTGTTGTTAGGGAACAAAGTCCTTTATTAGAAGAGCTGCTTGTTTAGGCTTTGAGTGAGTTGGAGACATTAATTTCAGTCCTTCTGATTATCTGGAGTCTCTCTCAAAAAAAAAATGCAACAGGGTAAAACTTTATCGGTGCAACATATTTTCAGTTCTGTAACTTCATTAGTGGCTGGGCTCCTCCCTTTCTCCACCCTGTTTTGGACAAGGATTAAGATAGCAGATCTCACTTGAAATACCATGCTGACCAGTAACAGTAGTTAAAAAAGAAGCTAAAGCTCAGCATCAGCCATGAAGAGTAACGAACTTTTGTACTGGATGTTGAATAGACATAGTTGATGGACATGCAGGAATTTGGGTCCAGATCATCAGCTGGTAAGAATTAGCACAAATTCATTGGAAGCACCGATGATTGTTATACCAGCTGGTAGTCCATCGTTGTAAAACTCCAGTTTTCAAAACATAAGACTGCATGCATCATTGTGGGTAGGAGCAAAGCCTAGCAAATCCATGTTTGAAATGAGTGTCTCAATTTCCTTCTCTATTGAATATGGATATTTACAAAGGAGCTAGTCTGCCTGAATAATAGCATAAGAAATACACGTTTTTCAAATGCAGGTCAGGTAGTAAAATGTCGAGTTGGAGAGGCTTTAAATTTAATTACGGACATTAAACTGAATACATTTTTCAGTGTTTTATCCTGGGTTATGAGGATGCAGTGCTGAAAGGTACAGTACTCTGTAATCCTTATGCAGATTTGGGAAAGGGGTGCAAAATTTCTTTTTACATAAATAAAATCATACATTTATGTGACGTATATGTTTTTTGAGGAAAAAATCAGATCACTTTCAAAATAATACCAGAGCAATTTCTGAATAGCACTGTGTAAATAGAGTAATCTTCCCCCTCTTTTTTTTTTTTTTTTTTTTTTTTTTTCCCTCAAACAGAGCCTGCCAGCATTTGCAAATGCACTGTGGGGGGAAAAAATGTTGGCTGAGTTGAAGTTCCTGTTGCTAAAGAATTTGTTTCTTTGAACATAGAAAAATCTGCAGTGGAGAGGAATATAAATAAACTATCTTCCATTTCAATTGGCAGTAGTGCAAAATTCTGCTCAATAAACTTTCATAATTCTCCTATCAGCTGATTCTGCTAGGTTTGTGTTACTTTCTCAAAAAGTGCATAGATCAAGCACATCCAGACTTCCCCGCTTGGAGGAACAATTAGAGCTAGAGGCCTCGTCACGGAGCACTTCTGTCCTTTAGACTCCTATTGTCTTTTCTTCAAGCAGACATAGAACAGGATCACATCCATTATATCCATGTGAAGTGTCCTGCTGAGCTTAATCAGCTTCAAACAGGATCAAATCAGATTTGCTCTGCATCACCCAGAGGGGTCTTCAGTATTTTACAATTTGTAATTTAGACTTTAGAGACGGATATATCTTTAGAGATAAAGGTGGGTCAGGAGGTAGGGGTTGGGCAAGGGTAGAAGTGCTGGCTGCAATGATAGGAGTTGTCAACCTGCCTTCAAGAGATCAAAGACATGAAAATTATGCCATTTGCAATGTTTGGTACGTGTGCAGTTTGTGTAAATTAAGGAATGTTACTCGTGAGTGTGCAGCACTCAAGTGTCTTATCATTCTTCTCCAGAACTGACAGATTGGGAGACCACAGTTATGATTTTTTGTTTTATGGTTTGTTTTTTCTTTTTTTCTTCCCCTGCCTCGGGCAGAAACTGTATAAGACCTGTCGGATGATGCAGGAGAGGATCATGGAATTGTTGATGGCAGTGGAGAATGAAGATGTGATAGTTGAGTTAATACAAGTAAATGAAGATCTGAATAATGTACTCCTGGGACATGAAAGGTAAGTACAGGGCCTCTCTCCTCACATTTGGTATACTAGCTGAATAAGCAGACTTGATGGACAGAGATGGTCCCTACATCTAATGCTGATCCTCCACAAGGACACAGATTTTATCCTTAAATCCAGAAAAGAAACATGATTGCAAAAAGAGAAAATGATGTATTTGCCTTCCCCTAAACACTTCAGAAACGGTTCATAAAGGTGTTTCGAAAACCACTAGAATGGGATAAAACAAGTTAACAGCATAGACAGGAAATCAGATGGAGGCACGTAAACAAAAATCACTTTGGAATTTGACATTCCTTTTTGGTACTGCACAGTGAATTTGTCATCAGTCTGCTACAAACCTTTTTGTACTTCTGGTGGTCCTTATCTCTGTTAAGTGTATATGCTTCCAGGAGAGAATACTTGTTCTCCTTTCTAAACAATTTTGACAGCTTTACTGCAGAAATCGGCCATGGAATAGCATTCTGCCTCATTGCATGCTTGGGAGAGTCGCTTGCTTTTCTCAGCTGGATTGAAACACGCTGTTCGACTTGTCTTACAGCAGAAAATGTTTTTCTTTCACACATGGAAGCACCGCAGTGCTTGCATTGACATCCTGTGTATTTGTCTGTTATGTCATTGGTGGCATGGCTAGATACTAGCAAAACTGAAATTAATTTTAAACTCAAAATTCCAGTATTATGCCCCAAAATATCACTGTGAGTATACTCACGGAGAGTATTGTAGTTTAACAGGAACTAGCCTTCCATGTTAAGTAGTTTATATGTAATGAGTCTTCCTGGGTGCAGATGCATTGCACTTATGAACAAAAGTTGATAAGTATTAAAATGTATTTGGTTAATGTTTGCAGAAGATTTGTTCTTTGGAACTCCCTCTGAACAACAACATGTGTAAAGGACAAACTGATTTTAACTAGCTGCATCTGTTTCGTACTATGCCTATTGTTTAAAGACAAGTCATGCTGCATTCTCTGTTTCTGATTATTAATGTAGAGTCCAAATTAAATCAGGAGCAATCACTATTGTGCAATAAACTGGCCTCATGTATGTAACGATGACTCCCTCTAGTGGTTCCAGCACCTTTTTGGTTCTTCCTGTATTTCAGATAAATATTTATGTTCTGCAGTTGGAAATGTTTTTGGTTTTTTTCTTCTGTTCCTCCCAGCATATGTGCTATCTTTGTGGGCCTCACCAGTATGGTAACCCTGAATGGCAAATGCAGTTGTGTAGACAGTCTCATGTCTATACTGCTTATGGCTGTTACTTCTGAAATGGATTGACCTTATGGATGCTGAATATCACTTGACTGGGTCTTGTCTGGACCCAGTGTGGCACTGTTATGACTCCCAGCACATAAATATTTATGCAGGTGGATTTCCTTGTTTTCTTTTTTTTGCTTGTTTTTTTTAATTATTCCAAATGCCTGAACTAATGAGAGGGCTGTGTCCCAGAATAGGTGTGTGGTTTGTCCTGAGATGGCATGAGGGAACATGGGGACCTCTGAGGACAGGCGGCTTCCTGGGACTTGGTTGGAAGAGTGTTCTGGTCGGAAGAAGACAGATTTGGCACAGTGCATGTTCATAGTTACCTATCTGGCATGAACAGAGGCAGACTTTATTGTCAGCTGTGCCTTGGTTTTGTTTTGGAAGAAACAGATGGCTGTCTCCAAAAGTGAGCCCAAGAACAAACTAACTGATGTTAGTCTGGGTGATCAGAGGACCACTGCCCTGGAGAAGAGTGAGTCCAGTTGCTCGTGCAGAGACAAGTGCCCCAGAGAAAAGCACCTGTAATGCTTTTTTGGTGTCTCTGGAGTCTTTTGATAATCAGACTTTGATTATAATGGGTTTCACAGTCTTATGAGTGACCTTACACAAATGCCAGAAAGAACATTTAACTCTGCAATTTCAACAGGTTCTCTCGAAACAGAGTTCGGTTTTTGGAGAATCAGAGAATACAACGTGAACGCACAGAGGTGAGTAATTATAGGTGAATGCAGGACTGTAAACATTCCTTTTTCTGTTTATTATGAAAAATACACTTTTGATATATACAGAATTTTATTCTCTAATTGAGAAGTACAGGAGACAGCAGGCTGATAACTACTCTTACTGATTTTCTGAACTCTCACTTGCAGAACTTCATGCAAATTCATGTAACTATAGCAGCAAATAGTGTCAAATCTAAGATGGAAGCTTGGTCAGGAAAATGAGAGAGATATCTATTCAAATGCTGGTTTATTACGTCCACAGCTAAGCACTATTATATGCCATATACAAAATGAGGAACCGTAATGTTTCTTCTCATTTGTTCTTTGTGAAGCATTTATAGACTGAAATACTATTACACTATCAGAATTCACTATTACTGATGGTTTTTTTCTGAGTCAAAGCTTTTTCTGAATTGTGAATAATGGCTTGTAGCAAATCTTTAAGACTATCCTTTATTGATTGATAATTATGGTTGTTAATTATATTGCCCAAAGTAGTTTTGCACATGTTTCAGCTTCTGCTAAGCCATAATTGTGTAGTCATCTAGGATTCAATCTGAAAATGACTGCATTGTGAATGCTGAAATACAGCTGACAATTATTTAAAAAAGGTAGAAGAGCTACTAGCTACTAGCTTGAAGAGCTGCTATTACTACATTCTGGTTATGTAGATGGATGTTTTTGCTTGATGGATGCATTTTTGGATTAGTTAATGGTCCAAATGGTGCAGTCTGAGCATTTTTATGTTATTCAGGAGCCTTCAAGTTTAAAATGCATCTTTTTTTTTTTTTTTTTTTCCCTGGTGTGACCAAACCTATATGATTCAAGTTTGTGATTTTTATTAAAATCTTTGATTTTTGATTGGCTATATTTTTAATTCTAACACATTCACAGGAGAAACAAAGGAAACCCTTTGTCCTAGGAAACATGGTGATTTTGAACTTTTCCTATCCAAAACAGGACTGAAAAAAATCAGTCTCCTATGGATCAAATCTCAATAAAGCAAATAAGTAGCATGAAAATAATCGTACAGGATCAATCAGAAGATCAATATCAAACATGGATCTAAACAAGTTCATGATTGCTTTTTAGAATTGAGTCCTCTCTATTTCCTACTTAGGAATGGTTTTCCTCAGTTATTTGAAATAGCAACCTTGCTGAAACTGATCTTTTCTGGAAAGCATTTTTCACAACCAAAAGAAATAAATCCTGGTCTTCTCTTGTAGTTGCCAATTTTTAATATTATGATTTTAAAAGTTTATATTTTGTGGAAATATCTATTTGTTTAAAACTATATGAGTTCCTTTTTAAAAAACAGAAAACATAACCAAAAAAGCCACAAAAACAACCCCAAACAACTTTATTCCTTTTCAAATATTAAGCTGTACAGGAAACAGCCATCTGCTCCCTCAAGTGATCTACTTGACTTCTCCATGGATTCTCCATCTCCTGTGTCAGCAGTGTTGCAAACTGACTCTGCAGTGTCTCCTTCAGGCCTTAGTAAGTGATGAATGCGCATTTCCCTTGCAGTCAGGTTTCCTAAAGCAAACCAACACGAGGTTGGAATGAAAACCAACAAGTGGAGGAATCAAGAAGTTCCTTGTAAGAAAGAAAACAAAGATATTCCTTAACTTTAAGGATTTAAGTCCCTTAAATCTCCTTACAAAGAGAACTGACGTGTGTGCATAGGGAAAAAAAAAAAAAAGTAAGGTAGTATAAGGTTCCCTGTTACTTTGTTTACAGTGGAAGCAATAATCTTTTCCCCCCATTACTTAAATCTGAGCGTCCTGTTTTCTATTACAGCAAGGCCGGTAAAACACTGCGGTAGTTGCCTGTTCTGTAGGCTTGTAAGCAAGAAACACAGATATGCTTTTCTCATACCCTCTGGATTCCCCAAGTTTTTTCAGGAGGCACTTGGTGTTAGAAACTTCGAGAAAGGTGCTCATCTCCTCTAACTTTAGATTTCTTTCGTAGTCAGAGGAGTGAGTAAATCTTCTAACTTTGGTACCCTGAATTACTCTTTGCAGAAGCCCCTCCTTTATCCATGCTAGGGGAGGCCATGTACTGACGTTAAAGGTGTGAATGTCACCCCAGAAATTAATGCCTATAATTCCATTTTAATCTTTTAGAAATAGTGAAAGGAGTTTTAAGTGATATCTACCATGTATAGCACTACTGATGTTGTTCTGACATTTTAAGAAGAAAAATATTTTGCATGTAAAACCTTCTCAGAGTTACTAAAATTTTGCCTGTTGTGATAAACAGCAATTTGTTTCAGATTCTTTATATGCCTTCCAAACAAAACTTTACCCTTTCAGTGTTCATAGTACAAGTAACTAACATTTGCTTAATAATGTTTAAATGATCATGAATTATCACTTTGAATTTCAGATTGCATATCTGCACACCCTGAAGATAAAACCAGGCATCATCCATCAATTTATCCCCAGCTAGATCTAGCAACTACTACAAAAGCTCAGCAATTCCCGTGAGTAATCGCTTAGTGAGAAATGGTAACAGATAACAGATCTTCAGAGGTATTAGTACTCTGTAATTCATCTAATGAGTTTATAGAAAGCTCTGAGAACACAGATTTACACATTAGTCCAGTAAAACAAGTGAAAACTACTTGTATGCTAGACTTTGCTTAACATGCTTAAAAATACACTACTCCTGCAGCACTGTTCGGTCATAGACATAAATTTATCTCAAGAGCCAAAACAGACTTGAGAGAGATATATGACTTTCTGCTTGAGTGTTGCAGTGCTGCAGTGAAAGGGAGAAACAGATGAATTGTACAGGTCAGTAAGAGGAGTTTAAGATAGGAGGGGTGTCCGTGTAGTTCCCTTCCTTTTATGTGAATGGGACACTGGCCCACCTGCCCATGCTGCTCTCAGTTGTGACATAAGGTAAAGACAGACCAGCAACAAAAGAAAAAAGAGTAACAATCAGAATATATAGTTTTGATAGTTGCTCTGTGGCTTTCAATGTATTACTCTCTCCTAGACTTGCAGCTGAAGCACAAAACAATAGTGTAAGCAACCCAGCTGGACATTCATATAGCAATGTGAGTAACACTCGTGTTCAGAATAACCATTCTTTGCCGGCAACTGTCAAAATGAGAACTGTTTGGATTTACCCTGACTACTGTCCAAATGCTATACAGCAATCTCTTCTGTGGCCCCTCTCATACATCAGGGAACACGCTATATCTGATGACCAGGCCAGCTTCCCTCTTTTGATACCACAGATGCTAATGTGAAAGTGTATTTTCTTGGGTCCAGCACAATCTCAGGGGAGTTTGCAGAAGGCAGTTGCTGTATTATTTGTGTCTAATCTATTGCTGTGTGAAGCAAGCTGTGGTCTCCTGCTGCCGTTATGTTACTCTGGTGTATTTCCTATCTCAAGATATTAAAACAAACAAGCAAACAAAACCAACAACCCACCAAAAAAACAAACACTTAAAAATCAAGTACGGTGTAGGACAAATGGCATATGCTGCAGACAAAACACCCATGGCAGAAGGAACGGAAAGAATATGAAGGGGCTTTGAGGTGTTATGAACTTGAATGCTACTCTGTGGTAGGCAGTATGAAATAGAAAAGATGAGAAACAGCCACCAAACACATAAGTATATTCCCTGTTGTAAACTGCGAGTAACAGCAGATACTGGTATTGTGAATACTGCAGTCTTTGAGTCTGTGTAATGTAACAAATTACACAGAAGTAAATTATACAAATGTGCTATAGATAACACTAAAAGATGTTTTGAACATTTTGTGGAGAATGGAGATTAATTAGATTGATAACTGTTGACCTTGGAATTTACCTGTTGTAGTCTGAGAGTCTAAAGATAAGTCAGCAGTTATGTAAGTTAAGTCAAACCAGTTCTCATGGAACAATCTGTTTATGCACTGTTTTGCTTGATGTCCTTAGTTGGCAACTCTTTTAAGACCAGTGCCTCTGAATCCAGTAAATCTGCAGACTGGACATACTACATCATTAAATGGACCGTCACCAGCAGGTAATAAGTACTGCAGACCACCTAACTTTCATGGAGATACCTTTTTTTTTTTTGTGTTAAAACTTAAGGGGTTTACATAATGGCCGTTACATACTAGGAGCAGCAACAAACATTGACAGAATCTCATATTGCTCATGGTTTCTCTTAGATTTGTCTGTCCATTTTGGCACTTAAAGCAACTAGAGACATAGGAGGGAATCTGCTACTTTCAGGAAGATACAAAAAAGTAACATGCAGTAAGCATGCTTTTCATTTACATTTAAATCTGGATCTATCTGCCTGTCTTTATTCTTCAGCTGCATCAAAGAACAAGTCACAGTCACCTCAGTACTACGAGATAATGGAATTTGATCCCTTGGCTCCCACTGAGTAAGTAACTTTTAAAATAGTAACATACAGTTTTCTTAGGTGCCAAAGGCAAGGCGGCTTCTGAGATGTTTTTTCTTCTGAGTGAGAAAAGAAACCACACTACTTAGACTGAGTTAGCTGACCAGCTGGGTCGCTAATGTAAATGAGAGTGACTGCATTTTGTACCTTTTCTTCCAATATTTCTGGCATAGCCAACTAAGGAATCAGCTCCTACAGTGTGTTCATTGAACGGCATCTGTACAAATGGTGGAGTAATGCTGTCAAAAATGATCGACTAGAATGCTATTCAGGGATACGAAAAGGTGAATAAAACATGGTGAGGGTCCTAGTGGAGGAAGCTGATTGATACTTCAATGTAGGTCGTTCTGGAGCAAGGTAACCACAGTAGTTCCTGTTCACAGCAATTGTGATCTTTAAGAATGTTGTTCTACTGCATATCTAAATAGAAGCTACAAAAGGGAATGGATGCTGGGACCCTCCAGGGGGCCAAATAGTCAGAAAACTAACACGAAGCTAAACAGATGGGAGAACTCTCCTACCAGTAAATTGCAAAAAAATTGAGCCATCTACACAAAACTTATTTCTGAGGAACCATCAAATTCTGAGGTACAAAAATCTCAACGAGGCTTTTTTTTTTCTTTTTTTTCCCCACTAGTGCAGTAATTGCTTGCCATGTGGTATGCTTGCCATTTGTGTTTTGGGGTCCTGTTCCCAAACTTACTTCATCAAAAGTGACAATGTCCAGAGGTATCTCATTAAATGTATAATCACAGACACACCACAGGATTGGCTCCTTATTTCCATGGAAACCTGGGCATCCTGCAACTGCTGCTACTCTGTTAGGCAAACACTGTAAACTCTTGGTAGTTCATGCTTGGACAGGCTTTTATTGGTGCATTTTGTCAAAATGAAACAACTGTGACATTGGACTTGCCCTGTTCCTCTCTTTTTCAGAGCTGTTTATGAAGAAATTGATGTCATGCTGAAGACAGAAGTTAAAAAGAATACAGAATGCTGAAGGTGGAGGTGAAATCTTTTACTGAACACAAGTTATTCTCTGATGTTGGTCCTGTGCAGTGCTTCCTCTAATGTACAAGTGAATTGCAGAAGAGGTTTCGTATTTTGACACAACAAACAATAAGTATCGGGATACTAAGCTGTGTGGAAGTTGAAGAGTGACTTGATAATTTGTCCTAAGTGTACAGCTGTGTATTCTTCAAGGTGACTTGCATGATTATTTTTAAAGTATTTTTGGGGGCCTTTAAAATACGATTTCCAAATTCACCTGTGTATGAAGTTTATGCTTGATACCTGACACAAGTAAAAAAAAAGACTCTTGCAGCTATTGAAGAAGGCTTTTCTTCCAAGTTAACTGTTCTTTTGTATTCTTTACCCCTTTATGCAGCAAACAAAACAGAACATTATGTTTACAGAAACTGCAGAATCCAATTTCTATTTTGGCCTCGTTGCTGTCTGTGTTATCTCCCTAGAAATTCATGAGGGGGGTTTGATATGCAAGACTTTTTTCTAAAAATTGGCCTCTGGATAGATGTCTGAAGACATGCACTGTTACTTTCCTACATTCATATTCTGAATACAGATTTTGTTTTCTTCCTTAAAATCCTGCAATATAGTTGGATTTTTGTCTTAGTAAGAACCTGAGCTGGGACATGAGGTGCTGTCATCCATGCTTAACAGAACAGAAAAAGCCCTGCTTGTTCCTATGTTGTTGTTGCTGCTTTTATTTACTCAGTAAATGTTGGAGGGGGATCAATCATTTCTTTCAGTGTTCCTGCCCTGCAGAGATTGCTGTTCTGGTGAAGGAAAAAAATAATCATCTACAATGCAGATGAGCAATAGGTATCCATTTATTTTAAGCAAGTTGTTTAACCCTGTTAATAACAGTTTTATCTTTTAATAATTAAAGTGCCTTATCTATTTTAATGCACTTTAACAGGTATAGTTCTCTGAATTTATAACTGATATAAAATTTGAGAACTTAGTTCATGTTCATAGCTGATAAGCTATTTTTTTTTGTGAAATACTGCATTTTAAATGTTCATTATATTAACTGTTTAAGTGGTAAGATGCTCTCAGTCTGTTATGCAATTTTTGTAGCATAAAATTCCAAATAAAAGCACTTACTGAGAAGTTAATCCCCTTCACTTCTGAGTTTTTACCAGATGACATGTGTGTTCCATGAAATCCCACGTGCAGGTAGTATTGCAAGTATTTGAGTGTGATTCCATGGGGCTTCATTGCATGGTTAGCAATCTTGCAGCTCGCTGTAGGGCCACTAGAACACCTTACTGCTATCAAAAAGACAACATTGAAGTTTGGGGGGTTTTGTAAGCAGAGGTGAAAAGGGTAAGCTGCTTTATTATTACTTTTCTTACATTATTTGCAATGGTCTGGACAGCAGCCTGAAAAAATTGCTGAAAACAGGATTTGAGGTAGATTGATTTTTCCCTACAGCTTAGCTGTAATGTTAAAACCCTTGCACACTGAAGTGTAACAAATTAAAATAGGCTGTTTCGATATGGTAATCCATAATGGATGGTTGCTGACTGAACTTCTCCGTATTTATAAAAGCAAAATGGTCACAGGTAGATGAAAGCTCCAAAGGGAACTGGCAAATTACTGAGGTTAGAGAGTTTGCTTTATGGTTGCGATGTACTCAGCATCTGTGCAAACTTGAGCTTTCAAACCTGGGGGGGAAAACCCACATTTTTTTCCAACGGGCACTTGCCAGGGAGATAGTATTTTTCTTCTGAAGTGTGTGGCCAGAATAAAGCGATGTGTGGAAACCTCCCATAGTCAGTTCATCTTTCAAAAAAGACAATGGACTAAAGACAACCCAGGTAAGATTTTTTTTTTTTTTTTTCTAGCCTGGATTCAAAGATTTGTCTTTTTTTGTTGTTGTTGAAGTGTAACTGGAATTACAGATTATAAAGCTTGCTGCTGTCTTCATACAGATGTATTTCACTTGTGTGGGCTCCACATGTTCTGCTGGATAAAAAATGCATTGGAGAGATGAAAGAATGAGAGGTTTTAAAACTTTAATAAATACACAATGAAGACCTGACAGGAATGTCATCCAGAATCTATTTAAACAACAAATGTAATTAGTAAAACAATGTATTTTAAGGTAACATGCATTTATTTTCAAAAAAGCACTTTTTAAATTATGATATGCAAACATAATTGAGACTAAACTGGAAGTTATTTCTGACATACCCATTACCTTTTTAGAGTCCAAACAAACCAACAACAGTCTTACTTTGTTAGATCTCGTCTGTTGAAAGGGGTAGAAAGAACTGGCCTAGCACATGAGATGCTGGCCTGAGATTAATCCCTATCTGAAAAGGAGTAGGTCACTTAAACTTGCTCTGCATCTCACTCCTCATCTGCAAAGCTATGATAAAGTGTCATTATCCCTACCCTACAGATAATGACCAAAAGTTACATAAATACAGGCTTCTGATGGTAAACAGAGTACCTAGGAGGACCTCTGAGCAAGTGACATGCTTCTGGGCAGGCTTTGATGGACTTAACCTCTGAATGGGCTTGGGTTCCTTTTGTTTTTTGAGGAGACTCCTATGCTACTAATTTAGCCTGCAGTTCAGAGCAGTTGTTTATACACTGCCTTCCCCCTCGAAGCATTTCATACCTAAGCCGAGCTTGTGTCTGTGTAAAGGTGCCTGGTGTGCAGCCCTCTGAGGAATGAGAGCGCAGTCAATTTAAGTGAGTTGAACAAAACATTGAAATTTGAAGATGGTATTTCTAAATGGAAACCGTACCACAGATTTCATATGCTTTCACTTAAATTACTGTCCCTCATTAAATGGTAACAGTTTGAGAGCAGTCTGCTCTTACCAGATGAACTACTGATTCAGTAACAACTCGAGAGGGTGCATCATCTTCTGAATCATCGTATCCTCCCGTGCCACGGGAGGGTTACATAGCAATACAGTCTAACTTTGGTTAGTTCTGAGATTCCATGAACTGATTACCTGGTTTTACCTTTTCATACAGTAACTTACATGGAAGTTAGTCTTCAGAGCCAGCAATGCAATTTTAGCTGTTTCATTAACTGATTTGCTCCTCTGTATTTAAATGAAGATCTCAATTTACACTTGGGTTTAAAAATGTGCCTCACAGTATTCAGCTAACATGTATCATATAAAAAGATGGCTTGAGAAAACCCTCTCTTTCAGGAACAGTGTGTTCCCTTCTATTGTCTGTTGAAGAAATACTATCCCTAAGAAATAATATTCCAACTACATAAGATTTTTTTAAAAAAATAGAAAGGCATCCTTTCCGAACAGCAGCATGTGCCCATGGTGATTTTACAATATAGTTTCATATTGCACAGTCCTCCTACAGTTTTTCCTTCTGCTGAAAAATGGTTTCAGAACTGGTCGTCGGAGAGCAGAAGTCAAGTTGTGTAGAGATTGCCCATTACTGATATCCAGGAAGTGGTAACTTCTGTCCTTCCTTTGCTTCAAAAAAGGTGTAAGAGAGGGTGATCAAATCAACTTTAGCCATTTTAGGGTCCTCTACAAATTCTGGATCAATGTAAAAAAAGACAGGCATGTCCACTTCCTCTTGAGGATTTAGCCGCTGTTCTTCAAAGCAAAAACACTGCACAGGGAGGAAAAAAAAAAAAAACAGACAATCAATAGCTATGGTAAACTTTATCTATGCCAAAATGAGAGAAAGCTTCATCTTTTTTAAGATAACTCTCATTTCTTGTACATCCCTAAAATCCTGGGGAGGATCAACCATATGAGCAACAAGACAGCAGTTCTGTTCCTCTTGTGTTACAGGAAAAAAAGATTAGCTTTCAATGAAGCGTCCAAGCGTGCAAATGGGCCAGGCTAGCTCACATCCTTACCACCCGCCCTCCGAGTCAGTGGGACTGAATACCACGTACTCGGGAGCCACTCGAAGGGGATGTGTACTGCAGCTTGTTGTGAAGACAGTAAGGCCAAGAACAAACTCACGCACTGCCACTGGAAAAAATCAAGGTGGTATTTTAAAATGTTGGCATACGAAGAATGGTATCCAGAATCGAAATTAGAAAAGTTAATTTACGGATAATGACTCTCATTCATGTAAAGGAAAATGTAACCTTTGCTTTGTTGACACTTACTTGTATTTTATTGAAATACTGTCCTGCTTCAAAGGGTATTACGTTGTAGGTAGAGATTCCAATTACTGGTTTGTCAGTAGGATTTTTCGCTTTATAAAATGCCAGTGCGGTCTCTCCTGGTACCACCTGTATAAAGTAATTGCACAGTGATTTTTAATCCACTGCAGCCCTCCACCCCTCAGAGTTCTTTGGACTTTAGCTAGAATTAGTTCTAGCTAATTAGTTAGAATTAGCTTAGAATTAATCTAGAATTAGCTTCTCTCTTGCTGTTTCAAGTTTCTACTTCGCTACTTCAGAAATACTTGGCTTACAGGCAGTTCACCCCCATTCAAAATTTAAAGCACCAATAATGTTACATGTGTACATGTTTAATCTTACCCAGTTTGCCAGTGAGAATTCTATTGTTCTCAGCAGTTTAGCAGCATACACAGCTTTTTTTGGACATACAGATTTATATATGGTGTACATTTAATTTTTGAGGTTATAATTCAGTGCTGGACTCAGAAGCCAATTGAGAAGCATGAGTCCTTTGGAGTTTTTAGTAAGAACTAATTTTAAACAGTAAAGTTAGATTAAAATGTTCATTTTTTTTTTTAAAAAGCCCTACAAGGATAGAGGCAAGAAAGTACTAGGGGGAAAGTCTGGCAAACCCCCACAGATTTAGATACACAGCTACACCGTATATTTTTTTAATACATATACACACACCCTTTATGGTGTATATAAAATTATTAACGGGAAGTACGGTGGAAGTGGCCAGGATTACATAGAATCATAGAATGTTTTGGGTTGGAAGGGACCCCTAGAGGTCATCTAGTCCCACCCCCCTGCAGGGAGCAGGGACACCTTTAACCAGATCAGGTTGCTCAAAGCCCCGTCCAACCTGGCTGTGAATGTTTTCCAGGGATGGGGCCTCCACCACCTCTCTGGGCAACCTCTTCCAGTGTTTCACCACCCTCGTTGTAAAGAATTTCCTCCTTATATCCAGTCTAAGCCTACCCTGGTTTAGTTTAAAACCATTACCCCTGTCCTGTCACAGCTGGCCCTACTAAAAAGATTATCCCCATCTTTCCTATAGGCCCCCTTTAGGTACTGAAAGGCCGTAATCAGGTCTCCCCGCAGCCTTCTCTTCTCCAGGCTGAACAAGCCCAACTCCCTCAGCCTGTCCTCATAAGAGAGGTGCTCCAGCCCTCGGATCATTTTTGTGGCCCTCCTCTGGCCCCGCTCCAACACTTCCATGTCCTTCTTGTGCTGAGGGCTCCAGAGCTGGACGCAGTACTCAGGTGAGGTCTCACCAGAGCAGAGTAGAGGGGCAGAATCCCCTCCCTTGAGCTGCTGGCCACGCTTCTCCTGATACAGCCCAGGGTACGGTTGGCCTTCTGGGCTGCCAGCGCACGTTGCTGGCTCATGTCCAGCTTTTCACCCCAGCACCCCCAAGTCCCTCTCGGCAGGGCTGCTCTCGATCCTTTCTTCCCCCAGCCTGTACTGATGGGGGTTACCCCGACCCAGGTGCAGGACCTTGCACTTGGCCTTGTTGAACCTCATGAGGTTCACACAGGCCCACCTCTCCAGCCTGTCCAGGTCTCTCTGGATGACATCCCGTCCTTAACATGCTCCCAGTTGTCTGTTTTTCCAGACCCAGGGCCCAGATATGCAGGGACCGGCACGATCAGGATGCAAGGTGACTGCAAGGTGACTGCCCGGTAGCAGGCAGAGCCCGAGGCTCTCAGCGCCGGGGCACGCGGGTCTGTGCGAGGGTGCAAGCGAAGCCACTCACGTAGATCTCGCTCTGCTGGGGTTTGAAGTTCCACTGGATGCTGGAATGCACGTCCGCGTTGAACGTGACCCTGATGACCCGCTCCCTCACCGGCTCCATGCTCTCGATCTGATCCGAGCTGTGCCCGGCGCCCGTCGTTCCGCCCAGCCCCGTGGCCTGAAGGAGAGGGAGGGCAGTCACCGGCCCCGCCGGCGGCTCCGGCGCCCCTCGCGGGCGGGACGGAGCCGGCAGCGGCGCGGGGCCGCGGGGCGCCCCGGTACCTGGCAGTAGAGGCGGGCCCCCCCCCGGCGGCGGCGGCGATGTAGGCCAGCGCCGACCGGTTCCGGCGCCGCCATTCCTCCCCTGCCTGCGGGTGAAGGGGTTGGAGCTCCGCAGCCCGCGCGCCCCCCGCGGGGCCGCCGCCCGCCCGCCCGCCGCCGACCAGAGGCCGCCCCTTCCCCCCGGCCGGGGGCACCCACCCGCCGGTGCGGCCGGCCCCCCCCCCCCCTGCCGCGGCCCGGCCCCCCCGGGCGCGCCGCGCGGCGGCGGGGTGAGGCCGCGCGCCCCGCCTCCCGCCCGGCTGAGACGGCGTTCGGCGGCGGGAGGGGCCGCCGCCCGGCGCCGCCTTCCCCAGCGGGCGGGGGGGCGGGGGAGCGGGCCGGGCCGCCATCGCGCCGCCGCCGAGCGGTCGCCCGTTGCGCACCACTCTGAGGCGCGGGGGGGCTCCCGCCAGCCCCCGCCGGGTGCCTGCCTCTCCCTCCCCCGCGGGACCGCTCGGGCGGTGGCGTGCGTGTGTATCGAGGTAACTGGCGCAGCCCTGCAGGCCGGCGGGTTTTCGCAGCCCCGGGGACGCTGCCGGGCTGGTGGCCGCGGCGGGCCCCCGCGCCGGCTTTGTCCGAGCGGGGCCGGGGCGGGACGGCAGCGGGGCCCCCCGGGAGTCTGCCAGAAGCGGGTTACCCCAGCGAAGCACGGCGAGAGGGGGCGATTTTCCTCCCTGAGTCCCTCAGCCGAGGCAGCGCGGAGGAGGAGGAGGAGCGCGCTGGCGGGCGCTGGACCCGGGACCTTTCTGGCTGCTGCCCCGCGGGCTGCCGTCGCACGACCGAGCGCCTGTGAAGCCGCCTTAGCGGCCGCGTCCCGCATCTGATAGCGGGCACTGCGGTGTAAGCACAGCCGTGCGCTGCCTGGTGCCTGGGTGCTGTTAACAGAGCAGACTTCGCCCCTTTGCCCGCCTGCAGCTCTCCCCGCTCTGCGGACGCTGACACCGCTTACTCTTGTTTCCACCGGCGCTTTGGTTCGTGTTTAGTTTCCTCTCTTTGTGTGAGGGTTTGGTTTTTGTTCAGGGCACGAACGTTGGGATGCTGCAAAGTGACCGAGCGCTGTCTGTAAGCAGCAATAACTTCAGGACGGGCAAGGTCAGACAAACTCGCAAATACAATCCTTCCCATGCACCGTAACAAACTTTACTGTAGCAGTGCTTGAATTTATTGTTTGAGAGCACTGCTCTGCTCTTGTGCTGGCTCCGGTAATGTGAATCACGTGATGACCTTGGCAGCTCCTGATACCGCTTCATTTTTGCATTTAGTTGCATTGAATAAGAGAATGATAAAGTCCCGAGTGAAGCAATATTATGGCCTTTTCCTCTGTGTTTAGATGGTGTTATTTTTGACCCTTTAGTGAGAGATCTGAAAACATTTACTGCAGGAAAATTTGTGGTATTCCAAAGGGAATTTAATATCTTTATCACGCAGAAGTATATAACCTGATGAATCGGTCAGAGTGTTTTTGTGGAGGCTGACCCTGTGCACCCAGGGAGCTTACTTTGTTTTAGCCCAGGTTTGTAGTGTGTCACCGGTACCGCTAGCGCCTGTTGCCATCTTTTGCCTGTGCATTGCTCAGAGAGTTCCTTGTCCCTTGTAGCATGTCCTTAGGAGTAATACCTTTCCTGGTTCGTGGCCATGAGAGGGTTTAAGCCACACAGCTCATGAGGTCAGGGAGATTTGCTACTGATGCAAACAGATATTTTTGCATTAGAGCTTTTTTTAGTAATTTTTCAAATGATTGTAGCTCAGTATATTTAGGATTGTATTTCTTGTCAACCAATCATATGTGCTAATAAAAATACCATGTGAATTACTGGGTTTTTTTCTGCATTACTGGTACATAACCCCATTTTGCATGTGTTTTAGCCTATGTCTGTCTGTCTTATGTGAGAATCCCACAGGCACTGAATACAAGACAGTAAGTTAAAAAAAATGCGAGAAAGCAAGACACACAAAATACCATATTCAAAACAACATTCCCTGCCCAAGTAACCTTTGCTGGAAAAAAACAAGGTAGTTTTTGTCCTTAGCAGTTACGTTGCTTTATCCTGGAATTGTAATCTCTGATACTTCATTTTTTTAGAAGATTTTAATCACAGGGGATTCAGGTTTACCTTAATTCCTACCTCATAAATTAAGAAGAGATTGGGATGCTAGGTGTTTTGGTACAACATACAGTGAAGTCTGAGTTGTTAACTGCTTACTGTTTTCAGCAATGAAGTGTATCTGTTTTATCATGAAAGTTCTCTTTTCCCTCTTGATTTCAGCTACTCAGTAATAAGAGTTGTTGTCAGTGTCTGAAAATAAACAGCCATGTAAATTTCAAACAGTGGTTTCTCCTTTTTTACAGCAATTATTATCTTGGTTACGAGCCAGTGCTTCATGTGTCAGAACTCTTCATTTTGAACTTTTATTAAAATAGTGCACCTAAGAAGATGTCCAGTACAGATCCCCTAACAAATACAGATAAAAAGTAAGTACTTTTTCTTTTTTCCCCGCACACAGGAGTACAACAATTACTGGATTGTAATACGAAAATTCTTACAGTTTCATTAGTAGGATCTTGTTTTGATGAAGTCTTAAAGAAACATAACTTTGATATTGAAACAGTCTGAAGCAACATCTTAGCAAAACTTATACCAACACCAACGAATTTACACATAAAGGGAAGAAATAGCTCTTAAACTTTTCATTAAGTTAATCAGCACTTTGTTTGGACTGGTTCTGTGGAGATAAAAACCTCACATAGAAATTCCTTAATGCTTCTGCAGCTATGAAAACATAAGGTATACAGCAAATTACTTCCTTGTACATACGGGGTAACTACAGTAACATAAGACGCTGTATGGAGTTTATGTATTATAATGCACTACTTTTTCAGAATACTATGCAGGTCTTTAATATTTTATATGTAGTACTTTGGAACCATCTTATTTTTTACCAACGCCCTGGGTTATATCATGGTAATTATATTCATTCTATAAACCGTAATGTTATCCACTTAGAAGTTGGATCAGATTCTAAATGGCGAACTTGGAGTAAATCGTGATTGAAAAATGTTAACCCTTCCCAAACTGCTTAGTAGCCATGCCAACGCTGTCATCAAAACTGTAATTAAAAACAGGCACAGACAGCTCTTGCTGGACCATCACGTTGGCTGTGCTTGTGCAGTACAATCAAGCAAATAGTATTCAGAAGTGCTGTCAAACAATGTAGCATAGATTTTGGATTATGCCGCTTCATAAATAACTTGATTTTTTTTTTTGAAAAATAAAGCCACAAAACATTAAAAAAAATGAACTTGCTTTTTACTGGGAGCTGAAGAAGCAAACACTCTGCTTAACCGATGGAAATACGGGGTATGTAATACGAAGATACATCTTTAAAACAGCTCTGGCTTGCTAGATTGATGTGGAAGGCATATGAGTAGTTACTGGATGACTGTATTCCAAAAAATTTTTCACATAGGAGATGAACATGAAAGGTCTAACTGCACTTCAGCTACATGATGATGGAAGACTGTAATTTTCTATAGTTATTTTTTTTCTGGCAGACAGTATCAATGCACAGTGCTCCAAGAATGTACATGGTTATATGTTAATTGAGGTTTACCTAAACTTTAAATAATACCTTTCTTCTCTGCACAAGGGGTTAGCCTCAAACCATTCATGCTTCTCCACAATTACAACATTGCTCGAGTTTTTTTTTTTAATCTTTAACGGTAGCCATATGATGGTGTTTGTTTTCTTTTAATCTTTATGACCTAATCAGCAAAATATATTTTGAATAATTAGTGGGTTTGGATAGATCAGAAGTGGTTGTTCATGCTATGTGACACAGCGTTCTCTTGGCTGTTGTCCTTCAGTGTCATCATAAATTGTTGCCTTTTAGCATTAGTGAACCTGAAAGGCTCCAGCTGCGTAACCGACTTGTGTAGGATTTTTGTAAAAGATCTTAGTTTTATTTATAACTAAAAGATCTTGTGAATCTTGCTTCCAAAGATTCTGCAAATCTTTTTGTCATCTGCTAAATTATCCTGTAGTCCATCTCAGTTGCTAAAGCATTACAAAACTTCCTTTGGGAACGGTGAGTCATAATTAACAATGTTGCCAGAATAGAATACTTTACTAGCTGTTTGACAAAGAATCTTAGTTTGTTTGCTGCATAAAGTAACAAATGATATCTCTTGAGAATTTAGTCTTACTTATTGATACTGGGGTTTATGGGGGTTTAAGTTGTTACAGCATTCCTAGATCTTTCCTGAAGTAAAAAGTAATCTGTGTTGCCCTGAGTATGTTCTCAAAAGGCAGAGGACTTGCAAAAGAAGCAGTAATAGCATTTTTTCTGTATGAGTCCTTTAGAAAGACTAAAATCAGCGCCGCAGCAGAATTTTAAGGTAAAGAAGGATAGAAGCCTTGGGGGTGAGGTCAGGAAGCTGAACCCTGCATAGTTTACTTTGAAGAAGGGATGGAGGAGCAATTGTTTGGACAAATGATATATTACTGTTAATAACTAATAAAAAGAGGTGGGAGCAGTAAGAAGCTTAATACTACTTTATGTCTGCTTAAATTGTTGGGACATTTGTCATGTCTGGTTTAATAAAAAAAAATAAAAATAATTTTTTGCTTTTTAATAATGGAAATGCATAGCCTTAAGTCATACTTTTAAGGGGGACAGGGAGGATGTTTCTGCTGTAGAAAACGACACTGGATACAAGCCTTATTGGTCTGAGTGATTTGTTTTGATAAATGTTCCTGATACTGACCACAAATTGAATTCCACTGGTGTTAAGAACAGTGACAATTTTGTTGGAGAAAGGCTACTGGATTTTATCTTCTGTAACCTTGCCTGGAGCAAATCTAATTGATACGATGCTTAAAATATCAACGGCTTTTCTTTCCTCAGACTGTAATGCCAGTAACACCAGCAGAGTTAAACTGATTGAGGAAAGACTACAAAGGGCCAAATTTTCATCACTGAATGGATGTGAGCAATCCAAAGGATGCCAGTGGCGCTCTTCGCCTTTCAGGAACTGGGAAGGCTGCTCTGTGTTCCCACATCCATCACTGATCTGCTCCTTAATCTGCAGTGGGTCACTTCACCCTGCCGCCCCTCTTGCGTGTGCGGATTGCAGGCTCTAGGGACTGGCCTCAGTATATGTGAACGCTGCAGAGCACGTTGCCTATGAGCAAAAAGATCCTTTCCCCAGAACAATTACATGCTAGTGAAACCACAGTCACTACGACTTTAAAAAAAAAAAAAAAAAAGGTGCATGAGAGAAGCATATGCATTCCTCACACAGCCAAGCCGTCCTGCTGTGCAGCTCTAGACGCTGACAGATGCTGTCTCATCACGGGGTTACTCCCTGCTTTAGAGAGGATTCACCTTTCTACTTAAACAAAGCCCTCAGTGAACACAGAACATTTAGTTTCCATTTTAAACTGTAATCTATTCAAGATCTTTTAGAAAGAGGGGGATAATAGGAATGCATCTTCTGATGCAAGCCTGAAAGAAAATAGTAGTTAACCAAACTGGTGTCAGGTGCACAGAACTTCTGAAAATTGGTGTATTTCCTCAAGACCACGCCTCGTATCAGAAAAAAGTCTTAACCTCTGGAAATAGTGGTGTCTTTTTTACTTTCTCAGCTAGATTATTCTCAGTGTAATGATACAAATTCACCATTTTTATTTGCTTTCCCGAAAACCCAGATGTGTCAGCTTCCATTTCTAGAGAAAATAGGTAACCCAAGTTCTGCATTAAATATGGAAAGACTGAAAACCAAGTTAAAGCGTGACACAAGTCAATACCATGATTGGAAATGCAAAGTAATAGCATAATGGCATTTGTTTCATTAATGCTTTCAGTCTGTCCGCTTTGTTGGCTTTCCCTTTTGTGTGTGGATGTACATAATCCAGTCTGCTAGGAAGATTGCTTTAGAAAGGTCATGAGTTATTGCTTTTGACCTTGTTTGCAGGGAACATGTAAATAAATTATTGGAAGAACAGGAGTAAATAAGGTTTATTTTATTTTAATCATTTGGCTTCTGCTGCTAGACATAGATTGCCTAATCACAGTTGTAAATGCATGTAAATTTTCTCTCCTTTGCATTTTCAGTCTTTAAAGTTGCAATCAATTGCCATTTCAAACAGAGAAAAAGTAAACCTTGATAGGTGAATTAGTCCATGTGACGCAGAAGGTTTCAGAGAAGATTAAGTAGGCAGATACTCGTCTCGAGCTCTGCCCCTTTGGTTTTTTTTTAAGTTAGTAGCAGAAGTTGTCCTGCACATAACCTTTATCCAGCCGAATTGGAAACCTCCAGCATATTTTGGTTGCTTTTGTCATTGTCTTTGCTGCTGTGCTGAAGAATGTCCTTACTCTCACCAGGAGATGAAGACGAACCAGAGCGTTTTGATGGTCTTTCTCTCTTATACTGGTATGCTTAACCATTAGGTTCTGACGGCATTTTTCTAGTCTGTAATTGGGAAAAGTACAGTAAAGATAATTTAAAAGCTGTAGCCATTTTCAGCTTCTTTTTTATTTTCATAAGCAGCCAGAGTTTATCGTGTAGATTTTTGTTAAAGTGTCAAGTAATATCTCTTTTGTGAGGGAAGAGTATTATTCTTCCATTGATAAAGCTAGATAAATATTTGTTTGTGGACACAAATGACTAATAATTCCTCAGGAATGCAGTTCAGAAGAATATCTGGAGCCGTATGTTCTGATAAGTCTCTAGCGGTTATAAAGCTGTGGAACGTGGAACTTCCTTGCGTAAGCTCATAAAAAGTAACAGAAAAAATGTATCAAGGATTTCATTTTAATTGCCTTTGCTAGAACGTACACAAAATTGTACGCACTTAGTCTGCTGGCATCTAGTCTACTGGACTTCAGTTGGAGTGTCTAGTTTAATATTTTTTCAATAATTTCAGTGTAACAAATCTCTAGTGTGCATTTCGTAGAGTCTTGCTTGTTTATTTCGGCTGTTGCCTCACATCTTTTCTTCTCTGTGTGCTAAAAGCTTCCTTACGAGTATTTTTGCATGACTTCTTGAGGAATGAGCAGTGACATCTGATTATTAAATTTGCATCTTTTTCTGCAAATTATTTTTTGTTACTTCTGCCAATTGGTTTAGAAACCTATTTCCTTATTTATACTGTTGAGCATATTTCTACTGGTTTTGAGGAAGTATTCAAACATTTAATGAATATTAAATAACAATAACATGGAAGAAATGTTGGATGGGCGCTAAATCCAAATCTTTATGTAGTGAAACTGCAAAAGCCATGTGTGTTTTAGTAGAACTGTAACAAGCAGCTTGACTTGAAGATCCATCTCTTAAGTTATATGGGAGAAAAACTAACACCAAAAGCCAGCAAGATGTGATATGCTAAAGAACTCAGAGAGTTTGAAGATCCTTGTCTTTACTTTGTGTGTGATAAAGTCATTTTAAACTTCATGTATTGGAGGGATTTTGTCATTAGAGTATAAACACAATTGAATGGCTTGTAAGGGTGTCTGTTCAAAGTGCCAGTCCTTCCTGATTGTAGATGGCAACAAAATTGTGATAATTTCACTGGTTTAGAGATGCCTTACTCCTCTCCATTGTGAATAATTAGTTTGTATATTGTCTGCATCCTCTTTCTCAGGATCCATTTTTTGTTAGTTAGGATCGATTTTGTAGTAATGCAAAATACTCTGCTGTTGTCGTATAGAAGTAGTTGATGAAAAAGTTTTGTTAGCGAAATAGCAGGCTTAAGAATTTATTCTTCCTTTCAGACTGATTAAGTAAAAGCAGTGCGGTTCACTTTTAGCCTTACGAAGTCTGCCTTATGCTCTGTCACGTAGTAGCAAGGTCACGTGCAGTCTTGTCAGCGGCCAAATACACTAACTGGGTTTCGTCAGTTCTTTTCAGCCTATAAAGCAAATACTGCAAGAAATACTGACATGAAAATTATACAATGTTTGAAGCATAGGCTTCCTGTTTGTTTCTCAAGATCAATTATTAGGTCTGTTCTTACGGTCAGCCTTTAGCAAAGGCTAATTTTGCAAATAGTTGGAAATTTGAGGTTGTGGAACAAATTTCCGTTTTTCAGAGCAAGTGCTTATCCCTTGCTAAAAAACTCATCCAGTTTGCTTATACCAAGGGGTGTTCTTTAGAAGCTGGATCTCTTGCCTGGTGCTAGAATTAAGGAACATTTGGACCTTCTGGATTTCTCTCATCCCTCTGGCACGGCACCTTTAAAGGACGTGTACTTTGGCTTTTGCAGAAATACCCAGTTTCCAGCATGGAGTTCAGGCTGTGCGCTGGATTTGGTTGCGTGGGAGGATTTGGGTCACTATGTCCTCCACTTTGATCTTCTTTTCTCTCCTGCTAATCAATTCTAGTTGTTCCATTTCACTTTAACATCATGCTCTAGAAAAATGCAACTCGCTGTCTAATACAGAACAATATGTAGGTCAAAGCAGAAAATCCTAAGTGGTGCTTCTGCTATTTTCTAGAAGGGAACTGGTGAGTGTTCTCCAAAAATGGTACGGTGGGACAACAAAGGAGCTATATACAACTTGGATTTTTCTATAATAATTCATCTAAATGAAAATAAAAATGGTAAAGGATAATTGGATTTATAGGAATTCTTAACACTTTGCATTCTCAGAGCAGTGTGCTGGTCATGTTTCCAATGGAACCGTAAATTTAGGTTTCAAAACTCTAATTTTACTTTGTATCTTTACTTAATTCTTTACCATTATCAACTGCCTCCAAAATACTCATCTGCCTTTAGACAATTTCTAGTGCCATCCTGGTATCTTGTCTTGGGGTGGGAGGGTACGCAGGGGAGCAGGCAATTTGGAAATAGGCCTTTTTTAAAAACAGAGAAAGAAAACAATGTTGAGTGAAGAAATGAGAGGCTATAGGGAAAAGATTATGTTCATAAATAAGCACAAGGTTATATGTTAGCTATCCTAGAAAATATTTTTGTATGTACTGTCTTAGCTGTGGTTTTGTTTTGATATTCATTACCTGATCTAAGATATTATGATGTGTTTTTCATGCCTAAATGCTAAGCTGGACCAGGTTGTAGGATTTTGTTTCTATTTAATTCTACATATACTTTATTTTACCTTACCATCTTATATTTGTTATGAGGAGATTGATTTTTCACTGGGGGGAAGGGGTGGCATGGAGGTATCAATATGAAGTTGTCAGTTTACAGAAAACTGGTTTTGGTTTGTATTAGAGTTAAAAATATGGTTGTTGCAATTTCTTCTGTATTAGCATAGTTCTACATACATTTCTGTAATTAGGGATTTAATGACTTTTATTTTATTCCTTAGGACTATTATGGGCCCTCATGGAATCAATCGAGCTGTTCACCGCATTTCTTTTTCTGATTGTCAGAATGGATTAGGTAATCAGATTGCACATTCTGTTGATTCAGAGTAAACCAAATCTGAAAGCACCTGGTGAGCTTTTCCAGTTCACACGGTCATCAGTAGAAGTTTAATTTATCTGTCTTTTATGGATTTGACTGTAAATCAATTCAGCACAGTAGGTGGAATAACCAATTTCTTGCTTGTTTCTTTTGTTTGTTCTGCAGGAGTAAAAATTATTGGAGGTTATCGGGCACAAACAGCGGAAGATTATGGGATATTCATAAAGAGAATTCTGCCCGGAGGGGTTGCTGCTGTAGATAGTAAGTAATTTAAAAAATTTTCTTATAAACATGCTGGATATAAAAAGCTGTCAGAAGTAGTCATCTTTATTTTACTTTGTGGATAAGGATATTTAAAATAGCATGGTTTAGTCAGGATTCATGATGTTGTGACTTACTTTAAGGTAGAGAAATAAAGCTTGGACCCTGCATGGCAAAAGATTTTAATACTCTTACTTCTTCAAAATGTGTTCCAATCTAGATATGGCTGGTGTGAAAGCAACTGGCCATCTTTCAGAACTGCTAAATAAGTGCTGAGATGCTGAATGTGTTTTAATGCCTAAGGGATAAGAGTGGTGTTTCCTTTACAGAACCAGTATTTTTAATAAGTTCCAGTAATTATTTTCTTACTTTTTAAACGTTTTTTTTAAGGGGTGCTTTAGATGTTCTGCGTGGAACGAACCAATTATACTAGGTAGAGTTTGCAATAATAAAGTTACGGAATATACTTCTGTCCTAGGTCTGCATATGGGACTTTTTGAGATTCCATCTGGTCTTGTGCAGAATGATCATTTAAAATAACCTAAATCTACTTCAAAAGTAATAGTTCCTAAACTTGATATTTGCAGAAGGTTAAAAATAGAATTGATGGTAAAAAATCTTTTAGATATCTTTATTAATGTATAAAAACTTAATGTGTTTATACATGGTAACTTACATATATGTTAAGAGCGAAATTCAACTGAAAGTTAATTCCACAGTTGTGAAATGTAAATTCCAATCCCACAAATATTTGTGCTATGTGTAAATAATAGAAACAGCTAAATAGCATTTATTTTCAGTGGCTATTCTGTGGTTAATAAGACTGATTGATAGTTATTAGTCTTATGACAATAGCCTAGCTTAATTAGGATCAGAACCTAATCTACTAAAAGTCAGAAGTTTGTTTATTGCATTAGATCACATAAAATTGAAAGAAAAAGCTCTGGTTTATTACCATGGTATAATATGTTCACCATTTTCTTGTTGATTCATGCGTTACTGTTGATTTCATTACCAGGCCGTTTGCTCACTGGCGACCTAATTTTGGATGTCAATGGAGAAAACTTAATTGGAGTAACTAATGAAAGGTATGTCTGTACTGATTGCTACATGTTTATTAGAGTTTGGAATATTATATGGGAGTTTTTTGGACATTGTCAACCACTTTAAAAGAGCACAACTCCACTGCGGTCATATTGAGCTGTTAGAATATTTTCTGTAACTATCTACTGGTTCAGTACCAGTGAATCTAAATGATGCAGCTAACCAGTATCATTGTAATGCAACAACAACAGAGAAATTGTTTGGAAAAATCTGTAGAATATGTTGGATGGTTTCTGTAGCTGGATCACCAGAGATCACACAGCTTAGTGTTGGTGATGTAGATTTAAAATTCGAAGAAAAATGACAGTATATATTGCTGAGGGAAATCCTGAGCAATTAGGCATACCTGAGCAGTAGTTTTCCTCTGGTGTAGGCTATTAATCCTGAAGGACGTCCAGGAAGGCAGTAGGATGGACCAAGGAGAGATGGGGACAAAAGGGAAGGGAAAGAGACGGCAATCCCAGTTTGTTCCTCACCGCAGTCTGTCTTCCGCTCAGTTCTCCAATGCTTAAGTGGGGTTGCGCTGCTGGCAAGCTTTTTTCCCTGTGTCTGGCAGTCAAAATTGTCATCTACATTAAGAATTTGTTCATTTTCCTGCTCTTCTAGAATTACTCACTGTGTGATTTTTGACAGCACCCCGGTATATTTATTTGGTTATTTTTCCCTCCCTTCCAGGGCTGTTGACATCTTGCGAACAGCATCAGCATCTAATCACATGTCTCTGCTCGTTGCCAGAGATGAAGAAGCAAAGTAAGAGAAAAGTAAAACATTGTTTTAACCTCAAAACTAATAAAAAGCCAACACTATATCTAAGGTTGGGTGGGCGGGCTTGCATGTATTTTTCTATCAGATTAGTTTTAATCACAAAATTGTACCACATGCCATGTTTTTCTGTGCAGTATTTGATACCAATTCATTCTGAGACTATTTGCATCAATTAAAGTAGCAAGCTCAGGACAATTTCAGTTTAATGAAGAGGCTTGAAATGTTATGTTACCAGCTAATGCCATTAAAAACTATTTGCTGTGATAATTTTTTAAATACTTCTCATATTTTAAAATAATAAAAAATGAGGCATATGTTAGATCAACAGTACCACAGAACTTGTATGATTTAAGCTGGTCTTGCCTTCTGAACAAAGGCAGATTTAGTTATTGTTTCCCCTCAGAAGTTTGCTTTTCAATCTTTAATGAGCTTTGAATTAGTTTAGGTAAGTAGGTTAAACTGTTCACTGCAGCAGGTAGTCCAAAATACATCCATTATAAGGACATTTATGTTAAACATTGCTTTAATCTTGCTGTCTAAAGTTAAGCATATAAACCAGTATTGAGAGAGAATCATCAGAAATGCTATCATCCAGGTCTGTAGTCCCTTTTGACTTAAATCTGTGGAGGAGACGGCTGTTGTGTAACTATATTTGATAATCATTGCAAAAGTATCTGTTATTTGCCTTTCCTGGGATGTTCCACTTACAGAGTAATCTCTCCATAAGGGAATCTTTTCTAAATTCCTTTAGCCTTTTGTCCGATTTAAGCTTCCTTTTTCTGCTCCTTTTTTTTAATTTTTTATTTGACAGACATTTAAATCACACTGTAGCCTCTGATCTCTCCTTTTTTCAGACTGTCTAGATATATGTGAGGTCCACTCTTAATCTGCTTTTATCTAAAGCATACTGACCTAGTTCCTCTAAACTCCTTGAATAATTAAAATCCATCGGTCCTTTTCCCGTTCTGGCGGTGTGCCCAATGGCCTGCGCAGAATTTGCCACTGCATACAGTCCCTCACTCAGGCACCTGCGAATTAATTTCTTGTGACTGTACATTCCTGTGCTAAAAGATTGTTTGATTTACACTCAGCTGTGTTTGTGTATGTTCTCTAGGTCTGGCATTAGTTCAATAAACTTTGTCATTTTTTTAAAAAATAATGCATCCAGCGGATTTCAACAACCTGCTGCAGTCACTGGAATTACTTGGGAATTATGTTCCCTGTAAACAGTTAATTTATGTTCTCCCTCTCTAATTCTATAATATTAATTTGCTGGTGTTTCTGTCTTACATAATTCTAGATTATTTATATTTTTAATCTGTTATCACTGAGGTAATCAGAGCTCAGATTATAAACAATTTTTAAATTACACTGCATTCAGTATTGCATTAATCAAGAGTTTTTGTTTTCTCTTTAACACATGTAATACAGGATGCACAACTTTGCCTCTTTTTTGCCGGTTTGTTACAATATGATTGGTTTCTGCAAAGAACTTCTACTTTTATTTTTTATTATTATTTTTTCAACAGCACACCTGACCAAGAATTGCCATTTATTTCATCACTTGGGGCTTTTTAAAAAAGATAATATCATGAAAAAGATAAGCAAAGCCCAAGCACATACAATATTTAATATATATTTATCCCAGATTAAATAGACTGCAGATTTCTGAGAAAGCTAAATAGTGGTTAAGAATTTGCATCTGTTTTACTCATTCTTGAATAATTAATAAATATTTCTTCTGTCCTCTAAAATGAGGTGCCACAGCTTTGTTTGCTAGTCTCTTCTGCGTTCTTGTTCAGTATAGCTGAACTAAAAGCATTCTTTGAGTATGGTATTATCTGATTCCTTCTGATATAAATAACTTAGAATCATAGAACTTCTCTGGACTGGAGTAATACCACTGTCTTGTCTGTAGTTGACTTGAATTACAAGTTTATGTTTGGAAGTCCAGGCTAAAGAGAGGTAATAATTAAGATTTTCTAACAGTAGTCCATTTCACTCATAGTCTATTGCTATTCCGTCTTTATCCTTCTGTATTACATTATCTTCTTCTTGCCTCTTCTGAGCATTTGACAAGGCTTTCCTCTTTCAGTGGAGGTTGAGCATCCTTCTTTGAGAAAGGTTAATCATGCAGTAAAAACAGCAGCAGGTTTTAAAAGGTGCATTTAAACTACTGCCAAATCCTGATGGAGAACATTTTTTTATTGCCACAGGAAAGAATTTCTTGACCTGATGGATAAGTATGGCTCTCACAGTGACACTAGCTCTGCAAGAAGCAGTCCAACACAACTATTAGCTGGTGAGAGATTGCTTTGTAGCCTGACTGTAGGACAGCAGTCATACTCGGTGGAATAGAAGCTAGCACTTAAAACTCTTCTCATTTGGGGGGAAGATATATTGGAGAAAGTGACTGGAAGTCAGGCAAAACACTTGTGTTTACGTGGACTTCAACATTTAGTTTGTAGTCTAAACATGTAACTTGAGCGGTTTGTGTGTCAGTTTCCCCAACTCTTAAAATAAATATACTATCACCTACTTTCAGCAATGTTAATGAATAATGTGAAAAGTATTTGCTACTTGTAGATTAAATGTACAATAGGATTTCAAAGTACTAATAAAAATTCGAGCTAAAATAAATTCTAAATAAATTCTAATCCTCGTGGAATTGTTGCCTAATTAGGATGCCTTTATATCGCATGAGCAATTATTCAGTTGAGATTATTTTTACACACAGTTTGAAAAAAAATCATCACTTGCTATGTTTTAAAGAGTTATTCCTGGAACCCTGGGTGGCTCACAATTCTTAGTTGTGTAGACTTAAGCTTTCTTTTGGTTATGTGCTTGCTTATAGTTTTGTCTGTTTTCTAATATGAAAATAGGCCCACTGAACTTACTTACATGAGTTGAAACTTTGTGCATTTGCCTAAATACATGATTTTTTTTTTTTCATTGTTTCTTTTCTTTAAGCAAAATCTGTAGACAGCCCTTCTTCTGGCTCATCCTCAAGATCACAGAGTCCTCAGCTGAATCCAAAGGATAATATCACGACCATCAGCAGAAATAATTCTGTCCCAGCGCTACCCCCAAAGCTTGCAAAGTAATTTCCAAAACTGGCTGTAACTCTTTTGTGTGAGCTGTAGAAAATGGTGTATTTGGGTGCTGAGAAAAACTTCAGGTTGAACACTAAGTGTTCAACTTTTTCTGGTTTTTTTTTTTTAAATCCTGTAAAGTTATAATGCCATCAATATCGCAAACTTTTCCATTTTAATAAGGTATTTTTCTTATTTAGTTTTTGTTTACATGGTGGAAGCAGATCAGATTGACTTTTGACCTTAGTGTCTCCTAATGAATTAATGCATCTGGTTTATGTATACCTAGGTGCTCTCATAAGCCTTGGATATATATAGTAGAGAGGAGCTTTTATTCTTGTCCAATAACAGATCTGTTCTTTCAGTATTTGCCCAAAGTAACAACTGAAGTTGATGATTTTTGTAGGAAGTAGGCAGTGTAATGTTTGAACACTGATATTAAATGTCCAGTATTTATATTTGTTGCTGTAATACATATTTGTGAAATCAGTAAGATAAAGATACTATATGGCTTCAGTCTTTATTGAGTATCTAGTTCTGTGAAGTAATTATACTTTTCTTTTTTCCTCTTGTAGGGATAGTGCATTTCAGATTATCTCTGTTTGCAAAGGAACAAGCCTAGGTTTGAATATTGTAGGAGGAATTAACAGAAATGAAGGGCCTTTGGTATATATTCAAGAAATTATCCCTGGTGGTGACTGTCATAAGGTAAAGACCTTTTTTCCCTCCCTTCACCTTCAGTCCTCCTGTATTTTTGCCTTCAGTTAGTACCTACTTCAGTATTTCATACAGAGAGTTATATTTTAAATACAAATTTTGTTTGTGTTTCTGCATGCTTTCTCTTTAAACAGAATTATCTCATTGCACCTTAGCATGGTTACATGGTAACTATTCATGAGTTCATTTGAGGTGAATAAAGATCTTATTCCCCCATTTACGTATGAGAAAGTAAGAAACCAACTTCTTCAAGAGGTTGCATGATGCAAGGTAAATCAGCATGTGTGGGACAAAGCTACAGATTGCATCTCTTTTTTTTTCTTGGCCATTCAAAAAACCATTTTTCCCTCGGACTTAATTTAGATGGATCCTTGCAGTCTGAAAGCGTTGTGTAGGCAAATTAGAATAAAAAATACTCTGATGATGCAGACTAATAAATGTATGAATCAGTACTGATTACCGTTTTCATTTATGACAAATGCACTATGTAAATCAGGAGGGTTTGTCAGTTTAAAAAAAATATAACAGAATTGTCAGGTTCGAGTGCACAAATCTTCTTATCCAAATGTCCCCTTTTGCATCTGGAATTATGGTTATTTTGATGTGTAGATAACCAGGTTTTGCCTCTTGCCAAGCAAGAGGGTGCGAGTTAATTTAACGAGCAACGAGTTTTGCCCCAAAACAGTCTAAATCTATTTGAGACTGAAATTTTGTTAATCCCAAAATGCCAAGACGGAAGGAAAAAATGCAATGTGTTTCCAGGACTTCTTTTAGTAGATAAATGGTAATCGTTCTTCTTTTGTTTTCTCCTATTTTGTTGTGGCTTCTAAAACATTTTTCTCATTGTAAACATATAATTTAAAGCCTACCATACATAATCGATATGACTGAGACACTAATTTGCATTGCGTTCTAATATTAACAAAATTAGAGGTAATTTCCCAATCTGGGTTGTCCTGTTTGAGAAACCGAAGTAGCAAGCATATTTTAAGTCTCTGCCACATGAGGGCAGCATTGAAATGGCTATCTTTAAATAGGCTGGATGCAAGTGAAATAGATCTACAGCTTCTTTCCTTAATCAAAACCAAAACACTAAGTGACAAAAAAAATATAGCAAAGTGCTATCATAGGTTTGAAATAATACAGGTAAAATTATGGCATGTGGGTATTAAATACATAAAATTATACTGGTCTTGAAAAGGTATTTTACTTATTTGCTATGTATCTTGTTCCGTATACTGTTTGTTTCACATGGTCAGATTGGTTCTGTGATTAATTTCTTAAGAGCTGATGAACACAGACACGTTACATGTAATTTAGTGTGTGTTACATTAGACAAATGTCATAGAATCATAGAATGTTTTGGGTTGGAAGGGACCCCTAGAGGTCATCTAGTCCCACCCCCCTGCAGGGAGCAGGGACACCTTTAACCAGATCAGGTTGCTCAAAGCCCCGTCCAACCTGGCTGTGAATGTTTTCCAGGGATGGGGCCTCCACCACCTCTCTGGGCAACCTCTTCCAGTGTTTTACCACCCTCATTGTAAAGAATTTCTTCCTTATATCCAGTCTAAACCTACCCTGCTTCAGTTTAAAGCCATTACCCCTTGTCCTGTCACAGCTGGCCCTACTAAAAAGATTTTCCCCATCTTTCCTATAGGCCCCCTTTAGGTACTGAAAGGCCGTAATCAGGTCTCCCCGCAGCCTTCTCTTCTCCAGGCTGAACAAGCCCAACTCCCTCAGCCTGGCCTCATAGGAGAGGGGCTCCAGCCCTCAGATCATTTTTGTCATAACTCTGTAACCATAGGTGAATTACATGTATGTTCGGTTAAATTGCTGAGACCTCTTTTAAAATGTGAGTAAAGAAAGCTTTATCTTAGTGTGAAATCTGGCCTAGCATGTTTAAAGTCTTGTCTTACAGTCTCTGAGACGGAAGTGTGATATGTTCCTGCGTTGGTAGAAAGTTTGCGATGAATTCAACAGAAGCACAAAGTAGACAATATTATTTCTATCATGGTTTTGACTGGTGAATTCCTAATAGACTAATCTGGTTTTCTCATTAAGATTAATATGGTCTGAAGAGTCCCATGTATAGCCAAGAATATTTGGTTTTGAAATACAAATGAATCCAGCTCACACCTGAATTAATTAGTAAAGAAGCTTTCTGTAGTCAGATGGCTTAGTACTCCTTGCTGGAAAAATTACTATTTCTGGTTTGTTTATTTGTGGTTTTTTAACAGAAATATGCATCTGGGTCCAAGTTTCTTCTTTACACAATATCTGAGATCTGTTCTGTCTGATTAAGCTTTTATAATGACTGCTATCATGGTGATTAAATAATTGTTTGATCTGCTGTTTATTTCTGGAAGATCGTTAGGCAAAATGTATAGCCATTCTTGATATTTCTTTTCTTAACAGATCCAGAGGAGTATGTTAAAGTGCTGTGATTATACAGATCTTTCTATAGTGCTAGCAATTAATACAAAATTTATGGGTTTGGGTTTTTATTTGTTATTTTAGGATGGACGATTGAAGCCTGGAGATCAACTTGTATCCATAAACAAAGAGTCAATGATTGGTGTCTCCTATGAAGAGGCAAAAAGTATAATCAACAGAACAAATCTGAGGTATCTGTTACTCTCAAACACCTAACCCTCCAAAATTATTTATTACACAATATTTATGATCAGACTGTAAAATGTCATGTGTACTTAGAGAAAATGCAAGGGATATTCATTTTTTAAAAAAATACTCAATTGCAATATTATTTTGTAGAAAAAGATTCAAATGCATCTTTTAGACCTGTAAAATTATGATACTTTCATTCCTTTCAAAAGAAAAAAAAAACCTCCAAACCCACACTATGTGCTTTTTTTAATGATGGGGAATAGAGCATCCTTTTAGAAAAATAAATAAATAAAATCACACAGTGTTAGGGAAAATGTAATTGTTGCAAGAGCAGCATATAATCTTATGAATGGTATAGCATATAATGTGTTGAAACTTTTTTAATTTTAATTTTAGGTTTGAAAGTTTCTGGGAGATAGCTTTTATCAGACAAAAACTTATTCCCAGTTATTCAGAGAATCTGCAACGTCCTTCCAGTCTCTTAACGTCTTCTGTAGCACATGGAGAGCAACAGGCTGCAGTATTTACTCCTCTTGCATCTCCTAATGGGAAGCTTGTTTCAATGTCCACTCCAAATGCTGTGAGTATACTTATTACTCCTGTTAGTATAAAGTGAGCAAATGGTTGGTTTTCCTAATTTTATTGGAATTCCAGTATAGGGATATTTTAATTTAGTTTCCATTCTAATAAGAAAATGACTGGCTCTTTTCCCTGCACAATATTAATTCTTTGGAATAGCAAGACTTTTCCAGAAGACATGATGTAACAGTAGAGTAAACCACACTGAAGTTATAGAAGAGATAAAGTATTCAGTGTTTACTACATATGTGTGAGTACAGTACAATCTCACAAGTTACACTTCCTCCATGATGATGAGATTTTTGCTTAAAAATCAGAGTCCTAGAATAATGTGGGGTTTCCCTCTTTCTTTCAGCTAAGCAACAATTGTTGTTTTAATTCATACAGCTCACCATTAGTGTACAGTAATGTTGACCATAAGAAAGAAGATTTTAAAACTATTCTATTATCTTAATTTAAAAAAAAAATCATTTTCAATTTATCACATTTTTAGAACTAAATAAAGTATTGTCTTTGAACTAGGAAGAATAAAATGTTCCATGTCAAACACAAAGTCGAAACAGTGATTCTCAATTGTTCTGTTTGTACTTAAAATTCTTGCCCCTTATATCTTTCCTGTTAGAGATAGAAACATTGAAACAGGTTGCCTAGAGAGGCTGTGCTGTCTTAATCTAAGATATTTAAAACCTAACTAAAGTTTTGATAAGGCCCTGGTCTAAGGTTTTTTTTATTGGCATTCCTTGTCACCACACCACCTCCCATGCCTTCTATTTTCCCTTAGGGTTGTTTTGATCTATCCAGCCCTTTTTCTCCCCCTGGTCTTCCTTCCTCTCCCTCTCTTTTACATTAATGTGTGTTTCTAGTTTGGCTTGTGATCTGCTTTAGAAATTATATTTCATGATGTTCGATTTTTTTTTTTTTCCATAGATGGAAACTGCAGTCAGGATGGGAGAGCATTCTCCAATTGCTTCTCTAGACAGCAGTCCTACTGATGTGTCTGCCACTGGTAAATGCTGATTTAATTCCTTGCCACCCTTTTTCCTCAATAACTGTTATACAGAAAATAGTACCTAGTAAGACTCAATCGTCTTTAAAAAGAAGAATATTGCACTATTTTTGTAGTACTAAAAAAGAGACTGAGATCAATGGATTGTTTAGTAGCTTCTGTGAAAAATAACTTACATTGTGTTTAACAAACAGCTGAAACCAAACAAAAATGAGTGATCACAACATTTGCTATACAGCAGTAATATTAATAGACTCAGTAGAAACCAGATAATGAAGACTCATATATAGATCAAGATGAGGTTGCCATGGAAACTGTGCTTTCTTGATTCGATGAAATTCTGTGGATGTATACTGCTTGCACTTTTTTTTTTTTTTTTAAATCAGAGCAGCATATTGGAAGGATAGAAATAACACGCAGACCTCTTTTAGCAGTTTTTCAATTAATAACAAATAGAATATATGTGTGTATATTTGAGAGTCATGACATTCAAACAAAGATAATAGTCACTTTGATCATATCTCTAAATATTTATTTTGAAAACAACACTAGGGAAAAATAGAGTTTGTAGAATTTGGTCAGAACCAAATGTGAACTGAACAATTGTAATTCCTTTGGGAAACAAATATGTGTTGTATTTATAAACAGTGAAAATGCAGTAGTCTGACGTACTCATGAGGGTGTCGATTGACACAGTAATATAACTGATTCTGTTCTGTATTTCTATATGAAGACCAGAACTTCTTTTTCTTCAGGCAGTAGTAAGTAAGCATAACCTGTGCTTCTCAACCTGATGTCTAATATACTGAGAAGAGGAAGGACAAACATACAGGATCTGATTCATTCCAGATGTTGCTCCACTGATGTTTTTTAAATTGTACCTGCATTTATTATGGCCCATATTAGATATCCTCATTTTAAATGAAATGGTCTCCATATTGCAAACCTGACCGGTTGGCTTCCTTCCTTGAAGGGTGAGCTGACTGAATGAACTTTTGAAACTGGAAAGGTTGTAGTGTTGAATACACCTGGAGTTTAATGATCACACTTTTTTTTTTCATATTGATCATGAAAAACACCACAGCTAAATCAGAGGAACAAGACAAAAGGCTATTTTTTAATATATTCAGAATGTAAGACTCTTGTTTAATATAATGCAATACACAGGAGCTTCACTGTTGCTTAAAGAGACCAAGAAGGCCACAGTTTCTTAACATACCTGAAAAACGTAGCTAGTAGAGTGGAAAGCAGAAATACTTGCAGCTCCTTGTCTTTTTTCCTTTAGTCTTATTTAATAGCCCATCCCCAAGCTGCCACTTGTCTCATGCTGCCCTTTTTCAAGGATAACCTTTCAAAGGTAACCTTGAAAAATTAAAGTAGCTCTTAGATTTTTTTTTTTTTTAAATGCTGCAAGGAAAATCAGCATAGGTTTGAGAAATTCTTGCACAAACTCATACATGAGGCTTTTTCATTCTGAGTTGAAAGGAAGGGTGCCAATTCAGCTGAGGTTCTAGCCCGCTGTCTTCAGAATTTAATATAGCATGTGAGAGGTGTTAGTGTCAGAGATTTTCAAGATGTTTTGGTTTATGCTTTTGGCATGTAAAGAGAATGTAAATTACTTTGAGCTTGGAAACAGATATGCTGTGAAACTAAAAAAAAAAAAAAAAAAGAATTCTATGTGATTCCTTCTGTTCCTTTAGAGATACTCTTAAACTGCAAGATCCTTTAGTTTTAAAAAGCTGCTCTTGGATTCAGTACCTTTCTAGTCCATTAATGAAATAATGACTTAAGATCTACAATATATTTATAAATAATGAACGCAAGCAAGTATTCTATTTTCTTCTGCAAAAAAACAAGTCAATGAATTTGTTCTATTTACACACATCTACGATCCAAAGAAACTGATAGCTAACTGCTCCTATTGCCTCCTGTATGTGATCGAAGGCTTCCAAAGGTTGGTGCTTCTTGTGGTCTATGCACAGGTGTGTCTGGAACACGACAAAGCTGTGACTGCATTTCTTGAGTTCCATTAAAACTAAGCACGCACACCAAAAAAAAAAGCAATTACTCTGAAATCTTGCATATGGACTGCTTAGTACTACTAGCTGCTTTTCCTTTCCTCAGCTTAATCATTTGTGTATGTTGAAAATAAAATAGATGCACGCTAAGTTATTAATGCAGTTAGCTAAAATTATGCAAACTTGTTGTGTTTCTGACTATAAGGACTGGAGAGGAGGGGATGATGGCTTAATGGATGGTAGTTCTTGGAAAATAGTTCTGCCCCAGGAGGAGCCTGCCAGAATTCAGCCTAAGCTACCCCCATACAGCCCTTAGTTCGCAACAGGTCGTTCCCTCTCTTTCCACAGTGTTTTCTAGACCACTAGACACGCTTTTGGGAGCTGTAGATTATGCTGAGGATGTGTCTTGAAGGTCCTTCTCAGAATTCACAAGTGTGTTCCCCATTCTGTTTCCAGAGTAACTGTGTATCTCTGAGAGAAGAGAAAATACCACGAGTATAAGCCATATGCTTGATGAATTGCTCAAAGTTATTCCCGGTTTCTTTCTGCTAATTTGCTACTTGTCACTTTTTGATGTGAAAAAATACTTTTAAGTGATCGATACCTACAGTTTTTGTTTATTACAACTATGTCCTTTAAAAAAAAAAGTCAATCTAAATATTAACATAAATATTAACGTTTATTTGTGGCAAGTGGGTATTTAGCTGACATCCATTTGATGAGCAGAGCTTCAGAACAAATTTTCAAAGCAATAGTTACAATTGTATCATTATTTAATTTTAATTTTTTTCTTCTCAGTTGTTGCCCCCAGCCAGACTGATGATTATGAGCTGCAAGGAAGGAACTCTACTGTCCGTCTCAAAGCAGAAAAGCTGGAGAGGGTAAATACTTAGAATCTTTTGAGTTTTCCTTTCTCCCCCATCATGAAGCATGAAAAACATCTGGAGCATATTTCTAGGTTGACAAACTTTAAGGTATAAATTATACACCAAATTTTCTATTTGGATAGTTCTTTCAGGTGGCAGGCCAATATTTCATTTTATATATTGGGCAAATTACTGGTTTTGTTAATCTAATTACTGATTAACTCTTCCGGGAATCTGAACACCCCTCAGGATTTTTAAGGCAGTTATTAAGGACAAAGGGTTTTGCTTATTACACTCATCTGTATTCAAGGTTAAATAATATCTGTACATCTCTCAATTAGAAGGAAAAGTCACAGAGTGTCTCTGAAATAAAAGTGTTGTCAGTGAGAGGGTACTATGATACAAAGGCTCTTTGAAGTAGAGCTCTTTAATTACTCCTCCATGTCCCTGCAGTCATTATCCCTAGTCCTTTCCTTTTTTTTTTCTCCAAAATAAGTTTTCTCCTTCCAGGCATTGAATTATCTTGGGATTCAGCCCACAGATGAGCAGCAGCAAGCCCTAAGGCAGCAGCTTCAGAAAGATTCTAAAGAAACAGTGTCTTTTGGAGGTAATAATTTGTTAATTACCATGGAAAAATAATGAAATATAGGAATATAGAAATGATAGATAATAACCATTAATATATTTTCTGTCAGTATTGGGTTGCTACTGCAAATAAAATGATACTTTCAGGCAAGAACCTCATTTTGCTTTATAAAAATAAGCTTGGAATTCTAAAACTAAGTAATTGGAAAGCAAATCACAAATGTATCTAATTAAGAGCAGCCTTGGATATAGAAAGAGATTTGCATGGAGACCATCATGATTCTTCTGCTAGTTAAACCTAATTCTGAAGGGAATGAGTTGCTTCTGTTGGTTATGGCAATTTTGGTAGGTGACACTAACAATTTAAGAACATTTCTCGTAAACTGTGAGACATGAGTGTTCTGATGCTAAAATTGATGGAAATTTCACTTGTCCTAAAGTTTACAAAAATCAGCATCAAACACTAGTATATGAAAAATAATTTCTTTTACTTAACCATCCAAAAAGACCTTATCAAGAAAAATACTGGATCTTCCATCAGATTTTATGTGGTATGAACAAACTGACCTTCATATTTTCACTTTTCTGTCATACTGTAGCAGATTTTTTTAATATACATTCAAAATGAATGCATAATCTAAGCCATGTTGATTGAGAATGCTGTAGTGTTTGTATTTAAAACTTTCAACTTGGTCAACATAAATTTTACCAGGTCTCTGTCAGAGGACCTACAAAGGAAACTATGAGCTAGCATGAAATTTTTCCTTTTTCCTGCAGAGACACTGTGTCTTCTCTAGCAAGGTCAATTCATTGGGAAGGGCAAGTGTGCAGATTTCTTTTAATTTTTCACAGGGGTCTGCCAAACGTAGAGCATCTCTAACCAGGTGCTTTGAAGGTGAACTTCACCTTTTGTTTTCTTTTTTGCTTCACAATTTTATTCAGGGATGTTTCATCCCCGGGACCTGGTTTGAACATTTTTGTTCTTATTCTTACCAGCTTTACCAAATGTTTCTGTTCAGAAGGATGTGTCTGATTTTCATATTTTCCTTTAGAAAGCTTATGGTGGGCAGACGCTGCATTTATAAAGGAGTACACTGTGGTACTAGTAGTTGTGTTGCATCTAGTGATACTGCTACTAAACTGAACTTGTGGATCACAACAACAAAATCTAAACTGTTTTTTAGATTTCGTTGAAGTTTCAAGGAATCTGTTCTCTACGCAATTGAATGCAACAGATGATGGACAAAAATCTGTAACATTTGGGGTCAATGAAATTGCCAGCTTACTGGATTCACAGGTAAAATATGTGCCTGTACAGTGTTTAACTGTTGGGAGGAGATTATTGGAGAGCTGCTTATATTTAAGATTACTCCAAATCTTGGGCAGATGTTCAGAACAGCTCTATATCATGGTGTTCTTTAAGATAACTGAGTTTCTGTGAAGCTTTTTAAAGCAACTTACTCTGCAGAAGAGAATTCACATAATTATGTTGTGATTTGTTGTAAGGACAACAGTGATTTACTGAGGTTTCTTAATGGAATGCGTACTGCTACTACCTGTGTGAGTGATAACCAATTATTGGGCCCTGTGACTTGAACTACTGCTACAGTGAAAATCACTTGATTCTAGAGGTGACTTTAGGAAAGAGCATTTGCAGCATAGGAATACTAAAATAAAATTATGGCTTATTTAAAATATTGAAGAAAACGGGGACTATTAGTGTTGTATTCTTGGTACTTTAAAAAATATTTTTATTAATCCTTTTTAACAGGAAAAATAATTGCTCCTTTGGAATACAAGTTGGTCAGAATTTTCTTAAACATTTTTAGATTTTCAAAGCTTTAAATTATTTTAAAATTAGATTGTCCTCTTATTATATTAACAAGACCTTTTAAAGATTGTGGAAGATACAGTTAACAATACATTCTAACCTTACGGTTTTAAATACACACAGTTTGTAACCTGTGATTCTTTGGAGGATGACATGGAAAAAAAATAATCTTATTTTTATTTTTTAGATTATTCAAAAGACTGATTTCTTTTTGAGTGTATATAGCCATTTACTGGTTTTCTTTTGGATTTTTTGTGCAATTTTTGATGACTAAATAAAAAGGCAGAGCAAACAGTCCTAATTATGTTTGCAGATTGTATGCTTACAATATATTTCTGGAGAAAGTGAATTTTATTTATTATGCTGAATGCTAATGCATTTTTTAATCTGATTCACAGAGAAATGAGACCAAGCAGACATTTCACAAAAGTGAACTTGGAAGAGTGACTGATTTGCATAGCAATTTTATTTAGAAATGTGTGATCCAAGTAACCACAGTGTCTGAGCATATGCTAATACTTTCGAAATAAGTCAGAACTGGAGGATAAATTAATCTGTGTTCAAAATTAATACATATTTTCACAGACATTACAAAATACATGAGACCCAAAGCAGCAAATATATTTATTGCTTCTTAATACTCTGGGTTACCACCACTCCTGTATTCTTTTTTCACAACCCAAAAGATAAAAAATTCTGGTTGTGTATTTAGCATACCTAACTCTTGTTCTTGGACAGGACTGGAAAATTGATCCTGGGATACAGGCAATTGTACAAATTGTCTTCTGGTCCAAAAAAAAATGTTTTCTTCCTATAGATTACAAAAACAACGGGTTGACATGCCCAAAGACCTGTTCTTCAGTCTGTGCACAAACATTTTTCTTCTGAAAACTTTGTACTGAAATGAAAGAATACGGTTTACATTGAACATTGAAGTCGTGAATAATTATCCTAAGTCCCTAAATTGCTGATGTCAAAAACTGGCTATGATCATTCTATAATTGCCTCCTTTCATATGCTATTCTGTTAACAATCTACAGTCAAATACTTGATGCTGAGTGAGAAATACCCTTGGTCTGACTCGGTATGAGTATCTTCATGGTTTTATAGCACTTTTTTTTTTTTTTAACTTTGTTAGAACTTTTAACCTTCTGAAAGGTGTGTAACTACAGGCTTCTGGTCTAAGTAGGTGAATGAAAGAATGGTCGAACATACAATGTTGAAAATAACTTGATGTGAATATTAGGTTGTACAGCAATCTGTTAAAGCCACCAAAATGTCGTTATTCTGCTCATTTGTTAGGTGGCTCGGTAACAAGAGACTTAAAATGTGATTATGCAATGTTATTAACAGACATATGTTGTGGCCTAGAAACATAGTAGTTGTACAGAAGGCAGAAAGTAAATTGATAGAAGTTAAGTATTGCTACCTGTAGTTTTGATAGAGCTAATTGGGTTTTAGGAATAAAAGCTCTTTCTCTTTCAGACCTCATTATTAATTATTTCTTCATTTTTTTCTTAACAGGAAAAGTTGTCTGAGTCTGTGAATTTACAAAAACAGTTAACAGAGGAGCTACAAATAGTCAAGCAAGTATGTTGAAGTTTCTTAAAAATATAATTATTCTCTTTTATTTTTTACCATTTTTTGTGGAAGGGAAAAAGGAGCACTTCCCTCTTGATGCTCATACAGACTATACTTTCACACTGATTTCAACACAAAGTGGTTCTTTTGTTACTACAAAGCTTTTGATTAGAATTGGAGAATATTGATCCTTAAGTTTTTAGAGCAATAATACTTCTCTGCTGTTGAATTGAGGTAGGAATCATAAGACAAGCTTGGATCAGGTAAGTTGGATAATAATGTACCTTTCTGGTCTTGAGTGTTCTTGACGTGATTATGCTGTTCTTAGGCAACAGTGTGCCTAATCCACAGTTCTGACATTAGCTACTTTATATGTCAACCAGAGTTTTAAGTATGGAAAAAATAGACGCACTTGACAATTCTTCCTGATATTTACCAGGAAAAAAATGGTAGTAAGTGTGCTCTGAGGAATGTATTGTTTCTGTCTCCGTATCTATCTATAACTATGAGAGAAGAAATCAGAGTTTCTTATGGAATTTAGGCTTCTTGTGTCTCTTAAAGGAAATTTCCAATTATATGTAAGTCTCACATCATATATATCCTGGATTCAAACCCAAGTAACTTTCCTGTTTCCTGCTTCTACTGAACATCATCCTGTCAGCTCTTTTCTTCTTAGGAGCTGGCACCTTCTCTCCTGTGCTGCTACACGTGTTCCTTGTAGGTTTCTCATGGCTATCTCTTCCATCAGATGTCGTGTAAAAATGCAAGATACAGTTTAAAAATCTTTCCATGTACCGTTATCTTAAGATTATTTTTATGTTTTTTGCTTGTAACACGGTTTTGTTCAGTACCTTCATTATCACCTTTTATTCCTTGAATATAAGAGAACTGCTTGAAAGCTTTTTCCCATTAATATTGTGATGTTTCCGTCTGTACGCAGACAGCAGAGAAATATATTTGATTCTTTTGGGGGTAAAATTTAACTCAGTAATTTTGGGTAAAATTTAAGTATGTCCTATTTTAAGGGGCGTACTTCAATTTAAGAATGTTTCCATTCACTGCTGGGTGTTCACCTGTTCCTCTAGACTAGAGCAGATGTGCAGTCGATCAGTCTACGGATTAAACCTAGTACAAACTACAAGCCCCAAAATGCAAACAGTATAGACATCAGGTCCTCAGCATCGAGTGTTTCAACTTACATACCTGCTTTTAGTGGGAAAGTAGACTTGGACAAAGATGGTTTAAGATGGTGTTTTAAGTGGCGGCAATGCCCATTTTCTACCACACGAGGTCCTCGTACTTTTATTTTTCTCTCAAGTACTGTCGTGATGGTGAAGGGCAGCTTTGCAGTACAAACCTCCAGGGGATAAATACTCTGATTTTTTTAGTAAATGTTTTAAGTAACTACTGTTGAAAAGGTTCCACGTAGTGAAATGAAAGAGAAATAATAAATTGTAAGTAATTACAGCACTGTGTGACCTATTTTAGGAGATACAAGCAGGCTTTTAATGGAAATTTTAGTTCTGTTTATACTTGGTACATTTTCAAGTGTTTTACATGAAGTTCTGTAGTTCAGAACCAATGTCGACGCTGAGATCTGTGGTGATACAAAGCTTAAAAAAAAAGGGCTACAAGTTGCCATTTAAGTTATGATGATGCATTCCTGATGGAGCTGAAATCAGTGAAATGGGTTTGTGCTATTTCTATTGTCTACTAATTGTGAATCACAGAGCTTACAGCTTCATTAGGACAGGCATACAAATACTGCAGTTAATGAACTTGTTTTATTAGTACCGATTCATTAAACAGTGCTTGAATCAGTAGCTAACAAACTCTTAAGATTAGAAATATTGCTAAATCTGAAATGAGAGTAATAATTTTCTAAGATTGGTATATGACAATTAAGATATATTAATTGATATATTTTTACTTTGAGGTTGTGATACAGTGTTATCTTTGGGTCATCCTTGAAATCATACAGAAGCTGAAATTGGCACAAAACATAGAAAAGCACTTTTGAGGACCTCAAGTCTTGTCAACACTATGAATGTGAAATCTGTAATGATGTCTTCTGTCTTCCTGGGCGAGTTTGACTGTATCCTGTGCTGCCTGAAAGCCCTGGGTCATACCAACCTGAATGATCTCTTCTTTACCTAGAGGCTTTTTTTATGCAGTTATTGTCAGCTGAAGCACCTCAGCCAAACATAGTAAATGTGAAAGGTTGTAAAGATCGGATGCTGTTTGTGGCATCCCATACAGCTGGACTTGTATTTCATAGGGCTAAGATTTGCTATTTTGCTATTCTATGCTTATGTTTTCTAAGGGGAAAAGAGGTACTTTGAAGACTAGGATTTGAATGGCTGCTCTTTTGGAAGCAGTACGTGATTTATTTCACTCTGCCTGAAAGAAGTATTGGTTGGGGTGTTTTTATTAGCTTTTTTATTTTAATATATAGTGAAGATACACAAAGTTCTTTTAAACAATGTTTTCAGCATACAATTTCTGTAAAATTAATGAGTAAACATAATTGAATTGTAACTACAATTTTTCATGTAGTTAAAAGAATACCTTTGTTCCAGTGTTTCTGGTGGCTGGCATATTACTTGGATAAAACCTTCTCCTGACACTGAATTTATCCAAAGAAGAAAAAGAACCTGGCTTTGTAAGAAACCTGTACCTTGAAATTGATTCTGTAAGGATGCAGTTTCTCTCCTCCAGCCTGCAGTTTCTTATTTGTGGTAGTGGCTTCATACCAGATTAGGACAAATGGTCCCATCAGGCTCTTATATAGATGAAATATTAGCAGCTGCAGATTCCATTTCTGTTGTGTCCTCTTTCATACAAGCAGTTGAACAGGGCAAAAGAAAATGTTGCTGAAGCATGCTGTAACCCATCTGGTCTTCACTGGCGGGGGCCCCTTACCTGCCTAAGAGAACCCACCATGTCGCTGCAGTGCCAACTTCAGTAACGGGGAAACCTGATGGTGGTGTTTCCCTTTGCACCTCCCTGTGCTAGCAAACAGTCTGGATTGTCAGAAAATTTTGCTAATTCAGTTGTAGTGTGGATAACCGTTTCATCATAATGTAAGAATCCATTGTTTGTTAATTATTCCTTTAGGTCTTTCACTGTGGAAAGCTGGTCATACTTAGTCTGCTATTACAGAGAAATTAATATTCAACAATTGGGTTTCTAAAAAAACAATGGAAGGGTAAAGGCAATTCTGGATTATAAGAGATTAAACCTTTATTTCAAGGAGGTCTTATTTCAAAATGAAGACCTCCCTTTTCATTATAGCAATTTTCCCATGACTTTTCTGATGTCAGTTTATTCAAACAATTCCTATGTGTGCATTTTTAAGATGCCACCCTTTGTCAAGGCCTCTGTGTTCATTTATATTAGTCAAGCTTAACATCAGAGCATCTTTTTTGTCTCCAAGAGCCGTTTTCCTACCTGAAGCCTGTTCCTGAAGGATACCTTTGCTACTGAAGGCTACCAAATCATCCTCTGTATCAGTGGGGCCCAGCTTTTCTTGCTGTCAAGTCACACTATTTCTTACAGTGGCAAGAAAATACCCTCTACAGAGGCAGTAATTTTGACCTGTACCTCTGTAGATTCATAACTTCTTAGAAGCTCTTGTGTTCTCTGAATTGTTTCTAGGAAAAAGAACTGCTATGAGCAGCTTGCAGGAGAGGTGGATTTTTCTGGTGGTCCTGCAGCGAGTGCTTTCAGTAATGGCCCCTTGCACTGCTTTTAGTGCTGTGCAAACAGGCAACTGTAAAACCAGCTAGCTGAGGAACAAAGACATGCAGCAATAAGCTCTTGAGCAGTCTGTGTTTCCAGGTGGAGATGATCATCATCTAATGCTTTGTGCTTCCACAAGAAAAAAAAATAAAAATCATTATACTTTCTGTTAAAGTAAAGGTTATTTAAATGTCTCTCTTATCACTGTTCCTGTAACAAAAACCTCTAACCTATATAACACCAATGTCATCTGTATTCACTAATGATGTTGCTGTTTGCTACATGTGTGATTACTTTGCCTAATGCTTTATTTTCTAATAGACCAGAAGGTCCCTGGCAATCATCCAAATTGGTATTATATTGTAAATATGAGGAAGATGATGTCCTATGTATATATATATATGTTATTGAGATTGGTTTACTTATGGCCTGAAATAATAGATATTGTTTATTAAGACTAACAGAGTACAGGTTAAGAGTCATCTGAAACCGAGATTGGTAGATCATTTTACAGAAAAAACATTACAACAAAGTATAGGAAAACCTGACTTGAAGGGTATTGATTGCACAGAACAAATGCTTCCAAGTTAGGAAATCATAGAATTATATCTGCTTTTGTAAGCTTAATCGACCTCTCTAGACATTTATAGTATGACACCTGTTAAATATTAATGACTTTTTTTTCCCCCCCAAAATAAGAAGATTTGCTCATTTAGGTTTTTCAAAAACAGTGATTTCAAGCCTAATTTCTAGAAGGTTTTTTCCTACTTACTCTAGACTCCTGTGTGTTTCTCCTCTACCCCTACCTGTTTCCCTTCTGGTTCCATTCCCGACCAGGATATAGTTATAATGAGATGTACTACGTAGACTAGGAATAGGATATTCACCTAAGTATGCTTAGCTAAGGAATTTGTACAAAAAATTTCTAGCTCTGTGAATTTGTATATTTAATGCTTATAACTTTAATGATTCATAAAATTCATATAAAGTGACTTTTCTCACCGATTAATAAAAAGCTAAGGGGAAAGATGGTTTACCCATTTTGGTGCCAGTGCGCCTGTATGTCTACATTCTTGATGAGCAGTTTGTTTGTTTTTTCCTCCTGTAAACTCATCTGTTGTCCAGACCTTTAGTTTGACTTTCTACATTTACAAATCAAAGTTAACCTGAATTAATATTCAGTGGTAAAATGAATTGAGCAATATCCTTCTCAAAAGCAGATTTTACAGCATTTAGGGATTACTTTAACTGAATTAAAAGCAAACAGTTTCTAATTTCCTGTTTTCCGTACATTATTCCTATATAATTTTATATAACACTCTTCTGTGATAATACAGGATAACGATATAAAAGCAGAAACTAGGCAGAAAAATAAAACCCAGCACTTATTTTGAGAACAGCGTAGACTGAATAATTGCATTAGAAGTCCATCTGCGTGATGTGTGAACTCTGAATTGAGTGTGAATTCAGGCAATAATAATAAAATGAAATAACATCTAATGAAATACTTTTTTAGTATGGAAGTGGTGGGGCAGATTAACAGGTGCATTTCTAGAAAACCTTTCATTCAATTAGATTTACAGTAATGATAGAATTCACGATTTATTAGGAAAATTACCTCTCCCTGTAAATACTTGCTCTTTATTTGCACATCATACACTTAAAAATTAGCAACTGAGCCATCTAACCATAAATACTAAAAGGTAGCTCTAATGCCAAATGCAGTAGTTTTGGGCTAAATCTGTACTTCTTTGTTAGCTGGAGTTGTAACTTCTCAATTAAATTCTATCATCTATAGGAAGCCAAGGCAGCTGTAGAAGAGACAAGAGCCCTGCGAAGTAGGATTCATCTTGCAGAAGCTGCACAAAGGCAGGCTCGCGGAATGGAGATGGACTATGAAGAAGTAATTCGCCTATTAGAAGCTGAAATTGTAGAGCTGAAGGCTCAGCTCACTGATCATTCTGGCCAAAATAAAGTAAGAAAAGCTGTCGCCTGTTGTAGTTACCATGGTTTCCTTGCTGTTGTTGTGTATCTTGTTTTCATTTTCTTTTCCTCTGCTTTTCTAAAGTAGGTCACTGTTTGTCTTGTATTATTCAATAACTGGAATGATGCGTAGTGAAGGCAGTAATGTGAAGTGTATGAGTCTTCCTTTATCCAGATATCTTTGGGCTGGAAAAATAGGAGCTAGAAGTATATGTGGGTCATAGGCCAAAATGGCACATCTCAAGCATTAAAGCATGGAATAGTTTCTGCACTGCAGATACATTGTCTTTAAAGACTATATGCATATTTGTATGCTTTTGTATTTATGTAAAAATGGCCTTCATATTTATGTTTCTGTTAGGCAAATAATAACAATATAAAACCTAGTGCTGTTCTTAACTAAATTTAGATTTAATCAAGATAACAATTTAAATGCTACTAACAATATCCTGCCAATTTTTTTTTTAATTGAGCCTCATATTTTAAAACCACTTCATCTCCAGTGAGGCATTTCAGAACATGCTAAGGAATAAAATATTTGAGGCACTTTTAAATTTTTCCCCATAATTGCATGCAGTTTGAACAAGCGCAAACAGGTTGGCATTTGTGTGTTTACCTTCTTTTTCTCATGAAAAATGGATGTGCATATGAATTGATGAAGAGAATCTACTGAAACATTGCCTTATTTCGTCTTGAGAATTAATTCAATATTACAAGGTATTAAAAGGTAAAACTGAGCCCTGTGCTATACAAGCTTGCAAAGAAGCAAAATAGCGAGTACATGTAGCTCCCAGGGAGGAATTCCTCTCATCTAGCTGTGAGTGTGTGTAATGAGATGACTCACACCCTAGAAGTAGTTCTTTCTGAACATCTCTATGAGATGTCCCATCTTTTTTGCCAGGTATTTTTGAAGCACTGTTTGTTTTCTAGGACATGAATAAATATAAAAACTTTAAGAAATTCAGAGTGTGGGGGTTGCTTTCTTAGAGATTTGTTTCTGACACGCTAGCTTGAATTCCTGAAATTCTGAGTGAGCACTCGAATATCTGAGTTGAGATTTGATTCTCTGCATTTCTTATTCAAAATAAGCAGTACCAAGTAGGTACCAACTCTATAGTATACTCTTTGTAGTATAAAAGAGTGAGGTCCCTCTGAGGGCTTACCAGCTCCTTCTCCAATAGTGGGCAGTGAGATTACCAAAGGCAGGCTTTTTAATCAACAGATTCTTTGACATTCAGAGTGATCATGATCTGCTGCTTTGTACAATGTATACAAACAAATGTGCATACTCATTTGCTTCAAGATAATGAGCGGGGTTTGGTGGGGTTTTATAGTAGGTAGTGGGCTTTGAGAGAAGATCGCCTACAGTGACGTAAAAGTTTTTCTTTAATGATAGTGATATTTTCCTAATTTTGGAGAGTATTTTGGGCTAGATCTTCTATTCAGTGGACAGCTTAGCCAAACATACGTGCCCATATACATATGAAGGCTTTACCTGTGGTCCTCTGACACAAACAGTGCCAGGGACTCAAGCTGAAACCTTGAGCCTCCAGAACTTGATCTAATGGGGCTCACATTCTCTGCAGCTGAAGTACAGAGGGATGCATAACGCTGATCAATAGGTTATAAAAGTGCATGTAGAGAAATCTTAGGGGGTAATTTTCTCCAAGATAGGCTATAATTACTCTGTTGGCCAAAGGGTGTACAGGTACAAACTAGTGGACTGAGTCTGTTCACCTACTGGCTATTTATGCCACCCTGCTAACAGATGCTGTCACCATCAGGCTGGTACTTTTGATCCATTCATGAATCAGTTCAAACTGTCTTAAATTTCAGCCCTATCACTGTTGTTAGCTGCCAATTTCAATTTGCCTTTTTATCATTTGCCAAGATCTCTTGCAGTTTGGGAGCTGATTTACTAACAGATCAGGCATACCTGCCTCAGGAGCAGCTATGTTTTTCAGAAATGTAGAAAAGAGTGTGTATTAAACATTTCAGACATCCATTCCAATGCACACTGTGTATCTATGCGAGCCATGGGAGAAAATCATTAGAATAAAAGCCTTAAAATATCTTTCCCAGGATAACATCCAAGACTTGAGAAAGAGAGTCACAGTGCTTGACTGCCAGCTGCGAAAATCAGAATCAGCTAAGAAGACCTTTGAGGTGGCTACTGAAAAATTGCTACAATTTGTAGAGGTAACTTTGCCTTTCATTTCTAGCAATATTTTACTTGAAAAAGTTTCGTGTTGATGTTTCCGAAGAATAAACATAGTAAACTGACTATAAACTAGTTTGCAAAGATCCTTTCATTGCTAGAAATAAAGATGGTGTGTAAGTGTACAGATCCATGTAGGAATTTACTTAATCTTTATGTTTGCATTACAGTAAACAGATGGTCAGATAATTTTTTTCACTTAACTTTTCACAAACTCTTATCAATTTCTGTGAAATTCCCCAGTGGAAAAAGGCAGAAAAAGTAATATTTTATAATATTTTGAAATGTTATGAAACAAAAAAAATGATGTTATTATTTATTTCATTTAAAGGGGTTATAATATTTTTGGTTTTTACTTTTACACTTTCAGCTGGGAGAGACTAGACCGTTTTGTTACAGATCAAATGTCCCACACCCAAATAGAACATCAAATTATAAGGTGTTAATTTTTTGACTGTGTCGATTTATAAACTGTTAACTTCTTGGCTATCGCCAACAGGTTGTGCATGAAATACTATTGGATAACTCTACTTCCTCGACAGTTTTAAGGTAATGAAATGGTATACTTATTCATATTGAAATGGTAATATTAATATTGAAAAACTCTACTGTTGTTTCAAAGTCTCCAAAAACTGTCTTGTAGCTTTTTTCCTATATTTTTTGCTGTATGTTTCTGAATGGAACTTTACTGGATGAGAGGGAACAGCATGAATTATGAATTAGGCTTTCAGGATAGAGCTTCATTAAAAACCTCAGAATTCAATTAAAACAGTTAGTAATTACATTGCTATGGTTGTCTGGATGTTTCTATAAAGTAATTATAACGTGCTAAGGATTAGTTAAAGTTGCAAGGAACCTTAACAGTGGGTTATTTTTTTTATTATTATTTTTTAGATTTGCCCAAGTGATTTTGCATCATCATTAATCCAGTAGCATATAAATAAATTGATAACATGTATATCCATTTAAGTTTTATTACTTTTCTTATTTAAAAAGGTACCTAGGAATATTCAACAAGATTTAGAGAAGCCTTTGGTCCTTCAGAATATCAGCATGATTGTGTCTATATATCCCAGATAGCATTCCATTAATATTTATTTAACAGTAATTTGGTCTCTGTCCTGCCATCTTTTTCAGTAAAGCTCTCAAGGAAATCAAATCTATTTAAGTGAAGTTAGATGGAACTTTATTTCAAAAAAATCTGCAGGATCAGATCAACTATTGTACTGTAGGTGTCTGTGTTCTCATATGCTAATCCTGATCAATTAAATGCAGTTCCCATTGACGCTGCACAAGAGTGGTGTTGCATGTTTCATAAAGGTCATAGACTTTATTTTAGTAGGTGGTTTGAAGTATAAAACACAAAGCTAAGGTGGCAAACTGACTCACTAACAGTGAAGAAGATAACAATTGGGTCCCCTAAAGCAGTGTCCCTTCTTAAATGCTAATATGAAAATTACTTTTAAGTAAGTCACTTTCCTGACACCCACTGAGTTCTTGACCCTAGATTTTGAGACATGAATGTTGTTTGTATTGAACTTTTCTAATACCTTTATCATACAGACATAACTGCTTCTGCAGCAAACTAATCTGTCTGGTGGTATGAGTCTTTTTTGTTCATACAGTGAGACCAAAGCCAATCTAGAAACACACATTTACTATATTAAAAAATTTATTGTATAATCTTACAAATAAAGACTTACTATTTTTTGTTCTCTTAGTGACAGAAGAACAACATTGTCTACTAAAGCACGGTTGGGAAGGATTGGACCTACTGTCACAACAGCTCTTGCAGCAGAAGCCAGAGACCTTGCCAAGTCTGTCCGTGCCATTTTGGAAGTAGATTGTGAGTGAGTGTGTCCGTCTTTGTGGGTGTGTCTGCATGTATACACATGTATGAATAATTTCTCTCTTCCATATGTTGTGGCTTTGGGATCTTGCTTGCTAATTGAGAGTAACATGTTTCAGTTGTCATCATGTGGGGTTTTTTTTCCCAATCGTGGAAAAAGGATCCAGAGTAGAGGTTCTGTTTGGAGTAGGTTAGGACTGTGGTATAGGTGAGGGGTCCAGTGTCTTTCAGAATGGTGGAAGACCTACAAATGCAGGAAAAGGGTGGCTGCTGCTACTAAGGCTATCCCCTTTGTTTTTCTAACCCTAACTGTTACCATAACCTAAACTTACCCTACCCACAGGCAGAGCCTTCTCCTACAATTGGGCTGTTTTCATATGGTGATTTGGCCACTTTTCCATTGTGTGCTTCACCCAGTAGAATTTGTTCACTGTGTGATTTTTTTCATTTCATTCCAAGATGCTGCCTTAATTCTGGCTGCTTAAGATTTAGTTGCTACTTCCTAGGACTGATACAGAATGCAGAATGAGGAAAAACTAGAATCTGTCTAGAGTTAGAAGTGGTTTTCCCTATTAATGCCCTTAAAATAGTAAGTGCATTTCCCCCTTAACTTTAAGCAGATATCCCAGGATAGTTTATTGCATGCATTTTACCAGTGTCAATGGGTGTAATAATAATGACCTTATTTAAGTAAATTGGGTATATTTTCTAATTCACTGAAGACTGTGGAATAAATAGTAGTGAAACTTTTACAGAAAATACAGAGTAAACAAAGAACAAAAAAGTAAATTAAATAAATCTTTGTAACAAACTGTTTTGAATTACAATGAAGTCACAGAAAATTTTTGTATCATGAATACTCTTCCAGGAAAATGCATCGGGTATTTCCTTGTGTTATTTCTGATAGCATGTATGTTTTTTTGTTAATTGTCAGCTGAAAATTTCTTCTGCTTATATTAAGCCAAAGACAGGAGTTCTGTTCCTCTTCTACTATTCTTTTACTAGCTTTTAATAAGAATACAGTGGTTAATAAATCAAGAAAAAAATTATTATTCTGAGATTTAACCTGGGAGTAGGTTGACGTTTCTTAAAAGACCTAATAATTCAAAGACATACAATACATTTCATCCCATTCTAGAAGGGTTGCCTGGGCAAGTGTAAGTTCTATGCAAGCTGAAATTAGCTGCCTGTTACAGGGTGCAGTAAAGCCAACGGACAGTACTGGAGGCTTCAGTGATTTGCTGCCACAGAGCAGATCATTTAGAGATCTCTCGGTCAATTCAATTTTTCTTTTTACTTTTGTTCTTCAGTTTCCTTTCCGTTTTGCACAGTCTCTTTCCTTTTGGGTTCATCAATAGTTGGCTTTTATCTAAAAAAGACCTCGTGAAAGAAAAAATTAAAGTGTAATATTAATAATTTATTTTGGTTCTGTTAATAGCATTCATCACTCCTCCAAAAAACAATATACTGAGGACTTTCTGTAGTTCAAGACCATCTTGCTGTAAACATTAGGGGGAAGTCAGAAGTCAGCATCACATGGGATTCCAGCAGCTTGGGTTTCCTTGTCTCAAAAGACATCACTTGAAACTCATTGGTGGGAAAATTTCCATTGACCTTGATGGGCTTTGAACAAAAGTGGTGCTATAAGCTTTAATAACTCAGATACAGATCTTTCTTCCAAGATGTAAAGGATGCATCTGAGTGAGATGATTTCTCCAAGCCTTTAGAAAATCAGACCATTATTAAGGATTTTTAAAAGTGAGTTTTGAAGTCAGGAAATGCCCTTGAGGAAACAAGTCCTCCAGAGATTTTAAATATGGTATCAGTTCATCAGCAAAGAAGATAGATATTTTTATTTAAAATTGGATGTGAACCAGCAGAATAAATCATTTATAGCACTGGAGGACAGTGCAGGTTCAGTGTCAGTTCAATATGCACCTTCATCAAGCTATAATTAGAACATAAAGTTATTCCAGAGTACATTTTTTCCTGGAAAACTTAAACCAGAAAATTAATGCCAAAATGAGGAATATAAAGATTTCCAGAATCATGTAAAACTAGCAGAATTTCTTGACTGTAGTGCTCTATTTTCATACCAGAATGTTTACAAAATGTTATTTTGCTGAATTTACATGAACATGTATCAGGTAGTGTCTTAATGAAGATTTTATTGCTGTAGGGAGTGAATGTAGCCTGCAGTTTCATCTGGAGATACATGTATATCCTCAAGTCATTAACAGAAATCTGTTCCTATTGGTAAAAATTATGCCATTTCATGGCCAGTTACTGTAATAACTGCGTGCAGTTGGAAATCTAAGAAACAACAGTGATTTATTATACGCTTCACGGTTCAGATCATCGAAACGATTGTGTATTTTGATCATATTTACCTATAGTTGAGCAGACTTGTCAGTTCTAATCCAGCTTAGTTGGATTGATTTCTGAAAATAAAACAGAAATGGCCTGACACATTACAGGAGTTTTTCGAAAGCTGGTGAATTATGATTCACAATAATCACCGTATCAAAGATTTTAATATCCTTTTTACATTGTTTGGGAATTAATTCAGAAAGGGGCTGAATAAATATATTTGAGGAAAAGTTTCAAGATACGAAAAATGTCTTATTTGACATTATTTATGCAACACTTACTTATTACATTACTCTATGGTGAAGAAAGTAAAATAAGAAGATTAAAAAATTTGTTCAGAAGTGTCCAGAATATTGGAATTCGAGTGAATGAAGGAGGTGAAAAGAATAATAATGGCCAGGAGAGGAGATAATTGGTTTTCCACCGGTGAAAATGGTAGAGTTCTGTCACACCGAGTTGTTTCTATCCCACTACACAGGGAATTGAGCAAGGAAGACTTTTCGTTCTAAATGCAGCTGAATTCTAACATGTGTTTGTGTCAAACGTAATAGGTAGGATACATGTTAGAAAGCTCTGGAGCCATAGCAGGGATCCATTTTATGAACCTGAGGGTTAAAAATAGCTCTGCAGAGAAGGATTTAAAGATTGAACGTCATCCTTCTGAGTTCATTCTGATTTGGAGAGTATTACAGATAGATTTGGGCTCTGACGAGCTTGTGTATGAGATTAAAGCTTTAAAGCTCACTCTCTGTCTCAAAAAAAAAAAAGTAGTTAAGGCAGAGTAACTATTTAATAGCATACTGTCTGCAGTCCTCTCTGCCAGATTCTCACAAAATGGTTCCCATGTGATCTCCAGTTTTCTTGCAGATGGGCTGTCATTAAAAAGGGGCTTTTGTGTATGTAGCATTTCCTAATTACCATACATCAAAGAAAAAAGTATAATAGACATTACTTTGCAGTCTGAAGGTTTCCCTTTTTTTCCAGAAAGACGTCCACAACATAATAATTTTTAATGAATTCTTAAAGAGTTGAATATTTTTGAGATTGCCAAGTGTAATAAGTATAACTGAGCAACCATCATGATATATTTTATCTTCTGAATCGATCTTCTCTTTCAATATTCGCTTCATTTTGTACAACATGAAGTAAAGGAGCCCTAACTAAAAAACCTTTTTGATTCATTTACTGTACCTGTGAAACAAAGTCTAGGTGCAAAGACAAGGTTGTGGAATGTTCTTCCAAAAGAAAACTTCTTCCCTTGTTAAAGATCACCCTTGACATCAAGGTCAAAATGACATATTTATGAATTAGCCATGCAAACTGTCCTCTTCCTGCAGAATAGCATGACATTTTGCCTGAGGGAAGAGTTTTCAAGAAGTTCTGTGTATTCCTGAAAAACCTCCAAGTACATATTGCCTTGTGATAATGCTGCAGATCAGTTTTCAGCTTTGTAGGTTGAATGACAGCTATGTGAAGTCAGTTTGGCAATTCTTCAAGTGAGGACTCTGTTTAAAAAAAAGCCAGCTTGTTTTCCAGTGCTTACTACTACAGGATCCTCAAGATCCAGAAATGCAAATAAGAAAGTAATAAACAGAATAATCAAGCTCATCTCTTGAAAGATTCGTCCTTCATCTTCTTGAAAGACTGTAAGCTATTTTTAGAAACCAAGTCTTGAGAGGCCTTTCTGCTTTGTAGAATACAAGCATCTCCTGAAGACATAAAGAAAATTGCTTTCATCATACAAAGGATAATAATGCCACAGTGAAAGAACTGTAGCATTTAAAAGTAGTTGCTGGCTGCACTTAGTAGACCATATGGTGCAAATCATGCTAAAAAGAATTGAGAAAGCATTTTCTTCTTTTCTATTACAAAATTAGAAAAGAAATACACTTGGTACTGGTAATGGCCAAAATCTGATTAACCCTGGAACATACTTATCTCTTCATAAAATAGCAGGCAATTGGCATTTTTTAAATGTGCACTAGCATAATGCAGCTTTTGAGTATTTTGACTGCTGATTTCCTCACTCTGTCTCTGAAACTTCTATCCAAAAATAAAACCTTGCTCATGTTGATGTAATCCCAGGCATCAGTATCCATTAAGTGCTATGGAGCCTGCTTCTCTGCTCAGCAGGAACTCAAGCACTGCATCTTGAAATATTTTTTCCATCGTGTTCTTTTAATCTGTTGTCAGCCTGGGATCTGACACATGGCAATCATGCTGAAGTTTGCTAAAATGATCTCCAAATTAACATAGGTTCCAAAAATCCTACTTACCTTAGTGATACTGTTCTTGCTAGCACAGTCGTACATGTTTGATTATGAAGATCCTACAGGCAGAGGTTTAGTTGCCTAGTTTTTATATCCATTTTCCTTGTATGCTGGCCGTCTATAAAAAGAAGGCAATGGAAACTGCTGGAGATTAGCATCCATTAGCGCTTGTTTTCTTGATAGTTTTGATTGGTTTTGATTTTTGGACCACGGACAAAGTCTTACATCTCAGGCATTAAAAGCTGAAATATGGAATATATTCATTTCTTTAGTTTTGTAACTATATTATGGTCAATTGCCAAAACCATTCTGTATTCAGCAAAGTGTTAGTTGTCCCTTCCCATTCTTTTGACAGTGTGGGTGGAACAAAGATATAAGGTAGAGTAGCAAGTCTTTGCAAATAAAAATTTTGCTATTTTGAGAAGGGCTAATATTGTTAAGTATTCATATTTCTTTTATTTATTTGTTGCAGCCCTGGTGTGTTTGTTTACAAGATAATTAATGCCATATACATTATTACTATTTTGTTCTTGAAATTACTGATACAGCAGTGGTATAATTTTGTACAGATAATTGGCCATAGTTCATCAGGAGAGTTCTGAAAAGTTGATATGTAAGCATGGACTGTTCCCTCCCCCACTTTTCGGTTTATGTCTGTACATCAAAATCCAGATGTAATTGTAACATGGGTAGGCATACCCTGGCTAACTTGACTTTTGTTAATTGGGCTAATGGTATTAAAGATGCATTTGCAGAGGCTGAATAGTAAAATAGGAGTCTTCTGTTGACCCCAAGAATATTGTCTGATTGCTAGTGTTTGCTGAAACTCGTGCTGCTGTGTTTTTTTATATTTTTAACATCAGCAAGAGAAAATTATTTCTTGCAAGATCACCTTTGCAGGGACAATTCTGCATTGGGAGGATAGCATACCTTTAATATTCTTTCAGGTAATAAACTAGAACTGTACCTCTTCTTCCTTACTGAAAGAGTGCTTGTCAAGGAACAGCATAATGATAAGTAAAGAGATAACTCTGTGTATTCATTGTTCTGGTAAGGCCATAAATATTTCAGTGAATTACTGAAATCAGAAATAGTAGAGACCTATTAAATTATACAATGTATATCCTGAACACATCTGTACAGCTCTCCTTTATAACAGTTTTTACTAGCAAAAGAAATAAATCTTAAAATCAGTGCTGTATGCTTTAAAGATAAAGAGGTTATGTTTGTCAATTAAACGTTTTCTGAGACAGTACTTCCATTAGGAAATATTAATTTGGTGAAATTGAAAGTTTCAAAGGAATAATATGTTTTAACAACAACAACAAAAGAAGTGAGTTTTTCCAAAAGAGAATTTATCAAATATTTTATCCAGTGGAAAACTTCACAGTGTTACTAGTCCCTGGAGGTTGAACAATTTTCCCTCAAAACAAAATAGTTAATGGGAAGGTAATTGCATTTTTGTAGAAAGTAATAATATTAAGTTATTAAATGAACTTTTTACTGTTGAAGCTTTTCTGAGCAGGAATTTAAAAAAAAAAAAAAAAAGATAAATCCCAAAATTACATTGGTAATTTTGGAATATGACCTGCTTATCAGTGGGTCCTTCTACTTGCAGAATCATGCTCAATTTTGAGCTCATGGCGACTGCTCATCTTTTGCCACAGAATATTGGTACTGTATCCTCATGTAGCATCATGACATTATACCAAATGGTGTCAACTTCTCAAAAACAGTGCTCCAAAATCCATTATTCCTTATACAAGAGCAGGAGTGTAGCATGTCTTACTGTCCTCCACTGCATTCTGAAGGCAACAGGAGACATAAAACCTCTTCCTTACGTAGCAGAAGCATCTCCCGTTTTGTCCTGAATTCATAATTTACTTTCTTGTTTGCTCAGTCTCATCTAGTAGAGATAACTTAGGGCGAGACAAGATAGAGCGAGACATGCTGCTGCTGAATGCATCGCTTCATTTAGTCTCTGTGGAGCAGTGGTTTTCTGGTTTCCAGCTCTGCACAACAGAAAACTTCGTAGGAACCAGGACAGTTGTCCTCCAGTTCAACATGTGCTTGGGATTGTAGGTCCCTGCTATTCACCACCCATTGTGAGTGAGTGACGCTATGCAGAAACAGTGTCTACTGCACAAAGTGATGGTTTGTCCAAAAATTAACCTTAAGGTAGCAAGAAATGTTAATATTATTTTTTATTAAATTGCAGAGTACCCACATTTCTTTACTGATTTGAAAACTTTGCTAATACAACAAAGGAATAGAGTTTGGGAATTGAAATAAAACTTAGCAATTTTCCTTTCATATCTTCAGTGATGTAAACTGAGAATAAAACTTGACTTAATTTCAATTGTTCCAATACATAACATCAAATACCCATGAGATGAGAAGTGAATCCCTTTTGCCCTGTAATGTAGACATTGTTGAATGCGTTATTCTGAAAATGAGAATGTTTCATTAAAAAATTGATAGCTTATCAGCAACTCTTTAGATGCACTGCAAATCAAACAACAGTAAGAAACCTGAAGATGAACAACTTATGTACTTTCAGAAAAATTAAAATTCAGAGTTGCATAACAGGGAAAATGGTTTCTATAATCCTCAGAAAAAAAATCCAAACATATTTAATACAATTTTACGAGGACACAGTCTAGAATTTAAAAGCTTATTCTACATAACTGTTTACTGCAGGAAGACATTGAATTTTCTGCAAATCATTTACATTTCCAATTTTTTCTGCATTGTAAATAAGAATGAAGAGTTGTAATTTGGACAGTGTACAAGTACTGTGATTCCAAAAGGAAAATCTATCCAAGAACTTTAAAATGTTTCATTGCAACAGAAAGGAAGCGTTCCACTTGAGAAACGTAATAGTGTACAATTTTTAAAATATTTCCTATTTAGAATTAAATGAAAATGAGAGTGCATGGATAGTAAATTAAAAATGGAGCACTAGACCTGTGAGGCAAGTCCATTCTTCAGTCTGTAAATCTAATATGATCTGCTTTATTTCCATCATTTGTATACCTTGATTAAAATTATTATCCCCATTTTAAGGAGGAATTTGAGCCATGAAGCAGCAGACTGACTCATTCCTGGGGTGGGGAGGGGGGGAAGGCAAGGATTTAACAGAAGTCTTCTGAGTTAAAGAAATTAATTTCTTTCTGACTAGGCGTCATATCAATATTTCTTCCTGGAGAGTAACCTACTATTGCTGGAATCTATTACACTATGGGTAACATTCTCCTGCATTCTTAGATAACTGTCAAGTTTGATAGTGATTTATAAAAATACTTCGTTTTATCATTGCTGTATGTTATATTTCTGCAGTGCATTTTCATCGAACAAAAATGTCAGTTGGTGCCTTGACTGTGGAACGGTGTCAAGAAGCACCTTCACACTGCCTTGCCCTCTTAAAGGCTTCATTAGAAAAGGAGAATGCCTAATGAGGAAGCATAGGCTTAAGAACAGAGGCAGCCAGCACAGGCTCCATTAGAGTCTTATGAAAAAGTTTTACTGGTTTTAGTTTCTTGCCACTTTTTTATGTAATTGCTGTATTTTGGTGCTGTATGTTTGATGCTCTATTTCAGTGCTGTGTACTTGATCCGAATTAAAATTTTAATGCATGGTTATCCACATATTTCAAAGTAATTTAGAATTATAGCTGTGGTTTCCAAGCTGGAGTTTGTCAACAGCCACTGAACCACAAAACTCTTATAACTGATTTACAGCTTGTCTACAGAAACTTAGCACTTTTATGTTTGTTTCAATTACAAGATTTGTTATGACAATCTATGAGAAACTTTGGGGGTGGGTAGCCTGATGCAAAACAATTTGAGACCACTAAGCTAGAGCATCATTGCTGCTAAAATAGCAACATTTAAGTGCATACCTGTACTTAAAAGCAGTGCCTATAATATTACATAAATAAGGCCAGTGAAGCCAAATCAAGGTTCAATTAGTTTATTAGAAAGGGTGTAGACAGCAAAAAAAGTTCCACCTTTGGCTGTGTTTTTGTTGTTGGTTTGGTTTTAGTATTATTGGGGTGTGAGTTCAGATGCTATCTGACAAGCCTAAAAAACCCATACTATAAAGCCAGGATTGGTTTGGTTTTACAATAAATACCTGGAAGGAGACAAGTGAAGAGTTGTTCGGTACATAATATAATTAGAATATATTACTCCTGGAACACAAGGCATAAAAGTGCCTTGGAAATGGGAAGCAGAAGAAATGTCTGCATGTAATGTAAATGATACAGAAGTTCAGAAACTAGCACTCAGATAGTACTTCGCCACCAAGGAAATGGAAAAGATTTGGCTAGAAAGAACCTCCAGCAGTTAGGTAGTGCATCCACCTGCCTCTAGCAACATGAATTGTTTCTACGTTAATCCAAACAGTTTGGACTGCAGTTTAAGTTTGTTACTACTTGTCTTCATCCCTATAGTTATTGAAAACACCCTACTGCTTTCCTCTTTGTGGCAGCTTTTAACATATTTGAAGACCATATCGTGTCTCCACTCCATCTTCTGTTCCCCAAAATAAACTAATACCAGTTTGCTCATTTTTTCCTTACTGAGCGTGTCTTCTAGGCAGTTCATCACCCTTCTTTTTCTCTGAATTCTCTCCCATTCATCAAAATCGTATTGAGTTCTGTAGTTGAGACCTTCCTGCAGGAGACAAAAATGGAATAATAAGTTTGTTTGCTTTAATATATAGCACACCAGCTCTTACGTCCCCAGATGGTGTTCCCTTTCCCTGATAGCTTCATGTTATGATTAGTGTGAAGTTTGGGCTTTCCTGTCCTTCCACAGCCTTTGCTGCTGAACCAAAGGCTGGCCGGATGTACCCCACTTGCTTTTGCGGAGCTGATATTTGCACCTGGGGTAGTACTTAGCTCTTGTCTTTAATTGAATTACACCCTATTTATTTCAAACATTTGATCCAGTTAGTCAAGCTCTTCCAAAATTCTAATCCTGTTTTTCAATGACATTTCAAAGAAATGTCTGGTTTTTGTCTGGTTTTAAATCCCGAATTATCCCTGAACTCTCCTTACTTGGACTAAAACCCCATTTGGCTGAATGTGAGGGAGTGATGACATTATTTTCACCTAAATGGTCTTACTTGTGGGTATTGTTACAGGATCTAGAAATCAGACCCCACTTGTTTAAATTGATGTCTGAGAATCAGAACATTACAACTTGTAATTATGTACAAGCAGAGAAGCTAGATAAAAGGTGACACTAATAAGGGTGGAATAATTTTACAGCCTGATCAAATAAAAAAATGAAATTTAAAGTATCAATTATTAACAAGTTGCTAGCTGCTTTATTGGTGATTGAGCATGTATGTTATTCCCAGTGTTTCACAGCAAGGAAAAAGACAATTCAACATCTAAAGCCCGTATTTAAGACAGTTCTTTAATGTGACCTAGATTTCAGAACTCTGTTGTTGCTGCTAGAAAAGCAATTTATTCTCTCTCCATTCACTTACTTTTAATGAGAAAAGATGAGTCAGCTTTTGAATAGGCACTGTCTGTACCGACTTTCAAATCAAAACATTTTAATAATGAAAAACAAGTAAGTGATATTATTATACCTTAACATGCAGATGAGTTAACAAGATTAGTGCAGTCTCGTTAGGTTAATTTCCAGCATCTCTGAAGGAAGGCTTCATTAAAGAGCAGACCTTAAAAGTCTATGGACTCGTTTAGTTCATACTGTGACCCCACTATGAAAAAATTAATTGACTTTGTGCCTCTTCCCATACAAGTTGTACTTGCTCTCGGTAACTATGGAGACTGAAGTCAAAACTCTCCAGAATCAACAATTTTACTGGATGGTAGATACTTCCTGAATTGTCCCTCTGTTCATTTCTGTTGACATGAAGTTTAGAATTTTAAAATATTAATTATATTATGATGTTTTGACACAAGAAGGGGAAAAAAAAAAACCCTTCCAAATTTTGTAGTGCGGAGATGGGAATTGCTTGCAGTCAGAGGAAAGACACAGGTGAGCCAGGAACTGGACCTGGAGGGCTCCATCCCAGGTCACTGCCTCAGACTCAAGGCTGCCCACCCTCTTCTTTCCATCTGCAAGCACAGTTCAGACAGAGCTGGTTATTGGGAGGGGTGGGTAACCCCGTGGCTCTCGGTGGGGGTGAATGTCTGCACACCAGTCAGGGAGCCACTGCCTCATTATTTGTGGTCCCTACACATGAAGTAACCACTACAGTGTGGAGCTCAACCAAAGGAGTTGTGCGTACTTTGGCGCAGTTAATGCCGAGTTCATTTTCTGTGGCTGCACAACTACGAGCACCCTGAGCGAGCTGGGTTAAAGCTGGCGGGGGGAATGATCAGGCCTTTGTTTCGAATGTCAATGTATGCTAAAGCTCTCAGTGCTCGTCTTGTCTAAGAGGCTTGGAATGCTTTTCTGTCAGTTCCTTCAGTTGTCACATTTTTTCACTTTTTTTCAGTAAGTAGGAGTGAGAAGCTGAGGGCTAGCAGAGCTCCTTAGACATATATGGTGCACAAGTGTGATAATTTAAATGGAAAGAAGTACAGAGAAAGTTGATTGCCAAGAATGATATAGGAAGCTTTTTAAAAGTACGTTTTAAGGAGAGTTTGCAAGAGGAAAACATAATTGCTTGGTGCTTATGATGGAGACCTAAGTGAGGTACAAAATGTACGCAAGTCTCGCACTAGATCTATTACCTCATGCCATAAAGCACATGTGTCATTATCTGGGAGTTAAGGATGGAGATTTTGCCTTGCATTAGTGATTGCTACAGGTATTATGTTTGAATCCTTTACAGTTAAGGTAAAATAATATATGCTAATTTAGGCACATGGTGGATTTTTTTTTCTTCAGATTTATAACAGAAGGGGAAGGTATCTATCCTAGTTTCGAAGAACTTTTTACATTATTTTTAAAATATGGTGGCTTTAAAGTCATGTCTTACTGTAAATAAACCCCTTCTTTTATTTATGTATGGCTACAATGGTTTTTGTAACAGGCTAAAAAGATATCTTGTGTTAATGGATTTTTACAATTCTTGCTTCAAAAGGAAAAAGTATTACTTTGGTCTGTACTTACTGTGAAATGAGCTCAGCAGAGAGTAGTTCTGTGTCTCTCAGTTGTAGGTGGTTCATGCCAGCCCCCTGCGCAATTTAATTTCATCATCAGTGCAAAAAAGTAAGATATTACTTAGCAAGAAAGGCATATCATGTAATACTATTGCTTTTTAAATCTCAGACAATTTCTGATCAATTCTAATTTTAGACAGTCATTTTAATTTGTTACCAATGAATGCTTTCTAATTAAACTTATATTTAACAATCACATGCGTCAGTGAGCAATGTGAGATGACAGTGATGGAAGTGGGTGGATAGCACAATGGATGGTGACAAGAGAAGCTGATCCAGTAAGGAAAGGAGGAGATGGATGAATTCCGGAACAGAGAGTAATCAGGGGAGCAAGAGAGTAGGGAAACTGAGGGAAAAAGAAATGGTTTGGAGCTGGGCCATATGGTGAAGTATTCCAGGCTATTCCTAATCACCTCGTCCTGGTGGTGAGTGCCCTGTGTGCTGGTGTTTCTGGAATAAGAATGTGTTATTGCAAATTCTTTTTAATCTGCTGGAAGTGGATTGTACCAATTCAGAACAAGAATGTTCTCAAGGGAGTACTTACCTCTATGGCTTTAACTTTTTTTTAGCCTACATGGCATTTGTGAAGAATTCCCCAGCTTTGCACCGTTTCCCTAATTTTATAATAAATAATGTGTTTCCTGTCTTCTTTTCAGCAGTTCAAGATTTGTAGGCATAAACGAAATTAATTTCAAATTAACTTATGCAAATATTCCTCAAAAATTACTTTGTAAATTGTAGTGTATTCAATCAGCAATGGAAATGATAACATGCTCTTGGCCAGTCACAAATAGACAGCATCATCTTAACATCAATACTGGGAGACTGTAGAACAACGCTCGCAATTAATTCATAGAAAGGAGGTTTCTTTAAAAAGCTGGGTAAGATTGAAAATGGGGAACATGCTCACCATTTTTAAGACCTTATCAGGGACCTTATCCTAGGGTACTGTCACTAATCGAGACTCTGATATTGGAGCCTTTAACATTAAAATAAACCATTTTATATATATATATTTATATTTATATATATAAAGCGCCTATCACCATATTGATAAACATTCTTTGGAACCACTCTGACGGCAGAGGTAAGAACAGGAGTCAGCCTGTTGGTACCTCAGCACTTCTGTTTCCAACCAATTAAAAAAAAAAAAAAGAAAAAGCTACAAGACTTTGCTGCCAACCTGCCTGGCTGGTGTTTAATACTGCTACTCCATCAGGGTTGGAGGGAGACCTATTGTGAATGTGAATTGAAAATGGGGAACATGCTCACCATTTTTAAGACCTTATCAGGGACCTTATCCTAGGGTACTGTCACTAATCGAGACTCTGATATTGGAGCCTTTAACATTAAAATAAACCATCTTTGAGTTGGCAACCTAAGGCAGATGGGAGCCACTAGATAAGGAGCACTTGTATGGTTTGGGGTTTTTTTTTCCCTTTGTAGCTTTCTCTGAAAAAGGTAGAGTTCTGCATTCTGCAGCTTTGTGATTTTCTGTATTGCCTTTGCCTTGTCCACAGATTCTTCAACCACAATAAACAAAAGAATTTGGGGGGTGAGGGGTGTCACTGCATTCTTATGTATTTTCACTGGCCAGCCACTAGCATTTTAGTAGGAAGCAGTGTAGGTGAAAAATACAAAAATAATTGTCAGACACTCAGTATGTTAAATGCATTTTTAAAAGTGAATAATATGAACCAGTAGATCATGCAAAATTCAGTGTTTGGTCAGAATAAGCCAGTGTAAAATTCCTCTCTGCTTTCATTAGCCCCTGCCTTTGAGGGCTTCCGCTTTCCTGACCTAATGACTGGATGAGTGTATTACATGACCATAATAGCTCTAATGTTGAAGGACGTACTGCTTAATGGTTTCCCGGCCTCCTCAAAATCAATTATTGACTCTCAGATGTGTGGTACGTGAAAAGGCATCGCAACCCAAATGTGACACATATTGATTGTATTATAAACATTGAAATAGCAAGCTTATGTTTTTCAATGTAAGTTGTTAAATAACCTCTTTTTTCTGAAAGGTGATTGCAAAAATAATAATGATTAGTAGTATCTTCAATTCCTTTCATGTCAGCAGTTCACAGAGTGCAGTTTTTCTTTGGCTTTTTGTACACTTAAAGACATTCCCAGTTTCACATCAGTAGTTGGCGTAGATGCTCAGATTTTAGCCTGTGACTGTAGGCAATGGCATGAATCTTCTGTTTTACCTCTGGCCTAAAAGGAGGATTTATCCAAAAGTCGATGGTTTTTTTTGTCGGTTGATGGTGGCTTATTTACTTTCCCTGTTCTCACAAAAGTCTCTGTTCTCTCCAGCGTGCCTTAGAAGAACAGCGTCTGTTTGGTGAAGCAGGCAGCTCAGTCCTTAATTTGCTGTACTCCTTCCGTTCCCTGTAGAAGTCAAAATGTTTGATAGTAATGTTATTGTGAAACATGTACTGCAAGCTGCGGTGGCTTCTGCCATTTCTGTATAATCAGTTGTACACATTTGATTGCCATCAACTAAGCAGCGGTATTTTATTGCCCTTGTTAAGTGTGTTCTGCTTATGTTGTACTTCCACTGCGAACTGCCTCCATGGATAAAAATGAGCATCAGCTAGACTGTTTGCTTCTCATTTTATTAACGGTCTAAATTGCTTGGCTCCTACAGTACCTAAAACTTTTATTTGAAAGGAGAATATTAGTCTTTATTGGAAAATATGTGGGTTTGCTATTTTATCATATTTCCAATATTCAGCTTCTCAAAAGGTACATTTTTAAAGTAATGTTTCAGGAAGGATAATTCTTTATCCATCTTGAAGACACATAGCAGCAACCTCATTGCTTGGGTGACTGTAGCTCTCATCTCTGAAGAACTTCAGTGCCCATGCAGGGCAGGGTTTGTTCCAAATTTGGATTTCCTTATGTGTTAGGTAGGAGAGCAATATGTCAACAGTAGCATCTGATCACATGCACTGACTGTGGTCATTCTTATTTCTTTAAATTAGTCCGTTGACTGGTCATTGTTCCTATATTACAATTTCTGATGTATCCATACTGCTTTATAACAGTTTGTAATTTCATAATTACCATGAAGATCTTAAATATGACCATATAATCCTTCAGCATGAGAAGCAAACTATTTTATAACTCTAATGCTAAATTGTAACCTGATACGATTTAATTGTTTTAATGTGAGATTAATGAGTTTGCCAACATAGATGGCTCAATGTCTTATGATTAAGGGGAAATGGGAAAACACAAGTTCATCTTTCACCATGCCCTGAATATCCAAAGTTAAGAAAAATACTTTTCCTGAAGCATGGTTTCTAGGAACAAGACTGAAGGGAGACAAGCCAGTCTGCCAACCATACTCTAAATTAGCATAAATTTCAGTTGCTAGTATTTCCCAGATGTCTCCACTTGAAAACTACTTACTCCATCTTTGTTTTATTAAATTACCAACAACAAAAGAAAAATAACAATTTCTTTAAAATGGAATTTGATACGTGAAAGAAAGGAATGGAATGTCCCTTTAGCAGAGTATTATTCATAAAATGAAACACATTTGTTTGTGGGAAGAGCACTTGAAATGGTCTAAAGAATAAAGTGGCACACAACCAAATGCCGGAAGTGCATACTCACTTCTGAAAGCTGTTTTTCTGAACCTGAGTTTTTGTACTTAATTCACAAATAAGCAGTAAAATGCAGTATATATCATTGACAGCCTCAAAAAATAAAGGGCCATTTTATGTCTGCACAGATTTTTGCTTTAGCTGTGTCAAACTGCATAACTCACAGAGGAGTTCCTCTGCCGGTCTCATATCACATGATACCTGCAGTCTCGTATCTGGGATATTCCCATATTTCTGTAGCACTCAGGAATCCAAGACTAGATAACTTAGAACCAGCAAGTCAGATCTTCAGCTTCTCATCCTCTTTGCATTGCATAGATAGGTCAAAGAGCAGAGCCAAAAGCATTTGGGATCTTAACTAATGAATTTTGCATTTGCATTTGAGGGCACGTGAGGGGGGGTTGAGCTGAACTGGTGGATATTGAAGAGAGATCAGAATTCAACAACTCATTTATCAAGCGATGGAGAAAACTGTTTATAATGTCCTTTAGCAAATCTTTTCTATCAGAAATACTTTTAACAGGTAATTCCTATTTCTGAAAAAACTTCCTAATTTTGGAGAATCATAATACTAAATATAAATAAATCCTTAGGAGGTAAATAAGGGTAGTTCTGAGCTAGATCATGCTAATTTACTTAAAAACATATGTATAACTGGAAAAGTCAAGCTAGGACAAAAGACATTCTTATTTCTGTTGTTGGTCAAAGAGTGTGTTCCTTGGGAAACTGAAAACTTCTGCTGTGTGGCTTTTGAATTCCAGATAGATATTACAGCCCTTAAGCTTGATACTTCATATTAATTCCAGACGAGGTGGTTTAATGATACAGCCACGATGTTTAACCCTGACAAGAAATGAGTTGTAGCCAGACATCCCTTTTGTGGTGGATGCTGCTGGAAAGAAGTTCCTGCTTCACCGAAGAGTTTTGAGGGTGAAGTAGCTGCCTCTGGTAGGCAACTATCCCCAAGCAGTCTGTTCAAATTCATCAGTAATGTTTGTGTGACTGCCTATCATGGAGGCAGGGTTTTAAAGTCTGGCCTTAAGGCCAAAATAAAGCACTTAAGGACATACTCACCTTTAAGTGTTTCAGTAGTCCCGCTTTGGCCAAATCTAGATAAAATCTTAGTAAACAGAAATTTCTGAACAATTCTGACTATTGTCTCTCAGTCTCTCATTTCATTTGAGTAATTTTGTCAGAAATAAGAAAAATAAAACATTTTGGACCATGGTATTTAGATATTAGGGAAATAACTCACTTTTGAGTCAACTGTATTTTCATACTATGGTATCTGCTTTAATTAGTTTCATCTGATTTCCACATTTCTTTAATATTTTGTAACTAATTTATTGAGGGGAAAAAAACCCGACTACATTACTGCACAGTTTCTAGGTTTGATAACTGCCCGGTAAAATGAGGTTTTTTCCTAATTTCTCTATTTTCCCCCTTCTTCCTTTAGAGACATCCTTTGATCATGTTATGTGCTGCTTTTATTGTAGGAAGGCTGTACTGAAGCCTGAGGGCCAGTACATGCATTCTGTCGTCGAAACAATGGGCAAAATCTTCAACATCTGTCGCTTCATACAAGTTTATAATTTGGGCTGATGTTTATCTTTCTACTTACTGCAACCAACCAAGTATCAATGCTGGTGCACCGTCTTTGTCGTCTTAACCCGAGGAAGTGATAAAGATCAATGAGATCCATGCTTTATCAAGTATCAGGAAAATTTTGTTTGCCTTTCTGCTTTAGATAATATTAACTTTACAGCAGTGGTTATCACAGCAGGCATCTCGCAGCTGAGGAGGCAAGCAGTCACCAGGGATGCTGCCTTGCTGCTCTCTGACCAGCTGTGACACTACCAGCACACATATGAGAGCCAGTGGTTTGGTGTTTTCCACGTAGAATTACAGAAATCTCCTTTGCATTAACCCTAATTAAATGCATATACTCAGATCAAAATAATGGTACGTTATAATGTATTTTGGCTAACACACACTCTCTCAGGAGTCTATTCTATTTGGAGAAAGGGTGCTTTGGACTGTATCCATTTCTTTTGCATGCATATTTACTTTGGCAGTTTTACCTTTTCTTTACCTTGCAAAAGATAAATAATCACAAATATTTGAATAGCAAGAATCTCTGTATTTTCTGCTGAAAAAAAATAATTTTAAAATCTTGCAAATCTGTAATTTTTTTAAGACTACATATGCAGACAACTGCAACCAAGATATATTATTTATGAAGTTTCATCAAAGACACTAGCAATTCACAGAAGAAATGATAAATAAGTAGGAAACCTAAGACTGACAGAGTTCATATGGGCTAAATCTTGTATCTTTCAGACTGTATTTCTGACTGTTTGAGCTCCTTTACCTCCCATTTACTCCAGGTGAGAGCCTAGCAGTCTTTGAAAGCAAGTCCTAGGATAGGCAACAAATCTGACCCTGGAGGGTGTGAAAAAAAAGAGCACTGGGAATTAGATCAACTTATGAATGATTCATGGAGAAAGGGAGCTTGAAGGAAGTGAAGATGATGTCTAGGGAAATACGATGCAAAACACGAGATCCTCCTGGGTACCATGGGAAATACCAAAAAATATAACTACAAATCTAACAGTGGAGGAAAGGAGTAAGGCGAACAGCAGTGAAAAACTAATGGAGAAAGAGTAAAATGTGGAAACTAAAGGCACTAAAGAATCCACAGATACAGGTGGAACTTAAAAGCATATAATGAGTGGATAGGATATACAGTCTAATGCATATAAAGTCAAAAAGGGAAATAAAGCTGTGGAGATATCTCCAGAGTTTCATTTATAGATGGCAAATATATTCAGTGTTTTTAGAGTCTTCGTGGTTAAGAAAAGAATACAGAGCATCAGTTGTTATTGCTACTTACATACCATTCTTCATTTAGAAGGAAAAAAAGAGAACATAATTTTAATCAAATTACTAGTGAAAAAAGTGTAATTATCACTGATGAATGAAACAGGTGATGTAGGGGATCCATGTGAGCACAGAGCAGATGCTGAGGTTTTATTTTTATTCATAATTGAGCAAATCCGTTGTCATTTATTTTGGATATGCATGTTGCATGCAGGAATGAGGAGAGGCCAGGGCAACTGGAAGCAATTGAAGGATGAATCCTATTGCAATTTAAATCATTAGAAAATATCCATGTTGAATAAAGGTCCCATCTTTTATGGGAGAGGAAGGAAGAACTAGTGAGAATGTTTATAACTTAAAACATCCTTTTCCTCCTTCCCTCATAGGAGTCAAAGCCTGAAAACTATTACGCAGCAACTACCTTGTATTTAAAGGGAAGTAGCTGTGGATTATTCTCCCTCAAAGGTAGCAGGAGGCATGTTTGGAGGAACAGATTGTATAGGTCTGTGCTAAATTGAAAATGGAAGAAGCCTGAGATAAGTGACTAATATGGGGTAAAAATGAATGGAAAAAAAATAATCCAAGGTGCTTTTTGCTTTTCAAGCTGCGCTGAACAGTAATGGTGCTGTTCTACAGTTAGCAATTCTCAAGTTCCTGAATTCTGGAGTTTTGGTAGACTTACTTGTTGCTCTTCACTTGGTGCCTACAGGTATAATTACTTCTCAGATGGTTTGTACCTGCTTCACTGTGCCAAGTTGTGATTCAGTAGCTGTAATGAACTCTGTTTATCTTTGGGAACTGAAGTTATCCCTTTCCAGATTTTTAAGAAGTAAGGACCACACTAGAGACAAAGGTGTGATGATGGAAGAAAATAAAATGAGCCTTTTAAGAAAGAAATTCCAAAAAAAAATCTATGTGTGTACTTAGGGCATGCCTTGGTATGAAGCAGCTTTCAAAGATCATATGGTGCGTGCGGTCCAGCACATTTTCCAAATAAAAATTTTTAATCTAAAGCAGGCTCACAGATGGTTCTAATGAGCTGGTCTTTGAGATATACTGTGACTTGAACAAAAATAGTTTAACTCCTAAGACACTAACATGTCAAGATGACTTTCAAGCTAAAGCACTTGCAGAACAATTTTTCATGCATATTTTAATGTTATATATATTTCTAGTCTCCAGAAAAGGGAGGTTTCTCAAGACCTTGCACTTTCCTTTGTATACATTACAGTACCGTATTGCAAAAGCGTGCACCAGGAGCACATTTTTGCACATTGACTGATGCTTCTTTCTCCAGCACTTTTCAAACTCTATAAACATTTGGTTTTGAACAAATAGTAATAAAAAACATAAACGTTTCCTATGAAAAATTACTTTCTAAAGTGATATAGTGTAGTACCCTACTAAAAGTATTCATCCTCATTCTCGCGAACGGGACTTTCAAACTAAGAACAAAGTCCAAGACTGAGTTTTTAAGATTAGCATGACTGATAATTACAAAAGGGGAAAAGAGAGAGCTCAGTTTCCTAGCGCATGTAAAAATGGCACCCTTTCAGAATTATTTACTTTATACATATGCTAAACTTTTCAGTAGTAAATACTTTAACCCTCAGAAACATTACTGTAAATCACAAAATTAAGCAATGCATTTAGTAAATTAACCTTTGTCACGATATGTGGACGTAGATAAGTATACATACATATTTTCTTGGAATCTGTCTCTAAGTCTCTTGGAGTTTGTGTCTAAATTCCCAAAGAATTATGTGTAAACACAGAAGTTGGTGATAAACCAAACAGCAGAGGATTTCATTCTGCGCAGACTTCTACCTTATATAGTTATTAGCATCTGTACGTAATAGCTGTAAAAAGAGACCTCAGCAGGCCATGGGCATGGGTTAATTTGGTCACTTAATAGAGGTGTAAATGACAATAAAAAGTTCAAAAAGAGTTAATGGCTACACTCCAGTTTGACAAGACTGACAGCTTCTACAAAAGAAGGGCTTATAATGAAAGTATCATCAAATGGTTTATAGCTTTGTACCACAGCAAATATTTATCAGATTGTATTTTTTATATTATTATCTATTGCAAAAATAGCAAGAATTAATTCATAATCTTTTCATGACATGGTTTGAAATTGCAGCATTCTAACTTACGCCGTTTCAAAACTGTTCTCGGTGTCACCTAAGCTTTGAGAGACATCTTCTTTCTTTGTTTCATCTTAGGTCTGCCTTATGGATGGGAAGAAGCTTATACAGCAGATGGAATCAAATACTTTATCAAGTGAGTAATTCTGGGGGAAAATGAGTCCGAGTTGAAATAAAAGCACATCAAGCTAAACACATTTGTAAACCTAGAATTAATGGAAAAATGAGTAAAATAAGTTTTATATATGTCCTACAATGTTGAGAACTTCCCCAGTTATGTGTTTGACCCTATAATGGACCCAGGAGATAAGGAAAAAAAAAAAAAAATCTCATCCCCTAAATAGTTTACAAGTGTAAATATCTATTTTTAAAAATACCTTTATATGTTGGGGAAGTGGAAGAATTCTTAGAATTCTTTTAGATTTTTAGAAGGTAGTGCCCTGGTTTCACCTAAATCTAAAGTTACTGATGGTGGGGTTTTTTTGACGTCACATACTGCTCCCTTGTGTGGGAATAAGTTGTTCTGTTGCTGCAAGAGGGTGAAGGAACAGGACTGAAAGCATTTAGTTATTTATAAAATGATGGAGAGGTTTCCTACTGCCATTCCATTCATTTAGAAGAAAAGTCATTGTGCTCAAGACTTTGCACTTCAGATGCTAACTGGAGGCTTTGCTAACTCGAGTATCACAGAACATCGGCATTTCACAGTATCACTGGCTGCAGGTTAAGCACCGTTTATTCCATGGGTAATGCCACTGCAGCTGCCCCAGGTGCAAAAGCCTTCTCTCATGTTCTGCATATGTACTGGTTTTTGTTCTTGATTTCTACCCTATGAAAATTATACCTACAGTTTCCATAGGGTTTGCTTTCTACATTTTCAAGGGGTTGCCAACGATAAAGCCATACTCTTCATAGCTGGCTTATTAGAAATACTTATATTAACAAATAGCAAATTCCACTGACAGGTGTTCAGGGCAGACGTTGCAACAGTGAGCGGTGGTTATGCACCCCCACAAAAAACTGTAGAAAAATATGCCTGTATCAGGAGTTACCTGTGCTTTTCTAGAAGATATGGCAAACAAATTAATTTTTCAAAACTCCCCAGAGACTAGAGGAAAGGTGACATTGATAAGATGTTGTAATAACACGTGTCTGAAGCATAAAGAAAGCCTCTACAAAAGCTTTAAAGGCAGTAATCATTTGAAGATGTAATCATCTGGGGGGAGAAAAAAATCCAAAAGCACTAAGCTTTGGCCCTTGTTACTTGCTTTTTGGCTTTCCTTAACTATAAGATTTCTTTAGTGATCATTTTTCTGAAAGACTGGAAGAAAAAATGCAGTGCAAATTCATTATTCACAAAAAATGAAAAAAAAAAAAGATATTTTTTAACCAAATCCAAAGTATGGTTTATATCCTGCTAATAGCTTGCAGGTAGAGGATTGAAAGCTTCTGTACAAAGACCTACTTGATAAAAGCTGTATGAATTTGTTGTATGCTATAGGAAAGATTTTTGTTCAGTTGTGTTCTCTGATTCTGGAGGAAAAATGCATGAAAAAGAAGTAGGTCATGTTGTGTGTCCCAGAAGCTTCAGGAAGTGAATCGGTCAGTATGCTGTTGGATTTTTCCAGAATGCAGTGAAAATTAATTCATATGATATGTTTTTATTATTCCTCTAAAAGACTGCAACAATTGCTGAAAAATACAATTCATCTCCATTCCGTATAAATAATGAATCATTGTTTAATTAATAGCTAGTTATTCCAGGTGCTGCAATTTGCATATTGTTTAATTCCTGTCGGTACCAGGAAGACACTGTTTTGCAGGCGGAGTTCCACGGTCTCCTTAAAGACAAGAAGGGCAGCAAATAAATCTTTGCAGTGAGATAAAATTACTTTTATCCCAAACTCTTCTGAAAGTCATGTACATAACATTGAAGTTTATGTATTAGCTAGCCAAGAAAAGCAGGGACGTTTTTTTTTTCTTTTTTTCAAACATGCTGCTCTGTTGTCCTTGACTCACCCCGCAGTGCCTCGAGCTAGATGTATTAAAGCAGACATGTTTTTTTCCTGCAGAGGTTTCCAAACACACCGTATATGATACTGCATTCCAGCTCTAATCAAAGGGAGGCTTTTATTTTCAGACAGATGTAGGTTACTACATGGGATTTATACCAAAAAAAATTATAGAAAAATAACTTAGGAAATGAATGTGAATTAAAAGCCAATTTCATAGCAATGGAAATACATGCAAGAGTAACCTTTAAAATAGAGCACTGTTCCCTTGGTCCCCATCTGTTGGTACAGGGAGCCATTATAGGATAGTTGGAATGTTAAGGTGGGTGCTGGATTCTGTTCTGGGTCAAACACTTGCAGTACTCTGGCTTTATACCTGTGCAATTGGAAACTGAGCTTGAAGACAGTATTATCTAGCAATAGCAGCAAATCAAATTTAGCAGCAGAACAGAAGAAATCTCACATTCTTGAAACGTTTTCCCCCTCTTTTATTTTTCTGGTTTTGTTACTGTGCTTCTCATACAAGTACTTAGCTTGATGACTCAGCAGAAAGCTAGATTTGCTGAATATGCACAAGAAATGTAAGTTCTGCACTTGGATGCTGAACTATTGCAGATGTGACAATACGATGCGTATTAGCAGCAGTAGTATCTCAGCCAGTCTAGGTGGTGGAAGCCTAATTTCCAGAATGCATCAGACATTTTATATGTTATCCCCACTTGCTGAAACTACAGATTTGAATTGAGTAGTTCACATGAAAAAGCTTTTTCAGGAATTTTTGTGTATCTGGTCTTTGATTGCTTATGACTCGTGAATGTGCTTCCCCATTCTTAATGTGCTCCCAGCATTACAAGTGATCGTGCCCCAGAGTTTCCATCCTTGTTACCGTCTGTAATCTGTCCTATAAAGTTCTGCATGTCAGTCTTCACGTGGCAGGCAAGGAAAATCTATCCATTCTAATTGCAGAGAAGGGTATGAAATCACCCTTCATGACCCTTCATGTCTAAAAACTTCTGTTCTTCTGAATGGAGCCACCACACTGAAGTGGTGTCACAAGCTCTTAATGCAGTTCAGTAGAATGGAATTAACAGAGCATTGCAATAAGGCATCATGGTAATTAATATTCCTTTTAACTATTTCCTTATTTTGCTTTCATCACTGTTTCCAAATGCCTTTACAGAGCGTAAGCCAGGCTTTTAGCATGCTTGAAAATTCATACCTCTTACTACACTTTGCAATGTGTATGAAGGCAGTCTGAGAAAGTTAACTATTTAGAGTGAGGAGCAGGGCTTGCGCGAGTCCCTTGTTTCTAAAACTCCCTTGTGCCTAACATTGAGCAGTAGAGATTTCATTGGGAAAATTCTACCCAACGTTGAAAATACCCTTTTCTAGGAGGAACTTATCTTGAGGTGCATCTTATCAGCTGATCCTTTTCAGTAGGATTTAATCTAATTGTTTAAATGGGGATTAGCAGAATAGTTGATACTTTACAGCCCAGTACTAATACTCTAACCTTCTTGTTCTCTCTGGCTGTGAATTTCAATCCTTTCATTCTTTGGTGTTTAGAACAGCCAAGGCCATGAGGGGCTTAAGAGTATTTCGACATTAGCCCACTTCCATGTATACAGACAGATAGGAAAACACATTATAATTCCAAGTGTAGCCACAATTAAACTGATCCTATATGTGAATTGTCAGTTTTCTTATTATGCAGTGAGACTGTGAGGCTATATAGAAGCTGCAGTGGCTCTGTTTAAATCCACGGCAGTTTTACAATATGCTAAGGACAATCAAATATTATTTTAATTAGTGGTTGCCTTCAGTTCCAGTGTGCTTTACTGGACCATCAAGTAGCCAAGTCCATAAATCTGTATGTTATAAATCTAATGCAGTAAACACCCCAGAATGGAATCTTAATAGCACATAAGCTTGAGACAGCTTGCTGTGAAATTTCCATAAATATCTCTGAAGGGGGTGTAGCAATCTGAAGTGCATGAGAAATCAGAGTTTAAAAGAAGCAAACCAGCTGGCTTGTGTTACACACTGAAGTGAAACCCACTTATGTGAATAACTGACATGAATAAAACATTTACGTGGCTGTATTCCTAAGGGGCTGAACAGCTCCCTATACCTACTGGGGAAAGCTGTATCTTGTCCATGAACACTCACCTTAAGACAATTTTTGAAATCACTTCTTTTATTCAGGAAATCATTTCAGTCTCTCAGTAAATTATTTCCAATCAACCAGGTTGCTAAGATCAGTCACAAAGTACTGGCAAGCATGAGAAAACTGCCTTTTAGACTCACGTGATTCTGTGCTGGGCTTTAAGGTCATGTGTACAGGTCTACCATGAAATAGCAAACTGATGTAAGCCTCTCTGAGTTACATCTCAGTATGCATTGGGAAAAAAGCAAGTTCAAGGACAAAAATTATACCAGTAGACTAAAAGGTAGGGAGCAGCTGTGCTTTCCTCCTGCTGGAGAGTAAAGGTTGAATTTGGCCTCAGATATGTTTTAAGATAACCTGGTGTACTTTAAAGTAATGGAGAGGGCAAGCACTATTTTATTTTGCATGTAGCAATACAATCAGTCACACATAGCAGCAGCTTCATGTCCCATCAGTTAATGTGTAATAGAAACACATTACTGGTGCCTGTTTCCTCACCAATATACATCTGGTATTTCTATGACCGTTTATGTCAGCCACTTTGGTTAAGAAAAGTTGAGATTCTGCCCTCATTTGCTCAAAGTGACAATTAAGTGTAGCCTGATGGGGTTTTCAGCAGTCCATTGCAATTCCAAAATCATAGAATAAAGTCATAGAAAAGTCTAGATTGGACAGGATGTCTGAAGGTCATCTCATTTAACCTTCTGTTGAAGAGTAAGTTATCCAGAGCCCTGTCAAACCAAGTCTTGAATATTTCCAGTGAGGGAGACTCCACCACCTCTCTGGGCACCCTATTCCAATGCTGAGTTGTTCTCACAGTGAAGAATATTTTCTTAATGTAGACAGAATTTCTCCTGAAGCAACTTGTGCCCGTTGCTTCTTGTCTGTTGCCATACATCTTTGTGAGAAGAGTCCCTCCGTTTTCTTTATAACCACCTTTTAGGTATCGGAAGGCTTTGCTCAGACACACACCCCACCCCCTGAGCTTTCTCTTCTCTAGGCTGAACAAACCCAATTCCTTCAAAATTTCTTCGTGTGCCACGTTCTCCAACCCTCTAATAATCTTGGTGACCCTCCACTGGATCCTCTCCAATTTTTCCAGTGTCTGTATTGAAGGACCAGTGTATTGAAGAGGCCCCATATAATAAGGTAAAAAAGTTAGATATTAATTAATGTTAATTACTAGATGATTAAGATGGCTGTTCTTCTGTTGTGAGAAATTAAATTACCGATGTTCTAATATAAATTCCTGTCCCAAACAGACATTTTATCTGTAAAACCCAGAAACACAAAGCCCTCATAAAGTATCACCTACATCCAGATGTGTTTGTATACACTTCCAAGTCAGCTGGGAGGCATTAGTATGGGAAGAGTTTTGTAAGTAAGAGAAGGTTCCTCTTGTTCATTTTTAAAGCTACTCACGTGGCTATTTTTGCCCAGGATTAGTTCAGGTGTAACTTTGAATGAGTTTACGAAGTGTTGTAACCACTACTAGAACAAAATTTCACTTTTGTTATATGTTCTGGCATTAAAGTCCTCATGGAAGTCACAGCAGCAGTGCAAACAGAAAGTGTGATCTGTCATGGCATGGATTTTGTGAATTAGTAACCTTGATTTGATTTTTAAATAGGAGAAAAAGCCTATGCATAACTTAGCTCTCCCAGTGAAGTATCATATATGCTAACTAACGGTTATACACTGGTGGTTTAGAATCACACAGAAACAGTATAAAAAAGCATAGCTGGGACACTAATTTTTTCCCAGAAAACCCATTATAGTTAATCTCTTCCATCCTCCCACTGTGTTCACCTTTAACATATGGCAGCTCTGTATCATAAGACTGACACCTAAAATTAGGTAGGGCCTTGCTATTCTCCCTCCCACTCCCACCCACTCCTTGCATATGTATACAGTTTGTAAGGACCAGCTGTGAATTTTGCCCCTGTAAACACTGTTTTTCTAGCTTTTTAGTAGGACTAGGTTCCAACTATTCCACATTAACTGTTATTTTCCTCAAGAACATTTATCTTAAATTAAATTTTCCTGAAAGACAAGTAAAAGTTCCCAGATATTTTAATATTTGTGGATCTTTTCCCATAGATGTATTAGGGTCTGTGATGTTTTCTGTCTTATACCAAAGGGGAAGCAGTAATATTTGATTTAGGGTTATCTTTCAGCAGTTTATCTAAAAATCAGAAGTTTCACATGGGAGCATTGTGTGCCTCAGTGTGATGGAGTAGGCAATGAAAGTGCTCTGATAGAATACCAGTACAACTGAGAAGAGAATTTGGTTCGTGTTAAGTAGGAGCCTAAAGTCAATACTTGTAAAATACAATTGATGAAAACCTCTCATGACGCGTTCTGGTAGCTTTTGAAATCATACCTAAAAAATCAGGCTTCCACTCGGAAAGCCAAGACATCATACTTATATATTTTATAATATTCTATTTTGTTTGGTTTTGCTTGGGAAGGAGCCATCATTAATTTTACTGAAAGCTGGGCATTCACAGAAACTGTTCATGATATTGTGACGGAACTAAGAATAGCAAAGCATGTGTGATAGATGAAGAACTTCTGTAGTATAAACATTGATGTTTTATAGCACTAGAGCTAAAGGTATCATCATAAAGGGAAAATAAATCACAGCTGATTTTACTTACTGCAATGCTAAATTGAAAAAACAAAGCTGCTCCTTTGATAACTGGGCTCTACACATTTCCACTGCATTATAAAGGGACGACCCAAAACCCAACGTGCTGAGGTGTGTTCAGCTTCGCCTCTGCTGTCCCATTCCAGTATATACTGGTCTGTAACAATATACTGGTTACCTGCAGGTTATCTACGTAGGGGTCGGAGTGGCCCTTCCTAGAAGAAATCAAGTTCAATAATGTTCAAATCATAGCAGAGCTGATCTAGAAGTAAACTTCTGTGTGTGCGTTTCAGTCAGTTCAGAGCAGCAAACCCAGAAACACAGTGATCAGCCATACCGAACATGCAATCGAAATTCCCCCGGCCTGAGCCCCATACCAGCTCTGCTCCCAGCTCCCTGTATAACAGGCAAGTTAGTTGCACCAAAATTATCAGCTATCAAAATCATCATTGTAGGTGTCCCCATCTTCATAACTTTGATGTTTTGTGAGTAGGAATGGGTATTTTGAGGCACGGAGTGCTCTCTGTTTTCACTGAGTTCAAAGAAAGATGCAATTACTTTGCATCTCTTAAAATTGGACCTTTCCTATGTTACACATCAGTCAAAAAGAGAGTTTGCTTTTGAAAACGTTTCCTTTTACCTGTCATCGTCAAGTCCTTCTATCTGAAAATAGAGGAAAGAATAGTCACAAGAAGTTGCAAATATTTAAATAAAACTGGCTCAGCACTGACCAAGTGCTAACTGCTGTTACTGCTTTTTAATGTATAACGATCCAAAGCTCTCTGCATCTGTCAGCTCAACATCAGTTCCAACACTTTCAGATGTAACCCTATGAATTTGGGTAAACCTGACATTTTTCTTTTTGACTGTTGGATAACGAACTTGAGACATCTCAGCGAACTTTTATTTTCACAGTGTTAATGCCTGCCAGCTGAAGTACATGGCTTTCTGCTGCATCTCAGGTTGGTCACTAAATATACCCAGAAGTAATAGTCCTCTTTGAAAACTGTGCCCCTGGTTGTCCTTTGATCACAGCCACTGTTGAATGAAGAAAGACTTTTTACTAAAAGACAGAGCAGTGATGTAGTGCAAGACATTTTGCTACCTAAAAATTCTTGTAGACTTACAGATAGCCAGGGTAAGATGAAAACTCAAAATAATTTCTGAAGTTTAGAAATGCTTTATTGCCAGATACTTGGGCTGTAGGGAATTCAGTTTCCCTAATTTTCACTGAAATCATTTTGCATGACTACAAGGAAAATAACCTCAGATGTAAAACTAGGAAACTTGGCATTCGATTTTATGATAACATGAGCTTGTAATACAAGAATGTTAAGACTTTAAGCTGCTTTTGGTTGGGCAATTTTTTTCCTAAGAGGTTGTTTGTTTTTTAATATCAAGAACCAAAATGGAGAAACATTCTTTCAGCTTCCACAGATACTGCACCCTCTGTCCAGGTTCTGGCCTATCCTATAAGGCAGCTGTTGAAATTTCGTCTGTGAGAAAATACGTGAAGCTGCAATGATTTTTGGCTCTAGACCTACAAATCCCACCAAAAGCAGCATGCTGATCTTTGTTACCTCTGCTGGGTAATTTTGTTCTTACCCTGTTGTGATCAAAGGTGTAATTCTCACCTCTCTAGTTACTTCTGTGAGTAGGACTGGAATGTGAAAGGTCAGACTCCGACTAATTTTTCCTGTTAGGGTAGGATTTGGCAGTTGTGGAACAGGTCATGTACACCACCAGTTCTGAGATCTCCCTGGGGTTTGGGAGAGCCATCAGAAGCAGAACAATGCACAGCAAGGCTTTTTCAGTACGTGTTTCATCTGAAGCACGGGCCTTAAGCCATCACTTAGGTTTTAATTCATTTTAGTACACATGTAGTTTAAACATAAGCCTTGAGCGTGCTGCAGGCTGTGGTAGAAAAAACCTGATGTGATCTTGGCCTAAGTCTGCAACGTCTGTCTTATGAAGGTATTGGGCCTGTGATGGTAAGACAGTACTGATATGAAGTGAGCAAACTGGTTGCACAATTCATCACAAAACTAACACTGCTGATCCTTATGGTCTGATGCAGTTGCAAATAAACTGCACCAGAATTTTTATGCTGCTCACTTAGACATGGGATTATGAGGAACTGCATATATTAGACCAGCACTTTGAGAGTAATAGCAGTTGGCTGATGCTGGGGTGAGATAGATTTCAGGTAGTGCTTTAAAACTGTGAAAAGTTTGCATATCCTGTCACTCAAACCTTTGGGCTTATTCAGCCTTGGCTCAGATCCTACTGTTATTACTGGTTTTATTTTAGATTGGATCATTTGTTTGTTGTTGACAATTTTTAATGATACAGCACGCTATTTGGCTTTATAAATCTTCTTCCTAGTGATAACTGCCTTCTGAAATTGCTCACAGATTTTTCTTAGTAGACAAGTGTTTAATCGGTTTAATCAAGGAATAAATAGCGAGACTGTCTTCTGGGGTTTCACTTTATATCCCTCAATCTTTAATTAATACTCAAGCAAAATCTGCGATCCCTGAGGGAAATACAAGAAACATTTATGTCACCTTAGGACACAGTTCAATGAGGTGACAAGTGCTCTCGATCTTATTACAGCTGATGAAAGTTAAGGTCACTGCCACCTTCCAGGGTCTGCCCAGCAGCTCCTGGGGTGCTGTTATATGCTGTGTATTCTTTTTGAAAGGTTGTCTTGAAAGAGGGTCCAGTCTTAAACCAATTTGAACAATATTACAATTGTAATACAACAATACAATACAAACCCCCTTCCCAAACTCCCTATAAGTTCCATGTCTGGAAACTGTCTTCCCTAGATGCTCTCAGGATTGATTGATTATACTTGTGTCAATGCCACTCAGTTGTTTTATTTTGTTCTAATTGTTTATCTACTAAATTAAAATCCTTTAGCTACAGTTCAGAATAAGTTATTCCTTGCAGATCCTCCCAGCATTTGCTCTTCAAAATAGCAAAGAGTTTTCGGTTGCTTGGCTTGGTATGCTCTTACAACATTTAACATCTGCTTTCCAACCACTGGCATTTTCAAAGGGGCTACCAAACATGACGGATACCATGGCTGGGTCTGCAGGTGTGTGTTAGGTCTGAGAGCTTATTTCATGATAAACATTGGCATTGGAAGAAACAAAAAAATAATGTTTAAATTCATAAAGGACAACAGCAAAGTGTTAGAAACACTGGCTCTTGAAAGCTGAGAAATAATTCTGCTCCCAAAAATCATGCAATCCTAAGTAAAATCGGGAATGCATTCACAAAACATGTCAGGGGCAGCACCAATAACTACACATGATATTATGACTGCTTGGGCAAACTGTAAAGTGATTTAGAAATAATATCAGGTAGAGATTTGAGGGCAACAGAATTAGCACCCTTCCAGCATTTCAGCCATCCTGTGTACCAAATCTTGCTGTATAGTATTTATCTAAACTCCACTGTCACAGGAGGGAGCTGGGCTATAACTAAAAGATCAGCAGTTGCCACGATCCCATGGTCTGCCTTCAGGAGCAGCGGCTCCCTGGTACTCCCTTAGATACTCCATTGCCACCTGCTGGCATGAGGAAGGGCAATTCTGTCTCACCCTGCCAAGATAGGAAGGTCTTCAAGGTACCTGACACAAGCTAGGACTACTCTGGGTTTGTGCAGGATCTATTTTTGATGGTATTTTTCTTATTACACAATGTTTCAGAAGGTGCATAAGGAACGTTGATCATGGCCCAAGAGGCTGGCATTTGCAACTTAGAGAAGTATGGGTAAACTAGAGATGAAAGAGCCAGGTACCTTCTCAAGGGTACAAGATTTGGGACAGTGGGGTTTAAAGATAAAAAGGTATCCTTGCAAAGCAGGAATCTGTTCCAAGCACAAGGGGAACAGAAAGAGAAAGGCCCAGCAACAAAAGACAAAGGCAGTAATTAAAACAAATCTTGCAAAGCCATGTGTCGTCCAGCAAAGAGCTATGCAGACAGATTCTGTGCAAGAGCAAGCAGGAAAGATGATATAACCTCTAGCTGAAGGATTAAGTTTCAGGATCTTAACTCAGTGGCATTGTTCTTTATTTTCCTGTTGCTCTGGCCCTTGTTAGCCTCCAAACCACCACTGCACAGGGGCTGCGTATTCGTGTGTAACAGGAACGCAGAGGCCCCCCGGAGCCAGGCCCCGGCAGACAACACGTACCCCTCTCACAGAAACTGCAGAACTTCCCACTGGGATATGTGTGTAAGTCTAAAAACTAAAAAAGCACAATATGGAATACATTTCTGGGTAGTGTAGAGCATGTCCCCTTCCAACCCATCTACATCTGGCAGTGCTATTAGCTACATTTTTTAATTATTATTTCAATAACAACAGTGAAAGTACTAAAGGTTGAAGCTTTCAGAGCGTTGCAGCTTCCTATGTCTCAGCCTTACGGTTGTCAGCAGTGCTGTGCTGCGACAACGGCTTTGCAAGAATGTTCGATCTGTGCACAGATCAGTAAAAGCTCCATCAGGCACCAATACTATTTAGCTGAGTGTTATTGTGTTTTAAAGGGCTAGTGAAGTGTGGGAAATCAAAATGTAAGTTAAAAATTTAGCAAAATTAATACTATGGATTAAATGGATTAGGTTATTGGGTGTGTTCATTTAGGGAAGAAAATAGCTACCTTGGGGTTTGCATTATTTCATAGGAGCAGAGTTCTGCTTTCACTTTCATCATCTTCAGCGTGGCTCAGTTTGGTACAGCAGGTTCATATGAGGCCAGAATTTGTCTTTCCAAGTTCAAATACAACTAAATTCTATTTGGCCCCTAATGAATAGTGGTCATTATGAGAGTTTGGCTGATTAATTATTTAAGGCAGCACATTGTCGCCTGAACAAAAAAGGGTCTTGCACAAGAGTGCTCCTTTTAAAGCTAAGTAACCCCAATGCACTGAAAAAATTCAGGCAGGTCTTACAGATGCGGTCCCATGTCAAAAGAGAAAAAAAAACCACTTCAAAGACTATCGTGTGACTGCTTCGTAGCTCAGCATCCTGCACCGTGACCTACAGCGGTCATGTTGTCTGCAAGACTCTTTGTGATTCCCTGTTAGGCTCCAGAGTTTGGCCCTGGCTGGAGAACACAATTTAAGGTGAAAAGCATGCCTTGATAATGCCCAAAATCTAACAAAGACGCAGCCTTTCTTTCCCTTTGAATTACTTTTTTCGTAAAAGATTGTCTTAAGTTCTCATTTTAAAATAAATCATTTTCCATGCAAATAAGTAAGAGCCATGAGGAGGGTAACTATAATGGTATTTTAATTTGCTACCATTTCTTCACCAGAAAAAAACCCTGTGTTCACGTTTTGTTTTTCCAAGCTCTAATATTTGTCCTGCAATTTACTAATGTTAAAAAGACAGAATAAGCTACTGACATATTTCCAGATCAAATGTTTCTGTTTTCTAACTTTGGCTACTCTCTGATAGCAATGACTTGTTTGAAAAACCTAAAAATCTTTAAATATTATTAATTGCTCTGAAAATGTGAAACAAATCTTTTGAACAAAAACATTTGCAAATGGAAAGCGTTTTACATTTAGAATTTGTAATGCTGGCTTTCAAAATGTTCATTTAATATTGAAAACAGTTTCATCAATTAAGCAAAACCTAGAGGTAGATTGCTGGCCCTCACAGACAAATCAGAGAGGATGTATTTCTAATACAAGAATGTTCTGCAAACCAGTAAATCTGGGATTATCTCTTCGGACTGATTATGTCAAAGCTCTTTAGCCACAGCACTTTTGGAGAGCTAAAAATAAAAGGGGGGGGGGGGGGGGGGGGGCAGCGTCTTAAACATTTATTCTGTACCTAAATAATCTGTGTGTATTGTGTGTGTCTGTCTACAATGTGAGCCGTGGTATCTGGACTTAATGTTTTACTTATAAGAGTTCTTTTCCTAGTAAGGATTTTGGCAAAGGGTTTAAACCAAGCTGTCCAACTAGAAGCATTCATGGGATAAAGTCTATTGCAAGTTTAAAAGAACTGAGTTCAAATCAGAAGCCTTTACTGCAGATCGGTATTAGAGCAAAATTTGTCTCCATATATTTTGAAAATGCATGAAAACTAGTTCTGCTCTATCTTACCGGTGATTAAGCAATGTTATGTCATTGACCATTGTAATCCTGATTTCAGTGCCACAATTCTGCACTATGAAAGATCTGCAGAATTTTTGCATTTAACAAGTTCTTACAGTAGTTAGCAGAAAGTCAGGCACGCTATCATTTGCTTCCTGGTCCTAAAGTATGTAGGAGGAAAATGTTCTGAAGAATAAACACTTGACAAAGAATTTTTTAATAGGTTACATCAAAGACCCACAAATGCTTTTTGCCATAGCTCTTCTACTCCTGTGCAGTTTCTCCCATTTAACAGGATTGATACTGCACGCTCCTGGGAAAATAGAGCTAAGGATTTAGGTACACAGCAGGTCAAGGCATGATACGTGAGGAAGTCGAATGGGAAAAAAAAAAAATTAAAAAATAATTTTGTCCTTATTTAAATTCAGTAATGGATTGCTGAGAAATGGCTTAATAAAAGCAGGCAATATAAACACTTACAATAGAACCGCAGGCAATAAATCTTGCATTGGCAGAGCTGGAATGGATGGAATCCAGTTCATTCAGCTCCCATGATTCTGCAGGTATTGGAAGGAGTTCTGTGTCGTTTTGCAGATAAATGAAATCACATGCTGACTTTAATTTAGAGGGATATCTTTAGTATAAGCCATGATGACTAATTTTTTCATTGAAAAAAAAATAATGACATTTCCTGACAGTATAGAAAACATTGCAGAAAAAATCAGCAAAGACATTTTCCATAGTACATATACAAATATAAATATATTCATAACATAAATGTGAATACATCTATTTCCCTGTGTTGTGGAATAATAGGAAGGTTGTTCTTGATCAGACAGATTTTCTCTTAAAACGGAATTTTATTCACAACTTATAAAATGTTGTGTAAGGACCATGTTCATATTCTTCATGTTGGCTATCATCTGACTTTCTAAAGGTAAACATTGAAAACTTTTGGAAAGTTGCTCTGATTCCTAGTAAAAATATTTGCTTTCTTAGAATGAAAGGATTGCTGTACTTGAGAACAGTTGATATCTGCAGTGCTGTATTTTCTGTAGCTCCATGTTGTTCTGCTCAGTTACGCTTCTGTTTTAATTTCGGTGAAACCCATCCCTACAGCCCCAGTAAGGTGATGCATATTTTTGTACCTGTACCCATAACTCAGTGTAGTGACAGGACAAGGGGTAATGGTTTTAAACTAAACCAGGGCAGATTTAGACTAGATATAAGGAAGAAATTCTTTACAATGAGGGTGGTGAAACACTGGAACGGGTTGCCCAGGGACATAGTGGAGGCCCCATCCCTGGAAACATTCAAAGCCAGGTTGGACGGGGCTATGAGCAGCCTGATCTGGTGGGGGGGGTGGGACTAGATGACCTCTAGGGGTCCCTTCCAACCCAAAACATTCTGTGATTCTATGACTGACTCATATTCCTACTTCAATATATCAATTTTGATATTTGGATATCCCAAAGAGCATTCCTGAAGACAGAAAGACAAAAGCTGTTTTCACTTGAGAAGATAAATCTAGAGCAGTTCCATCAGGGCACTTCATATTTAATTACACCAGTGCTCCCGAAAGGTGAGTGTAGGCATGGGCTTTAGGTGCACTGTACATTAGAAGCTGTGAGAAAAGCTGTTTGTCTTTTATGCTGTATATTATATGTACAATATTTTTCAGGCAGTTCTTGTAATGAACTTATATTACAAAATTCATCTTTGCACTGACTTGACTATAAAAACTGTGAATTTATTAGCAAGATTTTTTTTAAGTGAAAAGAAGCTATTTCCTTTACCAAGAACACATTATTCCAGAAGGGAGAAGAGGCTGTGGCTTGCCCACACACAGTATGGCTAGCATGCGTACCACCAATCACAAGGTGTACAGTGTTCTCACCCGCAAACAGGAAGCCTATTCCATTTATCTGTCCTTACCAAGCCTTGATCAGGGTCTTTCCATTCATATAGAATCTTACCAAAACTATAAAGCAGCTTAGACTGCATGTGAAATGTAGGGTTTAAGCCTTAAGAAGTAGTACCGACCCCTTTTTATTACATGTGTAAAGGCTGTGGAGGCATGGCCAGAATTTCGTCTAGAGGACATGGAAAGAACATCCTTTTCTGGATTTACGTATCAACCTTTTTCTGCAAGAAGAGGAATGGCTTAACGATGCTAGAATATTAGTTCATTTTCTAACAAACTGAGCATATTTCTGTGATGTGATTCCACATTCGGTCAACTTCCTCTCGACTGCTATGCCGCAGTCTTTAACTGGTATAATGGCAACGTTTAACTGGTATAATGGCAACTGGCTTGTTGGAGTTTTGTAAGACACTGTTGCTGGGTTAATTGTCTACAGCTCTTTTCATTAACAAAAAATGTCACCAGTCTGTACCAGGAGTCTCTTACAAATGCATTCTCTCTACTGTACTGGGAAATGAGACCTTCAGTCCAGGTTCTAGCACCCAGAAGACTCCACATCTTGTTTGTAAAATGGCATAGCAAGAAAAAGAGAATTCCATGTTTGAAAGTGCTGTAACGATCATTGCAACTCCAGACTCCATGTGGTATTTCTTGTTCTGAGATTGGTAAACCTCTTTTTTTTGTCTTGTTTCTTTTTAGCCATGTGACACAGACAACGTCATGGATCCACCCTGTAACAAGTGCACTAAGCTTGCTTTGCTCTGAGGATGATGACGATGGAATAAGAGAGCTTCCCGGGTCCAAGAGCTGAAGACATCTGTTGACAGAAAGTAGTTTGTCTAGTTTCAGTACATTAGTGAGACGATGCACACTTTTTAATCTACGTACTTTCTAGTCTGATGTAATAGAACCCAATGATGTTTCTCCCTTTCTTCAAGTCAGAGGGAGTTCTGCCATTTTTTAGGTGGGTTGACTCGTGGGTGCTACAAAAGATGCAAGTGCTGCAGAAGTCTCCCTTCAGCCCTGAATCTGTCCCAGTTTGGTGTGCAGGGATCAGTCTCTACCTTAACGCCTGATCCAATCTTTTGATGACTTCTCTCTTAGCATAAATCCACAGACGCGAAGTGAAAGTTTTACCGCTTTGGCCAGCGTGGGTATTAAGACTGGGACATTGGTTGTAATTTCACATTGTAAATTCCAGGTAATGGTTGACTGAAAGATGCAAGGTGAGCTTTTTCCTTTTTTTTTTTTAATTTTAATTTAATTGCTAGCAAGTGTAATGTAGATGCCTTTTCTTTAACTACTGAAAATTTTGATTTTTATGGAAGAAACTTGCAAATAAGTTTTGCTAATAGAAATTTAACAATTTATTACAAGTATTGGAGCCCTGGTAACTTTTAAAACAAATACGGACTAAGATTGGTGGTTGGGCTTTAGAAAAATGAGTCTCTGATAAGTTGTCAAGCAAAAAGAAACAGTTTGGGTAGAGGACACCATACTCTGTCAACATTATGAGGCAAGAATGAAAATTATTCTACTTTTGTACTCTGCTAAACCGATACATACATGCATCAAATACTTCAGTGGAAGCTGTGAAGTTTCAAGTACAATGAAACCTGTGAAACCACCTCCAGGATCAGCAGAAATCAGTCACCTCCTCAAAGTTGGTCTTTAAGTAGAACAAAATCATTTTGTACACATTGGTGATGATTTAAAGAGGATATAGAAAATGACAGGGGGTGCTGGTGCCAGCTAATGAACAGGTTTCACTGTACCTCTGCTGTGGTTTAACCTGGCAGGCAGCTGAACACCACACAGCTGTTTGCTCACTGCCCCCACCACCCCAGTGGGATGGGGGAGAGAATCAGAAAAAAGGTGAAACCCATGGGTTGAGATGGTGACTGGGGCAGACAAACGCCATCACTCTGAACATCCCCCCCTTCCCCCTTCCTCCCCCAGCTCTATACACTGAGCATGACGCCATACAGTGTGGGATGTCCCTGGGGTCAGTTGGGGTCAGCTGTCCCATCTGTGTCCCCTCCCAGCTCCTTGTGCCCCCCCAGCCGCTTGCTGGTGGGGTGGGGTGAGAGGCAGAAATGCCCTTGGCTCTGTGTGAGCCCTGCTCAGCAGGGACTAAAACATCCCTAGGTTATTAACACTCTTTCCAGCCCAAATCCAAAACACTGCCCCATACCAGCTGCTGTGAAGAAAATTAACTCTGTCCCAGCCTAACCCAGCACATTCTCCACCCCTTATCGCACGTCATGCTCAGGTCCTGCGCTATCCAATACATCCTCATTAACCCCCCTTCTCATCCTTTGATATAATACACAGGGATCGTTCCCTTAGTCCCCTGTAAAATGTCTGTAAAGTGTCCATAAATGCCCACAAAAACGTCCATTGAGTTCATTTAGTCCATGACTTTGGGCTCCATCTGTTGTGGTGGTCGCTGAGGGCAGGAGGGGTGCTGTGTTTGTGGAGTTATGGGGCACCAAAGCCAGCTCAGGCTGGGTCACTGCTGCGCTTGCACTGCATCTCCTAAGGCTGGTCCTCCCTTGGTTCAGGTGGTCCCTGCTACAGTAATTCCTGTAACACAACTCAAATCATGGGTTACAACAATTTAAAGGTATATCCCTTAAAATCTTCATCCCAGTCCCGTTGGGCCAGGTTATAGGGTTTAGCACAGAATATTTTAAATCTCATTATTCACAGCACAATATATGATACCAGCTTTGTCAAATATGATTCTATGATTCTATTTACATATGTGTGTGTCTATGTATATAATACATACAGTAGGTGTTGACTAATGAATGAAAGAAGGACCTGAAACTTTGCAGAAGCACTGATGAATATGCCGAAGGAAAACTCTCTCTCTGACCTTCAGTCTGAGAACAGTGTTGTAGCAGTGTGAGGAGGGCATAGGCTGCAATCTGCATTTTCCTGAGCAGCACACTGAAGGACTTCCCAACATCCCTGGAAAGGTTCAAGCACACTTCTGCGCTCCAGTCTACCTCTACTGGCTGATACAAGGGAATGAGGCTGTGCAATCACATTTTTTGGAGGTCTGTCAAAAAAAAAAAGACAGGTCCCTACTGCCTGCAAGTGTGGCACTGGATTTAAAAATCCTTGCACTCTGAGGAATGGCTATGAAGACCAGACTTATTTGCAGCTCTGGTGCCTGTGCCACACGCTCTGTCCTTAGCACTACAGAGCTGTGCCAAGGCAGGCACGCTGTAGCTGTTGATCCTTTTGAATCAAAAGTAATCTACAATTTTTTAAAACCCAAGTCTCTTCTTTGAATAGCAGTACAGCATCAACTGTGTTTGGCCTGTGAGCTGTAGAGCACATCACCAAATGTTCCTCCTGGAGGAACAAAGGGCAGAGTTTTTGCAGGCTCTGCTGGAAGTAGATGTCAGGATATATTGAATAAGCAAATAGGAAAATTTGTTTTGTACTTTTAACTAGGTCAGAACCAAATTAGCCATGAATCCACACAGGTGGTGTGGATTAGGAAGAAGAGCTTGCTCAGCAGAGCCACAGTAACTTATATTTCTAAGAAAACGCCTCATAGCAATAACATGCAAATGCTTTAGCCGTATTTTGCTCCCGTGGCTCCTCCTTGCTTCACAGCCTCCTTTGGGTTCCCAGCGAACACGGTCTGAAGGGACAGAGCATGTGCTTCAATTTCAGGGTTGGACACTGTGGAAGCATCTTCATTTTAATCTCTTTTCTGAAAATGGCCCAGGCTCACACCCCGTAGAGGCTGTATAATGTTCTGAATTCCCTGCGGTATTTGCTGTAGCCTTAGGAGTCATTTGGGTGCTTTATGACAGGCACTTTCAGTTCTTCCTTCCATGCCATCCAGACTGCATACAGATTCCAGCTTTCCCATTCCGTTCAAGAGAGGTTTGAATCTCCACTTAACCCTCGCAGTCTTGATTTATTCTGCTAGTGGCTCTGACAGCTAGCTGGGCGTTTCAAACAGGAGAAGCTATTTAGGGACAGAGACTATGGATCAGGCAGGCTGCGTGAGCAGAGACTTTACAGGGAGCAATTTAAAGCTGTCCTCCTGCATGATCAGCTGGAGGAGAGAGCGATGCACATCCCCTTGCCCTTCTGGGGAGTGGGTAACGGGCTCTGGCTTGGAGCATCCAGTGCCCAGCCTGCGGGGCGCGAGGGGGGGAAATTGAGACAAAACGCTGGCGATCTGCCTGCTCTGCTTTACTGTCTCCACCCACAGATGAGAACATTTCAGCAACTTGGAGCCTATTTCTCCCTCTCTCTTATAGATTTGCCTAGAAATTAAAAGACATTAGAAATAGAGCTCTGTATCTATCTAGCTTCTTCTCCGGTAAGCATTACCTCTTCAGATAATCTGCTAGTTCAAATTCTCTGTTATTGAGACTACATTTTCATACCTACAATCTCCAAATGTTCTATTTTTGTATGCTGGCATACTTGTTTCCTAGGTTATTTCTCTCTATCTCCTCTTGTCTCTTCTGTGAAATAGTTTGTGAAATTATTTTGATTAAGCTGAACTGTGTATATTGAAAAAATGGTTCTCGGATAACTTAAAAATTTGTAAAGAGCAGTTGTCAAAATATGCAACACTGTAAACAACTTTTCATTTTTATTCCAGAATAAAAAAAAAAAAAAAGTGGAAAAGAAACGGAAGTGCACATTATATCCTTAAAAATAATGAAACTACAGCTTTATAAGGGAATGGCACAAATGATTCATGTACCTCTATTTATTTTCCACGTAAAGGTGACATTGTGAAAAATACTGTTCTGGTACACACTGGTGTTAATCTTCACCTGAATACTTGCACCACGCTGCCCTTCAAATCCTACAAATATTCCAGTAAATTTAAAATGGCACATTCTCCCATCAAAGCAAATAGCTTAACACAAATACCTACGCAGGCATAGTAGATACTCGGCTTCATAGGTGCTAAATAACTTCCTTGTAACACTACTCAGTGTCTCAATAAATTAGCTGATCCTTTCATCAACCCCACCAGATAAATATAAGCACACATACATATCTGAGCGGGCCATTCCATAAGCATCGCTTAAATACTCAGAGTGGTCAGGCTCGCGTGCTGGCCGGTGCACGGCCACGCTGCCCTGTAACGCCTGCGCTGTAGTTGTCTACAGTAAAGTCTATAGAGAAGACATGGTTATTGTGTAAGTAAATACATAAAGCCTCTGTAGATTTTTACGATCAGTCGGGGGAGAAAAACCAACAGTTGCCATTTGCACACCAGCATTTAATGCAAAGTAAGGCCACCTTGGACACAACCTGCAGTAAATCTGTTCTGACACCGATTTCATGTGGAGCCTTCAGGCGGACTCACATGGGTTGGCAGTGGTGCCAGACTCCATACAGAGAATTTCACTGCTAATTCTCCAGTAGTGTTATTCTTGAAGGATCATCCTGCTCGGCCTTCATCTAGAAAACTCCCTGCTTAACACCATTCCCTTTAAAACCATAACTGATGCAGGCTACCGTTCCTCTTTGTACTCAAAAACATTTGTGGTGGTGGAAATCTCTTGTGTACTTCAGAGTACAGATTTCAGACACAGAAAATACTTACTTCTTAGATAATTAAACAGTACAAATCACTTCTTCGTCTACTTGGGCTATGCATGTTACTGAATCAGCTCTTGCTTACTTTCTAGAGCTGTTGTAGGCATGTAATGGGGCAAAACCCCAACACCTGGCCAAGGAGAGAGCGAGAACAAATCCCGCTTTTCCTGCTCGAACATAAAATTTTTCACAATTACCAAAATACAACTTTTAAAGGAAGCTAAAAAAGCAAATCAGACTTGCTACAATTCCTGTGCAGGTCTCTGTGGAGCCTCACATGCTTTACTTACGTTCCCCATGGTTGTAGTTTAAGGAACAGCAGCTAATAGTTTCCCATCTAGAGATCAGTTTCAGGCTTTAGCCTCTACTGTAAATTAAGGGATAAGAAATTATGCAAAAATGAGAAATGCAGTAAAACAGGGGTAATTCCTGTAACTTATCCTTTTAATTTGCTGGTTTACTTCAGAATATATTTGCTTCATGGACGCTATCTGTTGGGTGGCCTCATCTGCTCCTCAGACCAAGTAGAGTTAAGAGTTACCCCAAGCACCCGCTGCCGGAGCGAGCCGGGTTTCACCATGTGTGTTTTGCTGTGGAAGGTAAACCTGACAAGTGCTGAGAGACGGGCTCAGCCAAGCAAAGTGATTAACGCGGGTTGATCTATCCCACGTAACACTCACCGTCTATTTAAATGCTTCTCGTGACAGGCTGCTTTATGAACCTGAACCAAATGATTTGGTAGATTTCTTTAAGTCTGTTTCTGACAGGCAGGAGGGTGTCTATTGGCATTAAGTTAAGGCAAGGAAAATCCGTTAAGAAAAAATGTTTGCAGTTATGGAGCAGGCCACGGTGTGCAGGACTGACAAGTGGGAAAGGCTCTCCTGAAGCTCAGCAAATGTTGTCGTGACTTGGCCTGTGAAATCTTGACTTTTCTGGCAACTGATGGGATTCTTCAAATTCAGCCCAAGAAACCCACTGAGTCAGAAACCTTAATGCTTATTCCAAACTAAGCACCAGAATTCAGTGGCCTTTTTGCAAATGTTGCCCTCAGTGACTTTTGTATGGCTGTAGCTTAAGTCAGTAACAAACCCTCAAGTCTGGTCCAGAGCCTTCGTTCAAGTCTCTGCTCCTGGGCCTCGTGTGTCACCCACACCGCCCCACTCCACGGAGCATCGGCTGCAGAAGAGCCCAGCCATGCCAGGTCAGAGCCACCCGTCTGGGGGCAGCTTTGCAAAGATGTTTAGCAGCTTAAAGACGTTGATGGAGTTAATGGGAATTAGGCACCTAACCTACTTATGTGCTGCTATAAATGCAGCTAGGATGTTTAGGTACCTAAATACCTCAGTAAATCTTTCCCCTTACTGCTTGCAATGATAGCGTACCAGAAATCAAATACTAATGAATAAAGCCTAACCTTTGTCCCCTGTAACCAGCTTTGCCTTTCCCTGGGGATTGTTTTCATGTAATACTAAAAATACCAGCCATCTCACAGGTTGTACCATCCAGATTCTGTTCATATTTTTGGTGGCTTGATTATTTATTGCTCATTCTAGATTTTTTCCCCCAGACAGTGGCTGATGTTGCCATGGATTTAATAGGTTGATATTTTTGTAACGCTCTTAAAAGAGAAGTTATTTTATTACAAGATAATAGTCTTGAATTCTCTTCCCACAAAGATGCAATGAGGTTTGTATCATGAAGTCATACGGCTGAAAAAATGGAATGGGCCAAACTCTGTTGCAAACAGAGCCTCATGTTTCCAGATACTAGGATGGGAAGTTGAAATCTAATAACCAATACTGATTTTATCCCCATGGTACAGTATCCGAGTCAAATCCAAACTAGTTAAAGCTCTTCATTTTTTAAAAAAATATCTTTCTCCCTCCTGCTCCCAGTTAAGTTTTGGGAGGTTAGTGTGTCCCCTGCAAATTCTGTCCCTGAATCCGTAAGGCCAGGTTTGATGTGATGTACATGGTAAGGACCTTCGTTTACAACTTCCAGGATTAGCTGAGCTTAAATATGTATAGGGTTAACCACAGTCTAAGGATATTTTCCTGCATTACAGCATATATGTCATCCAGGTTCAGCTACTCTCAGCATAACAGAAAGGCCGATGCGCTGTTCAGTAGTTACAGTGGCACTCAAGACTCACAGAATTTAGTCCAGCATCTTTTCCAAAACACACATAAGCTATGTTCTTCCTTCAAGTTATGAAGGATATTGATGAATGGAGTTATTGAACTGCAACCGTATGATGCCTCATTATTCACTGGAGGCTGCAATAGAGGGAGTTTGCTGAAATGATCACTTGTCTTGATGAGAAAGAATCCAGCTTCTCAAGACAGTCATTACAGGCAATGTTGGTTTGATTGCTAGGCTTCTTGGCTAAAAGCAAACCACGAAAAATCAGTAGTTTTGCCACTACTTTGCGTGAGTCACGATTTGACCCTGACCCCCAAAAGCCACACACAAATCAGAAATGTCTTAATCTCTTTCTAAGTACCCTGCTCTTTAGCTATTAAGCAGTCAGTATTTCCCTATGGCCCAATTATTATTATCATCAAGAACAATCCTTGCTCTTGTATGTGAAAAGAACTCATTAAAACATATTATTAATATGGAAAAAGAAAGAAAATTATGTTTGTGGCCTAAAATAAAAATGTAACAATAATATCACTGATATGGGAAAGAGAAGGATCTTAGGAAAGGCAAAGCATTGGGTTTCCTTCTAATGTTTTCATTTTTACTCCAAAGGCTGATAGTGCATCACCGTTCCTTTCCAACCCCAATGGCCTGAGAAAAGCAAGAGCCTGGAGCTCCCCAGGGATGGGGAAGCTTTCAGTCCCCAAGCAGCAGGCTGGACTGCAGTTATTAATCTCCAGTCTGTGCCACTGGCGACCTTGACGTTAAGTACTGTAATGAGTCACCATGGGGGTTACACGTTCCGAGTCGAAGACAACTGTATGTAACTGATGTCATGGCATGAGCAGGAGCAGACAAGCCCATTAAGAAAGCTGCCTGTTGCTCTCAGATCATATTATTCCTTCAAATTAACTACAAAAGTGTTGTAAATAATAAAGAGGAACAGGAAACAGGATGCCAACAGTGTTAAAGTATGACTGTGTTCTTATGTGGCTGTTTGAAAGATGCAACCGAAAGGAATTATTTTATTGTTAAAGGATAATGTATAAATGCAACGAATCTCATCTTATGCATTTCTCCATGTGCTCATCTCTGGGAATGTGGTGTAGTCACCTGAGCCTACACTCGCTGTGTATGGGCTTAACCCATCCTGATTTGAGCTGCTGAAGTAGCATGGTAGCGTAGGCTCTAGCACTCCAATAACCATTTAGAGTCGCACAGTAAATGATACAAAAACCAAAAATCAAATCAATAGTAAATGTACACTAAGAGGAAAGTCCTGTGCCTGGCTGAGGGTAACTGAAAAGTCTGGTTTACTGCTGTGCTCAGAGGTTGGTTGGTACAAAACTCCGGAGTCTGTTCCAGTGCAGGTTCGTTATCATTGCTTGTCCTGGCCGTTATTTATACACAAATTAACCTACTTACAAGTGAATACAGTTTCAGGAAAGTGACGGAAAAGGCCTTAGCAACTTCACCCCATTCATAAAAATATAGATTCCCTCTTACAAAAAAACATGTTAGCCATCGGGGCTGAAGCTTTTGCTACTGCACAAGTGGGCGCTGCAGGGGGGCTCCTCCAGGCGAGGGACGGCAATCGCCCAGGCTGGTGCGCAGACCAACTTGGTTTCTGGTGTGGCCGAGAGAAATTGCTGCTCTCCAAGTAAGGAGAAGTATGTAGTTTCTTTTTTTGCTACAGCCAGATGGGAAAGGCAAGCCAAGGGACTCCGGAGCTGGTAGCAAAGACCTGCGGTCAGGTGCATCATGGCGCCCTTGAATCCGCAGCACGTGAGAGCTGGTTCCTGAGGAAGGCTCATTATCAGGTAAGCCCTTCCTTGCTCTAACGAATTCTGGCCTATTGTAGCAGAAAGTCCTCCATCAAAAAAAAAAAAAAGTTTGCTCTGTAATGGTACCGGCTGTTCTAGCTCCATGCAGGAAGCTTGAATGGAAGAGAGATCCACAGCAGGGTCTGTAATTCCTTGTTAAAACCAAGGCCACAGCACAGCCTCCTGTCACTTTTAGCACTAACTGCATTCAGCAGTTGCTGACAGCACTGACAGCAGCAGAACACCCAGCCCCAGCCCTCCGCTTGCCCTGCCCGCTTCTGAGCACTCCCCTGGAGTGAAGCACTTCCCAGCTGCCTTTTTCCCTGTCATCTACCGTGTCTCCAAGGGAAAGACTGCAACTCTGCAACTCCCAAGCAGGTAAATGGAGTCTGCAGTAATCCGAAATACCTGAGATAAGAAGCACGGCTCTGCCACGGAGGCTGGAGGTTTTGAGAGCAGGAAAGGACAGGGAGTCAGATGGACGTACATGCCTGAGGTCCTGTGTCCCTGCCGGGGCTGGAGCCTAATTGGCTTTCACAAATGCAACTGCTGTGTCTCTTGATCACAAAAACCAAATTAAACCTCAAGAAGTTTCGAAGAAATCCCTACCTGAAAGTTTGCCTTCCGAAGAAAATGATGGTGGATTGGCTCATTTCAGCTTCTCCTCTGCCCCACAAGGGGAGTAAAATGAAAACTTCAAAACTATTGCTTTAAACCAAATAAGAAGAGAAGCAAGGTACAACCAGCAGATCTGCTGAATTCCTGGGTGCACTGAATAAAATCAGTCATGTGATAATGATGGGATTTTCTAGAACACCTTTTAGGCATGCAATTTCTGTATTAAATCTATTCAGACGTCCCTAGAACATCTGCTGCTTCTATGAAATGGGAGTAACAGCCATTTTTTACAGTGCATTGACAGCTACAGATAAAAGCACGGTAATTGCTAGCAGTGACTATTGCCTAACAAGAGATTTTCTTGAAAGTTAACCTGCCAAGATTTTTAAGACTATTGCACATCTACATGCAGATTCTGGGTAAGTACCTCAGCCATGATAGCCCTGTACTGATTCACACAATTTGGGGAGGTGGGGTAGGTGTTAAAATTATAGATAACAGTGGGATTCAAACAGATTCAAGCCTCTCTTGAAGCCAGATCACAAGCGGCTGATGGCTGGCATCGAGGTAGGAGAGGGAGCAGAGCTCTCCCTCCGAGGCTGCCTGGTCCCTCTCATTTGCTGTTAATGTGACCTAAAATCAGCCGGAGCTGCTGTAGCGCGCTGGTGCAATGGGCTGCTCTGCCTCCCTTCAGGAGACACTGAACCACCTGCTAAAATACTGGATAGCCCAGAAAGAGAGGAGCCAATTACAGCGAACGCCCGGGAAGCTCCGCAGCTCTACAGCAACACGGTCCGAGCTGCTTTTCATCTGGCTCCCTCTTTCCCTATGTTTATTCATGAGCCGGGGTGCAGGGAAGATGAAAAGGCTGCTGGCAGACTTCTCCCTGGAGTTGCCACTTGAAATGGCACCACATGGCCAGGGAAGCCTCGCCTGCGTTCCTAACAAGACTGATACTCATGGGAACGCCGTAGTTCTCAAGGCAAGCAAACATTATCCTTATTGTCCAAACACAGAGGCACAAGGAGAAGTCACCAAACCTAATCTACTTCGGTAAGATCCAGAGCTAGAGTGAAGTTTTACCTCACTTGAAAAACCCAATGGCAATAGCGCCATGGAGTTGCTTGGTGCCAGGCTGTTCTTCTGGTCTTGGCAGCCACATGAACAGCTATAAAATGGTACCTAAAACCCAAGGGACAGGGAAACGTGGACTGCTTCCACGCAGTGCTCTAGCAGAGCAAAATTCTGCTGCAGGAAACCTGGCTGATGTCTTTTTTTTTGCAACAAGAATGGCAACTATTGGAGCAGAAGAAAAACCATGCCTGAATGAAAGCAAAGAGACTTTGGGGAGGTACCAGCTCGAATAGCTGCCGCCGTCCTGTGTTACCCCCTTGCAACATCCCCTTGCTAAGGAATAGAATTTACTCCCCTGGAGCACCTACAACCTGGAAAAAAGCTAAATCAGGCTGGGGTTTTTTTTAATTTCGAGGGGAACTGTTACAAATATTGAAAAGAAATCACATCTCCTGTTATCTAGTATACAACTGGAAAGCTTAAAATTTTTTTTTTTCTCAGTTGATTTGCACTCTCATTAGTGCTGATGCCTTATCATAAGGGTGTCTCTGAGTGCTGAAATGTGTATTCTCTAAATGAACCAAAAGCACAACATTTTGTGCCTGTAACTGCAATGTGTGTTAGAGCTACAAAACCCTCTCCCATGAACTCATGCATATTTTACTTTCTGTTAAAATTTACAAGCCTCTTCAGATGACAGCAAATCTCGCATTTGTAACCAAGCCAGGGTTACCTTTTCAGAAAAGACTGGCACAAACCACGATGGACCCTTTTCTGACCCTTATGCCAGAAATGCAATGTTTCCATGGATTTCTTTGATTTTAAAAACCAGTCTGTGTGGCAGCGAGATGCAGCCCATGAGAAGCTTCAACAGCCTAGTGAGAGTGAATTGGTTTAGCAGAGATTACTCATGAGCTACTAATCTTAGCATCATAAAGCCTTTGACTGACTTCCAAAGGACCTCAGTGCAACTGCAGTGTAAACTAGCTTTGCCCACTAGTCACCCAGAGTAACCAAGGTGGTTTCTTGTGGGACGATATCTTGCACAGGTTCCCTGTCCAAGCCAGACTGGACCTGCAGCATGCAGAGTGCCTTGACCTCCCCTGACATGCTGAGGATGGCCCGGCTCGTGTTCAGCACCCGGCAGGATCAAACCCTCAGAATCTAACTGGGATCTTGCCAGTTCGGATTTCTTACCATGAGCAGTTATTAGGCTGTTTGTCTGTGCTAGCAAAGCACAGAAATCTGCAGTAACCGGTACCTGACTCTGTCACTAAGCAGACGTTGTCGCCCAGCCTCTGAGCAGCTCATTAACAGGGCTTGAGAGAGAACAAGAGGATGTTGCTGTGAGGTTCAGAGAAATATAATGTACTGCTGCAGGACTTACTACTGGAAACAAGTACCTGGCCGTTGTGTACAAGAGACTTGCAGTCTGTCAATGGCATGAGAGACCTCATTACCTTATTTATATATGAAATCACACAGCTAATTCCTACAAATATTCACCTGGGATACAGATGTTACTCTCTTAAGGTCCTCCTACCTGCTCCTACAGGACACAGAGACAAACAATGAGAGGCAACACTGCCAGAAATGGAGCGCCTTGTCCGAGGCCACACAGCTGTGGTGGCAGAGGCTGGGGAGATGAGCACAAGTCACCAGCTGGGTGCTTTAACCCCTGTACCGAACGGTCTTGATAAGTGAAGACTGCAGATCAGGTGGAAAGCTTTAAGTTAGAAGAAAATTTTACTCTTCAGAGTATTAAAAAAATGGTTCTGAACTTTTCCATCTGATAACACATGGAAGATCATTTCCAGCGATGAAAACTCCTGGACCACATGTATGATAAATATCAGATTTAGTTCTGCACCTTTCAGTGTTGTTGCACGGCTCTTCCCACCCAATTGGGGCCTCAGTCTTGATGTGTCCTGTAGCTTAAGCCCCAAGTGTAATGGATTGTGAACAGACCAAAAGCAAATAAATTTCTCAAACCTATGACCAGGAGTCCAGGATGCAGGCAGCTGTGAGAGCCCAGCGTTCCAATATCTCAGGGTGCCTGGGTCTAATGCCTACTGCTCAAGGACATTTGAATAATGAGACAATATGGCCCTGCTTGCAGAAGGGACAGCTTTTCCAAGGAAGAACTCACATAATCATAGAACCATAGAATCATAGAATCATTTAGGTTGGAAAAGACCTTTAAGATCTTCGAGGCCAACCATAAAACTAACCCTGCCATCCCACCACAAAACCATGTCCCCAAGCACCTCGTCTGCCCATCTTTTAAATACCTCCAGGGATGGGGACTCGACCACTTTCCCAGGCAACCTGTTCCAATGCTTGACAACACTTTCAGTGAAGAAATTTTTCCTAATGTCCAATCTAAACTTCTAACAGTTGCCAAGTCAGTTAGATAACATCCACAATCAAATAACAGTGCTGGATGTCTGAGCAGAGCATCAGAGAGGTGTTCTAAAAAGCTTGTCTGAAAGTCTACAGCAGTTGAAGATTCATTTCTGCTGCATGGAGGCTTCTTGGCCGTAGAGGCATTTCAGTACCCACTGGCTCCAGGACAGAGAGGAAGGAATGTCCCAAGGAGGGAAACAATCACTCAGTTGTACCAGTGCAAGTGCAAAATATTGTGAAAAGCTGATTGTACTTAATGGAGTTAGCAGATAAAACGCTGTATCCATGGTATCTAAGAAGGTGACTCATGTCACCGCTATAAATACTAACTTGCTTGCAAAGAATATATTCTAGTAAAATCTGCATTTGTACTGCATTTGCGCAACGAGCTTGTACTGAGGTTCCATTTCTTCCAGTGTTAGTAGTGCATCTCTCAGGGTGAGATATTGGTGTAAATAGCTGAGGCTGAAAGAGAAGCCATGCTCCACACGGGCAGTCCTCCCCCGGCTGAGTGTGTTATCAAGCTGTATTATGAGTGCATCAACTCGGCAAGGAAACATCTCTGTGTACATTGGCGAGAGCTTAATGCAGTAAACTGTAATTTAAAATGTTTGCTCCCCACAGAAGCAAGTCCCTGGCTCCTCTCTGACGTTGTTAGTGCTTTCAGCCATTAAGAATACAGTAATGCCACCTGGAAAGAAATGTAGCTGCAAATGGGATAACCATTAAATAGCTGCATGCCAGCTTATTTGGCTTTTTCCTGGGAAGCAAGAACATTGCAGTAGAGCATCTGAAAGTTCCTAGAAGAAACAACAGACCTCATAAGGTAAAGACATCAGGCAGAGCTCCACTGGCAATCTGGAATTCACATTAGCAAATAGCTTTGGATGTTTGCACTTGGAGAGGAGACTGTAACTGGCCTCCCTAGGAAAAAAAAAGAAAAGAAAGAAAGGCAGCCTCTCCAGATTGACAGAAGTGCCATTTGCTTCTGAGCTCGGGAGCTTGGTGCCTCTGAAGAGAAAGTAAAGATGTCTTTGGATTTCAGAACACACTGCTCCCCCAGCTAACTTAATGAGCATGGAGATGGGCTCCCTCTCCTTTTCTGGGTAAATGTTGAGGGACATGGGTAAATCAGTGGGGAAGAGAGAACTGTATCTGTGGCTGCTTTGTAGTCAGAGGCCTTTAAGTGATATACATAGGACTTTTTAAAAATAATATACTGAATTCTTAATGTTTTTTAGGAGATACTTTCTCATTACAAGAACCTTCTTCACTCCCCTTGTTTAAATATTCTCTAGCTCAGTGAAGGTAGAAAAAAGTCAGAAAGCTGAGTTGGTTCAACTCTACAAGGCTTTGAAAAAAGAGCAATAGAGGAGCAGTACTCCATCCAGGGCCACGAAACAGATGAAATCTAGCTGCTTTGGTAGTTCTTTGCATGCGTTATTGTATCTCTTGAGATTCTGACAAAATGGAAAGATAATCAAATTGGAATCCCATTACTACGTACCTTTTGTAAGATCAGTAATTTCACAGTATATTAATTTTTTTCCTAGATTAGTTTAAATGTGTAACAGCGCTGGATTTAACAGAGAAGCATGGGTAGACAGTATTCCAACATTGCTGTGAACATCTGTTCTGAGTTACCAAAATTCCAGCTGAAAAACAAATATTTCCACTATAAATCAACCAAAGCATTATCCTGAGTGTTGTAACAGATGCAAAATGATTCTGGCTTCCTCTGCTCTGTGGTTTGGCTCTTTCCTTAAAATTGCTGTGAATATATTTATTTACAGACTTCAAGAAATACACATTTGAAATGGCTACTTAAGCTTACTTAGAATGTGACCGATGTTAGTTCAAAGCTAATGATCAGTTGATAGTCTATCTTATTAATGACAGATGCTACCAATTAGCATAAAGTCTAGTTACAGCTTTCCAGATAAACCTGGTTTAGAGCAAGACTTAGTCCTGCTCAAGTGTTCTGGACACTTCAACCCAATGCTCCTTGAAATGATGACTTGGAGTTTCTGCAAGGGGAGGTATTTGGTTTGGGTTTTATATTCATTCTGGGTTTGTGTGCTTTGGTGGGTTTTTTACCCCCTCTGTTACTGCTGCTACTCATCTTTAGGTTCATGAGCCCAATGAATCAGAAGAGATATTGACTTAGCTGGAATAAAGAAATGAGATTTATTTACTAAACGTGAAATTTGGAAGAAGGCTTTGCAAGAGGCTTCCTGACTAATGGTCACAGTATGTGAATCAAATGGTTTGTTGAGGCAGAAGCTGCAATTCCATACTTTAAGGTGTTTAATTGCATTAAGCTGCATCTGAGCAACTCTGATTAAAGACACTTTCCTTTTTTTAAATATTCGCATGTAACAGATAAGCCAGACAGGGAGAGAACTGAACTACAGTACCAGAAATAACAACAAAATCTTGCGGGGGGGGGGGTGGGGGGGGGTGGAGAGAAAAGTCCTTTTGGTTAAATCCCTCTCTGCACAAAATACATTTTGGGGGGAAGAAACAACGCTGTGTTTTGAGGATGATGTTCTGTAGTTGTTAATAATTTTCTGTCCTAAATGGTTGGAGAAAAACAGTGTGCGTAGACTAAATATAACTGTGCCTTTTGTGATGGTTGGGAAATGGGAGCTGCAGGCTAGTTATCCAGCCCACAAACAATAGGAACACATGCTCCATCCAAAGACGCGATGATGGCAAATGGAGCACTCAGGGGAAGTAAAAGGGCCCAGCTCACGCTGTCACTGCGACAGCGGCGCGTGTCGGACCGGGGTATTCGGGCATCCATGTTAAAGCAAACGGAAATCATACAGGGGGTTCAGCCATATGCACCTGCGTTATTCCCCTTCAGAGGCATCGAAGTTGTTATAACAAGTCAAGGACCACATTTTCTTAAGTCAGTTTGTTAATTAAGGCATAATAGTACAGAAAAAAAAGCTGCGTATATTTTAAATGGCATAAGAATGTGTATTTTGTTCAATATTTCTGTTTGTAAAGAGATTGAAACACACTCTATATGCAGTAGGCTGCATCCTCTTTATGGCATTATACGTTTGCTTTATATATTGTTAATTAGACCTAATTTAGGCCTCGAAAAGAAAAATCTCATTAAAATTCTGATTAGTGATGTTGGCAAGCAGCCATCTAAAAAGCCTCTATTTCTTCCTTTGATAAGTTTGAAACCGCTATAACAAACAGTAAAAATAAGATCACAGCCTTCTTTCTCACGCCAATCAACATAATATATTCTCCAGGTCAAAGCCATTTAAGGGAAAATACAGGAGGAGGACATCTTTATTTCCCTGCATACGTGCTGTCAGATGGCTATAGAAAACTGTATCTTCATGCCTTTTGGTGGTTTAAAAAAAACCCCAGCTGAAAATGCTGGTTGTGAGCCTTCAAAAAACAACTTGCTCTGCAAGGCAATTAATATCTTTTTTTTTTAAAGGCTTTAAAAATGAATGGGAATAAAAATAATACACAGTTGGTTTAATATTAAACCAGTTACGTCTGATGTTTTCAGTATAACTTTCTGCTTGATGCTTTCAATATAGCTTATAGTTGAAATGCCTGGCCAGGAAAACATACGGACAAGAATATCTTTAGTCCAAATACAATCAGTTATGTACCCATATTGCTGCGGATCAGGGCAGATGACTTTTTTTTTAATGTTATGTTTTCTTTTAAAGTCAAAGGCAGACTAAAGTAACAAACAATAGCAATGCTTCTATGCTCCCTTGTGTCCACATGTCTATCGAAGGGTTATTACAATACAGCTGCCAGCTATCATTGTATTCATTTCAATTAACTTAAACATTTCACTTCAATGCATAAAAACAACTTTACGAAGCTGACAGCACAAAGCTGAACACTGTTTGAAGTGGCAAATACCATGCATCTCTTTTAGTGCACAGCTCTTCTGTACACATCTGTCCTCGTAGGAGACGTTAGCAATTAGTCTGCTCTTTCAGAAGATAAAACGGGGAGCAGGACTTCTGCAGAGCTGCTGACTTCAGCGGAAAGGAGAGGTAGGACGCGTGGCTTGAACACTCTGAATCCATTCCTCTCCCTCGGAGCACAGTCCCCAGCGTACAGCTGCTCCATCCTGCGTCACAGCACGTGGCAGCCCTGGACACTGGTAAGACAAAGCCCACGTATGACTATGGGAAAATACCTCCTTTTCCTTTTGATAAACACAGAGCCATACAACTGAAATCCAGCTTTGGGATGCTCTATATCAGTAAAGCTGATTCTATGTTTGAATTGACATTAAAAAAAATCTAAGTTACTAATACTCCAAGCCCTTTTAAACTGTAATCTTTAGAGATCTAATCAGACTTTCCGTATCAAATAAAGTAGGGAAATACACGCACAGAATCCGGGGTACATTTGCCTCTTAAGACAGTGTTCGTTGTTACTGTCTCTATGTTGCATTACGATATTTGCATAAGCTGGTTTCCAAAAACCTGGGAAGCCGGGCACACTGATACTTAACATATTCAGTGTGCATATTCTGATACTGAGATGGCAACTAGTTTCCAAATTAAATCTCTGTTGAGAGATTTAAAGAGAATAAAATGGGCCATAAAGGAGAGAATGATTTAGCAGAATCCCCCTGGCTGGGCTTTGGAAGGGTGCTGCGGGCCAGCGTTAGTGTCGGGAACCTGTTCTGCTGCTGCGTATAACTGAAAGTGGGAGTACGTTTAAAAAAAAAAAGGGGGGGGGAGGGAACCAAACCAGTCTCATCTGCAAGGCTTGATGAATCTAAACCTATAGGATACAGATTAATAATGTGCGCTTAAAAAAACTGCATACAGATTAATAATGTGCATTTCTGCACTACTTGCTGCTCTTTTAAAATACATGCAGTGATGATTCTTTCATGAAGAGACATAGCATGACTTTAATGCCTTCACGTTTAGAAGCCTGATTTTTGTCTGTAGGAATTTTCCCTGTTTTCTGCGGAAGTCAGCCTTTCTTGCCAAAGATAAGAGAGGTTTACCATGTTTCTGGGTTCTTAATAATCTAAACCCATGGGATTAAAAGCTAGTTTGTGTTTTCTGCGTTTTTTCTTAAAGAGGGAAACCTGGGAGCAAGGTAGATGTCACAGAACTGACCACAGAAGTACAGGACAGAAAGAAATCCCAAACTCAGGGCAGCCTTGCAAGGCCCAGCCCAGGGTACTTGTCACGTTGGTGACTTTCATAGACCTCATTGAAGAACATGGGCTTTCAGTGCCAAGTTCTACAGATCCAGATCTGATAAGTCTATGCATGCAGAATACTTCAGGCTAAATTCTGCCTGACCTTCCCCAGCACCCTGCTTCCGGCGAGCTCTCTGAAAACAGCCATTTGAAGTCAGAGAAATCTGGGTCATTGACTTCAATAGAAACTCTGAACAAGGAGGAGATGCTCAGCTCCTGCACCTTTCACTCCTCCCTTCTGTTACAGTTCTGCCTGGGGATGGGCTGTTTTATTCTCTGCTCGTGGGTGCTCTTCTATCTCCAGTAAAATTAATGCCAACTTCCAAAAATCAAACAGCCTGAGCATGTAAGAACAGCTATTTCTAACTGTCTTTCTGCAGCATGCAAGCCAAAAGTGAGAAAGGAAGAGGAATGGAGTGCAGAGGAATAAATGGAAGGATCAAGTTGTTTCTCCCATTGGCACCAGCTGGGAGTTGTCCTTATTCAGGGGAAGGTCTGACTGCAGAACAGGGCAGCGACTCCCTTATCGCTTGTCTCAATCCCGTTCTGTCATCTGGCTGGTCACACCTACTGGGTCTAAATACTTTGTCAAGGCACCAAGGGCACTAGGTGCTTGAAATGGGCTTCAGGGGCTGGTTAATGCTTTACAAGGTTAAGGTTGCTTTAAAAAGCGTAGCAGTGTATTTGTTCCAAAAATGTAGTCATCACTGAGAGTAACACTTGCTGAGTTCAAACCAGGTCAGCTGCCCAGGCAAGTACGTGTATTTGATCTACTGTCATGGTAAAGGCTGACTGTAAACTTTGGCAGAGAAGATTATTAATCTTTCAACTCGTAGCATATAAGCAATGACTAGTAATACCTATTTTTCTGAGAACTGGAATGCCTTTTGGAACCACCCCAGATTACTTAAGAGAAGTTCCTCTGCCATCACCCAAAAGCAGTTCCAAACCTGTCTCTCCCACATTCAATTAAACCTAAAAAAAAATTTAAAAAAATATAAAAGAAAAAAAAAAGGCGGGGGCAGACCATGGTTCATTCAACAAGCATTTTTCCTCTTGTGAGGAGCCACAGCAGCTCGTTCAGCTGCACACCATGTGGACAATAAACATCAATTTTTTAAAGTAATTCAGTGCTGTTGGTAGTGGCTTTCACTTGGAAAGCCAAGCCAAGCCAAGCTACTTCCAGAACCTCTGTGATGGTGAAGGAAGTGGGGGACAGGCTTGGCTCCTTGGTGCTTCTCAACCTTGTCTTCAAAAGCTGCTGCTTTTTCAGCTCCAGTTAGGGTGTGAGTATCTGAACGTACTCGGGTGGTTCTTTATGTATCTGAGTTATGGGTCACATACTACAGCTGGAAATGCACCACTGTCTGAGGCCAATCTGGGAATGCTTCACTGTTTTAGGACAAATTAGAATTAAAACAAAGGCTGAATCTTAAGTCTCTTCAAGTTCTCTCCTCTGGGTTTTTTGTGCATCTCACGCCATCCTTTCATCCATTGCTTTGGCTCCTAAAGGGCTGAGGCAGGGATCACTCCGTTGATAAACTGGTAGGTATTTAAGGCACTGTAAGCTATTTGCTCTTTCAACCTGTCCTGTGCCTTGACCCAAAAGCCTGTTCTCCTGCATTATTTATCCTCTTTTCCTTCCCCCCTATTTTTGCAACTCTCTTCTCCAGACAGAATATACTTAAAAAGAAAACAACCTAACAGAGGAATTACGCGACGCTGGCCATCCAGCTGTAACCTGATCAGAGGAAGTTTTGCTCAAGTTCAAAAGGTTTCTCAAACTGCACATAGAGTATTGGCTCCTATTTAACCCTGAGACAGAATGAGATGGTCGGAGGAACGGACCAATCCATTATTTAAACGCGTCTGGAGCTCTAGATTAGGAGTTGGTTATGATGTACCTGTCCTCCAGCACAGGATGGGGTATCTGACAGTGACGAAATTTATGCTGAGCTGTGATTATTGCAGAGTCCTCCTGGCCCACTTTTATCTGTTTATGGAGAAAACACAAGTAGGTCCCCTGGAAGATACTGGTTAGATTGATCCCCAAAGAAAACTTTCGCTGAAACTGTCTGCGTGGGGAAGAAAATGTGCAATCTTCTTTCCAGCAGATATTTCAGAGCCGAATTCCTGGTTACCATCGCAAGCTATGCAAATGCAGTAAGGGAATAGGAACTGCAGCAAAACAGTGGAGAAAACACGTTTCTTACCAACTATGCTGAAGGTGGTTTGGTTTTTTTCTTAAACCAAGCAGTAACTCCTTTGTAAAACATGTTTAAATAACTTGGGGGGGGGGGGGAGGGGAAACCCCCTTTTTTCAGTTTTAAAAGCTCGGGTATGAGTAGCTTGAGAAGCAAGAGTGTGATGGCCCAGGGCGACCCCCACCTTCCCCCTAGCTGGAAGACCCCAGATTTGAGTCAGTTCTGAGCCCCAAGTTCCCGAGGGGCAGCGGCTCGCGGGTCCCCGCCCTCAGGCGTGGGCAGCCTGTGGCGACCGGGGCGGGGGCTCCCGCGGCTCCGGGGGTCGCGGCTGCGGCGGAAACCAGCGCTCGTTCCGCGGGCAGAGCCCGCGCGGGGGGGGGGGGGGGCGGCGGCGGCGCGCCGTGAGCGCGGGTTCCTGGCGCCCGGGCCCGGCGCTGGGGGCCGCCCGCCCCCCCCCCTCCATCGCGGGCAGCGCGCGGGGGCTGCACGGGGGAGGGCGCGAGCCGCCCGCGCCCCGCCATTGGCCCAAAGTAGGTCAGCCCGCGCACTCACGTGACGGCCCTCGCGTGGTTCCCCCCCCACACCACACTCCGCGTGACGGCGGGGGGGCCCGGGCGCGCCCGGGGGGGGGTCCGGGGTGCCCTCTGCGCCCCCCCCCGCCCCCCCATCTCCTCAGCCCCGCAGGGCGGGCAGCGGGGAGCAGCCCTCCGGCCCTGCCGCCGGCGGTGCCGCGGTCAGCCCTCCGCGGGTGCCGGGGTGTCGGCCCCTACTGCGAGTGGGGTCCCCGGGGAGCGCTTGTGGGGCGCTGAGCGGGAAAGGCCCCGGCGGTCACAAGGCGCTCGTTTCCACTTTTGAGCAGCTGGGCAGGCGCGCGGTGCTGGGGGGTGATGCCCTGCAGATGCCCGAGTCTCCCTACTCAAAAAAACCCCAAAAAACCACCACCAGGTTATCAGCTGCCATGTGTTCATCAGAGTGCGCTTGTGTGGGGAGCGCTGCTGTGGGCGCCTGAGGCGGCCCAGCGTTGGGGTGAGGGGGTTTTGCCCAGCCCGGTTGCATGGTCCTGCGCGGCCAAGGGGGGCTTGGGCTACGATGAGGGCATCTCGCCCTGGTGTGCCCGGCCTTGTAGGTAGAAGGACCCCTTAAAAATGACCCCTTAAAAATGTAAAGGCTTTTTGGGTTTAAAACTGTCTTTTCAAATTGTCTTTGCTAAGGAAAAGACTTGTATTAAAAAAGAACTTGGAAAATGGTACGTTATCTCATGTGTTCTCAGTTTGAAAAAAAATAGGATCTTTGGGCCATATATAACGGATCAAATGTCTGTGATGAAAATGCCAGGAGCAGAAACGCAAACATTGGCTGAGGGCTGGTTTGTTTGGTTTTTTTTTAATGGGGAACCAATCGAGATTCTTTCTATGAAAAAAAACTTAAGTAGCTGTCATTGTCCTTTATGAGCCATAAAGTAAACCTTTTCTGAGTGAATGCTAAGCTAAAAGCACATGCCAACAAACAGTATTTTGGTTGGAAAATGTAGAAATCCAGTTAGGGTGTCATCAGCTCTGTTTTGGTTGTGTTAGTGTTACCTGGAGTGTAGCGTGGGTGGGGGTCAGCCAGTGCTCAAAGTAGCATGAAGGAATTGGGGGCCACCTTTGGAAAAGCGTGGCTGGCAAAAACCGGTACCGTGTAGGTCCACACCACGCTCCTGTTGAGAAACATCGTGGTGTCCTGACAGCCCGGTGATTTCGGCTGCTTGGGATGGCACCTGTCCGTGTGGCAAGGCCGGAGTTAAGTTCCTGCTCCTGTTGTAGCGTGGGAAAACAACAGCTCAGGCACCGCACTCAGGTGCTTTGCTCAGCTTTTCTGGTTGCTCCATGTATCGGCAAGGGTTGCTTCAGCTTTCTCACCCAGGAAATTCCCAGCTCCTGCATGTTGGGAATGCGGGGTCTGTAATCGTACGCAGTCCTCCGTGCCTGGTTGCTTCATTTCGTTCCCTGCTTGCACAGATCCACGCGTAACGAATCCTGTTCAATGCCGAGTAGTGAAGCAGCGCGGTTTTCCTGTCCTTCCACTGCGCTGAAAATGCCGTTTCTTTCTGTCGAGTACATTTTGTCTCTAATGGTCAATAACCATAAAAACGTAAGTAGTTCTCCTCTAGTTGCACTTTCGTTACATCCCTAACTAATCTTCTTTGTTACTGGTGTTTCCCAATATCCCCGTTACTTTTACATCTTCTATTCTGCTTGCTCTTCTTTCTTGCTCGCTAAATCTCCTAAATGTATGCGCTTTTTTCCTTTACACTGCACAGAAAAAACTCTGTACCACATTTGCATACGGATTGCCAATCGCTGCCCTAATCTTTATGCTGCTCGCTCTGTCCCTCTGTAATTAAAGGTTTCCAGTAACTAGCAATTTGTCCGTCTGAGGCAATGTTGGTATTTGTACAACCATTTAATAATCTGGTGCGCTTTTTCCTGGTTAGGTGACTGAAAAACTACTGTGCTGCTGCTGCCACATTCCTGCTTACCAGCCCTCCAGTCGCAAACCACGGCCGCCCCCATGGCACTGGAAGGTTCTTCCCTAACCCCTTCACGGCTACGCCAGAAATACGTTCCCGTTACGCTGCCTCTGGCTCTGAGGGGCCTGGCGACTGCGATTGCCAGATCTTCAGGTTTTGGTTGTGCCAGAGCAGTTTCATCAATTTGAGCGCACTTTGGACTTCGATTAGTTGCTCGTTTTCATCGGATCACTTGACCAGATGCTAAGTCAGCGCACATAACGATAGCCGTACGGGGAGAGCGTAACCGTTCGGGGCGCTGCCTCAGCCCCCGGCTCAGGTAGGGCTCAGCTCCGGGGCGGGTGGCTGGAGGCCCGAGCGGGCAGAGCATCAGCCGCACCAGCAGCGAGGATCCCCGCTAGCGGAGAGGAAAGCCGCTTCCGACACAAAACCGGGCCGAGGTCCCGGGAACCCCGCTAGCGGTGACAGCTATCTCGCCCCGGTTTGGCGTGGCAGCTGGCGAGAGGAGCGGCCTGCTTACGGCAAGGAGAGGCACAGGAGAGCTGCCGTGGCTCCCCAGCTCATCGCTCGCGAGCCCCGTGACCGCTTCCCGCGGAACGGAGAAAAACTTCACTGGCCTCGCCCCTCGGGGCGCCGCGGCCGCTCGCCGGCGGGCTCCCCGCCCTGGCCCCCCGGGCAGCGGCACGGCCCGGGTCCCTCGGGGCTCCCCGCTGCCCTCACGCTCGGATGCACCGAGCGAGGTCAGGCAGTCAGGCTCATTAACGTTCCTCCCGGTTACCGCGGAGACGGCTCCCGGCGGGCGGGGGCGGCGCGCGGCCGCGCTCCCCGCCAACGCCCCGCGCACGAGCCGGCCCCGGCGGCCCCCCGCCCCGTGCCCCCCCCTCCCGCCGCCGGTCACGGCCACCAGGGTGGGGGGGCGCGGTGTAGGGGGGTGCGCGGGCGGGAGACACCCCCCGCGGGGCGGGGCGGAGCGGGGGGGGCGGGGCCGTCCGCCGCGCCCCCCGCGCCAATGGCGGTGCCGCGCCGCGCCTGACGTCAGCGCCGGCAGCGCCTGCACATGGGCGCGCGGCCGGGGCGCGCGGCGCAGAGCGGGCGGCGGGAGCGGCGCGGGCAGCGGCGGCGGCGGAGCTGCGCGGCAGAGGGGCCTCTCCCGCTCCCCTGCTCCGGCGGCCTCCAGGCGCCCCTCGCCGGCGGGGCTCGGCTGGGCTGGGCTCGGCTCTGCGCCCGTCTCACCGCGCTTCGTAGCGGCGCCGCGAGAGGAAGGGGAAGGCACCGCTGCCGCGCAGCTGCCCCGAGGCAAAGCCCACCATGTCGCGGCCGCTCCCGCTGAACCCCACCTTCCTACCTCCCACCTACGGGGTGCTGAAGTCCCTGCTGGAAAACCCGCTCAAGCTGCCGCTCGCTCACGAAGACGGTCCCTCGCTCCCCCGCACCCCCCCTCCCTCGGGGCCGGCTCTGCCCCCCGCGGCCCCTCTGGGCCCCCTCACAGCCCGGCCCAGTGAGAGCAGGCGCCCCGAAATGGCGGCCCCATCCCGCTGTCACCTCGGCGCAGCTGCCTCGCTTCCCCCCCCCCCCCCCCCAAGGCGATTAAGCAGTGGGAACGTTTCGGTAAGGGTGTTAGACGGTGAGCGACGGGCGCCGCCGGCCTGACCTAACGGAAGGCGCTCGGTGTTTCCATCGCCGCCGCGGAGCCTCAGCGGGGGGGGGGGTGCGCTCCGGGGGCCTGAGCCCGGGTCCCGCCGCAGCCTCCCCTCGAGCCGCCCGCTGCTCCGTCCCGCCCGCCGCGAAACCTGCGCCCCTGTAGCTGAAAGGCGTTTTAACAGTAGAAAGTTGCAACTTTTCCGGCAAGCTAAGGTAGCGCGGGCACCCTTGCGCCTCGTATTTCCAATGAATCAAATGCACGTTAAAAGCAAAACCCTGTGCAAGGTCTTGCAGAGCCAAGGCTGGCTGTGTCCTCAGCTTGCCGCGTTTCGTTGCAAAGCGATTCTCAGGGTTTCACCGGGGTTGTTGCATGTGGTTAAAAATAACGTTAAAAAGGCGTGGTAGTTGGCAGAAAGCTTAATCGGTTTAGATTCTTGCAAATCTTGTAGAGAAACCGTGTGTTTCCCTTCAAAACTGTGTTGAAATCACTGGATATTGTAGGAATGAGTAGGAAGCGTCATTTTTACTTATTTTTTTCTTCTGCTTTTGAATTTTTTGTCAGCTCTTCTGTTCATCAAAATACATATTCTGTCAGACTTCACCATTGTCATAAGTTAGTAACATTAAGAAGTACTGAATTTGAGGGCTGCTTTCCTTGTGTAAGGAGTAGCAAGACTGGGACCTTAATTTAGAAGTATGACAAGATAATAAATTACAGGGATTTTGGGCTAAGACTGTTCTTCAACAGAATGCAGCAACACCTTCCAGTTTGCTGACAGTTACTCACTTTTAAGTCCGTTGAGTACTTACTGAAGCTGACATTCAAAGCCATGCATGCAGTGGAATTCTTAATTACAGATAAGAGAAAAATCTCAAAATCGTGGCTGGATCCAGCAAAGGTGCTCAGTTGTCTTGATTTATCAATTCTCTACCAAACAATCAAATTTTTATGAAGGGAATATTCGTTTCTTACAACTGAGAGTGCAGCAGAAATAACTGAAGTAGCAGTAGCTAATATTTTAATTACTAAGCTCTTACACCTTTATTATGTGTTTTGTTTAAGCATTCGGTAAAGAAAAAGACAAAGAGAAGAAGTTAGACGATGACAGCACCAGTACCACAGTCCCTCAGTCAGCTTTCTTGGGTCCGACATTATGGGACAAGACACTGCCATACGATGGAGACACTTTCCAGTTGGAATACATGGACCTGGAAGAATTCCTCTCAGAAAATGGTATTCCACCCAGCCCAAACCAGCATGAGCATAGCCCACACCAGTCAGGTCTCCAGCAAGCTACCTCAGCATCACCTTCTGTCATGGACCTCAGCAGCAGGGCTTCTACTTCAGTCCATCCAGGCTTGGTGTCGCAGAACTGCATGCAGAGCCCAGTCAGACCAGGTAAATCAGACCTAAGAACTTCCTATGGATTTTGGTGTGAGCCTTCCTCTCCAGTGTAAATAATTACATCTCCCTGTACAGTTGATAGGCAGCTTAAAGAGAGCCGGTATGATTCAAGTCACTCACTTCCAAACCCCCAAAATCATAGCTCTAGTTATTGCTAAGTTGCTCCATAGGGATTTTTGTTTAAATTTTGTAAGGAAACTGTGGGAATTCTGAGGAAACTTGCCTATCTTTCTTCATTGATAGCCCAGCTATTAGCAAGTAAAAAGATCACAAGCAGAATAGTAATGCACAGATGCCACACTGTTAAATGAGCAGGGAGAAGGACAGTGAAAGACAGTATTCCTTTTGCTGAATTGCCCACAGGAGTGGGCAATTATTTTGAAGTTAAAATTTAAAGGCAATGCTTCCTGTTTGAAACTTTGGCCATAATCTTATTCTCTATTGGGCAAAGTAAAATTTGCCACAGTTCATGGGGCAAGACCTAAATTTTGGAGCTGCATTATAGTCTTGCTTAAATTAGCATAAACTGAGTGTAACTCTGACCTGACTTGATAAATTATATGTATAGTCAACTTAAGCTGTAGGCAAAGAAAACGTCATGGTGTCCAAGTTCTGATTGTAATGCATGATTCAAAGTCGTTTGATGTCAGTGGAAGTCTTCTATTAGTTTATTAGCACTTGAAATCATCCCTTTAGAGACACTAGTACGAACCCAGAATAACTGCTCTGGCTTGACACCAGCGTGGCTGAGATCATGGTCAGTGGAATAGTGTCAACATTGAAGTTTGGAAAACATGGAGCTTTGCCTTTTTTTCTTTTAAAAAAAATAATAAAAAGACCAAGGGTGACTTATTTATTGTGCTCTTCTGCTCACACAAGGTTTGCTAGAGCAAAGTGTGCTCTTGGGAGCAGGAAACCACTCCTCTCCCTTCTGCTTGATCGTTTGCCATGCTCAGCGTGCGAAGTCATTGTCAGAATCATCTGATAAGGAGGCAAAGTAAATAAATAGAAGGACAAAAGTTATGGAGCAGGATGAAATAGAAAAGTCTTACAAGTCTGCAACATTCCTTTCTCATTAAAAAGAAATAAAGCACCCCCCCCAAAGCACCCAAACCTGTCAACAGACTCCTTGGCCTCAAGTCAGAAGTGTGTGTTGAGTCGTGGATTTCATTTACTTACTTATACTTTATGTGGATTTGACTTTGTTTTGTATTTCAGTTTCATGGCAGTTCATAGTTAACTAATAACTTACAAGGGTTTTCAAAGTTAAAATATATTTGGAATTGGCAAGAGCGGAATATAAAAAACCCTTGCTTTTTCTGAGCCAGTTTTTAAAAATAGTGCATATATGCTACACCATTTTCTGTTGCATGTGCACACGTAAAATTAAAAGCAGATAATCTGTCGTTTGTTTTTTTTCAGAGGAGCCTGTTTATGAGCCAGGCTTTTAATGATCACCTGTCAAAATTTATTTGTAATCAGCTGTCCGCATGACTTTTCAACTCATTGATTTTTTTTCTTTTGAGTTTTTCCTGAGCCGTTTGCAGCTCCGGGTTACCAACTTTTTACACTAGATACCCTATGCTTTTTTACTGTTGTAAAAGAAGTCATGTCTCTTGGGGTAGGATAAAACATCTAAATTTGCATGTACTTTTTCCCCACTCCATCTTGCCTTAAGAGTAATATGATTTTTGGTTAAATGTGTTTTTTAAAAGGGAGCTCATTCCATTTCCTAAAATCATGTTCTCTTACCCTCCCCCCCCATTACAGATAGGTACTATGACTTAATTACAGTAGTCTGGTTTATTATCAGGTTGTTGACATTTTCATGTACTGTCCTGTAAAAATCTTACTTTGACAGTCTGTTTTGAAGGGCAGATCATCTTAGAGTTTAGCATTTGAGCAAGTTTTAAAATAAGTATGTATTTTAAAAAAAACCAATTTTTTAGTAAAAGTAAAAATAAGCATTTAAGATTGTAATAACAGTGCCAAGGCAAATGCACTGCTTTCAAGTATGAAAGTGAGTATGGAGGTAAATGTTTAAAATCATTATTTTAAAGCCTTTTGATTACTATATCTTGAGACTTTTGAACTACTCTTTTATTTTAAACTGTCACATGAAGAAAGGGTTTTTTTTGATTGGTGTGAGCTCCTGTTCCAGTATGCATGGCTGTTGTGATTTGTATTATTGTAATAAACCCAAGAACAAATAGTATAAAGTATATAATTTCAATAAAAATTAGTTCCATGTGATCTTATTATTTTTAGGAGAAATTAATTTTTTAGACGATAGTAATTGTCCTAAAAGTACTTTGTTGCTGTGCCCTCTGAATTTTGTCTTACAATGGAAACCTGTTTGAGCATGTGGACTCTGGCTGAAGGCAGGGTCAAATCCTGTACTGCTTATGTCCCTACTTTAAATGGCTCCACAGCATTTAGCATCAGCGTATCACGTGCGGATCATCAAAAGTCCTATACCTGCATGTACTGCGTGCAGGGGAGGATGTACACGTGCACGTGGAAAGCTGAATGTGACTTACGTACGTGCATTGTCTGTCGTGGACATAGAGGGTCTATAGAAGAGTGGTGTAAGAAGATTTAATTTTGTGTGTGTGTTGAAATACAAGCCTTAGCTGTCTGTAGAAGCTAATGGTATTGCCCAAATACGTATTATTTTATACCATCTCTGGAAGAGATCTGGAAATCTGCATTGGCATTCACTGAGAAGTGTCATCAGGCTCAGCAAAGCTGAGTTGACCCTGACGGTAAACATGACATTACGAAATCCTCACTGATTTCTTTTTTTTTTCCCTTAAAAGTAAAAAATTAACAACAAAAAGTTTCCTTATAGATTTAACTTAGTTCTGTATTGGACTGTCTGGCTGATGGAAAAGTGTTCAGGCTCACCAATTTATCATCTGTTCTCTGGACTATAGAAAAGAATAAAGCAAGCACCTACTTTCCCATAAATTCCTGTTTGGGGAATGCACGTATAGCAAATACTGGTCCTCTTTTTGAAGAAGAGGGACACAGGGTAATGGCTGTTGCAAGATTTCCTTTTGATAGTACCAATTTTGTTAATAATAAATAGTATTTTGATTTACTTTAGCATTAGAGACCACCGTTCATTGTAATACGTAATGCATTTGAAACTTCTTTTCTTTCCCTGTATTGGATGCTGGTTAGTTGGTTGAAATCTGTAGTCTCCCTCAGAAAAACAGGCTTTATAAAGCCAGCTTTTACAGTAACCCGTTCCTGCAGTCCCATTTTCTTGGCTCGTAATCTGTTGCAGACCTTGCGTTGTCTTCTGCCATTTTTTTGGTGGAGCATAAACCTCAGTTTAACTGTGGAGTCCTTTAAGGAAATTGGGAGTATTTGTAGCAGTTTGTATGTAAAGGGAGGTTTATATTTCGTGGAAAACTAACTAGTTGTTGGTTGCTTTTACCCGGCTCTTCCATGTGTAGCCCTTACTTGGGTGAATGGGGCAGCTACTGTAAAGGGTTTGAATGGAGTGAATTAAGAGTTCAGAAGTATCAGCTAAGTCTGGCGGAAGACCCTAATCAGAAGGTTTGGGGGATTTTGTGGTTTAGATCTGAATTTTTTTTGCCCCCAAAGCCTTGGATGTAGGACTATATCATGGAGGAGATGCTGACACAGTGACAGGCTGTGTTTTGTTACTGCCCAGCTCCTTAACGAGGATAGGCTTTGAAAAACTCCCTCATTCTTTGCGTTCCTGTGACAGTGGTTTTCAGTCTGCGTTGCCTGGATGGCTGGGTGCCTTAGACTACTTGCAAAGGATCTGCCAAAGATTATTTAAAGAAAAGAGGAAAAAAAAAACCAAAAAACCCAAAACTCCAAGCTTTGTAATCTGCTGTGGAAATAGACATGTGCAGTATCTGCCAGTCTTCACTTTCAAGTTAAAAAAAAAAAAAAAAAGATTTAGGGGTATGTTAATCAAAAAGCTGAAAACTGTTTCCATTTGAAGTGTACTTAGACCACCACCCTACCAAGAACGCTAAGATTTTATTAAATGCCATGTTTTATTTATTCGGCCGAGATATTTCATCTAGAGCACAGTATCGATTGCCTTTTACTTCTTGCTTAGATACTGAACCATAGTGATTGACACTAGGCGTGACTGGGTGGTTCTCGGGATTTTCTTCTAACTCTTGTTCGCGATAGGCACAGCAGCCAATTGGGAGAGGTTTGTTCTTGCTCCATCCAGCCTCTCAACTGCATACTGGGGATGACTTGGTGAAGGGGGCGGCCCGCAGAAGGGTGTGTGTGCAACACTCCCTGTATTGCAGTATTCCTTCCCCTGTGTTTCTTAACGTGACCTCCTCTTCCAGCACAGCCTTTGTAGTGTGAAGGGCAGCATTCCCAGCTGCCAGCTTGTGTGTGGAATCCTCTCCTAAGCTTTAATCATTGTTTACAAGCAGTTACTAGGTGTTGCATGAGCCAGAGCATGAGCCCCCTCTCTTAGAGTCGAAGGGCTCTTACCTCCAGCACCAAGAGGAGCTGGGAATTTCCTGACCTTTATTCTCCCACGTGACAACATGGGAATGACCAGCTAAAGCGTCAGGCAGGCTGGTACCGAGAGCTGCTCTTCACATTGACTCTCACATGAGGCTCTGGGTGGCTGTTGCTGCATGACCATGTGCTTTAGGCACGTGGCAGTCCCCTGTGCAGCCTGCTCAGCATGGCTTTTGCTAGAGCAGCAGGCACGCACGCACGGCTCTGTGCTCCTGCCATTACCAGCCGATGCCGAAATTGCAGTGAAGTGGAAAAGCTTCGCGCCGGACTGCTATGGCGAGGGAAATGGATATGCAGACAAGCCTCACAAAACTGCTTTCTGGATCAAAGGAGGAGGCAAAATATATTCAGGCAAATATTAAAAATAGCCTGTCACATGATAACAGGGGAAAAAAAGTGCTGAACGCACAAGCCTTTTTAATGCTAGAAGCAAGAACACCGTGTCTCCTTCAGGAGATCTCATTTTAATATTCACTGTTAAATGTTGATTATTAGTTAAATAATTGCTTGACTGCATGAAAGAACTTGTTAATTCAGAGTTCAAACAGTAAACAGCATGAAACATCTGGGGTTTTATGTGATACTTTTAAAATACACCTGGCCTGACTCTTCAGCTCTCATCAGGAATAGTGCTTGCCACACAGATAGAGCTACTTAGGCAGGTAAGCGTTATCTGGAGTTAGGAATAGGATACATAGAGGGAACAAGTACAGTGTTTTGTCCCTCCAGAGAGACACTTCAAGGATGTCTGGATGTTGAACTTGTTGCAATTACCTAGAAGAAGTACAGTGTCTTTCTCTGAGTCTTGCTTCTCGTCTCAAAGTGTATTGGAGAGTGATTCAGTGATTCTCTAGTGCAGTGATTTGATTTTTAAGAAGCAAGTACACCCTGAAGTCTTTCATAAAACAATGTTATAGTTAAGAGAGAAGACCTCATCAGGAGATGTATAGGAAGAAGACATTGATATTATCTGATTAGATGAAGATACTAGCAAACACATTAAATTGTTTCAATCTCTACATATTTATGTGACAGCAGATTGGCAATTGTGGGAGCTAGTAGTGGCCAGATTCTGCCCAATTAATCTCAGCAATGAGTACTTTACTCCTCATGTGGTCTCACTGATTTCAGTGTTGCTCAGCAGGAGAGCAGCTTGTTGACTGTTCTCCATCAGCTCCTAGGTGGAGCAGCAAAATGTCACCATTCACTCTCTTGTCCTTCATATTTCTGGATTTTTATTTTTTTTAAGGGGGTAATGGCTTTCAGTGCACCAGTGGAGTTTTCTCAGGATGAAGGGGCATACTCATCACTGGACTTCAGAGGACTTTAGAGCATTATGAAATCAGAAGCTTGCTTGGCTGGCAGTACATCATGGAGCTATTTAGTATTTGTATAGCACAAACATGATCTTAAGTTTCCTTTTTTTGAAGTCTCACTTTCATAACAAATAAAATACATTTTCAATATTTTGTCTGAATTCCACAGAGGACTGGTGTGATCAGATAAGAGTATTTCAACTAAGTTATATTCAAGAAAACCTGTGGTTTGAGCTCTTCTATATTAAGTAGATAATGAAAGCTCTGAAAAAACGCATTTACTTAAACCTCAAATCTATTCCATCTAATAGAATGCTATACGTAATGAGTTATTATAGAAAATGAATGTAAAATGCACGACTGTTAAAATGAATGCATGACAAACAGATTCTGTAGCTTGTGTTTTTTTTTTTTTTTTTTAATGAACAAATGTCATTAAAGAAGCCATCTATTTATCACAAAGCTGAATTTGGTCCTGAGAGCTTCAGAGCTAATGTGGGGAGAGCTAACATAGGTAGGTAAGGCAGCATGTGTTGCAACATTATTATTATTTTTTTTTTCCCTCTTTTTTTCATTCTGCTAGGGCTCTTCATAGCACTTCAGCTTTGTGTAACTGAGGTGCTATCCATCAGGTTTTAAATGAATACAAGTTATTGTTCAACCTCTCGCATTTCTGACACACTTGAAGCTGTTGTACAGCTATGCCTCCCTGTCCCATCTTCTGAACTAAATCTTGCCAGGACTAAATTTGGCCCAGATTTTCATTGTACTCTATCCAACACCATTGCTTAGCTTCTCTGATGTGGCATGCTCTTGCTTCAGGGTTCTCTGCTCAACTTTGAGAGAAACAGCTTTAGCTCTTCATCTTACTGGTAGTATTCTCTGGTTCGTATTATTTGTCATTTAATGAAAACAGGCATTGAGGATCTTAAAATCATAGAATAGTTTGGGTTGGAAGGGACCTTTAAAGGTCATCCAGTTCCACTCCCCTGCCATGGGCAGGGACGTCTTCAACTGGAGCAGGTTGGTCAGAGCCTTGTCTAACCTGACCTTGAATGTTTCCAGGGATGGGGCCTCTACCACCTCTCTGAGCAACCTGTGCCATTGTGAAACATTTCTTACATCTAGTCTAAATCTACCCTCTTTTAAATTAAAACCATTACCCACTGTCCTATCGCAACAGGCCCTGCTAAAAATTTTGTCTTGACGCTCTTTGCTTGTGCTTTGGTGTATGGCTGTTTGTTGGAGGAAATAAAAAATCCAAATTGCATTAGGGTCCTAGAAAACTCTGGTCTTTATCAACTAGAACACAAATCTAAATGATTACTGAAACAAAACTTGACAGGTACCCATAGACTGATGTATTAGTATGCGTTTACTACACGGGAAGCTAGAGTGAACTATAGCAATAACTCATCTGTAACAGAATGTCGTCCTTAGATATGTAAGTGTATAAGCAGAGAGGCAAAAATACATAGTTTGGCCAAGATTTGTTGAGGATGGAGAATGGTTTAAAAAAAAAAGAAGTGTTCTTTTCCAATTAGCCTTAGGGAGCTCAGCTTGCTATAAATTCTTTGTTCTGGAACATGGCTGTGGACAATAGGTCAAAGATTAAGTAATTCATTACAGAACTAGTTGGTACTCCTGAATTTAATAAACAAATGGATGAACAGGGTCCTCTGTCCATAGCAAGATCCATTACTTTGTGTGGTTGGATCTTAAAATTTTTTTAAATTGCTTGTAAGGCTCCCTACCTACTTAATTCCTCTATGTGGACATTGCTGTATTTGAGGTGGCCTGGTAACTTAGCAATCACGATACAGATAAAAGCACTAAAACCAGAAATTAAATGCAGTCCCACTAGTCTGCTTACAACTTGAGATTCTAAGAAGGCGAGGAAGGGAACTGTGGATTGCATTTTGAAAGACTGAAAGAACAATAATCTGAAAATTCTAAACACAAAATACTCCTGCAGACCTCCATTTGACGGAGCAATCAGTATTTTTAGTGCAGCGAGATTCCTGAAAAAATAGCACTAAACCTTGTGGAAGAGTATATTACTCAAGGCTGCAGAATATAAAACACGGGCTCAGAGCGAGAGGGCTGCGTTGAAACAGAGGAGCTGACTTAATTTAGTGATTTTTACAAACTCACCGTTTCAGCATTTGGAAATGAGTCCTACTCCAGCAAGAAGTCTGCTTAAAAAACAGCTGTGTGCTTAGTTTCTAACGCTTAGTAAGTAGGAACTTAGTGCTCAAAACCAAATCCTGTTCCTCGTCAAAACAGAGAGGGTTAAACTGACTTAATTTGAAGGACCCTGCAGCAATCGGACATACCACTGTTCCCTCTCTCTTTGTGCTGCATAGTGGAAATATAGATGTTACTGGCGTCTGTAATCCTTGCGGCTGCGGCCCCTCATTGCAGCATGGGGCGTTGGGCCATTTTATCTATGTAACTCTTGCAGTTCTGTTGCTTGCTGTGATGGATGAGCTTTGGGGTATGTGCTAGGTATGTGTGGCCTCTTGTGTGTTCTTGCTTCATGATTTTTGAGTATATTGGCTGATTTTAACCAAATGTGGCAAGAAAGTTGTGATTCTGAAAGAATAATTGCATTCCTCAAATTTCATGAAAATAGATGAGTGGATAGGAAAGGAATATGTTACTGAGCAGGAAGAGCTGTAATGTAAACGTGCATTTTCTGTTTCAGAGAATTTACGTAAGACCTTTAAAATGCCTGATCTGTGTGAAATGCTTCTGGGAAAGCTGACACCTTCTTAGACACCATGAGATGTCAATTCACTTTGAGAAATGAATCTGCAAGAAACCAGGTTTAATTGGTTTAGTGTGTGTTAAGTGTCACTAAACTTTTTTTCCACCATTAACTCTTATTTTAAAATCCTCAGCTTCCAGAGTCTTGTGATTATATGAGACTCCAAGGTTTCATTTAAAAAGACAAGCTAGAAAACCAACTATAAGGTTTGTAGGCAAGATCTTGAATGAACTGAACCCAGGCAATGCAAGGATCTCTGTCATCTCCAAAGTCAAGCACAATTATTTTACGCAGTAATTTTCTGAACTTTTACACAACCTTGCTGTATCCTCTTCTTCTTGTGCCACAGAAGCCCCCCCCAGCTCTGCTGCCCTGTTTGAAACCACCTTGCAGTCAGCCAGAATCGAATTAGAGGGCTGTTATCAGAATTATTGCAGTATCACGTGCGGGCAGGTGTCCAAGTGACCTTGTGTATGCGTCTTGCCATTCATTCTTCACAGCATGTTTTGGCCAGGGCGCTGCGCACAGAACTGCCTTTTACAGCTTGCTGTTGTTGGTGTAACTTTCCACTCTGCCACCGGGGTCTGGGGTGGAGGTAGGTTAGAAGTGAATGAAAAACGGGACAGTGAGAGTGGGCTAAAAATGTCGAGGGATCAAAGAGGAATAGTAGGTCGTGGCAGGGTGTGCGCGTTGGGAGAGGGAATAGGGGGAGCACAAGCTGGGGGAAGATTTGTTTTCCTATTGGCTTTTCAAAGTTGTGCAATTTAAGAATTGGATTAACCTGATATGACTTAGTTTTTCTGCCAGATTAGATATGTTGAGTTTCTTGGCATTGTGAATTGTACAGTACATTGTGTGCAGTAAATATGGGTGTGTCGGGATAAAGCTGTAATGACACAACATGCTCGCAGTATAATGCAGCGCGGCTGGGTGGACTCCGCTGCTCCCTGAGCGTCCCATTCCCTCTATCCTTGAACGCACATACTTCTTAAGGCATTTAGAAATTTGTTAGAGCCTTTCTACCTTCCTGTGTTCTGTTTCCAGCATAGCATCGAGACATTTCGATACCCTTTGTGGTAAGGTAGCGCTTAACTGAGGCCCGAACGCCTGTTTGGTCTGGCAGTGGCATATGCATATAAGTGTCTTTTAAAAAAAAAAAACAAACTATATGAAAAGACGCTCAAGAGTTTCTTCCTGCCTTCTCAGGATTAAGTTGGAGAAAGTTTACTGGGAAATGTTGCAATTTTTATTTTTTTTTTTGCTTTGCCTTTTTTTTTTCCAGACTGTGTAAAGCCTTGGAAGAGTAAAAAATCAGATACAAATCTGAATAACTGCAAGTGCTAAGCTCACTGCTGTTTGAAGTACACCATAGCAGCATATGGATGTCAAAGTAAAAGTTCCACAACAGCATATATTTGCTCAATGGGGTTTTTTTGGTGTGATAATTTAATTTGGTGTCTCCATTTTGTATGCTGGGCTAGCCCCATGGAGTAGTTCAGTTCTTCTTGCTTACCACAGAGTGAGGGTGGAGTAATGAGTGACTGAACTAGGTAGCTAAAGAAAGGTGGCCAGAAACAAAGCCCTGTTGAGCTGGGTGATCACTGCTCTGAAGACTAGTAGAGAGCACGCAGACTTTGGAGAGTGAAGCATAGAGTACCTTAGGGCACCTTTGTTTAATTCCCGCTCTTGATTTCCAAGTTTCTCCAGGGACCATACCTACCCAAGCAGGTTAGTCACAAGGGACTGGCCATAGTATGGCACTGTCTAAGGGCCTGCCCTCTGTATCAGTATATCTACACTGAAAAATGAGGAATTAATTCCCTTGCCTGTGGTGAAGATTATTTTTCTTGGAAGAGGATAAATAAGTCAGGTATCAAGATTGCAGCATGTTCCTTAGCCATATATTGTGACAGTGCCTTACTCAAATTCAGTTAATCAAAAAAAATGGGGCTTGCTCATTAGATTAAGGTTTTTCTGAAGTGGTAGTAGTCTGGTGATTGAGCCATTTTTTGAGAGTAACATAAATTGAGTAAAACAGAGCAGGAGGTTGACCTTGTGAACACCTGCATCACTCAACTGTATACTTAAATGTCAGAATTAGGAAGGAGTGCAGCATATTTAAAGTTAACCTGCATACCCACCTCTTGAGGAGGTTAAACCACAAGCCTTCAGTTACTAGACAACTGCAGCTGGGTGTCTACTTGAAACACCTTAGCTGTTGCTGTCTCGTCGCTTAAAAAATCAGGGCATGGATTGTCCAGACTCCGAGACCTGACGGTCATGCAACCATAATCATGTGGCTGCTCTCAGAAAGGCTGATCCTTCTGTTGTACTGGACTCATCACCAGGTTTAAGAAACACTCTTCTAAACTCTCTTATCTGTTCAATTTTCTCAGTGCGACATGGTTGAAGTCATTGTTGAAAATTGTGGTAGTCTGTCTGGAAGCTGTTCTGAACACGTGAAAAGAAATCATTAGCCAAATAGAAGAAAAGAACTGGAGGTGTAATTGTCAACTCGTGTGCGTCTCTGATTTCACCGGCTACTTCACGTGTCTAGGCTATAAATTTATTTCGGTTAGAAAGTAAACAAATCTCACTTTTCTTATGTACTCTCATGACTGTTTCATCTGAGTTGTTCTTATCTGTAGCAGGGATATACTTCTGAGGTCTAGCATTTGGAGGCTTTTCTTTCTGCTTCCACATGTAACGTGCTCTCACAAGTCACGCGCACCTCTGATGCCGGCCAGGGATGCTGTTCGTCTCTTCCTAAGTCAGTTATTTAAAAACATTATTATCACTGCTATCAAAATATAATATCTTATCATCGGGGCAGCTTTTATCCCATTAGACCTTGCATGTTTTTAGGATTGAATCCTTTGGCCAAATTCTATCTCCCTTCATGACTGTTTCTCTGTGTTCAGTAGTGTTACTTCCTGACTAGTTAAGTAGAGTCAGCAAAGTGTGAGCCATAGGGATGTATACCACCATCAGAGTCATACCCTTCCTGTACTGGGCCACATCCTGAGAGGCCCAAGTACCTCTGATTCTCCTGAATATGGAATTTGAAGTAGTTCAGCGTTTTGCATTTTTGAGCCACTGATGGGAAACCTACAATAAAATTTGGAGTGCCTTTTCCAAATCAGGTCCTTTTGGGGTCCCCTGAAGGAGCTGATGGTGTGTAACTCCTATGGAAATCCAGGTGAATGTCCGGTGCTCCGCACCCTTGCTGAATGTGCTCAGCCCTACGAGCCCAGCTAACACCTTTTTAAAATACAGCACTGGCAACACTAACATTTAAGCAAACTCCTTTAAGTATTTTTTTTTTTGCTGCCCTTCAGTTTATAGCCTGTGGCTTGTTGTTTCCCACTTTCTCACGTTTTCCCAAAGCTGCTGGTGTGTACAGTCTGAAGATCACATTTAACCAACACAAGGAAATCAGCTTGGCCCGACGGGCTTCTTTATCACGTGGCTGAGAATGTGTTCACTCTGTTCTGCCAGACTATGGCTAGCTGAGCAAAATACAGTGAAGCTCTGGGCTTCTGGCCAAGCTTTTATTTCAGTTTGGAGCTTACAGCCACATGTTTGCTATTTGGCAGGACATCCACTGGGGTATATTTGGATAGTAATCTAGCATTGTTTTGCTGCTTTTTGCTTTTTTCTTTTATTTTTTTTTAAATGCACACAGATAGTATAATCCCAATACTTACTTTGGCCAGCCTATACAAGATTTCACAGTGTGCACCGTTATGTATGTGCACTCAGAACCTGTAGCCATGACCTTTGATAAATATAAGTCAAAGCAATTAACTGTCTTTTATTGAAAAATTCTGGATGTCCTACTCTTTGCCCCCTATGTGCCGATAACAGAGCTATGTTGTTACTCTTTCCAAGATCAAAAGCTTTACTAGGGTTTGATTGAAGTCCAATTATGGAAGGAAGTAGCTGTGCTGGAGCTCTGAAAATAGCAATAATTGTTAAAATAATAAAGTGTGTCCTTGTGTGTCTTTATAATCTTTAAAACTTCTTTTGGGGGGAAGGGGGTGGCTTTCCTCTAGTTTTAAAATGAGAATATTAGCAAATGTCTTGGGAAAATAGGAGTGTGCTGTTAGAAATCCAGAGAGGGATACTTGTTCTTACTTCAGTTCTATTCTCCACCCCAAGCTTGCCCTTCACTGAAGCTGTTTGCATGCAGCCTGACTCATGCAGGAAAATAAAGCTGGATTTGATTTTTAACTGTATGGGAGGCTTTGGGTTTGGGGGGTAAAGGCTTTATGATGCAAACTCATTTATTTCTCTGTGAAACAAAAATGGGCTTTTCAAAATACAGTGTGTTTTGGAAAGTTGGCTCTGGGTTTGAAACCCCAACATCTCCGAGGGCACCCTTGTATGAAAAAACAGTACAAAAACACATAGGGCTTGGGGAGGGGGTACAAAACATGACTGGAAGCAGTAGTGTTTGAGGAGAAGTTCCTGTTATTTTACAAAGGGACATCTCTCTTGAAATGTGGGGAAGGGTTGGTATGGACAGTACTGACCCTGGAAGTCTGTTTTTACGGTAACTTCATCAGACGCTTCAAGCTGTGTCTGAGCAGATCAATGCTGACAAAAGCTGAGATACTTTTTCCCAAACCTATATGTTGTTCTTTAGAATATAAATTTACAGTTGCCGCCTTCTCTTAGTCTCTTCTGAATCTTCAGAGAGAAGAGAACCTGGGAGAAAGAGCCCCATGCTGAGACTCCTGGCTGGTGTTGACTGACAGAGCTTCAGGAAGGGAGAGTTTGGTTCTTGACGTTAAAACTCCATGTGTATAAATATCTATTTATCATTTGCAGTGTTTAGTTGATTGAAACATCAAGGTAAATAAACAGAAATGAAGATGATTGATAGTATGGACAGTGCTAAGTAAATCTTTTCCAGTGTTGTGCAGTGATTGCTATAGGTGCTGCTTTGGTGATGATACAGTTGTGACTGGTTTGAATTTACAGCAAGATTTTACCAGGGTTTGTCTTTTTTTTTTTTTTTTTTTTTAAACTCATGTGCTTGCACACACATCTGATATGGGACAAAATAATCCCTGTGTGAAAATTAACCTTCGTGTACTTTGTTTTTAACCAACTGGACTCAAAATCGCTAATTACTTGAGTAAAATCTTTGCATTATAGATAAATTGTATCAAGTAATAAGCCTAGAGGATTGTACAGATCCAGTGAAGCCCTTTGATTTGTCACGAGCCTTCAGAACTAGAATTTTCTTAGCCCCTTAAATTACTAGGACAGAATCTATTATTTATTCATTTGAATCTTACTGTTATGCTCTCTCCATTGCAGTGAAAATTATTTAGTCTTCCTTCATTCACTTAAAACATTTTTTAAATCATCTATTTATTCTGACTATAAGACAGTTTTATGTGTATAACATCTATAAAATATTCTGCCTAAAATAGTTTAGTTCCCTGCTCTTACTGGTTTTGGATGAATCTTTGGTACACAAACTGCTTCATTGCCTTCTGGAAATTTTAGTTGTCAAAAAAACAACCGTAGGGAGGGGGGCTTAAAGACGTTTATACAGTCAGCAGCTTTAGCCGCTCTCAGAAATAGCCTTGCCCCCATCTCTAGGAGCTGCTGAAACTCATCAAGCAGGTTCCTGCTAACCAATTATCCAGTTAAGCAGAAAGAGGAAAGGTGTTTCTCTTGCTTGCTTTTTCTTTGCTAAGTTTAACCCGTTCTTCCCCAGGCTTCAGTAATTGTTGACATTAGTAACACTGAAATAACTGAAGTGAGAGTAAGAAGGAAGAGGGTTAGAAGGGATCTCTGATCTTTCAACTACTGATCTGTGTTAGCGTGTCCCCCCAGGTGGGCAGAGATGGGCAGTTTCCAGCATAAATCTGGAACATTCTAGTTCTTAGCTATGAGTCCCACCCTCATTCCTCACCTAGCTTTTTGGTTTGCATTTTAACAAAATCTTTAAAAAAAAAAAATTCCCCCCTCCAACCAAACCCCTCCCCACCCCAAACCTAATAATGAATGTTTCGTTGCTGCCAGAGCAAATTTGTTGATTCCCAAACACTCCTACTGTGTCTTGGTTGGAAGACTTAAATTACTTGCATAATAAGTGCTGCGGATAATAGAAAAAAGCTCTTTCTAGTAGAGCTCTGGTTTTCACTACATATTATAAGAATAAATAAATGCTCAGATGATACCAGACAGCTGGGTTGTCCACATCTGACTGTTCTACACTGATTTTTAGGACAGGACATGTGCATGACTGTTTTAATGGCTATCAATACCAGATGTGCTTGTGTGAAATTCAGAGAGGTTGTCAAGTGGCAGTGCAGTTGTCAAACAAATAATTTTGCTCGTGATTACTGGAAATAGTAAATGAGTGGGTGGAATAAGGTGAAAAGATATTCTCAATTCCAGTAGAGAACAAGAGGATTTACTGACTTTCCTGACTGCCGTAACAAATAATAACTTGGTGAATACTTTCCTTTTTCTTTCCTACTGCCTGCCCAAAGAATCTGTTCTGTGAGCAGCAAAATCTCCATGGGTTCGCTGATGTGTAACGAGGCTTCTGCAGCGTTCCTTCAGCCGGGGAGTTTAGAGCTTCTCAAATTTACATTGTTTTCACAAAGCTTATTAGTAATACATGTCCATACCTCTCTGCCAAATTTGTTTGAAATTGGCCAACAGTTTCAAAAGTTGCTGGGAGGAGGCGAGGCAGACATGTGGACAGTACGATTGCACAAAACTCATTTCTGTAGGAAACTGAGCTAAAGTCAAGTAGGGGGGCACTGAAATTAAGCTTGCAAAGTCACTGAAAGGCCACTTGGTTTGTTAATTGTGTGCATAGCCTTAACCAGGTATACAAGATACAGTTCTTGCCCACAGGTTAGGTCTGTGCAGGCAGATTTCCATCTGCCCAGGCCCTGTCTTTGTAGAAGTGAAGTGTAATTTGGTGACTGGATTCCTGTTCTGAAAGTGACTGGAAAGGCTTACGAAGAAGCAGATGTAAATAGAATCATAGAATCACTTTGGTTGGAAAAGACCTTTAAGATCATCGAGTCCAACCTTTAAGCTAACCCTACCATCCCACCACTAAACCATGTCCCTAAGCATGTCCCTAAGCATGTCCCTAATACTTACCAGCTTAGGCTGTGGCAGAGCTTGATCTGGTGGTCTGAGCTGTGCTAGTGGTTGAGTGGTCTGTGCAATAACCTTTGACTATAAATAGGGCTTTCTTTTGTTTCCTGAGTAGCCTGAGGGTGTAACTGAACTGTACTGTTCCACATTTGGGTTTTTTTAAAGGAAGATCTGTGAGTGCACGAGTTGGAATGCATGTTAATAACAAAAATTTAATAGAGCCTTTCCATCCTCAGGATTTTACTGAGTTTTGCTTGTGCATTCAGCCCTCAGAGGCTTTATTCAGGCAGCAAAATGGAGGCAAGGGAGTCAGAGCCAAGTTCTCGGGTTACTGAGCAAGGGAGCCGCAAAGCCAGGCAGCGACCTCATCCCTAGCAACTAGGACAAACCTTCTGTAACAGGTAAAGTTGAGTTGAGACTTCTGCTTCAGTGGATGCTTCTTCAGGCTGCAGGTTAAGCAGGTGAGGTATGTGAGTTGAACAGTGTGTTGTGTGCGGTGGGTGGGCAAGCATCATCTAAGCTGGGTGTGAGTTGTGTGGAATGCATGTACATAAATGGCCTGGGCACGAGGAAGCGAGGTGTTCTCACCTGTGAATAGCTGAGTTACTTCTGGTGAAGTTCACCAGAACACAGGGTTAGCTTCTGTAGGGAGAACACATTAAAGGTGGCACGAAGCATCTTTAGCATGAGACCAGCTCTTAATTTGTTTCTGAAACTCTGGATTACCATAAATCTGGTCAGTGCCATTTTTTTTATTCCTTCTGCGTTTGTAAAAGGAGAACAAATAAAAATGTTCTGTAAGCTTTGCTACAGTTTTAAAAAATAGCATTTATGTGGCACAGCTCTATTTTGTGTAATTTTTTATATTCAAAATATAGAGGGCTTTAGAATAGAAGAAGAAAAGCTGCATATTTGCGTTTAAGATAAAATAAGATGATCTCTGTGACAGAGACAGCAGAAATGATGTGATATGACAGTTGCTGTAGCAACACCACCTACTTCATGAAAATCAGAGTTAACAGGAGTGTAAAAGGTAAAGCCCACATAATTTTCCAAGTCTATGAATTGTTGCTGCCCTCAGCTTGCAGAGCTTTCCAACTCTCCAGCGTTTCTCCTTCCATTTGGGCACAGATACACCTTTTTCTGCATGGCCAACTCTCACAGACCCAGTCCTAAATTCATCAGGGGCACGTAGCGGGAGTTCTGCAGGGGCAGTGAAGCCTGCAGCGTCTTTGCCTACAGGTGACCTGGTGAATAAGAGGCAAATAACACGAAGGATTGTGTCGTGTTCTGTCCTCCCCCCAAATCCTCTCAAAAACCTTGGACAGTGAGGCATATACTGTCTCACGGGTATCCCATGTAGAGAATGGGATGACCACTGTTGTAAAAAGGAAGCCAGACCGGTCGATTTATTCCTGTGGGAATCAGCTTTTGGTAAAGCACTGTTGTATTTAATATAAATTGCAAGTATTGTAGAAACTGAAGGTGTCAAAGGTAAGTGCATTGGCACTTTCCCTTATCCCAAGTAAACCTGAAATAGCGGTGCTGCATACCAGTGATACATTGCCTATGGAAATAGGAAAACACATTGTTTTTAATCAGCGTGCTGTTGAGCTGGTTGTCTGGCTGCTGGGAAGTGCCGAGTACAGCGCAGCACGCAGAGGGCTTTGTTCCCGGGCGGGCAGGCACTTCTACGAAATTTGCTGTATTCAAAGGGGTAGAAGGGTCTCTATTCAAGAAATGTTTCAGTGCCAAGATATTGTTTGAAAGTTATTTGGTATGTCTGGATTGGCAACTAATTTGAAATTTGCAGCTATGGTTACTGGAAGAAAAATACTTTATTAAAAAATACAGTTATTGTATACTGCTACCATTAGCTTACACTTTTCTTAATGATGATTTTTAGTGAACAGTCCTCTAAGTTTATGTACATTTATAAAACGCATACATGTATGTTTAAAAGCTCCTATATGCGGTGAATTGGTAAGTGATTTGCCAGTTCACATTGGCCTCAAGTTTACACTCATATATGTTTTTTTATTTTCAGCATATTAATTTTTATATTTTTAGTATATTGATATTTTTATTTTTAATATATTGACTTAATTTTTTCATAATATTTCTATATAGATTGGCAATGGAGAGCCATACTGTGTGATAGCAGAAGTAAAGCCTCTAATACTTGCAAATTGGGGGAAAAGAGTTTGAAAGAAATAGCAATCTCAAATGGCAGTCCAGTGAAGTTTTATTGATCTGTTTTGCTGAGATATGCTTTCTGAAGGCATCACAATAATAGATGGAAGGGGGTTTGACTTTTGTGTCTTGGGGCATTTTCATTCCATTTTTGACATGGTTCAGAATCTTCACAGGTTCTGCATACCTGTTGTATTCAGAACATGCATTCGTAGTGTGTTCAGAGGAGGTCACAGGAAGGCAAGTAAGTATTAGGATTCCAGGATTTCTTCAAGAAATATTCCATTGCCAAACTTTTTCACTGCCACTATTTTTAAAAGATAAAAACATGAAGATTTTGGTTTGTGTTGCTTTTTCTGGTCCCTTTTCCCTGAGATTTTTTTGCTCATTTCCCCCTCATCTTCCTATAAAAATGTGAATGCTGTTCTTAGGTGCAGAAATCTCTGCGTGCATTAGTTTGGGTTTTGAGACTCCTCAGCACAGTAGTTTCTTACCATTTTCTGGTGCTAGATGATTCTCAAGTTTAGAAGTGAATGTGTAAGACAATGTCTTGCTCAGTGTTCAGTGTCATTGTTTCTTTTAATCAGACTTGCCTTCTGAAGTTCCCTGGTTTTGTCTGTGTCTGATGTGCCACGAAAACCTGTATTATGCAGCAGCTGTAAAAAAGTAGTTACAGATACACGGGTAACATCTGTATGCAACGGCCTGTTCTCCTGGAATTTTCCCTAAGCTGCGGCTACGTGCTCCCTTCCTCCTCTGACCCACTTTTCAGACTACCCAAGACTGATGCATTTGTATACTTTGTAAATTAAGATAAAATACATCAATAGAGAAAAAGATTCAGCCACACACCCTCATGCTTTCTTTGTGTGTGCTCATTGGGAGTAAAACTAGTATGTAAAAGCAAATTAGACCTCTGCAGTTACTGGGCTGTAACAAGCCATATACAAGTTTTGGGTGTTTGCTATTTTGTTGTTTTTTTTTTTCCAAGACATGTTAGAGGGTCCTAATTTAAGTCAGAAAGCAAATGTACTAAGCCTTACTTAGAAGGTTATGGAAACAGTGTGTCCCCATTCTGGCATCTCTACTTCTTAAAACGTGATTATTTTATACAAATCATCCTCTATAAAGCATCAATTTAGTTTTATCACGTAAAGAGTGTACTTTGGTATAGTGAAGAAAAAATATAAAAAAGTAAAAATAAAAAGCTGCTTCAACAGATAGTTCAGATTCATGCGTACAGAATGGATCAAAAGAGAAGGCGAGATTTGCAAGTTCCTGTAACTCTGCCCAGTGACCCCTTTTTCTTATATTCAGGGAGCAGCTGATAGCATCTGTTGGCTCTCTCTCAGGCTTGCCATTAGCTGCTGATTGGGAGTTAGAGGAAAAGTACCTGTTTCACGTGGCTTTTCCATGCCATTTGAAATCTCAATTGGTTGTGTTTTGATAACACACCCAAGTGAGATGGGCTTGGGTACCAGAACTGGGTAATAGATACATGAGTCATGGGTGGCATATGCTTTCAGGATTACACGATGGCTTTTTGCAAGACCTGTTTACTGACTGAGAGCGTGCTGTTCATTAGTCAAATAAACAGAACAATGTGAGAGGAACTTACTTGGTCTGGAGTCCTGCAGAGGACGTTGGCAGTGGCATGAACGTATCTTGAGGACAAGTGCTCTCTTTGTTTTGAGTGGTATTCCACGTGAAGGCATATTTATGGATGTCGTATGAGGCTGTTATCTAAAGCAGGGGCTTTATCTAAAATCTAGTTTGAGGTTGGTTTATTAAAGCTGAGTATGTAATTGTCAAAGGAAAGAAAAATGGATCTTTTTGTCTCCTTCAGAATGGGTTAACAGTTCCGATGCTTCTCTGGAACATTTCCTTTAAGAAAAGAAAGAGGAATTGTACTTTTTGAGCAACCTTACTATATGTGAATTGCCAATTAATAGAAATATACACAGATATGCCAAAGGATGTCACGAAGCTCCAATGCACCGGAGAATATCAGCATCTGGAAGTGAAACGTGCTTCTAAGCCAAGTGTAAATCAGAATTAAATACTTGTCTGAACATTCTTCCCTGCAGCTTCTCTTCAGGCCCTGTCCCCACTTAACGCCATCGTGGCCCATCTTTGTAAAGAAAGCAGCACCCTACAAAAAATCAGAAAAGCATTTAAGAGGGCTGTGGATTTCGTGCTTTTCAAGAGGTCAAAAATCCATCTGCAGTGTCCCAGGAGCAGGTTAAACCCGTAGCTTTCTGCATGTAGCACCTCTGCAAGGGAAATGTTCAGAACACGAACAACTATTTTCAGACTTCTTGCAGTTTGGTTGTCAGGGGCTGGTTTGGGAGGGAAGGAAAGTTTGATTTCCTGGTAGCTTTCAGAAATGGGGCCTCATTGAGGTCTGTGCTGCCTTCACACAGGCAGGGTAAGGTTTCTCAGAGTATGGATCTTATGGAAGAGTCTTAAGTCCAGTAGACGTAGTGGAAAATTTTAACTGGTGGTGCCTCATATTTGTTTGTTTATTGCTTTTGAAGGGCAGAATGTTACTGGCACAGCAGGCATAGCATATTACATGCACGTTATGCTAACCACATGCAGGAGTTGCAAAGTCAAACTCTCAAAAGCCTGCAAACGCTCGACCGAAGGCCACATGTGCAGCTTCAGATAGCACATCCCTCTCCCTTGTCTGCTTGGAGATGCAGCCTTTAATTACGTTATATCTTCTTTTTTCCCTTTTCCCTTTTGAATAGAGGTCAGACCAGCTTTGGGTTCAATCAAGGCTGTTTCAGGAAGGAAGCGTTTGTCTGTAGGATCTTGGATCTTGACCTCATTTACTGCAGATGTGAGAGGATGCAGGGAACGACAGGAGAAGGGAAAATCTGGCAGGAAAGACAGAAGGATTTTGTCTAGAGAGACTGGATTTTGCCATGAAGTTTCAGCAGAATTGTGAGCAAGTCACTTGATTATGTGAGCTTGTCATGCTGCGTGTTTGCTTCCCTTCTCGTGAGGAGCCCAGTTTGATACCTTGGGTGGCCCTCACTTGTGTCGGTGTACAGCCCCCAGCCTGCAACAGAAGGCAGTGAGAGTTGATTTGAAATGCAGGCAATGCCTATAATGTCAGCGAACCTGAGAGGCTGGCTGTGTACTTTTGATTCAAAATGTCTGTGCTTCTGTCCTTCACCTGCAAGGAGGAAGTGTCGCACTTTCTTTCATGGGGGTTTGTGGGGAAAAAATTGTTTCTGTGAAGTGTGTAGATGCAGTAGTCGTCAATGCTGGAGGGAACTCCTGAAAAGTTGCTAATGGTGTCTCTACAGGAGGTTGGAATAATTTTTGGCAAATAACGTATGGGTCCATTTGGATAAATCAAAATGGGTGAACCAAGTGACTCCTGCATGAGGAGAGAATAGTATGTGATCAAAACTTTAAAGATTGTTGCAACCATCACTGTGCTTCTTAAAACAACTCCTGCATTTAATTAAAAAAAAAAAAATAAAATTGAAAAGACAACTTGGATTTCCTCATGTGCCACCCTGACAACAGGCACATTGGAAATTCATAGGCATGGACCTGACAGCACCCCACAGCATCCTGCCACTTGGACTGAGTAGAGGATGACAACTTACCCGTGCTGTAAGGAGCTGAAGGGGGACAGGGAGCTTTGCCAGCGCACTTTACTATTTGCTGATAGCAGAGGATCCGTGGGACGCGGGAGCCTGGAGCTGCATCTGTACCATCAGCACAGGCACTCTCCTGCCCTGTTCCCTTTAATGATGCTTTTCTGAATGCATTCATCCCAGCCTTTGCTGAAGCAGCCTTCCTCTTGCAGGCACTTCCACACCCCTTCGGCTCCCAGTCTCCCTCATCCTCACCTTCGCCACCTCCTTTGCCTCCTTCTCAGCTTTCAATCCTAATCACTATCTCAAGTTGCCCCTTTCTCACCCAGCCTTAGCACGCTTGCAGTAGCTAGATTTTAAGAAGGCAAACGAAAGGGAAGTGACATTGATCCAGGAGCTGCCCTCTCTTCCAGTGCACAGACCACTAGCACAGTTCAGTGAGAAGTTTGCCACAAATTTTTAACAGGTTCAAAACAAAGTATTTTTGCTGAACCTTTTTCAGGAAACTGTAGAACCATTTTGGCAGAAACATAATTGGCACATACAAATCCAAACAGAATGGTTGAAATCTGGCAAAGGTCTAAGGAACTGAAGACAGCATCCTTTAATGGGAAGTGTCAGACAACCTTAATAAAACTACCAGTCCTGCCTGTAATAATACTGTAGAGGCCCAGAGCAGGAGGCACACAATGCTGAGAGGGGAAATGACAATTCTTTTATAATTAAATGCACAAGGTTTGTAAACAATGCTGATATCTTAAAAAAGTACATGTTTTAAAAACACTTTTATGTGCCAGTATTTTATAGTGTGTGTTAAGAGCAGCAAATATGTTGTGATTGCATTGGATTAAGATCCTTCTTTCCTCAGGAAGTGTTTGCAGTCACCCCATGTTCGACAGCATCAAGTTTGTGTAAGATAAGAAATAGAGGAATGTCTGTGCCAGGGTGGAGCACTGGTCAAAATACACTGATCCCCTGTTGGTTCAGAAGAAAATAAAGCTCCTCTAATAACTGCTTACATAAATACACCCAGGGGTGAAGTGTCTTCTTCACCCCCAGGCAGAGAGTGGTTGGGTTTGTCCCGCCATGTGAGGGCTGGAAGATCATACAGTGCGGCTCGTCGTTCCCTTTAGGGCTAGTGTAGGTCTAGTATAGATGGTCTCACTATCCATGCAAATGTTTCAGATTCTGGAATACACTGAAATCCTAATACTAGGGAAATTAGATAATGCTTTATAATACTGTAACTGAGGAATTATAGCCTGACAAGATACTGTCCTTGGATAAATCTTGGCCTCCAGAATACTCCTTTTACTTCACTGCCTGTGGGGATTTTTGCCTGTCTGGATTTCTGCACACTGCCTTGTGTTCTGCATCGAGATAACTTTTCCTAGAGGCTGAAGGAGTTAATGCAGAAATAGATGACAGATTAGTCTGGGACAGGCTGTGATTTGGAGTAAGAGAACTATCCCAAATAGCTGGCCAGCCGCCAAGCGGATAGACGATTTGGAAAACATACTGGCAGAGCAATGGGGTTCTCTGGAGCAGCTCTGGGTGAGGATTATCTGTCAATTTAACTACCGTACTGTATAGTCTGACTGGCATACCCCAAGTGCTTTTAGCGTATATAAAGAAACATTATTAGCAAACACATATTTTTATCTCTGGGCTGCTAATAAATTGGGTAAGAAACTCCTCTTTTCTTTCCCTCCAACATACATGTGAAAAATAGGGGAAAATATTTTGATTAGAACATTTCCACTCCCTTTTCTTCTCTTTTTCCCATCGCTGTTCTCCAGCCAGCTGTTGAGCTGATGAAAAGTGTGGAAGGGCTGCGAGAAGGGAAATTTTTCTGAAAATCAGGCACATTTCTATGGGAGTTGAATGATTCAAGATTGAGTTCCACATAATTCACCGGGGATCTCTTGCAATACAAATAAGAAGTCTGTCAAGCAGTGGTGCAGTTGAAGAGGTTATTTCCGTCTTAACTCTCCTGGGCACAGCTGGTAGGTGGGATGTTTCAAGAGGGGGAAATTAAGAGTCAGGATATGGTGATTGAGCTCCCCACAACACCAGATCAGCATAGAAATGCTACTATGCTTTTGAATTGTGCATTTTAATTATTGCAAACAATTAAAAGCTGCTTTTTTTTTTTTTTTTTTACCAGCCATTTGGTGACCTAGATGACACAAGTGAATGGCCTCAGTCCATTTCTCTTTGAACAAGGAGCTGCACTGAAAATATTGCCATTACATTGGACTTCCTCACTGGCAGTCTCTGTTGGGAGGAGGAGGACTGAAAGGGTTAGAACAGCCAACTTGAAAGAAAGTTCTTCTTTCTGGAAATTTTTCCGTTATTGCTAATATCTGCCAGAGCAACACCAAGAGCATTAGCGGAAGGCAAGATGTTGGGGCAGCCATAGCTGCTGGAGTTGTCAAGACCTGCTGATTCCTTTGCCAGGAGACACCTGGAGCTGTGTCTGTCCTGGCATACTCGGTGTTGCTTGAGTGGAGCTCTACAAGCGGGAAAGTCTCCAGACAAAAGGCCAGTGTTGACATAGTTGTGGTCGCTCCAGGCCATGGTTGAGACACATCACTAGGGTGGTATGAGGGGAAGTTTCCATTAACCATTGTTCCCAGCTTGCATCCACCACCACTGTGGAGTTCTGCAGCTGGATTTCCAAAAAAGCTTAATGCTCAAGAGCTTTCATTTCAGCAACTTAAATAGAGGGGCTAAGTTCTTTCCAAACCCCTTGGCAATCATCAGCCCCCATTGAGAACAAAGCTAAGCAGTTAAACAGTCCAGCCACTTCACTGTTGTGAAAATTTGGCTGCTGTTGTGAGGGCAGAGTGTTTAAATAACACAGAGACTGGCAACAAAGGCATCTGGCTCCTGATGCTGAGCAGTGAGGTGCTTTACCTTTGCCTGGCCTTGGCTGCTGGTGTTGTAGGCTTCCTCCTTGGCCGATTCCTTGTGCATCACAGCCTCTGACCGGCTCTTTCTCTGGATGTTGTGACAGCTGTGAAGCTTGCTGATGTGAGGATTAGTCGGCTGCTGGGCACATGACGTTCAGATAGCTGTGCTTGTTTGACCTACCTCTGATTGCGAGGAATTTAGTGCATAAAAATAACACCCTGAACAAATTTGGCAGAAGGATGCACAGCTGAAGTGCCATGCACACACGGGGAGAGGAGCTTGGAGAGCAGTGTAACGTGAGGCCACGTACTGTAGTCCTGCAGTAACAGCAGTGCCAAGTCCAGCGCAGCCCACGCTGTCGTCTTGGGTTACGATGAGTTCCAGCACCACATAGATGTGGTGGCCATTAGCCAGTAAACTAACGAAGACAGGTTCCTGGCTTGTATTATTGGCAAAACCTGATAGCATAAATAAAAAGATAGAGAGTGCCAGGAGTTGCCTAACGTAAAATGCTGGACAAAGAAATACTGGTTTTTTCTGCCTGGGGTTTTAGACACCCTTATTAACTCTTGTTCTCCATGGAGTTCCTGATCATTTACAGGAGAATGACAGAACTGAGTCAGCGCGCGCAGAGGGATAGAGGTGTGCACGCAGCGTGCGTGTAGGAATATCTTACAGGGCCATAGTCCCAGGCTCCTAGGTGATAACGTTTAGCTGCGTGCATGATTTGTTCAGGCTTTGCATTAGTAGTAGCGTAAACCTTGAAGGAGCTTCACGCTGGGTCCTGGGACATTGTATGATTGCTGAAGGACCAGGTCTTCAGAAGCAAGAGCTTGGACCGGGGGAAGCGCAGTGTGTGCGCGTAGGGAACGAGGCAGGATCTCCATTGCTGTAGGTTCTGCTCCCAGATCACCTTGGAGATGCATCGTGCTCTCCTTTATTTTGCTGTTGCAGTGGTAAGATGCAATACTGCAATTTCCTGTGTTTAAAAGGAGCATTTTTGCCCTTTCCTTTTTCAGAGAGATATGTTGTGAAATTTCTTGAGGCCAATGATTACAGAACTCATGTAATTGTGTAATATGGCACGTTATAGATAAATGATAATATGTAAACTGATACCGTGTACCTGGAACTTCAGCAATATTTAAATACAGGCTCTTTTGTTTAGGGCAATTGGAAAGCTGGGGCAGATTTCACAATCCACTTGACTTTTAGAAACACCCTGCATGCTCACCAGAAACACTATCAAAGTAGTCAGAGCTAGCATCTTGCTTCATATTACAGAATTTATAAGATTTGCATGTGCGTATGTCTATATATTTGTCTATCTTAGAAAAATACCTGGCTGCTCTGGTACAAGCGTTCTCACATCAAAGGAAGCTTTCCTGCGTTTAATCCTTGAAATAAGCCTGTTTCTGCCAGCCCATACAGAGATTAGCCGCCCATTTAAAGCAAGGCTACAAGAACGCCTTGGTGCGTTGAGCCCTTTGGGCCGGCTTTAAAACAGGCGCTCGCCGGGGTGTTCCCCCTCCGCTACCGACACCGGGGCGCTTTAACCACGCGGGGCGTGCCGCGGCTCTGCGGGGGGAGCGGGAGCGGGAGCGGCTGCTGGTGAAGCCCCGCCGCAATCGCAGCCGGGCGGCCGCAGCCCCCTCCCGCAGCCCCCCGTAGCCCCCCCGCAGCCCCCTCCCGCAACCCCCTCCCGCAACCCCCTCCCGCAGCCCCCTCCCGCAGCCCCCTCCCGCAGCCCTCTCCCGCAACCCCCTCCGCAGCCCCTCCGCAGCCCCTCGCAGCCTCTCCGCAACCCCTCCCGCAGCCCCTCCGCAACCCTCTCCGCAGCCCCTCCGTACCCCTCCCAGCCCTCCCTGCCGCTCACCGCCCTCCGCTTGCGGGAGCGGCGGGGCGGGGGCTGGGCAGCGCGGCCCCCCCAGTCCCATGCCGGGGGCCGGGGAGGCGGCGGCGCGGGGGGAGCCCGCCCCTGCTGCTGCCGGGGCTGGTGCGGGTGCGGGCGGTGCCGGTGCCGGTGCCTGCCGTGGTTTCTGATTTGGCTGCCGAGGCACCGCAGGAAGCCCCAAGCCCCCAGCCCTGCAGCCTTGGCAGCGGTGTGCCGGGCCCGGCGGCAGAGGAGGAAATGCTCTGCTGTTCCCACAACGCGGGTAGCAGGATCCTTTCCTCTCGCTCGCCCTCCTATAGATGCATATACATTTCAGTAACTGCGATCCTCCTTTGCTCTTCCCTCAGGCCCATGCTAGCCTTTCCTGGAGCCTGATTTTATCAGTGCTGTTCTAAAATATGAGTTACAAAAGACAAGCTCTCTTGTTAGCAAGCCCTAGTTTGCTCAGTGCAATTCCCCGGTGCATTTTCTATGCACGTCCAATATTGTTGCCACGATCTTCTAGATTAAAATAAAAACTACATTGTTAACACTGGCCTTGGTTTGGAATTGGAAATGACATTTAATGTTTCCCATTTTACACCCTAAATATTGCAGATGTGGGCACGAATAAGGAAATATTATGCAGTCACAGGATGTTTGTGTAGTTATTCTAAAAGCCGTCATATCTCTAAAGCCCAACTGAATTAGCTAATAGCCAAAATTATAAAAGAATATCTGCCTCCATCAGAAGTCCTCTGTTTGAAGTCTGTGAGGCTTGTACTTCTGAGGCATGTGAAAACTTCTGAAAATTCTGCCCCCAGGGATAGTCTGTGTTTAGGCAGCTGACTTCAGGATCCTATTTTTGGTACCTTTGGTTGAGATTTTAAATTGGATTTTTAGTGAGAATGGTGCCTGCATTGGTACTGTAGGATCTTGAAGGCTGTATCTAAGATTGAAAAAGAAAAATGGGGGGATATCATTCTTTTCTGTGGATAGGCTCCTTTTTATTAGATTTTATACATCATAAAAGAGCAGTGTGACATAAATAAGTATTCTTTCATTTTTGCAGAACATCTGCACGTAGTCGTTGTAGCCTTTCATGTTGCTAGTTTCCTTCACTGTCTTTTAGAGTATCACCGGTAGGCTTTCATAGAAAATGGCAGTCTCCGTAGTGGAGTGCTTCAGCACAGCTTGGATATACGTTTTCGTGAGATATTGTCCTATTGCAAGTACTGTACATTGTTTGATTGTAAACTAAACATACCATCAAAGGTATGTATGAAGAAATCTGTGCAGGAGACAACTGGGAAGGATTATAGTGTGGGGGATCAATCGGAGCTGAATGACAGTACTTATGATTTGTTCCTGAGGATGTGATCTTAATGAAGTGGCACGGGTTGGAGCAGTAGGTCTTCTGCCTGCAATCCAGTGCAACTTAGTGTTGGATTCAGTGATCTTACGTGGGCATCCAAGATTAGCAGGCAGAATTAGGAACTAATTCTGAAAATAACGGCAGGAGCATGTCTGGATCTGAATATGCACCCTACAAAATGGACAATCTACTATTTAGGAAGAGTAGATACCAAATTTACTGTGAAAGCTTAAAGAATTACTGCTTGTATTGCAAGATCTTCTGAAGTCTATGTTTAGTGATATTATTTACATCTTTTCTTCTAACATAGCTGTATTTATCCTTTATTTCTGTAGGTCAGATCTTGCCAGCAAACCGAAACACACCAAGTCCCATTGATCCTGAGACTATCCAAGTTCCCGTTGGCTACGAACCTGACCCTGCAGATCTTGCTCTTTCCAGTATTCCTGGCCAGGAGATGTTTGACCCTCGTAAGCGCAAATTCTCTGAAGAAGAGCTGAAACCACAGCCAATGATTAAGAAAGCTCGCAAAGTCTTCATTCCAGATGACCTGAAGGTAAATTGGAACTGGTGGCAAGGTTGGTTGTACAGACTCTGTGAGAGTTACTCTGAGATACAGGTTTGGAGCATGAATCTTTTCTCCTGTAAGGTAAATCTGCCAAAATCAGTACGACTTCGTTGTAGAGTAAAACTGTTAACGGTTCTGAATAAGACTGAGGGGAGGATGCCCCTTATTAGTTACGCAACAGTTGAAATTCATGAGATCAATACTCATTTCCTTTGTATGCCAGAAACTTCCTGCGTGACCTTGGACAAGCTTACTTTGTCCCATATTTCCCACTTATGAAACAGCCTGGTCGTGTTTCCTTTTCCTCTGTCTGTCTCATCAGCATGGATTGTGAATTCTTCAGGGAAGAATCTGTTTCTTGCAGGGTCCATGGAGGTCCCTGATAATGACAGAATGAAGCATATTGTGTCTTGTTTGGAAGTTGCTTTAGCTCTGTGTGTAATAATGAATGGGAGCACTATAGTAAACACTACTAACCTAGGTGAAAGAATCTGTAGAAAACAAAACAAAATTATTCTGCCAAGAAGTGTATTTTAATACAATATTTAAACTATAATAATAACACAGTATTTAAAAAGGAAGAGCATCCTTGTCAATGCCTCTTACTGCTTCTGAGGTATGAAGAGCAAAGAGCATGAAGAGAGCAGAATAAATTGATCAACTGATTCAGCTTATCAAATGACTGTGAAAATTGTCATTATTTGCAAAATTCTCTCCCCAGAATGTGATTTCCTAGGGGACCTTTTTTATCAGAGGTAGTCAGTGCAGGCTTTCATTCTGCTGTTGCTGTTGCCCCCCAAGACACAGACTGAAAGCCTGTTGGAGTTGGTGGCAATCTCTGGCTGCGTGTGCGAAGACTGGGATGCCATGTGTGTACACCAGGTTGATAACATTAGGGACAGAAGCTGATGCTATTCACTATTTTCATCCCTAAGGATAATGTTGTGCAAGTTAAAAGCACAGAAATCACAATTCCAGTAGTGGTGCAGGTGATACGTTGCTGTCACTTTGTGTGCAGTATCCTCAGCTTTTGTTTAGAAAGGTTTAGCTGCCCCATGCCATTACTGACCTGGGCACATTTCACTACCAGTGATGCTGTGTTGGCACTGCACTGCAGTGTGCTGAGAGAGTCGTTCGATACAGAAATGGGTAGGTGGGTGTGAGGAGACTGGAGTTTGCCCCTTAGTTCCATTTGTCATTTTGTGGTATCTCCTATGTATCCTTATTTTTCAAAGCAAACTTTTGCCCAAAATGCCCTTGGACTACTTCATGCCCAGGGTGGCAAGTATCAGTGTCTTGCATGCAGCAGTGGGGCACGTAAGTTTTCAGCCTAAGACTGAACTGAAAGTTCAGGGTCTCTCATTTCCCTGAGATAATCCCGTCAGTTGCCCTTGACTCGTTTCAGAGTGCTTGACCCAAGCGCTGCTTCTGCCCTGGCATGTGGAGCGGCTCTTGAGTTCTGGGGGAGGGTAAGCAGATTAGACCAGTCAATCGTCTCTGGGTTGCATGTGATTTTGAAATGCCAGCCTTACCTCTTTCAGGCCTGGATTAAGGGATTTGCCGTAGCAATTTGTTAAAATAAAGATGGATGAAGCCTAGGTGGCACACTAATAAATTGCTTAAAGCTGATTTTTAGAGAGTGGAATGAGATGGGAAATTATGAACAAGATTTGGGTCATAGCTTTTTGCTGCATGCTTGTTTTTAAGAGGATTTTTGGGGGGTCCCATCTAAGTACAGGTGAAGAGCAGTTTAGAGATACAGTGGCTCCAAATCATCGTTGCTGCACACTTCGTTAAGCTAAACTAATATAAAGCAGTTGTAGCAGTCGTTTTGCTCTTGCTTTGCCTTTATGCAAGCAGCAGGAGAAGATGAGGCCTGGCGTGCTTCATGCTGACAGCCAGGGGAGTGGTGGGGTATTTGTTCAGTGCAACGTAGGAGCAGATGGCTCCTGGTCCTTGTAGTGGATGTGGAACTGTGCTACCATGCTTGGTGAACCAAGAAAGCCACACAAGCAAATGTAAGCATATAAAAATGGAGGGATGGCTCTGGGAGAGGGGAAGTTTGAGCTATATGACTTGACCAGTCAACTTGAGGGTTGAATGGCTGCATCACTCTTACACCGTAGGGGACTGAATTTCGCTTTTAGTGGGAGATTCTGCCCTACTTTGTATTTACTGAGTTGTTCCAAATTTCTAGAACTCTTAATTCAGTTTCAAAGCAACAGTGAAGCTGCCATTTCACTGAAGGCCACTTCATTTGAAGAGTAGAAAAATCAGGTAAAATTAAGTTGTGAGGGGCAGGTCTTTAGGGATAACACTTTGGGAATGTGTTAACTTATGAAACTTCAGAGGTTAGTGGACCTATTTCTGGCAAATGCTTTTTTTTTTCCCCCCACAGTCAAAGCCTACTGTGCTAATCTCTTTGCGGATGGTACCAAAGCACCCATCCTTGTTGTGCCAAGGAATCCTCTTCCAGTGAGTTGCTGTTCTAGGGTGCAAATAGAAACGCTCTGGGGCTCTGTAGGGAAAGAGCTTTGAACAGAGGAAAAGAGTTGAACCATAGACAACATGGATGATGCCAACAAACAGTGAACCAGGTGTTGGCTGGCAAAGATGAGCAGGGACGTACAGGAGGTAATTAGTACTGCTCCAGCAACCGGTAGAGAGTGAGTCACCACATGCGAAGGTGGATGTGCTAACTAGGTCAGCATAGATGGAAGATGAATTGTACCACTGGAATACTGCTTCATTTTTCCTTGGAGGAATTCAAAGTCAAGAGGATGAGGGAGTTAGCGTAAACATTTTGACAGAATCATGCGCAGGCATCTGTGCTCCCTGGATGGATCATGCCATGCAGATCTGTAACTTTTGTCCCAGCAGTGCCTGGCACTGTCAGGCTTGCTGGGCCAGGCAAGCAAAATGTGCAGAGTTAAGTCATCCCCAGTCCGGAGGCTCTGGCTAAGAGCACATCCTGGTGGCCGCTCAGTTTACTGAAATCTAATATCTTGTTTCTTTATGTGTTTAATGAGCAGGATGACAAATACTGGGCAAGGCGTAGAAAGAACAACATGGCTGCTAAGCGATCGAGGGATGCCCGCCGGCTGAAGGAGAACCAGATCGCCATCCGCGCCTCGTTTCTGGAGAAGGAGAACTCGGCTCTCCGCCAAGAGGTGGCCGACTTACGGAAAGAGCTGGGCAAATGCAAGAACGTCCTTGCAAAGTACGAAGCTCGACACGGCCCCCTGTAAATTCAGGGGGGGGGAGTGGGGGGTTTTTCTTTTTTCTTTTTTCTTTTTTTTTTGTTGCGGGTTGGCATTTGACTAGATGGACAATGTGTTTCCTGTTTGATAGCACCACACCCAAACCAACCTTTCTGTCTTCAGCACTTTACCAGAAGCAGAAACAAAACTGACTTACGTTATTTTTTTTTGTTTGCGTATGCGTGTACCTGCATTATGTGTGCACCTGTGTGTTCACACGTCTGCGTAGGTGTGTGCGCGCTTGTGTGTGTGCATGTGCGTGCGTGTGTGTGTGTGTGTGTGCGTGTGCACGCATCTCAGCACTTCCCATTTTTATGAAGCCCTCTTCAAAGGGTGCCACATTTTTACCTGGACTGTTGAGAACCGCTGTAGTAAGCTTTTTATTACATTTTTTCAGTGCTGCTTCAGAGTAGGGTTTTTATGTTATTGTAACCAGTTCCATCCTCCTGATTTACTTGGAAAGAGCCCAGTATAAATTATAAAAAAAGGGAAAAAAAAAAAAAAGAAAAAAGAAAAAAAAGTAGATCTCAGTTTTTTCGAGAGTAACAAGCTATTGTTTAAGTATGTCTAATCAGAAAAGTTAACATGCTACTAAAGTGCACAAATAATAATTTAGTACTACACTGCAGAAATATTAATTTATAGATTGCTTTTGTTGTACTTTAAGTTTTGGTGATAATTGTCTTCAGATTTAAAGTGCTGTTAGACTGAGTTAGCTGTACTCATTATAGATCCCATAATGGCTTCTCTGTAGCTGTTAAGGTTCCTTTCATTTCCACGGACCCCAGGTCGGTAGCAGTACTGTCGATAGACCACAGAGTGTGTATTTTGCACTGTCTGTACCTGAAGCAATAATCCTGTTGTACGCTAGCGCGCATGCTGCCCGGATGTTCCTAGTGGACGTAGGATGGTTTCCCTACCCAACAGGAGTTTTGATGTCTTTAACAAAAAGTTAAAATGTAAAAGACACGTTAATGTGAGCATGCTAGTTGTATCCCTGCTATAGGGAGCGCATGTATAAGAAGCAGGATAATTAGTCAAAAAGAGAACAAAATTAATAGTATCAAATCAGATCCGATGTCGAAATCAGAGGGGCTTTTCTGTTTTCAGTTAGTTATGCATTTCTTCGAGTTCCATTTTGTGACTAAAAATTAAATAAATACCTGAATTCAGTTGTTTTCCCCATGTTCTGTAATATATTTTCTGTGGATTATATCTTGCTGTTTTAAAAATCACTTTTATTCAGTTAGAAGAAGTCACTGGTTTGCAAAGCCCATTTTTCCTAGTGGTTGTTGTTTTGAGTGTGACATGAACTGATGGTTCTGAACTTTATTGTTTTAAACTCTCTTTGCTTTCGAACACGTGTGTTCTAACATAAAGTGGACTTCTGAAAAATGAATGTAAGAGACACTGGTGTATTTCAGAAGGGGATGGTGTTGTCATATACTGTGGTTAATCCAATCAATCTAAGTGTTTACTATAGACCAAAAGAATAGATATTATAAAATGTATAAAGTTTATACAGAATAATTATAGTATGTTCGTTTTGTACAGTATTTTTCAAGTACAAATACTGACAATGTATTTTGAAAGACGTATATATAGCAAAAAGAAAAAGCTATTCCATGTTTAAAATATATAGCAAAGATATATATTCTCCATTATTGTACAGAAAGGAAATGCTTAGGGGTTTGTTGGTTGTTTTTTTCTTTTTTTTATTTTGAATCTTTAATATTTTAAGCCTACCACTGGGACACCGGCATGTTCTGTGCTTTAAATTAAATTTTTATGCAAGTAATGTGGCTTTCCAGGATGTTCCATATTACTGAAAAAGGGAGACTTTATTCTTTTTCATCAGAAACACATAAAGAAACTTTAATAGGGACAAAGCATGGATTTTAGTCAACTATTGATTGGCCAACACAATATTTTATAAAGGCAGGAAAAGAATATATAACATAAAAAAACTCGATAGTCATTTCTGATCCACTGCTGCTGCTGCTACAATCTGTTTCCAGCTGAAATTTTTTTATAAATAGCTCTGTTCATGTATACAGGTGTATGCACTGCATACAGTTATTAACATGTGAGGAAAATATGGTGCTACCTGTCTTGCTCACAGTTTTCTAAGTGTTTTGACATTATTTTCAAATAGAAAGGTTGTTCATTCCATTAAATCATTATTCATGCTTCAGGAGATTGTTACAAAGGACTCAACATTTTGTGCAGCATTAAAAATATCTTCGCATCAGTGGCATTTTTCTGGTATTTTTCCTCAAACATAGCCTACTTGTCAGAGTCCCGTTAACGTGCAGTACTTGCCTGTGGACCATTTATCCAGCAAATTGAATTTCCATGTGCTGCAGCAAAGTTCTGAGCGTAGCAAGCTATTTTCTAAAGGTCAGTATAAGCACTGGATGCATGGGTTGAGAAACGAGACTGCCGGTGTTCAGCACAAGCCGGTGTATCTGCTATAGCCACTATGAAATAAACTTTATTCTTTTCCTTTGGAAGAAGCGTGCCCGTGGCAGGGCTCAGCCAGCTGCTCCGCTGGGTACGCTTTTAGCAGCAACATAGCAAATTGCAACAGCTAATTGACCCCACGATGATTATTCGTGGGGTGACACTTGAACAGCAGGACTGGTGCGTATGAGATCGGCTGGTGCGTACCTGGCTAGGGCCATCAGTGGGTTGCGTTGCGACCACAAAACTTTCTTTAAAATGCAAAAGGCAGCTTGGAAAAAAATTACAGATAATTCTTTTGGGCCAGGAAGGGGTGGGAGATGGTAGTTTTTTTAGGCTGGGTATCACAGATTTCTTGTCATGGCCACAGAGGAGCACAGAGGTTCCCAGCAGCTCTCTTGTCCAGCAGCCCCAAAGCCGCTCGGATGTGCAGAGGCTGTCGGGCAAGCGTGCGGCTCGGCGGATTGGGAGGGTGCTGGGGCAGCGGGAAGGGCTGCTCAGGGTCAGCCGGGGCACCCGTCTCTTTTTGGGGGTGCGGACCTTCAGAGGAGCCTGGGGGACTTGGGCACTCACTGCTCCCCGTGGGAGGAAGGTACCCTGGCTCCTCTGAAACGCTCACCCTTAAAAAAAAAAAGAGGGGGGGGAAAAAGGTAAAATATGTGGGCAAAAACTTGGAGAAAAACCCAAGTTCTCTAACCAGGCTGTCTCTACAAAGTAACAATAACAAATAAGTAAATGAAAGTGTAGCTCATTTTTGGTTCCCAAGGACAGCTTAGCTGGGCTCATCACACCTCTGATGGCTTTGTTGCTTGTGAAGGCGCTTGTAGGTATATGAAATTGTAATTTTATAAAAATAGAAATATATATATTTGCAGAATCATTAATAGCGTGTCTAAATAATTCACTGACCTCTATTAAACCATAAGCATTGGTAAAATGCTTGTCTTTGTTTTTGCTGAAACTTAGGAGTGAACTCTTTCTTTTTAAAAAAGAATGCCCGCTAAAACTAAATGGAGTTTGAGACGTATTTGTGAATACGAGCACCTTGGGGCTCTCCGGGGGAAAGCCCATGGCAGAGGAGGCGAGGGGGAAGTGGTTTTTTTCTTTTCTGAATGGTGCTGAAGTCGCTAAACCTAGCACCATGGAAATAAAGTTCTGACTTGAATCCACAAAAGCAAGAAATTCCAAATGCAAGGTGGGCGCCGGAGCGAGGCGTCGCGCTTCCCTCACTCCACTGCACCTACGTGGGGGGAGGTCTGAGCGCCGGCAGACCCCAGCGTTTGAATATCTTGCCTCTGTGGGTTTGTAATAAACCCAGTTACTGCTTTAAAACTATTTTTGCATGTAATTTACTATAGAGATGTGCAGTTTATTTTGTTGACTTTTTTTATGTGAAGAAAAAAAAAGTGTATTAAAACTTACAAGTGATCAACCATTGTATTTCTGGCAACACCACGAGACAGCTTCTGTTTAAATACAAGTTTAACAAATAAGATCAAATCAGCTGTATGACATGAAGTGGATTGCGTCCTGTCTGCTCTTCAGCCCAAAGCTTTTTTTTTTTTTTTTTCGGTCTGTTATTCTTAATGTTTAATAAACTTTTAAATTTTTCTTCTCTCACCTGTGTCCTTGCTTTGGTGTATCCGGGTTGGGCAGGGAGCTTTTGGGAGGGATAATTTTATTGTTCTTTGCCCCATACGCTGGTCTGTGAGTGCCCATAGCCTCCAGCCCGGGCTGTGTCCCACCAGGGGACAGACCCCAGGTACCCAGGGGTGCAACGTCCCCCCCAAACCCACCCTGGCTGCCGGAGTTGGCTGTCGGGTAGAGCCGTGCCAGCTGGGGGCTTGGAGCAGGCGATGTATTTCCAAATGTAGTATATTTAGACCTATTTTATATTTTAATAACTTCTGTGTAATAATATGTTATAATCAGAGTGTATGCTGGTACATCATTTACATACGTACATATTTATATACACAACTTATCATGAGATACGATCAGTTATCAATACACCATGCACAGGCGGTAATACAGCCATAAAACTTCTGTATCTTAAGGAGTATTTTTTAATTCTAATTTACAACCCCCTCACTGCTGTTAATCCCCATTAGCCGATGGTTTGTACAGCAGGCACAGCAGGCACTCCATGCCTTGAGATGTGCATTTATATGCAACACATACCATGAGTGAGGGAACCAGTGCAGATGATGTCCTGCTAGCACTGTATGTATACATCAGTGGTTAAAATACGTGTATGCATGTATCATCTATGTAGAGTCCATTAGTGTAAAGGTCTTTTTCATATATGTGTTACATACCATGCACAAAGTGTATTGGTTATAGTACACTCATGTATGTGCACACACAACCATACACGTTCTTTTTTCTAGCTAGAAATGTACTGATTTATTTTCATACAGCATCTTTAGCAGAATTTATTTTCAAAAAATAGTTTTATATACATACAATTTCATTGATACAAAGGACTTTTCAATATATGTACGTATGTTATATATTACGCAGAAAGTAGAGTTGTTATAATACACACGTATGCACACTCTTCTCTCTGTATCTAGCAAGCCACATCTAGGTATGGGGCGTGAGGTATAGATACACATACGGCTGGATTTTACATTATGCACAAAATACATGTTTTAATAACACAGATACGTGCGCTCGCTCCATCTCCCCCAGCAAGTGCGTGTGTGTGTACAAGCATGTGCACACACTCGTTTTATATATAGAATATAAATAATATATATATAGAATATATATAGAAAAGGGTATATTTTTATACACTTGCTTACACACATATACAAAAAAAAAGTGTCTATAGAAAAAAGCTTTAAAATTATATGTTATAGACCATGTTTAGCAGAATTTGTTTTTAAAGGCTAGTTTTATATTTTAACATTTATGTATAAAGTAGATATTTTTTTTAATATAAAGGCCTGGGTTTACAGAGACACAAAGTATCCTGGGTTTAGTACACGCACGCACGCATATCCCCCCCCCCCCTTGTGTGTCCATGTGCATATGCAGCTCTATATCGCTATATACAGCTATAAATTGAATAATTATACTTTCAGCTCACCTATTTAGCAGCATTTATTTAACATGGCTTTATATCCTTTCTCTCTCACACACGTTTTATTGTTATAATGGTCTTTTTTTTTTACTATATATTATATTTTAGGTGTAAAATATATTTGCTATAATATACACACACACACATGCACATACTTGCCTCCCTCCCCGCCCTTGGTGTCTCTGCACGCACCCCTCTATTGCGCTCTCAATCTCTCTGTGTCTATGTACACAAAAATTTAATAATTATATTTCATATAGTATAGCCATCAGAATTTACTGTTTAATATAGGGGTTTTTTTAATATATATAAAAATAGAATTTATTGTTATAAAGGTCTTTTACAATAAATGCTATGATACACAGGAGTTTGTCTCAGTACATGTAGGCACACTCACATTCAGACGCGTGTGTTTATACAGCCAGAGCTCCATGGATGGATATAGTGCCGTATAGACAGAGAGAAATTCAATTCTATTGTCATATATTTAGCATAATTTAATAATTGAGATTTATATTTATATATTTGTAATTATAAATTTTATTGCTATAAAGCTCTGGTTTTAACATCCAGGACACCTTGTGCTCAGCGTACATGAGTGAGCCCAGACACACGCGTGCACACCCGCACCCCTCCTGCTCCGGATCTGTCTCTCCAGATAGAAATTTAGTAATGATCTTTTCATATCACATATGTAATAGTATTTACAGAAGCTGGTTTAGTTGTATAGAAAGATGCACATAAAAAATAGCCAGCACTGAAATGTAAAGGTCTGGGTTTAACTGTATAGTAGCTGTGCCTCACAAAATACGTGTTTTAGTAACACAGAAACTCCTGTCCTGTGCATGCGGGGCGGGGGGGAGATGGCTTGCATGTGCACTCGTAAGAGAAATACATTTTTAAAATTGTAGCTATCTTTACACACTTAGTATAAAAGTATAAAGTATTAAGTATTAAACGTTTTTAAATTATATTTTCATATAGCAAATTTAGCAGCTTTTATGTTTAAAAGCTAGTTTTCTACTATTATATTGACTTGCAAATATATAAGTATTTTATTAATATAAAGGTAGTGTTTTTAATATAAGAGATACAGAGTATAATCATGCTACTTCTCTCTCCCCCCACCCATGTGTGTGCATGCAGGTGCCCACACAGCTCAATACAGATACAAGTTTCATAATCATACTCTCATGTGGCATATTTAACAGCATTTACGTCATTAATACGGCTTTATATCTTTTTATACACACATTTTATTGATAAAAGGTCTGGTTTTAAAATATATATTATGCACAAAACATTTGCTGTCATACACACAGGTGTGTGTGCCGACACGCGGTGCCTGCACAGGCGCGCACGCCACTATTGCTCAGGCTCACGCTTTCTCGCGCTGTACATCTCTATACAGACACAAATGTAATAATGCTATGTCAGATAGTATATGTCTCACTGTTTACTCACTAATATAGCTTTGTAATATACAAAAAAATATGTTTTATTGCTAAGAAGGTCTGGTTTTATGACATATGCTGTGTATTACACACAGAGGCACATGCACTCGCTGTCGTGTGTATATACATATACAGATATAACTTCAGTTATATTTTCAGTCAGCATATGTAGCATTTATATCTATGTATCTCTAATTATATATTGTATTGCTATAAAGTTCTGTGTTTATTATACATTATGTTGTGCACAAAGCATATTTGTTATAATACACACACAGTGCCTGTGTGTGCCTGCGTAGCTATAGCGATAAAGTTCTATAAATGTAATAATTACGTTTCAGAAAGTAGATTTAGCAGCATTTTTTAAATACATTCATTTTATATTTCTATGTATAAAATAGATTTTAGTGGTATATAAAGGCGCACTTACAGGAAAATAATTTTTAAAAAATTCTCCTGGGGCCATGCAGCTTCATCAGTGCTGCCCCACCCCGAGCCCCCGGCACCAAACTTTGCCGGGTCCCAAGTCCCTCTAAAGGCTCAGCTCTCTGTACCCTCACAGCGCATTGTGTGACCTGTTCTTAGAGAAGGGGTATATTTAGCAGCTTTTTATTATTATATTTTATAGAATATGTATAACAGATAACACATGCTTTTGGAGATGTATTTTTTTATATACAGTAAATATATATGACAGATGACTTTCACGTACAATTAGATACTCATTAGCATACACATGTGCATATAAAATCTAAGAATTATTATTAACATAGCACATTTAGTAGCATTTTAATGTAATAGATAAATATGTAAAATAATCTATTTTAGCTATATAATGCATGATGATAGACAAAACCTTTCAATATATGTATATACGTGTAACACCACACATAGAGCTCTATAGCTACACAAGTCTATAAACAGTTTTATGTGTATATACACACACATACCTATATATACACACATGTATACGTGTGTGTTTTTTTAAGGCAAACCTGCTGCAGAACATGGGTGGGTGGCTGTGGGAGTGTCTGTCTGTCTGTCCGTCCGGCAGCCCACCTTGGCTGGCTGCGGTGCCTCCCAAAGCACGCACGTGCCCAGTCACGGGAAGCCGCTGCTGACCAGGTTTAAGCCCCATCATTACAGGGACGCTCGCCCCTCGCCCCCTTGCTGGAGGTTAATGACCCCACACAGGCCATCTGTGTCCCAAAATGAGCTGAGGGTATGGATGGGTGTGAAATCCACGCAGGGCTCACCTGTCACCAGCCTGGCTGCCCGGGGTAATGGGGTGAGACCCCCCCCAACACTCACGAGAGAGACCCCATGTGCCCAGAGCAGGGGCTCTGACCCCGAGCATCCCCAGGGGGACGAGGACCAAAGGGGGGGTGTGGGGGTGTGGGTGTGGGAGTGTGTGTGTGTGTGTCTCACCACTCCTGTCCGCAGCTCTGCTTGTGCCCCATGGGGCGGGTGGGCTCTCCCACTGCAGCATCACTGCTTTAGCTTATTCCCCCCAGGATTTTCACCTTTGTGCAAGGAGCTCCAGCCAGCCCAGGACACCTGGTGCCAAGGTGCACACTTGGGCTGGAGCCATCCCCATCCCCGTCCCCCTTTCCAGGAGCGACTCCGGGCAGGTTGGGCCACTTTGCTGCCAGTAAAGGTCATCCTTAGACAGGCCCAGCCCCTCTCCCCAAACCATTCAAAGCTGACAGTAACTCCCACCAGTGACAGATACTGGCTCTGTGCACCCACCCGAGGGGCCACCACCACCCTTTGCTCAGCAGAGCCCAAACTGGGGCTCAGCCCCCTCAAAACTCATCATAGGGCTGCAAACCCAAACCCCAAAGAGCCACGTTGCCCCCAAGCACAGGGGGTACCAGCCCAAACCAGCCCGGGTACCAGCGAGGCACAGCCGCCTGTGCTGACCATAACCCAGAACCAGCTCGATCAAGGCAGCTTTTAATTGAGGATTTAATCCACTGGTGCCTGGTGCCCTCTGGAGGCCTGTGGGGCCCGGCCGCCCGTGCCCAGACGCTGACGGAGCACCCCAGGACCATGGCCCCTCCGCTCCCACCACCCAGCTACCCCACGCCTCAGGGACCGAAAATCCCCCCTCCTGCCGACCCAGGCAGGATAAAGACATAAAATACAGCATCATATTTATAAAATTACCACCAGAAACAGCCCATGTGAAATTGCTCAGGCAAGGCACCGCAGGGCTGTAAATCTCGGTGCAGGGTGACGGCTCCTGCTCTTCCCAATGGGAAGCAGAGCGAGGCGAGGCCGGCTCCTGTCACAGCTGGGTTTTATCCCCAGTTCCAGACTGAGCTGGGGACAGATGGCTGCTTTCAGCCACTTGATTTAAGCTCCGTTTGGTGGAGCTCCTCTTCCAGTACCGAGGCGCTCAGGCACTGCCTGACAAAAGCCACACCAGCCCCGGCACAATGCCCAAGACCAGGTCCTCCTGCTCATCCTCCTCCCCAGGCCCAGGAGATATAAACCAAACACATCTTTATGAGGTGCAAAGAACATGGTTTGGATTAGCAGCATCAACACCAGGCTGTCACTTATTTATAGTGTTGCAAGCCCTGCTTGCTGGCAGGGACGTCCTGCTGGCTTTGGAGATCTGGGCTCCAAGGCAGCTGAGGCTTCGCATCACTTCTGGTGCCTCCAGGAGAAGTCCTGAATGCAGGGACACACACACACACCCCCCCACAGGGCAGTGACTGCCCAACTCTGCCCACCATAAACCAGCCCATGCCCGAGGCGTCCCCGTCTCCAGGCACAGCTCTGGGTGCACCCAGCAGCTCTACCAGGGCTGGGGCATCCAAGGGTCTCAGATCTCCTTTTTTTTTTTTTTTTTAAAATCAAGCCCAATTTTCATGAAGCCCGCCACCATTTAAGAAGCTTTGATGCTCTCTAGACCCTCTCTTACACTTACCCAGCTGCTTAAAAAAAATATTCAGGAGAGAAATAAACAGGCAGTGTGGCAGCCACATTGTGCACAGCAAGTCAACCAGTTTAAAAAAAAAAAAAAAAGAAAAAAAAAGAAAAAAGGAGCCTTAAAGTGGTACCTGAAAGTAATAAATAGAACTTGCTATCATGCCTGAGTGTGGCCAGTGTGTTTCTGCTACACATTTGAGTTTCATTTTTGCATGCAATCATCCCTTAAATGTAAATGTGCATGGGAGAAATGGGAGAGACCGGAGGCTGTGAGTGCAGAGCTGCATTTCTTGGGCAGCTGCAGTGAGCCCTGCTGCATTCGTGCGGCTGCACCGGCATTGCCTCACCGTGCGCAGCCCGGGCCCGGCTCCCTCTGGCAGCACCAACACAAGGGGTCACGCAAGAGTCGTGCGTGGCTCCCGAGCGCTGGCCTCAGCTCAAAACCACCATCAGTTTTTTTCCTCCTTAATACCCAGCTATGTCCTCCCTCGTGCGTTCCTCCTGCCATGCCACTGCAGCAGGGTAAGAGATCCCGCCAAGCTGCTCGGCTGGGGACTCACCCAGCCCGGTGGCAAGAGGCTGTGGGGTCAAAGACCAAAATGTCACCAGGGATCAGGGGACAAACACAGCGTCACCCCATGGGCACAGCATCACCCCATGGGTGCCACGGCTCTGCTGCACCCTCGCCCTGACGGCAGCAGGGCTCTCCTGGAGCACCCCGGTGTGGGATGCCGGGGGCTGTAACCCCCGGGGTGCTTGCGATGCCCAGGCCAGGGAGCAAGGGCAGCGTCTGTCCAAGATGCTCCATCTGCCATCTGGGAGTGTAAAACTTGCTTGGCTTTAAAAGGATGATGCTCCAGCATTTTGCATATTAGTAGACACAATTTTAGTTGAAAATGAGAGAACTAGCCCCACTTTTAGTTAGCAATCAATAGCCAAGTTTCACCTGGGATTGATGAAATGAGCCAGAGGCAATTTCTTCTAACAAAGGCTTCGGCCCAGCAACCTCATTCCTCTCACCTGTATTTCAGTTGCTGTTTTACCTCTCCACCTTTCCAGCCTTCAGCCAGAAACATCGCCTGGGGGAAAAGACGTATTTACCTGTGCCTCAGCCCTGGACGTGGCCCGCAGACTGCAGGCGAGCTGGTCACCAGTACTGAGGCTGTGGGGCCCCAGTGGCCCTGGAGGAAGCGCGGTGGGACATCCCATGGTGGCATGGGCAGCAGAGGCAGCAAAGCCCACGTAGGGAAGGGACCTGTTGCCCTGCCCCGGTGTCTCAGCCCCTCAGCCCCTCCCCTGCTATTTGCCTCCCTGCCCGGGGGGACGTGGCTGGAAGAGTCAGTGTCCAGGGTTGCAAAATGGGATTGCAAAAGCAAAGCCTCCCGAGGCTGCGCTGCTGACATGGCCCAGAGCCTGCAGCTGCAAATAAACAAGGGCTTTGCCAGGCGCAGAGCCCGAGGATGCTGCGGGGCAGCAGAAGGTTTAGTGTGGAGAAGTTGGACCCAGCACCCAGTGGGTCAGCCCAGGCTCCCGTCCAGGGCACCACTGGTTTCCAGCACCCCGCTGCACATCTCTGTGGTGAAGGCTCAGATCAGACAAAGTGCTTGCTGCCCGCCCGGGCCCGTGCCCGCGCTGGCCGGTGTCGCCCTGTGCCAGCCGAGGGCGAGCGCCAGCGTCTCCCCTGCTCACGCCACCCAGGCCTGACCTTGCTGGAGTGGGAAGCGATGTTTGCAGCATGGTGGGTGTCTGGTGGGACCCCCAGCACATCCCGGCTGGGATGCAGGGGATTGTCCTGGAGACGCTGCTGGGAGCTCTGTGGGAAGCAAGTGCAGCACTGGGGATGGGGGAGAGATTGCACTGAAATAGGAGCCCAGAAGTAAAAGCAAACCAGAATTAGTTTAAAAAAAAAACAACAAGCCAACCAAACAAAAATCCCGATTCGCACAACAACAATAAGACCAATAACCAGAACAAAAACACTGAGGAGGAAGAGGAAAAGCAGCTTTCCTGGGATGCCAGAGCTGGGATAGGAGCACTTTTGCTGGAGCGGGACACAGCTGTGGGCATGCAGCCCCTCGCTGAGGCGTGCTACAGAAATTACCCAGCCCATCGCAGCAGCATCGCTGCAACCAGTGGCTCCCAGCGGGTGCTGAGCACCCAGCCCCAGGCTCCCACCCTCGCCCGGCTGCGCGGGGCACAGCCCCAGGCCGAGGCCAGGCAGGCTGCTCCGGAGGCTCCTGGTGCTTGGTTCCAGCTCCTGTTTCCCCTCCATAGGCCCCACACGGCCAGAAGCCATCTCGTATCTGTGCTGTACCCTCACAGCTGAGGCTGTCACACGCCCTGGTTGTGTGAAAGCCACCTGGGTGATGTGCAGCCCCCTCCCCAGGCAGCCCCCGGCCCTGTCCCTTTCCTCCCCAGGCTCTCAGGGAGCTTCCTCCATTCCAGATGCTGCAGTGCCCCAGGAGGGGCCAAGTTCTCCGCAGCGGTTCCCCTCTCGGCTCTCTGCTGGTTTCGGGGACATTGCCTGCCCCAGGCTCGCTGTCCCTCTCTCCTGAAACACAAGATTACAGCTCCTGCTTCCCCCTCTCCCTCATTTTGCACTGTCATGGATTTCTCATGTCCCCACATCACATTATCAGCTGGGAAAATTGTGTCTGAAGTCGTTCTGGAACTTCCCCTGACTCTGTTAGGCAAGGTGGCCACAAAGAAAGATCGAAGGGATTGAGTTTGTTTAAGTTTTGGGGAGAAAAAAGCAAGGGAAGAAGTGACAGCCTGCGGCTCTATAAAAGCCGCCTGTGAGGGCTCCCCTCTGAGCTCACTGCAGACCGGACAAGGAGTAACGGGCTGAAATAGCAGCGAAAATACTGCTTGGACAGCAGGAAGAAGTCTAAGAGGGCAGAGGGTGAAACACTGAAATCAACTGCCTGGGAGGATTGTGAAATCCCTGTTGTCGGAGGCTTTTTCAAACAGGTTGGACAAGCACGTCAGGACTGACAGGCAGCGTTCGTCCTGCCTGCAGGCAGATGGGCTAAAAATATCTCAGCGTCCCTTCAAGCTTTGTTTTCGGTGATTTAGCAGGCGGCTGATTAAGCTGCTCAGCACCATCAGCTTCAAGACAAAAGCCATTTTCATTCAGTCAAATATGTTCATATATAAAGACACATATTAAAAGAAACTAAAATCCTTATTTCCTTCCTAAACTAGTCCTTACTTTCCCCAGTGTGTGGTTTTTAATTTGAGAAGCTGGTTGAGCCCCCACAGCAAAGGTGTTCAATCCTTTAGCATTTATGATGCTGCTAAATCATTGCTGTCTGAAGATAAATGTACCATGGGTCCTCTAAGTTCAGAAGGTGTTGTGGGTTGGGTTTCAGTGTTTCAACACCCGGAATAACTACAGCTCCCCATCCAAGCATCCTGTGGTCGGGTCCCAATGTCCTGCCGGAGATGAGGCTTGGCCGCTGGCTGACCACGTCAAGGAAGCCGCATACTGCGGCCGGTCCCTGCCTGCACACCAAACCTCTGCCTCGCTCCATGACACACCAGAAAGCAAGACAATGTCTGATGGAGCTGCACCCACTAATTCAGCAGGACTCTACTAACGGCTTTTCACCGACGCGAAAATTTAAGGGAGATTTTCAAAGGCACGTAAAGGATTTGGGCGCACAAATCCACCGCCAGCAGGCATCAGCCTGCTAAGCAACAAAGACATCTGAGCATATCCTTCGGAGAGCACGCTAGCCTCGTTAGAGCCAATGATGTAACTTCTGTTATAAAACTGGTCCTGGCTCCACTGCTAGCCTTTTGCAAGAGGATTTTGGTTCCCCAGCTTATCCTTAGTAACGAGTGCCCCGGTTCTACGGAGGGAGCAAGCATTGCCACCCTTACTGCTCGCCCTCGGCTCACCACCACCAGCAGCCTGGAGTAAAGCTAGCAAACAGACACCCAGCTCAGTAACAAAATGTCAGTCCACTACAAAATACTACCCAAACAGGCATTTTTAGTGAAACCAGTGCTTTCCCTAGAGGTTGGATATGTAGGACTGAACTACTGCCTTAGTTCAGACTGCACAGGGCGCAGGTGCTCTGAAGGTGCTTCACCTCAAGCTTCTTTGTGGTGGATTTTTCAAGCTGCAAGCACGTCCAGACCCCGAGCAGCCTGGGGGGCATCCAGCCCCAGGCACAGCGTGACCACCATGCCACTGCTTGTGTCACGGTTGGGCAGCACCAGTCCTCCCAGCACTGCTGTAACACCAAATTAAAAGCACCTGAATGCTTCCGAACAGCCACTAGTGAACATCTCGGGTCTGATGTACGCTCCCTTTCCAGGCTATGACAGCACTTAGTGAATTTATTCAAACGGTGAATGAAACACTTTCAAACTGAAGAACGAGACAGGCAGCCTCAAGCTGCTGCAGAACAAGGCTCTGTGCCACAGGGAAAGCGCCTGCTCAGGGTCACAGGGGAGGCCCAAAGGCTGCGCCCACGGATGCCTGGCCATCCTGGTCATTCCTTTGTTAACTATTTTTAGCCTTAATCTTATGACACCTATGGATGGTGAAAGCAATTAGCGAGCGGAAACTAACATCCTGCATTCTTTTAAAAATAGCAAAGCAGAGAGAAAAGACTTAGTCAAGCACATGATGTGAACATGACTGCCTTAGCCTCCAGAGAGCTCACTGGCTAAGTACACCAGACCTAAACGAAGAACTGTGTAGGTGACTCAAAGGCTTCCAAACAAGCGGCGGGGTCCTAAGCATGAGGAACATTTAAGCAAGAGGGTGATACAAAAGGCTCTGTGAAAAACTTCAGTCTTCTCTTTAACTTGCTCATTCCAGCCCCTGACACGCACACATTCACCAAGCAGCAGCTCTAAAAATGCTAGGACAGCCGTGTGATTTACACAGTTCACATACCAGCATGCCAGAGCTCAGTTGCCAGCTGCGAAAATCATGTAAGAAACCAAACTGCAGTTCACGGTGACCGCAGCGATCACCCGCAGCCTGCCAAGCGGGTTGCCCCATCCAGCCTCCTGCCAACCCTGCGCCCTGCCCGCCCAGCGCAGGCCTGGTGCTTCAAACCAGGCAAAACCCAATTCATTACAACAAAACTGTGGTAAAAACACATTAAATGGAACCATCTTGTCTGTCTGCTAACACTGAGCTGTTCTGAAGATCTGGAATTTAGGTAACTTCAAAATTTTGGTGAACTATTTCAAAGTCTTTGAAGTATCCCATCCCTGCACCATACCTTCAATAGATACAGGGAAGGCTGCAAAAAACACATTCAGGCACTCAAGCCTCCTTTGAAAGGAATTCCTTACTTACCTACAACTGGAAGACAGCACTACAGTGTTCTTACCATAATCATAAGAAATTAAGAGGGATGCAGGGAAGACAAAATTGGAAAAGCAACCTGCATTCATGACTGCTTTTGTTAACAGAAAGGAAAATTAATACTTCCTCTGTGCATTCCTTGCTGCTGTTGAATTAAAAAAATAATACAAGGAAGTAGTGCACTGTAGAACAAATTCTTAAATTAATCCCTTCAAATAACCAAATTATTTTTTAGATGCACACAATATTGTATTAGGAAAATATGACCTAGAAGTGATAAGACTGAAAGCATCCAGCATTCCGAGTGGCTGTTGCAGCCTAAGACGTGCTCTGGAAAGGTCCACCTGCAAAACCAAAACGCAATCACTACTTCCATTTAAACTTGGTGTACTTGTTCAACTTCTAAAAGCTAGAGGCATAGAAAATACAGAAGCAAGTGCTTTTAAAAACATTTTCAAGAGACAAATACCATCTCTGCTACTGCAGCAAACATTACTGGGAAAAGCACTATTGTTACTCCTGGGAGGATGAGCCCAGAGAGCTGCAATTAGACGTGGGGGGGTGGGTGGGGTGGGGGGTGTGTGTAATGGCTAACTGACATTTTTTTTCCAGACAGAAATGCATTTTCAGTTCAGCTTGCCTATAGTTAATGCAATGATACTCCTATAGGGATAGGAGCAAAATTATGTATTTGCGTTACACAACTGAAAAAACCAGAAACCAGCATATAATGGTGTAAGAAAACGGATCCAGAATGGCAAAAGGGAAAGTAGAGAGTTCTCAATATTGACCCAAATTTACACGTAAACATACTTTTTTCCGTACCACAAATTGAACAGTTTGGATTGTGATCTTTCCTGCAATTTTTATTTAATGAGCTGCCTGAGCAAGCATGAGGGTCATTAGGTTCAACTCTGGATCTCTTATTTCAAGAGTGGGAACAGTGTTAGTCCCTGACTTCCCTGCAAAAGGGTTGGAGGGGAAAAATAACAACCACCAAAACCACAACAGTTTCCAAATTGCACAAAATGTTTATTGTTAGTCTAGTACATTCAATATCATATTGACTAGAATACAGTAATTCAAAATATTTTGGCGAATTGAAATTTTTTAAAAACCATCTCAAACACTCCAAAAAGCAATGCCATGAAAAATTAACTTAAAATGAAAACAAACATAGTCAAGCAATAGTTTCACTTTTGACTACAGAAAACCTTTACATGTATTTTAGTGGTTTTAACAGTACTGCATTTAAACAAAATATATGAACTCACAAAAAGTGGAAAATATTAAAATAGACACAATGTTAAAAAACTGAGGCATCCAGATGTGCGAGACTGTTCTACCAGGAATCACCTGCCCAGCGGTTCCATTTGTTCTCTTTTCGGGCAGTTAACTACTCTGCTATAGCAGTGCCGTGTCTCCAATCGCCTGCTAACACCATACAGCAATTCTGCTTCAATGCCTTGAATGTAAAGTTTGTCCCTCGTGTAAATTCCATATACAAATGTATATATTCTAAAATATGCAACCCACTGGCAAATCTAGGTGCACTATTAAACGGTACCTTGAAAAACTTCCCTATCTTGCTGCTTATTGTTTGCAGACAGGCAATATCCAGAACAAAATCTGAAAAAGGCAACACGTTTCGGTTTTGTTTTTAAATACTGACAAGAAAAACCAAGTAAATTAGAAAAAGGATAAAGTCAATCTTAATATAAGACATTCATTATATAGTGGGACAGGATACAATTATTGGACAAACAGTATTACAATGACTCCTCTACACCTGGTCATTTAATGCACGTGCTCTACAATCATGACTTCCTACCACATTTGCTTTTCCTGTACAGAAAGACAGCAATACAATTAAAGACCAGTTTTACTCTGAGTTAAGTCCCAGAATGACAAGCGACACCGTATCAAGTTCTTCAACCTCTTCTCCCCAAAAGGCTGTGCTTGTGAAGAACCAATAACCATGAATTCAAAGTGGTCAGCAGTCACTCTGTACCTGCTGCTCTGACCAGGATTTCCCAACAGAACCACCCCAAGAAAATTTAAATCCCTTTGAAAATCCAAGCCTTACTATTACAGCACCAATATGTGTCTACATATTCTGGAGAAATGACCGACTCTCCGGTTGGACAGGGGGATAAAAGCTCTCCACCTTCCTTAATACTGCCAACCTTTGGTAAGTCGGTGCTCATCCAAACTGCTGCCTGGCTGGGCAGCACGGAGTAGAATTGGAAAATCTCGAGGAGAAACACGTGTTAACCATTTCTTTTAAAGCATTTCATTTCCACCTTGGATAAAGCCAAATTAAGGTGCTGTTTAAGTGGTATTATAGATGAGCAGAATACTATAGTGTTAAAACTCTGCAGAATCACATTTAAATTTTAGTTCATAGTAGTGGTTATTACAATTACACCTGTAATACAACCTTTGGAAGAGGTACCATGTTTGCTTGTCAGTACAGTATGTGGAATGTAACCGTTTCTTGCAAGACTTTGCAACATGAGTAACTGCATAGATGACAGTTGTGTGTTTTCAGTTCAATAAATGTACTTTAAAGTTTACAAAAAACACAAAAAGTTTCTATAAAAGTCACATTATACCAAGATAATGGGTGGTAAAAGTAGATTATTCGTCTGTGATTCATGTTTAATATATGACTAGCGGAAAGGTGATAGAAAACCATTTCAAATCAGGAGAGTAACATTTTCACTATTGCACTGACTTCACCATTTGAATCACTAATTTAGAAAAATTCACGTAGTTAAAAATTGTAAAATTAAACTAGAATACAAAATTGATTTGTAAACATCAGGTAGCCAGTTCTACTAACATGGAATGGACTCTTAGTACTGCAGTACAGTATCTTGGTTATTTACCGCACTTGCCATATGATGGGCAATTGCGGGACACATACAACATCGCTTCACAGTAATTGTGTTCAGAGAACTACCAAAGTCAGTGCAGTTTTTCTGTGCAATTTTCTGATTTCCCCAAATTCCTTAAGTCAAATAATACTGTTACAGAGGCCAAGTGCAGGTTTTTTTTTTTAATAGATATATATATATATATCTATCATAAGTGACGAATTATGTCTGCAGGACTTCTGTAAAGGTACTTCCAAATGGCGTAGTAATGAACAGCAGCCGCTGTGGCCACAAATATGTGCCAGATGGCATGGGCAAAGGGAATGACTCCATCACTCTTGAAGAACACCACACCCAGACAATATATCAAACCTCCCCAGGCAACCTCCTGAAGTCCATCGGTGTTGCTCTGTCAATTAACAAGGAAAGATTAGGGGTGGGGTATAAAGGACATTTTACGTACAAAATACAAAGTGTCTCCCCCCGCAAAAAGCCGGCTGTCATAACTCAGAACATCTTGGATACGAGAGATGAACAAGTGAGAAAACTAGTATATAAATATTTAGATTACACTTTGTGAAATATATTTATATATCTCAATAGCACTGTAGAAGTAATAGCAGGATAACTGAAGAACTCAGACAAGTCTGATTTTTTGCTTCATGCTCATCAGCAGAGCAGACAAATATGGAGAAGGAGGAAACCACATTACTGTGTGTAAGTGCGAGTTTAACACAGCTCCTGCTGGTTGGATGAAGCATCCAGCAAGGTTTTGGTATAGGACAGCGTTCATGTAGAACAGTGAAGTACTGTAACTGGCATTACCTTGTAGAGGGGTCAGGCATATACCAGCAGCAGAGAGGGTTATTCAGAGCCACTTAAAATGTGTAACTATAAATAAATGTCAAAGTTTTGAGGTGGACAAGACTGAGTAGGATGCTTTACAGATGCACCAAAAAACCTTTTTTTTTTAAAAAGAAAAAAAAAAAAAATCACCGACTGCTGAGAAATCAGTTATCCTAGGTACAGCGCATCAGTTTGATACCGTTCAACTACTTCTCAACTTTTCAGTTTTTCCCTCCTTCACTGATAAAAAGAAGCCTCCAGTAAGAAACAAAATCTAGCTTTGTTGCCCCTCAGTAATTTTGAAAGGGGCAAGAATGAATTTACTTCCCCCATCTTGGTCCAGACCATGGAATCAATTTGATTAGATTTTCCAGAGAGCTGTTACATAGACCAAGAAAAACGACAACATGTTATCAGAAGTCCATTCCACCTTCCTGAAGAAAAAGTTTCTTTCCCAATTTGTAAGTGGGCATTAAGTTCATAAATAGTAAAATCTAGAAACATTCCTTGACAGGCTAAGGTACTTCACATCTTTATTTTTACTAAAATGGAAGTAATTTGTTACATCCAGTATCATTTCAGAAGTGAGGGTCTTCAGAAGTGAAGTTCGGAACCTACGCTCTTTTTATCTAGACCCTACAGTCCAGGTTCAACACAACAAGGTTGCATTTCACTGAATGTAAACTATAAACCAAAACTGGAACTGACTATATTTGGTTCTGCAGAGAACATTTACAGTTTCGGTGGACTAAAATTAACATCTTTTCAGAAGAGAGTGAGCTGCACTGGAACTTAAGCTAGTTATAAAAGGAAAGTTTGTGTGTTTGTAATGTTAACAGTCACGTTCCTTACCATGGATGTCACTACCAGAGCAGGAGAAAATCCCATCGCTAAATAGAAAAAGAGTTCAACGATCTTATACCTAAAAAGGAAAAATTTGAGTAATTTAAGGAGATGTACAAGATGAGGAACATTTCCTTCAACAGTAAAAAAACCCCAACTTTTAAATTTTATGTCAGCAGGGGTCCATTAAACTATTCAAAAAGCTTTCTATGCAGATAGATAACCATTGTTTTATGACAAAAACAAAGCTAGTATTTGTCTCTGCATTGTACAGTTGCAGGCAATACCTTCTCCAAATAATGCCTAGCTGCATTCATTTGCATCAAGTACTAGTAAGAATAAAGCATTGAGACAACTTATATTTTCTTATTTGACAAGAACCTCAGTAGCTCATCTCCAAGACAAAAAAATTGGGTCTTGGCCCCTGAGGATAAGTAATGAAAGCAGGCTCAAGAATTCAGATCTGAAACTCAAGGGCTCACATCTCAAAACAAAAACAAGAAGGTAGCAGGAGTCAGTAGGCATCAGTATTTAGAAACAATATAATGTGGCAATATAATCTATACACAATGCTACATAGATTAGGGGCGTAAAAAAGCCATCATTTCACTGGTTTCTTACCCTACCCACTCTCACCCCTGCTTTCTTGTAGAAAAAGTTAAAGCTATTTTAAAAGTGGATACTTCCCACCCCTTTAAGGGAAGAAAGCAATATAGCCTAAAGACATGTTATGACAAGGTAAATACAATTATCTTCTAACAAGATGTAAGCTTGTCATCACATAGTGCCACGTTTCAAAGCTCTTATGTCAATGTGTGAAAGGCTGGAGAGGAACATTCAGAAATCAAGAAAGCACCCACCTTTTAGTTTCAGTTTAAAGTTAAATGCAAACAATAATTCTTACTTTTCGTGGTAGAGAAATACGTAAATGGTTCCTCCAGCAGCCATCAGCCAGATAAACCAACGCATGTGAGACGCTAGAGGTCCAAGCTCACGTAGATTTAACCTAGAGGTACAAAGATTTCAAGAGACAGAACGGATAAATGCATGGACCATACTGACACAAGAGCAGTAGGATTTGATAAAAATAAATAAATATTCAGCGCTGTAACTTAGGCATGATGGGGGAGAAGACACATGGACATTCTGTAAAGAAGCCAAATGTGTGTTTGCGTTGATATGAGTGAAGCATAAACTGGAGTATGTGGAATATTAATAAATTACTTTCTGCTGTTTTGTAATATTACTTCCTGTTCAGCAAATCCGAGGAGATTACATTATGTTGCATTTCACAATGCAGAATGTGCTCAATTGCATCTAAGAAGATACCTATCGATTGGAAAGCTGCAGTGATAAACTGTTTACAATGGAAAAAGCTTTAATTCTGAAGCTGCACTTTTCTTACCATGGTGCATATGATGCCGCAATAAAGACATAGATCATCATCCTGTCACACATGTGAAAGCAATGCTCCATTGTCCTAGTAAGAGAAATAACAAGTCACCAAGACGGATTTAGGAAAGACTTTTGTGTTATCTCAGTTTCCACACACACTTTGGAATTACTTTGGGGAAAATACCATCAGTTCCATAACCTCTTAAAAACCATCTGGAAGACTGTTCAGCTGACTTCTACTTCAGTAGGTTATAAGCGAGACAGGCAGGAGATGAGCACTCCTCCATTCCTCTCCATCATGCATCCTGCTCTCTGGCAAGGAGGCAGAAACCTGTCACATCAGCTCTGTCTAATCCAGAAACTGTTACTAGTTAGAGACTACTGGTTAAATCCAATTTATGGCCCAGAATTACATAGGAGTCCTAATGTGCAGGGAGGGGGGAGAGCAGGGGGGAATCTATAAATAAAGACACATCTTGGTTTTGCTTATTGCTGCCTTGCTCCTGAAGAGGCTTTCTGCTCATTAACTGTGTATTGTATTATAATTCTCTTGGCAAACTCTGAGTTCCTCAAAGTAATTGAGCATGCCATATTCCCAGACAGCATTCTCATTTCTGCAAAGGGATTATATCCACCATCCACTTAGATTAGGTTTTCTCCATCCAATTTCTGGATTAAGAGCCACTAGGGCCTAGAAAAACACATCTTTTCCTTGCAAAAGAGCAGCACACGTTAAAGATTTTTTTGTAGATGAGCCTGGCTCACTCTTTCCTCTACCAAAATCAAGGGTGTTTTTTCATGATTCGGTATAAAGTACCACTCAGACTTTGGTAAAATCATGGTTTTGACCTAGAAACACGATGGAAAAGCATCACAGAACATGAAAACAAAACATCTTATACATCTTACAGGGATACCTTAAGTGACTCTTTTTCCAAGAAACGATATGAAATACTGTGGAGACAATGAAGAGCGCACAGAGCCCCATGCCATACATCCATGCTGTTATCTTTTCCCACCGATCATCAGAAAGCCGGTGGAGAAGGGCACTACCCACAATCGCAGGAACAATGAGGAACTAGGAAAACAAAAGGCCATTGTTAGGTCTTTACTCACAGCCCCCGTAGCACCATCCACAGTACAGCTACAGCAGGGCACAAAATCCCGCAGCATGCCACGTGGGACCACACGTACGACATCTGATGGCATGCTCCTAAAATGAGCAAGTTTTTCATTTCGGTGTATGTTGACAAACAAGCGTCAAGACTTCAACAATGCCTCAGACATTTAGGTTAAGCCCATTTGTGATAAATTGCTCCTCACATGGTATTAGGCTAGGTCACTAGCTCCTCTAGCCATGACACAAAATCAGACAAAGAAAAGAATTTGCTAAGTCTTAGGAGCGTTTTCATTTTCACACTCTGCTTTGTATTTTAAAAATGTTTCAATCTTGCTCTAGGCTTGGATCTAAACGACCTCTTGTGCATAAATGCAGAGCAGAGGACAGACCAAAATAAACTTAAATCCCAAATGAAAAACCAAAGCATTTGGAAGTATGCAGTTAAGTAGAAGAAAAGAGAATTAAGCAAAGGCTTTGCAGAACTTGGGTTTCAGATATTGTAAATAAATTCACTGCAAACTTCTTCTATTAATAGATTCTTAATGCACAAAGGTGATGCTCTTTTAATGCAGCGTATCCAAGCCTGTTTCCTTTACCACCTCCCTCTCAAGCAGCTTTAATTCAGATCTTCCAAAACAACCACTGTTAGAGCATCATGAATTAGCACGCTCACATGAACTATCTAAGAAATGGGCTGTAGGCTTCACATACATTTACAATTACACTCCTTTCTAGAATAAATTACATCATGTACCTTTGTCTCATTCAGGAAAAAACAAACTAGGGAAAAACCTGTCAAATAAGTATTTAAAGAAAAGAACCTGCTGGTTTGGACGTTTCTACCCATCTCCTTCTACTACCAAGGCATATCTTTGTCAGCCTTCTTAGTTAAAACAATGCACAAGATCCCTTCCAGCCCTCAGGGTGCATCTTAGGATGTTAATTCATTCACTTGAATTGTAAATAAGCTTCATAGGTTAAATTCTTTGTAGTTTAATCCAAGTCTCACATGCTAAACAATAAAGCTAGGAACAAGCAACGTTTAAACAAATCTGGCAACTCTGCTTTCATTACAGGTTTGATAGCTTAGAGTGCAAAGTTCCCGTCTGTCTTTGTCCTTTATCTGCTCACAGACTGGAAGAAACTGAGGCTCTGATCACAGCTACAGTGCAGAAGATGCAGAGTACACCAAATGAATCTGAAAGCTAGCTGGTTAACCCAGAAAGTTAAAAAAACCCAACAACACACAAACAAATAACATGGCTTTTAAACTACATCAGCTGTAATGTCATTACTATTCCGTTGTGTTCCTTTTTGCAAAATTTAGTACATTTGTGCCAAAAGCTGTAGAGCCGCAGACATGAAAAGCATGGCATTCCTCCATCCACAGCATGTGGACCAGAGGTGAAAACACCTTCCAAGTTTTGTAATGAGACTATGGAAGTTGACCTCATGCACTTCAAGGCCAAAAATAGTCTCCCTGTCTGGCTTCTCATTTATCACAAACCATAAATTTCCATATACATATCCTGGACAGGCCCCAAAAATCAAGAAAGGTTAAAGTGTTTCACTCCTCAGGAGACTAGTCCCTCCTGTTTTCCACATATGGCATATGGTTTAAAGGGTGGCTGAAGCCCTTGAGACAGCGAGGAACTGATTAGATGTGGCAGTTGTTTCATTTCGTTTTTGCAGTAGACAGGAAGACGCTAAGCTCCAGAAATAGTTTTTTAGCCATGTTTCTTTAGGCTGTGCAATCGTGCTGCATCCACGTTCATCCGTTTCCTTCCCAATTGTGGGTGCAAATTTCAGTTTTGACTACACTTGACAGAGAACTAGAAGGTTTCAGGGAGACTGTGTACCCGCAAGTGTCATGAACACAAGTAACTAGGTAAAATAGCAAATCCCTACTAATTCCTTACTAAAAGCCTGGGTGTGAGCTGCTCAGATTCTGCCTGGAGCTCTGATTGAGACCATTTTATAGGAAGCAAGACCTTTTTGGAAGCCAGATTTAGATATTATGCAGAACAACTTACCTTTCTTATACAGATATCCCAGCTTTTTACTAGTGTACTAAAATAAATATTTCACAAGTTAAGCTCTGACGTGTAATACTCAAAAGGGCCAACAGTTTGCTGCCAATCACTTTTTCCAGTAACTGTTGTATATAAATTTACAGGGTTAAAACAAGTAAGCAATTCTCCTATCACCTCTTTCTTCGCACTTTCAGAATGAAGAATACAGCTACAAATGAATACATGGATAAAGAGCTGAATTAATCTCTTTTCTGCCTTGTCCTGGCTCTGAAGAACGGTTCTACTTCTCGCAGGGAACAGCACTATACTAACATGAGAAGGATTTACTGTTTTTTCTAAGTATTTTATTTGGAAACACTTTCCCTCTGTGTCTGATATGCATCATGGGAGCTGTTAGACTAAACAAGAGATGTTTTATCGCTCTTTTTCTGACCAAAAATAGCTAGACTAAAGACAAAATCCAGAAATGATACCCTGCTGTTCCAGCCAACTGGATAAAAGTTCTTTAGATACTAATGCCATACCAGATAACATACGATACAGTGGGCTTCATTATATCTAACATCCATCTTAAAAAAGAAATATAACACTCCAGTCAACAAAACAAGACAGATTTTCCCATGTCCATTTGAAAAAAAAAAAAATCTCTAGCGCAAGAACTGCATTTTAATCTTCAGAATGGAGAAGCAATCAACCAGTCCTGTAAAAGAAGGGGTATTTACCAAAAAATTAGTCAAAAAATCAGAACTAATAGAATGAGTGCAATTGTGCTGTGTCATTTTACAGCAATGATGCAGCATTTCTAAGTTGCCAACATTCTTCGGAATAGAACTAGCTGAAGTCACAACAAGCTTTGCTCATTTCATCATGAAGTGCAACTCTTCCAAATGAGTATTGTCAAACTCAGCAACTTAATGGACTATGAACAAAACGAGAACTGTGATGCTCCAATTTACTCATTTTAGCACCTTTGTAAATACTTGCTAAATCAGAAATGGGGCTGGTAGAGAGATTCAGAGAACAAGTGAAGCTGTTGCCTACTCTCAAGTATTCTAGAGAAAAGCCAGAACAAAATGAGAGCATGAAGTTACAATCTGCAATAAGAAGGAACACAAGACTAAAGGACTGAAATGTATTTATTTACAGCTATAGTCAAAAATCTTTAAGAGAAGACTTGGGCACAACCCCCATGTTAATGTATTTTGGGAAACCAGCTACCACAACCCCTACAGTCACAAATAGCAGACACTGCAAAAAGCCTTAAGGCACAAAGAAAGATGCTGAAACAGTAAACTAGAAACCTGATCAGGCACAGTTCAGTGAAATTAAACTCTCTGGTTACTAACTCATAGCAAAGCATCTGGGATCTTCCATCTATTTGGGGTTGCTTAGGATACTGGTATGATGGTCAGTATTTTATCTGTATTCTTTCCATATTTCTGTAGACAATCTCTCCCATAGAGAGGTTTAAAAATCTGCTTAAATCTTTGCTTTTGTATATAACATTAATGCCAAATTAAGTTATTTTCTTTGCACACAAGGCTGTGCACGTCATGTAGTCGGCACCAATGACCTTTGATGCACAAGCCACTGTAGCAAAGCATGGTGTTACTGTTGTGACCTTGTGTGCCTTTCATTGAGAAGGAAACACAGCATAAAGATCGTCCCTACGCTTCCTCTTTGGAAGGGAAGGCAATGGAGAGATCAACGAAGCAGCCAAATTCACGTGACACTGAGAGGGAACCATGAAGGGCTGTGTCCATCTCAAGCTGCCTGCTGCAGGATTGTAGCCCTGAAGCCAAGTACAGCACCTCCCTACTCATTCGTTTTCTCAAATAAGGAGACAAGCATTGTGGAGCGGAAGCCTGGTAGCAACTTGGGTTGTGTAATACACAGAGAGCAGAGAAACTGCTAATATATGTCAGGTAGAATGGAAACATTTTTATTGTAAGAGCCCTTCTGAAATTTTGATGACCCCTTCTTCCACACTCAAATGGCCTGGTAAATGTTCCAAGCCTCATTTTTGAACTTTTTTCCATGCACTGCACAACCTAAGACTAGAATAGAGATATTCTACCTTATTTTAAGAATACTTCCTCCTTTTAAGGCAGTTGGAAGAAACTTTTAGAGCAGTATAAAGCAAGCCGTGCCTAAATTCTGAGGTTCTAATACAACAGGGCATATCTTGTGTCCGATAAACCTTATATACACCAGAAAGTTTCACAATGAAGGAGCCACCCCCCCTTAGATTCAGCTCAAATTCTTACGACTCCTGCTTCTCTCATACACTGTTTCCTTCCTGTTCTTCTAAACACAGAGCACAGTCTCTTCTGTCTGTATTCAACTGCTTAGCTGCCCTTCCTCTCTTCTAGCATCTAAAGACATGTCAGTGCTTCATTTAAAGCTAAAAAAACCAAGACATTTTAAATAGCCTTACTAATGAGAAATTTGAAGATACTTCAAGATATGCTACAAAAAGTTAGCTTTTAAGTATTGCAACAAAAAGCTATGCATGGGATTTTGTATCCCCATTTTTTAATTGTTTTGGGGTTTTTTTTGGAAGCAGCTGACTAAACTGACTACTGTGCATTTTTAAGTCAAAAAACCAGACGGGACACCTACCAAGTAGTACAGCCACGCTCATAAAATGTATAAATTGACTGCTTTGTGAACTGTAAAAGTTTTGGAAAAAATATATGGAGAACCATTGCCAAACTATTTTGTAGAAACAATATCACTGTCTAGTTGAAAACTCAGACTGTAATCTAGCAGCAAAGACTCAATCACTTGACCATCCAACGTTTAGTAAAACAGTCTGCAACACAGAGAAGCAAGCATCCCCATCAGCTTTTTCTATATAATCCACTGTGCTTTCCCAGATTAGATTCCTATTTCAAGGCTTTACATTTTGAATAAAAGTTATTTATTGCATGCAATTTTATTTAAGTAGCAACAATCCCTCTTTTATAGGACACTCTATTTCTTCCAAAGGGTGTGTTAACATTGCATACCCCCAAGCTGTTAACAGCTCATGGTCGGTTTAGCATGTAGCTTGACTGTTCAGAAAGTAATCAGACAGCTTCACCAGAAACTGTAGCATACCAGAAAATACTGATATGACATCTTGGCTGTAACCTACTGCTAAGAAGCAGGAGTAAGACATGCCTGTTTTTCAACTCGGTGAAGGCTAGAATTGCTAAGGAGTAGAGCAACTTCTGCCAGAGATTTTGAAATCTAACTTTTTGGCCAGAGTAAACAAGATTTGTACAAGGATTTCTGAGATACACTACGTATTTGTGCTACCTAACAGAATGTTGCTTCATTCTCTAGACAAATAAGCATATATTTACATAATGTTGTACATGAGACCCTTGGCTTAAAAACGCATAAGCTTCAGTTAAGCTTTTCTATATGTAAACCAAGGTGATCCTGTTTTTACCAGCAACAGAGCTGCATGCTGGTTATTTATAAAACGCACACGAAGGATCTTGAAGATCAGAGCTCTTTCTAGAACTGAAGAGTCCCATGCACTACCTTGAGCATTCATATCTGCAGCTTACTCAGACACACTGGAGATAAGGGTCTGAGGACAAAGTCAAACATACTTCAAATATTTGGAGTTAAACAAGGGACTGAGGAGAAGCACAAGCTGCTTCTATAAAAGGGCAAATGCTATCTTAAAAAACAAACACACACCTTTTTAAGTCCTTTTCAAAGTGCCACACAGCAAATTAAACTTCCCAATTACTACTAAAAAAAAATAGGGACCATATATCATATTTTTAAAGCTAGTATTGGTCCATACATTATAAAATAAGGACTGACTAGGATTTTTAGTAGGGCTGCCAGCGTTATTAGTGCCTCTTTCAAAATAGAAGACTTCTTGATAAAAAGCAAAAGAGACTTCATAGATAATAAGCATCAGAACTAAGCCATTCTAGCTCTTCTAGCTAATACCCACAGTCTCACGAAGCCTTCCACTTCTAACACGAATCAATCTTTCGTACACTTCCAGTATACAATTTGCACACCACCATGTAAGCACAGTACTGGGAAATCCGCCCTGCAAGACTAACTAGTATAGACCTATATTCACTTTACTGTAGCCATCCTTTGACTAGGACAGAGCAAAAACATCTAAAGACATGTAACTCACTTTGGTGAAAAGGAATCTTATGAAGCATCTGGAGCTTCTAGAGGTTCAGAACAAGGACTAGTGATTACCTGCCATCTAATTAACATTACATTTTCTAGACTGTTATAGCTGAAGCTTATATAACAAAACCAGAGAGGTTGTAAATATGAACACACTTGGGCAAAGGTAACCATTTAGCCATCCAAACCCGTAAAAATGTACTGAAATATCTGGTTTTAAAAAAAAAAAAAAGGGGAAATGTACTTACTGCATGTGTGTAACAGTTAGCAGCATGTTCATAGCAAGTGGGTTTGTAGCGGCTGTTTGCTGGAGCTGGGTGGTTCATGAACCTGTTGAAAAATTAAGAGGTATTTTTAGGAAAGTTAATAAACAATCTCTTTGGAGACTCATGAAGGAATATCTCCAACCTAATAGTGTTAAAAATTGTAAGTACAGACATGTTAAAAGTAACTGTTACTTATTTTAAGTTTTCCCAGGTAAGTTCTCTTAATAGAAACATATGTTAAATAAATTCTGTGACTGCCTGTCACAGTGGATGGTTATCTTTAATCAAGGCTTTGCATACAGAAGTCAGATGCCCTCTTTTCAAACACCTTGGTCGGATAAGGAATGAACTATTTCCTATTTAAATTACATAATATGGACTCAAACTGCTCTTGAAATATGGACTTCATCATAGCTGCCATGGTTACTCTTCTTTTAAGATGTTCTTGAAACAACAGCAGTATTCCAGTTCTGTAACACCCCAGAATAAAAACACTTGAACATTGACTTTTCAATTCCTACAGCAAGCAATATTTGTGTTTGGAGTGTTAGATGGCTCGCTTTTTCTTTGAGGCTAATCCTAGCTTCTATCTGTAACGAAGATCCAAGCTACATGGGGATGAAAGGAGACTCCAATGGTTAACTCCAAAGAGGAAAAATTTCTAGAGGCTTACCATAGACATTCCACCTTTTTCTCTAAGAATTTTCAAACATTACCTAAGAAACAAACAATCACACCAAACACAGTCTATGCAAAGCCCAACAAAATACGATGAAACTTGAGAAAGTTTTGGAAGAACTTGCCAATGTTGCGTCTAATTATTCTAAAAAAAACCCCAAACCTTGAGTTGTTTCTGTCAAACTACACAATCTAAATATGTGTATAAAAACCTCTAAGAGACAGCACACATTTCTATGCAGCCAGTCAAATCAAAGTGAAGAACTACTCCAGCTACAATGCCATGTCTGTTACCCCAGCACAGCCTACTGTCAGACAAAAGTGATTCTCTTTCACTAACAAATTCCAGTTTACTCCAGACCATTACAGAACTATGCACTGACCATTAGTAAGGTACTGAACTAAGCCAGGAAGAGCTTCACAACAAATACAGAACATGTCTTTATGTTCAGAACTGAGAGCAGCTTTATTAGCTAGATTTATGTAAAGAGCTTGTTAGACAAACTTTGGTTCTTCCTCATGTCCCTCCTGGTTTAAGTCAAAACCAGTCCTGTTTTTATGACATCCATAAAACACTGGTTGATCTCAAACCATGGACAAAAAAACCCACCAACCAAAAAACCACAACCAGAATCTTACAGTTTGAGTAAGCAGTTCCAGATATCTGGGATGTAAGCCACTTCTGGTTTTCCTGACTGATTTATTTAAGTGATTTGTAAAATATTTTTTTTCTAAACTGATACACAAAAATTTAACAGCATTTATAAAATAACAGTGTCATGATCTCTCTCCAAATTGCGGCAATTTCAAAAAACAGTTTCAGCTGTTACAAATACAAAGGATAAGAAAAATGTGAATTTCATTCACAGACGCTGAGTACAAATGGTAGTTAGCAAATGAATAATTCCACAGGCGTTACTATATTGGTAAAAATAGCAATTCTTTTGTCAGTGACAAATGACACCTTGCTCTCCTCTCCAAGAGGATAATGCCATTTTAGCCATGTACACAGCCTCACAGGACATTTGGAAAGTGGTTTTGTTGCCCAGTGCATGCAGGTCTTCAACAGCTGCTGAAGACTATCTCAGCATCCTCTATAGATGGAACATTCAGTTTACTCAGTTCTGCTTCTAAGTTAGGAGAACATTTAAAAATAAAAGTGTCTGTTGGCTCAGTTGAGTGACCAGGATTAGACTGCCCTTGCCCAACTCCATAAATTCAGTGTCATGGGAAACCTTTCACCAATTACATCTAGAATATTATTACATTTCTCCAAAGGCCATGGTGGTACCTTGGAAGTCTCACAAGAAGCAGGAAACTAAAAGAAAACAAAAACCACCCAAACAACAAAACTAAAGAACCCAAAGGAATAAAAAACAAAACTAAAGAACCCAAAGGAATAAGCTTATCCTCAGAATTAGCTTTATAATTTCTGTTGTTCCAAATTTCTAAGATATTATCATGATCTAAAAAATCTATAATTAAACGTAGCCTGCTAATGGGACTTTGTATTATCCATTAGAGGATAACTTTTTTTTTTTAACTTTTCATTTATATTTATTTAGTAGAAAAGATACTGGATCTTCCTAAAGCAGTCACAACAGAGCCTGGGGTAATGTTACATTTCAGACAGAATTATGAACAAACACTTTAGAAAAGTCCATTTATTATTAAGACCTCTTCTTTTCACTAATTTAAAGACAGTGTTATTACCAGTAAAACAGAACACAGAGTCATTAACCAAGCTATCCTTACTTTACACAAAGGGTTGGGATTTCCCCCCCTTGTTTGTGCCAGAACAGGAATGATGCAAATATTCGTTCATCTGTGGTAACTTTAGGCTGGCAAAACAGACAAGCATCAGGTTTCAGAAAACTTCACACTTACAAAACATTTCAAACATTGTTTGGGTGGTTTTGGTTGTTTTTTTTTTTAAACAAATACTTCAATTCTGATTATTTAAATTAAAACAACAACAAAAATGGTGAGTAACATGGATATTGACCAGAAGGCTTCACTGGACCCCCACAACAGCTGAAACTGGCTTTTCTTCCACCAGAGAGTTCTAGCAGACGCCACCATGAGCAACACTTCACCCATCCCCTTCACCTACGTGTTTATACCGCTAACAGCACCAGTGTGTTTCGGCAGGAGTGGAAGAGTTAAGACTTTACCTCTACCGTACACAACAGGATCTCAAACCACCCCAGCATCTAACTTTGCTTACATTTGACACGGCTGCACCTCTCCTTTCTGCAAGGCATCGACTGCAACAGGCTGCAAGACCCAGACAGCAAACGCTGGAGCACATTTGCTCAGGTCACTACTCACAGACAACATTTTCAGTAAAGCAAAGCTTCAGTTATTTCCCCATGCCATTTTAAAACACTATTTATAAACATTTATCAGGAACAGCCTTAGAGGAAGGGTCATTTAAAAAGTGGTTGAACAGGGCAATAATTCCAGCCAATGCTTAGAATCATAGAATGTTTCGGGTTGGAAGGGACCCCTAGAAGTCATCTAGTCCAACCCCCCTGCTTCTCTTGAGTTTATTTAATTTCCAGTTTGACAGTTCGTGTTTAAGAAACAGACCTGAAGTTTGAAAATAGCTGCTTTGGAACACTACACCACATACTCATCAAAACCAGGAAAAATTATTTTGACCCATACTGTTAAAAAAAGTCAGTCATATACTCCTGTAGTTACACACACTTACAATATTGCAACAAAGGCAGAAGAATTTGGTTGCAAATTTATTCACAGTCCAGAGGCAAAACCTGTTCTGTTCTTTCTTAAAGATAAATAAACAAATAAAGCCCACACCAGCACCAACAACGGATGCTTTTTGTTTTCTGCCACATGAACACTGCCAACACAGAGACATTGTTCCTCCTCCTGTCTACAGGTCAAGCTTGCCTCTTCTGAACAAGCTAATTGTGAGGAATATAATCTCACCTTCCTAAAAGTGGAAACTTGATCTATAGCGTTCAGATGCTGTTTACTCCTAAATAAATGCTCTCTCCAACACAGCTGTTCTGGTTATTATGAAATGCAGGACAGTCTGATAAGGTCCCACAGAGCCAGACTGCAATTTACAGGAAACATCTTTAAGTGAAGCCTCTTAATTCTCTAACAAACCTCTAATGTATTCTTCAGTAGGAACTCTAGTGAAACCAGAGTAATTTAATCAGGGGATATGCAGCACGATCTCACAGGAACACATAAATACTTCTCCATTTTAGATACTGACAGTCCAAGATCTCTAATATAAAATATTAACTCCTTCAATATCAGAATTTTAAATTTCTGAAATGAACAGACTAATAACTACTTGCAGCCACCACGACAGAATGCTTTTGCACTGAACTGAGTTGTGAGCTCATTTTCACAATTTAAACGCATTCTCAAAGCTCAAGAACTACTTGAAGCCAAGGAAGTCCAAGCTTTACAGTTTCACAGCATGCAAACAGCCTTCTCTGATGAGCACATTCCCAATGTAAGTGGAAAAGGGGTACTGAGAAAGACATATGACAATTTAATACAAGAGCAAAGAAACCCATACCCCTTCCCTTTATACTACTTGAACTTTAATCTCAAAACACTCCAAATATTTAAAATGTTAAACATATGGGCTAATCCATTCTTTGTGGGTTTCTGTACATGTCCAAGGAATAGATGCTCGGTGTTTTATAGTGATTCCAGAATGAAGAGATTATAGTACTTGGGAGAGAAGGGAGGAGGAAAACCTGAGCATTCTTAGTGCTGTCTTCACATGCAAACCCAACTTCAAAAAAATAAATTATGAAATCCCAAATCTATTGCACATATTTGTCTGGCATTTGTCTGGGATCACAGCAAGCCTATACCCAAAACTGCAGAAGAGAAAAGCATCTTTCAAGTCTTGCCTTAGTCTCGATTCCCATCTGCTGAATGAATTATTCTTTGAAGCATAAAGTAAAACGTCAGTAAAAACTGCAAGCACTGATAATAGCCTCAAAGATCTGGATTTTTTCGTCTTTTCAGGAAGTACATTTCCTTTATTCAGCTCAAAAAGCCTCATACTTCCTTTTACCAGCTTAAAAGCACATTACCCCTTTTTGTATCTTTTTTCTTGGGCTTTCCAGCAGCAGGAGAGGCCATTTAGACCTAATAAGCCACAAATAACAGCATATGAGAAACTGCAACAAGGTGGGGGTAACTCCACAAAAACAGAAGTAGCGTGCATTAAATGGGGTTACATATTTAGATACTGAAGCAATTAGTATGTTATCTAGGCTCTTTGTTTTCAAAAGAAAAAACAAAAAAACCTCAAGCAGGTCAAAATAGATCAGCACCACATTTTCATGATGACCACGTAGGTAAGACTTCAAAGAGAAATGAGTAAGTTTATAAAAAGCTTGCTTTCTTTGAGAAAATTGGCAGGTATTCCCTCTTTACGAATTCAGTCCATTCAGTTAAAAATAGAGCCATACTCTAGACTAGGACCTTCCTTCCTGTATGAGAAAATATCTAGTTGTGGTTTGTAACTGTTCACACATTCTTTACTATCGCAGAACAACTGAATCACAGAAATAATTCTGATCAGTACAGAAGCAGACCACTTATTTGGAAATATCAGTGAGATCACTGGTCGTGTAAAGGCTCCTGTACTTACAGCATGATACTGAAGATAAAAGGAAATCTGCAATACTCTGAGAATCCATTAACAGCTGTGGTATCATACACAGATTAGGTCATGGAAAACAAGTACCTGTGCATCCCACTGACCTCCCAGCAGACCCCTCAAACCTCTGGCAAACATGAAAGGCAAAATTTCCAGTGAAGAGCGGGAACGAACAGAAGTCATCCCAGGCGCTGCCGCACATCTGAGCTCTGGGGCAGGGTACCAGCCAGGGTAACAGCCTAGGTGCGGGCGGGTACAGAAACCAGGTCTGACCACATTCGTATTTTTCTCTCTTTTGGGTCTCTTTCAATTTTATTTTTCTCTTAATACTTAGGCTTTGGTTTCTTGAGCAAGTTGGTGAAAGGAAAGCAGGGCAGCCCTACAGCAGCGCGCCTGCTAAGGGAAGCCACCACAGGAACCGGTCTTATTTGGGAGACAGGCTGTCACTCCAGAGTTACTGGCCTCGCGTGGGAAGTTTGAGCAATTAGGCACCCACGTATACACGTTTACCCAAGAACCTCGACCGCATCGTTACCCAACCGCCCCCCGTGGATGCCAGCAGCCTCCCCCATCCGCCCCCAGAGACTGAACAGAGAGCTCCAGCGCTCTGCTGAGGGGCACGGAGACAGCGGAGCCGGGGCCGCCGCCGGGTGTCCCGGGGGGTGCCTCGCCCGGCCCGGCCCCGCGGTGGGCAGCCGGCGGCACCGCTCGGGAGCCACAGGTCGGGCTCCGCGGGAGGCGCGGCGGGGCCGGGGGAGGCAGCGCGGCCGGGGCTGACACACGGCCGGATGCGTGAACCTTCACCCATTTACAGGAGGGGAAGAAAGAAAAATAAATGAGTAAATACAGGACACGCAGAGCCCCCCCCCCCACACACACACACCCCGGGACGGCTCTGCTCTCCCCGCCTGGCACCGGCGATGCCGCGGGCCCTCGGCCCCGGGGGCGGCGACCGGCGCCTCAGCAGCGGGGCCGCGCGGGGACAGGCGAAATCGGGCGGGGAGGCGAGAAAGGCTCGGATACCCCCAGCCCTCACAGGACCCGCGGCTCCGCTGCGGTCGCCCGGGGCCCCCAGCCCCGGCATGCCAGCCCGGCCGCGAGAGGCGCGCGGGGGCGGCCGGGGGGTCCCACCCTCAGGGCGGCTGGGGGAGCGGGGCGGCGCGAAGGGGGGGGGGGGCGTCCCCGCCCGGGGAGGAGGCGACCTCACCTCCTGAACCTCTCCTGGAGCCGCCGCATGGGTCCGGGCGGCGGGCGGGGGGTCGGGACGGGAGGCTGCGGGCGGCTCCTGGGGCCCCGGGGCAGCGACAGCCGACGCCGTCCGTCGGTGAGGCGCGGGAGCCGGGCAGCGGCTGCGGGCGGCCGCTTTAACCGGCCTCTCGGCTCCTCTCAGCCCGCCCGGCCGGCGCTTCCCTCCGCCCACAGCGGCCGGGCCCGCCCCGGCAATGGCGGGAGTGCGCGGGGCGGGTGCCGGGGGGGGGGCCGGCGCGGCGGGCCCCCCCGGGGGGGGGCCACCTCGGCCCGGGGGGCTCGGGGTGGAAGCGCCGGGCGGGGAGCGGGAGCCGCGGCCTGGCGGCGGGGTCGCGCCGAGGGTGGCCCAGGCTGAGCCGGGCTTCCAGGGTCGGCGTGGAAAACAACAGCAGCAACAACAACAACAACAGCAACAACAACAGCAACAACAACAACAACAACAACGCAACAGCAACAGCAGCGGCGGTGTTGGGGGCTGGGGGCTCCCCGCGGGCCGGGGCTGCAGCTCATCCCCCGCAGCCCTGGCAGGGGCGGCCGCGATTTATCAGCGCCGAGTGATGGGAGACAGCGGTTGAATGGCCATGGCCTCAACACATCCACCCGAATGAGCCAGTAGATGAGGGCTTAGCCATTCCATCGTGCCTGATTTGCCAGCTCCAGAAGCTGATGGAGCGGGGCTCTGAGCTGCAGCGCGGGGCCTGGCCCCAGGGACCCTCAGCCCATGGGGGCCTGCCCGGCCTGGCACGGGAGAGCAGGGCAAAACGCTCCTCCAGCCCTGCTGCTGCATAAAGCTGCGCGTCAAATAATTGACTCGGCTCTAAGTCAGGGCTAGAGTGGTGGGACTGCTGGTGATAACCTGGCTAGCAATCTCCCTAGCTCCCCCAGCTCTAAGCCATGATCTTACATACTTAAACTCTTCCAAGCGAGGGCTGTTTTACCTGCATGAGGAGACAGCATCAAGTGTGTTTCTGTAAGATGAATGTGGTGTTGCCATGTATAGTACAAATCACGGCATGAATTAGGAGAATATTAAGTTCCATTCAAGCTGCTGTCTTCTAATGTACAACCTTGTTTACAATGGGATTTTGAACAGTTCCAGCCCTCAACAAGAGCAGTTAGTATAAGCACACCAAAGCAAACCACTGGTTTAGACAAGTAAACTATATCCAGCATCAACATCTTTTATGCTAGGACAGAGACAGACGGGATTTGCTGACTGCTGCCGCCATGCTTTGTCAGTCACCTCCCCAGCCGAACGTGCCACCTCTGCCAGGTAACCACCTCCAGCACAGGCAGCAGAAGGAAGCATAAGTGTCATGGTTTCGCTGGCAGTCAGGCTAAATCTGACTTTTCATGACCCTCAATCCCTTTTACTAACTCTTCTTCTGTGCCAGGAGCGAACAGTTGGGTGGTAACAGCTTTGTAAACTGCCATGGCAAGACTTGCTTACCCCTTGGTTTCTCTTAGTTTCAGGATGGAATAAGCTCTTCTGGTACAAACTGTATATTTTGGTCTCTAACAGGGGCTTGCTGGAAGGGTGGCTGGGGCTTGGCCAGAAGACCACTGCGGGCAGCTTGCTCAGCTTTGCTCTTTAAAGGGGAGGGTAGAGCTTGTTGCCAGAAACGAGAGCTCCTGAAATGCAGAGCCAAGCTAGTTCCCTGAGAAATGCTTCCATTAATCTCAGTGAGGTATCGCTGTTAATAAACTCCTACAATCTGTCATCCAATTTAACAGTGTCACTGCCAATAAAGTTTCATATTGCTTATGTTATCTGTTAATCCAAAAGGAGCAAAGTTTGAGGACACCACTGAAGAACCCAGCCACACACGCCTCGCTGCATTTGAGCATCTGAAGCTTCCGTGGTATCCCAATAGCACGGCTTTATTTTGAGGTAGAACTTGCGGTGGCGCAGCTACCTTCCTGCTCAATACCACACACCCATCCCTGCATTCCTCTACAACTGCCCCAATAATTTGCTCTTTCAGGCTGTAAAAACATTCAGGAATGTGTGACATTATGGACACCACGACTGGAAGGCCAGCGGCTTTGTGGTTCTGGCAAAGAGCTGGACTGGCTCCTGTAAAATGAATCTGCTGAGACCTTCAAAGGTGTGCACAGAGGCATCGCATTTTGTCTCCGATTTCTCTCCCTCTGCTCTTCTCTGACTCTTCTATCTCTTCACAAGCCGCTTATTTTCATTTCCTTCTCTGCTGCCTTTGACATTTGATCTAGACTCTACAGGAAATGTGTCACACAGAGTTTTTTCTCCTCAGTTTTAAACCTGTTTTTCCACCTTTGTTCTGTGGTCACAGATCTTTAAAACAACAATTGGTGTAGCTTCCTGTTGCTGGAGCATCAAAGATTTACAGATTCAAGATACAGTTAAAAAAAAAAAAAAAAAAAATCAGTGTTCCAAACTTGTTTATTTTGAACGAAAACAGTAACATTCAAATCATGGAAGCTTGACCGAGAGGAACTAGGTTAAGATGACCACTAACCATTGTGACAGCAGTGATGGGAGTGGAAGATTTTGAACTGAATGTCTGTCTCTCCTAAGGATGCCACTAAATTACTCAGCATAGATATCGTTAAAGCGGTCCTGACCAATAGCATCTTTTTAGTACCAGTGACTCTTAGTGAACTCATCTCTGTAATTGCTTTTTATGATGTAATGAATCAGAATGCCTTCTGAAAAAAATCACAACAAAAGAACCCCCTTATTATGGCCAAGTAACTATTAAATCTAAATATAAAAATTGGCATTAAGCATACAAAATTAAGGAAGCAAAAACCTTATTAGTTCGATTACTCTTATTTACAAAGTATGAAAGAAAAAAAAAAAACCCTGCAAATACCCAAAGTCCATTTGATTAAAAAATGTTCTCAAGACTAGAAATATGTCATAGTGAGCTCAGCCAGAAATGTATTTTAATAGATGAGTCAGGGTTACAAGAAGATGGAAGAACTTTCCTTACCGAATGCATCCCTGCTGTGGGGGACTATCCTGTAGCACCTTTGGGGGGAAAGAGCAATGTATTGAAAATGATCGGCCAAGGGCTCATTAATAAGAAATTTAACCTACTTTTTTTTCATTGGGCAAAAAGAATTTAGTTCTGATCAGGGCAGTGATGTATTAGTAAAATGGACTGTCCAAAATGACCTAGGCAATCCCAGGTTGATACCCAACAGACAAGCATTTGACACCTAATAGCAGGTGTTTGCATAGCAAATCTGTTACTAATTGCAATTCTTGACAGTCTTAGTCCTGAAGCCAATGAGTACACGAGCTATGTGGTTTGCCCTTATTATTTCTAGGTCAAATTTTACCCGTGCAGAAACTCCTGCCGGTCCTTCATGGGCACTGTCTACTTGTCTAAGGATGGAGGAGTTTGTACTCTTAGACTGTTTACAAGCATGGGGTTGACACACAGAGACATACATAATTTCTGAATCAGACATCAAATGCTTTTATGGGATTATGCAAATAGGGGCACAAAAGTGGGGTCTGTAGTTACGCTTATGGCAGTTTTCACTGCATTGCAAAATTGTCTTGGGTTATCAAACAAATAGGCAGGGCTTGCTGAAAGCTTCCTTTTCCTCACCCAAGATGAAACTTTAGGTGCCACATGAGATGTCAGTGGTGAATGAAATTCCATCAGGAGTTTATATTTAATAAAACTGAACATCTCACACAAAAGCTGAGTTTCTTCTTGCTGCTTGGCACAGACAAGTTCTTGTGATAAGCCTGCACAATAACCAGCCTCCTGATTTGTTAAACTGATAGCAGAGAAGCAAGCATGTGTAAGCAGCTCCATGGTTGCCAGAACGGATGTATTGGTGACAAGACATTGCTAATGTTCCCAGGTACTTACTTTTTGGATTTGCCAGCAGCGACCAGCTGACTTTGGAGGCAGCGGAGCTGCATGCTATGGCTTAGGGAGCTCTTGGCCAATTTAATGCAGCAGGGAGGCAAGCTGAGCAGCACAGGGCCCTTAATGAGGCACGGGAAACAAGTCTGACAGGTGAAACTCCTCTCCATTCCCAGGCTACATGGGAGAATAAATCAAGCATTTCTGGTAAATAAGGGTGGAGAAAAAAATACCCTTCTGTCTTCTTTTGACTTCATAACAAATGGAATATGAGGATCCAGCCTTCCTCTCTTAGGGGTATGTGTGATAATGGAGGAAGGTGATTGTTTCACCAAGCTTTGGTTTAGAAGCTTTAGAGATAAAGCTCTTTCCCTTCTTTAGAAAACAAACTCTGAAGCAAGTGTAGTTGTAACTGAGTGACTGCTTCATACATGTGTGGCTATGGTAGAAATACATTCTAAAAAGATCTTGCTCGCTGGTAAAATATATCTTACTGATGCAATTTTTGAAGGAAATTCTGTTCTTCAATTTTCTAATACAAAAATCAGTTTTGCAATAATGTGGACTGTGAGACTAGGACAGCAACAGGTCTCAGGATTTATCTGAGCCCAAAATAAAGCGCTCTGTGCTCCGCTTCGGGCACAGCTCAGGCTCAAGTGCAAGCTGTGGGGTGCTCTGGAGCACTGGGGGGAAGGTTCAGGGTTGTGCTCCCACTTAGCATGTCCTCAAACATCTCTGCAGTACAGATCATAGTGGCCAAATCAACCCAGAGCCCCTCAGAGAAGGGCTTGGGCTTTCTTAGCACGTCCGAGGACACATGGCAGCAAAGCAACCCTGTACCCTGTAAAAAGTTATCCTCTGGCTCTGAACCAGGACAAGGATCCTGCAGACAGCATGGATGTAGGTTTGGTTTTGGTTTTGTTTTTTTTTCCTTGCTGCCAGCTGACCCAGATTTCTGCTTTATCTAACAGTCTTTTTTGAGTGTAGTGTGAAGGAGAAGCATCTCTTACTGAAATGCACGTCAATGGTCTTGTGAAATGAGCACCTCTCCCTCCTTCAGCCTCCCTCCCACCTCATTAATAAGGTCATCCCACTGAAGGCAGGCTTTCCAAACACTAATGGAATTAGTTCTGGCCTGGACAACTTTCCCAGGGTGACACAGGTATCTAAGAAGGGCTGGCTCCTTGGCACATACAGCCACTGGCAGGGGAAATGTTGAAACACAAACATTTACCTGATGTCACACTGCTCTTGCTGCCAGTGTTCAACCTGAAATGGGATTACGGCACTACCCAGTAATACAATAGAGAAGGCTTACTGCAAGTAAAACAAGTGATCTTAGAGGGATGTGCCTTGTATTAGATTAGATAATGAAATTTCAAATTCTGCTGAAGGTTTCTCTTTTGTCAGTATTTCTGAGAAAAGTGTATTTTTCATGGCCACAAACCCATAAGATTTTATGGGGACAACAGACAGTTACCTTGGGGAATAATACAAAAGAACTTCAAGTCGAGAGGGATCTTTGATATGAGAGCAATTAATGGGAAATGACTAGTGTAGCTATAAACTCTCGGGAGTGATGTTTTAAAATCATTTGACTATATCATCTGTGAACTGAGCCATTGAACCCCTTTGAAAGCAATGGCTGAATTATTAACATTTTAAAATTTGGTGTGAGTCTGGGATTTTATAATAAAAATAAACCCTAAATATGTCATAGAAAATGTAAACTCCAATTATTTAGAAAAATTAAACCAAAATGCACAGAGAATATATGTTGGTTCAAATCAATGAGAGTTAAGCTCCTAAACAAGAGACAGACATGAAATTATAATTCGATTATCTATGTGGCTAATGAAATTTAATTGCGTCTTCAGGAAAACAATGGAGAAGCATCATTGTGCAGCCTTTCAGTCTGTGTATGAAATAATAGTCCTGCCATGTATTGCATTTCTAGTAGTAAACAATATTACACAGATTTCAAAATGCATATTGAGAAAACCAGAGAAGATCCAATTTGGTATTAATCTATCTTTTCAAACAAAGGAAAATATGAAAAGGTCTTTTTTTTTTTTGAAAGTTGCTTAGATGGCGTGGCATACTTGGTCCTAAAGGCACATCTTCTAATATACCAGTTGTTGAAACTGTTTCAGAAACACTGCTATTTTTTCCTTGTTTAGATTAGCAAACTTGGGTTCATCGGGATTCATGATGTACCTCAGACATATTTCAGCCAGTAACATTTTCTAGCAGGATCACACTGATTTATTCGTTACAAAGAGAACTTTCTGTTGGAGTGAAAAATTAACTTCCTCCTCCTCCTCAGATGAAGAAGTTGACACAAGGGCAGGAGGTGCTTTGTATAACCAAGACAAGATCGCATCTTTAGAGAAGAAGGAGAGAGAAGCAGCGCTTGTCAGTCTCCATACTGGCCTTGGACCAGCTGCACAAATTCTGAGTCATCGGATGAATCAAGCCTGTCAGTGACTGCAGGGAAGTTTTACTTCAAAAAAACCAGAAATATCCAGATATTGATTCTGTAGTATTTCCTTTGAGAAGCTTTAGTCATAAAGGTACCAGAATCCGAGGCTTGTTTAGAAATAACAAATGTCAGGGGGTTTTGGCTTTTAGTAATTGCACCATTAAAAAAGATGATCAGGGATTTTAACCTGCTGGCTATGGTTGAGTGGCCCATAGCCCTCAGAGTATCTGTCAGTTCCTCCAAGAGAAATCAGTATGTAATTTAAGCTAACAGGCAAATAGGAGTTTATTAAAAGGCAATATAAAGGTAAAATTCACTCATAAAGAGAATTTTATACAAAAGGGCAAATCAGGACAACCTGACTTGGGAGCTAAGCAGCTGCCGTTGTCCTTCAGGTTCAGCTTGGACCATACTGTCAAGAAAAATCACGGTTCATTTTCTTAAACCAAAGGGATAACAGAGTAATGAGATTCTGTGTTGTAGCCTGCCTTTAGGAACGCTACAACAGAGAGTAAAGAATTACGCTGACTGTATTATAACAGTATGTACTTTCAGTGTCAGCAGGTCCTAGGGAACCAAGTCTCCCACCCGGTCCTCCAGTTGCACCGATGGGGTCTCGTTATTGTGACCTGCAAAGAAGCGCATCGCCACAGCTGCCCTCCGCTCTTGCAATTAAAAAAAAAAAAAACGAGAGCATTAATTGCCCTCTCACAGATGTTGGATTTTGGCATCCACACTAAGCCCCCCAAAGTGGAGGCTTTTGAAGACTTTTTTAGCAATGTATTACCCACGCAGAACAAATTATTTCTCTTTGGCCCCAATATTTTGTATATTCACAAATTTTTGCCTTTTCAAAATAAATGAAAAATGTTCACACTTATACCAAAGCCAGAATAAACGAGTTCCATGTTTAAATCCCTTTCCACAGGCAAAGCAGACCATCTTTAATCGATGTATATGACATTGACATGCAAAAAATTTCACCCTCCTTTTTTCTTCCAACCATTGGGTTTTTGCTCTGTGAATGTGTTGCCATCCATAATCACTCTTAATACCTCATTTTTGACATCACAATCAATGAAGTGAAATAAGCTGTTTCTTAATGGGTCTGACATAAAATCTATTTAAGTTAACAGAAAGACTCTCATTGTTTCCTCTCAGCTCTAGGTCAAGCCTAAAGCGAACAGAGGGGGTGGAATTTAGCCTGCCGTCTGTCATCTGAGAGGAAATGATTTCCACATCCCATTTGGACTGCTTAGAGATTTTAAACATATTTAGCAAAAGAAAACAAACTGATTTCTTGTCAGTGGTTAAATGGTTGAAACTTTACTCTGATTGGATAGTCTCTCATTTTGAGATTTTTAAGATAAGTTTGCTTATTTTTTTTATGATTGTATTTTAGTTTAACACGGTACCTACTTTTCTCAATAGTTTAGAAATAAACAAATGTAGGAGACAAAGGTCAAGATGAGTGGAAGTCAGTTGAGCCGAAGGGGTGCCAGCCTGCCCTGCGTGGGTCATGGAACGCCGGCTTGCGCGGGGGCTCAGCCTCACGGGCAGGGGCTGCTTGGAGCCCAGGAGCCAGGCAGCCTGCGAACTCTCTTTGCCCTTCCTGCCAGCAACACATGGAGCTTCCTCACAAAGCATCTTGCTGACAGCTTGTTAGTTTTATTTTTTTTTTAGGTTCCTTAAATACATTTGGAAAGGGAGAAAGCTCCAATGCACAGCATTATCTCAGGTCTTCTAGGTTTTGTAAACAGTAAAATATGAATCCAATTTCCTCTATTGTTTGCAAATGAAATTCAGAAGCAAAATGAGTATTTTCTTTACTAGAGCGCAACAAACATCAGACACACTGTCCCTGCCATATCTCCGAATCTAAATAACGCTTGTTAGCCTTGGAAAGAGGGGGTGGAGGGGCTGGCAGGGACAAGAGCCGGGTGATTGTCTAACTTGCAATTCCCCTTATATGTTGAGAGACTTTTTTTCCCCCCGGTGTTTCTGCAGAAATAACTTATGGTATCCAAGGCCAAAAATCCAAACACTCTTTCTCTTGGATGTTGTATGTCATAAAGAGTAAAAGGAGTTCAGTCTCACAACGTCCCTTCTGGACGATAGGAAATTCTTGGTATGTACCATTTAATTACTGGTATACAGGCCAAGTTGCTGAGAAGAGACAAGAGACAGTGGCATCAAGAGGTTTGATTCCAGCACAAATTTGTCTACTCAGCTGGCAAACAGAGTGATTGCAAAAGCAACGTGGCTGCTATTAGCAACCTTTGTGAGGCCTTGCCTCCAGCATGCAGTTAATTTTCACCCCGCCCTTGAGATAGAGTTATAAATGTATTATCTCTGGTGGAAGGGATAAGTTTTCAGACGTTTCTTTCTGTTGTGGTGGATGAAAGTCTACAGCATTCCAGTGATGTAACTGAGTGACTGGACTTAGCTGATGAGACTCTGACCCATCGCCTAACTGGAAGGCCTAAAGGGAAAAAACCTAATAATTGGGAGGTTTTTAGGAGCCCATTGGACAGTGAGTGGATAAACAACAACCCAGAGGGGTACAGGAGTCCCTCAAGCTGTTTTTCATGACTGGACCCTCAGACAGCAAGGATTCCTGGGTCTTGAGGCTCAGCTAGCAATTCACAAGGAGAAGATAAATTGGCTTAAGAAAATCAAGAAATGAACAGACAATGCCCCTGCTGAAGAGCTGGAATAGGGATGTCTGCATGTACAGAGCGTGGCTTTTCAGAAACTGCTCCATCCCCAGGGCTGTCACTTCTGAGCTGCTTCTGGTTATCCAGCGAGAGGAGCGGGAGCCCTCACTGGGGCTTACCTTGCTCTGCTGCAGTGGACATTACAGCCTCCTTATCTATAGCTTGTGGATGCAAAATTGCAAGGCCACATTTCTGGGAACAGAACCCAGAGCCCTGGAGGAAGGCCACACTTTCAAAATCTGTTTCCTCAGTAGCTTTCCTAGTGGCCGGGATGTGGTGCTGGCAGCAGATCAAAGCCCAGGAATTCCTGCACTGTGCTTGGACCATTCCTCCTGGCTGAGGTCACACCACTCTCCTCCTTTCTGTTTGTTTTTACCAGGATCAATTTTATAAATTACAGGGCGAGATACAGCCCTGGTGTGAGAGTGCGGATGGGGAAGGCACGCTGCTGCTCGCCTGTCGTGTGCCCAGCGGTACATGTCACATGGGTAACCACCACTGTGGCATCTGCCCATGCCCTCGGCTGGCCCCTGCAGGCAACTGTGCCCTGCACTGCTGTTATCGACTGTCTGTGACTCATTTCAAACAGCCTCACATCTGATACAAGTAGGAATGTTGGTTTCTGAATTGCTACCAATTCTTTGTAATTTTACTGGAGTCTTGTAATAGTATTTTACTTAAATACTAGGTTTTTTCAGCTGTAGAAAAGAACTCCAAAGCTCTTAGCTGCCTTGGCACAGGGAAAACTCTCTGCAGAGCTTTCAGTGAAAATGACAAAAGTTTAGATCAGAGATTTTTAAGGCACATTTCAGTTTTTCAGTGGAAATCCAAATTCCCATATTTTGACAGTAGAGCTATATCGGGTACATTTGAACTAACGTTAACTATTTAAAAGAACTTTAGTGTCCTTCAAGACTAAAAGGAGGGAATCTCCTTCGAGGAAGGATGCCCCTCAACAGAGGACAGGCGATGACACTCTGGAGGAGCTCGTCTCTCTCCCCTTGTTCTAGAGTTTCCGGGAGCAGAGGCGCAACCTTTGGCCAGTTACATCAGTCCCATCCCAACTGAAGGGCACGCTGTGGCTCCACTTGCACGCCTGCAACGTAGAAGGTTAAAAATAAATGGCTGTTAAACTACAGGCTGTGTAGTGGAATAGACATTCGTGCTGCTTTAGTCATCAATATATTGCTATTTAAAGATGACCGATACTTTTAAAGCTCCAGATTATTCATATTAAAAGACTGTTTCTTTTTTGTTTGAGATTCTAAGCCATCATGCAGACATCTCCATAATTAACTGTGTGCTTGGCTCTCTGTCTCCAGTTAAGTAGACATTAACAGGGAACTTACTAAAACCAACTGCCAGGTATGTTCCTGTACTTCAAAAATATTAATATCAGATTACAGTGATGATATAAGTGCGATGTGAAATCACAGAAGGAAATTAAGACTAAATGGTTTGGGGATCATCCAAGATAGTTTGCACAAATTGTTATTTTTATTACAATTTTCCTACAGGCACAGTGAAGACCTGTGCTCCACCACACAAGGGGTGGTTTAAAATAAACATTTTTAAGCACAAAATCTCTCTACCTACAGCATAAAAGAATAGTACTGAAGTTACAAAATGAAAGGCTTTAACATTAGGAAGCACTGGAATTCAAGTCAACTCTAGCTTAGTCTTTCTGTATGTCTGATACGGCACAGTATTTAATGCCGTAATCAAATGGTATTTTTCCTGTGGGAAAAATCACACACTGGATACTACGTACACATACCACGTTCACTTTGGGAGCAGCTATTCAGTATTTCATTTTCTCTTTACTTTTCACTGTGGCCTAAGATTTAATCCAAACTGGGAGGGAGAGGTTTTACAAACTGCAGTCTTGATAATCTGCTCTGACCCTGGGTCATTTGCAGAGCAGTCCTAATCTAACTTGCACACTGAATCCGCATGCTAAAATTTTTCCTGTGAATTTTTTTTTCTCTTGATTTTTTTTTTTTTTTCCCTACGGTAAGAACAGTATTTTCTGAGGCAGTGACTGCAGGAGAGAGAATTGCCTGGAGCAGCCAGGTCTCATTGGGTAAATAACGACCTGCACCGGGTATGCCGTTGCTTGGATGCTTGTGTGTGTTGCCTGGATCCTGCGTTCACGGGGTGCAGATGGATGCTTTGATAACTAGATATAGATGGAATTGTACTAGTGACTGAGGATCCCAGAGGTGCCCTTTTTACAGCCACCACCCAGATCAAAGCTCTTCCCCGTGCAGGAGGATTCCCATCGTTGCCGCATCGCTCCGTCAAGACTCTTGCCTCTATTCAGTGCTATGCAGTGGGGGCTGAGTTGCACATTACACAACCTACAGAACGAGCTGGAGGTCTGTAACAAAACCAAAATGGGATCAACTCTTTTGTAATGAGTGGGACCTTAAATGGAGATGTTGTTTGCAGTCATCCCTTTGCTGCTAAGGAGCAGAGAACAAATATTTGTACAATCGCCTTCACAAATCCAGTTCACATAAACCCTCTCCCCTCCCTGCCATGAAAAGCTGCCAGAAAGGTTGGCTCTCCATTAAACTTTGCTGCGGGTGATAAACGTGCCTGCCTCCAAAAGCAGTCCTGCACTCAATACCAAACATGGCCCGACAGGAATGAACCAGCCGTTCTGCTCAGCTTCAAGGGCAGATCCTCAGCCGGTCTGGAGAGCTGACTCCAGTGCAGCTAGCGTAAGCCAGGGCTGCTCTCGGGACCCTCACTCTGGCTGATTAGCTGCACAGCTTTACATCCCCAAATCCTGCTTTTTTAGGCTGAAATGTAAAACTACAAACCAAGCAGTTCAGAGTCTGTTTCAGTCACAATTTACCCACTGCGACTAGGGTTTGATGGAGGATGGATGGAGAACAGCATTGTGAAGAAACCAGCTCTGCTCAGCACCACTTCAGTCTTAGCATCATGAAGGACTGAGCAACCCGTGAGAGGCTGCATCCCAGTCATTTACTATTGGTTTTGAAGTTTTGTGAGGATGGGGCCCCAGCAGGGATTCCTACTCTGCCCCCTGCCCTGGTGCACCCAGCTGCCGAAAAACGGCTGCTCACAGTGAGGGCCATGGCACGTCTACACCAACTGGAAATTTTTGCATGCTGGAGAGAGTTCCCAGCTTGGAGGGGAATGGGGCAATGCCCATCATTCCTCCAATGTTCACACAGAGGAGGTGGCAAAGCTGTTCTTTTTTGTTGTCAAAAATGGGCATGATAGCAGGGGACGTAGCCTGAGCTTGACCTAAGCACATGGGAATGCGGGCAGCCGCTCTGCATGCCTGCCCCGGGGAGCTCTGCCAGCTCACCTCCAGCCTGACCTCATGTAGCCCCTGTTATTCCAGCTCCTGAGGCCAGCTCCGAGCAGCGGCTTTGTCCTCAGCACAGGAGAATGGTTTGTTTTGACGGCAGGATAATTAATGTGCCTCAGCTCCATAGCTGTAAAATCCCTGGGGAGACGAGGTGTGTATATTTTTTACTGCGCCACAGCTAGGTGAGCATAACACAATATTCCTACTCAGGGATGACCATGCTTAGCTACCTGACTGTAAAAACTGCAGCTGTTTTCCTCGTTTTTTAGTGGCAAAGCTGCTGTCTATTAATCATCCCACTTGGAAAAATAACACCCAGCTCCCCAGAGAGGCCACAGTCAGAAACTGTCAGCTATGGCAAACTTTTTTTTTGACATGATCAAGGAAATTGCAATCACTTTTCTTATGCTGGGAATTCAGGCAGCACTGAAGGAGTTGAGCCCTGTCTTCTGCTGCCCCGCAGGTGAGGTAGTGTAGCTCTTCTTTTTTGTTATAAAAAATGGGCTAAACCCAGTGTAGGTTAAGGCCATCCTTAATCAAAGAACCCCTTGGCTAATGGCAGGTCCTGCTCTGTGCAGAGAAATGCCATCCTGGTGCAGCATCACTGCGAGACTCCTGTCATGATTTAAGGCCTAAGGGAATCTTATATATGCATATACATCCCTTCATACACCAACATCCACATTTACATAGAGCTGCTCCATCCAGATTTTACCCTGATCTCATAAACAATAATCACTCTTTTCTTCCTTGGCTCTCCTTGTAGCTGAACTGTTCAGTTCTGGTTTGGGAGCGCTCAGCACTAACACCAGATAAAGACAGCAGCAAAGAAAGGTTTACTGACACTTCTCCCATATTTCAGTATGGTTTGGTTTTTGTTCACTTCACCATCTATTTGTGCTAATAAACTGCAAATAGGAAGATGGAGCCATACTGTTTTGCATGTGTTTGACGTGGATAGAATAAACTATCTTTCCTACAGATTCTCAGTTATATATTGGCTTCTGTTATATGTTGCACAGCAATCAACATGAGAAGGAAACATTTGCCATTACAGCCCTTTGCAATCATGGTGCTCTTCCAAGCTTTCCATCTTGCCACTAAATAAGTATGTATGCAAGATAGTGTGTGTGTATTACTACAAAAGACTGTTATTTACACAACATCCAAACTTACACAAATTCTGATGTATAGTTCACACAGCAAATATTCTCCAAGACACGGAGCTGCAGTGGACCTTCCATACAGCTGTGCTCACACCGCCTCCAGGACCAGAAACCCAAAGTGTACACTAGAGACCAAACCTGTGTTCTTCCCACTGAACCTTAAGCATCCAAATGAAGTACCTCATCACCTTTAGCTTTCTCTCAGAAGAGAGAAAATTCACTTAAGATCTGAATTTCCTCTGGAGGTGCCCATCCCTCTCCCTTGACTGTGAAAGCAGACTGGATTTCTAATCAGGCACTCGGGTTGGTAAAAGAGAGGAGGAGTGTTTCCATAGCCATGAGCTTGGCCTTGAAATCTATGATTGACCCCATAATACTAGTTCTGGAAGAAATCTCACCCAACAAAAAAGGTAAAATAAGGAAAATTTTCAATACCCCAAAAGGCAACAAGATGCCTGGTCAGTTTTGAAACTTTTTGGTAGAAACCCCATCCAGCTGAGTTTTTAAAGCACTGACAAATATTTTGTTTTCCTTTACAAACTCCCGCAGCCAGTGGGTACTTAGGCACAAACCATCACTCCTAGAAAAGCAGCAGCCCCCTGGCCCTGAAGCAGAAGTCACGTCCAGGACAGTGTGAGCATGGGACTGCAGACTGGCAGTGCTTCCCGGTATGGGCTCTGTCTCCACGTCACCCATGGTTCATCTCGGCACACGGGCACAGTTCAGAGCCCATGTGGCCAAGGAACAGACTCATGGGGAGGGAATCAAGGAGCTCCAGGCACACCTCTGTCAGAAAGAGGAAAGCCCCGAAATCAGCATCTCCTGACCTCAGTCTGTTCTTACTGTCATTTCCATTTAGTGCGTTTCCTTCCATTTTGCTTGTATGATTGCATTGTCAGTTTAGACGCAGCTCCTGGAAGCCTTACAAAATGTATATATATTGTAAACGCGCGTGTGTGTGTTTATATATCTAAATATATACACAGAGACAGGTGACCCATGATTTGCCATCTAGATTTGACTGCAGAAGTGATAGAGAGGGGGCCAAAGACCAGGGTGATTTATAGCAGCTGAAGATCTGGTCCATATGTTGCAACATACCTCATGCAAAGTAAACATGCCCTTGCATCATAAACCATAGGCTGAGGCCAAGAAATAGCTCAGCTGGAGAATAAGTAGAGCACAAGCCCGTTCAGGTAAGAGACCTCTGTATCTAAAAACATGTCCTGACATATTCACAAGAGGAGGCTAGGTATTTTTGAAGCTGTTCTTTTTTTCTTGCAACTCCCCAACCCTCTGAGCTTATTAAAATGAAGACACTCTAATTTCCAGGAGTGGCCAAGAGGGAAAGGTCAAGGAAGGACTTCTTTGTAATGTCAATTCTCAAATTCCAGTGAGAAGAACAGCAGGGTTTTCATTAAGCTACTGTCAAATGATAAATTACTGCACTGACAAAAGAAAGTAGGACTGCTATTACCTTATATGCAAAAGGTAGTGAAACAAAAGACCTGAAGATTTATAGCCCGTGTATAAACCTGCCTTCTGTGATGCACCGGGCATTGTACGGGTCTGTCAGAAATGAGATCTTAGGTTGACAAAAACAAGGGTCTTGTTACCAGCAGCTGGCCCTGGCTGGGTAATGAGCAGCCAGAGCTGCTCTGTCAGCAGTGATACACATCCCCTCCACACCAGAGGTTTGGTGGGGGTTATATCCATAACACTCCGGTTCTGAACGGACAAAGCTACTCCCAGAATGAGGTGCTTAGCTAGATACTAAAGTCTTCAAAAGAAGCAAAGAAATTATTTTTGTTATTGCACCAAACCTTGAATAATGCATGAAAGCCCTGGGAACCCAGTGAAATCTCTGCTGACCAGGACACTCAGTCTCTTAGGGAGGGACTCGAGTTTTAAGTCCAGAGCTGTTGCTTGCCACTTTGTAGTTTATATTTCATGTACAGACGTCAGAGAAGACAGTCTGATTAGATAAATTATTTTAGTTCAAATTGAAACAAATATTTCATTTCATTCATCTCGTCTCCACTCAAAAAATGCCGTCTGTCCACTATGAAGCATCCTGACTGATGACTAAAAAAACGTTGCTCGAGGCCCCGGAAGGGAAAACAAAGTGAGGTGCTGTGCCTCACAGGTGCGCGGTCTGATGACATGACTTTAGGGTGTTCATAACTGTAACTGCCTTTGCTTCTCAGGAAAGCTTTCCTCAAATCCATGGGTTGGTCTGAGGACCAAGACACTGTCTTTTAACAGTTAATTAGCGGTCATGTTGTACGAAGAGCAACAAAAAAAGTGTGAAAACCGACAGCTGGAGAGCCACTCGACCTGAAACCAGAGACGGATGGCAGAAACGCTCAGGCAGCACATCCCACAGCCAAATTGTGTCTTGACACAGGCTCTGAAGCATGGCAGCCAAATATTAATCATGGTTGTACCCATGCAAATTTAGACCTTCTCTCCTGCATTGCACTTGCACTCATGTCACCCCTGGGTATTTCCACTGAAATCCCATTGAATTACCTCAAGTAACCTCCTGCCCGCGGCAGGGAAAAGGAGAGCAGAGCGCAGCCCGCCAGCTTCAGAGCTGGTCCAGATTCACCCCTGAGTCCCAGGCAGCAGACTCTGGCCCCTGCAAATCCAAAAACTGGAGCATCTTTACCAGTGATTTGGGGGGAGACACAAAGTGCACACAGTGGGCTGTATTTGAATCCCAGAATGGGCTTTTCGGAAAGCTTAGAACAGTAGTTGCTTTATGCAGTTGACTGTCAAATCATCTGCCCTGTCCCATGAGCTTCTGGAGAAGCGAAAGTGGGTGATCCAAGGTAATGTGAAGAATGAGAATCAAGCTGCAGCGACTTCCGTATTGAATTCAAGATACTGTAATACAGGGTTAAAATAGAAGCACCTGCAATCTTTATACAACAACCTTTAATTATGTGCACAAAGACATATGTCTCTGCATGTGTAGGTGTATGCGTGCATTATACATTAATATGGGTATAACAACCAAAGAAGCTGATAGAGTTGCTTTTCTTTCTATATTGTCTTTTATGATATGCATGATGATTGTTTCACTTCTTTAAATCCATGGCAAAATATCAAAGCTTTTTCTGACTTCACCACATACCCCTTGCAGGAGCCTGCGCCATGCCAGCAGCCAGGGCTGTAGCTACAAACTTATTTCTCTCTCTGGCACATGGCAGCCTTGCCCTGCTCCAGTCATCTTGGGCACTTGCTGTCCCCACCCCAGGTTAAAGTCACAATCAGGCACACCGCCAGTTTTAAGCCCAAAGGGCCCCTTTGAACTCAGAGCTTATCTGAGCCCTTGTTGCCTCCTGGCAAATTATTCTGTGAGTTCAAGATGGACATGATCTGGCTGAGAGAGGTTTATCGGTTAAGACAGAAAAGCTGGTGCCCTGTAGGAGCAGAGGTAATCTGACAGGGTAGCACTTCAATCAAACGAGAGCGGTAAAACGCTTCCGACCCAAGAGGATACTTTCAAGCTGAACAGGATGCGGTGACAGGAAGCTGCCCCACGCTTGCAGCATCGCTACCCACTGCTCCGACCCCAAGCCCTGTCGCTGGCAGCACACCTCCCGCCTGGCCCTGCTCAGGACACGCGTTGCCGCAATGCTAGCGAGGTCGGGGTGCTCATCCTGCAGGGTCTGGCCTCTGAGCACCTGCAGGTGGCTGCTGAGACCCAGCAAAAGCTCCACCCGCCTGCATGGGAAGGGAGGCACCTGGAGATCAAAGGGTGCCCTCTGCATGGCAGACAGGTGAGAGCGCTGCTGTGCACCTGCCTGGAAAGCAAGTTATAGCAAAAAGCTGGACCTGGTCCAGTCCAGCAAGACTTTGCTAAGCGTAGAAACAAAGAGAGGTGCTTCACCCTTGTGTGATGAGGACACAGCCTGGCCTTAAGCCATTTTCCTTCATCCTTTTCATCCAGTAAGCATGCCTTGACTTCTGCTCTAAAAAAATGGAAATTATTAGGCTTCTCTAACATCTGTTACTGCAGGTTACCCTGTGCACTTCCCAACAGAGAGGGCACAGACAAACTGTGGTCACAACCTGCCTCCTCCCAAGCAGCTGTTAAACAAAACAGGAAACTGCGGCCCTACAGCGTGACCATGCTTTGAAGCTCTGCCCTGCAGGACAGGCTTCGGTAGCCTTTAGGGGGAAGCTTTAGCAGGCACTGTTGAGTCCCCCCAGTGCCAGAGCCTTTCTTTGCCCTCTTGCCACAAAAATTGCTGCCTGCTCCTCTCGGATGCTATACCCCAGGCTGGGGGATCCTTTCTTCCACTGCACGCTACCAGAGCAAATAAGCAGCAAAATAAACCCACGCATTCACCTTAAGCAGATGAAGTAGGCAAAGCATTTTCTGTTTGCAAAAGGGGAAGAGCGGTGAGTGTATCTGCAAAAGTGTTTCCCATTAACCAGCCCGCGATAGTATCTTACATCTTCCTAATGGCAGTTTAACCATCACCCCAAGAAGCAGATGGACTTTTGTAACACTGAGAACGCAAAATCATAAGAGGATGAAACCCCCAGGATCTGCCACATTGCAAAGCTGGTGAGACAAAGTTGGAGAGAAAGAAAAAGGCTCCTTTGTCCCTTCGCCCTATTACCTCTATAGAGGTAATAACAGGCGAGCAGCATGCATCCTCCTAGGCCAGATAACCCTGCCAAGACAGTTGCAAAAACACGCAGACTTGACAATGACGAGCCATATCTTCTCCTCCAGTTATGGCTTAAAGCTCCCACTTGTCCAAGCAGTTCTATAACCTCTACCACAACAAATTGGTAAAAACCTCCATCCTCCCAATGAACTCTGAAACACCGGCACATTTCATAAATACGTGTCCCAAGGATGTGATCTTAACACTTCACAATTATTTTTTCCATGCCAGAATGAGTTAAGGTAGGAGTCTCTGTCCTGGCTTCGAATTTCCTGGCTTTCCCCTGTCTGCGTCATGACATAATTCTTTCCAGCCAGCCTTTTCCTCAGATGTTCAGAGTTAGCATTGGGATCACTGCCAACTCTCCTTCCCAAAACAAACACAAAGCCTCCCGATGCCAAAGATTTGCCTTCTATTCAATACCCCAGGGACAAAACACTTGGCTTTACAAGTACTGCCCGGATTTTAATTCTGCAGAGGTATATAAATAAAAATGCAGTTTTATAGAGCCTTGTCTGCACTAGAAAGGACTTGATGGCATGTCCCTACAAGCTGTCTCTCTCCATCAACTGTAAATAGAGCTTCAATTAATTAAGGAGGTTATTTGCCAAGTTAGTACACGTAGTTACAGCAAGGCAAATAAGGCTTATTGTCAAATTACTTTTTCCTGGTGTAACCAGAGTTTTTGCTAGTAATAAACACACCCACCCATTATTAAACCACCCTGATTCCACTGTAAAACTGGTCTAAAACCAGTGATAAAATGCTATTCCCATCTCAGTAAAAAGCTTTTCTTTCCTTCCAGTGTCCCTGGGTTCACATCTCATCTGCCATTGTAACCTGTGTGCTTTGCCTGGAGGGCTGGGAATTACAGAGCTGTTGGTGGCTGATGAGAAATGATTCAATGGAAACTTTGCCACAAGCTGTGTAGATAGCAAACCGCATCCCTGTGCTGCCCCAAGAATGGAACTGACTGAAACTCAGACAGATCCTTTCTCTCTGGTAAGGGACGTGTCCTTCAGGCTCAGGACAGGTGAATTGTGTGTTCTCTAGCAAGCCAAGGCTGCTGCCATCTTCTCTTCTGGAAGGAAAACAAGTAGGTTCCCTCTTTTTGAGGAAACAAGTATGTGATTTCTGTCAAGTCTGTGCTTAATACACTCCTGAGAGGGGAAGAACGTGCAGAGAATAGGAAAGAAATCACCTGCAATAATCACTATTAATATGCTTCCAACGAGTAATGTGGTTTTTTTTTGTTGGGGAGGGTAGGTGGTGCAGTGGCTGTACCCAATGAACATGGCATGTGCAGACATTAAATCAAATGCTGCTACTCACAGATCTTTTTTCAATCCACATTTCTTATGCTTATTAGATTTGATTTATGAATGCCCAGTTTCCAGCAATAAACTTGAGGCAACTCACATTAATTCCTCAGAACTTCAGGGGCTCTTTTGTGCCACTTGAAGGCGGCATAGGTGAAAGGATGTGCCTGATTCCTGCCTCCCCTCCCCTTTCTTGAAAGGTTTAGAACCAGTGTTGGTCTGAGTTTGTACACTTGTTTTATTTAAAAGAAGTGGTTGGGCTAAAAAAAGAACATGAACAGCATTACCTAATGAAATACCCCTGCTGGAGACAGATGGGGTACACCTGTCTCAAAGGGGGAAAGGATCTTTGCACAGGAGTTAGCAGGGCTCATTGAAACTTTAAACTAGATTTGAAGGGGGAAAGAGATAAAACCAGGCTTACTAGAGATAAGCTTGTGGGTGGCACACCAATGTTTGAGGGACAGTGTGCTAGCAAGGTCCTTCAGTCTGCCATCTGAGGCAGGGGATGGAGATCCAAATATCGGCAAAGATGCAAGGGTTGTGGATGTGTTAGAAACAACAGAAGCTCCTGAGAATGGTCACATAGGGATTAGGGCTTCTCCCCCCAAAAAGGTGGCAGGATCAATAGCCCAACTGAAGCGCATCTACACCAAGGCACACAGCATGGGCAACAAACAGGAGCAGCTGGAAGCCATCGTGCCACAGGAAAACTATGGCTTAGTTGCCATCACAGAAACATGGTGGGATGACTCTCACAGCTGGAGCACTGCACTGGATGGCTACAAACTCTTTGGAAGGGATAGGCAAGGAAGGAGAGGCAGTGGGGTAGCCCCTGCATGTTAGGGAATGTTTTGATTGTCTAGAGCTTAATGACGGTGACGATAGGATTGAGTGTTTACAGGTAAGAATTAGGGGGAGGCCAACAAGGCAGATATCATGGTGGGAGTCTGTTATAGACCACCTCAACCAGGATGAAGAGGCAGACAAAATAATGAAGAGGCAGACAAAATATTCTATAAGCAGCTGGGAGAAGTCTCACAATTCTTGTGGGGGACTTCAACTTACCAGATGTCTGCTGGAAATACAAAACAGCAGAGAGGACACAGTCTGGGAGGTTCCTGGAGCGTGTGGAAGAGACCTTCGTGATGCAGCTGGTGAGGGAGCCAGCTAGGGAAGGCGCCCGCTGGACCTGTTTTTGCAAACAGAGAGGGGCTTGTGGTTGATCTGATGGTTGGAGGCCATCTTGGGCACAGAGATCACAAAATGGTAGAGGTTTTGATTCTTGGAGAAGTAAGGAGGGGGGTCAGCAAAACTGCTGCTTAGGACTTCCAGAGAGCAGACTTTAGCCTGTTTAGGAGACCAGTTGACAGAGTCCCTTGAGAGACAGTCCTGAAGGACAAAGAAGTCCAGGAAGGCTGGACATTCTTCAAGAAGAAAATCTTACAGGCTCTGGAGCAGGCAGTCCTCATGTGCCGAAGGACAAGCCGTCAGGGAAGAAGACCAACCTGGCTGAACAGAGCTTTGGCTGGAACTCAGGAATAAAATGAGAGTTTATGACCTTTGGAAGAAGGGGCAGGCAACTCAGGAGGACTACAAGGATGTCATGAGATTATGCAGGGAGAAAATTAGAAGGGCCAAAGCCCAACCAGAACTTAATCTGGCTAAAAGACAATAAAAACCATTTGATGATCCTAAAAGTCTTCTCCAACCTAAACAATTCTGTGAAATTCCATGAAAATATTGATGATTTAGGCAATATCATTAATACCAATAGAGATGGATGCTAAGCCTATATTCTTTGCATATACTAAAGTCAATAGCAGTTAAGCTCCGTGTATTTTTAGGGTAATAAGGAGCTATCCTGTGGGCCCAATGAGCTTCAATGCTGAAGGAGTGGAAAATGTAGGTGCTTAAACAATATGTCCAAGTCTCCTATGTGCTCAGGAAGAGACACAAATATATAATAAATTCATAATTAACAGTATCTCTATAGCACCGCCCATGAAAGCAGCTCATGTTCCTTCATAAATATTAATTAAATCAACCCAACACCCCAGTTGCATAACAATTATTACTGCCATTAACAGATGGAGAAACTAGGGCACAGTTTTGTTGCCCACACAGAGCATCTGCTGCAGATCTGGGAAGAGACTGACCCATCCGCAGCCTGGGTTGAGTGATCAGATGCTGGATTCAGATGCCTTGTGACAAGTATCTGCCTCCAAAAACCGCACTCAGATTGTCACGTTAGGGTGGAAATGCCTCTTTAAAAGGTTAATGTCAAACAGTGTCATTATTAGAGAGAAAATCTAAGCAGCAGTGTCTCCAAGGAAACCAGCACACATGAGAGGGAGCAAGCGAGGAGACAAAACCAGGAATTAGAAGAGAAGCTCAAGATGGCAGCCATTCAGATTTTCCCATTTTTTATATTTCTGGTATGATTTTTGTCTTAAGTTAGATAGCTGTCTGCTGTGAATGTCAGAGCAATTTATTTATAAACAATTAATTTAGCTTTCTATCACTCAAGCATGAAGGACCAGATCTCCACCTCAGAGTCCTTCCAGGTGCCCCAGGAGTCTACTCTCTTTCCTCCTAGGCAGCAGCAACCACCAGCAGGCTCCAGCGTACATCCCCCCATCCTTCACACTCTCCTCATGGGTATCCTTGCTATGGCTCTGTCTGTCATTTCATCCATCCCTGAAATGCAACTATTTTGGGTACAGGCTGCAGAAGTCCCTTAGGGACATCAGCAGTACACATGCATTTGCTTTCAGCACCCAGACCCCACGTGACGGGACAGATCCAGTGCAGGGAGTCAAGCACTTGGGAGAGTCACAAAGTCAGTTGGACTGCAGCAGGACGAGGAGACACGGGTCAATGCTTTGCCTTATAGAAAGTACAAAGGTAGCTTATGAGACTTGGGCTTGTGGTTTTTAATCCATCTCAATGATGGCACACCAGGCTGTAAGGTGCCCCTATGCACAAAGTAGTATTGGCTCATGGCTGGAAGAACAGCATTTCCAATTAAACACCCGATATCAATTCTTGCCTCTTGTCATTCCCACCAAAGCGCCACCATTATGCAAGCTGAATAGCTGATAATGCAAGGCGATGCAGTTCTACACAGTAAAAACTATTCTTAAGCTGCTCTTGCAGCCAAGGGGTTTGACTTGGGCATGTTACTCTGCTTCTACACTTAGTGCTATCAGAGAATGAGCATTTGCACCATAAAAACAATGTGCTAATAATAAAAAAAGATAATAAAAAGTTTTATCCCTTTTCACATTAAAAAAAAAATCACTTCATGGAAAGGAATGTTCCCTTGTGAATATGGGTTAGTCTGGCTGGGCTAATCCTCTACTCATGTGTAGTAACTTATTAGGGATTTAAAAAAATCTGAAGGCTTAGACAGTATATTTACAGTGGAACAGGCTTATATGAAAGATGTATTTTCAGTGAATTTAATGACACATTTGACTTGAATTAATGTTGGAGAAATCTAGAAAACTTTTTTTTTCCCCTGTTGTTTCTGTGAAACCCTTTAATAAAGGCTTTACAGAAGCAGTAATATGTAACTTCAAAAGGGCACTAAAGCCAACTGAAAGCGAGCCAGTGCAGGCTGAATTCCTGCTTCCTGCAGAACAGCAATAAATCCTCCCACCACTACTCAGTTCCCTTCTAACCACAGAGCTACAGACCATCAGGCCGCCACGATGAGTACGGCTCACTCAAAGCAAGTGTCTGAAGGCTCTGTGTCCATGGTTTCCCCAGATTGCCCATGGCTTGTTCATTGACTTCTCTGCTCCTCCTGCTCCAGCCTTTTTTTTATTGGGAGTAGATTTTATTTTGTTTTCTTTGAACCTATCAGGGTTAGTTCATAGAGCAAAATTCAGGTGCAGCCCCTGTGTGCCAGTTGTGTAGTAACCCCCTTATGAACTGCACAAACGTCTAAGAAGAGAGAGAAATCTCAGTGCAGAGGGCAGAAGAGCAGAGAAAATTAACATGGAGCAGAGACACACAGAGAGAAGTGCAATAGGAACATGAGCTGCCCAAGGGTGCCCCGTGAGCCAAAGGCAGGATTGGGAACAGAGCATATTTCCTAAACCCTTGTCAATCCATCCAACGGTCTCCAACCCGTATTGTTTCTGAATAAATGTTAACACAATTTTTACCAACATCTTACTCATTTGCAAATGGCACTGACTTCAAAACTGTATTTCTATGATAGATATCCAGGCCTTAAAATACTACCTAATCCTCTAGGCAAAACACACATCTACACAGGCACAGATAAGATTAAGCAACGCACAAAACCGTGATCAACTGAACAGTGATGGAAGAGCCAGATGCAGAGTATGTGCAAAGAGCTACTACACAAGTGCTGTTTCACTGCAGCTGCATATCTCGACAGCATAACATCCCAGCGCCTTCCCCTTGCTGCCAGCTGTGGACCAGAGCTTGCAAGATGCTGCAGATATCTCAAAGGCAAGTATCAGTCTTCACAGAACTCCCCCGTATGGCTCGGTTTGGTATAGCCAACAGCAAAGCCTGTTTCCAGGATGCTTTTTATACCACGTGAACTCCAGCAAGGGATACACATTTTACACCATACAATTTAGGGAAAACAGCTGCACTGTTGTGAGAATACCTGCGCCCATTTTCTCGCAGTGATGAAAAGGAAGCAGCAGAGGACTGCAAGGACTCAAGGGACCACAGCTTCAAGGGTGATTTCCTGCAAGCTTGGCCTGATAAAAGCCCATTTGCATGCATTAATCCTGCCACAGTCGTTAAGTAAAGCATGGTAGCAGAGACCTCCACAAAGCAGTAATTTCACTTGCAGGCACTTGATTACTTGGAATCCTCTCTACATACCCAAGGGCTCTCTCACTGCTTTAATACACCAATATTGTTCTAGCATAGACAAAACGAAAAAAGCCATTTTATGCTCATTGGGAAGGCAAAGTTCTGATGCACTTTAGTCTCATTTTGTGGAAGGGGATTTTCCTCACTGTTTAGAAATACTATGAGGAGGAAAGTGTCATTTGCTGCTTTTACCTCCACATTTCAGGGCGGAGTCCACGAACTCTATCACAACTGATAAATTTCCTCACATGTGAACACTGTGCTCCTAGAAACTGCTCCCCTGCCTGCAGCACTACAGCCCAACTTCCTAAAGTTAAGGAAGAAAACTTAACCATGCCAAAATCAACAACTTCACCATTGAGTTTCAAGGAGCCAAGAGTCTGTGGTTGGTGTACACAACAGCTTTGCTGTTAGAGAAGACTATGTATCTGGAGAATTTCAGCTATCTAAAAGTATGCATTAACACAGCCTTGCAAGTCTCTAGCTCTGCATGTATTACACAGACATGGTGGCAAAGGTACAGCAGACGTGTCACGGTATAATTACATTATTTGCATGACCTTCATCAAAGAACCACAGAGCTTTTCTGCTGGCATTGTGGCATTTTATATGACATCTCACCATCAACAAAAAACCAGCTGTGCCACTCTGTGATATTTTTGATCTCTTTTTCGTCTCACCAAGGTCTTCTAGCAAAGATAATTATTTCTGTTCCCTAACACCAAGGATCCCTTAACGCTGAGAAGGCTCCTAGCATGTTTGATGATGTATAAATACACAAAAAGCTTTAAAGAGCTCACAAGCTGAAGATAAGGCAGATAGAAGAGCCCAAGGAAAGATAACACTGGCCTGCATGGGTGACAGCGGCCATAACATATCAGCAGCTTAGTCACCGCCAAGTTTTGCCAAAGCAGCTACAGCTTGCAGTTAACTAATTGCATTTTTTCAGTGCTAAATAACCAAAACAAGACATTCAACATCATTATTTCAGTATGATATGTGGCAGAGGATTATGCCACCAACTTCTAATTTATTACCAGTTTCATCACATCAAGGGTTTTACTCAAGCCCCCAGCTCTCAGGAGCCTTCCTTGCAATTCTGGCTTCCTTCCAAAACCAGTCATATCTGCAACTCACAGGGGTACAAAGGACAGCTTGAAAACAAAGCCTGGGTTCACCCTCAAGAATTTGGAAACCGAAAGAAAAACCACTAACCATTCTGGCTGCTTTTTTTTTTTTTTTTAGAATACAGATAAATAAAAAGATACTCCATATCTCAAGATTTCCAGTACCAGGATGCTCTGCTGGCTGATGCGTAAATCAGCACATCTGGGTCTGTAGCGTGGGCAGCTGATTACTACCCAGCTGGAGTACAAACCACGCAATCCAGCCAACAGCTTTGTTCAACTGAGGTTCGAATTCGCTGCAGTTTATTTCTGGAAGTATTTAAAACGCCTGTCCTGAAGGCATTAGGACCACTGCACCCAGTGAGTCATCCACGACACCTGTGCTAGGCAGGTAATAAATCTCATTGTGTTCACTAAAGCTTTCTATAGGACTCTGTGGGTATTTCGCATTAAGATGATGTGAAATAACATATGGGACAGACACCTGCAATGGTGTAGGTCCAGTGCTATTTTTCCCTTAATAACCAGTTAAAATCCACCAGTAACTCAAGCACTATCTAGATAGCACGGTAACCTGGCATTAAACATCCCACCTTAGGATTCCAGAAAACAGATTTCAGCTTTTTGCTCAATCTTGGACATGTTTGGGTAGAACAAACAAACTTAACCCATGAATTTCCTGCAGCCAAATTAGTTTTAAAAAGCTGGTTTGGCCACCAGTGACAGTGTCTTTGCCAGCACAGAATGCATCAGGGACCAACTGGGCCAGTGTCGTCCCAGCTTCTCAGGTGGGTTTTGCAGCCCAGGCTGATGGGGCAGAGGAGGACCTGAGCTGGAGGACAAAAACCCCATTTCCCTTCAAACCAGCAAGACATGGGAGAAGCCTTTTAGCCAAAAAGACCATTAGCTTATAGCTTGCAAATTATGGGAAGAATAATGGGAGCTGATGCAGATAACATTAGATTTACTGAGACACAATAACAGCCTTCATGTGGTCCAGCTGGAACACAATACAGTTGAAGGAAGGCAAGAGGCAGGGTCAGACATGGAGATACACATTGAAAGCCAGGACATAGGTTGCACTTGCTGCAGAGCATCAGAAATTCCCATTTCAGTGGGGCAGACGCTGAGGATGACTCACGTATCACATTGCTGGTAAATTTACCCCGGTTCATGCTTTCCCTGGGGCAGGAGGCACTGTACTCAGCTTTTCCAGGAAGCATATTGTATCCTGTCAGGGGATTTGTGCAGGGCAAGGGGTACTCTGCCCTGTAAGAGCAGAGCTCATGTTCTACCTATGGAAAATAAGTGCTAAGACAGGCCTGGCACTGCCCTCTGGGGACGGTACAGACAACATGGAAAGTATTAAATTCTGATGGGAGCAGCAGCTGGCTTCTATCAGAAAGGCACTATCTCTATCCTTTAAAAATCCTTAGTGTTTCTTTTCTCACTGGAGAGATAAACAGCCCACCAAGGTCATTTGCACTCTGCCGGCTGAGGAAGATGCGCCGAGGCTGCAGGGCAGCGTGGCTCAGCCCATCAGAGGTGGGATGCTTTGAACAACACTGTGTTCCTGCAAAAATAACAGTACTAAGCATGACTCGAGATTAAACCAAGGCCCTTCTTCAGTGCCTGAGTGGATAACAGCGTCACTGCTTCCGACTGCCAGTGGGCTGCAAGGCAGCAGCAGCCTAAATGGAAATTAGTCTCTTTATGGATGGCAGGCAGGACCGCAAGCCTGTATCAATGCAGAACACAGCTGAACATAAAATGACCCCCTTGGCAATGGCATCGTATCAAATAAATCGGTGTCTCGACTTACCTTGTGAATGCGTTATCCTTTTGCAAACGGAGAGTAAACATAGCAGACGAGGCAGGCTAATCGGCAGAAACCGGAGCTCCGAGGCAGGTCCCCTTACACCACAGTAGTCCTTTTCCCCGGCAGGTCAGAGGAGTTTTCGTAGGCAGAGACAAGCCCCTTTGTCCAGCGGGTACCGGGGGAGCCCTGCTGCATCACCACCAGCCGGATTGGAGGCTGGGTGTCTGCAGGGACCTCAGGAGCATATTCCTTGCTAGGATCCTTCCCCCTGCAATCATAAAGCACGCAGGAGATCAGGAAGACCAGAAGCAAAATAACATAACTAGCTACCAGAATGATGAGATTCAAGGTAACAGGGTCAATCTCCAAATAAAACTCCATTTGATCCCATACTATTGAGTGCAAACCCGGAGAATGAAGTTTCATATGCACGAGTGAGCAACCGCTAACTGATCAGAATAAATGTATTGGCTTTGCGGTAAAAATACATTAATCCTCAGGTCTCCTGTAGCAATGGATTTCCCCGAACTGGATGATTAAAGCAGCTCAGTTTAATAACTTAAGCTCCTTCTTTTAATGCCACGTTGCCCACAGTGGCAGAAGCTAAATTTGAATGCTGTATTGACAGGAAAACATCCCCCTTGCTCAGGGACTATCTCTTTTCTTGATGGGCAGGTACCAAACTTGGTTTCCTCTAAGAGCATTTTGCAAAACCTCCCTTCTACAAGTAGATTTCGGCTGGTGGGCTGAAGAAAACTGAGCTGTGCAATTAGTAAATGAATACAGAGATAAATTAGGGAGAAAGTAATTTGCAAAGTAACTTTTCTCACAATCTAATGAGCCTGATTCTGATTTTGACTAAGACCTTTTTGCTTTGCCCTAGTGCTATAGAATGGCTTTTAAAGTGAATTAAAGACTCTTACTACCCAATTCCATATCAGGATTACTGGGACACATCACAGCACTGTATCACATGCTGCCCAGCCAGTCCTTCCACAAACCAAACTGCAGGAGCCTGCTTCCCACAGGCTGCTCTGTCCCATTTGAGTCTCCTGGGTACGAGAAGGTGCAACATGACTGGAGCATTCCCGTAGCCTGGGCACCACTAATTTCTTTTTCTTATGTGGATGCTCTGCTTGCTAAAAAATGGTCAAGTTTTCAATGTGGCTTTCCCCTGCCTGGGAGCAGTGTCAGGCTGCCTAGCCACAAAACTTCCAAGTACTTTTTGCATCTTCCAGATTTACATCTCTGAAGCTGATGAGCAAGTAGGGACACATGTAGAGCTGCCAGGCATTGCCCACACAGTGCTTGCTTGTTTCCCTAGGAAACCCTGCTAGCGCAACCAAAAAAACCTCCATGTACCACTGTATAAGATACCAGGAAGGCAGGAGGCGACGCTGATGAGTGCCACAGACCCTTCCCACTTCCATGCAGAACTCCAAGATTCTGGTCAGCATTACAGCACAGGAGGGCTTTAGGAAGAGATTAGTCTGTCCCAGCTCTTAGCGCTGCCAGAGCTGTGGAAAAGGGCTTTACGTGTCAGTGGGAATCTGATCCAGTGCGTCTAAGCTGTGAGTAAGAAATATGTCATGGGGCCATCCTGCTGCCGCAGACCTTGACACATGCCGCTCATTTTAAGGCCAACATCATCTGCGTCCCCCACTGTCTGCCCTCACGGCTCTTTCTTTAGTTGAGAAGTCTGTATTGAGGAGTAATCCCAGGCCTGGCATCGTAAGAGGCACACGTAGCAGGGAACCCCGCAACACCAAAGATGCACATTTGTGTGACCCTCATGCTGTCTGTTGCACATCATCTGCCATGTCTGAAGCAGACCAGGAATTTGGCTGTTCAATGTAGTTCAGATGAGGCAAAGATTTTAGAACAGGCAAAGGCTTTGATTATGCATTTCCCCTCCAAAGCAATGACAATTGGAGCTGGGATTTGGTTTCAGTGCTCGCTGGGAAACTGGAAGTCTTTTGAAAATGCCTCCAAAATCTCAGAAGCACAGGCACCTTTGAAAGGCAAGAGGATTTACGGTCTCAAATTTCAATCATGTTCCACTACAAAAATTTAGTACCAAAGTAGTAAATACTATATTGTTCACATGTTGAGAGAGATACAGGACTTTATGTTAAAGTCTTTTAAACTAGCTCTCAAACAGCAGCCGCAATTCTGAAAACTCAGCACTGTGCTTGCAAAAGGAAGTTTATGGGGATTTTTCTCTCTTGCATTTATTCAGTACCAGCAAGTTTGCCAAACCTGAGTTGTTTCCTCTAAAGTCCTCCATGCTAACAGCTTGGCTTCAGATTTCTACCTAATAGCTGGGAAATACATGACATGAAGTGTTTAATTTAGATAGGCATCATGCCAGCTTTTAGGGGGACTTTTCAAAAGGTAAAATCAGGGACTAGATTACTGCACCACCTCCCATGTTGCTGCAGACACGCTCTCTTGGAGAGAGACAAGCCTCCACATTTCTACATCTCTGTAGCTTCTCAAAATACTGCCTTAGAGTGAAAATACATTATACTTCCAAAACATTTCCCAAAGGCTGTACCCAGGGCCTGGTTTGCAGCAAGGAGGTCTTGCATTTACGCTTTTGTTGTATTCCCAGAAGCCCCATCCTCAAGCCGGAACTGCTCACAGAAGCCTGCGTCTGGAGTCAGTGTGCTGATAACTGAAGTCCATGAGGGGATTTGGCCTCGATACCACTACTCATTCCCTCCTCCCAGCCCACATCCAGGGCAGACACTAGACATTCACCATTTGATATTTCCGTGCCCAAGGATTGCCAGGGTCTAATACTGCTTGCCAGCACCCCTGTCCCAGGAGTGTCACACCACCTTGGGAACCTCGACTGCGTGCACGCTGGGGCTTTTTATAGTGGAGCCTCACTCCAGTAAGCTGGCAGCACTCCCAGGGTCAGTGTCCCGAGTCCTCCCTGGCCTGACACCGCTCCCTCCTGCCCGTCCTGCAGCCACAGCCCCATGTCTGACCATCCCTCGCCAGCCTTCATCATCTCGCCTGCCTCATGCTGTTTGTGCCTGCACCCTCTTAAGAAAAATCTTTCAAATCCCTGTTTGCATCTGCACTGATGGAGTACTGACAGCTCCCCCAGCTCTGCAATGAGCAGGTACACATTTCCCTTGAGCAAATGAGAGTCTCAGGAGCTTGGAAAACCCAAGTGAGTTGTGCATGTCCTTCCCCAGGCGGTGCTGGGAACCTGGCTAATGGTCAAGGCAAAGCACTGCCTTGCATTTGTGTAGACTGGCTCTAGAAGTGACAGGAGAGACAGCGTCTGTAGGACCCGCTTTCCTCAGATATCCAAAAATTTATCTCAGCTACAATTGCTTCAAAGGCCAGATCAGCTCTGCCACCAGCTGTAACAGAGCACAGAGATGGTGCACTGCACAAAACCTCTGATATATCCTTTAAAAGTGGATTACTTGGAGTCTACTATTTATTTATTCCACTATTCCATTATTTAATGTTTGACAAAAAGCCCACCCTAAGGGCCAGAACTCCCAGCTGGAGACCCAAGGCCATCAGATGCCACCAATGCAACTCCACACTCAGTTCTTCCCTCATTTTTTTTTTTCCTCTTATTTTGTCCACCTGGATTAATAGGCACTTCTGGACTAAAAACGCCTCTTTTTTGCAAGTGCCCAGTTCAGCTGGGATGAGAGATGAGGGAATGAAATGTACATAGCAAAGTTACATTTTTTTAATAATTTTGCTTTAAGCTATTGTGCAGTGAATTTTACAGTACAAAAGTTCAGACGTTATTAAAAACAGCAAGTAACTTCTCTACTATCAGTGAAAAACCAGATTTTAAAAAGAAAGTCTTCAGAAGAGGTTCTAGTGGGAGAGAGCTACAAGTCCTCTGTTTTGAGAGCAACTACAGCACAGATAGCAAAGGCAGTGACTGAAGAAAAGAAATCAGTCTGCGGGAGATGACAGCTTCATCTCATCTAATGCAGAAGTTAAAGAAGAGGTCCCTCCTGTGCTAGCTCTTTTTGACTACAGCAGGTTAGAGCCGATCACAGGAGCATTTTGGCTGTCAGATCCAAGACACAGCAGCTGAGAAGCGTGACATGTCCTGCATGTGTACATAGCAGAATATCCAAAAGGGACCAGGCTCTGCTGGACTCAGCCATGTGGAAGCAAAAAGCAGTTTCCAGTCCCGGTGCTTCCCAGATAAAGCCTGAGTAGCTGGAGTGCCAGCAGAGCCTCATGTGCTGCAGAAAATGCTGCTCAACACTCCCAGGGTAGCTGACCCGATTTTAGCCGGCTGCACCTCAGAGCTGTGACCCAGTGAGAGCTGTCACTGCCAGGCTTGATTGGCTTAACTGTGGTGTCATTGCTAAAAATAACCCCTAGGAAATAAATCTCTTCAATCCTGGTACAGCGTGAAAGAAGGGGGAACATGGATGACAGCAATCCCAGCATATTTCAGAGTAATGAATGGACTGAGATGGGGTATCAGAAAGGACAGCCCTACCTCCTGTCCTGGCTCGCCTCTGCAGCTCGGGACAGCGAAGGTGGATGTTTATGGGCTGCAGGCAGCTGCCCAAGTCTATCGCGTTCCTCACACAAGAAGTCATAACTGAGGGGGGAAACTGCAGAGATGTAAGAGCAGCAGGGAGAAACCTGGTGTGATCAGGAAACAAACCACAGTTACTCCGATACCCACAGTCCAAGTCCCGAGTCCCCAGAGCAAGTCCAATGAAAGCAGATGTGTTCTGCATGTCATGTGCAGACACCACTGGCAGAAACACAGCCGCTGAGCTCCTCCTTGGGGGTGCTGCAGACACCTGCTCAAGCAGCCTTGGTGTTTGGGAAGGGGACACATGCCACTGCGTGTTTAGGCCATGGCTTTTGGGGGTCTTGCCTTCCTCTAGCACAAGCTCTACCAGGGTGTAAGAGGGCTTGGACCCCCTGCCTTACTCCCTCTGTGCTACAAGGAGCCGCTCACCCAGCTCTCCCCTATTGTCTGCTGCTTTTCATAGTGCAAGCAGTAATTTAATATATTTGAGAACTTTGGTAAAAAGGGGACTGGAGTTGACCAGTGCCACTAAAAACAACAAGGGTCAAGGGATAGACAGGAGCCCAGCAGCACATGGGAGAACAACATGGCAGCAATTCACAGCAACCAAACCGGAGCGCAAGTCGTGCAAGGTCATATTAATGACTTTTCGCCCCTGTTTTCCCACAGGCCTCTTCCAGCTGGGTTTGAAGGCTTCTTACCGCGGCCTTCCGCACGCCTGACCCCGCGTAGCCGCTCTCGCCTTCCCCGGGAAAGCGCCCGAGCCCGCGGAGCGGCGGCCGCCGTGCCCAGCAGGTGGCACTGGGGGACCACGGGCACTGCCCCGCAGCCCAAGGCCTCGGGAAGTCCTCTGGGCAAGAGGCAGCACCGCGCATTATTAGGGAGGAGAGCTCTGCTTTTTATCATCTGTTCTGGTCCGTGGTGCCCCCCCTTTGGCAGCATCTGAAGAGGGAGAGGCGCTTCCACTGTTACTGCTCGGGGTTTATACCATGCTCTTTCTCAGGATGCATTTGAGCGCAGCAATTAAACCATTTTCTGCTTCAGAGGTGCATTTGTTATCTGTTTGATCTCTACAGCATTAGAAAACAGCTATTAAAATGCTGCTTTTGAGAAAGGAATAGAAGTTCAAGAAGGAAGATGAAAAGGCAAAATACAAAATAGGCATTATGATACAGAACCAGTCTGCTTCATTATTTGTGTTGGAGTTCCCTCCCAGGACCCTGAGCCCACAAATACATTAGTCAGTGAAATGTCTGACTTTGAGACTACAAATAGCCCTATGGAGGTGGAAGAGCCACCTCAACCTGAGGCTAAGCGTATCTTGAATCTTGCTGAAAAAAATTAAGCTCAAAAAAAAGCCTGAAATCTTACCATACTAAGCACTGCTCATGAACATTGCCTGCACATCTTCAGCTCCTCTCCCCAAAATCTTAGCCACCACAGCTACCACATGCATGAAAACACTTCTCACCAGCATTCACACTTAAATTAAATTTCCTTTATCTGCAAATCAACTTCCTAGAAAAGTCTCAGCTGGGGAGGATTTGGTCCTCAGTAAAATAAAACCAGTCGCCATGAGGGGGCAGATGCTGATCAGTTATTTTTCTGATTGCTTTTCCTTTGTCTCAGGGCTCCAGGTGAGATGCAGCTCTCAAGGCCATGGCCTGGCTGAGATGTATCAAATAGAAATGAGCTCTGCTGGCATTGGGGCTGGCTCTGTGTAGTGCTGCAAGAAGCAACCCCCCAAAGGATCTGATTTTGTTCTGTGACATCTGCTTTGGATATGGAGTTTGCCAGCAAAAATTGAATTTCCTATAGAGGAATGTGCACAAGTCCGGGATGATGCATGCAAAGGGACTGCAGGGTTAGAGAGCTCGATCCTGGCCAGTGGGTTCACAAGATGCGGCAGCCAGGTAGCACTCCTTTCCACAGTCTCCAGTGGGATGTAATTCAAATGGTGCTGAACGTTCCTATAGAATAGTTTAAAATTTAATTGACTTTTTTGTTAACAGGAAGACAGATTTGCTGTGAAAGGTAAAACCCATGACTTGATTTTAGAAGTGGTGCAAATCTTCATATGAGATAAATCTCTATAATTTTATGAACATAACCGGGCTGATATCAACAGAGCATGGATGTGTTTTAGTCAGCACTATTCTGAGGGTGAGAGCCTATAGAGGATTAATACCTGAAAAAAGAGAACGCGCTTATTGTTCATCTCTAACTTTCCAGTGAGAGCTCACCTACCTCAAGCTGTGGCAAATCTAGTTTGATGTGCTGTGAAATATTTAGTCAGTCCACTTGTCCTCAGCTGCTGGAGAAGCATATGCAAGTGTAAATGTGTTCTCATTATTAATGGTGAAATGACTTAAAAACAGGGGGAAGAAAATTAAAATGTTTGATATTGGATGCAAGTCTCCTGGAATGGGTCACACATGGATGAAACAGACTCAAACTGGGTTTTAATTCTGCTGGAGCTGGGCTGCTTGCTTCCTTGGTTTGTCTTCTATCCCATAACATATCTCCTGCAAGAGCTAATCCCGTTAATACAGATACAAAATCAGAATTATACAGACATGGTTGCATCAAATTCAGTGAATCCCCTTTTGCTTACCCCATCTGAGTTTACGATCAAACTCAAAATGATGCCATGTAAGCTATCCCATCCTTTCCACTGTTCTGACTTGGCACCACAAAAATCACTTTAGCCAGGGCTTTAAGGATACACTTCCCTTATTTCCTTGGCACTGAAGTACATGCTTGTATTCTTTGTTGAATTGGGATGGATTTAGGCTCAGGCATGTGTGTTTAGCTGAACTCGGGCTATTAACTACATTGTGGATGCCAGAAATACAATTATTATTGTAGGTAGTAAAGCACTTAATATGAGAAATCACAAAGTGAGAGCTATAACTTCTGGTTCTAGAGCGCTACGGCTTCTTATTTTATTGCTTATGAAGATTAAGGGCTATGTTCTTTCCTTCCTCATTGCCAGTAAATCAGGATTTTGCAGATCTGGCTCACTGTGTCCGGAGGAGGCTGGAGCATGTTAGCAAGAGGCACTTGGTGCGCCAAGAGCTGGGGGTGTGCTGGGGATGGCGACCTCTTCACCAGCACAACTGCAGCCTGGAAGAGGAAAATAGGTGCTGGCACCCTTAGGTGACCTCCCAGAAAAGTCAGGTGCTACAGCTGTACAGGAGAAACCCCAGTTCCCAGGCTGAGAGGGGGAAGGTCAGGAACTGAAGGCTCCAGCTTTTGACAGTGCTGCACACCAATTTTTGCCATTGCAGATAGAGCTGCTAAACAGTTCCTCAGTTCTGTTTGACACAAAATCTGTACGTCTTTCCTCAGGGTGACATATGTGTGTTTGCCTTGAATAAACCTCCGTGGGGCAGGATGTAAGGAATACATCACTATTCCTGGGGCATGTTTGAGTGCTGGTGTGATCATGTTACAAATCTGCAGGCAATAAATCAGTTTTGCTTATGAATTCAATCTGCTTTTTCTTGATTTGCTTTCAAGACTCGGCTACCTTGGGACAACTGGGAACACACAGCTACTTTTCAAGGAACCAGAAGACTTTTTTGAGCTGGGAATAGGTAGAGGCTTTTTGCACACCGAGTGTGCAGGTTCTCAGGCAGAATAAAACACAAGAGTCACCATGGTCATGAGCAGCCACTGCTGAAGTGGCTCTGCAAAACCAGCGGTCTCCAGCAATGACTCCTGACCACTGCTTTGTTGAATATGATGTTGGGTGAAGGAGACAGAGAGGAGTTGGGTGATGAGGAAAGCAAGAGTTCTTTAAAAATAACTTGGCAAAATCTGCCTAAGAAGGTCTTGCAGAGCTCCCTGGTCAATTCAGCTGGGATGCAACCAGAGAGAAAAATGCCTGAGGTTTCCTGAAGCAGTTTTTCTTGTTCATTTTGATTTTTCAGGCTCCTTGCTAGAATCTCTGCAAATCTGTGTCACACCGTGTGTGACGGCAACAAATAAAGTGAACTCTGAATTTAGGGGTTTTAGGGTTTTTCAGGGAATACAGACCTCCCTCAAAAGAGGATACTTGAATACCAGTCAGACACCTGGTGAACAAACCAACTGCTCACAGCTGTTCTTTCCATCTCTCTTCTTCATTGTTTGCAGAAACAATGAAGTGATCCAGGACTAAGAGGGTTGAACTGACGAAAAAAAGAGACCCAAGTGCCAAGCTCTTCAGTGCTCTTTGTAAAACCCAAATAAATGGAAAAATAAATCAAGCTTAGACATCAACAGGAAATTGAAAAGTTACATCAATGGAAGGACAGAAATGTATACGTCAATCATTTGGCTGGAGATGTTGTGGTATAAACAGATTTTTATCACATATAGCTCTCTATTCAAATAATTATGTCGTAGATTTCTTTTGTGAAAGAACACAGAGTACTATTTTGCCAACAAGCCTCTGGGAACAAATATGAAAAATAGAGCAAGACTGGCTTTGCTGTCCCTGATTTCAAGTTCAGAAAGTTTTTAAAGCATCAGTTTAATTCAGAAAAACAGAAAAGGCTTAGACCTAATCCCCAGTCAAGTCTGCAGGACTTGTTCAATGCCCGCAGCTAGGCACATACCTCCGTGGGGCCTGGACTAGATGACCTTTAAAGGTCCCTTACAACCTAAACTATTCTATGATTCTATGTTTTTCTGAGTAGAGATGGACTCGCTGAACTATGCCATTCCCACTATGTTCAAACCTAATCAGCGTTGTCACCTCTCTTTTCCCTCCTTCATGGCAACCCATATTTCTTTTAGTTAGTTCATTTGCCCAAAGGGAAAGGTTAAATGTGACAGCAGCCTGTCTCCAACCCAGCACCCCAAGCTCCCGTTCCCGTCACCGCACCTCGCAGCCGATGCACAAGGTCAGCCAGGCGCCGCCTCCGTCGCAGGGATGTGGTCCCTTGTCACGGGAACCTCGCTGCTGCCAGCCGCCCTCGGGTGCAGATAACCAGCCCTTGAGGACAAAGCCTTTGCCTTCCTTTGGAGATGTAAGATATCGGGATACAAACAGTAATAAATAACTGATGTGTCCGTCTGAACTGAGTCCTGTTCCCCTGCCTCACCCACTTCCACTCTGTTTACCACCAGGCTTTTTTTTTTTCTCTCTTTGCTTCTTCCACACCCACCTTTTTATTTTGTATTCCTTCGGACAAAAGTGGGACTCCAGTCTGTATCAAGGATCTTTTCCTGGGAGTTTTTAAACCTCTGATAATGAGGGAACCTCATCCTCATGCTGTTGGGAGGTCTGGGCCTCTGACCTCCTCCTTCCAGCCTTGCTCCTGACACGGGCTCTCCCTCTTGTCTAGACCCATCAGTTATACTGCAGTCAGTCCTGCCATATTCCTTGGGTTTCTGTCTTGGCACCAGGCACTGTTTTCTGCTGCAAATTTAGCCCCAATCATTTTTGCATTGTTCTCTCCTGGCGGCTATCTTATCATTGCTGCATTGTTCCTTTTTGGCTTCCTCTGTAATTCCTGTCTGTCTTCTACCTCTGTGTATCACTGTAGGCTTAGCTTCAGTCAGGGTCTGATATCATTCATCAGACATCTTGTTACTGCTAATTCATAACATTCTGGTTTTACTCTGTTCCTGTCAATGTGTTTCAACCTCTCTGAGTGAAAACTCAGCTGAACTCAAGTCAAATGTATCCTTTGACTGACCAAAAAGTCTTAAGCTGAAGTGGAAGTCAAGGTGGTGGGAAGGTGACCATGAAAATGTTCACAAGCACAACATGAAATGAGGACATGTTTGCCTTGAGCTTTCCCCAAAGCCACGGAGCTAAGCCCAGCTGAATGAAACCTCTGTGATGCTCTACAGACCCATTTGCGTGAACTCCTGCTAAAATATGGTTCTGTTTTGAAATCCGGCACTGCTTAGAGTTTTACATGTTTTGTTGAAAAATCAATTCAATAGCCCTAGTTCTGGTTGAGCTCTACACTGGTACTTCAGGTTGCTTTCGCCTAAAAATGGCTACATTAATATTTTCATGTATTGGTAGGATACAAATGAGATCCACTCCAGTCTGGAACTGAAGTTGAAATGTAAAGATCAAAATAAACTATGACCCCACAAAAACATCACCAGATGTCTATCTACATCAGTCCACACATCAATAAACTCGTTTCAAAGGGGGGAGCACATATGGATAGAGCCATGCAGGTGTATACATCCTTGTTCCTAAGGTCTCTCGGTTGCTCTAGTTGCAGCCAGAGGCTCACGCCTGTTTTCACTGGCATTCTGCTTTACTGCTGTAGAAAATCTTGTACGCAAACACTATCACGTATCCCGTCTCCGAATGACTGCTGAGGTCCTGGTTTGCCAGATCATCAAGCAGATGGTTGGCTTGATGCACATGTGAATAAAATTACTTCTCTTCATGCTTTCAAGTAAGTAATTAACTACTTGGTAACACTTAACTGTGTATTGGGTCATTCACTGGAGACAAATCAGAAGCAAAATTGACACAAATTCATGATATCCTGAGAACGGTTTCAACAATTTCAGCCAATTGCTCAGCAACTTCTTTTGCTTAGCAGCACACTTAATCTTCATGTAGCAAAGGTGGCCAAACAGGAAATTTTGAGAGCTTAAGCTTTAGATTCTCCAGACATTAAATCCACCATTTGTGTCAGAGGTAGGTCACCCTGTGAAAAGGGAGGATGATACAGCAATTTATGCTCTTGGGCTGAGTGCCACACTGTATAAGGATGTCTATTTTCAACTTCATGTAACAAACCTGTCTTTTGTCTAATGTTTCGTGGTTCTTGGTCACAATTATCCTCAGATAATAAATGATCCCTTGGGACAAAGATGCTCTAGTCAAATTGTTAGCTATGTGCCATCTTTGACTGTGAGTCAATGATGCATTCCAGCAGCCTGGCAGTCACAGCCAACATGAACCCAATCAGTGCAGAGACATAACCAAACCAAAGGAAAACCTTGTGCGATGTGAGACTGGTTCATGCCAAGCTCTTTTGTGGTGTCACTTCACTGATCACACTTCAGTTACATGGGGGCTGCATCTGGGCAGTGATGGCTGAACCTCCTGGTAGTGAAAACTGAACTCCGTCATCAGTATTGTCCTGGTTTGGGCAGTACCTCAATAAACTAAGCGCAGCCAAGTGTTGTTTTCATTCTTATTCTGACAGATCAGATAATTAGAATGCAAAATAATATCCTCATGCTTGGCAAATCCTTTTGATTGTAAAAGGTTGGGTTTGGGGGTTTGGGGTTTAGGTGGGGTTTTGGGGGGTTTTTTTTGCTTAGACAATAAGGAGACTTAGTGCTAAACTACACACAATAAATTAAATATCCAATTTCAAACAGTTGGCTCTGGTCTGGAAGCACTTCAGTTGATTGCCGTGATTCAAAGGAGAAAAATGATTTCATTTTGAGTACTGTAATGCTTTTTAAACAGCACATTGGCTGACCCATGCTGGATCATGACCTGTAGACCTTCACATACATGTTTTTGAAAATAAGGTTTGTGCTTTGCCTCACTAAACAGTTCCTCAAGCCTCACAGCTGCGGTATGGGGAGAGAACTTGCCCATCCACCCCTTGACACTGTTTCAAGGGAGACACACAGAGGTCTAGAATGACCCATGCTGGCATGTTATCCCAACCCCAACTACCTGGCTCTGAACCACAAAGCAATGTACAAGAAGCCCCATAGTAGACATGGACAGTTCTTCAGTGATGAAAGGAATGGCTCACTTGTATGAGTGTGTGTGTCTGTAAGTGAAAGGATTTAAAAGTCAGATTCATGGGGAAAAAGCATGAAGGGCTGAGCCACCAACATGCTGGGGCCGATCTGCACCAAGCATTCTTGGAGATCATAGGAAAGCAAGGAAGGGGTACGCTGCTCCATGGGTGGTGGTTTTATCTGGGTGACCTGACCCAGGCCGCGAGGGCAGAGAACCAGATCAGCTGTGCTGAAAGGCATCACAAGCTCAGGCCATCAGAAGAGACTGTGCTCAGTGACACCTCAGTATGTTACATCCCCAGGTCTTCTGCAGCAATATCTGCAGTTGCTGCCATTGGAGGTTGACTGAACAAACCCATCCTTTTGGGCTGGATTCACACCAAACAGTGTTTTTCAGACCAAGTCTGAAACCTCCTAAGAAGCCACAAATCATGGCTCAGGTGGCAACCAGCGGCCATCCCACAGTACCTGTTCTTCAGCTTCACAAAGGGCAGAGTTTTGAAGGAGCAGCCCATGGCTTTAGGAAAATTCTTGGGATGGAACAGGAGGTAAATGAGATGCCTGATCCTGCAGAGGAGATGTTTGTGCTCAATGTGTGTTAAGTTTCACGAGACTCAGTGCAACACTCAGGCTCCATGTGGACCACCCAGCTGCATGGCAAGAAACCCATTTTTCTCATGGTTTCGGCCACGTCTTTGCTGGACTGCTGCTTTTACAGCTCTCTTGTTTTCCCAGCTGGTTTGTGTGCCTGAGATCAGGTCACTGAAAGCAAAGGGCTTGCTCAGAAGTTAAACAAAAACTCTTTCAAGTTTTAAAAGAAGAAAAAAGCAAAAAGCCCACCTGCAGGAAGCCTCCTTCTCCAAGGAGAAGGTTACTTTGGAGGCCTTTCTCCAAGAAATCCGAGGCTGAATTGGCCCATGACTAACATTGCCAAGGTGTGTCAGAGGGTGAGATTTGACTCTCTCTTTAAAATAAGAGAATTACAGGAAAATATTTCAGCAACAGAAATATATACCCTGGATTTAAGACAAGGGATCACACCCCCTTCCTGATAGGCAGAAATCAGGAAAACCAAGGAGGACATAAGAGACTGGATAAAAGGAGACCAATACTCAAATGGATGGATCCAGAACATACAAGGTCAGTTCTCACCACAGGCACAAAGTTCACATATGATCATAACAGTCACTGCGAGGATGAAACCCAAGCCTGGCTGCAAAGTACCAGAAGCTGTTAAGTCACCTGAGTAATAGGAGGGAGAAGGGAGGAGGGAGAAGGGAAAAGTCCACCTGCTTCCAGCCCCAGTTCTCCTCCTCTATCCTCATCTTTTTTTCACCAAATACCCTGGGGACCAAAAGCGAAGAAGATGTTTCTCTCATAATCTTGTTTTTCTTGGCATATGGGTCAGGCCCCTGCTCTGTGGGAAAATAGAAACAGGCTCATCTTGCACTGTCCTAAAAGGGTGGTCCCACCCCAGACAGCTGCAGACTCTCACAGATATTTTGGGAAACACCAGAAGTAACTGCTCTGATTTTACTCTTCAGGACCAAGGTGCACAACCTGTAGCTGTGAGCAAATTGCAGCCAGGCAACAAAATACACCCTGCAGCAATGTAACCCCTTCTGCCCTGCTCGAAGGCAGTGAGAAGGCAGACATCTGCCCCAACATTTCCCAGCCCTGTTGTCCTGAGCATGCTCAGGCCACTAGTTCTGGCAGAGGATCTGTAGGATATGGTCTAAGAGAGGACAATCCATAGCACACCATCCCCAAGGGCAGATGTTTGGGTCTAGGGAGGTGCCAGCATGAAGTCCCATCTGTCCCTCAGGAGGTACCACCTACCCTGCTGCTGTCACAGTAACTTAAGCAGCTCAACCATGAGCAGCCACAAGTGAAATACAGCCGCATGTCCCAGTGGGACAGCCATCTCCATAGCATGGCGGGGCTGCAGTGCAATGAGGAGGAGCTGGTGAGGGAGGATGTTTCCCTGGGCACATAACAAATGCTTCCAGTTTTACTGCTGGTCAGATTTCCAAGAACCAGATGCTGTAATCAAGTCATTCAATGGCAGCATTTTTTTTCTTGGAGCACGGAAATCAAGACCCTTACTTGCCTGGCAGGAACCAAACAGGCTTTGAATGAATCAGAATTACTGGAGAAAAACGTAAATCCTTTAATGTTTTACGCAGAAGGCCAACAACTGTAAGTGCTCTGTGAGCGCACCGGGATGTCATACATCAATCCCCTGATATTTTATGTCCATGTAGACATACTGTCTTGATTTTTAAACAACTGCAAGAGCAGAAATTTTGTTCCCATGGAAGCTATTTTTTATTACACTCCTAAACCTAATCTTAATTCTTCCAAGTGTACTTTGGACTATGGCCAATCTGTGCACGTGTGGTAGGAAGCCGCCTCACACAACTCCCTGCAAAATGGGACAACTGAGAGCGGCTCCACAGGCTCCTGTGGCATCCAAGTCAATGAGAAGCAGAAAGCAGCAGCAGTGGCTCAGCTGGCGAGGAGATGGCAAGTGGCACCCTGCAGGGGCCAGGGAAGAGGCTGGTGTTACGGTAACAGGGTGGAAAAGCAACACGTAGAGATTAAATAAAAAAAAAGCGTGAGCGAGCTCCTTTGATAGCCTTAATATCACAATCAGAAGAAACTTCCTGGCCTCATATTTTCCATATAAACACTCTCCACTGGATAAAGTTAATGGTTCCCTAACTGCAACGCAGAAGGGCTTGATCAGTTCAATTGACGTCACAGATTGAGTATTTTAATGAAATGTGCTGTGCTTCCCCCATTTATATGTTTGACCCTAACCTTTACCAGATGTTCAATTCATGCTCACTCGCAGACACTGCAGCACTGTGTTTTGGAGGCTCTCGGAAATCTGAAATGCTGAAGTGGAAATAAAATCCTCTGACACGAACTCTTTTGTTTGAGCTGCTCCCCACCACAGGCGACGGGCTGCACAGAGGGCTCTGCTCTGCTTACACAGGAGCGTACCCAGGAGAGATGGGGAAAAAAAAGGTCCAGAAGGGTTATATTGTGCACTGCCTGCCTATGCGGGAGCGTAAAGGACCCCCCTGCCACTGAATAGGGCTGAAATTACAGCTTGCCCCTGTACTTGCCCCCCTCCCCAGCCAAGCAGTGGCCCTGAGGCCAGCAAGAAAAGGTGAGTGTGTGTCAGAGGGAGCAGAAAAAGAGCTAGAAACCCTGGATTCAGCATTCAGCTCTGCTGTGTCTCCTTGAGAAAACTGCTTCTGCCTCTCAGTCTTGTTTCCCAGCCATAAGAAGGGACAATGTGCCTTTGCCCAGTTACACCCTGGGTTTATCAGGGGCAGGGCTGGGCTGGGTGGCTGGGACTGTGAGGGCTCATTCGTGTCCCCTGGGACAGCCCAGGCTCTGCCTTGGGCGTGAGAAAATTAGTATCAGCACCGCAATCCCACCGCCCCCGTATTGTTCCAGATGCAAATCTACTGCATGCTGAGACTCCCCCCAGCAGTTACACCTCCAGTGCAGTGTGCTGCTGAGCTTTGCAAAAAGTGAAACCAGCTGGAAATAAGTCACAATCAGGAAAAAAGCATGTCATCAAAAAAGATGCCATCAAAAGTTTTCTGGCATTTGATGCTCATTTAGAAAGTCTCCTGCTCATTCCTTCTGCAGAGAGAAGATAAAATGATGGAGCAAGACAGGGTTAAAAGGAGATCCATGTTCCCAACCATCAGCTTTGGTTTTTGATCACTTAATTTTAGATAAATTGGCAGCTGGACCCAAGCCACCCTTTAGATTTGGGTTTGGATTAGCAAATTGAAAGTCACTGATGAGGTTTTGCAAAACCAAACCCATATCCTCCTTGGCCTGCTGCTAGCTGAAACTGAGCTAGCCCTGAGCAAAAATAAGTGAATCACTCCTTAAAACACATACACCAAAAATGCTGAACTCAACAACCACAAACTGAGAGAAGGAGCATATGAAAGCCTGTGCGAGGCACTCATTCCTTTTAACCCAGGGAAGACCAAACTTGCAGCATCAGCACTTTGCAACAGATTAGACAGTAAAAACATTTGGAAATGTTAAAAAATAAAAATTAGTAGTTTTGGGTTTAGTAATTCCATGCATACCTATAAAAACTATGTATCCTGCAGCCAAACAGTTTGCATTTGTCCCCAAGCAGATGACAGTGGCTGTTAGTGCGGCAACCTCAGACCTGCTCATGTTTCATTTCAACACTGATCCTGCAAACACAGTTCAGTGGATTGAATCAAAGTGGGGCCAAGGTTCTCCTGATCCTGGGATAAAAGCAGTCAAATATGGAGCCAGACCAGATACCAACATAGCTGCCCTGACTCAAGTGCATGCCTTGCTGTAACCCAAAACAATATCCATGTTTAGGTAGGTCTAAAGTGTTGATTATGTTCTTGAAAGTCACAGCTGCCTCTCAGACGCATCTAATTGCAAAGGAAATCTCCCTCCTGCCTGGTGTGGCCAGAGGATGAAGAGATGCTCACAAAGGACGAGCCCTCCCTTGCCCATGTGCCACAGGGCAAACCATGGGGACAAGACCACTTGGCTGGGTGCAGGCAGTGTGCATCGATGCAGAAACCCAAGCTCTGGCCACGGGCTGGTTTCCGTGTGTCAGAGGAGATGCAGCAGCACCCGGGGAGCTGTGGGTGAGGGTTTGGGTGAGGGCTGCCCACCATCACAGTGATGCCACTGCAGCATTGCCCACGTCAGCAGCGACTGCCCCATGGCACCACCAGCCTGGGGTTTCCTTCCCAGAAGCTGTAAAAAGAAGTGGGAATCACACAGTAACTCAAACCACACTGCAGAAAGCAGATGTTCTGCCTGCAGGTTTGCAGCCGAGGCGCTTGGGGCTTGCTGCGTGGTGTGCACAGTGTCCCAGACCTGCACAGCTGCTGTGGCAATGCCCCTTTAATCCCATCTCCTGGTCACCAGCCCATTAATACCACCACAATTTTATTAGCAGGAAATCCTAAATCCAACCATCAAGACGTTAATGTAATTGCGATCTGATAAAAACAGCGGGTAGGGCCCCTTTCGGCCCTGAGGTGGGCATAGGGGCTCCTCTGAGATTCCAGATTCACTGTAAATGCCACCTGAGCATCAACAGTGAAGAGTATTTTACCAGTAGCAATGAGAGGGATTCAAGCAGAGTAGGAAATAATAACATCTTCACTTGGACCAGGGCTACAAACTCAACCAGGCTGTCTTCCCTGCCATAATTTACACATCCCCACAGACATACATATTGGAAATGATTTTTACAGCCAGCCAGGAGACAGCCACACAACCCACACCAGCTCTGGTAGGAATCACATGTCTCAGTCCCCTACAGTGTGTCTGCCTCTCTGGTAAGAAAAATGCAGAGGGTTGTTTTTCTGGTATCCCTTAAGCCCATTTGGTTTTATTTTCCTTTACTTACTGGCAATAAATAGTTCCATTTCTCTTGCTCACCAAACACTTTTCTTTATATTGTGGGGTTTTTTGTTTGCTCATTTGTTGTGACAGGAGTGATGAAAGACTCTGTCTGGGTTTGCCAGATCACGCACCAAAGCTAACACGGGGTGTGCAGCTTCTTTAGAGTCACTTCTTAAAAGTCCACTTTCAGCTCCTGGATTTTTACCCCAAGCACAAGAAGCTAAAAGGGAATTCTGGCTTCCCTCTCTGAGCAAAATCACTTATTGAGGGAAAGGCTCTGTCCCTGAGATGCTCTTTAAAACGTAAGCTGTGGCATGGCTGACACAGTGGGTTGGAGAAGATAATTCAACTACCACCTGGTGTGGGTTGTTTGGAGGCCAGTTAGCTTTTCCTAGTTTATGTACTTTTTTCCCCAATTAAAAAAAGCACTAAAAGCAATAACCTGTAATACCAAAACTGTTGAGATCAGAGATGCGCTGATCCCAGCACAGCTCCTCTTGCAGCAACCATCTCCCTGGATGGCTTAACTCAGCTGCAGAAGGAAATTGCCTCAAGTGAAGGAAAATAGAGCCAATGAAGCAGGCAGCATAATAATTTTTTTTTTCTATTTTCACAACTGGGCACAGAGGACTGACAATCTGGATTTATGGCTGGGTTTACAGCCTCTGCTGCCTCTTAGCAGCTGTGTGCAAAATAAACCACCACCCAAACCAAAAATCATGGAGTCAAGAACACTCTGCCTGAGAGGAAAAAGTGCAGGCACGTATTAATGAAATTAATCACTGATAATAAAATATCCAAGAGGAAACATATTTATCATCTTCTCATTGAGATATGTAACTCCTTTCTTGTATTCATGAATACATACACACTCAGGAGAAATATTTGGCAGCCATGGTACTTGTCCAGGGCATGGGCTGAACCAGCAAAATAAACTAAGAAAAATGCGGAGGGAAAAAGTGAACAGGGTTATCAAACTCAAAGAAGAGTGGGAGCCATAATGAATAATCGAGCCTTTCTTGCCAGGTTGCAGTATCAGATGCACTACATAGCACCAAGGTCTGACTGAGCTCCTACGCAAGATGTGCGGACCCTGGTCCAACCCAAGTGGCAATGCTGCCTGTGGCATTTCAAGCCCTGCTTGTCCAAAAAACCTGCCAAAAACCTGCAGCCTCAAGGGATCAGAAAAACTTGGGAAAAGAAGAAAGAGTGGGTCAACAGTGTGGATAAAAGTAGGGCTGCTATTAGGGTTAAAGCGTGGGATGATGAGTAGTGACAAGGCCACTTTGGGGCCATGCTGGCAGGAAGGTGCCGCTGGCTCCAGCGTGACTGCAGTGAGTTTGGTGGCTCTGAACTGAGGTCCCTGGCTCATGCAGGAGAGGAAGGAAGAAACAGGATTTGAAGATGGCTGTTGTATTGGATGTGCTGAGGTCGTTGTTGATTTTAGGCCAGGGAAGAATGATCTGCTGCGTTCCATGGTTGTCTTGGCTCCCACTCATAACGGCACTTAAAAAGCTGTCTAGCTTCAAGTATGTGCTTAAGCGCTTTGCTTAGTCAATTAGTGTATTTACTTGCCTACAATCTTTGCAAAAGTCAATTGAAAGCACTGGGATTTTGATGACTGCTTTCAATGGCCCTGGAGCAGACCACAGGTACCACGGTACCCTCCCCTATCACACCTCCATAGCTCATGGCAGCCCTGTCCTGAGGAGCTGCTGTGTGAGGAAAAGCTGAGCTTGGCTGCTTGTCTCTGGTCACCTCTAAGTTATATTGAGGCAATTTTTGTGATCAGCTTCATCATGTCATTTGCAACACTTAGAGCCATTTGGAAATTCCTGGCTGCATGAAGCAGAGCTCAGCGTGTCCTGCCAGAAATGGCTTTAAATGCTTATGTTTGGAGCTTTCTTTTCCTGCTAATTGAGGCTCTGAACTCCAGTGATGCTTTTCCTTTGATTTAATTAAGGGAAGCTGTTTCCAAGGAATTATACATCTAGCTCACATCAAAGACTTCAGGAGCAGTGATGCACCCTGAGATGCAACGGATGTGATTCATGGTGACTCATGGGCTGTGTCCAGCTGCCAAATGAGTCAGCATTTGCAGCAACCTCGTCGTAATCCACCTGCCAAAATTAAGGACCTGTGGTAACGCGTCCATGCCAGGTGGAAGGACATGAGCCCCAGACGTCCCAATGCTCCTCAGATCACAGCACACAGCGGTGGCCCATACCCAGGACTGTGTCCTGTGGGACCTGCAGCTCTGCGCCATCATGGATAAATTCCCCAACAGGGAATTTAAAATCTTGCCTTGCTCATGTCTCTAGTTTGCTCATGGAAGTATATAGCAAAAAAAAGCTGAATTTCTGGTGAATATCAAGCCTGGGTGCAGAAGACCTCAAGACTTCTCAGCTCATTAAAAGCCAGACTCGAGCCAATTCCAAAGGAACTTGTAGCCAAATGAAGTGCTAAGACAAGTTATTTCTTTTAAAACTTCTGTAGAAGCAATATTCTCGCTGGTGCAGTCCAAGGGGAGGATCACAGCGCTGGCCTGTGTGCCCCTTCCCCTCTTGCATTTGCCAAACAGCAGCAAATAATGGAGTTTTTTCCCCTTCCATGGAAAGTGTAATCCGAATTCTTGCAGATTCTTGTAAAATCTGAAAGCTGAGCAAGCCTGAGCAAGCCTGCCCTCCCCTGCCTCCCTGAATGCAAACACCGAGTAATTTGCGATGCATTTCTGCAGATGCAGGGGAGGGCAGCAACCATCTGTGAAAGAGCTATGAGGGGAGTTCTGGCGAGGTGGTTCAGTTCGGGGCTGTGATTTATAACTGTTAATACAACAAATCCTCTCCAGTTGCCCTGGCATTGCTCAGGAACCAGCATCCAGCTAACAGAGCAAGCTAAGGTCAGGAGAGTTTAATGATGACCGACTTGACGGGGAAAGCAAGGGAAAGGCCAGAAAAATTGCCACCCTCGGGGCCAAGCTAAATCGCTGCAGGCTGCAGCTCCGCAGCCAAGGGCCAGAATGGAGCAATGGGCGCTGCCATGTCCCAGTGGCCTCGCTTGCAAAATGGGGCTGCAAATGCAAGGGTTCATCCCTCGCCTCCACCCTCCCAGAGGCATTGCTGGAGACCAACGGCAGCAGCCAGCTCTGTCCCGGCACGTGTCAGTGCCGACTGCAGCCTCTGCACTTGCAAGGAGGTGGAAAGACTGAAATTTTAGTTTGGATTGTCTGAAAAAAATGGCTCAACAAATCCAAACTCTTTATTTCAAATTTTTGAGATTTAAATTTTTTCCTTTTTTCTTTTTTTAAATTACTGAATTGGAGGAAGTGGTGAAGCTATTTCCACCACCCTATGCTGAAATGGGGCACCACCTTAGTTCTGAGAATGTCAGAAGAGGACATTGAAGTTATTTTTAGAGAAAAACCTAAATTCTAAACAAAAGCTTCAGCAAACACAACACAGGCTCAGAAACATCCTGATGTCACCAAATCTGTACTTTTCACTGGAAAAAGATGCATGAGAAATATTTGTCTGTGTTTACAGAGAGCCGATGGGAATAGACTGGCTGCTGCCACCCCCACCGGGACCATCCCATCCCAACCTCCCAACTGTGCCCTCCAAACTGGGAACACCCCCCATCCCTGCATGCACAGCTCTGCTGGTGCAACTGGCAGCACTGGCATCAAAGGTGTGAGTTACAGGATGGGCAAGGAGCCCAAACTGCCTGGATCCTCACCAGCCACTCTCTCTGAAGGCAGCTCATGCCGGATCTGTCCCTCTGAGGACCACGCTGGCTCATGGCAGAGCACATCCTTTAAACCACTGCTGAAAGAAGTCAGCAGGAAGAAAACTGTCCTGCCTTTGGTGAATTCCACGTACACAGTAACTTGGTCTGTAATTTAGTTTAAATGGTATATTTTCTTTTTCATATCCAGCAGGGCAGAATAAATAAGTCAGAACTGGGATACTACACAAGTCCTTGAGCAGGGCAGTTTCATTGGAATAAACAGCTTTACCCAGACCATTTGCCAAATGGCACCACAACACATGGAGACCCCCGTCTGGGGCTTGTTCACGCTGCTGCAGTTGGGTGCTTCCCTTTGTGGCCATGTTCCCCATGGGAGATAGTGCAAATAAACACTGATACTGAAACATCCTTACCCACCTGCGTGGGCACCATGAGTGCCCAGCAGCCTGTAGGGATGCCCCAAGGAGCAGAACTGCGGGCACACTGCTAAAAACCCAACAAGGCTTTCCTTGCATGCTTCACTCCTGCAGATAAATCACTGCTTTTACAAGGCATTATTTAATTATTTTCATGCTGACCATCCAGCCCCTCCACAGCCATGGAGCAGACTGGCACAGGGTAGTCTGAGACAGGATATCCTCCAGGGAACAGTCTCTGTACAACGTACAAACAATAGAGCCCTGCCTTTCGAACCACAGGCATTTTAAAAGATATACAACATGCCCAACCTCTCCTCCCCACAAACCTCGGATATCTGCTATCTGCACAGCAGTCAGCACCACGATATCAGATCTACAGCGTAATTTATTTCCTGCTGTTTGTGAGCGATTCCCACCAACGTTAAAGGGAGTGGAGCAGGGCTCTGGTCCTGCACCTCTGCCCTCCCCTTCAGATCCTGCAGGTTTCAAGAGCTCAGGTGTTTGCACATGTGCACACTGAGCTGAGACAGGTCGCTCTGCACCTAGTGCTCAATGGCATCACAAACCCACCAGCCAGTCTTACCCATGGCAATAGCTACAGAGGCCTCGCTGCAACTCCACTTCCATAGGTACCCATCAGTGTTTTGGGATCAAGCCATATGCAGATCTACATAACATCATACCCAAGCCTTTTACAAGGCCTTTAAAGAAACCACTGGACTGGAAAGTCTTCTAACCACCTTACACACCAGGTGATAAGCAACATTTACAGTGGTCCAGGTTAATCACAAAACACCAAAGAGGCAGTTGTTTGTGGTCTCTCTGTTTCAGTCACGTTCAGTCGCACTGATGCAACTGCTGCCAGCCGAGCTGCTGGGCCCTATTCTGCTCTCAATTATGTCAACGCAAATTTGGAACAACTCCACTGACTTTCACAGCATAACCTAATTTAATGGAGAGCATGGATCTGGTGTGCTTTCTAGATTCATGCTGTGTAATAGGGAACAGACTTGAACTTCTGACTCATTAGCAAGGGAGCATATATTGAAATTAAGTTCCCAGTAGATAAACATATTTTGAGCCCATTTTTTTTTGCCCTTGTTGTGGAAACAGTGTGACTTGCAGCTGAACTGTAGCCTGATACCCACTGCCTGCAGCTGGCCACTTCTGTAGCATTGAAAATGTTTTCATCTGCTTGACAGAATGAAACAGAGAAAATCTCTTTAAAAGCCATTTCAGACCTAAAGCAAAGCCCTGAAATCCTGCCAGTGGGAGGATGCGCACCCTGAGTGGCCTTGAGTGAGCAGACAAGTCCGAGATGATGGCACGGCACTAGCAGCACGCAGCGATGGATCTCAAGAGTCACAGGGATATTTCTTGTGTGTGTATCATATCTAATTCCTCCCTAGTAAGCCCACTGAAGTTGTGTTTGATTTATTAATGTATTAATCAGACTGGAGACTGTTTATATTGGGCTTTGGGGAGAAAACCCTTAATGGAGGAGTGTGCTACTGTGTGTCAGCTGCGTGCAGGGCCAGGCGGCTCCTTTCTGGCTGGCGGTGGCCTCCAGTGTGCCCTTCCCAGAGGCACTCACACCTTTCACAAGCACATGAAGACAAACAGCACAGAAAACAGCTCCTTTTCTCCCACAGGCAAAGCAATCCCAAGCTGTCAGCATGAGCAGGAGGTGCTGCCGGGTCCCGGTGGTGCGGCAGAGCCCTGGGGACAGGCTGCCCGGCTGCTGCTCCCAGCACCGCACTGCAGGCAGGCTGGCTGCTGCAGGGAATGCTCTGGGAGGAGGGTTCAGCAACAGAGTCCTAACTGGCTTAATATCACTTATACCCAGACCTGGCCTTTTCTGAGGATTTTGATCCTTTGGGATCTTTGTAATCTTTCTAGAGGCCTCAGGGATGAGCCATGCCTCAGTTTACCAGCCTCTGCGGGCGGACAACATACTGCATCATGCCAGCGTGTGAGCACAGGTCAGGAGTGAAAGCCCCGAGACCTAGGGCCATCTCTCCCAAAAGACTTAAAAGAGGTTCAAGCAAATTTTTTTAGCACTCATTCTCATTGGAGCCCCAGCAGTTACTGTGTCTCAGGCATCCAGGGGGACCAGCTCCCCGCCTGCTCCTTCACTCCCTTGCCACCCCAATGCAGAGCAGCCAGGCCCGCTCTCCCCGCAGCCTTTGCTGTCTGGAACCCAGTCTCTGCCAATTTTCACGTGCAGTCTTTTAGAAAATGGCTGGGGTTTGTAAACTGTTCTCCAGCAAACAGATTTCTTTGTACTTGCTGAGAACCCAGGATACCATCTACACTGTGAATTACAAATAAGGAGCAGGTCACAAAAAGAAACCTAAAAACCCCTAAGAAATCCCTTGAGACAAGCTCCATCTCAAGTGGACTCCCAGCCTGTGGCGCGGGGCGTATTTCACAGAGAGAGGAGCATTTCGCTTCATCCCAAGGAGAAAACAGCCGTTCCAACATGCAGTTTCTCTGCTAGGTACTTGTCTTTCATTTTGCATCCCTGAGCCAGTGCAGGATTTACAAGCGTTTAATAATTCCAAGAACAAACTCATTAAAGCCTCAGAGCAAGGGGAAAGCCCTTTTCCTGCCAACGAGGCATATTATTGTCAATACCCCATTGTTGTACTCGCGCTCACCACCCCTTAAAGCAATTAATGGATAAATCAGGGTTTTTTTCTGTGGCATTTCTGTGGGTGGAGTTTATTCCCGTCCTTATCTGAGCAGTGGATCTTTCCCACCAGTAACCTGGTGCCAGGGTGTCCCACAGCCTGTGACGCCGGAGCACGCTGCAGAACAAACAAACTCAATTACGGGAGGATATTTACAATTGCTGACCAAACTCTCGATTTCCTTGGTAAGCTCCTCAAGACAATACGCTCCGGGTGCTGGCCTCCGATTGTACTGTCAGAAATTGATACAGGCCCAAGAATGAAAAAATATTGTGTTTAGATTTGCGATAGGCAAGCAAAACAAGTGAGCGATGTTTTTAGAGGGTTCCCCCCCCACCATGTGTTTGTTTATTTTTACAGCCATTGGATGGAGCAGGGCGAGTGTGGACCCTCCCCTTGTCCACCCCGCCCTGCTCCTGCCAGCCATGCAGGATTTCCCTGGGAGGATGAGGAAGAGGAACAGCACTGCTCCATGTGCATGAGACTCATTGTGGCCCAAAACTTGCATAATGCCTTTACTGAGCTCATTAAAACAGCCTTTCCCAGGTCTCCCAGGATTCAAGCAGGAAACGGTGGTGCCAACAGACAAGGGTTTCCAATGGAGGATGAAAGAAGTCTTCCCCTCCCATCACAGGTAATCCCTGCTTATCCAAGGGGTGCCCTGTGCACTGCAGCTCCCAGCCCCGTCCCTCATGGGTGTCTCCAGCACCCCTTCCCCATCAGCACTTATAAGTCGAGTTAATATCCCCCCCCCCCCCAGCAGGGAAGCCAGGCTTTGCTCCCTTTTGGCACTGGTTTCATTATATTTTCAGCCCAGTCCCTTCACAGGTCTGACCCGGTTTATTTCTGGGCTAGAGCAACGTGGCCAGGGCTACCTTTCCCACAGGGTGCTTAAAGGTGCCATATTATGGGCAAGGACTTAGGGGTTTTGACACAGAGCAGTTCGGGGTCAGCCCTCATTTTTGTCCCAAGCAAAAATGAGGCTTATGTCTGCTTACACCTACAGATGTTGCCTACCTGGACTTCTCTCTGACACTGTCCCTCACAACATCTTTCTGTCTCTAAATTGGAGAGATATAGATTTGATGGGTGAACTGTTCGGTGGATGAGGAATTGGTTGGATAGTTGCATCCATTTACTCAATGATCTTAAAGGTCACTTGATGACCTTAAAGGTCTTTTCCAACCAAATGATTCTATGATGCAGAGGATAGTGGATAATGGCTCAATGTCCAGATGGAGATCAGTGACAAGTGGTGTCCCTCAGGGTTCCGGGACTAGTACTATTTAGTATCTTCACCTATGACATGGACAGTAGGATCGAGTGCATCCTCAGCAATTTTGCAGACAACACCAAGCTGAGTGGTGTGGTTGACACACCTGAGGGATGGGATACCATCCAGAGGGACCTAGACAAGCTCAAGAAATGGGCCTGTGTGAACCTCATGAGGTTCAACAAGGTCAAGTGCACAGTCCTGCACCTGGGTTGGGGCAACCCCCAATATCAGTACAGGCTGGGGGATGAAGGGATTGAGAGCAGCCCTGTGAAGAAAGACTTGGGGGTACTGGTGGATGAAAAGCTGGACATGAGCTGACAATGTACGCTCACAGCCCAGGGTTGCATCAAAAGCAGCGTGGCCAGCAGAGCGAGGGAGGGCGTTCTGCCCCTCTACTCTGCTCTGGTGAGACCCCACCTGCAGTCCTGCCCAGAGAGGTGGTAGAGGCCCCATCCCTGGAAACATTCAAGGTCAGGTTGGATGGGGCTCTGAGCAACCTGATTGAGTTGAAGAAGTCCCTGCTCATGGCAGGGGGGTGGGACTAGATGACCTTTAAAGGTCCCTTCCAACCAAAGCTATTATATGATTCTATACACTCAGATTAACAGCAGATCTTAACTCTGTGTGGGTTGATGGTTTAATGTTTGGACCAATTCTCTGTTTCTTATTACACCAAGAACAAATCTTGAGTGACAGCACTGCAAGCAGTGTTTTCCAGATTTGCACCAGTTTAATGAAAACCAGGATTTGGCTCTACATCTTAAGAGATAACACTCTCTGTACTCATGGCCAACATGTTAATGTCTTCCAGCATTGTGCATCTTTCTCCAAAACTTTTGTAAACCTTCCCTTATAGGTTATCCAGGGATCAAGGTCTGAAAAAATCTGTAAAATAGACAGGCTGTGCAAGATTTGCATTTAGCCTAGCATGACTTTTCTTAACACTAGGCACCCTTGTTTGACTGAAAACCTCCATTTGTTATTTAGGGGATTAGGAATGTTCAACAAGAAAAGAGGAAAAGGGGCAGGTTCTGATAGCTGTGGGACTCAAATTCAGTAGAACACTAACAGACAAATATCAAAGAGAAGGAATATAAATTAGTCAGTTAATGAGAACTGGATTCCAACCAGCTGGATTAGGGTCCTGTAATACATATACTACTTTTCTCCCCTTGCCCCGTTAATTGCCTGCAGGCCACCCAGGGTAACAAAGACATATGACAGAAATATAGTATATATTTATGTTGGCTCGTCTTGCTGTAATCTCCTTCAGGGTATGACCTGACTTCAATAACTCAGACTTACCCTATCACTTTCTGGCTCATTTCCTTGGGGGCTTATAACATATACAGTGCTTTTCAGTTTATTCCTTCAGTACATTTGGAAAAAAAAATAAAAAAATAAAAAAAAGGAGAGAGGGAGAGGAAAACTGGCTAGAAAAATTCATTAAAATCCATCTCAGAGGCTCTGGTTACATGTCCCATTGCTTAGGGGCTCCTACAAATATTTATTAGCACAGATCACCTCCTGACAATGTTTCCCTATGGCCATGGAGAACATCTTCAGAGAACAACTGCAAGATGTGAACACTGGCATCTGTTCCACCCACAATGAACCGAGACCTGTAAACATCTCTAAGGCTGGGTAATCATTACAAGAAATTATACAGAGAGGCAGCAATTGAAGTAAAATCAGGTTATATCATGGGAGGAAATTTGATTGTAAAGACATATCAAAATATCTCCAATGTATCAGCTTTCCTAATGGCTTCTGATGGCTTGTACGTTCAGTTCTCTGTAGCAGAGGCTGTTTATAAATCAATTTAAACCCGCTTGTTTACAATTGTTTCTGTACTTCTGATATTATTAGTACAAATTGTCAGGTGACATTATTATAGTTGTGCTGCTAAGGTAAGTTCAGAGAAACTATCCAATTTTAATAGCAGTTTCAAATATGTTACTGGGGTAAGAAGGAAGAAAAAAAATCTTCTGAAACTCAGTTGTTCAGGATGGAGCAGACAGGTTTTTTGGGTGGAAGTCCATAATCAATGATTTCACCTTAAGGTCCACAAAAAGGGACCAGAGGCAGACCTTTTAGTTCCTACAAGCCTCCGTTCCACACCATTTCTTTACCCTGTCTTAAACCAGGTAGTTCCTAAAACTGAGATTAGAAGAGGTGGTGTGTATGGAGATAATTTAGGACTAACAGGGAAGCTGATCCCAACTAGGAGAATGAGAACTGCCAGCCAAAGAAGAAAAAGCAGCTGTGAGCAAGTTGAAGGGGTGATCTGCAGACACATGGTTGTGCCTTTAGGATGCAACAAAGGATTCAAAGGAGCCAAACATCTTGAGGAAAGAAAACGAAAGAATTGGCCGCACGTGAATTTTAATTTTGCCCAGAAATTCCACCCTAGATCAAAGAACTACAGTGAAAGTTTAGCTGGAAACAGCATTTTCCTGCACAGAAGTCCAGCTTCAGCAAGTGGGAAACTTTTTCCCCCCACCATGAAAAGCTACTTTTGTTGCCAAATTCCTGGCCTGTTCTAGAATAGGTTCCATCCAAAGGCTTTTTTTTTTGAGAAAAATCAAGTGCAAGACACGTTGGGACTGTTCTCTGGGCTGATGGGGTAAGGCTTATAGGCACCATTGGGGGACCCCTTTAGCAACTAACTGCCAAAGGCCTGGAAGCAATTTGTGGGGTGCAAAGAGTGAGGAAAGAAAGCAGCTGGTTCACATGGAGATGTAGACCTGTGCCTGGATCTGAACTAGGAGGCTATGAAGCACAAGATGTGTTTGAGACCTGAGCTAGAGATACTGATGCTACTGATAACTTCTGGGATACTTCTACTGAGTTTGGTCCTTTTCCTAGGAAGAAAAGGAGCTCTTGGGTAATGCTGATGAAAGAAGCTGCTGCAAACACCAAGGATGTAGAGGAGAAGACGGGGAAGAGTGAGCAGAGACCACTGTTTCTTGCATGTCCCCCAGTCAGTCATTCCAGTGCAACAGAGCAGCCAGGAGGACATGGACATGCCTGTGAGTTGCATCCCATCATGTGATGAAATTTTACATTTCAGAAATGGAAGAAGCATCTGAGTAAAAAACCACACCTACAGCCTGATGAATAAAGTTGAGGATTTAATAATTTGGTTTATAGAAATGAGACATGATAGATTTACTACCTTCTCCCTGCAGTTTATTATCTATTGACATGGTTTTCTTTGCAAATTCCAGTTTCCAATGACTTGCTGGTTTTAGCACTGGAAAAGTGAAGTGCAGAATGATGCCAGTTAGCTCTGCTAGCTGTTCATTGCTCTTCAGCTGGTGCTCTCAGCTGTTCTGAATAGACTCAAAAAGTCATTGGAAATATGAAGTCTTTTGGCCAAAGCTGGAATTACAATTGCTTATGTTTTCAAGGAACTGCACATGAAGTCCTTCTTTAGAAAAATTAACTGATCTAGGGTGACAAAAATCTGCCTTTATCCTTTCAAATAGGAGCACAGATCAGGAAGGGATCTGCAGAATTGCAGACAGCAGTCATGACATGTAATTGCTCATATACGCTTAGTAAGGTACTCATCTGGGGGGGAGAATCAGTTTCTTTCCCACACTCCTTTAACTGAAAGCAATTGTCTCTGATGGCCAGAGACCTTCTTCCAAATTCCACCCCAAGTATATTTATGGCCAGCCTACACTCATTCGTTCTTGTGCTAACATTGTCCTGTTCAAATAGCTCTTCCTTCCCGGTGCTTACCCCTCTGATGTATTCATTACCTTCATGATGAGGACAGCTTGTATTCAGAAAGCTTTTACATCTTTCCCATTGGTTACTTTCTTATTGACAGAAACTGTAAGTGCTTGTCCCAAGGCACTCAAAAAATAAAAAGGGGGGGGTGTGGGTGTGGGCAATGCAATGCTCACCGCAGCTGGTGGCTCACCCCAAGTCAACAGCTTGGCAACAACTGGCTATTCAGGATCAATTCACAGTTTACAAACAGAGTTATTAAACACCTTCTCATAGTATACTGTTCATTCACTCTTAACTTTTCCCTGTGAAAATGGATACAGGAAGAGGAGTCTGACTTTTAATGACTTCTAATCATAATCGTAAACTGCCATTCAATTAGTGAAACCCCAATGGCTATTAGAAGTCACGGCAATAAGACATCAGCACTTCCTTAACAACGGTGCCATCCTAGAAAGCAGTCCATGGAGATGCATGCTATCAATGCACATCTTCATCCAAACATCACTAAAGGTCAGTCTTAGACCTTCATATCAGCAATCACTGCTGGAGACAGGATCTGATGGATCAGCATCATAGCCCACAACACCCCTTCCTAACATGCTGCTGGTATTCAGTGCTCACACAGGGCTCCAACTCCCACATGTAACGGTATTTCAGAAGAGCAGAAAAGTGATGCATCATCCTTGCAAAAATTAGGGTACAAACATAAAGAAAGGCCATAAAAAGCCACATCACACAGATCTGAATATTGATTCTGTCCACCTCAAGATATAAGGACGTTCATTCCTGAATGTTTTTGCTCAAGCTGAAGTTGGAAAGGAATTAGCTTGGCACGTTTGCACTTGGTGTCTTTCTTTTGCAGTGATCCTATTGTTCTGAAACATAATGGGGCAGAGTTTTCTATAGTCCCACTGGGACTGTATCAAAATTGACATCGGTAATGAAAAGCATGCTGTGTAATGCTGCTGCCTGCTCTTTACACCACAGTTTCAGCCAAGAAACAGTAAGTTATTCATATTTACTCCCAGTGAACTGGAAGGCCTTTTATTCAGGCTCCACATTAAATTTCTCATTCTTATTCAGGTCAGTGCTTTTGACTTCTTAGGCTTATACAGTTCCCAGGGCAGCTCAGGCCTGTAGCAGCTCTGAGGAGCTCTCTTTTCCATGGTGTTGTTACTCGATACCATGTTGATTTAAGGCACTGTTTTTCTTCAGACTCCTTCAATCAATATCCAGTAAAGGAGCATGGAAAACAAGCTAGTCAAAGATATTGTATTTTCCCCCAAATTCTGAATTCTTATCCACATCCCCACCTTTAACATTTTCTACTTAGGTCTGTACTACAGCTGGTTTAAAACTGGTTCATATCTTTGGCCTTACACCAGTAATACTTAAATACAGTTGAGGTACGCCTTGCAGGAAGTCAAAGGCTGATGAATAGACATACTTCAATACCACATGCTGTCAAGTAAAAACCTTATGATAGTGTCCTAATAGTTTCTAATTGTGCAGATTACATCTCTTCAGAAAAGCCACTGAGGAATTTTTTTCTTGCCATTTACACTGGTAACATCACTGTGCTGAACTCAGAGACTAAATTCATGCTACATGCTGGGAGATGGAGGGGCATCGGGAGCCTGGGGAGGATGCTGGCTCCTGTGGGAGAGGTGGCATTCAGGCTGTTACCCTGATAAGAAATCTGTGAAGGTTGCAGATGCTGTGGCTCTACAGGGATTAAAAATAAACAAACAAACAAACCAGGGTCTCCGAGAATTGTGTTAAAAGCTGAAACTATACTGGACTTCTTGAGAACTTAGTAAACTTTCAAGGAGAACTCAATATGTATGTTATTCCTCTGCATAAACTGCCTGCCAGTTTGCATTCAGGTCTCCAGGACAGTCCCACCACACTGTGGTCCTCCAGGACACCGCTCTGAACCAACGCAGTAGCTGCCTTCACTTTGGCTGTGCCTCTCCCCATGACGAGAGCTCTATGGGTGCTTGGCCCGGAGGAAATCATGCTCATTCTCACTCAGTGTTTTGAGGTGAGGTTCAGGGATATCCAAGAAGCATGATTGCCATTTCCTTCAAGCAGGTTGGGACCAAAAGGACTGGCAGAGAGTTAGAGGGGAGAAAGAAAACAAGTTTAATTAAAGCCGTGCAGTAGATGCTGCCTGATCACCAGAAGCAACTGCCTCTGTGAGCTCTGAGCCGCACAAGTATTGGACAATGTTGTGGTTTGCACCAGAGCTCTCTGAAAAGGAGCTCTGTTTATTTTTCATTTTCCCTTTCCATAGAAGTTGTGCCAGCACAAGGCTGGGGAAACAGTATTTTCTTTGGAAATGCCTCAGAGATAAACATGCTCTTGGAAACGGCTGCAGATATGGCATCTTCCACGCACACCTCGGCAGCAGGTTACAAGGGAGGTTTAAACAAGCAGCTGAAGGTCCTGCAGCAGCACTCTGCTCCTGCTCCATCTTGGGGCAAAGCCTCAGTACCCCTGAGCAGAGCTGAAGCAGTCCTCACCTGACTGGGCATCCCACCCCTCGATGGGTGCTGGCTCCCTTGCTCCTGGCAGCAGATGCTCAATGGAGAGCAATGGACTCTTACGAATCTGTGCTAGAAGATCCCCTCCTCCTGGACATGCCTCGTCATGGTAGAAGCTGTTTCACCACATCCAGCTTCCCGCTAGCTCGACATAGCAGTGCATAGGCTGTGCTCATGGTCATTTCTCTGTCATCGCAGGCTCCACTGTGAGCTGTGCTGCTGTGACCAACACAATTCCCTGCTGGGTAAACCTCTAGGGTATATTGGGCACCAGACCAGAACTGAGGAAAATCCACCATTCACAACAACAACATGGGTGGAAGAGAGCAGCTGGGAGGAAGGTGCTTAGCTTCCTTCTAAGAGATCAACCAAGAAGGCATTTAAAACCAAGCCTGATGACGTGTGACACGCTTGCATACACTGCAAAGAATGGAACACTGACACATCTGAGCTCACTGCTCTCCGCTCCACAGGTTTGGATGTTGGAAACCCCAAAGAAACACACTGAGGAATTTCAGGACCTGGGGACATGTCAGCACCTGTTTGTAAATGCAGTTAATCCAAAATTAGCTGGGAGAAGTGGAAGAATCATTTGTCAGCTCCTGGTCTCCTTAGCCATCTTTAAAAAAATGTCACAGATACATTGACACTTCTGCTGTTGATTTAAATAGCAGCCATCATCCAGGATCGGCTGCTGGGCGAGGGGGCAACGTGTAGCTCCTGTCTCAGACTCCTCCTGTATCAGATGACTCACCAACATGCCTGAGAAACTCCCTTATACCACAGACTCCAGTAGCAACCCCACAACAAACAGTTGTCCAGGGCTTGCAGTCGTCCTTCGGGGTTTAGGACGTAATCCTGCCAGCGCTTGGGGAGTGGGGGGTGAGATGGCAGCGCTTCGCTGCTCCTTCCTCCCGCTGCCTCATGGCCACATTGCTGGACTGGGATGGAGGTGACATGGAAACCCTTGCTTTGCTGTAATGTCCTCTGCCCCCAATAAACCGTTCAGTCTCTTGGTCCTGTTTTTTTGCAAGCACACTAGTGATAGCAAAACCTCCTCCACAGCTTTTCCAACTGACCCCTGAATTCCTTGAAGAAGAGGATGTTCACACCCACGTTTAACAGGGTAATGTGCACTGTAGTGGCCAGGCCATGGTGTGCTGGATGCCTCTGGATCATAACTACTTTTGTGAAGCTCCACTGGAGTGTCTTGATGCACAAATACATCCTCAAAACACTCTCAATTTGTAAAGCAGAAAAAGGTCATGCCCTGAAGAAGCTAGTGCAGCCATCCAGTACCTCCTGTCTGCAAAACAGGCTAGGAGGAGTTCCTATTCCAGCCAACACTTTGGCAGTGTGATCCGCCAAGCCTGCCTTTTTAACATGAAAATACAGAGCTCCTAGGAGTGACTTGGAAAATCATTTCCCCTCCACCTCTCCTATCATGCTGAGGGCAGGAGCCTTGATTGCAATGCTCCCACCCCTACCCCGGGAGAATTGTAGCTCTACCTCTGAAATGCAAGTGAAGTGTTATGACTCTGCCACTACCCAGCTCTGGGGAGGACACTCCTAAACAAACACTTCTCATCTGGACCAAGAGAAACTACAGAACTTCCTATTACCTCATTGTGATCCACACCATGACCCTCTGCAGCTGCATCAGACACACCTTCATCCTTCACTAAAAGCAATGCTTGTGCCTGAGCCCGTGCAGCTTTACTTGCAGGAGTTGTTTCTGTTCATACACTTTCACCAGGATTAGTGGAACTGCACATACAGTGAAGGGCAGCTCATTCATATGGGTTCACAGGAGCAGGCACTTAATTATTTAAGCTATCCCAGCATGATCTTAGCACACTAAATATTTTCTCTTCATCTGTCAAGAGAACTTGACCAGTATCCAGGGATTTCTCAGAAACACGGGGGAAAAAAAACCTGAGCTACAGATGATGTATAATTTTCAATATGACTGTGAAACTATTGCATAAAGGACTTCAGAGCCAATACAAATCAACATCCTATGAGGTTCTCATATCTCTTCCAAATGAGATTCTTCTCTGACCATGCCAGTTCCAGGGGGTTCTTTTGGTTGGTTTTTTTTGTTTGTTTGGCAGTCTGGTTTTTTTTTTTCCTTTTAAGGCAATAGTTACAGCAAGAGATTACCTACATTTTAATGAGAAACAAATAATTTTGGTAGAAAGCCAATTGCTGGAATAAACATTTGCAAGTCCAAGAATATAACCACTAGGGCAAGTACCACGATCCTTCTTAACAAGACAAAAAAGGGTAACCTTTGGTAGGTAACAATCATTTTATACATAATTTTAATATTGAACTTTTCCTGCTGTAACTGCACTTGAGCTATCTTTCTTCCACCGACTTTTAAGTTTCTAAGCACACACACTAACTCAAGCTAATAGAGTTAGAAATTTACTCTGTGGGAGTTTAATGCTTTGAAGAAAGATGATGTGTGTTTATAGCTAAAATCATGTCTTTATTTGGAACCCAATTCTTCAAGCACATAATTATGTAAATAGTCCTTGGCCAGGCAAAAAGAAAAAAATTGTCTTCAGGATTTGTAAGCTGTGAGCCAAGATTCCCAATCTGTGAGAGCTCTGCGAGGAGAGAGCCTGCTACAGGCAACCGAGCAGCAAACGCACACATAAGACCCGACTCAGACTGAGCCTCAGTGTTTGCCTGTATTTATCCCCCATTCAATGCTCACCCTCTTTTTGCACTGTTAAGGAGCAGTTGTCTCTGTTGGAGAGCCAGCCCCAACAATTAGCATCACTAACTGTATCACCTAATGAGCAGCAACTCATGTCCTTGCTGCCCCGGGTCAGAGACAGGTCCTGCCAACCCGGTACCCCATCCCCGACGGCCACTGGTGCCAGTGGCTTTGGGAGATGGCGGTCCACAGCCCAGGAGCCAGCCTTGCAGTACATGATATATAATTCATTGTTCTCACGTACCCATGAGAGACCCAGGTCTGTGTATACATTCAGATGGAACCGCAACCCTTTCCTACCGCTATCTACCACACAATGTTTATCAGGGCTTACAGACCACTTCCTTTTTAAAACCCGTATTGAAATTTACACAATAAACAATTTACCCAATTGGTTTTAGGAAGCCCTCAGCCCTTTTCCTTTCAAGGCAAAAGAAAACAGATTTATTTATTATATAGAAGCAGGCTGGGCTCTGGAGGGGCCGGGGGAGGCAAGCGAGGTGGCTCAAGGCTCTGGATGTGAGCATGGACACTATGAAGGGACATACCTGCCCCATGAGAGTGTCAGACCTCAAGAGGCAAGGGTATATAGCACCTTCCCTTCAATCTAGACATCAGAAGTCATCCAGAACACAGGTTAAAGCCCCTTCACTGAGGTGTGGCAGCAGCACAGGTTTCCTGCAGATACCAGGGTTGGGAGTAGCACATGCAGCATGGCCTTGGTCATTGCCCTCGTACACTGCCTGTCCACCAGTAATCACAGACAGGGTTGGGTTTAGTGTCACTGACTCTCCTCCCAGCTGAATGTATAGCCTATAAATAGCTCTAGTTTGGATGATGAGTCAGGATCACAAAACTGCTGCTTCACCATTCGCCCACTCTGAGCTCCTGGAGTCCACTGGGCCCATGTTTGCTGCAGCCAGAAACAGCTCTGCCCCCAGTTGTGGTTTTGGTCCCTGGATTTTTGTTTTGTTTCCAAGGAAGCTGTGGAAGGCATCCTCAGGGGCACAAGAGCTGCCAGGAAATCATCCTGTACCAGGTATGGGTGGCAGAGCTGGGAGCACAGACACTTTCCCCTTATTGGATTTGATTTTCAATTATCTTCCAACATTTACAGGTGCAAAACACTGCATGAATGCTGCACCCCATAGGAATTTGACTGCCCAGTGCATTAAGGATTTGAAGACCAGGCACTACAAGCCAAGCATGCAGTTGTTCCAAGTTCAGGGCATCACACGGGAGGTCGAGAGAGAAAGAAAGAAGGAAAATCTTTCTGAACAGAGAAGGTACATCTTTAACACCATTCCTACAAAAAGATGAGACAAGAGAAGCGAGGTAGTACTTGCCCCTTGGGACAAGATGCCCATTCAAACTAAGTTTTCAGAAAGCCACACAGCTATAAGGAGGGCTGAGGGACATCATTTCCAGCTGGGAGCTACTGAAATGAAACCCCTACCCTAGGCGAGCCAGGCAGGGGTCAGTAATGCAAGTGCAGCAGCAGGGGAAGCTTTGAGCCCAAAGCAATTCACAGGTACAGAGGACTCCCAAAGGAGAGCAACAGCTTCTTCTATTCTTCTGACAAGCCAAGGATTTCTATCAGCCTGAAGCCTAAACAGTTTCCCCTCCCTTTTCTACCATGGAAAACCCTCTGTTGGGTTTTTGATGGGATTTTTAGTTTTTCCTTCTGAAACTGCTTGTATTACAGGGCACAGGGAAGAAAACACAATTATCACCCAGGAGAAATAGCTTTAATGCAAAGTATAAATAATTAACTTCATTTTTCTCTTTCTGTCTGAACTGTTGTCATCTGCAAGGGCAGAAGAGCCAGGATCCCCTTCCCAGCCTGAGGAGGGCAGGCAGCTGGTTTGGGCAGTAGCTCCCAGGCTGCCTGGAGATTTTGACCCTTTGCCCAGCTACTTTCAGACCTCCAAGCAGTGGGAATACATTTGCTGGGGAAGTGCTGACCTTTCTGCATGGCAGGAATTCATGGCAATGCTTTGAATGTGAAAAGTGCAGTAGCGCTTGGCAAGAGGTGCCACATTAATGATACACCTAACACCGACAGAGCAACTTTCATGTTAAAGACCTCCAGACTTTTTTTTTTTAAAACTTTACAACAGTTGCAGATCTTGCATGAAATGCAGCCACATCTGGAGGTGAAGGAGTTAACCAGCCGGTACCGGACATGCTGCAGACAGAAGGGGAGAAGTCTGGGATGGATACAGTGGCAACAGGCATCTATCAAGTGCAAAATCATTAGTGCTTTCATAAAGTGCTTTCAAAAAAAATGAGGGGTAGAGCACAGGGGTTTTTTTGCTGGAGTGCTTTGGGTAGGAAGCATCACAGCTGGAGCTGGGATAGTTCACTCTTGCAAAATTCTGTTTGTATTCTCTCAAGGCAATGAATACTTGCTGGGCAAGCCAAATGCAATTAATTCATGGTAAAAGCTGGCAAGTACAATTCCGTCCCCAGATTTCCACCCTTCCCCTCCATCCTGACACACACATTCTGTCTCCAAAAAATATACGCTCGCCAGGAGAGAAAGCAAGGAGGAGTGCTGTGTCCTGGGCTCCAGCTCTGCCTCCAACACTGAGCTCCAATATTCAGCATTCCCAGGGCCAGTCATTTATTCTCTCTGCTTTGGCTGTGTTTAGCTTCTTTTGGGGAGGGGGTGGCAGTCAAATTCACAATTAATCACAGTTTTAAAGCACTTCACTACTTTTTAGAACAGAGATGTTACAGATGGAGAAGTGTTAGAAGTGAGCAGTAAAATGCTGTGATTAAGCACCTGAAGGTCATGGATGTCCTCTACATGGAGGGAAAGCTTCCTCCCTTCTACCCCCATCCCTTCTTGATAGCACAAATTAAAAACAAAGCCAGCTGTTCAGTCAGGAGTGACTTTAGTTTAAATCTTTCTGCTTCTTGCTCAATAACCCTTTCATTATAAGCTTCCTGCTGGGAAAGTCTGTGAGCCAAGGCATGCTACCGAACATGCAGCACACTGTCTGCAGAGGACAAGCGCCCAGTGAGCCCCTATCCACATCTTTGTTGAATTGTTACAATTTCTAGATCTGGTGAGGCAAATCAGAGGGCGTTGCTTTACAAACAAAAAAATAAAGAGATTAAGATACAAGCTGTTCTTCATGAGAAATCACATGCTGGAAAGTTCTCTAGCAGTTTGAAGCGGAGGCAAGAAACAGAAGGAAGTAGCTCAGGGATTTGTGTGCAGCAGGCTGTTTCTCGCCCTGCACAGATTAAGTTCGTAACATAACCTTTCTAATTGAAACAGTTTGTTCACCTATGAGCTAGCTCCAAAGTCCTTTGAGGTCTGTAGGAAATTCCCAAGACCCTGGATGGACTTTTGGTCACATTCTCCATTGTTTGCATGAAGGGAAAAATCTGAATACTGATATAAACCCAGCAATTTGGAGGCCTTGCTAGCAAACACTGTATCTGGATAAGGGAGGACGGAGAGAAATAAAATATGACCAGAAAACTAGCGTGGTCCACTGAAAGAGTGTTTGCATCTGGTATCTATGGCTCTGGTCTAAGCCTGGAACATTTAAGTCACTTATATTTGGTACCTAACTTACAAAATCGAAGAGCATCCCGTGTTGCCTCCGAAATGCCTTCTCTGAAGCACTGTCCTCAGAAGTGAAGTTATCAAAGTCGCTCATTCAGTGGCTCAGTGACACAACTTTGTAGATTTATGGAAAATAACACTATTCAGTGCTACCTACCTACATATACATCTCCAGGGGAAGTCGTTATCATGATGCAGAGAGCCCAAAGAAACCAGTTGTGGTCTGTGATCTGATGGGAACTGCATGCAAGGAAAGCCTGCTTAGTAACACCCACAAAATCAAAATACCCACTTGGGCTGGGAGCATCAAGCTTTCCACCTTTAAAGTACCTCTAGCTCAATTTTTACTTCTGCTGAACCGTAATTAAAGTCAATGATCTCTTGTAAGCTTCGGATCAGTCCATGCAAGCTTTGTTTATACAGACTTGTCAGCAATTTAAGAAACCATACTTAACTGGGCTGATTACATCCTTGCAAGAACACAGCGGTCATTCTTTTCAAACACTTCTCGACCCAACACGTTACTGAAACCAGAGAGCCCACACACCAGTCCTCCTTCCCCAGCTGCTTGGGTGTAGGTTACACTCAAACAGGTTCACCACCTTCATTCCCAAAGCTGTCACTTTCTCTCACTTGGTTGCTCATTTTTGGTGTATTTATTTGCCCAGCGCTGGAATATCCCGTGTCTGCTGACATAAGTGATTGCACAGCAGCCGAGGCTCCTCTCCCACATGCAGAGTGTGTTTAGGCTCTTTTGGGGTTTGCACAGCCCAGACCTCACAGGCAGCTGGACTCGGTTCTGTTAGTCATTGATCAATCTTTCAGAGCAGGGGCTGACAAATTTGTTTTAACACAAGTGTCTAAACAAAAAAAAAATCCTTCTGCTCTTCTACTGTGAGAATGAAAGGCAAAAAAATATATTTTTTCTACAATGAAACCTAAATACCAGGTCTGTTTCAAATGATAGAAGACATAAGTGTTATGATTACAGAATTTAGCATGCAAGTGGAAGAAAATACTGCCTTCTACCTCGGAGTGAGATCCCACTGTGCAACTACAAAAACACACTGGGGAAGGTAAAGTCAATGCCAAGGCCTAATGACTTTCAGTAGCACTGAAGTACACTCGGAGTTTTATTCCTACAGCAGCGGTCTCTTGGGAAATTGTCACACCCCTTCACCCAAGGCCCTCCAAGCTGAGCTCGAGCAAAGCCATTCACAGGATTTCATCCAGTAATTTCTTTAATTTGCCAACAGCCTAAGCTAGGATATACCTTTTAAGATAAATCAAATCTATAAAAGTTTTAGAGCACTAGAACAGTCTGCTTAATCTCATGTCTTAAAGGCAGAACATTCATTAAACAAGCCAGTAATGTGCTAATTCAGGGGAATATCTTTTTTCCAAAAGGCTAGCATTACAAAATAGTGTCACTAAATACTACCAGCAAAACAATCCAGTCATCTCTAAAGTTCAGCAGTGTTCATGACAACATTCCTGTCCTGAGACTGCCACTGAGATGTTCTCATACAACCCAGTCATATGGAAATCATAGCTCTCACAGAGCAGCTGTGTTTTTTGGAAGTGACTTCATATTTTTGAATGTTGTCTACCACATGGAATCTAACATCTTCAACAGCAAATAAAGCTCTTCCTTTCATCCCATGCCACATTTCCTCCATGTAATAAAGGTGGTAGATGATTTTTAACTCTACAATGACTTCTTTTTGCTGCCTTCCCTTAAAATACAGGGATGATATCTCTGTAAATGCCTTTGCAAGCTTCTGGTATTTCTAACATAAATTGAGCTGAGTTTTTACACAAGACTGGAAGGATTCTTCTTCCCACTTGCCTCACATCTGTGCTGATGTGGATCTACTGACTCACTCCAAAGTAATCACTCTCACAAGTAAGTTCCTTTCCCAAACCTACATGTTTCATAATGACAGTTCCACCACATGTCTGTCTGGCAAACCACAAGGATTGTTGGCTACCATCTTCAGGAGACATCCAGACTGTACGGGGCATGCCAAAACACACCCCTGGACCCTGCCCCGGAGGCCATGTGAACCAGCAGCTCAGAGGCTGCTGATGGCCAACGCCTCCGCAAGCTCCTGTTGTTAAAGTGATGGTTGACAACTCTTGCAAGAGGGTAAAGTGAGAGGACACATCAGGCTGCAGCAGTGCAGCAAGATGAAGGGCTGGGTTCACCTTGTAGACTGGGGGAAGCTGGAAGGAACAAGTTTTGCAGAATTTTGCTTTTTCATTAGCACCTCACTTTCCCCAGCTGTTCCTCATGGGTGCAGTCCATGCAGAGGAAGCAACGTTGCTCCCCACACTTTCAGGCAGATGAGCCTAGGTACAACACCAGCCTGTTGAGTGACAGCACAGTTCCCACCTACATCAGCCAAGGCAAAAGCTAACTCTCCAGTCATCCCTCCTGCCCTGCTTTGCTTGATAACCAAGCCCTTTCTCAGCCTTCCCTTTTTCAGTAAACAGTACTCAAGCCTCACTACAAACAACACAGAGATCTTTCCTTTTATCTGCTCAGGAACATACTTGACAAATAAAAAGCAAACATTTCCATTTGAAATAACAACCATCTGCACATACTGCTATAGCATATCTGCATTCTGTCTCACCAGTCAGCTGCACACCCTTGGAAAGCAGCTGGATCTCCACAAGCGCCAATGGACGTGCACCAGACATAGCTAACAAAGCACAGGGAATGCTGGTCTGAGACCCTGCAGTCAGGATTGGCCCCATCTTTTTGGATTTGAGAAGTTGTGCAAGTGACTCCCAGGTCCATTGGCCTACGGCTCTTATCAGTTCAGTTTCTGCAGTTCCAGGTGACCATATTTACTCCCTGGCATGCCAGGAATTGATAAAAGAGCATTTGGCTTCAGCATTTTGGCGTAAACTCCAGACATACACCAAGATGTTCAGCTGTTCCAGGCTCAGTTCATTTTTTACCTCACCCAGATCCCTCAGGCTAATGGCAAATTGCAGATTTCACAGAAGCGCGTGAGGATCCACATGCTCAAAATGGCACCAGGTTCTTAAGGGACTTTAGGAAAAAGGTTTTGTGCTTTAAAAATCCCTGAAGGCCTTGTATGTATTTTAAGGCACCTTCAAAAGTGGGAGGTATCTAGGTGTAATTAAGGCACTCAGCACCTTTGCTCCAGACAGACAGACCTAGACCATCAGTGTTTTCCCTCAAGATCTCCATTAAGAATTTGCTTTCAAGCTTCCTTAGAGAACACTGCTCAAGACCAATGTAAATCCAGTCTTACTAACCAAGTTATGAAGCTCTGCATATAACATGGAAAGATGGAAAAGATGGAAAAGTGATAATATATACATTCACATTATTAAAAAAATCATACATGAAACACATTTTCTAACTAGCTTAAAATTCAAGGCAGCAAGAGAGTAACAGATAACAACTCAGCAAGGTAAATAAAAGTACGAACAGAGCCTAGGTGATGAATCTCAGATAACGTTTTCTTCATATAACTGCCTGAAGGTTGAATGCCTGACCTTGGAAGCCTTGGTGAGGGTTCCCATTGCGACACCAGCTAACAACCTGATTTTGCAACAGTGCTGGCCCATACTAACTTCCCAGGTTTCTTCTTACTGAGAAGGTGCCCTACGGAGCTGGCCAGAAGGTCACTAATGTGGGCTTGCACCTCCCTCATCATTCTTTTCCACCCCACCAACCACTAATTATTTTATGTAAAGCAGAGCATTTCTCTTTAGCCTACACATAAGGGATTAAAGTCAAAATAATTGGACTAGCAAGGCAGGTGAGGAAAAGCAGAATCCACTGCTTCTAGGTCAGGGCACTTGGACTGCTAATGCTCTTCGGTGGCTGTGCCAAGGGCACCCACCTGATGGGTGCTGGAGCACTCAGCTTTCCAGAGGGAAGTAGTATCAGCTGGGATGTTTGTACATGGAAGTCCCAAACACAAACTCCAGCACTCACCCACCTCAGACAGCAGCTCAGGGAACATTAGGGGATTGGCATAAGATGGTTTAGTCCTTCCCCAGGCCTGACCCTGCTGTGCTTTTGGAAGAGCTACCCAGATTGCTTTGTTTTCTTGGGTAAGACCTAGCTGGAATTGAAAATTTGCATACATGTACAAATATAGATGTAAGTTGCTGCTAGCCAGGAGGGAAGTAAACAAGGAAGTAGTCAGGAATTGGGAATAGCAGGGTGTCTTTTAGTTATTTAAGGTATTAGCAGAGCCAATGGGCATGCTTTTCCTGTTTTAAATAGACACAATAAGATAAAGGTCAGCAGGGGAATTGGGTACATTTCTCTTTCCCACGTATAGCTATACTGTTGTAGAGGATGTAATCCTGCCCGGAACACTTTAAAGATACAGAATAATTTGAAGATTTTAGAAGTATCATATTGGCTTCATTGGCTCAGAGCACAGTGCATTATAGGCACCAATTCCCTGTGAAAGCCAGAAGAATTTGGGCATTCTGATACTCAAACAGCAAAACTAAATCCTGCTATGCAACTCAGGGATCCCATAGGGAAACTTACTTAGCATCAAAGCTAACTACCCTGTATGCTTATCCTTATAAAAGAAAACATCACATTGTAGGGAAAATATATTTTCTAATCAGCTTTCTTATGCTTCAGCAGATAATTGAACTAGAAATCAATCTCAAAGTACACCAAGAGGCTCAATAAAGACCACCAAAAATTATAATAGTTTAGGCCAGGCAACAAGATACTCAGTGGTGCTCTTCCAGATCTCTTAACATGCAAACTTGATGCAGACATTAGGCCATGCATGGAGCCCACCTTTATTTTAGTGGCTTACCATCTTAATTTGTAATTAAACCTATATATTTTTAGTATACTAAGCAATTACAGAAGCAGCTCTTTCAGACAAAAAAAAATAATCTTACAAACCTGCATGTCCTACTGAGATCAGTAAGAAGTTTCCATTTAGTGGGAGTTCAGGCTGAATTGCAATTATGTTTATAATGCATTCTGGTTCATTAGAAACCAATAAAGATCACTGGCAGGTGTAAATAATTCAGTTAATCAATTGCTAGCTTTAAAGTGCAAAGCAAGTGATGCTTCTGATTATAAAAGTACTCTTAAAGATTATATAATTTCTTGAAGGGAGAATATTAAAGGTTGGGTTTTATATATATACACACACACACACATATACACATTCACATACAGGCATGTATATAATAGCCCAAGAGAATTTGTTTCATGGAGAAATGTAGAAGGACCTTTACAACGGGCACAATGGGTGTTCTGAGTGTTGCCTCCTTAGTCTTAAACACAAAAACTAGGACTGACCATGCAAAATATACAGCAGTCTGTCTGAGGTCTCGAGCATGTTGTATCTTGTATCCAGGTTCCGTTTTACACTTTCCTTATTGCCACCAGAATCATTACTGTGGAGAACATGCTGTTAACTCAGCAAAAGTCAGAACCCTGCTGTCAAGAGCTCAGGGAAAAGCTATTGCAGAAGCTGATGCGTAAGGTGTGATGCTCTTGGAATGTTCCTGAATAAGGAACTTAAAGCACTCAACTTGTTCTACTTTTGTTTTGGAAAGAGAGTAATGAAATATTACTCTTAGGATCCAAAATGAACAAGAGATCCATTCCCACCCTTTATTGTAAAAAAACCACATCTTGCAAAATCTGTTTTAATGGCTTATTTCTGGTCCAGGGATTTCAAAATCTATATGGCTATCCTCCAAACCTTTCTTGAAAGATATGAAATAAGACTGTGTTTTGGTTTAACTTAAAAAATATTCTCATTGTATGCAAATTCCTTCCCTGGCATCATAGTGACCCAGAGTTGTGAAACCTCCATTACACAAAGCACGATGTGTGGTTTGAAAGACATCTCATTTCACCTTTCTGCTTGACCAGTTGAGCTATCACTGAAGGGCAGAGGTACAAGAAGTCGAACAGTGTTTGGCTCAGGAGTTACATACGTTAGCTTAGGCTTGGTTCAGCAGAGCATTTGCACCTTAGTTTAATCTTAAGCATCACTGTATTCTTTGCTGAATTTGCAACAATAGAAGAAAGTCATCTCAAAGTGCAGTCCTCACAGTGACTTTTATCTGAACAAATGTATTCAATGGTTTCCAAATAAAACACATAGACCAGGGAATAAGGGGATTTCATGTTGAGTTTAATTGCTATTGTTTGGATGCATTCAAATAATACTAGTTTTTGGAAAGGCTGCTTTCTCAGCTCATTGTGATACTACCAAGAACCTCTGGCATCTGAACAAACAAAATGAGTGTTGAAGAGGTGTGAGCTGGCTTTGTGATTATGGCAATTTAAAGCATAATGGACTTCTAGTGACAAAGTCTTCACATTTTGCTATTATGTTAGCAATTATTGCAGAGGAAGTTTTTTTAGGATTTAGGCCCAAGGTTCCCTAAGCGAGGCTTGTAAACAGTGTGGAAGTTGACTTTCCTGTTGATGATAGAAAGATTGACAGCTAGCAGGAACCTTTTGTGTAGCAATGACAACTGTGGTTATTTTGCAGTTTCATTGCCATGTGATTAGATTGTAATTAGACTGGCTCTGCTGGATTTTTGGATTACTTAGTTGATGGCCCCAAACCAAATGACTTTCACTATGAGAAAAAAACCCTGAAACTTGAATTCCCTGACATTGAATTGGTTTAATGCATTCTAGTGCAGTTTCATGCTTGTAGCAAATGAGCCTTCTTTCTTTACACACTTTGGCTAAAACCCACAGAAAGAACCACTAACAGATTCTGGACCTGGGGTCCAGGTGACTCTGCTGGAGGCATCTGTTACTAAAAAGTTCTCAAATTTGGTTGAGAGAAATGGTTTTCTATTTTGATTTAGAGAATGGTATAAATTTCTTTCCTCAGTTCCATAAAACTGTCATGAAGATGAAACTCCTTTTATAATGAAAAAGTAGTTGTCAACAGATAGACAGCTGTGGGTACAATGTTGGTTGTATGGAAATCTGAAAGTTTTGTTATTATCACCAGTGAGACAAGGATATACTCTGGTGGATTCAGAATAAAGGAAGCACTGTAGTTTCTTTATATTGTATATTTTTATAGGTGTGTTGCTCAGGCCACAGTTCTAAACTTGGAGAATTAATATTTTCAGATCACCTACTTTACTGAAGAAGAGAGTAAGGCATAGCAGGATGATTGTTTATATGCACAAGGATAATATGTTGTTTAACTGAACAGATGTTAAAAACAAACAAATACAAAAATAAATAATGTCTGAAAAAATCCCTTTGAGAAAATCAAATCAGAATGAATTTCATCACTTCGGAACAAGTGTCTAATGGAAAGTGTAGCTAATAAGCCCATCTCGGAAATTTTTAAATATATCCAGAAACTTGAGCCACAAGCTTATATTTGGCAAACACTTTCAAAATGTTCCAACATCATATGATAAGCCTGAGTTAAATAAACACAGCCCATGCATGAGAAAGTTGCCTATTTATGCTTCATATATCAAACAAGATGATGGAAACATGCCAGTATTTAAAAAGATCCTACTAAAAGTAAAGACTTTTCTTTCCATTCTCCGCAAGAAAGAGTAAATTTAGAGAAGATGGAGACAGGAGCTGAGTTCTTTTCTTAGACCCACTATCGAGGCCTCTGTTCAAAAAACAAAACAGCTTTTTACTTTTCTCATTTTCTAGCATCTAGGTATGCTCACTGATCACACGTAAAGAGACAACTTTGTGGATGTACATGTTCATTTACAAATAAACTTAAAAATCCTCTAAAATGAGCTAATGTTTTAGAATACATTCTTCCTCCATTAGGAGCCTGGAGCATTTCTCTGCAGCTCAAGGCCATTCATTAGCAGCTGCCAGCTATGCTACAGGCCCCTCTCTAATCAGTCATTCCATCATCACTTTAGGACACTTGTAATGCTTGACAGGACTTTAATATAAAACTTCCCAAGGCAGTTGTCAGATGGCCATAAGTTCTGACCGTGATATAATTCGCATGTTCAGGAATGTAATTTCATGCTATGCGTGTTGCTGAACTGCAAGCTTTTAGTTCTGACTTCACGGTACTTAATCTCTTCCACGCCAAAAATTGCTTCAATAGCATCTTTTATGTTCAGCTGAACTGCTGCACTAGCCCAAGGGAAAACTTTGTTTCAAGGTGGATTTAAATTTTGCTGGAAAAAAAATCTAATCAGACCATTTAATACAATTTACACTGTTGCTCCTTCTGCCTATGATGCGCAGGGAATGCACAATGGCTCTGCCCACCTCACTCCTATCAACAACTGGCACACAGCACCTCTTTCTGTTGGAAATGAGGATTTCTTCTCCTCCCGTGCCCATAATACTTGTTCTGAAGGAGCTTTCAAGCGACTGGCCTCCTGAACACCTTGCTGTTCTGCTGGAGCTCCACAGGCATTGGACCACTGGAGACTGCTGCTGACTGCTGTGCTGCACCCCATGCACCTTCATGGGCAGAGACACCCCTGCTCCAGGGAACTTGCAGTCTCACCAGCAAGGCAGATCAAAAAGCACCATCTATGGTGTGTTCCATACACACCACAAAGACTGGAGAGGCCTCACTGCAGGGCAGATCTAGAAATTAAATGTAAATCCCCAAGCACTGTCATACCCACAGAACAAGCCTCCTCCTTCCACTTTTCAGCTGGGAAGAAAGTGAAGAGTGACTTTTCAGGGTGTCCTTCACATGGCTCCTTCTCAGACTTGTCCCTGTGATTAAATGATCCCTGTGATTAAATGAGTGGCTGAATGCTATGGAAATAGCAGTTGTCCCCCACAGATGGTGTGCCAACATCAGAAGCTAACCGTGCCCGAGTCAACAGCCCTCTAACTCCTGGTAAAAACTGCCATTTTTTACAACAGTTATTTGGAGAGCAATCTTTGGCAATGAAGGCATGGACCCCGAATTCATGCACCAGCGCAAGCAGCATCGGGATCCCTTTATTTAATGCTTTACATCCTTTTATACCCATCCCAAAACAAAGCCTCTACTTTTCTCTTATCACCTTACTGTCTGGCAAGCACTGAGTCCAAGCCTTATATGAAAACAAAGTTCATCTTGCAAGGTCCATTGATCGCAGCATTGACCTTGTTTTTCACTTAGCTCTTGTTCAGTTATCCCATGGCTCGCGACCGACAAGGCCAAGGATATCTCCGGTGTCTGGCTCAGCTGCCACACCTGCAGATTCCGTACTTATTCCCACAGCAATCTGTAACTACTACTTCTCTCCTGAACATTTCTCTGTCTGTTCTTTGGCCCACCTTGATGTCTGCTGTCCTGTGATCAGACTACAGCTTTCTGCAGCCGGGGTTGGCTTCCCAAATACCTGATGTTCAAGGCACGATGCTAGGGAGACCTGAGGAGAAGATTTTACTTCTTTCAAATGACAGATCCGTGGAAATGAGAACTCTCTCAAAATACTCTGCAGAGCTGATGCCAGTCACATTTGCAGAGTTCCAGTGTTTAACAAAGACTTCACTCTGGGGACAAGAGTATTGTCCAGCAAAGGAGGTGACAGAGACATCAAATCTATATGCCAGATGTCGGTGTCGTAACTTGTACCGAGACTCCTTTCTCTTTGTACACTTGGCCTCGCTGCCTGCAATGTGCATTTCCCAGCTGGAAAGACCTTGCGCGCTTCTAACACTGGGAAAAAGAAAATTGCCCAAAGGGAAAAAGTACAAAAGGTTTGCCTCTGCTACAGGAAACTGAAACTGCCAACAGTCTGCTTTGCTGAACTGAGTACGTCGGCAGAATTAGGGTTTAGCAAGGTATCAGCAGTGTGTGCACAGACAGAAAAGGAGAGAAAGAATTTCCCAAGTCAGGTTATTTTCTCTCAAAACAACATAGAATAAAGAAATAAAAATTCAGGGATCAGAGCTCTTCGCAGTCTGGAATTTCAATCCATGAAAAATTCCAGGATTGTCCTCATTTTGTTACTTTCCCAAATCAGGATGCAAATCTCAGTCTCAGGAGTTTATCTATGCATGGACTTAGGTATAGAGCTTTCATATACGTGTATAATATTTCATTTTGGCAAGATGAAAATGTTTTGTGCCATCTTTCTCTTTCTGATTTTTTAAAAACAATGCAGTTGAAAATTAAATGTGTTAATACAATTCTTATAATGTCCTGTAAAAATGAATAAGCAACAAAATTGTTACATTTCTATGAAGTGTTTTGAGTTAATCACATCATCATTTTCCAGTGGAACACTATTTACTTGGGAGTTTCTGACCAGCTGTAACTTGAGCATTTCGAAATCTTTCACCCTTGGAAATTAAAGAATATCAGACCCATGAAAACATGGGAGCATGGCGAAGTGCTTGTTGTGACACTGTAAGGATGTCTATCAGCCATGGGAGCACTGCAGTGCTGAAGTCTCACTTTCTCATTCTTCTCAATTTGCAATGCTTCGAACTTCGTAACACAGAGTGTTATATATGTATGAATATATAAGTAGTACATTTAGTGTGCAAACAATTAGAAAACAGGTAAAACTCCAGTAGATGGCGCTCAAAAATATCCAAAATTTGTGTCCTTGTGTGGCTCTAACAGGACCTTAGTGCTGTGCAAAGGGCTTCTTGCAGGCAGCTCTGCCAGCAGTTCCCAGCAGCGCTGTAGTTTGGGGTGGATTTGGTAGAAGGTGCTGGTCTGGCACAATGATGTCACCGTGACTCCATGCTGAGCCCGTATTGGAGACAGGAGACAATCAGGACTGCAGGACCCAAACACGAAGGTTGGCTCTGCAGTGGCAGGCAGCCGTGGCTCACCCATGCAATGGGAAATGGGGCCACGCATTCCCAGTTCCTCCTGAGCACCCTGCCCTGTCATGCACAGCCATCAGTTATACATACTGGTCACTCTCCGTCTCAGTGTGAAGCTAACAGAAAATACACATAAAGTTAATAGATTAAGAGATCTGAGTCCTGTAAAAACACAGTGAAATTTTGGAAAACCGCTGAGATCCGGGGCAGCTGTAGAACATGACTTGCTGGGTAGGGGAATGTCTGTCTGGCAATTTCTGTGCAGTTGTGTTGTTTAGTCATGGCCAATTCTGGTGCCAGTTTTAAATTTTGTAGCTCTGACTGGAAAGGACTTGTTGTATTACAAAGGCAATTGAGCAGTAATTCTTCAACAGAAGCACAAATGGTTTTACCACCACCAGGGGAATGGTTTTTATTGACCATTTTGACCAAAGACCAGAGTGAAAGTTGATACCATCTGATTGAGTCCTCGCTTGATGGCCCATGGGAAATGATCTAACGACCAGTTCCCCTGAAGTCCCACAAAGCCACTGCCAGAAGTGCGTTAGCAACAACACACTGTGGTTAATCAGATGCTCCAGGGTGTCCAGCAACACTCTGCGTGTGATCTCCTGACTGTCATCTACTTTATACAAAGCAAAACAAAGCCCTTTATCTAGCCAGGGAACAGATACATCATGAGCAGCAATGGTGAAAGCCTTTCCAAGCTGGTTGCCAGCGTGCTTCAGTCCTCTGGAGTACTTATCTCTGCCTTAATATAGTATGAGCAAAACACACATGTGCACATGGATTCTCCCTGATTGTTTTTTGTCCCATCCTGAGCTCCAGGCTTGGTGCTTTCACTTCTGGTCGCTTTACAGTCCAAATGCACTTTTCTGTGTCTGGGGATAAGTCCCTCTAGTCCTGCCCGGCACAATCAAGCAGCCCCGGCTGCAGTGAGGAAGAGAAGACTGCTCAGCAAAGCCATCAGCCCCACTGACATCAGCACTAGGTGGGCCAGAACTTGAGCAAGTCAGTGAATGTGATGTGAATGCTGTGCCCAACACTGATGGTTTGCATCCTTCATAATACTTGGAGCTGGTGGCAATTGAGGCTATGATGCCTGTCATGTCCTACCTGCTGTAATGGAGGAACTGAAATATTTTGCCAAGGGAAGAAAAGCTTGTTTTCTAGGTTTTTTGGGTTTTCTTTTTTATTTTAAAAAGCAAATGAAGGTGTTGGTCCTATTACACTTGATCACTCATCTTGTAAGAACTGAATCATTAACAATAACTTGACTGTCATTCTGATCTTTGCACAGGAATTCACTTCAGCAGTTTTGCCTTTGGTCAAAAAGGGTAAGGGGCAACAGGATGGTTTGCTTTAAGCCTGGATTTCATTAAACTTAAGCTGTACCAGTTTTGTTCCAGATCAGGCAACAATTGATCCAGTCATTGGACTTTCTTATGAAAACTATTTACAGCGAAATGGCTAAGAGATCAGGATGTTTCTTTACAAATTTATTTCACATGCCAGAGCTATGGCTGAAAATCTCTTTGCTTGTGTGATAGCAGAGGTCATTCTTTGAAGCACCATCAGTTGGTAGGCAAAGAATGAAATTGGCTTTGTCTCTATCTAGCTAAAAACAAAGCAGAAGTGGCAACACAGATGGTCATACATAACACACCCCATCAATTCCAGGGCACTAAACTTATTCACACAGACTGTGTATCTGACCCCAGCACTCTTAACTGAGGAGCTCTTGAGCTACATGGTGTGAAGTACAGCGGGATTTCAGCTCTTCCAGTACATGGAAGATAAGGAAAAATTATCCTGGCTTGATTCAGAGAAGCAGATGTCTCACCCCAAGAACTAAAAGCTAGCTTGTGGGATCAGACATTTCTTAACCATCAGATTGCAAAGGGATACGGGGAGGACGTGAGCACTGGCTTACAAACAAACTTTCATTTCAGCTGCAACCCCAACATGCCCGGCCCTTCCAGCAATTATGCTGGCTCTTGGCCATCAGTCCTGGGAAGAAGCTTCCTTTGAGGGAGTGCATTTTTATGCTGCAAGCATTGGAAGTATACATATCTCAGCCTATTTGCCCTACATGTAGTCAAAGAAGCATATGTATGTGTGTATATACACAATCTTTTTGCCTTTTTTTTTTTAGCCATTACAGAACAGCTCAAGATATTAAAAAATGGATGAGTGACTTTGGGTTTAAAAACACGATGTCCTTCAGGAGACCACAGCTATCTCCTACAGCTTTGAGATGAGGAGCAAGAGGACTAATATTCCAGATCAATACTCTTGAGTACCTCTGAGAAGAATTGCCATATGAGAACCTAAACAGATTTTGGCACATGTGGTCTGGCAGAGGGAAGAGTGGGAATAAGAAGTCTTCCTATCCTCCTCTCAGCACTCTGCCCAATGCCTGTGAAGGATTTGGAGATACCAACTATCCAGATCGACAAGGGGCTGCTGGGGTGGTCTGGGAGAACGCATACTTCAGTTTGCACCATGTCACAAACTGAACCTAAGTCTCATTTAAGGGATGATTTGGGCTCCCCTAACTCACCATTTAATCTCCCAAGAGTTTATCCTGCTAAACCCTGAACTGAACTACCTTTCCCAGGGACAACAGTGCAGCGTCAGGAGAAAGCTAACTGCAAAACATTTCAAGCTGATAGCTTAAGTTCCCTTGCCAGTGCATTTCCCTCAAGAAGTGGTGAAAGTTTTTCAATGAAGCTTTTATGTTCTTTTGGGGAATCTCAGCTAATTCACATACAGGCGTACTTTGTACTTCTTTTTCTTTGTTAAGCAGTCATTGTACTACCCACAGCACAGCAAGAGCACAGGCGAGAGAACAAAGAGCAGCAGGCAATGAGAATGTGACACCATCTCTTCCCATGCAGCTCTGTTGCTGCGGCTCAGCCGGCTGGATGTTATTTTAGTGGCTGTGCATCCCACCCATGCGTTTCTGTGGGCCCAGAAGCCGTGCTGCTGTGACGCCTTCTGAGCTCGAAGCTTATTCATGTTCAGGAATGGGAGGGTCAGGGCCATCGACACACACCAGCATCCTGCTGCCTATTATTTCCTGCCAGTGCTGGCGTCGCACCAAGCCCTAACATGACAGGTGGATGGAGTTCACAAGGAAATAATGTCATGGGCCAGTTTTCCAGGAAAGCTGTTAACTCTATTCACAAACTCGGGCCTTCAGATTGAAAGGGAATGTGGCTGAGAAGAGGTAGTGAAGGGCTGCAGTGGTGTTATTGACTTTTTTTTTTTTTAAATAGATTATTCACTGACATCTCTTGCTGCAGTACAGAAACCTTTACCTCTATATAGTGCCTACCTCTTCAGGAGCAGATGGTGGCTCTGTGCCTCATAACTTGGAAAACCATGGGGGCACTGCCTCTGCAAATCCCAAGTGGCCATTTTAATTTCAGTCAGATTGCAGAAGATGGTAAGAAATTAAAATTCTGCCTTTTGCTGAGCTAACTGGTTCCTGGAAAACAGAAAAGGAGAAATATGAGGTGACATCTAAGACTGATGTTAACCCGGGGACTTCAGGAATTGTCTAAGAAAGCTCTGTGTAAAGCTCTACTATCCCTCCATGACTTTATGCAGTGTTCAACATTTGCTCTTCTGTGTTCTTCTCTTTCTTTCCTCTTTTCCTCTCTGTTTTTAAAGTGTAATACTTTTTTTCTCTTACTCTAGAAAGCACAGAGTTAAGAAGTGAAAGCAATTAATCCAATAAAAGTGTTTTTCAAAAATGCCATGCAAATTTTTGGATGCAGGAGTTAGGACAATAGGACTCCAACTGGCTGCTCACAAGAGGAAGGATTAGGTCCTCTGTCATGTTAATAGTGACATCAACAACCTGAATAAAAGCCAAAAATTCAAGTTGATTCTGCAGTTTAAGACCATTGTTCTCCCATATGGTTTAGCCTGGAAGATTTAGTCTACACACAGAGTTGTGCCAGGATTTATATAATTTTTCACATCATACAGTGCAATTATGTACATATAAAAGCCCTTTGTAATTGACAAAGATTTATACTGATATAGCTAAAACATCCTACAATCTAAAGGCATCAGAGGTATTGGAAATACATATGCAAAATGATGGTGCAAATCTTGTTCTGCTCTTCTTATTTTGGAGCCTGCTCTTCTTATTTTGGAGCCCATTGTAAAACAAATTAGGTGAAACCTGCTAATAATATGCAACAATGTCCATCTCAGATAGTAAAGGAGCGGTAGCCCTGGACTTTGACTGGATAATCAAAGCTGAGGCAAGAATATGGGATATTCCAGAGGGCTTGTTCCTGGCCTGACCCTTCATGATCCTGATGGGACTCTCAAGCCTTTCTTTGTTCCATACTCTGAGCCTGGTTCCTATTCTGTAGAGCTGCAGTAATATTGTACATTCGTCATTTGGTAACAGGAGCTCTCCCAAGTGCCCAAGGCAGAGAAACTTAATTCTTGACGCAAGTCTCTCCTTTTATTTTTTTTTTAAACCTGGCAAATTATGGCATTAGAACCACAGTCACGTACAAAACCTGACACGTTAAGTGACTGGGGAATCGTAAATTGGGCGTTTTGACTTGAATAAATACTAAGCATTGTCATACCAAACTGATTATTATTTTAAAATACTGTCCCAGGCTATAACTGGCTTTGTGTACAATAGCAATACAGGGTGTAGTTACAGACACAATTTCCTGTGCTTAGGTTTTGAAATTATTATTTAAGATCCCCGTAACGTTTGCCTGGTGCACCAGCGCAATTCCCCTATTAGATAATTTTCTATCCTTGTGAGGGCAATTTTGCTTGCGCAATGCTGCCAGAGCTTTCAGGAAGGGAGACAAGCAATTGTGACAATAAAATTTGCATCAGCTCCCACCCAACCTCTCCCATAACCAAAATACCATTTGTCACATTCAAAGCCTTTTCACACCAGAAGGGAAGGTGTTTCTGAACTGGAAAGTCATTGTGATCTCCATAGGGTTGTATCCTCCAGGCTGACTTTTGTCTTTCAGGTTCCCGTGAGAAACACAAACAGCAAATGTGGAGTTCCAAATGGCTTTGTATCAAAGACTTGGCGGACTGCATGACCTAGCATCCAGGCATGAAACCCCAAATCAATCCAGATTAGGTCATGGTGTTCAAAAGCTGAAGCAGAAATTTTGCTGTTTGTAGCTGACCAGTTTGAGGGGGTTGACCCTTGTAAAAGCATTGTAAATGTGCCGTTGTAAAAAACATGTCAGGTCTAACAGTATCACCAGTTTCTTGAAAAATGAAGGTGCTAACCTTGCCACACACACTCACATAGCACCTCTCCCAGAATGATTGGGTTTTAAGGGATAAAAAGAATGTGCTGTTCCCATGTTGGAACCAGGACAGGGGGTGCAGGGAGATAGAGGATAGTGATGAAAATGTCTGTAATAGGTAGATTTGCAGAAAGAAAAAACATAGGCTGTGACTTGTGTTGGATGTCATTATTGGTTGTTCAGAAAAGATGCTACTACTACTTCAGATTGTCCCCAAATCAGTGACACAAATCATGGTGGAGAAGTCTGTGCCAGTTTCTAAGGCCATGTGGCAATTTAGTGATGAAATCTGTCAAAACAAAGCATGAGGTCTCTGACTGAACTGTTCACAACTTCTGCCTTGCTCCTGCAGGACACCAGAGCCAGGTGCTGGGATTCTTCCCCATAAAGTTACTATTTTGCTTCTCTGAATAAAGGACAAACAAGAGAGAATTCCTGCGCAGACTTTCACTCACTGCTTGATATGAAGATGCTTGTGGATGTACCTTGTCTCACTAGGATACATCCCATGCTGCTGAGCTCAGCAGCACGTGCTATGGCAGCCCCATATTATTTAGAGGCCTCTCAACCTGTCAGTTAGCTGGTATTATGGGACATCATGTTGTATTCAAAGCTTTGCTATGCTAGGGCATCATGCCTAGGGTCATTTCAATGCTGTCTGTCACTTCTTACATGCCGCTTAATGCCTAGATGCCCCACAATTAGCAAGGCAGTGGGTGGTGCAGGCAAATATAAAAGAGATCAGAGATAAGGGAAAGGAAATCTCCGCTAGTAGCAGTGGAGCGACTCTTACTTACTCTTATTTACCCTTCCTGAAAAAAATGCTCCCCCAAACCCATTGCCTCCATTCAACTGAGTTTGGCCTTTTCTTTTGACTTGGGGCAGAGCCTCACCTTGTACCTCTACTTTCCTTCCACACGCCGCATGCAAGCTTGCCTGTATGACAGCAATGGCGAAGGGAGGACTCATATATGGGAAAGACTTCTAGAGAGGGCAACAGGCTGCTTCTGCTCTGGGCTCAGCCTGGAAATCATGGGGCTGAGCTGCTACTTCTGCGTAGTGGAAATCACTGCATCTCTACAGCCCCTGCAATTCTCTCCTCGGCAGCCTGCAAAATTCCACTGAGGAAAAAGAAATGGGGAGGGGGAAGAAGGAATCAGAAAAACTATTGTGTTCCCAGGGGGAAAAAAATAAACAGCCCTACTTAGCTTATCCAGCTTTGCTAATGTCAATCACTTTTCTCATTTTAAACAGGAAAGACACCACTTTAGTCCACCTGTTCCATTATTTATCATGCTATGCATTTCCCATGAATTGTCACTCATGCAAAACCTGTACATCGTAAGGGGACACCCTAATATTTTTAATGACCTTAAGCAAAGTGATTGACACTAGACACCGGTGTCAGATGTTCTGGTGACGCAACATGTTCTCCTAGCAGCAGGAAAGCTTCCTGCCGTGATTAAGTTAGGGCTATGGAAGTGCTAAAATGTGTTGTCAGCTTTCCTCTGATGCAAGTGATTTTATTATAGTGTCTGGTAACCACGGAGTGTGGCAACGCAAATACTGGCTCCAAACATCCCCTCCCATACATATAGCTTGCTCTATTTAAAACACAAAGTGCACTTTGCAAATCCAGGGATAAGTTATGGATGTAACAAGCCTAAACTATGGAGGGCAGAGGAAAAGGCGGCACCTAAGCCAGAATGCCTGGGTGGTTTCAGCAGGAGAAGCGTACGGCTCCAGGGTGGCCTGGCCTGCAGAAGGTTATCCCCCATAGCACCTGTTTGGCAGGTATGCTCTCCAGCGGCATCGCCGCAGCCCTCGTGGATGCCAGAGGCTCTGGAGGGCAAAGAGGTGGCACGCTAGCACAGGCCTCGCTTGCTGCAGCAGTGGAAAGCAAAAATCACATCCAGTTCTTTTCAGTCTGGAGAAAGTAAGGGGGGAGGGGGGGGAAACAGAGAGAGAAAAAAAAAGGAAGAGGACTCCATGCAGCCTCTCTGCCTTCTGACAAGTCTGTGACTTGGCTCAGCACTACTTGTCCTTTATGACATAGATGAAGAAATGTTGTTTTGCTTCGATTTGGGACCAGCCCCTCAACTATTCATTACCTGAGAAAAGCTGGAAGACTTCTGGAACACAAGAGTTACGGAATCAAACATCTCAGACACACACAGGGGGCACCTGAGACCTGCATTTTGTGAAGACTCATAATCCCAAAGCCCATTCAGCAAACACTACACAGATGACTTTGCTTCCACAAGCAATTATTAACAGTTGTGTCTAAAACCAACTATGCCAGAAGTGTCTGCAGAACTGACCGTTATGATTTTTCAGTAACTAAGTTGTTAATCGAGCTGCAAGAGGAATGGGCTATCAAACCACAATCCACAGTCTATAAAGATTTTTTGGAAGAGATGTTGACAGTAATTGTCACAGGTGTTTTTCTACAAAAATAGAATCATAAAGCAGTCAAAGTTGAAGATACAAGCTATCTTGATAGCAATAAAAAGTTTTTCTAAAGGTCTAGCAGCACTGAATATTATTTTAATTAAATTTACTTTTTAATTTTATAGCAAAATAATCAAAAGTGCTAAATCTGACCACTTTAATTTACAAAAAAAGTCTCATGTTTTAAGCTATAATCATACCTCGTTATTTAGGTTAGACAATATAATTACACATTTCTACCTATTGCTATTCAATAGTAAAACAAAATTAATATTAGTTGGTTTAAAAAAAGGGGAAGTACCACAGGTATTGGGGGGGGGAAGTTACATAAAATATAAGAATGAGCTTATTGAGTAATCTGCAGTTTGTTATTGCCTTTTTTTTTTTTTTGAGCTACAATTTAAGTCACAGAAAATCTGGCCGTAAGCTTGTAGTCACTTCAAATGCTATGACTTCTCCCTTGGTCAAATGTCACAGTGTGTATTTTAGGGAGATCTCTGGCATTTCAAGTCAGTTCAAACTATTTTCTTAGCTCCCACAATTTCCCTTTCCAACACGATCAGCAAGTTGGAGAACGCTGTTATGACGATTGCAGTTATGACAACACTGTTTTCTGTGAAGGAAAAGTGTTTTTTCTTCTGTCTTGGAAAGAATCACTACCAAGTCTGCAGTAAGAAAAATATTAAGAGTACTTGCTGAGTTTTTAAGAGTCTTTCTCAATCCATTCCATTTTCAGTTCAGTTTAGTTCATTTCCAAAGTTAAATTAAAACCTGCAATCTCGCCTATGCATAAATAGTCAAGTTGACTTACAAAGGTTCTGTCTTCTGTCCAGCCTTCTCTTGGTTGTCTTTAACCAAACAAGGTTCGCTGATTTGCCACAAGCGCTGTCTGGCTCTCCCGCCTCTTTGCTTTCTTGTTTTGCTGCCTGATTTTCCAGCACACTGCACTAGAAGCCAGCAAAAGGAGTCCCGATGACAAGAGGACTAATCCAAACACTGAGATGATTGATCCATGGGAATTGAAGCTGTATGCCACAGCAGTAACCACAATGCCGGCTATGAGGATAACCACACCGAAGGGAATGGTACAGCGGTAACAGGAGAGTTCTGCTCCTCCTGTTGCTGCAGTCAGCTGGCATTCACTGACAAGAGGGATGGTGGTTATCACACAGTCGTTGTTATTACTCTTCTCCGTGGTTACAGAATCAGGGTGCTTTGGAGCACCCAGGATCTCTTTAATAGGCTCGTTTGTCATCTTGATTGTCTTGACTGAATCAATTCTTAGGCTAGAGCACGATCTGCTGAACGCACATTGCACTGTGGAGAGAAGAGCACGAGTTCAACTAAGAAGCGTTACTGTTATGTGACAAATGGGTGACACAGAAGCATCCCACTTGGGATCGCAAACAAGCAAACACTCTCACCCCGCGAGGATTTGTGCACAAGCTTAATTGTGACACTACTGATTGTGGTGGATCTGAATTGATTGTTACGGTCATCATCAATATGTGCATAAGTGCTAGAAAGAACAGTCACAGACCAAGACAGACACCAACCTTAAAGTGTTGTGGGCCAAATCCCACTTCAAGTTACATCCTAAAGTCAGTATTTCTGGATGCAATTTAGATTTCAATGGCATTACATCTTCTGACAAGGAGGTGACGCTCATAGGCTGTTTTGGTTAAAAATTCAACTCTTGCTCACACACTTTTTCACATTGTTTCTTTACATATACACCTATGCACACATGCTACCCAGATTTGCTCCAATGCACATTGCAATAACATTGGCAAGAATGGGCCCAGCAAACAATAGGGCTGAACCTTTTCTCAAGGGCAGTGCTACTTAGCAAAAAAATTCAAATGGTCATGACTAGGTATGGATGTGGGGGTAATGGGGATGAAGACAGTTCCCTGCACTTAGCAAACACCAGCTGAAACACATGGTGAACCTACCATTACAGCAACATCAATGCCAGACTGTCAGCTTGCCATTTAAACTGGCTTAATGCAAAAGTAATGGGTCCCTTGTAAGTCCATGAAACTACATCCATGTTGCTGGGGGGGGGGGAGGAGATTTACAGTCATATTCACTCATCTTAGTTACATTAGGTTGCTTTCTCCTATCTCCCTATCGTATACATACTCTCAGTCCTACAGACAGACATGCACAGTTTGATTGCATCTGCATTATGAGGCAAAACAGCTTCTGGCTCCATGGAGCCCAGTGCAGAACTGGAGTCCACCTGATCAGGGCAAGACAAGCCCATGGCTCTCCACTTCTAGGGGCTGCCATGACAGACCTCTGCTATATCACTGGGACTCTGCTGGTGTGGGGGCCACCCCAGAGCCTGCAGTGAGCCTCTGCCAATGCTGAGCCTATCATGGCTGCGCTGCTTTGGACCAGGCTGTGTGCCCAGTCCACCCCACCACTTACAAGAGACTGGGACACTGGGGAACCACTGGGTTTTCCTGCTGGGAGCAGCTTACAGGACTCCTCCACCACTCTCCCGTACAGGCTGTGTAGCTTTTGCTCCTATGAGCAGCATGGTATGCAGCTCAGAGAAGAAGGAAGAGCATTGGCAATGCAGTAATGCTTTTATCACTTTTATCACCTTCACATCTGTGACTAGGAAGTTAATTGCCAGATACTTGTATTCTCCTTTTCCTTTCCCACCGCTCCCACCCTTGTTGCTAAGATATATTCGTCCATTGCGGAGAGCCCTTGGGTTTGTGTCTCAGTACCTCGTGTAACGGACTGTGTGTTTTGTGAGAAAGAGGATTTCACTATTTTTAAACACACACACACACACAGAGGCTATACTCTGTATCTAGTCAGAGAATTTGTATCTGAGTTTCCTTGAACCCAAATGGGAGAAGGAAAGTTCTGATCTCATTTGACAAAGCTTTTGTTCTACTGCTCTAAGGAAGAGTGCTCAGCTCAATATTGTATCTTGCTGTACACAGCTATCTTCAGGGCTTAATCCTGCCAGGGGCTCAGCAGTTACAAGACGGGGTGGCCTCTCCCTCCCTAAGGACAACACTGAGCACAACACAGCTGAGTGCGCACTGAGCACACACGCTGACCACACAAGAGGCAATGGGCACAAACTGAAACACAGGAGGTTCTGCCTGAACATCAGGAAACACTTTTTTACTGTGAAGGTGACTGAGCCCAGGGAGGTTTTGGTGTCTCCATCCTTGGAAATACTCAAAAGCCATCTGGACAGTCATGGGCAGCCATCTTTAGGGGACCCTGCTTGAGTGGGTCAGGGGGTGGACCAGATGACCTCCAGAGGTCCCTTCCAACCACAACCATTCCATGATTCTGTGTGTTTCTGTGAAGGCACTTGGTATCTCCAAGATGATCAGTGCTTATCAGACAAAGCAAATATATCTGCGCTGACACCTTAGATATCCTACGTTCTCCTAGGTTCTGTTGCTTTGTCCTTTGAATTCTAAGGCATGATTAAGTACCTTTTATATCAGTTGAAAGAGCCCAGAAAAGCCATGGGGTTGCTCTAGAGCACCATCAATCTGTCCCCACATGGATCTGAGCCCAAGTTCCACATTTTCAATAATGACTCACATGCAGTGAGACTCACACTGGTTCATTGCTTATCCATAAAATGTTGCAGAAGCTCAGTGCAACAGGACAATGTGGTCCCCAAATGTCACACTTTTTTGATCTTACCATTAGCCAAATTCAATTTGTTCAATATTTTATTATTCAATTTGAAGGAGGAAAAAAATTAACCATTTTCCATATAAAAGGTCTCTTAGTTCTAAATACATTACAATAACTATTCAGAAGTGCAAATACTCTAACAGTCACAGAATTAGGGAAACTTCCCAAAAACTTAAAAAGGCTTTGGATTGGGCTCATAATAAGCATGATTACGCTGAAAAACTTTAACATTTGGTCAAAGTATATTTACTCCTGTCTCTAGAGTCCTTGTCCCTCTGCTTCAGATACATCCCCAATGAGCATTAAATCTCTTTGACATCTTGTACAGAGATTTATGGAGAAAGAAGATTTACAGAGTCAAAACTAAAATGAATTTTTTTAAAAAAATCTCCTAAACTACCAAAATTTAGTCAACAGCAAAATACCTTCTGAGGAGCACAGTTCTTGCCTGTAATAGGATGTAAGCAGACAGGCATTCATATAAAACAAATAAACAAACCTCTATTGAAATACCGTAAGTTAAATAAACAACAGACCTATCTGAAGTGTGAGTAAAGGTATTCAGCCCTAGAAAACAGGGCACTAGATCCTCATTGCCAGCAAAGTCACTTCTGACTTACGCCAACAGGTGACTTGGTTCAAGTTTCAGGGTAAGAAATTTAGGCAAAGATACCCAGCAACACCAGCATCCTCTCACTAATCATACTAGAAGTACTTAAGAAGCTACTTGGACTTGGAGGAAGAATGTGTCTTTGTGGCAATCTGTGGCTAACTGCATAAAGGGGAGAGCAATGCTTTACCCACTAATAAGCATTGAGATTTACTGAAAAGACATGAAATCCATCAGCATGCACACCTACCAGGTCCATGAGAAATCCATCATAACAAATCCCTTGGCTCAGTAAGCAAAGGAAGACTGCTTAAGATGTCTTGTATGTCAATTCAAGGCAGAGTCATGCAGCAGTAAGAGCTGCCCCAGGCTTTGAAGTGTCAGATGTTGCTGAATGATGAATTGGCGGTGACAATATTCTAGCATGGAAGTTTCCTACAAGAAAAGTTTTTGGATATTTATCAGCTTCTTAAGAACAAAACTCCTGCATGGAAAAGCTCCTGCTGTGCTGACCCCTGCTCCTAACTGAAGCAGGAGATGTTCTCCCTCTGGCTCTCCTAGTGGATTCTGCCTCTTTTCTTGGCAGCAGCCACCCGTTTCTGGACCTATGTAACATTTTCCTTTGATGATGTGACGTCTCAGTGATTAATGTCACAACCCAAGCAAGTCCCCCAGGGAGAGCTGGGCAGGAAAAGGTAATGCACATGAATTTCTGTAGTTAAAAATCTCATTTAACTTTGTTTCTATTGCTCACTTCACATATGTGAATCAAAGAACCAAATCGCAATGCTGAATACTTGGGGGTTTGTCTCCTCTATGTCTTCAGTTTCTTTGAGCAAATAACTTCAAGTCCCTGTGCCTTGGTTTTCCTAGCTCTAAACTGACAGTGACAACATGCTTTCCACTAAAAAACCCTTGTAAATCTATTCTGCTATAACAAAAACTTAAGTAATATAACCCCAAAAACTCCTTTAAAAAAAAAAGGCAAACTAACCAAGACCAAAACCTCACTGTAATAAATATGTTTCCATTATATTTACTATTCTTCATTTCTGTTATCTAATTTTTTAAAACAAGAATCATAGCTCAAATAGGGACAATGCAGAATCTGCAGCAGGGCAGTGTGACAACTCTGCAGAAAGCAGAGTGATGGAAATTGTTATCAACTGTAGAAACAGCTGTGAAATCACCAAGCAGCTGGGTAAAACTTATGAAGCAGCAGAGATTTATGTTGCTAAGCTTACTCAACATTCCCTTTCTATATGTGCATGATTATGGAAGATCATTTCAACACTGAAGCAAGAGCTCCTACGTCAGTATGAGAGTAAGTTCATGAGAATAATTTCATATAATGATCAACTTTAAGGGGTTTTTCTAAGTTGTTCAGACCATGCTAACATTTCACTAACACAAATACTTACAGGCACAAACTGCTGCTGTTCTTCTCTAGACAATCCTTGGAATAAGCCTGTGACATAGCTAAAGCATATTTAGCCGATTATTGAAGTTAGCTAATAATAAGGAAGTCTCCTTGCTTATCTCCTTGACTGTGTTCTTGTGCACACTACCTAGCAATTACTTTGACTTTTGGAAAAGTTTGGAGGGAAATGTAGAAAACTCCCCACACTTCAGATAAATAATTTAGATTGCATTAAAACAAACGCAGACCTCAACTGCCACTCATATCACAAGAATGGTTACTTTTGTTTGAAAAGCTCTTCCCAGTGCAATTGTGCTCCCTAAGCCACTCTACCAGCATCATTCTTCAAAAAGATTAATTGCTCTGCCAGTAATTTATTTGTATTTGCCCTTGACTACATACGGTTTATGTAACTTTTTTAAATTAATGTTTTCATCAAAAAACCTGACTGATAGAGCAACTCTTTACTGACCAGATTTCTTCCCTCCTCCTTCTCTCCCTCACCACAAAGCTGAGAAGCAAAACCACATGAAATCTATACATTAAGCTTCCAGTGTTTTAACTCTGAATCATTTCAGTGCGGTGCTCTCTCAGGAGGCTTCCCACATACTGAGTATCTCTGTGCATGTGGAAAAAACTGGTATTTCTCAGCCACTACAATCCTTTCCCCTTTTTTGCATTTTACTCAGAACCAGTGGGATACGTTTAAGTTTTCTGCCTTCAGGCTCTGGACCCGATTCTCTATCTTGCATAATATTTCAGACATCCTTTTTTGCTTACATAAAATTCCAGTAAATCATTATGCCCATGTTTCACACTTGATTTTGCATTGAAGTAACTATGGAGAATGGCGTAAGGAGTCCTTCTGTGCTGAAGGACGGAATTCATTTGAAATTCAACAGACTACAGTAATCCTGAACACAGTCCTGCAGCTCTTCCCCATGTGAACACTCCTGGAAATACAGAACTAGAACTTTGTCTTTACAAGACTCCAGGATCAGGCCCTGAGCTACAGGGGTAGGAGGAGAACCCATTACATCTGGCTGAGCCTCAGAATGCCGTTAAGTTTCCCCCACCAAGTTTTTAGGTAGTACAGTTACCAGATTCTGGCTCTCACACCTTTTTGGGTTTTCAGACGTAGCTGGAGGGTAGGATGGGAGCCAACCAAACACCTCTACAGCCAAACCTTGTTATCTGCAAATTGCAAAACTTTCAAACGCGTCTGTTAAACGCCACGCACACCTAAGGCAAGCCATTGCCTGTCACGCCTATCCCCGAGCACCTATGCAAGAGAGACGGGACGCGAGCAGGGAAGGAAAGCTTTATGCACGCTTTCTGCTTGCTATACAGCCCGGCGGTAAGGCAAAGGCACAACCCCGCGGGGGCACACGCCGATCTGCAAAGCAGGGAGCGCCTTCGGCTGCCAAGACCCCGAAGCTTTTACCGTAGTACTTCATCCCCTGGAACAGCCCCGTGTCGGGCAGGAGGGAGCGGTGCTAGGAACCGTCGGGACCCGCCGGCGGAGCGGAGGGGCTTCCCGGAGTGCCCGGGCAACCCCAGCCCGCCCGCCGGGCGCTGCCGCGGCAGCAGCGGGGCCGCAGCCCCGCGGGCACCGAGAGCCGGGCTGCGGGCGCCGGGCGTGCGGCCCAGCGGCTGCGGGTCCAACCGTGCTGTCCGATGCCCTGCAGAGCCGCGCCGTGCTGAGCTGAGCCGTGCCATGCCGTGGGACGGTCCCCCGACGAGCCGTGCCTCCCAGCTGCCAGGCGGGACTGCGCCGGCTACCGGCCCGCAGCACAGCCTAAGAGGGGGATGCAGCTCGCCGCACAAGGGACTGTACACAAAGTTCTTGGTGAGAGCGAAACAATTAAGGGACCGGAGCAAATTCAGCGACGGGAGCTGCTGCGGGCGGGGCGGCGCGCACCGGGGAGGGTCCCGCTCTGGCCTGGGGGGCCGGCCGGGAGGAAGGCTGACCTAGGGAGGCCGGGCCGGGCAGCCTGGAGGAAGGCTGGCCTAGGGAGGCCGGGCCGGGCCGGGCAGCCTCCGCCCTTGCCCTGCCCTCCGCGGTTCTGCTGCTGCGGGCGCCCACTGCGGAGATGCGCACGCTGGGGACACGCGTGGCTCGGCCGGGCCACGCACCGCGGCGAGGCTCTGCGTCCCACCCTGGCTGTGCCCGCTTACACACGGTGCCCGGGAGAGCATTTTGGAGCCCTCTCTTGCCCTCCTGCTCACCGTCGTGCGGGATGTTGGGCGGCCGAGGCCTCGCTGCCTGCCCGGAGCCCTGCCTGGTGTCCGCAATAGCAGCGCGGGGTGGGGCTGCAAAAGCAGAGGCCACGCTGCAGTCCAGGTGAGCTCCTAGCTGGTGTTCAGCTGCTCCAGAATTACATGAGGAGGAACGTAGTTTTGGGTGACATCACCCTCTACTCTGGTGAGACCTCACCTGGAGCCCTGCGTCCAGCTCTGGAGCCCTCAGCACAAGGAGGACATGGACCTGTTGGAGTGGGGCCAGAGGAGGGCTACAAAAACGATCCGAGGGCTGGAGCCCCTCTGCTAGGAGGCCAGGCTGGGAGAGTTGGGGGTGTTCAGCCTGGAGAGGACAGCTGCGGGGAGACCCGATTGCAGCCTTTCAGTACTTAAAGGGGGCCTATAGGAAAGATGGCAACAATCTTTTTAGCAGGGCCGGTTGTGACAGGACAAGGGGTAATTGTTTTAAACTAAACCAGGGCAGATTTAGACTAGGTATAAGGAAGAAATTCTTTACAATGAGGGTGGTGAAACACTGGAATGGGTTGCCCAGGGACATAGTGGAGGCCCCATCCCTAGAAACATTCAAGGCCAGGTTGGACGGGGCTCTGAGCAACCTGATCTGGTTAAAGGTGTCCCTGCTCACTGCAGGGGGGTGGGACTAGATGACCTCTAGGGGTCCCTTCCAACCCAAAACATTCTATGATTCTATGATAAGGTTTTATGTATCATCTAGAAATATTTTAACTGGCTTTTCTATGCTTTAATCACTCATTTCAGTGGAACATCAAATACTGCAAGAGTTTGGAGTGGATGGGTCCAGGTATGTGTTATTTTTTACCATGATTTCTGTTCTTTTCAGAGGAAAAGCAGACAAATTTTGCTTTTAAGGCTTGTAAAAGGACATGTTTTAATTTTGCGGTTAAGCTTACCCACAGTTTATATTTAAAAAGGCACTATTTTATCAATGATTGATAAAAGAGCACTGCACCAGATGTATTTAATCAGGCACTCTGTCTCTGAAAGCATGTGTGTACTTTTGACTCCCTTTTCCAGGGTGAAATCCTGGCCTCACAGAAATTAATAGTGAAACTTCCATCAACTTCACAGGGGCCAGGATTTTACCCTGTGTATCATTAAGAACTCCCCAGCGATGGAGCTCCTGCCAAGGGTTCATCCAGCCAAATCAGCCAAGGGGTTCTGGAAGAGCTCCACAGCTTTATACAAGAAACTGGCATTTTTTCCCCATCTGCTAGTGCTCCCTCCAAATACATCGGCATTTCAGGAGAAATGACAAGGCAAACCAGATCTGAGGAAAACTGTCATTAGAGAGGATCTCTTGGGCCATTAAGTCCAGTCCTTCCTAATACAGGCAGCTGTGCCAGGTAATATCTTTATTAAACTTGCTGAGTTCTGCCTCAAACCAAATGGGTTTCCTACTCCTCCTGTTGGAAGGCTATGAGCCTATTCTGCAGGTCTCCAGGAACCTCAGTCTTGTTTCTAGCTGCATGTATTCATAGGCAATTATACACAGATAAACAAGCCTTTGGCTGAAATAGATCTTCTTTCTTTTGGCAATTAACCCTCTAATATCCTGAGAGGTAAAAATCAGACTCTCTCTGTCTTATTTTCAATCATTTTTTTCAGATGTGGCCTTCCCAGCATTCTGCATGGAAGTGCAAGTATTTTCCTGTCTCTACCAGAAATACTAATATTTCATAATTATCCTCCAATGGTTCAGTATATCTAGATTTTTCTCCAGTACCAGTTCTATCTATCACTTCATATCAGAAATTCTTGTTCTTAGCACATATGTGCATGACCGAAATTTCACCCCATGCCTATTACATCAATTCTCTCTAGTCCTTCCAGTGTAGTATTTGGTCCTCCTGTGTTGATAGAGAACCTCCCTCCCATGGTTACACCATTGACAGCTTCACTAGTACATTCTTACTTTTCCGTGCCAAGTTTATTACTGAAAGTATTACATAAAATAAGTCCCATTACTGATTTTTGAGGTACTCTGAAGAGCACATAAACAAGCATTGAAGCTGGGCTTAGAATTCACATGTTTCTGTACAAATAAATGCCTTAACAATAGGCTAGAAAGTCACACTCCCTTCTAGACTGAGTGCAGTCGTAACTCCTTTTTGTGAAGCAGAAAAGCTGCGATGGAATGGGATGGGAATGACGTCTCCTTCTAGCGCTGGGAGATGAGTGGGGTCTCCCCTAGAAGGGTGGATTAGCAGCCCTCAGGCCCTTCAGGGTCCAATACAACTTGGGAAACACCACTCTGGCCTTTTAAAAAAGGGATGGCTGACTACCTCTGCCTTTTAAGGTCCTGCTGTGTTCTGAGCATGACTCTCCAAGGATATAAGGAAAGAAGCACCAAACATACCCGAACCAGCACGTTTGGCACCTGCAGAAATTCAGTGCAAACAGCTGAGGAAACTTCAGGACTGAACAACAGCTGCAGAGAGGGGTTACAGGTTCACAATTTTGGACTGCCATGCTTAAAGGCTACATAGCTCTCTTAGGACTTGCTTTAAATGACAAAATCTCCTCCCTGTGGCCTTAACACAGCTGCTTCGGTGGAGGTGCAGCCCCATCGGCTGGGACAATAAGCAAGAAGCCTGTGTGATTCTGGAACCCATGCAGCCTACTGAGAGAGCAGAGTTTTACTCCTAAATTGAGCAATGCTGTTGCTCTGCCTAAGACACACTTGCAATACTTCATGGCTTTCTTTGAGTTTCTAACAGTCTCCTGGGCCTTAACTGCACAGCAAACTGTGACTCATTAATCTGGCAAAGTACAACCATTGTGGGCTCCCTATTCAATTAGTTTTTCTTGCCTTTTCCCTAACCCTCCACTGAATTTTCCTTTTATTTCATCCCTAAGCCCACACATGGACACAACACACCAGTTGATTACATTTACTGGAACTTTTAGAAAGCACTCTTTCAACATGTTTAATGTGTTGTAAATTGTCCTTATGATGTCAGGCAGTGTATGTGTTTTGTGATGGGGAATGGAGTCCTTAACAAAGCTAGTTAAACCAGAGAACCAAATCATTTTACATAAAATGCTGTAGCTCCCCTCTCATTAAAACAGTTTACAGCACAAGAGGGCTCAGCCCTGTTGGTTGATAGTTCTGCAAACCACCTGCTCTCTGTGCAGTCAGGCTCATGAAATGGATGTGCTTGTAACGACAGTGAGAAACCCCATTGGTGACTAGGAATATGGAAAGGAATTTTCTTTGAACTCCATTATATCCTACCAATACTTTGGTCAATACAATTATCCTGCTGTGCATTTTAACTTTGTTATTGCCCTACTCCACTTTCACTTAATCTTCCTGCAGTGCTGAAGAAGACAAGACATCTGGAACTGAAAACAATTATTCTTATCTCCTACTGCTTTCATAATTACGAAGTTCACATTTGAAGAGCTGCATTCTTTATGCGGACATGTGCTTTTAATAAACAGGGATGCGCCATGCCACCAGAAGCCAAATCCTGAATCTTGCAGAAGTCGGTTACAGAGCCTCTCGATCTGTAGCCAACATGGCAGCTTTCTGGCTGAGCTAGGAGGAAGCCTGCTAGATAAACACAAGACACTGTAATTTCACCATAACAGTGCTTTTCGTTAGAGACTATTGCAGCAGGATCCAGCAGACTCAGTTGAGATTTAAGTCAGGGTAGGAATGAACTCTTCCCATGGCTCTGCAGAGGGGTTTTCTCATTTTTCCACCTGCACTGACTACCCCAAAGAATTTACAGGGCACAAAGGCATGAAGGGAAATGCAAACAAGGAGCTGAAAAAGCAAATCATCTAAGCTCACCTAGCAGATGATGTAAAGACACATTTTGTATCTTGCTTCCCTGCTCTGCCAGTAGATGCGGCCTTTATGCACTCACTGTTCCCACTTCAGATGGTCAGTCTAAGGAATATGGAGCATTTCAGCCAGTTGTAATTGGCTCTCCAGCAGTAGAAAGAAAATTATGAGCTTTCAGCTAACCTACACAGGCCATGGGTTGAATTGCTTCCTTTAAAACAAGCTTCTCTGTAGGCTCTAGACAGCTTGGGAAAATTGATGAGAAGGGAAAGAAAGAGTTATGGGGAAATTACCACTTGCCAATGGTGTTCAATGGCTGTTGATGCACAGATATATAGGTTTATGGTCAGAAGAAGCCTTCAGATGATTTTAGCTGACATCCTGCATAACATAAAGCATTCAATTTTACATTCAGTTCAAGATCTGTACTATAAAACCAGAATTCTCTGTTCATCTGAAGTGTATTTTTCAGAAAACCACCCAATCAAGAGATGGAGAATTTGTCTTGCCAGTTCATTCAAGTGTTACTACCTTCACTGTTAAAAACCTATGGTTTATTTCTAATTTTTCTAATTTCTTTATGGTAATTTTAAATCTTTTGGCTTTTACCCTGTCTGATGAGTCTTTCTTCATCCTATTCCACTACAGCCCTTGGGACTGAATTTATACACAGGATCTATCTAAAATACTGCATATAGCTAAAATACCCAGATTTTCTCCTACGTAATAGATGACTTCTGTGAAATTAACAGTAAGTCAAGTGTCTGACCTAAAGGGTACTGAAGAAAGAAAAGAAAGAATTATTGCAGTGAGACCAGTTCTCGCTATTCCCACGAAAGAGAGGTTTCCACATATATATCATCTGCTTTAGCATCACATGCTAAAGGAAATGTTTAGAAATATTTCTACATCCATGTAAACAGGTTAGGAAACTAGAGGGTGTGGTAGTGATAACCATTTGCTGAATCAAGTAAAGACCTAAATAGCCTTGCTTATCTTTTGAGTGAGTAATTTTAGGTCATGCAGATTCTAGTGCAATCCCTTATTTCCTACAGCGAAGTTTTAAGATGACCCCTCTTTCCTCCAGGCCAGGTAAATAGGTTGCACCTCACATTCACCAGTTTCTTTGCACTGGGAGTGCGTTACTTTCCAGAAAAGCTGTGGCTAAAAGGTGTGAATCAAAAGTAAACATGGCCAAATGAAAGAGATGGGTCCTGACACAAGGAGTCCAGCATATTAAAACTCTTTACCAAAGATAAAAGATACTTGACATTAGAAGGCAGGAGATCAGAACTCCAGTTATTCTCAGAATCCTCTTCTATTTGGGTGGAGCCTCTGTTGAAACTAGATACTCAATACAGATATACCATAGTTTGGGCTTAAATTCAACTCTGAAGAAGGCCAATACATGCTCCAGTGTTTAATGGCCACTTAAAACCTTTTCTGACATCTCAAACAGTGCATGTCTTATGCTAGTTCTTTGCAAAAGAGACGACTGTCACTCTGGGTGCTCCTTTCAGCCTATATACTTAGGCAGGAATATAAAATATATAAAATATATAAAATATATAAAATATATAAAATATATAAAATATATAAATATCTCAGTGTGGCAGAAAGTCTAGATTTTCCATATTCTAAGAGTGCTGAAAAAACAGATTTCCCTTTGACTCACACAGGAGAGGAGAATATAGACTGCCTTACACATGCCTGTCTGTGGTGAGAGATGCTATTGTTGCTTTTCATCTTTCTGGATGAAGAACATGCTTCTTGCAAGCTGAAAAAGTCATGAAACAATTTGTAAGAAAGGCTTTTACATAATGCAGTCAATAACACAGTAGCAGAAGATTATAATTGGTTTGGCTGTGTATAATAGAAGTATGAATGTGCATACTGTATAAATGGTGTAAGGACTATTCAGCACTTCTGCAAAGTTTTTGGAATGCACCAAGTAAAATGGAATGACAGCATATAAATGTCTGCACAGCGGTTGAATCCATCAAAATCCCACATCTTTAGTTCATCTTCAAGAATTTCTCAAAGTGCACCAGTGCCACACAGAGACAGATGCAGGAAAACACAATATAGCTGGTAGCACTCTCTCACATATGGGTACCCATATCCAAAACAAACACTGAAAATCATCTGGGGCCTGAAAACATCAACATAGTATTCACTGCTGTTTTCATTTCTGGCCACATATGATTTCCTGATGGAGGAGTTTCCAGTTCACTGGTCTGATTCCACACCATAGAATTCAATGGATTACTTGGCACTGATTTCAATAGCAGAAAGGTTAGGTGCTAGGGTGGAATTAATACAGATTATTTCCATTCTAAAAAACAGGTGGGCAATTTAGGTGCATTAATCCCATCGATAGTCCAGATCAGCAAGTTTCCTTGAGGTATCGTTTCCCACTGAAAGCAGCAGCAGCTTAATACCTAAGAAATACTAAGTATGTGGGTCAAGTTGTGGGCACTTTTGAAACTCCCCCTCATTGCCCTAGAATAGTAACCCTCTATTTTCATTCAGTTAGTATTTAGGTCCCTGATCCACGTGTGGGACTGGATCGTGCTGTATCTAGGCTGCCTTTGGTAGCTGCGCTCAACCTTGGGTTCATGTTCCCAGAACCAGCTGCCCTGGAGCAGTTGCTCTCCCACTGTCTGTTGGGGCAGAGCTCTAAGAAGTTTGTCCCTGCTGTGCCTGAACTCACCCCAGACTACAGCCACACTATCTAGTAGTGCAGCTATCAAAGGGTTTGGGTTCAAAGTTTAGCTTCTATCCATAAGCTAAGGGCAATACATGGACATGCAAGTGATAAATAATAACACTTATATAAACATACATGAAAACAGAAAAGAAAGTCTCCTTTCAGAACTGTTTGTGCTTTCTTAGTAATAACCACTCCTTATTTACCAAGAAAAAAGGTCACACAGTAATGCCTTTTTTGAAAGTTTTGGTCCCTAGAGTAGCCTTGTGAGATAAATCTCTCTTTTTCCATGAAAGTGCTGGGGGGAGGAAGGAGTGGCCAGGCAGCTGTAGCCAACTTACAACTCTGATGCCATGTAGACAACCATATAATGCAAAACATTTACCGTAAAACAATAGGCAACGTTGAGCTGTGATCACTTTAGTCCTTTTGCGCAAACAAGGCTCCTTAAGAGATCATTTCATCTCACAGGCTCATTTACAGGCATGTGTCCATGCTGTATGTTAAACATTAACCTTTGACTCACAACTCCTCCTTTTTCATACTGGGTGAAAGTCTCCTCTCTACAAAAAAGAGCCACAAGCTCTTTCAGTCTCACGTGAGCCCTGTTTAGAGCATGAATGGGATTTAAAAGTGAGATAGAAATCTGATAAAATTGCTGCAAAACTACTGTTTAAAGAAATATTTCTGCAAGATGAACTAAATCAGTCTCACTTACAGACCACCGCCTCATGTACCATTTTAAAGACCAGACCCTCAGCTGGGTGAGCAGCACAGCTCCACCGAAGTCAGCTTAGCTCAGCCAAGAATCTACTCGTAAGGGTTCAGCCGTAAGAAATGTGTTTTCACTGTGTTTTGGAGAACCAGCTGAGCTGACTGAAAGCACACTATTGTAATTCACAAAGAACGCAAATAAGCCAAAATATTTTATATGTACTGTATAAATGTTAATGATAAAAGGTCTTAATACATGTAAGCATACTACAAAAATAAAACAAAAGAACTGGGATGTTTCCCTAGCAGTTTCACTGGGGAGGCGAGAGCAGGTGATGTATGAGCAGAGACTTTCCACCGTTAGTGGCTTTATTTTAGAAAGATGCAACAGGTCAATTTCTGGCATCAAATTTACATGCGGGGGGGGAGGATCGTGAGATACCATCCTGCCTTCTGCCACAACTCGCTCTCCAAAAGTTTTCTGGGCTATGCGAGGATGACACTCAGCCTGTACGTCCAAGCCAGAGTCAGCCAGAAAACCTCATGCTCTACTTGCAAACCAATTGACTGGAACTGGAAGGGACAGCTGACATAAGTGAACTCTTTGTCAAAGAAGTCAGCCACTTGGCAGGGAAGTTAGAAAAAGCTACATTTTGCCAGCCTTGCAAGAGGTTACCACGAAGTACATTGGGCTAGTGCTGTCAGGCAGGCTCTTTGTCAGTCAGTAGGTTTGATCACGTCCCATAGCTCAGAGCTGCTTTTGTTTTATTCTGAAGACGCAGCATTCAGCAGGAAAATCTCACAGGAATTAGAAGAATAAAGCTGTAATGAAAACAGATTTACAACTGGAGGGAGAAAAGCTGCCCTAGCCACTTACATTCTGATGACCTGAATGCTCTGGCTGTCATTCAGCAGGAGACTCACTAAGGTGTGGGGACACACCTGCCCGGGAGCTCAGCCCGGTGACAAAGCTTTCTGTCCCCTTCCCCCCTGCCCACTCCTGCCCTCCGTGGGCCGGAGCCTGCTGTCCTCTCCACCAGGCTGGCGGGGTCTCGGTGGGTCTGTGCATGTGCCGAACACACCTACCAGCCACCAGCACCGCGTTCATGTGTTCACTGCATATTCTGACATGAGCAAGTCCATCAAGGGAAACTGCTTGTTAAAATGTGAAGGTACATACACAGAAATACACGTGCCCACTGAGACTGTGAGGCTGTGTCCTTGGGGAAGACCCAAAGGAAAGGCCCTGACCAACACCCCAACAGAACCGGGCCCCGCTCTGGCACCGGCCAGATGACACCCACGTTTAAAGCCGTCTCCCCCACGTACCACCGAGAAACCGAGACCTTCTCACGAAACCGGAAAGAGCACGGGGGAAGCGTGCCCGCGCGGAGGTGCGCCCGCGAACGTGCCGGCGGGGTCCCACCGGTACAAACCCCCGCCCCACACGGCAGCAGGCAGCGGCCCGCGGGCGCACGCCCCCGGGACGGCCTCGGCCGCCCCCGGCCCTGTCATGGCGGCGCGGCGGCCCCGGGGCGCGGCGGGGAGGGGCGGCGGCGGCGGCCATTGGGCGGGCCCGGCCCGGTACTGCCCCGCGCCCGGCCGCCGCCTCCTGCCGGCGCGGAGAATGGAGGAGGCGCTGCCGCCGCGGGGCTTCTCCGAGGAGCGGTTTCGGGCCGCCTGCCGGGAGCTGGACCAGCCGGCGCCAGCCGCGCGGGGGCCCTGGCAGCTCCTGGTGGAGAGCATGGGCGTGAGGATCTACCGGCTGTACGACGAGGTGGGAGCCGTCGGGCCGGCGTGAGGACGGGGCGGGGCGCGGCCGCAGCGGCCCGGGGCGGGCTGGGGGCGCATGGCTGGCGGGGCAGGGGAGCTCCCCGTCCAGAGCCGCCGGCTCCCCGCGCAGGCCGGGCTGAGCGCCGTTGCCCGTCCAGGCGCTGCCGGCCTCGGCTCAGTTTCTGCAGGCTCCCAGAAAGCAGCTTTCAGGGTAATGCTATTAACTGCTGATGGAGAAAGCTGCTCTGCTGCAGTCAACCAAGTGCTGGGGAAGCCTGCAAACCGTGCGGCTCTTAGAGCTCGTTAACAGCCGGGGGCCGGAGGCGGCCCCGCAGGAACGCGCTCCCGGCGGCGGGAGCAGCCGTGGCTCTAACGCGGGGGCTGCTCTGCGTGTCCCGCGTCTCCCCCGAGCCCCCTCCGAGGGCCGTGTGTGGCGGAGGAGGGACCTGGCCCCGAGCACTCCCCGTGTTAGAGCGTCCTCCTGACCTGCAGACTCCCGCTTCTCCCTCTCTCCCAAATCCCTTCAAACTGATTTTCCACCTTCCTCCCTCTAAACCCAGGAGGTAGTTCAGAAAGGGTTGGAATTAAATTCCCCCCTTTTGGGGGGGAATTACTTTTCTTAAGAAATTCGAAAGTTTAGGCTTCCAGAGCTGACTTGTGGTTAACACAGTGAATGTTTCCATTCTGCTGCAGATTTATGATTTAATAATGACTTTGGAATCCTTATAAACACCCTGTTTCTTTAATTGTGTGATCACAGTTGCCTCTCAACTCATTATAAACCTGGACTTCGTGCTGTGCTTTGCACAAAGATTTTGTATTTTTATTCCAAAAAAATAATTTTGGGTACAGTCATGTTAGGAAAAAATAGCAGGTAAAGCAAACGTACAGCTCTGTGTGAAAGGCAAGACAGGGTAAGGAATTTATTTTTTTTTAAAAAGTCCCTTCATACACCTGGGATTTGTTTCGATGGTAAATAGTCCCCGTTTACAGCATGGGCATGGTAACTGGCAATAGCAAGACAAGCTGTTGGGTCCCAGCTCAATTTCAGGTGTGATACTTTCCAAATTCATTTTTCTTGTGAAAATAAAAATGTTGATGGCTTTTACAAAGATGACATGAGCACATGGGGCTGCACAGGTGCTGAACAGTTCAGGTTTGAAGCTAGGGATTGATGCTTCAGTGAAGCCCCAGTGAGGATGAGTAGCTTAAGCTTCTTGGTCCTGTTATTACCGTCTGGTACATAAAATCTTCATCTTCTAGGGTTGATATGTGAAGGGGAGGGGAAGAAGAAAGATCAACCATTCACTAACAGAATGTTGTATAATCCTTCCCTCCTTTTCCTTGGGAATGCTTGAATTTGACTCCTACACTGTATATTCAAAATACTCTCATTGTTTTAATTTAGTCCTGAACCAGTACTAACAATAGAACAGGCATTGCTCTATAGGCACAGATGAAGTTTCCATATGTTGAGAGAAACATTAAAAGCATTAACCTAGGAGATATCCTGCACGCCACCCCTTCGGTGCAGCGTCTGCTTTCAGAAAGAAAATACCTGATAAATATTCAAGGCAGATACAGTAGTGCATTGTATATAAGCACAAACATTATAAAGCATTCTTGTATCGCAGCCTGAAGTATAAGCATACCTGACTTGCTGGAAAGCTTATTGCAGGTCGTGGAGTACTTGGTAACCTCCTGGAAATGGCTGACATTCTTAAACACATCACATAGGGTCTGGAGACCTTGCCACAACAATTGAATGCTTCTGGTAAGCTCCCGTGTGGGCAGGATTTAGTCCACACTGACCACTGGAGATGGAAAGGGGTGGGTGTGTGTGAAGAAACATGCTCCCTTTGGAGCTGCTTATGAAGTAAAAGGGTATGGGTGTAAGGGAAGGAACAGCCGTTGTGCCGGGCAGGTCAGCCTGTCTGGACTTAAACTTTCATGCATAGATCAAAAAGTCGGGAGGTTAAAGACTGAATCTTGCATTGTTTTTTGAACACTTGCTTTCACAGCTCTTGAGCAAGTTCGTAGTATGTGCCCCACCTAACTTCCTTCAGCTGTTCTCCCTGCTGCAGAGTACTTCCCTTTCCTGTGTGACTTTTCCTCTCCCTACTGTGTTTCCACAGCAATCAGGACTTTATGAGTATAAAATCTTCGGTGGTCTTGCTGACTGTCCGCCAAAACTGTGTGTGGATGTCTACATGGATTTAGATTTCAGAAAACAATGGGATCAGTATGTTAAAGGTAAGCTCATCTAGGCAGTTTAAATGTCCACATTGACTCTTCCCATTAAAACTTTGTTCAAAGGTATTATGAAGTTGCTGCACTGAAGACATTCAGCCAGACTTAAATATCTTTTGGGATATGGTTGCACTCTGCAAACGCACAAGTAAACACTGACATGGAACAGCTAACATCTAATCACCATGTAGCTTCCTTCTGGAATGAATTCTTTCCATGTTGGTTAAAGCACGTAATTGACTTTGCTTGTTATGCTGGAGCACCTTGAAGCTTCTAGTTGTTGTAATTCCTAGGTTATGTTTCAGTAGGTATTCTGGGGAGAAATGGAGACAGCACCTTTTGTGCATCTTTGCATGTTGCAGCAGAGCGGTGCAATACCTTGCACCAGTTGGATGCATGATGGAATGGCTTTTCCTGAAAGCATTGGCTGTTCTTGGCACCTTTTACAATCAGAAATGGGTGTATTGAGAGAACAGTTGGTGACTTCGGGCTTTTACAGAGAAAGGAATAACTAATTTAGTTGTGTTTGTTTAATATTGGCTTTGAAAAAGGGAGTTGAAGTTAAAACATCTTAAGTCAGTGGTGACAAGGCAAGGATTCAGCCGATATATGCATCCAGTAATCCATTTATTTTAACAAAGCCTATGCTTAAAATCAGTTCAGGCCAATAAAACTGAAACATGGTCAGAGTGTTTTGCTGAACAAAGAGCAGTGTTAAAAGAATTGTTAAACGTTGTGCTTGTTAAGTCTACGACAGCTCTGTGGTGAACGATTACTGGTAATGCCTTTGGCTGTATTAGTGCAGAGAACCACATACTTGACTCGTGTCAGTACTTGGTCAAGCTTAGGAAGCTATGTCTTCATTATAAGTGTCAATTTTGTCAAAACGGGCAATAGATTTCTTGTAGGAAAGGCCACTTTGCCATTAATGAAACAGAGCTGGAGTGGGACTCAACATTTTATCATACTGGATGTAGAAATACTATGTTATCTTAAGTTATTTCAGAAGTATTTGATTTAATTGCATTTAGGAGAACTGAATCCTCCTTAAACAAACGCTTTTTTTTTTAATGCCTTCTTAGAGAAAAGAAAGGAAGCAGTTGGGGGAAGCTACACTCTTAAACTAAAAACTAGATAATGCTGCAGACCTGGCATTTATATCCTTGCTGACCATGATATGTTCATCTGTGAATTTATACTTGTACTTCAAGTCCAGTGTTTCACAGAAGTTAACTCTTGAAGGGCATAAACACAATGTTAACATTTTCTTTTTAGCTTAAAAATTGGCACAAGCCCACCCATTCTTTAGAACTGTACATACGAAACAGTGCTAGTCAACATTTTCAATGTAAACTACATAAGCTTGTTTTTTTTCTCCTTTCACATTTAGGGAGAAAAAACAGAGAACTTCCATTCAGAGCCTTCTTGCTATTTGTTTTACTGTTTGTATTCATTGTTGCTCTTATGGCTATGCAATATGGCAGTCCAAAGAAGAGTTCTCTACTGAACTGCTGGCTGGCATTGAAATAAAAATGTGACCAGAGTAGAAGTAGCTGCCTTTTTAGTTGAAAAGGTAACTGCTCCTGCACTAAGCATAGGAGGAGCTAATCTCTATCCTCTAGTTCTGTTCAGCAAAACTCTTCATGAAGGCCTGACTGGAGGCAGGTATGGACAAGATTCCTGGGAGTACTTCAGAGGGTTATGCTTTGATCTGTTCTTGCCAGGGGTTTGCCTGAGGCCTCAGAAGTGTTGGTATCAGTCTGCTGCTGTTGCATGGCTGTTTGTACCCTGGCTATTTCCAAAGCAGGCTCCTGGATATCTACAAGATGTGGACATCCTGAAGCCTGGTCTGTGCTGCAGCTGTAAATTCAGCAGGAAAGCTGTAACTAAACTGTAGAGTAGTGACTGCGGTACCATGTGCTTCTGGGGCATGATACAAAATGGCTTGGCCTGAGCAATATTGAAACTTGCTACACCATCCTGATTGAGATCATACTTCCCAACAATTTAACAGTCATAACTGACTGCTAAAGCAGCAAATGCAGCTGGGCCTATTATGAATAAAATGGACTTGTGATCTATTGTAGTAATGCAAAGTGAAATCTGATTACTGATTACAATGCACTGTATTCTGCTTTGATCAGAAGCTGTTCACTAGCATTGACAGACAAGCAAATACAGGTGGGACATGGCTTACCTATGGTGTGTTTTTTCTGTGTTTGCAAAGATACAAAGGTAGATCAGTTAGTAGCTAAAAATTGCACTGAGGTCTTTAAAGCAGTGTCTTAATCCCTTTGAAAAAGGGAAACTGCAGTTAGAAGTGCAAGTAAAGGTAATAAACCAATGCTCCAGTGACCTCTGGTGGATAGCATAATGTTGTAGCTTCTTACAATGCTGGGAGTATTGTGCATCCAGTGCTGCTCCAACCTGGAGAAGAGGGGAAGCTGGTTTTGTGGGTGACAGCTGATTTGGAGGGCATATGAACAGAAGCCTAGTTTGGAACATGTTATCTAGGGAAAGAATCCCCCATCTGTGGCACTGTTCTTGCCTTAGCAATGAGATTATCAGTCTGTTCCAGCCTGGTTTTCAAAACTGCTGAAAGTGATGTGGCAGACTGTGGCATTAGCTCTGAAGGATATGTAGCACCTCGGTCTGCTCTAAAGCAGGAAAAGGCCACTCTGGCTGTTCATGTGAACCACTTTTCTGGATTTTAACTGCACCTGTGTAATGACCGGTCCCTGAGCAGATGGGAACTCACCCTGGCTCAGCCCTATGGCTTGTTAGGTCCATTACCCTGATAATAGCAGTTACTGCCTCAAGGGAAGAAGCCACACAGTAGACAGTTTTTCAAACTCAGTTGTGTAGTTAGATTTGAACGAATTTTTCTCCTTCATGCCACACTACTCTGACTGAGTCACTGCTATGTTTTAGGGACTATTCTTAGATTTTTTTTTTCTCCTATTCAGCTGCCTTCTGATTGAGTTTCCAGGCAGAGTGAAGGTAGTGTAATGAAGGTTCATACAGTACTCAAGCTTCTTGTTCACTGTTGCCTGTATATACTGCTGTGAAATTCCTAGCAGCTTTTCCAAACTTCATTAATCCCTCATGTAAGACCCCTTCAGGTATTAGAGAGCATACTTGTCCTAGTTCCGTGTTAACTCAGAGTCATTTACAAGGATAATGACATGCTTGTGAAAAAGCATACTGTACTTGTGGCTCAGAATTATACAGAATATGCATAGGCGAGGAAGAAGCTTTGAGATGGAAAGGCTTTGAATGAGCTGACTGGAAAAGAATTTGACTCTGCCTCCCCCCAGAATTGTTCTGGTTTGGGGTTTTTGGGGGGTTGTGGGTTTTTTTGTATTAATGAATTCAATAGCAGCAGAAAAACAGGCCACCTATTTTTGCGTATTTGGTTCCTGAACAACCCTGCTACAGACCATTTTTTAATGTAGTCTTCTACTGCTACAACTTTATATACATTATCAATTTCGACATGAGGGTTGCATGTAAAATGCGTTCATGTCAAAAATCTGAGCAGTTCTTGATGCTATGTATATGTTCTGTTGCAGTAGAGATTAAAAATATCTAACAATCTTCCTTTTTCAACTGTAGAACTGTATGAGAAAACATATAAAGGTGAAAAAGTAATCTACTGGGAAGTGAAGTACCCTTTTCCTCTCTCCAACAGAGATGTATCCTTTCAAGCATTTTGCTCCTCTTGCAGTTTTTGTCACTTGGTCATCCAGGGATCCAAACAATGTGCTGATTTGACTGCTCTGCTGCACTTGTTCTAAGATCTTGCAGTCCTCATGTTACATGAATACGTATAGCATGAAGAAGAGTGTGGGTGCCTCTTCCCACACACATCTAAAGCTCACATTGCTGAATTATTACTCTGCAGGATTGAATCCTGTAGAGGCATAAGAAATAACTTGAAGGGGCTGGTATTTGTAATGGAATTCTCTTGTCAATTCATCATATGTCAAACTGACACTGTTTTGACATGCCTCCTCAACTTGGAATACAGTATGTCTATGTTCGTGAATGTCGAGAGATGGATATTGATGGGCGGAAGATCTGGGTTGTTTTAGCTCAAAGTGTGTCTGTTCCTCAGTGCCCTGAAAAGCCTGGTATTATCAGAGTCAAAAGCTATAAACAAAGTCTGGCAATTGAAAGTGATGGCAAGACTGGATCTAAAGGTAAGAGGTCAAGAAAGTGTGATCACAAGTCATGTAGCCAAAGAATGTATATATTAGCAAAATGCACAAAGAGGGAGACTAGAAATGTTAAGCTAAAACCAGTTCCTATAAAGTAGATGTACTGAGCACTAGGAATACTTTAAAATGAATGAAACTTTTGGAAACATCCGGTGCAGTGTGCTACTGTTAAGAATCTTTTATTTAACAGTTGGGCTGGGTAGTTAAGAATAGACTACTGACCACTTTGTTCTGTGCCCCCAGTCCACCCCTCTCTCCCAGCCCACACTTTTCATGCCAGCCAGCTCAGTTGGGTAGAGTCTGATGCTAGCTGCAATCTGGTTAAGTTGGCAATGATGTAAGTGCAATGTTTGACAGATTTCTAGATTAAAGGGTTTGCCTAGAGATTGACTCCTGTATGAAATTAGTCCTTTAAAGACCACCTTATTTTAGAAGACAGGCTGCCTAAAATGGTTTGCAATAGTCTAAGTTAATATTATGGCATGCTTAGCTTCCCAGAGCTTAACTGGGAATGGCTATACTTCACATTCCACTTCAGTACAAATTGACCTTTTTGTGAAGAATTTAGAGCAGTACTTGGTGATTCAGTCATGCACACTGATGGCTTCTGTTGTATGCTGTTAGAGCTAATACTCAGACCATGGCTGGATAACTTTGTGGTAACTTCTCTCTCATCTCTAGTCTATATGTACTATTTTGATAATCCTGGTGGCATGATACCATCATGGCTGGTCAATTGGGCTGCCAAGGTAAGTAAAGGTTGACAGCACAACTGTCTTTGGCTAATCTGTTTCAAACAATGTATTCACTGCATCCATACCTGTCTTTTGCATGTTGGGTAGAATTATTTTTCTCTGAAGCAGATGTATCAACCTTTCTAGCTCATGCAGTCCCTTTTTTAGAGTCTCGCTATTGTCTGCTCTCATGGCAGTTGTCTTAATTTTTTTATTCGTATCAAATTCCTTTGGTTAGTCAACCAGGCAGATAAATCTGTGCAACAAAACCAACAAATCCATATTCCAGAGCATATGTGAATAGCCTTAACACAAGCAAACTTCAGTAGTGCAGTCTGTTCATGAAAGATTAAAGGAATGGTCTGCTGCTTGTACAAGGTCTTAGAATTGTCCTGTATTTGTTTGAAGTCCTTGATCTATATAGTGGGAATTCTCATCTGGCTTATAGTTTTTTCCTGATTACATGATGCAAGAATGACTTTTCCACTTTTCTCTTTTCAGAGTGGTGTGCCTGCTTTCTTGAAGGATATGCAAAAAGCTTGCCGTAATTATTCTAAGAGCACATAGGTCAAAGCTGATCTGAATTGTTTAACATTTACAGGAGTGGCTGTTATATATTACACTGGATAAAATCTACCTCTAATATTGGAAATTACTTTATTTTAGTTGGTTTATGACTTTAATTTTATTAGATCTTTGTTTCCATCTCCATCTGCAGAGCTAGCCACTGACAAGGTAACACCAACATCAGCTGCATCCTTTTGAAAGTACTTAAGTTTAGCCTTGTCCCCCATGCTTTGCTTAGACTGATTGTCATGTCAGCCAGAGGAGTTCTGTTGAGTGAAATATTACCTCCTCAGACAAGAGACAACGATCTTGCTAGGAAAAATGTCTGAACTTGCACTGAAAATTCTCTGCATGCCTGGGTCTGCCTTTGTGGCCTTGCAGGGTGGCTTCCTACTGAAATTGAATAATGGAACTTGCATTGCTTAGGAGGAAACACTTTTGCTACCCAAGTTTGTCTGCCTGCTATAAACTTAAAAAATGCTGAGGACATACAGGTAAGAAGTCTGTGGTAGGAACTGGAACTCTGCATTACTAAGCTTCCTTATGATGGCTTTAAGTCCAGATATAAAAGGACTTGTGCCTAAAGCCTTGCATTCACATCTCAATACCCCTGTATGAAAAGTAAAAACCATTAGCTGTGTCCAGCTAGAAAAAAAGGAGGAGTTGGCTTCCATGTCTGATTTAAAGAGAACAAGTAATATCTTCAGCGTTGGTAGCCTTCTCTATAAAGCAGCTTGGATACCAACTTTAAATCAGAAGTAATTTTGAACTGAATGCCTGCAACTGAATGAACTTGATGTGAAACTTGGTCTTGCTTGCATTTTTAAATTTCATGCTGATGTGAAGAATGAAGCTGTAATTTTGGATGGTAACCCACTAAAAGCACAACTGAGCAGGAAATTAAATATCCAGCATCTTTGCAGGGTGAGGGGAGGATGGAGTTGTGTAAAAGGTGAGAGGGCCTCAATCTCAGGGATTTAAAATATTCTGCATCATTACTAAATCTAATCCTGTTACTGAAAAAATGTTGTAATAGGGTAGCTTTGTCTTGTTAAAAAATAAATGGATGAAGTGGTTGCCTTTATACTTTGTGTAAATGTTTGTTTCCAATAAATCATTATTCTGTCCAAGCAGTGCTCTCGTTCTGTCTCATGTTTAAGAGTGGCCATGCTGGGCAGGTCACAAATGGCAGGCTGATGCCATGGGTTGTTTTAAACACTTTTGAAAGAATAACTTGGATTCATGAGAACTAAGTAGGATTCCATGTGTTCTGAAGAGCTTGTTGCCAGCAGTTTAGACATTTTTCAAGTGTCTCTGACCTAGAGACCATTACTGCACTTAGTATTAGAGTGCCAGACAACTTTCAATCCATATTAAATATAGCTGTCACTTTTTTTTTTCCCCAGAAGAACAGGCATCAAGAGAGAATAGTTCTGAAGCATAGTTCTCTTTTAACTTTCCATAATTTTTGTACATGTGCACTTGCTGGAACTGGAAGCCAAACTTTTATTTATGTGTACTGAAAATTATTTATCTCCATGATACCAAGAATATGATGGTGTTTTACCCGAGTAGATCAATTCTCAAATCTCTTTTATTGACAGTGTTTAAAAAAAATTACCTTGAGAATTCAAAAAGCATTTTAGCAGCGTGCTAACTATGTAGGAATTCAAATGTCAGAAACAATCACAAGAATACCAGAGTTGCTTTTGAACAGATTGTGGATACAAGTTATGTCTTGCAGCAAAGGTGGGACTAGGTAGATTGTTCAAAAAGAAAAGCAAAATAAACTGTTCTAGACTTGATATAACAGAATTTTAAAAGTGACTAGCTGAGGAGGAATCTTCATGCAACAATGATGCAAACTAATTGATTTCCAATTCCTTCTGAACAAAACTGACCTCTCTACCTCAGTAGTACAAAACCTATCTGTAATTGTAACCTACTTAAACCTTAGAGTTTCAAGGTTTAGAAGAAATGTGTACCTAGTGAGCTGAGTATGTGCACAGAGATGAGTCATGTACAGATGAGGTAATTTTTTCACACTTTTTCTCCAACCAATCTCTAATTTTGTTTAGTCTTTAATGAAATGAAAGCAGGAGAAAGAGTCAAAGCAGTTTATGTTCCATAAATACATGATTGCATCTTTGTCATTATAGTTACTTGTCATCAAAACATAGTATACATTTGTCTGCAGTGGGCTGGAACAGTAAAACTGAGCATTCAAGAGGCTGAATGGCTCCATTGTCAATCTTGCTGAAAACTTGATTTCCTACAGGGCCCACATAGAGAGTATAGAATACATGGCCTTTGCTCACTTATCCTTATTAAAACCATTGCACAGTCCTTATCTTGTGCTGTACGCAACTTTCGAAATTAAAACACATTTGATTGAGCAGAAGGTACTGAAAACTTGCAAGCAGCTAATCAGTGATGTGAGATGAATGCAACATCAGATCTTCTGTTAAATTAAAGTTCCCATGGGCTTTCATAGTGACCTAAATATGCAGTGACACTTCAGTTTATTTGTGTGCTGCTACACCTGTCTTGTATTACTAGGGAAGAAAAAGCAATTCCAGCTTTGTGCGATTTGGCTTTTTGTCTAAATGGGAGATTATGACCAGAAAGAAAGCATTGGTATTTTTCAGTCTTTGGATGTAAAGATGTGCATAAAACATTTTAGAGCTTTATTCTTGACTGATTAAATACTGGTCTTGTATAAATTATACATGCATCGTGAACTTTTCTGGGTAGCTTCAACTGAAATTTACCTGCTGTGAAAGTTGTAGGTCATTATACATTGAGTTGTGATGTAGAGGGTTAAAAAAATATAACCCCCTCTTCCCATGCTCTTTGTTAATGTAACACCTGAAAGTTAGCTTTTTGTTTCCACCAGCTTGCCTAAAAATGGAGCTCAAAGTTTGTTCTTTTAGAGTGATTTCTTGTAAACATGGGGTTGTTGGAATAAGAAGAATGAAGCATTTCTGTTTGATGTTGATTGAGCCTCTATCTCCCACCCTATTAACAGATCAGTAGGTATCGCACTCTACAGATTAATATGGACTAATGAAGTTATCCTACTAGCCAAATAGAACCAGAAAAATGCTGTAGTTTCAGGCAATAAACAGGCATCTGATCCAAAGCACAATAATCAGACTTCCCATAAATCATAATGAGCTTTGGATCTATTCTCATACAGAACTTTTGTTTTAAAATTACAAGCTCTTACAAAAACGTATTTTTGCATATTGTTCTTCACATATAGAAGTGGTTCTTTTGGGGGATGACTGGTTGCCCATCCCTTGTTTCCATAAGGAGTGGTGATGTAACGAAGTGAATATAAACCGTTCTTCCACATTGTGTTCTAGTCCATTCTTTCCATGTGATCTCTCTGTAAAACTATTGTATTTGAGTTGGAAGGTAAAGTAAAGGAAAGATTCTGAGTAACCCAAAGTCAACATAGTGAATGATGTCAGATACGCAATCACTGTAGTGCTGCCTCTCAGAAGATGAGGTGTAAAGGGAAACACAAGTTGTCTTTGCTCAGGAAACATCTGGTGGATACTTCATTTCTCAAGCAGGTTATTGGCTGTTTTTATAATTTAGTGGAACAAAAATGTGGGAAGATGGGGGATAGACTTCTGATATTAATGCACACTAGCAGATGATATATCTTCTCGCCAATAATTTTGCTTTCAGTTATGTTAGTTTTCTATTTATAAAGACCATTTTCAAATGGGATCTAATGGTATTTAAATTTCACTTAGCTGAGCATAATCTCTCCCTAAGCATGGGTTTGCCTTCCTCTGGACAGGAGGATAATTCATAACCAAATTTACTGCCCCACTGTAGTCTGATCAGAGGAGACTACTAGGACTTTAAGACAGAAAACTTGGGGTTTCACTCATCTCTTAAAGGTTAAAAGACACTGAAAACTCCTGTAGAAAATCAGAAAAGGAAGGCTTATGAGAGGAGTTGTTATAAATCTAGATGTACTATATGGAAGATAAATGGGTTTTGAGGAGCAATAACAAGAACAAATCTCTATAGCAAGATGAGTTTTGCTGAATTTTTTTCATAACACCCCGGCTTATATCTGCAGACTTCAGAGGAAATGTGACCAATAAGGTAAGTAAAGCTGGTGTTTAAGCATCCTACTAATTCTTTGCAGCTGCCAATTAATGTATTAATTAGGATTACATATGAATGCGTATGCACACATGCATCTTTCTCTGTTAGTTCAGTATTCCCTGTTCTTTGAGAACTTGACCATAAACGATAATACTCATCTGGAATCTGAATTACAAAAGTATCCTGGAGTCCTGCTGTGAGACAGGAACATTTTAAATGGGAACAACTCTCCACTGGAAACCTTTATTTCCAAAGTAAGAACAACTGCATCCTGTGAATAAGTGCTTCAGTGGAACATGCCATAATAAGCAATTATGTTGAAGGGCCTCGAATATAGGTATTAATTTTAGTCTTGCAAAAAATTTCCTGCATCCCAACTGTGCAACTAGTTAAACTGAAAGCTGTTCCTACAGTTTAAGCACAAGTACCTGTGACATTAAGATTTAAGTGAGTTTGCCGTTGTCCTCACTGGATTTGATGCAGATTTTTAGATTTTTCTAAGGCCTATTTCATCACTGGAGGTAGGCGAGGTTCTACTGTGACACTGGAAGAGGTAGGAGAGGTTCTACTGTGATGCTGGAAGAGTCAGGTTTTGCCCCAAGCTTAATTCTCTTATTATTCTTCATCTAAGGAAGAAAATCCTGAGAATGAATCATTTTAATAGATTGTGTTGTTCCTGGAATGTCAAGTTTTGGATTGTAACAGTTCTTCTTCTAGAATATGGAAGGCCAAGCGTTACCTATGTGCTGTGCATACTTTCAATAGATGCCTGCTGTTAAGTTACAAAGCTCACTGCGTTTCTGCCTAAGCATATCTTGGAAGGTTTAAAATCTTCCCTATTTCACCTAGAGTTGTGGGGGTTTTGGCTTTAATATTCCTAGTGCGTATACATATCTTCCAAAGGATGATAGAAATTGTGTGTAATTGGCTGCAAATGGATGTTTCATATTCAGCTGCAACTTGGAGTTATGGTTTAAGAGTGAGTTTTAAACATTTTTATTAAGACCAGGCTGCTGCTGTTCATTTTAAAAGTTAATGCGTTTTCTCAGCATGGAAGTCATATAATTGATTTGTACATTTGAGTGGAGAGCATGATCCTGCAAAAAGCCCAAATTGCCTGGCCAACCCATTTACCCTGTGAAAGAATCATATGATGCTGTTCACCTATTCAAATAAAAACAAACAGTAGGAACATTTCTTCAGCAGGAAATTACTTTGACACTAAAAGGGTCTATTGTCTCAGTGTGAGGTGGGTATGTGAAAGAGTACATTGCCTTCCACTGTTTTTTTTCTTGTAACATGGGAATAAACTGACCCTTGATAACATTTAAGGCGTGATTCTAGGAACCATGAAGTTGAAAGCATTATCACTGAATAATGAGCTTGATTAATTCACTACAATGACAGGCAGGCATGTCAGTAATTTAGAAAAAGGACTTTAAAATCCATTTGGAACAAGTTAGAGAGTAAGAATAAACAAGTAATCTGAGGACCCTCTGAGGTCTTTCAGCAAAGACAGGCCTAGAAATACCTGCCAGATCACCAAATGCAATTACAGGCTTCACATAATTTCCTTTCATAAAGTATGTTCCACAAGTATGTGTTTAACCCATCTTCTCTCTCAGCCTAGTAATTCTGTATGCTTAATATCTTTGCTAGTAAGTTTATTGTGAAAATACGACTTGAGTAGAGTACTAATATTTTGCCTTTCATCATTTTTGTGATCAGTAGATATTGGAATATTCAATGACAATATAAGGGAAGTTTTTTTTCACGGTGATGATAATCAGCAACGAAACAAGTTGCCCAGAGTGTGCGAAATCTCCATTCTTGGAGATGCTCAAAGCTCAGCTGGACAAGGCCCTAGGCAATTTATCTGAACTTGAAATTAGAGCCAACTTCAAATTTGGGGCTGCACTGGGCTGTGGGTTGGACCAGATGATGAGATGATCCCATATGTCCCTTCCAAGCTGAATTATTGTATTATTTTAATAATAATAAACCCCAGAGATTACAGTGTGAATCCTTCGGAGAAGGCAGCATTATTTTCTTTCCAAATGCTGTTATTAACAGACCAACTTGAATGAGCTAAATTCCTATGATGTACAATGAGATGTATATGAAAGTATATGAAAATCCTGTAATCAAGATCTGTATTAGAAACAGGTACATACACGTTTTTGACAAGATGCTTGTGGTAGGCTTGCATTACTGCTTTAGTTTACTATTTTAACTAAAATTATTGATAGGAGTTTGGTGAAAAATCTGGGAAATTTAAACTAAGTTAACTGAAAGCAGACTGTATCTTTGCTAGTGAAGCTTAATATCATAATAAATACACTATTGAGTGAAAACATGATGAGTACTTTTGGAAAAGGACAGCAACGGCAGACAAACTGAGGCTGTGCTACAAACTCAGAAAAAAGTTATTGATGCTAGTTATTGTTCATTTCCTGTTGCATCCAGCAGCTGTAAATCGTATTTGAAAGGTTAAAGCTGGAAAAGGCTCAACTGGGCAAGGCTGAGATGTAATAAAAAGAGAAGATGAAATGCAGATTTAGAATACCTAAGCATTCCACAATGATCCTCTAGTTTTACCTTAACTATCATGGCACAGTATTTTTAAAGACAACATGCTGAGCTAAACAGCACTCACAAGATTTTAGCCTTATACATGATGAGACTCTTTTTTTTTGTCAGATGGGAATATATACTCAATCATATTTAATTAAAATTAAGTTACTATTAAAGGGTATTTATTGTTAGTAAGTAGGATCTTCTTCACCAGACCTGGTGCTCATTACCAGCCTAATTCAATATTTAGCAAGAGAAGATTAAGGAATCTTTGTGTTGATTCTATACTGGACTTCACTCTACCTGGTCCAATGATGTATATTTCCAATCAATGTTTACTGGTGAATACAGTGTCCTTTACTGTGACATGACTTTCCCTTTCCCTTCCCCCTTCAATATTGTGTCAACATTTGGGATGAGCCCAAATCCTAATGTGTGATCCGACCTTCTGACATCTTAGCCCAGTGAGCTACCAACTTAGCCATGCTTCCTGCTCTGGAGAGTAAAGCACAAACACCACTCTCAAGGATCTTCTGCCCACCTATTACTTTTATACTTGTCAGTGCTTGTGCATTTTACTGTATTATAGAAATCTTGGATGCATTTTAATTCCCAAAATATGTATGTGGATCTATGTATCTGGATTTATGTGGGAATAAGAATTATGCCTTTTGGAATTGGTAACTGTTGAAACTAAGAAAAATTAGGGGGAAAAATGCAAACTGGACTGAAAAGACTGTACTGAATATGAAATTATGTTGGTTAGCATTAAGCAGCATTCTGAAAACAGAATATGTCTTTGCTTAAAATGCTGTGATAGAGTATATGCACTATATTTTATAATAAATCCTTTCATCAGATTTCCATTAAAAAAACAGGGCAATTTTTCAGGTACATTTGTCCCTTTTTTCATTAAGCAGAGCCATACTTTGAAATCGCAACATTTTTGGCTTGCTGTGACAACTAATCAAAGAACAAAAATGTTTGCAAGAGTCCCAGTAAATACTGTCTTCTGACTTTTAAAACTGCAAACCTGTATTAGTTTACCACTGTTGCACTAATGGGATTGCCAAGCTCTTTGAGCGTTCTTCCCTAGATAAGACAGCTTCAACTTTTGCAGTTTCCTGTTTTCTCCTAATATTTTGAAAGGTAAAAAAAAATAAATAATCTGCATTACTCCGCCCTTGCCTTATACAGAGGCTGCAATTAAAACACTGTTTTCTTTGGGAGTTAGAATAAGTTCATTGCCTACAGTAGCAAGTGAGGATGAAAACAAAAAGGTTCCTTTTTTAACTCTTCAGAATAGCAGTATCAGTAATGTGCCTTCAGTAGTATCCACAGCAGAGAGATCAAATGAATAAAACACCAGCGAGCTGGGGTAGTGCAGTCTATATTTGGTAGTGAAGCAAGCATCCACAAAGCTCATCTGGTTCACTGGGGATATTAGAGGAAATTGCAAATACTGTAGAAGGCTATTCTAAAGTCACATGCTTTTAGGTGGGTAAAAATATTCTTAATAGCATATATTCTTGACTCAATTTTTAATAGCATATCATGCACATTGCTAATATATGTATATAGGTTATAGCACACTTGCATAGTGATGTGGGGAAAGGTACAGAGAAATCGCAGAGAGTAAAGAGGACCCTCCCGCTGAGTCACAAGGTTCAGAGTAGACCCCCTTGCTTCCTAAACTGTTCAGAGAGGAGTCTATGTGTGCTAGGTCCTACCCTAGCCTCAGACTTGGTCAGCAGTTTATGTCTAAAGATCACAGGGAGAGGGGAGAAGGTATACAGTCCAGCAGTGAGTAGCATGGCATGGGAGGGGTGTCTCGGACCAGATGAGGCGAGCTCTGAGGGGCTGGCATTCCAGCCTCTCATTTATACCCTCAGCAGCACATGTAGCCTACTGATAAATTCTGTGTTCGCCTCCTTGCGAAGTCATGCTGCATGTGGGTTACAGATAAAGGTGAAAGGCACCTTATACAGCATAGCAACAGGGGAAAGAGGAATTTCCAATGATTCAAATGTTCTCAGTACCATGGTTTTAGAGGGGACTGTTTAATTCAGTTTTCAATCATGACTTTTTATGAGATAATTATGTACGTGTGACATTATTTTCTCCCTGGTAGTTAATAGTATAAGCCCATCCTGAAGCCAGCAATCTCAAAGTAAGGCAACCCAGTTTACCATATGAATTCAAATATCTTTTTGTTTCATTGGTATTGGAAGGTCACAGTCTGGGAAACCAAAGGGGCCTCACAGGATAGAAATAAATATATTTATTATTATCCTAACTTTTGCTTCAGTAGAGTTATCTAGAGAGCTAACCGCATCTGCACAGGAAATAAGATCTTTAGTTAATGGACTTAAGACAGCAGATACTGATTACTTGAGGAAGCTGAGAAACAAAACCAATGTGTTCTGGTCCAGTGGATGATACTGCTAATTTGGCAGCCTCATTGTCTTACAGAGTGACCTTGCATATGCACTCTGGTGAGTCAACTGGCAGAGGTTGCAAATGCAGGATTACTGCCTCTGAAATGTGGCAGAAGGGAAGGAAAACAAAAATACCTATGCACAGAAAGGCATGCATGTGAAGTAAATGAGGGCAAAGCAGCACCTGGAAAAGGGCAGTAAATAGAGCTTAATAGTGAGGAAAGACTACAGGAAACTGGGTACCCAAACACAGTAGAACCAGGAAGGCGTATCAAAGCGTTAGGAAAGGGCCACAGGTACAGTGTAACAAACAAGGGCACCACTGGGCACACGCTGCTTACTGATCTCTGCAGACTACAACATCAGGGATTTGGGGAAACAGAAGCAATGTGGACAGAGAATCTTTTTTTTTTTTTTTATCTGAGAAGTCACATCAGCATTTGGTTTCCTTTTTCCTGATACTTTCCTGATGTTTCACACAGGGTTGGAAAAACACCAGAAAAATTGAAAAAAAAAAAGTTATTTGGTTTAGAAAAACATAAGTACTTTGCTAATTCATGCTATCCAGAGACTAAAGGACAGCTCTAATACTTTTGTCTGTGAAAAACAGTAAAATGTGGCCATTACTTGAAGAAAACATTAAGACAAATTCTGAGTTGGGAGTATCAGTTCCTAGGAAGGACCCTCACTCGGGTCTATGTGAGGATCCACTCGCATATACAGAGGTAAATTCTGGTGCAGATTTTATACAGAAATTTTACCCTGTAGTTTCAATGTCTCAATGAATCAGAAGCCTCGAGACAATACCTTCAAGACTGCATTAATACCCTCCTCACACAAACACACACGCGCAGAACATGTATTTCTGTCATCTGATAGCAGGCGTCTTAGAAAATCTGTTTTCAAGCTTCTTAACCATGAAGACTGCAAATATGCTTGAAAAACAAATAATTGCTAAGATTTGGCAATTGAGGGTATTAAGTCTCCCCCAAATCATTAAACTTAGCAAATTGATGAGCTGTCAACCTTGTTCCTAGATATATTAATTACAGCTTGCAACTGCCTGCTGTAAACACAGGGTGAAGTCCTACACTAAGATAGTGGGAGTTTTGCTTTGCCTTCCACCTACCTAGTCCCTTAAGTTCCTGTTCACTTCCAGAGTGACAAAAGAAATTAATTCTTTTTATTGTCTGAATTTTTCCTGGTCACCATGTGAACAAGGAAGCATTCAGTTTCATGCTTTCATTTACTACCAATAAAACTACAATGGATGAAATGCCATTTAGCCTTTTAAACTTCTAGTTGGTAATATCTTTTGGATTATTAGTCAAAACTGCCTAGATTAGCATAAAGTATTCCTTCTGCTCCTCCTCAAATTCACTAGATAATTTGTATTTCTTTAAGAAAATCAAAAATTTGACTGATTTCTTTTTTCTAGTAGCTGTTCTGTATGATCAGTCTGTCCTTGTTAGGTCTGACATATCTGGATCTTTGCAGATCCCAAAATCTGGAGCTATACCTGGCTGTCTGTGGCTTCATCTCTTGGTATCTCGACCCAGCCATAAATTCTGACATCTTCTCAGTCCCACACTCTTCCGTTTTTCAAAAAGTGACACAGCAATCACCCAGAGAGGTCTACCCACCAGCCTCTCTGGTAAACTCATAACCTAAGACATGGATTTTCTAGTATTTCACCTACTTGTTTTCTGCTTCAGTGTTTATGTTTACTAAAACCTTACAGTGCTTATCATTAGGCACTCTTCTGAGCTGATCCCACAGGGAAAAACGAACAGTCTTTAGAAACTTGTCACATTTTCCAAATCACCTTCCAATATGCACAGGACAGATTACAAAAAAGTGTCATCTTGCCCTGCTGAAGTGAATCACTGATAGTGAAAAAAGGGAAAGAATTGACAAATAAATTCTCCTCAGGAGATATGTTTCCAATCAACCTATTAGGGCTGTAAATTATTCTCTCATACTGAGCAAACTATATTTATAAACATTCTGTGATTTTATCATTTATTTAAAACAGCGCCTGTGAGGAGTTGCCATCTTTTTTTGGTGACACCTAGTGGTGACGTTTGTATAAAACAGAGCTCCTGGGAAATAATAGACAGGCATCACAGCAGACTGGGGCCATTTTTCTCCGAATTTAGCGAGGGTGTTTGCTTCTTGCTTTGTAAAATTATGGCTGTGAAACCCCACACAACTTGTGCACAACGGTAGGAAGCCTTCTTGAAAAGCTCTACAGAAATTTTGTCTCCTCTGCAAGAAACTACCCTGGATGACAAATGAGCTGCTATATAGCATGACTTTTCCTGCAGTGCTGCAAAAGGCAATATCCTAAAATATTTTTCTCCCTACTGAGTACTCTGTTTTGCAATTTCATAATGTATGGTACAGCTGAACACTGGGCAGCTTCAAAGAGGCCTGTTCTAAAACAAATTAAGAAAATGTAAAATCCCCAACGTTGTATCTGCAATTGGCTGCTACTACTTTAATTTACAAAGGCAGATTATAATGTACATTCAATTTGCATACAATTCATTGTGATTTAAGAATTTTTAAAAATAATTCAACTGTTTTATTTAAATTAAGGTCCAAAACAAATCTGCCTAGGTCATAAGCATTTAACGACAGAAATCTTTCAAAGTGTCTGGAATTTTAGAGAAAAGTCTTTAAAAGGATAGCACTAGCTAGATTAAAAATTTAGAAATTTTTTCTAATCCCATTTAGGGTTAGAAACCTAGCCTTGAGATTCAGCAGGGCTGAATGGGATTATTTACTCAATTCCATTACTATTTTACTATGTCCCTCTAAGGGTCACTTAATATTTGTGTGCTTCTCTTTACACCATCTTTCATATGGGTTTAATTACTATGCAGAAGATTTCAAGGAACACTGAAATTCCCCATTGGAACACGTTACTGATGCACATCAAATTGGGATGTACAAAAAATTGGGAAGAGACATTTATTCTTTGAGGATGTTATTTGTAGTAATAAATTTACTTCTGCAAGATACAGAAAAAAAACAAGTAATGAAAGAAAAAGTGGGACACAAAGTAAATGTAGCAGTAGATTTGGGTTTCTTAGCTGCTTTTTCTGTTTGAAATAAACAGGAACAATGAGCTGGAACTGGGCTTTTTCCCCCATTATCTTGTCTATACTATTCATTTGACCCAAATCTCCACCTGTAAATGCAACAGCACTCCATCAGAAGTCAAGACACTATCTCTCTAACTTCACAGTATGTAAATGCATTAATAGTATCTTCATCACAGCCAGGGAAACAGATTAAAATATTGTTTCCTACCTCCTGGGAACTGTCAAATACTAATTGCAGACAGCCATATCTCATAGCTCTGTAGACAGGATAAACATTTTGGCGACATCAGTAGATCACTCATGCTGATCACAGATGGCAATGAACTAACTGGAGTAATAACACCATGCTATTTTGTACTCTTAGAAAAGGATTGGTGGTTTTTGTCTTACCAGGGGCAAAGAACATTTTACGATGTTCTTTGAACATAGAAATTTCATTAAACTAAGCTTTGTCTGACCAATATTTATTGTGAAAGGGCATGGGATAAGTTTAATTAGATCTATAAAAGGCAATTTGCAGATTGGAAGGAGAAATAATAAATATTTATGCAAAATTATAGCTATTGTAACCAAATAAGAATACAATACTGACACTCAATCATTTTAATGTTACTTCTTAGCTAGCTGTTTAATAAAAATACCTAAATCTTTAAAGCCTGATGCAAAGTCACTCTGAGCCTTGAACTTACAGATCAAATCCCCAAGTTCTTTTTCTAAGTAACAAATAGAAAGATATAAAAATCTGCAATGCAGAGCAACGTCTGCTTTAGGTGAAGACTGCTCTATTGCATATTATTATGACTTGGCATAGAAAAATGCCCTCTTATTACTCTCCAAGTCTTCCAAACTCTTCTTTCAGCAAAACTGTTTTTAAACTGAGGTATTGGCCTGAACTAACCTCTCCTTTAGTGAGATCACTCCAAAGTAACCCAAAATCTTAGCACATTAGGAAAAATACTGCTTTGCTTCATTACATAGGCTGTTTGAAACTGTACCATCATGGTGAGGGTGTTTTCAAGAGGAGATGGAATTAACATTTTGAAACAAATTGTGATCCTTAAAATCTTAAAGAGTAATAAATACATTTCACAGTAAGTAATCTCAACATCACAAAATTTCTTATGGAGCAAAATACCAACCAACCTGAGAAGGAAGATCAGAGTACAGATATTTCACTTAGATTTTATGAAATGAAACTGTAACGTCTTAAAAGTACACCAAGAAGAATTTTCAGCATTGTCCAAAATATCACTCGTGAAAGTTTCTTACAGTTTGCAGTTTCTGAGACTTACTGAGGTATAATAATACCAACATCTCAGACTGAAGCTTTTTCTCATGCATGAATAAATGTTGGCTCAAGAGATGGATTCTGACACTAACATTTTCATTTAAGAACAGGGTCTGGAAAGATCTAGATTATTCTCTCTCGCTCTCTCAAATATATATAAAAATAACATTATATGTCACCACATAGCTCATGGTAAAAACGCATAAGGGTTTGCCTCTAACAAGACTTACACTGTAAGGACCCTATTTGTGAAAAGTCAGGGGGAGAAAAGGAACTAGTGTAAAATTGAAGTGACTTACTGTTTCTGTTCACAAAATATTGGTTCTGCCTGAAGGACCATGGAGTAATAAAGTGCAAAGAATGGAATAGAATCCTCATTATGACTGAAATGAAATGAGAAGATATAAATTAACAGTCTGTAGCAATTGCAACTAAAACCTGCTTCCATTAGTTTATCTTGATGTGCTTTCATAAACAGTTAAATATCATTATTTACATTTTAAGGACAGAACACGAGATTAAGTGATCCATTCAGTCAATGGCAGAACAAGAAATGAAACTCAAGTTTTCTGGATCAGTCACTACAAAACCCTGCAATATACTTTGACTTTATAATGAAATAAACAGCATATGGTCAACTCTACAACCCTCCTTTGGGTGGACCTTCACTCAAGATAGTTCATCCAAGTTCACTCACACAAGCCTTTATTAGTCAAAACTTTGCCTCAACAGAGAAGTCTGCTTGGTCCACAATCAAGAGGTGTTTTGGTGAAAGCAAGACATAAAAATCCATCTTTGATAAGAGGGTTTGGATATTCCTTAAATCATAGCTCCGCATCTTTCAAGTGAGCACATCCATGATCTCAATATCAGCACATTACTAACAGAAGCTTTTGCAGTGAAAATATGTGAGTGTTTAACAGTTCACAGACTGTTTCACATCTGTTTTGGACAATAAGAACAGAGACTCTTGTACAGTTACCTCAATTTACACCTTGGGAAGAATCTCCATGCAAGACTAACTGAAACTACATTTGTGTATACAATGCCATTGATGTTAATCACATCTATCTAATACTCAATGCAATTGCGTGATGGCAGATTTGGCTAAATGTGATATGCATAAAGCTGTTTGATTTTGCTGGTATCTGAACTAACAATATTTACAGTTTTCTTGGCAGACACATGAAGAGATTAATTAGCTTGCCCTTGCAGGGAAGTATGCTGTATGCAGCATGAGAAATGGTTTTTGTGATCAGCTTAGATCAACTTCAGGCTGTAGACCACAACAAACTCAGAAAAGGAATGTGATTCTATTTTGCACTTAGTTTACATTTCCCAACTCAGATGACTAATGACACAGTGAGTTGAAGATTTCACTGGGAAGTGTAATATGTTACTGCCATCTAGTGCTATGCAGTAGACTCAGCCTGCCATACAACTGAAATATAATATTTTAATATGACACATGGGAGCATTAGATAAAAAGATTACATTTCCTATCAGCTGATCTATGAAGCTTAGGATACAGTTGAGTGATGTGGTGACTTTGGGTCTGGCCCTGTGATCTGTCCTCTGTTTATATGGAGTAAAATAAGATTGTAACAATGAAAAAGCTCCAAAATCGGACAAGAGACATGGTAGAAACTATGCTGGAAAAGTGAAGACTATTATCTTCAGAGGCAACATCAGAAGAGTGGAGTCGCTCAATGAGCCAATAATCCTTAGCCAGGTTAGGGCTGCCTTTCCCTCTATTAAAGAAAAAACCCAGAAGTCTCAGGTGGCCTACAGATGGTTTCCTATCAAGCTTTTCCTAAGATCATATGGTAAAAATTTGCCAACATTTGAGACTAAGGCAATTTCTTGGTCAAATTTTAGACCCTTGACTCATAATGAAAAGAATATAATTAAAGTTTTGCTATTTGCTTTATGAGACCAACTTCTGGATGCTGATAAGACACTTGAAGGGAAATGATGCTGAACCACAAAAAAGGCTGCCAAAGGAAAAACATATTTTAATTGTACAAACTCTGAGCACTGTTAGGTAGTATGTGACTAAAATAACTTTATCTGTCAGCACTGAGTATCTCATGTTTATTGACAACTATAGTTGTTACTGGTGCAGTAGTAAGAAAGTTGAAATTAAAAAAAACATTTGTGTGGAAATAGTTCAAAACTAGAGTCCATGAGACTCTTGATTTGAATTTTGGGCAAGCACTTCAAAATGTATAAAGAGAACTTCAAGTACGGCTTATAACTTGCATGAACAGTGCAGAGTTAAAATATTTGCAGGAAAAGACTCATGCAAAAGTCTTTGCTACATTTCTCTCATTTAAAACTCATTCTTATTTCTCCAAATAGAGATGCTGCTCAGGAGCTGGAAAGGTTAGGGTAATTATTCACGCAGTTGGGACAGTATTGGAAAAAGTCCTTCAGCTATACTCTTTTATAGTATGTTCCACAGCAAGTTGACAAACTGAATGTAAGCAGTAAGTATGAGCTTCATTCAATACCTACTGAAATATTTAAAAGTCTTCCATTTACTTCAGTAGTCATCTAATTAAGCCCTAAAGGTAAAATTATAAGTTTAAATTGAAATATAAAGTTTTTAAGGGTTTCAAAGATTGTTTTTTTCAAATATGGCTCAAAGTAAAAATAAAGCAAGTTACATTCTCTCTCAACTCTTTATTTTGGATCAAACCTTATTTATGCTTTCCTTTTTACTAAAGCAACTGAACAGCATCTTCATGGTTTGTCCCACTGAGCTTAAGTTGTTTAATAAATTCTATAACATACCAAAACATGCATTGTAGAATTGCTTTCTTTTATTAACAAAGGATGAAATGTCACACCAGCTGCTGCCAATTGCAGTCATTCATGTTTTCATAAGAATTTTGTGACAGCCTCTTAGTATAATCAATTTTACATAATTTAGGTAGCTGTCTTCATTTCTCCATTTGGTTAAAGTATATTATAAGAAGTCATTCTTTTCTAGTTAATAGAATTAAATAGCTTGCAACTAGAGTAGGAGTAATACTTCAGAGTAATTTCTAGGAGAGCACATAGAAAAGCAGCCCATTGTGGTTCTTTTGTGATAGTTCAAAGAGAATCCTTTTCTATTTCTAGCCACTTCTACCTTGCAATGTGCAAGAACCCTACAATAACAACTCGCAAAATATACTTCAGTCCAACTTCATCCTATAGTGAACAGAATGCTAAAACCGGTAACATCCAAGTCAAATTTGTAACATTTGTTTCTTGAATGTAATAAAAATACCACATAGGAGTGCTGGTGAGATCTGCAACAGCCCTCTGGTGTTATAAGAAGCAGATTACGGATCAGATCTTCATTTCCTTTTGACCTGCATTGGACTAACATTTTATAACCTTTATAAAACAACAAAACCAGTGGAATGTTATCATTTTGCGCTGTTGAGTGTAAGAACAACCCAGAATCAATGCCAAAATGGTATGCTTTGTAAAAATGGGAGTGTGCCTACTGTTTGGGGCATCCTTTAGTCTTTTTTCCTACCCAACAGCCAAAGCTGTGGCTTTATCATTCAGCCTGCAAGTCACCCTCATTGCTACAATGATTCCAGGAGCCAGGCATTACCTCTCCATTGTATCATCATAGGACATAGCAGTGATGTATCTATAAATTATCTTCTTGAGCAAAGGCCTGCAAGCTTGGTTGCTTCCTCCCTTTTCTGATCCCTCTCCCATCTTTATATATATTCAAGTCATCATTCAGGCTCTTCTGAGACAATGCTTTCCACTTTCTAGGATCAACATCAGTTCATGTCTTCTAGCATCTGCCCAAGATGGATGACCAATAACATAGGCTAGGAATCAGCTTTTTATTACTGGAATTCTTTGTGCAGTACAAACCCACACAGTCAATAACTCAAACCAGGCTTACAAATCTCCTGGCTCGGCAAATAATACATCTCCCCTCAGGCTACTGAAGAGTGAAAAAAGCACCTAAGAACCTGCCCATTAGCTAGTTATTTTCTTTGCAATGTACATAACCCAAAACCAATGGCAAATGTAGTTATTTCCCACTGAAGAGAAACTATTTGCTTTACCTAACTTATTATCAAAACAGGCTTGATATGCATTAATAGAAGAGTATTGCTTTCAAGTCAAACAATTTCCTATTGTTGCAACCACAGCAACGGAGTAAGAAATCAAGTAACAGAGGTAGTAATCCTGGGAGCTGCTGATGACAGATCTGGAACTGCTTTTGTTCTGTGACCTTAATGATAGGTATGATACAAAAAGAGAGGCTGCTGAAGCATATAGGAAACAGCCCTCTTCACAAACCAGACTTGGTTAAAATCAGCTTCTAGAAGAGACTGAGACAGACTACTTTGCAGGATTAAAGGAAAGGCCATTCCAACAAGGAAACAGAAAACAAATCTTCAGTTTCTGAATAAACAGCACTACTATACTGATCCATGGGACCTTTTCTGACATCCTCTTTGCAAAGACCAACATCTTTCTTCCACAATGTGAATCATGTCATATAAACTAGGCAACACAATGACAACTGGAAAAGCTGATGCAAAAGAAGAACATCAGCAGAAATGGATTAAGCATGAGAAGACAGTTAAGCAAGGACTTCACTACAAAAATGAAATTGCTGGTCTAAAGTATGAAAAACAGCCAGAAAGATCATAATTACTGATTCTAAGCTCAGTAAGTCCTACCAAACAATTATGCAAATATGTCCATATCTGAGCCTGAAAAAAATGGGGCACATTACGATGGTATGATGGCTTTCCTTCAGATTATATCAAAATGATAGACGGGAATGATTTGTGGCATGGGAAAGTTTGCTCTTGTCACAAGGGAAAGAGCTACTAAAAAGGCAGCATTGGATTGTCTCAGGGGTAAAGGTTTTCCTGATTGAGATTATTTATAGAGAATTAGTTTTTATGGTGGGCGTTTTATTATTTTCTTTTTCTCTTGAAAATTCCATCCGTTCCTTGTTATTCATTTCAGATGTTCCACATGAATGAAGCATATCAAGGTGTCCTTTGTAGAAAAAATCCATCAGCAACTCAGTAAACTCACCGTCACTGTAAGTAAATTCAACAATCAGAAAAAATGTTTTGTCTTTTCCTTGCTAATCAGCTAAATGCATTGGAATAAATGGTGTACTTTAAAGTGAATCATCCACATCACAGAATGTATGTATGTATTATGTATGGTGTAATGAATTTCTCTCCAGTCAGATCAGAACACTTGTGAGCAATCTGCATATTCAAAATATTTCTTGAGTTGTATCTGTCAGCAAGGACACTTTGCCTGGGAAACTGATTGCTACTTAGTTTTTATTGTACTTGCAGAACTGACTTTTTCACAGCGTCTGATTAACATTATTATCTTTTACCAGGATTAGTATACCACACTGTCTTCTATATTATTAGCAGTTCTATTATGTTCAGCATTATTATAATACAAGTTTCCACTCTCTGGAGCTTTTTATTCTTCTAGATTTCTCATTAGTGATTCTAAGGAAAATATCACCTTCCTTGTTTGATTAAAATATTCCATGTTCATGCTTTCATTGATCGAAAAGAATGTTTTAAATCAACCTTTAAAACCATATCAATCTAAGAATGTCTGTATTTCTGAAATACTAAGCCACTTTAGGATGATGATTAAATGCCTCAAAATTCAGAACAAAAAGATACAACCACATGCCATTAAAATTTCAAGACATATGCTTAGAGGGCTATACTGATAGATTATGTCCTTGCCCATCTTCCAAGCTGTTCTTCAGATCATACTGACTCTCCCCTGAACCTCTGATACTCCCCTCCCCAGAAAGACTGCAGGAGGTAAACTGATATACCATATCCCACATCCCACAACATGCTTTATAACTCCAGCGTCACATTGTCCCATGTCCATTTTATGAATACGGGGGCTTCTAAAGGTAACATATATCCAGGCTGTCAGGCGGCATAAGAGCTGTGGGCAAAGTGTTTTCTGTATGCAGATCATATGGATGCACCTTCTGTTACAGGGGTAGTGTGGGAGTATTCATTTTCCTGTTGTTTCTCAGCCAACTCTATGAAAGGATGAAATGATGACATACTCAGTGGCCACAGAAAAGCTGTTAATTTGTCTTAGAATCTGTGCTGGGTATATTTTGTTTAGGGTTTTTATGCCTATGAATGTTGCTTCTACACAAAACCCCCACCTTTATGAGTGACTTGGTCTTTATGTTACTTTATTTCTCCATGGTATACAGTACCATATAAAAACTGACACAGAAAAAAAAATTAATTCTTCTTCTCTCCATGCCTTGCCATTTTTATAATTTATATGGACACCTGGCCTCTATTACAGTAACAGATGCAAAGAGTCATGAAACTGTGGACTGTTCAGCACTGAGATTCTAAAATATCTACCTGCTGAGTACTGAAGCAGCTAGAGTGATTAAAAAAACCCCATGAAACAAACAAACCCATGAAAATAAACAAACCACAAAACCCAACATTATCGTCTTTGAGTCAATCTTACAACTGGTGTAAATCAGCACTACGTCTTCTGACTCCCATGTAATTCTGACAATATCAACCACCTGAGACTGCTCCTCTTCATGCAGTAATGTGGAGAGTATCATGTTTAAACACAGCTCTAAAACATGGCAATTCTCATTTTGACTGCCCTTCTCCATTTTTACCAGGACACAAGGAAAGAATGGAGTGTTTCCTTACTTTTAAATGAGGTATTTTCCTTCAATCCCCTCTTTTGTCAAAAAAAAGAAAAGGAATTGTAAAGGTAGTTTTCATTTCGATCCTTCTTTTTTTTATTGAAAGTTAATTTTCTTTTTCAATGAAAATCTGAAAAGATAATAGAAGAAGGATCTCTCTCCAGAGAAAATATAATTAGAAAGCAGTTTCTTCAGTGAGGACTGATTCAATAAATGACATCCATCCATCTGAAGGTATAGGATATTTTAGTATAATTAGAATGGGCTCATTTTACAGCTGAGTACCTTGTGCCTCTGCCCTCCCACCGTTGGGTATTGTCTTTCAGCATGCTGTGCAACAGCTGCTTAGAAGACACTGAGGCAAAGTTTGAGACATTGCACGTATCAGTCTTTTGAATCATTTGTAGTTCTGTATCATTGGAAACAAAGTGCTTTAGATAAGCAAAACTGATTTATGAATCTAGTGGGCCAATCCTTGCTTAAGCAATTAACATTCATCCCACTTCACATTCCCTTCAGATTTGAATTGTTGAATAATTTCTTGCTTCACATTCTAAATACTGAAGTATATAGTTTCTTGTAGAGAAATGCTTTTATGCATTCTCCCAGAACTGACTGAAAACACGAGTTTGGTCTTTGTATATTGCCTGTGAAGTGTCCCTTCGAAATCTTTTAGATTGCACAATACCATACAAGTGCAAATTATTTTTATATAATTGCAGTAATTATCAGGAACTGCAGACTTTGCAATAAACTTTGGAGGTGGAAGAAATCTGTTCTTGCAGGGAAGATTTATTCTGAATTTGGCCCAGAGAAAATGGAGGGATCTGCATGCTTAGCATGAAAGAAATGATTACTGTGATTATGGATTTCTTAGTTATAGAACTCAAAGAACAAAAGTGCCTTTAAGAAAGGTTTAATGTCTAACTGTGTATTTATTCCTGTATTTGCCTGTTCTGTTTATGTATTTAAGACCTTTTCAAATGATAATCTGTGTGTAATGCAAAGGATGGGAAAGAGTGAAGTGGTACAAATCAGAACACTTCTACTATTTTAAATGGACCAAGAAAGGTTTATTTCAGCTGAAATTCTGATTAATGAATTCTAACCCATTCCAGATGTGGATATTCCATCCAATTCTTTTTAATAATTTGCCTGTCTAAAGAGCTTTTCAAAACAAAATGATCATCAATCAAAACAGAATGAGCATCAATTTCTTTATTCAAAATTAGAAATAGCTTCTCTGATGGAGTTTGGCTTGATAAGAGTTTGATGCTTCCACATGTAAAACATACATAATAAAAAGAATTACTGGTGGTATTGTCCCTATTCCAGATAACAACAACAATATTATATTTGATTAAGGCTCAGAATGTGTTTAGTGTTGCCTAAAGGAGCGAGAAATTAGAAAGCATTATTTGTCAAATTCCAACTTCATGGAAAGAGAGGAAGTAGAGGATTGTAATACAGCAGTACTTCTCTTACAACAGAAACTCAACACCAGTGTAGGTCCCACTGATGTTTTAGACTGGTATCACTGCCTACTTCATTGCTTACTTTTCTTCTGTTAGTTATATATGAAATAGTGCACATGACTTTCATGGCAGCAGTTCCATTTCATGATGTCCTCATAAGACAAACAGGGAATTTCTTGTCACAATATTCATCAAGGATGTCATTCTTGGCATCAGAGGGGGTTTACACTTTGTACAAGAACTTTTTTTTCCCTTCCCTACCAATCCAGCGACTGCCCTCTGCCTGAAACAGTTGGACCCTCTTAGCTCAGACCATCTGATTTCTCATTACATCTTTATTTTCTGTCCGTGAAACTGAATAGAAATGGTTTCCAGGGGATTTTAATCTGTTCTGATGAAGCTTACACTTTCCAAAGAGTGTATAGCTATTTGAGCAGGAGTTCAAAGAATCCGCTTGTCCCATAAAAAAGATTGTTATGTTTTGTTTTCCATTTTAAAACCAGAATTCGAGGTTATTCAGTGTCAAGAAGTCTTCTACACTGAAAGATTAAAGCTCTGGGACTTCACCAAGGCTACAAACAGCTAATGTAGTACTAGCTGGCAAGGGGTTTAACAAATAACATATGACAACTAAAGATACCAGAGTTTCAGTTCCTTTCTTCCAGTGTGACTTCAGACAAATACTTTAAGATCTTGATTCCTCACCTGTGAAATGAAAATAATCTCTTGTTGTTCCCTCAGATGGGAGTCACTGTATGAGCCAGTAAGCCTATTCCCTATTTGAGCAACATGAAGCACAAAATACCTAACCAGCAGTGCCACAAGAAGATGAGTTTGTCTGTGTCATAAGAGCTACTCAGGTCTTCTTCATTAATAACAATAATGTTTCACTGTTTTAGAAATTTGAAATGTATTCAGATCTGCTCTCTGTCCTGTGAAACTTCAAGGTTAGGTCTGGCACAAACAAAAGGCTGCTGATACAATGCACTAAGAGATTGCAGGAGCCCCAGATGGTGGGCTCAGAGTTCAGAGTTCACCAGTGAAAGGCTTTTTTTGTATGCAGTATGTTTGAGCAAGTAGGAAAAACTAATAGCTTTGACTTCAGGAGGCCAGACAGTCTGTAGACAAGCACTGTGCAGATCTCCAGACCGCCCTGCGAAGGCTCCTCAGTTCTTGCCCTCAACACTCCTATTATTCCCTTGCAATTGCTGCCAGTTGGCTTGGTAACCATGGGCATATTTGAACAGCTGAATTCTTCCCTCAGTTACACTTGGCACCACTATGGACTTCAGGGGAGCTACAGGGTGTAACTGAGGGCAGAACTTGGCTCCCGACATCCACTACAAACCAGGTCAAGGCCACCAAAAGCACTTTTATCCTTAATGTTTTAATCCATACCATTAGCAAAAGGAACCTAAAGCATTAACTGTATCACTTTGCCTGAGAAAGCCTGGCTCCTTCATTTGGGCAGAAGATTATGTCTTGCATGAAGCTTTGTCAGCATGCCAACGAGTGTGGAAAGAAATGCATTTCTTACAGCCAAAGTGCAGACTCTGTGTCACTCACGCTGCAGTCTACCCACCTATCACACCGAGTTAAGCCAGTTTCCAGAGCTGTACTTGAAACAGTGCTTTGTTTTAACCACATTTTTATTTCACAAAACAGAGCTAAGTATCCTGCAACTAAAGGAGTATTTTTTCATGCTGCTATAATTTGTGAAATAATGAGACATTTTGGTCTGTTAACTCCTCTTGAGTCTCACCACAATGTTATGCTTTGACTTCATTTGTGGTTGCAAAATATTTACTTTTCTCTTTAGCAGATTATATGAAGCTGTGTATTTTGTCTTGGGAGATATATACATATATTTATATATGTATTTAATCTTAGTAGAATCTGTTAGTAAAGCTACCTTTGTGCTCTGATCTGGTTTGGATCCTCTTTAAAAATATTTACCAGGATATTGTGGATTTATTTGCTGATGTTGTCTTTTCTCAAAAAAAAAGTCAGGACATAATAATAATAATGTTTTTTCCACTATGCAGGTCATATGCACATAAAGAAGTCTTCACTTGTATGGAGAATATATCCCCCAAACAATTATTTAGTAATACTAAACCCTCCCTCATTACAGATTATTAATACAAGGTGGTATTTCTAAAACTGCCAGAGGGAGTTAAAATCTTAAGCATTCTAAAAAGTCAGAGATCCTTTACTAGGACAAATTCCACAATAAATGAGACAGTACTGTCTACTTAGAATTTAAATAGCAGGACACCTGGGCTTACTTTCCTTCTGTTTCTACCAACATACACCAGCTTAAATCACCAAAAACCTGACCATCACTCATTTATCAGCTGAGCTGCTATCCAAGGAAAATTTGGATAGTGAAGATCCAATCCAAAACTGAACAGCTACAGTGTTCAGGAGACTTTTGATCCTATATTTGAGCCACCTGTAGTTACAGTGATGCTTATACAATATGACTGTGAAGTAATTAACAATTTAATTTAATGCTTGTAAGAGGTTATGATATCCTTGCAAAAAAACAAATGTGTATGTAGTTGTACTTCTCTCACCCCACCCCTCCAGTGAGAATTCAAATGTGATTTCCTCATTGTCTAGGAATGCCCCTTTACCAAGTTTTGTCTTGGTAATTAGAGTCCATCTCAGCTAGTACCTCTCTCTCTTCATTCCCTATGAATTCCCTTGATGTCTTCACTGCTGTCATTAGCTTGGGGACTTCTCTGTTTTCCCTACAGAGCCCCTAAATTTAGTAGCTACTGAGTCTTGTAGGGATAAGTTTGGCATCAAGGGATAAAGGAACCTGCAAAGGAATTCACTGCACACAAAGACACTGACCCTGCATCATTGTCACAAGCTAAAGGAGCTTTTAGTAATCTTCTTCATCATTCCTGTGGCTCTTACTTAAGTCTGCCCAGACTCTCAGCAATTTTAAAGATGTATAGCACCTGAATCTGGCAGACATTTCAGGAGTTTTATCATGAGTGCCAAATACAAAGATAATATAATCCCTCTACTGGTTTTCAGCATCTCCTTTCCCTAAACACAAGTATTTTGGCTCTGTTGGCCAAGGGACTCAAGAGGAGGAAAGTCGTGTTCTGTTGAGCCTTCCACAGAATTCTCAGATCTTTTTTCACAGGTAGCTTTTCCCATATATGTGGTATTTTACTTGGTTATACTGAAATGCAGTTTAATGTTCCCACCATACTGAGTGTTGCAGACTCCTGCCAGTGATCTTAATTTTTCCTAACTTGTCAGTCTGTATGTGATCTGCTATTCCTGTCAATTAGCTTACATTTTCTTTGTGTCTAGCCTGAAACTCTAAACTTCAGAAAAGGAGATTTTCAGAAGTCTTTAGGCACCTAAAGAAAGGCACCTTGTTACATTAGAAAGGGACTTAAAGAAATAAGGTATCTAGTTCCTGTTGACTTCCAATGGAAAGTGCTTAAAATATAACAACTTCTAACAGTTTAATTAGCTGCTTGTATGTGTTGTGAAGTCCCTAAAAACACTTTTGCTTTTAATTTGTCCATTGTTTCCTTTGTGGAAGCAGAGAAAAGACCCAAAAATGAGCATACATTTTATAGACTTTAAAGTCTCTTTGGATTGGAAAAAATAGGATAAAGGAGTGGTTTGTTGAACTTTATACTCGTGGACCTGTGCTGTCTTTTAACCACACTTCCAGCTATATACAATCTGCAACTGGGAATCTTTATGCTAAATATCTATATTAAGTATAAGGTTCCTAAAAAGATATTAAAGTAACTAAAACTGGGCCAAAACTCGACTTTTTTTTTGCAGAACTTAGAGATAACATAAATTCCTGACCTTTGTTTTCATTCTTATATGGGATTAAAGCAATTTGGGGGAAGGGAGCAGGAAGAGGGAGGAGTGAAGGGGAATTTCTAATTTTTCCACAAGACAAATCTTGGAAAAAGATGAATTAATTTAGGAAATAACAGATGCATATGGCTTCCAAATGTCTCTCTCTTTTTTGAGCTTGAGAGGAAAAAATTATGTGTTTTGTTGTCTGATATCTAGTGCTCATCAACTACTTTCTCCTAGGAGAGTCCCAGGATTTTGAGGCTTAGGTTACATAGGAGTCACAAAAGCTTGATTGAATGAGACAGTCTGACCCTGGTCTTGCACCTCTGGACAACAAAATTCAGTTTTGCTGGGAAACCTCAAGCTGCTGCTTCTAAACCAAATATTAAAAGCAACACTAAAGAATTTCAAAACAAACACTGAGGTGATATTACAATAATCATGTACATTTTAATCAAACACTTTTGGGTCTAGCCAGGGATAAAATCCTACATAGTAATATATAGCTAGAAAAAACATGCTATACACCCAAAAAATTCTGGGCTAAGTGAAGTGAAACACCACATATCCATCCTCCCTTTCAAAGAGCACAGCTAAGGTTTCACTTGTTCCAGTGGTAGTTTTCCTGGATACAAAGAGGAACAGCAGATGCCTATAAAACTTTTATCATACACAGGCTGTGTCACTGTACTCCAGAGGGCAGTATGGTAATACCTATGAGACTTGTCTATCAAGTCAGGCAAGAATCATCCAAATTTTCATACTAAAAATAGATATTAAATTATTTACTAATATTTTTACAGAGACAAGTCATAATATATGATAGCAACATCTGAAGAAATGCTGTTCAGATTTCATAGGTACCTAAATTAAAATGATTTAGAAGGAGATGACATTTAAATGAAAAATATCAGTCTTCCTATACAATATTTTAGTTTTATAAAAGGATTGCACAGTCTCAAGCTAAATTCAAACAGAAAGAAAAAAAAATCTTTAATTTCTTTAAAAAATGTTTATTTTCTGATGATTTGCCTGCTCAGCATCAATTTCGGATGAGAAAAATGTTAATATATTAACAGCAAGTATAACATATCCTGTATTAAGTGCTTTCTTCAAAATCAAAGATATGTAGGAAAGTGCTGCTTGGTAGTGACTTTCATAGTTTGTAATATATAAGTTAGAGAAAAAAATCAAATTTCTAAATACTTTACTTCATAAAATATTAGCTGTTTGTGCTGCAAGCTCTTGGTGCTTCTAGATACTGCAACCTAAGAACTTACTTGTGATTCATATTTAAGACAGATCTTAATGAAAATCAGAGCTCCTCACAGCAAAAAAAAAATAATATTCTGCATCCAAAATGTGCACCCAAAAATTTGAATCGAGTTTCCATCATTATTTTCTCCAAATAACCATTCTTGGTTATTAGGGCAGTGCAAATCTGAATTGTGGAAAACTGACAAATCAGGCTATCCAAGCTTCTCAATAAGGAAAACATTTGCCGCAATATATTGAGTAATGTGCATAAACACAGAAAAACTAAGGCTTTGGTGTGAGAAGCTCATTCTGTAGAACAGTGGGAGGAAGGAAATACTATATTTTACAACACTTTAAAACTAAAGAAATTAGGTAAGATGGCCAGAATCAAACAGTTTGCAACTCTTCGTCCAATAGCTAACCCTCATCTTCTTGACCTCAGTGCTACATCTTAACACAAGACTATGTACTCAACTATTTTCTTTGTGCAAACACATAAATTTAATCCTCAACTAAGGGCAGAATCCGAAGAAATTACACCAACGGACTCATAAGAAACGATGCGAGCCTAACCTCCTGTTCTATACGACAACATTTTGTATTCTCTGTGCCAATACATGTTTACAAGCCAAACTATTTTTCTCTTAATAAAACAGTTTGGCTGCATAAATAATACCTTGAATTTCTGAAGTTCTGGTTTAACCATTCTAAATTCGCTTGACTAGAAGTAGGGTTGTATGTTATAACTATGCACCTACAGCGAACAAACTCTGGAAGTAAGAATTCCTTCCAGAATAAAGCAGAAGTTAGGGGTTTTTAGGTACTTATCTGTCTTTCAAGGTGATGAGTACTCCCAAGAGATCAATTGCAATGACCAAGAATATAGCTGATTCTTATTAATGTGGGGATTGGAGATATGTGCATGTAATTTCCTACCCATACTTAGTGGATATGGTTTGCTCCAAGTCTTAGTATGGACTGTCCTAATTTGCCACTCCTGCTTCAAACGCCCCAATGGAGTGGTTAAAATAGTGCAGTAATTCACTCGTCCTCCCCTTGTACCAACTTATTTTTGTTTCCTGTAACTCTGTGTAATTACCGTCTTTGTAGAACCTTGTAGCAACGTTGGCTGATCGCAGCTGGGACTGTATGTAAACCAAACATTCTTGGTATTTGGCTTGATTTCACTGCCAACACTTTAGGTCAGCCCCTAAGCTGCTTTAATTTTTAATTAAAATACATCAATAATACACTTTGAATACTTGTATCTCTCTTGTTTCCAGCTACACACTAATTTTGTGGTCCTCATTTAATTTTCTGGTTGTTATCTGGAGAAATTCCATAGTATTTTTCAGAGCTTTTTTTCTTGCTGCTGCAGGTATGCTGGCTTTCTCCAAAAGATGCCTACCCTAAAGGTAAACTGGACTCTTTGCCATCTTCTTACTCATTCCTCCCATGATTTCCACAGGATAAGACCATTGGTCATTGACCTGTAATTATCTTTAATTCACTGGTACTTTCACTAGACCAGCTGCATGAGGGACTGAAACTGGTGCAAAGAGAAGACTGAAGTAGATACATAAAGCAATCATCAGAAGAGTGAAGCTCTACACACTTGCATGTAACTGCACGTGCATCGCTTAGCCGCAATACAATTATGGCTGTTGCCTCCCAAAAAATTAGGATCCCAGGCACCAATTCTGCAAACTTTAAGCAAGTGGTTCAATGTCTCGGTGCTGTGTTGTCTATGTTGCCAAGTCTCTCAACTCCTACGAAGAATCTTACAATGTATGACATCTGCCTAAAGTCCCATTCTGAAAGTCGTAAGTCTGCCAGAGAACCTCCAGTTTCATTTTGGGAAAAAAAGTTTCTGTCATTGCACAGAAAAAGACTGGAAAACATGATGCAGATGTTTCCTTAAGGCTCAGTAAACAGAAAGCAATTTAAAAAATACCTTTTTAAAAAACGTTCTTTGGTTTAAAGATCACATCTTTTAAATCTTAAAGGCCAGCCTGATGATGTTTTAGTACTTCAGATTGACAGAATGATCAGTGGGACTATTCACAGAGTATAAAGATAAAAATGTGCAAAAGATCTTTGTCAGATCTGGGCCTACCGCCAGCCTCTTGCTCCCCAAGAGTATGTCATATGGCACTACTTCTAAATTTGGCTCAAATTTGTTTTGGTGAGTGCAAAATTTGCCTAGATCTGAAGCTGGTTCTGCGTCTACCATTTAAAGCTTTTCCATCACATGTAGAAACCTCCAAATAAATAAAAATTACAAAGAAGCTTTTATCTGGATGTAGATGTGTTTATAAGAAAGTAAGAGTGGTGAAAGCAAAACAACATTGGGCAGGGAACCAGAGGCTGATACCTGAGCTGTAAACTACCACTGATTTACAGTATTTAGTAAATTCACTAAAAATCTCTTCCTCAGTTTCACTGCTTGTAGTCAGATAACCCTCCAGCTCTTCTTGTCTGGACTAGAATTTGCCCCCATAAAGCCCCAGTGAATCAAGATAAAAGCAATAGCAGAAACTGAATGGGATAATTTCCTTCCTCCCCAGCACTGTTCCATGTAATGTTGGCAGCTAAATCTGCAAAGTAACAGTTTAGCAAAGGAAATCTTTGGCAATGACTGCATCTCTCACATTGCAGCACCTTCCTCCCTCTTTTAAGCTTTTTTTGCTACATCACTTTTCAGTTGCCACATGGAAAAAGCCTATGTCCGAGATGAGGATACACTGTGCATGCAGCTTCTTCCTTAACCCCTTTGAAGCTACAGAAAAGTCAGAAAAAAAGGGCAGAATTTGCTCATCTCGCAGTAAAAGCACAATTCCTGTCAAAGCAGCAAAGGGTCCCTTCCCTTAATCTGCTAATACAGAACATCACAGAACAACCCCCCTCCTCTGTCCCTTTCTGAGTGATTCTTCCCTCTGTGAGTACCAGCTTTGCAATGAACAGGGGAGTGAAAAAAAAAAAATTACAGCAAAATTAACAGAAACATGGCAGTAATATATCATCCAGGCCCCAAAAGAAATCCCAGACCTGTGACTAGACCAACCCTTTACCATTAAAACCCTCTGGAATTTTCTAATCAAGCACCACCAGATCAGTGAGGTGGCAAGCAAAATGGCACTGCTGTTGAGCACAAAGCCTAAAGTGGATGAAGGAGTGTTTATAATCCAACCTTTCAGCATGAAGAGTGGGTTCCTTCCTCCCAGCTTACCCTCAGCACAACACTGAGGTGCTGCCTGCCCTGTGGCGCTCAAGCCTTTCCCTGAGGGAAAGCTCCTCTCCTTCCACCTGAGGGAAAACTGCTGCTTGCCTGAGGGGAAGCTTGTCTCCTGTCACCTGAGGGAAGGCTGCTTTCCTGCCACCTGAGGAAAAAGTACTGTCACCTGAGGGAAGGCCTGCACCTGAGGGAAAGCTCTCTCCTGCCACCTGAGGGAAAGCTGCTCTCCTGCACCTGAGGGAAAACTCTGTCACTTGAGGGAAGGCTGCTCTCCTGCCACCTGAGGGAAAGTTTGTCTCTTATCATCTGAGGGAAGGCTCCTCTCCTGTCACCTGAGGGAAAACTCTTTTCCTGTCACCTGACAGAAGGCTCCTGTCCTGTCACCTGAGGTAAAAGTTGTCTCCTATCACCTGAGGCATGGCTTCTTTCTTGTCCAGCCCTGCCCTGGAGCTGCATTCACTCTGAGATGCCCCACTTTGTCACCTGCAAACTGTCCACCCGCCTGCTCTCCAGAATCTTCCTCAGCCCAGCCTGCCCAGGTCCACTTAGGGCAGCATGGGTCCTTCCCGGGAGACTGGAGCAGAGCCTGGGCTTCACAGGCAAGACCCAGCTTCTTCTCAGCCATTTAACAGACCATGTGTTGGAGTGCAGGCAGAGGAAATGCTTCTGGAAGGTCACAGTCCTAGTGAGTTTCTGGGAAGATTGGTACAAATTAGTGTCCCCTCTGGGTGGTGGGGTAGGGGAGAGATACACTCAGGCTTGTTTCAGGGGAGGTTCAGTGCAGCTGGTGGAAGGGGATGTAATCTAGAAATAAAGTGGCATTCTGAAGATGAAAAATCTCAGAAACCAGGGATGAAATTATAAGCCCGTGAAATGCAGCAGGTGTACTCTCCGAGATATTAGTGGGGCCTCAGAAGCCTTGGAAGCCCAAGAGATTTGTTTGGGGCAGCACTGTGTCCTTTGAAGGGTCAATGGTGGTAGAGCCAGATTTCAGTCATCTTTCTTCTTTACTATACTCTTTTCCCACAACACCATAGTCCCTGGGGCCGGAAGGCAATAGTCTGATGAAAACAAATGCAGATTTGGGCTTTTGGATTGTGGCTGTGGGTGGGAAGGTTTGTCTGGAGGCTGAGATGTGTGGAAAGGTGAGATGAGATTCCTAAGACTGCAGCAGACAGTCATTCAGCTCACATGAAATCACAGCTTACATTTTAAGATGCAGTTTTGAACTTCAGCCACTTGATGGCCACATCTAAAAATTTTGTTTTCGATAATGCTAGTGTTATAGTCACCAAGATAATGAGCCTAAAATGTATTTGGTCAGAAAACCATCCAGACAGCCTCCCATACAGGAGTGTGCATGTGACTATTTTGATTGTGTAAATATTTATTTCAATACCTCTCTGAAACAACTGTGTAATATAACATGGAGGAGAGGCAAAGGTTTTATTCTGGAAGTGGCAATTCAAGTGTAACTCTCTGGTCCTGTGTCCTGGGGTGTGGTGGCTCTTTGGCAACTTGGATCCTGGAGCCTCAGCTCACACTGCAGCTAGGACGTGACTGTTCAGAGGCTTGGAATAAACGTAACATTGGCTGTATATACATGTACACAACATAATAATAATAATAGAAATATTACTATCATATTATAATAATAAAAATATTATTTCACACAGTTTGTGAAAGAACTAGCTGTGGCGTGAGAGAGTGGCTATCCAATCCATCTCCTAGTTTCACAATTGAAAGAAAACACACTAGAGAACATTTTGAGATTTGTTAAGTTTCTGATTTATAAAGAAATGTGGAAATCTAATGGTAGTTTCAAATACAAAAAGGCAAGACTCTTCATGTGGAAAGTGGGTACAAAATTGGCATTCTGAAATTTTTCAGATTTAATTTCTTTCTGAACAAAACATTAGATAAGTCAAAATGATTTTTTGGCTTTTGCAAATTTGTGTTTTGAGCCTTTGATTGAACCCTAAGCCATTCTGGCTGAGATCATGGTCTGAGCCTTTTACCTGAGAAATGCAAACCTGCAGTGGTTTTGACTTTTTATTTATTTTGAGAGTATTGACTTTGAAATGATTCAAGAATATGATCCTAATGGATGCAATTTACTCTTGGAATTTTGGTCTGCTGTGGCAAATTCGAAAGATGTGGGAGCTGCTCTCATTACCTGTACTAAAACTCTTTTGCTCCTACCATAACCTCAGGGTTACAGGGGTTCATTGACAGGATAATGACAGTGTTACTTCAAACATCATGGTTCCTTTTCATTGTCTTAAGAGCATTTTTTACCATTTTATTAAAGGAAAACAAATAAGTCTATTGTTGCCAAAAGATCTTGGGAGATACAGGGAAAAGAGGCTGTGATAGTACAGAATGAAAAAAAGAATCCTGGATGTTCCAACTGAAATTTTATAAGATCTGGACAATTAAGAAAGAATGTTTATTTGGATTACTATAAAAATTCTTGGTGGCATTTTTAAATATTATAATGTTTGTTTTAAACTTAATAAAAAAAAAAAAAGAAAGAAAAAGCCTGCTTAATAATTTTTCAGCATAAAGCAGTTTATCAAGAGTTTGGGACAGGATCTGGCTCCAAGATGCAAAGTGTCCAGTTTAGACTCATTGTAATAGGTGAGCTTCTAAGACTGCAGTATAAATTCCTGTCTATCCACTCAGCCCATTAAACAGTGAAACTAAGTCTATCTCTAATCTTCATCTCACAAATTTGACCTAACTACATCTCAGGAGGCAGAAAAACAGTATCTTGCCCTTAGGTTTACAATCCTTAAAACAGTTGGTGATAGTAAAAGAACAAGAGATCTAAGTTTTAAAGTGGTTGAGGTGATACTACATTTAAAACATGCAAGCAGGCGTTTGATCTGAAGCTAGAACTTTTGGAGCAGTATTGTACTACACAGCTTAAGTTGGGGAAGGCTCCTGGGCAACAGTAGTCTCATGAAAATTCACTAGGATCTACAAAAGACTCAAAGGAAAACTAAGAATTAATTTGTGCTGTTTCAGAAGCTGGTTTTTGGAACTCTCTTTAATACAAAGCTAGTTCCTTCTCCTGACTCTTTTTCTGTTCAACTCCATGTGTATATGAAATGCCAAGCAAGAAGAGCTATTGTTCTTTCCTAATTTTGAGTCTGTTTGAAACTTTGTTTGATAAAATCTAAAATTACCTATCTTCACTTTGGCCACCGTAAGTTCAATGTGGTTCTAGTAGTTGCTCATACTTAATAGTGAAGAAAAAAAAACATGCTGCAATTATTCCTAATCATTGCTTTCTTCTTTCACTCCTTTTTTCTCTTTCCTCATCCTCCAGTGAGACTGTTGCATTGAATACAGCTGAGACAGAGCTGGTTCCAACCTCTGGTACTTATTTTTGGCTCATTAATTTTTGGCAAAGGAGGGACACTTAATAGGTCTGACGTTCCTGGCTAGGTGGTGATTGATCAAAAGTCAGCACAGTCAATGTTGTTATTTTTCCAAACTCATAGTAATGTTATTCCCTAGGAGCCCACAAAAACAAAGCAATTAGTCTGGTTTGATAGGAATGATGGTGGCTAAATCAGCATCGGAAGTGAAGATTTTTTTTTGTGGGGGGTTACCTTTCCCTTACTTATTTCTTCTTAGTCTGCTGCAGTCTAATTTATAAAATGACCAGGTAATGCATGTTGTATTTAACGTGCGTTATCTGGATTATGCCAACTGTGCTCTTCAGGAATGTGACATTGTGAAATGAGATTTCCACACACCTACAGGAATGAGCAGACACCATATTTATTAGCCTAGTAAAAATACAATCTTATATCAATAACACCCAGGCGCTCTCTCCATTTCTTCCTGTTTGTGTTGTGTGTCTGAGTGAGCCTTGTTCTAAGCCAGTGTTGCCAGGTGTACTCGCCAGAGTCTACTCAATTGGAGCTGTGAATACCAGCCAAAAATAGCTAGCACTGATCAGATGCTCCAGCAGAGTTAATAATTCAGAGTCAGTAGAAGTGCATGCAGAAGGTACACACAGCTATTGGCTGCTGGAGGTTTGAACTTGTCCACTGCAGATGAAGTTGTAACTGACATCAGGATGTAGAGTGTTGTTAGCTGTCTGGACAGGCTGGTTAGTAAGGAACTGGGTGATAACTTCAAATATTCAGGTCTGAATGCTGTTCAGCTACTGGGTACTTCTACTTAGCCAGTACCTTTCTTGTGACTTGATGTCCCCGTCTCTGAAGTAGAATGATGCTGCTCATGAAAAGGAAAGATTAACTATTCCAAACAAAAGCCAGTATTGCTACTATTGACAGGGAAAATATCCCAGTTGGATTGATTTGGGATTTCATAATATTGGTAATACACTCCTGAATAAGGTGGTGCTGGTGGGATTCAGAGGATGACGTTCACCCTTGCACAAACGCGTAGGTTTACAGGGGACTGTTGGGGTCTGAAAAGGCAAACCCCAACTTTGGTTAGGAATACTGTCAGATAGCAAAGGCTTGAAATGAAGAATTTCTGTCAGAGTCTTCCTACATAATGATAGATGTGGCAGTAGATGATTGCTTTCTTTGGATGTCAATGTCTGACTCATTCTTGGCTGAGCCTTAGTACAGCTGAATTGTTGGTGCTTCAGAGGGCCAGGGGTCTGCTGAGGTTTGAGCTTGAAAGGAGTGAAAGACTGTGTGTTACTTGAACTTTAGGAAGGAATGAAAAAAATGTTATCTAACTGTAGTGCTGAGTCATCTTAGCCTGGAAAGTGGTAGGAGCTGCTTAGGTCAGCTGAAAGATTGGGAAGGAAAATACTGAGTCAAGTATTTTCTCGTGTCAGCAGTGGGTCCCTGCTGCAGTATGGTCCAAAGTGGAGATCTGAAGGGGAACATTGTAAACAGCAGCTGCTTTAAAAATAGCATCATTCCTTTGCCTCTGAGGATTGCCTAAAGTCACAGGAAATCCTGCCATAATGGTCCCTTCTAATCTTTCAATGAGTAATATTCACGTCTCTGTTAGTTGTTTTCTAGTCTAAATACATTACTTAGTGCTTGTTTAAGAAAAGCTTGGTTATTCATTCTTTCCTTAAATTGGCTCCATCTCAAGCAAAAATTTCAGATGCATCTAAGTGATTTAGAAGCCTAGTCTGACTGAGCTTGAATCACTCCTGAAGTTAGACCTGATGTTTATGAAAGTGTATCTGTGGCCTATTGCTAAAATGAATCATAATATAATATTTTTCAACTTCTTTGGCTGAAGGTCTCAAGTATCTTGTGAACTTCTACATTAATAATTTCATTCTATGTGTAAAACTATTTATATATTTATTAATATAATATTTATTGACCCTCCCCCCATATGATGACATCAGTATAGCTTGCCCTTGGTGATGGGAACAGTTTGGGAATTTTCTGACTGTCGTGGTTTAACCCCAGTCAGCAACTAATTACCACACAGCCGCTCGCTCACCCTCCCCACTCCCCAGGGGGATGAGGGAGAGAATTGGGGTAAAAAAAGTAAAACCCATGGGTTGAGATAAAGACAATCTAGCAGGACAGCAGAGGAAAAGAAAATAATTATGATGATGCTGATGATAGAATACACAAAACAAGTGATGCACAGTACAATTGCTCACCACCTGATGAGCAATGCTCAGCCCATCCTTGAGCAGTGGTCACTGCCCCCTGGACAACTCCCCCCAGTTTATACACTGAGCATGACGTCATATGGTATGCAACAGCCCTTGGGCCAGTTGGGGTCAGCTGTCCTGGCTGTGCCCCCTCCCAGCTTCTTGTGCCCCTGGCAGAGCAAGGGAAGCTGAAAAGTCCTTGACTGGTGTAAGCACTGCTTATTATCAGCATTATCCTCATACTAAATCCAAAACACAGCACTGTGCCAGCTATTAGGAAGAAAATCAACCCTATCCCAGCCAAAACCAGGACATCGACAAAATAGTATGTTGTTGGAAAATGCTTCAACTGGGGCTCTCAAGACTTCATTTATTACACGTTCTACTGTAATTCCCATGAGCTCTAGTGACCAAGACCTTTACTCTGGGCCTTGAACACAGTTTGGTGTGTGCCTCAAAACCTTGCTTCATTCTTCATTCTACAAGGGTCTCCAAGTAGTAACTACTTCAGTCTCCTCTTTGCTTCTTGCTTTCCACCAGAAATACAAGACATGTTGCGTTCCACTGCTTCTTTCAGCTATACATGCAGCATCTCTAGCATGTCAAGATCTGTTCTATTAATGGTTGTAAATAGCTTGACTGTGGGAGGGTTTTCTTTACATAAGTTGTGAAATGGTTTGTCTTCTGTCTGTTCTTTGCACTAAGTAGAATAAACAAGGATTTACAGCAAAACAGATTGTCTTTAGAGTGCACTAGAAGGTCTTTCATTCAGGGAATGGCGTACAATGAAATTTCCACCAGATTCCTTTCTCCTCCCTTTTCCTCCAGCTTGCTATCTACCAGGGGGATGAGAATAGCACCTCACTGGCTAAGCTTGTCCATAGAAGGTCATGCTTAAAGCCTTGTAACTGTAGTTATTTTGTCTCCTAGCTCTCCAACACTACCATGTGAATGAGGTCCTGGTAATAAGTGGTTCTAGTCTGGCTCCATAATATCTTTGCTTTCTGTCCTTAAAGACTTCTGGAATCTGAGCACTATATTTGGGGAGTATTAGGTAGGAAAATTTTCTTAAGAAGTTAATGACGTTGTTGGATTTATATCTTTATGTGCTTTCTGTCTTTAAGTGGTTATTTCTTCCTTATAATATAAATGCTTCAAATGTCAAGATTCTGATACTGTATATTCTGCAAGGAGTTTGGGGGGCAAAAATCCCAGCTCATTGATTGCAATTCAAAAAGGTAATGCCCTCTTATAAAAGCTGTGTTATCTCGAGTATTGCAATCAGATTCCAATTTGGAAAAATGAATCAAGGCACTTAAACTTTTCTTCTGCCACTGTGCTTAACATTTCTTTCTTTTTTCACTTGAAGTGTCAGGAAGTGGTGCTGAGTTGGCAGCAGTGTATACCATCCCAGAGGAGGCTGTAAGTAAGTGTTAAAAATGTTTAGTCCTGTCTATAAAAATTATTTTTACTGAACTCTAAAGAAGTAGTAACAGAACTGCCTCCTCCAGCAGTTTTTGTGATTATTAATAGATGTTAGTGCATTGATTATTTTTAATGGAGATTTAAATTCTTATCTGAACTCTCCATCTAAATCAAATACTTTCTTAACCTGAGCTATCTGATAAAATTTCTATGAACACCTTCACACAGAATGAAATTCACCACTGTATAAATGAGTAGGCTTGTGGAAATTATTATTGATTCATATAACTAAATCTTGTGGAGACTTCTCTTTTTGATGAAGAGCTTGCCTTGAAGAGTCATGTTACAATTCATCTGTTCACTTGTTTCACCACAGAAGTTATTGTAATTAAGGTCTCTCATACACTAGAATAAATTTAGGAAGCTCTATTAAAAAGATGGCCCTTCATCAGAATATTAAAATTATTTCCTGTTATTTCCTCTAAACAGATGATTTATTATTTAAAGAGTTACACTGCTTCTCATCCTCATGCCACATAATTGTCAGCATTACAGTACTAACATTAGTAATGTAATTTAATTCATTGAAGTGGAACATAGTATCTGTCAGGATTATTTCAGCCTTTGCTGTTCTCTTGGTAAGGAGAAATTGAGAATTTTTCCTTTTACTAAGATGTAATATCATTTTAAAGGAACATCTACCTTTTGAATGCAATGATATTCATGTTACTGATCGTTTAAAAATCCTTTTCCAGTGGTGTTGTGCCAGTACAAACTTATTAGCAGTATTTTTTAGTTTTTCTGGGGGTTCAAAATGCCACTGGAGGACAGATGACATACTCCAGTATACCATTACAGTCTAATGTGTTACTTTGTGGTCTCAGGTTGCTTTTCCTCGAGTAGTTGGATACTATCAGTTGTCAGTTTCTCATCTATTGTTTCTTTCCTGCAGAAGCTCAGTAAGCAGGAGATGACAGAGTGGACGCCCTGCCTGTGTTAGGGGAGCAACAGAACTCCGACAGTGATATAAATTATCGGAACAGTGTTCATCTAGGGAATTGCAGACAGACAAAGCAGCTCTGAGGAAATGCATCCTTGTCAAAGACGGGTTGTTTCGGCTGAGGCTTGAACAACAGCAGAAGTAAAAAACAGAGTAATCTGGTGAGAGGGAAAGCAAACTAGAGCTACTGTAAGTATTTTCAAATAATTTCTTACATAGTTCACTTATTTGATGAGCAGATTACTATATGCATTTCTGTACACAATTTTTCATCTTTGAAGAATGAAATTGCATTTCTTTTAATGTGATGCATAGGCAGATTATTTCGTTCCTGTTCTCTAAATATGTGGAATATTTTATATGAAGAATGGAATTTCAAATATTTATAGGGGAGCAAACATTTTTGTTTTGCCTTCCAAGTATATGCCGATATTTTAATCCAAGTACATACTGATACTTTGATTGTGTGGTCAATACCTTTTAGTGGGACATATTTATAAACAAGTAATCATCGTATTTAAGACTGGGTGTTTATAATTTCTATTTATGGAACTGTTTACATTTCTACTGTTTTCTTCAACAGTCAGTTTATGGGAGGGTGTTAATATCAATAACTTACCTGCATGTGAGCAAACCTAGTACTAAAAACTGGCAGCTCAAATGAGTATGCAGAGAGTTTTATTACAGTCTGAGACAAACTGGTTTTTATGAAAAGTTCTTTTTTCATTTGATTCTCAGAAAAAAGGTGTGTGTTGTTTTGTTTCTGATAACTAAAAAAATAAGTAAACTTTGGCATTACCAGAAACTTTATGGGACCAGTTTCGAATGGGTCAAATCAACTCCAGCCAATGGAAGATTAAGGAACTCTGCATTGCGCTAACAAACTCAGACTGCCATGACAAATAGAATAAAAAAGGATCATTTGGATTTTCTGAAACCTGGTGTTAACCTGCCATTATTTCTCAGTATGTTTCACAAACAATACTCATTAGCAGTGGATTCAAAGCTCATGTACCTGCTGTAGCAACGGCACTTCTAGTTTTTAGAACTTTTATGGGGAACTGCAGCATTACACCAAGCTAGATTTTTTGCACATTTCATAAACTGATTATGATGCCTGTTTGATGTGAAAAGCAGTGGTACAACTTAGCAGGAGTGTATCTTCTCTGGAAGAATTTGATTTGACTGTATCTTGTCAGAGGCTCTAGGTAGTGATTCATGTAACTAAATAGTCTCATGGAGACTGCTCCTTCTGATAGAAGAAATTTGGCCTGCAGATGCATTTTACAATTTAACTGGCTGTCTTGGAAGTAACATGACATTCTTGTCTGTACTCTTTCCACATACTTGATTTAGTGGTACTTGTTTCTTTTTTTAAAGATAGTGTAACAGTTTTAAGCTCACAATAAAGAAAGTCTCCAAAGAACTTACCTAAAACTTTGTACTGAGCTCAGCACATGCTCTGACAGAAGGGTAGCCAGTAATTCACCCAGGAATTAATACCCATTTCCTTTGTTTTCAATGTGATGGCATGTCCAATTATGCTGGGTCTTTACCAAAATTTTGCTGATTGGGTTTAAAATTTTTCTGCTAATCTCCCCAGGACGTCTCTTGCACTTCTTGCCTTTATTGTTCATAGAGCTTCCCTAGTGTAGAGTTCGTGGATGATGTTATTAGAAGTTACAAATCTAGGGGTTTACAAGTATTTTCTGCATTTTAGAATAAATTGAGGACTCCTTATTCAGCCAAATTGAATGATGACAGGCAATTCTCCCGATCATTAGTGCTAGAAATACTTTCCCCTGAAATCAAGTAAGTTTCAGTACTGTTACTATTAAATCCACAAAATACAGCTGCTTTTTTGGTTTTAGGATAAGCTTGGTCTTCCCCAAAAGGGACAGATTTTTGTTTTAATGAAAACAAATTTCCCCATAAATAGCAGTTTTATAAAAAACATTAGTTATAACTGGAAAAGCTCCTGTATAAAGTAGGATTAATCTTTACCTGTTAACTATATTTAAGATATTTTACAGAGTTTAATCCATTGGAAAGCCCTTTTGAACTCCAAACTGTCTTCAGTGTGTGCCTGTAAAACAGATCAATGCATTCAATGAAGCTCAAATAAGAAGCTTTTTAAATCAACTGTGTTCATTTTGTGTTAATCATAATGTAGATGTTTGATGTAGAAAATTAATTACTCTCTTAGGTGAAGTAATTGGGAGTTACTAATGTTAAGTTTGTATATTCTAGTGTTAAATAGCTATCATTGTGAAAGTGTTCTTTTGGACTCTATCAAAAAAGAAAATGTCAGATAGATAGGGTTAAATTCTCAACTGAATGGATTAACTAAGCTGTATCCAAAATCAAAAACCATTTTTTCCCTCTTTCTTTACTCTTTTTGTCAATACTGTTTCAGTGCCTCTGCTATTAGGGAAGGAAAGTACTTCTGGAGGTGCTAGGTGTGGGTATGTGTTTAGCCCTAGATCTAATGCTCTGCATGCAGCTGAATTTACCTTGCAGAAATACTTTAGAGTCTTTAAAGCTTCGTTTGTTACAGATTGAACTGAAACTATCAAAATTAGAAAACTACTTTTCATTTAGATTTTTATTCATTATTTTTTGTTTAAGGTTTATGGTAATCTGAAGCAATCATATAATTCAGAGAAAAATTCAGATCTTCCATGAAAACAAAGAAAATAAAAGATTATATGTCTGCACCAAAAAAAACTTCTGTGGAATTTTTTTATTGGAAGTTCAGCTTGAAATCACATAGCTAATTAATTTCTCAATTTTAATATTAGAAATTATGCATCTGGAATTTGGTGGCTTTCTCTAAGAAACAGGGAGACCTAGGTTTCAGTCTCTTTGAAAAGATTAAAAGCTCATCAGTTTTTAATAAAAATATGAATCTATTTATTATATAAAGTATTAAATTTCCCAAGCAATATTTTAAAAAAGAGGATTAAATGTCAATGAGGTCATTTCAATTCCCAGGGTAATCATATTTCTAAATGTGTTTGTGTACACTGCTGGCATAAATGGCTATACTTTCACTAAACTTGGTGGAACATTCTTGTGCTTCTGACTTCCGGCAGCCAGTGCTTGGGTGGCTCAGTACCAGCCAACACTGTTTTGATGTCTGGCTGGCCTAGGATGAGAAGAGGAAAAGGGCAACCAGAAAATACTGATTGTAAATTTATTCTTTTTGAAATAGTTACAGCTACATTTTAGTCTTTTTTTTTTAGGTGAATAGCTTTTTATCAACTGGAAACTATTTGTGAATCAGTGCTGAACTTCTCTATGGTTTATTAAAAAAAATAGCAGAAATGTTTGACTTCTGTTTAAAAACAATGTTTTGAGATTAAATTTAGCTCTTCTTAAAAGATAATTTAAAAACAAACCCCTCTAATAGAAATATTACATTTGACCTCTAATTCTCATTCAAATTTTGGCCTTGAACAAAATATAATTACCCACTATTAGTGGAGTTCTAAATCCAGGAAAATAATATCCAGCTGAGGGACTGGCTTTTCAAGAAGTGTCAGAACTCCTGTTATGTTGTAGTGCAAGTCTCCTGAATTGCACAAGACTGAATTGGGGATAACAGGTTGAAACCTGGATAGATCCTGACCAGGAGAATGCAGCTGATGAGTTTGACTCCTACTCATACTAAACATGAATGGAGGCCAAAAGAATGTACCAACTGGGTTGGAATTAGCCCTCTTACTAATACTCAAATGCAGTTCTCAAAGGGAAGGCAAAAGATAAGAATATTATCAAAAAGTCACAGTTCAGAGTTTGAGGTCTCTTATAAAGTGAATTCATGCTGATGGATACAGTACTTATTCCACTGTTTCAACGTACAGATACACTTTGTCATGTATCTATGATTCTATGATTCTGTTTAGGATGATACAAAGAAAATTGTTGCTCCAAGGGCTTTGCCTTAAAGATATATAAGAATCAGGGGAAACTCATTGGCTAGTGTTAACACCAGAGAATAGCCTTATTCCTCCTTTAAATTGATGCATTCCCTAAGCATGTAGAGAAACTCGATATGTGTCAAATGAGTTGCCACATATTGGGCTTAGTATTCAGTTAACATTTATTCGTGTAAATTATTACTTCAGAGCACATCTTAGACCAGCAGGAAGTATATCCCTTAGAACTGACATTTCTGTGCAGAGCACTTAGTAATCATGATGCATGCACCGTTCTACTATGTTCCCCTCTCATTTATATAGAATTTCTGCTTTGCAACCCAAATTTACTGATCAAATGGCCTAGCTAATTATATGACTTGTTACAAACACTGTTAGACCTCTTTTAAGTGGTATTAGAAAAAAATATAGGGAATTGTAAATACAGGCAAGCTAGCTGAGTTGATGTTTAATAGATAAAAGAAAGCTTCGTATTGAAGGCACAGCTTTCAATCCTTCTATTATACCTCTTATAACCAGCCTTCAGCATTTGGATATATTTGTGAGCCCAGTAGTGTATCCTCTGTCTTCAACTTTGAAAAAGCGCAGTGGAAACTCACCAGTAAATCAGATTAAAACATTCTGCAGCCTACAGCTGTTTCTGTGCTACATGGCCTTTTAGTTGCCTGAAGAACAATTGGAAAGTGTGGGAATTGCTTTAGAGAAATCATAAATTGTTTTGGGGTTTACTCAACAGATTCTAATTTTGGATGAAATATGTGATTACAGAAGCACATAATAAGCATTCTCTCCTACTCTCACAAAGAGTCTTTCAAATATTTTCAAATAATTGTCTGTTAAGAACACTCAGATTCTGTTGCATTGTATTAGCCCAGCCACAAGCTTCAGCCAGGCTCCATAATAGATTTGTTAATGATGGAGAGTTTTTTCCTTCTAAACAAATAAGCAAACAGAATTCCTACCTGTCCCACAAGTAACACTGTTCTTGTGACAACTGCTATGCAGTGATGCTGGGTTTGTTTCAAGTATGATGCCTTCCACCCTTCCTCAGAACACAGAAAGAAAACGAAGAGCACTGTTGATTAGAACCTACCTATAAACAGATAGAACCTGTAACTCATGTAGATACTGCTGAAGAATTAGCAGAGAAGGCCTGATGGTAGCAGCAGGCACAGACAGCTGGGCAATCTCCCACCCAAGCTTCCAGTGTGCTAACTGAATTAAGAACTTGTCTCTGTTAAAGCCCCAGTCCACATAAGGGACTTGGTGACAGAATGGGAAGAACCTATATCAAAACACGACAAAGATGAGAACATATTCTAAAAATCTCTGACCCATGGTAAACATGGGGGGTTTTTTTTCTAAGCTTAAGGAAGCTTAAAATTTAATTTTTTATCATTTTAAAATTAAAAAAAATTAAAAATCCATCAATAACATTTTTTCCTGTGGTTAGTATTATAATATTCTTAATCTTTTAGATATCAAACTTGTATGTAAGTACATGCTTAAGGAAGCAGCTAAAAAATTTATTGCATCTAACACTTTTTTGGAAGCACTTTTAAAATCATGAACAAAACTGTAGATCACTTGGCTGCGCTCCTTAGTGTCCTCCATTAATGGTAAAGAGGTAAAGTAAAAGCACAGAATTAAGTTGAGAGATCCAGAGCACTGGTTCATGCCCTCTATATGTAAAAACATATGCCCTATAAAGTTTATACTTAAATTTTCTGAAAGCATGAGTGAATTTTCTCCTGCTCCTATCCTTATCCTTGTAGAGTATTTTTCAGTGACTATAAAATTAAAAAATGTGGTTATTAAATACAGAATGTATGTTTTGCTGTGGTATTCCTCTTCCATATATAGATATCAAGATAGCTACAGATTACTTAATGACAGCCTTTTGGTCCAATTAATGTTTCAGCAGAGGAAACCAAGTATTTCTCTTAAAATGGCTTTTAAGCATCCTCGAGGACACATTAAAGTGATCTCTTTACAAGTCATATTTAGTAAGCTAATTAGTATGATCAGAGTGTGCATTCCTTCCTTATGATTAACTTCATGGCACTGTAAGGAAAACTCTAGGTAAAAGTCTTACAGTGACACTAAATACATAGATTCTTATATTCTGTTTTGGAATACATGACATACTGGCTACAGTTTAAGTAACTGTTTAAAGTATTTTGAAAGCAGCAAGGACATAATTCAACTTAAACTCTCACTTTTCCTCAACAGAAATACACAGGGTATTAAACAACTTGGGGCAAAGAGTCTGGAAAGTTACATTGTGGTTCATCTTGTTACACTCAGTGCTTTTTATGTAATAGTGCTTTTAAAGCTGGTACTTCAGCTTTTTAATGAAAGCATAAAAATTTACAATATCTAATCTTCAGTATTGTGATAATGTATTTACTGTGAAGCAAAGATGAAATGTATGTAAATGATAAGGATCAATTTCATCACACTCTTTAAAGTTTGATATCTAAAAGATTAAGAATATTATAATACTAACCACAGGAAAAATGTTATTGATGGATTTTTAATTTTTTTTAATTTTAAAATGATAAAAAATTAAATTTTAAAAATTATTTTTAAAAACTGAAATATGAGTATTTTAAAGACTGAAAGATGGGTATTTTTATAGCATCCACATGAACATTGCTCCATAGCATTGTTCTCAGGGTATAAGATCAGTACTGATGCTCAAGCATGCTGTTTACTATAAACCACTATTACTGTCTAATCTGGTTTTAGTTGACTGAACTATAACATTATTGGAAGACAATAGCCTTTGGCAATATAAGTTTGACTGTAGTAAGACGGAAAATCAAATGTTATATTCCTTAGAGTTTGGGGCTCAAACAGATGAACGGCATGGTGTTTTTTAATAGTGCATAGAGAGTTGAGGTGATGAGTTCTTCAGCAGAATTGCACATCTTAGGTATTCTGTTTTCTTGTGTGTCTGATGTGGTGTATCAACTCTGCTCTTCTTAGTTTGCTTGAACAGAAGTCTTGTTTCAGCTGCGATGAGATACTTGAATGTAGCTCCCACTAATACTCTGATTTCTACTATATTGCTGGTTTATGTCAGTCTACGATCTGTATCCATTTGGAGATCTCTCCATGTTCACCATTGTCAGATGGATATTGAACTACTTGAGAAATTACTTATAGGTGAAGACATACTAATATATTTCTTTAGATTAAACTCTTGGCTGATTTTGAGCCACCAGGTTCATATGAAAATGAGTGGGATTTGATGACTGAAATAGCTTTAAAAGTATCATTCCTATTATTCTAGCCTTGAAACAATGATGAAACAGACTGTTAATGAGCTTATTCTTAAACATTTGCCTAAATATTTATTAAGTTACATAGGCTGAAGCCATTTATTTAAGTTAGCCCTTATTAATATAGCTAAAAAGAACATGTGGAGAGGCTTAAGGGTAATCTTGTCTACCTGAAGAACGTATGTGCCAAAAAGGATGGAGCAGACACTGGTGAGAACAATTGAGAAAGAAAAATGTCAACAAATAAACCAGGAATTATTTACATGAGATTTTTTGCTTGGTCTTGAGGCAACAGCAGAGAGGACAGGTATAGCAGGTGTTTCAGTACCATCTCAAGAGGACTGGGGTTCCAGACTTAGTCATTGGGAATAATACCTGAAATAAAATAAAAATAACTTTAATTCCATTAATTTTTTCCCACCTAATGAACAATAATGCTATTAAAAGATATACGTAGCTGCTTCTTTTTCCTTAAAGTCATATCAGAGCTTCTGTTTTCCTTTCCTAATAGCTGACTCCTGATTGCACAGTCCTGGTCAGGTCAGTGAGGAGTCCTTGTTCTAAGGAGTGGCCATGTCTGTAGGAGACCATCCATGGGCTAATTCTGAAGCAATGTCATAGCTTTTTTGTTTCGACTGGCAGACAGGGGAAGTAGAATTTTTTAGCCTGGCAAAATGCAATTATAACCTTTGCATACTAAATTCAGTCAGTCTTCCATGGGAGCATGGGGAACAAATTGCTTGAGAGAAGTGCTGGCTGGAGGTAGAGCCATAGCCCTTTTCCAAATAAATACACAGGTAACAGAAAAAATGTGAGGTGCAGCCTCACATAGGTACACCTACTGAGGGAACCTATGCTCAAATCAGCAGAGGTTGCTTTACCTTCCTGTAAAAATGCTGTCAAAAGCATACACTGGTTTATTGATTGGTGGCTTTAAGGCAAGGTATTACTTGGTTTCACAGCTTTGACTGTGCTCATACTTCCTGCTGAAAAGGTACTGTGTCTTGAAGACAGATGGAGTACATATCAGCCTACTTCAGGACATAAAATATAGTATGGGTCTTATGATTCCATCCACGCAAATATAAGTAAGAAACACTGATCTAGGGCCATAATGCCAAAGTTATGTGGAATGAACTGAACAGAAACAAGTTCAGAATATTTTTTAGTTTTGAAACAAAAATAGGAATGTGCTGTATAATGTAATTACATATTATAAAAAGATTAGCTTTCTAAAATTAGATGCCACAAGAAGCTACTGGTCAAGCAACAGACTAATGATGCTTTATTTGCAGAATAATTCTAATTATTAACTACTTTAAAGGACTCAACTGCATTGCTTTCAGCAACAAATTATTATTGCTATATTTGACATTATGGGACTGTAATAATAAAAATAAGATTGTAATGAAAATACAGATTTGCATGCAGACTCCTGGTTATTGTGCATTTTCTGATTATGGTCATTAACATCTCTTTAAAGGACTAGAACATTTGATGAAAGACCATAATTTAGATTTTAAAGATGACAAATTAAAAAAAAACACCAAAACACCACCACCAGCTCAGTATATCAAGGCTGGTTTTGCTATTAAATTAAATCTGGAATGAGAAGAATTGTCCTGATTGTTTTCAGGACTTCAGTTGTTTCAATTCTTATTTAAAATACAAAGATCTTTGTGAATTTTATCAGACAATGCTACTTTACAGTAGTCTGTAATTATAGATTACTGTCTCTGAAGTTTGTCTTACAGAGCTGAGAGGGGGGGAATGCAGTCATATGTTCCATCTTTACTACTGCATTCCTTGGAGGGTTCCATATGTTTACCTTTATCTGACTTTAGATTCTGTGCCTTTGTGGTTGCTGGCAAGAGCAGTTGAATTCTTTCATGCCTATTGCTTTAATAAGGAATGTGAAGCCACATACATAATAAGACTAGAACACAACAGTATGAAGCACAAATAATCCCTGATGAGATGCATATCTTGGGTGGGGATTAGGAATGCTTTGCACCTAATTCTATATTTAGACTGTTACACTTAAAAATTCCAAAAGGGGGCAATCTTACCCTCTGCCTGAAAGTCTATAAATGTTATTCAACTGAGAAAATACAGCACACTACTTTGTAAGTTCTCATTTACCTTAGAAAACTGAAGGTTAGTGCAATGATAAAAACAACTTTTAGGGGGCTGTGTTTGGTTTTGAAAATTAAATTTTAAAAGTGTTACTGGATTTTTAAACTTTAATAACTGCATTAGTATGAATACATGTGGTCACTCTCAAAGTGTGATGGTTAAAATAATCTGATGCCCTTACTTGTAAAGAACAATCATGTTGTTGAGAGAGAGAACCATAAAAAAAAATAAATTATACACTCAAATAGTTCTTGGACATAAATCAAACACATTTATGGTGGAGATTTAGGGAAAAATAGAACCTCAAACTCATCCTCCTTTTCCAGCTGATTGCCACTCATGAATTTAAAACAAAAACTGTATAGTCTCTTGGAGGACTGTAATGATAGCCAAATTAGTGCCAGTTGTTTTTTTATAAATTCTTATCTTTCTGTAGTGTAAGTAGGAGAAATAAACTGTAGCCTTTGGAGGAAAAATAAGAAAAACAACTTCAATACTTGTGCTTGCCATTTATTTGTAGTAACTTTTTAATTATATATAGTATTTTCTGTAAGAAGTATGCGTATTTTCTTTCTATATGCTTTCTAAATAATGTGTTGTTGACCCATCTTTTGTAATCTGATGGCAACAATAATTTAACTATAAGAAAATATTTCGTGTATGATACATATATCTACATCTACTAGCTGCCAAAAAATAGTATTTCTATAGATCTTAGAAAGCCCATATCAAGCCAATATCCTTTGACTGAATCAAATGGATGTTCAAAAGGAAGGCTGCAAGGAACTGTTGAGGAGCATTCTTGCTCTTGACTGTGTATCACAGGATGCTAGAGTCACACCCTTCCAGTTTTCTCCAGGTACCAACTGTCTTAGTATCCTCTCTTACTCTAAGACTGAATGTCTGCTACATGTTCATAGTTCTGGCATCTTACCAATAACTCCCTGCCTCAGAAATCAGGGGATATCTTTCTGATACCCCCTACCTGAACTGAAATGACCCAGCATGCTAAGTGAAAGATCCAGTGCTTCAGACATGCTGTTTGTTACAGGGCAGATGAGAGCTGTGCTGGGTGGAAGGAAATGGAGAGATTCAACTGAGAGGTATATTCTGACCTCAGCTTTATCTTAAATTTAGTTAGAGAACACTTCTAATGTTTTAAAGATTTTAAAAGCTTTGAGAGACTTCTGAATGCTGATATTTATGAACTGAAACATCATTGTTCATTGATTTCTCTTTATACTTGCGGTTCATCACAGTAACACTGGGTCTGCGTATCTTCCAATGATAAGGCCAAATCCTATAATTAGTCATTACTACATAGAGTCTGGTTAAAGCTGATAGATTACTTGTAGTAAAAAGAGTTGCAGCTTGTAATGTTTGGAAGCCTGAGCTCCAGTCCATCCAGCATGTATAAAGAGGTACAGATTGCCAACCTGTGTGTGCTGAAGTGGCTCTGACCCCCAATTCACAGCCAAGAATATGGCTGGTACAGTCACAGTTCAAGAAAGCATTATGGTTAAATATGTTTTCATAAGATGTAAATGAAGCTAAAATAAATTATGGCACCACTTTATTTTTATTGTGATAAACAGTATACATAATAAATTAATATGATTTTTTTTGCCTTACTTCACATTCATATGATGTAGGCTATTTTAAACTCAGCTACATTTTTTCCCCTCTAAAGAAGATGACCGTACCAATTGCCTCACTATCTGTTTACATTCTGGAAAGAGTCATTTGGGATTTTGTCTTTCTGAAATAAACGTTTGCTTATGGATTTTTTTTTATTGTCACATCCATGGCATTTTTTAAGTAAATAGGAGTACAAGGTTTATATTATTTTAAATGTATATTGTATTTGTCTTCCCAACACTGTGGTTTTTAGTACTGTGAATAACGTAGTATGGAGCCAGCCTATTAAACAGCCTGTTTTTGTAAGGAAACTGTTAGTCCACCTACAATATTCTATTGCTTACTGTGTTCTTCCAATATGCTTAGCATTCCACAACCTAAATGATCATTTGTTGAACAAATTCATGCTTTTATTAGTCAAAATACAGAGAAAACAGAGCCCCCCTGTTTCAAGATATTTGCTAATGCACGGTTAATTATCACATATAGCTTACTATAATTCATTTTACAGGGAGACCTCCTGCAGGTAACATACTAGCAGTTTATGAAGCAAAATAACCTCACTATAGATTAGAACTGTTTCACTACTGGTCAGACAGTTGCTGCTTCTAGGCCTTCTCACTTCACATTGCTAATTTGAACAAGGCTTTATTTTTATATTTGTCAGCAGCAAGACTGTAGCATGGTTGTTAAACCTCTCCCAGGCCTAATTAGAGTAGCAATGCTAGCATTCATAATGAATCTCGTGTCCTGGGTTGGAGGAGGTAGCCGTGGTGCTACAGTAGCTTCCTGGCAGACAGTTGCTGGCAGGTTTAAGGTAGCTTGTGGCTTGCAATATTAAGTGACTGTTGAAATTCATTGACTCCACTGCGGCTTATGTGTCTAGATGACAACAAGTTTACACGGTTCTTTTATAGTTACAGCAAATGGGTCCATTTAAATATTTATTAGGTGATTATGGTGATGTGAAATGGAAAAAAATTGCAAAGTACAGTATTGCATGTATAACTGTTTTAACTGTTTGTACAAAATAGGCCTGTGGTATCATTTGAAATTACAGCATCTTTTTTTCCTCATAAATATTTATAGTGTATCAGTAGCTAGGAATGCTAATTTATTTGCATTTTGTTTCTTATTTAATTTGACAGCCATTTGGGTAGCCATTAAGGGCACTCACTCTGATTTGAATGAAGGATATTTCAATCAGCAGTTGAGTGGCATTTTGATTAGAGTGGATGAAGTTCAATTTTAGGAGTTCTTTTTGCCTTTATGGGACACAGAAAGAAGTATTACCTGTGTGTACTTGATGAAGGGAGCACCCACAGAAGGCCTGCTTCTCTGAAACTTTTACTTTTGAGGAATTTGTCATAATTATTGGATTAAATGTAGTCAACTTGTTTTATTTTGTTCTTCATCTGGCTTAATCAAAGTGAAAAGAACACAAGAGCCAGGTATAAAATTCTGCAAAAATTATCCAAGAGTTGTTGTAAATATGAATATGACTTGGATGATAGAACAACCAATTTCAGGTATATAGTGAAACGGATTAAATGCATACAGGACAAAAAAGCAATCCAATTAATTGGGAGCTTTGTAGCTACGTTTACTTCTTCATAGCAACAGAAAAGATGGAAGTGAGTCAATCCCACCCAAGGGCATGAGAGAACACGATAATGATATCCAGAGGTGTCAGAGCAAATATGTACATTGGAAATGCTCTCAGTGATAGCAAAGAAAATAGGTATAGTGAAGAGAAATCAAGCATAGTACAGTAAATTTACTTTGAATATATGTGTGTCTATATATATATACTTAAACATAGTATGAGAGACTTGCTTTTTGTAGAGAATAATTAAATATACTACAGCTGCTTCACTCATGATGATATGACTGAACTTTGCTGTTGTTTAGAAATTTTAATTTGCTGCAAGTGGTATCATAACTTTCTAAATCTATGTTTTATAAAGAACAGAAATTAATAGCAGAGATAACAAATCTGAAGTCGGCTCTTGTCAGGGGAAATGTAAGATGCACATTGTTGTCAAGTAGCGGCAGTGAACACTAGCTGAAGCTAACTGTGTTTTGAGATATTGACCAATATGTATCCACAGGTCTGATTTGTGCTTTGCTAATTCTGTGAAAATACTTTTTTTGATAGATTCCCATCAATTTCAGCAGGCTTGGAATACATTCTATTTTTTTGCATTGAAAAATTTATTGGAAATTAATTTAATTTAATTGGTCCTGCCCACCTTTAGCGCTTTTCCTTCTTCAGTTCTGTCACAATGTCTCCTATGGCCACCCTTGCTCTTTAAAAAATTGGAAACGGTTATTCTGTTTCTTTTGCAAGGGATTGACATGAATATTTTTGAAATTTATCATTGGAAGGAGTATAATTAAGAATTTAGAATAGAAACCAATGGGCATAATTGATATTTAGAAGTCTTCCATGATTAATATGAGTATACTGAGATTTCTAGAGACCAGCAGTGGAGAGGGAAATATCTTCATTACTGGAGCCAATGTTGTCATTGTACCTGAGGAAAGTAGTTGCACAGCCCAGAAATATTGACACCAACTTGAAATGGAGGTGGAGAAATTTCATACTTTTGAAAATGAGCTGAGTTACTCTTCCAAACAGGGTAAGAAATTTCCAGGAAGTAAAATGCAGACATGAAGCTGAATTAACTCTCACCAAGCTACTGGAATGTCCACAGACTTCCTTAAAACTTGCTGTAATATGCCTAGGATTGGGATTTAATCTACTGTATAGAGGACAAGACTGGCTGATACGTTGTTACTTCACTAATACTTATTTAATTTCTAGTAGCAAAAAGTAAGACATCATTCCTACAGGGATATTTTTAATGCTGGCTTTAGCTCAGATTTGGTGCCCTTGCTCAAAATTAAGAGAGCTAGTGACTGAAGGATACTACTACAGTCCAAGCAGTAAGAATTACATATTAGTGCTCAGTTGAGAATGGGTTGTTCAGTTTCTTTTCTGCCATGAGAACTTTAAAGCTCAGGTGATGAATTACTGCATTAATAAACTGTCTATATGTTTATATACATATTTACCCTCAGGCTTAAGAAATCTGTGCTTTACCTCTGCACTAGTTTTGAGTGAAATTCTATTAATGCCCAAGATGGTAAGTTAAACTTGCAACTCAGAGTGAATGTACATTAGCTTGAAGTCAGGACACTGAAAATAGCTGTGTTCTTGTGCATGCACAATAACTCTTGGTCTTTAGGGTTGTCGATCTGATTCTTTTCATAAGCACTAAATTCATTCAAAAGAAGACGAAGGGGAAAAAAGAACATTCTTTAGCTTTTTGAGTCTGGAACTTCTGTCCTACTGGTTGCTCAGATTTTCCAGTGAGATCACTTCCTGAATGGGGCATAATATGAATAAGTGTTCTGAGAGGCAGGTTCAAAAGCTAAGCATTCAGAAAGGGTCCAGTTTTGCAGTATCCCATCAGTGACAAAGCTGAGTTTGGTCCAAGTTTTCCAATAAGATCAGAAATTTCACATGTGCAGCTTGAATAATATGAGCTTTTATTGTATTTTACATGATAAGTTTCATTAAATGTGAAATTCTAACAATACTATTTAGGTTTTAAAGCACCTTAATGTACGTATCCGCCTTGTGTTTTCAGCAGAACAATTTGGTCCAGATCAAAAAATGTCAGAAATTCATTCTAAAACTGCCTATCAAATTACCCTTTACCTCCTTATTAAGTGCAAAGACAGGTTGCAAAATATCTGAAATAGTATGGCTATCATTAGTGATTTTAATGTAAAATTTGTGTCCTAGTTAAAGACCAGGATTCTGTCCAAACACAGTGCAAAAGATGTTAACTTCCCCTGCAAACATTTCAATGCAAGCCTACTTGGAATAAGAAAAGTAAGATAAAATATGAATGTACAGTCAATTGGTGGTATATCTAAGGTTTTTATAGTTGGTTTTGCTGGTAGTAGTTCTTAAGAATGAACTAAGAAAGAATGGCTTTCTTACTTCACCCCTCACTATTTGTGATTGATTTTCTAAATTAGATGCCCCTCTCACTTCATTGAGTAACTAAAACTATTTATGCAGCATAATAAATCTTAAATACAGGTGGAGTGCAAACAGACATTTTCCAAATAGAGTAGATGTATAAAATTAGTTATACAAGAGTTTATCAAGACCAACTATAAAAAGCAGAACAGAACTGGTCAAAATAAGGTGCTATTTTCTGTGTAGGCTGTTAGCTGGACTTCAGAGAAATATCATAGAATCATAGAATGGTTTGGGTTGGAAGTGACCTTAAAGATCATCCAGTTCCAACCCCCCTGCCATGAGCAGGGACACCTTCCACTAGACTAGGTTGCTCAAAGCCCCAACCAACCTGGCCTTGAACACTTCCAGGGATGGGGCATCCACAGCTTCTCTGAGCAACCTGTGCCAGTGCCTCACCACTCTCAGAGTGAAGAATTTCTTCCTTACATCTAATCTAAATTTACCCTCTTTCAGTTTAAAGCCATTGCCCCTTGTCCTGTTGCTACATGCCCTTGTAAAAAGCCCCTCTCCAGCTTTCTTGTAGGTCCCCTTTAGGTACTGGAAATCTTCTATAAGGTCTCCCCAGACCCTTCTCTTCTCCAGACTGTCTTCATAGGAGAGGGGCTCCAGCCCTCTGATCATCTTTGTGGCCCTCCTCTGCACTCACTCAACAGGTCCGTGTCCTTATGTTGGGGGCCCCAGAGCTGGATGCAGTACTCCAGGTGGGGTCTCACAAGAGCAGAGTATGGGTCACTCTCCCCCTGACATATCTAGGAACATCCCTGGAATTTTGCTAGCTCCAGACATGTTTGAGTTTTGGAGGTTTTTTCCCTGATTATTAAGCAGTGGTAAGCACTACATTAACTATCCTTTCATGAGCTACAGTGGCATCCAGGTGTCACTTCCGATTTCTTCAGTCCCTGCACCATCCAGGACTCTCCAAGCTTCTTTAATAAAGCAGGCATTTCACATCTTGTCTGTCCCTCCCTAGTTTTAAGAACCCTTGTTCAACACATGACTGGGGTTTTTTTAAGTGATCTAATATTTTGGTACTGATAAAATACTCTTGTCTGCTGAATAGTCTGAATTTTGAAGTAGGATCAGTGAAATATTCACACAGAAACATGAGATTGAACTGACAAAATTCTGTATGTGCCTGAAAGCAGGGCTGAATATTTTGGCTCAGTGAGGCTAGGTTGCAGCCATGGATTTTTTCTATTAATTCATGCACAGAGGTTATCTCATATTCAACTTGCTACCTTGGAGAAATGGCAAAATAAACACAGATTTGCAAAAAGGACATGCTGGAATAATTGTTTGGTGTCCATAATGATTCATGGATATCTGAAGCAAGGTTTACAGAGGCTGTCTTTTGTTATCTGAAATTATATTTCAGATAAAGGGAAAAAAATTGGGAAGAAAACCCTGCAGAACAGCATATGGACGCACCAGACCCTTGAGCTCCTGATTTGGGGGAATAATAAAGGAGAGGGAACCAGCAGATTTAATTAAGCAAATACAATAATTAAAAGGAGTGTTGGAACACACGGGCTAAATTAAGCTTCCATATACATGTTTGTCTTAAAGAATCTGTGAAATCAAATACCTGAAGTGTGTGTGGGGTGGTTGTATGTGCATTCAGTATACGGGTGACTGTTCATCCAGTGCTATAACCTTCGCTGCCTCTGTTTTTTGCAACAACTTTGTGGCATCTTTAGTCAAGATAATGTTAAATACTATATTTTCAAGAGATTTCTGCAGTTTAGTAGTTGAAGTTAATGTATTTTATACATTTGTCAGAACAGTTATGGATCCATTATTATAATCCTCATGTATTAATTCCGATAACACTGCAAGATGGGGATGGACTGTTTTCCCCACTGAACTAATATAGCAAATAAGACAGTGACCTTGTTCCAGAGGTGGATATTAAAATCTGTCTCTGAGTACAAACTAGTTCTCTCACCACTGAGTCCCTCTTCTGCTGACACTCCATGATGTGATCCATTTAGATGAGAGACACTGAGGGGCAGGGGGACTGCAAAAAGCATGCAGGCATGAGAGAAAGCACTTGCTGCAGTATGGCAAAATAAGGCTTCTTTTTACAATATTAGGACAAATAATTTCAGACAATCAGTAGCACAATAAAGTATATTCTCTCTCTGTGCATCACATTGGGAAGTAGAAATCCATTTTTCAGTTGGATGAAAAATAGGAGGTCCAAGTGTCAAGGTCTTAGCACTAGGACAAGTTGGAAACTTTCCAGTGGAACATTTTTCTCTCAGCTAATGCCGGTTCACCAAAACCTAACACATTGCATGAAAATGTCTATTCCAATGAAATTTTTGATGGAAATGTGCTTGGTTTCCTGCCAGCTAACCCACTTTTCCCAGCTCTCAGCTCCCCGGCATCTCACATGGAATGGTGCCAGAAAGTCAAGTTTCTTCACGTTCTTGGCCTGTTTGGCAGACTGCCACAAAGGATGGGAGTCTGGGCTCACGAAAGTGGACAAGAAACCTTATACATGCACATACAACCATACACATACTCTCACAGGTCATTTAAATCCATGTCAGTTCATTCAAAGTAAAGTTTTTTTTACATAGAGGGTCTTTTAAATATGACCCTCCTATGGAAAATTTCTCATGTCAGAATTTTAATTCCAAGTTGCAACTGAAAAAAAAATTGGGGAATATGAAAAATTTTCCTTATAAGGGAAATACTTGTTCCTGTGCAACTGCACGTTGCACTATTGTCATTGAGGTTATCAACAGCTCCATCTGCTTCTCTTTTTCATTGCATAACAAGATCTGTATTTGTAACAGGTAAGGTGTTTACACACTTAACCTTAACAAAACTAGATGATATTTTTAGAGTTTTGTAAATATTTATTTTAAAAATTCCTCTTAAGCCACGTTAAATAAGGCAGGCAATCTTTTCTTGGCCACTAAGTTTTAGTCTGTGGACTGAAGGGATAGAGAGTTTCAATGTTTTTGGCTGAATAATAAACAGAAAATAGGCATATATACTGAAATTCTGACTGAGAGGTCCCTGAAGCAGGAGCACTGTAATGTACTTTTCCATAGCCTCACTTCACGCACCGCAAGCTGCTCAGTCGCTTGTTATATGTAAGTAAATAAATAAATTTCAATCACACTGTGTTAGGTAATTTCTGACTGGGGAGATGTGTTCACATTTGAGACAAAAAGCAGTTGATTCAAGTAGCCATTAATGAATCCCTTTTCTGATCATTCTTAATACGTTGGATTAGCATAACAAAGTTAGACTCTTTACGAGATCAGTACTTGAAGAAGTTAATTTTTAATTGAGCTTTTGAGAAGCTGGGATTTATAGTAATAGACAAATTTCTTACTATGTCATCGAAGAAACTTTCCTGAGTAGAATTCCACTGCTGTGTAAATTGGCATTGTGGTCATCAAGTCTGAGCCACACTGCCAGTCTGTCAAAAAAATGTTGGGTTTGTAATAATAGAAAAATATTAATTGTCCTGTATAAGATACTAAAATTTCTATTAAACAGAGAAAATATCTTTCTTTGTCAAAATAAGGGAAAAAAACATTACTTGTTCTTTATTTAGGGGGGCACCATTGTGTAGTAGAGCAGGAGGCTGCACTGATGCTCTCCCTGGGCCCTTCATAAAATTGTAGCATGATCTGAAATTGCTCCCAATGTCTTTTTTTCCAATGCCATACAATGGGAATGATCAGCAAAATACTCCTGTATTAATGATAGCATTATGTACACAAATATTTGTAAAATGCTTGGATAAAAATGCACCGTTAGACTCACTAAGCATTAATTGGGGTGTTGAAGATTTTTATTATGCTGGGAGTTAACTTTGAATGTTCGAAATATACATGTTTCTGCCCTTGTAATAATGCTGAAGAAGGCTCCATGGGTTGCAAGCAGCAGAGGAAACTGGGTAAAGAATTTATTGGCAGAAACATTTGTTCAGTCCTAAAAGTTGTCTCCCTCGCTGTGGCTGCACAGAATCCCAAGATCCTTTGCTTGCATTAACCTTGATATCAGTCTATCCATGAGGAGGAGAAAATGGGGGGGGCGGGGTGTGTATATACACACACACAGAGCAGGACTGAGCATTTCAAATTAATCCTTTGAAAGGAAATTTTAAGATTAATAAAATCACAAACTTTTAAATTGTTTTCATATTAATTGTTCCTTGCTAAAAATGATGCAACGGAAACCTGTATGTTAACAGTTTCTTTCTAATGTCCCTAAATTGAACTCTCAGTTGCCCTCTCTAATCTCCTAATCTTTTTGCAAAGGAGAGCAGAAGGGCCTCTCTGCAAAGCAATCTTGACTGCTTTGACTCATTGGGGTGAGAGGAAAAAGGGAGGGGGGGTGCAACACATATCATGCTGCAAATACAATTCAACATGTGCAATGAAGTGACAGCAGAATTCTTCAGGACTTTATGTCAAAGAATCAGTGCTGGAGTATAGTGTGTAAGCAAAGATGTCTCGTACTGTTATCTGACTAGTGTTCTCTAAAAGCAACAGCCTGACTGAGGGGGAAAAATAAGCTCAACTGTCCGGAAAATATAAGAACATGGCACTGACTTTCCTCAGCAACTACCTTGCATGAAGTGAAGCTCAGCTCTTCACCGTAGGACTGAACTAGTTCTGACCTCTCTCCACTGTTGCAGGCACTCACAGCTGCTCTCTGGTGGAATGGGAAAAATCTGATTTCCATACAGAAGTGCATCATCTAAGATTTTGAACTTTTGCCTGTTAGTCCAGACATAATGTAACACATTTTTCTGATTGTCCTCTGGATGTGTTAAGGGGCTTAGATAAGTCTATGCTTGAAAAATTGTATTTGAACCCATGTCTTTGACCATTTCTACCCCATAATATGAAGGTATTGAAACAAGTAATTCCACAGAAAAAAATTACACTCACAATATTTTGGGGTGCTGGTTTTGGTTTCACCTGAAAGAGAGAGTGAGATATGTTTGTGTTACACAATGCGTCTTGTGCTGTATGGTTTCATAAAGAGGCTGGTTTTCTTAATGCAAACAAAAAGCTTGAGGTTAGACACATGGTGTTTCTGTCCCCAGTGTGCTAACCTTCACAACAATTTCTACTAGCTCGTCATGTTGTAGGACCTCGGATACAAGGTGAAATCACCTTTATGCAGATGTATACATCCTGGTATATTCCTTTAAACCAGGGATGGACAAAGATTCCTAACTTCATATGCTGAATTAGACTGAGACCAATGGGCCTGTATAGAATGTAGAGTCTCATATATTTGGCAGTTCAGGAATACGGCCAGTGCAGTGCTGGGCCTGGGGGACAAGAAGCAGCAGGGGAGAGCAGCCACAGAGAACAGAGATAAGGATTTGGGCTTGGATTTTTATAGGAGCCTATGGAAGTAAAGGCATTTGTCTTCTATAGTCTGTCATGAATACTTATTAAAAGCTTATATTTCTTGCTATTGATCTCTCTGCATTTGCTGTAGTAAAGCAGATCTGACTTCTTGATCTACCTTTCTGTAATCAGCTACCTTGATCCCAAAAGCTGATTACAATAACTAAATTAAACTGTGTGCAGTGGTGTACTGTCCCATCAGATGGCACAGATGAGTTCTACAGTCTCCTTGGAGTCACCCAAATCAACTATTAATAGCTAGTTTTAATGTAAGAATTCCTAGGCGGTTCAGTTTCTCTTTGGTCATAAGATATTCTAGAGGTTTGGGGTTTTTTTCTTCCTGAAATTGTTGTGCTGTTTTCGGTACTTAAGAGACAGACTCCAAACGAAGCAGCCATTCCTAACCTATGCAGACAAAGGGAGTGGTTCCCTTAGCAACAGGAACCATGTGGAGGTTCTCAGAGAGCTCTCTTTTCCCCCTACTCGTGTTTTCTTTTAACTCAACATTTTGCACAGCATCTTGCATGGAGACTCCGACAGCTGGGCTGGAGGCAAACGGTTCTTCCGGCTCTAGCTAACCAGTGCTCGAAAGGCAATTGTTCTACGCTCATCAGACAGAAAAAATTATAATCATGGGTAAGTGAACTGGCACACAATCAGAGTTCACGCTGAGGAGGGGGAAAGTTTACTGGCTGGCAACCAGAAGTGTCCAGCACTTCCCAGTAGGCATGTATGTTTGAAACAGGGGTACTAATGTGATGCTTACCTTGCTTACTTGTAGAGTTGTATGTCTGCATTTAGCATTTCAGGGTTTGGAAACATTAGCACAACTGGGTTCTAGTCCTTAGTATGCTACTGACTTCCTTTATAGCCCTGAACATCTCACCTCACCTCTCTGTTTTCCTTCCCCATCCACTAAATGTAGATGATATGCCACGAGGATCTTGAAAGACTGTACTGTACAGTAGAAATATACCATATTGCTTGAGAAAATTATATTTGCTTTTGAAGTTAATTGTAAGGTGTGCAGAATCTGAGATAAAGTGTTGCTCTTATATTGAAGATTTAGCTCAATTAACTTTTCTGTAGATCTAGTTGCTTTTCTTCATGGTACAGAAGAGGAGATATGTGCATGTAGTGTCTGTACATACATGTGCATATGCATAAAAATTTGTGTATGCTGGTGTATAAATAACAGAAATAGAGCATTTTATTTCCTTCAAAATAGCTATAGCATTGGTAAAATAGCAGCTGTGTTTCAGTGAAATCTGACATGGAATTTAATCTTTGTATGTATTGAAATAAACACTTGTTCTGCTGTCCCTAAAGTGTTATGTATTACCAGAGCTCTTGCCTGTCTCAGCTGAAAAAGCCTAATTGCATGAACTCTGTTAGTTTGCAGTCTTTTTATGTAAAAAGAGACATCTGAATTAATCCAATTTTAAGTCAGTTATTTTGTGGGGGACGTGCGTAAGGGACGGATTTGTCTCTCAGTTCTTCCTAATTTAGTGGACAAAGTTCCTCTGGTCAAAATTTTTCATCACATTTGAACTAAAATTCAGGCATTTGAGCTCATATTTTGACAAATAGTGCTGCGTACTGATCATTTTATTGCACACTTACAGACGAGTCTCATAATGTCGCAGTGAATGCATTTACCACTACAGGCAATTTAGTTGCTCTTATTTCAAATGTGATCACTGCAGGAAAAAATAGTCATTGGTAACTACATGCACAGAGCAGCTGCAAAAGTATCATGCATCAGCTATCCACAGTCATGTCAATAATGTACTGTTACTACACTTCCTATTCCTTGTGCAGTGCTACCCTTCTGCATATTGCTTGTTATGTGCTCGTACAGCACCCAGTACCAGTGAGCTTTTCCTAGATGATCATAGGTTCAAACAGTCATAATACTCCCTTTTGCGTGGTAATTGACAATTTGTCTCTTAGCTCCAATTTAAATTAAGAAAAATTGCCATCTTTGCACCTTTATGAATAATGTTAGCTTTTGTGCCTGAATAAAGATGAAGGCAGTAATGTAATGTCATTGAAATGAATTGTTCCTCTTTTCTCTCTGTGATTATATTTCCCTCCTCTTATGCTCTACTTCAAACAATACTACTGCATGAATCAGTGATGCCAGCTAAGGTAGAGGATTAAAATATTTTACATTTAGTAGGCAGTGTTTGAGTTCCAAATTACAATTTGGTATGTATATTTTGTAATATGTGAAGAAAATCTGGCTTTTAGTGTGTTTTTTAGCAAAGATTTTAAGTAATTGCAGATTGATCTTGATTACTTCCCCTATCCCCATTTGGTGTCCAGTTTTGCAGTTTTCCCTTTTTTGTCATTTACTCTGCCTTTTTGGGTAGAGTTTATTTTCATTCAGATGAACAAAAATGTCAGTCCTTTCGCCAGGCCTGCTGTTAGAGATTTTGTATGAACAAGCCACTAAGAGCACTTTGAGTTACTTCAGATTTAATAAGTTTGTACTGTTATTAGCAGTGGTTATACTGTGCCTTTCATCCAAGGATTTGAAGTGTACTGCAAAAGTAAATGAAGCCTCCCCAGAAGTCTGGAGACAAGGAAGGAACACTAAGGAATCACTTCCTCCAGAAACTGAGTAAATAAGAATTCTAATAATCTACAGAAGTGCTACATATCTTAGAACAGGAAGCAAAGATCTAATGCAGAAGCAGTGCCTTAGATTGATACCAACACCTATTTCAATTTCTTGATGCCTCACATATAGGACATGATATAGAGTAAGGTGAAACGGACAAAAAAGTGAATGTTAGTCTTAAAGATTAAAGAAATGAATGATGATTGGCCTATAGGAAGAGTTATGAGAAGCTTATTTATGTGGCTGGCAGCCAAGAAGTTGAAGAAGTTTCATGCTTTTAGCAAGAAGGATAAACTCATACAGATTAAATTTCTGGATTTTACTATTTTTATATACTATATGTTCTTTCAACACCAAGTAAAAGGCAAGGCTTATAACATGAGTAATTCTTTTTTCAGTCTGATTTGTTCATTAAAAGATCAGCAGGTATAACTTCTCCAAGATACCTTTGTCTAAAAAGCAAATCATATATTAGTTTATGTACAGATCATGGGTTTTACATAGTAGCCCTGAAAAGAGGACTGGTATGATCATCTGATGCAATACTTTCCCTAGCAACCTGTTATCAGTCATCTGATCCATTGCTAAAATACATTACTATTGCATGAAGGTAGACGGTGGGCATCCTCTTCTATAAAGACTTTTCAGCATCTTTTGTGGGAAGACCCAGAAACCCCAGGAATTGTGAATGGCTCTTATGTATCTGTTTCCAATCCTGGAACTCGTCTGGCATTTTCAGAGAGACATAAAGGATTTAAGAAGCCGGGACTAGTGACCATATACAGTCTGTAGGTGTTGTTCAGCAAAGCAGCTAGAGTCTTTATTCTTGTGTCATTTAAGTCCTCACTCAGGGTATGTCAAACTGTAATGTAGGTAGAGAGATGCATGTGGGTCAAATGCCAATTAGTCCATGGGACTAATGGCCCAGCTACTTGTTTGTATAGATGGAGGCCCTGGAGTTAGAAAAATTGCCCCGAATCTTTCATTGCCCCGATATATCCCATTTAGTCATGTTATACCACTGAGCCAAATACAATTCTTACTGTAGCATATGCTAGTGTGCTCCTATGGCCATAGGTAACAGCAGCTGTAAAAACACTGCAGCAATGGGTTTAGCTTGTTCCAGGTAGATGAGGAGACAAACTCTCCAAAGACCCATGAGAACGCTCTAGTTTCTAAGGTATACTAAATCTAGTGCCTTCATGTCTTCATTGCTAGTGTCATCCTTGCTAGTTCATTTATGACAAAACTTGCTATAATAATGTTATATTAGCTTGATGTGTATACATACTTGATGTGCTATAAACTACAATGTATAAGCTGGAAAGTGTTATAGCCCAAAGATTATTTCACTGAAAAAACATATTCCCCAGCAATTAAGATGTAAAAATAACAATGTGATGTGCTTAAAAACTTAATGGCAATGAGCAGCGTACATACATCCTCTAAAGTACAAGAGTAGGTGGGACATCTGAAAGAGTTCAGCAAGGATCTGGGATAAACAAGCCTTGCCTCAAAGCCTTTTCAAATTCACAGATACCATACATATGAGAAGACTTAGATTAATGTTTCTTCTCTCTACCTGAAAGTTATCAACAGAGTTTTAATGGACAGCCTTATAGAGAACTGGTATTACTTCCTTATGCCTTCGGTTTAAATCACTTGCTTCTATTCTTTAGTCATAGGATTTGTGGAGCTGTTTTCTCCTCTTCAGGTGACAAGTTGATTTTACTTCTGTATTGGTTGTTGTTTGTAGATGTTGCCTTTTCATACTTTCTTTCTCTTATTCTTCCATTCAGTGGATGAAAAAAGAATAATTTCTTTCTTTTCGCTTCTCTATTCTTTCAGCACCATTATGAAAAAGCACATAAACGTGTATTTGTAGAGTCTGCTATACAGAAGCTATTCTGAATTGTAATAGATGTATTCATGGGCTCTTCCTTCAGACCCTAGCCTATTGCCTGGGACAGCTGTAGGAGAAATGAAGTGGGAGGGTCTTCAAAATAAACAATAACTGTAGTTTATAATTTCATTTCTGTCTCTAGAAATATTTCTCTGATCTAAAAAAGGTAAAACCAAGACCTGAAAAAAGTCTTTCACTGTTTTTGTAGCCTGCTTTTGTATCATCTTCAAGCCTGTCTTAAGGATCATCTCATGTATGATTCAGATTAGGTTTGTTCTGTACTAGTAAACCTTGAAAATTTGGAGTGCATTTTGGAGGAAGGTCTGGAAGTTCAGTATGAGCTTAAAGTTGATGTCTAAACTTGCCTTCCCCAGAAACATATCAGAAATGCATACACAATGGCTCTGAGTTCAGGATTAGCTTCCTGCCTTAAGGCAGATGGTGAGCTGAGAAAGATAGAAATCTGAAGAGGGATCCTGAAATGCCCTTTTCTAAATCTTTTAAGGCTAATGTCTCCTTTTCCTTTTGCATCCTGACAATGTTGAAATTAATGATCTTTGGATTTAAATTTCACATGGAGCCAAGCTGAGAAGATGTACCTGAATCCAAGTTTCTTCTAAATACATAGTTGCTGCAGCTTTTGTTCAGAGCTAATCCCTGTGTGAATCATATGGCAACGCTCAGCATGCCTGGTCTCCTGAAGATGTTCCTTTGAGGTCAGCAATTGTCTCAAGCAAATATTTGCCACTTCATAAATCTCTGCTTGTATAGGCTGGATTCTATAGCCTCTTTTTTGGGCAGTGCAAGATTATACAATAGCTATCATGCATCACCAGGGCAGTAACAAATTCTTTTGGAAAAAGGAGACTAGATATTCAGACTGAAACAAAATGTATTTTGTAGCCAAACTGAGTTTTAGCTCAGATTGTCACTTGAAATAGATAGGAATTTCAGGTCCAGCATTTCAATGACTAAAATAAGACATTGTGAAAGTTGACATATGCAGTCAGTGCACTTTTGAAAAGCAAAGGAAAAAGTTTGAAATATTTCACTGAAGGTATGATTATAGTGCTTGGGGAAGTTTCTGTAATAATATTTAAAATTATGACCGTATTTCAAAAATTATTATAATGAAGTGTATCAAATTTGTTCAGAAGTTAATGTTGAGTTAGAATTGCCATTTTTAGAATAGCCATTTCTACCTCTTGAAAGTATATATATCACTAGGCATTTTATATATGGAAAATTTGATGTATGGTCATTGCAAAAGGATATGGAAAAAACTGGCCATTTTTATTGGATTCTGTCTGGTGTGACAATACTTTTTGGCTCACAAGTGAAGGTAATAATTCAATTTTTACTTAATATATAGCCAGAAAATTATTCTTCAAAAATAATCAACAGAGCGTTTTACTTTGAGTTGGAATTTAAACCAGATGATGGTTGTTGGGGGCTTTTTAAAACTAAATGAGCTGATATATTATAAAATATCACACATCTAATTAGTTAATGTTGATTATGTTAAAAGTGACTTCCATTGTACAATTCCTTCTCTATAATCTGATTGCTTTTCACTGCGGTGCTGCACACAAAGAAACTGTGACATCTCCATCGGGCAGCTGAATGTCTCTCTCTTGTCTATTTAAACGTGTTCTTCAGATTTCTAACACAATGTTATAAGGCTTAGACCAATGCTGTCTGAACTCAAACATTCTGGTCAATTTGGGATTAAAAGCAAATGTCATAATGTTCACTGCTGTATGCTCACTGCTTTCCAGAATATTCTTATATAAAGTACATTTTGTATCTCATTATCTATATCTATTTTGAATATTTAGGACAGAAATGTGAATCTGAGTGTTCACAGGGGTGAGGATAGAGCCTCAGCTGTGACATGTTTCAGCACAACCAAATTCAATTGAACTACTACAGTTTATATTAGCCAAAGAATTGTTCCTTGCAGCAGTACATTAAAATAACTCAATTTCATTTAGATAATAATAAGAGGCTGAGAGTTGCAACAATTGATGGCTTATGGTGAGGCACGTATTTTTACTTGATGTCATGCTACAGGCATGAAGTTTTAGGCATTTTTAAAACTGTGGAAGATGAAGTTTTGGAGAGCATACCAAATTCTGAGCAACGTAAGAAAATAACAGGGTGGAGGGAAAGATTGGTTTGAGTTGAAATTTCTTTCATTTTGTCACTGCTTGTCTACAGTGTGGTGATAACCATTGCTCCAGACAGCTCCCATTCTCTCTCATTATTGTCCCTATTGAACAACAGTAATTCTTTGCTATTTTGTATTTAGGGGAACAAAACAGGATGGCAAAAGAGTTTCTCCAAGTGATATCTGCTGTTGTGTTCACATGGCTATTTACTTAAACTTTATTTAAACGGTATGCAATAGTAAAGCTGTGAAAGTGGTACCATTTACACTGAGCATTGTCAGTCCTCACAGTCTGCTTATAGTGCCAGTTAGGATTATATTTAGGTTCATCATTCAAGAAACAAAGAAGGAATTGGGATAGAGAGAGGATAGTAAAGGGAAAAGTAAAAATATTTTAGTCTATTACCTACTAGTCTACCTGACTGCCTAGTCACGGAGTGCAGTGTGCCTTTGCAGGCAGAGGTGGCTAAGGGAGAGATAAATGTATGTGGCTTTATACAGTCTTCATATCTTGCAGCTAAACATTATTTGTAGATACCAGTTAGTTCTCTGTCTCTGCTGTTTTGTTATGAACCTCTGTCCAGCTTTCTGGCATGCTTTATAATAGTGAACTTTTAAAATTCTTTAAAAACTAAGTCCCCTGCAGGAATCTGTAGAGAGAAGGAACGTGATAGTAATGCACAGATTTAGTGCGATACTGAGAAAATGTATGTTGAGAGTAAGTTTAGTCATTGTTGCATGTGATTTTTTTTCCTTTGAAAACTTTTGCTGAGCTTAATATTGCTGTTGAAAAAGGTGATGTTTTAGACTGCATATTTAAGTTGTTGACATAAATTGTATTTAGTCGTAAACCCAGAAAACTCTCTGTAAATTGTATGTCTCAGACCTCACTCCTGCAAACACCTACTCATGGGTCTTACCTCATCAAAATCAGCTATTTATACATATAAGTGTGCCGATTGGGTTTTCTTGCTTTAAATCAATGAGTTAAGAAAGACTACGGCTTTCAGGACACTGATTGATTTATGCTTGTTAGCAATAAAATATGTAATATACCATAGTTCTTTCAAAGTATCCAGCCAACTTCACTGGAACTTTTATCCCGCTCACAAAGTTTGCCTTACAGGACCAAGTTTCAACAGTGATAGACTTCCCAACAAGTGGCTAGACTGTTTATTTCATGTTAGTTAGGCAGCTACATTTCTTAAATAGGGGTTTTAGATTTATCTTGGGATTTCAAATTAATATTATAAAGGGTTTTTGTTGGGACAGAAAGGTAACATAATCCAAAAGCCTCTGAAACTAATGGAAGTTTTTAGCTGATTTCAATGAGCTATGAGTTTAACTTTCAAAGGTTGTTTTGCAGGATCAATTAGCTTATTTAGATACCTCATTTATGAACCTGATAATATTTTTTTCTGTCATGCTAAAAACCACAGGGTCTTTAGGATCAGAGTCCTGAAATTCCCAGCATCCAGTACTGCAGCTCAAATAGCAGTTCATACTTCATTTTACTATTCTTTTGTTGTTGTTGTTCTTAAAGAAAAGATTGAAATTATATATAAAACTCAAGATATCCAACAGGTCAGATACTGGAATGGGACTAAGTAGAGCCAGCTGCTAATCACATCTCCACCGTTACGTAACTAAACCCACACATAACTATCATCTCTTCACCTTGCTGTTTCCTCTGTGCCTTATTTATTTATACTGAAAGCTTGAAATGGAAAGTATTCTCTCTTGTTAAGTGTTTGTAGAGCGTATAGCCCAGTTTCAGCCAAGGCCTCTTGATACTATAGTAATAAAAATAAACAATTAAAGTCTAGAATAATTGCTTTAATTAGATGTTTTAGAGCTGACCAGCTGCAGATTATGGTAGAAATGTGTCATGCTGGCTGCTGTACTAGGTACAGAATAACTGGTTTGTGTCCTTACACTTGCCAACAATATTCTTTTCAGCTGGAGTTACTAACCTGTATTCCCTCCCAAGAACTGAAATGTAGTACCAGTATGGTAACAAAAATAACTCAAATGCATGCCATGTTTCCATGTATTACTTTTTTTTATTTTATTTTGAAAACAATTTTAATTATTCTCTAATGTATATTCCTTCCCCAATCCAAAATCTGTAACATTAGGGTCTCCATAGATCATAATTTGATCTTTGCTCTCCACACGTTCTCTTATTTTCTTTGTACTTCCGTATTGCAAGAATAAGCACAGTTTTCTTAAGAGCCAGACTTTTTCTCCTTTCTGAATGTTCTGGTTTCATAGTTATCTGTTTTGTAGACTGGAAAAAAAATTATTAACAGTTGGTCATGTGAAAGGTTCCAATTTGCAGTTTAGTTTTACTAAAATTGTGTTGTCAATTTTTAATAGTTGAGTGCTACAACACAAAATGAGCACCATGTTTTGTATGGAAGGCTGGGGAGAGAGAGACATCTTGGTTTTGTGCAAAGATTTACTGGAATCTTCTCCTGTGCTTGTCTTTCTGGTGTGACTAGGGAAATTCTTGCAGACAGTAAAAAAATATACTCAGGGTTAGAAGTGTAGAGTAAATCAGATAAATTATTTCCTTTCCATAATGAAACATGAACAGTTTGAACATGATTCTACAGGTGAAATTCATCATTAATGGTTTCCTGTTCTTCAGGTAAATCTGAAACAGGAATGGGCAGCTTTTGAGAGTTCTTACTTGTAGTGTCTTACTATAGCCACTAATAATGGCTTCCACCAGATACGTGACAGTCTTCTCTACGTGTGAGAGAACACTGAGTGTTGAGAGTTCAGTTGGCAGTTAATAAAATAAGAGCTTATTCTTCTGAACAAATATTATTTTAAAACAGTGGCTTTTAGAGATCTGTTCTTATTGGGAGTCACTTCGTTTTTGATTTAAAGGTTGGACTCTGAACTGGATTATTAACATGCAAACCCACGTACCAGCAGACACATAATATACCTGTCTCAAGATATTTTTGAAATGTCACCAAAAATAGTGAATAGCTAATAGAAAAATTGCTGCAAAGGAAGCTATGGTGTCAGTTTATGTGTATTAGCATAAGCAGAAACTCTGTGTGGTGACTTTGAACACTCCCTAAGTACAAAGCAGTTTATTCCACTTGCTAAGGATTTGGGGTATGGTGAGTGGATTAACACAGGGAATTACTGCAAAGAAATCAGTATGCTGTAAATTTATGTCCCAGTGTAATTTGCAGTAATTTCTTGGGTAGACAAATGCAACGGAAAATGAAACGGAAATAAATGAACAGACAGAAGCAGAGCAAACCCCAGCTTGCAGTCCAGACTGCAAAAGTGAAAAACCCTGAAGTTTCCATCTGGCTGAATATAAAGGAAGCACAATCCATAAAAGGAGATACTGAGATCTCCTACGAGTTCAAACGAGGGCAGCTATGCATCCTTAGAGAAGCCATGACCAAACTTGTATGGGTAGAAGTATAAAAATAGACTGTCAGCAACTTTGTGGCTTTGTTTTCACGTTCTCTAAGACAATCATTGATGGCAGACAGACCACCCCAGTTTGCATCTGACTAATCTATATAGGAGGTTTAAAAACTAAATACAATTTTTACCTAGTTTCTCCTAGCCTGCTTGGTAGTGTATAGAGAGGGCTTTTATGTAGCATATTTGGTTAGACATGTTAGGAAGAAGTGATAGAATTAAAGTCTTTGCTAACCACTATGAAAATTAAATGTAGCCCCTGTGTATGGGAAAGGTGGAAAAGATTTTTTTATGTAATTCCACCTTAGTGTACTGAAGCATTTGACCCTCAGCAAAGTGCTGTTAATATAGGAGTGGGACCTAAAGGCCCCACAGCCATCTTTTCTGCCTCAGTTAAATGCATTCATTGTAACTAGAAATACAAAGATAAAAAATGGCTCACATAAGCCAGGCACCTGAGCATGTCTTCATTTTAATTGTTACAATCTGATCTTTTCATAAACACAGTGTTACATTTCCCTTTGAAATTTTATTTCACTTTTGATTTTTAAATTTAATGATCAAACACAGCAATATGAAATCTCATAGGGCCCTTTGCAAAATCTTGCCCTTTGAACAACAGTGAAATATATGGGTCATTTCCTGGTCTGACTTTTGGCAATGGGACAGTAGTATATTTTTGCAAAGTGAGATGTTTCTCCCCAGATTTGAGTATCTACTAATATCAGTCTTCAGTGATCCTTGCAGGCTGGCAGGAGACACATAGTCTCACAAATATGTCCTGGTCACAGATGTAACAGGGTTTGCCTGTGCATACTGCGCAGGTTTATCTGGATTTATCACCTCCAATGAATAGGAGAAAAAGAGGTCTTACTCACCTGCCTGCTTCTGCACCAGGCAGGTTTACAACTGCAAGACAAAAATTATTCTAGCAAAGGAAAAAGGAACGCTTTCCATTGCAAAATTGGAAACATCAAGAGAGGGAAATAACAAAATAGACTTGTTGCCAGTCCTCTGAGTGAAGGAAAGACAGAGGGATATTTCTATCCCTCTTCCCCATTTAGGCAAGACAGATCAACCTTGGTTTTTACCATGTTATCTGAAGAAGTTCTATAGGGACATGTCTTTAACTGGAGCAGGGAAACAGGCCATTCATAGATGGGTTCAGTATCATCAGGTGACACTAATCCATGACTCATAAATGCTACCACACTATTACTAATAATAATAGCTTCTACATTAGCTTCTACATGGTGTATAAACCTGAGAATCCCTGTAGTCATCCCAGCTTCATCTCCTTGGAAATCTCTTTGCAGCACTTCTTATTGAAGAGGGGAAGCCAACTTGGAGTTAACTCTGTTCACCAGGAAGATGGTAATGACCTTTCAGTAGGTCATGCAACAAACGCATAAAGGAATAAAAATAAACCTGATTTTCATTCCTAGTTTGTTCCAGACAACTTCTTTTGTATAGATGAATGTTGTGGTTCTTTTTCCAAGAATGATGTGGCTTGATGGGATAGGGAATGGTATCTTTTTAGTTTACATGGAAATTGCCAAGAAAAAGACGAAACAAAAAATGTATTTTCTTAATTTAGAAGTCACTCCAGGAGGCTGATTTCTCAAGAGCATAAACCTCTGCCACATAATTTTATTTTGTGTTTTTCACAACTGATTAGAAAAGATAATGCTGGAGAACTTCAAAGAAAAAATGAGAAAAACACAAAGTCACGAACAAAGAATGAAAGTTTGACTGTCATCTTTAAATAAGCTATCTTGATAGGGGAGTATTCTTTTGGGTTTTTTCTCTTTCAGGGCAAAGCCTAATTCAATATAGTTATTTTCCCAATTTCCTCCCTTGAAAAGTTGAGCTCTGAATCTGGCTAATACCACAAAAACCTTTAAAAATAACATCTCTGATGTTGTATTTAAAGCTCTTCCCCTTCCAGATATCATCTGACCAAGCTATTTCAGCCCATGCCTAAATATAAGCAGATTAATTAATTGTGCTGAAATGGCTGTGTGAATTCCCACTCATAAAGACTCGTGCTTTCAAGTATCTTTTTTAACTGCATCTAAAATCCTCAACTGTTATCAAGAAATCTGTACTTGAGAAAATGTATTTAAGGACGAAAAGATTGTTCCAAATTTGTTTACAGATATACCTGTGAATGCATGGTTCAGTCAGATTGTAATCAACATTCAATACAGAAGGTATTTGCACTGCTTAGCTTAGGCTGCAAAATGGGGGGCCCAGACTCACCTCACTAGGAAGTAGGTGACATCCAAATTTAACCAGTCTCAGTTACTCTGAGGTGCTTGCCTCACTGCTTTGACAATAAAGGAAGCATTTACTACTCATGTATATACCTAAACTGAAGGCAGAGTGACTGTCAATTCCTCTCTATGTCTTCCAATAGAGCTAACAGCACGGTGATTTGATTACAGGATTGTCTGCCTCTGAGGTAAGTATTTGTTGCACTCTAAACTTTTATGTCATTGACAGAAAGACCGTGTCTGCTTAAAGTTAAGTGCATCTTTCATATTTTACAGCTCAGGAGAAAAATGTCTTTCCATACTGATTGAATGAACGTTAGAAAAGAGACTAATGTAATAGGAAATTCTAATGTTGTGTTACTAACTGCTGTGGTGATGCTCACCTACTTGATCTATGAAATCAGGATCTGGGCCAAATTTTGTCAAAGTTTTATAGCCTAGATTTTCACAGTTTGCAAATGGTGGAAATCTGTTGCTCTGAAACTTCTAGCTTGTTTTTCAGGCTGTCAAAGCTCAGAAGTTCAGACAGACATTTGGCTGAGAACCCAAAACCTGAAATTTTCACCAAACTGGAAAATTAATTGATTTTACTTGTCGCCATGTATAACACTGATACTGACGTTTACAACAGAAAATATTCTTTTCCTAGCTAGAAATGTAAAGATTTTAAAATAAGGTTTTTCAGTTTAAATACTGAGACATCAGTAAACTTCTGCCAATTTTTAACAGCAAAATCATTGGTTCTCTAGAAATCAGTACTACAGATCTCTTGATAAACCACTTCAGATTTTTCAGCTTCCTAACTGTGATCAATAAGGATTCTTCAAATGGCACGATATGTTCCTTTTATATATATATGCTTTTTTTACACACAGATTTCATTGACATTAGTGGATTCTGTATGTGAAGCAGTAGTGATATACAGTGGAGAATGTCCTGAAGAGCAAGAACAACTTTTCAGTAACTGAGCTTGCATATAGAGTAGTGAAGAATTTGCATGATTACAGATGCTGTAGAAGATTTAATATAAAGGCACTGTTACCTGCAGGAATGAAATCCATCTTGTCAGCTAGTTGGAAGACTCATGAGAAGGAATTTCCTGTTGTGGCCAATTTCATCTCTCCTTCCTCCGCCCCCATTACGTCTTTGCTGTGCCTGCTTCTTCAGCTCTATCCGAATATATTTTCACTACGGCACATTTAGTTATCAATCAACGGGAATCTCAGCTGCTGTTGTGCTTGGTGGACAAACTGTTCTTTCTTTACACTAACAAGGAACGCCTGAAATAGCCAGACACACAGCACTGATTGATGCAGCTACAGTTTATACACCTAGATTCAGACAGTCTGAAACTGCCAGAATTAATGGCTTATTATTAGAAAAATACTTCTGCTAGACTTATAATTTAAAACCATTTAAATGTCTCAGGTATAATCACTGAAGTTAAAGTTTTGCCTCGTAGCTTGATGGTATGAATTAGACACGTCTGCCTGTCTCAGGTGCATTTTCTCTTAATGTTTTTGCTGTTTTAAGGTTTTCCTGTATTTCTAGGATGATCTGGGATGATCAAGATTGATGCACAACTTTCTGTAGATTACATTATGTCCCTGAATTACTTTGCTGAGCAAAAGCGAAAACTGTCCCTCTTCCACTGAGTCAAGCCTAGTCCAAGCAGGGTCTGGATCTCCTGTAGAATACAGCTCCCCCTTTTCAGTTCTTGTAGATAGCAATGTTTTGGTGTTCACTTCAGGGAGGGAGGAATAATTAAAAAGTTAAATGCAAACTTCTCTGCTCATTAAGCTACAAAGAAGGGGAAAGGAAGGACATAGCAAACAGCATCACAGCTGGGAGCTGTTTCTTGCTTCTGACACTACTGAAACGCATGTTTAGAGGCTCTTGCGATGAGCATGCTTCTAAAGGGCTGAGAGTATAAAATGACCAAATTTCAAATTGGCTAGAATTCTTAAAGCATATTAAGAGTCTGATTTGGGGGAAATTACAAGAAAGATGATGGGACCCCAAAAGCTTAGGACTATGTAATGTTGTTGCACAAACAGAAAATGACCATACATTTTCACTTACAGTCTTGAACTGTCTGATTAGCTCAACTTGGTAAGTGCTCACTGCTCAGGGAAAACACCAAGAGGCCACCCCCTAAAGGGAATCTATATTTGCTGTAGTGTTGGCAAAAGCAGCAACTGCATTTTCTCCTGGACTTATTCTATGACGTATAATAGAATTAAGGGCTTTGAAGAGAGCATGTTGGAAATTAAGGGAAGATGAGATGTGAGAGGAGTAAGATACCACACAAACAGGGACTATGGGACAAATAGCTCAGTTTTGCCACACACGTTCTTACTGCCTTTGACCACGACTCTTAACCTAATGGTTAGCCTTTCTGTTTTATATATGAGAGTTTAAGTTTGTGACTGGCTTTCGTCATGAAAATGAGCCAGGAATTAAAAGCTCCAGCAGCACAAAATGCAGAATATTGAGCTATGGGAAACCTGTCCAAAGGTGTATTAGTACCGAGTGCTCAAGAATAATGCATGGCTGCTCAGTTAGGTGAAATCAGAAAACACGAGGAACTAAACCAGGATTGTAGCTCTAACTGAGATTCAAAGCATAAGGCTATGTGTTGTCTAAGCAACAGTCTGTACTCAGAAAAAGCTATCAAGCAGACCTGGATATTGTCATCAGCAAGCATTTTGTAATACACAGTACGTAGCACCAGGATGCCCAAGCAAGGACAGTTTCTTACATTTTTCTGAACTGTAAACGGCTATAGCTTTGCCACCTGTGTTAATACAATACTCTTAGTTTGTGTTACTGTGTAAAATTGCATGAGCAAAATTATCAGTGCACATAAGGAAGCTTTTAACTGATAGAGTTATTCTGGGAATACTCACCATTTCAAAACAATTATGAAGGTTGACACAAATATTTATTTATATATGACCTGCTAGATACCTTTTTATCTCTAGTCTATCATGGCCTAGTCAATCAGAACATCTAATGCTTGAATCAAGACAAGATTTTTGTGAATTGCTAAACTAAAAAAAGCAGTGTATGCTGAACAGCATTTTTTTTTCATAAAAAGTTTGTGCTTTAGCAACTATCAGTGCTGTTATTTTAGCAGTCATGTTTTTAAAGACAATCTTTTTCATGGTCCACTACCCCATTCTCTAAGTCATCGATTAAAAAAAAAAGTCTCAGCATTATTACACTTTCCCTTTTGAACTAAATGTGTGCTATTCATCAGCTTTTGAAAAGAGAGGAAGGACTCGGAGGCTAGCTAGGGGGGAATCGGGAGGCTTCTACGTAACCTTGAGAACATGCAGGGCTGCATCCAGGGTTACCTGTGTACTACTGACACGCAGTGTCCATCTGCCAGATTGGTTGGAAAAAGACATTTTTCATCCACTCTTGCAAAGGGCATCTTTTTTCTTCCAAGCTGGTCTCCTGGTAGCTGAGCTCAATGTGTTAGTCTGTAGAGCACATTGGCAGTCTTCGAACACTGGTGGTTGTGCCAGACCATTGTTCCTTAGTTTGTCAGAGCGCTAAGTCACTCTGTAAATATACATGGGGTGTTAAGTACATCTCTGTTCTCTTTCTAGAAGACCTGCTTCTGAAAAGGTTTTTTTAACTTGAGCAGTAGCAGGAAAAACACAGTATTGATTTCACAGGTTATCTGAGGCAAAGTCTTGTTTTGCTTTCTCTGGATAATTTGAGGCATCCTTTATAACCATGACTTTCAGACATCCCTCAGAAAAGAAAGAATTTGAGAGCCTTTTTTCCTTGCTTCTTTTTAAAGTGAATTTAAATAGAAGTCCTTTATATTTAGCCCTTCTTGGTGAATCTCAATACACATGCTGTATTTAAATAAAACATAGCTTTCTTTTCTATTTATTTACATTTCATTTGTTTCAGGAATAAATTCATAATATACTTAGTTACAATAGGGGAGTGGTTTTTTTCTATCTGGCTCTGAGTAGTTAATATACTTTTATACAAATTAGGGCTAAATTAATTATATGTTTGCACTAGGAACACTAGGACTGTTTGCACTCTCATTGCATTAGGAAGTTCATGCAAGGACATATTTCTTATTTTTATTTAACATCCCAAATTTTATTGACTCGGAGTCTTAAGGTTAATAGGCATATTTATAAATATACCCACATCAGTCTATATTGTAGCTCTCAGTAAGTGCTAGAGAGGAGTTGTTTGCACAGGAAGTTAAGACAAATTAACTAAAGATATGATTTTAAAGTATATTAGTTAAAGTGCATTAAAGCTTGGTGTGAATGTCCTCATTCAGAAGTAAAGTGACTGTAGTTCACTTTACCTTAATGCACTTTAAATTCACACCTTTCAGCTAATTTCGCTTAACTTCCTTTCGGGTCAAGCCTTAAGATTGTTCCCATTAAATGGCTGTGCTGAGCTTTATATTCTACTTCTTAAATGCAAACATGTAAAATAGTCTTACGTTCTAAAGAGACTACATTTTAAAAAGAGATTTTGTTATGAGTTTTCCAATCATGACATTTGCTTAAATGGGGTATTAAGTGGTAAATTTTAGGATAAATTATTATTTTTTTTTATTTCAGGTATGAGGTTTGTGAGAGAGAGAATGTATTTATCCAAACAAAAACCATAAGACACTATGGGCGGCACATGAAACTTTGACAACTCTTACTTAATGAGTCTGGATTATTTTCACTTGGGAATCTATTGGAGCAGAGTAAAGAGAGTTTGAACTATTTTTTCAGGATTTCTGAACTTTCAAAGCTCTGGAGAAAAGGTGCTGTATGCAGGCAGATCGGCTCACCAGCGTATACATACATACCTTGATGCTTTGAAGATGTGCAGAACTTGGAGTGGGGAGATCTGCACACATAGAGCTCTTCCCAGGAAACGTTATCACTAACGTGGCAGTGCCCAGACATTTTCTGTTTAAAAAACGCTACTTCGTCTCACTATTTAGCAGTAATTTTGGTATAGGTATTCCATCTTAAAGATGGATATTTGATGATTATTTATTATAGGGTCTCTGTATATTTTGGTGTACTTAAGGTATACAAACTAATCACCTTATTACTCAGCATAGCTTTTTCATTAGTTCAGGTTTGTATCCTTTTATTCTCATGTTTATTATCAGATAAAAGACAATTGTTGTTCTCAGTTCCATTAAAAGCTGTATATTTCAAGAAACTGAGCTCTTCTCACAAAAACTTTTGGTTTACAAACTGTTTAATGTTATTTTATATGTTAGGCTCTTATTAATGTTGCATATTTATAGTATCAGGGATATAAGCAAGATTGACCTAAGCAGTACTAACTGAAGTCTAACCCCTGTTATGTGAATTTATCCGGTCTACTTGTAGCAACATTATTTACCCTTCGCAGATCTAGTGCTTCTGCAGTTACCTGCAGGTTGCTGTATCAAGCACTGTACAGAGCTGGGTGATCTAAATGCATTCAGCTGAAAACAAGGATATGTGAGTTAGTGGCTGGATCTACAAAGTGTGCTGGTCCCAATCCAGCAGCCTACCTGAGTTTCCACTTAATTTTTAAGTACTTAAGTAGTCTCATTGTTTTCAGTGAAACTACTTAGACTTCTGAGGGGTTAAAGAAAATCATGTGCTTAATGCTTTCCAGGGTTAAGACCAGAATGCTAAACACATTTTAGGGTTTAGCGCTATGCATTTTACTCTGCCGATGACATGAACTTTAACCAGGGAGTGTGTGTTACATTTGCCAGCTGTTATCCATGGTGTTCTACGGTTTGATCAGACCTGGCTTCTAGCTCAAAAAAGACTGTATGGCAGCCAATAGTTAAGTAAGTGTGTAATAAAAATTGTATTTTTGGTCTTCAGATAATGGTGGAAAAGCTCCAAATCTCTTTCATACTGTTTTTCCCCGTTTGTCTTATTGTTCACATTTTTTAGGAAGCGGTAATACAATTTTTAGATCATTCTTTATTCTCTGTATTTACTTTATTCAAAGATATTTGTTTCTGATATGTACTAAGATTTACAGAGTACAAAGGAAACAAAAAGCCTTTGGCATCATTAATGGTTCACATATCTGTTTTGCCACTGGGAATTATGATAATAATGTCTTCTGTGAGTTTGACGGTTACATGTTGCATCTCTTGAATCATAAACAAAGAATATCATGGAGGGAACATGTCTTAATAAAGATAGGCAAGAAGCATTGTACAGGTATTATTTGTGTTACAGGATCACCTACAGGCCCTAGTTTATTAGGTATTGCATGTAAGAAAGCAAGCTTGCTGTGCAGACAGATGATGGATGAGGGTGGAAGGGGTCAGAGAAACAGGAAGCAACTTGGTCACGGTCATATAACAAGAATAGAAAAGAAGTCTCCTCACTCCCAAACCCAGTGTGTTATCCAGTATTCCACACTGCCTCTCCATCTGTATGCTTAGTTATTTCTTAAGCTCAACCACTGCTTGAAATCTGAGCCCACCTACCCTGGATGTGACAATAAGCACCACCAAAGTTTTAAGTAGGTAAGTTAAATGTGCAGGTATAGGAAATTACTTAGCAAGTGTAGTATCAGATTTCTAATTTTATCTGCAGAGACCAGTTGTCTCCAGTTGTATTTTAGCACCAAAATAGCACACTAGGCAAAACGACTTTGGCACAAATACTGAGTTTATAATCTCTTTGTTTTCTCTGTACATACGATAGGTTCAAAGTTGAATTTCTAGTTGCTTCACAGACAAAATTGTAGTGTGTGGGAAGGACAGTAAACTAGTGGTCTCTGCAGCCAAATTTTTACATTTAAGGATGATTGTAAAAGGAAACCTCTTCCAAGCTGTTTTAGCTTCAAGAAGAATAATTAGCTTGTACCAGCTTTTAAGATTAAGTCATAACCTTTCTGGACTCTTCCCTGGCACGCCATATTCATCTTATAATAAGCTGTCTTTTTTGTAAAAACGAGAAAGTCAATCATATTGCTCTGAATCAAACATGCAATTTTATGGCAAGGCTGAATCCCTTCTGTAGTGAGAGGAGGAGGAGTGAGCTTCCTTCCTTTACGCTGCAGTGGGGGTGTAGCAAAGGATACACAGAGAGAGATGAAGTATCCCAGTTACAAGAAACATTGCCCATGTTGTATACATGTACATTATCTCACAAGTCCAGTATGGGAATATTGAGCTTGTTATACTTCGGTCATGTGTCAGACTAGATACAATTGATATGTTTTAACATTTTAGTCATTACAGTGACCCAAGAATTTCCATTGGGAAACAATTCTTCACACTGGAGTTTATTGAAGAAGAAATACGGGATACCACACCTCCAGATCTTCCTCTTTCTGGATAATAACTTTAGCTTCAAAGATTTTGCCATATTCAAACATTTATCCAGGATTTCTGGTAACACAGCAGGCCAACCGGAGCATCAGTGACTGTGTCCCATGCAGCAGTTGTAGTAAGCTGGTTCTTTCAAGAAATGTTTGAGTAAGTGCACATGCACTACCCAGTTGCTGTCTGCCTGTAACAGATCTGACACTTTCCGGAAGTTTTGGACAGACCTGCCCTACCACACATGTGCTTTCAATTCAGCCTGCACTCACTCAGTAAGTCAAGTCTTTCAGGAAGCATCTGACCTGCTCCCACAAGCTCTTTATATTTTTTCCCTGCATGCACAGAGGATTTGCTCTGTTCCTCATGTGGACAATTATGTCCCATACAGTAGGTCTGACATGATGTTTTCAAGGTGTTGAGCTGGCTGCACAGGTGTTGCATAGCATATGTGTAAGTATTTCAATCTGAACTTAACTATAAGAAGCCCAGAAGGCTATGTCTTATGTTTAGCTGAAACAGTTGCAATCACAAATAGTTGCTATGGCAGAACACAGGGCACTGAATTGTTAAGCATGGATGGAACTAGAGATGAGGGATAGTAGAAACACCCCAAGTCAACTCTGCTGCCAGAGAAAGTGCTTCTGGTACTCTAGCCTTCTGTGCATGTTTAACTTCAAGCAAGCATATTAATCCGACATACCTCATCAGATGAGGCGACCTGATCATGGACAGACAGTCTACGCAGCACGCATGCACTAGGTCTGATGACTTGCAGAAGTGTTAGACTTAGTGTATACGTGATACATAGATCATATTTGCATAAGGCAGCCCTGCATATAGACTTATTCATAGGCTGTAGGAACACAAAACATAACCATACTCTACAGCTGTAGTGGCTTTGAATATTTAGGAGAGAGTTGCAACTTGTGCTTCAGTCACAGTTTTATTTAAAAATTACTTTTCTTCAGAAATACAGAAGCAATTTTGTTCCTGAATTTCCACAGATGAAAGATGGCCTTTATAAGTATGGTAGATTATTTTAATCATTGATGGAAAAAAATTGCATTGTGTAGTCACTCCTATGCACAATTTATTTATACCTTATGTCCTATCAAGATATCAACTCATTACATTTTCTGTTTACAAAAAGAGTATGGCCAGCATGTTCAGATGTGGCTGGTTTTTACTTGTTTAAAACTTCATTGTCTGCTCTTCCAAGAATTCATTTGCGTTAGAAATTACACTTTGGGGCAAGTTGTTGGCAGATAATAATTACAGCTTAAACTGTCAGCCAAAATACACCAAAGCTATGGTTCTCATATTTGCATTCTGTATTCCTTCACTGTCCACTAAAGCAAATTAATTACACTGTGTTTCTTTTGCAAGTCAGCAGGAGGTAAATTGGTATGGTAGAAATGAAAGGGAAGAGTCTAAAAGAAAATTGTCAACCAATTTGTTAAGTTTTCATTTCTCTTTGCTTCATTGTTTTGCAATATCAAAGCCTGAAAAATATATGCCTATCATTGCTTTGGGTATTGTCCTAGTACTGCTGGCACAGGAACGGTTAGTGGCAAGTGAAAATGTCATATGGCTTTTTGAATGGGAGCTAAAAGGCATCATGAGGACTTAAAAAATCTGTTTCCTTTAATTTCTAATGGGCTTCATCATTCATTATATTTGAGAAATATTGAATAACATGGCCTTGATTTACTTTTTTGAGGCTTCTGGTATCTTGGCCTTTGCTGCACGTGGGGGGATTCCATCTCAATTTTTTCTTGAAAGTAAAATCCTCTCTTTTGCTAAAGTCTGTACGCCATAGAAATAATCTGGGATGTCTTCCATTATATTCAATGGACTTTAGGCTTGCGTTTATATATATAAAAAAGCTCAATGTTGTAAGTGCATATATTGCTCCTACTCTTTACACCTGTGATTAGATTAAAGAAGTTGAAGAAATTCATTACTGAAGGATGAGCAAGAAGCGCAGTATCTATATATTGAGTGTGATGCAGTCCCCAACCCACATCCTCCCCCCAATTCCTTATTTATTACACCTCTCTTGGCTCACTCAGTTATAATTTACCAGAGTGTACAGATCCGTGAGAATATAGGTTATCAGTAATGCAATTGCAATCTTGTAGGTTAAATATCATATCAACCTCCTACCACTGCTTCTACTTCTAGAAATTGAGTTTTGTGCACCACTAAGCAGTCTGATTGTGAGCCCTTGTTGATAAAATTCGGGTGACCTAATGCTCTGTATTCTGACTCATATGGTCTCTAGTCCCGGTGAGAAAATAAGAACAGTGACATCTCCTATTATTACATATACAGCAAAAAAATAATAGCACTTGCTTCAAAATTCCTGGGGGAACACAAGCAACAGGTCATCTTGAATGGTATAAGAATTTCTAGAGGTGAATAATTGATTTTGAATTGAATCTTGTTTAATGGAGAAGAAAACCACAACCAAACTGGAATCTTTCACAGCATTTCAAAAACATTTTGGTCCAACATTTCTAAATTTGAAAGTTGAGGAAAAAATCTTTTGTTTGGTTTTGCTTCATTTTCAACCCATTATGTAACCAGTAAAAAAGTAAATACAATTTTTTTGTAAGAACTTTCATTTAAATTTGAGATTTCAAAGAAAAAGGTAATTAAAATCATCAGTACAGCTAAACATTTTTCCATACTTCTGAGTAGCTTCAAACAATAACACTCAAAACCAACCATTTTAATCTCTATAGTGTTGATTTTCAGTTATATGGTTTCAGTTTGCTGAGCAGATGGTGTGCAGCAATAAAGGGGGAGTGACACAAGGGTTGAAAGGCACTGCAAATATTAGAAAAGCATTTTATTTTATTTTATTTTATTTTTATTCGTATTTAGGGGCAAGTCTGGGGAGTTCACAAAAGTCAAGTATGTTGGTTGCCTTGTATGCAATAATTCTGGTTCCTACATTGAAGGGGTTAAAGATCTAACTCTGATCTGAACCTTCAACACAAGTGCAAATTGAAAGATGTAAATCTGATCTCACAAGTCTAGACATAACTGTCAGCTACTTTTAGCCATTGTTCTGTATTGATTTTTATGTTCTTAGTTTTATTTAATGAACAGGTTATTTCTCCCTTCCTCTGTAATTCTGACCTTATTCAGTAGAATGTCACTCTGCAACTCCCCTTTAACTTTCAAAAAATCTCTTCCATAACAGGTTCAGAAAGCAGTTTCCTGTGAATTTTTATGAGGATGTTATGAAAATTAGGTCTGCATTTTTGACCCCATTTAATCTCTCAAGCATCTGGCTTGCACTGTTCTGTTTGGTGATGTTTCTTTCCCCCAATATGACTTTGATGAATACTTTTGGTAGGCTGCTTACCCTTTGCAATTCAAAGCATTAGAGTTATTTACTACACTCCTGCAAACTTTCCTATTGTTTCCACTGTCCTTTGTATCAAATAAGCTGGAGACCAGCACCAGCTTTGCAGCAGATTGATTATGTGGCTGTTGATGGCTGCTTCTTTTGGTAGTTTTGAATTTCAGTTCAGAGTAAGAAGAACTGTGCAAGTACTATAAAATTATATCTTTCTTGCTTTTATTTTCCCTTTGCACATGATGCTTTTATTAAGATGATATACTATTTTTATTTGCCATGAAATCTTAGTTCTACAAAACTAATTTAGTTCAGATGGTAATACTTGACATATGAATTTTTAAGAACTTTGATGTCCTACAGGACAAAATTCTTTTCATGCACCTTTAGTCGATGAGCTGTATTTTTACTGTCAGTAATATTTACTTTTTTTTTTTTGTAGCATAGTAGTACCCCACTGTGAGCAGATACCCATTGTAGTAGCACTAAACCAACATTTATTAACAGAATTCTTGCCCTGAAGAATTTACAGTCTGAATGTGAGCATACAGAGGAGAGGAAAGGAAGGACTGTTTATTATTCTTTTACAGAGGAAAAATTTGAATGCAGGAACATGAAGGCTCAGATCCACAAAGATATTTAACTGTTGTTGAAATCAGCTAATGGATTGAAGGTCCATGATCACTCTCTGTATAAGTATCAATAGGGAAGACACCAAAGTTGGATATACACTTTCAAATAAAAATACTGGGAAAAAATCAAAATAAAATAATATAAACTAACCACAAATACATATGTTTACGTATGGTAAATCAGGATGTTTTGGTGGAAAACTCTTCCAGTATGAGTACTGGCAGCAAGAAACCCAACTACATTCACAGAAATTTATAGCTCAGTGCTCTGATGATCAAGGAAAATTAGGAAGTGGCTCAGGTACCTAGTCAGAGAGATCTTGGAATTTTGTCTTTGTCCTGGAAAGCTAACATTAGAGGCTTCAAAGTTCATTGACCCGGACTCATGATTGTGTGGAGGTTTTGTTTGTTCTATAACAGAACTATAAATACATAGTTTATAAGGCTTTTGTTTAACATGGGAAATACTCATTAGAAGCACAGAAGCTGTATGACATGTGCCATGTTTGCTCACAACAAAACCCATCATTGAGCTGCTAGAGACCTTGGGCTTCTGGTCTCTACTCAGTGGATGCCCCAAAACCAGAAGGTAACCTGTAGGACTATAAAAATAAAATTCTGAAGTTTATCTAGGAACTTGTATAAAAAGCCCCTTTGACTGACTAACCTTAGAAGACGACTTAGAGAAGACTCATTGAAACACCCAAGATGAGAGGAATATTTGGGAACCTGGTAATGCATCTGGTTATGCCAGCCAAAAAAACAGGTCAAATAGAATGCTTGAAAACTGATAATTATATATAATCAGATAATTTGAAGACCTATGTAAAGTCTTAGAAGTTAATGTTTTCCTAATAGCAGTTCACTTAAGACATATCTCTATAGTTAGCTTACAGATAGTTCTGTTTCAAAGTTAGGAGAGGAACTGCTTTTACATTATCTCACTGGATAACAGAAAATCCCCAATAATTAATGCCAGATCCTCAGCTCTGATAGTTTCATTGAAGCCATTAGGTCTATGCCAGTTTACATCATTTGAAGATCTGACCGAGCAGGTATAAAAATGAAAACGGCAAGGCAAAAAAAAAATGAGGAATTTGATATCAATAAAAATGTGCATGAGATCAGTGGGGACAGAGCCTTTTCAAGTTTTCCTTTGACTTTTTTGTCCTAAAGAAGAACTTTTTTTTTTTCAGTCACTGAGCAAGGTAATGTACAGCAAATGATAAATTACAAAAGAAAATAATCTGTTGTAATAAAATATTTTTTTTATAATGTTCCTAAAATATTTATTTGTCCCCAGCTGTATTTATGCGTGTATACACTGATGTTTCTAAAGAAGTATTAAAAATATAACATCTTTTGAGTAAGAAATTGGATTTAGTTATGTACATTTCCAAAAAAAGGGTTTTTTTCAAAATTCAAACTTTGACCTTTCTCAAATCTCACTATTAGAACTGACAAACTCCAAATAGTTTTATTTGACAATATTTGCAGAAAAAAATTTCAATTCAGAAGTCTGAATCAAATTTCTGACACAGAAAGCTACTCAGTTTTCCAGAAAACAAACTATAAGAGACCAGAGGACAAGTTAGTCTCTCACTTTGAATAGCAAACACATTCAATAGCTTGTATTGAAATTATTGTTACTATAAATTATGTCTGGAAAAGATATATTAATAATTATTTACCAAAGAAAAATTAAATCAGAGACAAACATAGAATTTGCTGTTATCTCAAAGAGGGGCTGTTTTCTTTTTATTTCACTGTAGCACTGGTAGAAAACCTCAATTAAAGATTTTTGTAAGGAAAATTACAGTTTAAATAATGAGCTTAGTGAAAAAAGAAAGCCTGGACCTGAGTCCTGAATGTAGAAAATGAAAAGTTTGAATTTCACTGAGCCCCAGGGAGAGAATATTGTATTAAGGAGTTGGGTGTGTAGCCCCACATGTGATTAATTAGCTGCACCCAGGTGGTGAGATAAAAGAACAACAAGCAGCTTAGTTGAGAGAGAGCTGCAGGGAATAGGGGGCTACTGTAGAAGTGCTGGGTCAGGGAAAGGGGCTTGCTCTACCAGCTAGATGAAAGGCCAGGCTGGGTACACCTGCTGTGTAGACAGCAGCAGAAGCCCTTGGAAACAGAGGTCTTAAGAGAGGCCAGACAGCAGGATTTGGTTTATCTGTTTTCTTTATTGATGACCTGTGTTTGAACAGTAAATATGTTCCTTGGAGGAGGATACGGTGATGCTAAAGATGCTTCACTAAAAAGTGTGACTGGCTTGTACCAGGGTGGGGAAACTGAGGCAGGAATTTTGGATGGTGGAGTTGTTGCTTGCATTGCAGCAAAGTACTGTTTGGTTCTGCTAAGTCTGTATCTGACTACCCATTCCAGCTTTGCTTTGCCTTTGGAGTCTGTCATGAGCAGCAGAGCAGCTTGGAATGTTCTTCAGATCTCTTACTGAAGGTGAATAACAATGGTAATAGGGGCTGCATGGGGGATCTGGGAACAGAGAGTAAAATAAGTGGATCCTGTGGAGGAGAAGTTCCTTGTCTAGAGTGGTTTGTGTGTATGCCGGGGCCTAGCCTCGTTATAAGGAATGGAATATGTGGAATCAAAGTGAAATTCTATATGGGACAAGAAATGGGGTGGTCTTTATAGCAGGGTGGTCTTAAACTGAGGTTTAATGTATGTACAATATACAAACATTTTTGACAGACCATTAACACCTATAATCTTGTAAATATTTGCAATTTTCTAGATCATAAATATAGCTGCATAAGCAGTTCTTTCAGGACATCATTTATACTCCATTAAAGGTTAATTTACAAGTTAGTACCTTATAGAAAGAAGATATGTGTACTTTTATGTTAACTTTCTGTAAAGGGAGACTGGTGTCTCCAGCAGCAATTTGTAATTCTCCTGTGACGCTCCCAGTGGCACTATTCAAAGCACTATTTGAATTCTTTTCATCAGCTCATGTTCACAGCAAACTTAATCTTCTGTTTTGAAGACAGAGAGGGAAAGAAAAAGAAAAAAGAGCAAGATCTTAGGTCTTCTGTCTGCGTTCCCAAGCATCCAACTGTTTGTTTAAACAGTCTCCCCTGACACACATTCTCATTTGTCACAGTGCTGATGATACCTGCTGATGATCTTAGCCCAACTTAACTAGCTTGGCTGTGCTAGTCTTGGTGGTGAAGGGGGGCAGGGAGGAAAGAGGTAAATAGTAGGGGATTGACTCTGTGGGCTATGACTTTATTCACTGTAATGGCATTTGTGCTTTCTAAAGATCAAAGGCCAGAAAAAGGGTGGGGGCAGGGGAAGAGAAAGAAAATTGTTCACTGTAGGCCCAGTCAGGAGCTTTCAGAAGTGCCTGTGAGAAATTAGGTGCCTCTCTGCACATTTGACCATCTAACTTTGAAATCCTGATGAGAGAGCTTAGAAAGGGATCTGAAGAGAAGGGAGAATAACCACCCATAGGTTAGGACTGTTGGGGAAGAATGACCAAGGAAGGTGCCAAATTTAACTGATTTTGATTTATTTTATTTTTCTAAGTGACAAGTTTCCATGTTGAGCCTGGTAGTTAAACAACTGAATGGCTTTAAAAAATGCTGTTAGCTGCAGATATACAGGGAAAAAAAAAATCTGTTGTAAATGAATATCCTTTGTCAGTTACTGGGATAAAAGAAAGCTTTCTAAAATGATATGGCATGAGTTCTTACAATGGTCTCTATGGGCTTATTCACCTTCCATAGGATTTCCCATGAAGAGAGATGAAAGCTTTATGCTTGTTGCTCACTATGTAGTATATGTTTATCTTTGTTATTTGTATCTTAATACTGTAAAGATTTTGGCTTTTTTTTTTTTTCATGTTTCAAACTACTGTGCACATTGCAGAGTGTTCCAAGCTTCTGTTTGAAGCTGTTCTACATTGAGATTCTTTCAGCTGGTTTCATACACAAAATGGAGGCTGGTCATTATGGTACATTCACAACACGCTAAATAGGAGCTAATTGGGTATTCTTACTGTACTGTTTTCACTGGAAAGCTCTTTGTAAAAATTGAAGCTTTTCTCAAAACAGAATGACATCAACACTTGAGTAATTTTCTAAGGCTCAGGGTTGAATTTCTAAGGGATGTGAAAACTGGAAGCTTTGACCATTGCACATTGAATTTGTGATCTTCCAGTCCATACTTACATTTCTTCCCTGAAAGAGGCAGATCAAGGAGTGATTAAAAACTCGCAGGCTGCAGACCAGTGTGGAGAAGTGGGAATGAGCTTCCCTCTTACCAGGTTAGTGACATAACTGCAACACTATTATAGAGTCAGTCCAACCTGTCAGAACTGCTCCACTTGTTTTAAACAATTGCTCGTTGTCTCAGAGAAGAACTTTCCGAGGTACTGCTTGTAACCTCAAACCGGTTTTTCTCAGTATTTTTAAAAGCACATTCTTATTAATCCAATTTTACCTCCAGTGTTGAATTATGTAACTGCCTTCTGGAGGCCTGAGTGAATTGGCATGCATTTTAGTATTACGTTCGGCAGAAGAACTTCTACTATAAATGTAGCTGGAGTTGTACCTGGCTCTAGGAGATAGCTGGTATGCCAGCACCAATGCCTTGAGTCCTGTTGTCATACACATGCTTGGAAATCACTGCATTTTGCATGACCAAGGAGACATCTTTAACTGGTTTAGCAGGAACATAGATCTTGATGCTGAAGAGCAGCTATGTCACATGATATTGCTGATTAATGCCATGTGCTGTGTGGCACAGGAATCCCAACACGAGGTTGGAGAGGGGCATAGTAAAATGGCAGAACTACATAGGTCAGTCACAAGTCCAGGCAGTGCCCTTATGAGGCACAAAGACAGTTGCTCTAGCAAGTGGAGTGCTGGGTTTGCATAGACATATAAAAATGTGGTTTTAATTTATCTGGTAGTAGTTACCATAAATAGCCTTATTATAGTTGAGGTTGCAAGTGGGTGGGCACAACAAGAGTAATCACAGAGAGAAGTCTAAAATGTCTCATTTACTACAGAACTCATCAAAGAACAGTTTCTTCCTCCAATCGCTAGTAAAGCAGCTGTGGTGAAGGAACATGAGGTTTAATGCCTAAGAGCTTTAATATAATTTAGCCTTAGAAATCAGTTAGCCTTAGTGTGTGTAAATCCCTTCACTATTTCGGTATTGGGCCTTCTTGTAGGTCTGTGGCCTGTCATTGCACACTTGAGGCAGCTTAAAGAAATATTTATCTACATTAAGAAGCAGCACAAGTATATCGTGAGGGCACTTGCCACTCATCTCGCAATCTGTGAATGGACTCTCTTAATCGTCTGTCTGGTCTTCTTTCATAGTTCCTGAGATAATTGTCCTCATATCCTTCAGAAATAGGAAAATCTTCTTCAGAAATCTTTTCTATTACCCTTTTCCCTTTTCTTGTCCGTGCCCCTTAGCTCTAGAAATGTGCAGTCCCCACCGCTCTTAGTTAAGGGCAGGGTCACAACTCGGAGGGTCTTATTTCATCTTACTCTGGCCTGTGCACGGCTGCGGGATGGCTGTGACTCTCAGCTTTGCTCCTGCAGCAGCTCTGTTCATGTGTGTGAAGTGAAGCGTGTGCTCATGAGTTTGTGGGATCAAGCTCAATACATTTGCTCTTGGCCTTCCTCTCCCACAGTTCCTATAAATTTACAGAGTGAAAACTAAATTTTTTTAAAATATTCATAAATAAGTAAATATATGATTGTCTCAGTATGTGAAATCTTCCTGAATTCTTTTGGTTTATTTCAGACTTACACAAGTGCAGAGCTCAGGGAGAATTTAGGCCTTGATGTTTATAATGCCTACTCATTTAGCTGCTCAAATGCTATTTATCTCTCTAAATTTCACAGTGATTTGTGGAGCCCTTAGGATCCTCTGTAGAAATCTTAATTTAAACAAAGCATTAAAGTCATAAAAGCCTGAATATGTAGATTAAAGCAGGATTCATTCTATTCATTTTTTTTCCTACAATGGAAGCAATTTCAGCTACATTAGAAACTTAAAGGAGTGCCTGTTAATTATTAAATTCAAGTTAAAAAAAATCTAGCAGACTTGCTTGTAATTGCATGGAAACATGTTTTGTTATGTAAATCAGTGCGAAAATATGTTCAGTTACCTAATCTTTGAAGTAGCGATTGAAGTCACACAATTATTCAGGAAGCTTTACAGAAGGTTACTTGAGGGCACCGTTAATGTGTAACATCTTTCTGATGATAATTTTGTGTATTTTATAGTGAATGTGGCTCTTACGTTTATCAGACTAATATCTTTTCCCTTTTCATTTAAAGGGTGATGAATGGACTTAAGAGAGCAGTTTTTGTTGTGAAGGGAAATGTGCCAATGCTTCTAAAATTACTATGTTATGGTTTGTTTATGACTTAATCAAGTAAAAAAAATAATTTTTTTTATCTAGACATTGTTCAGATGGGTTTATTCCTGCAGTAGCAAAGTTAATGAGATATAAACCACCGCTTTGCAGTTTGATCAGAGCTGTCATCCCACAGTACTATTTTGCCAGTCCTCCAAATTACTGCTTTTATAGTAGAGCGTTAGTGTGAAAGAAAACTTTCTGATGTTTTCCTGTCATTTCTAAAAATGTTTTGTTATAATTCCAAATAAGAGAAAGCAATTTCATCATTGCAATAAATTTCTGGGTATAAGTTTTCATTAGATTGTTTTGCTTTAACTAGCTTCTTGTGAATTGACAGTACAATATCTTTCTGGATAACAGTCAGCTTTCTTTTCTGAATAATACTTTGCATGAGTTGAAGTTACTGACACTGCTTGTTGAATGTACCATGCTTCTGATCTTTCCATATAAAGCATAAATAAAAGGAAGAGCTACCAGAGCAGTTTATCTCCAATGCCTTGCTGAAGCTGCGTGGGATTATTGTCATGAAGGTGACTATCAAAGCAGTGAAAAAACTAAGATCCTCATTTTCTAAGAGTGAAACAATCTAACAGTTATCTAGATAATTGCTTTAGGAAGTCTGATGTGACTTTTAAGAGTCTTTTATCACCTTACAAGCAGACAGCACAGAAGTTAATAACTGGAGCATCTTTAGATTGTGATAAACAGTTGCTAAATTGTAACGGAAAACTGCAAGTTGAACAGTTGCACAGATTTATTATTTTATAATATCCTTTTATTACTCAAAAGCTACTGGAAAACTCTTCGTATATCTCTTCAATAAGCTGGTATTATTTATATTCCCATGTATAATACTTCAGCCAAATGACTGAGACTTTGGAGGATTTCCAGAGAGACACAATGCTTGATATAGATATATACATAGTCTAGCGGAGATCCCATGTTGTTTGCTTATACTTTCAAGATCCAATAAATTATGTAACAATGAAAGCAACACTCTACATTCTGTGTAATGGTGCTTCATTTAGCTTTAGGGATAGCAAATTCCTATTTCCTCTGTCACAGAATATACCTAACGGGAAGGTGTCCTATTTTTTCAGCTGCTTACGAACTGCTATTGTAATTGAAGAACTATGATCAGAAGTTTCTCTTTAGAAGTCCCATGTATGTTTTCCTTTCCCAGACGCTGTCACAAATCCATTCTATAAAGATAAGTGTTAATTCATCCTGGACCATTTCTTCTTTTAAAGTTTTCACATTGAATGATTCATACACACATCTATTGGGACTTTCAAAATGATTTACCAGAATAATGGCTTGCTTTCTTCTACTGACTGAGATCGTATCAGTTTAAACTGGTGAGAATTATTTATCTAAGGGTATAGCTGCTCACAAGACAAGGGATTATTCCATCACTGAAATCACATTTTCATCGATTTGGGGTTTACTATAATCTATCCTTTGCCTATCTTTTGGTACTGAATTAATTTGGTACTGGACTAATTTTCAGCGTGTCTTCCTGCCCTGGTCTTTATCTTGGAAGAATGTTGTAGATGCAGTAGTAATTTCCCATATGGCTTCTAAGCATCTGCAACTTTTAAATGTTTTTCAAGATTAAAAATAAAAAATCTGTCTCCAAAACAGATAATAGGTGGATGCTGCACATTGATTCCCTGACAGCTGCTTATTGTTGCTACATAGACATCAATGGAAGTTAAAGAAACTTTCAGCTGTGGTGTTCAGATTTCATAAAAATTGCCAATAGAAGAACAGACAGATGAGTGGCAGAATGTTCAAGCTGTAGTTAAGAAAAGCCTTCCACATCTGTGCTGTCCAGCAAAAGAATTAAGCTAATCAAAACATACTCTTGAAGGACCTGATTGGCTCAAATCCTGTTGCAGTTAATAGTGGTCAGAAGCTTTGGATGGTAATTTCTGATCCATGGTTGGTCATTGTCATTTGTCATTTGTTGAGCTTTTCTGAAGATACTTTTTTTGCATCATTCATTCTTAATATAGTATTATTTTCAGAACAGTACAGATAATGCAAATGCCATTTTTTAACCTTTTTTAATCATGACCTGTCAATTGTAAGGAAAGGTGTGGGGTTTTTTACCCTTTTCCATTTGTTCCTGGATTAATAACAGTGCAAAATCCTGTGTTATTGGAAATAGGTGAAATTGTATATCAGCTTGCTGCCTTGTCATCTTAGAGACACAAGTGAAAATGAGTTAATATCTCTTTATATAGAACTAACAGAATAAAATTTAATTGTAATTACTTTCAGACTTCACTGACTTTCATATTTCACTCATAAGCTTAATTTTCTCACCCATCTGTGTATGCTATTCAGTTGTATTAATTATGCCTATTGGAAGACACTACCTGATAATTAGTTGCTTGTATAATTTGAAGCAAATGCTGTAGTGAATTTTGTCTGTCTTTTTATTCAGAAATCATCTGCAGGCAGTTTTCTCAAAAGTACTATTTACAGAATATTTTTTTACCTGGTGGTTATACTTGAGGAACTACAGTTGCTCTCTAATCATGTCTAAAAAGCTCATTGTATGTATCTAACATTTTTAAATATATTCTAACTCTCTTGGTTGCTTTTTATTAGATGGAAACTTATTGATATAGTAATTTTCAGTACAATAATTTCTTTACTTTCTGCATTAATTTTCAAGGAAAGGAAAAGTTCATGAGTTATCTCTGAGAAGTCATCTAGTTATATTTTACTGTTTGCTTGGAAAAAAAGGAATTCATGTGCTCCTTTGGATAGACAGATAGATGAAAGAAATTAAAAGGAATTGACTCTGCTTTGGAGCATGCATTCTCAAAACCACGTCTTGCAGGCAGACAACTCATACTGCAAATTAAAAACTTACCACTGCAATCCTAACGATTTTGTTTACTTGTATGCTTGTGATCACTCATTTATTTTCCACTTCACATTTCAAATGTATTTTTGGTATGCAAGTGGCATTTAATTCTTACACTGTCATCTACTCTAAGCACCATGTGCACAATTGGAAATATTGTCTGAACTTAGAAACAGCTTTCTTCTACATTTTGACAACTGATTGACAACATAGAAGAGCAGTAGCTCAGTACTGCCAAAGTTTGTTAGGATTGGTGTTTCTGTTGTGATTATCTGTTTTTAGTAGTTGAATCTAGGGTAGAAGAAAGTAGATATTTCCCATATGCAATGAGGTTTCATATCTGTAACCTATTGAGACGTTCTCCCTATCCAAACCTAAGATCAAAGAGCTAAGGAAGCTTACAAATCATCTGATCTTTAGGAGATAGCCACCCCTCTAAGTTAATGCCTTTTGGCTATTATTTGCAAACAAAATAGGAGCCCCCATTACAGAATGAAGATGATATTGCATGGAGCTGTGGCACTTGACTTAAAATTAGAGAAGATCCATTTCACTCTGAAGCCTGAACTCCTTACTTTTCATGAGGGACGTATAAATGATTCTGGCTAGAAGTAACTGGTTGTATTATTCTCTTCACTATTCTCAAAAGCCTACTGAACAAGATGTTGCATACAAAATCACATTCAGTTGTTCATGGATAAGTTTTTGGAAAAACTCTGACCAAAATTTCTGTTTCTAACGGTGTATAACTATAACTGCATTATTTCTTTAAGCTCATATTACAACTATTTGGAATTCTACGAATAATTTTTTTTCTATTACTTATATTAAAAAGTTAAATTTTGGTATAAATAGAGGAAAATCTAGGCAATCTTCATGGTGGGCTGGTACTATTAAGCTTGTATCTGCCTTTCTTCCACTGTTAAAAAACATAGTTGCTTCACTTGTCTTTGTGTGTCCCACAATTTTGTATTCACCCAACACAGTTTGTATCTGATATATCAGAGCATTCAATTTTTAGATTGCCTATCAAATTGTATTTTCAGGAAGCTGATACTTACAGTCTTAGATTTCTCACCCTTCAAAGAATCATTCTTTAAGGACTGAACTTTTGTTTGAACATGCTTTTTTCAGCGTCTGGATGTTTTTCAGAAAATAGGAAGTTGTATTTAAACTGTGAGATTGTGATATAATAATGGGCTCAGTAGCCAAACTTTTCTATAATACTGAAATACAGGTACTTTAGCTTGTTTCTGAAGTTCTTAGTGTTCAGTTGGTTTTTAATATAGCCTTATTTAAAGAAATATATGGCATCATTCCTTGCCTACTAATTTTATTCTATGCTAATTTTATGTAATCTAATCTATGGGCTTTTCTAACACAAGTATCAGTGTAGAATGTCAGTTATTTTAAAATTCAGTTCCATGGTAATTTCTTGAAGTGGGGGATAAGTTGGATGAGCCAAGCTTGGACAAAACTCCAGCATTTCTGTTAAGCCATATGATGAGGTATAAATAGGCATAGGAACAATATTGATGTCAATTCCAGCTCTGCCACAGGAACGCTGAATAACCATTGAACAAATCACTCTCCCTACTTTTTTCTTCCTGTCCCACCTATTTGTAATCCATTGAACTTTTAAGCATTGGTAATTACAACAATAATTCCAGTGCAAAACATACACTTCTGTACTGAAGTCAGTGTGAAAATGTGTCTGAGTTTTCTGATAGAATATTGTAAAAGGGATTACTATTTCATTGAATGCTCATTTTTAAAAAAAATTAAATGGGGGTTTATATGTTTGTTTCATGGTTATCTTTATCTTACTTGGGTTAAAATTTTAGGTTCCCCCCCCCAATTTCTTAAGAAAATTCACCTTATTTGTATTGAATAGTAGGCAACAGAGCCATCTGCACCAGCAATTCTAAGAAAGAATCTTGTGATTCATGTTTAACACCGCTTCTTATGAAGTGCAGCTGGAATAATCAATTCAACCTTCTGTTTTTCAGCAAATTCATCTGAAAGATGAAGCAAAAGAGCAAACTCATCCTGCATACGAATAGTGAGTAATTCTCAAGTTCTTTCTAATTGGGGCCCCTAATTAAAACCAAAATACATAGTTTTATTACAAAGTACAGGCAATAGAAAAGATCAGGTGCTTCCAAAGTACTAGAGCACAAGATTTTCTGTTAGAGGACTATATAATTATATATATGTACATATAATGTATATAATAAACTATCATCCATCTGAGAATCTCTTCATATTTGACAATATTGGTGATTTAAGCTTCATAGTTACCTATCGGCTGTATATTTACTAGATCAGAATCTGAAGAAAGGAAATCGTAACATACTTAGGATGTAGTGAGGTGTCCATATTCCTATTAAAGTTGGAACTTCTGTCTAGGCTTCAACTTTTTCATTAATCTTCAGGACTTCCTTTCTCTTCTTAAGAAACAGGTTATTCTACCTGAAAAGCTGTTGCTATCAAATTCTAAATTAATATACCATCATCAGGGTAGAAGTGGTTTTGGTTAACAGCATCATAACACATGATTGTGGTCATGTTTTGGGAGATCAGCAACATATCACCAAAACACAGGAAACGTAAGTGCTCAGCATCTGACCAGGTGTGCGTATTTGCCAATATTGCTCAAATCAGTGCAAAACCAAAAGTTGACCACAAAGCAAGCTTTTCATTGCAAATACAAGGCTTTATTGCTAGCTATGTAGCAGCACTGGATGTTGTAAGGGATCTGTTGCAATAGTGCCTATTTGGAAAAATAGATAGCGGCCCAGAGGCAGTAGTTTGCTCAGAATGGCATCTTCAAAGAGGCAAATTATATTCTTAATTGCAATCATTCAAAAGATCTGCATTGAGTGAAACAGTGCAGAATACATTATTTACCAATCAGGAAAAAAAGTCACAAAAAAGAAATTAAAAACTAATCATTGGTGTGATAAAACTGCAGTTTTGGTTTTGTGTTTGGGTTTTTTTTGATGTTACAGCACTTGAATTAAAACCTATGGGCATTTTTACTGCACAAGGTCTCAGGTGTCATATCAATCAGTGATATTTGAAGGGTAATGCTCTTGCCAGCACTTAATATCTATAAGATTTCAGTTGGACTCTGTTGCCAATAGGAGAGACTCACTGCATTGCCATATAATACTTCAGTGCAGGTTGTGGGTTTCTCATATAGAAGCTATCTATGAAATACATGCATACAGAACATGCCCCTTTTTTAAAAAAAAAAAAAAGCAGAGGAAAGGTACTCAGTGAGAAGTTTCACATTGTGTGAATTCAGTTAATTTTTCTTTATAGCACCTCATATTTTTTTCTGAACAGAGATCATTAATCATTCTAAAGTGTGCAGAAGTTTGTGCGATAGCTGTAAGACCACCAAACTCTGACCCTAGAGGAAATGAATTCCTAAAAGTGAAAAGCAAGTGTTTTCTTAATTAAGCCACCTAAGCTGCCTGGTTTTGCAAATATTTATTAACTCAATTCAGATGAAGTAAGATTAGCACTTCTAGCTGCAGAGAATGTTGTTTCATTGGACCATGAGACCTTGTTTTCAAATCAATATTCAATCTGTTAACATAACAGCAAATTACTCTCCTCATCTGTCTCCTGTGACAACTCCAATGAACATAATATCTGGAAGGTGATGTACACTTTCTAAGTACTTCATTTATAAAAATACAGGTAGTAGTTATTTATAATAGGCTTTTGGGGTGTTGGGTTTTTATACTTTTTGAATTTAATTTTTAATATTCTTTTCAATTTGCTGCATGTAACTGAAATATAAGTGAACATGTAGGTAACAAACCCTCCTGATACAGTAAACTTGTACGGTATGCGAGCTTGGTATCACAAAGGCTTTTCTACCCAAAGTTTTTGTACTCTAGGACTAACAAGTGTTTTAGTATGAGTTGAAGACAAAGGGTACTTTGAAACTTGGTCCAGCTGGAGGCTGAACCAGCTCAGTGTGACTTAGAGCAGGCCATGCCAGTTGTACTACCTAGAGTGGATCTAGGCACTTGCCAGAGTGCTGTTGTGTGTTGTAGGCACCTCTGCCCCAAGATAACCAGCATCGTTCTTTCTCATTTAAGGATGAGTGAGAATGAGTAAAGCATGTCCCAGATGGCCTATTAACAAGATGGAAGTTCAAACACTTGCTAACATATCAGGATTTGGCCTATACTACAATCCCTCATGAAGAGGGATTGGGGTTTTTTTCAGTCCTGAAAGGAATAAGTGGCTTGAAGGCTGCATCCCAAGTACTTTGCTAAGTCAGAATTTGAATGTGGGAAATAAACCCAAGAATCTCACAGTTTGAATCAGATTATCTTTGACCTGTTGGAAAACAGAGTAATGCTTGCTGTAACCTGCCGTGAAAAGTAGAGATTTATTTCAGATTAATTTCTCACCTTTGGTGTTGATCAATGCGTTAGGACATGAGGAAGACGGAGGAATGGAAAGAGAAGCTGTGACATAAATCCATCCCAAAAGTATGTGCTCATTAGAGAGCAATGATCACTTTCTATTCTTTTCTTGTTTGTGGTGGTGGTGATGGGACTCATGGCAACAAAGTGAGGACTAGTAATAATGCTTATTGCTTACTGAGAGGCTGACATAACTATTTGAAAGGAAACAGATTCATCAGTCTTAGGGCTTAAGGAAAGTGATGAGAGGATATTTTTGTGAACTGCTGTTCTAAATGCTATATATTTTAAAAGCCCCCACTGCAATAAAAAAGTAATTATTTTTGGCAAAGTGTGTTACAGATTGCCTATATTCTACACAGGAAAGATTTGGTTGCATTCCCTGCATTTTAATTTTACTTTTAGTGAACTGTTGGACTTCAGGAAAGAACGACATATTTTGAGTTTTGCCACTGATTTTGCTGTGCCTCATACTTCTTGTAAAGTATACATAATCATATGTTCTCATCTCTGCAAATTATAAAAAGGCTTTAACAAAAACTCTTTTATGTCCGTGTACATTGCCTCTGTAGTAAACCTTGGATCTTCATGATTTGAAAGCTATCATAAATGCTCAGCAAAAATGAATGTTTAAATGTGTGTTTTAACTTGATGTGGAATAGAATTGCACTGGAAAGCCCGGAGTTACTTCATGGCAATCACTTCTATTCTGTTAAGGTTTTTTCATTGCTCCTGTGAGACACTGGTTTGGAACTCCTCAGAGTTATTTTCATTTTAACTAAAATGTAAATGAACAGTCACATCGGATCAAATGATTGCAGCATGGATTCCAGCCTGCGTAAAACTATCATAGCCAGGAAGTGTGATGTTTCTCTATTACAGAGATGACCCATGGGGCTATTCACAAAAGCTGGTCTAGTGAGACAGATCTCCTTGTGATTCTTTCTCTGATAATGCAGACAAATAGGCTCTTGTTTGGAATTGTTATCTAGAATAGGCTGTTTCTAGCAGGATCTGGAAAAATTACTCTCCCTAGGTAAATGTTAGCCTATGAAAATAGTCCTCCTACTCCTTGTCCTCAGTATCAAAGTTTTCCTGAAATGACACTTTATTCTTGTTTTTTGAAATGCCTGATTTTAATCACTATAAAATATTTGCTAAAGAGAAATCATTGCCTTTAAACAGACTTCTGCTTTTATAAAGGCAAACAAGTTGCTCTTTTAGGAATATCTGTTTAGTGAAAGAAACACTGCTTGGGGTTCACAGAATAGTAGGAAGTTGTTCTGTTATCAAGTTATTTCTTTGCTCAGTACGAAAAATAATGACACTTGTTTAGTGCTTTATAATAGATGCTCTTATACATCAAATTTTGAACAAAAAGGACATTCAACTTCAGAAATAGGCCTTATATTAGTAGGTATGTTGCTAATTACTGTAATCAGTCAAAAGTTGCAATGACACCTATCTATATATTCATAAATTCCTTTTGGTCTTTTTAATGACCATATTACAACCTTAAAAATTCTTCTGATCTTTGAAGACAGCATCACTAGCTATAGTTTAAAAAAAAAAAGTGCTTCTCTGGAATCATGCATGTCTGCCTCTGTTCAACTTTGTTCCATGCTCAATTTTGGTAAATCCTATTTTTTCTTTTTTCTTTCCTAATCTAGAAATTGCCAGCTATGAAAAGCTTGTTAATTTCTGTTTGTAAAATGTTCTGCTGTAACTTGGATTAAATGCAGTGCAGCTGGGAGTAGTCATGGCCAAACAATACATGGCATAAATTATCTCTATATGGAGTGTCTGACTGGATAGCATAATCAACATGAGACTGACAAAACAACACAGTTGCACTGTTGTTGCTGACAACTTCATTATTTCTATGATGTTCAGCTGGGTAATTTGTTTCCGAGGAACAGCAGTATCTTCTGATAAGTCTAATGGCCTGTACATACTTTTATAAGCTTCCTGAAGATGGATGTGTTTGCATGAGTTTAGGTTTTCTCCTAATATGGAGAACAATTGCAGAAACGATTAGCAAAGAGCATTCTGCTCAACACTGTTTTTGCAATAGGGCAGCATTTCTATCAAGCAGTGTTGGTGAGTACCTCTTGATATCTATGTGGATCACTTAGGGTAACAGCAGCTGCTCTTTGATTCCTTGTTTCAAACAGTAATGGCTTTAAGGATCTGATGAACTTCTTATATATATATAAGGTATTTCTGTTTACCTTAACTTACACTCCAGGTGATCTCAAATGACTAAGTAGTGTTCTGTGGCTCAAACACGCCAGGCCTGATTCTGTTCCACTGCAGTCAGGAATTTTCCAATTAAAAACCAAACTGTACGAAAACATGCCATTTTTAAAGAATTCTGACCAAACAGTTCTGGTTTCCTGCAAGTTCATCTAAAACCATACTCTGAAATACAAGCAGCCAGAGTCCACAGCTCCAAGGCACTGCTGCCATAGAGGCTGCCACAAAGCTGGAGAACTCCTGGCCTCCACATCCCTTCCTGTGGAAGTGGGAGTCTGCAAGCCCCAGGTGCTGGCACATCTGCTAGCTTCAACCCTGCATCAGAGCCTGGGTGTGTTGAAATCCAGGTTGTGCTGAGAGGGCTGTAGGTTAGGAACCACGGCTATGGCAGTAAGCCTGGAGGAGTTGGGGCTGCCAAACTCAGTTTCTTTTAGTCACTTACATCACGGGCGTCTCAAATATTTCAAAACACTTGGGAAAATTATTTCACTGGGAATTTTTCTAAACTTAGTCCAAACACAATTATTTTTTCTTCACTCACAATTTCAGAATTTCATGAGTTTGATCATGTCTATGACTGATGAACTGGGAAATATTTGTCTTTTTTATGAATATACTGAATATTTCTGTCTCTGTGGATAATAGGTTATTTGCTATGGATTTGGATCAAGAACTCTGGCTAAAGGAACTAGTGAAACAGTAAGGCTCAGATCAGTGTCCTTGAGGAAACACAAGAAACTAGGGAATAGAACAGAGAACTAACAAATTGGCAAAAGGGTATGTGTGAAAGATGATAGGTAAACAAGGAGCCAGAGAGGCAGAAATTGCCAAAAACAGTTGAAATTTACTACAGTAGCTCATATGTATAAAAGTTTGTAAGAAATAATAAATGGGAAGACAAAGAAAGATACACTTTCATAGGCTTGCTTGGGTTTGGAGGGGTTGGGGGTTTTTTTTTAGCTTTCCATTCTATGCCTTTGGCTACATGAAAAAAACACCCCAATATCTTGTTTCAAGGAACAGTTACTTTACCCACCTTTCTAGTCATGGATTTCCAAAATGAGAGAGTGTATAGATGTCAGAGTTGGCCAGACCATGCTACTTTGGGAGAGGCTGGAGACCCAACTCCCAGGTGGCTACATTGCCCAACCCTGGCCATGACGTGTACAGGACATCAGATCTGATGTTTGAGCAGTATTTGTTCCTTTAAAGGGATTATGAACAGTCTAAAATACAGCTTTGTCTCTAATGATGATGACAGCTTTGCCATTGACTGGTTAGGAAGTAAAGTCAGGCTCCATGTAAAGTTTTCAAATTCCAAATGTTTGAGTGAGTTTCTTTCATCCAGACTTCTCACCCAGCTTCCAGACTATTGGTCTACCGAGCATTTTTCACAAGCTCAGGGTACACATAGTGCCAAAACACGAGGCAATATAAAACATAGGAACGTTAGTTTCTGTATATGGAGGGCACGCTTGCTACTGAAGTATCATCTGCAATTAAGTGTTGGACATTGTGTACCTGGGACAATGTAATGCCTGTGTGTGGCTGCTGCTCCATGGACTACATCAGGCTTTTGAAGAACTGGGTGGACACTGCCACCTATTGATTGACGAAATGAAAATGAATGTCGCCCAGCTACCCTCAGATTTTATACAGAACAGCTTTGTGAGCTTGTCATCCTCCACATAAGAACAGCTTCCCTTATCCCAGAAATGTTGCCAGTGTCCAGAAGAAATGAACAGAATTTGCTAAATGGAATTAATGGCCAATACAATGTGCTGCTAAAAATATCTGCGGTGTATACACTGAGAACAATAACAGGGTAAGCATTTTGGTAAATGTGTCAGTTAATCAGCCAACTTGGGTGGCTTCTTTAAACAAAATGTACTGTTAAACGTACATCTTCTTAAAAATATGCAGCTTTGGCAATAGGAATAATAATAGCAGCTTGTGGAATCAGCTCATGATGTGTATTGCAGGTAGGTAAACTTTTTTAGAGTGATCAAACATGGAATGAAAATCAGTCGTGACAGGTTAAGTACGTAATATGACTGCAGCAAACAAAATATTCTGTTCAGCTAGTAAGTATGAAATATAGGCAAGTGAAATAATAAATGGCTGACACCCTTGAGCCATCAGATGGAATCATTAAAGGCTAAGAACATGCAGGTTTCTGTACAAGATCAGACTAACGGCTCTGCTTGCATGTGTTTTATCACAAACCCGGGCTTTTGTTTTCTGTAAGTCTTTTAGTCTTCTCTATTTCCAGAACTAGATGTAGGTGCCACTTGCATTTATTACACACATTCATTCATCACTTTTAGTAATTAATTTCATGTTTTTATCATTCGATGTATTTATGATTACTTCTTTTACCTTACTGAGTGTTGGTTTATGCCTTCTGGCTTTTGACCAACTTAATAATGAACTTAAATTCATATGACAGAAGGATTAGGAATATGTTTACTTGACATAAACAAACTAATTGTCTTTCATAGAACTACCTTGGGCAAGAAAATACCTTGTCTTTTACTATTCTATTAAATAATGGCTGGGTAGCAATAGAGAAGTACTAAGCATTATAAAAATTGAAATGGCAACTGCAAAAGGTCTGCTTTCCACCAAGCTGAAGGGAGAAAGCAAAGGAGAGAAGGGGGAGTATTGACCCAGCATGAGAAATTGCTAGAAAATGTTTAAAAATAGACTAGTTTCAGTAAACTCACTTTAGCTTTTTTCCCCTGAAAACCACTGGAAAATGAGAATTCCCTTACAAGTGAGTTCCATAGATGGGGTCTTTATAGACCAAAAAAAATGTAATCATGTATTTTGACTCAGAGAAATCATCCCTATTCAGCACATCACTGAAAATGGAATTTTTAATTTTAGCTAATTTAGACATTTCAGATTTTCAGCATGGTTTTTTTTTTCCAGGTAGTATCCTAGTGTTCGAGAGGTATTCGGTATTTTCAAAAGATTTCCAGTCTTCCTCCTGTTGGCAAGGAGCAGTGACCTCAGTCAGCTGTCCTGCAGCCTTCTGACTAATGATCCTTAGAAGCAGCAGAACAAAAGAGGGAATCCTATACACGTGTAGCCTGTGATTTTCACAGTATAGGACAAGGAATGTTGTGCATGGCATATTGTCATAGCACTTTATAATTCTCTGCTGCAGCAAAACGTGCAGGTAGTTGCATTTGATATTCTTGTTTTGTCTTTGGAATACATATATCTGCATGTTTATATACGCACATATATATATATATATATATGTGCATATAGAAAATCTCTCAAAGAATGGTTTGGTCCATACCCAGACTGATTTTAAAAGTATAGAATAAGTTCAAGTCCCATAACACACAAATGTTAGGCCCAGGACTAGATTTTAGCTTCAGCTACTTTCGCAAAAGGACACTATTTGGTGTGAGATCCAGTACCCTTAACTGAGTTTTGAAGGGTGGGAGAATCAGACTGGTCACCAGCTTTTGGGAGGTTTCCAACATTTTCTGAAAATCAAGCGTTATGTCTGAATAAAGGAAGTGAAATTTTTTCAGCAGATTGTAACAGTAGATCTGGTATCCCTTTAAAAACAATAAAAAATACCTTTTCTGTAGATATGAATGATCATTGGCTACTACAGATCCAGGAATTAGTATGTCTTAATTTTTTTCTATTATCAGATGTTACATAGGAGTGTTCTGGTCACATGGATTTAACCCAGTGGACTGTCCAGGAACAAAGATTTTCTAGATTGTCATTTATCTTTGTTTATACCTACACTGTTTTTAGAATTCTCAGGCTGTGTATGGTTATTCTATATTCTGACCTTGTAGCATCTTTGTGGGTTTCTGTAGGATACAGCATTTGTGTTTGTCCTATAGTAAAAAAAGAAATATATTTTGAAATATCACCATTCTACTATTTTGGAAGCTCTTAAAGCAGACATTACAGGATCTGTTTTAGCTGAAACATAGGCATCAATAAAATATGTTTTTCTTATTTAGTAATCTTTTTTAAGAGTAACCTGTTCAGGCTGGGAGCTTTCAAATGATCTTGCAGATGTCCCATAGCTATGGATATGGTTGCTGCTTTTGTTGCTATGATTGCAGACAGCTGTAGTGATAGATTGTTTGAAGAAAGAAGAAACAATACATCACATGCAGCGTTCATTACTGGACTGAGTATAGGACTGACTCTTTTTTTCCCCCCTTTTATTGGTTTAACATAAGACTAACTGCTTTAATACAGCTGCATTACTGTCTTTTTGCTCATACTTCATAACAAATTAATTACAATCACAGTTTTGTTTACTCTGGCAGTAATTATTTTTTCTACTTGCATGCTGCGCTGCTGATCAATTTTAAGGGATTCAACAAGCTAAAAGCATACAGAAGTCATGGCATCTTTGATTACGGAGGCAAGAGCTTTATATATTCGTCATTCCTATAGCTGCACAAGTAACTAGTATAGAGTTAAGGCACTGAACATGTAAATAGATACAACACTATTTGCTTTAAATGCTCTTTTGCTCTGAGATCTTATCAGTGACCTTGGACTTCGGTAATTGCTAGTAATAAGCTTTTTCATATCTGGTCATTCATGCAGTATAAGGAAGAGGTTTACTCATTCTGCCCAGAGGCTGAACCAGCAGAGACAGCAAAGCCAACGTGATTCATTGAATGAAGACAGCAACTTGTTCACATTTTGCCTTGGATAGCCTAAGCTGGTAAGTCTAATTTAACTCTTTAATGCATATAGTCTTAATGGTTAGTTTCAAGTATAAAATTTTTGCATAAACACATTTAAGAACACATATATTTTTGAGTGGTTTCTTGGCTGTTGTGTTTTCCTAAAATCTGAAGTTAATGCTTTTACAGCTATGCTGTGTCCTGCTAATGCACCTGTCTATACATGCAGCATGTATGTGCCACATACAACAGACAGTGATCTGTAATTTAGATCTTTTTTCTCTCTGCAATATGTTTTTAAAAGGACGTGAATACTAGCTCAGTATTTGCCAATAAAAAAAAAGCTTTTATAAGGGTAACTAATTTATATTCATTTGTATTTGAATTTGACTTTTAAAGCACCCTGCTGTCGGGGAATAAAATGGTTACTTTAGCACTTAAAAGCCCAAGTAGAAATCAGATCACAAAGGTTAAGCTACAGCATGTACAGCATGAAATGTGTGTTGGAAGACTTCAATCACTGGTTTGGTACATGCTATAACAGGGTGATAGTCACACAAATGAGGCTGCTTTAATGGTTATTTCAAGGGTAGTGCAGTAACTGTTTCCTCAGAGATTCAGGTTATTTGTTATTGGAACCACTGTCATCCGCCTCTCATTTTGTGTTTTTAATTCTTGGAAATAAAAACTACTGTTAATTACAACTAGTTATAAGGGTAGCTGCTGTTGTTCTGTCTAGTTCTGCTTTTTATGGAGAAACCTTGTAATGTGCTGCTTGTTGTAGTTCTTGACTTGCTGTGAGAATGCTAGTTAGTCAGATCACACAGGGCTACTCCGAGCCCTATTGAGATGTCCTTGTCATTTCATTCTGACCTATGCTAGGTAAGTGCAGAGGCTTCCATAGGTGAAAATCTCAAATGTGCCAGTTCTGGACATCACCTGTTGCTAAACTGTTAGTCTTTGATATACTGTAAAAATTTTAGTTGTGACAATGATATATCCTCAGGTTAAGCATATTTCAGTTGGGGGATTTGTTATTTCAATCAAGACAATATACTTTTCAGGATTTCACCTGATCGGTGAGGTGAGGACATGGTTGCAAAAAACCCAGAATGAATGACTTGAAGGAGTCTAAAACTGCTCTTACAAAATAGTTTGTCTGTAAAAAGAAAATGCCAACATCCAGTAAAAAACAGTAAGTTTTCAATCACAGAGTCATGTGAATTGAGCTGTCTTTGTTTTCCTTACCTCTTATTATATATTTTACCCATGATTTTGCCTGATCTCATTTCTATCGGTCTCCCAGGAGTCATTTCTACAGCCTAATAATATCACACTTCCAGAAAGTTTTCTAGAATACACAGCTTACCTTTACCTTTTTTCATTTCTTTTATGTGACTAGAAAAGATATTAAGTATAATAATCTTCAGCAGCATTTTGCATCTTACTGTTTCAGTACACTGGCAAAAAAATGCAGTTCATTTGCATTATATTATTCCAGCTATTGCTTTACTGTCTGCATTTATTCCAAGCACTATTTCAGGATATTGATGGTTAGTACAGAGGAAACATTTATATGTTTCAAGTAATTTGTGATGCACTGATTCTGTGTGGATAGCAAAGATGCCATCTGTTTTACTGTTGAATAGCTGCAAGTGTTTACTTAGCTTCTCTATAGACTCACCTGCTCTTGACTTAAGAGAAACTTTCATGAGATTAATGTAAGAAGAGGACAGAATCTTTTCTAATGTCTTGGGGATCTGCTCTGGCTGTGTACTGAAAATGCTTCTATGCATAATACGGACACCCTATCATTACTGTCCTCACAAGTCACTCTTTAGACTGTTAGTAACGGACTACTGTTTTCTTCTGAATGTATAAATCTTGCTTCATTGACCAGATCAAGGTGGGAAGGACTCCAGCAGCCCCTAGGAATTGTAATAACTGGAGTCAAACTATGCTTAGATACAGTCAATATGAACAGTAACCCATGCCATGGGGAACAGGCCTGAGCAGACTTGATATTGAACTGCTGCTAGGCTTTTCTGGGTTGGAGACATGGGCTAGCAGCCCAATGATACCTAGATTTGCTTTGGTCATGAGACTACACCAGAATCCTACAGTGCTGTAACATATTTAGAGAACCTAGTTTATTTTACACTGTATATATTGAAATATATTCTCTGTATAAAGTTGCAATTCTAAAAATAATTTCTCTACTTCTCAAGAAAAGCTTGAATTTTATTACTTTCAAGACACTCTGCAAAAGATACCTGGGCAACTGAGTTTAAGGAGATGGATGCAAATACACTTCCTGCATTAGTGAAGGCTGGAGAAGAGATTGGGGTTTTTTAAGAGTCAGGCTGGCAAAATTCCTTTTTTAGTAATTACCTTAATCCTCAAGAGTATTGTCACAATACTAATTCTATGAACTAGAAGCACTATAGCTTATATAAGTATGACCTTAAATACACATAAATGCTTCTTCACATCAACACCAAAAATCTTCAGCCAAGATCAGCTCTTCTTCAACAGCTGTCCTCTCCACAGACAACTTAGGCACTGGACATCAACAAGCAGGTAGTTTGGTCTAGCAAGATGGAAGGAGGACTTCATCAGCCTGGGGATGACTGATAAATGCATAAGCCATGTTAGCTTTAATAACAGGTGTTCTTGTTTGGTTTTAATAATACCACAATAGGTATGAGAAATCCTACTAAATAGACATGCCTAACTTATTTCATGTAAACTTATGAAATGTCTACACAGCTTCTCAGTAAGTTTCCATATGGACATACAGGCTTAATGAAGCTTGGAATCTCTCCATTATGTAATTGTGCCACTCAGAGGTGCTGAGCCTGTTGCTTTTCATATAAAAAAAATATAATCCCAAAGCAAACACAGTGGAGTATTCTGAGCTACATTTGAATTATGTATTGGATGGGTCTACTCTTCTTTTCTGTTCTTGTCTTGGTGGTGTTTAGGTTTATGTGGTAAATGCAAATTGTTCTCTCTCTCATGAATTTACTGCTAACTATGCAGTACTTGGTATTCAGTGACTGTACTCTCGGAATCAAGTGATTTGGGGAAATTGAAACTTCCTTTACAAACATGCCTATGACATTTATTGGCCTATTTTTATCCACTGATTCTTGACCCATACTTTATTGATGAAAGAAAGAAATTCTTGAAAATGGAGGTAAGAGGAGAAATTTACGTGGGATAAGCTGTAGCTCTATATACTAATAAACTGTGGAAGTGTTACTCTAACTGAGAATTAAATTATTATTATATTTGGTAAATTTCTGGGTTTCTTTAAAATACTAATAACATGGAACAGTGGAAGATGGGTAATCAGCTTTGGGGTTATCGGCTATTTCTTAAGCTTATTTTTAACAAGTACCTGAAAATAAACTAAACTATTGAATCTATGCTAAACAGAGAGGTGTGAATGAAATCTTTTGACTATCTTAAAGATTTTATTTCAAGTTTATAATCGCAAATGGTTCCACAGATCCAGCAGTAAACCAAAAGGCTGTCTTCTAAATTTGTCCAATATTAAAACTCAACACTTACCAGCAACTTCCATACAGTAAAGCCTAACCCACATTGATTCCACCACATGGTTCCAAATAATTCTGGCATGTCTGGAACATTTGTGAGTTGGCATCGGTGATCGTAACTTTAGTGTTATGCTCTAGTTTGACATAATCAAACAACTTCTTATGACAGAGATTTTGATTAAACATATTTTGCTATGTTTGCACTCAGCCTTTCTATCTAGTCTATGCAAGTTTGCTGTTGGGGCAGAGAATAAAATGCTTCACTTGAAGAGACAGCGATTTCGGTTAGTCCTTGTAGGCACTGCTGAAATCCATGTAATAATTAAAAGGCAGGATGAATTGCTTGTGTGAGCCTCACTACCTTTTTTCCATGAGCTCAGAGAAAAGCAGTCCAAAATCATTGTAGTATTGCCACTCCCTGAGTCCCAGAGAGCTCGCTTCTTATCACATCCACTCTTGCACGTTAGTTTCAGGGATGTAGCTCACATAATTCCCTTCTTCTGATTGCACACACTAGTGTTCTAATTTAACAAAGTCTTCTCATCACATATGACAATTATGTTGAGTCTGTCTCTCTTTATTCAGAGATTCGGTCTCTCTTCAGTACCCCATGAGCTTGCAGAATATGTGAGATTACTTGCAATCAGCTCCTTCTGTGCTCAGGATGTCTGCTTCACCACAACTTAAAAATGAGAAAGGAAGATGTAGACAGCTTGAGACCTGGGCGGTGGCTTGAATCTTAGGGACCAATTCATTCCAAAGAGCAGCCTCAACAGCAGGACAAGTGTTCAGTAAAGAATACTTTTATGATTGTAAACAGTTATTAGAGTCTGGTCCTGCAGCCTGATTTGCTTAGATGCAGGCTGAGACTACAAGAACAGAAAGTTACAGGATTTGTATCATAGTACAAAGCTTATTTCCAGGAAAAGATCTGAAAAGCCCAGGAAAAAAAGGCTGAAAGGGTAGACAGATTTACTATTACAACTGTGAGGTCTTCTAGAGAGACATTCTGTCTTATAAATGTGCACACACTCTTGGCAGGGGAAAAAGGAAATGTGAAGAAATTGTGCATTTTCGTCACCTCTTCACTTAGGAAACTGTCCCCAGGGATCTCTGTGCTTGCAGTTGGGTCAAACCTGATTCTAAGTTTCCCTTCAGAAAGGCAAAACTATTCACACAAAGTATTTCCAGGGTTAAATATTAATTCAATTTTTCCTAATATGGAAAAATTACTGTAATCATCGAGTGTAGAAAGTATTATTTAATTATGAGATATTATGGATAATTCTATTAGTCTAGGCAGTCTTAGAGAGAGGAGGAAGTCCCTCTTGGAAAAGTTTGCAGTCTAAATGGACAGGGCAAACACAGAGCAGAATAAAATTATGCAATATTTAGGCAAAACCAGTGCCTGTCCACTAACTGAGGGAAGAAACTACTCAATATGAAATTGTAAACAGTAACAGTTAGAATCACAGGTTATTTTAACTGTAAAAATTAGTGTAAGGTCTTAGCAATAACCTGGACACTAGTTGGCTGTAGGTAGTTTAAACTAAAAATGCACATATGCCTCACTATGCCTACAACAGAGCCTAAATAGGTTTTCTGTGTTTCAGCTGTTATTTGCTAAAACATAACACCTTAGGACTCTTGGTCACCGAGCAGGTTCCCTCCCTGCCAAATACTCCTCAAAACTCTAACAAAAAAACATTCTCTGTAGCAAAGGACTTTCATTTGGATGGTAACATGTCAGCATTTAATGCAAGTTAAATGTAAGTTCATGCACTATTTCTGTAGTAGTTTGTGGTGGGTTCAGAGATGAAAAAGTATTTTGAATCCAGCCATACTTCCTGAGAGAAATATTGCTTTGAGTATCTAAAGAGAATCTACCCACCCAGCTGAAAATGTCACATGCTTTTGGAGCACGCAGTTTGCTAGCAGATAGTAATGTGGGAAATAAAGCACAAGGCTTGCCACAGTTGTGCTTGTGTCAAACTTAAGTCACTTGTCCAGTTAAGAAATTCAGTCCTGCATTGTGTTCTGTATTCAGTTAGATTTATTTTTTCCTCTCAGTTGCTTCAGTTTTGTTTTAAGAAACCATTGCACTGACAAAATGCAGATTATGTACATGTTATCCAAACTGAATAGTAACATTTACATTTGGGTGTAATTTTTTTGACACACGTATTACCAGAACTCACTCTGCCAAAAGGCCATTTCTCCCATTAAATGAAACCCTTTATCCATATACAAATTAGCAAATAGTTCTGAAATGGTCTATTTTATTTTTTCATGCTTAATTCTCCATACCCATAGATATCCATGGGACTAATTCCATAAAGAGCAATTTGCCATTGAAAAAGCCCAAAAATGCGCTTCTGAGTGTTCAAAAACTGTGTGTGAAAGTGATTTTTGCCATAGAAGTCTTGCAACGTGCGTTTCGATGACACAGTTCTGATCAATGATGTTAGTGTAGCAAAACCTTGTTAAACAGCTGTTGTTTTTCTTCTAGAAACTACTAGCTGAAAATGACACAGCAAATGCATAACTTAAGTCTCCTCCAGACTAAAAAGAACAGCATGCCATCCTCTCCAAATGCTGCAAAGCGGTTGTATCGGAACCTGTCAGAGAAGCTTAAGGGGAGTCATACATCCTTTGACGAAGCATATTTCAGAGCTCGATCTGACCGGCTCAGTCTCCGTAAGACCTCAATGGTAATTACTTGATATTTATCGAATTGCCAATTTACTGTCTTACTAATCTTCCTTAATTGGTTTGCTTCTAATATGTATAATTTTCACCATCTCACTTTGTCTGTTCCCTGACCAGTGCTGTACATTCTTCCCAGACTTAATATTTATGATCCTGTGTCAAAATAAAGTCTGACCACCTTGAAGGCTAAAGAAAAGCTACTTTACCTAAGTAGTGATGCTTTATTTTAGGAGTAAGGTCTTATCTTGGCATTAACTTTACAAAATGTGGATTAAATATACACACACAAGTGTTTCCTTTACAAGAAATGAAGAAGTAGTATTTTGAGAAAACTGAAGATGACTTTAATAGAAGTTCCCATTTTTCCAAACAACAGAGCAAGTGGAACTTACATGCTGTGACAGATAAACGCAAGGTTGTTCACAGACTGTGGTGATGGTCACTAGATCAGACCATGGAAAAAGGAGATCACACATGCGACCCTAGTCGCAGAACACAGCCAAGCACTCTGGTGCCGGTACAGGAAAGCATATAAGCACCTGCTCGACTTAACACTCACAAGTGCTCCTATTTATGCCAGTGCCGGTAAAGTTACACAACCTCCAGCACATACATTTTGAAGAACAGACTACGTCCCTGAAATAATAGCACAGTGTAAGTTCAGTGCACAACAGAATCTTTTATATTTGCTGGAGGAAGATGAACCTGTTGTTAATATTGCCAAAACAAAATAAATTCCACTTTTCCATAAGTAGAAAGAACAGACGCATCCTTCAACTTGTGCTCTGAATTATTTTGCACTTCTGAAGAGCAATGACTTATGACAGTATCTGTGAATATGTCATGAGACACCTCTTGGAACCATTACTCTGCTGCCCCAAAGCAGATGCTTAGTGCAGCGCAGGGCTAAACTCTGAATATGGTTGGGCCAGATAATAAAAATATTACATTTTGTCAGAAGAAAAATCACACTCTGGAGTCCTTTAACAGTCACAAATCTTTGTTATGTATGAGATATTATAGGAATCAATGCAAGAATTGAAAATAATTTTAAAATCAATTCAATGATCCTCTCCCCTAGGATTGCTCCTTTCTTGAAGTCAGAGGACCCATGCATACCCAATGGAAGAGCTAAGCTGAAATGTAGCTCTAGTGCATTAGAAAGTCAAGAGACTGTTGTGTCTCTGCTGTGAAGAAAGACAATGACCTGAAGAAAGCAGGGGATCATGGCTCCTTCCTCCCAGCTCTGCCAGAGCCGATAGATTTTGGTTTACAGAACGAGAAGCCAGAAATGCAAACAGAGCTTGATAGTTTGAGAACAGCCTTTGTACAGTAGCCAATAGCTGTGCTTTTGAGGCAGTGGGTTTCCAGATGCTTTCGGTTTGTAGGGATCATTTGAATTTGGCCTTCTAGGTATGAACTGTGGGAAAAGACTCTTTAGATGAATATTTTAGCCACTATCTTTTCTCACCTTTTTCTTTGCAATTGCAAGCTTATGTGTGACTAAGCGAGTGAAAGAGAGGAGGATAAACTAGTGCTGGGGACCATGCCAGAGCAGACTGACATGTAGACTGAATGAATGCCAGTCTGTTAGCATATCTTCTGACCGGCGCTTCTCTAAATATACATTTCAAATTACATATTCCTTCAAATATGGGGTCTTCTGTCTTACTTACCTAATGAGAAGAGAAATGGCAAATGAGCATAGCCCAAAGATTGAGGAGCAGCTTACTGCTTATGAGGCTCAAGTCCTCTGCTATCCACAGAGCTAATTACTTACAATCTCGATTCTCTCCCTTTTCACTCCAGATCTGTCAGGTGGTGGGAGTGTCTAATCAATCAGTAGTCGTAATTAAGAGACTCAATTTTACATTGTGATGTGGATGGTGGTCTAATGGGATATAGACTTACTTGTGCTAACTTTGTTTCCCCCGACTCACTACACTGTCATGGGAGTGACATAGCTTTTGTTACTGCTGACCTACGGTCAGCACAGGTACCTCTACATATTACAGTCTGGGGTCTGAGATGGTGTCCACAATAGTCGGTGAATAGGCTCCCACTGAACTCAAAAGGCTTTGGATCCCATTCTATCCATTCTGCCTGTTGTTTTCACAGTTTTCCCTAGAAATAAATAGCAAGAAAACCATCAGTGAAGGGGTGGAAATATTCCAGGTCAAGTTGCTAGCTGATGTATTTTATAATCATTGAGTTTCTGTGCTAGAGAGCTAAGTCAGTGATGAAAATCATGTCTCCAGACAAGTGAACAACATTTTTTAGAATTTGTTTTCTTTCAGCTTTGGCTAGTGAAGAGTTTTCTTTCCATTCTCTCTTGCTGTGCAACACTTTCCATTCAGTAAATTGTTGTCTTGCTGCAGACATAGCAATATCCCAAAATAGCTTTATTCTTGAACTTCATGTTTATCAAAACAACCCTTTGCAGAAAGTACTTTAATGTTTTTTCCAACTCCAGTAGCACATAGTGGACTTTTTCAGTCAAACCTAGAGCAAATATCTTGAAAGGGGCACTTCATTTTAATTAAGCTACATAAGATTGCATTTCTAAACACTCCAGCACTGAATCACTTACTGGAACACGGTTATTACTTACTGCAAAGCAATACTGTAGTCCTTTTCAGTATATACATTTGTGCATCAGAGTAACACCTAAATAAATTAATCACATAGCACAGCTGTCTAGGTAATGATTAGAGGCTGCAGGACTGAGTCAAGAAAAAAGCAGTGTAAAAACTGCCCTAAACTTTACCTGATCACTTGTAAATGCAATTCAGTTTCTCTTTGAATTCAACAGTTTTGTTTTTTCAGAGCAGAAGAAAGTTATCTAGTAAATGTAAATAAAGGCAGAAATCAGAAGGCTCTTGTTAGTATTTGTGACAATACCAGCTGGACTAAAACTGAGCACATGGGTCTAAAGATACTGCCTCTTACCCCTGTTTGAATTTCTTACCCCTGGGCCGCAGGTGTCTGAATAACCCTGTGATACTAGCAAGTCTTTACATAGAATATGAACAGCTTTTTGCAGAAAACTATATAATCTTCAAATCTGTTTATGTCTTCTGCATGAAAGCAAATAGTTGGGGGAAAGTTGGTCAGGTGCGTAGAATGTTTTTCTGGACTTGGAGACCTGGGCTCGATGCAGACTTCCAAATGGGGCAATTTACTGGCATGGCTGAAAACGTGGTAGACATTTTGCTGTCTCACCAGGTTATTTTTTGACTGAAATAGGTATAGCATGGTTAGATGCGCAGTGTTGTGTAGATGAGGCAGGCATACATGCCCGGTTAGAAAGGCCATATCACAGTTCCCATGTTTTCGCACTCTTTAAAGTTATGAGACTTTCCAACATATTCCAGTCTATTGCTTGTGTCTGAATTGTTCATTTGGAAAACCTGGTATTTGCAATTTGGTCTCATAATTGTTTGGATTGGATGAAATAGCTTACAAAATTCATGTTTTGTTTCTTCTTTAAATCAGTGCAGCTTTTTCAATCAGATTTCTAATGAACTAAAGAAATAGAAATTTGCTTTTATTTTTTACCTTTTGGTGAAAAATTCTTGCCAACAGATTAGCTGGCAAGAGCATTTATGAGGAATTAACTTAAGCATGTACTTAGATTCTGTTCAGCAACATACTTAAGGCCAAAATTTCACAAATATTTTAGGTATTTCATTTGGCAAGCAAAAATCCAAAGATACATTTTCAAAGGCAGTCCTAAATCTTGATAACTGACTCCAAAAATAACAATTCAAATCAAAGTTTTAAAAATAGTTCTACAATAATCATTCAGGTAGGTAATTCTGTTGTTAAAATATGTATATATATTTGAAAAGGTCCAAATGCTTTTGTCAGCCATGTCATTGGGTTAATTTCAGCTATAATACTGAAGTTAGCCATCTTTTTTTATCATGTAACAAGGATTTTTTGGGTTTATATAACACAAGAAATTCCTGAGATGTAGTACAAGATTGATTGAGTTTCACACAAAATTGGAATTAAAGCCAAATAATGGTATTGAGCAGGTAGGGTAGCACTCTACAAATGCTAACTCATTTAACTTTCATGCACATACATAAAGTCAATTAAAAGAGAATTAATATTCTGATTTCAAAAAATGGGAAAAACATGTACGTACCCAGTGCCATAGCAGTGGAAATGTGAACCGAGAAATACCTAGTTTCCTGTCCTAAGTGAGCACCACAAGCCTGTCATTGAGTAATATCATCAGCCGTACCTTTATATTCTGCTCTCAGACTGTTAGCTGGTATTTCCTAAAATGAACTTAACTAAAAGAAATGGAAACTAACGTAGTTATTCAGTTTTCTTCAACCAATTCCCTTTGTAGTAAGTTCTTTATGAATTTATCGTTAAGTAGCTTTTCCTAGCTGTGATGAGTTACAAGAGTAATATGATTTTGCTTGTTTTCTGATTGGATCAAAATGCAGATGCTTCTGAAGTGTAATTACCCTTTATTTCCATAGAAAACAGCACAGAGGAAGCTCCAAAATCAGTAGAAAAAGAATTTGAAATGGGTGTAAACTGTGATTAAATTCATGCTTTTTAGAATGTTGATATATATTTTTGGAGAATTGGTGAATATATTTTGCTTTTCTAATAATTTATATGACAAAGCGGTCTATCAGTTCACAGTCCTCATTCATAATAATGAAGTTTCAAAGAGTGGAAGAGCACAGCTTTTTTTTTTTTTTTCCTTTTTATGTGGAACATCAATGGCCTATTTATGTTAATTTTGAGTACATAGTACAGTGACATACAGCTGTTAAATGCACATCATTGACTTGAATGGGAGTTGATGACATATAGCATGTATCAGAATCATACCATTAATTAACATATTTTTTAATTATAATTACAATTAATTAAAATTATTTTAACTTCTAGCCAGAGCACTTCATCCCTTCAGTGTAGGGGAAAAAGGCCAGAATAAGAGTAAGATCTCTGATTTCAGGATGATAAGATATTATATAAGCAAGACAGCAGATATGTGGAGCTACTGGAGTGAAAAGAAATATTGCTGCATTGCAGTAAAAATTTCTGACGCTTTTAAGTTTTAGCTTATAATAACAGAAATATGTGCTGGCCCCTCTTCTAACATTTTGTGGAGATGTACCCTCTCTAATGACAGTATATGTCCTTAAAGATAATTTTTTGCCTTGAACTTTCTATCTTTTGTACTTAAGTGTCTGAGAGGTGGATTCCCAAGTCGGCACTATTCTCCTAGATTTGCAAAGCAGTAGACCAGAAGATCTCTGCCAGGCCTGAGAATTTCTGAAGATGTATTTAACTTCAAGCACAACTGAAAAAAACCCTGTAGAACTGATCAAATTCCAAGGTGTAGCTGCAGACTCTAGTTTTCAGAACTGCTTGCAAACCATTTGTTTTAGGAGGCGACAAAAGATGTTTCAGCACATCACTGCTCTTTCAGGAAGTGTTGTTTCACTGAGAGCAAAACTTGGACAGGGATATGCCAAATAAAACTACATCAATTTTAAAAAGAAAATTAAGTTTTGATGTGGCTGAAATGTTAACTTCTAATCACAGTAGCAGACTGTTTCAATTAAATATTTATTTCATATAATAAATAATACATTACTACCTAGGAATTTTCTCTGTGTTTCCTCCATGTAGGTTTCAGGACACAGGAAGCTAGTTTACATCACGTATCTGGATCGCTTGCTCTGTTATGCATGCATGTCTCCAGTATGCCCATTGGCACAATATGTCTACATAGATCTCAGTTCCTTTATGTGACCACATGCTGAGCCCTCCTTGTTTAGCTGGGCCTCCTGATTCTACTAATTCATTCTTAAGAGGAAAAAACCCTATTGGGAAATTATGGCAATGGGACACTGGGAGAGAATTTAAAGAAACTTGGCAAATATCATGTCATTACTGTAGGCTCCAGAAGGATGTTCTCATAACAGAAACTATGCTACTCTCCTGCACCTGCTTCTCCCCAGCTCAATTAAGAAACAACAGATTTCTTTGTATTATACCATTCTTTTATCTTCTTGACATTGGTAAGGAAAAGGTTCAGTGGTTCTCCCTGCTTGAGAGTCAGTGCCATGTATGTTCTTGGTTTTGGCTCCTTGTGTTCTCGGCTGTTCAGACACATCACTTTCTGGATGTGGACACTGGACGGTTGATTTTTTCAGTCTCATTTCTGCTTCTTTATTTAAGGAGTATACATTTCAAAGCTGCTTCTAGTTACAAGCTAATGCAAAAATATAAGCACCTAGAAATGACCAAAGTGATTGATTGAACAGTACCTATTAGTAGCTGACACTGGAGCTGTGAAGGTTTTTCTCCAGAATAGCTTGTTTGATTTGGATTTTGATCACCTGAGTTTGTAGATTTTTAGTTTAAACTTTCAGTTTGAAAAGCTCAGTAGTCGAAGACAGTCATGTAGTTGCTCATATAGTTTGATTACAGGACAGATGTCTAAATAAGTATGGGTTTGCATCTCACTTGAATCTTCCCACAGACCTGAAGCAAGTTCATGCACACAAGTGCAGAGGCAGAGCACAAACAATTTCTATGTTTCTAGCTGAACCTAAGCTGGGCTGGAGGATCAATATTTTACAGCAACCTCACAAACCACAAATTTTCTCAATTTATCTTTAAAACACTGACATTTGAAAACTTTTACTGAATTTCTGTTTTTATTGATACACAGAATTTCCAGTGCAATGAAGCTATGTTTGAGGCTGTAGAACAGCAAGATCTGGACGCTGTTCAGATTCTTCTTTATCAATACACACTGGAGGAACTGGACCTGAACACACCAAACAGTGAGGGATTAACTCCTTTGGATATTGCCATTCTGACAAACAACATCCCTATTGCTAGGACCCTTCTACACGTTGGGGCAAAGGAAAGCCCACACTGTAAGTAAAGAACACAAATCAAATTGACTTAGATTATTGTCTGTAGGAGATTAGGTTTGCTGCTGTTTTGGGAAATTAATTGCATTACACATAAAAATGGACTGGTTTTATCGTAAAGATGATCATGCCAGCAATAGTACCACAGTGGTGGAGGACATTTGCAGCAATATCAGCTTGTTGAAAGTGTGCTCAGTAGATCTTTTTTGTTCTCTATGTCAGATACAAGAACTGATGAATCAGGTTGAGCTTCTAATGTAATTAACACGGGGGCAGCTGAGTTAACATCAATACTGAGAAAAAAATCTTTAAAAATATGGAAACAGGAACTGAGTGAGTGATTCAAAGATCATGGTCTGAAATATGAAGTTTGTCATCAAAAATGAAAGGTCGATGGGTTGTCTAGACTTTGGTTTATTTTGATTATCCTTTTGATTTTGGCTATGCTGCCTTCAGGAGACAGGTTGTGTTGAAATCTATCATTTCCATTACCCACAGACTCCTCACTCCTAGTCTTCAAATGGCCTAAAATCCCACTTAAATGAGAATTTCAAAGTTCTACAGAACCAGAGAAAATCTAAACACAAAACAGACCTTCTCACTTTACTGGAATACCAATATTGCTTATAACTACATATTGTAGTTATAAAACTCCTTTGTATTCCTTCATGGACATTTTTATGCACAATTTGTGGGTTAGAGGGTGACTTACCAACCCAATTAATCAACTGTATACCATGACACAAACTCTGACGCCTTACTTGTGTCTAAAAATACACCAATGTATGCGAATTTGTTTTAAACTGTCAATGCCTATATTTAGGACATTCCCAGCAAGGCTATAATGAGACTGTGTTTGAGGGGTTCGGCCACTGCAGACTCTACCATTAATTTGAAGTTAGTTAAATTAACAACATTTAGTGCTGGCATGTCAATCTCAGTGCTCCAGGAAATTGCACCTTGAGGCTACTAACATTGCCAGTTTTTTCACTGGAGAGTGTGTGTGCATGTGCATGTGTGTGTTGAGTTTTTTTGCCAGACCCTCAGTGTTGGTACACCTTTATTGCTTTTCTATGTCCACAGCACTTATATTATCATTTATTCTGGCCTCCTTTAACCTTCCCTGGAGATTTTTGCATAGTGTAGCTGCTCAGTGAAAAGAGTTTTTTAGTTTTATATTTATTTGTTTATTTTTCTGTCATGGTTCATGACTGAGGCTTTAAAAAAAAGTGTGACAGCATTTAGAGTACATGATTGACTGCTGAAGCAACATTCATTAACCATGACAAATCTAGAGGAAAACACAGTCTTGAGTGTTCTAAACAGCAGTAAAAAAGACTAAACTAATTTTTCATTGACCTCATCTGTAAATAAATGCAGTCTGATGGCGAGCAGGGGCAATCATAAATTAGTATTCATTTCCTGTAATTAATGCAAACATGCCTATGAACACAGAGAATATGAATATATAACCACCTCATTTCCATTTCAAAATATACCCACCAAATTTCCACCTCACTTATCTTGATTTCCAGTTTTTCTGATTGAAATAATGGATGAAGCATTCTCAATAAAAAGCAAATGATTGTTTATTTTTATTTTTTTTTTTACCTTAAGGGTTTACAGTTGCTACTTGAGAGTAAAATGCAAAAAGTTATTTTCAGCAGTCAAAACAAAGGTTCACTGCATCTTTGCATGTGGCTTCATTCTTGTGGAACTGATAGCAGTCACTTTCTATTTTCTCTAGTCTTTCTGCTTTGCTTTCTGTACTTCACTAACCCTGTTAGCACGAAATCAGTTCTGTCTGTATGATCTCGGGGCTGCAAGAACATGATCCAGCACCCAGCAGGAGCATTTTCATTTCTCTATGGTGGGCAGCTGAGCAAGGCTTCCCCAGGATGAGTGGGAGGGGAGGAGTTTTCAAGGTAAAATTCTGACTCACCCCAATTTTCGGACAGGACACAAACATCCCTTAGTCTGATTGGAAGTGTATAGGACAGATGAACAGATCTGGAAGGCTGCAAGGTAGAGGAATTCCCCATTCCAAGTGCACACAGAAAGCTTCCTATAGAGAAAACTCTTGCTCTTAGCCGTAGTGATCCTGCTGAAATCTCACCCTAACCTAATGCTGTAGAAAAAAGTATCTGGAGGACAGACAGCTTCCATCTGTATCACCTGGATTTCTGCCTGGAATAGGAACAACAGCAGATAAAGCAATAGAAAGTAAACCTATGATCTTCATTTCCACATCGAGCTCAGACTGTATAAACCTTAACAGGAACTCAACAACTCTTAAACACAAAACAAGATCAGAGTACAGCATTTAAAATATTAATTTAGTTTAGGGAGAAGACAAAGGCCACTGTGTTATCTTTTCAGTTACTCTTATTCATCATATACGCATGGTTTGGCTTGTCTTGTTCATGTGAACCCAAATAAAAATAAGGTTAAAATTTCCAGTGGCTGATTGGACATATTTGCAAGACAATTGTGGATCAGAATCTTGATTAAACAGATAGAGCCAGATCCTTAGTAAGAACTTGAACCAATGCCAATTCTCAATCACCTGAAGTTCTGGCACATAAAACCTCCTTCTTCAGTCCTGTTGCGCTATCAGATGTGTTGCATGCTTATTGTAGGCATGGATCCAGGAAACCGTATCACCTCTGGCCTCCCAGTAAACAGGCAGTTCTGAGGATGCCAGCAAATTCCAGTAAGACTGGCCATATGTCTCTGATGTCCATATGAAGAATGATCAAACTTCAAGAATGGCTTCAAGCCAGCTTCTGAAAGCAAAGTCTCAGAGATAAACATTCTTCAAAAACAACCTTTTGGATGTCAGAGGCATTGAGTAATTTTTTGCTCTCCTCCTGTGGCTTTAAATATCCCATGGCACTTTTCACATCCGTATGTGGGGTTATTCTTAGACTCTGCTAAACTTCAGTTGGGATATTATTATGAGAGACAGGGGGCAAAAGTTAAAACAAGAGGTTCAGACTGGATAAAAGAAACACCTTTTTCACCATAAGGACAGTAAAGGAGTGGAACAGGTTGCCTAGAGTCATTGTAAAGCCTCCATCCTGAGAAGTTTTCAAGACCAGACTGGGTAATGCCCTCAGTAACTTGGTCTGACATCACAGTTGACCCTGTTTTTTACAAGAAGGTTGGACTAGAGAAGGTCCTTTCCAATCTGATTTATAGAATCATAGAATCACTTTGGTTGGAAAAGACCTTTAAGATCATCGAGTCCAACCTTTAACCTAACCCTGCCATCCCACCACTCAACCATGTCCCTAAGCACCTCATCTATCCTTCTTTTAAATACCTCCAGGGATGGGGGACTTGACCACCTCCCCTGGGCAGCCCATTCCAGAGCCTGACAACCCCTTCTGTGAAGAAGTTTTTCCTAATGTCTAACCTAAACCTGCCCTGGCGTAACTTCAAACCATTCCCCCTCGTCCTATCGTCCGTTACCAGGGAGAAGAGGCCAACCCCCACCTCCCTACAGCCTCCTTTCAGGCAGTTGTAGAGGGCAATAAGGTCTCCCCTCAGCCTCCTCTTCTCCAGGCTAAACAATCCCAGTTCCCTCAGCTGCTCCTCGTAAGACTTGTGCTCTAGACTCCTCACCAGTTTTGTGGCTCTCCTCTGGACATGTTCCAGCAATGCAACATCTTTCTTTTTTATTTGTCCCATAATTTATTTTTTATTTGTCCCATAATCCTATGGTACCAGGTTAGGAATAACACACTCATACACGCAGACGTCTTTGCTGATGTGGTGTTTTGATGTCAAAAATCTGACAGAGTTTTGGTCCCTTATCTGGTACAGTTTGATGTTTTCAGAAATATCTACTGCTCATGGCTTATGCAAGTGAATGATCGGTGCATCCTGTGCAAGATTCATGCCATTACTGTAAAAACCTTAGGGAAACCAAGAGCCTGGCTGTCCCTACAGAGAAACTCCCCATCATTGCTAAGAGTAGCTGCTTGCACTAATGCAATGTTTTCAGTAAATAGGGGCCGTTTAAATTAAGACTATCTCAGAGCTCTTCAGCAAAAATACCAGACAACAGAGAACAGTTATTTTCTGTGATTTCAGAATACCTTCTCTTGTACACTATTTCCTGCATATTGAACAGTGGTTGTATTTCTTTTCAGATTAAACACATTTACAAGTCCTGTTTTCTAAACTGCAAGTAGTTTGAACAATTTCAGACTAACAGCATTGATGAAAATAGGGCTTGATTCACCACATTTCACTGTATAATCAAGGGGCTGGTTTAGGGTAGTCTTGTGGACTTGGGGTAAAATCAAAACTATTTGTTTGTAACTTATGCAATCTTCATTTTCACCTTTATTAGCATGTAGTACTCCATACAGGCAACCTGAACTGCTAAACGTCAAATTAAAATTATTCTGAGCTCTGGAGAAAAACAAAGTTTCCATGTGTCAGGCTGTTTGCTATCTGTCCAGTCTGTCAGAGGACTAATTAGATATTACATGGGTGAAACTGTGGCAAAAAGAAAACCTGGAAAGAGATCCATTCTATGCCAGCCATGGCCCTTAGACAAAACCTCTCATTCTTAAGTAAGTTTGCCAATTAGATCTCTCTTCTCTTGCAGAGCTATATGTTGTATGTGTTTTTAACTGGTACAACCTTTATTTCTATGAAAGCTTATGATATTATGGGAAAGTAGGGGTTGGATAGAAACCAAATGCTTTATTATTTTAGTTAATTTTTAACATTCCACCAACTTAAAACATATATGAAATTTCAGTCTAATTAAGACATTTTTAAGCATATGAGAAACATTGGAAGATAAAATTTGCTCAATTTATTCATGTTGTTAATCCCATTTAAGTGGCCAGATCCTTAAGTGGTATAAATTGGCATGCTCTAATCCACTTGATGACAAGGTAACTACAGGAAGACAGAGTGTTCAAGGATTTGATCTTATATGTGTTATACCAGAATGCATAAGGACAGAATTTTGTCACGTAAGTCCACCAAGCAATTACTTTTCTTTTTTCTTGGTAGTTGTTAACATGGAAAGCAGGTCAGTGCATCTGAGTACGTTGGTCCAGGAAGCACAGCAGAGAGTTACTGAATTGTCTGCCCAAGTGATGAATGAAGGCCTTGGTACAGACAACACAGAAAAAGAGAAGCAACTAAAAGCATGGGAATGGAGATACAGGCTATACAAGCGCATGAAGGCAGGCTACGAGCATGCTAGTAAGTAGAAGAAAATACTTGCAAAATTCAAGAGAAGTCTACAACTGAGAACACTGCCTTTGCGGAGCAAAGATGCTCTCACTAACTGATCCTCGCAGCACTGCTGTGAAGAAGATGAATGTTAGGGTGGGAAAACTGAGGCATACGACTAAATGGCCTTCCCAAGAATGAGAAGGAAATTGATGTTAGAACAATAGAGGACCAAATATCTGAGAGTAACAAGCATATAGCTCCTTTTGGAGCAGGCTGCATAAAATTGATGAGACCTCCAAACTCTTGGTTGAGGATCTAATGATTCTGTCCTGCTTATTTCTCTTCACATTTACTCCTGGATGTCATTTAATGTGCTCAGAGTTTAAAATAGGATGACTAGAAAAGAATATAGGAATAGGGAGGAAGAGGGATGGGAATATTGGCCTTTTTTCTGCTGTAATTTGATTTTTTTTAAAAAATGTATTCTGTTTTAGAAGAATGGAGTTGTTCTAAACATTTGATCAAACAATGGAATTTCATTTTGCATATAAAATTGTGAAAACTTAATTTTGGCATCTATGTGTAACATTTCATCAGCATAGTTACAGATCAGGTCATTTTAAACAGTTGTATGAGTCTATACCCAAAGAAAATGTGAATTTGGGCCCATGGGAAGGAGTAAACAGGGGTGAATTGTTTCACATGTAGATCTTTTAGCCGTATCCTATTCAATGAAATACAATCATTGCCATTAACATTTTTACAACCATCTTTATATAAATACTTACAAATAATTTTCTCAATGTGTTGTATTCTAAGTTTACTTCTTCAATACAGATGTAGTGCTCCTTGTATTAGATACTAAATACAGGAAATACAGCAATAGTGTAAGTTAATATAATAATTTTTTAAATCAATCCCAGCAGTAAGTCATGACATTTTCTGTTTGATTTCTGAATTGAGTCTGATTGATATGCTGTGAATTAAGCTTTTTTTTTAAAAAAAAAAAAAAAATATGTTAGGCCTCAACTGACAACTGTATTTTGGAGCTATTACACTGAACATTTGTGGAATTTGCAATTTCTGAATCACAATAATGTAAAAATGTTTTCTGTTATTTGATAAATTTGAGTTTGTTAGTGAAACCATAAAGGTTTAATTAGCTCTTTGTGGTTTTGTCCTTTCTCTCTCCTCCTACCCACCCCAAGAGATTTATAGGGGCTTTTCATTGACATAATTAGCATGAATCTGTTTTATTGGGTTACATATATGCAGGAAGATATTTTTAACCAAAAGGAGCCAAAAACCATGATAGAAACAAATGGTGTCTGCAGGATATTGTTAGCAGGGACACTAATTAAAATGCTCAAAAGGCAGAGAACACAAACACCTACAACCCAAAGCTCACAACTGCAGGGTGATTTTCAGTGGGTTCTTTGAAGACTCAGAAACATTGTTTGAATAGGATTTGTTGTGCTGAAGAGCTGATGTTTTCTCTTCTCTCCCAGGAGCCCCTGAGGCGCCAACCAATGTCTGTCTCATGGTAACAAGCAGTACATCACTCACTGTCACCTTCCAAGAACCTCTGAGTGTCAACTCAGCTGTGGTGACCAAGTATAAAGGTACTGGATTTAGACATCTTTCATTTACCTTAACAATGTACAAAAATTTGAGGGCTAAATGACAAAGGTATTTATCTACAAGAGATTATATTACCATGCTAGTAATGTCTGAATTATTTATTTTCCTAGTTAATAGCTGTAGAAGTATAATTTTCTTAAAAGATTCCCCAAAGACAAAAATTGTATTAAAAAAGAAAAATAAATTAACCAAAAGCTTTCTCCATGAGTGCTTTGAAGACGTTTGCTTGACTCACTGTGGTTAGGACATCGGCTCAATGACTGGGTTGAGATGAGCAGTTATAAAACACAAGCTAACTTTTGGTGCCTGTGGGCTCCTGAAACCATGTGTATCCTTGTAAATGCCAAACCCAAACCACCATTCCTTAAAGGAATGCCTCTGGAAGCTGAAATTTTTGGCATGGGCATCATACAGCCCAACTAATTAGCTATTCCAGGGCTGCCACATCATTCTTGGAAGAGCAATACATTTGGGATGGCACCAGTTAGTTGCAAAGTGGAATGAATAGGAAAATGCTTCCATCTGAATAGCACTGTTTAATCGAAATAGTTTTAAACCAGAATTTCTGTTCCACAGGAAATTCCAACATTTAAAAAAAAAGTTTTGCTGAAGATTAGAACAAAAATGAGAAATTTTAAAATTTCCTGTTTAAAGGAACTTCCAGGTTTTCTAAAATGTTTGGAACAGTAAGTTCTTCAGTTTTAAGTGCAGCAGTCCACAGCCTCCATCTTCCAGTGGGAGCCTGAGTCCTTATACAGGTCAAGGGACTGAAAAGCACTGTTCTGAAGATCTGAGGCCTTCTTTGCTCAGCCCAGGGGAGTCAAAGAGTGAGGAGCCTTAAAGTCCTCTTGGTTATTTGTCACCGTGTCTCTCTTAATGTTTCTTGTTTTGTTTGTTTCTTTGTATTAATAATTAAAAACTCATTTGAGAGGTTCTTGAACCTTGGATTTCCATACACATAGTAAGAACCGTAATGGCTCTGTTGTGGGGCAGTCTATTTCATGTTTCCATCTTGTGGGTGTCACAGGGATTGCTTCAACAGGAGAGAATCAGAAAGCCCCAGTCCATCGAGGGTCCAATAGTTCATGGAGCTCTTCTGAAGGCAGGACATGCCAGTGCACGGGCTCCACTAGCATTAACCACAAGCACCCAAAGGACTTCATTTTAGAGACAGATTCTCTCTTTCTTTCCTCCCCCTGCTTCTGGTCAGAGATTCCAGTCATCAGTGGCTATGCCCAGTAAAAAATTTTTTTACAGTGTAAGAAAACAACTTCCCAGACATCACTAAAGCCATCAAAGTGATTTAATTCCTGATAGCCTCAGCAGAAGGGCAAATTACTGTATTTACACCTAGTCAGACGTGCAGTGCTGCAGGAAGTGTGATTTTCAAAAACATCAAAGCCCTTTAGAAGCCTAAATCTAATTTTCAGCAAAGGGTTGGGTTGCCAGAAAACTAAATTTCATTTAAGGGCTTCCTACTGCCTGATTTACTTGTGAAAACGATACTTGGGCTCCTAAAACACTTAAGCTCTCTTGAAAATATCAGCCTGCTCTTTGTAATATGCAGAATTTAAACAACCCTGAAATATAGTCCACACTCTAATTATGATTGTTGATATTTTCACAGTAAAGTAAATTCCCAAATAGCACTGATTTTTAAAAATAATTTTCTAAATGTTGTAGTAATTTTCTCTTGTGTATTCATTTGGATTGAGTCTGTTTCACACCGTGCCAATTCTGTCCTCTTTTTGGTAAGTGCAACATTCAGAGAAATTTAATCCAACCTGACCTAACTTTCTAAGCAGACTAGGTAGCATTGCCGTCGCATTTTGAATTACCCTCACTGGTGATCATTTTATGCTTTATCAACTTGACAGTTAGTTTTGCCAGATTGTTCTTTTTAAATCCTTTATCCCAGGAGATTTGCATATTTATGGTTAGATAAAAAGCAAAATCATTAATAGCTCCTTTTGGTGACTTTCGGGAATTAATTAAGCACTGGTTGTAGAATTGTTTATTACATTATGGAGTGAGATTCTTTGTGCTAGTTTGAGAGGTCATAAAATGAACCTTTCAAATGATCACTTGCAAGAATGATTAGAACCAGCTAGCAATTACTAGCCCTGAAAGGAGAACTTGATAACATTGTGTGAGGATCTTTTTAGTCAGATATATAAACCTCCTATGCAGAAAACCATCTAAGCGTTTTGCTAATTCAGGGACAAAAATAAGCTGTTAGGGTTTTTTTCCCCTCAGTACTTTACCATTTCTTTTTCTAAGCAAATTAAAATTCAGGAGCATTTGCAGCACTGTTTAGGGAATACCTGCTCATTAACAGACGCTAATAACGTTCTTTTCTTCAGACTTGAATTATAGGGGATAAAAAATGACATCACTTCAGTTTAGTTTAGTTCCCTAAAAACAGTGCAAAACTGCCAATTCCTTTTCTCTGTGTCATCTTTTTTTTTAACATATTTTTCCAAAGCTTTATTTGCCCAAATGTCATTTAGAAACTGGGCTTGGAACATTATCTAACTGTCTGCTATTTTCCTCTGTGTGATCTTTTCCCTTGTTAGCTGTATAACTTACAAATAATAATACAGGAGAATAATACTTTGCACTCACTCTCTAACCACTGAAACCATCTCACTTCATTAGGAGATTTAATTTTAACCACACACGGTGAATGGGTATTGACTTTGGTGTCCCAGCTGGATGGCAGTTCAGTGACTGCATTCTGTTGAGCCACTGCTTTAAGGAGCCAGAGTATTCTTTACTTCCTCTCCTGGATTGTTGTTTAATGTTGCAGGCACCATCCTAATGGCTCCCTTCAGTTTCCCTCCAGAGAAGGCTACAGCGCGGTGGTGGCTGACGTGAAATGATTCCTATGTATATTGTAACTTAGTAAAGTGTTTTGAGGCTGGAAGCAGACAGGCATGACATAAATCAATAATAACAGTAATAACCTGCTCCATGCTAGAGAAAGATTCAAAGCCAGAGACACCTCACTCCAGCCAGTTTTAGGAAGGATGTGAAGCATCACTGTAATATTGAGAAGAAAAACCCCTGCCCTTGGCTAAAGCCAAACTTCACATCCCATCGTGGAAGTACTTAAGACTTGCTTTAGTTTTACATCTTTGAAAACACAATCAAAGCGTTCCACACTTATACATAATAACTGGCCACAGTTTGAAGCTAGGGTGAACCTTCTGTTTACACTGTCATATTGTTTCTGCATGATATATTTTTACCCTAGAGCTACACTACCATAACTATCTTGATGCAAAAAATCCCAGCAGCAACAAAATCCAGATAAGCACCACTTGACTCCTAGGAACAGTCCCAATAGAGCTGAGTGGTAAGTGCTTGTAGGGCTTTTAAGAACTGTTGTCTTTCACTAATTAGCCTTTCTAGGGTCCACATGTTCCACACAACACATACACATAAAGAAAGCAGTTTTATTTAAAGAACAAAATTATAAGTAATGGTAAGTAATTTTGTTGCACTTATTTTCTGTGCATTTTAAACCTGATCATTATTTTGCTTTTAGGGTGAATAAGTACATGTAATCCTCCTCTTAATGCATTATGTTTTTTCATCCATTTCCCATCAGAAGTAGTCATGATAATGCTGTGATCCCCAAGTATAGGATAAGGAAGAAATCTGGACATAGAGCTGATCGTTACCTACTGGAAAGGATCACTATGCAATGAAAAATATCCATTTGTATTTTATTTACAATTTTGAAACATCTATATTCTCTTTTGGAGAAAAAATGAAACAGTTTGTATAACTAAAGTTGAGCTAATTTATTTAAGAGCCTGGAACTATTTATGTTTGAAGAGAGAGGAAGAGAGAAAAAAATGAGCCATGTTTGATGTAGCAAACAGAGCTGATCTTCTCTGTTTAGATGTAGCTGTGGATTTGGATGCCAAGTTATTTTCCAGATAGTGATGCTAAGCTGCCTAGGCCACTTTAACCCTTGTTACCTTTTTGTTTAGTTTGTTATTTTAGCAGACTATTTCATGTTTGTCAGGACTGACATGCTGCCTTCTAGGATTTCTGTTGGATAGAGAGAAGATTTTTTTATTGTCTATGTCAGCGTAGCTCTTAAAAAAAAAAAAAAAAAAAAAAAAAAACCCAAACGTGTCAGCTTAGATCAGGAAAGAAGGAGTTATGTCTTGCTTAAATTTTGACAAAAAGTCGTTCCCTGCCTCCCTTCTTCCAAGGCAATTTGTGGTTCATTTCAGAATTTTTTGCATAAGAATAAATTGTCTTTAAATCACTGGTTCAGTCCTGGTAAGATTAGATATGCAGTAGCCACTGTATGTTGCTATCATATGGCTGCATGAAATGGGTTGGTTATAGGCAAGTACCTTTGTCCAGGAGAAGCTGGTGCAATTTGGTGTTATCACTGGAGGTCTCAGCTAAAGGATGAACAGAGCTACCTTTTCATTAAGGGTCAGCACCTGAGGTCGTGGGATGAGGAAGCCTGCCAGGTTGGGCCTGTATGACATATGTTCTGTAGCTCAAAAAAAATCTGTATTTGAGATTCTCAGTTGACATCTCACTGTGTCAATGGAAATTTTTCATTTAAAATTTCAGTGTGAAAAGCCTCAAAGATTTTACAAAAACTATCTACAAATTTTGTGTGATTCTGCTTGTTTTACTCTCAGGGTAATCCTTTCACAAACAAATAATCTTATAATTTTGTATGGTCTTCTGCTTGTCCCTGTGAGCACAATAAAAACAGTATATACCATATGTTTTGTAACTATGTATTTGATTTGTCTATCAACAGTTGAGTTGCCATGTTTAATCAAGGGATTTGTTCCATAGCAGGATTCCTGCAGTGATTCTTCGAGTACTGTACAGTGGGTTTGACTCCAGACTGATTTGGCTAGTGTAATAGGTAAAGCTTAAACAAACACCTAAATACATATATATATTTGATATCTCCAGCTTTTTTCCCCACTTTGGTGGCAACTAACTTTGCACATAGCAATGCCAGGGTAGAAAACAGCAAGCCTGCGCTTTCTTTGTTTTCTGGAAGAACCCTGGTTATAGAAACGAATGCTTGTAGAAGTGAATCTTAGGTATGAAAATGTGGTGCTTTAATATTAATACCCATGCATTTTTCTAAAGTAGATGCTTTCACTGCGTGATGCTGTTCCAGTCTATAGTGGAATTCAGTAGCATTCTGCATTCAACTTGATCTTGAAACCTTTTTCACTTATTATTCAAAGTTTCTTTGTATATTTTGAAACTCATTCTTTCTTTCCCCAAAACAGTTCTTACTCCATAAAAAGGGAAGAGAATACATTTCTTTGTAAGACATTTGAATTTATCCTGCTGAATAGGTGTGGTCTGATATTTTTTACAGTAGTTCGTTTATGGCATTTTATTAGGTCTCCTGGGCACTTTATTTGCACATTACATTTTGGTAGCTAACAGCACTGTGCAATTTGACTTCTATTTTTATGCCTAGCAAGTACAGAAATGTATAAATGTTAAAACAAACCTTTCTATTTCTAGCTCCTTCAATGTCTGTAGTATGTGTTGGACTTTACATAAAATTTAAGAACTTCTATTTTTTAAGTTTGCTATGTATTTAAAACCACCTTTGATCATGGATCACGTATTAAGTGATGGTGTAATTAACTAACGTAGTTTATCAGACACCAGTTACTCAATTCAAGCATTCTTTCCTCCTGCTTTGTGTTTTATAAGGATTTTGAACAGCAGCTCAAAGTGAATGGCTATGAGAAAACCCAGACATATAGGCTCTGGTTTTGTCTGCCCTTGCGAAGAAAAAAGGCTCATATCATGATGTTGCTGAAATTTAGACATTGCTTTACCTTTTATATTTGCTTTGTCTTACCAAAATTAGTAAGTATTTTTAAAAATTATTTGCATGTGGCTAAGCATTATAGCTTCCAGTTCATAGGTATTGCACAGAAGGGGTGAATTTCTTATAGTGAGTGGCAGGACAGGAATTCAAGACCTTCACCTTCTGTCTTGAAGGAGGTTCCCGATTTAGCAGATCTTTTGATTCATGGGTTTGGGAATGCTTCCTCACTAGAGACTTAAACAAAACCAGAATGTCTTCAAAGGGACTGTGGCAAAGTTTCCCTGCTCACTGCTTTGTCTGAAGACCTCTGGTCCATCGTGGACTTTTCTGGACCTTTTACAACCATAAATAGTCTAAAACATAGTCAGTTTGCCTCTCCAACCAAAACCCGATACTGTTCTAGTAATTAGATCTGACCCACAGAACTGATAAATGACCATACATTTGGAATCAGGCCTTTGGATCTCCTTCAACCTCAGGTATTGAGCATAAATTGCAGGGTTTACTGTTTTCATGCATGAGTGCCCAATTAGTTCACGCATTTTGAAGCACCCAATAAGTTCATGCATGAGCAACCATTTAATTTACTAATGAACACCCAGCTGGTTCACACATGAGCGCCCTATTAACTCATGTCTGAGCACCCAATGAGTTCACACATGAGCACCCACTTAGCTCACGCCTGAGTACAGTGTCAGGCATATATGGCAGGTTTCAGTAGCCAGGGACCACAGGTGTGGGAGGAGGTCAGGAGATGCTGGTTGCTGGTCACCACTGGCCCAGCTAGCTCTAAACATGATGGAAAACCCCATCGCTGAGTGTAACCCCGTGGTGGAGACAAGGGAAGTTGACAGTAGGAAAGGAGGAGGATAGGTGTTTGGCTTAAGTTGAGCCTGGGAAATGTGGGGGAAAGGTGTTCACTTAAATGTTTGTTTAATTGTTTATATATTTCCTTTCTTCTCACTCTGAATGAGTGATTAGAAGTTTGTGTTAATTGGCAATAAATTAAATTAAGTAAAAATTCCCCAAATCAAGACTGTTTTGCCTGCAACACCTGCCTGCAGCGCTAGGAAAAGGTGAAAGCTCTTTAAGTTACTGTAGGGATTAGTTTATAAAGAAATAAGAGCCTTAAATATAATTAATTAATACCTATGCAGCTAAGTCCCTCTTTAAAAATATATTACAGGAGAACCAGAGGAAAAGCAGTGGAATCCCATTAAACAGATTAGTTGAATTAGCATTTGTGTATTTACTTTCTTTGTTAACAGTGCTGTGCAGTGTTCTGGTTTGTCTTGTATGTTGTGATAGATTAATTTTTGTTTGCATTTTCCCAACTGCTAATTATTAATTAGATTTTAATGTATTATGTTTTGGGAAGAAGTTGAGCCTAACCCATGCGTGCTTCAGTAGTCCTTACATGCATAAGCTTCCCCACTGGTTTTGGTTGCACAGATTACTGAGTAAAACATACCCACTGGGAGTGGAAAGTCACAGAATCAGAGTCAAGAGTGTTATGCCTTTCTAGGACGTGAAGCCTTTGCATAAGACCCCCATTTATTCTCCAATCCCTTTTCACTGTTCTAACACAGATTTTCTCCCACTTTTCTTTCCACAGCCAAAGTCGGATATGTTTGTCATTGCAGGGCTGAGACACAAATTTTGGCTGTTACTATAATCCGTTATAGCTTTTTAACCACTGGCCCACACTAGAAGGCAATATGCACCCACATGGCACATTTTATTAGTTATTTATAAAAACGTTAGTAAGAAATGTCATTTTCACTAACAGAAAGGAAAAATGTTCCTTCTTGTAGTGGAATAGCTGACCTTATTACAAATGGATAAAGAATTGTTAGTACTTAGAAAACACTAATTAAATACTTGAGAAAAAACAGTCAATTTTTTTTTTTTCATTTTCTGTTGGTGAGAATTTTATTACAATGCAATAAAAATAGTATCCTATAAATAATTTATATAATGTAGATTTGCTATAAGATGAACTAGTGAAAACATGATCAAGCAAAGATGTGTCTTTGGCACCCAGCCTGCTGTCATAATGCTTCCCATAAATATCAAGACATAAAATAGAGTATTCTGGCCTGGGTCAAAGGAACATACAGAAACAGGGCCACAAGAAAGGTTATTTAACATCATCCATTATTATTAGCAGGTGTAAAAAGTAAAGGAGCCCAAAGCTGTTTGGGAAGAAACTACAAATAAAGTATTTGATTATTAAAAAAATTCTCTGAAACAAGTATCATGAAGATTTATAGCCACAGAAGTTTCAAAGGAAGATGTGCTCTCTAGGAATAGTCTAGGAATGCTCTTGGTACTGTTCTGATGGGAGGCCCTTAAACCCACCCATAGCTCTTTCACACTAAAGCACAGCACTGCTTTATTTACTTCAGGTAGACACGGTGTTGTTTGCATCTTTTTCATTCCTCTTCAGCCTTATTGATGTTTCTATTGACCCAGTACAAAGAGCGTTGAATAAGTTTACAGAAATAACCGAAATAATAGATAAGATCAAAAATAATGAAGCCTAGTATTTAGAGCTGTTAGGAGCTCAGGTTTTAATTTAAGTAGTACCTAGAAATCCTAGTCCCAGGCCATGACTACGCTGTTTTAAGTTCTGTGTTTGCACAGCAATATGCCTAAGTCCCTTAGGCATTGTAGTAAATCCCAGTTAGAGTCCCTAAACAAACAAACAAATGAAAAACTCACCTGTCCCTTTTGTAAATGCTGTGGCTCATCTATGCTCCTATTGAGCAGAATGCAACCAATTCCAGACATTCCAAGTTAGTGTGCATTTATGGATGGATTATACCCTTCACGCAAAAAAACAAATCCATGGGAACAAATACAAACTCCTCCATGCCAAACATTTGGTTTTTCCTAATGGAAACACTATGCTGGGCTCTCTGTAAGTACTCCCTGCAGCTGGTATGACTTGTCTTTCTCCTATCATTCTGTGCAGAATTTCCAAAATGAGAGAGGCATGAACAGAGCCTAAACCCAAATCTGCAAAAATTGGCTTCCTTTCTTAATTCAGGCTGGCAAGAACAGTTCAAGGCAGCTAGGAGGAGCTGGCCAAACACTGCAAACAATGTTTTCTATCTGAGCTGGTGATGCTGTCTACACCAACAAACCGACTCCTGTTTTTCAATGGTGTTCAATTCTATTCACTTGTGTTATGCTTCTGAATCTTTGTTTAGGTACTTTCATCCTGATTTTATTCACATGAATGGCAGTGTTTAATCAAGCTTCTAAGACATTATGAGTGTAAATTATTAAAATTATTTCATAAAGATCAGCAGGCAGAAAAAGATGGTGTGAAATGGTTTCTAGTGTTAGTGTTTTCTTTCAGTTTTACATTTCAAAGGAAGCTATTGAACAATGCAATTATTTGTTTGGAGGCCCTTGGAAACACAAGCTAAGATCACAGTGTCCTTCAGCCTAGGCCCTGGACATGGGAAGGAAGGGAAGGAGAGAGAATCATTGCTGCTTAAGTCTGGGTTAAAAGCCATAGTGGCATAACGCTTTGCCCAAGGTCACACAGCAAGTCAGTAGCAAATGCAAGAATAAAACCCAGAATCCTGGCTCAGTACAGCATTCTGTAGACCCCATCAACTTAGCAACAGAACTCATGCCCCTCGGTCTAATTAATCTACTCAGCAATTCAGTGAGTAATTTAAGTGCAAGCAAAAACAAATGCCAAGAGAAGTGACAAATTCTACTGTGGCTTGTGCTATTTACTTGACTCAGAAGAAGGTGCTTCCCTGGATGAATCTACAATAGGGTCAGGAGATGTTTTGTGCCTTCACTTTGTTTCTTGTCTGTCAACCTCTCTGATAAGCTGTTTAAGGCATGCTCAGTGTATTAGAAAGATAGTGAGTGGAAAAGAAACAGGTGAAAATAAACTTCCTTTATTTTAAAGTGCATGAATTGAGTATTAAAAAAAAAAAAAAAAACCAACTTGGCCACAAGTAAGTTACATAACTTAAGCCAGTCTAAAATTATGTGCCAGCAATTTACATGAGTTTTATGTAACTGTTTATACTGCTGTTTATTTAAAAATTACTACTTATCTTGGCGACCGCAGCAACACATCATGCATTTGCTAGGCCTGGAATACAGGGCACCTTCATTAAAACACATAGTCACCAATATATTAAACACACAAAAAAACCCTGCTCTGACATAACGTGAAGTGTCAGATGGAAAGCCGCAACAGCAAAGACATTCAGCGTTCACAACAAAGCAGCCCTTTGGGGTGTTCAGAACAGGACTGGAACATGCTCCATCCTTAATTCACCCAACAGCTTTCAGGTCCTTACAGCACAGTTGGTACAGTCTACAAGACCAGCTCTTGTTCCTGAACTCTTATAAAGGACCCTCTTCATCTTCAGGTTTTTATACTTGAGCATTTTTATATTCAACTTTTAAAGTGCTGAGGTTAGCTAGCCTTTTGTTCTTTCTTAAAGTCCCAAGTATTTCAGAGTTACACAAATGGTTGATATTTTTTGTTTAGTACCACAGCAGTCTCTCCCAGCACTCTCCCCCAGAAACTAGGCAAAGATTTAGCAAAATCTTCATGACACGTTGCTCATGCACAAAGTTACATAATTTTTAGAGCCAGGTTAATCACAAGGGTAAGACCATGGATGTATAGATCTCTATTGGTACCAGAAAGAGCTATATGCATCCCACATAGCCAGAAGGTGTGAGCAACACTGGCCTAATAAATGTAATATAGGTCATAGGAGTTTGTCCCTTGTTGTTTTGGGACCTGCTGAGTGAACAAGATGCTCTATCTCTCCTTGTCTTCATTTTCCCATCTGTAAAATAGACACTGGTATTCACATCCTTCTAAAAGGTTTAAAACCCAGCGAAAGAGTATAGTAGAATATTGTGTATTATTTTTAGATTACAATTATGGTAGAAAGCTGAAATGCAGCAATGTATAACAGGAGATATAAACTTAAGTGATAAATGACTTAAGTTGATTTGCATTTCTTTAAAAGTATATCATGTCATCCTCTTCTCACTTGAATCAGTAAAATAATGGGGGAAAAAAGTTTGTTAAAACCAAAAGTAAACAAAAAATTCCAAAAATTGTTATGAGTTTATGACAGATATCATGAGTCAGAGAATGACATTCTGTCAAAAATAGCAATGCTTCAGTGTATCCTGTTGATACGTTTTCAGCAGTACTTTGAAACAAGGGGGAAAAGAAGGCGCTATTCCAACACAGCCATTCAAAAAATATTTGTTTTTCAGTTACAGAAATTTTTATTGAAACTGGGGGGCAGATCTTTTTCCAAATGTGAGCTTTTAAAATACATGTATTTGAAAATTGAATTTTGAATAATTTTGTATACACCATCTTCTTGGGTAAATATCCTTTTAAAGGGGGGATTCTCAGTCATAATGATAACCATAACCTGATCCACAAGCTAACATCATATTCTTATGTCTTCAATTTCATGGGTCTCAGCCACCACAGGGTAAGCTAAAAAAATAAGTGCAAAATGCTGGCATGACTTGGCTGTGTAATGAGAAGCACAGCTGAGCCTCAGCCTAGCAGCCAGTGAAGAAGACTCGGCTGGTTGATGGGACCAGGGTGGATGAGGGTGTTTGCCCTGCACATGGGGTTTCACTAACCACGCGAGTTGGGGCAACAGTTTGCCCTAGAACATCAGAGCAAGGCTGTGATTTATTATTTCAAACCCCACTTCCACAGCTGTTCCTGAGACAGCTTTAAAGGCAATGTCAGCCTTTTCTCCCCTTGGTAACTCAGCTTCTTTCTCTGAACATAATGGTCCTTAATTATTTCTGAGAACAAACTGCCATGCTGTTGCTAGTCATAATACCAGTATCATGATGTTCCTGCTGTACACATGCTTGCAAACATGTAGGATTGCAATCCTGTTTAGATTAAGGCAGTTAATTCCTCTTTAGGCAGTGTGTTAGGATCTCTTAAATATTAGAAGCATTTTCTAAATGCCAGAATACAAGTGGAAGGGTTGAGCAGCAGACCCACATCAAGAATAGGGCTGCAATGTTTATTTGCACAAGCTTCCCAAATTTAAATATGCCTCTTGAACTGCCAGTTTCTGTTTGGGCAGTCTCCAGTCCATTAGAACAGCAAAAAATTTGGGAAGCTCAAAAGTAGCTTAAAGCTGCTTATTTCACCGTTGGCTTTTGTTTTGTGCTGCCTAAAGTACAACCTTACTGTTGCTCCTCATGCTGAGAAGCACACTCAGTCATGCCTGGGGATTTCAATGAAGACAGGATTTTTGGCAGAATCTGTCTTGGACGACACTGTCTTGCTTTACATGAATCTTTGAAAAGAAAAACGGTGTCTGAAGTGACTGCAAGCCTGTTGATAACACATTCAGCAGTACGAAGAGGGTTTCCCCAATTTATCCTTCTGGAAAACAGACAATGTGTCTAAGTTTGCAGCATGTATACAATGTCCTCAATGATTTAATACAGTGGAGTTATAAACCCTGAAAATCATGGTTTACAATGGAAACTCTGACAGGCCATCAAGTTCAATGGTACTTGTCAGTATTCCTATAATTAAGTTGTCAACAAAAATCTGCAATACAGTACTGTGACAGTCTTTACATTTTCATACCAATGTACAGAGATAGCTTGCGCTAAAGGTGGCAGTAATTAGTTATTTAAAATCCATGGAAAACTAGAAAAATACACACTGAAAAAGTTCAAAGACAGTAGACAAATCCAATATTCTTTTCATTGCAGCAAATACAAAAACGTTGCAGAACATGCCGTGCATTCACAAACTGCAGCCACAGAAAAGGAGCAATTTGGAGAGAAAGGAAATATCGGTTGTGCTATTGATACTTGGCTATTTTAGAAAAATATGTTGGCAGTTAAATGTTGTATATGCTGAGCAAAAAATCCCGTGAAGCCTTTTTCTTTTGACATGAAAATATCAGTATGGCACAGCCAGAAGATGAAAATTCCACATGTTAAAATTAAAATACCTATACCCTCTGATTCTACACTATTGACTCCAATACTAATAAATATGCAAATAAAGTATCTATAAAATATTTTGTGAATCTTAAAGGAAAACCTTGATTTGAATTCTCCACTTTGGTGTAAATCCAGAAAATTAATGGGATTTTCTCATGTCTACAGTAAAATAATTTAAGATATTAATTTCACTATGTTTTTGATATGTTTTCCTGGAAGTTGAGTCTGAAATACAAATGACTAAAAAATCCCAGATGTATGACTCCAGGATTAACCTTAACTCTAATCATGGTACCTGTCATTAATAACGTATAATTTAACAAAAAGGCTGTTTTCCTACCTGAAGCCACTTACATATATTCTTTTTTTTAAATCATCTAGTAGTTTTTCATGGCCTGTTTGATAATATTTTACGTGCACATTCATTTTTGCAAGTACCAAGGAAGAGTACTGATAGCAGGACTACTAATTTCATAACCCCTTAAGCAGGAATATAGTCGTCTGTAGAAGTTGATGGGAGCACTTTGGTGAAGGTATCCGTTGTAATGGCAAGACGGGTTGGGAGTGATGTGTCAGCCCAGTGCCACTTAATTCACTTCAAAAATGAATACAACTTAATAGGTCCTTGTGGAGCTCTGTAATTTCAGTGACCACAGCAGCATTAGCCTTGGACAAGAGAGCCAGGACCCACTGGAACCAATTCAGAGACTCTAGTGAGTGTCGGATCTAGTCCAAGGCGGGTATTTCCATACAAATTAGCCCAGGCTAGGTGATGAGAGTTTTGTGGATCTGTGGAGCCAAAAGAACTCTCTGCCCATGCCTACCTATGCAGATCCAATTGCAAAACAGTACTTTTCCTTGGTTTGGATGTATAAACTGCCAAATGGCAATAGGAGGTCCAAATCTTCTACCTACTCTTTTCCACTACTTCTCTTTCTTTAAAAGGAAATTGTTTAAATGAGGGCAAATGTTGACTGAGTGTAATTTATATTGCAGTGTGGTTTTAAGCATTCTTTCCTGAAAAGCTTTGGAGCGATATTTTGCTCTTCTCTCTCATACACAGAGATATAATTTAATTATTGTGTGAAGTTTTGCTAAACATTATTGTTAAAAATTACTTCTGGTATCCACATGGAATGGAAAACTGCTAGGAGCAAAGTTAACCTGTGAGTGATTCAAGTGCTTCGATTTCTTTGCTTGGACTGGTATCTGATCTGATTTTCTCCTGCTATTTGTTTCCTAGTGGAATGGAGCTCTTCAGAAGACTTTTCTCCTTTGGCTGGTGAAATAATTATGGATAATCTTCAGTCTTTGAGGTGCACCATCACAGGTCTTAGAACGGTAAGTGCTAAATGACTCATTTAGATCTTGATGCCCCCTGCCGCCCCACTGACACAAAGACACTCATAATTTGCATCCGTGCCTGTTGGTAATAACTGTAGAGTGCGTTTCTTCTAGCAACAAGTTCCAGTCATTAAGCATAGCATGTCTAGTATCCATAATCTGAAAGTCATAAAGGAATAGACAGACAGCATGACCTGTTTTAGAAGTTGTCATGCTTAGTGGAGATCAGAAAAGCCTGGAGTGAAAGCTGCTGTTCTCTGGATCACAGGATAATCTTAGTGCAGATCAAAGGCTCACGAAATATCTAGTCCTGACTCTGATGGCCAATAGCTAAAATAACAGTTCTTTCTCTTCTGCTTCTTCCAGGAACACACACGTTGATGGCAATAATTTTCTTTTTTGTTACTTATTTTTGTATAGATATTTTACACTGATAACAACTGGGTCAGCAGTGGAGAAAATTGATTAATATTAATATGGATTCTTAAGCAGAATAATTTTGACCATGTGTCTGAAAGTATTTTCCTACAGGCCATTTGTGCAACCAAATGTTAATTCACTAAATACTTGATGGAAATAAAACTTGCTCAAAATACATATATTTCCACTGGAAACATCATCAGAGGGGTCCAGCCCAGCATCCACTGAGCTGGAGCCTTTCTACTGAATTCACTGCACACTGAATCAGGCCTACAAAGTTATAGTAGGGGGAGGTATGCATGTGACTCTTGGCCAGTGCTCCAGAACATGGGCTCTCAAAATGAGAGCATTAGCTTTAAAGAGTAGGCAACGGGCACAATATAAAACTCTTTACATAGAATAGAAAAAAATAAAAATTGGGGGTTTTCTACTCTTTTATCTGAAGAAATCTTTGTTCTGAAGCAAACTGTCTTCCAGGGAGCTGAGCCACAATATGCATTTACTCTGTTTATCATTTTCTAACAACAAAGCAGAGTACCTGTTCTTAAGCTGAAATCAAGCAAGCTTGCAGAGTCACTTCCATAGTCACATCTTAACATTGCTTACTGTGTGTTTCTCTATACTCTCTAAAGTATATAACATATTTAAATTAAAAGTTAGACTTTCAGAAGTACTCTCCATCAGCCTCAATCTATGCATCAAAATCAGTGATAAAGGTCTGACTGATTTCAGTGGCAGCCAAACAAAGCTTCTTCCACTGCTGCGCAGGTAGAGAGACTGTTAAATACAACAGGAAAAGGGGGAGGTGCTATTCCTGAAGTCTGATTGTAAGAGTTCCCAGGGTTCGGCTTTGGTAGAAGAGATTGCGGTTTGTCAGCTGGAACAGGTGTGTTCTGTTAACCCTCAGCAGATCACCCGTCCTGAAATCTTTGTACTGTGTTTCAATCTGTCATGGTGTATCAGTTGGTGCCACTGAAAGCTATTTAAATTTTTCAAAGAAAACATCTTTGGGAGGGACTGCTTTCCAGTTATTAGAGCCAAGATTTTGAGTCAAGAGATAGTTTTGACTCCAGTTGTTTCCATTTGCAGGGCCAGAGGTATTATGTCCATGTTTCAGCGTACAACATGAGAGGATGGGGACCTCCACGCAAATCTACTCCTGAATATGCTTCTCCTTCAAGTAGGTTGAGTTCGTCTACCCCCCTCATTTGATTAGTGATGTTGCTTTGTAAGAATTTCTCCCTCTTCAAAGAACAGAAAAAGACAAATATTCTGGAGTTCATGATTTAATTACCATGTCATGTAGGAGTGAAATAAAAAACTCCACTCCTTCCACCCCCCAAAAATAAGCAAAATAATCATGTATGTATATTTATTTGTCTTATCTTTTATTCTTCTCAAGTCCTTTGACAGAACACTGTCATCTAGTCACTAACACTTAAAAATGCGAAATATTTTGACCTTCATTTCTCTTAATAGAGTTCTGTTATATGGAACCTCATTTGTCAGAATGTGAATGGATCAAAACCTGAATCAGAACTGCTAGAACAAAACAACTTACATGTATCATATGTAAGTTTGAATTCTGCCTTGTAGCCTTAGAGATCCCATTCACTGGACCATTCTTATAGTACCCTGTATGTAAATACTCTACTGCAGACATGCATGCTGATAGGATCTAGCCTGTAAGCACTAAAATGTTCCAGACATGTCCAAAAGCCTTTCTTCCTTTTCAGACCTGTGACAGGTTTTCTCAGACTCCATTAGGACCATGATTTTTCATTTGTAATTTTTAATCTATTATAATCACATTTTATTGTTAGTTGCTTTTCCAGACTTAGTGTTCACTGCCAAACTGGCTCAGCATATTACAGCTCCCCTTGTATTGATTAATGCAGTAAAGAGGGGCTTTTCATTTTATTGCATTAGCACTTGTTTTTATTAGGCCAATGTAACAATTTAATAACCTTGCATGCTAATGTGAGAAAATAAGGCAAGCTATACCTACTCTCAGTAGTCATAATGGAGAAGGTTGGATAAATGAGATTCTTGCAGTGCCATTGTCCTATTTTGCTTCAATTTTGCTCTTGTTTACCTCAGACTAAAACCAGAACTAGGCTAAAGAAATATTCTGTTTGAGAACAAAAATGTGCTACAGTTGTGGGACAAAATTCTACTCTCGGCTATGTGAATAACTCACTTCTATGGGGTTGTTTTAAATAACTTAGTGACATGCAATTACCTTGATTATAACCAGGTATAACTACACAGGATTTGGCCCCACAAACAAAAAATTTGCATCAGCTGAGAAACAGACTCTTTTACAGTAGCTGCTAGTTAGTCAGCTAAATATCCCCAAAGAACAGGGCACTCCTGGCCAGATAGGTGGCCTATAAGACCGTAGCTTTGTATGTACAAACTTGTGCTTTGAGCATACTGCATTGCCTTCCCTGTCTATTTCTTGTCCACTGTTTCTAACCTTCTGAAATATGACAACATGTGCCAGTTGCAAAGCTTTGGGATGTAAGGGAAGTTTTCCTGCAGATTTCAGTGGATCAACACAAAAACTATGCAGAGAATTAAGTTCATTTCCCGTGTTTAGCATCTCAGGGATACTGAGCTTTAGAATAGCAGAAAGTCCTAGACTTGCTGGCGTTAGGGCCATGTTGTTGAGTGCAGCTGCTCAGAACTCAGTGAAGTCCCTGCTTCCACCAGGGAGAGCAGTACCATCCACGGGACTACTACCGAAGTGCCTGGGACAATCATTGTGGGGGTGTTTCTCTGTAAGGAAGCCAAGGTAACAAAAGGAATCTTTTGGATTTCCCTGTAGGAGAGCAGGAGCATCACTTGATATGTATGGGATGATTTGCGGATTTATGGCAAAGAGAAATGTTTCTTTGTGGCTATATATGTACGTTTTCTTTGTTGATGAACACAGAAGCACTAGGCAGACTCAGCTCACTGTAGATAGATAGCTGGCAAGAATGTGGTATTTTCATTAAGTATCCTTAGTGACACAGCCAGTGAGACCATCAGAGCCTAAATTTAAATTATTTCATTAGGTAATACTAACGTCAGAATTTTAGCTTGAGAGACAAGATGCTATTTACCACAGCAGTTACTGGGGGCAGAACTTTATCCATGTGACTGCCTTCACCACTGGTTTTGAAAACGAGCAGATTTGTGCTTGGCAAGAACGCAGCAACCTGAAATTATACCAGTGTTGCATAACAAAATATGGCCCTAAGCTAAAAATTAAACATGAATACATTAATACTATACAAAGTTGTCTGTAACAGCAGCCAGAAGAATATGCAAGGGAAATGAAAGCTTCAGGGCTTAATCCTGATCCATTCCAATTCCAGAGCATCAAAGGTTAGTGACATCCTTAGAGATGCATCTGTGTAGCATGACAGTGAATGCTTGCCACTGTCCTCCTGTTTCCCCCACATACACAATAACTGCCTGGAAACTGGTGGCCAGTGTTGTGCAGCTGGTCTGTGAAATCGTAGTAGATAGTAACACCTCTAGGCTTATTCATTATCATGTGAGTGATGGACAATGAGGGTGATGGACAATGAGGGAAGCTGGTCTGATTTCCATGTCATTTTTAAGGTAGTCAGCAATCTGGAGGCTCAAAAAGTTTGAAAACCACTGGGACAGGGAAATCATGAGGTTGTTCAAAACTCTACCAGATCACACCAAAGCACTTTGAGATTGGTGAGTTCCAGTCGGTTCCTCTGGGCTGCTCACAGGCAATCTAAGAACTGGCCTCCCCACACAGAGCTATAAATGCAGCTGGCCCTTGATCTCTGCAATAGCACACAACATGCAGAATAGCCACTCTGCAGCTGTTAGAGCTGCCCACAGGCTATAAGGATAGCAAATGTCTTCTTCTCTTTCCACCCTTTCATGAGGCTTACTGTAGCTGCTATAGTAAATGGCAGCAAATACATATTTATATCCCTGGCATAGTGAGCCCATTGGAAGGAATGCTTGACTCCAAATTTGCACTAGAAACTAGATCTGTATATTTAGTGAGTGAGCAAACTGTTGGTGGCTGTGAATACGTACATGGCCTCCCTGCCAGCAAGATGGAAGCATGTCTCCCTTGCTGACAGATCTCTTAATACCTTGATCCACCATTACCTTGAGTCAAGAAACTGGTGCAATACTTTTTTCTTATTATAACGAAAGTATGAAACTGGAAGTCTGGAATTAAAAAGCTTCTCTCTGATACACAGTTTCATCCTCCTATTTGTGATGAGATTGTCTGTTTTTTAAAATCAAGACTGAGATTGTAGCTAGCAGCAAATGAGTGAAAACAATGTCTTTTGTAGGTTGAAGGTATGTGGGACAGAAACCGCAGCTTCTTGCCTCATGAGTGCAGTGCTGAGCAGACCGTAGACTCTAGGGCAGGAATTGCCAGCATTTGTTCAGGCTTCTCTGCTGGGAGCAGATTTTCAGAAGGGATTTTACTCAGAGCATGTTTCTGTGGCTACAGAGCTAACTCTGGGTGTAGGAAGATGTTAATTCTCTGCTTTGCAATCGGTTTCCTATATAGCTGTAGGAGAGTCATTTAGCCTCCTGGTGTCTCAACAAAATGCAGAGAGCATAGTGTGATTTTAGTGAGGTACTGAGAGTGTCAGTATGGCACAGGCTGCGAGCAGCTCTGACACTACAGCAACAGAGGCCGTTTATGTACTGAAGAGAAATAGGCATTGTCTAGTCAGTCACTACAGGAGCTTCTAGGAGCTGATTGTGAGCTCTTTGTTAATAATCATTATGATTAATTACCTAGCTGGCACAAGGCAAAGGAAACTTATTATACAAGTAGCAACAGCACACTTGAAAACAACTGCCATTTTTTCCAGCGTGCCCAGATGTAAAATTCCTCTAAAGCCAAGAAGTATCAGAGGCAAGAAAATATTTTAAAACCTTCTGCTGCTCCTTTGTGTTTCATTTCTGTTTATTTCCTTTGTTCAATAGACTGGAAAGACTGCAGTGGAAGAGAACCTCGGCACAGGGGACACACTGAGGCCCTGGAACGTCTCCTTCAGCAGGTTCGAGCAGCTCATCAGCATTATAATTGCAGAGGTAAGGATAAATATCTATGTGGTAGGGCACCAGCTGAAGCCTCTGTGGCGCCTGTAATTTTAGCAGTTTTCTAACTAGGTCATACCTTCTCATTCATCAGGAAAAGAAAGATATTAATATTGGCCCATCTGGAATCACTTTAGCGCACTATCTTGCTCTTAACCCTTGAAATTAGTTGGATGAAAACATCTGAAAGCTAGAATGCGCACAAGCACAGACACACCCTTTCTCCCTCTGTACCCTACACACCTATTGATTTGTTTTTTCCTACAAATTAGTTTCACAGAGGATTCCACTGAAATGTTTCAAGGACCTCTCTTTTATTTTTTCATATAAAGAAATACTTTAGAGAGTTAACAACTGTTTTGGATCAAATGAGGGGACTTGGCTGCCTCCAAATGGAAGACACTAAGTACTCTAGTGGATGTGATGCCAATCTATAATGAAAAATACTTGCACAATGCAGTGGGAAGATAAGATTGCTACATTTTCAAATAGAATGGATCAAACTAGGAGAGACTTCGAACCTCAGCCAGCTCTTTGCTCGTCATTCATGAGAAACAGACTGTGCCTTTAATAGCTCAAGAGCCAAGGCAACAGCTTGGCATTCTTTTTAAAGCATATATAAAAACTTCTGTTCTATACGGGTTGTTGAAAAGTACTATTTATTTTCTTAAAATAAACTTCTAACTGTAATAATGCTCCATTGCAAAGGAACTTATTTTAAACTGAAAAGTTGAACTACCATGAAGTTTTCATTTTTCTTCACCTAGTATGACTGTTATGTCAAGCTGCATCAATTGATTTAAAATCATAGCAATACTTAAGGCTAAAATCATCTGGATGAAATGGAAAGATGCGGCCTTTGTTCTTTACGTGCAAATATGTCACTATCACGATGATCCACAGTCTGCCACAACCCATTGTAACCATAGCAACTTAAACTATTCAGCTATGTTGCTTGGAAAAGGAAGGGAGATATTGCAAGAAAATGTTGTTTCTCTAATTAAAATTCATACAAGCATTATCACTTGCAGGTGGTCTTGGTACTGAAAATACAGATGATGTATTCTATCTCTCACATAGCTTTTTCATGCTATTAAAGAAGTTTTTTTCCACGGTACAGTTCTTCCTTTCAGAAGTTAGTGCATATCTCAGGTCTTTCAGGCCACCTTCCTAGTCAACATGGAATAAGTGATGGAATATCTGAGAATATTCTTAGTATAAATTGTTTTACTGACATACCATCCCAGAACAGAAGCAGTTATAAACATGCAGAAAATCTCTCCTTCTGAGAATCTGACACCAGTGCCTGGTTCTTATAAAATTCCACTGCTCCAGAAATTAATGCCAGTCTCAAAGCAAAGCACAGACAATTCTGTTGTAGATTTCCTAACTCCTTTTCCTTAAATAATAAATAACAACAATACAGAAAATCTGTTTAGCTCAGAACATTTTCTTGCATGTCTGGAAGAGGATGTGGGAGCTTACATGTGGCAGTACCACACTGTGGAGTCAGCTTGAGCAACACCCTTGCCTCCAACCAAATAAAAAATCTCATAATCGCTTGTAATGCTAGCATTGCACAGTAGTATATTTTGGATAAATCAGGATTGTAACATAATAGGAAAGCCTTTGGAACTTGCCTTAAATATATGACTGATGCCAATCCCTATTTCAGTATTTCAGTAATTTGGTAAAGAATCAAGAGAAAGAGTTTGCAGAAAATGTAAGAATTATGACATCACTTTGACTCTGCAATTTGGTTCTGGTATTTATCAATCGTAGTGAAATCTCAGGAGTTTGATCAAGGATCCAAGATAATCTACTGTACATGACTGAAAAGCCCAAATAATAGCTTTCATTTCACATAATACAGAAGCCTGAGCTAGATTCTTAATTAATGTAAATTAGCATGATTCGACTGACATGGATAGAAGTCAGCATGGATATGCTGTTATACATAAGCTGAGGACCTGCCCAGGCATTTATCTATTCTTTACCATGCTTCTCTTTACCACATTCTTTTTTGGTTATATGTTAATATTGTAACCTCTGTCTTCCTCATTTGTTTTAGAACTGTCAGTAAATAGCTGGACATTATTTGTAGAGCACCCTTGAATCTGCTTACAACAACTGATTTGCTGTGGTTTATAAATGAGAGCAGAGTCAAGCTCTGCATGAATTAAAGCTAGGTGAAGACAAGAGACAGGACTCAAACCTGGGGTCTTGGCACCTTGGCTTTTTACTAAGTGATTCCTCTGCAGGATATCACACTCATGATGCTCAGGCTGGCTGAGGGAGAGTGCAGGACAAGTGCAAGGGAGGTGGAAGAAACTGAGAGGCTAATTGATCTAAAAGGTCTGAGATTACTTGGATAACATGGGCAAAAGCCTCAGAATACAGAGGAGCTAGAAGAGTAAGACTGTGTGCTGTTGCTCCAGCATGATCTGGGAGGGTTAAATTGCCCAGATTCCAGGCAGATGTCTTGCCCTAGTCTGTTCATTCAGGCTTTGCACTGCAGCCTGCCTTTTGCCCTATTATGCTTTGCATTTTAGGGGCTGGAAAACAATCTTACCAAAATACAAGGAAGAATACTTTGGAATGTACAGTGAGTTTAAGAGCTTTTGGAATTAGATCAGCTGTTGCTTTTGAACCTGCTCTGTGATATGATGAAATCTCCTAGGGAATTACTTAGGAAGCTTTGCTTTCATCTGTTTAATCTTCTGGAAAACCCTGATGATTACAAACAACAGTCATCCATTTGTCTTCATAATACCATGCTACGACTATAACATAACTGTGCTACTACAATTGTATGTCCTGGCAACACTTCACATGTATTTTTTAAGTATTTTTTTCTTGTAGACCATTCTTTCTAAACAATTCTGAGTGGATTAAGTAATTGTGTGATGCTTCATTAAGAAAGGAACCCAACTTTGCAGTAAATGCTTACCAGATATTTTCTTTCTGAAATTTGGTTGAAATGTATTTTACTAGACAAGTCAGAGGTGAGATAAAAAAGTTCTAATTGTAATTTGATTCACAAGCAGAGTGCATAGTTTTATTGCATTTAACAAAGAGAAGGATCTCTGATTCCACAGGGCATTTAAAATGTTCAGATTATAATTATTTGTGAGACTATACAAAAGCAGTCCTGAGAGCCAAGCCGCAGACTGAGAAGTTCAGGTAGGGAATTTAAGATGTTACAATTTCAGCTGTTGAGCCTGACTTTGTAATCCAAAATATACCACCCAGTAATATGATTGTCATGCCATTAGCTTCTTCATGAGATACAGAATTTTCTTTTGAAAGACATCCCACCTGGAGGTGAGGTAATCCAGAATTTATCATGGTCTCAAGCTATCAAAGGTGTCCAGCCACTGCTTACACCTTTAACTTCTGCTTGGACTTATGTCTCCATGCACATTGTCCCAGTGTCAGTTGTCTGCACTGCTAAAAATGTGCAGCTTTAAACTGAGTTTGAATTTGTCTGGAAGTCTTCAGCTATTTGATATATTTTCATAAGGTTACACAGTTGGTGAAAACTCTAAACCCCATTTTATGCCCTCCACTAGGATTTCAGTGGGATCTAGCTCATCTTGCGCTAATTTTCTTCCTTATTCAGGGTCACCCTAAATTATATTTAGCTGTTCCGATTTGTGAGGCTAAGATCTCAGATAATTTTGCACTGAGATAATTCTATTTACTTCACATCTGCCCCACTTGAGGAGAGGCACCCGCTTGTCTAGTGATAGGACAAAGAATTCCAGATGATCTTCCTCAGAGAAACGGCACAGCATAACAGACATTCCTCTAGAGCAGAGACCCCAGATGCACACAAGCAGCCTGAGTATGCAACTTTGTTCTCATTCTTCCACAACTGACTTATGTTGCTTTTAAGTATTTGTTTTATTTAAGCGAACTGCAAAGAAACTTTTATATTTCCTACCTGAGAAGAGAAAAACAGCTAATGTTGCACATACACCTTCATAGTTAATTACTTTCTTCAGTCCAGGTTTGAATGCTTCTGATCCAAATCTAATCACTGGAAATTCTCTAATCTCAACCACTATTTCTTCGCTCCTGAGCTTCTATTAAAAGAACTCACAACTCTATTGCTGTATCATTTATTAATATAAACTTATTTTGTGGTTACTGATGCTTTTCTATAAATGTTACTCTATGTTATTTATTAGTTAATTAAATAACAGACAAAGTTCCATTTCCTGTAGATCCAAATTATCCTCTAATCTCAGCTTCACGTTCTTTGGCTTGTAGACACACTATACTGTAAAACAAAAGCAAATAGCAATGTAGGAGAGTTTACAGTGTCCATCTAGTTTTACATTATTTCTTTTGGTGTTGGCTTCTGCAAAGCTGTGGACTAAACCCAAACCACTGAATAGCCCAGTAAAATATATTTCACTTGTAATGTGCCCTCTTATTTTAATGTTGCAGTCTCTGGGTGTTTCATACAGAATTATGTTGCTTTGCCTTCAGCAATTTCCTCCGCCATTCCCTCCATCCTTAATATAGAAGAAAATAAAAATTGCATAATTAGAATTAAATCTATATTCCTAAATTGGTCTTAACCTTGGAAGAAGGAAACAGTAAGACAGGAGTTTTCATGTAGCATTTGGTTTACATTACTGTGATATACTGGAAAAAAGTTCACAGTAAAATAAAAATGAGCTGAGGAGATATGGATAGAAAGACAAATTATTTTTTTCTAAAAGGAAAAGAAAACCAAGATCACTTGCATCAAAGGAGCAGTCATGTCTTTGGATGAGTCTGTTAAAACTAAACTGAACAGCACATTGGAGAATATGCGACGGAGAACAAGTTTGTACTGGAAAGACAATGGATTTGATGATCTAATAAGTCTCATACATCTGAATTGTATGATTTCACCCCCAATAGAACCTTGTTCTCTTTGTTCTTTCTGTTCAGCAGAGTGGTAATTATTGCTAACAATGTGTCTTCTTTCTGTGGTTTTCAATGTGAAAATTATGGTGCAAATTTATTCATCATTTTAAAATATGTTGAGCACTTCCACAGATGGGGTTTTGACAAGCGCAAATTTAGATGTTCTTTAAATGTTCAAACTTAGAACCCACTAGGGAGACACAGATAGACAACTCCTATTTTGCATTGGAGGTAAGTGGGAAATACGTTACTCTGAAAACACCTAAGCAGACCGATTAGCAGCTTTCAGCAAATAGTTCTTCACAAGTCATGTTTTTTCTCCACTGGAGAAGGGTGTCCCTCAAAATGTTTCACGCTTCAGCCTGGATGGGTATCCGTGCTTCATCCAAATTAACAGTCAGATCCTGGAAAACTGGGATGTAGTTTCACAGTTACATTTTTCTTTTTGTCATTCTTTTCAGATCACGGTAAATATCTAAGAATTAACTCTTTTTTAAATTAAATGTTTCTGCTGTTCCTCTTACAACAGCATTAAACACGAAGGACATCACAAAACACAATGCAAAAAACCCTCACTTTTAAGCTCTCATTCCTTTTAAATGCCATATGTGGACAACAACAACGGACAATGCATTCTACATTATACAATCCTGCATGTTCCTGACTGCCATCTATTGGCACACCCTCTAAAATCTGCTTACAGGTGTACAGGTGGACACAGCTGTTTCACAGCTTGCGAGTTTCAGTTCCCACTGGAAGATTTTTCTTTGGGTTACAAGGAAACACAGGCCATGCATGAGAGAAGAAAAGACATTGTCGCATTCATGAAAGTGAAAAATAATACAATGTATAAAAATTTAACCACATTTTTTAGAATATTGGGCAAATATTTTAATTTATACAATTCTTCTATTGAGAGAGCTGGTCCAGAGATCCTTGCAGGCACACAGCAGGTCTTAGCTTTGACATGAAGTGAACAAATTAGTTAAACACCTCTTCCTTGGATTCCAGATTACTAGGGAACAAATGTAACTGTGAAAGCTCTGAAGCAATGCAGGTGACTGGAAATTGTTGTGATGGGGGAAAAAAAATCCAAGCAAAAGCACATGCATTTAATGTGATAGAGAGAAAGATGAGGGTCAATCTACTTGTTTCCTTAAAGCTTTTACTTAGATTTGACTGGTGATGCTGTCATGTTACTGACTGCCAGGGCACCAATTATTCAGTTCTTAGAAGCTTAAGGTATATATGGACAGAAACTAAGGAATTACAATACCCTAAAATGTTGACTGATGGTTCAACTGTCACCTTGGGGTTTTGAGATCACTTGCAAAATTCATATCCATTTGGAACATTAAGAATACGTGGTACTGGTTCAAGCTGTACTTTGCCTAGGAGCAAAACATTTTTCCAAGTCTGAGTTTGCTGCAAGTGAGGAAATTGTTTGCTGTTGCATATCACTAAGATAATGAAAATATAAGCACAAGGTTGTATTTGAGCATGTTTTTAAATACTGTCTTTTTAAAGGAATATAGTGGGCACTGACTGAAATGTAGTATTGTGATTCAAGAAAGTTTCTTTATGAGGTACTAACTGAAATTTAAGTGCTGGCTTTGGTTTTCTTCTTATTTTGCATTTTAGAAAGTTCTAAATTACAGAATGCTGGTCGCAAGCAATCTGTTTCCAGAAGCCTGAAGCACCTTTTCCATTCATCAAACAAGTTTGTGAAGACTTTGAAACGGTTTGTCATTCATTTTATCTCCCAAACATTCTCAGTTTTAGCTAGCAGTTGTTGCTTTTATGTAATAGTGAAAAGCACCTTAGAAATAAAAGATTCCACTACCAATGAAACAGCAATCAATCAGAATGGACCTGATAAAGTCACATACATGTAAGCCTGGTGCAGCTGATAGGAAAATAATGCTCCAGTTCCTACTGAAATCAATAGAATCTTTTCATTGTTACTGTTGGAAATGGATTTGAATTGTAACAGAGTGAAATATTCTGTGCAAACACAAAGTGCAGTTACTGAGGAATTTTGGAAGTACCGACTCTGTTGCTGCTCAGTAATGAAACTATGGTATTGATTTCATTCCTAATATGAAATGCAGGGCTCAGATAACATGTTTTAATAGTCCACTGGCAACAAGCAACACATCCAGAATTCTCTAACATCTTTAGCTAGGTTTGCAACCCAGCGTGACCCAAACAACCCTCAGCCTTGATAATTTGTTTTAGCAAACAGAAGTTGCTTATGCTGGATTATTTCTTCTTTCATTGCCAGGAGTGTTCAGTTTTCTTTTTCTGCTTTGTATTTTGATAAGAGTTTGATTCTTTCAGAAGAGCTCTCCAGAGTCTTTAAATTCCCTAAGGCAACTACTTAACGTATGTAACTAATTGCAAGGGTAAATACTGAAAGGAATGATCTCTATAAACAGTTTTGCAGATATGCTGGCCAAATTACACTCAATTACACTAATGTAAATCCATAATAACCCACCTGATTTCAATTGAGTTTCTTCAGATTTACTCTGAAGCAAACGAGGGCAGAACTAAGCCCATTTATAATAAAAAGTTTTGGTCAAATTTCTGATTTCTAAAGGGCATAAAGCCTCCATTGCTTACTGTTTACTCTGGCAAAATTCTTACTAGGAGTATGTCAGTGGCTTGCACAGATTCATAATTTCTTAGATTCCTGTAGTCTTACATCACCTAAAATTATAAGCTTCCCAAGTATTTTTCAGAATTCACTGGCTGAAGTTGCATGATCTATGTAACACAGAAGTTAAGACCAGATGATTCAATTTGTCTTCTCAGAACTTACTATCAATGATTTTTTGAGTAAACTTTGGCATGGATGTGAACAGACATGAAAGGTGTTTGACAACGTTTCCTTTTTTCTTTAGGGGACTCTACTTATCTGTTATATTTTTTTACAAAGACAACTTATTAGTAACCAATGAAGATCAAATCCCAATTGTGGAAATTGATGACTCTCACAGTAGTTCAGTTATGCAGGATTTCCTGTGGTTCACAAAGGTAATGGGAGCCAAATTTCATATATTGCTTCTACAAATTTGTTGCTAACAGTGCACAGGCCTTAGCTTATCATTCTGAATATCTGAAATGACATTATTAAAAAGCTAAATGATGTTTTTACCTTTCACCCATGTTGAAATGCAATTTTCACAAACCATTTATATGGGATAAATTCTGACTAGGTCGCTGACAGTGGCACAATTAGCTCTTTTAAATGTATAATCCTACATAAATGATTGCTACTTGGGTACATAAAGGCTTCATGAACACTTAGAGGAAGAGCCTAAAGAAATAACTAGAATTTTTAGAGTTGGTATTATGGTTATGCCATCATTTAAGATATCTTCACACTTTTTTTTTTATACCCCAAAGAAGAGTAAATCAGTTTTACACAACAGTCCAAAAAGCAATTGAAATAGGTGCATGCTGTTTACAGAACTTCTGTGTCTGATTCAATACCTGTTTCATGTTTATCTAGGCAACTCATTGCCACCCGCAGAAACTCAAAATGAGCACTGTCTACAGATTTTTCCAAGTCCAAAATGCTTTTAGTTTCATTTCTGCTTTTGTAAATGCTGAGAACAAAAACTCATTGAACTGGATATATTTTTGCAGTTGTCTTGCATGTGGGATGATATCAGATGGCTAAGGCAGAATATGTCTATATCCGTGTCCTCATCAACAGCACTTCAAGCCAGGCAAAAGATGCTTTCAGCAGCAGCGCAGCTACAGGTTTGTTGCATTGCATATTTCTAGCTATTAGCTTAGTGAGATTCCGATCTCTAAGGGATAGTACTGCCAGCTGTCCTATGGTTCACCACTCCCCACTGGCCTGTTCTTTGGAGCAGCGTTATCATCTACAATGAAATGAGCTACTGAGCCTCTCTTGCCAGCTGGAAGGAAGGAGTTACATTAAAAGTAAAGAGTAGGAAACAGAAAGGAAAGAAACAATAGTGGCAGACAAAGAAACAAACAGATATGAACCAGTAAATAATGACCACAGATAAGCCTCTGGGTTTGCAGATTGGGAATTCAAGAGTTATAATCCTAATATTTGCTGCTCAAAAGCCTCTTAGAAGGCCTATTCATTATTAATATATTAATGAAGCATTTAAACTCTGGGTAAGATTTAGCACTCCCTTGTGCTATATGGGAACCTGCAGCAGTAGGTAGCTTCTGTCCCCAACAGCGAGGACAAGAAGACTGCTGAAGTTGCCAGAATAGCACTCTTTCAGAGTGATCAAGTACAGCTTCTAGGGCAGAACTACACTGTTTAACAAACAGGGTAGCTATGCTGTTGTGGATTGTCAGCAGGGAAATAAAAATGAGTCTTTCATTAAGTTCATAATTGAGCCACCAAAATTTTTCATGTGAAATACACCTTTGTGCAGAAAGCCAGTCAGAGATCTATTTAGAACCTTAAAAACAGAGACCAGGAGAGATTAAGTGGTGCCTAGATCTTGTGCTGACCCCTCAGCACAGTGGTAGGGACAGCAGCACTACATGCACTATTCATATCATGATGTTAAGGCATAGCAGTGACTCTTAGGATGCTTCCATTCCAACCTGTGCTACAGATACAACCTGAGCGGTACTGAACAGGTCACTTAATCCTTCTGTGTTTTGGTCCACCGTTTGTTATGCAAATAGTAATTACACTTTCTCCAGCAGAAAATGTTGACATTTATTGTAAAGCTTTTGAAGAATGGGTTTAATGATAACATGAAATCTCTAGCTGGAAGGCAGACACTTTCAGAAAATATTTACTTTTGTGGGAAAATACATTTTCAAAAAGATGTGTGCATGATTCTCACAGAAAAAGTATATCCAGTCCTCACTTTCTCCTACCTTTTGTTTGAATGAAGTCACCAAAGCTTCCCAGAAAAATCTATGGTACAGCCACAGAATTAATGGAGATCTTCATATTGCTTGCCTCATGTATTAGCCACACAGCCATCCCTCTTCTTATTGCCAGTCAATGCAATAAGATGGCCTTTATAGCAGCTATGAGAGCCAGATACTTTGTGGCCATTATTAAGAAAATCCACGTGGGGTTTGTTTTACATCTTTTGGCAAAGCACGCTGTACAGGAGAGTAGCCTTCCTGGGCAACCACCTGTCTTGACTGATTTCCCCAAAGTATCCCGAAATATATGGAATGCCAGTCTGTTGTACCTTTATTGGAGGACCACCTGTGTTAAGCAGCAGCTGCTTGTCAGTCCTTTGAGCAGTCACTAGAGAAGGTTTTAACTATATCTGCTGAGTGTTCCCTCTGGTGTGGTTAGCTCAGCTTAGGTAGCACGTATTCCTTTGGTTAGCTTTGTTTCACTCCCTCTGTGCAGATTGCCTTTAACAGAGCGTTGCTAGTATGCATGGACTGCACTTCAGGATAACCAGGATTCCTAGTACATTGTGTTATTATTTGCTACCAGAGATGTTAAGAGCAGAGCTATAGCAAATGTGTCCATGTAGTATATTGCTCTGTTGAATTTCTGGCAAATTTATTGTCCTTAACGTTTGTTCTTTTAGCTTGGTCCCCTATGAACACAAGGATTGTCACTGATCTGCCAACCTCTAACGGTGTGTGGCCTAATGGGATCCACCAATGGAAGGATCTCAATAAATTTTATACGGTTGAATACATTTTATTGAGGCAGTTAATAGACTGACTCCACAGGAATTTAGGACAGAATGGAAAAGATCAGTGACAACACAACTGCTAAGGGACTAGATCAGTAGATTCAGAGACAACAGAGACTGTAATTTTGCCTGTTGTTACCACTAGACAACTAAAGCAAACAAAACGCAAGTGGTGGGGTGCCAAGCTAAGCATACACAAAACTTTTTTAGTATATGAATTAGTCACATATTCATATTAGTAGGTACCCCCATTCTCTGTTCTGGAATGCCACACAGAATATAAATTCAGTGACAGTAATGAAGTTTGTTTTTACCTAGGCACGTTCATATATTACAGTGATTATTATGACAACTAGATGGGTAACATCTACCTGCAATGAATTGTCCCACCTGTGGACACATGGATTAATACAAAACGTGTACTCAGAACCCCCCATGTTTATCAGTTATGGAGGCTAACCTCAAAAGTTGGAACAGTTAAAAAAAGAAGAGGGGAGGTGCTATACAAACATCACCAGCATGCCCTGGCGAGGGACACATACAGCTGAAATAGCGAAGTTATGTGCCACATGAAGGGCAGTTGCTGTGCTGACTACCTAGAGTTTATAAACAATTTAATAATACAGTTTATAAGTAAATATTGCCGGCTAAGTACAGATAAATAAATTCACGATAATCTATCCATTTACCATGTCATTAAGTTAATGTACAGCACTTCCCTGAACACACAATGTACCACATTGTGAACTGAAGTTTTCATTTTAAACTACCCCCATCCCTACCCAGCTTACTGTAGATCTCTTGCAAAGTCGCAAAGTAATGAGCATATTTTAAATGTTAGGCATTTTTCTTTAAGACATCTGGGAATCTCTTCAGTGGCTGGTCACTGGATTGAGTGTGTTTGCACCTATAAGCAGATGCCTTACTGTGTGAGGAAAGGGATTTTGACCAAAATATGTATTTTATGTGGAGGCTTTTAAAATTACTTTTCTTTAATCCTCACATATTTTCCTGGAGAGCTTTTACCCAGTACTTTGTTAGTTTCTGCTGGTTTTGTCTAGCACATTCTTGGTATCTGAAGTAAAAGGAAAAGGGTCCCCATGTCTTCAAATTCCTCTGTGTTCCTTCACAAACACACCCCACAGTTCAGCTCCAGAATTATTTACATTCAACACAGATATGAGGGCCTCTTGCTTTTGTTGCTGAAAATAATCTGAATAATTTTTAAATGAACAGAAAATTGAGATTATAGTTGATAACCCTAACAGAAAACATTTGAAGCGTCCAATATGAATGGTTTGGGGGCAGAGGAAGAATTTTGTATCATCTCTGACATTTGGTTATGGGGAGGTTAAGATAAGCACCTAGCTCTTCAGTAAGTTCAAATCAGAAGGGCTTCACTGATACCAAAGGAATTACCACTAGACCAAGACTGAGTGATTTTGAAAACTGTATCCTTTATCTTTACATGACTGGGCAAAAATAGAAGGTTCTGTCCAAATAAGTGAATTACTTTGAGGTGTTTCCTTTTACAATGGCATTGGGTCATAATAGTCTTTCTGATGTTCTCCATTAAACGTTGGACCAAACACTGCTGGACCAAATACGTCCATAATTCAACCCACAAACACAACGTAGGGAAAACCTTTCCTTTTGTCACTGAATGATATGACTGTAGGGCAAGGGTTTGAAAACATTATGTGTAGTTTTTATTGAAGTCAATAGGACTGATGACAGTGAGCACAAAGTTAAGTTTCAAAAAATACCACGCTCCTGATAGGCAATAAATAACTTTCATTTTATAATTTGCCTGTTTTCTAGAATTTGCTGGGAACTCACAACTTGGGCAGAGTCTTTTATGAGCCAATCAAGGATCGACATGGCAATATGCTGATAGTTACTATAAGAGAAGTGGAGAGTCTTTATTCATTTTTTAATGGCAAATGGATGCAGGTATCCAAACTACAAAGCCAGAGGAAATCCCTTTCAACTCCAGAGGAGCCAACATCATTAGACATCTTGCTTATAACGATCCAGGTAGCGCTTTACTTCTCTTACTGTATGTTATTTGCTTTTGTAAAGCCTGTGCCAGAGCCCTGATTTTTGGAAGAGTCTTGTAGAATTTTAGGCCTTAATCCAGTGGCCAATAAAATTAATGGCAAGGCTCCCATTGAAAGCAAAGACTTATATTACTTCCAGTGAGTCTGGGATCAGATCCTTAATATGTAAAATATCCATGAGATTCTAAAGAAATTATTTCAAAGTCCTAGCAGAGAATAGTACAGTTTCTATCAGTTCCGGGAAACCATGCTATAGAATTCTGTAGCAAGGGATATAACAACCTCTAAAATTCTCTGGGATGTTCTTAAGCACCTATACAGACACAATTTCTACACTCCAGAAGATTTTTCCATCCAACCTTAAACACTAAATCTAGGTTTAAAACGTTACTGTTATACTTAATAAACTTGTTCTGTGGGGTTCAGAGTTCCTTGGAGCCCGGTATAGTTGCTAAAGAATTCTTTACTGACCATAACCCTCCTTTAATTTCTGCATAACATGCCTCTAGACTTCACAATTTGAAAAATACCAAGGTAAGGATTGATCTTAGAAGTTACTTTGCATAGTCAGTTCAGTTAACATCTTTGAGAGCCATAGCTTTTCAGCCCTTCATGAATCGGGTTATCTGTAAACTCATATCAAACATAGATAGTTCACATAAAGACTAATACATAAGGTTAATGTATGTTTTCTGTAGGTAACAGCAACCTATTTCTCACAAAATGTCAGCAGACAATCTCTCTAAAACTCAGTTGCACAGTTACCCAAAATACTGCAAGACAAATCATTGTCTTAGTCCCTTCTTTAGTAACCTCAACTAGACGATGACTGCTGTGGTTAATTTTTGAATTAGAGGCACTTTCTTGGGCAGAGACTGTACTTTTCGTACCGGAAACTGACAGGCAATCAAAATATACATTACCAGGTTTTAGAAACGTTAAAAAATTTCCAAAAGACAATAAAACTTACCTGATCTATGTTAGACTTAATGCATTAAAATGTGTTAAAGGTGTAGAAAAATGTCAATCTGGGCAAAAGTTTTATATTAGGAAACCCAAAATACAGGCCTGATCAGATTTCCACAGAGATCCTAGTGGAAAAAATGTTCCCCTAATGGTTTATACATTCCTATCTAATGCCCACCCTTTCTTGTATTACTTGTTTAATCATCGAATGGGTATTTTGTCCGTGAAGTGCTTGTGAAAATGAGGGTCTAATTGCATTAGTCAGAGCCAAGCATAGCACTGGCAGATAATTTGATGGTTCCAAGAGTAAAGGCATAAGGCCAGGTGTCTTAATCCTCACCCATTTCAGAAGCACACATTTCTCAGGATGGCAGCAGCCATCATTTTTAGGGTAGTTTTGGAGGACTGCTATACATAGCCTTAAAAACGTCTCCTGGCTTCAGCAAATACACCATCATTATTAATGCCTTCTAAGCTCTATTTGTTCATAAAGGTATTTGCTTAGAATACACAGCCATTAATAAAACTTTGCAAACCACCAACCCCCATGCTCATAGAGATCTTCCTGCTGACAGCAGGTGATACAGAATAGGTTTTTGAGAGATGTAGGCTGTAACTCTACACACATTTCCTTGGTGACAGTACTGGTGTATGCAGCCCCAGTGATGGCTTTTTCCCAATGCTGCCCTGCTCCATCTGTGTAGCTACGCACCAGACGTGAACCAGGGAACTGCTCTGGCGGAAAAATGACTGCTCCTTTTCCTGAGTTGTTTTTCAGCTGAATCAGTTCCCTGACCCAGCTCACTGCTGACATGCTCGGACAGGAGTGCAGAGGTGGGTGTTATTTAAGCTACTTTAAATACTACAGTTGTAGAAGATTGAAACCTCAGGGTTTTAGAGCCAATTCCTGCATGACGTGGAAAGCATAGAGAACCTGTGTATAGCTTTAAATAAGAAGTTGTCCAAGTGCATCCAAACTACCAGAGATTATTTATATGCTTAAGCATGTGCTTAAATGCTTTGCGAATTGGGAACACTCTTGAAACAAAAAGACGGCTGTAAAAACATTTGTTGCTTTTTGATCCCAAACTCTTCCGCTTATGTGGAAAAAAAAAAAGAGATTTTAATGTAGGACTGTTTCTCTTACAACAGGACATACTTTCCTATCACAAACGAAGTCAGCAACGCCTCCCTCCTGGCTTGTATCTGGGTTACCTTAAACTCTGCAGTTCTGTGGATCAAATCAAAGTGCTTGTGTTGCAGAAGTTGCCTAATGTCCTGTGTCATGTCAAAATCCGAGACAACAGCAATGTCTCCAAGTAAGTGAATACATACATATCTACTCACATGTATATATAGAGAGAGTGTTTACATTTGAAACAACTGATCAAACTTAAATGCTAAGGCAATTTTGCCAGCAAAGTTTGGCTCAGGTGTGTACCATCCCAGAGATCAGTGCTGCACTAAACAGGTGCACCTCTGTGTTTCCAGCAGTCTGAAGGCCTATCCAGAACACATTCATATGAGCCCATTGGTTTCTAAGGATAGTAGTCTGTGGTCACCCAAATTCTGCACAGTGGTACTGATCTTCCATATATCTGTTAGGAAGATCACAGTCCATAGCCCTGACTCAGCCTCCAGGGAATTCAGTGTCACCCTTTCTATTGATTTTCACTGACCATGGGGTGCTGGTGATTTTTCTGTGCGTTCTCCTGTGTAATATCTAGTTTCTCGCTCTAATCCACAGCAAACATACAGCAATTGAAAACACATTCAGACAAATGCTATCAGCCATTGAACTGCTGTGCTCTGGGAAATCCATTTCCCCCTTTGTCATTGCTTCCCTTACCTATCGGGCAAGTGCACTTATTTGCACTTCCTAGTCCTTGACTAGTGGGCAATACATTTTATTGCCTTTTTTCTGGAGTTTATAATCTCATGTCATTTCAGCAACCAGCTAATAATTTTGCATGAGGAAAGAGGAATTGGATATCTACGTGGATAACAAGGATATCCAGAATGTAGTAGTTAATACCAACAAAATTTTGGAAGGAATATGAAGCCTAATGCTTCAGGGTTCATAACAATCTCTGACTCTTGAAGTTTAAGATCAGATCCTTATTTAGGAGCAAATTATACCACATCTATTACTCATCTTGTAGTGGGGTTTCCTGTACTTTTTTTTTCTTGAATGTTTGGTGCTGGCTGCTTTTCAAGACTGAATACTGGGCAGGGTGAATTAAGGATTTGATCCAGAAAGATGATTCCCATGTATATCAGGTCTAGAATGGATATATGTTGAGCAAACCTGGAAGTTCTTTGGCTCCAGTGAGTACAAAAGAGTCTGTCACAGAAATTAAACTTCCTGCTATTGTCACTGTTGTCATTTTCAATGCATGTTTTTTTAAATATTGTGGTAGATAGAGAATGAAGTATGTGGGGGGAAAAAAAAAAAAACAAGCAAACCCTGGAGTGAGAAGCCTTAGTGAAGTATTTCAAAGGCAGTTGGACTTTCAGAGGTTTGCAAGGAATGTTTAGCCTGATGGACATGTGCTAGAAAAATTAAACTTTTCAAAGTTAGATTTTTCACCACGAACAATCAGGATTGCACAAGTTTAGAATGTTTTGCTATATGAGGATTAAACTACCAACAGATCCCAAATGCACATACACAGAATTCCTGCTTGTGCACTGAACTTTTGTTATATTTCTAATTTTAACTTGACTCAACGTACAGAGATGAGTGGGAATGGATCCAAACACTTTCTGGCTCAGAATCTGTGGAAAGTATGGATCATACTTCAGACTGCCCTACTCAATTGTTCTTGTATGAGCTCCAGATGGCAGTGAAAGCTCTCCTTAAACAGATCAATCTACCTCTGCATCAGGTATTTTCCTCTGTGGTATTTATCGCCTTTTTAAACACTGATTCTTAAGAACACAACAAAGAGCTACAAACTGTGTAACTTGCAAGTAGGGATTAAATGTTACGGTCATAAGAAAAGCAAAGCAGAGAAGTTTTGTATTCATTTATTCTAAGGCGGGGGGGGGGAACATCTACAATAAAACAGTTATTTTCCTGGATATTTGAACACATAAGGACAAGAGACAAATTTTCAATTAGCTCCTATTTTTGCGTCTACTAGCATATTTGTGCAACTTCAGGCAGGTGCAAATAAGCACTTTTGCACAAAATTAATAGTCGCAAGCACCTTTACCCACCTGGCAAAGAAAAGTAGGTATTTTTCCAGGCAAGCAGGGAAACTTACTGCGTAATAGTGAGGGTGTATGAAAAGGCCTGCTGAAGACACAGTGTTTTGCTATTCTTTTACACACAGATAAACGTTGCACTTCTAAAACACATAGTTCCAGACCTCCAGATTGCTGTGGGTGAGGAGAGGTATCTGGCTTCTGGCTTTACATTTAGGTACAAGAAATGCGTACATGAATAAATAAAGAAGTCAGGGAGGATAATCTACGATGTGAAAGATCCATGAAAAAATAAGCTAAGGAGTTTGTTTCTTGTTTACATGAATTCCATTTTATTTTGGTCTACAAAGGGTAAAGAGGGCTTAAAGTAGAAGTAAATCATCTTTATATTCACTTGAACGTCTGTTTGTGCAGCTAGAAAGATGTGGCCTTAAAATAAATTAATCTGGTTCTACATTTCTTGATTTTGAAAGGTTTAGGCTTTGCTTTTAAAAAGGAATCCATCAGTGCTGCACCTTCTAGCCTGGGAAGAGCCAAGTAAGACTCAAGTAAATCCAAAATTAAGACAGATGGTGTGCTGCCTTGTGGTCAGTCACTCTAATTCAATAGGGTCTCTATGCTAGTGTATTTTCTTGGAGGTTATAGCTTTTGTGCATCTTTTTTTTTTTTTTTTTTTGAGCTAAGTTCTAAAATATTTAAATTGCAGTATGTTCCTTGGGCTGCAGTTCAGCCAAGCATTTAAGCTCACCTATTGTGCATGAGAGATAGACATAAACATGACCTTGCAGTTAAAGACAGTTGTAAATGTTTTGATGACTGAGGACCAAACTTCTATGTTAATGAATTGAATTTTTAATTCCAAAGAAATATTTATGTATTTTTATTATTTTTGTGGTAAACGGAATCATGGACAGTGGCACTGGTGCATACCCAGGGTAAAATGCAGTGCTGCACACAGCAGCTCTATAGCAGCCTCAGGCCAGCTCCTGTGTGTGCCATTTTCTCTTGCTGCAGCACTTGTTAAATCTTTTCGGTGCTGTGTTGAGGGAGAGCTGCATATTTCTCTTAACCAACCCTAAATTGAATCTTAAAGGTTTTTAATTGAATCCATTTTCATGTTTTCACATAATTATGCAATCATAATCTTGAAAAGCACATGGCATGTGATCATTTTCTGCCTAATAAGAAACATAAATGTTGTTTTCAGGGGGGTTGTGCCTGTGTGTGTTGTTTTAATGTGGAACATTGCAGCTTTAAATCTTTATTTTATGTAGTGACATGAACCCACATTTAGGCCCCCCCCCCAAATATTTATGTTTTATAAAAATTCCAAGCTTGATGTTGTGCAAATTTTCTTTAATGTTTTATATAATTTGGGGTGTTGTTTATATAAGTGCCATGTTGTAATTCTCTCCTATTTCTTCCCCCGCGCGTGTCCCTCTACAGGCTAAGCACTTCCGTCTGTATACACAGGAGGTGTTGGAACTGGGTCACAATGTCTCCTTTCTTCTCCTGCTCCCCGCCTCAGACGACGTCTGCACTGCCCCAGGACAGAATAATCCTTACACCCCACACTCAGGATTTCTTAACCTCCCTCTTCAGATGTTTGAACTCGGTATAGTAGCTTGCTTCACCTAGAAATATTAACCCAGTCTCCTTATAATAAAATCACAAAGTTGTATCTGTTTTCCCCCTTGTCCCAGTGGAGAGTCAATAAATCACATGATGGCTTTGGCAACAACACTACCTATAACTGTGTACAAGTTATAGAGGGAGCAGAGCGGTTAAAGCATATACTGTAGCAATCGTTATTGAAATGCAAAGCATAGAGCAAAGCCCACAGTTATCCAGTATGTGTCTATAAGCTTACATCGAAGACGATGTTCTTTAAAAAACAGAACCAAAAAATTACACACAACATAGCAAGACTGGAGTGTGAAAGATGATGCAAATTAAAAAAAAAAATCCCTCTAAATTGTCACAAGAATAAACACCAGTTTTGTGGGGGAGAATTTTTGCAGTTCCTGACTGCAGACAGTCCTGCTCAAGATTTGACTCCCTCACAACATTGTGAAAGGTCTGAGTGGAGTTTCCCACATGAAGGTCATCTTTTTCCTTCTAATTCCCAGAAAAATGCAGGAAATTCAGTCCTATTGATACAGTGCAGGAAAAGCCTTTTACTGTGAAAAACGCCAAAGCACTGGACTTGAATCTATTTCTTTAGGGAGCAAACCTGTGCTGTTGCAGATTCAGCCCTCTTGTTCCACTGCATTGCTGACTGGGTAAGAATTCCCCAAAACAGAGTTTTCCAGCTGTCTTACAGAAAGCATTAAGATGCTTTAGCTTCAAGGTCCTCTATTTCTCATTTCTTCTTTGGTCCACAAAGAGAAAGGTTCCACATAAAAGCAGCTCATAAAGACTTAACAGTTCTTTTTAGAAAGAATATTGTAAGTATGGAGACTGCTGAGCTTTACACATTAGCCTGCTCTGTTTCCTTCTGGCCTGTAAAACTGGATATCTTTCTTTCCTCTGCCTTGGAGAAGAGAGAAAGATATGAGCCAAAACTGATGGTCAGTACACAAGGAGCCACTACAGAACAGGTCTCTAGCAGCAACTGTGTCCTCAGTGGTATCTCTTGCAGGTGATTATGCGACACCATTACCAGCACCATCCTACCTCCTATATATATCATTGCTAAGTGCCATTAGAGTCACTAATGCAGGAGCTGTTAGATGTATTAGATATATTAGATGTTGATGGAGGGTCTTACTGAGACTACATTTCCGCAGTCACAATAGATCCGTGACCTACCATCATCCAGCAACACAAACTTCATTTGGATCAGGCAGGAATATGCAATTGTGTTTATGCCACATCAGCCAGAGCACAGAAACTGGTGCCAGTGACAACTTTAGGTTTTTATGCCGGTTGCGGGAGGACAGATGACAGCTGAGCTGCCATGGCTGTAGTGCCCTAAAGCCTGACTTACTGTCTTCTTGACACACAGCCTTGAAGTCTACAGTTAGGCTCTGTGTATTGAGCATAAGATTTCTCCATCTGAGAGGGGACTGCTGCATTCACTGTGCAAATTAACACATGAAGCATATTCATCTCTGGTGAAATTAATCTCTGCACTAGTGGTTTTGCAGGTTATGTGGCACACAGGCTGGGGGCAGGAGTCATTCTCACTTGTGCAACCTAGATTGCAATGGGCTGACAAAGCAATAGACACTGAACAGGATGATGTGGTGAAGATAAACATGCAACAGAGTAATCGCTCAAAAGGCATTCTGGGTGCAGACCTCTGTTTAGCAATGTTGCTGCATTGGGAAAGCAGTTCAAGGTGGACAAAACAGTATGGAAAGCTGAATTTTACTTTTGAGTATTTTTTTTTAAGTAAGCAATCATCTGGCCAAAGGCAGATGACATTTCTATATGACTTATTATATATGTATCCCTGATGTTCTATAAAGTGACTGTGATTCACATCTCAAATATTAGAAGCTTCCATTCCCCATTAGCTGGTGGCTACCAACTATATAATTGCATAACCACAAAAGACTATGTTGAAGTAACATTTGTTAAAGTAACATTAAAGGGTCTGACTTAAAACCACAAAGGCTAGAAACTTCAGCACTGAAGCTGAAACCGCGGCTGTAATTCACTCAAGAGTCCACCACATATGGCATATATACTGTAAGACCACACACTATTCAGACGAGATCCCTGCAATATCTAGGCATCACTGGGAAACCAGAAGGTAGAATTCTTCCTTTCACTCTTTTTTGTGGCATTTCTATGTTCAGATTAGGCCTTTATTGTTACGCTAATGATGTTTCTGTGATTGGATTTCTTACTTTGAGTAATTCTTCTCAGTTATTCTTATCATGGTGTTTTCAAGGGATAAGTAGATATGTGACACTTTTCATTTCTGTTTTAATATTTATGATAAGAATAATATATGCAATTTACATGGAAACACCCTGAAAAATATCATGCCACAATCCAGAAAGGTAGCCGTAGTAAGCCAACTGGCACTCGCTGCTATAACAAGATCATGCTGTATGCTTGCATTTATTGAAGCATCAATGAATGGGGAAGTATTTCTGAAACCTGTTCTCCCTCAGCAAGTTTTGGTATGTCTGTACTGCAGTTTGCAGAGGTAACTGGTAAACTTTGCCTGAGCAATTGCAGGTTCTGGAAGAAGGCAGCTTTAGGAGGCCAGGTAAATAAACATTTGTGAAGCTCCATGGCACTGCAGTGTTCCTGTCTCTGTTATCCAGTTACCTCTTTTACAGGTAGCTCAGATAGTCTGGTGCTACTCTGAAGTCAAATTGCACAAACCAAGAGGTCATTTGTCAACTTTGTGTTACCATTCTGCATGACAGCTCAGAGGGTGGTGTGTAATAACACCTAAGAGTTCTAATTGTTTCACACAAACTGTGATATCACTGAAATGCTTTTACTGCTGAGTCATTTACATTTAAGTTACTGATTTGTTAGCCTAGCCCAAGAGAAAGTTATCATTCCTCGAAATGAAACTTTCCTTCTGAAACACTCAATTAAAAAAATAAAAGATGAGTTCTGTTTTCCAGTCATGTCACTACTTTCTTGATAAAAGAAGTGATGAGCTATAAAAGCCTCAGGAACAGCCTTTCTGATTAAAGCTACCAAAGGCAAAATAGCCTCTGGAGCTGCATACTAAGGACCTGATTATCCCTTCACTTAGATATAAATTAGAAATGACGCTTTTGAAATCAGTGAAGTTACAGAGTAAATCCAGTGTAAAGGAGAGGAGAATTAAGAGCCTGTGTTATTTATTTCTAGCTTAAAGTAACACATCCAGAGAGTTAGTAATTGTATTTAATAAAAATTGTGTTCTGAAACCTAAGGATTTCATATTTCATAACCAGAATATAACAGTGTTTCCTTTGCACTTGGTCTTTTCACAGTTCATTTTTGCTGTTACAAGGAAAAATTTATAAGCCTGTATTGCCGCCTTTCTGCTGTCATAGAGCTGGACTCTCTGAAAACCCAGCAATCCCTAAGGGAAGCAATTTCAGACAGTGAAGTCGCTGCAGCCAAACAAAGACACCAGCAAGTTATAGACTACATACAGGTAATAGTCTGTTTCTGACTATTCCAAGGAGATTTTAAGGTGGCTTTCTTAAAAACTGCATAGGGCTGTAATTTGAAATCTAAATGGAGAATTATTCACAGACATCATAAAAAGAGCAGTTGTATCAAAAGTGCAATTCTGTTTTTATGAAATTCAAACCCAGAACATGATTTCCTTAGTTGTTGCTTTTATACAAGGATTTTTATGGGTAAAATCAAATGACAGTTATACTAGACTGTTATAAAGAAATGTGTCAGTCTGCTTGTAAAACTCACTCCCATCTAATGTGAGGTAAGCTGGTACCATGCTTGGGCATTTGTTTGTGTAATAGTTTTTCTCTGTCTTTGTGAACTGAGGACATTCTTCACTATGATAAATTGCCAATTAAAAAAAATAAAATGAAAATTCAGACTAGGTTGTGGAGACAATATTCATCAACAATATCACAGTGAAGAAAGCAGCTCTGCATTTAAGATGGCAGGCTAGCCCTAAAAGTATCTGTAAGTCTGTCCAGCACCATGCAGTGATACTGCTTCAGTCCCCCGATGCAGAAGGATCACAGGTGTTATCACACTTGTTTGTCTTGCTTATTTTCTGTCTCTCACACTGATTTTCCTGTACTATTCCCAGATCAGGACTTTATCTACTCAGCTTAGAGATCTTCAAACTACATCCCACAGTGCAGCGTAGCAAGGCCTGCCCTTTTGCAAACCATTCGGGCAATTGGTTATTCATAGATAAAACTCATGACCTTTGCAGAGTGCCTCTATGGACATGGTTGATCTGTCTTTCTCCAAGTGAGGTGCAGATAAGTTTACAGCTCTATATTCTTAATATTCAAGCAACCTTCTGTTGGAATAGGGGCCAAGACAACATTTATCTCATTGATAATATGTTTGGCCCTCCATCATTATGAACAAGATGATAATATTTCTGTTCCTCTTTGCTCTGAATTCAGATTCCCTTTTGCCTTGTCCACTTTGGAGTTTTTGGCAACCTGCAGGGCAGCAGAGAGCAATGTTCCGTTGTACTTTCACCAATCAGTCATCTCCTTCCTTCTCATCTTCCCCTTCTCACACTCAGAAAATCTAGCTTTTTCCCAGCATGCAGGAGCATTTGGAAAATTTTTATCCTTCACATCAAAAATAAGTATATGTATATTAATATGCATGCACTGTATAGACAGTTCTGTGTTCCTCTTCTCCCAAGTGTTTGAGTCACATATATACGCTGGGAAAATATGGGAGAGCATTTTATACTTCAGTGTTTTGTGCTGAATTATTGTGACAGTGTATTAGCCTTGTTAGGTTTCCTCTCAAATGAAAACCAGCTGTATTCCACCTATTGGCAAAAATATCTCAGCCCACCACATACCGCAATCTTCAGTGGTGACCACAAAACCGCAAGAGCATTTGTGTGATCCTAGATCTAAGACAGTGTTGAAGTCACTACACAAACCAAACATTGTAAAGAGCAAGGGAGTCTATATAAATGCAGTTCTGAAAAGGAGTCAGAGGGCAACTGAAAAGTAAAAATAAAAAAAACCAACCCGGCAGATAAGGTACTTGGAGTCTTTACCAGAACATTACACAGCAAGAAAAGAAATCTACAGACACTGAAACTCTGAAACTAAAACTGAAGCTGTAATTTATACAGCATAATGCTTCAAACGTTCCTAAATTGTAAAAGAACCACAGTTCATTAAAATGACTGGTCCATTATCCCAGGAGACACTGCAGAATGGCATCACAGAGAAAAACGACAGGATTTGCATTTTACTAAACTGCAGGCAGTATGATTTTTGTTTGGGGTTGAGGAAGGATCACAGAAAGGAAATATAAAATCTCCAAAATCAAATAGGTGAGACGTTTGCTAACTGGCATTCTCTTCATGGAGCTACATTGAAGTTCTGAAATGATGTAGGATTATGAATTAATCTCTCAACCATTTACTATTCTTATCAGTGTATATTCTTAGCTCAAATTAACTCAGTGGCAAGGCTTGCACTGACATCATTGGAGTAGGGATTTCACCTTTACATAAAAATGGCCATACTAGGTCAAAACAAAGATTCATGTATCCAGCTATCCTGTCTCTAACATGGGTCATCAAGAACTACCCTAGCTAATCTGGCAACTGCAGTATCCTTTCGCAATAAATTTCACACTTTGAATGCGCATTTTGTGAAGAAGTATCTCTAGCTAAGAGTATTGATGGAGAACTCGTCTTAGAATGTATCAGTCTGCAGCCTCCTTTTCACTGGTCCCTCTGTTACTTCCCTATTTAATACTACTCAGTTCACAAAGTACCACCCACTTTCGTCTATCCATTTACTGACCCAGGGCTCTCATTCTGCATTCTTGCAGAATGTAGCTTGTGTAACTGCAGTTTCCCTTAAACACTGCAATATTAATATGAAGGCTCACTTCTTTAAATGAACAGTCTTCTGTAGGAAGAGAAGTACAAGGGAAGCTCTAGAAAGGATATTGCAGCGGAAGGATATTATACTCACAGCTACTGTCATTTGCTGGTTGCAGCAACATTTGCTCAGTCATCAAAGATCTTGAATTGCTTGAAGATGTTAAAAGTGTTCCATTATCAAAAGACTCTCAAGGCTGACATTAAACAGCATCTTTCCTCTCCGCATAGATACTTAAAGCTATACCCTGTTATTGATTTAGGCACTTGTCTCTTATTGCCATCAACAGGCATGTGTTAGAACTGTCTTAGTGTAGATTTATACTAGTAAAATGCATGCAGACAAAAATTATGATAAGGGAAAAAACCTGCAGTTTGGCTCATAGCTGTGCTTCAACCCTCCATTTGTATATACTCTTCCACATGTATGTATATTCTTCTTCAGTTAAAAACTAGGTTTGATCTGACCACTCTGCTTTTGAACATAATCCTGGGTTTGCAAGGATTCTCAGGAAGTCTTGCTTTCATTCCAGTACAGAATGAAACCACTTCCAAGTGTGCTACAAAATTGACAATTTTCTTACTCCATCAAAAGACAATTTTCATTTTCTTTCCATGTCAGAGTTTAGGCCTGGATTTACCCCTAACTACAGGTTCTTAACTGAGGTACCTAATCTGAGAATCTGGTGGCCCTAAGCAGCCTATGCAGTGGTGGAGGAGAATAAGCACCTAACCAAAGGCAGTTCAGACCACCTAAATCTGAAGTGTCCTTTCAGGGGATCCTGCTTCTCTCTGTTGGCGGTGACTACACACCTACTTGGGCACTTGAAGAAAATACACACTTCGGTAAAATTAATGCACGGTCTTAACTGTACCTTTTCACCATTTTTTTCTGTACAGCAAATTGATGAGATCTGGAGGGAAATGAGATGGATCACAGAAGCACTGCAGTATGCAAGATACAAGCAGCCAGCAGCTGGCCTACCCATAAAGAAGCTCATCGATCTTTCAGAACAGTCACAAAAGAAAATCAGTTCAACCTCTTCACATCTAGATTGTCTTCCTTCACCTCCCCCTTCACCTGAGGCTAGAATCCAGAGGAGAAAAGCTGTGAGTGGTAAGAGAATTTTTCTTTGTCCATAAAGCGAAATCTTTGAGCTCTCTTTTAATTGTAACAGTTCTTATATATCTTTTTATAAAAGGAGTAAATTTTTTCCCATACCTTCCAAGGTAATCTAAGAATCATTTTACCAATTATTTGCCACTCAATACGCTGAGATCCTTCTATAATCTTTACAATCATTTTTTGGTTTCAACTACTCAGAATAATCACTCATCGTCAGCCAACTTTGTCACCTCACTGTCCCATATCATTTAATGAACAGGTTGGAAGAGACAAGTGCTATCACTGACTTCTCCATGATGTCCAGAATTAGTAAAATCCATCCACAGTGAAAGCTGACTACTTCATTTGTTATCTACACCAACAATCTGCTATTAATATATGGAGGGAGAGTTCCCTTTATCTCAATTACAGCTTCATTTCTTCAGATCCTGTGGTAAAGAACCTTGTCAAAAGCTCTTCAGAAATCTAAGGATGCCTGTGTATTAATTGTGCACGTGTTCAGAGTTGTATTAGACTGGTGAGAAATTAATTACTAAGCAAAAGCTATTGATCCTTTCTCATAACTCATGTATCTATCTATTCTTCACCACAGTTTCCAGTAAGTTGTCCAGCATCTAAGTCAGATTTTTCCACAATCTCCGTTTGTCACCTTCTGTTTCTCTGATATTACAGCAATTTTATTTCCATGCTTTGACTGTTCCTCTGCTTTGCAGCAATTCTCTTATGCTCCTCTTGCTTTGTTTTGATAGAGCAAATCTTAGTGCCAATAGTCCAGTGTGATTTAACAGTCATTTTCACATACCTCAGTGTTCTCAGTGTTTTAGACAAGCGCTTTAAAACACAGAATTACACAAGTAAGTGCCCACCTCATTGACCATTATTGCTTCTCTGAACAGCTGGAAAATTAAACTGATGAAAGCAACGGATCACAGCAAATAAAGATGAAGCAAATTAAACAGTAACACCTAATTTACTAACAGAATAAGGACTTTAGAGAAAAATGTAAACCATCATTCTGCTGAGCTGTTTTTAAGCAACGAGTAGATGAAACAGTAGAAACAAAAGCAACAGATGCTGTGTCAAACAACTGTCACGACCATTTTGGTAATAATAATTTGTTTTTTCAAACTGGCAGTTTTATACAGTTAAGAAAAATGAATAAATCTACTCTGATTAGATTAGGTTAAAAGAAAAGAAGCCCAAAGATGATGGTGCTTTGATTTGCTCCATTACACAGTGGCATTTTTTCTCAGCATCTCTCCCTAAGCTAATTTTTTCCCTATATTACAGACCATGAATGCAGAATAATCCTTAGCTCTGGCACCATGTAACCTAGAGCATTATCTTGTCCTGCATGGGCTTGATTCATTATTGCTATGCTATGTGGTAATTTACACTAGGTCAAAGTGAACAGTCAGCGCTGCATAAAATCTGCATTTTTTTTCCTTGTATCTAATACAAACTACCCAGGGCAGTGTAGCATCAATCCATTCTATCACATATGCCACTATTTATTATGTTATTGATCCTTCTGTAGCCAAAAGACAGCAGTGATTTCAGTGCCAGTGTGAGTTTTGGGCAACAAATTCACTTTTGAATTAAGTGTGTCTGCTTTGTATTTGAACATACATAATGCACCTGATGGTTCATCTACCTCCATGTCTTGCCTCAAGCCTCTTACACACACATACAGTTACACCTTACTCACAGAGGTATAAATCTGGAGTAACTCATCTGCTATCTTTAATAGAAGCAGAACCTGGATTAGAGTTTCTCTCCCAAATCTCCACCTCTATGAAATTTGGTGAGAAGATAAAAGAAAACAGATCTTTTCAGAACTTAGTCCCAATTAAAATTCAAATTGTTCCCTATACTTAATATAATAAATGAATCCTTTTTGGTTTTCCTAATTCTACCACCACCTCTCTAACACATCTGTAAATCCACCCTGACTACTGTCTTTGCTGTCACCTAGGCCCATGGACAATTCCACAGAGGAAACACACATACATTTTCAGTACTGTAGATTTGATTCTAAATTAAGAAAAAAAATGCATAACTGACAATTAAGTGATTTCTCTCCCACGCTTGTCTTCTTAGTGTTAATCAGTTCTCTTTGCAGATTCCCAGCCCTGCTCAGATGAAGAAGGCTGCTCTGAAGTATTCCTTCCAACAGACAGTGACTATGACTCCAGTGACGCATTAAGCCCCAGAGAATTAGACCTGATTTACTCCTCCTCACATGACATATCCCAGCAGGCAGGCAGTGGCCTCGGTGGCAGTGCACCTGACGTTCTCCAAGTCCACGACATGAAGCCTTGCCTAACATTGAAAGAAGGCCTGACAGAGCGTAGTGCCTTTGATACTAATGCTGAATGTTGCACAGAGTATATGAGCAATCTAACAATGTCGGGGCTTACATCGAAAAGCATAGACAAGTCCTCTAGTTCCAAGCAGCCGCTGAGCTTTTTAGGGAAAAAAAAGCTAGGGAAACATCAACATTACAGCTACTTCAGCCGGCATCATCGTTGGCTGCGTGTACACAGCGAGACGCAGTCTGGCTCTCTGTCTGAAGGCGTGTATACTCAGCATCTCATGAGATCTTCAGATTTGTCTCAGGAACCTACCTCCAGTGAGCAGTTAAAGATTCCCATCGATGGGTCTCGGAGCACTTTCTTACCTCATGCATCCAGCCTTCCAGAAGATGGGAAAGGCAAGTATGAGGAATCAAGGCAGAATGTCCATAGGATACTTGTGGAGCCTTATAAAACAACATTTCTGGGTGAAGAGGGCAAGTCCTGGGCAACGAGCACACAATCTGTAGAACATAGGGACGTGCACAATGCTATGCAACAGATAATGGGTCCAGATGACCAGGCGGGCTCTGCTGTCTCAGAAGTCTTCAGCAGCACACTTTAACCCCAGACTTCTGCATTGCTTCCCATCACTCCACAATGAGATAGTGAGCATTATGCATCCAGGGCCATACTTTCAAAACTACTTGTAAAAATCCAGCTCCTGAAATGGCATCTTGTGCCACTCAAAAGAATCCTAATCTTTTGACTTCGTCACCAGGTTTCTGGTCTTACAGGGGTATCTGTCATCATGCAAGCATTATTATTGGCATCTGCAGTTTTGCAGGTAGAGTCATCACGGTCACCACATAACAGAACAATCTGTGGCTGCAAATCTAGTAATCAGGTTTTTGCAGTTCTCTTGATTTCCATGTATTCTGAGCATGCAAAATTTTAAGCATGAGTGGGTCTGCCTGCAAGTTAGCAGAAACTCTAACATCCTTGGTGTCCTCCTGTTAGGACTGTGTCCTAAACTTCTATTAACCTGTTTTCCACCATTTCCTATAAATTTTTCTACTTCTCAGCCTTCTTGAATGGATTTAGGTTGCATGTAACTAAAGTGCTAACTGGTCTAGCAACACGGTTAACCCAGAGTCTCTAACCACTTACAGAGAAATGAAAATTCTTTCAATGTCTAGAAAATGCAGTCAACACCATCTCTGAATGCTGTCAGAGCCTGATGTAACTATCACAATGGGTTTTTTTCAGGAGCTTGGATTTCAAGTTATGTAAGTATCGAGTTATTTTAAAAGCTTAGGAGGTGAACCTTTGAGGCCAAGAGCAGGCGGAATGAGGCCAAGTTCTGAAGGAATAATATGAAAGGTCTAAGTGAGACTGAAGCAAAGCTTGGTCTTTTCTTCTGCCCACCACACAAGAGTGCATTTCTTTATGATGGAGCCACTCCCAAACACCCATTAGAAAGAAATGTCCCTACTTTTGTTCCTGAATGTTCACTGTAAACTTCAGGGGCATTTGATCACCAGGTCTGAAATGGAGATATTCTGGCAATTCAGATTAGGGAAATTTGGGGCACAGTTTGAATCTAAGATTTTTTTATTTGGGCCACCAATAAATATTAATATCAGAAGGAGGGCGGGAGGTGTTTTAGCGTGCTGTCTTTGTCTAAAGGCAGATCACAGTGAGTCATGATTTTGTCCTTTGCAGCCAGAATAAGACTTACAGTACTTCAGAAGATGATCTCAAAAATGAAATCTATATTAATGAGAAGCATAACATTTGAGTCACTAAGAAATGAACTAATGTGGAGAGAAAACCCAGCTGTTGCACAAGCTTTAATTTTTCTTAAACAGTCTTGAAGTTTAATTTTATAGGCCACATTCCTGCTGGTTAAATTCCCTCACTCCATGTTTGCGCAGCCTTCTACCTTTCAATTTTTCAGCCTCCAGGTGGATACAGTCTAAGGCCTCCAATAAAGATATTTGAGTTAAATAGTTGAGTTTACAAGTCCTTGAGGTAAAGGTAAGGATTTGGGCCCATGATCTGTGGTCCTTATTAAAATAGCACTTCCATAACCCCAGTGCTATTAAAATCCCTGTGAACTCAATCCATAAATTCAAAAATAAATGTTATTCACTATTTTATGCTTGGTCAGTATGTGGAAGCCAAGAAAAGTCTTTGCAGTGATATAAGGGCAAAAATTTTCTATAAGGGATTTACATTTGTAACTTCTCTTTTGGGGAGAGGGAAGTTAACTTTTTGCACCAAAAATATTCATTCATTACCTGATCCAAAGCTCAATGAGGATGGAAAGATTTCCATTCACTTCCACAGGCTCTGAATGAGACCCATACTGAAAATTCCTGTGGGTGAGAAGATGCAGGGGGGAGCAGAAGTGTCAGTGCCAATTTGCAGCTAGAAGGACATACATTGTGTGTTTTATGCCACATGGAACTGCACAGGGAAAACCTGACTCACACACCATAGAACCAAACAGTGATGTTTTACTGTCACTGAAGGCAGTACAGCTTGTCACATTAGATTATGTTCATTAGCAGAAGGCTTTTTACCAGGGAGAGCCAAAACAACGTAATGCTCGTATTCAGAAGTCAAAATAATTTACATTGTTTTCTAGTATACAGCACCTAGCCCAGGCTCCCCTAATCTGTTTAGTCTCTAAGTAAAACTACCATAAACCTGTCTATTAAATAATAAAAATAACGATATGCTGAGGCCATATGTTTTTGCAGGAAGTGATGAGATACAAGAAGATGTGCCTAAATTAAACCCACCTTGCTTTGCTTTGGCTCTCCAGGAACAGTGAGGGCAAGAAGTAGCAAAATCTACAACAGAACAGGTACACACTGCTGGTTAGATAAGGATGTAAAAATCTCCGTTACCTACTCCTGCTGCTGGACTTTTCCAGAAGTAGTCATGTATCTAATAAAGAGATGGATTCTTTACTGGTAGAAAGGGCTTGACTTCTCGTAATCTTCTGTGCTAAAATGGAATTTGACTCCGGGAGTGCAAATGCCAGCCACAATCTACCCCATCTGATTTTTACAGGGAAATAGGGTTTGTGTGATGTCCAAAGGGCATACTTCCCTGATCCTATTACCTCTAGACTGAGGTTCTTCCACATACTTTAATAGTCAAAGTAGTAATTGATAGTTCTGACTTTAAATACTTCTGGTTATAAAGCACTGAGTTATCTTTTGGTAGAAATGTGTGTTCTTTGTTCAAAATTGCTATCCCTGCCTATTCAATGGGTGACTGAGTAAAGCAGCTCCTTAAAAGAATAGTAATGAACACACAGAGATAAATAAATAGTAGAAAGCAGTGCCTTTCAAGTACTGTCATAATACTAGTCATAATACTTCTGCGGTTCTCTTAGGAAGATCACTCAAACATTTCACAAGCAACTGCAGCAATTCAGAAGACTCCTGCAAAATACAGCACTGTTATCCCCACTCCATAAAGGCACGAGTGACTCTTCTGAGTAGAGCTTAGAGTAAAGGCTCGCAGTCAGGAATCAAATTAAAATTAGGAACTCAGACCTTTGCTTGAATTACTAGGAATCCTTTCTCCAGGTTGAGCTAGTGTCCCTCCAAGGATTCTTGTACAGAAATGGGAAACACTGTGGCTCAGAGCCCACAGCATACAACAACTTCATTAGCCAGCAGGCAGCTCATTCAAAGGAGTCTGTACCCACTTAGTATCAGCTGAAGCTCTGCTCTGAAATGAGTATTCCAGCTTTGCAAACTTCTGGGTATCTCTCTCTCTTACTCATATATCTTGCCACAGAACCTTTGTCCTGCATTTTCAGGGGAGTACATTTTCACCTGGGCTGAACCCAGACCTTCCTGTTTCTAGGCATGACTTGGGCTGGCTAGAAAAGAATATAGTGCTTTAATATTATGACTCCACAAAAAAATAAAAAAAAGGGGGGGGGGGACACAGGGACACGGACGGGACACCATAATTCTATGGTCTAAAACTTTCCTGTTTCTGCTGGTAGGAAGTGAGACATAGGTGAACTCCAAGGTTTACACTCAAAATTCCTTGCATCCGCAAGAAGGCAGTCTGCCCATGGACAGTTTGCCTCAAGAAACCTGTGGCTCAAGCATTTATTTCCCATCCTTGTATTAATTTTTTTCTTTGCCTTTAGATATTAATTAACAATTGGATTTTCTATAGAGTAAGAGCACACACAGAGGAATCTATGTAAATTAATATTTTTAAATATAGATATTAAAGGGGGAGGGGGAAGATGGAATATTTTACCCTGAACATTTTTGTTTAGAGTGTTTAGGAAAGAGATGGTGCATCTTTAAATTCTATATGGTATAAAGAAATGCATTAAGTTGCTGGTCAACTCTTTTAAGGTGTTTAAATGCGTGGCTCATGACTGTTATGTAAAACTTCAATACAGCCTTACAACAAGGGTATAGTGTATTTGAAAATATGGTATACAGCTTGGAAACTTACTCTGAGTTTCTCTGAGGTGTTGAACTTTGCCATCAGCAAAAATTATATTTAGTAAAGAGGCCTTGAATTTTCAGACAACAGAGATTTCATCAGGTTGGGTCTCTGATTTTTCCACTCCAGAAAAACATTAAATAGCTAGAATACTTTATTTGTAAGTATAATTTATCTTTTGATTCCATGAAGTAGAATTCATAAGGCTAAATCATGCCCAGAAGTGAGAAGCAGAGCTGTTGGCCCAGTATATTCTTTGCAAAAATGAAGGGCAACGTTCCCCAAGGTGAGCTGAGAGCTGTACCCTGGAAGCGTGCTTTGGCCAGTGGCTCGCCTCCTCTGTGCAGGCCCCAGCTACAGCCCTCTCTTCTGCCCAGTCAGCACTGGCAAAGTCACTAGGAGTCGTTTTGTGGATTTGACAGGGCTTTGGAGCAGGCCCCATGTATTGCTGCAAGCGGTGCAGACCCTACTAGCTCAGAGATCACCCCGCCTCTGTACTGCCATCTATGAGCTCCGACTCCGCAAACCGTCCCTCGGTCTGGGCTCTTGGGGTAAAACAAGAGCCACGCTAGAATGCCTTCCTCAGCCTTCTCGTACCACAGCATCTTGGGCAAGATTTAGCCTTTAAACCAGTCATCCTGTAACAGGGTAATGTGTCGCTAAGCTTGTCTGTCACTAAGCTACAGAAAACCTCCTATTTTGCCGGTCAAATAATACAAATAGATTTTTCATGTTTATTATTTTCATTTTTTTTCTTGGAAAAGCTATGTGAAATTGATCTAACATTGGAGAAAGTGATTGGATAGCACTAATCTACCTTATTACTGTGAACTGTAGTAATTTATTAAGCAGATTTTAAGCTAAACGCACAGACTTCTCGTGTTTTACTTTATACAAAGGTCAGTTTGGGCCCAATCCTGCTGTCCTGGGACCTCATTCCAGGTTCTTTTGCGCCAGTGTAAATCAAGAGTAGTTCCACTGAAGCTGAGTCAGGTATCACCTTGTATAAATCAGCATACCTCCGCTCGCTCCTAAGGCTGGCTCGGTACCAGCTGAGGATCTGGATTAGTAGAGTCATCCTGAAAACCACACATTTATGCTTGTGTGAAAAACGCTACGTGTAAGGAAGACAAAAGGGGGTTTATCTCATGGAATAGTCCTCTAGAGGTCATGGGGACCATTGTCAGAGCTGGGCTCAGAGAGTGAGCCCACCATGCTGCTGTGTTACCGGGGGGAAATACAGGCTGCGTAATATATTGCTACATTTTAGAACAGGGACCAAATTTCTCTCCCATATTATGCAAATGAATCCCCTACTGAATGCAATGGCAGTTCCAGTTATTTTGCTGATAAAAATGAAGACTGTTTAGGGTTATTGGGGACTTGGGGGAGGGGAAGAGGGATTGTTTGGGTTTTTCCCCTCAGAGAAAAAGTAATTTAAGTGAAATGTGCAAGGCAGTGTTTAATTGCTTCCTGCCTTGTTTGTACATAGCAATTTGGCTGTTTATTGGTTGTCTTTGTTCAGATTTTTATTGTAACTTGTTGCTATATATGCAACCAAGCGTATGTTAAAGTTTAAACTTTGGTACATAATAATGCACAATTTTATGTGCTTTAAAACTTTGTAAATATATAGATGAACAATGTATGCTGTGCTAACTGTGATCTTGGGACTTGACACAACAATATTTTCATGCATATGTACCTGCAAATGGTTTGAAAATAGCAAAATATATATTGAGGATGGCCATGAGCCAAGAGTAAACGAGTGCCGTATGACTCATGCTTCTTTAATAATTCCTGAAAGAGGCATGTATAGTACATAAAATAGACAATAAAAATAATTTTCAAGACTACAAATATTTTTTATAACTTCAGATATTAAATACTATTTTGGAAAAAAGATTGGTTGGTAAAAGAAATCTTAGATTTATTCAAGTGAACCATTGTCATAAAAATGTTCTTAACATAGATTTTTTTGTTTGATCTAATATCATAGAAACCTAGCTCTTTTAAGATTTGGAAGACTTGAAGTGCTCTTGCATTCTTACAACTCCTGTGATCTTCTAAAATTATGTCCTTCAGGTCTTCTCCCTCATTAACAAAAACATTCTAGTGTGTGCATTCCCAGAATCCGAAACACCATGTGTACCTGTGTATAATGACTTCACACTGTAATTTTTTGAAATATGTTCTATCTGACCATCATCAGGTACCCATGTACGTAAGCTTTCCGATCCACAGAAATCTGAATGTAGTTTGTGTCTTTCTCTGAATTCTTTTATTTTTATGGACAGTGACTTTTTTCTAAGGCCAGGCTTTCAAATACAGTCTCCAAATTTCTTTTTGGTCTACATAATCAGGAATCTAAATGAAATAGGCATGGCTTCCAGAGTTAGTGGGCAAAAATAACCTCCCATCAAAGTCAACAGAAATTGAAATGTAACTTATGTAAATGTGAATGCCTTAATACAGAAGTGATATCTGGGCAGTCAGATTTGAAGTGGCACCTTCTAACCTGTGTGTTACAACTGCAGAAGTTGCTGGCATGCAAGCATCTTTGCATCAAAGCAGTGAACAGCACGAACATCTCACAGGGTGACGGATTGAGCCCTCTTTCTCCAGGCCTGGGGGCTGTCGTGCAGGCTCTGCAGCTTTCAGCTGTGCATGTACAAAGCCAGGCAGAATGCACTGTGCATTTCTGGTGTGAATCCATGCTTTCAAGCCACGTTGTAAACGTGCTGTATTGTGGGTATGTATAATCTGCTTGTAGTCGAGAAACAGCCCAGATCATTCCCTACTGAGGGAATTACCTTATAAAAGTGAAATACGCTCTTCTGATGTGATTCCTCTGTTTTTCACATGTTCTTGTACACACAAAAGAAAAGCATGGGAACATTTCTAATGTAGTATAAAGTTGGGTTACTGTATTTGCGCAAGAGAAGTAAGAACAACTCCATTTTGAATGCTGAAGTGAAACTGGAAGGATTCTGCTTTGGGTCACTGTTTACCTTGTTTCAAAGAGGGGCAGGTTGCTATTTCATAATTTTAACTACCATACTGGCTGAGCCTCTCAACATTTCATGTGCTGTTCTCCCTTTTGTGCAGATAATGCCATCGTTGGAATAAGTGACATGCCCAAGGTCACACAGAGAGCTTGTGACAGAGCAGGGACACAATTTTCTGGTTAGCATCCTTACAACATCATCAGTTATCCATAGCTTGTGCACAAGTATATATGGTAATGTAAATGTTGACAAATGTCTGTATTTCAGCCATGCCATGCCAACTCATTGCAAGCTTCAGAATAACAGCATCTTACTGGAGTATCCATGGATATTTTCACACATGGAAAATATTTTAACCAAAACACAGCCAAAGTGGAGTTAAGCAGCAGAGCAAAATAACTCTTAAAATGCAAGATAAAACGTGACTGTCAGTCATTTCTGCTTCCTTGATTTTTAATTTCAGAACACTAAGATTGTTACCACATTTAGTAAGTTAGTGAAAGAAAAAAAAAGAAACCTAAATGCAAGTAATCAGTCATGTACAGTAACCTAAGAAATTAACTAGAAAACCCACCACAAAACAGAAGGATTTTTGTGTGCATGTACTTAAATTACTCTGGTGCATTTTTGCATGTACCATGCGTTTTTTAGGGCCTGGTTGTTCGTATGTTTTGCTTGCCCCGAGCTGAGATCTCTTCTTTGTACAAGAAGATAAGTAGGGGAACAGTGCAATTCTTATAGACCTTTATAACAAGTTTGCCATGGTTTCTTGAAGGACAGTGCTGTTTTATAATTGCCTCTGTGTTCTATGCTGTTTTACTGAAATGCTTTTAAACCAACTGGAAAGAAGTTAACAAACTCTTATAGGCATGTTTTTGACTCATTCTTCTGAAAGCAAAAGATAACCATTTCGCTATTCCATTCAAATGTATTAACTTATATAAACTGTCATCTCTCTGAGCAAACTACTAACTTATTTTTTAAGTCTGTCTTTAAATAAAAGCTTTGGGTTTGATTGGGGTTTTTTGTTTGTTTTGCAAACACACACCAAAACTTTATTAATAAGCTTTGCTGCTTTCTTCCCCAGACTGCTCATATGGGCTTTTTTTTTACTGAATCGATGTGATCTTTTCCAAATTAAAATTAAATTATTCTAAAATTTCAACTAAATTTCATTTTTCAGGTGGAAAAAAGCCATGCCAAAATGTTTTGTCCAGCACTGTTTGTAATCACTTTCTGAAAATCCTGAAGCAAAACATTTCAAGTGTGGATGCCTTCATTAAGTGGTGATAAATAAATCCGTAATAGATGACTGGGTTGAAACACGCTTTGGTAAAAAATGCCAACATCTGCCACTGTTGTTGATTTTAGTGGTGCTTGGGAGTGCTCCTCACTTCTGAAAATCAGGCGTTTTGTTTAAGCACTCAGTATTAGTCACACACGTATGAGAATGTGGCTCTGGTTCCCCTCAGCAGTGATCATTTCTGGACCACAAAAGATTTTGCCACCTATGTGGAGGTTCTTCACAACAACCTGCGTGGCCTTTGCCTTTTCCCATATCAGTTTTTTAAATGTTTGAGAAAGGAAAATGTTGTGCTTTTTTTTTTTTTTGCTTATCTTCTTTTTTCCTGAAATGGTCGCAGAAAGGAGCTAAATCAGAACTTGGGCTTGAACAGTTTTAACACCCGATTCTCATGGCTGCATGTGCTTTGAACCCAGCCCCAGCAGAACAAGGATTTTTTCAAGCTTTCTTCTGGGGCACACTTGCTCCGTCCCCCTTACGTGCCTTGTGGTTTTGTTCTGATCCCCTGCTCTCTCGTGGCTCCATCCTGATCCCTCTCTTCCTCGAGTCTGAGTCACAGGAGCAATAACCCTGCCTGCTTCGACCTACTCAGTGCCTCAGCTGTTAGGGTAAAGCCCACGCTCCCGAGGGACTCACGTTTGAGTACAACCCCAGAATTGTCAGGGCTCTGGCTGGCAGTGCTGCTGAGGGGACAGTCTAAGGCTCTATTTTAATCTTCTGGAGTCTGGCCAAACACTGGAACGGAGCTGCCAGCACGAGGGGGGCCCTCCTGCTCACTGTGCCTGACCTCCCATCAGGAGAGGTGCTGGTGTGTTCCTTCTCAAACTACTAGGGCTCTTTCATTGCGCCTGACCTCCCATCATGAGTGCTACCAGGGATCCAGCTTCGACTACTGGGGGCTTAACCCTGGCACAGATCCAGCACACGAGCCACACGCCGCTTGTCTCCAGATGTAAGATGCACCAAGTGTAAATTCACGCCCCACAGGCTCAGCTGGAGGGGGTGTTTCAGGTACTTTGTAAAAGCAGCCACTGAGCACCGCCGACTCCTCGCCCTGTCTTACAGAGGCAGGCATACCCCTGCACTGTTTTTAACTGCTTCTTATCTTTTTATTTGGGTAGGCGTGTGTAACCAGCATTGTGTTAATGGTCCTAGCCCGAATCCATACTCCTGCAGCTGACTCTGCAGCCTGACTACAGGTACACGCTCCTGTCTTAAGTGGTATCAGCTCTGCAGCCTGTCCCTCCCCGCAGACAGCAATTAGGTAAATAAAACCTGGCTGTGCCGCAGGCCTCGGGGAGGAAGCCTGGTAAACAACTGTGAAGCACAGAGCATGCCTTACCCTCTCTTAGATACCCAGACACGTGAATTTTACAAAAGACCATTGCCAAAGTTAGCAGTTCAGCTAAGTCATGCCAGTTTTTTGCTGCTCAGCCTTGCAGATGCCTCCCTCAATACGGGCAACAACCACAGCAGCCTCCTCCTGCCCCGTACTCCTGGTGCACTGAGCACCAGGACCCCAGCTGAAGCCCCATCCTGCCCACCAAGTGCTCTCCCCTGATGCCACCAAGCTCTGAGCTGGGATCTTCCTTATTAGCAGTCTCCTACCCTATTTTTTTTACATTTGCTGTGTATCATAACCACATCACTCTCTATGCCAACCTAACACGCCTTGCAACACTGTATTTTTCATTGGACAAGAAATATACCAGCCCAAGGATGTCCTTATTCATTAGTTTGCTACTAAACATCAGGTTGCCCATCAGGTCAGCTCTACAGAGTTATGCAGGTTTGCACCTCAGCAGCCCAAAGACTCCCATGCAGCTGTGGTGACAGAGCACGCGGCGGCGGGAAAAACCTTTGTCCTGCGGGGGGCCAAGCGGGACTCTGGGTACCAGCCAGGCACTAGCGCTGCCCCGCACCCTTCGCCTTGCTGCCCGAATGCCCACCGCCTGTGCCCGGTTTGGAGACAGGGACAGGGCCGGGACACGCTGCCTGTCAGCGGGGCGCTGGCACGGGCCGGGCGCTCCCCGGGCTGCCCCCGCACAGGGCCGCGCCGCGCTTCCCGCCGCGCCTCTCCTCACCGCCCGCCCGCCCAAAATGGCGCCCCCCCGGGGGCCGCGCGGCGCCCTCTCCTGGGCAGCCTGAGGTAATGGTGGCTGCCAAGCTTGGCTTGGGGTGCCCTGCGTTAAGTGCAAGGCTCTACTGTGCCCTGCGGGCTTTGCGAGTCGCGGGGAGGGGGGGAATTATCCAAGGACCCATAAACGAGTGGGATGAAAAAAACCCTCTGGTGTTTTCCACAGCCCCTGGGATGTTATGGCAGGTCCATGCTCCACACATGGTGCCCACGTTGCTAAACCTGAGCCTGCACGGACTGCTTCCTCTATGCCAACCGCAGATAGCCACTGCCACCACCTCTCAGGTATTGATCATTTTCGGGGCTCTGAGGTGACCGGAGGCCTGCTGAGGGCAACGGGGGCTGTGACACAAGCAGGATGGGTGGCCGTGCCTTTGGCTCACCCACACAGAGTCATGGCCGGTCCGAACTGCTCAAGCTGCAACCTGCAGCCATCACCACCAGCCTTAAGCTCATTATACAGGGATCTGCATCATGCCTTAGAAAAGCTGTAAGAGTTTTCAAATCAAAAGAGATTGAAAAGCACTGCTCCAAGTCACTAGGAAACACCCAATGTGAGAAAACATTAAGGCATGGGTACACATGGACGAGGCATTTCAACAACCAAGGGCAGCTTCTGTGTCATCCACACTGATGAGATGGTTTGCACATGCATTCTTGGCAAAGTTAAACTCATAAAGTTTACTCTGTTTGGTGATTGCATCACCACAGGTTTCTGAGTGACTCCAAACTCAAGATGCATATTTTAAATCTCCCCTGCTGTTGCTGATAATTTGTTCCATATTTACCATATTACTTAGTACTTGCAAATGGGGGGTTTCTTTAGAATGTAAATGTTAATTAAATTAGGTAGCCATAGCCACAGCAGGCCAAACTCATCTCTGACCCTTCATGCCATTGCAATCCATGATTTTAACATTCAGGATGAATTTAGCGATATTGACTTTCCCCCTACATCAATCCATTGTACTTGAAAAGAAATGGAGCCCTCTCTTCTGTGTAAGCTCAGATAGTAACTATTTCTCTGTTGAGCTTCATGCTGGCAGTGGGTCCTAAAGGCTTTCAAAGGATGAGGCCACTGAAACCATATTGCTTGTTGAATTATAAATAGGTGATGAACTTATTCAAAGGACTGCACTTATTCAAAGACCACAGTTCTTATATCTGCATCTGTCAAGGTAGAATTTGGGTAAGAATGTAGGTAAAATAAAAGGCTTAATGCAGCCAGCTTTTAAAACCACATTTACTCAGCTGGAGTTTTTATGGTAATATTTTTCCGTAAAGTAAATCAGCAAACTCCCACAATACAGGAAAAAAAGGGTGACTCAGAAGAAAATTATCTCATGCACAGGTCTCCTTACATTCTGTAGTGATTCCATCCAGTGTTCAGTATTGCATGCTTTAAATCCATTGAATTATATTTAAGGCAACATAGTTACCATTTATGAATAGAGTATCTTTTACGTGCTTGATGATAGCTTTCACTTTGAAGCAAGTGTGAAGTAAATGAGATCCATGCTGTTGGGCCCACTAATGTGCAAGCTGATGAGAGGTCCATTGTTTTTGTGACAGATAGCTTTATTATTTCACTTTCAACATGTTCTACATTATTTGCTAAATCAGTTCAAACAATGCTGAGAAAAAATATTTTTTATTTGGCAATTAATTTTAAAAGCAAACTGAAGATTCATTTCAGCATCCACTGAAGCCATGAAATCTGGAGAGAATGCAGCTGTACCTGCGTTCCATCAGCTACCTGATTACATTCCAAGTAGGCAATAACCTAGTTTTCAGCTTTCATGTTAAAAATCTCATTCGAAGTGACAAACTAATGTCTTTCACTGGTATTTTTCTTGCTAAATGTCTCCTCTGTGGTTTAAACAATTATTTTAACTTTAACTCTTTGCCAAATAACCAGATTTACTATATACAGATCCATATTATTTCATATTAATACAAGTAATAAAGTATTTCATCCCATTCTGGTAGTCAGACTTCAGAAAGGTTCAGAAGGATCAGCAGAGATTTGTAGGAATGATTCAGGGCTTGGAAAACATACCTTAGAGCAAGATACCTAGGCAACTCTTTCTGGTTCATTTAACCAAGAGGTGACTAAGAGAAGAGCTGTTAACTCCTGTTCAGTGTGTACATTCATGAGAAGGATGCTTCAGATTGTAAAGGTGTCCTAACTTTGAAAAGAAACTGCATTATGAGGTCCAGTGTCTGGGTACTGGAGCAGTTTTGAGTAGAAATAGGGAGTACAATTAACTTTGGGAGAAACTTACTGAACGCTGACTTGCCCTTTGCACTGAACTGCCTCTTTAAATTCACATTTCTTATTGGATGTGGAAAAAAAGTAATTATTTGACTCCCAATACCTTAAGCAAAGAAAAGCAAAAAATGTGACTTACGATGAACTCTAAAAGTATATTTAATACATGTGCCATAAGTTACATATACCACAGCATGTATTGCCATGAAGAATTTTAGCAGGAGCTGTGCCCTCAAAGTAGTTTGTATTTGGTCCTATGCATGCATTATTCATGCACAAACATAATTTTAGGAAAGTTGAGCAAATGAATAAAGGTGAAGTCATTAAAAGAAAAATCAATTCAGGTGTTCACACTTCAGTCCAACTTGTGTGCCCAAGGTCTGTTTTGGGTTTTTTTAAGGCTATGTGCAAAGTTATAAGAAAAACTGAAGAATGGATTGAACTTTGCCTCTGGAAAATGTCTCTTGTATTGGGGCATTCTTTAAATTAAAAAATATCTGGTTTTCATACTGGATGATACAAGGTAGCAATTCCCCTCTTTAATTTGAAATTTGTGGAAAAAGAACCAGTTGTCCCCATCCCCTTATAGGTTCACAACATACATTCAGTGTACATATTTTCAGCATAATTTAGCTAGTCCTGCTCGTGTAACAGTTAATGTCTCCCATGCTTTAATTCATACAGGAATTGTTTTGGTCCACATTGTTAACGAGTCTAAATAGCCTGCAAGTTAGCAGCCACTGAAATGAATCATAGTTTTAGACTCCACGTGATGCTTAGCAGTTTATTATTAGCTTCGTATTTTGTGGACTTTTATAACACACAGTCACTGCCCTTTTGTAGTAAAAATCAACAGCTGTGGAAAAAATGGTGCAGTTGAGCTGCACCTATTCCTCTATGGCCTTTCTGTCCTTGTCCTAATCCACTGAGCCATGCTGGAGAATGCAAAGAGCCCTGAGCAGTAGTGCACTAATACCTCTGTGGTGCTTAACCAGTTTGGGGAACGAGTCAGTAGTCTGATCAGTCGAGTTGTTGTCTGTCAGCAGTGAGTATTGCACAGATGGTGACCTTGCCATCTGTGCACTGCCCGCCCAGGTGTGGGAGCATCTCCTTCGGCTCTTGGTGCTGACTCTGTCCCAATCTATGGCCAGAGAACTTGTCATTTCACTGAGACCTCTGGAAAAGACATTGGAAAACTATCAACAGTGTGAGTGATCGTGACTTAAATCTTCCAGCCTGAGCAAATATACAGCTCTGGCTCTACCATGTACCCTCTAGGCTGGCAAGAAGGCGCGGGTTGAAAGTGCAAATTGGCGTACTTTGAAGATTGGTTTGGTGTGAATTGATGGGGGGCAGGCAAAAACACTTGTTGGAGCCCTGAGGCTACAGAATAAATAAATTGGGGCTTTGTGCATCCAGTTTTACTGGAAATTAAGTTGAGACAGAATTTCACTTTTTGAAAGAAGTGAAGGATGCTGAGAGTTGAATGGCCCCAGTAAGAGTGTTAGTTCTGGGAGATGAACACAGGTAAGTTCAGTCTTCCTGGATGCAATTTGGCAGGAGCGAAAGTTGGCAGAGCTAAGCCGACGGCGAGTGCTTTAAAAATCCCATCCTTGCCGTTTTACTTCTCTGGGTAATACGTTCCCTTGGGCTGTGTGACTGTACACAGCAACACACCTTTAAGTACTTCCGTGCTGGTTTTGAGTATTGGCTCGTGCTCTTCTTTAGTTGCCTGTAGGCAGGTTTATAAATTATCTGCTGGGGCTTATTTTGCTTATGTGATTTCTTGAAACATGCTTAAACTTAGAAGATACTTAGTCGGTATCTTTGTCTCTTTAAAGACATTCTGCTATAATATGTTGCTTTTACTATCAGCTTTTGTGTTTCACGGAAACTCATAAAAGCCTTTTGACCAGCAGATCTGAGGTAAATGTCTGTTTGCCATAAAGATCGCCCGCCTGCTTGCTAACCATGTACTGTTTGTCAAGGTGCCTCTTCTCCCCTGTTGCAAGTTCATCAACTGGCTTTGTTGGCAACAGTAAACAGTAAAGTAGCTAAATGTCTATTCAATGAGTGGCCTGCCAAGTTACCAATGCAAGCATATTTCTGTAAAGAAATATGCAGCTCAACTTGTGGTGGCCATTGAGAAGCTGAGCTGCAAAAACATCAACACCACAAGGACACAATATTTTTCTCCTGATTACAACACGCTCATTTATTTTGGAATTCTTATGCCAGCTGAGGACTACAGGGCAGTGACAGTAGAAGAGTTGTCCAGATGCCAAGGAAAAGAGAGAACTGTATATGTATGTCTGTCCTGAAATGGTAGAGGGTAGGCAGAAAGGCTGGTAATGATTTGAAAGAATACATTTCCATAAACATTTTCAAGGGAGTCCACAGATTGCTCCCACAACAGATACCTGAAATACTTTGAAAATAGGTACAACATGCAGATGATTGCTAAATTCTCAGGTCTGCTTGTTCACTTGAAGAGAATGAAGAGATCTGCAGATTCAGAAAAATTTTTCTTTTAAAATTAAGATAAATTATTTCCTTTCAACTTAGCTGGGAAAGCCATCACATAATAAGGTACTTGTGTGGGAGCAATCCCTATAGTATGTATTCCTAGGGCCTGAGAGATAGTGGGCTCTAACATCTGACTGGGTTAGTCAGGTAGCAATAAAAAAAAACAAATAACGATAATAAAAAATAAATAACTATAATAAAAAATAAATAACTATAATAAAAAAATACATAACTATAATAAAGACTTTGGTTTGGTTTATGTGGAAAAGTCAAATTGCTGTGTCTTTCTATAGTATATGTAGACAGGCTTTTTACCTGTTAATATGTGATCATTTCTGTGTGAACCTCTCCAGCACTCAGCATTATTTAAAACTTTCAGATTCACTGGCAGTTCACAGCATGGACTTTTTGAAAGAGACTGTGTTCATCAAAATGTGTGGAGGCTGTACAGAATTTTTTTTCTGGGTCTTACCACAGTATCTGAAGTTTTTTAAGCCTTCTTTTAAAAGCCTTTTTTTTTCTGTTTTATCTGAAAAAAAGAATAGAGCATAGGTGCTGAAGCACAGGTGTGCTGAAGCAAACCAGCAGACGGTACTGTTTCATTGTCTGTCTTCTGTCATACCATCTGTTGTCTCATGGTTTTAACTTACGCTATAAACTTTTGTGGGAGCAGGGATGCCTTTTTCTTGTGCGTTTGTACAATACCAAACATGATCGTCCATGCCCAAGCTTTTAGGTACTATGATAATTTAAATAATAGATCTTTGAAAGGATATCTTTTTTTATGTTCCTAGTATCATCAAGGGTGTGATGTCATTTTATGGCTGGAGAACTAAGACATAGATGGTCTACAGTCAAAATTATCAAGTATCCCCTAATTGTGGGTGTGCTTATTCAAGTCACCTAAGAGCTGATATTTCATATCAGGACCTTATATGTTCAAAGCACAGTTGGCTTGAATTGCAGCTGTTGTGAACGCACGCCCTGCTATGAATGGAGTCCCAACTGAGGCTGCAGAGCTTAAGCATTGTTGAAAATGAGACATATACATTAAGTGGCCACCTGTGAAAAGTTTTCAGTTGCTTATATGCTACTGCACTGGGATTATTTGGCAGAACACAGGGAGAGGGTTCATTTTTCTGTGATGATGTTCAGTTCCTGCAAGTATTGCCTTTATTTTTCTTGCAATCTTCTGCTTCCTTCACTACTTAGCATCTAATTACTGTAGCAAATCAGAGAGTCCTATTTCTGCAACAGTCTCCTTTCATTGCATATCCATTGTCAGGTGCACGATCAGCGAGCTCCAAAGATGAAAAAGGAAGTCCGCACACTGCCTGTAGAAAGAAATACATGGGGAACAAACGGCATTTGTTGAAGTAGTGAAAAGCTGCAGCATGAAGTGTGAGAATAATTCAGAGCTGTTTCTCAGACACTAATGGCATATGATAGAACATGGTTCATTATCAAAAATGTGTTTCCTCCACATGAAGGCCCTCCAGCTTCATTCCTTTATGTATCACGCTATTGACTGAAGGTGGTTGAAGGTCCTCTATCCACAGGACTGGTATTTGTGAAACAGTGACTATTCAGATAAAATAGTGAGAAGCCCTATAAAAGCAACAATTACGTTAAATTTAGAAAGCTGCTTCTAAACTAAGTTTTGTCTATGTAGTATTTCCTTGCTGCAAGAATCAGAGAAGTTGTGCAGAGAGCAACCGGTATTTCACACACCGCATAACTGTTCCCTGTAACTACAGTTCTTATTCTGTCGTGTTCACTGCTAGTGGATAAGGCTACAGCAGTGCTGTGGAGTTTTGTCATTGCCTTTCATGCAGCTGTGATTTGGATCTCCCTTTCTAATTGATGACTAACTTCCACTCTAGTGAAATCAGAAGATGCCATGAAAACCATGAGGCCCTGTGGCCTATCCCTGCCAACATGCTACTCTTACAGAAGATAGGAACCGGTCCTAAGCAGGGAGAGTGGAGGCCTCTTCTTGGTTTTGCTGGTTTGTGACCTTGGGCAAGCAAGTTCTGTAGTTTGTGGGCTTTTATCTTCTTACCTCTTATCTGCGTAGTCTATCCAGACAATCCAGAATTCAGACCCTGAACTGCCATTCAACCCATGCACAATGCCTACTGCAAAGGGATCCTGATTACACTGCACTAGCATTTACCTCATACTTTCAGCTGAAAAAGCAAAGCAAACAACTGACAGAAGATGCTGAACTCAACAGGGTAATCACTGAGCAAGCACTGAGTACACATAGCATGGTGCAGAAATCAGGTACCGGTTTGTATGAAATCTGTTGGATACTCTTTCCGAAGTCTCTGATAAATCTCTTTATGAAACCAGAACTGCCTTTGTATACAACTGTATTCATGTTCTTGATGTTTTGAAAATTTTCAAAGCAGCCTTTCAACAAGGAGCAATTATTTTCCTACATTCTTAGTCCATGATACAATAGTCTTACCTCCTTGTACAAAATGGCTTCTTTGCCCAGTGCCTAGCGAATGAAGTAGTTTGAGACAATCAAATCAAAGTCAAGTTTCATTATTAGCAGCACTTGGTGTGACACAGCAGGGTTTTAAAGCACTGTCTGGGATTTCAGAGCTCTGAGTTCAGTTTGCAGTTCTGTCAGATTCATGCAACTATCTTTGCTCAGGTGGTTCGTCAGGAATGAGCTGTGCAGCCCACCTGGAGAACAGTCAGGCTGGGAGTGAGATGGGGTCCTCTAACCAACCTAGCCCTGGTGTTCCCTTCCAGCTGTTGTGTACCCCAGCTCAACATTTGATTCTTCCCCCTGCGCACACTGTAGTTTTGCCACTGGTTTGAGCAAACATTCACCCTTGGGTCCAGACAGAAATGCAGTGCCAGGTATCTGGATGGAAGCTGTTCTCTGAGAGGTTTGTTCCTCTGAGAGATCAGCATTTGTTGGCGCTCAGCAGCAGCATCCCTTTTTGGGATACCTGTGTGGGAGCACATGCGCTCACATCTGCTGGTATGCTTTTTCAGCAGCTAAACAAACAGGGATCTAAGGGAATCAAGAGGCTCGACTGCTCTTTGTTGCTGTCTTTTGGAAGGCCCTGTTGCCCATTAACATCCATGTGAGCTTTTTCTGTCACTTCACAGGCTTCTTGAATGAAGCCCTTTCCAATGTCAGGATCTAAGCTGCAGGATCAGGCTCTTACCTTGAAAATCTGTGCATTAAGTGCCTTGTATCTTATCTATATAGCTGTTGAACTAATCAATAAACATTCTGCTGGTTACATTTATCCTCCCAAGCTGAGGGATCACGCACCACTGGCATTGAAAAGGCTGAATGATTTGCCCCAGTTCATGCTTTTGAATAAAATTGACAGCTATGAGATGGAAATGTTCAGCTCTTTTTTTTTTAATTTGCTGCAGGAAAGATTTATCAGACAGAGGTGAAGTCTTTGACCCAGTTTTGTCCTGCTGGGGTCTCTCTGAACGCCTTTCCAAGTTACAGAGGGAAAGAAGGAGTCCCAAGCACTGATATTTTCAGGTGTCTCTTACTCTCCCAGTCACAGCCGCGATACCCCAGCAAGCCAGTGGGGTTTTAGGATACCCCACGGCTCTGCATTGTGGCCTGAGTAGCGCTTTTGCAGGGCTGGTCAGAGACTGCTGCAGAACAGGATCGGGGGCATGTGCCCACCCAGCCAGGAGCTGGGGGAAGCCGGGCAGCTCGAGGTGCCACATTCACTCATAAGGAGCAGCCAGGGAGGAGAGGAGCCCTCAGGATGCTGCTGCCAGCTATAGCCTGAATGGCTCCGCAGGCTCCAGGGGCGGCTGACAGGACCCTTGCTGGGGGAAGCGTGGGGTGGGACGGGCGCTGGCAGTGCCCAGCGGCCCAGCCAGGAGGGCTACGTTCAGCCCAGCCGGGGGCTGTGCTCCATGCAGGGTGCCGGCGGTCCGCGGGCCTGGGGGCAGGGCGGCTGTCTATTTTTAGTGAGGGTTTTATAGAGTGGATCCCTGCGGTCTGGCTCCACACTGAAATATTGTCCTAGTCTCAATGACATAAACACAGGGCCAGCCTGTGATCCTGGCGCCAGCTTCAGCTTAGGGAATGTGAATGAAAGTACCAGTGGGGTCCAGGCAAGAAGGAGAAGAAAAAAATCCCGGCTGTAATTACAAATAAATCCCAAACCCTTTCGCTCTCATGGCTCACTTAGTACGGCAAATAGCCTCTGATTCTCTACAAATAAGTCCCAGCTTAGTTACTGACAGATCTACCAAGAGGCAGTTAATGGAATAATGACTAAGGGAAGCTTAGGGTAATTTACAAACGGTTCCCAGTGTTGGAGGGTGATTGCCCCCGCCTCGCCCCCCGCTCTGCTCCCTTCACGTCCTGCAGCAGTGAGCCACTGGGCAAGACCTAAGCCTCGGCACACAAGGGCCCTCTTAGGCTGGTGGGGGAAAGCTGCTTATTTATTTATTGAAGAGATCTAACACAGAATGATGACAGGCAGACTCCAATATCTGGAGCTGAACTGTCCCCCTGGAGAGAGTGATTTAGGTGAGCGTCTGCAGAGCAAGGTTATCCCTACCTTCTTTTTTGATGATAAAAGTGGGGAGGTCTTAAGTGAAAGTGGCATAAAAAGTCATCTCTACCATGAGACACTAAATGCAGCAGTGTTCCTTTTGCTTCTTTTTCTGTTGCAAAGGCATGTCTCTTCTTTGAATCCCTTGTCCAAGTCTGTTTCAATACCTAATATTTGAGTTGAAGTGCTCAGTATGCTTACAAAAGTTAACTTTCATGTTCAAAGTATGGAGAACTCTTGTGGAACTTCCACAGTGGTCAGGGCAATTCCCTTTTTTGTTTGGTTTTGATCTTTTTATAAATAAAAACAGAATAGTGTTCCAAACACACACTATCCTATCAAGAATGGGAGTCATGGAAAGACTGTTCCTACATGGAAAAAACTGCACATACATGCACAGACATGTGTAGAAAGAGAGAGAGAACAAATCCAAATAATAGTTAAAATATATGCCATTGTGTCTGGCATCTTATCAAACTGCTGATATGTTTATTATGAAAACAAGTACTTTAAAAGGTGCTGTGGTTCAGAAGGCATGCTGGACAGCAAGGATATTCAGCTGAAGTGTCATTATTTCAATCTTGCTTGAAAGAAAATTATCCTAAGACCAAGGCGTATGCGGGCAAGTCTAGCTGACTGTTAGTCCTGTGATGTGTTGTTTCTTCTTACTGTGCCATCTTAGACTTTCCAAGTATCTGTATTAAAAGGAAGTGGGTAATAGTCGCTTGTTAATATTTTTTAATGAAGAAAAAAACCCAATTCCTTACTCAGGCTTAACGAAGGAAGTTGACTGTACATAAGCAATGCTTTGCTGTGAGCAAAGTATTAATTTGTGACCCCTTCTTTCTTTGCTGTGGAGGTGTTTGCTGTGGGGCTCTTTGTCTCGTATTCCTACTATACCCTACTATATATACCCAGTGTCAATTCTCTTTTAGAGACAGTGGTGTTGTGGGATGTTGCACTATACCCAAGAATGGCTCTAAAAGCTTTTTACCTCTATCCTGTAATTGATGTGTTGTGTAAACTGCAATAAAGGAAGGATATTAAAAAGGGGGGGAGGGGGGGAAACAACATATTTAATGAGGATGAGTAAACACACCCAAGATGTAACTGTAGATATAAGAAAAATAAAAGCAGCTGGGGGGCTTCTGAGACATTGTTTGTCTTGAAAGTGATGAGAAGAGGCACCATCAAAAGACTTGTTTTACTACAGTCATGCTTCATTATGGGGAAGGAGAGTGTGGGGAAGGGGAGGGGTGGGGGTTCCCTACGTGACCAGGTTGCCAGAAGAGAGAACCTAACTCGTTTGCATGGCCTAATTAATCCCTGAACCCAGTCAAAGCCTGAGTCAGAGGGAGAGAGCAAATGTCAGATCTGTGTCTGGGAAGACTAGATTCATTATTTTACTCGCCTGGGTCCCTTTGCCTTCACAGGCAAAGACTTGAAACTTCCCAAGCCAAAGAAACACATCCCAGAGATTCATACTGAACATGAGCAGGTTTGGAATCAGTCTCCTTTGTGTCTGTTTCTGTATCAGAATTAATCCCATGCCCCCATCTGTGTGTCTGTTTCATCATTTGTGAGAGAAAGTGGAAATCATTCCATTTGCCGCTAAAGGTACAAGTTTCTTTGAAAAGTATCCTATTGAACATAGAGCTTTTCACAGCCAACCCAGTCACTGTGAGTTAGTATTTCATGACATTTTGTAGCGGCTGCAAAGATAATGTTATGCACACAACTCTGGCTGATCATTGTGATCTACTTCTTTTTGAAGAGATCAGATTCCCTAAAGGGATAAAGCATAAGAAGCAGAAAAGAAGTGATAAATACAAAATGCTGGGGAAAGACATGCAGTTTAATCTTTTTCTAGTTATTAAAACACCTTCATCCTTGCAGATTTTCTAGCAAAAGCAAATTTAAGGAATGTCTACTAAAGCATCAGTTCCCAATTTGTGGGACGTTCCTCTGTTGCATTTATTCTTGAGGCAAAACTATAGTCAGGAGTTGGTTTATATATGGGGCTAAATTCTGCTCTTTTATGATCCTGTAGCCAAAATACTTCTTGTGACCACAAAGTGCAGCCATTCCAGATTTGGTCCAGGGTTTCTGAGTTAGATATGTTTGTGATCCAGCTCCCCCTGGCTCTCTGGTCAGGATTAGACCCTGCCTTTGGGTTTTGTGCTTCCACAAAACCCATGAGTCCCTTGGAACATTCTGCCCCAGCATCTGAGGCAACATTTACTGAGTGCAGGGGACCTGGGGGCTCAGGATTTAGTTGACAGAAGTACTTTTAAAGTAAGTTTAATTTTCCTTCATTCATAACCAACAGGCTAAACATGATGTAATCGGATTTATTTTTTCCTCTTCACCCCCACTGGAGCCAGGAAAATGAAGTAGTTGAGAGAAAAGGGGTTGTCATTTTCAGTCAAGCAGCCATTCATCACATAGCATTAGACAATTAGCAATAAAACATTTGAAGGGGTCCATTGGCGCTAAAAGGGCGAGGAGGTCTTTTTAAATATCAGAGGTGGGAAATGTTATGTATCAGGGTTATTCAGTAGCTGGCATCAATGAATCACTCACATGCACACAGGGCTTGATTGGGGGCTTGCTGTATTTTTTGCTTCATTGAATCTCTGTCACTCAGTTGTCTTTAGTGTTTTATAAAAAAAGGAATAATAAAAACTTGGTTTATCTCAATAGGTGTTTATCTTAATAAGCAGGCTGGCAAAAAAAGGATAAATACATTCCTACTTGTCATGTGTGTATATATGTGATATATGCTGCTACAGGGAGTTTGTTTAGATAAACAACGTTGACTGTGTGGAAATTCAAATCCCCGTCAGGAGCCATTGCTTGTAAATACAAGTGTCATTTTTTAACATAAAAAATGCCTTGGTTCCTGTTTCATCTTTGCCAATTCTCCCACTGGCCTCTCTCTCCATAATGAATTGGTCTGCAAACTGTGAGACGCTCAACTGGCTCTGGTCTCCTGTCTTAACTGGAGATGTTAGTTAGTAGTTGGCACAAAAAGTAGGATGGTTAGGCGGGGTAGGGGAGGGGGAGGATTGAGAAGAACTTTGGGTTTCCTCTGTTGCAAATCTTTTCGTGAATAAATAAATAAATAAATAGATAAATAAAACTTCAATTCCTCCAAGTGGGGTTGCAGCCAAGAAAACTCTGTTCTGAGAGATTCAGATTTATGGCAGAAGACACTGCTGAGAGAAAAAGCAAGAAACAGAGACAGTGGAGTTCCACCTCCCATGATATATAGAGCCAAGGGGAGGTATAAATACCCGTCACTTCCCGGACCCTCTTTTAAAAAAAAAGACAAACACCCAGGATCCTGTCTCTGGCTGGCTTGCAGCAAGGCGCCCTCATAAAAGCTAAGATAAACAGTTTATCAGCAGATGAATGCACAAGCTCTGTTCTGAAGACAAAAGTCTATACCTTACGAAAAATGCAGGAGCAAGAGGAAAGTAGGCTGAGAATCAAGGAGGCACAGTGTTTTAGGAGCGAGATTGACATGAAATGAGGAAAATAGAGTGATTTTTAAGGATCTTGCAAGATTTTATTCTCTTCCTTTACAGCCTTCTTTTTTTTTTTTTTTTAAGGTAATGGATACATCACTTTATGTACAGCTGTACGTAAAGACTAAGAAATAACTTACTTGTTTTATTTGGGGGGTCTCTTTTTTTTTCTTTTGCTTTTTCATTGCTTTAATGCATCAGTCATTTTAGGATTTACTCCGCTATAAAACATTAATCCCAGAGCTTAGTTTCAAAATACATTATTTATACAGCATTTATCACTGCAGATACAGGTTCTTGGCCAAATGTATCCTTCCCTGTCTCCATTCTGTTGGGATTTCAAGGTTTGCCTTCCAAAGTCTGTGATTCATAACTTCTCTTTCAGAGCAGCTGATCACCTGCTGACATCGTGTAGTCCGTTAACACAATCCTGTGAATCAGGAGAGGGGCAGGGAAATGGATGAGGTACACTGAGACACAGCACCACATTTCAAAGGTCCAGCAAGATCTCCCTGAATCTTTCCAGCCTAAAGAATATAGCTTGAAAGCAGTAGAACAGGGATTTTCTACCTGTGGTGCATGGATTCCTGGGTGAAGTCGTACATGACCTTTGATAGCTAATAACGTAGATTGGGTGGATTGTCAGGTGACATACGTGAACTATGTAAAATGTCTGAAAGCTGTGCATCTCCTTTAGAATTTCTTTAGGGATTCACAGTTTTTAAAAGGGTAGAAAATTAATCTATTTGTTCCTTACAAAATTTATAGGGGTGTGACCAAGGAAGAGGGAGCTGGTCTATGACTAAAATGTAAGTGATTTTTATTCAGTTGTCTGCTCTATCAATCACAGGTTTCCTCTGTAATTTTAGTAAAACACTGGACTCTTCCCTCTGCATTGATATAGATTTACTGGTAGCATCTAATCAAACTCTCCAATATCTCCATGAAAGAAGCAAGGATTAGCATTCCTGCTTTGCAAATAAGGAAAGCATGAAGCAATGAAATTTATTGCCCAAAGCCATATGAGAAATTTGCATGAGAGCTGGACAGAGGACTCATTTGGTTTTGTTGTTGGTTTTCGTTTCTTTAACAAATAATCACTGTTTCATGCCAATAGATTTTTAAAAATCAAAAGTGAAAGGCAATGAGATCATGAATGAGATCATGATTTTAATAATCTCTAAGTGTAAGGGAAACAAGAATAGTTGTAAGGAAGCCTCCACTCCTAAGGAAGGCACGACTCTTCTGAGCACACCCGGCATAGTTCTCTCTCATCCCAGTTTTGTGGAGGTTTATTGTTTTCTGTGAGATTCCCTCCATGTTTTGGAGTGGTGCGTGCATCGAGCTTGAGACCATTGCTCATAGACCAGGCTGACTGGACACCACAGGCTGAATTCAGAGGGATGTCCCTGAGCACTGCGTTGGGTGAAGTAGGTCAGGCCATTTTCTGTTAGTAATTTAATGGGAAACAAATCTGTTCTGAATTCTTTCTGTGCATCCTTGCTGTTGTGGACTGAAATCAGATCCTTACATAATGTGTTTTCAGAGCTGTGCCTCCAGAGTCATACACAGAGCAGTGCAGGCTGTGTGCCTCTTCTCTCCTCATCAGAGATGTGACCCTGCAGAAGTGGCATCCAAATCTCTTTTCCCTCTGACCCGGAGGCTTCTGGCAGAGCTGTTACTGGCAGCTCTTCCCCAGTCCTGCTATCAGCCATTCCACCAAGAAATTCTTGGGCCACAAGTGACTTCTGTCACTTCTGCATCCCTTGAGCTTTCACGGCCTTGCCAGGAGCCCAGTGCACCCCAGGCAGACGCCTGGGCTTAAGGAATTACTGAGCCCCAGCCTGCTCCACTCCAAACAAATCTGTACCTTAAAGGGGCATTCCATCTGAACCAGCCTCATTCCAGAAAACATTTCCTCTTACTGGTAACAACAGTTCAGGAGAGAAAGGTCTTTGAGTGCTTCCTTAGGATAAGGGTTTGGAAGGTAGAATCTTAAACACACACCTGGCGTGAAATAAACAGGGCCACAGGCCTTATTAGGCTTTATTTTTAGACTCAGAGACTGGTAGTTAAAGAATTGTTTTGAAATACCAGCTGAGTAAAACTGAATTTATTATTAAAGAAGAAATACAAGACATTAGGTGTTACTTCTGAATTTTTGCTTTCTGTTCCAAACACTATTATTTCAGCCTAGTATTGTTATTTGTGCCTTTGTGTTTAAACAAAGTGGTTTAAAATCAAATTCAAAACTATTTGCAGTGACTTACAGGTGACTTATTGGCTGGAGGTAGAAAGATAGTGAGGAAAAAGAGAGAAAGAGACAGGCACCCCAAGAAAAAACATTAACGCCTTGTTAGGATTCATCAGCCACCCTCACAACTGCTCTCTCCTGCAACCAGTCACATCAATCCTGACTGGCAGCTGTGGATCAGCCGATGAGCTTTGAGTGCAGGCTTATGCTCCTGTGTGTCAAGAAACATTCTGTCCTTCAGAGCAGGCAAAAAAATTGGGGGGGGGGGGGGGGGAAGTAAAGGAAGGATGAACAGACCCACCCCAGCTCAGCTCAGCTCAGCAGAAGAGGAGCAGCTTCTGCAGGCCGAATCCCAGGAGGCAGGAGTGGAACCATGGCATGAACAGGCCAAGACCTTGGTGAGAACCTGGGCCAGAAGCAGCTTGTGTCTGAGCTCACTCGCTGGCTCTGTGCAGACCTTAGCACCTCCATGTCCTGCTCCCGTTCAGTTCAGCGTCAATCATATCCAGTTAAGTCCTAAATTTAGCAGAATGTCTGTCTTCAGTTCCTGATTAAGTTTCTACTCTTGAATTTTGAGAAATTTTATTTTGAAAGATAAGAGGGGTGGCTTCTCACTTATTTCCAGGGACAACTTGTATGCCAGGTTTCAGCAATGAAAGTTTATGAGGTTCTAGATGAAGGTAGAGACCTAAACTTCCAGGTGAAAAAATAATAAAACTGCAGCAGATCCTTGACTGACATCGTAGTAGCAAGTGTCACTGTGAGGCTCCTTTTACAGTGTAGATCTAGGGTCAGTTTTCCATCTTTTTCATGTCAATTATTTCAGTTATATATAAAATATAAAATGCCCTACATACTCAGGAACAAAGCAAAATAAGAGTTCTTTTAAATTTAACTTACAGAGTGAAAATAGCTGAAAAAATATACTTAATTTTTACAAAAAATGCTCAGCTTGGGTAATACGATCTATAGATTGCTTTCATAATGAACCTAAATTTGAAGGTTAACATTTAAACAAATGCATAAATAATGTAGGTGAAATAGCTAAGCTTCAGTCCCATTAAACTTAGGCTCCTAAGTGCCTAAATAGCCTGCAGGAATGGGACTCAAGCACTTCAGGAAATTTTACTCAAACTTTAATAGACTGTTCACCTCCCCTCGGAGCATGCTGCCTGCCGTGCCCGGCGAGTGCTCTCGGTGAGACAGCAATTTTGCAATGGAAGTAGCATTTAGCATCAATTTTTTAAATTGTTTTGCATATTTGCTGCTGAGGTAGACTTTGCGTCTTTTCTGTAAGGATCGGGAGCGTAACTGGAAATTGTGTTTCTGATGGAGAAGTCCTAGAGAACTCCCTGGAAAAGCGCTGAGCGGGAGCGCTCGGAGAACCGCAGCGGATGCCGCGGGCCGGCACGGTCCGCAGCGGGAGCGGAGCCACCGGGCTCCTCTCGGGGGCTCCCGGGCTCCCGCACGGGGGGTCTCGTCCGGCAGTGGGCCGAGAACCTCCTCCTCCCGCAGAGATTCGCACTGCGCTGCTTCTGCCCGCATTCACCAGCGCGGCACGGGAACCTCATTCCCGGGGCTTCTCTCCCATCCCCTAAGACCTGCGCGGACGCGCTGCCTTTCCGCCACCTCTTGCTCTCCCCGTGCCCAGCGCCCGCCCGCGGGCACCCGTCGGCCCCGGCCCGGCCCGGCCCGCGGCGCGGCGCCGCCAGCAGAGGGCTCGCTCCGCCCGGGAAGGCGGCCGGCGGCTGCGGCGCCGGGGCCGCGGCTGGGCGCGGGCAGGAGGTGTCTGCGGCGGCCCCGCGGGCGGGCGGGCGGTGCGTGACGGGCCCATGTGCGGCGCCGGGCAAGCAGCCCCCAGCGGCCGGGGAGCGCCGGCCGCGGCAGGAGGGCGCGGGCAGCGAGGGGGGACTCGGCGCGGAAGGCTGCGCTCCGCGGGGCGCGTTGCCGCCCTCCGGGGGCGGCCGGGCCGCGCTCCTGCGCGGGGCGAGCGGGAGAGGCCGCGCTCCGCCGCCGCGCGGGCTGCACCCATGGGGTGACCGGCGCCGCGCAGCGCGGCGGCGGGGCCGGGTGAGGAGCCGGCGCCGGCGGCCAGAGCAGCGTTCCCCGTGCGGCGGGGCCGGTGGAGCGGGCCGGCCGGCGGCGGCCCCGGCGAGAGCAGCATCTCCCGGGGCGCGGCGGGCTCGCGTGAGCGGCGGCGTGCGGAAGGCCGGGGAGGCAGCGGCGGCTCCCGCCTCAGCCTTCCCCACCAGAGGGTGTCTGCCGGGTGGGAAGGGGGAAGCCGCGCTCTCCGGGACTTTTGTGGGAGTGGGGGTTGTGTTGTGTGTGTGGGTTTTTTTTTTTTTTTAAGGGGGGTGGGGTGGGTTAGAAGAGAGTCTGTGGTTTCCATGGAGATGAAGCTGAAAGTGCAGGAAATTTAAAGGCTTTGGGTCCTTGCAAAGCAGACAAACTGGTGCCAACGTGCGTGGCTGCTGTTGCTGCTGAGGAGGCTGCTTTGCAAACGGCGGAGAGGAGCGGGAAGAAGAATCGGCAGCAACTTCCATACGCACGGGCAGACAACGAGGAGCAGCAGCAGCAGCGAGCAGAATTTGCAACAAAAAGAGGCATCTCCCTTTCCCGGGGAGGGTGAAAAGAAGCAGCAGCGGCAGCAGAATTTTGGAGCGGCTCACCAGGAGAAATTTTATAGAGAAGCCTGCAAGAGAGAGTGTTTGCAGGGGGCTTGTTCTCCGGGCTTATTAGGGGGCTGTCTTTGCTGGTGGTGCGGGGAGTGGAGGTGATCCCCCTTAAAGACAAGCTATTTTGGATATCCCCGTACAAGTTTTCTGATGTATTTGCTTGCACCTTCTTCCCCTGCTGTTTGGTGAACCCAGCCCCCCTCTTCCCCCCCCCACCGGTCTCCCAAGGATGGATCATTCCCAGTGCCTTGTGACTATATACGCCTTGGTGGTTCTGCTGGGTCTCCGGCTAGAGCAAGGCGCCTGCCAGCACTATCTGCACATCCGACCGGCTCCCAGCGACAACTTGCCCTTGGTGGATCTAATCGAGCACCCGGACCCTATCTTTGACCCCAAGGAGAAGGATCTTAACGAGACCTTGCTAAGGAACCTCATGGGCGGACACTTCGACCCTAACTTTATGGCTATTTCCTTGCCCGAGGACCGGCTTGGAGTGGACGATCTAGCTGAGCTGGACTTGCTGCTCAGGCAGAGACCCTCGGGAGCGATGCCCAGCGAAATCAAAGGGCTGGAGTTTTACGACGGGCTGCAGCCGGGCAAGAAGCACAGGCTAAGCAAGAAGCTGCGCAGGAAGCTGCAGATGTGGCTCTGGTCCCAGACCTTCTGCCCGGTCCTATACACGTGGAACGATCTCGGCAGCCGCTTTTGGCCCCGGTATGTCAAAGTGGGCAGCTGCTACAGTAAAAGGTCTTGTTCAGTCCCAGAAGGCATGGTTTGCAAACCTGCCAAGTCCGTGCATTTAACGATCCTGAGGTGGAGGTGCCAGCGCCGGGGAGGGCAGAGGTGCACATGGATACCCATCCAGTACCCCATCATTTCGGAGTGCAAGTGCTCCTGCTAGGGCTTGCACTCACCTTTTCTCACCCCTTCTCCAGCGGACTCACGTGGACCTTTGCTGCAACAAAAATAAAAGACATTTGCTTTCTGGTTAACGTTGTAATGCACTGTAACGTGTAGGAGAATGTATATTGTGTGTATATATGGCACCGTTTTAATATACTATTAAAAGGTCAGTATTATACGTGAAATAATCAGCGTCTACTGTATTTTTAAGACTATTACCCTGATCGTTGCTAATTATCTTTTTCTTTTTTTTTTTTTTTGGTATTTATATTCCAGAGAGAAGTCTCTTCGCTTTGGCGAAGTAGGTTTTTTGTTGGTTTTTTGTTGTTTTTTTTTTAATAAAAGGATTAAAAAATACAAACCAAACTTTTTGATAAGAAAATGTTTTAAAGCTATTTTCCATTATTCGGAAAGCGTGTGTGGGTTGTTTTGGGTTTTTTTCTTTTTCCTTACGGACTTTAGATTTAAAATAAAAAAGAATAAACGCCTAGAGCACAATGTTATTGTAAATAGAGAGAACAGTTTGAATGACTTAATCCTATGTAAATGAAGAGTATCTGCTATTTATTCTTTATATCCTTGTAGTAAAAGTGCAGTGCAGAATTAAAGTCAACCACTAAAACACGAGCCGTTTGGATGCTGTTTGCTTTTTGGTTTGGCCACCTTCGGGGGGGCGGGGGTGGGTTTGCTTCTCTCCCCTCCTCGTTCCCCACGCTCAGCGGGACGTTTCGTGGCGGCGGGGGGAGGTGGGAACCTGCTCACGACTCTGTTAGAAGGGAATCTTTGGCACCTTCGCGACAGGAGCGCCCCGGGGACCCGGCCCCGCGTGTGGGGCAGGCGGGGAGCGGCCGGGGGGGTCCCCCGGGGGGGTCCCCGCCGGCCCCGGCTGCGCTGCGCCCTGTGGAGCCGCTCAGCCGCTGCCGCGCAGGGAGGGCGCACTCGGTGGCAGCTGGTTTGGGATTTTTTTTTTTTTTTTTTTTTTTTTTTAAGCGCTTGACATTTCATTTACAAGGGGACACGTGTCTTTCACACCTACCATTGTGGTGGGACACTGCTGAAACTTGACCCTTGGGCTTTGGGGGTTTTCAGCGCAGACACGTTATTAGCCTGATCCTGTGACAGCCTCGCACACCCTCCCCGCCCGGCCACAGTCGCCCCTCGCAGCCCGGTTAACCCCCCCCCCCGCCGCCGCTCTGCAGCCCGGCCGGCCCGGGGACGCCGCTGCCTCGGCGGTGCCCGCAGCCTCCTTCCCCCCCGGCCGGCTCCCCCCCGGCCCCGGCCCCCCCCCCCCGGCCCGGGGCAGCCGGCGGGCTCGGGGCTCTGCTCCGGGCAGCGCGGCTCCGGCGCTGGGGAAGGTCCCGCCGCGCTGTCAGGACCCGCCGCAGCTCACGAAGGAAGGGACTTACGTGCGGGGAGACCCGACGGTTGGTATCTCATAGATACCAACTGCAAAAACAAACTCTCCACGTGTTCTTCAAAGGCGTCCTGACAGTGCAGAAAGCCTTTTCCTTATTTATCTTGGAATCAAGAAAACTTTTTTTTTTTTTCTCCCAAACTCCGAGGGAATCTATGCTAATTATTTTAAACCCGTGGGTCTCCCATTGACACAACCCAGATTGACACAACCCCTGCTTTCTCTAACGTTTAGTTCGCGTACGCCCGAATGCATATTCATTCCCTCTCTCACTCATTCGGGGCGTTTTACCACCCGTCTCTTTGCTTCTAATTTCAATAGTTTGGGGAGGGGGAAAAAAAAAATCAGATCTTGGGACATTTAGGGTATTCATTAACCTAGTGAAGAGGAACAGAGGCATTATTACTCACATAGACGGCACCCTGCCCCCATGTCTATCTAAGGGTTCATTGTAAAAGGATTAAAAGTTAAAGACCTTCATCTTATGATTCTTTCATTTAATCTTCGTGGCGCCTGAAAGACATGCTGGATGGATGATCACATTTAAAATATTCCTAATGTCGGCTACCTTAGGACTCCAGGCAGGGCAAACAAACGTAATTTATTTCTAGAAGAAAGGGGATATTGAGATGTTTAAGTTTATGAACCACCATTACCATGTATATTTGTTAGGTTCTGACAAATACCCAAATAACATTAAAATCAGCCATTCATCACATATGAATTTATGCAAAACCTTCTATGCCTGGGGCCAATATTTTTTTAGACAGAGTTTCACTTGCAAAAAAAAAAAAAAAAAGTTTATTTAAAAAAAAAAGCCAAAAGCAAGAGTTTTTCATGACTGGTAAACATGAGAATTATGTGAACAGAAACTATTTCATGCTGGGATGGCAGCCAGGGACTCGGGAATGTCAACAAAAGTTCTCCGAAGGTTGAAAATGTCACTGGATTACAATACAAGGTCCTTTGCCCCATTAGCAAACTTTACTAAAGTAATATTCCCACTACTTAGCAAGGGGACTCACCCAGTGATTTATCTGTCTGTGATCCCAGCAATGGGGCAAGCAGAGACTTCATCTGGAAACCACCTCTGACTGTTTGCTTAAAGATTTTAAATTTTTATGTGTGCAGAGACGTGTGTATTTGTGGGTGTTCTGTGAGTGTAAAATAAGTGTGTTGTTAATATAGTCTAAATATCTGTCACCATATCTGTCTTATTTTTAATCTGATAGTCACTGTAATCAGTAAGACATATGTACATACATGCTTTCTCAACTAATAATGGCCTGTTACTAATAAATCTACAAGAATATTTTGGGTTAAGAAAATCAAGTTTCACCATACACAAGGCCCATGATTTTTTTTTATTTTTTTTTTTTTAATAAATAGCTAAATTTTGTCAGCTGGTAGAGCAAAAATAAACTAGTAGTTTTCACTGTTGTTTCTGGTCAGGTTCACTTTCTGGTCCTCCTGCCCTAGTGTTGAAATGTTTGGCTTGTAGTGGAAGTGTTTCAAGCCAAACAAATAAAATATCTTTCTGATGAATGTTTCTATGCAAATCTTTTTAATATTAGATTTTGTAATATGTTTTTAAAGCAAAATTGAATTATGGCTCTTTTAAATTGAAATCAATTCATAACACAGCCAATTTTTGTTTGCTGATCTTTATAGTGGCATCATAAGACCTCACAGAGACCACTGTGGGGAAGAAATAAGAAGGGAAAGGTTGAAAGTTTGCTTTTAGTTACTCTTCATTTACTTCTTTTGCAATTTTACTGTCTTAAAGTGTAATATCAGAAATTTAAATTCATTTCTACCACCGCCATAGACTGTGTAACCTCAGTTGAGTCCTTTAACCTATGTGCTGCAGTTCCTTATGAGGAGTACAGGACTTCGTCTTTGTGTAGTTAGTCTTTATCCAGAATAATTTTTTCTCTCACACCGTGTGTTTATTCAAAATCTAGTAAAGTTAAGGCCCAGTGTTCAAGGGGAGGTTCCTTGACGGTATTGGATTTAGTGCCCAAGCCATTATTTTTGCCAGTGCAGAACAGTATCTTACATAGCGTTCTCAAATGCTTTATACTTCTGATCATCAGGAAAAGCATGTGACTTTTAATGAAAGGTGTGATGTTGTAGGCTACTTTGAAAGTGCTAAGAGTAACACAGCTGATAAAAGGATAAAAAAAATAGACCAGAGTAAGTTGTGCAGATGTCTGTAGTAAGCTCATTCAGAATTAGTCCAGACAGTGTGAAGAAAAAGAACCAACTAGGAAAAAGTTGTTACGCATACCATTAAAGTGTTGTGTCCTCACACGCGTACTTAACATATGATTTGTTTTATCCTTTTCAAAATACCACCACAAAGATAAATTCTTGAGATTGCATGTGTGCATGATGGAGTCATCACAACGATAACCACAGCTAGAAATTAGAGCAGTAGTGTTTGTATAAATACTGGACAAGTTTTTCCTCTTCAATAGTTTTAATAGAGAAATAATCTTAGTTTAGTAACGTCAACAGCTGTTAAAAAAATTCCTAGCAGTTCACCTTACTTGGGTTGTGTTATATAAATGTAATCTGCACCATGTTGGCTGGATCTTGGATCCATTAAAAAGAAGATATTCCAGCTCGGAGATTTGCCAGGAATCTTCACTGAAAGTTGAAATAAATATAATGATGTCATCATATAATATAACATCATAGCTTTCAAGGTAAGCCAAACCAAAGGTATGTTGGCAGGGGAATGCTGCCACCTGGTAGATCCATGCTAGGAATAGATACGATACTCTCATCCAGCGGGGAGGAGAATAGCCACACTCTTCCTGGAGTGCCCACAAGGATCCTGCAGTCTTTCTGTGCGTGCAGGTCCTCGGGGAGTCTTACTACACGCGAGAGCTGCAGAATCTGTGTCAATGCTCTCTTTTAAGAGAGCAGCTACAGCAAATTTGAAGAGACCCTTTCATTCCCTCTTCCTTGCTCCCAGACCAAGCAAGAAGCTCCAATGGTTAAAAGGAAGGGAATGAATACATTCACTTGAAACAACTGTTGGAATGGTTCAGAGGGGAACAGAAATATTCAGCAATCAACATTAAAGACTCTAAATCCTTAGAGGTGTTATTGCAGGATCAGCAGCTTACAGCCCTCTTTCGTGAAGGCTGGGTACGAATGTATTACTGTTAAGTCTCCTGCAGCTAGTTCTCTGTGGGGAAAAGCAGCTGCTCTATGTGATGTGCTTTCTGAAGAGTCTGGGAGAAAAGATACTGGAAGAGAAATCTGCACAGGTATCATGTCACAGCGAGTCACTCTTCTCTGCTGAACTGGAGGACAGGAGCTGCAGGGATGGCACAATTTAGCCTCTAACTCTTTAGGCGGATAGTTTAGATGGAAACCAGCTGAAAACAGATGCACTGGGGGCTCACTGGTTGTGCCTTCTGCCCTTTCCAGGGGTATAGTTTTGCTGCCATTAAGCATGGTTCTGAGCCAGCACTCAAGACCAGACCAATCTGTGTGTGCGCGTAGGCCTGCTCAGCCTGCAGATACCCCGGAAAGCTTAGCAGCCGTCCCTGCGAGGGCCTCTCACAGCATGCGGGTGCTCCTACGCAAGAGCTACCACCAAGCTAAAGGCAGCAGTTCTGACTAAGGCACAAGATCTTTGCACTGACTAGGCTGGAGCCTACTCTTCACCTAAGACAGACATTCCCCAGAACTCAAGTCTCTCCCTTAGAGAGTCCAAGAGTACTAGCTGCATCAGATAACCATAACAGAGTTTGAAAATAAGTTTCACACTCCCCCCCCCGTTGTTTTTTTTTTTTCCCTCATGGGAGGGGGAGTGGCAAGACTCCCATCACAAAGAACGTTACTCAGAACCAGAACAGATCTTAAGGCACAACACTAAAAACCTGTATGCAATGGAGAAGGACTGGGTGGCTCGGGGGATTGGTAATGGTATAAAGAGCTTTTCACCGCTAGGCTTCTGGCTTCAATCCAGAGGTAGTAACTGAAAGCCACAGTCATCTGATGCCTGCATAGTGGGCTGTGTAGAATGAGTTGTTGGTCTCTGCATAGATCCTACCAAGCAGGATCCAGATCACAAAGCCACCACCAGAACCAACATGCTTGCAAGGATTCTCAATCCAAAGAGCAAAAAGAAACAGGAATGAGGACGTTTGATCTGTGTTTGTGCTCAAGTAGCAATAAGGCTATATCGTTGAGGGGGGGGGGGTTGTTTGTTTTGGGGGAAGGGGTTAATATAGGCAAATATAACAAGCATAGTCCCTTGTATAGATACAACGCTAATAGTATTTTCCTTCTGGCATAGTAATGTCTTTATATTTGACCTACGCCTGGCAACTCTTTACCTGGCTTGGATGCAAAACTGTGGTCCAGAGGAAGATGCCGCAAATGCAAGGGCCATATTCTGCTGTATTAATCGGAAGTGCCTGCTGCACTGTGTGGTGCAGTGAAAATTACTTTACAGTAAATGCATCTTATGCCTACCAGTACAAATACATGCTCCTCGCTGGGTTGGTTTGCTTTAGTTAAGGTAGTGCAACTTTCCAGGGCTCAGGTTAGAGGTTACCGTTTCACAGGACCCCCATCATGCAACTCTCAACACACATTTCTCTGAACAAAGGATGGAGCAGGCTGTGATTCAGAATGTGCTTGCCAAGCTGCTGTGTTGTACCTGTGCAATAAAAAAATCCAGCACCTTTTCTCAGCAATAAATAAGTTGATTTTAACTTCAAATATTAGGAAAAAGAAGTACTAAACCCGACATATATTTATATGAGGGCCAGTGTAAACATCACTCCTCTGTTTCAAAATGAACCTTCTGGTATTCCAAGCACTTCATAATATTGTCTGTGAGTGAAAATGGACAGCAAATAATTTTCCTTCACTCCCCCTCATAGTTTGCTTTGGACATTCAGAGCTACTGCTTATCTGGTCAGTTTTAATTTGCCCTTTGCATAGATTTGTTCCTCCAAGGGCACATTTCTTTCATACAGCAACAGAATACTGAAAAATACTGCATAAATGTTACTGTTAACAGGCATGAATTAGTAGAGGGACTTTGTAGCCTGGTGAGACAATCTGAAGTACTACCTCTTAAATTTGAGTGGACTTCCAAGTTCATCATGTCCTTTTGGAAGTGGATAAAATTTTGTTTTGTAGGTAATACTTGCAGAATAAATGAGGTCATTGACTTGAACTTTGAAGGTCTTGTAAATAATCCTCACTGTCTTAGTTATAATCAAGCCCTCAATTAAGTCTCAGTGCTACATTAGAAATCTTCCTCGTGGCATTAGAAACCCTTGGGTATCTCTCCTCTGTCTCATTGTATCTGCTTGTAGGCTCTTGGCTTTGGAAGGGCATGAAGAGTCCCTTTTCACCGAGCAGTTTACTGGATCCAGATTGTATGTTGTGTATATACACGGTGGAGTATTCTAGTTAGCTCGAAAGTCTAATAAAGTTCACTAAGAACTACATGAAGAAGGCATTAAGGCTGGACCACCAGGCCAGGGATAGTTATGCTGTACTTAAGCTGTCTTCAAAAGTGTAGAGCATTCTGGTCTGAGCCAACAAAATCTTAAGCACATGCTCAACCTCGGCTCCATGAGCACCTCCACAGAGGGACTGCTCACCTGATTAAAGTAAAACATGTCTGTAGGTTCTCCCTTGGATCAGGCCAAAATGCTCAGCACCCTGCATCAGAGTCCCGAGGGAACTGAGAGCAGCTTGGGTGTTCAGGGGAGGGCTGTTTTACCTAACCAGGAACAGCTGAGTGTTGTGGTTTGTATAAACTGTTTGCCATGTATGTGTGGCATGTGGCAGTAAATGAAACACTTACTTTAAAACTTATTGAAGTTCTTTCAGCAAAAAAATTAATGTGGGGTTGGCTTTTATGCGTTGTTTCAAATGAAGCAGAGATTTATACACCTTATTATCCTAATTTTTTTCCAGACACTGCCCTGAATATCTCTCATATCTTATGGGAAATTAAATATCAGAGTTTTTAAAGAGATCATTTTTAATTTCCCATCTATGGTATGAACAAAAAAATGAGTAAGTCTAATGAAGTGGCATGTAGTCAAATGTTCAGACTGTAATCATCCACAAAATATTTAAAGCAATCTGAATGAAACTTTTCAGACTGCCAGACTAGGTTCCTCTTACTCCTAAGCCTCTGAGAGATGCCAACAGACTTTAAGGTTAATATTTTCAGGCCTGGGTGCCTAGGATTAGGCATCTTGTTCAACAGTCGGAAACCTATCAGGGAAAAAGAACTATGGTTTGAGTTTTGGATGCAGAAATTCACAGCTCTCAGTAGGAGACAATGATAGTACGCCACATAGTGAAAAGCAGCCGATGTAGCCTTACCATTTAAGTTTGTATCTGATACTGTGAATTTTATAATTGTTTATAGTAAGATTATGTTTTTCCCCAAAAAGAGCTAATAGATGCACATTAAAAAAAAAAAAAAAAAAGTAGGATTTAGGTACATAACTTTCCTAGGACCTGCAGAGAATCCCATTTCCAAATCTGCTCACTCTGAAGTCATGAGAAAAAGAAGATGACTTACAGTTTCTCACAGTCAAGAGAACTCCTAAAGCAAAATAATGAGATTTTAAGCCGTATCTTCTGCCAAGGTGGATATGTAGGGGAAAAGGGAGGACGGGGGAGGTAGGGCTAAGACAGCGTTACCCTCTCTTCACTTTTTTCCCTCCTCCTGGCTCCCACCAGCGTGGTTGAGTCCCCTCCCTCCTTCATTTCAGCTCTCCGTCAGCCCCTGCAGATGTAGTGGATAAACATATTGACTTCAGTACAGCTATTTTATGCCAATCGAAGATCTTAATCTGCTTATAAAATAAATGAAGTCTTTTCAGAAGTACCTTTTTCTATTCCTTGTAGCCTAAAATCTTTCTGCCTTTGGCACAGTAATTAGCTGTCACTGAAGTTTCTCTTTGTCTGTTAGCATATTTTCCCTAAAGGTGACCATAATATTGTGATTACAATATTTTTTTACCAAATAGTAGATGTTTTATGAAATTGCACATTTTCTTTTGCAAGTTTAGCTTTGTGGAATTTCTTTAGCTTTCTATAAAAACAAAGTAAAACATGGGCTTTTTTTATCACCCCTTTTTTCTTCTGCAAAGTAAATAGATTCTAAAGCTATAATGCCCACTCTTGAGGAGCTCATGAGAAGCTTCCAATATAGCCTTTGCAATTTTGCTCAAGTTAAGATGAAAGTCTGCAACTAAAAGGAATCCTTTGGTCACTTCATAGTGTAAAGCAGTAGTGTTGAGGGGCAGAGCGTAAAAGTTATTTCACTGTTAGGTAGAATATCTGGTGTAATAATCCCTGTCAGTACCTTGCAGGATCTTTAGTGTCTGTGCAGAGACTGCTACCACCTGACCTGAAGAAAGCTACTAGCTGGCAGCAGTAGGAGGCTTCTGTTTTCTGCACAGACTTATCTTCAGAAAAGAATACATTATATGTATTTTACAAGTGTGCTAGATATCTTCCTATGTTCAAGTTTGGGAGAGCTACTACTGCAACCTCCAGTGACCCGCTGTGCTGCTCACTGGAAACAATAATTTGAACACTGAGGGGAAATTGCAATATTTATAATATATTAAGCCATGGAACATGTGAAACCTGGTTTCCTGTGGATTTATGTCTTGAAAGTGAATTTCTGGAGTTCATTTGCCAAATGTATCAGGAGCCAAACCTGGACAGCACTAACCTGACCCTCCCATTTCTGGGGAGCGTTGTCTTGCCTCTGCACTGCAAGCCAGGTGACATCAACTTTGAATAAGCTGAGCGGCACTCTGAGAGACATGATCTGAATCCTGGTCTGTCCGTCTGTCCCACTGGGTGAGGCCTTGTGTTGGTTCCTTGATTTTCAATAATAGCTGAGCTTATGCTTCAGCTTACCTTAGTAGTAAGAGCTACTCGATCTCTCTTCCCATCATAGCTTTTGGGTTTTGTTACTGTCAGGAGTTTAATATTCATAACTGAGAGAGCATATAGACACCATACATAGCACAGTACAATAAACCTTATTTATTTTGAAAACAAAAAATTAAAAAAAAATATCACTGTGGCACTGAATAATAGATCTGTATCCTGTGAGCTGTGAGCAGCTCTACTGCAAGTATTAAATAGCCCTATCACAAATCATCCCCAAATCTTCTCCTGTCTCAGACACTCTTGAGCACCTAGCATTTCTGCTATGGCATTTGCAATGTGTGAGTAAAATATGGTATTTATTTCCAAGGATTTTGCTGCCTTCTAGCCTTGCTGAGCAATTCTATAGTTTATTCTGTAACTCTTGTCCCTCTTAGTATTTTGGATCCATTTCATTGTATTGCAAATGAAACTAGATTGAAGGTCCCTTTGAGAAAATGTCCCTGTTTCTGTATTTCTGCTGTAAATTGCTCAGAATAGTTTAGGTTCTGTTAACAGTAAATTCTCCTGTCCCCACTTGTGCAAATTGTCTTACTGAGGTCAATAGATCTATCTACCTGTACAACTGAGAAAAGTATTTTAGCAGTTTTTATGGGGCGAAAACGGTGACTCAGTGGCAGTGTAACATTTTACAGATTCACATCAGCTGAAAAATGTGACCACTTTCCAGCTTTGAAAAAATTAAACAATTTTTTTAAAAGAAAATATTTTGTTCTAATATTTTCAGAGTAATACCTATTGATTTTTTAAATTTTAAATGGGTTTTTTATTATTTTAAAAGTCCTCATTCAGTTCTGTTACAAAAATCCATTCTTTTTTAATCTATGTCAGCCAAAATCCCATCTCAATCAAAATTAAACTCTTTCTTTAAGATTGAACAGAGCATTTCGTGTGATTCTGAGCCAGTATTTCTTACTTTTCAGCTCACCAAAAATTTTGAAAATGTATTATTTTTGGTGAGCTCCAAGCATATATTTAAATTATTCACCAGAGCTGCAAGGAATGGAAAAATTAGATTGTCTCACAGCTCAAATCAGATGCCAGATCCATAGCTGCAGTAAATCAGCATAGCTTTGCTGGTGTCAGGCGAGCTATTCAGTTTTATGCAAGCAAGGAATCCAGCTCCATTTAAGTATTTGGTTCAGTGGGGCTGAGTAGATGGACTCTTCAGGTGAATATGGCTTGTAGCTGAGATCCTTGAGAGGAAAGACTTGCGAGACAAAAGTATTATCTGACTTATCAGTAGCATTAACATGGGATGCCTGTGTTTTCAGTACTAAATATTAGTATAAATCCTGTGTGCATGGCCATGTATTACATGAATTTTCATCTATACTCCCTCACTAGGAATATTAAAAGTTGCATGACTTCCAAGTCTTTCTATGTGCTGTTGATTAGCATTCCACCAGGATCACTAACCTATTAGAGTGTCTGTCACTATTGGTGGAAAAGAGTCTTTTATTTCCTTCTCAAATGATTTTGCTTTTCTTCAATGGTGTCCATAGCAACACATACTGGTAGTGATGAGTCCCTGATTCTGTTGCAGGCTTTCCATAGCAGTGTCTTGCCAGTAACAACAGTTGACCCGACATTGTAAGGCTGCTCAGAGGCACGTAGCCACGCTGGTTCTCCTGATGAATGGGAGGTATCTTTCCTTACGTGGCAGGTCAGTTCTGGTAAATGACATGGCCGAATTCTAATCAGACTAGCATCTTCTGTTACTCTGATCACAGTAATGGGAATCTGGAAGGTCTTTTGACTGAAAGTTATTTTCTGGATGTGCATGTGCATGCATGTGTTCCTGTGAATATGTATAACTATTTCTAAGGATATGAGTTTGCTGCTCTAGGCTGAAAGCTAGTTCTCATAGCAAACAGTCTGTGGAAGGTATCATCCAGAATGTAGCCAGGGGACAAGGGAAGCCATTTGTCCCTTAATCTTCTCAATCTTCACTCCCTGTTTTTAACCTTTTTATCTAAGTAGAAGTCATTTTAAGGAAACGAGTAATCTGCAATACGGATTATCTGTGCTGCAGAATTTAAATTAGAACCAATAATCTAACATCAAACTCAAATAAGAATGACTTCATTACCTAGACTGAAGCTGGCAAGGAGGACAAAATGCTCTGCTCTGTGGTCTCCTGTGCCTTAACCTAATATTCAGAACTAACAGGAACAAGTCTTGGACTTACTAAGAGTTGGCTTTATATCACAATGTGCATATAGCAGGGACCAGATCCAGTAACCTTTCTTCATGCAAGTAATTCTTGCTCGCATATGTAATCAATGGGATGATTTGCTTAGGTAAAGATTCTCCGCATGTGTAAAAGTGGAAAGGACCTGGACAAAACTCTGCAGTTTTTCTTTCTCTGACTCATACTTGTCTCTGGATTTGCTTTGTGTATGTATTGGCACTGTGGTTGCCTCCAAGCCCCAAGTACATATCTGCAGTTCTTTATGTTGTATTCTGAATGCCAAATAGACATCCTGAGTGTCTCTTGCACCCATCGAAGAATCTGCATTTTGGAAGCAAGAAGTCTTGACCAAATGCCTGTTGCACTAAATGAAAATTATTCATGCTGACTGCAATACCCCTGCCATCTTCATTTGTGCTAGTAGTGTGTCATTTCTGGTTTTCAATGCCATTTCTTCCAGGGACAGCTTTGCCCTCATGTTTTGGTGGAAGGGTCCCATCTGAGCTGGGGCCAAGCACAATGAATGCAATGTTAACAGATGGACATGACTGCAGTCAATAGACCATGCTTAAGTGTAAGTGTTGAGAGCAGAACTCACAGGTGGGAATGGCCAAATGTCTGTCTGTACTGTGGTTAGGGGGACATACCATTGCTAATTCTGCTGTGGGCTGACTTAACTGAAAAAAGAAATTCTTCCTTCACCACATAAGGAGAGGTTTTGGCCTGTGGGAATTGCCTGGGTGGTGCAAAGGAAGGTGGGGTGTAGAGAGACATTCTAATTAAGTCTCTATCCCCTTTTGTTCATATCTTTTTAGGAAAGCCCCCATGGAATAGACCAAAATAAGCGCCTACCCCTAGCTGAATAGGTTGTCAGGGTGCAGAACTATATTCTGCAGACTTATGCATGTGTAAGGGGTGTGTAACATTTTTGTCTGAATGGAGCCCTATGTTCTCATAATTTATAGTAAGTAATCTTATTTGCAAAGCATGCCCTTACAGTTTTAAAAAACAAGTTAATTGACTTGCATAAAAATCAAACATGTCAAAGTTTTCCATCTCGACACAAACACCACATTGAGCAGCACATTGCTACAATAGCCATGATGCAGTCTGGGCTACCTATTGAGATATTTCATAAACCAAAATGGAATCTTAAAAAGTTTGTCAGTTTTCAGTTTTGCATACCTCTGAGTTGCTGAATTTAGGAGTCCATTACTTGACTAATTATACAATGTTTTATTTTTTTCCTTGTGTAAATAAACAAACTTGTGTCTGAATTTTGGCAAGGGGCACTAGAAGCCAATTAGAAGGTGTTCCCAATGTATTACAGTATTACAAACAAGATGCCTTTTCTTAGAAAGGCGAACACACCGTGTTTCTTTTAATGAGTGTGAAAATATACCAGTTGCTTAATCACTAGCAACTTATAGTTATAAGCATAAGTGAGTCCTTTCTCAGGAATGAAAAACATAGTTTAGTTTCTTTACTAACAGATGACATGTTAATTTAAAGCTCCAGTTTTTGTCTGGAAGGGCTAAAACATCTGAATTATTTGAGAGAGAAATAAGGGGCAGAGGAGAAGTATGAGAGAGCAGGCGGGATTTTCTTATCTGAGTAGACTTCATCCCCTGCTCGTTTGAGTGGTGAGGGTAGTGTGTCCCCCTCAGTTTGTGTCTGCAATGCCATCGAAGATGCTGTGTCATTTCTAGTACAGTTCGTTCACTCAGTCTTGCCACACTTTAGCACTAAACTGGATCCAAAACTGAAGCACCGTTAAGTCACGGATGTACAGTTACTGAAGGGTAGATGATACTTTCTGCATGTTGTTGGCATGGGCTGGAGCACAGCAGCGCCCCTGGAAGAGCAAGCCCCAGGAAGCGTGGTGACTCAGCTGTAGTTTCTTCCCATGATCCTCTTCTGGGTAAAAACAGGGATGCAGCCTTCACCCACTTTGAAAGGGTAAAGCTTCCTCCTAGGCAGCCTAGAGAAATCACAATATGCAGGCTCGTCATGAAGCAATAAAAATATTAAGCTGGATAAGAGACTGGATAGAACAAACAGCTCCATATAGACATCCTTTCTCCTTGTTTTTCTTGAAATGTTTGTCTAGCAACATAAAGATAGCTTGATTTATGACTTGTTCAGCAAGCTCCAAATCAGATGGTGTTGCATTCAGCGCAGTGAATCTGTCAGCCTGGTATTACTCCACTGCAGCCAGCGGAGTGGTGCAAATTCCGCACAACGACACATCCCTAGCTGCTAGTCACTAGGACTGTGTCAGGAGTATGTTACTTGTCAGCAGATAGAAGTGTGGAAGAATCTGGCCCATCATGATTTTTAATCCTTCTCATAAAAATAAAATAAGCCTTGGGAAAGCTCTCCAATGTTATTTAAAAATAGAAGAATGAGTGTTAGTGGTTTTATATGGATTACATAAATTACTACTTTATTAGAAAAAGGGATAATTTTAAAAAGAGAGAATCCCAAGGGTATGTTTAACTTCTTTGGGTTACTTTGTGGATATTTTATTTTACATTTTAAAATAATTAAATATTTTAAAGGAGAAATTTTCATTTTTTGTAAAATAATGCTTTTCCTGCTTCAGAGCTACACAGGCACTTGTGAGCCAGCCTTCACGCTACTCAGCACTGAGGCATGTGCTTGTGAAGCCATGGCTCAGTAAGTTATTGTGCGGAGCTTTGGTCATAGTCTGTGCATGTACTCTTAATTCAAGGCAAAGGTAATATTGACTAACTTGAAAACCGAACACAGGAGATTTAATCCAAAGCCAGCTATACTGCCCAGCTTTAGTTATGTCAGGTACACAAGTTAGATTCCTAAGTCCAGTGTCCCTAGTTCAAGTCGAGCCTTCGGAGAGGAGGAGCACAGTTAACAGCCTATTTACCTCCTAACTTATTTGCTCCAAATCATGGTCAAAATTTTCACACAGGCTTTATAACAACATAGCAAAAACAGTTCAGGAGTCCATGAAAGTTAAATGAGTGCAAATTTCCCACGTAAACACACAGCCCAGCCCTTCTGAAATGCAGAGAGTAAGGGCCAGCGATCCTGCCTGGAGCGGACTCTCCATCTGGACATGTCTGCACTGTCCCTTTGGAGACGAGGTGGTGGGAAGGTGCTGAGGATGAGAATGCCATGGCTGGTGAATCCCTTGTGCGCTAGGCAGTTTAGTGCAGGTGTAGATCAAAAGCAATTTCTGCTCCGGGCTCAGTAGGAGGCAGGGACTGGGAAGGGGCTGTGACTAGTGCTGAGTCTACATGACTGCCTTCCAGAGCTAGTCCTGGAGTGGTGCTGCTGGGACACAGCCCCTTGCTTCCTCACCACCACCCACAGTTTTGATGAAGAAGAGGAAGAAAACATAGAAAATTGACCCTTTTGCTGTGATTTTTAATGGAAAGTTGGTCTTCTAAAAAAAATTGCTTTTTATCCTTTTAGTAATGCATCTGAAAATGTTCAGGTTCAGATTCTGGAAATATTGTGAGGCTCTAATTGGGTGGCAAACTTTCTGTTAAAACCAGGAAAAAAATCAGGTTTGCTTGTAAAAATTCTTTGGTTTTCAGTACCCAAAAGCGGAGGGGAAGAACTTTGTTCAAAAGTAAAACATTTCAGCTTTCTGTCACTGAAAACCAAAAAGTTGTCATTGAATTTTTTGTGGTGAAAGTAATAGTTTCTAATCTAGTCCTGAGATTTTCCAGGACATTTAGGGAATAGTAGGCTGTGCTCTGGATGGGGACAGAAGAGGCCAGAGCTCAATTCTCAGCTTTGTCAGAGGTTTTTGACAAGCTACATAATCTAACTGGGTACGTCTACATGCCATGATAGAGGTGGCACAGGGCTCTGCTGGAGTCAGTTCTGTCTGGTTTGGTAGAAAATAAAAGCCAGTTAATGAAGTGGCAGTTTAATGCCACTTCAGGCAAGCTCAGCTGCCTGTCATTGCTGTCCCCTCCTCAGAGAAACCCGGCCACCTGCCTATGTTCAGCTCAGCTGGGCATTTCTTCTCCTTTCCTCACTCCCTTCCCTTTCCCCTTCCCATTCACACCTGAGTCCCCATATCTGCTGTCACCCCCACGCTCCCAAGGCTGATGGCGGGTGGTTGGGCAGCACACCCCTGCTGAGGCTGCCCCCAGCCAGGCTTGCCCTCGGTGCAGGAGGCTTGCCATTAAGGGCAGCCTCCAGATGGCTGAAGCCTGTCCTCTCGATCAAGTGAGACCCCAGGTGTCCAAAATGCCCGGTGGATTATCATGCTTCAGAAGGTATGGTCGCACCAGTTGCCCACAGGTGGTCTCCAGGCTGTCTACAAGGCAGCCTTGTGGTCAGAAGACAACCAGATCCTGAGAGCCACTCTCACAATCACATATCAACTGCTTTTTTGTCTATTTTTCTTCTGTAAAATGGGAATAATATCCTTGACCTGTTTTCTCTCTTTAGTTTGTTAGGGCTCTCTGACGGAATCTGTGTCTACATATGCTGCCTTGGCAAATTAGGTCCCTTTCGTAGCTGCAGAGACATGACTGTTAAAGGTTCCCTGGTACTACTACTAAGGAAAGAATATACATATGACTAAATACTCCCTTTTGTTCAGATTTTTATAAGCATTTTGCTTTACTGGGAAAGATCCTCAACCGTTGCAGATTTGGCAGGCATCCATCAAAGTGAGAGCAGCTCACCAACTTACACCAACTGAGGAGCTTGGCCCCAAAGTATGCTTGGAAAAAAGTAAGCTTGGTGCAGGAATCCTTTTGTTAATAAAATTAGCATATTTTGTGTTTATAGAATTTTTAAAAGTTCTGTTAAAAATAAATTCCTGAAGTCCTGGATAAATAAATAGTTGTACAGAAGAGTCCTCTGTAGCCACGAAGTTGCCAAAAATTATCAGTAATCCTCAGTCAGATGGAATGTACAGTTGGCAAGGGGATGGCAGGAAAAAGTCCTCACCAGTTCTGCCTCATATTCCCATACAATGAGAGATGCCAAGTTTTTCCATTAATGTCTGTGATGCAGTTGAAGATGGGAGTGTTTGTCATTAAGGAGACCTTGTTTTAGTTAAATAACCAGTGAAGGGCTCAGTTCAGTTACATATTTTTCCATCACTAGACGTTGATTTCACACGAGTTGCTTTATTTTGTTAATGAAATTTGACCCTCATTTCTTCTCCCTCTGCATTTAACTCAATTTAGGTCAAAACATAGAATATGCAAATGAAGAACCACAAGTCCAGCCCACTAGTAATGTGGTTTTAAAGTCCTGAATAAAAATAAAAATTATTTACAGACTAGTCTGGGGCAATATATGCCTTGAAAACTGACATCCAGGATCCTGGCAGCTGACGTATGTATTTATTTAGGCTTTGACACTGCTAGGATTTATAATTTGGGGGGGTTTGGTTTTTTTGGAAAGTGACTAGTGATTTTAAGGGCCTTTATTCTGAGTGGCGAAATTCAGACAAATGAAACTGGCATGTGCTCCCTGCTGTCTGTAACACTGCTTTATTTAAGTCCTGTGTAGTAAAGCTCCAAGCTCTTGAGGAACCCCCAATCACTTGTCAATTCTGTGTATCTTGGCCCCTGGGCATAGTGCGTGTAAGTGGATAATGGGCCAAGAACTGTTTTTATTTAAAACTGTGGAATTCCCACTTGATTCAACAGGAATTACACCTGTTCAACCAAGCACAAACTTTGGCCCCAGAATTGAAATCTAAAGATACTGCTGCATCAGAGCACAGTCATACCATGCAATCACGGCGTCGCCACACCGTTTTGCTTCAGAAGTATTATGCCTACACCAGGCACACCACAAAGATGAAATAACAAAGTAGTAAGAAAATGGGAATCTGCTCAATCTGAGGTTCCCCAGTCTGTTTGACTGGATCCAGCTCTAATAAATATACCTACTAAATGTTCCACTGTTGGATTTATGCGATTGCATTGTTCCATGCCAGCAGAAAAGTTATAAACACTTTGCTGCTTAGAAAAAACATCTGCTGAAAAGTTTAGTAGCTTAATTGCAACTTCAAGTGTGTAGAAATGTTTAATAGTCAGAAAAGTAGAGCTGTAGTTATAGGAGTGACTGTGTCTGCATAACACTTGCATCTTTTCAATTAGCCCTGAAGGTAGATGTCTGAGAACAGAAAAATTATGAGAGACTGAAAAGATTTGCCATCATTGCCATGATTAAGCTCCATTCATACTCAATTTTTCAGTATTTTCCTGACCATCAAAACATAAAGGCAAAGTCTGAACTATTTAAGAAGTAATACAGCTGCAGATTAAATTAATATCTACATTATAGCAGCTACTTACTGTGACTGTCAAAAGTTAGTTTTACCCCAGAGAGAAGGTACAAAGAAAACAATGGAGGGTCTTCTGTGTGAAACCCTGAAATCAGATACTAACAGTCACGCAGAGTTGTGCAGATGTAATACAATCTAACCTTTTCATGTTTAGACTAAAGCATTTTCATTTAACATTATACTTAACGGAACAGCTTTAAACCAGCCACAAAGAAGTGACCTGGCATGTTTTGACTATAATAAGCATTGATTCCATGCCTATAAATTTTATAGTTGAATCAATTATACTCGTTCTTTATAGGATTAAAGAAAACGTTCCATTTCAAAAGGAAGTTTTTTTATTCTCATGACAGAGAGGAATTGAAGGGGGAAAAAAAGAAAAACGAGTGAGCAATGCTAAAATTATTAAGAAAATGCCTAGAGTATTTTTTCCTAGAATAAAAGCTGTCTAGATAGAATATCTCAGCCTGAGGAAAGATCTACAAACACTGAAAATATTTCTTATTTCCCATGAAGTGAGAAAAGGGCCAGCTGTGGTCGTTCACTTTCCAGAACAGTTAGGAGACCACACTCAGATCTCACTGCAGATGGGCCTATGTCATCAGACTTGGCACTGAACGGGAAGGCACACGTTTGTCTGTTGGAAATAGTAGGCTGGGCTTTGGGGAGAGCTCAGTTAAATTTTCATCTCTGCCACAAGCTTCCTCGGGCAACTCACCTCTCGTCTGACAGTATGAAATGTTCAGTCCTGGTACTGTAATTTATAAGAGTGACCAGTCAAATGGGTGTTTCAGCCTTTGGTGGGACTTCTTGAACACTAATCTTAATTGTCTCTAGCTGATACAATTAAATGATGTCTATGAAATGCAATGTTCTCAATATTTTTTGCCTGTTGAGTGGTAGAGTTGCAAAATCAAGTAGTAGGGAAATGATACAGCTCCAAAAATCTTTGGTTTTGTGGCTTCTGGTTTTGGCCACTGAAGTTGTACAGGAGTTTTGAAGTACTTTTCAAATTACTTGTCATGCTACCATTATAAAGCAGAGATATGTCTAGATGGTTGCAGAGAATTCACTAAGATATCGTCATCAGAGTTCATCTGTCACAAAGCAAGGAATAGAAGCCAGAATAGAAGCTCTTCCTATTGAGCTACATCTCATTCTGGTGTGAAAACATCCACTTCGCTACACTGAAGTGAGATTATGAAGAAACTTGTGACAGATATCAACAACACAAACCAGGACTCTTCGCAGTCTCCAAAAGTCAGTCGAACTTGTGTACTACAGTAGTCTTTATTTACAAGCACTCTGGGTAAGGTGCCAGTCCAGAAGTGCTAAAGATTACATCATACGTGAGGATTGAAATCATATCCTTGGTTTATTCAAAAGCTACTTGGTCACTATTTATATCCTCAGGTTTGGGGTATATGTTACAATACGTGTTCCTATGTACCCACACAAAATTTTGCTTCAAGTCAGTAAAATCTTATGTGTAACCTAAACCAAACCAGCACACTAAGCAATAAATCTTCAGCCACTGGCAGTAAAATACTGGTATGGGTGCACACCTCTGAAAGCTCTACTGGGAGCTTAGAAACCCTTGGCTTTTGCCTATAGGATACAGTGTGCTGTGCTAACAAACATTCTCACAGTGAAAATAACCTTGGGCAACCAAGCGGGCATTCACACCCTAGTGACAGAGCAATGCCTACCAGTGTGGAGGTGGGAACCCTCGTGGTTCCTTCTGCCACCAGCACCAGTCAGGGCAGTATATGCCCATGACTGCACACGCATCTCTGCAGTTGCACAATCCCTGTTTTCAGTCCCTATACTGCAAAGCAGTACCAGCTCAGAGGACAGCAAAACATGCTTGTCCAGAGCAGCTCACCCCACCCTGCGAGGGATCCTCCAAATCAATGAAAGATCATCCAGGGAGAAAAGGATCCATTGGCTGCTCCTTTGCAGTTCCTGAAGGCCAAGGCCTGGGGGAAATGTAATCATGTTGAATAATGGAGTGCAGTAGCTGATCAAAGTGGACTAATTTATGATGCTTAATTTTATAGTTCCAGATCAACTATACTTTTTTCCCCCTCCCAATTACTCTAAGTACCTGACAAAACAGTGCCCAAGCAAATTTCCATAAAGTGAGGAGTGTGTGAGCAGCTTCTTTTGAAGGGTACACCAGAAGTTTTACATCAGAAACAGTAAAACATCCTTTAAGTTTCTACAAGCTGCTGCTAATGACTTTTCAGTTATTTGAACTGTGTTTTAAAGTAGATGAGATTTTAAAAAACTCTTCTAGCCTAAAAATCTGCGATAAAATACTGATCTCTCTTTGCTTCCTTTGTTGGAAAGAGTATAGTGCAGTCAGTATTGTAAGCACTGTCAAAATAGCAGATATCAGGAGAGCTGGAAATCCATGAGTAGCTGGGAATGCTGAATTTCTTTACAGCCAAAACTGTGTATGTCATTGTGTCCAGTATCTGTGGGAGCATGGATATCCAATTCAAGAAAATACATATGTATGTATTAAAATCCCATTTAGTCAGTGAAATTTTGTAAATGCATAAACTTTAAGACCTGTTGATGCAACAAGCATATATTTAAAGATGCCCTTCAAAGATTCCTTGAACCCAGGCTGTAAACTGTGGTAAGGTAGTTCTGACCAGGTAAAGATGGATTCTTTTTGTCAGGAGTTTTATTTCACCCACATGAAATGCCCTGGTTTGCCATCATTAATAGCCTAATATGGTGAGTGATAATGTAACATTTCCCTGATTCTTTTGGTTTTTATTTTTAGAATAGTAGCATTTATATAACAGTCTTGGTAGAGATTTAGGGTACAAAAAAACCCTAACCGAGGCTACAGCTATTAACCTCATGTGTTGTGTTTATAAAAAGCCACTTTAATACAGTGCTGTATAAAGTACGTATAAAAAGAAAAACCCATTACAACCAAGGGGATTTTCAATGAAGTATTAGCCTGGTAAGAGGGTTAACAAGATTGGTGCTTTTTTTCCTTTCCTTTCTTTTTTTTAAAATTGAGGCACAACTTAGTATAAGCAGTTAATGTGCAGTTTTGGTGCCACAGCTTAAATTGTGCAGGCAAAAGTACTGCAGGGTTTTTGTAAAGACATATACTCAGTTCATTGATATATATAAATAAGATTATACCCTTTCCCCTGTATTTGCATTAGCCAAGACAAGTATTAGACATCATAATACAGAATGGTTATTCAGAGTTCACTAATTATGGCTTCATATCTTTAGATGAGATTATAATATGGCCAGCTCTGGATCCTGGTACAGCCTGACTGAGTTATGCTGTGACACTGGGAGGCAGCAGAAAAATAGCCCTTAAAAAAAGTTCACAAAATATTTCTGTATCAAGTTGGTAAGAGTGTGTGTGTACAGGGCAGGAGAGAAAATGGATCTTAACCCCCTGGTTATAAACGGTTGCTCCAGAGCTGGGATTTCTGATGCTGTCAGCTGGCATTGCAGGTGCTGAAGGTAAATAATAACAGACTGCATTAAACCTGCGAGTGAGGAATCAAGGATGTCTGCCTCCCAAACACTCCCACGCTCCTCTAGTAATAGCGGAGTTTGCCCCTGCTGGAATGGTTTCAAGGACTATCCCGAAGATTTCCGATGCAGCTGAAGATGTGGCCATGCAGTTGTTGTATTGGCTATGGACTTCAGTAAACCCTTCCCTGTTCTGTGCTGGCCAGGGTGGCCTTCAGATGTTTGGGCAGACAAAGCTCTGTGAAAAAGAGAATGGAGGCTGGGTGAATTTTTATTGTGTATGTGACTTTAATGGGGATGATATCTGCATATTATCTGTTTTTCTTAAGAACCTGTCGAGTCTCTGCTGCTCGTCCCCTCTTCTGCCCTTTACAGTTTTTGAACACAGTCACATCTGGCTTGCTGGGTGGCAAAGGGATCAGGGCATTGCAAAGGAAGTAGCTGAGTTTTCCTTCCATTCCCTATTGAGCTACAGCCTAGCATGCTTAACACCATGTGTAAATCACAAATAACATCACGGAGTTCAGTGTAACTGCAACAAGATACGGAAGAAGAGAGTCAGGCACTCTGTACTCCCTGCTGTAAACCGCTCCATAGTGTTGCTCTGAGCTGTTGCTACTAACCATGCTTCACCCCAGAGCCGGCTGCATTTCAGTGATGAATGAAGCCACCGTGTGTCCAGCATGTCTGTTTTGTTTTAATTCTGCAGAGCCCTTTGGAATCTTCTAGGATGAAAGGCGCTATATAAGTGTGAGATTGTTGTTTTTATTTGGATTTGGAAATAACCTTTCTGAAAATAGTAACTAGTAGATTAAATGCCAGACCAGGATGAGGCAATACTGCTTTGTACACAGAGAGGATTATTAGAAATATTTCTTTAGAATGATACCCAGAATGTGAATTACTCAACTTGCCAGGTTACTTATGAAACAGAAAAAGTTACAGAAGCGCTTATGTAACATTGTTTTTCCAGAAAAATAGGTGGCGATTTTTCTCAGCAATTCCATCTGCTAAAGGGACTAACATCTTGCAAAACCCCCTTGCTCCTTTTCCTCCCAGAACTTCTGTAAGCCGACACATAGAAAAGCGTATCCATGCATAACAAAGAGCAATCTCAGATGTTTTAAGTAGGCAATCGGATACAAGAACAAGCTTGGACTATTTGATGGGTGAGAAAGGTCAGTTTGTTTTTCACTTCTCTGCATATAAATCATCTATGAAAAAGTTTATTTTGCAAATGTCTTGAGCAGTACAAACAAGCAATACAAAGGTCAGTGATTTTTTTGGGGGGGTGCGGGGGTCAGGCAAGCGGGCCAAAAAGGTCTCTTGACTACATTCATGGCTTCATCCTTGTTACCCCAGAGCTCCGTTACGCCACTGTGACAGCAAGCCCAAATCAGCCCCTTTCTTCACAGAAGTGATGTGAAGAGGTTCAGTGTCAATGCAGAGTGACTCTTGCAATATTCACCTCTCCTGGGTACAGCCGTACTTACAGATTAGCAACTGCTCCCTCTGCTTGTGGAAAGACTGGCTGGAATGCTTAACATTTGGAGCTGAGTTCTTCTAGAAATGTAATTATTATTTAACACAAAAGGAAAAAGGGTAGTCACCTCAGAATATTCGCTTCTAGGCAAATATATGGGAGGTCTCCAGTGATACAAAGTTATGTTGTGTCTACTATTTAGTCTGCCTAATAGCATGTTCAATTTTGGGTACTGAGCTGACAGAGATCTCTTTCAGAGGGTGTATAATTTACCCCTTCAAAACAATGTTTCTTGATGATTATTTTTTACAGTATTTTAAAACTTACTACAGAACAACAACAACAAAGAAACCTTCCTCCTTGGCTCCCCAGTAAAGCTCCAAGTGGGTGTTTATGTCACTCCTTTAATGGGCATTTGTATTTTATGCCTTATTTTAAAAATGCATTTACAGATTTCTTTCTAATTAAATTTTATGGGTGAATTTACTGCTCATGAAAGTGAATGATTAATAATGCTGGCTCAAGTCAGATGTAGTAGGGTAGGCATTATGCAAACTTCCCTGCGTGGCTCTGCCAGGGCATCTCAGTCTTGACCTATTTTACCCTGGAGAGCAGGCTGGCCGGTCGTGTGACAGTCGTGGCACATGGCGTGACTTTTTCATCACGTGCCACCAAGCAAGCCTCCAAGGAAGAATTTTCCTCTGGAGTGTCAGTGGCTGGCATGGTTCTGTTACTTCTGCTGCTGACATACATGGTGTTGTACTGGCACTAGTAACAACCGGGGAACCTGACTGGGAGCTCTGCACTTGGCTCCCACGAAAACAAAGAATAGCCTAAACTTCCTGTCACTTGGAGAGGGTCTGAAACTTACTATCTGAATCATTTCAAGGATGTAAATAATCTTATTGCCTTTAAGAGAAGAGTCATCTTCTTAAAGTCAAGCATGTGCTGAAGTCATTTGTTGCCTATGCAAGTCAAAAAACAGCAGAAGCAGTAAGTCAGGGGAGAAGTCAATCAAGTCTTTAGAAACTAGAAATCAGTATATCATTAATCTATCTGTATTAAAGCATACCTTAGAAATGCAATTAATAAGTTCATCTCGGTCCTCACTTGCTATTACTTGAGAATCCCAAATTTTTCATGTGTTCCGAATGACTCGTGGCACATACCAGGCAGTATATGACAATGTGACCTGAAGCAAATATAGGAGTAGCTCCATTTTCAAAAGCTTGTAATGCCCAGTGTATTTCCCAGTGACTCCTTCCCAGTCCTGAAATACACCTTGACTTTCACGGCTGTAATACAATTCTGAGTCAATACTATGGCAACTTCAGAAATCTTGCCAATACCAAAAACATGAAGTTATACCAGCTCTGGAAGGTGCAGATCTGAGCTCTAGCCAATATGATTTTTCAAACCATAATCTTAAGTATCACTTGTTCTTTGGCATTCTCTGTCTCACAAAATCCCCATCTCTTATTTATCTGGGAAGGAATCTTATCTTTGCGATGACTGTCACAATAGAGCATTTTCGGAAAGCAGAATTCCCTGTGACAGCTGTTCCAGTCTTTCTCTTCCTATTTTTAGACAGTGAACACATCCCTCAGCTGATACAATCTCAAGTAGCACTATTACTTAAACTTAAATTTTCAATATCCAGAGTTTAGCCCCAACCCTTCAAACATTTCTTTCAAATAAGCTTTTAACTGTGACAGTCTTTAGCATATTTCATTTATACACCTGTTACATTTTTGTAAAATAGGCCCTCTCTTCACCACATACTTCTATTAGCAGTGTTGGCAGCCCTCTTAATACTTAGTGGTTATATGTAAAGGCTTGACTTTGGGATTTGCATGAAGACATTAGAATAGTAATTTTCAGTGCTTATATTTAAAAATATCTCTCACTACTGTGGTTATAAAGTATGGACACGTTTCTTAGGACAAGAAGGCAGAGGTCAATAAATATTTACAAACTGTTGTAAGAGTTTATTTTTTTCTAAAAAGACATTATAATTCTGAATCTGCTACATCATTTCTTCAAACACTTCATTATGCTGTAATAGATAGAAATTACTATCAGGAGGCAAAAAGGGCTCTGGACAAAATGAAATGATGCTACAGTTATATAAAGAGAAATTAACTGCATTATATAAATAACGCCTGTGCTGCTTGACTAGAATTAGCCAAGACTCACACAACTCATCTGATAATGCTATTTGTTGTTTTATTATTTCTCCCAGAGAGAGTTCTGGTAGTCCAGAAAAGTCTAATGAAAAGTCTGACAAAAAGTCTGATGAAAAGTCTAATGAAAAGATTAGTAAGAGTCAACAGAGATTTAAAGTAATGCTGGTTAATATTGTAGGGTTAGACCAATAAAGGACATTGCTGAGACATTTTTGGAAAACAGAAGTTGATCCAATAACATTGGTATAATTGATAGGTGTTCCTGAGATGCCAGAATTGATGCTGATACAGCAGTAGGTTGCGCATAGAATAGGCTTCTGCAGGGTCATAGTGTCCTGGGGATCTGAAGTGTGGACTACACTTGCACTTAAAATTGTGTTGGGGTACTGAATAGACACTCTTGTATTGCAAGATTTCATATGGACCAATGGTACCCTCTGGGATGTACTTACTGCATTATTTTCCACACAGATTTTAGGCCACTTCATAGGGAAGTGGCTATTTACATGTGGAAAATGCAGCAATGTCTTTCTAACCACAAACAGGATTTCCAGCGAATAGTTAATGTTAGGCAAAGTAGGCATCTACAGTAAATAGCAATGTGGTTTCTGTAAGTGCATATTTTAGAAATATATATATATGTGTATTGTACCCACATTTTCTCTCTTTTAAAAATTTAGCCTTAAAATCCCAGGTTACTAGACAGGATCTTTATTTCTATGGCCTTATATAAATGACTTTCATGTACTGCTTGGAATCTGTCTATCTCACAATTATACTATAATCCACTTTATTACACATTGTCTTTAATTTATTCATACCATGTTCTGCAAGACAATGGCTATGGAAATTGCGTATGAAGAATGCTCCACTAGGCAAATGAAATGCAGGTTGACTATCTTCAGGAATACTCTGATTAAGTAAAAAAACTGACTTATCATGTAATAGGTTTTGTTTTCCGGTGAAAATTATGCTGTCTGCAGTGAATTGCTAGGGGTTTTTACAACCGCTCACTGCAGAGCTCCATAAAGACCCTTCCATCACTACTCCTCCTAGCTTTCACTGGTGTAAAATCCAATCTAAAACCTGGTAAACAAAGAAGAATCTTCATGAAAGAATTTAACATTTGCTCCTTGGGAAAGTGTAAAGAGTGACCATCAGATAGGACTTTGCAGAAAAAATATTTACCTGCAATAGCATTGATGTCTCAGTAATGGTGAAGAGCATTCTCCAATGAATAGTCAATGTTTGGCTTAAACTCCAGTGGCCCAACAGCTAATTCAAGTTGGCAGGTTTTGTTGACCTGCAGACCTAATTATTTACACTCTCCAGGTATTGTGACCTTTAAGGAGCACACTTCAGATTGAAGGAAATGGATCTATGCCAGTTTACACCCCTGTGGACTTAAGCAGTCCTTAGCTTTACTCCCTGTTCTTAAACATTCTAAGTGAAAACCAAAGTACAAGGACTCGTGGCATTTAAGTAATTTCTGGATGTGCTTCTGGATCCATATCCAAGATAGCTTGGCACCTTTCCTTCCCTAGCCTTCCCTTCCAGCATTATGAGCTTCAGAAGATGTCTTCAAAATAACAGTTTATGCCTTCAAAAAGGCAGTCATTGCTGTTTCAATAACTTCTACCTACATAAACCATTGTTTATCAAGACCTAGTCCTCTGCTGGTTAATACTGGTCAGGAGGAATGTCAGTCACCTGGCTACAAAAACCCTGAGAATCTTTGCTAAAGACCTGGCCTAAGGAAGGAGGAGAGAGTAAGGAATATAGCAGCACAGAGCAAGTAAACTACAACACCAGAAATAGAGCTTATGTTTTCAAACATTCCCTTAGTACCCTGTCCACTGGACTACACAGGTGTAATTAGGAGGCTGAATTAAGCTGTAAACTAAATCCATGGGAACTCAGCATAGAAGAGCTAGCCAGAATATCAGGAACAAAACTTTGTTGTTGGAATGTGAAGGGCTCTTTTGCCAAGTTCACAGAGCCCTTCTGGAGCCCTTTGCATGTACAGCACTTAACTGTGAAGCTGGCTCCAACCTGTAGATACTAACAGACATTTCATTTTTATCCCTTGAGCAATGTAACACCTAGTGAAAAACTCCGGAGGAATATATGGGTGTGAGTGCAAAGAACTGCAACTGGCCAACACGTATCGACTGGAAATATTAGAGAGTACTGCACTGGTGAACTTGTTGCAGAAAGTCATCAGATTCTGGTCATGACAATTTGATCCATCTTCTAACAAGTAATCACAGCAGGGCAGACAAGAGCATTACAAATCTACTTATTTAAAAAATGGAACCAAACTTCTGGAGTCCCACTCTTAGTTTTGCCCATGTATTGCTATGGTGATAAGGACATCTGGATACACCTGAGGATGTCAGTTTGAACTATGTGGTGTCAGCCTGTAGAAAAGGGCACACCACAGAGTCATCTACAGTCAGTGGAAAGATTTCAGGGGTTCCTGACTCAGTGTGTGACATGGGTGCATTGAAAAAAGCAATGACTAGCACTAACTGCAACTGTCATATTATTTTTCCATAGAAAAATACCAGTTTATCAAAATTCAAAATCCTGATATTTAGGAAGGAATTTTGGATCAGAATTGGAGAAAGACAAAGTGAAAGAAACTGTTCCGTCCACCGGTTTCAAAGTACCCAGTAAGGTGGTAGCTGGGACAGTTACTTGGAACGTGAGATAAATGGTTTCTAATCCCTCTGATTCAGAGATTTAAAGCTTATCCAGCAGCTTTACACTAATTGTTACTCTGGAATTGTTAGCTTTTTGTTTTCTTCTCTGATTTTTGCTAATGAAAATTCAGAGGGACTTATTTTTGTTCTGCAAGAAATGCTTGAGAGTAGGTACTAATATTTAACAATTCCTACAAAATACAGTCCTTATTTTCTACCCTGTATTTCTCTCTGAAGCTTTCCAGAATAGTTCTGCACTCTTCCATCCCAATTTCAGCTTTGCGTATGTGTAGGGCCAGAGAACTCAAAATGTATGCACTGAGATTTCTTAGCAAACACAAAAGTAACTTAGTTACACTATACAGGAAAGACTAGCAAATATAAAAACATTCTTATTATTTCAAAGTCATATTTTTATCTGTTGGCTTTAAACTTACAACCATGTGTATGAGGAATTGGGTGTGCCAATCCCATTAACAATAATGGGAGCAGAGGGCTTAATTCTCCACATACTATGCCGAAAATGTGCCCCCTTAAGAATACTGTGTGTGTAATTGATTTGGGCTATCTGTTTGAACTTGCCAAATGGATTTCTTGAATATTTGTAGCTAGTTTTGAAAGCACTCCCATCCTCAACCAGACACACACATTATTAAAGGATTTGATTTGACATTTAACAATTTTGTATATTAATATTCCCCTCTTTTTCCTAAATCGACATAATCCTCCTAAATCCTAGCATCAACAGTCATTACACCAAAAGAACAAGACGTTGCTGGTGTCGCTGTGTTCCAATATTGAATTTTGTATGAGCTTGGCTGATTTGGACAGATTTATATTCTGCTATTTCCTGAACTGTGAGCAGGACCTTGCAGGTTCAGCTCTCTGAAAACATTCACATAAACAATCTCACTTCATTACTTTGAAGGAAATCGATTCAGTGGCATCTGCTAGAGTGGTGACAGAGAAAGATATCTTTTGGCTCTCGATCCTGGTTAAATAAGACTCAACCCTGGGAACCAAGAGACTGGTCCGTGATGGAGATCTGATCTCAGATATAGTAAGGATTCACGTCATTGTGAGCTACTCTAGATTTCGGCTGTTTCAGGTGAGAATGACAGCAAGGAGATAGTTTCAATTGATGTAATGATTGATAGATCTTCCCATAGCCAATGCAAGTTGCAAACCAAAGAGTTCAGAGCTTTTTCCCCAGCTTTTCCTGGGACTTTTTTAATGATAGGTTTTCATTCTATCTTGCAACACTGAAGTGCTTTCATGGAGTCTCATTCTATGATCACAAGCTATAAACTATATTTTGCCATCCTGCCTAAGATTGAGTATTGCATCACTCAGCAGATAATTCCATTGCAATGGATTGGGCTACTCAGAAAATTTACCCTACAGCTTCAGATCTGGGTGCGATGGAGCGAACAGGATTTACTCATCAAGTGACTTCCTTATTCCAGTGGGTAAAGAATGAATGTTGGCTCTAATTTTAGACTCACTAGCCAAAATGGCAAGTTCAGCATAGCAGGAAGATGTTGTAATTTGCTGCTGGTGTAAAAGTTTCTACCCCAAAGGACCAAAAGGAAGTAATGAAAGAATAGTGACTCAGAGGTGTGTCTCTGAGTCACGAATGCCCTGAGGATTATCTTCAAGACAGTGCGATTAACACTCAACCCCTTGTTCAAGGCTGTGCCTAAAGGTACAATATACCCTACATGATGAAGATTGATCTACCCCTTCTGAGTCATAATTGCTGCTTGTATTGAGTAAAGTGAATGCTAATCCTGAAGTCCAAATGTTGGTAGCAGTACAGCTCAGCCTTTAGCAGAGGAATTTTTGGAGATGAGAATACCTGAAACTTTCTGTGGAGGATACTTGGCTCACCCTTTATTTTTTTTTCTTTAACTCTTGTCAGACACACTTCAAACCCAGGTTGAGGAGCTTGGAATAAGTTAATTTAGGTACCATTGAGTATTACTTATAGCAGAATCCCCCAAGAAGGGAATGAAGAACTCTGTTTAGCACCATCCACTTACCTCAACTGTTTCTTTCCAGCGTATCTAGCCTTATGATGACATTGTAGTGTTTTCCAGGCCTGACTTCATCTCTCCAGGCTGTATCTATGACAAATGGGAGAGAACACCTGAAGTCCTAGAGGGGCCTGGCTTCCCATTCCCTCCCTTGGCCATACTTCTCCTGACCAAATACATTGCACTGAGCACCTTGGGGAGGTATTTATGTCCCCTTTTGCGTTTAGGTGGTTGTTCAGACTTGAGACATCCAGGACTTTCTAAAGCTTGTTCATCATCTAAACCAGCAGTAACCACTAGCATGCATAACCTCTTCTTTTTTTTTTTTTTTTTTTTTTTTTTAAATACACCATACTCCTCACATCTCTGTTATGATTCATGGAAAGACCTTGGGTCTATGATTCATGTATTTTAAAAATCACCAGTGTTATGTATGACCTTTATTTCCTAATGATCTGACAGAAGTTGTGGTCTCGGTTGTGTTCTGTAGTTTCTTCCTATTAAAATGTCTTTAGAGAAGTTGTGGTTGAGGTTGTTATGTAAAATAGGACTCTCGCAGTTAAGATGACTATGAGTGCAGCTTATTTACCGGACTCAGTGGGACTGAGAAGGCCTGCATTAGCAGCCCGGCCATTAGTTTTTCTAAGACTTCTTAGGATGAGCAATGCAAATCTCAGTAGCACCTCCTTAACCTTTTCTGCTTCCAAAGCAAATGAATTAAGTATCACGAGAGAAATGGGATGAGAGCTTAAAGTCTTCTCTAACCAATCAAGAACATATTGTACTTTTAACAAGAGATATATTTTTTTAGTCAAAATATTGTGTTCTTGCTGATAGTGTTGAGAATTAGCTGTTAGTGTTGGAGCCTCATGGATCCCTAAAAGAATGAAAATGGCAATCTGGCCATTAAATACCCCTTCAGTAATGCGGCTGACTTGCCCGTGGTGCAGGGGGTGACATGGTGCAGCTGGCAGTGCTCGCCTCCACCCTTCTCCACCTTCATGACACAGTTACCTAATCCATTTTCTGCCCTCAGCAGCTACAGCTCAGCGTAGAAGTGACATTAGCAACTTCAGGAGTAAGCCAGATAATGGCTCCAGTGTTCTGCTTATGTAGGTCCCTGCACCTACTTTTATCAGCTGCCACTGGCTCAGTCGCTACTAGGGAGAAAAAGGATTTCCCCTGAAAGCCAGGTCTCCTGAGGCCAAAACATTTCTGTGACACTGCTGGTATGCGAAAGAGTGATAACACAGCAATACAAAATAAATAGCATTTGTACATTACTGAAGAGACCATTCTGAGGTTCCAGTACTTATAAATGTTGAAGAGACAGTACTTCTTGGGAAGTGACATTCAGTGATATTGTCATATTCCACTCCACCCTCTCCAGGTTAAAATGCAGTATTGCAGTCTTGAAGGAAATTATTTCCCCTCTACAGTCTTAAACTTTTAATCTGGGCTTGCATGTTTGACTTGCAAAAATCTTGAATCAGGCAGGAAAAGAGAGAACTGAGAACTAAGGTAGCCGATAGGGGAAAAGAATATCTCTTGTATTTATTTGAGCTGAGCTTAATTACTCTGTTAACAGCCTGTCTTTGGCAGCATCACTACAGATCTGTCCCAGCTCCTGGGGGGAGTGGGAACTCACTCACCCAAGCCCACCCCATCTCATGCAGCTGCTGCACAGGCCTGCAGCACCGTTGGCCTGGTCCTGGCTCCTGGAGCAGGAGCTGTGCGCAAGCAGTGGGCTCCAGCCCACACACATCACATCTAGCTCCTCTCGCCCTGCAGGGCTGCTCCTGCTGCCCCGTCACCCCATGCAACATGCAGTCTCGCCCAAGGAGGCACAGACACCTTGCATGGATGGCTGTGAGAGAGGCTGCCAGGGTCAGGCCTGCTGTGTGAAAAGGGAGTCAATGTCAATGTTTGCGGTTTTGATCAATATGCATATTTTAAGATTTTCGTGTCCCTAAAAACAGTGCATAGCCCTTTATTATATGTCAACAGTCTGCGGCTTAGCTCTGTTAGCTCCACTGCCTTCTGTGCAGGTTCCATAAATATGAATCATATAGTGCACTTATAAAAAAAAAAAAAAAAAAAAAGAGGAGGGCTGATTTATGCTTATTTATTCTGTACAACTACAAACATCTGTGTAGAAAATAAATATGGACACTGAAGAAAAAAAACCCACTTCACCCTTTTTCCTTCCCCCCCATTATTTTTAAACCTTACAAAGGCAGGCCATGTGGTCAGCATCTGGAATGTATGTGGGAATTATTCAAATGAGCTTCAGTGGTAGTTGCCTTGTGCCAGGCTCCTGAAGAGGCAAGGAGTGACAGCTCGCCACAGCTGTGTCCACGCTACACTCTCGTGTACCACATCCACATTCCAGTCTTCTTGTTGCTGGGTTTGCCACAGATGTCCTACAGGCCTGGTGGAACATAACTCCACCTATTTCATATCAAGTGCATTTTGCATGTCTACAGTCTAGTGGCCTGCCACAGAGTCAGAAGTTCAGCTCATTCCTGCAGCTCCCTGGGCTGTGCTTAGGAGGTCCTGGCACCAAAGGTGAGCTGCCATCAGATAAGGCCTATGGCCCTTAAGCTTGGGCTGATGGCTTCTCCTCAGCCTCCGCTTGCCAGAAGTGCACATCACAGGCTCCACTTTGCCCTTCACACGTGCAGCCAAGTTTGCAACACCCTGCCACACTCCAGTTGGCTTTGCTGAACTTGAGTAAAGGCAACAGGAAAATATTTCTTGGGTCAAACATATTTATTTGCTACTTTCTAGCCTTTTAGCTGGAAGTCTTTCATGGAGAGACTTCATCCTATATGGGTAGAAGCTATATATCATGGTTTGTTTTTTTTTCCCCCATTACTATCAGCTAATAGTCAGCGTCCACACTTCCAGAAGACTTTGGCGAAATCTTTCATCTCGGTCTTCTTTGCTACTATGAAAAGAATCGCAGAACACACACTAAAACTAAACAGACTTTCTCTCCCGACCCGACAAACCTTGTTCTTTTTCTTCGCAAGTAGCCAGGCATCTTCTAATTAGAAGCTGGATCGTGAATGTCTTACTGACATCAGAGGCTCATTGCATCAGTCATCCCACTTACGTTCGTGCTAGGCTAATACTCTCCTTATTAACTTCAATGGGAATAAGCGTGTGAGTAACTCACCGTCCTGAGCTAAAGCCTGGCAAGCCAGCCCTAAATACGTAGCAATTTGTTCTGTGGGATAAATAGTGACCGAAGCGATTGTGGTTTCATCAGCTGAACTCACTGGGCTGGAAGGAGGCGTGCTAAGCCCGTACCCGCCGTGCCCGCCGCCTCCAGCTCCCCCGGCAGCGGGAGCGGAGCCGGGCGCGCTCGGGAGAGGCGCGGAGCCGCCCCGGGCCGGGCTCCCAGCCACAGGCGCAGCTCGGAGACGGAGAAAAAACACCCGTCCCTCGCAGGACGGGGCTTCCCAGCAGCTCTGCTGGCTCCTCTCCTCGCAGCAGCCTGAAACTCTTTGACAGCCTAGCAGCTCGGCGGCGCGACTTTCACGCAGCCCGAGCAGGAGGCAGGCGGGCGGGCGGCGGCAGCGGGCCGGGCCGGCAGCAAGCTCCGACAGCCCGGGCCGCCCGCCGCAGCGCTGCCCAGCCGAACCGAGCCGAGCCAAGCCGAGCTGAACCGAACCGAGCCGAGTCAAGCCGAGCCGAACCGAGCCACTCAGCTGAACCGAGCCTAACTGAGCCAAGCTGAGCTGAACCCCAACTGAGCTGAACCGAGCCGCCTCGCCCGCCTCCCCCCCCGGCCGCCCCGCCGCCTTCCCCGCGCGCCGGGCCCCGGGCGGGGGGCCCCAAAAAAAAAAAAAAAGGGCCAAATTTGGTAAAGCGGCGTTGCGCCTTTGGCTTTATTGCTAATTGACTCCAGCTGAGGATCTGGCCCAGCTTGTTCAAACAAATTAAAAACGATGCAAATCAGCCACAAGTACTTGATGATTTCACTGTGCTAAGGGGAATACAACTATTTGGCACGGGGCGTGCTGTCAATGGGAGGATTGCGAAGTATTTTGCAAGCGCAGCACTTTCTAAGTGCAAAGTGGCTCGCTTATGTTAGGGCCGATCAAAAATATTTTGTCCAAACTGTTTTTCAGTGGAAAATTGAATTTCCAACCCCCCCCCATGTTTTTCACAATGGAGATCTGCTTTTACAGAAGAAATACATTTCCCTCGAGAACAATTCAGCCAACATTTTAAATCTCTGTTTACAGGTTTAATTCCTGTTGAAATTATTCATATTTTCATTTTTTAAATAAAAATGTTGCATTTCTGCAGCAGAGGAGGAGTCATTTTCCATACAGGTCTATGAATTAACTCTCATAAAACCCCAGCCAGCAACACGAGCATAGTTTTCTTTTTATGGATGAGAAGCTGAGAAGCAAAGAGGTTAAGTGATTTGGCTCCAATCCCTACAGGCACCATTAAAAGCTCCTGGCTCCCAGTTCTGTGCTCAGAATGTTAGATCGCATGACATATCTTTGTGAGGCAGTTAAATGCTTTCAGACTCCCTTGGATTTCAACAGGAGAATCAGTCAGTCTACCAAGAACAAAAAGAATGATAGAGTAGTCTTGCCTCAACTCACACAGCGAGTCCTCAGCAGAATTAGAGCCAGGACTTTTGACTCTTAGCTCTTTGCATTACATGTCACACAACATGGCTCACCATACAGAAAGCTTGCACTTTCTCCTGGCCCATCTAGGCAGATCTTATGCCTTAAGATGAAACAGTGGCGGCTGTTCCGTGGACAATGGTTTTTGCCCTGGATTTGAAATCTAGTTGATACCCATAGTTGAAAATCAGAACCATTGAGTCTTACTGAGAGGTTAATAGCACAATATTACACTACCAGCCCCCAAATGGTGATGGTCAGCCGCAGGGAAGAAATAAGAAGACTAAACAGGCTGACAAGGTGACTGAGGGTATCAGTCGTCTCTCGGTTAGAGCCAATCAGCTGAAGCTCCTGAGCTAGATTTCCAGTGTTGGTCCTTTCATAATGTCTAAAAATGGTTAAATCATAGCATTTCCTTATACCTCAGTTTTCATATATGCTTATAAAATGTTTCCAAACCTTGTGAGAGAGCAAGGTCTTGCTAAAAGGTATGGTATTTAGCTGGGCAGAAACTCTAGGTGACCACACTGGGATTTTTTGTGTGCTCTGCAAAAAAGAGGCAAGATTACCTCCCACCTGTGCTCTAAACTTGCACGCGTAACTCTGACATCTGAAGATAGGTTCCCACTGTAGTTAGGCATCATATTTTGAAATCACCTGGATTTTAGTGATTTCCACTAACATACCTCTTTTCTCAGATGTTTTGAAAACTGGATCACTTTGTGTATTGACTGAGTATCTCACTGTGAACAGCCAAGATGGAAAATGTTACTTAGATTCTTTTGTACACTGGAAATATGACATTTGTTCCTGGGTGGTACAGATCTTTTCACTCAAGCAGCTGTGCATGTGTTATAGTTTTACATTGAGGCTTTATTATCTTCATTCACATTTCTTTAGTTTAGGACTCGTTATCCTTTCCCTTGACATTTTTCTTTTATTCTGGACCAGTATCTTGATGAACCAGGTTGAGGAACCAGACAATATTGTGTTGTACTACAGGTGCCTTACCAGGTTGTAATACTGATATGTCTTCTCACTTTGCCAATCGAGTAATTTGTAAACTGTGCAGAGCATGGTGATTTTTCCACAAATAGCTGGTGTAATGATCTCACTAACAAATTTAACTTGCATGATTATCATGTTCAGGAAAATTCATGGTTGGTGGGAGCTGCACAAGAAGCCCTGCACCCAGTTCAGAGGCCACTGACCAGAGTATGGCTTTTATCACAGGAGCCAATATAAAAAAAGCCATTTTTCTTCTCCTTTTCCACTTCAACAAAAGACTGGTTTAAATATACAATTCCAAAAATGTTAGTGATTTATTTTTAATTCAGAATAAATGGTTTAAGCAGTCCTTACATCTTAAATACCAGCTCTCTTTTATAAGCAACTTGAGATTTTTTTTGCTGTTCCTTAGCCAGTTGCAGAGTTGACAAATATTGCTGAATAGTCTACATCCTAAAGAAAAAAAAGAAAGCATACATTTTCCCCCCTCAAAATGTCTAATCCTACTTTTCTTTGAGCTCTAATTTCTCTTTTTTCCCCCAGCAAAAAATGACAAATGTTCTTTGTGTCAGGGTCCTACAGGCACTAATGGGCCTTAATCACCCCGACCAGCCTCACCTGGGGCCTCTCCATGCTCCCCCACCCATGGGTCCAGGAGCTCTATTTAAGCTCAGCTCTGAGATCTTGATCTGTGCTGTTGAGGTGCCTGTCTGCAGCTCCATCACAGGGCTGGCTCCTAGTGACCTGGCCCTTGTTCTGCAGGCTGTTTTTCGTGGTTGGTCTTGGACTTGCCTCATTGCTGTGGCCTTGCCTGGTGATCGCAGGATAACGGCTGACCTGGCTACTCTCACTGGAGCTGATCCTGACTTGACTTCTCTGCTTGATGTCATCACCAGGGACTCCCCTGATGTGGATGCTTGGCTGAAGTTGGCTGCCACCCCAGGCCTGACTTGCTCAGGTACTGTCGGACAGGGCTGTGGCTGGCAAGGTCACAGCCCTGCCAGCCTTGTTATCACTTCCAGCCTTGCATCCCTCAGGGAGCAGCTGGCCTAGTTATTTCAAATGCTTGGAAGCTAGACAAGTGTTCATCTGGCTGCTTTACTGTATGCTTCCTTTTCCTTGATAGTGGGGAGATAGAAAATGTAGGCTACTAAGGCTAGTCTTGTTCTTTTCCCTTATTGGCTGAAATACAGACACTTTGAGTGTTCAGAATTAAATCTATGTAAATAAGACATTTAGAGTGACAGGGAGAAATTACTTATGCAGTAGCCTGATAGGAGAGTCAGAAAAATGAAGTTTGTTTCTTGAACCAGTGATCCCCTACCCACTGAACTGAGTTTAAAACTTTTTAACACATGTTCACCTCATTTGGAAAAGGGAACTTTTAGTAATTCAAACAGGTTTTGTGCCACTCTTCTGTTATTGGGTAGGTAGATGAATTGGCTCCTTCTAATTCCTGGCATTTCTGTTTTGAATCACAGACTTTGTGTTGGTACTGCCTACTTTGACCCTCATGTGAGGGACTTGCGTGATTTCTTCCACTGAAATTACTTTTGTTATCAAGTCAGTTCACATTTGGAAATTTCCAGTTATAATTGATCTACTTTCCCACTCAGACAGCAAACAAGTGAACATCTTAATCTGGATACACCTGTAGATGAACCTGGGACTGGTATCTAACCATCCACTTAGTGAAGTTCAGGCAGTGTAATATGTATTGTATATATCATGTAACAATTCCTGGAAAGTCTGTGTCATTGCTTTCATTAAGTCTTAAAAATTAACATAATCAGCCAAGAAGCATAGTTTTTCTGCCTCAAACTAAGGAAATGCAGGCACTTTGAGTTACAGCAGCATGAAGTGATGAGTGGGTAGCTGCTAGGGGAAAGTAACATGTCACGTAGTGGTGTCCATCGCTGAAATACACTGCAAACATCAGTCCTCATAATCCCTCTTGCAAAGACACATGGAGGCAGAATTAGTTTAAAATAGACTATGCTGTGGCTTGTCCAAGGGCCTGTATTAAGTCACTGGCAGATGCAACATGAACCCAGGCTTTATTGGTCCTGCCACTGTGTGCCCAGTTCCACCTCTCTGGTATGGTGGATTTGTCCTCTGCTTCTTGTCCCAGCCAGGTGCTGCCAGCTTGAGCTGGTAACCTCCGTACTGGGAGGAGCTGGGAAAAAGGCCCAATATTGGCGAGACCTAAATTATGAACTGGTAACCTAGATTGTTTCCGTTCTTTGACATAGGATTTCTTCAATCTCTGAAAAAATGAACTTTGCCATCTCACACCAATACAAATGGGAGAAAAATGACATACAGTGTATTTGAAGGAGAGGACAATGAGGAGCACTGCCCCAAAGATCTTGTTTCAAAAGTTTTGGTGGGGTTGGAGCTCTAGAGTCAGGAAAAGGCAATTCATCGAGGTTTTCAATTTCCTTTTTTAGCATGCTTTATCATAATTTATTATTGCTGACATCTAAAAAGGAGTTGTGTAAGTGGCCAGAACATTTTCTGGTGAAAACCACTAAAATTCCCTGTAACTTGAGTAATGTCACATTGATTGGCATGGCCTGGGCATGGTATCTCTGGAATTCAGTGGAGCTCCACTTGCATCAAAAGCAATTTTGGTCCAAGATGCACTCTGATTTGTATTTAAGGTGCCTGGCAACATGGTAATGAGCAGCTTTATAAATAAGTCTGTATTACTATCTTTATGTCTTAGTAGTAGTATTGTTATTTTTATGGTACTGTAATGTTTATTATGTGTATTTTATGGTGTAATTTGATTAGTGTGTTACCCTAATGTCACATAGAAAAGGGGAGGGCATTCCTGTCATACTTCTGAACACTACCCCTTCTGTTTTCATCCGAGGAACCCAAAGCCCTTTGGCGATCATTAATTGTCCCACACCATATAAGTAAACTCAAGCACAGAGAACTTAAATGATTCCCCCAAGCCCACACAACAAGTCAGTGGCAAAGCTGAGAGTTAGACCTCAAGAGTTCTGACTCCCTGATGTCTGTGTTAACCACTAGAAAACATTCCCATCACAGTAACAGCAGGTATAATAGAAATGAAGATTGCCACTTCGGAGTGTTTTTAGGTCAGTTGTAATGAGAACACTCAATGTTTTATAAACCCTTTAGGTTTCCTGTTTAGGACTTGATCAAACCATAAACTGCTCGTTTAAATAAGCTCCAAAAACAAAATGTACTAGAAAGCTGAGGAGTAAGGAGACGACATCCAACAGCAAACTTATGTTTATTGCTCATTTGCTTTCCTTGCTGAGATGATGCCGTGTACTTAGATTAAATATGCAGAGCCAAATTTATCCCCAGGGTGTAATTTTTTTGGACTCTGAATGACACCAGGGTGAATTTGGCACATTTACACTCAAAATTTAATATGGGTTTTACAAATATTTGGAACGGTGTCAAAATGTTGTGGGTTAAATTCTGTTCTCAGTTCCACCAGTGCTAACCCAGGTTAACGCTGTTCTGATCTAGCACTGGATTTACAGCAATGTAATTCCACTGGCCCAGTGTTCAGCTGGTGTGAATTAGTTTATCTGCACTGGAATGCAGGCAGCTCAGCTGCTTTACACCAGCTAAGAATCTGACCCATATTTAAATAGAATTACTCCTAAAATACACAATGGCAAATGCAATGTGAATTAGGTCCACTGTGCCCCTAATTTGCACTGGGGAAATGCAGCTGAAGCTGGTTCTGCAGCTGTGCTGTGCAACAACACAAACTAGTGTCGCAAACCTGAACCTGACCCCCATTCAGTCTTTTGATGCTTCCTAAGTTTTAAAATAACACTGTAGTAAGTGTTACACATGCTGTGTGTGTGTAAATCATCCCAAATGGCTGCAAATCATCATCCGTTCTCTTGTTTCAAAGCAGAGATTGGGAAGTGCTTGGTGATATTTGGGCTCAGTTCAGATATTCCAAAGCTTGGATGGATGGATTGTTTTGATTCTTTCTTTGAACTCCTTTCCCACCCCTGCTAAAAGAAACAGACAGATCCACTCAGTTAAGCGACAGACAAGTTGGAGACAATGCGCCACTGCCCTCCCCAGTACCGCCCCCCACATGCCAAATTTGCAGACATCTGCTAGCTGGAGCACAACTCTGCGGTAATAAAGTAGTGCTGGTATTCATGTGATGTACTGCCTTCAGCATTCACAAATGACTGAAATTAACCTCTGTTCTATGGGCCTTAACTTGGTTTACGACTGGGGGTCTTTTGTTTTATACCACTATACAGAGGTGCCTTTGCCATGCTAAAGATTTAACTAAATTATAATGAATGATCCTCACCAGCACTGTGCCCCTAATTAGAACAAGTTGCACAGACATATTGTCTCCTTGATTTCCTCTGTTACATTTCTCTCACTCTCTTTCTCTGTCTGAGACACATGGGTCCCATTAAACATTTTAGCATTTAATGTGGTTCCCTTAAATGACTTCTCAAGTTTTCAAGTTCCATTTAGAATTGTATGTTACTCTCCTGACTGTGGTTTTGATTTTGTTATGTTTCATGCATTTAGCCAAAGCAATTGCTCCTCTCCCCCCTCTAGTGGGGAGTAGCTTGGGTCTGTGGAAGCATGTGTGTGCCAGTATAGTGTAGCACGTACCTATACATTTTGTAGACTTTCACACAAATCTCTACATTCATATATAAAATAAGGAGACTGGGAAATAGCTCCTAACGATTGGTGCATGCAAGCATGGTGGTTGTGTGATGTTTTTTCAGTGCAGTACAGTTGATTTGTTAATGAAAAAACATCTGTTTATTATCATTATTGATTTCTATCAAGATCTCTTTGTGTTTCTGAAATACAGAGCTGCTTAATAATCTTTAGATATTTCCAACCTAAACAGAAATGATTGACAAAAAGCTTTTATAACATGTGGTCATATGTATGATGTGTATTATCCCCATGACGTATCCCTGTTGTACAGATGGAGTGCTGAAGGACAGAGATTTTGTTGTTGATTGCATTGTCTGTAATGCACTTCCTCCGTAACTGCTACAATGAGAATACCAAATTGTCCTTGCCAAGAGTATCAAGTCAAGTTCAAGGTCTGGACCCTAATCCTCAAGGTATTTGGTGGCCTGGGCCCAAGGTGTCTCATAAAGCTTGTCTTAAAGCTTGTCTATACCACTGTAGTTATCCCGTTTCAGATCTATGCCTGGATAATTATTTTGGAATAAGAATGTCTTATTTCCCCCTACTCTTTCCCCATTCAGCTTATGCCCCTCTGAAAATGTATACCTATTTAAAGGGAAAGGGCATTCTTATTCCAAAATAAGCATCTTTTTCCAAAGAGTGTCATAACAGTGAAGAATATTATAATAGCATAACTTAGCAATACAATTATAAAAGGTAAGTTTTATTTAAGAGAAAAGGCCTTTCTGTAGTCATAAAGGAAATCTGTTGCAAAAGTGAGCAGTAAACCTGGATTTCCAGGCTCCTAGTTATGTAAGTGGCGTCATATTGAGGACCTGTATCTTTAAAGCTGCTGGCTTTCTCAGTACCAGACTGACACTGGTTGTTGTTGGGATACTGTGAGGATTGCGAATCCAGAAGTTTATTCCTTCCTGTTAAAGGCATTAATACCCTGATACCACTGTCGCAGTATTTTAATGGTGGATTTTGACATGCTGTAACAAAAATATAAGACATAATTTCAATGACAATGTCTTGCTTCTTAGATCCCTCAGATGTGAAATCAGCTAAGATTTAATTATGGCGGCTTACCAACATTACTTGTCCTTTAGATAACTCTTAAAAGTTTCCGTGATGTATTGGCTTCCAGGTTTGAGCTACAAGAAGCTTGAAATTTATCTCTGGAGCTGAGATTTAGGTTTCATTAACAGTTAAGCCTTGTCTGGAGTGCTGATGTGTTCTGCAATGGGTAACTCAGCTTGTTAGTAACATTAGCAGATTTGTGAGTTCTCAGACGGGTCCATGGATAATTGTTTCAGCCAGATTTGTGAGTCCTCAAACATGTCCATGGATAATTGTGTTTCAACCTTGTGTTCTTTATTATAATCTGCTGTCTGATAATGGGTGACAGGGTAGATAAGAGAAGGAAATGTGCCAGTAAGATTTCATTCAGTCTTGTACATTCTACCCGCAGCTGCTGTTTCCTCTAAGGTGATGGCTGACTTGGCATCTTTTGCTTTAAAACAGAGAAAGCCACGATTGATGGCAGGCTGTTTAATGTGTTTCTTACCAGCCACTCATGGAGACTTTAAGATTACTGTAAAGAGATATCACAGGTCTAGGAGCTGCTTTCTGGAATCATTCTTCTTGCAGTAGTGCAAATGGACAGCTTTTGTTTCTATCACAGCAATGATTTTAAATTAGAGCTTTAAATATTTCGACAGAGCTTTCTCTGTTAAATTTAAAATGAAATGCTTTCTAGGAAGGTATTGATTTTGGCAAAATTTTCCAGGGGAAAGTTAAAAAGAAGCATCTTGGCTTTGAGAGGAATTTTATGAAGCCGAAGTACTTTGTTTAGATGTCATTTGTTTAGGTTTTCGTTTTTATACTAAGGTTGCAGAGATAGGTATTTACTAACATGCAGTTGCATTAGTATATTTCATTGTTTCTACACAATCATAATAACAAATTTTTAGCTAATTCTATATCTTGGAAAGTCTTAGAAATCTTGATTTGTGGGGAAAATATGACATTTCAATTTGGAATGAAAACAAATTTTAAACATTGAAATTTCCTATTAGAAAGGAATTCTGGTTTCTGACCAGTTCCTGTATTAAATGCAGACATTATTAATTTCTCTAGTTGATCTTTTAGTTCTTCATAGCTCTGCAGCCTTCTGAAAAAAACTTCTATTGCATGAGAGCTGTTCCTGAGAAAAGATTATTGTGACAAGTATTTGCCTTTCTAAACTATAGAGTAGTGTTTCCTCATCTTTCACAGAAAGGCAGCCCTGATGCTTATTGGACTTATCACAATATTGATCTTATATTAAGACCTTATTATGAGCGCTTCTACTGTCTTTGCAATATATTCTGATCACAACACTGGTGAGGTAGACATTAACGTTATGAATTTAAAAAAAGGTGGCAGAGAAACTCAGATCCATACTCTAAGACTCTTACGCAGCTTTAGCTCCAAGTGACTTGCTCAGTCATAGTCCTCCTGTATGGTCCTGGGTGAAGAATTAAGTCTTAATTTCCCTGACCGTGTTGTGGCAAGCTCCTAGCAGCAGCTATGTGCCTCTCACAGATGACAGGCCATGCTGAAAAATCCCAAGTCATGTAACTTTAAGGGTTAAAAATCAAGGAGGCAAATCACCAACAACAAAATGCCATGCCTTTGATTTAATAGAGATAATCCTCTTTCTATTAGCTACGATAATAATGACTCACCAGTAGTAAATGAAGGAATATACACAGAATGACATCATGTGAACAGCACAGTGTCTGTGGGACTTAAAATGAAGAGGATTATTCCAATATATCAGTTCTGAGCCTAAAACTGGCAAGGATGGATCTGGAGTAAAATTTAACATGAGAAATGTTTATTGAAGCACTAACATGAGAAAGGAATTATATAACTGAAGTTATTAAAAACAATAAGCTCCTATTTCAAAAGATTTAATTTTGGTAGAATAATATACACCCGGATCGACGTAAGGCTGTAATTCTATTGAGTCATTCCAATGACATCATGAACCACAAGAGGGGATATGCCGTGGTTTATCGATGTCTGCGAACTACACCCCATCCCCCAGATGGAATTACAGCCTCCGTCTTACACTGAAGACTGGAGCCTCATCTGGTCCTTAATGTGGAGGGAATTGCCCTGAAATCAGCAGAGTTAGTCTGGACTGACACTGGTGTAAGGAAGAGGAGTGAAGGCACTGATTGCTCACAGTTCTGAATTGCCAGGCCTCCTGATTCTAGATGGCCTATTGATGTGCTTTATCATAACAAGGATTTTCAGCTCCGTTATATGCATCAGAGATTACTTAAAACCTATTACAAACTGTAGCAAATGAACATTTTGGTTATAGGGTCCTAGTCTGATTTTTACAGACAAGGGACTTGCTTTAAGTTGATTTTTGTGGGTCTGGATTGTCCCTGATCACCACAAAAATTGCCTTCTTCCTGTGGAGTGGGAGCTGGAGAATGGCTGGAAGTAGCCACTTCATCTAACCTTAGGACTGACTGAAATGGTAGTTTTACTGTACTGTGAGCAGAGAGAGGTTCCTATAGAGAATGATTCGGAGCAAAAGTCGAGTAACATGCAGATGAGATGTTCAGGCTATCCAGCTGCATACTGGGAATGGGTGATACCACCAATGCTTCAGTGCCCCTGATGTGGGCTTGGAAAGGTTTTTCTGTAGCTCTTGTGGCCCCATCTGGAGGTACAGCTGTGTAGGATGCACACCTGAATCCAATCCCACAAAATATATTTGAAAAATCTTGCAGCCCACCTATTTCTCTGTCAGAAAGTGCAGATAGTATCACTTGTGTGTTATGTAGATAATTGGGTTGGATACCAGTAACGTTTTACTCATACTAGGCTTGGATTTAATGTTTTACTGTAACAAGTAAGGAAATGCAATTTAGATCTAACAGGCCAAAGCCTGCTTCTATTTACTATTCTTATACTTAGATACTAAATCCTGAATATCTATTTCTGGTAAATTGGATTCCAGTGTCAAGCAAAAGAAGAATAACTCGGAGGTCAATGAGATTCACAGTGGTGCCACTAAGGACGGATCCAGCAAGTCTTGCTTGTGTCGATGTCAACAGCAGGACTGAGGGAGGAATCTGCCCTGCTCCATTACTCAGAGGGTGCTGACAGAGTATCTTTTATGAGGAGTTTGAAATATTCTGGAATCTGCTTCCTACCCTAGTCCAAAGGAGCTCAGATTTGGTGACTTTCCAGGCGTGTTGCAAGAGACATCCATTTGTCAGATATCTGGAGAAAGCCAGTATATGCCTCTCCATCTGCCCTATGAAGGGGCTCTATGAAATGCAGGGGACCTTATGCCTGATTATTTTGTCTATGCTGGGACACCTGAGGAGACAATTATCTGAAAACTAAATAGAAAAGATATACAGACTTGATTAGGGAAACTAGGCAATAGGGAACTCTACCTACAGTTTGGGGGTAGAACAATTCCTTATGCTTTGGAAAGAAGGAATTGTTTATAAAAGGGCTCTCACAGTTTCTGACAGTCCTCAGCAGGTCTGTATTTTCCGCGTGTTTCTCTTGTCTTCCCCATCCACCCCGACTTCTCATTGAATGATAAATGTAGAAATATTTTGTTATCATTCAATGAGCTGATTTCTTGTTTTGGATGTTGGTCTTTGATAACATAAGTTTCTAAATGGCTGATTAAATTTACTCCACTCTGCTGCTGCAGATTGTGTTAGAAAGGCAATTACTAGATGAAGCCACATCAGTAAAAAGGTGGGTAAATAAATGAACCGGGAAGAAGACATTTTGGAGCAGAGCTCTAAAGCTTCTAAGTAGGGTCATTTTTTCTAATTATAGTATGGTGAGGCCAAAGACTCCAAGTGCCCAGGCAAAGGATGAAAAAAAGTATCCAACTGAATAAATAAATCTCTTAAAGAAAAAGATAGTTGTCTGCCAAGAAACTTAATATGAAATGTTGAGAGTGCAGTTCTGAAAAAGATTTAATTGGAGATATACTCCTAAGAATATGTAAATAGTCTTTCAGTTTCTTAACTAAAAGGAGAAACAGATGCCAGCTGTAAGATCTGAGATCAAATATGAAAAGTACTGAGGCCTCTAAATGTCACTTTAAAAGTATATAATTAGATTCTTATCTTGCTAAGAGGTTGGCCAGTGCTTTTTCAGTAGAAGGTATAAACTCTTTAGATAGATTTTACAGCAAATGGTTCAATTGTCTACTTTAAATGCAGTAAAATTCAAACATCTAGATTTTAAAATGTAATTTAAAATTTTAGGTGGCCTTAAGACAAAACAGTGATATGTCAGTTTTGACTAGTCAGTGTTTTGGCACTCATTAGCTTGGCCCTACTGATCAGGGGTCCAGTATCTATTTAGTGCTTGGGTACCCCAATAGTAACAATTTCAGTGATGGCATGTGGACGTGGCTACAATGTCAGCTATAGCTCAGTGCGAGTAAAATAAGTAAATCCATTTTTATTCATTTAAGACACCACTAGTCAACAGAATCTTAGTCCTTACACATGAAGGACAACAATTCTGTGGGGTTGAAGGTTAGTCATTAAATTGCATCTATTTTTGCCCTCTCTGACTTTGGTAGGGACCATCAAGGAAAACACTGAATCATAGAGTAGAAATTAATGTTGACAGAACGGATGGCTCAATCACTGCCTGACATTGCAATTTTTCATTTACATGAGAACATTGGATAATTCAACAAAAATTAGTATACTCCACTATGCCTTCATCATCAGCCAACAGACTAAGACCCAGGGGTTTATTTTGTTTGTCTGGGGCAACAGCCCTGACTCCAGTTCTACCGAAAGCCAAGACACAAAATGATTGTGACATTTCTGATCCAGTAGGAATTTGTAAGTACTAGAAAATTCAAGCAACTTTCACTCCACAAGGTTCAGGTAGGAGGCTCGGTCTTGGGCTGATTTTGTTCAGTTTTGATTACTGCAATAAATCTGAAATCGAGCTCTCCAATGCTGAGTTTCCAATGATGCCAGGCTAGATTTATGGTTCTGGGAACAAACCATACAGTTTTGCAGAGATTGTGGTGTTGCCATAGAATCATAGACCTAAAGAGTCTAGTCCAGTCCCTCTGCCTGCTCTGGAACAGAATGAACTCTACCTAAAGCCTTTGTCAGATGCTCGTCCGGCCCATTTTAGAGACCAGTAATGGTGATTCTCCTTAGATGTTCATAGAAAAACACTTAGAAAATGAAAAAAAACCCCATGGGCCAGCTCCTTTGGTGTACCCAAATGTGCGTCAATGGCAAACAGTGTTATGTGGCTGTGGCCCATGCATGATGAAACCAGATCTTGCATTAAATGTTTCCATTTCACTGTTCAAAAACATTTCAGTGAAACAGTTTGTACAAAATGATGGAGGGAAAAAATGGTTGAAATGAGTCCATTTCCCTTATCTTGGGGAAAAATCTCGGTTTAAAGCTTAAAATCAGTACTTTCTAGTTTTTCCAAAGAAATATTATGAAACTGTGACAAAATGTAAAATTCCCCAAAGCTGAAGTTTTCCAAGCATTCCCAGCAGAAGGTCAGCACAGTGCTAGAAACAGGAATTTGTCCAGTTTCCCTCCCCAGCCCTGTTCTGTTGGAAGTGCTTCCCAGCCCTGCTTCAAAGCTGCTTTAGAAAGACAAGGAAAGAAATGGCAAGTGAATGTCATTGTCCATGAAGCCAGCGGGAAACTTTTCCATTGCCTCCTGTACACTCTGGAGCAGACCTGAACAGAAAACTGGAGAAGGATAAGGGGTGCCTAATTCTACTGAGTTCTTCTCTGTGGCCTTCTGTTATCCCCAAATACAAACTGCAGCCTTACCAGAAAGCACTCCTGCCTCCACTCACTGTCCCTTGTACTAAACTTCTGTAAATCCACACCATAATCCCAGTGTGCTGCTCTGCTGCTGTACTGTCCTTTTTGGAAATCTAAAACAAATGTTTAGCCTGGCCAGGAGAATATCTGGGAGGGATTTTTATTTTTGTGGGGACAGTAGCACTGACCCTTGTGCGGGCTGCGACGGGGCCAGCGCAGACGGATTGGCACCTCTGCAAAAGCCAAAAGCATCACCTTTGCCTTTGCTGTCTGCCTCGGCTCTCAGATCTCCCACACGGTCCTGGAATGTGCCTCTTGTCTGCTACCCGGCTGGCTGGGGAAGTTTTGAAAAGGTTTAATTTAGCTCTCATTTGTGTCCCATTGCGCTGCCAAAAAATCTGAACTTTGGTTCCAAGCAGAGCTTAGGAATCCTGGTTCCCAGGAGAAAAGAGGAGGGGAGGACAGGGGAGAAAAAGTGGGCATTTTAAAGGAGAGAGAAAGAGATGATACCAGATGATATTTTTTTTCTTTTTAAAGGGACAGTTGTTCCGTGTTATCTGCTTCATGCTGTAGCACGGAGGCTGAGTGACCAGCTCCAAAATTTGGGGTAACAGCGACACTCGGTGGCCAGCTGCAACCACCCACCTAGGGCTTTCCTGGGGCCCTGGGGGCTTTCCTAGTAGGTGACAATTCTCTGGCTTATCCCTATTTGATGGGTATAGATCTGTAGGGCCAGCCAGTGCTCTGAGGAGCACCAGCGTGGTCCTGTGTGCTGCTCACGACAGGCTCTGCTTCACAGTGTCCACGAGGCAAGAAAGCTCCTGCTGTGCCTGAAGCTGGGGATGGAGGCTTCCCAAGTTATGGCAAAGTGCCAGAGTATCTCCGGTACGCTGCAGTCTTGCACCTTGGATCGCAGGGGAAGTGGACAGCAGGCCAGCTAGCCTGGCTGCGTGTGGCATGGGGCATCATGGAGCTGGCACAGGTGAGATGCCCAAGGCTCAGGCAGCAAGGGCCTGAGGAGGTGGCCAGGAGGGTGAGTCTCATGCCCTGTGCCACAGCACCCTTGGGCATGTTTATATATGTGCAGCTGTGAGCAGTATCTGGCCTACAGAACTACATAGGTGCAGAGCAGAATCAAGTTTATTTCTTCCTGGACAAACCAGGGACCACTGTCTTGCATGGTGTAAAACACCATCAGTCAGCTGAAATCAATGCAGTGTTGGTAAATCTTGTCATATTATTGGAAGTCTAGCAATACTTGGTGTGTTGCTTAGAGCCCCAAGTCCTGTCTCATGTGGATGCACAACAGTCTCAGCTTTCATTTTGAAAAATCCTTCTGCTTGTAGGGAAAACCTTGATAATGTGACCCAAGCACTCCATAAGGACTTAAATACCTGGAGGTGAATGGGGAGAAAATAAAAGAAAAAAGGGGGGAAAAAAACTCCAGTATGTGTTCTCTGCTACACTTTCAAACTTTCAAAATAGCCTCATTATTCTGGAGATCCCGGTGGCTGCTCTGCCAGTTGGATTGAAATGAAATTAAACAAGATGACACCTCTTTCCTATCTGTTTATGGCATCTATGGTAGGCAGTTTAACCACCAGCTGTTAGGGAGAAAACTCTTGAGATGCCTCAGAAGATCAGCAATGGGACATTTCCAATGATCTTTTTGACCTCAGATGTCAAACACAATTGGGTTAACGCACCAAGCAGTGAGCTGTGTTAGGGCTGTCAGCTTATTCCAAACCTAGAGCCCAAAGGGTGCAATTCTGCAGCTTGCTCGCTGGTCAGTGGGACTACTGGCACGGGAGAGGGCTGCAGGAGTGGCCCCTAGGAAGTATGAACAGGAGGATTTCTCCAGAAAGAGTTCTGTATGAAAATATTGCTGATCATTAATTTACTAATAGCTGCAGGCTGGAGAGAGGAGGTTTTACTGTGAAAGATATTAATGTGCCGTGGCAAGGGACACCAATGGCCAAAGACTGTCAAGTTTCCAAGCTGAATACAGCTTAGGAGGTGAAGAAAGTGCTAGTGCTTATGCTGGAGATGTCAAAAGATCTTGGGGATTTGGGGACCTAAATGCCAGGCACATCTGAGTGGTAGTTACAAAGAAAATACAAAAATCCCAACTTGCCCTGTAGAGGTGTTGAATATCATGAAGTTAAGTTTATAAATTATAAAATTTTAAGTTTATACTTCAGCTGAGAATTGTAACCCTGCTACTGACCATTTCCAGACATGAGAGATGTTACCTGTTTTTGAAAGTGGTATAAACTTGGACTAGGTAAAAACCTGACATACACTGTGGGAAGGTGAACTGCCAGGATAATCTGCTGCTGGATAAAAAGGATCTGAGCAAAAAATCTGGGCAAGAAGGGGAATGGGGTGAGTGTGTAGAATAACCAGCTGGGGAAATGCGCTAGCCTTTTCTGCTTAAAATTGAACTACCCTCATAACCGAAAGATCTTTAGTCAGTTCTGAAAGCAGGAAACCTCAGCCTGAATCTGTTCTTACTACAACAACATAAATAATTACTTTGGAGATTTGTAGGGAAATAAGGCTGAGGTAATTAAGAGGAGAATTGGACCCACTTGATGCTTAATGGAGAGCCCCAAAGTTTCAGAGGAGCAGGCAACAACACTTTATACTTCCATGTCACTCTTCATTTGAAGTTCTTGAATGCTTCACAAATAGTAATTAAGTTTCACAATAACTATTTTACAGATTATGAGAATAAGGCATTAGGAGATTAAACAATTTGTTTAGATCAGAGTGAGTGAAAGCAGGAGGAAAAGCATGGATATACATCCTGCTTTCCTTTGCGATGCACTAACCAAAGTGCTGCCCAACACTGTGAAAATCCATTGTCTGTGGAAGCAGTATCCCATACGATTGGGAGGCCAGTGCTATTTCTGTGTACACCCTACATTTAAAGCTGGTTCCAAATTTCATCTTCTAGGGCTCCTGTTAAGATTGGCAAATAGTCCATAAGAGGCTTGAAGTTGGTAAACTAAGCTATTGCACATCACCAGCAGTTCTCAACAGGATACAGTGCCATATATATGACCTCAAATAATGTTTTATATAGAGGAAACTAAGAAAAGAGTTTTCCAAGAGGTGGTCAATGTTACCACAGTTTATACTTCTCCATACCCCAGATGCTGCGTAAATACCACTTGTGTTTCATGCTTCATTGACTTCTTTTGTAGATTAATCCCTGTTTGCACAGAATGCTTTAAACCTATCTGTGCTGATCCCATGTATTCTCTGCACACCTTGCAGCTGAGGGCTGGTTGATCCCAACCTTCTAGCAGTTGTGTGAGCCCTAGGATATGAGATGGCCAGTGGGTGCATGCACATGGATATGGACAAGGCACAGAAGTGTGACTTCTCTGGTGCCTTATTCGTGGTAGATCCATTTCTGCAAAGTCATTGTAAATCACCATCATTCTGATCTGGCTTGATTTCCCATTTCATTCACACTGCCCTGAACATACTGACTACAAGTGCTGTCACACCTGATTAAAGCTAGGTGGGTAGGAAAAGAATTTAGTTCAAGTGTAGCTAAATGTCTTAAAATCATGCTGTGGGCCAGATCTTGAGCTGAAGTATTTCAGCAAGGATGTTATTCTATATCTGCTGAAGACACAGCTTCTGGTTTTTGATTAGCCAGAAAATAGCTTCTAAAAAGCCTGGGAATATAATATGCTGGGAATTCTTCACAGACTGTTTTTCCATTAGAACTGGCTGCCAGCCTGCTTACGGGGCTGTCTGACATCAGGTATATCTTTCCTAGGAAGTCTCCATTATCTGATACTGGTATTCTTTTTGTGCCAATGATTGAATTAAACTATGCTGTTCTTATTTCAAAATGAAACCATTCTAATGTAAAAGCCATGGATGGATAATATCCTTTAATTCAACTGGCCAAAGACACTTCCTTTTGTTTTAACCAAATAAACCTGAAAATTGAAACAAAATTTTGATGGTCAAGAAACTGTAGTCCAAAACAACTCACAAGTTACATGACAGCTGGTCAGATGGCCGACTGAGACAGTGGATGTAAATACTGATCTCATTCACGCTGATCTAAACTTAGAGCTACATGATAAAAGTGAGAGGAGCCACTTCGGTCATCTCCAGGTTGAGATCGTAATCACCAGCTATCTAACAGCAGCATTTGGCTACGGGTGCAAATCAAATCTTACGTCTCTGTAAGAAAGCACCCTGTCCAACTTCAGGAGCAAGGAGTGTTTGGGGATTTTTTTTTTTTGTCACTGACTAGAGTTGAGGAGAGACTGATGAGGTGGTGTGCTGAGACACCTCAAAGGAACTGATTTTTGGAAATCCTCAAGCTATCAGGCTGTTCTCAAGGCTGGCTCAAGTTAGGCAACCCAGAACAGGCATGCAAAATCACTAGTCCCTTTTAAAAAACATCAGTCTTCGTCTGTCTAGCAGACATATTGGGAAATCAGACTAATGTAGAAATATTAGCTGTGAAAAGCCTTGAAAGTTCTACAAATCTAAAAAAGGTACTTATTAGTGCCTGTAAAATCTGTGTGCATAGTGCAGGATTTCTTCTTCCACTGAGCAGCAGAACATGCTGTACTGTAGCTATCATCCCCGTGAAACTGCTAATGATGCCATATTTATGAATAGTCATTAGAAAAAGCTAACTGTCTTTGCAGTTTTGGTACTCAGCCAGCCTGCCTACTTGCCTTTAGTCTAATAGACCTGATGCTGACTGTGATGTGTTGCTGTTGAGGATGAATTAAGGCAGAGAAGGAAATATTTCTGATAATGATGCAAACTTTGAAAATGGCTTGGTTAGGTTTAGAAGAACTGTGCTCTAGGTTGTGTGGGAACCAGCTCAAATCGGTTTGAGTCACTCACGCAGATCACTTTACATACATTGATCTCAGTTTTATCACCTAACAGGGCTAATTAACTTCAGTGAGATCATTTATTAAATATTTGACTTCACTTTGCAGTTAGAGATCATGTAAATAGGAGTCCCCTTGGAAACACATTAAGAATGACTGCAACACGTTAATAATGACTGCATCATACTTTCAGCTTGATTCTAGGAACATGTGAAAAAGTAATGGTAATCCACCACTGGAAACTGAATACACTGCGATACGTTTATCTGGGAGTTGGAATTGGTTTTTCATTTCTGTCTCTCACCTCTTCCCACTAGTCCTACCCGTGACTTTCATCCTGGGATTCTGATGACTGTAAAAATTCATGTGTTGGCTTTGAGAGCCAAAATGATTCTACCCATCTGTATGATAGTAACGTTTACTAAAAACTAATGAAATGGGTGGCATTATGATGTCAGGAGGATCAGAGCCAAAGGTGGTTTTTCTGAACGGAGACTCTGCATGAATCTCCCCAGACTGCCCAGCAGTCAAGGAGATTATATTCTCAACTGTTAAAGCTGTTTACACATACCAACCAGCACTGACTGCCTCTTTGTGGCAAGTTGTTTACATGAATTTATTTTGGGAAAATTCCATTAGACAGGACCAAGATTTCTTCATAAATCATTGAATTTAGCTTGTGTACTGATAAAATCTGGTTAGTCATTTATTCTTCTGAGCAGCGCTTAGTTATGAGTGTTCATTATTTGTAAGGAGCAACTTACATGGGTAATGTAAAAATAATGGATTGCCTATGGCTGTTTTCAGTGGTGGGTATTTTACTCTGCAGGGAAAAGATGTATTAGAAAATGACCCTGCTTACCAATTCATCTAATAAAACAAAGGACTCATTAACTGGAGTCACAGACCTAATGTATGCTCTGAATTTCGCTAATTTAGCCAGCAAAAATCTCCCAGTGAGACACTGAAACCGCTTTGAAAATGGTCCTGCGGATCTGTTTGCCGTAGTCTGTATTTCTGTGTCCCCTGTAGCAGTAGGGATCTGGCTTGAGATATTACTGCTACTGCAGTGCTCAGTTCTTTCTTAATCAAAGGAAAATCAATGCTGTTGGACTGGACTGCGGGGTCCTAATTTCATGCACTAGCAGAGAGCTTTCACAAAATACCATTTACCAAGTTACGGGAGGGGTATAGAGAGTTTGAGAGGACACAAAATGCATTCCTTTGTTTTGAACAGAAACTTATTCTTACTTTGAACTAGTATATATGCTTGCTTCGCAATTTCAGGTGAACATACAAAACATCTGAAAAAATATAACACTCTTAAAATGCTATAGTTTATAAAGCATCTTTCTGCTGATTTGTGACTTCTGTACTAGCATTAGCTGCAATGCATTCAAATAGCAATATATCATCACTATAAAAAGATGCATTAAAAAAGGCCCCAAAAGCAAAACTAGGATCTAGACATGGGTTTCAATCCAAACTTCTGGCATATTCACACCCAGGATTTTGATTGCTTCATTTCAGGCAAATGTACCAGCATCAGATTCTTTGTCAGTACAACTGGAATAACTTTTTATAATTAACTGTCTGCATCAGTTTACATTAACATGGAATTTGTCACCTTGCCACCAAACGGAAGGTGGCTTTTCATCCTCTAAATTCACACAGATGTATTAATCCAACACTGAGGTTTGGCATAATCTCTAATTTTATATAGCACATTTCTTCTCCAAGTGCCTTACAAATATCATTCAAATGCAGCCATGTCTGGTAGGGAAGTTAGAAACATTCCACAATGCTCACCAAAGAAGGCAACTTAACGCCTCCTTTTATTAAAAATAACATTAATTCAGAGAACCACAGTTTCAATTGTGTTGGAAATATTCAGTCACTCGGACTAAACGGCATGAAGCTCGGTTAATGAGGTGTTTAGCTGCTCCTTCCAGAATCTGTACCTCTGCTTCAGGCAGTCTGTGTGTCTCTTGGATGATTCTAGATCTTTACCTTGAATTAATAATTCACACATAAGAGGTATTCTTCAGAAGATTGCTTTTTTTAATGTCCAGATCCCATGAAGACAAACTAATTACACCTCGTGCAAATAAATCTGTTCCCACTGAAGTTAAATGATAGTAAACAGTTGGCAGTAATGCTCAAGGGGAAGTAATATTTTGTTATGGAAGAAATATTTCTGATACTTGACATATTCGGTGATGTTGAATTTCTTGTTCCACACAGTTATATCTTCACCTTCACCCAGAAACCTAATATGCAAGTTATTGTGTCTGCCTGTATGTCTTAGTCCTAAAAGCTGGTCTTCTGAATAAGATCCTTTTCTGTGTGCAGAGAACTCAGATGAAGATTCAGGCTGTCCTCTTGAGATAGAGGAAGAAACACAAAATCCTGCCTTCTAGATAACAGGAAAGGGCTATCATGATGCACGTGGTTCATAAGTTAGTCTCTGGATTAATTCAGTCAAATAAAGAGGATTTAAAGGTTGGTAAGACAGACTGGCAGAACCAGAGTCTGGATGATGGTTGCCTGTGCCAGCAAGAGAGAAATGCAAGGAGAACAACCATAGCGCTCCCATAAGCATCCTCCTTTTGTGTTATGCTGCAGATGCTGATTTCAGGGCTGCTGTTTACCTCCGCAGAGGCAGTGGCAGCAGTGGATATTAGTAAGTTGAAAGTGAGTTCCACATGTGCAGGTCCAGGGAGAGGCATTCCCCTTGCTGGACTGCAAGCTGCCACACCGCTGCTGATCTACAGGAGGACTTCCCGACGTGAACCACAGCTTTATTTTCCAGCTTCAGTTCCTCAAGAACTCTGTCAGCAACCTTTCCCTGAGAAATGCGCAGAATCCACCTACCTCTCAGCCAGCTCAGCCCTAAACTCTGCTTGTTTGGCTCAACCAGCTTTAAGAGTTCACCAGCCACATCTGAGCATTTGAGCCTCCCTGGAAGAACAGAGGTGTCTGAGGCCAAGAACTTGGGTGTGAATTGGGGCCCGAAAGAGTACACTTCCCACTTTACTTTCACTTAGTACAATGTGGGAAGTTCTTGAGTAGCAACAAACTTCAGGCCAAACAGTTACTTAATTTTTTTCTCCCCCTTTATTGATTATTTGCTTTTAAAAAAAGATTGGTAAATCCAGTGATCATGAAAGCCCTGGATGGATCCAGATGTAGTGTGGGCAGGATTTGTGTGAGTGCCTCCACAGAGCTCTGCCAATGCACTTTTGTCCTGGCCAATTCCTTCTCTTCTGTTCCAAACCTTGGCCTCTCCAATGCAGACACTACCAAGTCGGGAGGAACTGAGACATATTATTAAGTGGTTTTGAGCTGTGGATACTTGCCTACAGAAAATGCTATGCTTGCTTTCTCCCCTGACCAGACACAGTGCTTTTGCTAGGCTTCCAGGGGCAGAAAGTGGAGCAAGACTAGATGCGACTAATACGAAAAGGAAATGGCAGAGAAGGGCCATACTCACACCACTCGCCAAAATATGCTGTGTGGTGAGGATCCTGCTGTGGGAGTTCCAGGGGATGTGCTTTCTAGAGCATTACACAATGATGTGGCTCCAGTCTGTCTTGGGGATAGGATTCCCCTTGCTGCTGAATGTGGAGACCTCTATCTTTATTTAGGTTGCTGTGCTATACCTATCTTTATGATGTCCAAACTCATCCCTGGCTAAGGGCAGAGCCTGAAAGTCCTTCTGCTTCCAAAGAACAAGGGGGACTGTTGTGGTCTCCCCTAATACAGTGCTGGTAGGTCAGGGAGATCCTGGTGGTTCTACCCCCTGACGAGTCACACGCGCACGTGCTGGGACTTGCTGTATCAAGGTGCTAGGCAAGGTCTGAGATGCAGTGTATCTTGTGCCCAGGGCACTGGACCAGAGATCTGGAGAACTTTGTTTCTGCCTGGTTGTGTCACATTTTCTGTGTGACTTTGGGCAAACTACTTGGCATGCCTGTTTCTCTTCACCACCTTTGCCTTTTACATGATCCTTTGGGTAGGGTGCCGCCATATGTACTGGAGGGGGGCTACTGTGTTATAAATGGCAAGGCATTAAAGATCATGTTCTTCAAGCTGGAAAATCTCACACTGAAATGAGTAAATGCAGAAGCTGGGAGGGCTTTGATGTTTCACCCGATAGATAGCAACTTTTAACTGATTAAAATTACAAGGTTAAGGAAAACTTTAGCTTCCTAAGAAACAACCAAAGTAAAGATAAGTAATTAAGAGGAAAGCTAGCTATCAAACAAAATACAGAACTCACAGAAAACAGTTTCCCCTATGGCTAAAGGCACAGGCTATAAAGTAGAATTTTTTTTCCCCTTCACAAATCATTTAAACATAAGTAAGAAATCAGTAGCTCCCTCTTCAGAAGCACCCTAAGGAATAAAAATGCAGTGAATCATGGGTATTTTATTACTAGTCTGTGTGTCTATCTGATGGCAAGCATCAATGCCTTCCCTTACACAGGGTGCCCAGGGGGATAGAAGAATGCAGGGAATAGCTTACTAGTTTCTGTGTCTGTCTAGTGGCAGAAATCCATGTTTTCTTATAGAAGACACTGCGGTAATGCACGGGCAGCGTTTCAGTGTGTGTGCCTGGCTTTCTGGTGGCAAAGCATAAAGTGGGATTGAAATGTTGTCACTCATGAAGCGCCTGCTGTGCCAGCCAGGCACGATTCCTGGGCTCAGTCCCTTGCAGTAGAGGCAGAAACTTTGTCATGCCGGTTGGTAAGGGTAGCCAAGGACAAGCGTGAGGAGAGAGAATGCTGGGGGGAATATCCAGAGTTTAATAATAGAAACAGACACTGATATAGGAGTTTATTCTGCCCTGTGGGGCAGGAATATGGGTAGAAAGAATCTTCTCAGCTAGTGGTTGACACTCTGGTTAGGATGGAAGTGCAGTAAGGCATCAAACACTCACGTTAGTACATCTCACGAGATGAATGCTGTGGGAATCTTGACAGCAGTGCAAACCAGAGGGGTCCCGATACTCGACTCCCTACATAGTCTGAGGTTCACAAACAAGAACAGGGTGTCAGGGAGGGCCTAAGCCAACCAGTCCCAGAGGAAGAAATTTTTTTATCCACATTTTTGAGTGATCTTTATTATAGGGCTGATCTCTGAAAGTGTTTTTATTTTATCTGCATACTCTTTAGAAAGACACTGTCTACCAGGCCGTGAGCATCATCCAGTGATCTCTCCATGGAGCCCATAATATCCATCTGAGTTTTAATACTTCTTATAGAAAGTCAGCAATGTTACAGCTACACTGGAGACCACAGGGAAGAGTAAAGATATATAGGGTAACTTTAAATAAGCTGGTGGGGACAGAGAGCAGTCTAGCTAAGCCCAAAATGGGATAAATTACCCTACCAAAAAGCTGAATAAATGGGTTGAATTAATTTGTACTAACTCTGCCTTTCTACTGCTAGACTCATGTTACTATGTGAGCTAGGCAGTTTTAAAATGGCTCTCATGTCTCTGCTTTACATCCCAGTGTGACACGCAGATATACGCCAAGTCTTGATTTAAAGACTGTAAGTAACAGGAATCTTGTTCATCCCTAGATAAGATACCACAGTGATTAACTGCCCTCATTGTTAAAATTGTGCACGTTATTTATTAGTATAGACACAGTCTCTAATGTTGACATTCTGATCTTAAAGGGAAAGGGCTTCTAAAGACCATGGCTGGTGCTCTTAAACCTCTTGGCTGCTTCTGAAGATTGCTTTTTTTTTTTTGACAACAGTGCTCCGAGATCTAAGCAATAACAGCTATTTGCTCCTTGGTTTGGTTCACGCTTCTGTTCATTGTTTCCTTATAGCAAAACATAATTTAAAAAACAAGCCATATAAAATTTTGTTCCTCTGGTGATTTATTTTATTTTCATGGTGTCTGGAGACATGATGTACTCCCATCCTCTCAGAGTGGTTATTAGAGTTTGGCCTGGCTGTTTCTTGTGGAAAATCATGAAAATATTTGGTGAGCAAAAGAGAGATGCTAAGTGCTTTGGTGGTCTGATCAGGGAGGGTACTTAGAAAGACTGCATGTTTTGTTTTGAATGAAATGCCTAGCTGTATCCTTTATTGATGGCAGAGACACACTGAATTGCAGCAGAGTTCTGTATTTTTCTTTTAAATCATTCTTTTCATTTAGAAGGTTTGAATGTTTTGCGTGAAACTCCTAACTGGTATATTTTCAGTTTAAATGACTTCTGGTGTTTTGGTTGAGGGTAAATAAGCATCCTGACAAGGCAACCCTTGGAGCAGGCCAGTAGCCAAGGCCAGCTGAAATTTAATAAGACGGTTAGAGGGTGAATAATTTCCAGTGTCACAGAAGATTGTCGTGTGGGTCTGAGTAAGGAAATGGAAATCAGGCGAGTAAGAGAAGAACTGGCCAGCCAGGAGAGGACAGCTTCCCAGAGGAAAGTTGTTCATGCTTCAGAAATAATTGCTGGGGGGGGGGAGCTGTAATAAAACCTTATTAGCACCAGAAATATCCTTTTCCCAATATCATAATAAACATTGAGTTTATAGGGAATTCAAGGTACCGCTTCAGTGAAAACATGCTTCCTTAATTCAGTTTTAACAAGAAAACCAAATTTTGCTAGATTTTTCTGTGCTTTTGATCAATGCTATTTTTGAAAGAAGAACAGTTCAGATCTCCTTCATAAATATACTGAAATCAATAAATGTGAAAGAACAACCTTGAGAAGAGCTATCACTGAAATTATACTAGTATAAGACAAAGGAAGCTTAAAATATTCAATTGCTCAATATCAGATTAACACCCACAAAATTAAAACCAGGAATCATAACAGATTATCAGAAAAGCTAAATCATTTCATTAAAAATGCAGATAAACTATACAAATCCTAATTAAAAATTGAAGAAAATTGCAAAAAATAACATTCACTATAAACACCCTGGGACAAGGCTACTTTCATAGTGGCATATGGGTAGTAGTTTTATAAATAGTCTGAAGTCACTTGTGCACCAGGCATGAAATTACTGTTACCAGCGTGGCCATTGGTGTCATTATTGCAGTGACCTAAAATAACACTATGCTGCTTCTTGGACACCCTGTAGGAGTCCTTGGATCTCAGTACATCCTAATTTATTCTGCTTCTATGATTTCTGCACAGATACTGTCTACTTTGTAATCAAGTGGCTAAAGAGCTTGGTTTGTCCCTTGGACCTTTCATTGCAGGTTCTCAGCTGATTCAGGGAAGCATTGGCCCACAATTTCATGACTCTTTCCATAAAGTGATGTGCAGAGAATTGCTTAGGGAAGCTGAACCTTCACATATCTGCGAGTTTTAGCCCAAAAAGAAGATGTCTTAGGGAAAGCAGAAAACTTGCAACAGGCGGTCAATATTTTGTCCATATTCTGTATCAGCCAGTGTTCCATATCAACCCCTTTTCACTACAGTCCATGCTTTCTATCTCTAATGTATATGCGTACACATACGCGTTTTGATTTGCCACTTCATTTAACTCCTCTGTGCTAAGCAAAATACTAATATTTATTTCAGAACACTGTAAAGCTTTTTTGCTGCAATGTCTGCTTTCTGATTCCAGGAGAACACTATCATGTGAAAGAACCTATTCAAAATCCATTGCATTCCCGTCCTTTTAATTTATGCAGTCAGATTTATACTCAAACTTCACATATCAGTTCTTGTCTGCTCTTGAGTTCATTTGCTTTCATAGCAGACGGAGCTGCTAAAGTGGCTGCATACATACCAGGCTTCGTACACTGGAATGATATTGTCCCTAGGTGGGTTTCCTTATAATTGCCACAGATCCTCCCAAAAATTCTGGCAGAGCACAGAGCACATCACAAGTTCAGCAAATGTGAGACGATCAGATGATAAAAGCCTGTTTGTGCTGCTCTTACTCTTAGGAGTAATAGCTGATTCTTCACATGCCCAAAATGAAATTAAGGGGGCTACTCAAAGAGGTTGTGGTTACACGGTCACTTTAATCTGGCATAAATCTGGCTGCTGCTGAAAGGGGTTGTTACACTCCTCTCCCCCGTCTTCCTCTGCACCCAGTCACTTTTTTCGTCCACGCTTGTCTGGCACCAGTGTTTATATGGCTGTGCAATGAGCTGGACCACAGAACTGATCCAGCTGACTATCAACTCGAAAAAAAAAGCATACAACTAATTAGTTTCTTAGGGTAGTACAGCCACATGAATGCTTCTGCTGGCGTAAGAGAGTGCAGAAATGAGAGTCTGGGGGATGAGGGAATGGAACTACTTTTTGAGTAGCAGCCCAAAGGGCCATTGAATGATGGCCTGATTAGACTAGCAGCATCCAACCCACACAAACGAAACTATCTAGGCTAGGCTGTGAACTTCTCACATTCCTTGGTAACTCCTCTGCTCCTTTCTCATAAGCACCTTCCTGTTTCTCAGTAGCCACCAAACACTTACGGTTTTCAGGCAGTCTTTATCCTGGGAATCCTCTGCTCATCTCTTCAGCAGTACACACAGTTATCTGCATGGCTGCCTTTTTCAGTTTGTAACTTCTACAATCCCCCAGCAGTCCTACTCCCAGCATGTCAAATTAATTCAAATTTCTTGTTTGTTCTCATTTTTTTTTCCTTTTTACCACAATGTGCATGCCATCCTAAACTTTTCCAGAGACCGGTCAACCAAAGAAAAACAAGGTATTTTTCCAAATTATCTAAACAATGAGCGTTTCAGTTCTGAGACACGTCCCAAAGATTGTTTCCCAATTCAGTGAAATATTGTCCTAGTTCTGTTGGGCTTACTCAGGGGCAACACGCAGCAATACAGTTGAGTTATCCCAACAGCAAAGCAGTGCTTCAGTTGTGGCTCCTGGGTTTCCTCCTTTCCAAAAGAAGCAATCCGTGCTAGCATTGTGCTTGGCTCTGACTGCGTTCCCCTCCTTGCCGCCTGGCTGCCTTGATGTGCAAGGGGTGCCAAACCAAAATTCCTCTGCTCCCCTTCCCAGCCCACCCGTTCCCCACCCGTCTGTGTGGGAATGGGGAGGGCCGCTGCTGGGACCTGCCACACCAGCAGCCAAGGTAAGAGAAGAAAGGGAAAACTCCCTCTCCAAAACTCTACCACAAGAGAAAAATTCTCCTACCCACTACTCAGACTGGGCAGGTTCAAACCCATGGCAATAATAACTTCTGTAGCATCCATGACTTTTTCTTTAATGTGATGTAAAAAGCCCTTGTCTGTGGCACATTTGCGTGAGACTTGAGACCAGAACGTGCTGACAAAGTATCAAACCCATTAGCAGAACAAGAAAAAATGCAGGCTCATCCTGGAAAGACCCAGATCTTCCAGGTCAGTGTTTTGTGTTTGTTCATCCTTGTTTCAGTTTTATCACAGAGCTGATGACAATTATTGCTGGTTAGAGGCACCTTCTGAATCCAGCTGTCTGGTGCAAAACAGCTTAAGAGACTCCACAGATTTCAGCCTGCTCTGTGCCATGGATTCCAAGAAATCTAAAAATCCATGAGCTAGAATCTGAGACTGAAGATACAACACTAATCTATCTCAAGGTGTAGCATCTCTTTTAATGCCTGCAGTTGTGAGTTAGCTCTGATTGACTGTTTCTAGGACAGTCTTACATGCCTGCTTTCAGATGCCATCGGCTTCCACTGCCTGAAATAAAATAAATTTCTCAAAACAACAAGGAATAGCAAGTGACCAGTTTCAGATCCCTCTACCACTGTTTCGATCATAAGGGGCGAGAGTCTGTGACACTTGCTAGCAGTTAATATCGCTATATTCCACAAACCAGCCTGTTCACTACGGGTAACAGAATGTGGGTGTAAATGGTCTCACAGATTTGTTATATTTTTTCCCCTGCCACAGTGAGCTATGCATTGATGTCCATGAAGTCAGTGATCTGTCCAGTCTTATAACAAATGAGGGTCTAGCCATTCAACTTAAAATCCCTTGTTGGAGAAAAAAATTATCCCGAAGTGAAAGTTTTATTTTCAGATGGAGCCTCCAAAATCAGCTTGCTAGGACTTGCTGTGGAGAGTACTATCATTCTCCTAAATCTGGTCTGATGGGAAATACTTGCGCTATTAGGATAAAACTTAAGGTAACAGTAAGGCTTACAGCTTTACTTTAATTATGCTCTGAGGTAAATCATACACATAATTTAACAAAAGATTCTATGAAACAAACTGGATGTTCCTGCAGAGAATTATCTTCATGATTTTAATCAAAACATGGGGCAAAGACACTTAGCTTTTTTATTTTAAAAAAATTTAGAAAAAATGTGCTCTTCCTTGCTTTTTTCTATTTTTTGGTAACTTGAAATGATTTCTTATTCTCTGACCTGCTCCAGTCTGTTATATTCCCTCCCTGCTCCTGGAGCTAATTTCTATTTCTTTGTCTCAAAAAATAATTGTATTTGTATCATCTCCAGACAGGTCACAGGAGGTACATTGAGTGCACACTGGATATATTACACATCTGGTTTATATCCTCCTCCACTGAGCCACTTCATATCCCAGAATGCAGTATTTCTGTATTGTTGCCATATATCAAAACACAAAGGAAGACGCAGACAGTGGAGGTAAGTGGACACAGCTACACGAGACACAATTAAAAATTCAATTAATTTAAAATAGCCACTTTTCTTTTAAGCACAGTTCCTGATTCTTGAAGTAGAAGCAATACTGAACTGAAGAACCATGCAACACAATGTAAACTTCTCCACTAGGCAAAAAAGGCCAACAAACTCGGTATTCTGGGGTTTCTTTGCAACAGCCTTTTGGTATTTGTATATAATCCTGAGAGACTCATTTTAGGGACGGAAAAAAGAAATTTCTATTTGGACAGAATTTGTGGCAGTCTCTCATTTTTCATGGTATGGACTAAACCAGAGATTGCTATACTACCTGTTTTTTGTAGATCACTTCTCAGGGGCCCATGCACCATAGTTTAGGGGCTTCAACAGAGGGGTTAATGTATGTCCTGAGGATAACCAAAGGACAAACGCAATGAGAAGGCAGACCCTCAATGCCTTCAGACTGGCATCCACTGCCCCTTCTCTGCCAATTCATCTCATTTCCTCTTATGAGACAGGACAGATCTTTCTCGGTCAGCACAGGACAATAGCTTTGGATGCAATTCGAAAGGACTGTGCCAGCAATGATCCCTGAGGCACCACCACTGTGGGCCAAGAGACCCTCAGAGCATAGGAGAAAGAAGATGAGGGTAGGTACTTCATGCTGCCTTGGGCTCCTCTGAGTCTGGCGCAGTCTTGCTGCAAAAGCATTTTGTCCCACAAGCAGGTTTGGTTGGGCCTGTTATCAGCAACAGAAGCTTTCTTTGGGTTCATCTGTGAGTTTGAACAAATCTTTACTCAGATCTATTTGGTGTTTCAGACTAGTGGAGGGACACAGCCAGGCAGGGTTACAGCCATCACTTGGTGCAATGACCTGACACAGTTCTGAGGCACGTAGGCAATGCTGATGGGCTGCCTGACCAACTGACAGGCTGACAGACTGACAGCCAAGCAGAGAGTTGTGCTGGGCAGTCCCAGAGCAAGCAGGTTCATGAGCGACTGAAGCGTGCAGCCCCTTGGCCCTGCAACCTCCCTGTGAAACTGCAACAACACAAAGGAACCAGACGTCCCAAAGATGGTATTACAGCTCTCATAATTGAAATCTCTGCTTCTGTAAGCACCTGGGTTTGGAAAAAAGGGCCCTCTGTGTCAGACCTGGGCCCTGGGAAGGTGGGACAGCAATGGGAGCTGGCTTGGGCAGCACAGGGATGAAATGCGCTGGGAAGAGGGGCAGCGCCGATTGCCCATTGTCTCCATCCTGCCATCCATCCCCCCAAACGTACGTGCCCACCTGCACCTACCCACACCCAGTTTCACTCTGATTTGTCCCTGGATTGAATTAAGCTGAAGGATCAAAGAGCAAAGCTGGGATGCTGTTTCCACACAGAGCGTGGGCAGAGACTCTCTGCTCTCAGAAACCAGCCCAGTGTTTGTCCCTGCTGGCCTCACCTGATTCAATCAAAATACAGCCAAAGGTCTTCTGTTTCCAGCCCTAGCTCCCTCCCATCACATCCCCCTTAGCTTTCTTCCCACTTGGGCTCCTTCCAACTTTGCCCCATGTTCTCCAAAATGCCAGAAAGTGTAATTTCTTTTTTTCCCCCTGGAGTTGGCATTAAAGCTGGAAGCAAAGACATTTCTGTCTAGTCAGGGGGGGGAATATCTGTTCCAAATGCTTTTGAAATAGGCACATCAAACTTTATGACGCTTCTTTTAGAATAGTGGATTCTATTTTCCTTATATAAACTTCGGCGGAGCAATTTTCCATGTCTGCCTACATGCAGACTGCCTTATTCCTGGGTTTGGGGAGGCTCAGTCTCCATTAATTGAGCTGTGCACACAGTTTCTTAACGTGAGCTTGCATTTCTGGAAGCATTACATCTTCAATTTTAGCTTAAGGTTCTATTGAGAATGTGGCTCTTAAAAATATAGTTACAGAGCTTTTCAGTTAAATGCAAGCTGTTAGTGCTAATTTAAGCAGAACTAGGATTCTTTATTTACTGATTTGCTCAGAGCGTGCAGTTCGTTATTCCACCCTAAAAAATTTTAAGACAGTTGCAGTGATGTATTTATAGTTCCTAAGTACCCCAGCCTAATAACAATCAATTTGAGCAATGACACGCATTGTTCGTGTGATAGCAAAGGAGATCAGAAGGTGAGGTTTGTAGGTAGTAAAATCTGGTCATGAGGCAAATGAAGTGAACAATGTCTGAATGCTAATGTTATGGTAAATGCTGATCTCCCTGATTTTCAGTAACCGCTACAATTGCTTGCAGCATCTAATCAACCCTGTCACCACATGGGTGAACACAGCCATTGCACTCCAAAGGTAGTAAGTTTGTCTGCATAATATATAGCAACATTACATGGGGAGATGTTTGTACGCTGCTCACCATAACAGGACTGGAGTTTTTAACAGGGAACGTTAGGCAATTCTGTAACTGAATTCCAAAAATAAAAGGAAATTACCAAAAAGTGCATAAGCTAATAAATACCTAGCATCTTTTGTAGTCCGTCTCTGCTGATAATGGTCTGGAACTCCCTCTTACAGGATAGAGATAGCAGAAGAGAAAAGCTGAAAATAAATGAGGCACATGTGTGGGCTTAAATTGGAGCAACAGTTAAGGAAAAAGTGACCTTGCTGTCATTTCATATATTTTCTTGTCTTGTTTAATTTAAGGAGTCGTGTTCTAAAAAAGCACGTTTTGGTATTTCTGTTGTCCCTGTGCTTCTCTCTCCGTGCTGGTGATTTACTGTGTGTAGCCCAGAGCTGTAATCCATTTCTCCCTCTGTTCAGAGGGAATCATTCTGGACACATGCGTGTCCTGCTGCTGACAGACTGGAGCCACAGGTGCTGTTCACTTCAGACCCGCTCTTGAGAGAGTGTGGTTTCAACAGCAAAGCTGTTGGTGCATACAGAGCAGAATTAAAAGCTTGGGAATAAATTAACTAGGTGGCTTGAACATTTGTCATCCCTGGTAAACAGGAAATAGATGAGCGACTGAAATGATGGAAGTAGCCTCCTCCTACCCCTTGGCAGCCATGAATTTCAGACCATGCAGGACGATTCCATTTCAAAGCAGAACTGAAGATGTGTCAGCAGTCTGAGTGCGTAAATAATGCTGGAGCCCTTAGTAAGCCCAGTCAGTATATCATCCGTGCGAGAACCGTGCCTCCTCAGGATGGATCCTAGCCAAATTAAAGCAATGCCCTCTGTTCAGTGCACTGTTTGAAATCTACTGCCAGACTATGTTGGTTGAGGGAAACCCCTGTTTCTTTCTTGGGTGGGATGAAAGCCTGTGAGTACCTTTGGGGTGAGTCACCTCTAGGTGCAGCTGGAATGATTAGTACATAGGGTGGCTGGTAGCAGAGCTAAAGGAGACCACCACAGTATGCACCCTTAGACACATTAGTAGTTTTGGGTAAGAAAGCTTTAACCTCCTTGGGCAGTTTAACCACAGCTGCAGAATTTACTGGGTGGAGGAGGCTGTGTAGCTGACAAAAGCACCCTAACCTGCAAGGAAGTATCCCCAGTTCACTAAAGCTGGGGTGGAGGAGAGAGAATGGAGATAGCCCAATTCACACGTAAAGCTTGGGGTGAGAAAAAGAAGACGTTTCTGACTCCAGAGATCATAATCTATTGCATCTATGAGCTATTCTTTACTGGCCTGGAAAGCTATAACTGATACAATCACACAGAATGAGGTCTGTAGGCATGCTCAAAAAATAAATAAATTGACTTACTATCAGTTGGAGGGATTTTGGTCTTTGACTCTATTTTTGTGATTGTTCACTTTGCTGAAACTCATTGCATTGAAGTGCCTCTTAAGAAATGTTTTTAGCCCCAAAGCCATATTAATATTTAAAATGTTTTTCTCCAGCAGCGCAACAGCTGTGCAATGTGAAATAGAAGACATTTTTCTCTCTTTCCCTGGGCAGCTCTAAAGCATCAAATGGTAAACAGAGGAGGAGGAGAAAAAAAAACCAAAAAAAAAAGTTTTGTTTCTACTATGGTTCTTATCTAAAATACCAAATATTAATACCTCACACACACACACCCCTCAAACCTCTTCCAGGGCTTATAAATTTGATGTTAGAAAAACTTTGTGTATCACTGAAATGCCCTCAAGTATTGGGGACTTAAATATAAATTAGTCTGGGCAAAAAATATTCTTGAAGACCTTAATTTCTGCAGCTGGAATGCTGAAATGCAGTGCAGATCCATCCACTTTTGAAACATAAGCTTAATTTCTATAATTTAGAGTACATTAAAATATCTGTAAATATATGCATATATAAAAATAAACATAGACACCCATGTACATTTATTTGTTTTGCTTTTCCTTTGAAAGGAAGTTTGTTGCCTGTGAACCTAAAATTGTGGCTTTCATAATTGGAAAATGAACAAATGTACGTGCATGGTTGGCAGTGCTGAATGAAAACAAGCTATGGCCTACCATGATGTCCCACGCTGCTCAAACTTTAACCTGGCCTTCCTTGGAATTGGAAAGAGTGAAGTACATCACATGTCTTGGAACTGCTCCCTCCCTAAAGATGCAGACAGTCTGCTGCACACAATTCATATTTCAAGTTTTTATTTGTATTCACAGGGACTACAACCATGTTTTCTAAATGAAAGATGACATTCCGGTTTCTTCATGTGATTCTAGGAGATGGCCAGTAGCAGTTCAACCTTGATCCATCCCAGACAATATTCTTAATACCAGCCTGTTGGCCCCTTCTGTGTTAGCAAGGAAATGAGTATATTTAGGAGTTACCCAAATTATATCTGGTAACAATGGGGGGAGGGGGGGGAAGTTTGAGTACCATGTGCCATAGCGACTTTACTCCTGTGGAAGGCTGGAATTCTGTGGATGACTTCCATGGGCAAAATTTACTCATACTTTACAGAATGAGGCCCTGAATTTTATTTTTTTTTTAATTATATTTTTAAATTATTTCTTTTTCAGGCTCAAGGCCTCTGATTATTGTGAATCACGGTACTTGGCTGTTTTGCAGTCTGAGAGTTTCCTCTATGGTGACCTATTTGAAATGTGATTCATACAATAATACAGTATAGCTGTAGCATAAAATAGTACCAGTAGATAATACAGAATAGCACCATGAGGACAGTATAGAATAACCTAATATTGACTAGAAACAAATCAAATCTACAGCTGCACAGTATTGCTGTGAGTAATTCCCTATACGTGTAGTTGTTGGCCACAGGTTAGCTGGTATGTGAACAAAAGATTATGTCTCCTGATACTCTGTTTGCTGTGCAGGAATCTGTCCCTATTTAACCCTAAATACCTGTTAGTTGCTTCCAGAAAGAATTTCCTCTGTGAACATAACATTTCATTGTTTTGGGGTTTTTTTTTAAGTCATTGCAGTTTCATTTTTAGAAAGGCAAGGAATCAAACACATCCTACTCTGAGTAGGGCTCTGACGGGTTGGGATGCTGCATGAATGGTAAATATATCTGCAGACTCAGAGTAAATATTCAGTGGTGTGTGACTGAGTAAATTTTATAGAAGAAGTTGGCCACAGATGCCTTGTCATTTCCCAGTAAATTAAAAAGTCTTCCATTGGACCTATACATTTATCGTACTAGTATTCTTCCATGACTACAGAAACAGCTTGACCCTGTTTTAGTGGAGTGTTCTGTTCCCTACAGATAACAGGAGTCCAGTGCTGTTCCTCTGTGTGCCATGGTATCAATAAACTGAGCACGAAACCCTTTTTGCAGCTCTTCCTGTGGCTGCCATGCTGTGTTAGTCTTTTTTTTTTTTACTGTTTTTTTTTTCCCCAGAACCTTGATCAGTCTTTGCCAGAAAAAAAAGTGCTCTGCTAATTACTTATAGGCCTATAAGCCACGTTTTGATAACAGAACCTTAGCAGTAGGATGGAAATCTTTCTCCCATTATGATGGTAAGTCAACAGTATTGCCCAATGTCCCCAGTTGCTTCCCAGCACAAGTTGATCCAAAGTAATGGAGTTGAAGGTCATACTATTAGCCTGGATTAATTTCAGACTCCAGATTTGTGTGTGTGTTAGGTAAAACTACTACCTTCTTTGCTTAAAATCCTGTGGGTTTACATGCCTTACCCCTGCTCGTGACACTGGATGTCAGATCTTGCCCGTGATTGCAAAGAGTCTCCTGGAGGAAGGGACCAATGCTGTGCTCTGCAAGGAAGGGGGGCTTGTTGCATGGTGCTGCACTTGTGAAACAATCCTTAAGTGGTGCAAGGAGCAGGTGGGAGCGAGCTGGGGCAATGAGGGAGAGCTCTGTTCTTATGCCAGACTGGGTGAGGCCAAGCCATGTGTTGTGAAGGGTCTGCCGCATCGTAGGCAAGATTTGCTTGTACAGGAAAATGTTGCTATTGCTCTGTGATTGGAAGCTGAAGATTCTCCCTCCCAAATGTTCCATGGGCACCTGCCCAGCTCTGGTTAGCTATGGACAAAGATGCTGCCAAGCGAAATTCACAACTTCGTAAAGCGTTGGATGCTTTTCAACCCCAGGAGTAAAATGTTCAAAGTATCATGAACACAGGTGTCTCAGCATAAAAATAGCCATGACAGCACTACACAATTATTGGTTTTGCATAATTACTGAGGATCAGATTTTGAGAAAGCTCAGTTACAATTTTTATAGACTTCAGGTCCCTGCATAATCAATGAAAATAAATGGACACTAATGGAATGCCTATTTTGAGAATCTACTTTAGGAATAAAGGAATTATGACCGAGAAAGAGCAGCTAAATCCCACCTTTGTTCATTATTAATTTAAGAATGTTTTATTTACATTTGATCCATTCCTATTACTGCTAAGGCTTGCTTTTATGTTTGGCTTTTTTTTTTTCTATGCAGGTATGCAGCAAACCCTGTTTAAATCACCCATGACTGATCACACCTCGGATCCCTGTGAGGTAGGTGAGCTCTATTATAGTCTTCTTATGGACATTGCTTGGCCCATTGCCTCCCAACCACAGGGGGGCAAACCCATCATTCTGCAGGGCTTAGTTTAAGCTGTGCCTCTAACTGATTGACAGAGGTTGTGTGTTAGGCCTGGTTTTGGTCAAAAGTAAAACTGGCCCACCAAAACATGAGCAATCTGCTGGTTGAACTGGGTAAACCTATACTAGAACTATGTATCTTAAATAACCAGGGCAAGCTCTTATTCTGGAAATAATTATGTGTGTGAATAATTTTTCTCATCTGCTTGAAGTTTATTACTGATGCTTGAACTAATTCCATACAGTGTATGAGAAGTTCATAGAAATACATCCTGATTGTGTTAAGTGAAATATTGGGCTTTGTCGGTGCCTGGACAGTAGAAGTTCTGTGGATCTGATCATCCAGGTATTTTGTGGACTGGATTCTCGTCTCATTTTTATAGGCACTATAGGCACATATTTAGAGTCACACCAAAAGAGTTCAAGAACAAATCTCTAAGCCAAGTATACTCTGAACATTTGGAGCAATTTGCTAGATTCATTTTTTGAAGTCACTCAATAGTTGCTCCTTACTATGAAAAAATGCAAAATGAAGCAATATTCTGCCCCATTTTTTCTTTGGTCTAAGGTCTCCTATATTTAAGATTGGCTCACTCAGTTTAATAAAGGTATGTGTATGATACTCATGTTATATGCACTGTGCAAAAAAGAGATGCCCAAATGGATCCTTAGATCCAAATCCCCCCCAACGTACTTCATCTGATCATCACTTAGCGAAATATCCTGAAAAAAAGACAGGAAGTACCAAGATGACTTTGAAATTTGGAATAATACTAGTGCTTCAAATTTTGGTTTCATGTTGATCTTACACTGGGCTGGACATGCCTATTTGATAGAATAAGGATAGTTGTATTAGCTCAAAGTTCATTGAACCTTTTCTGGTTTTTACTGTTTTTCATTTTAGTACACATCTTTGCCCCCAGACCTGAAAAAGGATTAAAATGCCAGAAAGGAGACAGATCACTCAGCATTTCTAATCACATACCAGAAATCTCAAGACGCATAGTTCTCACAAGATTTTCTGCTCTTTGTAGACCATAAAAGGCTCAGATAACCTTCTAAAGTCCACTCTGATCTCTTTAGTCATTAAAAAATAAGTTTTTACTGAGAATCTAAGCTAGATGCCTGCTGCAGTGTTCACATTCAATCAATCCAGTTTCATTCCACCAGCTCAGAAGTTATTTTTCCATTCATTCATTAGGACAGAGCAACAGAAGTCTTCATTCAAAACAAGTTTCTAACATTCAAAACAAGGCTATAACTATTGCAAAGAAAGCCACGAAGAGCTGCAGAGAAACATTTCCATGCATATTATTTAATTTCAGATTCTTATAGGCATTTCCTTTGTCTTTCGTGTTCACTTTTCAGAAATACTCCAGAGAAGCAGTGCTGTCCTTGTGAATAGAAGAGTACACTCACCTGTTCGGCCTCCACGAGGAGGAGGCAAATACTGTATCTTCTAAACTACAAGCTGGTCAGTTTAATTTTGCATTTTCCATTACCTTCACCACTGTGAAAGTGAATTTCCAATAAAGTAAGTGATTGACTTGCTTTCAGGGAAATTTCTGGAAATTGCAGTCTTAGTAAGTACTTTGAGTGCATGTTCTCCTGAAATGTAAGGCAGTCTGATAGAAATAGCCAATTAGTTGAACTGCCAAATTGCTATTTATCTGTCTATGATAAAATCTTTTAGTCTTGGCCTTGCTGAAGAAGTTAATGCTTTAAAAAATTTCAGCCTTTGTCTCTGTTCCCAGAGTTGTGTATTTAAAGTTGGTATTATTTATCTGTTCTTTATAAAGGGGTGGTACACTTCAGGCCCTGGGCACAGTTTTCCTTTTCAGTACAGGTTTGTACAGCACATAACACATAGTCCCCCAAGCTGCTAAAGATAATAAATGTAATAAGATAATGTCGTGCCATGAAGAGAGATGCTTTTACCAATTAGTTAGTCTGCAGCTTACAGTCTGGGGTTACTGAAGATAGATCAAATGGGACCTACTCTGAGAAGGAAGAGCTTCTGCAAACACACAGAATCCTTTCTTAGGATTTATGTTTGAATGGCAGCCAGTAAAAAGTCACAAGCCACTACAATGTGCAGTGTAGAATATTTCAACCGTTTCTTTCTATGGCATAATTAGGCACACCCAGGCAGACACCACACTGATACACACATTCACAGCAATCTTGGATCCAAAGGGGAAAAAATCAGTGATTTGTAAAAGGTCTTTTTTTTTTTTCCAGTGTAGAGGTGACTTTATTTCAATCAACTAAGCTGAACGTGTTAAGAAAAGGAGAAAAAACACAAGGGGGGGAAGGAGGAGGAAGAGGAGGGATGCAGTATTTTGAGTCAAATGGCCATTGAGAGCTGTGATGCCGTTTATATGCAGAAACAGTGGCATCTAGTGGGCACTTTTTCAGATAAGAAAAGATAAAGTTAGCAGACTGGATATAAAACAAGTCAGTGATTAAAGCTAATGATATGTTTATCTCCTTCCTAGATGAAAGATTTTCCCAAGTCTGTTGTAATCCTTTTCTGTAAAAGCATTTGGAAGTCAACTATTTTGCCAATTTTCCCATCTTCAATATACAAATTTAAGAATATTTGTTTTTTCCTATTTTCGTTACATTAAGCCCTCTCTTGGGTTTCTTATGTAAATTCTAATCACTTAATGTCATATAGATTATCATAAATCTTCACCCAGTAGGAAAGCTAATGGTTTGCATGCATGTATAGAAGTCTAGCTTTTTTCCCCAAGATTTTAGACATGGGCAAAAATCAACCTCCAACTAGTCCTTGAACACACTTGATCTCATTCAACTTTAGATGATTTCAAACACAGAATGGCTTTGAAGGAAAGATCTGTGTAAAGGAAGAGAATAAAAACACAGTAGAGCAGCCACACTGAAGGACTCTGGAAAACGTTTAATCACATAATTTCTGTAGCTATAACTAAGTATGATGTTTATACAGTGTTAAGCTACATACTTTTTTGCTAAGTATGTATGAGTTTTTTCACTGCTGAGTCATAATAAATGCTTGAGTTAGTTTATTTATACCTGACCCTAAGATCCTGTTCTTTTATTAGTCCACTGGATTACATGTAAAACACTGTCTATATTTTATGGACATACAGAAATGTATAATAAGCAGGATGAGGGGTAGCTACATCCATGGCAATAGTCTAAAGTACTCACACTGATGGCTTCCCTCTCTCTTTAGACTGCAGGGCTTGCCAATACTGGGCAAACTTCTGAAAGCCTGCTGTGCTGTTATGGCCTCCTCTTCTTTGGCTGTCTCTCAGGTAGGTTGAAAGGTGTTTCTCTTTTTACTTGCAGGGCCCAAATTAATTTGTATGAATGGAGGACTTGGCTTCTGCAATCTGGCAGAAGATTTAGTTGTCTTAAAAAGGAGTATCTTGGCTGTGTTCTTCATGATCACAGGATTACAGAGTCACTAATAGGCTTCAGCACAGGTTTTTCTTCTTTACCCTCATAATCTGTTCTCTCTCCTTTTCTTTACACTTTTTTCTCCCTTTATTCTTTATGTTTCAAACTTTCCTATATTATGTCTGCTATTTTCCTTGTCTTGATGAACCAGGAGGTAATTCAATGGTCAGTTCTACCACAGAACAGAAGTGTAGATGCTTTTAAGAGAGTTTACTTTTGTAAAGAAGCTTAAATGCTGGAATTCTAGAAAATCTGGTAGTGGTTTTGATTTGAATCTGAGTGCAAACATGGGTTGGCTCTTTTGCCTATTGGCTAGATCAATCAGCCTGACACAAATGTGGGCTAAAGACTCTTAACACTATACCAAATTTTTTTCCCTTATGTAGTGGAAGAAAGCATGGACCAGGCACCTGGAAGCATTTCACCTTTCTATGTTTCTAGTTCTCTCTTTGTAAATTAGACATAATAATATTTTACTTTTCTTTGGAGATATCTCTATGAGATCCTTCAACCCCAATGTGGAAAAGCAAACAAAACCAATAAACAATCTCTATTTCATATGTTTGCTTTAGGATTAGCTCAGTGTTACTGAGGTAGATGTAGAAGACTATTACCTAGACTATTAACTAAACTAACCTTACTAGTTATCTAACTCATCACTGAATATAACTAGATGGAAGTTCTTTTATTTAAGAGAAGTACTTAAATTAACTTTCACTGAGTGAAAGTTGGCATAATTGGGATAGGCATGAATTTTTCACTGCACAAGAAAAAACAGAGCCAGGATTTCGCCTAATGACTTTCACTTCAATGTAGATATGCAAATTGAGATCGGTGTATTGAGAGTATTATGAATGAAGCACACAATAGCAGCCTGATTGTACTTTTTTACACTCCCAGATTTAATCTGTGATTTCATCTTGACAGTAGGGGAAAGCAAGCCTTTGATGCTTTGAGATTTAAATTATTTCCTTGGAATGATCTAGGAGAGCTCTCTTACTGGAAGGAAAGTATACTAGGACTGTTGATCCATTTCAGCCTACCAAATGCTCTGTTACAGCAGTAATTACCTCATGTATCTTCATAAAATTGTTCTTTATTTTGCTACCAGTCCTCAGGCTCTTAGTGTGACTGCAGCGAGGAACTCTGAAAGTTACTTTGGTCCATTCATAACTAATTCTATTGCTGTTACAGATCATAACAGTCATGTAAGAGCCATCAAGACATTTTTTATGTTGTTTTGCAGATATCATATGTTTACCATCTGGCTGTACGAGATATTCTATACCAAGGCGTAAGTTACAAAGGCACACAGGCAGAGAAGGGGTGGCTGGATACATGTGCCTGACCTGGCAGAATTATAAAGGAGAGGGAAAAGTTGTGCAGAGAAACTACAAAATTATTACACTGCACCATAGTGCTTCCCAGCTGCTGATCCTAGAAAGTCCTCTGTTGTTTCCCTTGCACTTTAAATACTGAGCCTTGCTTCCAATGATTTTTGTCAGCATATAGTATGGGAGACTAAGGTAACAAAATAATCTGAAAATAATTTTAATCAAGTTTTTATTATGAAACAATGCATTAAATACTCATCAGGCAATTAAACATAGATTAGTGTTGCATAAATGTTATGTCTTCATACAATATTGTTATTTAACATACAAAACTGTAACTAAGTATTCCTCCAAAGTCCAGAAAGCTGGCCTTGATTTCGTGTTTATATTCTCCAATTTTCTATGGACCTCTCCCTCTAAATTCCTTTTGCTTCAGGCAGTCTAAAGCTGTACCCATAAAAAGCATACTCTAGGACTCATCAGTGATTCAGTCGTGCCCATATCTTAGAACTGGGGGAAAACCTTCATTTATTTATTCATGCATGCAATCATTACTGGTAGCAAATACATGGTGGTCTATAACATATCTAGCCATTTATAGTTGGCAGTTTTGCTGTATCACTGGGATTGCACTGTATTGCAAAGAGGTTCAGCTCTACAGTGAGCATGTAGCCAATGTTGGAATAATCTTGTCCTCCTTAACACAGAGTATATATCCTCTTCAGTGCCCGTGAAGAGATCTGCAGGAAAAAAAAGAAAAAGAAAGTATAATTAAAAAACATGTTGACATTGGCCATACTGATAACATATGAAGGGCTTCAAATCATTTAAGCACTTTTCTAACATTAATTCTTCACAGTCGCCTGTGAGCAGCTTTTGTGAAGAACTACAATAGCTAAGTGAGCCAGCCTTCAACTGTGCCTCAACTGGAAGATTTTTTTAAAACTTCCAGTTTACGTCCTGGGGCTAAGGTTTGGCAATTTTGTGGTTTTGTTTTTAAATAAGTTTCAGACCTTTGTCTTATTGTGGATTAACATAGTTCCATTGAAGTCTACCACAACATCCGGGTTTTCAAAGGTATTTAGATATGTACAGGTAAATATAGATAGCACTATTTTAAGCAGACAAACTTTCTGTCTTTTGAAACAGGTCAGCCCTGACAGACACCATCTCTGTATTCTTCTTCTTAAATGCTTTTGAAAGTATGGAGCTAAATCTGCAACTTCTATGTTAAAAAGTTAACTGTGAGTGATATAGCATCACTATTATGGTGATGGTTCAAATTCATCCCAGTTGACAAATTTCATGTCAGTTTAAAATGTAAGCAGGCAGGATTATCCTGTTATAATAATACACAGATGTAGGTATATGTCCCTTTTTTTGGCATCACAAATGGATAGGCTATTGGATAACTGGAAGAGTTTATGATTAATACTTATATTTTACAATCCAATACATTCCTTACCTGAAAATATCACATTTTTTTAATGCAGTGATAAGTAGATACTGCATGCAAAACACACAAGGAAATAAAGGATGGACATATCACAAACCTAATGTGCATGTTTTGTCACCAACTGGCTTGTGAGTAGGGCCTGGTTTCTGAGCTTTGGAATATATTTTCCCATTGAACTCTATGATGCATATGATAAACAGAGGCAGTAGAGCAAATGATGCTATTACACTGATGTTGAAAACTATTTACAGAACTAATAATCCATGCACAATCTGTGAAAATGTTCTATGTTAATGTTTGCCAGCATGTGTACTAAATAGTAAATTCCATTTAAAAAATCAGCAGCTAGCAAATTATTACAGCTGAGATACTGCAGAACAGGCTCAACTCCTAGCAGGTCAGGCTGCATCTTCAATATCTCAAGGGTGACAATTATGAGCTTAATCCTGCCACAGTCCTACTGAGACCTAAGTGAACAAGTACAAGACTTAAATAGATGAGTTGGAAAAGGAGCACAAGCAGACAGGAAAGAACCAGGAGCAATCTGAAGCAACATTAATAAGAATATTGTGCAGTCACCAACTTATATCTATACAGCAGAGAAATGCATAACCAAATGTTTCATTAACATGAACAGAACTACAGTGACACAGTTGATGCCTAGGACACTGATGTTCCCTGTCACTGCTCTGTTGCCAGACACCTTTCAGCACAAGGTACTTCCTCCAGCCATTGGTTATTCTTTCCTCTTCCAGTTTGTGTCTCTGCCTTTTATTATAAAGAAAGAAATACACACTGTAACAGAAATATATATACCAGTTGCAGGGTAGGCAAAACCATTAGATTGGATGGACTAAATCCCTGTTGCAGTGTGGGAAGCAATGTGGATTCAACCAGTGTTCAAGGAATTGTTCTTCTGATCTGTGCTCCAAGCGCTGGAGGTAAAGCATATACTCCTATTTAAAGAAAGGAAAAAGTAATTTAATTATGTAATGACTCAAGTCTAATGTCAGGCTAATGAACCAGAAGAATTTTACAGCTTATACAAGAGCAATTAATTTACCCCTGAAAATTATCAAGTATAGTGAAATGGTATTCCCAGTTAGCTTGCCCCAGCCTAGCAATATTTAATGAATGACACCATCATCCAGATCAGTAAAGGTGTTGAGCAAGAAGTTTACAATAATATTCATAATTTAGGAATTCTGCATACACATTTCTCATTTGCATATCAACACAGAAGCCTCAGTTGATCCTGAGGGTACAGAAGGATTCTCACAGATAGGTCTGTTGTAGCCTCTCTTGAAAATTGATTCCTGCTGATTAAAAACCATTAACCTCTTATAGGGTCATGTGGCAGTACTTTGAAGGGTTCTAGCAGTAGCACGCATCAATGCTGATTATTCTTTCTGTGACATGCAAAATAACGTGAATTTCCCACACTAATTTATAGGGTTTTGGTGTAAGCAACAAGTTATCAAACTAAAGTGAGCTGTGTACCAAAAACTTGGCCTCCATCAGGAACAAGATTTACGTTTAAAAAGTTACAGTCCCAATGCATGCAGGCTGATAAGCTTTGTGAATTCTAGATACATTTTTTCAAAAATATAGCCCCATTGCTTTGCACAGTAGGCATTGTAGGAATGGAAGCTGTAGCATAAACTCTTTGCACTGGCTGAGGATTCCTGCTGTCATCCAGTTCTTTGCCCTTTGTGCTGACCAGAGGGTTGGTACACTGGGTGCCAGCAGGAAGCGTTACTATCCTGCCTTTACTGTGCTTTCTGTCCTCGCAGCACAGGAATGCTTGGCTCAAATCCCTCTGTGAGGCTGCATTATGAACATGCGGAGAACAGAACTATATGACTTAGAAGATGCAACATGATAAAAAGCAGGGTCTCAGTCAAAGCAAGATTAAAACATGCTGATAACATAAATGACATTTTTAAAATAATCAAAGATGACAGATCTTGCTGGCTGTTACAGAAGAGGCTTTTTGACTGAAACAGCACTGTGGAAGTCAAAGAGTGTCACAACGAATTGCAAATTAAATTCCCCAGCTCAGCATGATCTGGCCTAATACAAACAGCTTTTGCTTAAAATAGATGAACAGAGGTGGGTTCATCCCAGCATTAATTTCATTCTGCTACAAAGAATCCATACAAAATCTGTTTTTCTCCTTGAGCCAGTGGTAGAACTGTCCACAAGGATATGGCAGCCATGCACCTTCGTTCACAAGGGAAAACGTCCATGTCGGGGGGGCATCGATGGATAGGTTTTTTCATCAGAAGATATTTCCTTTTCTACTGAAAACCTTGACATATAGTGAGAAAAACACACACTCTTATGTTTGGGTTTTCTTACAGAAAGGCAGCATTGCTGTATAGGAAAAAAAAAATGAAAAGAAGGTCGGAATTTTTCAACAGTGTTTGCTACTAATCATGGTAGGATGGAAAATGGTGAGGGCAGAGCAGCAGAGGTCAGTAATCAAACACTTCTCTAGCACTAGCTCCCACTGTTCCCCACATAGAATCATAGAATAGCTCGAGCTGGAAGGGACCCGTATGGATCATTGAGTCCAACTCCCTGCCTCTTGCAGGACTACCTAAAATGAAACCATATGACTAAGAGCATCATACGTATGCATGCAACTTCCTGTAATACAGGATTTAACTCAATCCAGCTTCTCTACTGTTTTATTTATTTTGTATTTAATGGATGTTATCTGTACTACATAACATTATATAATCGTGGTGGTGTATTGAGCATAAGCATAGATGGGAGCTGTATTCCCACTAATTTTCAAAAACTACAAGGCTCATTTAATAACAGCTGAGAAATCAGCCCAATCCTGAATGTTGTGGGAAGCAGTGAAGCCCATGCCTTCTGGGTTTTGCCTCTGTTGTACAGTCTTCGTTGTACAAGATTGTTAACCAACATGGTGCAATATTTTTGTGACAGCTTTCCCTTGCTCTGGCCATCACGCTTGACGAAGAAGTGTGTGCATGGGGAGAGGTGTAAGGCCAGCCACCCAGGACAGCCAGGTGGGTTCTTTTTGGCTGGTATACAATAACCATTAGAAATGGAGAACCACTAGCTGTCTCCACGGTCCTGCAGGGTACATGTCCTATGGAGTTCAGAAGTGTTCAGTACCTTGCTCAACTCAGCCCCTTGTATTTGTCATACATGCACAATCCATTGTGTGCTTTCTAGCTTCTGTGGGTTTTGCCTCTTCCAAACCATGTAATTTTAGCACAGTTTATTTACTTTGGAAAGAAATAGGCAGTAATTTCAAAATACCTTAAGTACGCCTTGAGAAGTGCAGAATTATATGTTAACATCTTGTCAAAGCAAGTAAAACAGAAGGCTCCGTAATTCTTTTTCTTTTGTTGTAATATGGTTTAAAAATAAATAAATGTAAATACTGCATGCAAAAACAATGCTGTTGCATTAAGCGAGCAACTAAAAACTTCTACAGTGTCATAACAAACCATCCTATCTGTAGCATTCATAAATAAGGGAATGAAAGAAAGTGATTTTGAAAGCTAGTTCAGAACTACCTCAATCTCCACACTGACCACTGACACCTACATCTCCTTTCTGCCTTGAGTGCAGAATGTACTGTGAGCAGAAGACATTTCCTGTTATTTAGTTTTTCAGGAACAACCTGATGAAATCCACGTTTCTATAAATGAAAAGCCACTTTCTTCTCAATAATTTAATTGGCATTTTTGAACCGTGATAAATAATTTCCACATTCTGCAAGCATACATTTCCCGAGCAATATTCAGCACTTACAGAATGCTACTTAACAGTAACTGAAAGAATGTAAAGAGGGGGTTTTTTTAATATTTTAAGGAAGAACTCAGCTGCTTAAAAGCCTGATATTCATAATGTATTGCTTGGAATGAAATCTATCGAAATTTAATACTAAGCACAAATGTTTTGGGGGGATTGGGGGGGGGGGGTTATTTAATGTAATTTAAAAATAAATGTCATAAATCACCCTCATTGGCTCATCAGGGAAACCAGCTTTTCTCGGTCTGTCTTCACGACGAGTTCTCAGAATCTGTTTAGCATCTTTTTCAGTCAAAACTGGTGAAGTGTCTACAGACAGGAAAGCAGAAATTAGTTCTGAAATTACCAAAAAGTTAATATTTTATCTGTCAGTTGTAAAATGAAATGTCTTCAAACCTGATTTTTGTCTATATACAAAGTGTTCTTTCATTACAGCCCCTTCCCAGGGGATATTGCATTCCAGAATATATGAGTGGAATTTTAAACCATTTTTATACTTGTGCTTTCTATCGTTCTACCAGTATGAAGCAAACCCTACGTATTCATGTTACTCTCTAAAATGAGAAAATATAACACCACCATCTAACCACTGACGTTAGTAGCTCTTCCAAGTCTTTGTTCTTTTCTCTGTTGCTTTACTTTTTAGGATTATTTTTCAAAGTAATGAGTTAGACTTCTGTTGCAAAGGAGAGATTGCATTGAACATGCAGCTTGCAGGACCTTAGTAAAATAATACTAAAACAGTAAGCTCATAAAATAAAACTTTTTTGGGGTTAGAATAAGTTATTACAGTGTGGTAATGCAGAGAGTAAAATATCTAATACAATAGCATGATTGTTAAAAATCAAATTATGGAAAGCCTGCAATTTAAAAATAGTTAAGTATTAAAAATGAAATATGAAGATACTAAAATACAAGGTTGACAAAGTAATACTATTATAGTATCTCTGCAGCTCTACATGCACATGCAGGTTTGTTTTAGATAAACTCCTACCTGTAAAAGTGGTCATGAGGACCAACAAGAAAACAACCACAAGTAACCTCTTCATTTTGATTCTGCTTTCTCTCAGTCTGTTCCAAAATGAGCAACGCTGACTGAGGCTTTAGCCTATTTGAAGTAGCTACGTCAGTCACAAATGTTTGTCTATGCTTTAACTGATTTGAGTGATAGTATGATTTTGAAGACATCTGGCCTGAAGTTTTGAATATGGCTATTATCTGTTCTTACATTCTCAGCATAACTCTGTCCCTGAGGGAAAGAAAAGAGAAGACCATTTTTCCACTTCAGGCTTCAGAGTTACACTGGATATTTTAAATTTGTGAAAATAAAACACAGGACCTTGCATCTTGCATAGCAAGCGATGGTTTCAGGTGCCTAAGATAAACAATTGTTTTTTAAAAGAAACAATTGCCCATTCCTGAATGTTAATCTCAAAGGCAGCCACAAAGGGGCCCCTTTGTCAAAAACTGCCTCTGACTTTACTCCAGCACAGAAGTACATATCAATGTGGTTTAACTCCAGCAAAGCCAAATTATCACTGCTGAAAAACAAAGCAAAGAGATTTTTATCAAATTAATAGAATCATACAAATGAAAACTCACACAATCCTTCTCTTTTCAGGACAAGCTAGTAGAAAACAGGACTATAGATGTCCTTCATAGTGAACACAGTGTGAAGCAAGAATGTGGGTTAACAACTGTGGTTGCAGCCAGTTTCTGTCTTGCGAAATGTGTCCGTCCGGACCTCTCCTGAGCCGCACCGTGCTGGACATAGGGCACCAGCATCACCAATTTGTAGGAAAAGAAGTAAGCATCCCTTTGAATATAGCATTTGAATTAAGGACTCAGAACTCATCGGCAGCTCTCGCATGAGGGACGTGAGTAGTTAGCATTCCCCCTCCGAGGGAAAGGTGCAGCACATCCCCATTACCTCCTGCACCACAGGGATTCACCCAGGGTTTGCCAGCCTGGCAACCTCTGAGCAGGTCTCTTCACTTGTGCCCTTTAATTTCCTAAAGAAGTGATGTTTATTCCATCTGTGCCACTATGTCTGCACAAGTCAGCCCGTTTCAGTGAAGTCTGGCAGAAAGCTGTGGGTCTCAGAAACGTTAGGATGCAGAAAGGTTCGGGAAATGCAACAGCGGAACAGAGCAAGAGGCTCTGTGAACGCCCCTTGGACCGACACCTCAGGGTGTCCTTAAGTTGGGCAAACCCCAGCGAGAGACATCTCCTTAGCTAGCCGGGCTGCAGTAGCTCGATGGCTTGCACAATTATTTATGAGTTTGTAAAAATCTGGCAGAATCATGGGCTAAGACGGAGAGTGCTGTAGGTGTGAGGGCTTGACCAGAGTGGAAGTGCGTGATGGAGACGAAGTGGTTCAGGGGTTGGGCAGTTCTGGGGCTCTGACGTCCCATTATGGGACTTTTCTTGGAAACCTATTGTCAAACTGTGGAGCATTTGCATTTTTCAGCCTGTGTTTTAAGAGGCCAACAGCCTGAAGTGCAAGAAATGGTATGTATGCCCTATGGATTTATGTAATTGTTCAAGATAACTGCTTTCAAAGCACAGAACCCTGTAGTTTCTGATAGCAGCAGCTATTTATTTTTAAAACTGCTACGGGGGAAGCAGTACAAGATGTAAGAGCAGAACGAAATTATGGGGAGGAAGCATCTATGGTTGGGGCAGAACAGAACGGTAACTTAGCCCGAAGCCACTTCAGCCGCCTCCGCCGAGGCCCCTCGCCTTGGGTTTGCCGCCTGGCGGCCGCGGCCCCATGACCAGCGAGCTCCCGCCCTGCTCCTGCTGGAGCCGGAGCCGGGCCGCTCTGCCCACGCGCTGTCGCGGCTGCCTGGAGCCGCTGGCGATAAACCCGGAGTCGCGATAAACCCGGAGTCGCGATAAACCCGGAGTCGCGATAAGCCGGTGACGAACCCGCCTGCCCGCTTCCGGGCGGCGCCCGTCTCCTGGCAACCGCCCTCCGCCGCTTCCGCTTCCGCCCCCCCGCCCCGGGGGCCGCCGCTCGCCTCCCCCCGCGCGCCCAGCGCAGGCGGCAGCGGCCGCGGGGAGCCCCCGCCAGCAGCCCCCCCCCCCCCCAGGAGCCGCCGCGGGGCGAGGGCGGGCGGCGGCGGCCCCCAGCGCAGGGCGGCGGCCTGAGGGGAGGCGGTGCGAGGGGCCGGGGACTCAGCGCGGAGCCGGCACCCTCCCCCTCACCCCCGCGGAGGGGCCTGAGTGGAAGCGGGGCGTTTGGGGGCAGCCAGAGCCCTGCGGCGGCTCCCTCCTGGCGCCCGGGGGCAGCGGGCGGGAGAAGGGCCGGGCCGGCAGGAGGCCGGGCGGCAGCCGGCCTTGCGCTAGGCCCGGGCGGGCAGCGGAGGAGCCCCTCGCACCCGGCCGGCACTGACGTTCTTCTGTTGGTTGGTAGGTCAGATGTGGGGGCAAACAGGTGCTTAGCCCTAATAAGGGATTAAAAGATGTTTCATGAAGCCACACGTTGGCTCCTTGAACTTGGGGGCCGTTGCCGTGCTCGCCCTGCTGTCTGCCTGACTGGTGCGAGGGGTTAGGCTGGTGGGGCTGAGCTGCTGAGGGATGGAAGGGATGGAGAGCAGAAGCGGCGTTTCCTCCTCGGTCATCGCAGACTGGAGTTTGGTGTTTTGGACTCTGTGCTCTGTGATCCTGCCGGTGCTGATCACCTTGTGGTGCAGCTTCCAGCGGTCCCGGCGGCAGGTATTAATACGAGACATCTTTCGCAAGAGCAAGCATGACTGGCACTACACAGACCTCTTCGGCCAGCCCTCCTACTGCTGTGTGTGTGCTCAGCACATCCTTCAGGGTGCTTTCTGCAACTGCTGCGGCCTGCGAGTCAGTGAAGGATGCCTCAAGAAGGCTGACCAGCTGTTTCTCTGCAAGGAAATTATGATGAGGAACAATGGTGGAGCCCACAGCTCAATGCCACACCACTGGATCAGAGGCAATGTCCCACTCTGCAGCTGCTGTATGGTATGCAAACAACAGTGTGGCACACAGCCCAAGCTCTGCGACTACAGGTAGTGCAATGAGAAAGTACGATGCCGTATTGTATTTTCCGCAGGGTTATTGGAACACATAAGGAGATCCTGCAATAGTCCAATATGAAACTCTGTTAAAAAAACAAATTCAAAGAACCTAAAATTAAAATGGATGCTTGTGGGTAATTTGAGTCATAGATTAAGAGTATGGCATCTGCTCAGTGTAACTAGAACAAAAAACTGTCCTATAATTGTTTAAAGTTCATTTTTAAGGATATTCAAAAAAAGCTAATGGGACGTTTTCAAAGCTACTGTAATACAATCTATTATTAAAGCGTGTGGTAAGAGTTAAAAAATTTCAAGGAACCATTGAATGGGCTTGCACTGTCATCAGTAAGGCTGCTTGCAAAGTTGTCAACATGACGCATAGTGGCATGTTATGCCCAAATATAGTGCTAGTGGTCCAGGTCCTGGGTACAGTGTAAGTGTTACTTCATCCTTCTCAAAGGATGTAATCTTTCCAGCATATATTCTGCCAGCTTTTGCTTTTCTTCTGCGTGATACTGTCAAATTGCTTGGTAAGTAAGCAGAAATAGGGTGTAAATAAAGCATACTAACAAAAACAAAACGTTGAGAGTATGCATAGGAGAGGAGGGAAGAAGAGGATTTTGGAAGCAAAGGGAAGGAAGAAGAGAAAAGAAGCAAGTCACAGTACAGAGCAAGTATAATTGCTGCTCTAGTTGTGTGCTGGATTAGTCAGAAGGACTCCAAAAATAGCTTTCACAGCTGCTTAAACGAAGGCTTTGGATGTAGAAAATGAGGATTAACATTCTGCAGAGGCTGGCGGTGGATATTGCAGTATTTCCTCTTGTTCTGGTCCATTTTTTCAGGACAGCTTTCAGAATAGGTCAAAAAGCTGACCAGTTTTGCGTAACAAAATCCCATCAGCCTTGTACAGTACTCTGTATTAGGTTTCAGACTTAAAGGGGTATTATCATCTTAAGAAAATTATTAATGTTATTAGGAACACTTTATTAAATTGAACCTCTAGTGTTTTATCTGTGCTGTTTAAGGATGGAAAGGAATTCGGTTTCTCCTACAAGCTTTCAGTGTAACTTTATATTGCAGACAATGCAAGATATTTATAGCATCTGTTCTTGGAATTAAAAAGAATTAATTTAAAACTGTTGGGGTTTTTTTCCACATAATTCAAATACTTTTCTTGACTTGCGAGCACATGACCAAGTTACGTAATTTTCTGTAGCCAATACATAGTTGTGTAAACGTCCAGGGATTGCATGGTTTTCTCTGTAACGTGCTTAAAGTATTACTTACAATAGTGCATGGAAACATAAGTACTTTTCGGAAAGTTAATCTGTCTAAAATAAATGAGCAAAATCAACATGCCTGTTGTTTGAGGATTTTTTTCATGGTTTTTGGTCTTGTCTTTTTTTTTTTTTTTCCAGATGTGTGTGGTGTCAGTACACTGTACATGATGAATGCATGATGGATTGTTTAAAGACTGAGGAATGTACATTTGGAGAATTCAGAGACTTAATTATTCCACCATATTATTTGTCTACAATCAACCAGATGCGTAAAGACAAAAGAACCAATTATGAAAAGGTATTTGTCTACTGCTTCTTGGTGTTATATTTTAAAAAATCAAAACCCACACATTTAAACTTCAAGTCAGTATGTTGTCAGGTTAATAATAACGATAAGGTAAACGTTTTAATATATATGAAGTACTTGCAGTGTTAATTCAGAAGTGTTTGTCACTTTATTCACGTGGTAGTTGAAGCATGAGCAGACATTTGGATCCTGTTATTCCAAAACAACACTGAGATTTGGGTACTTTACTTCCTCGAATGTTTTGTGATTTTTCTACTACTGTGTTCATAAGATTGTAGTGTTTGTTGTTCTAGGCACTGTAGAACAGAAATCTTCAACCTTGGTGTGTCAGAAATATTTGTTTCTATTTTGACTACTTCAGACTAATTGGCAGCTTCCATATTTCAGCACTTACAGGGGAGAGGTTTCAGAGCAAGGCTTTAAACATTTCAAATGTGCATTATTCGTGTGACTGACTGACTGTTACCTTTTTGCAGGTAGTACCTTACTGCAGAAAACACTGGATGCCAATAATCATACTGGCTAATACTCGTAGTGGAAACAACATGGGTGAAACTTTACTAGGAGAATTTAAAATTCTGCTGAACCCTGTTCAGGTATTTACATTGAAAAGCTGCTATAATAAAATAAAAGCTTAAACTAGAATAAACGTCACTTTGCTTTCACAATGGCAGTAGGATCTTGTGGAAGATCAGTAAAGGAAACAAATCAGTGCAGGTTTAGTCTTTTAGAAAGAATAGCTTTATATAGAGAGACCAAAAGTGCAGAGGCTCCTTCCACCCCCAAGATGGTTATCGTTCTAATACTGGTCCAGTTTTCTATTTATAGTAACACATGCAGTAATTCTGTTCATGGTAAGTGTCTGGCTCTTGAAACAGTGTACAGTTTTTAAAAAATTAAATACTTGGATCTCTGAATTTGAAACTTGTTTAAATTCTCACTTCAGTTGTGAAAATGTCAGTGTTTACAGTTGCTGCTTTGTGTTGTTGCTTTCCCCTTAAAATCCACTGGGATGGCACAGGATGTTGACGTAAGGCAGTTAATTGTTCCTTGGATTTCCTGGCTACACCTTGATACTCTTCGTTTAAAGTTCAAAACCCAGCCGTAGAATACAGCCTAATAGAAATCACTGTGTGTTGATTTTAAACGCATCTCAATAAGGCTTTAAAGAATAAACTTCTTTGCATGCTGAGTATTTAAAAATAACTTTTATCTGAAGTCTTTCATCTTTACAGAATTCATCATAATGTGTCTAGATACAGACTTTTCTTAGGACTCTGTCAGCTCTGTTTATCAATGGCATTTATTCCTAGTGAAGCAGCTGGAGCTCTATTGTGAATCTGAGAAACCAAATCCTGCTCATAAAAGTCAAGACAGCTTATTTTCTAATGTAATATTGTAAGAAGTTCATTCTAATGCAAAACAAAGATTCTCCATTTAAAGTTGTCTATCTGTGAGGCAAATCCTGAGTCATGCTCTGTGAACTTAACGGAACTTATTTTCCTTCTAGGTTTTTGATCTAAGCAAAATTGCACCTGCTAAAGCACTCCAACTTTGTACCTTGCTGCCTTGCAACACTGTCAGGGTTCTTGTCTGTGGTGGGGATGGCACAGTAGGCTGGGTCCTGGATGCAGTTGATGAAATGAAGATAAAGGTATTGTGTTTTACATTAAAAGATGTCTTATGGTGAAATGAGTTTTGGAGCTGCTAAAATGCTACACCTAATCTTTTTACCTGCGTTTATTGTTTTCATCTTCCTGAATAAGCCTACAGTGAAATATTTCCAGAATTAATTATTCGTACTGGGGAGGAGGGGGGAATGCATCTTGTTATGAGTCCCTGTAGTTCAGGAAAAATATGAGAGCTTTAGATTTTCAATGATATTCAAAGTAGTTCTTTTCTGTAGAACAAGAAAAGAACAAGCTGCGGAATATTTTATGGATTGTTCTTTCCTCTTTGTCTAAACAGATATGTTTTAAGTGGCATCACTAATAATGGCTAATGTGCCCTGACTGCTTATTTCTCCCACAGTACTCAATCTTTTATAATAACCTCATAATTTTTCGGGCTACACTGGTTCTATTGCTAGTGCATGAATGAGTGCAGTAATTTGCTCCTGCTCCTTATCACGTACTCTAAAGAACCTTAGCAGTCTGCAACCTCACCTGTTAACAGCAAGTAGAGAAGGAAAAAATAAGCTGTGTGTTAACTGTTGATTTGAAATGGAAGATTAATGATATTTATCTAACCTGAACATTTGGGGATAAAAGGGAGAAAATAAGTGCTAAAGAAGGAGCTAATATGCAGTCTTCCTGTATCATAGGGGCAAGAACGCTATATTCCACAAGTTGCAATTTTACCTCTGGGAACAGGTAATGACCTGTCTAATACACTGGGCTGGGGTGCAGGTTATGCTGGAGAAGTCCCTGTAGAACAAATCTTACGAAATGTCATGGAGGCAGATGGAATCAAACTAGACAGGTAAGTAACAGTGAAAAGATAAATTCTACAGAACCAATACTACCATAGCTCTACTGATACCCAGTTGCAGCAGTATAAGTAAAGAAACACAATTATTGCTGGAAGGAGCTGCAAAACAATTGAGGTCCAAAATTAGTCTTTATTTAGTTGTTCTACAAGTCTTGTGTCTTTCATAATTTAAACAAATTTGAATCTTTTTACTTGATCCCAGTATAGATACAAGATTCTTAACTACAGCTTTGATACTAAGTGAGAACAGTCTGTCTGTCATGAGTCTAAGTAATGGCTGTTGTTTTTCAGATGGAAGGTACAAGTAACAAACAAAGGATACTACAACTTAAGGAAACCAAAGGTATGGTTTGCAAGTATAAATATGGATTTGATGGAGTACCTGTATGTTTATACGTATTTTTCTGGTTATCTACTTCCCACTAAACACTGACTTTTAAATCCTAAAAATTATATTTAATAAGACCATAACTAGAAGTCCTGTCTTACAGGTATTCACAATGAACAACTACTTTTCTATAGGACCTGATGCTCTCATGGCTTTAAATTTTCATGCTCATCGTGAGAAGACTCCCTCTCTGTTTTCCAGCAGAATTATTAATAAGGTGTGTTTGGTAAAGTGATATTTTCTCCTTGTAGTTGTTGACTTAAGGCTATTTTTCGCTTTACACTACTTTACTCCTCTACTTCCTTTCATGCTGTTTTAAGAGTTTGAACCCATTTTTCTTGGGGAGGGGATTCCATGCGTAAAACATGTTTCCAGCCTACTAATAAGTGTTGTGTCTTGCCTCTGCTTGCTTGCTTACAGAATATGCCGTTTGTTCAGTTTTTGTTTAGAACATCTCATTTGCTTTGAAACTTAATGGGTTAAGGACATTGCCTATTTCCTTTTAAAGTGGAAAGCAAGTTTCTTATGCGAGTGGTGGCTTATCTCATACGAAAGCTTAGTTGAAGGATGTGCGAATATTTTATGTATGAATTTTAGGCAAGGTTTACAGAACAATAACTATACATGAATATTTCAAATAATCTTCATATGTATTGTCTCTTTCTAACAGAGTTTTCTGTTCTTCTTGTTTGTTGGGGTTTTTTTATAGGCTGTTTATTTTTTTTATGGAACCAAAGACTGCTTAGTACAAGAATGTAAAGATCTTAACAAAAAGGTTGAGGTAAGTTTTTTAACTTGATTATTCTCCAGACAATCAGTGGAGTGTAAAAACTTACCTTGTAAAAGAAATCTTTGCAGTTTACATCTATATGATATTTGTATAAGGATGCCTCTGGACGTGGAGTATTTTTATGTTCCTCTTGCTGTCTGCAGCTCACTTGATGGAATTCATGTCTTTGAGCCTACTGAAAATTCCTAAATTTTCTTCTGGCCTTGACTCAGTTCTGTGAGTTCAAGTACTGATATTCAGATAAGATTTGCCTTTGCACCAGAGACTTACATAAATGAGGGTTCCTTTTTTCTTTCCTCTGTTAACAGAAATTTATTACAGCTTAGGCTATCTTGTGAAATCAGAAGTCATTTTTTTAAAGTATGAAAAGAAAATATGTTCTATTTGTACAGGGCCATTTTTTCTTCAAGTGAAAGCCTATTAAATGCATAAAGATAAAAACTAGCATATATTGAAGTACTGAATTTGATCCACAGTAATTTACTTCTGTTTGTCTTTTAAAGCTAGAGTTGGATGGTGAGAGAATCGAGTTGCCCAATCTGGAAGGCATCATTGTCCTGAATATTGGATATTGGGGAGGTGGCTGTAGGCTCTGGGAAGGAATGGGTGATGAACCTTATCCCTTGGCGAGGTACCCAGTGCATCTTTTTCTTTTTTTTTTTTTTTTCCTTTTTTTCCTTTTAACAATTATTGTAATTCCCTCCAGTAGGTTGTGCTTATGTAGCCAGCCTTGTCTGAAAGTCAGAAGGATTCCTTGTGACAGTAGAGTATCTCAGATTTTTTTTATTTTCCTCATGTTAGAGACTTGGACTAAGTGCATCCCACACATCAAGGTTTTTTAAGACCTTCTCAAAATGTCTGACGTGATTAAGCACTAGCGTTGCAGAGGCTATTAAAAATAAAGGTAGCCTTCAAAAGGTAGACAATAAGTCCATTTCAGAATATAAAAGAACATGTCTTAATAGAGGTTAGGATATAAATTAAAAACAAAGCAAGCCAAAAATCTGGCTCCCATGCTTGAGTAAGTTGGCTAGAGCAAAAATAAAGATGAGAATAGGTGGGTACATTAGTTATTCCCTCTTGTGACTTCCTTCTTCAGAGGCCATTTGTATAAATATGCTCCATAGTTCTGTTACAAGGCTTATGATCCTGGATTTCTAAAAATACTTTGGCAAGGTCCTTTACCAAAAATCTAAAAAGTTAAGCCATTAAAAGATTTTCCTGTAGATTAATAACTGAGTGAAAAGACAGAAAATTGTACAAATTTATGGAAGAGAAATCTACTGTGGGCCTTAAATATGCACAATAAGTCTTGGAAAGCCACATATCCGTAATTTCCAGAAGCTAGCTAGGGTGTACAAGCTGGCCTATTGCTCCATACTTGCATTTTTGTATGGCTTTGCCATTCATGTGATTTGTTGTCCAGAACAAATAGATAGTTTGAACATATTTGTAGAACAACATTTGTCTTCTCTATAGCAATAGCCATAAAAGGACCGTGTAATACTTGGACAGGTATTCTAGAGCTCATGAGCATCACTAAAGAGAGTTGTCTTTCTTAATTCCTAGACATGATGATGGACTTCTGGAAGTTGTTGGTGTTCATGGTTCTTTCCACTGTGCACAGATTCAGGTGAAACTAGCAAATCCTGTTCGCCTAGGGCAGGCACATACAGTCAGGGTAAGTGGCGTTTATGAACCTGTTTTCCCAAATTTGTTCTAATACACAGTATAGAATCTCAAGCACTCAACTGTCTGATCAGAAGTTGTAGCTGAGCTAGATGTTTCTCTTTCTTAGTAAAAGTTAATTATGTCGTAATTCACAGTCCTCTGTTGCTGTGGTTGGTGGCCTATGAGTGCAACTAATTACACACTAAGTTTCTCTCTAGCCAGGCTGCGAACGTGCAGCACCAGTATACTGTAGCTGTAAAAGGTATCCTCAGAGCTACTTTGAACTGCTATGATTGTGTGTTCTTCTATTTAATACTAGCTGATCTTGAAGAGTTCAAAGATGCCAATGCAGGTGGATGGAGAGCCATGGGCTCAGGGGCCCTGCGCTGTTACTATAACTCATAAGACACGTGCACTGATGTTGTATCACTCGGGTGAACAAACAGACGACGAAGCTTCCAGCATGTCTGAGCAAGACCACGTGAGAGAACAGACGGATGAAGATGTATAGGTTTTGTGGAATTTCATGTAATACAGTGATGAAATTCAGCTCATCGAAAATACTGAGAATGCCTGATCTAGGTTAAAGTTTATGCCATAAGGTTCATATTTATGAGTGAACTAGAGCTGAGGAAAAAGCCATGCTTTCATGTTCATGAAAACTTTCACAGCTGAATTACCACGACTGTTTTGCCTTTTAGATTGGTGGTGATGCCCAGCCTTCCTAGCTGGAGGAGTCAGTTACTCTAATGGCAGGAAAGAGAGATGCTGCAGCCCTTTCTTGCTGTGGAATCAGATCATCTGCACATACGCAGTGTAGTATGCAAAAGGTTTGATACCCTTGGAAAGGGGAAGAGCTGGGAGTTTGGCCTGCTTCTACCTGCCCTCTTCCCCAAAACAGTTCCAGAACAGAAAACCAAACCAAGTAGGATATAGGCTGATTTTCTGACAACAGCCTGCTCCTGGCTGCCATCTCTTCATGGGAGCAGGACAAATACTTTTCGGTGCACCTGCTTATGCAGAGCATATCTGATAGGCTTGACTGGGGGAGCAGAGGATCTGGGAGCTCTTGGGAAGGGGGTTAGCAAGAAAGATGCTTTGGACCAAAAGTTTCTGGAAATGTTCTGTTAGCGAATGACCTTTTTCAGTGGCTTTGTAAGCCACCGATAGAGTACTCCTGAGGTCCTGAGTACCCAAGATACAACTTCAGAATAATTTACCATGACTTGCATTGAATGATCCAGTAACTGACACCACTTCAGTTCAGTGAGAAACTATTTCTTGTAAATAACAACATCTTAGTTCTTGAGGAGGCTTTTTGGAGGAAAACTTGGATAAAGGAGACGTCTCTTTTATCTGTTTACAGGAGGGTTTTAAAGAAATAATGGTGACTGACAAATGTGGGGTTTTTTAAAGGCTCGTTAAAGATCTTCCTTCATAATCACCTGAAAATGATCGATAACAAGTCTGTTAACTGTTTAAGCATGAATGTTGAGAGTGAAGTTTGCAGAGGTTAGCAAGCTCTGGCGTTCATGTGTATAATTTGCCTGTGAAAAAAAGAAAACATGGAAGCATTTGTTTTCTGACTGGCTCTTAGGGGGTCGAAGATATCTTGTTGGACCTGAAACTCCATTTCCCACATGAATATAGGGTGAGAAAAAGATTGGTGGTCTATACTGATAGTAAAGATTAAGAACACATACAACAGTACACAGAAACTGTCAATTTGGCATATCTGAAGCTTCTCAGGTTAAAAGCTTCTCAGGTGAAAACATCTTCATGGTTAACAGAAGTAAAAATCTGCTTCCTTTTTTCTTTCTGTTGTATGTATTTTAACCCTGCAGCAGGTGAGAGCTATGAGTTGAGGTTTAAAATTTGTCACTAAGTAATTTAGTTAAGTCTAGTTGAGTTACTGAAGGTGGTCTTCCAATTAGGAAAAGAATTTATGCTGAATGTATCTTGCATAAACCAAGATCATAAGAGAAGTTGAGAGCCTTGGTCTGAATTTTGAATATTGCTGCTTTTGTCAGAACTCCCCCAGTCTTTTTTTTTTTTCTTCCCCCCCTTTTTTCTTTATGCTAACTGAAAGCGATACCATTGGGTAAAGTAAGCTATGTTTCTAGGTTTTGTAAAATGAAACTGCTTTTCAACAATCTGTAAAATGACATTTGCATTAACAGTGAATGAACTATTTATATTTTTAAACCTTGGAAATTTTTAAAACCTTAATTAACCTTTGGATTTTTAACTTGATGGTATTCATTGTAGAAAGTGTATGTACTGGATCTTAAATACTACTGATTATCAGTGAATTTTTAGCTGCCTGAAAATGTGATTAGTGTGTAATGAACTGTAAAGCAGAAGCCATTTGTAAATTCTATATTCATTAGCCTTGTACACTTCATCTTAATTATTTTATTGTATGTAAATATAGAAAACAAAATAATAGTTAAATCTATGTAAAAAGTGTTTAAAATACCCAGAGGTATACTATGTTAGATAAATCCACTACCCTTTCTTTTTTTTAGTTATGATGTTCAATTTGTATAGACTTCAAAAATCTTTCTAGTTAAGTTATTATTTTTTTTAATAACTTGTAACCATCAGCATGCTAAAAATAATTAAGTTCTGTGCTACAGTTCTTACGTAACTATTGTTTACAAACAAATGGCAAGTCTGGAAAAGCAGGGTATGTGCTATAAAAGGCAGTATTTTCTCAAGAAAAATTACACCACTGGCTACTTGACCTAAACAATTCATAATACAGTTTAAAGAGTTACCTGAAGTTGATCTGATGATTATTCAAATTGTTTTATAGCCTAAGAACCTTTAACTGTTCAAAAACTTCACTCTTTGAACTCCTGACATCTAGAAAAAAATAATCGATGCCAACACTTTGAAAGTCTCCCTTTTTTACAGTAGGTGAGCTGGCACAAGTGGATACCAGTAATGTTGTACTATGTCTGTGCAGGCAAGATCCTCCCATGTACTGTGGCTTGCTAGGAGTCCAGGCCTAAATGTGTGAAATCCTCTTTGGGAAACATAAATCCAGCAGTCCTTTTGGAGAAACAAAGGAGAATTAGAAACAAAAGTGGCATTTAATTGGATGCTTCTTTGGGACAACCCATGATAAATGGTCTTGTTTGTATTGAACACGTCATCCCCTTCTTGCATGTGGAAGTGAAGAAGTTGGTGTTTCACAAATTGAGTGTTAGTCATTGCAGCAAATGATAGGTAGCAAACGTAACCATTGCAAGCATGGGGAAGCCTCTTGTAAAATTGTATTTATGGTTTGGAGAATATTCTGTAAGGCTGAAGTGTCCAGTTCCTAATCAGATGTGGGGTCATCTGTCTGTTATATGTAGCTGCCATGTGCGTGATGAAAAAAAGGTTTTTTTAAACATACAGTGTTAGCACTAGAATCTGTTGGGAAATCTTTCTGTCTCCAACATGCTGTCCTTTGATTTCAGTGTCTCCTCCTTTCCAGCATGTTGAAAATTGGATTAAAGCTTGTTCTGAGTTTCTTTTATGGAACTAAGTTTAGTCCGACTGCAGACAGTAAATGTCAGCAATGGGCTCCCAGATTCTAATGCTAACATAAATGAATTTTTCTAATTTGTAATATAGCTGTAGCATGTCGTCATGTGTGTTGTGACTGTAAAACTATTACATGCTTTTTCAGTATTGTAGGTGCATAAAGCACCAGTAAAAATAGCTTTTCTGAAAACAGATTGGAAACCTGAAAATGCTGCAGTACATTCTCTATCCAGAAGAGGGTACTCTGCAGCTGGACCTCATGTCCTGCACTGAAGAATTTTCCCATGCCCTGTTAATCATTAACATTGGAAAAATAGTGAAAGCGATGTTTCAAAAAGACAAATAGTGACTAGTTTCTTCTGGCAGTCTTCATATACTATACCTTTGTGTAAAATGTACAGGGTGAATAACATCAGTTGTCAAGCACTCAAAAGTGAATTCACAAAGTTTATTTTTGAGTTTTATTGCTGAATGCACTTAGCTTAACTGAAGTTTGGTCAGATTCTGATAAATTTCTCTGCTGTAGGTTCTCAATCCTGTGACATGCTGTACAAAAAACCTTAAACTTGTATGGAGAGCCTTTCTGTGAGTCGGCTTCCTGCCTTGCTCAAACCTCGCTTGTTTACACCCATTGTATGCATATTTTCATGTGCGTAGGACTTCTTGTCATATGCTTTGTTTTACTTTGTGTTTTCTCTTCAGCAATTCATAGTAGGGCTAAACTGTTTCAAATGCCACCTGCATTTTGGATCTTTCTTCACGTCTGGACTTATTAAGGCCAAACTTGCATTCTTCATCTTTAAAAACAGCTGACATGAATGGCATTCGCTTACATATTTTTTGTGTCTATTCTTCCTGCAGCTTAAAGCAGGTTAGGGTAGTGCTTGGAGCATACTTTTAACAGCACTTTGGAATTACTGCAGTTATTAAAGAACATAGTCCTATGTTTTCTTTATACTGCAATGGCAATATTTCTGTTTCAAATTAATTTGGAATTATGTTCAAATTTGAACGTTTTTCTCAGCACTGTTATGAATTGCATTTCATGTTCATAATATAAAGACTGTATAGCATAATTCATGCATTTGATACTTTTTTTTTTTAATATGTTCACTTTCGATGTTGCCCCTTCGTGGTTTGGTTTTTTTCCAGGTCTTGCTTTTCTTAGGCACTAACGCCATTTACTTTAATTAGAATTTTTAAGTACTTGCTCTCAGAAGACAGACTTGAGTTTGTCCTGTTTGCAAAAGGAAATGCTACTGTATTTGAACACAGTTGGAGAAGATAATTTTGTCGAGGCAATGCTTATAGCAAGTGTGAGTGAAAAGTTGCTTTAGCTGATTCAGGCTGAGAATTTGTTCCGCTGTACGTTTTGTCTTGCTAGTGTTTACAACTACTCAGTAAGTGCTTCTTTCCCTCAGTCATGTAATTACTCATTTTACGCTGGCTTACTTTCAGCTAAAAATGTCACTTGGGGCAGTATCAAAAACTCTGCTGAAATCAGGATAGTGAGCTTCTCTGCTGCCGAGTTTATCCTTCATGCCAGGTAACTTGTCAAGAAAATTGGAATGGCTTCACACAGCTTATTCCTAGCGCAGTAACCCACCTGTTTGGCTTTTTCAGTCACCATCACCACCCCTGGAAGATAGTAGAAAGGACTCCAAAGGTTCCCAGGCCCCCTCACCTATTTTGAAAGTACAATTTTTGCTCTTTGCTGCTGGGGAGGAACCTCTCCACAGTTTCTGAGAACTGATAGTTACGGGTTCTGGTCTCAGTTTGGCCAGTTCCTTCTGGTTCTGCATTATGTTGCACTGAAGCTCACAGCTTTTATAGTGTATGTTATTGTATCTCACTAGTCAAAAAAAACCTTAAAGCACTGTACCTTAGCTGTGAAAAGCATAACAGTATCAATGTTATAATACTTACTCTTTTTTACTTAGTAACAAATCCTTTTTGGTAGAGCACCACTGTATCCTAGTTAGTTAATTTATGGGTAAGAGTAAGACACTTAGTAATCTATGCATGTGTTCTAACTGAAAATCCTTTTTTGTTCTGTACTTCGTACCGACTACTAGCAGTTTTCTTCCTTTTGGAAAAGAAAAAAGATTTGACCCTTCAGTTAGGAGTAAACTAGGGTATCTTGAGATTCAAAAATACTAGTGGCGTAACTGATCCTGTTGAATGTGAATCCGCTTATTTAAAAATGAGAAACAATAGCTGCTTCCTGAACACAGGAATGAGACAACAGAGACAGTTTGTTCATTTAGCAATTAGGTATATTGAGGGAATTTACACATTCTGTATTTCAACTTCATTTAGGCCACAGTTCTAAAAGCACAGCATGACCAAAATTTCTTTATCTCGCTAAGAGTGCTGAATACCCAGTTCAGGTTTTGGGCATCTCAGGGAGAGACTCCCAGCTGGAGTAAAGCCACATGCCTTGACTAAACCTAGTGATGTTATGCTGATTTACATTAGCTGAGGATCTGGCCCTTAACTGTTCAAAAGTATGAATGTATTCAAAATCTTGCTTTGTTTCTCATTAATACTGCCCTGTTCACTGCGCTATGTATTCTTATTGCTGTAATTCACTTGTTGCATAAAAATTTCTTTTTAAGAGTAAGTGGAAACTTGTATTGTGAGTTTATTGCATTCTGTAACTTCAAAGTTTACATCCCTCAAAAGCCATTTTGTCTGCTACCAACTGTTGTAATCCTTAGAGTACCTCCAGCAGTCTTCTCTTTCTAGGATTTTTATAGTTAAACAGAATGGATTTTTATTTTTGTAGCTTGTAACTTCACTATGTATAGTAGTTATTTCTATTTAGTAATTAGTGGTCAGAATAATGTAAAAATGTTACTTTTAAGAGCTGTAACTTCAAATCAGTAATAACTACTTACAAGAAAATACCAGCATGTTAACAGCTTAAAAAAAAAAAATTACTCCTTAGCTTGGAACTACTGTGATGCTGTGACTTGGATTTGTATTGAATGTGTTTATGCATATGTTCTGAAGTTGCACTAAATAGGTAAAAAATGAGCTTAAAATGCAAGTAATAGATCAAAAGTAGAATTTATAACATCTTAGGGTTTTTCAGCCAAGAAAAATGACATTTGGGATTCAGTATTTTTTTTGGTTTTCCCACAGAGCAGTAAGGAAGGAGTGGTTGGTGTCTTCTTGATAGAACAGTTATTTCCTTATGGTACACTTTGAGATATGTATTATTTCATGCCCAAACATAAGTGAAAGCTGCCTGCACCATTCCCACCTCTCTCCACGGAAAATGAAAACTCAGAGCAACCCTGAATGCTCCCAGCTGTAAAATGTGTGAGATCTTGCTTGCAAAGAAATAACCAGCCAACACAATATTCAACGTCCAATATAAATGTCTGAAGTTAAGATTTGTTACATTTTTCTTGACATCAAGTGATGCTTTCAAATCCCAAATTGTTTTTCCTTTGTTTTTTAAAGAAGTCAGGCTGAAATGAGAGGATAAGGAGGTATTGCTGTAAAACTCTGAGTCATAAAAGCTGGGAAGCGTGTTCTTTATTTGCTGTGTAGGCACAGGAAGTGTGATTGTGAAAGGGCTCATAAAGGCCTCTGCTTTGGTTGCACCCTCATTGGCTTCACCCAGTATTTCTGAGGCGGGTGATAATACCATTGCCCTGTGATTATGACGATTGCTCACATCATTACATGTGGCTGATGTGTGTTACTTGAGTATTCAGGCCAGGTTCTGACTGTAAGAAGCTGCAACTTCAGTGAAGTCACAGAACCCCACCAGTTCTGTGGTGGTACTCCACGGTAACACAAATGACATTGAGAAAACTTTTGGGTTTGGTCAGTTGTATCATGGCCTCTCTTCTGTGACTAAAGCTTTCAGAAGGCTCTTCTAAGAAACATCTGCTCCATATTCTTCATAGACATTTGTAAATACAGGTTTTTCACAGCACTGACTCTGTTACTGAATTTCCTAATGCATCTTTTTGTTGTCTTGTTATTTGTATTGTATTTCTCTGTAGATTAAATGTGTGGATTAAAGTATTTAAACTCTGTTTTTCCTGTTCCTCACTATGCATAAAAGCAAGTGTCAGTTTTCAACTCTGTAACAACCTAGTGATGACGGTAACTGCCTAGCATTTAGAGGGCTGCAGTACGATAAGCTTGGTCATTTTGAGAACAAAGTTGTATTTTGTTGAACACTGCAGCTGTGCTTCTGCCTGAGATCCCTGCTGCAAAGTCCAAGCGTTTCAAACCTCAGATACATGGAAAAAATTCTAGGCAACATGGTAATGTCATTCAGAGGTAAAACTAATATTGGTTGGTAACCTACAAACATGTTTCAGCAGCTGCTTGCCTACTTGTGGTTCATCTTCCTCCTCGAGGTATTCACGCTGAGGAAAAAGCTGAGTTTGTATGGCTTTATAATAGATGTGTTTAAAACAGTTTAAAATGCTTCAGTAGTAAGATGAAATTTCTAGCTCATGTCAGTGATTTGGGATCTTAAAACAGTTTGTGATGCACACTATTTAGTCTAAGGGGGGAAATAGGCCTGCAACTTTCTTACCTGGAAAGAACAATTTCTACATAAGAGTTTAACAGGAGGTGTTTTGGTGTTAGGTTAATATAAACTGGAGGCAGGAGGGCTGCTGAGCACAGGTCAGCAAAATACGTGCGGGGCTTTCCATAGAAAGAGGAAATGCTGCTGCTGGGAGACATTCAGAGATCAAGTGGCTCAGTGCTTTCTCCTGGTGGCAGTAGATGGGTTGGTTTGGGCTTTTGGAAGTAAATAAATCCTCCTACGGGGCCACTTTATCATAGTGCCAGTTCCCTCTCCAAGTCTTCTTTGTTCCCCGATCTCATTTGCACAAAAGAGAGAACAGGCTCTGGCCTCTTATCTCCTATATTATGTCACAATGAAACCTTTTTAAAGACTATTTTTGTGTTGTTTTCCACTCAAGATGGGGTCAGAGCATAGATATTCAGCAGGTTTTTTTCATAGATGGCATAAGACAATAGTTTCACAGAGCTTTTGAGGATCACGGGCACTGATGTTAAAACAAGATCTAGGTTTAATACATTTTTAAATGTCTTTAGAACTGTTGGAGTGAACCGTGCACAGCACCAGCTTGCGCCTAAAGCTGTGTCAGAAGTCACACCACAGGTACGTCTGGGGAAGAACACGGGATCTTAGAAAACTGCAAGTCAAGACTGAAATTTTATTTCTGTCTTTTGATAGTAAAAATGTAAAATATTTGCTGAATGAAAAGTGGTAGTGTGGGTGTCCAAATAAAGATTCAAGGGGTCCAGTGTTAGACGCTTGAGGGCTAAAACTCTGATTTCAGGGTATCTCCTCTAGCAGATATGTTTTTCTCTTAAGGCAAAGCCCTAATTGCAGAAATGCAACAGACAAGCTCTGCTTCTTCTTCCTTGTGCGTCTGTAGGCCATGTGAGAACACGCTGCTGACTGCAAGGTAACAGACGGCTGGAGAGCCCTGGTGACTGTGGGCGCTGTCGTGCTGAGTGGGGCACAAAGGGGTGCAGGTCTTGGCATGTGCAGCCCAGCAGCGCCGAGGGTCGTGGTCCCTGGCCTGCTGCAAAATCCAGATTCCAGGCTTAAGAGCTGCAGAAAAGAGCCTGGCTTACTCAGACCTGCGAAAGAGCAGCTCCCCATGTCCTTCACTGAAGATGGGGAAACGGCAATGCATACAGAAAAATCATTATTGGCAGGCAGAGCCTGGCTTTTAGCATGGTAATTGCAGGCTCTTGTGTGCAGCCCCCTGAAAGGTGCTCAGGAAAGCAAGAGTCAGAACGATCGAATTGCCGTCAGTCATTCGATGTTTGCTTTGAGTACGCTAGGTGACCTCTAGGGGTCCCTTCCAACCCAAAACATTCTATGATTCTATGATGGTTTTGTTTGGTCTTAAACTGAAACGAGAAACTGTTATAAATCACTTTTAAATGTTTTTAAGGACAAAAAGGGGCTGTCTGGCCCATGTGAAGCTTAAATGCCACAGGGCTCGTAGCCCAGCCACCAGGAACTGCAGCTGGAGGAGCAGGTAGGCAGGGGGCCAGCAGACCCACCCCGTTACCTGGGCCCAATACCCAGGCCCTGCAGCCCCTCTCGGTGCTCTGGGGCCAGCAGCTCCCTGGGGTCTCTCCCATGGCACACGGAAAGGCAGCAGCTGATTGCGAGTAGCGAGGGTGGCAGCTCTGCCTCACTGGGGGTTTCTTTTGTGACTTTGGTAGAAGAATACGTGACCAGGCTTTCTCAAAAATTACATCCCTTCCTGCTGTGTTTTGTTGTCTTGTCTTTTAATTAATTCTGCTATTATGGATTCGATTTTCATAAGTGACAGAAGAAAAGTAACTTTTCTGAAAGTGAAATTGCAGCAGCTTTATTGAGCTCAGAATTGGGGTCAGCACAGTCTGCTTTGATTAGGAACGTTTTCTTGATGAATTCTTATCAGAAGTGTTAAAAATAATTTTAAAATTTAGGCTTTTAAATGCAATTTTTCAGACATAACATCAGTATTCATTGCCCAGCTCCTACTGTGAGTCAGAGGCTCTCGCCCCCACCCACCTACAGGTGGGATTTTCTGGAGAGCTGAGCATTGGCCAGTCCTATTACACAGAAAGTTTTTGTTGCTATTTAGCAGAGAGAAGTTACCCTCTCTCATTTTTCTGGATGCTGCAGGCACCCAAACATGGATTTGCAGGTAGGCAGAAGGGGCTGAGGCTCCTTTCCGTGCACCCTGGTGCAGCCCCAGGTGTGAGCAATCCCTTCCCAGCTGTGGTCAGAGGGCAGGGAGGGAAGGCAGCCCAGCTGGAGGAAGTTAAAGGTCCTTAGGATTGAGGAAGACTTGGGAGTAGGACCTCGATTTTTGGGCAGCCAGGGTGGTGGTGACTGCTGGGCTGTTCTGCCTGTGCTGTGGGTGTCATTTGTGACAGGCTGGTGGTTTTGTCTTGGCAGTGGTTTGAGCTGGGAGCCCCGTGCCTGTGCGGTGGAGCAGGTCCCTCTGCACTGCACCAAGGGCTCCCTGGAATGGATGTACCCAGCATGAGCCCTGCATGTCATTCTGGAGTCCAGCTTCTCCGGTGCCTGGCATACCACTGTCTGCATCAAGTCTGCCAGTGACTTCCAGGGTGTCAGCATCTATGTGGAACGTGCTGGGCAGCTGCATCTGGTGGTAAGCGAGGCAGAAGGGTCTCGACCCCACTAAGTGTCTTGCTTCAGTGCCTGCACACTGCAATGAGTGCCCCTCTTCCTGCAGGCCAGCCCACAGAGGGACATCAGCCACCAGATGGCCAGCTTCCAGAATGAGCGGCTGAGCAACCAGAGCACTGCTGGCCCCAACTTCAAAAAGATGGTACTGGTTGAAGGTAAGAGCAGGGCCAGCCTTGGGGCTCCACTGCTGGGGCAGATCCAAGGTGGTACCCGATATCGGTTGACCTTGCCAGTGAGTCCCCAGTGACGGGAGCGGTGTTGGGCTGAGGGGTTTGTCCTTGCAAGGGAGGTCCTTCTGCCAGCTCGCTGGCTGGTCAGCGGGTGCGGTGTTTTCAGATTTCCACCATGAGGGGCATCCTGTAGGCACGGCAGGGAAGATTGAGATATAAAGAGACATTTTGTCTCTCCATTAGCAGCCAGCTTGGTCCTGGATGGATGCACTGTGGTCATGGGTGTCCCCAGCCCCTGGCAGTACCGACACTGGGAACACCTGAGTGGGTTTTAGGACCCTAAATCCCATGTTCAGAAGGGATTTAAATTCATGAGGAACCTGAGGCCTCAAGACAGTAACTGGAAATTAGACTGATCTTTTGAAAATGGAATTAGCCATCTAAATTGCTTGAAACTTCATTTACTTTTTTTTCCTATTCTTACACCAACATAATCCCACACCTAATAGCGCTTACCCCGCGCACACACACGCACATTTATGTACCCAAGGAGCACTGAAGTTGAAGAGGGCTCTTTTCCATCCCAGTTCTGAAAAAGCAGGACCTACCTACTGCTGTGCTTATTTCTTTGCTTCGGTTGTATTTCCAGAGCAAGAATTTTGGTTTGCATCTGATCGTAGTGCTCTTGAAGCTAGTAGTTCTGCCCCATTTCCTCTCATAATTCAGTCCTTTAGCCATGAGACGTAGTATAGTGTTATAAGTAACTAACTGTTCTTTTTTTTTCTAGCTATGTGCTGTCCTTGTGCAACGTGGAACTTCTTATGGCCATTTGCAGCAGTGATTTTGGTAAGCTGACTAAATGGAAGTCATTCTGCCTTTATGCATTGATTATTTGGATTTATTTGCTGCTTTTCTTAAAATAACAGTATGATTGTGCTCTCTGATCCAAGAGAGAAACTAGCTGTGTGAAAAACATTTTGAATGGGGGGAAAGATGAAACCTAGAAGGGAGAAGCTTTCTTTCAAGGTCTTCATTTTCTGCAGGCAGAAAGGTTATGATCTAAAATGGAACTGAAAGTAATTTTCACAAGTGTGCTGCTGGCTCTCGCACATAGCAAAGTCACATGCGTGTAGACACACATATAGACAGGTTGTACGTGCTTGGTATGTTCCTTTTTATTCTGTTCATCCATTTGGGGTTTTTTTTTCCAATGATGAAAATGCCGTCTCTCACTTCCTTCACAATTTGCACGCTTTCTAGCTCATTTTCTACAGAGGTAGTGAATTGTTTGTAACTCGGCTAAGGATTTCAGGTGGTTGAAACTTCCTTCAGTGACATACTGGTTAGGTTTTATGCCTTATGAGAAAACAGAGCAGTTAATATTTCATAAGATCAGAAATAATAAGAAATACTGATTCAACAGTGCATTAAAAGCTTTTTCCATTTTCTCTACTTAATAATGCAAAAATCAGTAGCACTACTGCTGTTTACATTTGGTCCAAATTTCTTCCAACATCAAGACTAAGGATGTTTACAGACGTGAGTAACAGTGGAGCAAAGCAGCTACTGTTTCCATTGGGATAAGATGGAAAATTTGAATCAGTGGAAGAGCAGTGAAGTAGTTGAAAAGTAACGTAAGATCAGGTCATACACTCTTTAATTTCAGTGAGTTTGCTAGTATGACAAGGTGGGCTGCCTTTATCACAGCAAGGAACTGTGGTTAGGTCAATGCATTTTAATTTCACCTCCTGGTGTTTTAAGCTCTGACAGCCTACGGTGATATTGTGGTTTTCCAAGTACTTAGTTTTGAGGGCAGCAAGCCATGTTTCTTCCCCTGGCATCTTACCTCACATAATTTCTAAATTAACCATAGAGTCCTTTCTTTAGCCACAGTAGAATAAAAACTAAAGGGGATTAATCTTCCTTGCACTGGCGGTGTTAGTTTATGTATAATAGGAGCCAGCAGTTGCATTTATGTGCTCATTTTAGACTTCTTGGACAACAAGAGGTTGAACAGACAGAGACAAAACATGTTATGCAAGCAGTTTATAATGCCCACTGCTTCATTATGTGTGTGATTGAACGTATCCCAAGTTCACCCACACTGCTTTATTTGCCCCCCTCACAAAAGAACGGGCAGAGGCCAATTGTACTGAGGGCATGAAGCATTCAAACCAGCAAAAACTAAGCCAATTTATAAAGATAGAAAGGTGGACTGGGAATAAGAGAGGTGAAGAACAGCAGCAAGCAGTTTAAGCTACAGCTGACCATAGTTCTTGCTTAATGGTTAGAGTCAGCATTTTCCATAAAACAGCAATCATCCATGTAAGATCTGTTCTGTTCCTTGTTCGCTCCGTAGATGATAAAACCTTTCAAGAGAGTCCTAGATATCCTGAAGGAGACATAATCAGTATGATTCCAGAGATCTATTACAGGAAGTTCCACATCCCAGGAGTTTGTCATCCTATGTTCAAGAACCATAGAAAAGAGAAAGCATTTTTTATAGCACAAACTCTTCATTCAGTTGTTTCTCAAAAATTCTGTGGAATTTCCTCTTTTCGAGATGGATAGGTAGGGCCAGGCAGCCTTACAAAAGCACAGTGACTCATGTATACAGGGAATAGGTACCTAAAAATAAAGTAAGGATGTGAAAAGCATCTTCGTGTTCATCTTCATGGAGATTTGTTTGGGGTTGTTTTGGTTTTTTTTCAATCTTTGGGGATCAATTCCTCCAACTCTGCATACACAAAAATTGGGTCAGAAAGGGTTAAATACTATCACTGTTTCATATATGGAGAGTTGAGGCAATGAGAGAGTTCTTGGTGGAATTTGAGTTCCAGTTCTCATTAGTGCCAACTTTAAGATTTGAGCTAGACCTAGCATGGGGAAGGGGGAGCCTAAGTTACAGTCAAAACACATTTTTGAACAACTGCAAGCAAGCAAGTGACCTTCTTTCTTTATTGTGGTTGAATTTAAGTCCAGCAATTATATTTACTGAGGAAAACTTGTTGAACATTTTCCCCTTCGACACTGCAAGTTTAAGTCTTTCAGCCTCTTCCAGGAAGGAAGTGAAGCCTTTTCCATAGCCCTTCTGATCTGTAACATTTCATAAAGCATCAGGGCTCTTTATGCACTAAATCATCTATTCTTTGCTGGACTTGCGCCTGATGTGTAGATAGAGAATCAAAAGAGGAACAGGATGTTTCTCCCACTCACTGAGAGACAAAAGAATGGCAAGAATCTGAGTCTTCAAATTACTGGCCCAACACCATGAAGTAAAGGTTTGTGGATAGATACTGTGGGCTAAGTCATCTTGATTGATTTGAATGAGGTTTTGCCTGCTTACATCAAAGTGGATTTGGCCCTTTTTCAATGCAGCTGGTCTTTTCCTCACATCTACCTTGCCTTTTCTGTGTAGTTTCAAATGCACTGAATTTTCAATACACCATTCTGAAGGAAATTAATTATATGAGTACAGGCTTATTCCCTTTGTTAGACATTTGAATCATTCACTCCCTTTCTTCAATTCTATTATTATTTTTAAGGTAAACATTTCAATATTTTTCACTGAAATCTAAGCTCAACTTTTGTGTCAAACAAAAGGGTAAGAACTCTGTATAAGAAAGTAGGATGATAACTCTTCTGTCACAGTGTGAAATGTCGAAGTCGTGGCTTTCAGAGACCTTGAGAGTTCTAGTGGGAAGGCATGGGAGCTGTGTGCCAGTCTCGAAATCGGAGGTTTATGCTGAGCTTTGCCACTGACTCAAGCATATAAATACCTTCTGCTGACAGTGAGAGAGCCCATGTTTTAACACTTCTCCTAGGTGTTCTCAGGCATTCTGCACTGAGATTTGTGTGCTTAACTTCAACATGGGAAGAGGAATAGTTTTTCCTCTTTTTCTGTCCTTGACCAAGAGTCTATCTTTTCTCCCTTTTTAATGGTCTTGATCTCATTCTGTTGAAATCTAGCGAGGCTTCCAAAATAGTCATGGAGAGTCAGAGTCAAGAACGTTTATAGTTTTTCTAAGTGATTTTCTTCATTTCAAAGTCATAAGTTTTGGTTTCAGTACAGTGCAGTGATTTACTTTTGCAAGAATGGTATTCCTGACTCCAGAAGAGAAACTGTTAACACTTCATTAAAAAGTACTGCTGATAATTTGATTTAAAACTTTGGGTGTGACTTTATACAAATGGAACCATACATGAATTACTTTTTGCAGTCAGGAGAATAGAAGTAGGATTTGCAGGATCAGGCCTCTAAGACACAACATTGCTTTACAGACGAATGTGGAAACTCTCTCTAAATTGGGGGGAAAATCTAACCCTAAAGCAAAAAACCTCCTTTCTTCCTCCACCAAGAACTACTTGATTTTTAAAATGCAACGTAGGTGCTGTAAAAAGTACAAATTCTTTCCTTATGTTGAAAAACATTAAGGAATTTAATACAAACACAGACAAAATACAACCAACTTGCCTCCTTAAAGTTCTCTTGAACTAATTTAGGATCAAGAATTGCTTATGATGGTATTTTCACCTAAATTATCTGCCTCTTTTCAATTAGCTTTTATTATTTTAATGGTGGCTCTTCCCACCCTTCCTTAGTGCTTTGGCCAGACTCACATAATTGCCTATATTTTAAGTAAATGGAATTGCTACACCATAAAATTATATACATATGTGTCTAGTACACAAAGTCCAGTAAATGGTGTGAATAAACCCATTATTTTCAATGTAATGCCCTGGGAAACAGGGCTGACAGACAGGCCTGGAAAAAAACAAATAAGGAGCAGCCTGACAGACCACAATTAACTGACTTTTGAAATCACTCCTTTTTTTCACTGTTCTACTTCGCTGAGCAAGATTCACAAATTGCTGTCTTGGACTTTTTAATGGGACAAAATAGCTGCCAATGAAAGTCTAAATGACATGAACTTTGAATAGGAGTCATACAATGACCACACTGTGACATGTTTTTAGCTGATGTATGGATTAGTTGAGAAGTAGCAGCCACTTAATTGGGAGGGAATCAGAGAACTGGGTATAGAAACAGAGTCTGTTAAACACTAGCCAAATACAACTTTATTTTAGGAAGAGAAACAAGTATTAGGAAACATCCTGATAAATGTTTTCACATATGTTCCCACAGAATATGATTTGGAGTCCAAATCTGTTTTTTCTTTTGTTGTGAAAAAGTGATCACAAAGCTAAATCAACAGGAAATTATGTTAGCAAGTAAGAAAACAGACCTTGTATCAGTAATGAGCATGCTGACTTCCCTGGGGTTTCAGTAGCTGCTCAAGACCCAGGCTGTAGTCACAGTCAAGTTTACACCGGCTCAAAATCTCTGTCTTTCTTTGGACGCTGAGGCCAAACTCTGGCAGACCTAAGTGACCTCTTAATCCCAGGGACATCATGGGACAAGTAGGTAGTGAAGATGAGGATTTTTTTTTTCCCCCCTAGTTTTTGTACTGCCTACCACTGCTAATCAAGCAGTACCGTTGTCTGACTCTCTGGGAACTCTTCAGAGAGTTTATTCCCCAAAACCTTCATCAGCCTAACTCACTTGAAGACCTTTAAGTTGTAACTTGTTTTGTGGGTGCCTTTGTTTTGGCTAATTTTTAAGTCCACCAGAGCAGCTACCTGTTGAGCTGCTTTTCACTGGCTGCAAGGGGAGGCAGCAGCTTGCAAACCACAAGCCCTTTAGTTTGATTTTACTCAGTAATATTAGGAATCATCACCCATTGCTGCTTCCAGATGTAACTTAAACTGGCAGATGCTGGGCGTCACCTAAGGCTTTCTTAAGCAATTCCATTGCACATACCGACTCCTTAGCTTTCTCCAGCTGATGACCATGGATTTGCTTACCTGAAAAGGTCTCCAGTTTCATTTACTGGATAGGATGTTCCCCTCATCCTCGGTTGGGATGCAATGTTACTGGTAAAGGGTGCATAGCTCATGTGAAGGAGATAGTTTAGGACTGCATTTGGCAGTCTAGAGGATACCACAGCCTATGCAGTTCTCTTCCTTTTCTCTCTTCTCCAGTTCTTGTATAACTCAGTAATTTATGCAGTAAAATACCTGTTATTTGTACATTATAGCATCTTTATTTTTGCCTTCCTTACTATTTGCTTCAACTCTGAGCACAGAAGAAAACATTTACAGTTAGGGTTTACCGTGAATATTTACTGAGTTCAAAAGACCACTATTCATTCACTTTACAGCTGAAGAGATCAACAACAGCTTCTAAAACCATTACAGGCAGAGTCATAAAACAGATGGCATAAAATTCACGTCTGTTGCCCTGACAAGGACGTCTAGCTGACACATCTATATGAAGTAACATACAGTATACATACTGAAGTACATGGCTGATATATCAGTACAATCAAGAGGTTTATAACTACATAAGCATTTATTTTTCTAATAAGTATTTTCATCAGTATTTTACTGATGTGCTTCATTGAAGAAAAGATTAAATTTAAACAGATTAGTTTCTCCATTTACTCTCACTTGTATATTAATATGCAAATCATTCCATATCCTCATGGCTTTATTAACACTAGAATTATTTCTTTTCCTAGGCTGGATAAATTGGGTTCTTTTTATTATTAAAGAGAGAAGAATAGCAGATACACACATGTATGTTAATATTTTGGTTAAAACCAGTAGAACTTAGATAGTTACTGACAGAGTAAAAACACTTCAGTTATGCTAAAGAGGCTTTTGAACCAATATTTATCATGCTGTAACTAGTATTTTTTTCTGATGTATAGCACCCCAACATTTTGATATATCCAAGATATCTGAAGCTAACCAAAACAACAGTTTTCAGAAGTGCAGCAATTCAGTTATGCATTTCAAATTTCAGTCCAAATTAACAGAAACTCAATTCTATCATTCCTAGTCATTCATAGCACAAAAGAAAACAAACAAAAAAAGAGAATCAGGAATACAGTGGCAGGCTTATTTCACTGCCTGTGGTAATCCAGAACACCTGATGTGTTATATACTGTTGGTCACACACCAATGTCACATTTAAAGAATCCCACCTTGTCCAACATGGCAGAATAAAAGCTGCTCTTTACTTTGCTTGAGTATCACTCCAGACTATGGCTAAAGAAGCCCATAGACTTAAGAGTTAATATTGACACCCATTTAAAGTCAAGAAGCATGCAATAGAGAATGTGGACTTTCTCCACTGCAGAAACCACCAGAGTGCTTTTTTTTTTTCCCCCCCATGAACAAGGTGACAGAGTACTCCTTCAGCATACTACTGAGTGGATCTGCAGCCCTGCGTTACAGCCAAGCAGCTAAAGGGACAGGATTTCTCAGAGGAAACAGCTCTTGTCCCTCACTGCTGGAAAAACTGCAAGTGCAGAGACAAAAACAAAAAAAAAAACCACCAACCCCAAACTGTTGGCTCCTAGCAGGACGTATCCTCCCTCAGCACCTTTCGAATTAGTAGTTTTAGTGCTGACTGTGCTTTGGAAAGCTGAGACTCTTGAGATAATACAACTACTCCAGAGACAGCCATGGCACTTTTAGTCCACCATTGATTCCATATCCTATTCCAGCCAAAGAAATGGAAGAGTCTTATCAGACTTACGCTATCCTTGACAAAGTACTGAGTTTACAAACCAAGTAAAAGTAAAGACACCAAGTCTGAATTCCTGCAAGTCTCTCTCTAAAGCACTTTGGCTGATGTGAAATGTAGTCACAGAGGTTCCTTTGAGCCTCCCAACAATTCCCATCTAAACTGCCAGCAGTAGCTTTGTAGTTTATTTCACCAAGTCCCATAAGAGGGAATGTTACAAATCAAAGTCCAGGAAGCCTCTCATGTGAGCTTCCTGGTTCTTCATAGGCTACTACAACAAGAGCTAGCATGGTAAGTCCAGAGGCATCAACAAGATATAGGCCCAGTAACTGTGAGATCCAAATACCTTGATTGCCTACTAATTGTTTTAAAGTTGTAAGAAAGAAATGCAGAAGTGCAGATTCCTCTGTACATGGCAAGGACGTCTGAAGACATACCACAACCCAAAGCAGAGAACACCAGGAGAACTAAAAATCCATTTCAGTGTGAATGGGAGTATATTCTCCTCTGTGCTAATCCCCTGTATGTTTCAAAAGACTCGCCTGTCTGCCTGCAGGCTTCACACAGAGAGGAAGCAGCATTTTCTATGTACTGTGCACACCGTCTTGGGACTCCTCAAATCAGAATCCCAATAACATACAGGAAATCCAGTTTCTACCACCTGAATAACTAAAGATACACCAGCAGAGAATATCCTGCCTCACAAAGAGGAAAAGCTTTATGACAGCAGACCCTGCTTTAAGTGAACAGCACATTTATGCTCCCCATGCAAGCTGAAAATGTACTCCCTGAAGTCCTCAGTACACAAAAAAACCCACTGAAGAGCCATCAGTGTGAAGATGTGAAGCACGTTCTGTGTCAGAACATGAGAAGAATGCTTCATCCCACAAACTGTATTATTACTGGGCACACACTACTGCCCTGCAGGATGTCTTCCTGAAGACGCTCTGGCATATTCCCAGTCTTGATGTAATTTATTTCCTGGTGATTCTGACACCATTTCTTATCCATTGACTCTCAAAGTCTCTGCATTTCCATTCTGATGAGATTTGTCACACTGGCTTTTGTAACTTGGTGTTCTAGAATCATAGAATCATCGAATCATAGAATGTTTTGGGTTGGAAGGGACCCCTAGAGGTCATCTAGTCCAACCCCCCTGCAGTGAGCAGGGACACCACTAACTAGATCAGGTTGCTCAGAGCCCCATCCAACCTGGCCTTGATTCTAAGTCCTGAACTTACCGATTTTAATAGTTCATTCTGTGCCATCTCATGGCATCAAACACTGAGAACACATATATTGTAAATCCTGACTACAGAAAACAGTCTGTGAATAGAGAAAAACACAACACCAAGACCTACCTCAAAGCCTGGAACCTGAATTTGCCAAGGAATTCTTCCTGTTTCTTTCTTAGTGGGGTTATTGCTACCTGTGAAACACATTTAGACCTAAAAATCAACTCTGCAGACCCTTTACAGCAAACCACAGAAGCCACAGTGGCTATTGAAGACATTTAACAATGGTTCGTATCATAACTTTGCTTTTAGAAGAATAACGAAGGTCTTTGCAAAACCTTTCATCATAGTTTTTGCTATTATCAACGTTTTACTAAATCACTATGTAAAGGCTTCAGCAATTCAGACCAAAGAATCAGCAGATTTCCCAAACTGCTTAAAAGAGCTAATAATTTTTGTCTCAAGCAAACAATCTTCGCAACTGCTTAGACTAAGACATACAGAGAGCTGCTGCAGGACTGATTATCTGCATGTAAGTACTTAGGCGAACTAAATTAGGATACGAGACCTTACTGTTTCATTTGGCAGAGAGAAAGAACAGTGCCACTGGAAAATAACCAGAAGGCAGGGTACAGGGCTTCAGTAAACTGGGTTTTGAATTTATAGATCAAGTTATGCTTCTCCCCAACAGCTGTGAAAATCACAAACCCTCCCTCGCAGTGGAGCAGCACACCAATCTTGGTAGCCTTCACATTGGGTAAGCACTTTTCAACATCATTATGCCAGGATGATATTTTGGAATTAAACCATTCAATACACCAAGAACTGCTGTTCCTCCCCAGGCGGCTCTCTGGCCCCTGCCGGTCCATGCTGCCGTAGCAGATGCCAATGCCACAGAAGTTGTTCTGTTGCAGTTCCACTTCCCAGTAGTGGATGCCTCTCTTGAAGCACTGGAACCCCAGTACTTGGGAACAATCGGTGAAGCGCTGAGGGTGGTGGTTATAATTCAGGGGGGTGTCCGAGACAGACATCTTGGTATACCTCTCAGACAGAATCACTTTGTTATGAGCTGTGTTGTAATCCAGCGTGATATTAGCAGCATCTGCAACGACACAAATCATTTGAAGGTACTGAAGAGCAAAGCACTTGTACCATCCTGCCTAGGCACTCGTTCCTCTCCGTGTTTATCTCCCTGCTGTGCTGTCCTCCACAGCGCAGGCAGTTCTTAGGGCCACAATAATAGCTGCTGGGTTCAACTGCAGCACTGTGTTACACAGCAGGCAAATGGAGAGCATGTTTTCTTCCTTCCTGCATCCCCTTGGGATTCCTTCACCACCCAAATATATGCTGGCAGAAGAAAGGGATTGCTGATCTGGCAGTGAAAGGTATACCATATTGTATACCATCTGGTATAGCATCTTAAGCAAGCCATCATGGGCTCGCATAAAAGCCTGCCTTTCATATCAAAGGAAAACCCAGTGTGATACATCATATTTCTAGGCTACCCTAATGCAGTCATTTTGGGGGAAGCCAAAGCCATTACTGAGAAGACTTCATTTACCTTTGTAAAGATACATGAATACCAAAGATAAATTTTATACATCTGGCAAAAGAACCACTTAGAAACCTCCTTCCCCCTGTTCCTCCCAAAAATTTACTTCATTTGTAACAACTAGTGAATAACCTACTAAGATAACTAGACCCCCTCAAAAGTATTTTTGTCATTAACTACAGAGGGCATAAAACACCAGTGAACTAAGTGCAGAAAGTTCATCTTTAAGTAGTGTAACATTGGGTGTCTTACACTGCAAAAGCTCCTCTCTGGATTTCTTCAGAAAGCTGTCAATAAGCTCTTTAAGCTCTTTAGTTGAAGGGGCAGCTGCAGCATTTACTGTTCCTGTGGTTGGTACTGTGTCGACAGAAGAAAAGAGAGTGAGGTCCGTTGGGAAGAACCCTTGCATGCTTTACAGTCACAGACACCCTCAGGCCAGAGTGGACCTCTCGAGGCTATCTGGTTTAGCCTATCCCATGCAGGTTTAACATCAGTATTAGCTCAGGTTGCTCACAGTCTTGTCAAGTTTTGAAAATCCCCTGTTGTCTCTGGGCAATCCTTTCAGTGCTTGATCGCTCTCAGCAAGAGCCTTCTCAGAGCAAGAGTTGAACTTTTGCTTAATACACCAATACTAGTAACCATCTACTTATCTTTTCAAGCACAGTCAGTGAAAGTTAGAATAAGTATGCTGAAAGTTTGGACTCACCGACTTTAACAGGTTTCTTTTTCTCCTCTGGAAGGGGAAAAAAAAAAATAGTGAACCATGAGTTCTACTAAGACTGAAAAGCCACCAACAGACTATGCCACCTCTAACACCATCATCATGGCTCTTCTGAAGCTGCAGCAGTAATTAAACTGACAGTCCAGCATGTTGAAGCCATGTACAAATACACCCATACTGTAAAGCTACACATGAAGCATAATGTGCTATCTGCTTCCTATTTCACAGGGCCACAAGCCTGGAAGGAACTTCATCTCTACTCCAGGATGCAGTACATTAGGGCAAGCGGTAACAAGCCTGTTCCCACGCAGCATAAACTACTCCCTTTCTTTTTACAACAAATCTTGTAGTCCAGCAACAGGAGCTACAAATTCATTCAACTCCAGCAATCCACAGCAGACCCCGTTGGGTGCTCCATGCTCAGGATGTGTGGATGGAAAAGACCACATGTCAAGAGCTCAGTGAAAGTAACAGAAGTAGTTTCTTGACACTTGGATTTATTTCAAAAAGAGAATATGGAAGATCTTCTGAACAGGCCAGAGTGCCGTATTAATACCAGTATCTGGACAAAACAACACTGAAAGGCGACAGTATAACCTGCCACAAGACTGTCTCCATCACCCCAGCCTGAGACTAAGTGAGACTTAGCCAGCAGAATGTTTGAGTAAGGCTCCTATTAATCACCACTTACTGGTATCTGCCTCCACTGGGAAAGTGGCTTGAATTTGGTGAAGGATTTTGTCTTTGTGCATATGATCTTTCAAGGTGGGGGAGAGAAAAAAACAGAACATGAAGAGCTCATAAGCAGCATACATACAACATCCATCAAACAAGCCAACAGATGTTTACTACAAAAGAAAAAAAAAAAAAAACAAAAAAAAAACTCCAGAAACTAGAGGGTGGGAAGGCTCTGCTTTGCTTTACAGCCTGCGCTGACACTACAGGTGCACACTGAGGCTAACGCACCATTGTATCTCTGCAGTTTGCTGCTTCACAGCTCACAAGGCATGCATCACTAAAATACCAAAAATACCCTCCCTTTCCCATGCCCAAGTGCTCACTACAGATAATCACTGCATTACCACTAGAGCAAACAGCTCTTGGGTAACTGCTTGAATTCTTATTTAATGGTAAAACCATAGTTAGGAGGGGATGATGTTCTTTAGTACTTACGTGGTGCTGGAGGCTTTTTTCCAACAGAGGTTTTGTTTGCAGAAGCCACTGGAAGGGGCTTAGTTTTCCCAGCTGGTACTTTTGCTGCAATGGTGATATTTTACGTTATGGTTTGTATTGCCAGGAACAGTAAGGCATGAGCAAGGACATTTTTCACTCTTATTTTTCAGTCGTGAATAGAACTGAAGTGATACTCAGCAGAGATGGAAGCTGCACAGAAGATAGCCCTGCCTGCCAGGTTAAGCAAAAGCATCTTTTGGACTGGGGCATGGGTTTGTTCTACAACACTTGTAGGATCAGCACCTTTACAGCTGAGTAACCATAGTCCTATCACTCAAAAGGGTTTTATGTCTCCCCTCAAATCCACATCCTAACTGCATCCAACCCCAATACAGAATAAAAACATAGATTACTGTAAAGAACGAAGGCTGAGCTATGCCAGAAGGGCATAGTATCACAATAATCATCAGCTTATCCAAGTATACATAAAAGTTAAGAGACACTGGCACACTTTTTTCTCCTAGTTTAGGCCAGACTGTAGCACTTTTTTGGAAATGGAGGACCACACAAGCTGGGAGACAATTTATATTAACCAACTGTATTTGCTGCGCTTTTTTTTTTTTTAATTATATTTGGATTGGAAGATGTCTCATTTGAACTCAAAGCAAAGGCAGAAAATGTCAATTTTCCTGGTGATACAGTACCTTCTGGTCTTTTCTCCCTCCACTGAGTCACTGAAAGTTTCACTGTGTCTTTAAGGTTAATGGCAGACTCGTAAGTGGAATGTATCAAGTTTTGGTTCATTTCAATTACAGGGATGAAAGCATCTTTTGCTGACATTCGTTGCAGCGCTGCTGCCCTCTGAAATGCGAAATAGAAGATCATGTGAAGACCACCTTGTGTAGCAGACATAGAAAAACACAAGCAAGTTACTTTAAATGGGGAGGGTTTTGTGCATTTATCTCAAAATCAGAGGAGCAAAAAAATGGGTCAGACATGACCCATCACAAAATTTCAGCAGTAACCCATAGGCATTAATTCTCAACCGAGATCTGAAGCAGTGAGAAATATCTACTAGATAGTGTCACGACATGGAGGTGCAACACCTCATGGAGATGAATTCGCTCACTCACTGGCCCCTCTGCTTGCGGCAGAGGCTGAACTGGGGGGAGTTACCAGACCCCACTTCACTTCAGCGCTCTTTCGTTGAGATTTGTGTACTTATCAGCACATCCTTTTATAGCAGGTTCTTGCACATGACTGCATTATCATTTGACTGAAAGTGTCTGGAGAGCAGGACTACCACAGCGGGTTTTTATGATTCTGCATTCTAGAAACATCAAAAGCTGGATTCACATCTAAAGGACGTATTACCTTCAAAAACAGAATGTCATCGCTTTCAGTCAGTGCCATCTCAATCTGATCACTGAGAGATTGAATTTCATTCTTCTTACTTCCCAGAACACCGTAAACATAATCAAACTTATTGCACACTCTTTTTTCTTCATCTGCAATTACTTTTAAGGACTGATTTTCTCTTTCTTCAATTAAAGCTTTAATTTCTGAAAACTCACTTCTGATCAAATCTTTCTTTCTGGAAGCTGTCTCCTGGAGCGGACAAGAACAGAAAGACACTGGTTTCAAAAGAACAGCTTGTGGACAAAGTACTGCTTACTACTACTACAAGCCTTTCAGGAACACGTAGGCTTCAATTGCTTGAAACAGGCCATAGAAAAGCCATGTATTTCTGTGCAGTTTCGAAAGAAAACTCACTTACTCCCAAGAAAACAGGCCAGTTGCCAGCCTCCAGACCCCTTGGCCATGCCATCTGGCAGTTACCAACACTGGGACAGGGCTGTGCCACTGCCAGGACACCGCACACCCACTTGCACAGCTGTAGCTCTTTCTGCCTCCGAGGTGTGGCATCTCTGATTAACACGAAATAATTCGTCATCCTCCGGGAGATGTTGCAGAGGAGCACAGAAGCACTACCCCAGCAGCTTTTCAGTTTCTTGATCTCTACTTCAGAAAGGATGGTACAAGTGAGATGTAGCCAATCCCACCATCAGCACAAACAGCAACCCCAACCATCCACTACAAGCAAGGATTAGTTGCGGTAATTTGAGGAAGACATCCCAGCTTTCAGCACTGGTGCAGCCCTTACAGCTCACAATTCCTTTAGCTTGGGCTGCGCAGATACGCACTTTCTGATGCCACAGGCAAGGACAGGTTTGAGCCCTGTTACGGGTCAGGTGTGTCACGGTGGTTGGGTTACTCCCATCTCCCACAGAGCCACCTGGCTCTGCCAAAACGCCTCTTTTCTGTTCCTTCCCAATAACACCTTCTCCTGCCAATGCCAGCTCAATACTACAGGCATTGCCAGAAAAGCACAAGCATCAACAACACGTAGTGGCCAGCATCTGCCAAGCAACCTGACAGCATTTTGAACAGTTACCCACTTACAGCAGTTTGGCTTTGGTTTGTTTTCACAGTGCTCATTGCTCGAGCAGCTTTCTCAATCTGGTTATGCAGCTCCATCAGTCTCTTCTTCAGCGCCGACTGCAACAGAAGAGAGCAGAAAGTATTTCAGAGAAGCATTGCTGTGGCTGCTCTCAGTCATGCTTACTAAGAATCGTATTTACAGAAAGTTTTAAATAACCTAAAACCTACTGCTCCTTAAGCCATACAGGATGTAAAATTCTCTCCTGCACATGTGGTTTGTGCAGCCAGCACCCTCCCAGCAGCTCCACTTCTCCCAACAGCAAGACGCACACTGCTGACTCACTCTTTTGGTAAGGACTGAGCGCTTTCATCAGCACAGCAGCTCCCAGTGCTAAGAATAAACTTTGTTAGCTCCCAGGTTGGACTTTGGGCAGTAGGCTAACGCTACTGTTCACCCCTCTTGTTTTAACTGAGAATTTTATTGCCCAGATGTGAATTACCTATTCCTTTAGTCTGCTAAACTAAATCAGGGAGGACTTCTGAGAGTAAGCAGTATATACACTTGCCGAACAGATGGGAGGTTGGCCACCTAAACTTTTCAAGCGTGCTTTACTTACCTACCCTCTGATTTTCAGCTGCGCTCTAAGATACGAAGTCCAGGTTTCCTTCCATTTTGCTCCATGGAGAACTTGTGCCTAGCTTTTATCTACGTGCTAAAGCTCTCACTAGGCTACTTAAGAAGCCAAGAGCAATGTCTGTCAGCAGTCCCTCAGTCAGCCTGCGGTAAGGCCACACAGGAACCCCATGCAGCGGCAGAGGCTCGGAGTTGAGGGAGGCCTCACCGGTCAGCCCAGCTCAAGACAGCAGCTGGCTGTCAACCCCACTATAGCACCTTCCCAGGCCCTCAGAGAGGAGGAAAATGCAAGGACCGACTGCCAAAGCCAGACAGGAGATTTACAGTCCAGGGCTTGGTCCCCTGGCACTCCACCGCCCATGACCCCAGCACCCAGGGACCCACCAGGCCCCAGGGGAGCGAAGGGGAGCTCCGGGATGCCCCTCAGAGGGTGCTCCAACCCCGGGCAGGGCCGGCCGCCCCCGCCGCTCACCTCGGCGTTGGCTTTGGCCAGCTGCAGGGGGCTGGTGTGACACAGCTTGTGCCCGAGGAGGCAGAGGGAGCAGATGCAGCTGCTGTGCTGGCTGCAGGGGCGCTGCAGGTCGCGCAGGGGCGGGCAGAGCTGGTGGTCGCGGAAGGCAGGGCTGTCCTGGTGCGGCCGCAGGTGCTCGGAGCAGAAGGAGGCGGTGCAGGTCAGGCAGGTCTGCGCGGCCGGCGCCTGCAGGCAGCTGTCGCAGAAGACGGGGGCCGGCTCCGTCCCGCACCCCGCCGCCGCTTCCTCCTGCTCCTGCTCCTCGGCCCCGGTGCAGCCCTGGAGCTGCTCCACGACCCGGCACAGCACCGTGTTCTTCTGCAGCTGCGGGCGGCCCGCGAAGGTGGCCCGGCACTGCGGGCAGCTGAAGTTCGCCGACAGCCCGGCCCAGGAGAGCTCCAGGCAGGAGGCGCAGAAGTTGTGCCCGCAGGGCACCGTGACGGGGCTGCTGAAGAGGCAGAGGCAGATGGAGCAGGTCAGTTCCTCCTCCAGGCCCGCCAGGCCCGGCTCCGACGGCGAGCGGGCCAGCTCCGCCATCGCCCCGGCTGCCTCTGGCCCCAAACGCCAGAAACGAAACTCGGGCTGGGGCTTTCCGGGAATCTACGCGCCCCGTCCCCGCCCCGGCGGGAGGGGCGACAGCGCCGGGACCGGCCCCTGCCAGCGCCCCGGGACCCGCCCGCCCGCGGGGCGGCTGCGACGCCTCTCGCCCGGGGCCGGGCCGGGCCGGGCAGCCCCGCGGGAGCCGGCGGCTCTACGCTGCGGGGCGGGGGGGCTCCGAGCGGGGCCGCCTCCCGGGGGTGTGTCCTGGTTTCAGCTGGGATAGAGTTAATTTTCTTCACAGAAGCTAGCATAGTGCTGTGCTTTGGATTTAGTGCTAGAAGAATGTTGATAACACGCTGATGTTTTTAGTTGTTGCCAAGTAGTGCTCAGACTGCTCAAGGACTTTTTGAGCTTCTCCTGCTCGGCCAGGTGCATAACAAGCTGGGAGCACAGCACAGCCAGGACCCAAACTGTCCAAAGAGCTATTCCATACCATAGAACGTCATGCCCGGGAGGGGGTTTGGTGGGTCGGTCGGTCGCGGGGGGAGTGATCACTGCTCGGGTACTGATCGCTGCTCGGGACGGGCTGGGCATCGGTCGGCGGGTGGTGAGCAATTGCATTGTGCATCATTCGTTTTGTATATTCTGTATATTTTGTTATCATTCTCATTATTACTATTATTATTATTTTCTCTTATTAAACTGTCTTTATCTCAGCCCTCGGCTCTAACCTTTTTCCCCTTCCCGATTCTCGCCCCCATCCCACTGAGGGAGGGGGGGGAGTGAGCGAGCGGCTGCGTGGTGCTGAGTTGCCAGCCGGGTTAAACCACGACAGGGTGCTTGGGGCCGCGGGTGGGCGCAGGGGGCCGGGGCGGAGGCGGAGCGGCCCCGGGTGGCCCCGTCCCGCCGGAGGCCGCGGGCTGCGGGAGGCCGGGCCGGTTTCACCCGTCGCGGCCGCCGTGCCCGGGGGGGCCCGGGTTCGGTCTCAGGTCGGATGCGAGGGCCCGCCCGGGCTGCCAGCCGCGACGGGTGAAACTGCCAGCCTCCCGGCTGCCCCGCTCCCCTCCCAAAACTGGGCAGAAAACCCCTGCGGGCGCTGCAGCGCAGTCCGGCAGCTGCCGGCCTTGTGCACCGCTGCCCGCACGCTGAGCTTGAGGCCGAGCGTGAATCCCGGCTGCTGCCCGGGCCGCGGCCAGCCTGGCTGTTGAAGATCAGCGCAGCTCCAGTATTTTCAAAGCATGCAGGTTATGGCACTGTGAACGTGGAAGCCATCTCAGCAGAAGACACCGCCTCAAATTTCCTTTTTTTCCCCCCCCCTCAATCTAACTGTTGAATAATTGCTGTTTCTAACAGAAGCATTGGATGCTGAACAGCAACGTGCGCAACTCCTCTCATCTTAACTAATTTATCACCAAATTCTTCCAGTGGCTTCTTCCTGCTCCCTCCTCTGCCCTGTCTGCTGGGGACTTCCTTGGTGCCCTCTGTGCTTCCCCACTGATGCTGGCAGCATGGATGAAGTGGAGCAGCCTGGCACAAACCTGTGACCCCCTCAAGAATTTAAACAGAGCCTGGTGGTCTGCAGCGGATGAAGCCATTTGCTCTCAACTGCATTTCCAGTGGCTAAAGGACATCTAGTGTGAAGAACTGCTGATGTTCCTTTTAATATTGTTTAAAAAAGCATTAGTAGGGAATTGTGGGGCTTCTGGTTGGCATTAATCCTGAGAGACTTAAAAAAATGTTCAGGAATGGTATAAAGCACTCAAAAGATGCAATGGGGGTTTGTCTGTTACAATTAGTGCTTTGAAAGCAATTCCTAGCCAGTTATTCTGGAAGACTAAATGAAATCTGAGTGGACATTGTAAACCTGCATTACACAGATAATGTTGAGTTCTACCTACATCAATAGTCTGCTCCAGTCTCATAATACTCCTTCAGGATGAACTAGGTAGGGGTCCTGTGTCACGGCCCCAGTTCACAGCTTGGAAATGGTGCAGAACGGACAACAGGAGGCGTTCAGAGCTGCCGTGGCTTTGACAGAGGAGCTTTTGTTCAGGGATCAAGTATGTAATCTGCTTGAGGGTAGAAGAGTTTCTGGGAGGTGGGGTGGCTGTACTTACAGCTTCGCTGGGGTATGCAGATCAGGACTTCGTAACTGCTGTCAGAGGGGATGCGAACACCTGGGGGTACCTGAGAGGCGGTGGTTGACAGTGACTGCAAAGGAACATTCTTAGAGAGCTGTGTTGTGTGTGTTACCAGAGGTGGAACCAAAGAGCAGGTGCTAACATTTACATTTCTTATTTTTCTATAGGTCAAGGAAGCACTTTTTCCTGGGCTTATCTGGACTAAGCCACCGTCATCTTTCAGAGGCTCAGCACCTTCACTGTATTTTCTGCAGCACTCATCTGGTGTCTGCTGACACAAAGGTATGCAAATATAAAGGCTAAATATATACCTTCCCAATTGTAGCTTTTGCTTCTGGAGCAGGACACGGGACATTTACAGCTTAGATGAGCAATTTAAGTTCTTCATTGCAAAGAGGGCTTGAAATTCTGAGTAAGCCTGACCATTTCTGCTGTCTAAAACCCAATGTTTAACATTAAAAATTACTGAAGAATTTTACCATTTAAATAGCTACTGAAGTTACTGCTCTGCTTCCTTGCGATTACTCGAGACCTTCTTCATGTGGTTCTGAACTAAAGCTAACCCTTTGCCCAGAGATTGCTGATGAAAGGGCCACTTGGAGTCTGAGCACGGTCAGAAGCACAGCAGAATGAATTGTTCCTCTGTACGTGTGGCTGAGCAAACATCGAGACGAGTGTTCTGATACGCTATGACTTTTTTTGGATTTAATTTTCAGAGTGGTTTAAGTAGGTCTGATTTTCCATCAAAATTATAAATAACCCCAAATTCCTAAAAAACTGACACCTACTCAGCGTATATTTGCAAGGTCTGTAGTCACAGCAGCAAACTTCCAGGTCTTTCAGGTCTGTTCAGCAGGTTCTGGCTGCCAGCCTCTAGCTGCAGGTGCTCTTCATGTCTGTAAGCGTAGAGCGTGCTGTGCACGCGTGACTGTAGCTTGCTAGCTCAAACACATCCTCACAGCTTGAGTCATGAGACTAGAATTTGTTAAAAGTAACAGAATTTTTAAACTAAACCCATAATGCTAAATCACACAGAGGAGGGTGGCAAGGAGCCCCCATGACTGGCAGCTGGGGCCACCCCAGCAAAGGGGCTTGCCAGAGACCCCAGAACTCCAGGGATGGAAAGCAAGCAGGAGGGGTTTGTTCAGAGCTTCACCAGCTCCCTCTGGGATTTGCATGTGCCTTCTGGCCTATCCTGCCTTTCCCCCCCATTTAGTGCCCTGGCCCTGCCCCAGCCCCCCAGGTATGGGGAACCTTGTGTGTGGCTCTGTCCAGAGAAGGTGTGGGGCTGTGACAGGAAGGGCACTAGGCCAGCTCCCTCAGACTGCATTTACTTGATTTGCTTTAAATTGTGCATTGAACGGTAGTTTCACCCAAACTTGGTAACAACAGGTAAATAAACCTCATGATTTTATCTTCCAAAACATCCTCTCTCTGCGGTCTGTTTGTTTTCAACCATCAGTTGTTTGTCACAGCCAGAGGGGCTCTGTACCCATTTCATCTGCAGCCAAAATGCTCCAATGGAACAAGAGGTGAATCCTGCTCTAAAATGGTGTGAAATACCTTGTGTTTAGCCTTTGCAATTTTATAAGAATTCAAAAGTCATGATTTCCTTCAGAAAAAAAATATTTCCATTAATCCCAACTGTGTGAGCATGACTGTATCTGGAATCTTCTTTTTGTCCAGTTTGCAAAAATATCCCCACGTGAATCCAACTGTCCATTTCTCTAAAAAGGGAATTTTAACTTAAAATAATGGCAACTAAAGAGAACGCAATATACAAATTAGTTTTACTCATATAAAAATGATTCCTTCACAAACAAGACATTTTAATAGGGATAATGCAAAGGTGTGCAATATTTTTATGTAATCATGTACTGGTCAGAATACATATTAGCTAAACCATGATGTACAGTTTTTCAGGGGTTTGTTTGTATCTAGGATTTTTTTTTCATGTCTTCTGTTTAAAAGTTAACTACCCAGGACAGGGATTGTCTTAAATTAAAGACTTGCCAAGATGCAAGTACTACACAGGTAGGAGGTGCTACACCTCAATGGTAATAATTAGCAGAGATGTCAGTGAAGCTCGTTGCCACCACCTGGTGACCCATTCTGCTATTAGGAAGGAAAGGAGAAAGCACAGAAACTTCAGCACTTAAAGGGCAAAAGAGTTTGCTTTAACACAAACAAAAAGGTTTTCAGAGCCTACACAGATTAACTCACTGGGACACAATTTTTCCAGGGATTCATGTTATATTCCACTCATTCTAGGCAAAGTTGAGTTACTAATACTATTTATCTGCCTTTTTTACAAATTGCAGAAGCTTGAAATCGATGAGCTTTACTTGACATGTTCAGGGCTTCTATTAAAAAAAACCAACAACAAACCACAGATCTATATCAAAGACTTCCTATAATAACCGAAATATTCCTGTATTACATAAAAGCACATACTAAGAAAAAAGTGTTTCTTTTTCTTTTGGCATAGTTTCTTTTTAAAACTATTTATTAAAAATATCCACCAGTGCATCTGCTGCCCTCAGAACTAGAAGGCAGCATTTCACAAAACAAATCCATACAATTATTTACATTTGTTCACATCTTAGATTGTTCCATTTTCAATGCTGGATCCATTAACTGGAGGCTCAACAATCAGTCTTGGCTCTATCAGCGCATCCCAACTTTCAGTTATCTGAAAACAAAATACAGACAATAGTTAGCACGTACAAGCTGCACAAGCAGGTGCAATTTCTCCTATGTTATGCTTTGCCTAGACTTGAATGGCACTACTGCACCACGATCACAGATCCTTCCTGCGATTCATCGATCTTAGTGACCCTCAACCTGCCTGACAGCCTGGGTAAGGAAGGACACAGGTAAGAAAAACAGCGCATGGAATGAATAAGCTTGCAAGAACCGATACTCTGTTTAGATGTTACATTGTTTGCTTTAGTAGCCAAAAGTTACACAGTTTGATGACTGCTTTTGAATCTAGTTAATTGAATAACAGGCACAAAGTGATTCTTGTAATCATGCACATTCTTGCTAGAAAGAAACAATTATTTTTGCTTTCTTTCATTTTTGTCAGGTGCATTATTATAAAGGGAATCTCACTGAGATCAACGGAGCCATAAAGCAGGGCATGTATTAGCTACGCAGAACTTGTAATGGGCTTCAAAAGAGGACACCCACACACCTTTGTATCCTGAGGAACCGCATACTCGATCAGTTCTGCTCCATCTGCAGACTGGTAAACCAGATCGAATTTCCCTGGCTCTTTAGCAACTTAAAAGCAAACAAACAAACAAACAACTCCATTAACTATAAGCAAAAAGGTTTAAGTGTTTCCCATATTTAGAAAGCTAGTCAAAACCAGCTGGTTTGTTTTTTTTTTTTAATTGGGTGTTTGGGTTCATAATTGTAACAAAAAATCGGAGGTAGAACTGAATGCTACACATCAAAATTAAAGTAATTATCTAATATAACTATATGCATGAAAAAGTTAATTGACAATATGCTGCCTAAATTTGAGAAAAATGCTCATATGATGATGATTCTTTAATTCTGGCTTAAATGGCAACTGCACTATACACATTTGGTTTCAGAGACATTCATAGTTTCAGATGCCTGAAGTGCATTTTGTCATTGCAGGGACTCAGTTCCACATCCACTGAAGACAGTGGCTTCGCTGCCATCGCAAAGAATGGCATTATGATGCTGTAATTCCATATAACAATTTCATTTTTTTCATTAAATGAAACCACAGTAAAGATTACGTTACTGACTCCTCATACTGAGTGGACAAACGTTTATTTTGTAAATATGTATCATATGAGCATCTTCAATACAACTAGAGTTAGAATTTCTCCATTTAAAGACTTTGGAGAGGGAGTGAGGAGGGGAGGGGTGTGTTAAGAAGGAACCTGAGGAAATTGGAAATGCTCCTGAAACATGAAGCGTGCCTCAGACTAGCTGTTTTCCAAGTGATGCACATGACAACAAGCATTCGGTGTCCCCGGGTACGTACGCTGTCCTGCTGACGACGAAAGGATCTCAAGCTCGATCTGTTTTTTATCAGGATTCCAGCTGATTATTTTCCCCTCCTTCACAAAGCAACAAGAAAAGAATCAGGCAAGATATACTTCAGCACTAGATACCAATTCCATATTACACCCACTGTGGTACTTGATCACAGTTAGGGGAAGTGTATCTGTCAAGTTTTTGTTTTTTTTTTTTTTGTATAAAATCTGAAAAGTATTAAAGCTCAGCAATTTTCAGTTACTGGCATCAATAAACCAAAATTATTCATTGTTACCATCCTTGTAGATCAAATCAGTACTTATCCAGAAACCAGGTTATTTGAAGTAGCTACAAAAGTTTACTTGCACCAGTTTCAGGAATTTGTCTTGACTTCAAACAGCAGTAGACTAGAATACAGCTAGATTTTTCTGCTTGAAGGTCTGCATCATCTCTAAAATATTAATGATCATTAATAATGCTTGTGAGGTTTTTTAAAATAACTGCTACACCTTTCAAATTTTCAATTAGTTTTGGATTCTAGAGTTTTCACTTTCACTGCTGCACCAGGAATAGCTTGTAGAGTCAAGTGGACGAGAAGAAAAATACTGCACAACCTCAAAATATTTAAGCCTTACCTCACCTGTAATAGTTTTGTGAGTGAATTAAGGGAGGAAAGAAAAACAGTACCTTATAGTCTGAAACTTCAGGACTGTAATTTTCAGTTAGTTCCAAGCGCTGTGGGAAGAAATACAAATAACAAATTACAACTTTTCCTGATCCTTGATGATGCCACCTATACCCAGACACGGCTTGTTCAGCAAGAGGAAAGAGCAAGAACCAAGTCTCCCACTCCTGGATCCTGCTGCCTGTCACAGTTCCAGGTAGTCTTCCAGGACTCCCTGCTCCAAAGGGTTTATGTTCAGGTCAGGCTGTGAGAGGAGATCAGGGAGATGAATCCCAATCTCCTCAACTGCAGTGATTTTGGTTTCATTTACTTTTTTATTGTGCAGTGAAGTGTATTTGTATGGTAAGATTTGCAATAACACTATAGAAATGCCATAGGGAGGAATAACAACATAGAGATTTTTTTTTTCTTTTCATAGCATCTAATTTTAATGCCGCCTTTCCTTGTGTGTTGGAAAGAGAGAGGTAACGTGCTTCTTTCTGGCATTCTCATTTAAACATAAACCTTGAAAATACGCCCATGCTAGAGACACAGACTTTGTGAAGGTGCAACCAAAAAACTGACTTGTGTGCTCACTAAGAGTCGTTGTACAGATGTCCATAGAAATTCACAGTGAAATGACAGCGAAGACAACATTTCTTTGTGTTCTACAAATATAGGATGTCTAAACAAATGCATTTAACTTATGCACATGCACCAAACCTTTGTAAAAACCAAAGTCAGAGCTTAAAACAGAAGAATTTTTTAGAGCCAACAACAGAAACTGTATGTTGTATGGGAAACTGTTAGGTTAGAAAGATGGCAAGAGAGGAGTGAACGCCTTCAGAGACGCCTACAAACATTAGGCACAAGACGGTTTAGGTGCTGAACTATCTGCTTAAGTTTAAACCAGAATTTTTTCAAAAGAACAAATAAGTAGGATGAAGACTACTTATTGAGTCTTACACTTCTAGGATAACGGTCCCAGAACAATGTCATATTAAGTTCTTCAGTGTAAGCTTTTGGTTGTCAGGACTACGCTACCTGTAGCGTGTCCCGCAAAATTTACAGTGGCCCAAATGGAACAATTTTAGCCCGCTAGCATTCAGCATTTCACAAGCGCTTTACCTTAAAGGCAATTCTTTCTCCCACTTGCGGTGGGGCAGCTAGAAGAGGTAACACACTATAGTCTCTCTTGGGGACTTCCACGGGATTCTGTGAAACAAACAGTAAACCCACTGATTTAATTACTGTATTAATAAAACCAGAAGACAATGTGTATGCTGTATGGATTGTAAGACATTCTGAGAAGAGTAAGGTACATATCCAAGTGCTTTGTTTTGAGATATGTAATACAACTGCTTAAATACTGTTTCATAAACAGTTCCTCAGCCTGCTAAATGGGCATACAGTAACCATCAGATTTACGAAGTTAAGATCAACCTTTATCCTACTAAGCTATTTCTACTTTTACAAGTTACTCTCATCCTGCACGTTTTTAGTATAGTTAAAGCTGCAAGAGAAAGGTGACCCTATGACTGCGTAAGTCACTCACCTGGACAAGAACAGAAGTGTTTGTCGCAGCTTCATTTAACTGCCTCTGTTTCTGGCCTTCACTGCTGTAGTTATAGAAGAAGCCAGGGTTTGCTCCTCTCCCACGGCCTTGGCCCCTCATCATCCCACGAAACCCACGGCCCCTAGGTCCTCTCCAGAAGTTAGCCTCTCCTGTTCCACGCCCCCTTCCACGACCTGGGCTGGCAAGTGGTCCTTGAATACTGGCTGGCAACTGTTTAGTACAGTTTCTTACTATGGAATTACTCAGTCCAGCATTTCCTGCGGATTTTTTAATAACAAGTGTTTCTGAATCTGAGCTATCAGACTCTGCAGAGGAGATCTTTGCTTTGGGAGCCTTGGTGGTACCGGTCTTTACAGCTGCCGCACTGTTAGGCAGTGACTTTTCCTTTGCAGTACTTTCTCGTGCTGTTGCCTCTTTCTCATCCTCCGTACTCGAGTCAGAATCTGAACTAGAGGACTGGGATTTTTTAGCATTTTTACTAATTGCAGTCTTAGTAGAATTTTCAGTGTTAGACTTTACATTCAATTTATTAGAAACAACAGTTTTCACATCAGAATTTGCAGCAGCTTGGGATTTGTCTTTGGGAAGTGTTGCCACAACAGGTTTATGGGAAGATTTATTTTGCTTTATGTTTAATTCACTGCTGTCACTGTCAGATGATGTGCTGGAGGAATCTGAAGTTCCCACCCTCTTTTTTCTGGGCTGTGTTATGATTTTTTTGGTGTTATTTTTACCAGAATTTAGAGAAAAGCTCTCATTTGACTGTTCTAAAGCCATCTTTGCTGCAGCAGCCTTTGTCTGCTTTTCATCCTTCTTTTTTGTTGCCAACTGCCTCTCTGTTTTTTTAAGCTTTTTAGATTGGTCAGTAGAGCTGTCTTCCTTACCTTCTGCGAGTTTATTTCTTCCACTAACTTCTTCCTGTCTTTTTCTTTTCTTGTACTTTTTTTGAGAGTCACAAATATCTACAGAAGTCTCTTCCCTACTAGAGGAATACTCAGGATTATGTTTATTCTTTTTTTTTTCCTTTTTATGCCTGTCATCTTCATTTCTAGAGAACTCTTCCTGCTTTTGTCTGCGCCTTTTTTTGTTTTCTTTTGGTGTGTAAGAGAAGCCATCATCTATCTCTTCATAGTCATCTGCAACTATCTCTTCCAGTTTTACTCTGTCAAAAAAAAACCAACAACAACCTATTAAAAGCCACTGTTCAGCATAATTCACACCTTTTCCTCGCACGTTAGCAGCTCAGGTAAGGTTGTCTTTTGGGAGCGGGGATGCTTCACCTGTGCAGAAAGTTCAGTTGAACTTCAGGACGGCTCAGAAAGCAATTCCCCCCCGGAGCACGGGTTGCTCTCCCGAACCCGGGCTGACAGCCATGGGCCCTCACCCGAGGGCTGTTGGCACAGGCCCGCTCGGGGCGGGTGGCGGGAGCACCGGGGGATGGAGGCAGCGCTCTCCTTCCATCCTTGAGGAGATCTCCAAGCCCTTGGCTCTCTCCAGCCCCTTTCAGGCATCCCGGGGTTTCTCAGGCACCGCGGGCTTTGGGGAACGCCGCCCGCGAGCACCCGGCCGCCGCGGGAAGGGCCCGAGGGCGTCTCTCCGGTTCCCCGGGGGCGACACCGGCAGGCCCCGTCCGTACCCCGCGTTTCAAGCCTGCTAGGGGACACCCCGCCCGCCCCCCCCCCTCCTCCCGGTGCCGCGCAGGCCGAGGGCCCCGAGAAGCCACTCTCCCGCCGGCGGCTGAGGCCGGGCCGCGGCAGCCCCCGCCGTACCGGAGCGAGTCGTTGTCCCGCACCAGGCGGGCGCTCTCGGTGGGGGGCAGCAGGGCTCCCTCAAGGAAGAGGCTGAGGCGGGCCCGCCGGCTGAAGCCGAACCGGTGGCGGATGAGGCTGACGAGGTCGGTGACGAGGCGCACCTGGCTGGGCTCCAGCAGCAGCCAGCACAGCGCGCAGCCCGGGCTGCCGGGCGGCGGGTAGTCGAAGAGCAGCCGCAGCCGCACAGGGCCGCCGCCGGCCGCCGCCATCTTGGAGGAAAGGGAGGGCGGCGCGGGGGGGGGGGGGCGGGGAGAGCGGGCGACGGCGCCGCGAAAGGGGCGGGCGGTACGAGAGCCTCGGCCGTGCCCCCTGCGGGCGGGGCCGGTCCGGTCCTCGCGCACGTGACCGGGCGGCCGCGGGCGCCGGGAGCCGTTGGCGGGATGGGGCTGCTGCGCGCCGGGACGGGGCTGTCGCTGCTGCTGCTGGTGGCGGCAGGACGGGCCTGAGGGACGGGAGACGAGGCGAGGCTGCGCCCCGGGCGGGGGGCGCTGCGGGGAGGCCGGCGTGCGGCGGCCGGGGCGGGCCCGCGCGCCACCAAGCCAAGGCTGTCGCTGTGTCTCTGTCGGGGACTATCGTGACTTTGGGAGTCATCTCGCATCCCGGCTGACTGGGGTCTGCGCTCCCCGGAACCCTTTTGGAGCAGGAACGTGGAAATCCAGGTGCCGGTTGATGCACCCGGGTAGAACGGGTGGGGAGGCCCCCCCCCCCCCCCCCCCAGACCAGGGCAGCGCTTGGGGTGGCTGTTTCAGCCTGAGCCGCCATCTGCCCTTCCTGAGAAGGACCCCAGACCCTCTCCCGCCCCTTGGCAGCCGCGAGGGCCGATGAGGCGGCCCTGCCAGCCCTCCCGCAAGCACGAGGGTGTTGCGGGGCTGCCTGATCCTGGCTGACGGGGCGCAGGTCCCTGGCCCTGTGCTCCTGGGTGGGTTTACCGGCGAGCCCCTCGGGGTAGGGGGGCTGCAGGGAGCAAAGCGGCCCTGTCGGGGTGTCACCGCTGTTGCAGTGAGGGCTGGTCAAGAAAGCGTGAAGTTGTCCACGCGGATGTAATCGGTTCAGCGCTGTGCCCTGTGGATCAGCAAAGACTGGGCGCTGTGGCTTGGAAAAGCCTTGCTGCTGCTTCTCCAGTGGACTGCTGCCTTCTGTCGTGATCGAGAAGATTAAGGGGAGTCGTTTCAAAGATCTATTTCTGGGAAAGCGCCTGTGTCCTAGACAGAGAATAGACTGACTGCTTAAGTTGACGAGACTCTACTGACTTAATTGAATTTAGGATTAGATCTTGGGTTTGTTTAGAAGTAGCCCTTGTGTCTATCCTGCCTTTATGCTCCTTGGGGACTGTAAAATGATTTGATCTTCCCAGAGACCAAGATCAAAGTGTTGGATCCCCAAAGGAGCCCTGGTGGCCCCAAAGCTGGTGTGAGTTATCCATCGTGTCTAGTGGGGCTCTGCTTTCTGCCCAGGCCTTCAAAAGACTTTAAATGTTTCCCTGATAGAAAAAAATATCCTAGCTATTGGGCTGCTATTTCCGCAGCTGCTGTAACGTCAGGCCCTGATAAGTAAGTGCTTAATTACACACTTAACTTCATTCATTGATGATAACTCAGCTATATGTGTAGGTGTAAGTGTAGACAGGTTTCTTATAGTAATTTTTTTTAATGGAAGCACTTCTAATTATCACACCCAAGATTGAAATGTAGTGTTTTGGAACAAATCTGGTGGAAAGCTTGAAGCTGAGCCTTTTACCTAGCTGATTTTTATTTTTACTTCCCCGCAGGTGTAGTTCTGAGGCAATCTCCAGAGCCCAAAGAGCTGTGGGGATATGTACAAGTTCGAAGTAAGGCCCACATGTTCTGGTGGCTCTACTATGCAGATAACCCAACCAAAGACTTCACGGAATTACCTCTCATCTTGTGGCTGCAGGTAAGGTTTGGTGAAAGACACTTAAACGATAGTTCTTTCCATCTGTGCCTGGATCAGTCTGATGGGTATCTTACAGCTCTACAGATATAGGATTCAAAATTGTCCGATTCTAAATAATTCACCTTGTGAGTGAGGTATTTAGGTTAGGAAGAAATAATGAAAATATCATTCTGCAGTTGTGGGGTGCCCTCAACTGCTCACCTTCCATCAAGTTAAATTGCAGAGGTAGAGGTTGTTCTTTTATACAACAGTAGTGCTTTTTGTGCCAGACGCTACAAGTACATTGTACAGCGTCACAGCTCCTTTTCTGAAGAGCTTACAGTCTAAACAGTGTTCAGAGAGAGACTAGATAAAATGATCAGAGATTTGGAAAGACTTCTAAATGGAAACAAGTAAGAGAGACTCTGGTTGTTTAGAGATTGGTCCCACTCAGTCGCAGTTTCATAAAAGGCAGTGGTGTGTGACTTGGTCTTTTTCCTTCTGTTTTTTTTTCTTCAGAGTGAAATGCGCACTCTGTACATGCTGGTAAAACTAATGACTTGCACCCTCTGTAGATAGCTGACTTTTGCATTTGTATTAAGGGAATAAGGGGAAGGGTTTTCACAAGTGGGTAATTGCTTCTCTGTTTAAATTCTTGCTTTCAGAAATGGCATGTGTACACATAATGAAAGATGATTAGAAAGAAAGCCGCCTTTGCAAATTAACATGCAGTGCAAAAGCCATTTTTTAAATTTTACAATCTGTCATTCTACTTACTGACTTGCTTTTATTTTTCTCCTATCGGTCATATCTATACCATGCTGCCTTTTAACTTATTTGTCATTCGGTATTTCCCCACAGGGAGGTCCAGGAGCTTCAGGCTGTGGATTTGGGAACTTTGAAGAAATTGGCCCATTAGACAAAGAAATGAAACCAAGAAATACAACCTGGGTATAGTAGAGAGTCCAGCTTCTAGTTATTGATTGCAAAATGTTTGTTGCTTGTGTAAGCAGATAGTTGCTATCATCACAGAACAGTTTTCATTTAAAATTCAATAGAACTCTGATATTTCATCTTAAAATAGTGTGGTTAATGAAATAGCTTATATGAATATCCTTATTAAGAACTGAAGAATAGACCTATTAATTTGATTTGATGGAATGTGTCGGCGCTTTTATGAATTTGTGAATTGCAGGTGTCTGGGAAACTGAGAGTAGGGAAATTCTAGAAAGGTGTTATTTCAGATCATAGCTTCATTGTGTACAGTCATAGAGGTTTTTCTGGATGGCTGGCAACGTATAACCAATGGTTCATAATTATAAGCCTAGTATGGCCTTTAAGGGAAAACAAATTACAGCTGCCTGTGAAGGTGGAAGTTTATTCAATGAAATGTATTTGTGCTCTGAGCTACCAATACTCTGACTACTCTGGAGTTCCCTAGATTGTATGGGTGATCTGCCCTTGGATCACTGGGATTTTTTAGGTGCCTTTCTTGTTGCAGATTGGGCAAATTGAAAGATCTTATGTTGTACCTCTTTATTTGTGAGCCTTATTGCTTTGGGCCATGCTAGCTATCTGTGAGCTGATCTATTGATTTTATTTGTACACTTGTAACTATACAACTATGGCATTTGCTATAGCAGTTTTACAAAAGCCCAGCAACCCAAAAAAAAATCCCTCTTATTTTACATTCTGACTGACAAGTCTCACCTGTACCATTCTCTGTTTTGGACTTGCACCTTATTTTTCTGCAGTCTCTTCCAGGGCCAGAGATTTGGTGGCTCAGTTAACATTTGTGCCATCAAAACTAAGGTTTGCGCTGGTGCTGAACTGAGGTTTCATACAAACCTTCTTTCTGTTTGTACAGTTGCAGGCAGCCAGTATCTTGTTCGTGGATAATCCTGTGGGCACTGGATTCAGTTATGTGGATGATTGTAGCTTGTTTGCCAAAAACCTTACCGCAGTAGTTTCTGATATGATGGTTTTTCTTGGAAATTTTTTTGCATTTAGAACAGAATTCCAGGTAAGTGATTTGAATTCTTGCTTAGAATCATAATTTTCTTTGCTTTTAAACAGATCTCAAAAGGTGTTAGTGAACAGCCTCCCAGATGGGCAGTGTTTGCTACTGGGTAGCATGCATTTGGTGGGAGTCAGTGCAAGTATAACTACTGCCTCTTACTTCCCACAATTCAGAAGTGATATCTTGAATTTGGCACTAGTTAGATAAGCAGCGGGGTGGATTATTGTCTATCGTGCGATCCCAGAAGCATGTAGGATCACCTCTGTTTCTAGTTCCAAAATACTGAAGTGCCTGCTTCAAAATTTCCCCCAGTAATTACACCGGGATGTTAAGGGAATCTTATCTGCAGCTTAGAATCAGAAAAATATCCAGTGTTTGATAGTGAGAGGTGCAGAGCCAGAGCCTGGGTTCTGTGGGACACAGTTGGAGATCCTTTCTGCCCTCTGTCCAGCGGGTTCATTGTGTGGATTCTCTCTCTTCAGACCATCCCATTCTACATATTTTCTGAATCTTATGGAGGTAAAATGGCTGCTGGCATTGCTTTAGAGCTGCATAAGGTAAGTAGTTGGAGGATGTAGTTCACATTTTACTTTCAAACATGGTGTTGTACAAGTACTTGTATTTTCTGGAATACACCTTCCCTGGCTGTTACATATTTTTTTCACTTAAAGAAAACTGGTTCTGGAGTCCTGAATATCTAACTAAAAGTTGATTTTTTTTTTTTTTTTTTTTTTTTTTTTTTGTGTGGTTTGTTTGGTTTTGGTTTTCCTCTTATTCACCAAGGCTGTTCAAAAAGGGACCATAAAGTGCAATTTTATGGGGACTGCTCTTGGAGACTCATGGATTTCTCCTTTGGGTATGTATAAAATCCTCAGACTGTGGGTGGTTTGGTGTTTTGTTTTGGTTTTTTTTTACCATTCCATGGGTACCTAGAGTCAAAAATGCCAGCCCTGCCTTAAGTGAATTAAATCTCTGAGTCTGGTAAATCAAAAATAAATACTTCAGCATTGCAAGCTGTGCTTAAAGTATCTACCTTTAGAACATATCTAGATTATGAAAAGTCAGAGAGTAAAGTTGGTGAGGAGCATACTTGCATTTGAAGTGGGGTGGTGCTGAAATGTCCCTATACATCTCTACAGCCTTTGAGGTCTTTTGGTAAGAGTACTGCACTTAAAATATGGCCACCAAATGATTCATAACATTGCAACTGAGGTTTTCTCTTTCTTATCACAAGAAGATGTTGTGCTGGGGAATGTATGTGCTCACAGACCTGGAAGAGATAGGGTGTGTGTCTGGTGGAGGACAAAAAAGCAAATTAAAGGACTCTTGGTCCTTCAGCAAGATTTGCGAGGTCAGGCTCCATGCTCTGCAGCATGGGACAATATCAAGCAAACTCCCGTCTGTCTTAGGATCAGCTCATCCTTGAAATGTTAGGAACAACCTTCTTATAAAATCAATTTGGTTTATAACTAGATCTTTTCCCCCCTGTAACTTTTGCAAACAGATCAGTTTAGACAATGCCCATTCACTTGTCAGATCTCTTCCCATATTCTAGCAATGTGCTGCAGTGCTGGGGTGAGAACATTTTGGTAAGAACATGTCTGTTGCTTTAAATAAATTTTACCAATTAATGTTTAGGGGGTTAACGATGTTGTGGTGCTTTTATTGGTTCTCAGGATTTGTAAAGAACCTGCTCTGTGGCACGTAACCTTTGTGCTAAACTGAGCTGATGGTACCTTTTTACTCATTAATTAATTTCCATATATTTTTGTCACAATCACTCTTGCTACAATAAAGGAAAAGTAAAGGAAATGGTATGTCAAAAACTTAGTTGTTTGAAATCTGTTCTGTTTCTTTAGACTCTGTGCTGTCTTGGGGCCCCTACCTTTACAGCACTGTAAGTACCTTCCTAATCTCTTGGTCCTCACCTGAGTACTTGTATTGCCACACAATGGATGTTGTTTTTTAAGGTTAGCTCTTAGCCAGAATAAAACCTCGAATGCATGGAGACTGTTAGTGAGAATGAATGTGAACTTATAATTAAAGCTGTCCTCCTTTGTGTTTGTCTTCCAGTCTCTCCTTGATGATAACGGTCTAGCAGAGGTGACTGCTGTTGCCAAACAAATAATGGATGCAATAAATAAAAATGAATATGGGCTGGCCACTGAGCTCTGGGGCAAGGCTGAAGATGTCATTGAAGAGGTAAGATCTTCTTTGACCAGTATAAATAACTCACTGGTGCTTGGGGAGGCACACAATTTCAGGCTATCCTTTTTGTGAGCACTGGGTTGGCATGAATCCTCCATCCAACACCCTGCCCAGTCATTTTTGCCAGTATATGTTTTATCCCGGTGCTGATGTAAAAGAGCTGTTTGTTTGCTGCGCACCACTGTGTGACTGTAAGAAGCAGTGGGTAGGGTGACCCGCATGGGCTTGCAGTATTGCATCAATGTTTCAGCCTGGCACATGACTTAAATAGATGCTTAATTTTTAGCATGCAAGTTAGTCCTGTTGATTCTGTAGAACCCAGTTTTAGCTTAAATGAGCTGTGTGTCCTTGAAAGCTTTGTTTTGAATATTGAAAACTGCATCCAGCAAGACACAAATTTCAAGTTAAGCATAGATCTCCATTTAAAGAAGTACAACAGGTACTATAGTATTGTACAATAGTTATGTCCTGCTACTGTGGGTTCCTGCATCTTGTTACTTAGCAAATTCTAGCTTAAAAGATAGGTGAAGTTTTGCTCTTGTTTTTCCTGTTGAAGTGTTGCTCCAAAATCTCACTCTTTCTTGTGTTTTTGTTTTAGTACAATAAGGCTCTGACTTCCTCAAATGGAAAGACTAATCTGGAGCTGCTTCCTTTTCTTGCTCTGTTTTTGTTTCATTTTGTTTCATAACTGACAGTGCTTTGCACATAGTTGGTTTCACTTCTTACTGTTTGGAAAGAACTTGTGGCTCCCATTTTGTGTTTCTCAAGTCTGCTTGTCTTCTCCTCCCAGTTGTGATATCACTGTCAGGGTGTAGGCACTTCAGTTCTTTTAGGGTTGCTCTTGTGAGCTGATTTCTGATCTTGCATCAGAACTTTAAAGAATCAAAAATTGAATAAAGCAGGGCTTCAAGAATCTCAAGTAACTTCTGTAATGGCAACACTGAGCAGACTTACCCTTTGGATGCAGACAGTCTGCTGTCTTCATCAGAGCTGCCATTCTACAATTCTTGGACTCGTCCAGATGTTAGCAGTTCCAGAAGAGGGGTGGCTGATACCTAACACCACGTTCTGGAGGAAGTATTTGAGATTTTGAAGGGTTGGGAGGATGTTGAGCAAGAGGCAGCATCAGGCTAGACTAGATCTAGCAGAAGAGACCACCTGAAAGCATCATTTGGCATTGCAGTTCTCTAATGAGAGTCATTTGCAGGGTGTAAGGCTTCCTGTACCTTCATGTCCATTTCAGAGAAGTAAATAGCATCTCTGGCACAACCCATGTGTGAACAACACAGACTTGAGAAAATTCTTCCTCACTTCTCAAAGCAAATGTTGAACCAAAGTTTTTCTGTATCTTCCTGACCCATAGGTAAAGTGGCAGGCCATAGGGTTCTTTATTTAGGACTGACCTCTCTTTTTCAGAAGAGAGCCTGTTCCTCATACCTAAGAAATGTTTTTGTTACAGCGTTACTGAAATTATCTTGTGTTTTCAGAACACAGACAATGTGAACTTTTATAACATCCTGACTAAGGAGGTTCCAGACGTGAAATCAACTGAACAAGAGAATCTCCATCTCAGTAAGTTGTATTTAAGTACTTGAGCTTCTGAGGCCCTGTTTGCATTTGTGTGCCTTCAACTCTGATAGTGGGAACAGCCTCAATTTAGCACATCGTTAAAATGGGGCCTTCAGATCCAAAGGATATTGATACTCTCCTGAGCAGAACCTGTTTGCTCTTGCATAAATAGGGATAAATTGGAATGTGGAACAACCCTTCTATAGATTACACATCCACCTATACATCCTGCACAAATTATTCCAAGGAAGTAATCAGTGCAATTGCAACATAGTTTTATGACCTTTAAGTTACTTCCTCTTAATGTCTCTCATTTCTGTCTTCAAGCTAGGACACAAAAATGTCTCATCAATGCAAATAGTCTGATTAGACTCTTTTGCTCCATTATGTTTATGCATCAATGTGAAAAACACATGTATAGAGTTTCTTTCAAGCTCTTTATCTCTTTCTATTGGCTTCAGCAGGGAAGGTGAACGGCATAGTTAACTCCCAAAAGTAAAGTGCTGCAGCTCAAAAGTAACTGGTCTGTTGAGGAGAAGAAATCGTGTCTGTACCAAGTGGCTAAAGCAGAACCTGGTCCCCTGAAAAAGTGCTGTGTTGGCCAAAAGTAGAAATGGATGGTTGGGTTCTTCCCGTATAATCCCCTGATCTAAATAAGGGTTGACTTCAGTGATTTCTAGTAAAAGTAAGCAAATCTCTCTCTGTGGTGTTGCGTTTTCATTAGAAAAGAGTTTGTTGGCCATGACTGTAATGCTGAAAATTGTTATCTATGTAGGATGACTGTCTTAAATGTGCCACTAATCAAAGCGTGTTCTCTTTCAGTAGGACTTTACCAGCGCCATGTCAAAAATATGCATGAGGACAGCCTAAATGCATTGATGAATGGACCCATCAGAAAGAAGCTAAAAATTATTCCTGACTGTGTGAAATGGGGAGGTACTTTCCTGTCTTCTAGGGTGGATCTAATGAGTACATTATTGCCTTTCATGGTATTGCAGTCTGAAGGAAGATACTTTACTGTAGTAAGCAGTCACATTAAATTGTCGTTATCCTTGGGCCTAAGAAGAGGTCTTGTACTCAGAAATGAATGTGAAATGAGGCAAGCCCCTGGGAGCAGATGTGGTTCTGGTTCTGATTCTGCTGCTTGTATCTAGCTTTAGTCAAGCAGCTAAAAATACAGGGGGAGGAAGAAGATCCTCTGTGTCTCAGCAGCTGGTTTCCATCTTTCATGCAATCTTACTGAAATTCCTGTCAGTTTTACTCTGCCAGAAATCTGGTATCATGTAATGCTGCATAGTGTGGAGGGGAGGGCGTAAAACAGAAAGGAAGGCTTAAAGGATTGATGCCATACATGCTGTATGTGTATAATAGGAGCCAGAAGCTACAGTGCTGTGTGTGAGCTCTAGTGGGAGTGTGGCTGCTTTCTGGTTCTCTTCGGTCTCTTGTACTGATAAATCACTGGCGGCTGCTGCTTTGGGCTAGGACTGGTTTTTATGCAGCCATGAACTGCATTTTAGGACCCTTAGCCAGTTGCTTCTGTCCAAGCTTGGGGATGACATTCTTCATCGGTTAAAATTTGTCTTCTTTCTGCTTCCAACCAGGTCAGTCCAGAGACGTCTTTGAGAACATGGCTGAGGACTTCATGAAACCTATCATTGATATTGTTGATGAGCTTTTGGCAGCCAATGTCAATGTTGTGGTCTATAATGGGCAGCTGGATCTCATTGTTGACACTATGGGTAAGGGGCTTCTTGTCTGGGGTTAGGGAACAGAACACGTGACAGGTTAGGGAACAGAACACGTGACGAGTAGAACGTGAATTTGCCAATAATACTGGTACCTGGATCTCTCCAGTCTTCTGTGCAAATCTCCTAACTGGCAACACTTAAATACTGCAGTCATAAATGAGCAGCTCTTAGTATGTTTTGTTTACATCTCTCTGAGGGAGTCAATTCCTTTATCTCCATTATACTGCTGGGAAATGGATCTGCAACATCAATAATTGCTTGTTTCAGTGAAGCCCATAAATAACTAGGTAGCTAATCATTCACTTAATTCTTCTGGATAGACACATATATATGTGTGTATGTATACTCATTCATAAGTGAGGAATGAGGATAGATGAATAAGTATATGGAGATTATCCTCTCTTCTCCTGCCTTGAAGATTCTGTTCTCTGGGGCAAAGATCATACCTTGCTACAGATTTGTGCACAATACAGGTCAGCCTTCACCGAGTGGCCTGCAGCAGAGAGCATTGTGCCAGGGGAGATGAAACAAGGGTGCTGGTAATTAATCAGGGAGGGTGCAGCTGAAGAGTGATCACTCCTGCTGCTCAGTAACGTGTAGGCTCCTGCACGTCTCGGCTACTCAAGGGCTTTGTCCCTTGCTGCTTGCAAGATGCTGGCTTGATCAAGTGGGAGTTTGGGGGCCAGGCCAAGTGTTGCTGGAATGCCTCATGCTGTGAGACTGTGCTCTCTTCCATTCACCTTTTCTTATTGATTTAAATAATCTGCAGTCACAGACTGTGTAAACATCTTCCTATTTTGTGAAAAGCTTTATCCTTTGTCTGTGTCTGCTCACTTAGATATTCAGATGCCCTTCATGAACAACACAGCAATCAATAGATGAGGAAATAGAGTATTTAGGCTGTCAAAACACATTAGCAGTTAGTGGTTCTCCAATTTATCACATTTTAAGCTAAAATTGAGCTGCAGTTAACATGTAAATTCTTCCATTAGTTGAGAGGTAGACTAAAGCTTTGTCCCCCTTGGTGTCCTGGAGTTGGTCTTCCTGCTGTCTTGACCTCCACCTCCTCTAACAGGTACCTGAAAACAGAAAAACTTTCCAGATTCTTCCTGATGAGTCGCTGTAACAAGTAGAGAAGCAGTGTCTCTTCTGATTTCCACGAGGGGCACTTAGTGTGGCTGATCCTTCTCCATGGCAGGACACTCAGGATGTTTGAGGAGTAAAGCAAAATGTCAGAATTTCTAGGGCTGCAGAGCCTTTAAGAGGCACATGCTAAAGTTGTACAATCATAAGTCCATTTCACATACATCTTCACTGTTTGCTTTTTCCCTTCTCCCTCCATTGGTTTGTTCAGCTTGTCCTGAACACAGCCTTGATCATTTTCCTAGGCAGAGCAAAATCTTTTTTAGAATTAGAGCACACAGAGACTTTCCACTGACTCTGCTGTATTGGTATCTAGTACAGTGGGCATCCAGCTGAACTGGGACTCCCAAGTTGCTATGTCAGTATTGGTAATCAAGCATATCTCTTATCTCTAACAGGCCAGGAGGCGTGGATCCGGAAACTGAAATGGCCTAATTTGGACCAGTTCAACCGGCAAAGGTGGAAGGCACTCTACGTGTCTCCAGAATCCACTGAGACAGCTGCTTTCCACAAGGCCTATGAGAACTTTGCTTTCTTCTGGATTCTTAAGGCTGGGCACATGGTAAATAATATATTTCTTGGGGTGGGATGCACCATTACCAGCAAGAAAACTGAAGATGCATAAATGCTTGCTGTCTGCTTCCTTACAGCAGCTGCTTACCATGTACTCTCATCTCTGTGCTAGGTACCATCTGATCAAGGAGAGATGGCACTGAAAATGGTCAGGATGGTGACCCAACAGCAGCACTAGGGAAGGGGAGGCCAGCTGGTATTGGCTTCCTGCTGAATGTCAGTGCTCCTGCAGAATGTGAGTCCAGAATAATAAGCCGCAGGAGGAACAATGGCTATTTGGACACAGCCTCTCTGGTCTTGCTGATACGTGTGCAACCATGTGTGCATACTTACGGAAAGGCTTTTTTTTTTTTTTTTTCCTTGAATGAGTTGTTTCTTTTGAAATTGTAAGCTGTGATTTGCTGCCTTAACACTGTTCATAATGACTCTTCCAGAGGGAAGTCCACTGTCATAACCAGCTAGCTCTGAGCCTTTGCCTTTGCCTTGGAAGGATTTTGTGCTTTGGTAAAAAGCTGCCCTTCCCTGAATGCTCTGTCTGTTCACATACCAAGACTAAAACTGATCTGAGTCCTGACAGATTTGCTATTTGTTCCTCTGGAGAGCTAACCTGTTTCATGAGGCCGTGGAATGTTCCTCCCTTTGTCCTCAGGCCTCTGCTTGAGTCACCTGGCTGGATTACAAGCAGAAGACATGGAGATGCCAGGATAGAAGACCTGCCCTAGAGGAATCACAGTCCATCTCATCTTGCTGAGGTGCCTGAGTTAGGATCCAAGATTCTTCAGGCTTCCTGTGCTACGGAGAGAGAAACCCCCCCAGAGGAGGATTTGACCTTTTTCATCTGACCATATGTTTCTTGTTTTCATTCTTTTTAATGAGTTACCCAAACTTTGCCTTTAGCCTTAACACCTAAAGCACATCCAGCAGGAATTCCTGCTTTCCTGTATGCTGAAGCTGGAGCCCTGTTAATACCCTCTTATACAGAAAAGAGTCCTAATGGACAGAAGCATCTTTACAACCTTCTGAGCTTAGCCTGGAGACTGGAAAGGAGAGCATTATTTGAGCAATGACAGCGTAATTCTGAAGGATAATAGCAGTGTTTACAAGAAGGATATACAAGGTAGAACCAATATCTTCATCTGTATTTTTCTAGAGCTTTTTTTAGGTCTTGCAAAGACCTATTATTTTGAAACAATGGGGTTTTTTTAATATAGTACACAGTCAAGAGGGGACTTGGTCAGACATCATCTGACTTCTGCTATGGAGCATAAAGTGAGCGTTGTTTATTGGTGTCTGATAGGAGGTACAACAGCTTGTTCCAGCTGTCAGATTCCTAAATAAATAGCAACCCCTCAATTATTCCAGCCACTGAAACTGTCATGAAATGTCTGATAGTATTGGCTTAGCAAGGACTGAGGCATAATGCTATGTAAACACATGCAATCACCCAGCAACTGGAATATTAGCACCTAATGATTGCTCTTTGCTTCTTCATGTTCTCTGCTTGAACTGTGTTCTTGAGAACTTTAGCAATGCAAATCCAGATATTTTTTTTTTTTAACACATTATTCAATAAATGCAATAGGTCTAATCTAGTTCCTCTCTCCTGGGCATTACATTGATTTCACTGCTTGAAAATCACATCTTTTCTGTTTTGGCTTTTGAGTGTAAAGAACCTTCCAATGGGACCAGATGCAGTCAGGCTCTAGGGGGAAAGGTACAGGACTGCTCTCCCCTGTGACTGCATCGTGTGATGAGGAACACATGCACTGAGGACTGCAGCCCCTCTCATCCTTTCCGCAAAACTACCTCCTTCAGAGTATGAAGGGCAACCCAGAATGGCTAGGCAGGATCAAACCAGCAGTTGTTTCTGTTCTCTTTCTGGTTGAACATTAGATGAACAAGAAGGGGCCTAAAGGTGTGTAAATCTGCATATCTGCATTCTTGGAATATTTTTAAATAACTCGCCAAGCAAATAATTATGTCTGAGCCTGGGCAGTTTGAATTGGCTTGTAGTGCTGTATCCTGTTATATACAATACTTTGCGTTATTCCTAAACAGCTAATACTATAGGGCTTGATAGGGGGAAATAATTCAGAAGATGGTATCTCCAGAAAGCAGCATTTACTGCTGTTCTTACGCTTCTTTATCAAATGGGACATTCATTTACATTGCCTAGAGCTTGTGCTCAGTGGTAGGCCTGCGACATCTGTTTCTTGTCCTGCTCTGTTTTAGCTTCTGCAGGTTTTTCTGTTGGCAAAGAGATGGCTTATGAAGAAAAAAGATGGTTTCAAGAAGGCTGGTGGTAATGATTTTTTGGTTTTAAATATAAACATGTTAGAATAAAAATACTTGCCCAAGGAGACAGGCTCTTAAATAGTGTCCATTTAAATGCAAGCAACAAAAAAGCAGCAATTGTTTAATACCAAGGAAGATTCCTTCCTTTTATTTCACCAAAGGCTTTGTAACTGTTGTGTCACAGTTCTAGATCATCACAGAGGTAGGTCACCTGTCCAGCAGATGCTGTAAGAAGTCGGTAGCTTTGAAAGGAGTTCAAGTCCCGCTGTGTATCTGATTAGCAGTGACATACTTTGTCCATTTTGATTTCATGCAGTATGCTATTTCCAGATAAGGGCTGTTGCTTGGCAAATCCATTAGAATGAATCATTTTAAATATTAATAAGGTTTTTTACAGATGCTGGACCAGTCAACAGAAAACAGCCCAACATTTGTATTTCATCCTCTGCAGCGGCAGGCTTTGATTGCATAGGTAGCCTGAAAGCCACTGACTTAATTTTGCTCACCATCATTTGAGGATATTTTTCTTAAAAACAAATCCATCTGTGTTAAAAATCAGTAATTCAGCACTGCATCTTTGGCTTGAACAATTTTGGCTTTCTATAACTCTACCTTTTCTAAGCCAGAGAAAGAAACCTAAAACTTATCCACTATGTGATAAATGGGTGATATTTTTCTGTCTTTTACCTTCCTATTTTGCTGCATCTGGGAGGACGTAATGGGGAAGGGTCACTTGACGTATCTACTGTGCTTAAACCAGAGGATGTGGGACAGACAGACCTTTGGTCTGGCTTTACAGCTGTTCCTGTGCAGTAGAGGTTGAGACTGTTGTGGACAGATGAATGCAGGAGGCAAGAGATCTGCCCCATTCACCACCTTAGGGGTATCTGTGCAGGCACAGTATTTGTGTCTAATGTAACTAATCTGGCATGGAATATTTTTGCTGTAGGAAGAGTGATTCATACAAGCTATTTCTAAAGGGAATTTGGCACATAATGCTCATTGATTTTACGTCTTTAAAGTTTGAGGCTTAATGGTGGGCATGTAGCTCTGTGTTGAATTATCTTTTTTTTCAGAAGGAGGTTTTGGAATGTCGCAACATTTGCTTATCTTGGGATTCAAAGCCATGCAAAAGAACAACATTGTGTGCTGAGGCAAGATGGAAATCTTGGAGCATTTCTTCATTATCATGTTATGTCTGTTATCCTGTAAACTTTCTGCTATATGGCAGCACAATTTGTGTGTGTCACTTCTGAACTCTGGGGTATGTTCACATTTTTCCAGAAGGGATTCAGGGAAGGAATAGTAACTTATCTGGCTCTCAGATAGTGATGAAGGAATAGGAACAATTTGAGTAGAGCACAGTTCACCTTCACAAGGTTTCTCTGAAAACTGGTTTTGGCATTTGACTTATAATAGATTTGGTAGTCAAGGAGTAGCTTTAGCTCTTGTGGACGAACAAATGTACCATTCTTGTCACTGTTGGGGGGGGGTGGGTGGGTTTGTTCTTTTTTCTAACTATGGCTGGTGATTGAGGTAGTAGGGAACTATGTTCAGTGTATCTGCAGGAGTAGAGGTGTGTTAATATGAATGGCTTAATGCAGTGGTTTTCAACCTCTCTCAGTTTACAAACCCCTCACCTAAAATATTTCCAAGGAAAGCAAATATCCTTACAAATTTCATATACTGACCATTACTCTTCACTTGTAGCTGGTAAGTAATATAATTCAGTGGCTAGCATTAGTAGAGTATTTGCAGAATTGATGCACTAATTATACCAATGGTCTAGACCAGATGGGAATATTGGCAGGCCATGTGCCATAAGGGACTTCAGAATTTCCACGCTTGGTCTGAAATAATCCTAAATGGTTAGTCTTCAGGACATACACTAAAGCATACTTTGATGCCTTCTCCCCGCCCCCCAACCTACTAGAGGTTGAAAAATATAGCACTAAAAGGGCACAGCATTGTGCTAATTTATCATAGCTAGCTGTCAGTGTTGGGTGCTCTGACAAACTGGAGAGTGAGAGATGGACTATGAAAGATTTCTTCTGTTACAGAGACCTCTGGAACAGTAAGACAGACAGTAACCCCTCCTTGCCCGCTGTTCCAGGGTCTGGGCAAGCACTGCAAACAATCTACCTTGAGGTTAGTGTATCAGGCCTCAGCTCAGCAAGGAGGCTTTCCCCTTTTTAAGTACTTTTGTCATCCAGAGCTTTGGCTTTCTGTTTATTCTGTGGCTACAACACTGCAGGGAGGAGGTTGGAGGGTCTCAGAAGACCAAAAACATTCAGATAATACCCAGTTCCAGCAAATGTCTTGCTGTGGGTCTGCTGTTCAGTATTTCTATCTAATGTATTGCACAAACCCCTGAATCCAAAGTACCCTTGTGGTAAGGCAAGGTTTTGGGATGTAGAACTCGCTCAGCCAAAACATCCACTTGGATGTCACATAGGCAAAATCAACTACAAATTCACAGTGGACTTGAACAAATAAGGCCAGAGTGACTTTATGGCGGGGAGGCAAAAATCACACTTTTGCTGAAGCTGATTCAAATCTAGGAGCTCATTACTCTTCTCCCCTAATTCTTACCCTCAGTCTCAATACCAAAATTTGTAAGTAGAGTCTGTGATTAATAGGGCTGTGTCAGTTTTAAAATGCTGTGAATCATCTAAGCATAAGAGATGGCTGGAATAATTCTATCTGTAAGCTGTAGTCAGTAAATTTGATAATGCTTACCACAGTAATTTTTGAAGGCAATTATGAAGGCTGCTAGAACCAGCCTGGTTAAGCTGCTTTGCTAATTGCTTCTCTGTTTCTAGAATGTCCTTTTAGGACTGTTTCTCTACAAGGAAGCTGGTTATAGTGTGCCTTTGAACTTGGCACTAGTGAGGCCTCACTTTGAATACTGTGTTCAGTTTTGGGCCCCTCGGTTCAAGAAGGATGTTGAGGGGCTGGAGCATGTCCAAAGAAGGGCAACAAAGCTGGTGAGGGGTCTGGAGCACAAGGCTGATGGGGAGCAGCTGGAGGAACTGGGATTGTTTAGTCTCTGGAGAAGAGGAGGCTGAAGGGAGACCTTATTGCTCTCTACAGCTGCCTGACAGGAGGGTGTAGTGAGGTGGGTGTTGGTCTCTTCTGCCAAGTAACAAGCAATAGGACAAGAGGAAATGGCCTCCAGTTGCACCAGGGGAGGTTTAGATGGGGTATTAGGAAAAATTTAATCACAGAAAGGGTTGTCAAGCATTGGAATAGGCTGCCCAGGGAAGTGGTTGAGTTCCCATACCTGGAGATATTTAAGACATATAGACGTGGTGCTTAGGGACCTGGTTTCGTGGTGGGCTTGGCAGTTAGGTTAACGGTTGGACTTGATGATCTTGAAGGTCTTTTCCATCCTAAATGATTCTATGAAACAGTCAGATTGTTCATCATCATTAGCCCCGCAGCCAATTTGGTCCACTTATGGTCAAAGCAGTAATGATGATGCTGCACCTACATTCTTCTGCATAAATATTTTTGTTCTGTTCTTTATCTCCCATTAGTCAGCCCACTTGGACTCATCTCACACAATCTGTTTCAAGACACAACAAGTAATCACTGTTTGGCTTTAGCATGAGTATGGTGTATCATGTTCTAATTATATTATCCTGTCCCAGATCTTGTTGCTAAATACAGAAATATCTGGGAATTACATTCCTGTCGTCAGCTGTAATAAAACTGCAGATGAAACATATTTATTCAGATGTTGTGTAATCCATCTTGGATAGGACAAAATGAGCAAAATTGTAGAAACTTTATTTGAAGCAGTAAGGCATAACACAGTATATGAACTGTTCAGTAAGTTATAGGTGAGTTAGCTTAAAGAAAATACACTGTCTGGTGCATCATCAGTCTTTAACAGCTGCTAGATGATTTGCTAGATTATTTTTTTTTTTTAATAATTGAGGGAGGGAAAGGAAAAAAAAAAGTCATTCCCTTCAAGAGTCTGGGGCTTAGGTCTGTTAACATTGTTTGCTTGTTAGAGCCAGAGAAGAATGTTTGCCTATCTCTTGACAGCTCTTTTTGGGGGTAGGAGTTGAAAATAACTTGACTGTAGCTACTACATTAGGTCTCCTTTTTACACGGTTGTCTTGGAGTCTTAAACATTTCTTTCATTGTACCCAGAATCTCCTGTGAAGGAGTGAAGATCTCTTCCTGAAGCACAACGGGACAGAAATGACCTAGTGGCCTGGCAGCTGTCAGATGCTTTCTAGCACCATTAATGTTTTCAAGAGGTTGCCAGATGACATTTAACATTATAGTCTGAGGCAAATGTGAGTCTACACAACTGCTTAGAGCTTGTCAGAGAAGAGCTTGACAGGGACTATTCCTTCCCTAAGAAAAGGCAGCAGAGAGGCTTCTGGAATGTACCAAAAAGAGAGGTTTGGTCTCAGGGCATTTGGAGGACTGTGGGGCTTCCTGGAACAGGAATAAAGCTTGCTTTATCCCATACTATTCATTCACCTCTGCTTATTATTTTTCTTGCCAACCACAGTAGCCTCACCTTGCTGCCCTATGCAAGGTGGCCAGTGATGGGATCCTCTTGGCTGTTTACAAAAACGCAGTGAAATGGCTAGCCACTTGGTGGAGTAAGGAGACCTTCAAATACTATGGGAATATGTTGCATTAGCAGCTCCACTCCTGGTGCTGTCCCTGAAATACCTGGTCATCACTTGGAAAAATGAGTTTGATCCTATGAATTCACAGTGGAAATGGTTTTATGTGAACCAGTACAAAGGATCATTTAGTTTTAGCAATAAATTAATGAGAACAGGTATTTTGGTCTTTGTGAGCACACCCCAATTATAACAAGGATTTATAGTTGCATATAACAGCTAAATTAGGCTGCTTTAACCAGAACATACCATTCAGTATTGTGATCTGTACTTAGGCACGCTCTTTTTCAAATGGTGCAGTCCCTGCCTATCCTTAAAACCTTTTGATCAATGTCTCTGAGGGTAGTATGTATGTGGTAAGAAGAAACTAATCAGGCATTGGTGTGTTTGCTGAGGTAACTGCAGTTAGCTGTCTAGCTAGGCTCATCTAGCAGGGTTACGCACCTACCTAATTCATAATCTGGTAAGAGTGCTGTTGAGATCAAGCAAGAGCATTCATACTGTGTAAAATTAAACCACTAAATCTTTTACAAGGTGAGGCCTTTTAGCGACTAGAAAATGTCAAAGGAAGATCCTTGCTTGTTGAAACATTTCCCAAAAATCTGTAAGGGGTTGTTGTTGTTGTTGTTGAACTTTTAGAATAGAAAAAATGTTAGAGAAAATAGTAAAAAAATCAAGTCTCTTCTGTGCCATACCCAATTAAGCTAGCCTGAGAAAACTCCATTACCTCTTAAGTAATATTTTTAAGTTTTCAGGCAGGGTAAGGGTATTAATAAGGTAGTTCTTGCTGCCTGTTACCTGTTCTTTATGACACTTAAAATCAAAGAGAACATCTAGCTGATAAAGCACATCTGTTATGTTGCTAATCAGAGCTACAGTAGTCAATGGGAAATAGGATTTGAATCAAAACACAGTAAGGCTATTGGAAGCCAAATATTCAATGAGGGTTACGTTGTGTATACTATAAAGAGAAATTGTGCTATGAAGCTGTTCTGAGAGGTTGGGCCTCAAGATGTTGCTACTATATGCTGGAACACAACCAGAATTGTAGAGAGGGTCATCAGCCTTGGGGAATGCATCCTTAGATGCTGTTTCTGACACCAGATTACAATTTGCTATATAAGTGGAAGTGACGTTGATGGAAAAGGAGCTGATTGCAAAGAAATCCTGCAAATTATAGTCATGGTCTGTGGTATTCGATGAAATGTTTCCTCTTGAAATAGTTATTCTTAACAGGCAAATATGGTAGCACCACTGCTAGTCATATTTCAGGTTCAGCAAACTAGATTTGCAGCATGTAAAATATGTATTCCACATAGCGCCCAAGTCAAATGAAGAAGTTGCCAAACATTTCTGATTAAACAAGTATTTTGATATACCAGTAAGGAAAAATAGCCCACTAGTACTAGCAGACATGTTCTAGCTAGAACTGGAGAAACAGATCAGCAAGGAGTAATGCCAGCTACATCCGCTGGCAATAAAAATTGACCTCCTCCTTGATTCAGTCTTACAAACTACCTTGCCAGTGTGATCACCCAGCAAGCGTGTGGCACATGTTCAGCTCAGTGTCCTGACTTTAGCACACTTGGGGCACTCCCAGCTTTCAGATCCTGGACCTTTACTGACAGCATCTCGCATCCCAATCTTCTTGCGTTTAGTGCTGTCAAATCATCTCTCAGCTGTCAGATCTTTGCTCAAAATACTCAGCTGTCTACAATAACAGATTCTACAGCCTCTTCAGCTCTCCTATCAGCTTAATTCCAGTGCATGCAAGCTGTCTGGGGTCGTTCTCAGACTTCAGTACTAACTCCCCAAACTGTAGTGTCTATACATGGAGCTTTTTTTTTAACTCTTCCCCTTTGCCCCTCACAAATTAATGCAAAAATAACACAGATTTTAATGCTGACAGATTTGGTCTAAATCTACGTTGCCGCTTACTTGCATATCTGGACCAAGTTCCTTCTTCCTCCAGCAAAAGATAAAGGAGAGCTAGTGGAAATTAACTGGATTCCACAAGATAGAGCATGACCCCTCTGAGGTGCGGGTATTTCTCCTCTGGTCCTGGCAAACAGGGATAAGGCTATTCCTTTTGTTCCCCACAATACTAAGTGTGGCTCCACTTCCCTGTCTGGGATGGAATGGCTGCCCACCTGCACACAGAACAGTGAGTCAGATCGTGCAAGGATGCGTTCTGAGGCCATCTCAGCAAACAAGTTGGGACAATGACACAGATGTGCTACGAAGCTTTGAAGCGGTTGATCTCCACTTCAGAGCAGTTACACTAACAGTAGCTTATTCCATATAGGTGTGCTTTCCACAACTCTGAAGTTTTTGAATACTTTGAATAGGTGCCCCTGAGGTGTGTGCTAAGCTCAATCCACACGTAAGCTGAAGATGAGTTCAAGGGTCCTAAGATAAAAGCTAAACATCCCCACATCTTAACAACCCTGCTCTATCTAGACAATTTCAGAGAAGTTTGCCGATCAAATATTTTGCTTCTGTTTTCTCTTTCAGATCTCTTCACATATCTTCATAAATTCTTTGCTTCCCAAGGGTCGTATGTGATCTTTGCACTTTGATTTATTTTTTTTTTTACAGTCTGGAAAAACCATTTTGTACATCAGTAAGGGAATAGGAGAACTCTGCTGTATTTGTTGTAAAACTAAAGGAAGGTCAAGGTGGCAGGGGCTCCGGAACCAGCTCCTTATCTGTGTCAGAGGGTGGATATGTGGGGAGCTGTATTGCTAGCGCGGTGTGTGCTGTCACTGTGTGTTGATTGACAGCTGACTTATAGCCTACAGGGCTGTCAAATCAGCCTCTTCCCAAACCCTGAACTTGCACATAACAGGGATGAGAGACTTGTGCTCAAAGAAACACAACTTCCTGAGGAGAACACTCCTATTGCTTCCTAGAAAAGAGATGAATTTGACTAGCTTGCTGCAATCATGGGCTTTCCAGGGTTCCTAAGAGCCTTATGGACCTCTCTTACTGCAAGAAGGCAATGAATGGATACTGTCTCAATTCAAAACCTGCTGCACTTTCATGGCCATTTTAGATGGACAGGTTTATCAATCAATCACCTGCAGCACATCATTTGGTGATGTATGATCACCTGTGCTCAGCAACCACAGTGGGAAAGAAGTGCTGGCAGAAGCAGTTAAGCACCTGAGCCTGACTCAGCCAGTGCTCCTTCCTCCCCAAGATGTTGCCTTGTCGTTCCTGGTCTGAGGCACAGTGCAGGAACCAGAGCCATTCCTGTTCTTCCCTCTGGCAGGTCACGGCTGTGGGCTTAAAAAGCAGCCCAAAAAACTCTGAGAAAGAAAAAGGACAGAGCAGAGAGATCAAATTAAAACCCAGCCATGAAGCACAGCAGTTGCAGAAGGCTTTAATGAGGAATCCTGCAAAGGCAGGGACATCCCTTCATTACCAGCTGTGTCTTATTAAAGTGTGGGTGGACAGTGTCTGTCCTAAGCCAAACCCAGCCATGAGGAGTGCCTCTGCGTGGCTCTGCATGGTCACTTGAGTGCAATGGAGCACAGGAATCTCTGCTTGTCCTCCTTTTCCTTAGTTGCCCCTTAACTCTCTACGGTCTGCTTTTCTCCCCCTAGCCTGGACCTCTTCAGACCATGATCAACGGCTTTTTCTCAGGAGAAATTGTAGCGTGACTGGTGTTTTATTTGGGGTGGTGGGGAGGTGGGCTGAGGCGTGGAGCAGTGAAGGGACTGTGAATGGGTCTGTGACAGCCGGGAAGGGAACCCAGGGGATGCCAGGCCTGCCCCATCCTGCCTCCCTCGCTCCCCCTGCCCCATTCCCTCCTCCCTGTGCCGAATTTCCTTCCCAGGGAAACTCCCCTCCGCCGCTGCCCCCCAGCCCCTCCCTGTCCCCCACACCGTCCGTCTTCGCTCTCGTTCCCGCCCTGCGCGGCCCCTCGCGCCCCGCTTCCCGCCGGGCCTCAGGCGCCCCCCCCCCCGCGCCCCGCGCGGCCCCCCCCCCCCCCCCCCCCCCGCCCCCGCTGGTCACGCACCCGCTGAAGGCGCGGGCGATGATGGCTGCTGCGGCCGCGGCCGTGCCGCCGGCCTCCAGCTAATGCCCGCGATGGAGCCGGCCAGCCTGCTGCGGTTCCTGCGGAAGCTCAAGGAGGTTTTCGATGTGTGCGATGAGGATGCGGACGGCTTCATTCGGGTGGAGCACTTTGTCGCCCTGGGGCTGCAGTTCGGCCAAGGGGATGAGGTGAGTGAGGCGACCGCCGGTCCCTCCCGGCCCGGCTCGCTGCCCCGGCCCCCGGAGCCGCGCAACTTTCCCCCCCCGGGGCCGGCCACGGCTCTGACCGGCAGCCCCGCCCGGCCCCCCCCCCCGCCCCTCCAGAGCCCCCCCACATGGCCTGGCGCCCCCTTCCCACAAAGCCACCCAGTCTCCCTCCCCGTCTCCCGCACAGTCCTCCCCAAAGGAGGCAGCAGGGATTTAAAAATATTACTGTTAGTTTACATAAATACTGTTAATTTACATAAAATTTAGTAAAATTTAGGATCTGGGCTGATCCTTCCTTCCCTCAGGGGGTCCCAGAGCCTTGCCCTTCCCTCAGGGCGGCCCAGTCCTCCCCGGGGCCGTCCCGGGAGTGTTCAGGGGTCTCTGTGCCTTTCGGGGAGGTGTATTTATTCTGGTGACAACACGGTTTTTCTCTTGTCTTGGTTGAGCTGTGTCCTCACCAGGGTACCAGGCTCTGTGGGGTATTGGGAGCCGCAGCCAGGCGCCGGCCGGGGCTGCCCGGCCTGCGGGCAGGTGAAGTGCGGCAGCATCAGGGAAGCACCAGCCCAAGTGCACCCCAAAACCTCCAGGTGATCGGTTGGAGGTGAGGACCCCATCCAGCCTTCCAGTGACACAGCGTAAATCTGGAGTCGCGCCACTGGTCTCGGTAGAGCTGTTGCGTCAGTGGGACCACTGTAAATCCGTGACATCGGTGTAAATGAGAGCGGGATTCAGGCCAGTGGCTATGAGGGTAATGACACGCACTTGGTTGAAACAGTTCCCTTAAGTGATTCAATCAAGGGCTGCTGCTCCAACGAAATTAACCAGTAAGAAAGGCTTGGTTTCCCTAGGAGAACCCTCAGGATATTGCACTTAACTCCTTGATGCCTCACAATGTGCCCCAGCAGTTCTGGGCGCCAGAGAGGGGGAGTGGAGTTGGGACTAGGACTTAAAAACCCAGTATCCACCAACCTTTTAAAGTACAATAAAGCAAATTAACGTGAGGAGCAGATAAAATGGTAATGTATAAAGGGATGCCAAAGAGGCAGCAAAACCAGAGTGAATTCACAGTAATTGTTGGAGTAAATTACTTATCTTTGGCTTACCGCTGGTAATGAAACACAGCTTGTGAATGAAATCAGAAGACCAGGAGACAGAAGGCTTATTGCTTGCAGATAGTCACATTTTCTTAATGAGAAGCTGGAGTTTCTTGTTTTAACCAGCAAAATAAGGAGGAGAAATGAGTAAGAGTAGAGAGCTTTATTGATTTCTGGTTTTATTTGTCTCTTGGTAAGTTGTATAATTTTATGTAAACTAACAGTAATATTTTGAAATCCTGGCTGCTAGATAACTGCATCAGAATTGCTTTTTGCACTACTGCATTTATTTGGAGGCAGATCAGTGGCTTTCCCTTGCAGCACTGAGGAGGACTGGTCAAATTCCACTGGCTGTTTTGCAGCAGGATGGTATTAATGATTTGGTCTTAGAAATCTCTAAGGTTGTGAAAGGGGAGCAGGTTCTGTAAAGGAGGATTCAGGTGGTGATCTCATAAGCTTAGAGTGAATTGGAGTGTATTAGTTGGAAAATATTTAAATGGAATGAAAAGGAAGAGAGAACTGGAAATCTTAACAATGTCAGCAGTAGAAAAGTACCAGTTGTGAGTGGTAGCATCCAGGTTTCAGGACAGGCTGGCTTACTGGGCAGGCAGGGGAGAGATTACCAGTAATGAGAAATGCATTCTTTGTATTTTGTTCAGTTGTAACTGGCAGTGTTCGAACAAGATATTTGCAAAACTGGGACAGAGAAGTCTTATCTGTATATCTATCAGGGTTGTAATATAACTTGTTCCAGTTCACTTCCCTGTGTCTCTTGTAGTCATTGGCTAGCAGTCCCTTGACTTCAAAGGAGCATATGTCAGCTGAGTAAATGGGATTTGTAAGTCACCAAAAGAGGCTTGCTAGGGAAATACAGAATCAATTTTCCAAGTGTAGATTTACTGTACAACAAGCACTGTAGGTGAGCTAGTCTGGTTTTAAGTCTTGTTAAAAATGAACTTTATGTGTGATGAATCACAGCTGATGTTTGGAGATGGTGAGAATCTATTCTCCCATATAGCACAGTGCTTTCAACCTTGCATCTGCAGGAACCTAACAAGCTCTGTGCAGAAAGGCATCTCATGAAATTAAACTGAGAGACTGTTAGAGAGCAATTCCGTTTAACACATTAGAACATATTTACTGTCATTGAAAATTCATTATACATTTGAACATGCTGCACTTCTTGGGCCTGATCCACCTCAGCTCCCTTTACATTCAAAAGAAATCTTCCCATTGGCATCAGTGAAAGATTGATTTGCCCTCATGTGTAAGTTATTTGCTCCTTCTGTTTACATAATTCACCTGGCCACAGGAAGGATCCTTACTTTGTAGCATTGTGGCCTGAATAATTCTGACTTTTACCAGCAGTAGACCTGGGTCATGTTTATGAAATGAGAGGGTGTCTGTCCCTTCAGTTGTGCCAACCTGATACACACAGCTTTCCACCTCTTCTCTACCTCCTCGGAGCCACTGCCATCCAAAGTTTGGGGTCTATAAATTCTTAATATCAACTTCAGTAGGGCTTGTGGCTTGGACTGTGTAGGACATTTAGCCTTTTCTGGTTTTTATTTTTCTTTCAATTTACTTTTTCTTTCTTCTGTGTGTGTGTGTGTAGTCAACATGTTGAAATGTATCATTCCTGAAAGATAACAACTCGCTGAAAACTGCCTCAAGGCAAAATATTGCAGCAAGGCAGGCGCTTTCTGTTCAAGCAAAGCAGTCTTTACCTGCACAGTCAAAATAATAAACTTTAACTTTTCTGATTAACTTTTTTACTATTTTATTTTTTACTATTTTACTTTTAGTGGGCTTTTGATGCCTCTGCTTGATGCTTTTCTCAGTAGCTTTGCTTACTTAATACCGCACCACCGCTACTATACCTCATTTCCTCCTGCCTTTCCCATGCATGCTGAAATCCTCTTCTTGCCGTGCTGTCATTGAGAGTCCACTGCAGTAATTGCCTCAGAGCAGTTGTTTAGGTAAGGTGTTTTGGCCGTGGAAGCACTTCTTGCAACTTTGCCTGCAAACTTTTGCTTTGCCCTACAAGGCATGTGGTTCAACTAGAGGAAAAAATGACTTGGCCATGTTAATTTGGCAAAGCCAGGAGCAGATTCATGTCTCTAAATTCCTGCTATGGTGCCTGAATTAACAACAGACCAGGCTAGCTGTCGAGCACTGCTTGACCGTACAAATAGTTGTGGATCTTGCGCTTTTAAGCAGTTTGGCATTTTGTCCTCTCTTTGTCCCATCTGACTGTTGCCATTTAACTGAGTTGTCTAAAATCTTCTTCCATGGTCACTGATGAGCAATTGAATACTCAGAGGGTGTAACAGGACCCAAGGATGAAAGAAATCCTTCAGAGGTGCTTCTTTATCTCCACTGACAACAGAAACTCCTTGCTGAGCTTTTGGGTTCAGTGCTTAAAAACGGCAGGCTTGGGCCTTGCTTTTGTCTTGTATGGTCTGTTTGCTGTTGTGGAGAAATCTGAAGAAAGACATGAAGGGCTGTTTCCAAAGCGACTTGACTGGATGGCATGTACTCACTAGCTGAAGAAACACTTCACGTAACACTGAAAACTGCCAAGAGTCGCTCGCCATCTGGTTCCCTTTCACTGGGAAGGTAGTTGCACTCGCAGCCGAGTGTCTAGGAGCACTGTGAGTGACATGTTCAGCAAGCCCCAGTTCTGGCAGTGTGAATGTGTATTTCGGGATAGTGCCAGTTGATGTTTCATTATGCCAGGTTCTATTTAAACTCTACGTTCAGTTTTCAGCAACAAGTGAAACATGCTGAATGTGTTGACGACTTCTTTTTGAGATACATAATCACCTTTTGGAGGTGTGAAAACCATACAGGTACTTAGACAGTGTTGTTTGTCACGGTAAGATCAACAGATGCTCATCAACTTGAAGCAGTGTCACACCTGACAGAGAGCTTGAGCAGCTAATAAATAATAAACTCTATAGGCCAATATCAATTATTCTTCTGAGTGGACAGTAATTCACTTGAAGTCAATGGTTTACTAGTGGTGTAGAACAGAAGTAGCTGAAAACAATTTCACATATTTCACGTGAACAAATAAAACGTTCTGGCCAAAAGAAACTGTTGAAATAGGGAGACATTTGTTGCTCATTTTAGTCACTTCCATTTGATGAATAACCCCGTATCTGGGCTGAAATTAAAGGCATCAACCTCAAGTGTTGCCCAGGTAGTTGATCGTGGCTGCTGGCTGAGTTTAATGACAGTCCCGATGCTCCATTTTGACTTGCTCTCAGAAGTCTCCCAGGGACACCCACTAACAGTCATGCTCTAAACACAACCCTTCTATTGTAACCATGCCATAACTAGCTTGACCTGTAAAGAACAGGAGTGTAATTTCACTGCACAACAACATGGAGTCTTTCTGAATGGTCTGGGTGAATTTCAGGCTCCTAGCTGCAGTGTTGCAGTTCAGAATTGCACCCAGAAAGTAATGGAATCACTGCAAATTTACATCAGTGTGCGTGATGGCAGAGACTAGTTCATACCTTCTTGATACATGTGCAGTATGCTCTGGACTTACCTGCAGCCATGAGAAAAAGAGACTTTGGCACTGAGACACTGAAAGAGAAGCATTAGGGTGTTACCAAGCAATGCTGTCATTCTCATAATGGAGGCAGAAAAGTTATGACTTCTTTTTTCTCTGCTATTCCTGGAAATAATTACTGAAGGAAAAAATAAAATATTTGCCTAGATGTAATGAGGATGCAAAGAGCACTCCTGTGTGATCATGTTCTCTAGGTAACAGCAAGGCTAGCACACATTTAGCTCCTTAAAACTGTATTTGCTAATGACCCAGATATTTCATATCATTTACAGTGACTTGGAAAAAACGCAGTTCTGAAATGGCACAGTGGGGTACTTAGTTTATGGATTAGTCAAGGTACAGTCACTGTAGCCTTCCTAATTCAATACAAACCAGCAGTGAATATGTTTAAAATAGCCTTTTGGTGTATCCTGAAAATAAGTATGTATTTCTAAACAGCTGACATACAGTAAGTGCTAAACTTGCTTTTAATCAAACATTTTCTGAAGCACTGTTGTGGAGAGAGAAGCTGTAGGTTGGCTGTGCACTCATGAGTTTAATTCATTATGCAATATGTTTGCATTGCAAAGGTGAGAGCTCTGAGGGGGTTATAGGTACAGTTAAGAATTGATTGTTGCTGTGTTTTGCAGTACAAGTCAGTGATCTGAAATAGTAAATTCGTAATGCCTAAAAGAAAGGCAAACAATTTTGATAGCAATTCTGGATATTTAAATGACTATGTTTTATAACTACCTCAGTGTTTACATTTAGTACAGGTACAGTGATATTGTCTTGTCTTATCATTAAATGCAAAAGTAAAGAAAAAAGTTAGCAAATGGACCAAGCATAGAAGACTACTGCATCTTTTGTGTACAGTATGGAAGGTAGCATATGTAACTGGTGAGGTGAAAACATTCAGCTGCCTAGCAAAACCAGATATTTTCTATGTAAATCTTCCTCCCTCTTACCCCCTCTCCATGCCTGATTCAATCCATGCTGTTAAATTGTAAAATTGGTATTCTTTGTCTGTGACATGGCTGCATGTCCTCCAGAAATTTGCTCTTGTAAATCCTAAGGAAGATTTCAGATTTCTAGCATGTACTATTTTATTCCTCTAATATGATTAAGCTTTGAAAAGTGACTTATGCAAAATTACTGCAAGGGAGGGTAGGTCTTGGACGGGGAACAAGCCACTGCTGTATAGTATTTGTGGGGGTGATCCCCAATACAGAAATTTTCTTGATTTCTAAATTGCATTGTTACCTACGATTTATCACAATTGACTCATGCTCAGTAGCAGTGCTTTTATAGCAACAAAGAGGAAAAAATCGATTGCCTTATAATGTTTATATAAGTAAATGTGATTGTTTTTATTATTCTCTGTGTAGTTGACAGTATCATTTCCTCTTAATTTTACCTGAATTTAATGTTAATATTCACATACACTTTAAAATCCCTGATTTCACTTTTGAATCAGACTGTCTGCTCGAGAGCTAGAGATGAAGTTCTAACAGTTCTTAAAATATGGAGTATTTCAGGAGACACACATGATCTCAGACCTAGATACTTGCATAGGCTGCTGAACCAAAACCCATTCGTGCACTGAACGTAGTTAACTCAGTGCAGGGTGTGATTAAGTATGTGAATGATAAAAGAGAGCATCAGACACAATCACTAGTACTATAACATATGGGTTTACAACAGCAGTGTGAGTGTAAACAAAGCATATGGGTTTACAACAGCAGTGTGAGTGTAAACAAAGCACCGTATAACACAACTCAGTTCTTTTATTCAAGATGTAATTGAAGGGCCTTACTTGGAGAGAACGCAAGTGTTTCTATATAACTGTGAATGCTGTTTTCACATTTTGTGTGTAGTGAGAACCCAAAATAGTAGGGCTCCTTCCTAAGCCTTGCATCCAATTCAGTTCTGCATTATGCTTGGCCCCAGAGTGAGTGACAGGAATGAACTGTAGGGTCAAAATAATGCGACAGAGACAGGATCAAGGCGCAGGGCACAGGCCTGGAAAAATTACAATGTACTCTTCAGATTTTAAAGCTGCTTTGACAATTTAATTGGGGTACAGTGTTACAGTTTTAGGGGGTCACGTGAAAAGCTTAGAAATGATAGACTGTTAGGTTCTCCGTTAGGTTTCCTGAAATTAGAAGGAAAGGTACTGGAATTGTCTGTTCTGGAATGGAGAGGCTGTTAGCTTGGGGGAATGAGGGGTGTCAACCAAACCGATTTCTTCCTCTCTAGTGGTGTCAGTTTTAAAATTATCTACATTTCGATGCTCAAAATACATGTCTTCTCAAGTGTTCCATAACATCACACATATACCTGTATTGTCTAACTACTTTTTTTCCATCTAGGTTCAGGGTGGCTCTTCAGAGAACAGAGCCATTCCCTGCTGCCCCACAGCAGGCTCTGTCACACTGGCCTCCAACAGGGAAGCAGGGTCATGGTGCAGCACTCCTGCAAGCAGTCCTTGGAAAGGAAGCTTGCAAGGAGCCCTTTTCTATAGGGGATCTTCAGCCTGTGGCAGTGTTTTGTCATGTTCCAAACCAGGGCACATTTCTCGTACACTAGCTGCAAATTTGCTGGCAAAGCATGCCTCACATTTTTCCCTATGTGTGGGTCATTCTGGCCATCCTCAGTGCCTGGTTTATTGTGAAGATTTGCACTGGGCCAGTGCAGAGATTCTGGTGGTGTTCCATCACCTCCTGATGAACTGACCCTCCCCACTGGGATCCAGATGGCTTTTGGAACATGGGATGATATTCTTTTCCAATGACTCCTTTGTTGTTATGATAAAAAACCCAAACAAATGTGCAGATACAAACAGCTTTGTCCATATGTTTGTATGGTATTAATAGATTTGAGAAACTATCCCAAAATATTGGTGATTTCACTGTTTTTGTAGCAAGATCAGTTGCACATATTTTACCCAATTAAATGTGGTATGCATGGTAGGATACAGTAGCTAATAGCAATTCAGAAAGTGAAATGCCACAGAGATGTCAACACAGAGATCATTTGTAACTGTTCGTACTTACCCTTTTGTCCCTGTGGAATAGTATATCCTGTCACCATAAAGTAGTACAGAATCCCCCAGTAATGGTGCTAAGGCCACCTTTCTCAGTATTGTTAGCTATTGGGAACAGGAGAAAGTTGTTGGACTCTCATTAGAAGAACTTTGTTGCAGGAGTCGCTTCTGTACTGGACTGGTGTGGTATTGTGTCAAAATACAATGGAGTCTGCTCGGAAGAGGGTTAAAGGCAGCCATGGAAGGCCGCATGCTCCTAAGGGATGAGGGGTGCTGATGAAAGGAAAAGGGATGTAGTAAAAGAGAGATTCTGCTGTCCTTACTCACTGGGATTACAAGCAGCATCAGTGAGAGCAGGTTTGGCATTTTGATCCAAGAAATCCTGGTCTCATTGCATTCAGCACTATGACAGTTGTATGCCATAAGGGAATGAGGATTGACCATAGGATTTGCACCCTTGTAGTAAAGGCTAGCTCTGTTGCTGTTTCTCTTGCTGGTTCTTTATTTGGTTTTGATATTCTTCATGCAACAGACCAAGTACTGGCTTGTGGCTGGTGGTATGGAACAGACATGCTTTGCATCCAGCCTGGAGAAGATGTGAGCCTGTAGTCACCCTGTCTAGATGTTGTGGCTGCTTTCATTCAGTTTTTAAGAACATTTTGCTCTTGAGGGTCCTGGTTCACTTGCTGGGTTGGTTGGCCAACATGGCAGCTGTTGTGTCCAGTGATGCATCTGGGCATGTAATGTGTCCGTGAGCTAGCTGACAGCCTTGCCAGGCTGGGACGGCCTGGTGTTGGCTGCTGAGCCAGCCTATTTGAACTGTGAGGGTCATGAGAGCAGATGTGCTGGAATGGGAGCAAAGCCATCTTGTATCACATAAAAATGTATTTCATGGGAGTGTAATTTTTATACAGTGCTATTTCAGGCTTTATGCATCCTCCATAACAATTGCTGTATAACCTTGTGCTTTCTTCTGGATCCATGCACCACCAGCTGTGCCCGGGCTAATTCAATAGACTGATTCTGTGCTCAGCAAGTGGAGGGACAGCCCTGAGCAGCAACTTTGAGATAGCACCCTCAACTTCAGAGGCTGCCTGAAGCACTGTACAGAGCAAGGGCACTGATTTGGGGATTCAGTCTGAGGCATGTGTGTAATAACAATCGGATCCTGAACTTAACTGTTCTTCAGGTGTGTGCACAGCAACGTTCAGTAAATACAGATGTTCTCATGATGCAGTAAATGAATGTTTGTTAGCAGACTCAGGAGCTTGGATAACTTTGTAGAACAGAAGGAAAAGTGTTTTGCATTTGTTGTTAGAGGGGAATCTCAGGAAAAAACAGTGCTGAAGAACTATTATACTGGCCTCCTGATTTTATTGTGGGAACCTAGTGCTGCTGGGAGGACTAAAGATAACACGTTGATGAGAGTGCTCTGAAGCAATGTGCTTGTCTTGGTCTAAAAAGAACTGCAATGTTGAATAGTGTTTCTTCTTTTCTGAATGGGTGTCTTTGGGTTTTTTCCATCAGGTAATCCATTTTCATAATGAAAAACTGTTGTAGACTAAGCTGTTCCAAATCAGAGTATCCTAACTCTGCCACAGGTGTACTCGATAGAGGTTGGCAGCTCGCTTCAAACCTGTGTGTTCCCTCCTGTTGTCCAGACCTGGCAACAGACATATCTGATGACAACATAAAATTGTTATTGTAGGATGTGGACAATTAATTACGTGTTTATTCAGTGCTGAAAATCTCAGTGTTGGCTCATTTGGAGTGTGTCAGCACCTCAGCAATACAGAAGCATGTAACAGCGTCTCAGCTGAAGGTGAAGTTTTCTTACTCTCTTCTTTTGGCAGGTAACATATAGACCCCAAATCTGGTTTGTGTGTGAAGAGTGGGGAAAAAAAAAATCCTAAAATTTCAGATGAGTTTGGCAAATTATTTTTGCCGGAAAAAAGTAGGAATGTACTTAACTTCACCTTTTGGGTTTTTTTCAAGTATGATATCTCCATTGTTTCCATTTGAAACTAGCTTTTTGTTGACAAAATTTAAATTGAAATATCTGGCAAACAACTAGTGAAGATGCTCCAAGACATAAAATTTTGCTCAACACAAAGCATTTTTTGCTGTTTTCTTCTGAGAAACATGAAAAAGAAAAAAATGGTTTTGACTTCCTTTACTTGGCAAGAAAGCGGAAAAATCAATTATTTAACAAGTTATGTATAGAGCAAGTGCTGAGACTTTGTGGATGTAGGAGGAAGAGAAAATATGCTATTCAGTACATCTCTCCTCTGCCTAATTGGAGTTATGTTCAGCTTGCAGTTATCCAGAGCTGTGGGGAAAATAAAGCAATAGTTAAAGCAAAACCGTGGATAATGCCAAGCTGTGTAAGAGACTAGAAGAATGCAGTCTTTAGGAAAAGAAAATCAGTGAGTTTGTGCAGGAAGCAGGAGCAGCTTTAAAGGGTGGTGCAAGAGAACATAGGATTTTGGCTTGTGAGTATTTGGTTTTTTGGCTATTGGTTTTTACAGCTTGTGATCACAGTTACCTGATCATTCCCTGGTTTTGAGCAAATGAAGTCTGATTTAATTTACTGCAGCCAGACATTGGTGAAACTAGCCTCCAGTGTGAAGAGCGAATTGTATGTTTCTTCCCCAGTTCTCTCTGGGATTGTTTGAAAATAAAGAATTGAGGAGTGTTTTGGGACACATCTTCAAAGGAGCTTTGATAATGTCAGTTTTGCTTTCCTTACTGAGCAATTACAAGGCATGGCAGTTTCCACTGAGGAAAACTGTATCTTGCCTTCTCACCTGGGAATTGCATGCCCTTTGCCAAATGTGAGCTCTTTTGCACAGTTGGATGTATTTACTGGAAAGCGCTCTGATATTTGCTCCCAATCAGTCCAATGTGTCTTGTTTAGAAAATGAAATTGGTTTGAACAATCTGCTGTTGACAGCTATCATTTGGGAAAGTCTAAATTTGAGGTGAATACATCTATAACTGCCAGTGCTACTTTGTGGATGACAGATTACTATCTTTATCAATAATCTACCACTTCACAACTGTCCTAGTAGTTACCTTGCCAGATGACTCTCCTGGTAATCTAGAGGATTTTTGGATATCTGTCAGCCAGAATGGAAGCTTTGGCTCTAATCAAGCTCATGATGTCTTTCTAATGGACAAAATGATAGTTTGCTATGTGCAGTGATTTTGGCCTAGGTCAAGTGACTGTCCTGGTGTGAATGCTGGCGGGTGCAGATCATTTGTTTCTTGATTTAGGTGGTCACCCAGGTAACCTCAGGAAAAGGTAAAATATTCACAAACTACTTTAATTTTGCTTTTTCTTGTAAATCTGGTATGAGTATTGTGAACTACATTTCTTTTCCCAGCAATAGTTTTCTTTCCCTCATGGCATTCTAAATGTATTTTCAGAAACCTGACAATCCTGGTGTGTGTAAGCATCCTCTGGCTTGTGCTTGGTGCAAATGAACCATGCTGCTCCCTGAGCAGGCAGAGCAGCTGGTAGAGGTTGGTGATCTTCTGTATCAGCTATTCCTTTGGGGTGGGCACTGAATATTCTGTGTGTTGGCACATGCTGGGCCAAATTGCTGCTCTGGGTCTGATGCCTGGGGCCACAGAATGGTATGAGGAGGAGGAAGGGATACAGCAGGGATATTTAATGCATGAGAATCAATGGTACCTCAAGGGACACATCATGAATGGACTGTAATCACCACTGTGATTCCACAGCATCACAGCTCTGTCTGGGTGCCATTTTTTGCTAGAGACTATTTAAGCAATGCATGATGTTCTGGCCTCAGTATGTTATTCTCCCAGTTTATTCCTTCCTTCTTTCTTCAGGGACAGTTTCAGTTTTGGACTTGTCATTTCTTGTGCTTTTTGGTGGGTGGCTCCTGTTTAAATGATGGTGGTCAGTTAGCTCTAGCTGTGTTACAGAAAATTAGCACCTCTTTGGAAGGGAATGGAGCTTCAGAGAAGTTGGTCAGTGATAAAGACATGATTTACACAACATTTCAGGTGAAAAGCTTGCTTGCTTGAGTTGGTGGAATAATGTGGCTATAAATTACCTTTGGGTTTATTGCAGTTGGCTGCTGCAGCAGCTCTTTAGCAATATGTTCTGTTCAATGGCACTTCTAGTTCAGTGCTTGCCATTGCTTGCATTTTGTAGATGTTGCACTATTCTGTAGCACTGATTCCCTGGATTTACAGTACAGGGTGAAGAGAGTAGGAGTGTAGACTCTCCTCTCATAGCAAGAAATTGCTAGTGTCTCTATTTTGGGGAAGAAGTGTGAAGAGACACATTTCAAATACCTTTTTGTACCGGAGGAAGGGTTGCCATGGATAATAGCTGTGAAACATTGGGTCTGATTCCTCTCTGCATCCCCGGTTAGTTACTTTGCTCTGTGATGAGGTAAGAGAATGGGGTTCATCTTCCAGACTTCTGTATGGCACAGGATGGCTGAAGGAACACTTGCATTCATTGTTGTTGCCTTCACCAGAGGTGGTTCCTGAACCCACAAGGACACCAAGCAAAGCATCCTCTGGAGCACCTTCTGCAGAGGCAAAGATGCAGAACAGGCCTTTTATTTTGGAGATTTTGTACGAAGAAGTAAGACTCCAGAAGGGTGTTCTTAGAGTCCCCCTTTTCACACTGTAGAACTACTTTAAAGCTCACTGTTTTAGGAGCTTGTGGCATTCACTGAATAGCAGGTGTGCCAGTCACAGAGATATTTCTGTAATTAATCAAATACCATCTCAACTTTAATTTCTTTTTTTTTTCCTTTGTTTTCTCTCCCACTCTTGATGCTGATAGAAACTTACCCATTTTATAATCAGTCTGTTAGTCATTATGCTTGCTTAATTTTGGTGAGCCTGCTGTCAGTAATGCTGATTGTGTGCCATCATCAACACCAACCTGGAGCTTCTCTAAATGAATTAGGCAGAAGGATCTCAATGGGAAGGGGGAAGAAGGATGTTCTCTTCAAACAGGTAGATTGCAAACAGATGGACAGCAGTGAATGAATACAAAGGAAATACAGGTGAAACGCACAAGGCTGTGAAACAGGATATCAGCGTTTATACTGTTTGAATATGTATGTGTGTATATCTTAATACCCACATGCAAGAACTGATTTCTAGGAGTAAGCTGCCAGCTTGGAATGGAAATTGATTTTAAGACCCAAAGTGTGTGCTCAGTGCACACTGTAATTAGATTGTGATAGCAATTTCAGCACAGGACTGAACTTTAACTAACCTTTCAAAAACTCATTCTTCATTTAGGAGCTCAGGGGGCTATTTATGATATTAGCACTGAACTCGGGGAATGTCATAGGCTATCAGATGGGGAGGAAAGGAGAAGCTATCAAAAAATTAAATTTTGATGGCATTTTAAATGTAAACCCCCAAACTGTATTTGATGCTTCTCTAATTCTGCTGAAAGTCAGTGACTCCGAAAAGCTCCAGTCATTTTTGAAAATGTGATTTTATTTCCCAAGTACAACAGAGGCTTATCAAAATTTTACCTTGGCCCTAGGAAAAGATTCAGGAGATGCTAGGCCCAATAACACATTGTTCTCAACAGAGCAATTTCCCTACTGTCAGAACTGGCTATTGTGCTTTCTGTTATTAATGAGGGAGTTACTGTTCCCTTTACATGAGGATATTTGCTGCTTGGCACTTCAGAGATTCTTATTAAAGAGCTGATGTGTTTCCCATGAAGATTTTGTGAAGTCTTTGTTAAATGGGTCACTATATGCCAGATAACAATTATTTGCACCACTTCCTGGCATCAGCAAGGAAGGCAGGCCTAGTACAGTACTGAGCTGTGTGTCAGCCACTGCTTGAAAGAAACACCACACACAATTTTAAAATTTTCACCTTTGTTCGACTAATATTATCGAAATAAAAACCTTTTTTTTTTTTTCTTTGTGCTGGATTAATAGATTTAGGTCACAGGCTGTAAATGAGCGTGATTCAGCAGTGTGAATAAATCAGTTTGCTTGATTGTGGGATGAATCTACACTTTCAAAGCTTTTAATAGGTAATGAATATTCAGGGTCTGCCACATGGTAGGAGATCTAAAATGAAGGCTTAGATTCCTACAGCCTTGGCTCTCACTCAGTAAGTGTTGTTACAAGAGTGTCTTGGAGTGGTAGATAGCAGTGCTGCTCTGATCCCTCTTTTTTTTTTTCTCTTTGCTGTTGCTAGTAGGAATGCAACAGTGTGATACCCTAACTGGTGGCTGTAGAAGACAGGTTTTATCATGCTGTATTAATGCTCAGAGCATGTCGTCCTCTTCATGCTATTTGTAGATATCAAATGGAGTTGCACAGGTGTCAGAGAAGGGGATTTGAAATATCTGAGTGGCTTGCAGAGGAATCTGGGAGCAATTACTCACCCCAGTCCTGTAGGCAGAGAGGCAGCACCAGACTCTGTTTTTTTATTAGCATAAAATGCTCAGCAATCCTGAAACTCAGTTCTCATAAATGTCTTATTCAGCATACCCAAAATTGTAAATGACTCCTGAGAAACTCCAATAAACTCGGGATTTTGTCTCCTCTTGGGTATAGTCTTCCTGTATATGAGTTGGGTTCTTCAGGGTGAGGGGAACTTTGTTCTGCATTTGTACAGCCTGGGGTGGACTGTACTCAGAACCTCTTGACACCAACACAGGGCAAATAATAATAAATGATAAGCCCACATTTTTTCTAGGGATACTGTCTCCTGCAGACATTTTTTTTGCTTTCTTACAAAAGAGATTATCCTTGATTCTGATCAATTGCAAGGTGGTTCTCCGATCTTGAAATCTGTGCAGTAACAAGAATTATTTAGTGGAGCACTTATCAACTAAACTCATGCCAAAGATGACAGCTCCCCAGGTTCTTATTAATGGATACATGCTTTGAGGTGGTAAAAACCTGTATCAGTGAGAGTCATGACATTGATTTGAACGGTAGAGCCCATGCTCATGCAGGAAGCAGTCAAGAAATGCATCAGACTTTCCTGGGCTCTGTTGAATGACTCAGCATCCTGTATTAATTCCTAATTTGTTAATTTTTGAAACATTATTCACAAGAGTAGAGGGGAAGGGAAATAAAGATGTTGGTGCAATGTTACCCACATTAAGAATCACCTATACAACATGGCTGTGAAGTGTTTTAAGTTTGATAGTTTATTTTTGCTTGCAATAGAGATTTCTTGCCAAAGCCCTCTGTAGAATTAGTTTGAAAATCTGAGTTCCAGGTAGCTGCATAAGAGAGAAGGATTTGGCAGCACTGTGAAAATCCTTAATCAGAAAGGGTCTATACAGCACCTCAGGAGAGCTCTCCTTGGTACAGCCTTTCACTGCCTTGCATGTGCCAAGACTGAATTGTAGCTGATAATAAAGTAAAAGAGATGATAGGGCTGATCTGGAATATGTCTGGGTTGGGTGTAAAATGCATTAGCCTGCCACTGCAACTTAGTATATGGCCAGCCCCAGGAATGCTGCTGATGGTCAACACTCCCTAGATCAGGGAAAAATGAGAGAAACATCTGTTATCAAAGCTGAGCTGATGATCCATGTGCAACCAGGAGCTTCTGATGTTTCACTGATACTACAGTGCTGCAGTTCCAGAGTTGGTGATGCTGACAGTCTTGGTAAGAAGCTCCATTACGTATGCTGAAAATCCATCAATACAAAGAAAAGCAAAAAAAAAAAAAAATAAAAAGGTGTTCAGTTTCCAAAAGGTAGGGGAAGATCTCTTTAACAGCAGCATTATTGCAAGGAAGTCAGGTACAGCCTGCACAACTGCTTCTGCACTGCGTAAGTATAGTCAGACACTGATGGAAAGCCAGATACCTATGGCAGAATTTATACCATTGATAAAGGCAAAGAATGAGAGGAAAAAACACAGGCTTCAGTTGTGCCAAACACTCAGGTACTTGCTCAGATCCCAGTGATGGTAGTAGGATCTAGGTGTATGAAGATAAAAGCATTGATAGTTTCTGTTGAATGGGAATAAAAGGTTCAAGTTGAATGCATACAGCAGTGAAAAATAAGGCTATCTTATTTTTTTGTCTCGAAGAAGCCCTATGTAATTAGGTGCATGCATTTTAACAGGATTCTCTAGAAATTAATCTCAAAACACAAGGGACTGACAGCTTTCTAAGGTTTTAACCTTACTATAGAATTCCACAGCAGAAGTACACTTCATTATTAAGTTCTACAAGCAGAGTAGAAATCCATCATTTCCATTCACTGCCACAGGGTTTTCCAGAAGGAGGTTAATTTATTGTTTGATTCTGTTTTATTATCTGTAAGGAGAGCTAAGCAGTGGAAGAAGCTGCTGAGAGTAGTTGTAAAAGTTTTAAGATATTTAAGGCTAGGCTAGACACCTGTTGGGCATTCTGAGATATTATGAAATCAGTATTCCTAAGCTATAGCATAATGTTCCTGATGAGTCAAGGGCTACCTCTTCAAGAGATAACTCTAATTGGAATAAGGCTAGGGAACAGAAAATGGAGAACCAGAAACTTGTCTTGACAGACAGAGGATTTGAACCTGCAAAATTTTGAACTGGCACTTAAGTGCATGCTTGGCTGTGTGCATGAGTAGCCCTGACTTCAACAGGACTATTTGTGGCCTGTTTCAGAAAACTGTCCTGTTGGGCAGTTGGGAACGGGTAGGAACACCCTGAGATCATGCTTCTTCCTTTAAAGCACACGCTCTGCAGTTGTGCTGAATTGGGGCTAGACTGCTCAGCATTCCTGCAAGGTGAGATTCTGAATAGCAGAGCAGGGCTGGGAAGGAAGTTAGCTCGCTGATCAAGATGTTCCAAAATACATCTTCAAGGCAGGTCTGAGTCAACATTTTGAGATAGTGCTGTCAGACTAAATGATAACACAAAATATTCTGACAACCTACTTGGTCTGGAAACACTGTCTGTTCCTTGGCAGTAATTTCTGATTAAACTGGGGGCTCTAGTTGCCAACAGCCCAATGCTAGCCATTGTGACTCAAGCCATTGACTCCCTTTGTTTGGCATAAAAAATTCAAGTACATAAATTGCATAAATTCAAGTGAAAGATAGGAATCATCTTTTTATTTGGAAAAATAAACTGTTTCATAGCTTCATTAAGGATCTTCAGAGATCTACCTTGATCACAGACAGCAGTGAGGAAGCTCACATACACATGCCACAAAATAAAATATGTAAGAGAAGGTTTTTGATACAGGTACCCTCCATCTATAGTTTGCAATTATATCTGACCTTTTAAAAGAACCCAGGTGCAGAAAAGGTGCTTGAATACATCACAGCTAAGATGAGCTTCATAGATACATCCTGGTTTCCTGAGAGCTCTGCTCTCTGCCGTAAAGAGCAATCAAGTTAATCAAAATAACTGAGAAAAAGGAAAATATATGCAGGAAATTCTCTGTTGGCTCACCCAAGTGTACAGATTGCGTACACTGCTTTTATAGTAAAGTCTTTCAGACTTTAAGAGCAGAGACCTAAGACACTGAGCAATCTTACTGGTGTCTTTGCAACTGTTCACACACTTGGCATAAAGCACATGCTAAATATGTTGCTGATCTTTTCCTTCCTGTTTTGTTTTGCCTCCTGTCTGTTTTCTATTCCCATGTTTGTCTTGTCTTTTTCTTTTGCTACCTATAGCCCTACTTTGAGGCCTGGATTTATATTCTGTCTTTCTTGCAGGGACAGCAGTCTTTCCAGTGACTGTTGTCATACATCTTTCTGCCCTTAAATCTTTCCTAGATAGTGTAGGTTTGGAACTCTGAGTGAAATTCCTGGCTTCTGTGGGATTTCAGAGGGAGCTCAGACCCTGGAGTTCAAAAGTGTTAACAGATTTGTTTATCCAGACCTGAAAAAACACCTCCACCATCTAGACGACATCCTCGAATTGGGGCCTTATCTGCATGTTGGATAATCGGTGCATTGGGAACAAAAGGACATATGCAATTCCATCAAGCTGAATTACAGTAGGAGGATTAACAATAAAATAAACAGGTTCCTATTCACTATGTGAAGGTCTGTCAACATATTTTGACAGTTTGTTGCAGTGATGCATTAGTCAGCACAACAGCATGCTATGTAAAAATGTCATATCTGTATCTGGCAGGAAATTGGCCAAATTACATGTAACTCTCATGACTCTTGCTCAAAAGCTTAAATAGCTTTTTCTTACATGCATTTTCCCCATACCATCTCCTTCCTAAATCAAAGATGGGGTGTTGTCAGAAGCTAGAGCCTGAAACGTGGCGTCTCATTTTTTCCTGTTACAAAAACACTGAACGTACATTGCTGAAGTAGACATAAAGTTGCTTTTCCATTTCACTATCTGGTCTGAGTGTTTGTGAACAGAGCTTGACCAATTGCCTGGAAACCAGCCTCCAATGTTAGAAAAAGATGGTGTGGTCATCCACCACACTCCTCCCTATTGCTCTTGATGAGTATGTTGCTCATGCCAAAGAGAGCAAAGCCAACCAGTATGTGCAGTCAGCCCATATCCTACACTGCAGTTCAGGGTTGTGTTTGCTTTCCATGGAAAGATTGAGCATATATGAAGATGGGCTGAGTATGACACAATCTAGTTTAGCTGTACCTGAGTGTTGGCTTGTTCTGCATGGGCTCCTTTGAATGCTTGAAAAGTCTACTAGTCTATTGAGGTGGCCAGTAGGAAATTTCCTCAAACAAATGGAAGTAACGATGACATTGCAAAACCTTGCACCACTTTGCAGCTTTGTGGAGCTCCACTGACTTTAGCAGGGCTCCCTGTGTTCACAGAGGATGTCCAGATCAGAGCTGAACTTTTTTGCTACAAGTACCTTGAAGAAGACGGGAAGAGGATCAGCCATCTATTTAAAAGAGCATCCTTTATCAAGGGCTGTGGTGGTTAGAACAGAGCTAAAAATTGGTGCAAAGAAAATGAATAAGCCACAGAATCATTGGTCTAGAGTGGAAGAGAATAAAGTACTTTTCCTGTTGTCTGTTCAGGACGTTTAAAATTGATTGGGATTTTAAAATTATGGGACAGACACAGCAAGCAATCAGTCCTTACACTTTCAAATTAGCTGGAGGGAACTCAGCAGAAATGCTAGTTGTAGTGAACACAGAGAGGACAAGAAGGGAAATATTGTCTCAAAGGGTATCAGCAGATTATTCTGCAAAAGACTAATGAGCAGTGGCTGAACACACATGCGACCACTGCAATTATTGTAGATGTTTTTCTGCAATGTTCACTTTTTCTTAGCAATGACAACTGTGATTTGTAACCTCTACCAACTGCTTAAATCCAGATCTTGTTCCTGCTTTAGTTTCTTGCTCAGGAAGAACAAAAACTTACTCCTAGCTCATGTGTACAAAAAGAGTAGACAGATCTTTACAGAAAAAGTAGATTTGTCTATGGCAGCAAGGGAAGATACATTTCTGATTGTATGCAAGATTCATAATTTTACCTCAGCCAAACCTGGACCAAAATGCCTGTGAGCTCTGAATTCAAACTCTTAAATGCAAACCGAGCACATGTTTAAATCTTTTCAGTGTCTTTGTCCTTGTGGTAAGATTTCACTGATCATTTCAAACAAAAGCAAAGATGTTTCATCTTTGACTGACTGTCTTTGGTCTTTACTGCTGAAAATCCCAGAAGCTTCATGCTCTGTTTTTTATTGGTATAAAAGAGGTAACAGTGGGGAGAACCTGTCTGTCCTCTGAAACTCTTGAGAACACTGGGAGCACAAATAAAAGAAAACAGAGGTTTTAGTGACCTCGTGGAAAACCACCTGGAAAAAATTTATGTTAATAGATGAACAAATTCTGTTTAGGATTTTTATTCCTTAGATTGGAGGACACTGTAAGGGTCTAACTGTTCTCCATTACTCAAGCATTGGCATAACTGTCTGAGCCTTAATGAAATTCTGATTGATTCCACTCTTGAGATTGGAGTAGGGCCTGCAATGATTCTCTTAGAGCAAAAGGAGCTGTACCAGTTTATGCTTAAAACTCAGGAGTCCTATTCCCAAAGCAGTTACATAACAATTATACAGAAGAAACAAGGAGGTGATTCATAAATGCTGTTTTAAATATTTACAGGTCTCTCTATCTTGCTTCTTGGAGATGCAGGTATAAACAGCCATTGTGGAAAAATGACCCAAGCTCTCTGCCTCATAAGGAATTTCCCCCTTTTTGTGCACAGGAGACAGTCAAAGGGGTGGATGCCAGCCCAGCTGAGAGCTGCTGTGCTGTGCAGAAGCCCTTAAGCAGCCAGCTCCAGCCTCACAGCCCTGCACAGGAAAAAGCAGTGTGTCCGCCATCCTTTGGAAAACTTTAGTAATCAGTATAATTTTGGTCACATCCTGGTCTGCCTCGTCCCTAACTGTGGGTCCACAGCTTGACTTCATTCATACTCTTGCTTTTCTGGCTATGCATGGAAGTAGCAGAGCAGCTTCAGGGAACATCTTGCCAGGTATGCCCAAGTGCTTTCTCCCATCCTTTGTGAACTCCAGACACACCCTACTAAACATGGAGTTCAGACTCCAATGCCAGAGTGGAAGGCTGATGAACTGCCATTACTAACACAACTTCTGAAAGACCTTTTCTGTGTATATTGCAGCTCACTGGCTGTCCACAGACTTCTAGACTTAAAAATCAGAATGTGCTTCTCTGGGCTGCGATGAAGAGTGGGAGCACTGGTGTGAGCAGCTCTTCTGATGGATGACCGGGAGCAGTAATATCTGGTTAAGGCACAGTGACAGACAGGTGCAGTCTGCCCTTGCTCACCCAGTATTCAGACTGCATCAGCAGTCCAGTGCTTCAGAAATATACAACACTTTTAAAGCCCTGTGTCATTTTTTTCCACTTCTGAAAGTAAATATTTTACATTAGTTCCATGATTTTAACGTCACTGATCCCTGTTTGTGCTCAACTTTAGTGGCCCACGCTTAAAGTCTTTTCCTTTATTCCAAATCTTTACTGGTGAGTTATTTGCACAGAATTTGCTGATGCCTTTTTTCTGCTGTCAGAATTTGAACTTGCTGGCTGTATGCTATGTGCTAGGTAGTGATTTCTTTGGCATATTTCCTTTCTTCTTTTGGCAGGTCCTGAGTTTGTTCCATTCTCTTTATGAAGTGAAGTGAAAAATGCTAAGCAGAATTTGCAGTGGCTTTCTCTTTTATTTAATCAGTGCTTTATCTTGACATTGTCTAGTGTGTAAATTTTGTCCTTTTGAAGACCGGTAGTTGCTGTATGGTAGCTTTGTCACTGGGCTGCACTGGCTGTAGATACCTATCTGCTCAGCAATTGGTATGTAACACAGTTTATTTCTGGGATGGGGAAGTGGAACCAGTATTACAATTTACTGAGAGTACCTGATAAATTGTTCTGTTCAATGTGAATGATGTTTTATTGCTGCCACCTGACCCTCTGCATATTCCATTCTCCTCAGGTTCTTACACTTCACCCTTCATTATTTTCTCTGAACAGGCCACGAGTTTGCAATATCCTGTGCCTCTGCTTCCCTGTCTAATTTCAAAAAGCTGTAAAGGGCAAAATCCACGTCAGTGCTGAGCCCATATACAGGGCACATAGCTTGCACTGGACAGTCCGGATGTTGCCTGTGGATGTCAGTCTAATGTTTTGGAGAAGTATGGGGCATTAATTGCCATGAAGTGTGATACTCCGGAGAGCCACTGTTGAGCACCCGGTGAGATCAAAGCTCACAGGGACTTTCAGGAGCCTGTGAAATGACAGCACAGTTCCAATCAGCTGCAAGAGCAGAGGTAGTGTTTGCTGTATCACATAAGCCAAACTATGTATACTATTGTATGCCATGGTGAGATGAAATTAAACAAAATTGTATAATGCCAGCATTTATGACTGCAGGATTTGAAGCTTCTGTGTGTGTCTGAATGTATTTTCTTGTGAATGAAGTACTGCAGAGACCTGTGGATCGGAGTGGACCATCCACATACTGTATATCGGGAGAAGCACAGTGCAGTTTACTCTGCACAGTCTGCCTGTGTCCTGGGTTGAAGTATGTGTAAAATGCCATCCACAGAGTGGGACACCTAGACCTGCAGCACTAACCATAGTCTAAGGGTATAGGATAACAACTGATCTTCTGTACAAATCAATGACAGTGATACTGAAGGACTGAGACTAAGGTAAAAACAGAGCCAGATTTGAACTGAGAGCACAGCTTTGTCGTGTTTTTTGGGAGAAAGAAAAGCCTCCAAACCATTTCACTCATGGAGTGCCCTTGCTAGAGAAGAACAAGTTAATTGTACTTCTGACGCAGCAGGAGCCTTTCTGGGTTGTCTTTCAGATGAGATGACAACAGATAATTATATGAGAGCTACAGACTGTCTATCTTCAATTATGCCAGCATAGCTCTGAATGCTTTCGCTAGGGGAAAAATAACACAAGGAGTCTGAGAAAACCTTTGATTATAGGGAAGGAAGCAAAATTTGTTGTTGCTGTTGCTTGCTCTTATCCTAACTAGCCAACTGTTAAACCTTGCATTTGATATAATTGCACACAGTGTTGGGAGTGTTGCTGTTGCATTTCAGGTCTTACTCTAGTGGGTGGCTGGAGGAGACGGGCACATCTAGCCAGACTTCTCTTTGTGTTCTTTGTTCTATCAGGACACGCTCAGTTTGCAAGTGGAGGATTTGGGATGCAGTACATCAGTGCCAGCTTTTGTGGTATCTTGTGCCTGATCTCCTGCTCTCACCATATCTGCCCATCTCTCAGCAGTAGACTGAAGTCAATGTCAGTGATAAAAAACACAAGGTAGTTGAAAGTGTTAGATGAAATCAGGGTGTTACATCTGTTTGCAAATTGTTCCCAGGTACTGTATAAACTTAGCTCTGTGACTTAGTATAAAATGTGCTATATGTGCTGGGACCATTAGTCTACCTAAACCAATTACCTTGCTTTCATCACTTTTCCTTGTACTTTATGGGATGCTTTACGGGATTGTACTTCATTTATGCAGCACGAATTGTGCAAGAATTAGAATATGCTGTAGTTAACTGAGAATGGGAGTGTGAAGGAGGGAAGAACAGTATTTCTCCCAGCATTCCATAAACTTGTGACAGGACCCTATAACTCAAATCTGGGCCCTGGGATAACAGTCCAGCAGAGGAGGAAAATCTTGCACACAAGAATATGATTTTGCATTGGCTTCCCCAGAGTGGTTTGTTCCAGGGAAGCAGAGAGCAACATGTAAGTGTGATTTTTTTTTTTTTTTTAAATCCAATTTTACAGCTCATATAAGAGACCTCTAGCTGGCTTGGGACTAGATTGCTGTTACTGAATTAGCTGCTATTTGACTTAGCGTTGGGCTGATGTCCTACATCAGTTCACTGACAGCTAGATTTTGTCTTGTGTCAGAGCTCTCTTTTAGCTGATTTGTGACAATTTCTGGCCTGTCCTCAGACTGAAAAAAATCCCTTCTTGAATGTCTTATATATGTATTTAGGCCATGTTAAATTTCCATAAATGGGCTGCCACCGAGACATTAGGGAGTACAGGGTTGCTAATAGAGCAGGACTGGAACCAAGTGTTCCTTGGGCATTGTGAGCTGCTGCCCAATTTGTCAGCCAGGCCAAAGAAACGTTTCCTTCCTCATCCCTCTCTCTCTTTCCCTGCACTGGTTATTTTTAGAATCTCCCCACCTCTGAATGTAGGTTGTGAGAGCTGTGTTGCAGTAGATGAGAGTACAGAGGCCAAATAGGATCAAACCAGCCAGGCTTGGTGTTTATAATGGGTTTTATATAACACTGTATAAGGCATTTGCTTCTTTTCTTATGTCTGTGATATATGCCAGCTACCCACTGTAGTATTGTTCCAGTGCTTGAAACAGAATAACATTTTATTTTTTACTAATGAGACTCCTTCACACAGGACCTATTTTACGAATAGATCTAGGGACAGAGAAGCATTTGCTTGACCTCTTAGAAGTTCTTGGAGTGCTGTAATTGCTGCAAGTACTTACTTTAATATGTACAAACATATGCATGCACCCAGATTTGGATTATTTGCTGTAGTGTCTAAGTGTCTGAGTCAGTGTGTACTTATTTTCACTGTCCTGGGGGCTTGGGGAGTGGACATGCAATGAAACTAATGGCCTGTCCATGACGAAAACACTGAGTATGTGACAGAGCTGGTAATTTAACCCAGGTCTGCTGAAAGCTGAGCTACTCTTTTCAAGAACTGAGACTTCTTTTGTATGGAAGTAAATGCTGGGATGAATGTGTATGTGTGCACCATCCAGATCATTTCAGCACAGAATTAGCCTTACTAATTACTTGCCCTTCTTCCTTAATTGAGTATTTACTTAACATATGACCTCCTTTAATGTACTCAAACAGCCTGAGTTGGCTTTCCCTAGGAGTTCAGTCTGCAGCTCTTTATTCAGGCAGAATTCCCTTTATACCAGTTATGGTCGCTCTGGAGCAGGGCCAGCAGCTCCTACACAGGCTAAACTATGGCCTTTTAGACAAGGAGCAGATTTTTTCCATCCTTGCCATTAGATGTTTTATATTCACTTTGAGAGTTCTGCTTCAGTAAGAACAACAGTGGTGTCCTGGAAAAAAAAAGTCTGTTTCTGTAAATGACAGAGGTTTGTTGTTGAGTTCAGCAGGGACTAGTGAAAAACACATCAGGAACTGTATAGAAAACTCTTATTCTTTGGAGGTATTTTTCCAATGTCACAGATTGAAGAAGCTTGGAGCACCCTGCTGTATGGATGCTTGCTTGGCAGAGGCACTGAGAGCACAGATGAGATCTGATTGCACTTTGGGTTGCTGTGTCTTTTAGGAAGAAAAATTCCCCTCCCCTTCCCACTTTTATTTCCTGTCCCTTTGCTCTTAAAGCTTCAGTCTCACCTTCCCTCCAGGGGCAGCTTCCTGGCATTATGGACTTGAGTGATGGTTTTTTGTCTCTTCTGAAAGAAGTTGTTAGTGTTGCTGTGGTTTTGAATGATAAAGAAGGAAGACCCTGGGTCAGTAAATGTCTCAGGTATGTTTAGAGACTTCCACAGATGAGCAGTCAGTGTGTGCAGCTTAAACTACCATGAAAGGACAACAGAAAGAGAGAGTGGGTTTTGGAGAATAGCATCATATTATATTCTTCTCTGAGCAGATAATTTATTCAAGGAGTGACAGATTGTTTAGTCTGTCTGAGGCACTGGCCTGCGACTCGGATCTAGCTGTGGTTGCTACAGATTCTGTTTGCTGTCAATATGTAGTGTATCCAAGCATAAAATGAACTGTCAGACCACATCTTAGAGGTGCTGTGTTAGGTTTGGATGGCCAGGATGAGAAACCTTGGAAGGCTATTGCCTGCACCTGATTTGCCGATGCTCTTAAGGCTTTGCTCTGCAAGGCTTTAATTCATTCCACTGTAATAGTACAAAATTTATATCTACATTATATGACCAGTAAGATATTAATAGCCCACACAGCATGTCTTTCGGAGCAAGTGTAGGCTTTCCTGTTTGAATCAACTGAGTAATTGATCCTGGAATACAGGCACAGGAAAATGCTTGAAAACTAGATGAGAAAGGCTAGACCTTACTCTGAAAGGTCAACTATACAAGTACGAAAATTTTACTTAGAGAGCTAGTGCAGGAAGGAAATGTCCTAGAAACAAAGTATTCCATGTTATAGGAATAGTTTTTTCCAGGGCCAAGAGAAACAACAGAAAATCATGAACAGAGAAGAAGTTTTTCAGGAGTCTGACACTGGAAAAGTGAGTCTGCAGTTTGCAGCTTCTTCCTGATACATGGTAAAACTTCTGGCAGAGCTCCATAAAGCTGCTGATCTCTGTCAAATCCCTTGGTAAGTCTCATTTCTCCTGCTGAGTGCTGCTGACTGTGAGAAGCTTGACCAAGGGTGAAAAGGGCTTGCTGTTAATTGGCTTATACTTGCTGCTGATCCTGCACACTGACCAGAAGGTATTCAGGTCAGTGGATAGGTTCCTATTCACTTCTTTGAGCTTTGGCCCGTGCCGCATCTGGCCTGCGCACTGTCGTGCATATGTTACTGTGGATCCATCCTGGCTGCCTCTCGCTGTGTCCCAGGACTCACGATAGTCCCTGGAATATGGCCTGTCTGCTGTAGTGCACCCCAGCAGGCCAGTCAAGGCTTGGTGGAGATCTCTTAACCTGTAGGAAGTTTGGCCATCTTTCTCTGGTGCTGATAGTGAAGGCACTGGTGAGGTGGGCAGCACTTGCTTAGTTCCCAACCCATTGCATCCTCCCCAGCAAGCAGGCCTACAATGAGCCTTTGGTTTTGTGCAGCTTTAGGCTGAGGTTTGTTGGTGGAACACTTTCAGAGTAAAACCCTGCAGCTTCTCTTGAGCTCAGCACTTGCCATTCATCTTCCTGAGTCCTTTGTTCACCTACATTCCATAAAATTGATAGTAACAAGGACACAAGCATTATCTTCTAATATGTCTTCCCTTTGTACAAATGATACCTTCTGTTTCTTTGGCATGAAGAGTGACCTCTGACTGGTGCTGATGCTACAGTTCAGTGGTGTACCATTCAATGTGGACTATGTTCTAAGATTCTTCTTGTATTTAATTACTGTTATTTGTTCATTTTTATCCCAGACGAAGCATGTGCTAGGGCAGCAGCCTTTAAAAGGCCTTGCCATCGTTATCTGCAAGTGTGGCAGTAATTCAGTTATTGCATCTTTCCGTAATTCTCACCAGTGCAGCAGTGTAAATAAACAGGCAGCAGTGAGACACATGATGGGAGCCAGAAGCAATTTAGCCACAAGAGTTTATCATCAAGACAAAAAACACCCTGGAGCAGGGGAATTGTCTCCTTTGCCAGCTTATGACTCTCTGACTGCTGGCAAGATAGATGGTGCCCTTTTTCTTACTGACAAAATATTCCTTTTTGCTGAGCCTTGGTGCTTCCTCTGATTTCAGTGCTGGATGCAAACTACATGAAAGAACTGTGCTGATGCTGTTCCAAAGAGACATGGAGCCTCCCTGTATGCAGGGAGGGTTCAGCAGGAGACCAAAGATACCTGCACAGTTATATTGGGCAGGTTCTGGTTTGGTTGCTGTGTTTTGAGAGGTATTTGCAAGGCCCTTTAAAGAGGGTTTCCTATTACAGTGAAGAGCAAAACCACTTTGTAAGCTCTGGGCAAGAAGTAATGTGTCCTGTTCTGTGGCTCCTCATCCCATCTAAGTCTGCAAAGCAATGGAGGTGATGAACTCCTGTTTCATGAGATGCCCTTTGTATGCAGGTTTGGAACAACAGTCTGTACTGGTGTTTCTGGACTCTAGAATGATAGACAGTCTAAAACCAAGAGTGCACTGGGCAAAAACACACAGCTGCTGAGACCAGCAAATATGAAGGTTCAAGACAGGTGCCTATTTGTAATTCTTAACACTTCACTTTTGGACTGGTCCTGCCTAATGAGGCTTTGACAAAACTGGCTGTAAAGAGATTTGTTCTAGAGCAATGAAGGTGGAGTATGTCCTGCAGTATAGGGATTCCTGACTGCTGGACCATAGCTGAAGGATAGTGGCCACTGGAAAGTGATATCCATCTGGAGAAGGTTAAAGTCCTGGTATGAGACAAGTTTGATTTAAGTCCCACATCATAATGATGCCTTCCAGCATCTCTCAAATAAGGGGCTAAGTGTTGTTTGCCAAGGTTTAGACATATATTGCAAAAGCACTTTTCAGAGTTAAATACCTCCCTGTGGTTTTGGTGATTTATAGGTTTCATGGCCATTAAGTTCTTCTAGCATGACTTCATTGTATAATATAGTACAAGTTGTTCCTGTATCAAGTCCATCGCTTCTGGCTTTGTTCAAGGTTAGGTTTAGTATGGTGCTAAGGTAGCTGTTTCCCCCTCCTATCTACTTCTGTCCCCTTATTAACCCTGTCTGGTGTGATGTGAGCTTTTGATGTGATGGCTCTGTGTCTGCCTCACTACCTCTATACCCTCTTCACCGCTTCCCTACCTGGGCAGCACTCGGTCATTTAATAAAAATGCATCAATCGTTATTTGTGAGAAATGTGAATTTATGCCTAGAAAGAACAGCAAGGCTGAGCTGTAATCAGGTGCAACATTTCGTTGTGACTCAACTTAGATCGGAGTACTTGAATGGCAATTGCCCTGTTCTAGATTGCTTTTCATCCAAACTGCTCCTAGAACACCACGAAGTGTCTCCAGGACCACTTCCACATTTCCCACGTTTGGCAGGCTGTGCAGTTCCTGCCCACCGCAGTTACACAGAGAACTGCAGAGAGCTCTCCGGCTGGTGGGAGACACGGTGCAGTTTGTCCAGGACATTGTGTTTGTCTCTGGTCCATCCGAGAGTCAGCACTGGCAGGATGCCCACCTCTGTAATATCTGTACACCTTGCCTGTGACGTTGTTATTCCTACTCTTACAAAAAGTGCATGGATCCTGTCCAAACCAGCACAATTAAGAGATATGGCAGCTGCTGGCTATTCAGCAGCTCGGACTGCAGGGTGAGGTACTGCAGTGGGGGTAGGAGTGCCTCCCTGCTGTTATTGAGGCACCAGCACTGCGTTTTGGCACCAGCTTATTTTTCCTTTGGCGTTTCTCCTTACATGTTGATGAAGCTACAGCCCTGAGGTTCCCCACCTCCCAGAGTCAGAGTCTTCATAGAGACATTTTAAGAAAATTTGTACAAAAAGGCCCCCAGTCTATGAACACATTAGGCAGAATCAGTTCATCAGCCCTCTCTGTGGGGAGCCCTCGTACGCCAGGCCACAATCAGCACTGTCAGATAGACACTGTCATTGCTACACAGGTGTAAAAATGTCTGGCTGTTTAACTTAAGATGGTTACAAACCATGCAACTATCGACTTTACTCCATGGTGAGGAAACCGACCACACACTGCCCAGTGAGGATTCCTTTATTGATCTGGTCCAGTGAAAAGTGTTCTCAGAAGGCTCCTTTTTTTTCTTTGAGCCTTTCAGCATCCCACTTCATGTTTCAAGCCCTTTGCTACAGGGCTTTGCTGAGCCTTATCACTGAAGGGTAAATTACATCCTCGTTACTGTAACAGGTATCTTCTGAGTATTTGCAGATAACACACATCAGAAACTGTGCCCCTGGAAATGCATGAGGAGTAACCTGTGGTTTCTTGTGGTTGGTAGGTGTCTAGCTATTAGCAGAGGACTGGCTTCTCAGATCCAACACTGCACAGAAACGCAGTTGGGTGAGGGCCTTGCAGTATAAATCTATTGTGATTTCTGTATTCTCTCACCTCTTGATTGTAACTCCTACAAGACATCTTTATGTTGGAGGAAAATAGATACAAGCACAGTTTTGGCAGGTTGAGAGAAGGCAGCAGCAGCAGAAGCTCTGAGTATTTGAGAGAAATTGCACTGTGGAAGGTCTGGCAAATACACAGTAATCAGTTTCTGCCTATTTATGGATTTCACAGGGGATCAATAAATTGCTGAGAGCGTTTAAACTGCTAACTGTGAAGTGAAGAAGAGCCTGTGAACTCAAAGGCCAAGAGGGCGGTGTAAGCACCTACTCTGATTTTTAAAGGGACTCAGCTAGTTTAGAAATAACATTTAACTGCATGTATTGTACCTGGAATTGGGGGAGGTACGGTTAAAAGGATAAACTGGTCTACTCTTTTCTTGTACAGATGCTCCAAAGCAGAACTGCACATAATCTGATTGGCAGTTGGTAGGGGATGTACTACACCAGAGATAATAATTTGAGCTCCAGTGACCAATTCTTACCTTACTTCTGGGGGTCTATCTCAGGAGAAGCTCTCCTGATTCACTGTAAACAGTGCCTATTCTGTTTTTACAATGAAAAGGTTAGTTGGTTTCACTTTCCAAACAATTAATTTTCACTGTTTGGACTCTAGTGATATGTTGTCATGATACCTACAGGGAATGTTAGCTGGAAAAATCAAAATTATTGGTTTTTTTGGTCAGGCTGTTTGGTTTGATTTTCATGTGGGGAAAAAATGAATTCACATACTGGTACACAAAGTGTCGACAGATAAAAAAAATAAACCAACATATACAACTGAGAGATGATAAATATATACACATTGACAGAATATGCATGCCACATCCCTACTAAAACCTGGTTGAAAAAGGCAGCAGTAGAAATGAGCGAGATCAAAACAGTAACTTCTTAAAAGGCTTTAGGAGGAAACAACTTCACACAACAGAAACAGCCCTGTGGACTTCTGTGCTGCACATAGAGGCGTGAATGGTCACAGTCCCACGTACAGGTAGGCAGAAATGCCTCTCTAATGACTATTGTCTTGATTGACAGCAGGACTGGAAACAGTGACCTGGTTACCTCAGCCTGTGAGGTGCAATGTTTCAGCTGATGGAAGTCATCACAGAAGTAGTCTTACCTTCCCTGGCATGGGCCAAAGGGTAGAGCGAGCACAGGGCTAGTGGAGTACCAGCAGAATCTCTGATGTGATCTCATGAAGCGCTGTATCGTTACTGTTTGTTGTTTGTTCTGTTGTGGGGCTTGGTCCCTTGTGTACAAGAGGAAAGTTAGATGGGGTGGTGTCTCCGTTCAGCTAAAAGCAAGGTGCTGTAGCCAGCTGGTGTCCTCTGTGGGGTGATCCCAGGGACAGCAGACCCAGTGCATGCTGACCGAGCTGCAGAGCACATCAACAGGGGCACACATGCACATAAATACCCCAATGCCATAATCAGTAATGCCACAGTCCGGGTCATGTTTCTGCTGAGGAAAGTAAGGTTTTTCCATTAGCCAAATCTCTTGTTTCAAAATCTGCCGTTCCTGCATAGTCCCTGGGCCTAGCACTCTTTACAGTCCCTCTGTTTCTGGATAAGAAGAGAAGGTAAAATCACATGCCAGCAGAGAAAATTACCTTTGCGTCAGATATTATCTTTTCAATAGTGTGTACAGAGAGTTGAGAATATGGGGTCCAGTCCCTCACTGAGCTTCTTACAATACCAATACTAATTGATAACAGTTGAATTGGGCACACTTCTAAACCACAAAAGTACAATTCCATTGTGGCTGTTCACCTTTAGTTCCCTTCTCTTTGTATTAGGCTTTGGATCTTGCTTCCATTCAGTCTTCTAGCCATTAAGAAGTACTAATATCAGCCAGACTGTAACAGCTAATAAGGACACAGAGTATAGGAAGTACTGTAACATGAAGCACCCTTGTACAGCTTCTAAGGCTGGAAAGAGCATGTATTTTCTACGCATACAGGCTTTGTATTTCATCTATCCCTTTCTACACAAAAATGCTGGCTAATTATCATTCCTTCTAATGTCTTTCCCAGTGCAGATCAAAGAGCAATGTGGATTTCTAAGTGTGATTTTATACAGCAAAAATTTCCTCCTTTGCAGTTTGAATGATGCATTTCTGATGGGGGAACTCTCCATGACATGGGAACAGGAGGTATGAGGGGGCTTCCGGGCTATTACATTGCCTGGAGCTGGCAGTTGCAACAAGGCACAGGGGAATTGGAAAAGATTAACACTGCTGGCTGTATGAGTGCTACGGTCAGGATTCTGCTTGTGCGAGCTGATGCAGCAAAGACTCCCTCTTTCCCTCAGCCCCTGGTGGCTTTGCTCTTGGTGGGGTTCATTGCTATCCTCTCTCAGCATTAGCAGTCCCAACTCATGCTCTGCCACTGCTGTCACAGCCTGCTTATCTGTGCTTCCCTTGTCTTGACGTCAGAGGAGTCAGCTGCTGTTCAGACCTGTCAACCTCATTTCAGTTGTGGTAATTATCGCACCATAGCGTGGTACTTACTGCACATTTCCTCCTCTGTTTCTTTGGGGAAGAACGTTATCTCCCAGCCACGCTTTTCTGAAAGGTTAAGCATCTTTCTCGTCAACTAAGTGGAAGATTGTTCCCTTAATCATACCTTTCTGCCTAGTGTTTGTCATCTTAACTAATGTGTGTGTCTCTGTGCTGGATTTATCCAATACTCATTCCTCCCAGGATTTGTGTCAAAGCATTAATTTGCCGTGAAATTTCTTTCATTCAGTTTAATTTCAGGACTGCTGCTCAGGCACTTGCATTTGAGATCAGATCTCAAGACCTACATTTCATCCTCTGTATCTGTGAGCATGCCAAAAGCTGAGCACGTTCCCTTTTAACAGCTGGCTTCAAAACTGATTTCAGGAGACCAGGTTGAGAGAGCTGAGGATGCCCAAATTATGCTACCCTGGGCAGGCCCCCGGGCAGGTCTCTGGCTCACTCTCAGACCACAATCTAAATTGTTTTCGAAAGTAGATGTGTAAAACACAGTGCTGTATTCTGGTTGCATATTGTTTAGTTAGTTCTATGCATTAAGGAGAGACAGTAACAATGAAACACACAGTCAAGAGATGTGACTATCTCAATGTAATGCTTGCTTTGTATCTTTGAGGCTAGAAATTCAACTTGTAAGGATGTTGCTGACAAAACTGGGTGATACCGTATCTCAGGAGTCAGCCACTGCACTTAGCCATATTTTTGACCTGTGAATCAGAGATGAACAAATGAAGTGCCATCATACGTCTGGCAGAAAAGTGTCTTGTTCTGCTTTTGCATAAACCGTGCAGTCTGGAGTCACTGCTGGGATCTCAGCACAAGCCTGGAGCACACTTGTAGCAGCGGCACCAGCTTTAGGCTCTGGTGTGGTGAATTTTCTGCAACTTCTGCTTGGCTTTGGGCACTGTGTTTTCACTGCTATAGGGGATGTCTGAGCTGCATGCTGTGACCTACCTACCAGTCATGGTCCAGACCTGCTCGGTTCTCCCCACCCTCTCCAGCCTCTTCCTGCTGGTCTTTGGTATTTTGTTTGTTCTTTGCATATGATAACACCTCAATTAAAATGTGACTGCAGATGTGTCAGCAAGGAAGGCACTGAGAAAGTGTTAGCTGATGAGCTGGCACTGCATGCCCCACCTCTCTCCCCAGTTTTACTTCAAAAAATTATAATTATTCCTGGAGTAGGTCCCATTTGGCTGATGTCTCACAACTGCAAGCTATGAAAACCATTATTCTGTGTAAGTTCCCTTTATGTACTGATGAGAATGATCACACACACAAGCTGAAGAGAGGAAGAATATTTTCTCTGAAAATTAGTCCATGCTGTATCACTTGTAGAGAAGCCTGATGTTACCCATTTTCCTCCTCTGTTGTTTAAAGGCAAAACATGCTGCAACCACATGAACAATTGTCTCTTGAGATCTGACTATTTTATGCTATATTTGACTTATGCTAATGAACAAGACGATAATGGGCTGTGCTTCATTTCAGCTTGTCACAGCTTTTGCTAACAGCCTTGTTTTCCAGGAAGCCTTGGTTTCAGTTCTGCTAGAAACGGAGGAGAAGGTGTTAATGCAGCCCTGCTTATTTTAGCAAGTGAGTGAATCAGTGGTTTTAGGAAAACAGTTCAACACGTTAACTCTTTGTTTCCAGAGCAACACAAAAAAATCACTGTAGAGTGAACAGATGGCTCTGGCATATTTTTAGCCTTGCTCCCTGTTCCCATGGTATTCCAGACTGTGTGGGATTCCCCATAGACTGTTGTAAGATTGGTGGGCCCAGCCAAATGTCTTGTTTTGCAACACAGCATCAGGGGGAAGGAGGGGAACCAAATCCTGTTCAAATCAGCTCTGTTTAAGTAACTTGAAATGAGAGGTTCTCACATGTGGGATCATGGGTGGTGGGGGAGCCTGTAGAGATGTTGGTCTTATGATTCTGATGCTTGCTCACTGTCAGCTGCTATGTTACATTAGGAAGGACAAAATAAATGAGAAATAACTGGTATCATCTGTGTAAGTAATTGATGCATCCATAGGTGTAGATGGCAGAGGAAAAACTCACCAGGATTTTGGTGGTCTCTGGCTTGCAGACAGGATGGGGGAAAGTAGTTTCTGTAGCTGTGAACAGTCTCTTTGGGATGCGTACTCCGAGGAAGTTCTGAAAAATTCTTGATTCCAGGCAATGATCCTTTCTTGGGTGTGGTAAGATTCAGTGTTATTCATATGTACTCTGTTTTGAAGTTTATTGGTGATTCTCTGTGGTCATAAAATGGTTTGTTCTGTAATTAGAGAGGTTAGCCTTTGAGGTATATGGTGTAAGAGAAGGAATTCCTCGGGTGTAATAACTTCTGGGTCTCAGCTATGGTTGAAAATCCTAACTGTAAGGATGTTAACTACAAAATCTGGGTCTGTAATACTGCAAGAATTGTATTTGTTGTTATCCCAAGTTAGGTTTGCGTCATCATGTGCATTAAAGACTGGAAGTGATTTCTCAATAGAGAACAGAGTCATAGCATCCATTTTCCTGGCACTCCCTGGATTTCTGTTACACACACACACACACATTCGTTGAAGTTCATGGAGTATTATGTTCTCTTAATAGCTTATTTGCATATTAGAATCCATCTCTAATGTGTTCTCTCTGTGCAATGCCGTATGGCTCAATCTTTTACTCTCAGAAGATAATAAAATGCTATTTGACAGAATAAGAAAACAAGTTGATGATAAGGGTCTGCTCAGTGGGGCAAGTTTCATTGCAACACAGTAGAGTTTAGTAATACTTGTGTATTGTATCAGGCCAGATTGCCAGTGTGTCTGGTGTTCCATGTAGAGTCAAGCAGATGTATTAAGAGGTGACAGACACCAGTCCATAGTGTTGAGAAATTAGAAGGCAGAGTGCAGTGGGCAAGTGAGACAGGGTAAAAAACCAAAAAACCTACAGCGTGGACCAGCTTGGTGCAGATTTCATTGCTGTCTGCAGTATCATCACATTTACAGTGCACTTTTAATGTGGTTTAAGTATTGCCATAGTCATTTTAAAGAAGGAGAAGCCAAAGCAGATGAAGTCATTTGCTGGTAACAGCATGCTACTGGTAAGCTGGTAAAACCATAGTCCCATAGACACTGGATACCATCTCTTTCCCCAGTAGCATGGATCTCCCAGTCTAGACAGTTAAATCATCCCGCCCTGGAGGCTGTGATATGAATCCCATAGCTCCTGCCCTCATCACTCCCATGAGCTGAGAAGAGGCAGTTAACTGTCCTCCTCTCCTGTTTGTAACTTCTATAAAGTGCTCCAAAGCCCCTCCACCAGGTGCGAGCAGATGCGGAGTGCTTGCCGTGCTTGCATTTCTGAAGCATAGCAGCTGACCTCCTGTGTGTGTGCTGCAGAGCCACAGTGCTCCCCCAGTCCTGTTGCAGTAGTTCAACTGCATTCCCCATCTGTCGCCCACCTGAGTCAAGGTAATGCTTACGCAGGACATTAATAACACACGAACACTAGAAGCTTCACTTTTTCCTTTGCACTCAACCACCTGCAATGCCTCTGAAACTACCTCTTTCTTTCTTTATAATTCACTGATACATTTCACACACTCAGCAAAATGCCACATCATGGATGTTTTCTCCATCTGGGTAACTGGTGGATATTTTTCTCCCATTGGACCAAGGCCCCATGGATCCAGTTCATATTTGGAAGAAGATGCAATTCCATGTGTTGATGCTAAGCCCAGAAAAGCCAGTGAGTGTACTCCCTTGAATTTAATCAGACTTTTTGCATTGGAGCCATTAGTAGATTATGGATTTGACAGATTTAGGAATTTGCTCAAAGTCAAGGCCAAGACTATTTGACAAATTTGCATATGTCATTTAGGATACAGTCCCAAAATCTGCCTTGTAGCTGGTAAATCAGGTATTGCCAGTTAAAGCAGAAATTGAAACAATCATTTCTGTTTACAGAAAACTTAGAGACAAGCCAACTTTCAGGCTTGAAGCCTGTTGATAAAGTACCAAGGGGCAATGACTGATGCTTGAAATCAAAATTCAAAGCCATTGTTTCCAGCAATGATTATGTTCCTGCATGTTTTGGGATCAGACAGCAGCTGGTGGAAATTCATGATGCTGTTTGCAGTGGAATGAATTATTTACAATACACAGTCTGCCAGAACTGAATGGCGAGGGCAAGGCCTTCCACACCTTACAAGTGTGACTAGGAACATGGTCCTTGGTGTGCTTTAGGGTCAGGTTCAGGGAGAGCATCAGGTCATCTAGTGTGATGTCCTGAAATGGTGACAGCACAGCTTTTAACCCACTTACTCTAGGCTAGCTAAATCTTTCGGGAATATCTTGTTGTCTTCTCAAAAGGCCTCAGATGAGGGACTCCAGTTCCTTTTTATAGTTCCAGACCAGTTCCGTTTTGTAGTTCTCATGGGCAAACAACCATGCTGATAAAAAATTGTGCCTTGTTTTTAATTTGAGTGTGTTCCATTTTAATTTGCAGCTAATGGTTCTTTATGTCTTTCCTCTGCTAGACTAGAGAGGCCTTTAGAACCTGCAATTTCCTGCTTGCAGGAGTCTTTATACCTAGTAACAAATCACCACTTGGTCTCCCTTTTGCCAAATTAAAGAGAAAACTCTCTTTAAGTTTGGTTGCGTAAGGCATTACCACAGCACTTGAATGTTATGTCAGTTCTCTGCAACCTGTCTGGGTTTTCAGCGTGTTATGAGAGTGGGTACCACAACTGTGTTAGTATTGGTTTCTCCAGTGCAATGTAAAATAATTTCCCTCATCTTGCTCCCCTACCCAGAATTGCCCGAATTCTTCTACCCAGAAGGAGGCTTATATAAGCAAGGAAACAGCAAAGCCTATATCTAGTGTTGTCTGTAAGGAGGCAAGGTGAAAAATTGCTCGTGTCTAGATGGCTGTGGCCAGCTGCAGAGTAAAGTAGAGGACAACAGGACCTGCAGAGCAAAGGAAAAGCACCTGGGGGACAGGAGGGTGGCAATTTTTGAGTGGCAAGGAATTACTGAGCCACAACAGCAAGAGTCCCTTGTGCTTTGTGACTGAAGGCCCTGGATTGGGACCGGGGATGAAACAAACAGCCCTGTGCAACACTGAGGGCAACTTACTGAAGAGGACCCTTGCTGGAGAGCTCTAACATCCTGGACCACATGGATGCTAAAAAGGCCTGCACCTGGGGGCTGGTTAAAGAGCCAAGGGTGGTTCTCAGCACACGTGGTGGCTGCATTGCTTGGCACTGCTCAGCTGGTGCAAGTCCTGCCCCTGCATTTCATACTGTGAAGGTGTAAACTTATGTTCCTTCCCCAGATGCAGAAAAGACCAGTCTATTAAATTCAGGGTGAGTGCAGTTCTGCTGCTCCCTGTATAAATCATGTGGGAACCTCTCTAATTCCACCCTGCAGCATTTACATATTTAATCTCCTTCTGCTGTTTTTTGAGATTTCTTATAAATGCTCCTGCTTCAGGAGATCCTGCCCAAATGTCGCTGCCGCAGCACAGCCTGACCTTTACTGCAAGTGCTTGTCTTGCCATTCTCACAGCTCCCAGGCATTCCCTGCTCACACTTCAGGGTGAAACGTGCTCACAGACTCCTGCAGTATGAAGGCAAACTGCTGAGACGAGTTGTTTATTTCAAATGGCATCTTCTGGCTGTGACTTGGATCCTACTGTAAGGTTTCAGTGGATGGAGCCAGTGTGGGGTCCCTCAGAACTCAATCACATCTAAATCTCACAAATTTTCACTGTGTTACAAAAATCTCTTCTGTGCTGGTCACTTTTTGAAGAAAATTAAGTGAGTTTAATAGAGGTCTGAGTTTCTTCTTGCCTGGAAATGGAAGCAGGACTCAGTTCCAGTCAGAAAATCTTTGCTGGAAAAGAGTATCTAGCTGTTTTGGCAGCATCAGTATGAGAGCTGGCCAGGAGTCCTGAGAGGGTTCCTTGGCTGGGAGGTGCCCCTATATTGAACTCACGTGCAAGAAAAGACCAGTTTCAATAAATCTCTTCTGAGGTTTGTCAGTGACCTGTCCTCTTCTCTCCTCTTCCTCCACTCTCTCTGCTACAAAAATCCTTTCCCTTCTTAATAGTTATTCAGATGCCTGGTCCCACAGAGTGTGTGGTCATACCCCGAGGTACTGCAAGTCCTGGGACAGCAGACGTGTTCAGTGACGCTGGGATGCTTGAGCAAAGGCTAACAAACGTCAACATTAAATGTTTGGAGCGGTGTCTGAGTTAGTTACAGGTTCCTGATTTGCATCCTTGGCAGGATGGTGGGTGATTCAATTTAGATGTGAATTTTGTCCCAGACAGTATGGCTACAGAGGACTTTCTACAAGGCACTCTGGATTTCCTTTCTGCAGTGAAAGCTGGGTCTGTCCCCATATCTGGTGCTCTTGTGTGGACATAGGAGATAGGAGGGGACCTTTCACACCTTCATTGGAGCAGAGCCGGGAAATGGAAAGTTGTCTTCTGCAGTAAATTCAAAGCTGCCCCCAACATAGTTAGGGGTGCTTCTACTTAACACAGTGAGAAACTTTGGGCTGAAGAAACTGAGGAAATGCATTTCCTAGTTGCTGAGTTTAGTGACTGCCAAAATTCAAGTCTTTTCCTCATACCCAAATGGCACCAAAATTGAAAAGGTTATAATATTTCAGCAAGTTCACTGCCTCTGCCTGCTTCACTGCTTTTGTAAGAGTTAAAACAATATTACTAGATGGAGTTCAGAGAAAAATGCCCTTCTTCCCTTGTAATTTTAGGACACTTTGAATTCAGCACAAACACCAGGTCTTCTGAAAACTTCAGGCTTCAGGGTTGTGTGGCAGGGCACCGTCTGAAGCCCCTGTTGAAGGAAACGAGCAAAGGACAGCACAGCTGACTGTATCTGCAGGCACAAAAATAGCCCAATGTGTACTGAATTTAAAACAAACCTTGTAGGTACATTTTTGAGCAACCCCTGTGCTGACTGTGGGTTTCTGCCTTGGCTTCACTGACACCAGGATTTCACCTCTGCTCTCCTGTGTCTGGATTCACTATATTAACCAATTCTGGCAGCCAGCAGCTGGTTCTGCAGCAGTCTAGGTCTCTAAGTCTTTTGAATCAGTTACTGCTCTCACTTCTTTCCTGGGTAAGGTTTAGTATAGCAAATTTCCTACTGAGACTGTTCGCTGTATTCAGTCTCTGTATAGAGCTGGGTTGTAAATCATTTACTCATAGCTTTAGAGATGAGAATCCAGCCCTTCCTGGTTTCTGACCTAAGCCAGCCTGCTTACCTATAAAGTGTGTCCCACAAAGCATCAGCTGTCCACCTCTGTGTTGCTTCCAGAACTTATTTTTTGAACCAGAGGCTGTCTGGTGGAAGAATATTCTGCCTCACTTTATTGTCCACTGCTTTGTAATGGTAACTCCTGCTCATTAATATGCATCTCTGCCTTAGTCGGTTTTGATTTCAAAATTGTTTCTTCACACTGAACCTTGTCCCTTTATTTTCCTTGTAGAAACCCTTTAAAGTGTTCCTAGCCTACTCTTATATGGCAGAAACCAGCAGGGGACAAACATCTCTCTGCAGCACAGTCAGCGTAGCTGGGAAACCCAACAGAGAGGAGGTTAATGCTTTGGCTGAAGTGACCTGTTATTACAGCGGAGAAATATGTTTGCATTGAAAGGATAATCACCCATTCATCCAAGCAAGTTAAACAATAGGGACAGAGGGTTTGGGTTTCTCCAGTTGTTTCCCAAAGCAAAAATTACTTCTGTCTTCTTTCTGAGACTATTGGATGTCTACTGAAGGGTTCATTAGAGAGACCCTTGCAGCTGCCAAAAGAACCAGCTAGATTATTGAGCCTGCAGCTAATTTTTTTTTCTGTCCTTGTCCTCTTCCTACATTGAAGAACTAGTTTGCAATCCAGACCATGTTTGTGCTGTCCCACATGGTGGGGGACTGCTCTGTGCAGCAAGGCAGAAAACAGTGTCTGTTCCCAGCCCAAAACACCATCTCTAGCTCATCATGACGGCTTATGATGTTAAGCTCTGGAGCACATGGTATGTCCTCTGTGCTGCCTGTAGGTATCACAACAGTGACATGGTCATTTCAGCACCGAATTTTCGCAGCAGTTGGTTTTGCAGTCCTGTGTCCCTTGCAGTGGGATCAGCAGAGGAGGCAGAGCCCAGCACTGCCTAGAGAAGCAGGGCGCTCAGAAGTCTTCCTGTGCCCAGGCCTGGTGCAGCCTGCGTGTTCCACGTGTGCAAATACAGGCTGCATTGCCCATTCTGTTAACGGCACTGAAAGGCTGCTGCTCCCTCCTTTGCTAGCAGGCTACCATAGCTGTAAGCCCAGCAGGTTGTTGACTGCAAAAAAGGCTTCGATGTCATGCAGCCTGGCAGTCAGGCTGACAAGCCCTTAACACTTCCCAAGGCAATAAATAAGCATTACAACTTCTGATTAATTGCTGGGAGCCAGCAATTTCTGAGAAGGAGGAGGATAGGACATTATTTCTCTACAAAGTGAAGCAGAAGGATGGTTGACACAGTATAGACAGCAGAGAAGATTTAGGTGTAGCTGTGATGGCATAGTTTATTTGGCCACAGCTTGAAACTGAGCTTAATTTTAAGTAATGCATTCAGTCTGGAATTAACTAGGAAGAGCTTCTTGCCTTATCCCAGAAAGCTACTGGTAAAAATGCATGATCAAGTACTCTATAGGCTCAAAACTTTGTGCAAATATGCAGGGATATACAATACATATGTGTATATTAATGCACAAAATGTATGCAAGTATCCACCTAAATGTAGTCCAGCTGATCAAAATCCTTGTAGTCCATGATCTGTGCTGGGAGCTGTGTTGATTAGCCTTGGCTGCAGATGTGGGCACTAATGGCATAAATTCCATCAGGCTGTTTTGTAAATTCTTCATCATCTCCTGCACTGATGTCAGTTATTTGCATTATAAAATCTAATTGAAAACTGGCAAAATTAAATCTAGGGGAAACTGGAGACTGAAGCACTTTGCTCAGGTGATAACTTCATTTACTGTTAAGATATTGCTTAGACCTAAATGTGGACGTATTCTTTGTTCCTCCATAATACACACACCCAGGCATATAACATCTTATTTAATTTGATTATTAAAAAATGTATATGGCTGAGAAAACTGGTAGCCTAAAATAATTGGATCAACTTTGATAAATAAACTTAATGTGCCAGATTCACTGGGAACACCCAGTGACGCTACTGTGTTATAGCACAATATTAAACAGTGTAGAGGCTTCCCAGTTGGCTGCAGGAGTCTGTACATTAAAACCTAAACCACAATTTCTTGCCTCTTAGCAAGCAACCTACAGGAAATAGGATTCTCTAAAGCAACTCTGCAAGCATCTGAAATAGTATTTACTTACATTACAGTGATGGGAGCTTGCCATTTGTCAGAGAGAGTTACAGGCTGATCCTGTAACCTAGAATTGGTATCTGATTAGATTTTGGTGCTGTGTACATGGCGGGACAGATGCTCAGCTAGTGGCCACACGAAAGTCTTCATCAAAGCCTGTGGAGCCAGGCTGAGTTATACCAGCTGACACATCCGCCACTACTACAGTGGTCAGGAAGATTTCCAGCTGTAAAATCTTGCTGCTCCCAGCCTCAATGGCCTGTTTGATTATACTGTTTTGAATGCACCCAAAAATAGTTTGAAGAAAGGAATCTCTGCCACCACTTCATCTTTCTATAACACCTATGTTGTTTGTGAAGGTGAGCAGGGATGATGTTGACCCAGCTTTCCCATAGCAAGCATGTTGATACTTAATTTGTTTCAGTAAGGATTTCCAGCAAGTCTTGTATGCGTTTAAGACAAACCAGAACCTGCAGTGTGTCTTTTAAGTGTGTCGTTTAAGACACACTGCAGGTTCTGGTGAAGTGGCTTATGTTTTGGAAACAGAAACACGTCTTCTGCTGCTATAAATTAGTGGGGCTGCAGTAATCGCTTGTGATACCAGATGTAGTAATTTGATCATGAGTCACACGATAGCTGACAGCTGGGCTCCACTGCCCGGCTGGCAGGACTTGAGTTGTTGAAGCCTTCTGCAATAAAAAAGTTTTAAGAAGATTTCTAACTTGTCATGGGCTCTGAACTCATCATACAGCTCCTTATTTGCCCTGCCTACATGAACTTACTTTTTTTTCCTAAGAAAAGCAGAGGGGAAAGGATGCAAATGTTAGGATCAAATTGTTCCTTTCTCATTCAACACAGAATTTTGCATGTGAGTAAAAATTTTGTCATTTTCTCATTCAGATTTGCTTGTTCTAAATGAGGCCTTTGGCTGATCATGGCATTTATTGGCATAGAGAGAATTTATAAGCACTGAGAGAACCTGAAGGAAGAAGTGTCATGCAGACACTTTAGTGTGTTATCTGCAGGGCTTTAAGAAATGGCTAGGGCTTTGCTAGCATGTTTAAAAAAAATCCAGACCCAAAACCCAGCCAAAAACCACACACCAGAAAATTGAGAAACTGGGTCATCTGGATTCATTTGCTGCATATCTTTCCAGCTGGGCTTTTGTTGCTGCTCAGGCTGACATATATGAGCTCACATTGTAGTCACCAGGATTGCACATACATCCTACGTGCCTGCTGTCCTTGCCTCCTACACTCGTCTTGTTTATACTGCAGGGTGTCTGGAGGGCCCAGATCAAAGTCAGAGTTGTGCTGCAGCTGACTGTGAGCTTGCTTATGAGCAGCAAGAGGCTGCCTCTGCCTCAGTGAGGGTACCTGCTAGGTACGACAGGCAAAGGCACAGGGACATGAGGGGACTTATACAATGTCATGCAGCATATTTATCAAAGAGAGGAGAACATCCAGCTGGGGTGTCCGAGCACTGTGCCCACCTCCCTGGACTGTTCTGCCTTTCTCCTTATTCTTCTTCAGCTACCTGTTTCTCTATTCCTTTATTCTGGACAGCACAACACACAACAGCCTCTCCTATCTAGACTGCTTTTCTCCCTCTTCCCCAAAATCCTCCTGCCAGACCTTCTTTGGGGCAAATGCCAACTTGATGGCTGTGTTTAAATTCAGTGTAATCTCATTTTACGGCGAGTAGTGATCAGAAAGGCTAAACTGTGAAGCTGAGATTATAAGCAGTAAGTATATTGCTTGTTTGCGTAGTGTACTGAACAGAACTGTTATCTGTCTTATCACATGAATCTTTTTGTGCTGTTAATATACTTCTATTTTCCTATACAAAACTTGTATTCTCTGCTGTCTCAAGGAAATATTGTTTGATCCCAAGTGCCCGATGAGTTTTCTTTCCTATAGTCTGGATTCTTCAGGGAATGAGGCTACTATGGGTTGTGCACATCTTTGTCCTTTCTCCTTCCTCAATAGCTTTTGATAAGAGGGATGGAGATCACTAAGGTGTTTAAGTTCCTATGAGCTGCATACACAGCAAGCGCTCCTAGGGAAGGAGATTCTGTTAGCACCCTGCTCTAAGATGAGAGGCTGGGTCACAGATTCACCTGTTACTAAGCTCTTGAGATCCACGTAGGAGAGTATTAATGTGTCCCAGCTGCAGAAGTTTTGGTCAGATCACACACGTTGCTCAGCACCAGATAAGCCAACCATAAGATATGATTTCTTCTTGCAGAACAATTTGTTGGCTGATTCAAGTGTACAGGTATTCTTCCACTCGGGGTCTTCTGTAGAAGATATAGACCAACTGAGCAACAGACGATGCACCAAGCTCAACACGTATTTTATGATCTTTTCTTTTAGGTGGAAAAACTGGCAAAGTACTTGGACCCAAATGATTTGGGAAGAATCAATTTTAAGGACTTCTGTCATGGAGTTTTTGCTATCAAAGGTATGTGCATGTTTCTTAAAAATAATCCACTTCAGTTCCACTAATGTTTCTCTGGTTGCAGAAAATGTAACGATCAAAGACATCCTCTCTTTTGACTGTGGTTATTTGTAGTGACAGTAGAGCCACTCTGGGAACAGAGCCAGTATATTTTTCCTTTTCGTGCATCTCATGTATCAATGGTGAGCAATGCTAGGGTTCCTACATCCACAGGTGCTTTACTGGTAGTTTTTCAGAATAAACGTGATGAGATTTAAAGACAAATGTAGCAGAATAACGAGTAGCTTTGTGGTTAGCAGGCAGTGCCAAAGTCTGATAATTCCAGGTTCTCATCTGGTTCTGCTGTTGATTTACCTAAGGAATTTAGAAAGCCCTTGGGCTTTAGTTTCTCTACTAGGAAATTTAATACTATTATGCTCTTCTTGAGTTATCTGCAACATACAATTAATTCATGTTTTTGAAGTACCTGGGGACATGTGTTGGAATAAAAAGGGTTAATTACAGGTTGGCCATGCAAGCCCTGAAGATAGAGACCCCGTAGATCAAACCATCTCCTTTGCAAGGAAACACAGTCCTTGACAGAAGACATTGATGTTATTATGCTTTATAGCTTAGCCAAAGGGCAACGAAGCAAACAGCAAAGAGAGACTTTAGCCATTTTGCTGCTGATTAGTTTTCTAGCTTCCCATAGCAAAATGATCCAGCCTGTCCTTTTCCAGACACATAGTATGTCCTTATAGTAAAGTGCCAGAGTGCTGTCACAGCCCAGAGGCTTCACTTTAGGAACAGGGTGAATGTCACAGTGATCGTAGTGTGATTCCAGGAGTAGCCTCTGGAGAGTCTGCTATGATGAGATCATTACAAAGCCATAATGATGCAAGAACGTAACACCACAGCAAGTTTAATTAAAGTTTACGGCAACCGAGGACAGTGTGGAGTTATGTAAAGTTACAGTGAGAACTTGCTCTTAGTCCATATTCATAGAGACACCTTCCAAGGTGATACTGATATGGTTGAAGAGAAGGCAATAGAAAGCGCAGGAGAGTTAGTACATTAGTGTATAGGTGCTAAAGTCTATACTAGAGGTTTTCCTTGTCCAGGAAATGCTGTAGCAAACTGGCTTCTGGGTTAAATACGACACAAGCTCTGTAAATCATCCAGTAGTCCTCTGTAATTCACAGTCTAAAGATGTGCACAAATGCACAAAATATGATCAGGAAGGGATAGATGTGAACCAGAAGAACATCCCTTCTGTAATAACTGTGCCTTTGTTCACGGCGGACAGTACCCTCAGTAAAGGAGTGGGCAGCTATGTTTCCTTTACTGTGAGGGACAGTGTGTACATATTGACGGTTACCAGAAAACAATGATGCCTTGGGAGTTTTCATCCTTGCTCACCTTGTGGGAGCTGATCCATATATTCATACCTAAGGTCTAGTCCTGCAAACATGTGACTGAATCAAACTCCCTGCAATACCTTGTACTCCAGGTTTATGGATAGCTTAAAGCCCTTATGTGGAGCATGTTATAGGTAGGGTCCGAATCATATGCTTCATGTATATTAGTATGTACATGTGAATAGATACAGAGAAATCATCCAATTCTGCAGCATCACCTAGAGCTCTCTTAGCACGTCATTAGCATTGTCAACACTTACAGTGTCAGTGCCAAGCGTGTGTTATCGCAGGAGCAGTTGTATCTATTTCTTATAAGACATTGTTATGCATGCTATCACAGCATCTTTTTAGAAAAGCTGGTTCTATTGCTCACCTCACAGCATGGAAGTTTTATTGGTCTTTAGCTACCAGCCATACTTTCTTTAAAAATTAAATTGGTCATATTAAAGTTCAGAAAGGGTATGTCTGCCTTTCAGAATGGAAAGCCTCCACCATGTGGTCACCTCTCACTTTTCAGTGCAGCCACATCCCAGGGGTAGCAGCAGGCTTGTTATTGAACAAAAGCAATTTGTCTTGGCAGCAACAGATTATAAATATGATTCTTTGACATCTCAGCCTATTGCAGTTGCTTGGTGCAATCAGATTAATAGAGCAAAATGAGATCCTACTATAAATCCAGTGGTTTTTTTCAGTAATGGAGTATGAAGCTGTGTTATTCTTAGCACTGGAAGCCAAATGTTTAAATTCAAGCTTTACTATCCTAATGCCTTGCTGTATTTCTTATTTATGAGACATCAGATTAATTTTTCTCATAGATGCTTGCCTTTATAGTATGCTGAATAAATTTTTTGCTGCACAGAGGTGATACAGTGGTTTTCTGGTAGTTCAGTGCCTTGAATTTGTTTAAAGCATCTAGAACAGATTCAAATCTCGGTGGTAAACAATTCACCTCTGAAGACATTGGTTTGAGCATTTCAGATCCAGGTATGGATCTTAGTGAAAAACTAAATGTTGGAACCTGAAAAAATCCCAAACATCGGAGTGTTCAATGTCTGCTCTGTAACTGGTTGGTAGTAGCTCTCACTGCAAGGAGAAACCCCAAACCCTGGATCTAAAATCTGAGCTTGGCTTCTCTCCTCCATAAACTGGGGCATTTTTCACTCTTGCATGGTATAAATGAAAGTGTTGTGTTCCTTTACAAGTGGACATCAAGCCTTGCCTCCTCCTTCGTGCTGAACTAGATAAACCTCATGACGTATGAGTCATGTACCTCCACAGCAGCTGCTGGGACCATCAGGTGGAAAAGGCAATTAATCTTCTACAGCTGCTGAGTAGCAGGAACAGTGGGGAAGGATGTGCTGAGGAGTCTCACTAACAGCAGGGACCTTCGGAAGTATTGGAGAGGACTTTTTCAAGTGGAGGTAGTCTGTGCTAGAGGGGAGAAGTGTGTTGGAGGAACTCATTCCCACTGTGTCTCTGGGGTGGAATACTGGACAGGCAGGGTGCTTTCTATTTATGGAAAGCTTTGCTTCTTTTTGTTGGTCCTTTGTGGATTGAAGGACTTTGCCTCAGCATCTGTGCTGAGCCCCTGCTGTCTAGGCTGCTTTCCCCACACAGTTAGGTTCTGCCAGAAGCAGGGACAGGCTTGCCATAAAATTTTAAGCTTTGCAGCAATTTCATTGGAATGCCAGAATATGAAGGTTTTACTCCTGCTGAAGCTGGCCTCTCTATCTGCTCACTGCATGGCTTTATTTCTAATAACTGCATCAGTCTGGAGAGCAATTGCCATGAAATAACACCTGTACCCTCTTATTTAGCAGCTTTGTCAAAGCCAATATTGTCTAAGTAGTAGCACTGCTTAGAGATTTTGAGAGAAGCCAGAACATCACTAAAAGGCTGAATTCCCATTGATTTCAGCAGGGTCAGTGTGGGATCCATTACTGTTTGCCTGGTGGATTCAATGACTGATTGAGCTGTACTGAGATTATTGTACTGATGCAGGAAATATTTTCTGTCACTTGTGATACTTAAAGACTTGAGTAGAACTGTTATTTCTAATGTGCTACGCAGGCTGGTAGGTTCCACAGTCAGATGTGTTTGCAGGACCAGGCTCTTGGTATGTTTAGCAGGGTCTAATTAAGTCTGACCTGTTTCTTCTATTTTAAGATTTATGTTGTCTTTACAATTGTCTCTGTTTTGATACTCCACTTAAAATTCCCCCAAAACTCTGACAAATAAAGGGTGAGCTCCCCCTGCTGACCTTGGTGTTGCAGCTCACAGAGATGAGGGTACAGCACGAATACAAATTCAGATTTAAAATATAAAGGCAAATATATTCCAACTTTACAGCTTATTTTAACCATGAAAACAACACTGACCACTGTGTACTATGGAGGGTAATGCCTTTCATAATGGGAGAGACTGAGCCATGTTAGCA